>OX421977.1:12862812-15751107 GCA_949128135.1 Parasteatoda lunata
GTATCTCTGCCAGTTCCTTCAAAACCTGAAAATTTTAATTAATTTTTTTCATCGTTGGAAAGAGCTTTTGCTACGAAAAACATAAATGAGGGGCTTAAAGCCGAAATCTTAATTAATATACTAGGTGAAAAAGCAAACAGTGTCTTGTTATACATTGAAGATAATGATCTAAAAAACTATGAACCATTAAAAGCTTTAATATTGCGCGATTTTCAACAAACTCCCCAAGAATGTTTGAATAACTTTAAAAATGCCTTAAAATTTAAAGAAGAAACATATATTCAATTTGCTACTCGCTTAAATTCAGATTTCGAATATTATTGCAAATTACGCAAAGTTGAAACATTTAAATCATTATGCAACTTAATTATATCCGATAAGATAATTGAGACATTAAATAAAGAGATGGCGAGTCATATTTTAATCCGTCAGGGAGAAAATTGGTTTAATCCCGTCGAGTTAGCTCGAGAATTAGACATTTACATTACGTCGAAAAATATACCACAGAGAGAAGCACATAAAAATGGGGCGAACACTATTTTTCGAAGCCAGAACACATTTTTTCGGAACGAAAACAGAAATTTCAGAAAAAACCACCCGGATCGTTTTTCTCAAACGATAGATAAACAAAATAGAGCGGAGAGACAATGCTACATTTGCGGGGAAATTAATCATTTTGCAGGTCACTGTCCAAAAAGAACGAATAAAACATATGATTCCAGAAGCGATAAATCAGAAAGAAAAAATACCCCTCCCAGTGATAACTTAATAAATAAAAACTTTAGTGTTAATTCCTGCAAACCATCTGGAGAAAATAATTTTAAACACGAGTTGAAGTATGCTCAGATATATGTGAATGGAAATCATCACCCGTTGAATGCCATTATTGATTCCGGGTCTGAGATATCTGTGATTAATTCAAATAAAGTAAAAGTAAAAGATTTTCCTCAATCTAATATAATGCTGACGTCATGCTTTGGGAATGAACGGAAAGCGAAACTTATACAGATCCAGATGTCTTTAAATCCTAATGGGTCAGGGTTGAAGGTCAGCGCCGCTATTTCAGAACATTTAACTTAACAAAACTATTATTTTCCAGATATGAAGAAGTGTGTTGAAAATGTTATAAATAATTGCGTAGAATGTATATTAGTTAACAGAAAGGCAGGAAAAAAAGAAGGGTTTTTGAACCCGATTCCCAAAAATAATATTCCCTTAGATACTTACCACATCGATTTCATTGGTCCTATGCCTTCAACAAATAAGAATTATAAACATATTTTCACCGTGGTAGATGCGTTTACCAAGTTTGTTTGGTTCTACCCAACTAAATCAACGTCAAGATGCAATTGATAAGTTAAAAACTCAACAGATAACTTTTGAAAATCCTTCACGAATAATTACTGACAGAGGTACAGCGTTTACTTCAACAGATTTTGAGACTTATTGCCAAGATGAAGGTATCGAACATGTGAAAATAACAACAGGCATTCCTCGTGGTAACGGACAAGTGGAAATAATGCATAAGATCCTTATACCGATACTAGCAAAACTTGCGATAGAAGATCCTACTAAGTGGTACAAATTTGTTCCAGCAGTACAGCGTACCATTAATTCTACAGTTTCTCGGAGCACTCAGAAGACACCCTTTCAACTTTTAACCGGAGTGAAAATGAAAACAAAAGAGGACTTACTAATTCTGCAAATGTTGGAGGAAGAGCACATAGAATCATTTATCCAAGATAGAGAGGACATTCGAGAAGAAGCCAAAAAGAATATTTTGAAGATACAAGAAGAGAACCGCAGACAATACAATAAAAGAAGGAAAGAAGCCAACGAATATCGAAAAGGAGACTTAGTCGCAATACAGAGAACTCAGTTTGGATCTGGTCTCAAATTAAGACCAAAGTTCTTCGGTCCATACCAAATCACAAAAGTGAAGAAGAATGACCGATACGATGTGCTAAAAGTGGGGAATCATGATGGACCAACAAACAATTCATCTTCAGCTGACCACATGAAACCGTGGTCAGTAAATTAAAAATTTTTTTTATATTTATATACTTTGCTTTCTCGCTCTTTTTCTTTTTTTCTTCAGGTAACTGTGTCTGAAGCTGTTGTAACAGAAAATGCGGACATTTTGCTGCAGGATGGCCGAATTATGTGGAGTTTCAACGCCTTAGTGTAATAGCTGCGAACATTGCATCATCCTTTTTGTCGTTGAGAGGCGCCAGCGAGACCTGACGGGGAAGTCCCGATGGGAAACTCCCGAATTTATAATTAACTCTGAACTTCATCCATAGAACAATTTAATTTCTTATTCGCATGCGATTTGGAGACCACTGCGTGAAGGCAGCCTTCCCGTATCATGTCATTCACCGTTAAACACTTATTTCTTTTTATTTCTATTAAATGTTAAGTTTCAATGTTATATTATCGTCGTTATTTTACCCTTATGCTGCACAAACCCCTACTTATATATATATATATATATATATATATATATATATATATATATATATATATATATATATATATATATATATATATATATATATGGGTGATTCTCACGAAATATGACAATTCACTGTCCCTTGCTCCAAGATATAATACTATTATACTAAAAGAACTTTTTTTAAAAAAATTAATAAATAGCATCGCTGTTAACATTTTAAAATGACTCTGCACTAGCAATGACTGTTTTGTATAGTTAAAAAATTTAATTGAACTTCAAAATGTCATTTTCCTGGCATGTCCCAAACAATGTTTCCAATAATAACTAGCTTCAAAACTTCCCGTAAATTATTAAATATCTATTTTTTTTTTATCTCAACCGTTGTAAGCATTTCTCAAATATATACGCAAAGGGTATTATTTAGGAAAACTTCGTTTAAAGTAATTTTTGCTGTCAATAATTTGTTGGTCCTAGGAAAATCTGTCATTTTCCTGGCTACTTTTATTTAGTGGTTTATAACCAAAATAGTTAGAGCCAGCAATCAATATCTTATGTTAATAGATTGATTGGATACCCTCCTATATGAACATGTCTTGTTACAAGAATAAAGAACTAATTTTCAGGTTCAAAATCTATTTCAAAAAATTTTTCAAGGTGAGTAGGTTTTTATGTTGTCATTTTCCCGGCTTCTTGAAATGATAAATAACATAAACTACATAGATTTATCTGAATTATTTTAAGAAATCCTCTTGTTTTCTACAGAATACAACCGTATTAGGCCAAAATATTAAACTAAAGTAAAGTTATATGCTATAAAATGGCGAATTTTTCATTATCCTGGCTTTCATTTTCCTGGTTTATGAATGACATTACATTGAAACAGTTACCAGAAAATTTTTTAAACAGTTAAATGTAAAGCAAATATTAACCTAATATCATGTTTATGTAAGATTGTTATTTGACTGAATGTAATCAAAGTTTTTTTTAATTTAATGATTGATTACTACGCACAATTTTATTCTGTACATATCAGCAACAAAAACATTTTTGATTCTTTCTACAGTGGATAAAATAATTAGTTTAGGCAATTCTTGGTCCACCTAACATAAAGCGCTAGGTTTTGTTACTTACTAATAGCTTAAAATGATTCAAATTTATAAGCTTTTTTCAAATTTATAAGCTAATATGTCATTTTCCTGGCATTCAAGGTTTGGTGAATTTCTATTTTATTTTTTTTCTCTAGCAAATGTCAATAAACTACACTGCTGTCTCTAAGGTATTAATAAATGTAACTAAAGAAGTATACAAAAAAAAATTTAAATTATTTTGAAGACTTTAAATTTGAAGAAATTTTTTGGTCCGAATTGTCATGTTTCGTGTATATATATATATATAATATATATTTAATATATATATATATATATTATATATATATATATTATATATATATATATTATATATATATATATATATATATATATATATTAAATATATATTATATATATATATATATATATATATATATATTAAATATATATGTATATATATTATATATATATATATATATATATATATATATATATATATATATATATATATATATATATATATATATATATATATATATATATATATATATATATATATATATATATATAAAGTTCAAAAAGAAGATAAAACAAAGGTGCAGACAAATGAAAAAAGGGGGGAAAATAAAAATAATAAAAATAACAAACAACTGGGGAAAGAAAAAAGATTAAAAAAATTAAATTAAAAAAAAGGATAATTTTTTTTTAAAAAAACCGAAAAATAAAAGATATAATCTTTTCATCAGCCCACACGATTATATCCATAAAAAAGAGTGCTTTCTAATATTGTATCAATATAGCCAAAGCATAATATATCAATACAATAGTGTGAGGAGCACTCAAAAAAATTTTTTTACAAAAATTACGACAAATAAAATTAAACACAATAAGTTAAAATAACACGTAAAAACAGAAAATAAAATATAAAGAAAGAGCGGAATAAAACAATATCTATAAAGCGAGTAGCGAAATAAAATCAACTTACATGAACGGGAAATTTTTCAAGAATGATTTAAAATATTATAAAATATTAAAATAATATCTTTAATTTTCGAGACTATACTATTTTATTAAATGATATTTACCCCGAGGAATTAATCTTGCTTCGTAATTTGGATTATCACTAATAATCAACCGATTTTAGATTTCATTAAACATAATAAAATTAATTTTATTGCAACTTTTGATTTCCAGGATCTTTTCAATAGCATTCCCCTTTCTAAACTAAAAGATGTCCTCTTAAATTATTACTATGATTTAAAAAATATCCTTTGTTGCGATTTTGATTATTGAGAAATTCTGATTAATTTTTCTCATTTTAATAATTATCTTTACAATGGAATGGATATTTTTCTTCAAATTGATGGAATACCACAAGGATCTAATTATTTCTCTTAGCTAACTTATTTTTGCATTATTAAGAAAAAAATTATACTCTTAATATTAAATTTGTTTTTATATATATTGGTGACTTAATTATCTTTAATTTTCAAGATTATACTATTTTATTAAATGATATTTACCCCGAGGAATTAATCTTGCTTCGTAATCATGATGATAATATTAATTTCAATTTTTTAGATTTGGGTATTATAAGCACACCGGACAAAAAATTAGTCACCCTTGGAGAAATCATGAAAAACATCATTTAATAGAAAGTAACACCGCCTTTGGATTCGATAACAGGCTGGAATTGGTCAGGAAGGGAGCCCACAAGGTTTTGGAGGTACGTCGAATCCAGTTTAATCCACTCGCTGAGGATTTGATCGCGCAAATCCACAAAATTGCGAGGATGCTGATTTCGGCGTTTTACACGTTATAACAACATGTCCCACAAATTTTCAATGGAGTTGAAGTCAGGTGATTTTGCAGGCCAGTCGAGATGTAATTGAGTGTCTGAGTGTTCATAAAACCAGTCATATATTCTTTCAGCCCGATGAACTTTGCTGTTGTCATCTTGAAAAATAGGTGTAACTCTAAAACATACTCTTCATGAAGATGTTGACTGAAAGGCAATATCTAATCATCCAGAATGTTAAAATAAACATGTTGGTTCATGTTAGTGGCCACCTCAGTGAGGGGGCTTAATCCATAATAAGAAAAACGCCCCCAAAACATGACAGGCCCATCTTCGGCTTGAGCCTGACCTAGCACACAGTCAGGATAAAATGTTTCACCTGCTCTTCGTTGCACTCGACGACGTGCGTCTTTTGAATAAAGGCAAAAACATGATTCATCAGACCATATTACATTTCACCAGTCAGCAACTGTCCACATTCGGTGACTTCTAGCCCACTGAAGTCGGGCAGCTTTATGTGCCTGTGTGAGCAATGGCCTCTTACGAGATATTCGACTCTAAATGTTCATTGCATGCAGTTCTTGTCGCAATGCTCTCTCCCTAACAGGTTGGGATGGACCTTCATTTACTAACTGAAGCAATTCTCGTCAGGTTTGGCAGCGATTTTGATTGACAAATCGGGAAGCACGTCTCCGGCCTCTTTCATGCAGGATCTTTTTCCGACCACAATTCTGACATCGTCCTTCGTGACCACGTGTATTACACCACTGCTTGTAGACACGTTGAACAGTCAGCATCAAAACACCAACAAATCCAGCAACTTCATTCACCGTAGGACCATTGGCAGGGCCAAGCACAATTGCCCGTTTTTGCCATTCGAACACATCCTCACACTTACCCATATTTACACACAATTTCCGCTTAAAACAAAAATATCTCACTAATAGCTACTTGCCTTTGATCACGTTGAAGCAGTGTGCACGCAATTGAGCACGTCACTTGACCACTGCATCATCTAACGAAATCCAACGATACATCGGTGCTTGCGAACTAGGGTGACTAATTTTTTGTCCGGTGAGCTTAAAAGAAGAAAATATCTGCTTTGTTGATTTATACGATAAAAGAAATGATTTTAATATAAATAAACTAATTACTTGGAATTCTAACGTTTCTAGAAGCATCTATTTAAATACTACTTTTAATGAAATTAATAGAATTAAAAGAATATGCAGTAATATTTATTTATCCAAAAAACAAATCGATAAACTCTTTCAAAATTTGATAAAAAACAATAGATACCCAACTAAAGTAATAAAGTTCTATATAAAATCATTGAGTTAATCGCATATTTTGTAAATATATTTACTAAAAATTTTCTATGTTAATTTATAAAATTTTCCCATGTGCAAATCCATTTCGGGTAAATCCGTTTTTTATTAAAAATTTCTTCGTTAATTTGTATAATTTTTCCTTGTGCAAATCCATTTCGGGCAAATCCTTGGTCAAAATTATTTACTAAAAATTCCTTTGTTAATTTATAATATTTTTCCATGTGCAAATCCATTTCGGGCAAATCCGTGGCTAAAATTATTTACTAAAAAATTTCTTCTTTCATTTATACAATTTTTCCATGTGCAAATCCATTTTGGGCAAATCCGTGGGTAAAATTTTTTACAAAAGTAAGTTGTTTTCCTTTTTTTTTCTTTGTTAATTTATATAATTTTTCCATGTGCAAATCCATTTCGGGCAAATCCGTGGGTAAAATTATTTACTAATAAATTTCTTTGTTAAATTATACAGTTTTTCCATGTACAAATCCATTCCGGGTAAATCCGTGGCTAAAATTATGTGCAAAACAGGCAATTCATGCTTCTTTCTCTTTTCTATTTTTTTCTTAAATAAATATTTATGTTCTAAAATTATTTATAGTCAACTTCTTTAAATTATCCAGCATAATATTACCTCGCGCACATCCGTTTTCTGGCCCATCCTTGGTACCTAACATATTAAACGTACTTCAGTAATGCAGCAAAAACACACTTTAAACTCCTCTATTTTCGCTCATTTTGTGCTTTTGTTTTCATATTTTGCAATCTGGCAATCTTGTTACGAAAATATTGTAAATCATTCTTGAAAAATTTCCCGTTCATGTAAGTTGATTTTATTTCGCTACTCGCTTTATAGATTTTGTTTTATTCTGCTCATTCTTTATATTTTATTTTCTGTTTTTACGTGTTATTTTTACTTATTGTATTTAATTTTATTTGTCGTAATTTTTGTAAAAGAAATTTTTTTAGTGCTCCTCACACTATTGTATTGATATATTTTGCTTTGGCTATATTGATACAATATTAGAAAGCACTCTTTTTTACGGATATAATCGTGTGGGCTAATGAAAAGATATCTTTTATTTTCCGGTTTTTTTTTAATTTATCCTTTTTTTTAATTAAATTTTTTTATTTAATTATTTTTCTTTCTCCAGTTGCTTGTTATTTTTATTATTTTTCTTTCCCCCCCTTTTTTTTATTTCTCTGTAGTTTACCTTTGTTTTATCTTCTTTTTGAACTTATCTTGTGAGTTCTATTTACTTGCAGCTTATGCGCAATAAATGAAACTTATTGTTTTTCTTAATTTTTTTCTGTTTTTTTTTGTATTTATTTATTTTGCCGTATATATATATATATATATAAATATATATATATATATATATAAATATATATATATATATATATATATATATATATATATATATATATATATATATATATATATATATATATATATATATATATATATATATATATATATATATATATTGAATCGGCACTTGTCAAATCAAAGAACATTCGCTTCACAATTATGTCACGCAGATTCGAACCCCATAGGTGGCTGGCTGATACAAATTCTGCTTCCTGCTCACACCTACCACAGTGCTGACATAAAATATCCGCAGAGGTAGATTTCCCTTGCTGTCGGGCTAACCATGGGATGTTTTCGTGGTTTTGCTCTCCATGCGACGTAAATGCTGATTAGTTCTATCAAAAATCTTCTCCGATATTACTATATTTCTCCCGATACTTGATCCAGGAGTTTCCTTGTCTTCTGCGTTAGGTTCAAAATTACAGTGCTATGGAGTTTGACAATGATAGTCGTTAACTCAGAATTGTGTCAGTTGTTCAACGCCGGTTATAAAATAAAATAGAAAAATAAAACCAATTTAGTACAAACAACTGAAAATATCACACAAAACAAGAATTAACTTTAAAAAATTTAAAAATTTATTTTCCGGTTAGCTTGAATGACAATTTTCTCGTTATGTTTACTTATTTTCTAAAGTTCAGCCTGCTTCCCATTGCATGTAAAACTTTTTAGTGCACTCTAGCATTAAGCTAGAAAAGTACTCTAAAATTAAAGGCTCAAAAAAGAAAAAAAAAAGGCACTTATTATATTTAAAATAAATTCAAAATGGCGGGGGTCGATATCTCTGGATATAAAATTATTGATAAAAAGTTTCAGAATAAAGCGATAATGGACTTCTATTTTGGATGTAACTCAAAATGCTTATTTATTAAAGACGTATTTTTAGCTGTGCCCAAATTAAAAAGCTAACCGACGATTTTTTGTTAGGTCTAGTTTATTTAACACTAAGTTTTTTGCTATATCCATTTTTTTAAATAAATGTTTTAAGCTGCGTCGATTTCTTTTAACGCTCCTTATGAATTATATCTGTTTTTCAAAATGCGGATTTCAATCAATGTCCATTTTTAAGCACTTATTTTGAGTTATGTCCAAAAGAAAAGTTCACCGGCGATAGATGTTTTAATATTGAATTTTAAAAAAAATCTATCGCTAGTGAACGTTATTAATATTTAAATTATTATTAATAATTAATTTATTAATATATTAATTTAAAATCATTCACCAGTAAATAATGGAATTCATATAAATGAGAAAAAAAATAGTAAGGTATTCTCGCACCCATACGTAATAACTCTAGGAAATAATGAGGATAGGATATCGAAGGTAAGATTTTTAGATTGAAGACATTACAAGCCAGTTTTTTCTTTCCAGATAAGCTGAGTGCATTTTATGGAGACGCAGGACGCTCAAAACAAATATGAGTAATTAAAAAAGTTACTTGCGAGCAAATTTTAATTTTTTTTTTATTAAATTTTTACCAAAACGCCTTGTTTATAGGAATTTAAATAAATTTAAGTGATTATGGTAACCGTATAAAAATATAACGTAACTAGGTATTAAATTTTTATTTCGTCAAAAAAAAATTCCTTCAAAAAACAAGCTTTTACTATGTTTGTTCAATTATTAAAAAATTAAATTAGATTATTGAGTTAAGAAATAAAGAAGACTCATCGAAAATTATCTAAAAAAGTTTTAATAACAATAAAACAAAAACTTGTGAGAACATTGAAAAACTCCAATACGAGAAAAAGCAATTTTGTCAACGAGAATTGCATATTGATATATGGACCTTAACAAATTCATAATTTTTTAACTCGTTAAGAAAAACGGTTTGTATCCTATTGCTTAATAAAGTGTGCCTTTTTTAATGTCTCAAAAGCAAATAATGGATTTTTGAAGGATTTTTCTCATTTTAAACGTCCAGTGCCAACATCGAGGATCAAATCGCAGTATCAAATAAAAAATTTGTTTTGTTCATATATTGTATGCGCAATATGCTTCTACTGCATTTAAAAAGTGTATTCTCAAAACTGTGTTTTTTACAGTTGCAGACATGATACAACTTTCTTTCGATTATCTGAGTCATATTTTTTATTCGACCCTTTGCACTCGAGAATCTTTGGATGCAACCATTAAACGTTTACTTGAGGAAACTTACAATTAAAAAAAATTGGAAACCACTAAATAAAGTGGTCAGCTAAACTTTAAGATGCAAAACTTATAACATTTAAAATGGTAGGTATAGTTTTTAGGGGACAATGGTGCTTGAGAGGAACCCCTTCGAATGCAAATGATTAAAAGAGTTTATAGTTTTTTAATTAATTAAAATATGTAAATAATTATTAGCTTTATGGAAATTAGGATTAAAAAGTGTAGACATGCTTAGAAAGAAAACTTTTTAAGTGCTTTTTTTTTTTTTACCACAAAAATTTTCTATAGAATAGTCTAAGCCTGGATTTGAATTATTCCTGGATTAAAAGATAATTGAGAAATTCTTGATGCATATATAAAGGATTGGAATTCGTTTTAATGAGACGGAGAATTGATAGTTATTTAGCATTATCGGTATAATGTACGTATCACTTCTTTTTTATAATTTTTTAAACAAAATTGAAATTTACAAAGGAATAAAAATACCCTATTCCAAAAAAAAAAAAAAAAAGACTAGCTAAGAGAGTGGTCTTTATCTTCTTTATCTAAAAGAATATCATTGTAAAACCTAAATAGCCAACACCATTTACATAGTAAATCATTTACATTGTAAATCACTTGTGTGGTTTCCACCTTTATTACTTTTATCAACCACATACACCACATAGTATTTACTTTTTAATTAATGCTGTATTTTTTGAAGATATCAACTAGGGAAGGATATACAAAGTGTAGTTTTGCTCTCATCCCGAAGTTAGCCAATACACGGTCTTGTTCTTTTAGTGGTATTGTCCTCTAAACGGTTTTATTTATTTTATTCATGGCAACTGTTGAATCACCGTTTTCTGAACTTCGGTATGGGCAATTTTTAGAAAGTCATAACAGGATGTTATCTTAACTCAATTACACTGCTAAACAAATTTTAAAATGTTGCTGATATCTTTGTATCCAACAAGTTTTCTAAGACACTTAATATGTGCTGATTCAAAATATGGAAACCATTTATCTCAGCCACCCGCTATTGTTTAAATATTCTTCTTCAACCATTTATATTTCGTTTGAGTCATTTACTGTTGCATTGAGTAATCATGAACAATGTTACCGTGAAGGATCGAATACCAGCGACTGTCGACCTTCACCGATAAATGTCAACAATCATACAGTCGCTGTGGAGAATGTCCGATTTGATATTAATTTATTCGTTGATATTATTATATTTACTCGATATTTTTTACATATGCTGTGGATAGATTAGGAGAAATATCAATGTTCGGAATATGGTTAAATGCATACTGGGTAGTGGTACTTGACATCAAACGATGTAGGGTATAATAGGAAGTGGCACTTATATAGTCTAGTATATATTCTAGACCTAGTATATATTCCGGACATTTACCAAAGCCACAATGTGATTATCAACATTCACCGGTGGTAGTCGTCAACAACCACCAATTTCGGTCATTCACAGTAACACATATATTAGTTAAGAAAACAGTCTATTTAAGACCGATTACCTATATTCTGTAAATACATATTTAGTTTAAAATACATTACACACAAATTTTATATTAACAGAAAATTCTTCCTCAATCTTAAAGGCCCTTTTAATAGCAAATGTTTACCGCAAAAAAAGAACATCGGAAAAAATACCGAAAAGAACCCGGAAGAAACTCTAGAAAAAAACACAGGAAGGAACTCGAAAAAAAAAATAACCTTTTGAAAACAAAAGTGCCAGAAAAATTTCACTTAAACAATTATACGAGGTTTCATCCAATTTGGTTTGGGCTTTGGAGTGAATAAAGTCCGAATTTCAAGTAATTTAATATTTAAAATAAAATTAGATATTTGAAAAAAAAATAACCGAAGTACAAGAATTAATTTAAAGTTCATAGAAGAAACTTTACTATTTAAAAATTTCCATGGACTTTATTTTAGAACTCTTAAGCAGGTTCATAATTTTTCCGAAACCAATCATTACACTAATTCTGTTGTGATAATGTTGTATATGAACGTGTGTTTTTTTTTAATTGCATTAAAATAAAAAATTTAATAATGTTTGTCAATATTTTAATTTATCTCAAAATTAGCCTCCTAAGAAAATATTGTTAATTGAAACATTGTATATAATAATACTATTAAGTATATTTTATAATTGTATTATGCACGTTAAAGGAAAATCAAAATATGCATCAAAAGCTTGTTTTCGCAAGCTTTAAGCTTTTTAAAAAGTATCTATTTACAATTAAATAAATATCTAATTATATTGAATTTATATTTAACAGTAGGAATCAAATTGATCATTAAAGTCATGTAATTGATTAAGTAGTGCTTTTTTCCAGTGATCTTTTTCCTAGGATTTTTTTCTACAGCTTTTCTCCCATCATTTTTTCTGTGGTTCTAGCATAAAATGTCACTCATTGCTAAAAAGTTCGTTAACTTTTAGTGTCTGTGGTGATAATGTGTAGTTGCTGTAGCTAATGCAAGTGAATTACATTAAATTTAATAAAATGTGAACAATATTTCATTAAAATCAATAAAATTTAAACAGTATCAGTTTAAAATTAAGCAGTTTAAATAGCTTTCCATTAAAATTAATAAAATGCAAACAGTATTTCATTAAAATTACTAAAGTATAAACAGTATTCTAGCAGAATTCAACAGCTTTTCATGACAATGTTTGTAAATACTTTAAGAACCTAACGTGATAGAGTAAAACGGTTCTCAGATTTAAAATCAGCAAAAACAAACTACATTAGGAAAGATTAATACCATGCTAGATATCTATAGCTTGTTTATCATTGTTATACTTTCTTTGTTATAAATATTTGCATGCGTTTTATTATATATATTTTTTTTAATTTATTTAAAGTGACCGTGTTAGCCACTTTTTTTCAGTTTTTTTCCAATAAACTTAAAATCATTAATTCAACACTTGAACCGAATAAACTTAAAATACTTTTAATAATAACATTCTTTTACGAACGTTTGACGGTTAAAAAAAGAGGTTTTACCAAAAAAAATATCATTAACATTTATAGCAAAGTTAATAATCTTCACACGCAAACTATTTGTTAATTATTCAAGCTATTGTTTCCACGTTTAAGAAATTATCCAAATAAAATACTTTCTAGAAATAGCAATGTATCTCAAAACTGTGACGTCACTGACGTTCTGCTCAAGTGGGCGGAACGAAATCGATGTTCCAGTCAGATGTAGAGAGCGTGACCAATCACAGCCCTCCTTTTGTCACACGTGATGTTCTTTATTTATAATGATTAAAAGCCCTTTCGCTGATGGCAACATATTTTGATTACATCAAAACAGAAAGTGATGTTTGGTTGTCCAGCTGAAGAGAGACATTCGAAACACGTGCAGCCCTTCCCGCCGGTAGGAATTATTTTTGACAAACGATTTTCAAATTTGCATGCATTACTTTTAAGACCATTAATTATTTGCATGTGTATGATAACCTCTTTAGAATCAATTAATTAAATTTGAAAGAATTTGCAATTATTATACGCATTTTTATGACAATTGTAATATTTATAATTACTTAAATATATATATATTTCAGCTTTACTTTGTTCTTAAAGTATCTTTCGTTTTAATTTAATAAAATAATTTCCCACGAATCGCAGAAATTAACTTTTATTGTTCATGATGTGAGATCGTTACCAATTTAAATGTATTTGAAAAATTTGCGTTTATAAATTGATTAAAAAAAAACATGTTTGGAGAAAGGACAAAAATTTGAAACAACAATTACAAGTAGAATTGAAAATGCATAAATATTGAAACATACTGGCTACCTCAGGCAACTGGACATTTTGTTAATATATAAACACGGGTATTAATGGGGTAAGAAAATAACATATTTCTATATAAAGAGGAAAGTGGGGTTACACCGGGTAGCTAAGATTCGTAGACCAGTTTGAGCTAACTGTCTCGAAGCCCCGCCAAAATTGTTTACGAAAGAATTCAGTGTTTATAAATTTTTTTAAAGAGAATTTTTTGCACCTGTATAAAAACTACCATATCATATATATAGGGTTTTAAATTTCTGCAAAATATCAAAATAAGCTTTATGCTTTGAGGTAGGGGACATCAATAATTATTTTTTCTGAGCCCGTGAAACCTTTGTACCGTTTCTGATGCAGTAATTTTCTTACTCCACTGCACCACAGCTTTCGAGGGCCCAGCATAGTCTCGCATCACAGGGGTGGGGCAAAATCGATTAATGACCGGTCTTATCTTGAGACTAAAAGCTATCTAAATATAACATAATAGTCCTATTACTGGACTAATTCCTTATCTTTATTACGATATGAATCTTTAGTAAACGTATAAACTGGACTAAAAATTATTGTATAACTGTATTGACTTCTATTAACTTAATTTTGTTGATTAAGAAAATGAAAGAACTATTTATTTCATTCCTTCAAATACTATTAAGACTACAGTAATTTAACAGAAGTGTTTTGTAAATAATAATTAATCGTAGCGTTTAAAAATAAACGGAACGAGTTTCCATACTGAATTGGGGAACTCCTTTTCCAGAATTAACATAGGTATTAAGTTTTGGGTCCATTGCTTACCCACTTGTGCATAGAAACTTTTTTAAAAAGGCAACTCTCTAAATCTGGCGACTACGACAAAAATTATTCCGTGTCAAGTTCCTTAAAAGCTCTTTTTTAACTTTATAAATCTTTTTAAACTGTGACCATTTTCTTCTTATTCGTTTAAACGCCATTGCTTCAGTTTTGTCAAAATGTTAAAGACTGGTAACTCAACTTTTTCATTCTTAACATTTAAGACAACATTAATATTAACCAAAATATAACCTCAAATTTTGAAGTAATGAGAAAAGTGCCTTCATGAAAAATGTGGTAGCATATAAATTGTATGGATATTTAATTCATTTTACTATCAATTTGGTTAAGAAAAAAATAATTGATTGATTTTTTGAACAGGATGCATGCCACACAATATATAATTTTATATATATTAGTCGATAGGAATATTCAGCTTCTCCAATTATAAGTGCTAAGAATGAAAGATTTGTGTTAAACATTTTGAAAAAGAGACTTGTTCCAAAAAGGGAACATTGGCGCTTAAACGGTTAATAATATAAAATTCTACATTTAGTTCTGAAATCAAGCAGTTGTTATCTTATTCGACCAGCTAACAGTAATAAATGTCAATTTTATTTAATTGTATACACACGCTACCACTTTTTTTAAAGACACTTTTTCCATTACTACAACAAAACAAAGATTCGGGAGGGTACACAGTGAGCTATGTTAATTTTTTAAAAAGTATTCCTGACTTTTTTAACTTATACCTATTTTATAAAACTCACTTTATTAGCTATATCTATGAATCGGCCACAGTGCTGACGTAAAATATCCTCAGTGGTAGACGGATCATGGGCTAGAGTCCCCTTGCACTCAGGCTAACCGTGAGAGGTTTTCGTGGTTTTCCTTCCATGTTACGCAATTACAAGCAATTTCCATCAAAAGGTCCTCCTCAAAGGCAAATTTCTCCCAATACTTGATCTAGAAGTACCCTTGTCTTTTGGATTGGGTTCAAAATGATGAGGTTACGGAGTTGAACATTGGTAGTCTTAAACCCAAAATTGGGTCGGCTGTTAAACAACGGTTATGAAATAAAATAAAATGTCCATTCCTTTTCTTACGCGCTTTTCATATATTGCTATATCCATTTTCTGAAGTATTTAACAAAAAGTTCAATGAAGTACGCTGAGGCAATGAAACAATGTATAATACATATTTCCATTATTCATGTAAATGTTGTAGAACAAGGTTTGAGCCATTCTGAAATTGTGATCATAATGGTGGAAGTATAAATATGACCATTAATGTAAAATGTTGTTATTTCAATGGATGCCTGTAGCGTGATTCGTTTCTTTATTTACCTCCTTTTTTTCTTCTTTAGCTTACTTTGCATTGAATAATGACTCTTTATGAGTTACATTCTTTAAAATTATGTTAGAAATTTTTCGATTCATTTAACATTCATTTTTATCTCGCGAACTCGATATCGAAACTTTATTATTCCGTGTCAATTTCTTGCGTGATCTATTCTATTGCTTTTTGCATTAAAATAAGCATCTTTTTTTGTTGAAATTGACTGTTTTTTTTTTATAATCATGGTATATTTTAACCGTCTACTAAAAATATTCACAAATTATCAAACCTTTAAAAACTTTTAATGAAAAATGAAGGATTTTTGTTTTCTGAAGTAAGATATAAATGTAATTGTAACAAATGTAATCTAAATTATTGATAAGATAATTTTAAATCAAAAGTATATCCATTAGTGTGCATATAAATATTTATAAGTTTAAAATAATTTGCTCGTAATGATTCTGTTTTATTTCCAAATTTTCGTAACTAGAGTAAACTTGTTTTAAATCAAAGAATTATTCTGGCGGATTTTTTTATATTTTTTTATCGTAATAAGTTTCTATCTAACAAAAATACTTATAATTTGTAAATCAACGTTTATATCAAATCTTCATAAATTTTTAAAGGAAAATGAAGGATTTTTATTTTCCTGAAGTAAGTTATAAAAATGATTGTTACAAATATAATCTAAATTATTGACGAGATAAATTTAAATAGAAATTATAACTATTAAATTGTATATAAATATTTATAAGTTAGAAATTATTTGCGTGAAATAATTCAATTCTATTCAAATAATATCAAACCTGTATAAATTTTCAATTTATAGAATTAATTTTATATTAAGATTTTTTTTTTGCCAAACTAAATTATAAGGGTCATTCTCACAAAAAAGTGATTTTCTTAGTCTCTTAGTAATAAATACTAGGAAATACTGCTGATTTCTTAATATTTTTCTGCATCATTTTTCGTAAAGGTCTAACTAATCAATCATATGCATTTCTGCTGAATGCATTTAATATTTCATTCTTAATTTTTAATAAACATAACTTCAAAATCCCCTCCGTGGACGTCCCTACGTCTGTGACACAAAATAATTTTTAATGGCTGTTAAACATTTTAGATGTTATTTTAATGATTTTTGTAGTTTTAACTAGTTAAATGTTTATAGTAGCTTTTTATTAAATATTTTTTTAGAAAAGATTTATTTTTATAAAATAAATGGTTAGTAAACTTTGTCCATCAAAAATGAAGTCTACCTCCGTGGACAATTAATATAGCTCAATAAATATGTAATAGAGAGCAGCATATGTGAAATCCCTCTAAGACAGCTGGTGGGGAAGGTAAAGATTCTTTTTTCTAGTGTTAACTATCAGTTGCTTTTGTTCTCTTTGGTGTTAGTTTTGGATTGTAGTGTTCAACTGAGGTTTGGCAAAGTTCTCAATGTATACTCCGTGGTCATCATAAATAATGTAAGATAAAGCTATTTTATATTTGATATATAAATTTTAGATTGCAAAAATAGTATATTTAATAAAAAGAACTGCGCCATTTTTGTAACTTTAAAATTAAAAATCAGAAAAATTCAAGAACTAGGTTTTGCCTCCTCCGTGGACTTCCCCTCCGTGGAGAAAACAGTTCCACGAAGGAGAGGACACAGTCAATGGAAGAGACAATGTGTTAGACAACCAATAATACATTTTTATTAATAAAAAAATTATTTCCTTTTAATTGATATTTTTTAGATGGAACAACTGTGTTAATTTCTTTGTATTTTTAAAGAAAATCAATTAAGTTTAACTTTTTTTTTTATCGGAGAGGTAAGTATTGGCAATTTTTCCAAATATTTTCTGTGATGTTAAAAATTTTTTTTCTCTTCAAATTTTAGGAAAAAAAATGGCAAAATCAAAATGCAAAAAAAAAAGAAAAGAACTTAATCAAATGTTCAAATCTAACAACGAATTAACGAACAGAAAAAACTTAGCATAAGACAAGATAGACGGAAATTACATCTCCTTCGTGGACAGGACAGAATTAAAAATATTTTAAATCTTGTAAAAAATAAAATAGAAAACTTGACCATTATTAAAAGGACATATAATAAAAATAAATAAAAGCATTTATGTAATTTTTATCACTTTTTTAATTACTTTAATTTAAGAAAAATATTTAGTCTATTTATACCTTTTCAGTGATAATGATCCATAAATGCTATTTTTAAAAATATAATTAAAATTAACGATGAGGTTATTTATATCGAAACCATAAATATTCGATTTCATATGAATATTTATAAGTTTGAAATAACATGGTAGTAATAATTTATTTTTATTCAAATTTTTGGAATCTAGACTAGACTTGTTTTAATTCAAAGAATTAATTAATCGGTGAGAAAGTTTTAAATAAGAGTGAAGCTTTACTAAGTGTTTGAAATGAAATTGTTAACCATTTTAAGTCTGACCCAGAGAGATTTGAATTTTTCTATCATTTGATGCAGTGGTGTGTAAAATACTTTTAAATCAAATTTACGCGACAACGAAATCGTAAACTTAGCTAATATAAGGGGGAATTTTTCTAAAAAGCATGTAAAGTTGGCAGCTCTGCTTAAAAAATGAACAAATTAAGTAACAAAATTATTATTACCACAATATATTAATATTAAGAATGCAAATTAATTGATATTTTTACAACTCCATCATGCTTAATAACTATAATTTCGAAAATATAAACATTGCTCTAATCGTATGTTTTCTACCAATTTTATTTTTTGAAGGGTTGTACAAACCCTGCTCATCATTAAAATAAAAGTGTTTGAAGTTTTTATTATTTCAATTTTTGAAGAATAAGTTATAAAAATAGTTCAACTGCATTCTTTGAAGAATATTTTTTTTAAATAGAGGAAAACTTGTTCAGTTCTTTCATTTTTAAAAATCGTAGATATGCTGAAATATCAATTTTTCGATCTAAAACATTATGTAAACAATTCTAAAGTCAAGTTTAATATAAATAGTTCATACAAAACGCATGCATTGAACTAAAATGAAAAAAAAAAAAAAAAACACCAATTCTGATACATTAAACATACCCATACTTATGCCATCATTTTAATGTTATTTCCCCATGATATATTTTGCTTTGGCAATATTAATACAATATTAGAAAGCATTCTAATTTGCGGATATAATCGTGAGAGCTTAAGACGATATTATATCTTTTTGTTATTTTGCTTACCAACTTTTTATATTTTTATGTATATATATATATATATATAATTAATAATTACAATTTAAGTAATTTAATTAAGAGAAAAAAATGTTTAGTAAAGTCATCATTAATCTCCCTTTTTAATAGCAAATAATAAACAAGCGAAAGAAAGATATAGATTTGGAAATTATTGAATCATTAATAGAGATGGGAACTGATTGATTGAACAATCAAGAAATTACCCGGATGTAACGAAATGATAAATTGATATCTGGTAAAAGAATTAAGTACCAATCTAATTCACGCCAATTTCGTTCATTAGCAGCAACATTGTTACGGAATTTCTTTTTCCTTTTTTGTATCATTTATCTTCTAAATATTTACTAGGAAATAAATAATTCCGTTTCCTTCTAAAGACGTAAATATTGGAGAGCGAAACTGGGTAAAAAAAATTAGGAATTAAAATTATTAAATTTATTAAAATTATTAAAATATGTTATAAAATAAAATGAAATAGAAAAAAATTAGATTTTAATTAAAATGCGCTCTAAATGTTGATTATTATTTTAACGTTGTTTTACATAATGTGATACTATAACATTGTATAAATTTAATTAACCCTTTAACCCTAGAATTTCGAAAGAGCAGTGAACTAAAATATGTTATTTCTACTAAATGCATTAAAAAATGCATTTACTTCTTGCAGAGATGCCAACTTGCTCTACTTGATAGAATAAGTTTCTCTTGTGATTGCAAAATATATGTTCAGAGACTATTACTACAGTTTCTCCATAGTTTCAGAAAATATATTCCCTAGTTGTCGCCTGGGTAAAATGAATATATATATATATATATATATAGTATCACATTATATAAAGTAGGGGGAAGCCATTATATATATATATATATATATATATATATATATATATATATATATATATATATATATATATATATTCATATATATATATATATATATATATATATATATATATATATATATATATATATATATATATATATATATATATATATATATATATATATATATATATATATATATATATAATGGCTTCCCCCTACTTTTAATTAAATTCCTTAAAGCAAGAATCATGCCTTAAACCATAACTACCAACTATTACAGATTGTACGCATCATTTTCTTTTTTTCATATTTAAAATGGTAATAAATCTTGTAAATAATTTCTTTTTTAATTCTTGGATTTATAAATTTAATTCAATATGATTTTGACTGCCACTAAATGCAAATCTCATTTGTAAGACCACGTTACAGAAATGATAATAAGTGAAAGAAAAATTGTGAAAAGGTAATCTTGTCAACAATAGCAATTCAATTAGTTTTTCACTAAAAAATGGGATATACAGCCTCGTAATGAGTAAAAATTTGCATTCAGCATTCGTACCTATCATCTCTTTAGTTTTTTTTAAAAAGTGTTTTACTGATGGCACTTAAATACTAATTAAATGAGTTGGAAGCAGACTTTCAGTTCACATTATCCAACACTTACAACACAATAAGATAACTTGCAGGTCTGCTATGAGTACGTTTGAACTATTTAAATATAGTGCTAGCCAAAATCAATTGAAATTAAATATGTTAAAACAGTACTCAAAATGTAGAAATTTTACAACCACATAAAAGTTTTTTTTTTTTTTTTAAAAAAATGAGTTAAATGAGATACACAATTACAGGGATAAACAATTCTTAAAAAATGTAAATCTTTCAACCTAAAAGTGAGAAAGTGGATATAGTTCTCTAAGTCCACATCTTTCATTCCTGTAAAGGTAATTTTAAAAATAGAAAAAAAAGTATTGCTAAACAACTGTAGTGCCTTAACTTATTAATAGCGGGGATAAAACTGTTAATATGCCATAGTTAAGTAGTTAGTTTGTAACTGGATATATAAAACGTAGTAGTGGACCTTACTCCCCCAGAAAAAAAAATTCTTTTACTATATCTTTTCTTATTTTTCAGCATCTTTTTTCAGCTAGAATCATTTTTTTTCTTTTAAATAATCTAACCAACATTCAATGTTTTACGTAACCTCGTACTTCATAAAATACAATTCCTTTGTTTCCCATTATACTTTTGAAATATGATTGGGAAAAAAACATCGCCAATTTTTTTACAAATAAGTTATGTAATTGTAGGCAAAAAGCATTTTCATGTACAGAAATAAAAATACATTCTGCATAAATCCTAGTTATTGCTACGAGTTTTTATTATAGAATACAGTGGTTGTATCATTTACTCTTAAAAATTTCACAACTACCCGCACAATGAAGAATTGTGAACAGTGCTCACATTTTCCTATAATATTATAATTTTAGTAAATGTTCTGAACGAACACAGCAACTATAGTTACAGGCAGTAAAAATCTGCCTGACATTGAAAAAAATCAAAATAATATTTTTAAAAACCACGTTTTTGTTGTGGAGAATAATAATAAAAAAACAAAAATTTGAAAAACGAAAAACGTGGGGCGAATGAAATACATAACACTAACAGTATGAGTGCTCATGAGAATATGTGTATGTATATCTGTAATTGTATCTGAATGTGGATGTGTATGTGGTTGTGCATGTGTATGAGTAAGAAAATGTGTATATGTATGTGTATATGTACTGTTATGTATTGCATGCGCTCCACGTTTTTCAAATTTTTGTTTTTTAATTATTATTCTCCACTACGAAAACGTGGTTTTTAAAAACATTATTTTGATTTTTTTTTCTACTCTCTATCAAAATCTCAATTTTTTCTCTCACTGTACACAAAACTTTTCAACTGACATGTGACACTAATTTAAAATAATCGAATCGACAACAAAAGACAATCGCGAAAATACTAATTTTTCTTTTATTTTATTTTACTTTGTATGTCTTTTTTCTCTTCATTTTCATGCATAGTCATCCAATTCTGAACTATGTGCCAAATTCGATGTCTGTAGCTAGTCGGGAAGTTAGTTTAAAATCGATTACAAAATTCCACCAGAGCAGACATACACAAAGGCAAGTTGATATAAAAGTGGTAAAATGATCAAAGAAAGAAGTTGGCACAGAAGTTTGCTCGAGGCACTTTAACGCTGTTTTTCGAAGCTCCGCAGCCAAAGGAAAAAAAGCCATAGTTTAAATGCCCGACACTTGAAGCAATGCGATGATTTTAAACTATATATATATAATCTTGTCGTGAAGAATTATCTGGGCATTAGAACAGACAAATAACTTTATTTTGAAAGTTATTAAACTTTTTTAAAAATTGCCAATTTGCTACATTTCACTGCCAGAGTATCAATATCACTGCCTTTTTCTCAGTTTTTGCAAATTTTTATAAGCCCAGGTAATGGAGCGTTGGAGTAAGTTTTAAAATAATAAAAAAATTTGACCACAAACTCTTTTCATTTTCACAAAAGTATGACTTTTCTCCATTTCGATGTTTTGCACTATTTTTAAAATAATCGTAGACAGCTCTGGTTTTAGATTGGCTATACTTAACCTAAAAGTCATGAGTAACAGTTGCAAACTCACAGCAGTTATAAAAATAGACGCATCCTTCGAAAAACAGCCTTAAAGATTGTGAACGCCGATTCAGAAACACCCGATGGAATTCTCATTTATCCCAAAATGGCGCGCAATTGCTTAGGTTGTGCGGGTAATTGTGAATGCCATTAACTTTGGTATATAATGTTGAAAAGTGTATAACTTTAGATTAGTAATCCAAGTTTTAGTTTTATGCGTTTAATAATAAATTTACTCAAAACGCCAAATATACCTCAAATATTTCCCCAATTAAAGTTGACCCTAAGTAAAAACATTACTGTTATAAAGAAAGTAGCTTTGGAATTGGATGTCTTCATTTTCATAGTTTTTAAACGGAATATTTCGTTGTTATTTAACAGTTAAACTAGGTTTCCCTAGAGTAAAAGAACGCGCATTTAAAAATCGATTGAATGTGCAATTAATAGAGCGTACTGCCCTTGATCCTGTTCCTCAAAAAAGAAGCGCTGAATGTTTGGTAATTCATTTAATGGAATTTTTTAATGAAGAAATGCCAGGAAACATTAAGATTCACATTACAATAATGAAATTACTTTGAAACATTTGCGGTAAAAAGTTCTATGAAAAATGGCCAAATGACATGATAATATTCCTTTTATCTTACAATGACGTGTTTTCAGGTGAAATGCCACAAACTAGTTACTTTGAAAATATCGATTTGATGACAGTATTAGGTCACGCTATTGTTGAAAATAATTAATCTTTTTTGCGTTACCACTGTTTTCTTACAGGTATCTGTAACTGTTAACATAATGAAGAATTTTCTTTTCGACGTCAACACAAAATTAAAAAAATTGTGTCACTGTTTAACTAAGATTTTATGGCGAAACGTAGAATATAGCTGTTTTGTGAAATTATTTTCATACTGAATTGTATTCAGTGTGTTACGCAAAAAATAAAGTTTTTCCGTTGGTGTGTTTATCTATAGCTATAAAAGGAAGAGTGTGCTTGCGTTTTGTCCTTTAACTCCAGAACCGTTTAAGCTAGAGTTCTAAAATTTGGACTGCGGCTATTTTAGCCTTCAATTGTAAAAAAAAATTTTTTTAGTTAGACCATTTGGAAGGAACACATTATAAATTATAAAATTTTCCTCATCGGATTGTCATTTTATATTGTTGCATTTTAAACTGCAGCGGTTTCTTATTTTCAATTATTTGAAATTTTTAACATCAGTTAATATTTGTTACCTTACTAATCAAAAATGAGTTCCATTGTGAATTAACTAAACGTTCTTTAATAATTATTTAGTTTTGATTTTTCATGTCTCGTAAGCAGGCACGGTGCGTCTTAACTAAAATGAAATAAAATGCTCTTACACCTAGAAAATTAGAAGAGATTCTGAATTTACAATGTTCGTAGAAAATAAAAATCGAAAAATTAAACTAATCTGTGGAGAGATTTAAAAAAAAAAATCCACTTTGAACATATTTGCTCACGAAGTACGATATTTCAAAAATGTTAGCATCATTTTATACTTATAAATAGAAAAAAATAATATATTTGTATTAAATATTCATAATAACCGTTTATAATAAATTTTATAATTATTGGAAGTTTATTAATTGTTAATTATAGTCGATGAACCACTATTTAAAAAGCAAAAATAATAAAAACTTAAATCGACTTTAGTGACACAAGCACTGTGAAATTAAAACTCGAATTGTCAATTAATTGTTTGGTATCTAAAAAACTGTTAAAACGTGTATAATTGTTCAGTGAAAGATGTCTAAAGCTTTGACTCAGGATCAAAATAGGGGTAAAGTATGTTTCCTGTGTTTTCGAAAATAAAAACAAATGTATATTATAGAGAATCAGCTCAAAATTGACATGAAAAATAACGTTGACAACTATGATGATGAGCGTAGATTGCCGGCGGCTGTGTGTTGTGCGTGCAGAAGAAAAGTATTTAAAGCGAAGACTGAAAAAAAAAAAATTAGAATCTCCAGATTTGTCTATTTTTAAGCCTGTGCAGGCTACGCGATCAAGATGCGATTGCAAAATTTGTGGAATTGCACACAAAATACCTGCTAAAATTTGTAGCAAAGTTCCAAAAAAAGTTTCAGGTAAGTTTTCGAAGTAAAAAATTTCTTTTGTTAGCTTGTTCTTAAATTACACATTTTATTGTTTTTATTTATTATTTTAGACCAGTCTAAACAACTGTCTGTGACAAAACAGTGCGACGTGTGCTTCAGTGAGATTGGAAAAGGCAAACCACATAAATGTGGTTTGAAATCTGGAGTAATAAATCTTTCAAATTTTGTATCAGATGCACCTTTAAAAGCGGAGGATCAAATTATGTCACGTTTGATTAAAGGAAAACCAAAAGAAGATTCTAAGGGTGATCAGGAAGGAGCCTTCAATTTTGCGGTTGTCGCAAATCCACGGAAAACCACTTCAAATCGTAGTAGGCAATAATTAAAAAATAACTTCCCACAACAAACTCTACATCATCTGTGGATGATATATTGAAAATCAAAAGCGATTTGAATTTAAGTGATCGTGCAACTTTAAAAATGGCAGCTTCCTTTCGTGTGTGTACACGAAGTAGAAAAGCAATTGAACCAGGATTAAAAACAAAACTTAATATCACTGCTCATTCTGTCGACGATTATTTTGATTTTAAGGAATTTCCTTTCGTTTGTATAAAAGGCGATGAAGCCTCGGATGCTCCTGCGCTTGGAGTTTACTGCAAAGATGTTCCTGCTTTTGCTCAGTATGTGAAAAATAAACGAGATGTACTGGATGCTCACTTAATGGAAAACTTAACTCACTTAAAAATGGGTATTGATGAAGGAGGTGGATTTTTAAAAATATGTCTTTCTGTACAATCAAATGAGTTGGACATCGAGTGCAGCGGTAAGCGTGCTAAGTATGATGAGGGGATAGCTGCAAGGAAATTTAAGGATTCTGGAGTTAAACGACTATTCATTCTAGCAGCCGTTTCGAGTGCGCAAGAAAATTATAAGAATGTAGATCAGCTTATTTCAACGTTGAATATAAGTCCTTTCCACGGCACAATTGCGGCCGATTTGAAGTTAGCGGATATCTTGGCAGGTATAATGTCGCACAGCAGCGCATACCCATGCACTTATTGTTATGCCAAGAAAGATGAGCTAAGCAGCTATGGCGAATTGAGATCCGCCGAAAATGTTTCATCGTATTATACAAGTTGGCTGACTGAAGGAAAAGGCTCCAAAAAAAGCGAAAGATTATTTCAATTGCATTCATCCATCGCTAATTACAACTGTTGGAGGCAAAACATTCCTAGACATTATTCCACCGCCAGAATTACACCTTATGCTTGGTGTTGTTAACACTGTTTTCACGCATATGTTGAAAGAGTGTGAAAAAGAATCACTGACATGGGCAAAAGCTTGCCACGTTCAGCGTGAAATCAGACGAGGATGTTCTGGGTTTAAAGGAAATGCATGCAAAACACTTTTGGATAAAGTAGATCTTCTGCGCCAGTTTAAAAATCTAGCTTTACTGAAGTATGTTAAAGTATTTGACGACTTCAGAAAAGTGGTTTCTGCATGCTTCGGAATTAATCTTGACCAAAATTACAAAGCATGTATAGAAGCTTTCAAAAAGAGCTACATGGGCTTAGGTGTCAGCGTTACACCAAAGGTTCATGCAGTTTTTTTTCCACATTGGACAGTTCTGTGACAAAAACGGTGAAGGATTAGCATTTTTTGGGGAGCAGGTGATGGAGTCCGTACATTTTGATTTCTTAAAGTCTTCCTGGGAAATGAATAAGGTTGCTGCAAATCACCCGGATTATCTTAAACACCTTTTGAGCGCTGTTTGTAGATATAATGCTTCTCATGTTTAAATTGATGTAATTATAATTAAATTATGTTACATTTTCATATTTTATCAGCAGTAAAATGTTGAAATAATAAACGTTTAATAGAATTATAACTGAAAAATTATTATTATAAAAGTTTTTCCTTTCTATTGAAATAAAACAATGCCAGATTTTCCAAAATATCATACTTCGTGCGCAAAAATGTTCAAAAGGGATTTTTTAAAAAATCTCTCCACAGATTATTTTGATTTTTTGATTTTTATTATCTGTTAATATTGTAAATTCAGAATCTCTTCTAATTTTCTAGGTGTAAGAGCATTTTATTTAACTTTGGTTAAGGCGCACCGTGCAGGGCATCCAACAATTTCTTTGAAACCCTTAAAACCCATTAAACACTATAGTCAGAGGGTTGTTTAAAGCCTTTAGGCCGCGAAAGGGCCTTTCACATTTCCATCATCATAGTATTAGTTCATGCAATATTTAGATAATGAAAGAAGAAAAGAATAATATATTTCATAGAATAACATTATTACCTCAAACCAAATTACCTTATTACCAAAATACCTCATATAAGTCCTTTCAAAGATGTAGATATAGTTTATAACGAGGCTGCGACTGCAGCACCACAAGCCATGCCTATAAAATATAAACTGAAGTAGAGACAGGCACTGGCAATGGTGAAAAATTGAATTAATTGCCCTAAAAAAAGCCTTATTAGTTTTTTTTTTATTTAAATATTTATTTATTTAATAATTCATTTTAGATAAAAATATTTGATACTTTACTGTTAAGGGTCTTTTTGTAAAATCATGTATGTAGTGCCATTAATGTTTCTGATGGTGTATTGAGTTTAAAATCATTATGTAATTAAACACCAGTATTCCATTTTTGGAAATGCCATTTCTTTAAAAAGATATAGACTGGTAATTAATTTATTTCGTTGTTCACATTATTCCTGTAAATGCAAGTCATTTGTATCGATCAAAATATTTTATTTAAATTACAATCCTTATTTTCTTCTTGAATCTCCCTATTGTCATATTTTTAACACGTTGACCGCCGAGTCAGCCATTAATTTTTACTAATTATTTTTTTCAATCCGTGGTGGAGATAAGAAACAAAAAATATAATGTCATATGAAGTCGTGATCTATATATACCTGCCCAATAAAAGGACCAGCATGTATCAGCGCATTCCTCTTATTAAGTTAGTAGAAAAAATTGCAAACGCAGAGGGGTGGGGAGTGCCGTATGCCCTGGAGACCTGCTTCCATAGGTTTCCCCCCAGGAACAGTCCTGTCTAGATAACAATTCCAATAATAATATATACAAGATTATATACAATGAAAATAGAAAAATATGTACACTATTTGCAAAATTTTTTGGAGAGCACCCCATCGGTCAGGAAAAAATGCAGTCCCCTGGCTATATTTAGTGTTGTCATATATTTAATATTTTCAGTGATTCGATCCAATTGCTTTAAAGTCGATAAGTCTTCTCGAAATCCAAATTGTTCGTTTGGTAAGAAGTCAAGAAAAGATTGTAAGTCTTTTTAAAATAATCTTATCCAATATATTTGAGAAAGCAGGAAGTAGGCTGATTGGCCTGTAATTATCCAGGATAAGGTAATTTTCCCCCGGTTTCAGGAAAAAGTACTGTGCATGTTTCCAGTCTTGTGGAAAATAGTTGTTTTTTTAACAGGAGTTTATTATTGTGCTGAGGTTTAAGATGATATTTAATGGTAATCTTTTGATCATAATATTCGTTAGTTAATCCTGATCAGAAGCTTAATTGTTTTTTTTTTTAAAAATTGTAATTGTAAGGATCTCTTCCGCCGTGGTTTCCTCAATAGTGATTATAGGATTATTGGATTTGATGAAATTTTCGTATTCTTCAATAATTTCTTTTTCAGAGATTATGTTGCTTGGATGGTCATTTAAGGAAGAATTTGTTCTCCATGCTATCTGCAAAGTTTCAGCCTTGTTTACGCCCGAGTATGCTTTTCCGTTTGAACCGTGAAGTGGCATATTGTGACGGATTTAAGGAATTTTACCATTTTTCAGTCCTGTGTTGTGCAGCTTTGTATCTTCTCGTCCTACATTTCTTTTTCCTACTCTATCATTTGCTTTTGGATTTTTTTTCTGATAAAGCTGTTTACTT
The DNA here is from genome assembly GCA_949128135.1 of Parasteatoda lunata. Lineage (NCBI taxonomy): Eukaryota > Metazoa > Arthropoda > Arachnida > Araneae > Theridiidae > Parasteatoda > Parasteatoda lunata. The sequence continues at coordinate 12,891,678 of OX421977.1, forward strand.
CCGTTTTGATTATTGGGTTTAACGTTTTCTGATATTCTCTTCTTAATTAATTTTTAATTTGGATTTGATATCTTATGCTTAAGGGTAATTCATAATACTCATTTCTGACTTCTTCTTGATGTGTGAAGGCATTGTATGAGTCTTGTATAAAGGCGGTTAGTGCGCGATTTCTTTGAGCAATATCTTGAGTATTATTAAGCGGTGTGTTGTCATATGAATATTTTTGGAGCATGTTGTCAAAGACCAACCAATCAGTGATATATTTTGTTCTGAATTTATCTTGTTTTTTTGAAAATAGCAGATACAATAAACGATAAGTGATCAATATTTAATTCATTAAGTACCTCAACGGCGAAAGTAGTTTTAGAATTGGTAATTAATATGTCAAAGATATCATGTTTACTATCTACGCACCTCAGAAACCAACTTCCATCCCAACCAACAGCACGGTGAATGCAGAGATGCCAACTGCTCCTGACATGCCAAAATAATTAAAGAAATCGGTAAATAAGTACAAACAAAATGCAAATATTTGACGCTTTTTGCTTGCTTTTTAAAAGGCATGACATACTACTATAAAGTCAGAGATGCCAACTGCTCCGGACACGCCAAAATAATTAAAAAAATCAGAAAATAGCTACAAACTAAATTTTGCAAATATTTGACTGTTTTTGCTTGCTTTTTAAAAGGTTTAACAGGACATAAATGTCGTAAAGAGGTGAATTATATAAGTCTACGAATTAAATTAGTGGTGGATAAAAATCTACTAAACTGAATTTGTTAAACCAAGAATCACAATTGATAAACTACCACTTTAAAATATTTATAATTTGTCTGGAGCACATTGGCATCTCTGTGCATGAAGTAGTATATTGTAGCAAAATTTTAAAAATATTTAAATGTGGTGGTAGGAAATATAATTTTAAATTAAATTACTGAGCTAAAAAGCAAAATAATTTTTCTACAGGCTAAGAAACGTTTTTAAGAAAGTGAAACAAGTTGGAATTTCAGCAGCAGTGTCTTAATTGAACTTGCATTTCGTAAACTATTTGAAAATTCGTGTATATTTTGTTGAAAATTGTGCATTTGAAAAACATTTCAATTAATTTAATATAAAACAAAGCATTTGTGTGTTATACTAAAATAACAATGCACAGGGAAGATTGCTTGACTGCGGTAAATCTTTAAAATCAAGTATAGATAGGAACATATGAGTATCATATTTGCTGTTGATTAAATAAATTTTTCAAGTTAATCTTTTAAATACAGACCACCCTGAATAATTTTTTCATCTAATAATCGGATCTTCACGTTTTAAGACTTAATTTTAATTGATTTGAGGAGGTGACCTCAAATATGTTAATTAATTAGCTCAAATGATATTTTAAATTACGATATCAGACAAAAAAACGTAGTTTCTCTGAATAAACATAACATTTCGACGGATTCAGATTTCTGATTCTCAAAATATCGAAATCGAATTTGAAAAAGTCATATATTTAAAATTCAATATCTCAGAAACTATTCATCCGATTTCGCACAAATTTTGTATATTGCCATGTAAAATTACATTCCTTAAGAAAATGCAAAAAAATTAAATACCTTACAATTAAGCATGTATACACATGATATTTTCTAGGGAAGATGGATATTCGTATCTTTTGCTTTTATTCAATTAATTTTTCTTGTAAAGATTTTTCATATTTTAAAAAAACTATTAACGCTTTCTAATTACGCATTTTTAAAGCATTAAATCTATGATGCAGGACTGTCAACTTTCTACGCTTTTTTTAAAAATGTATTCTAGTGGTAGCTAAGTTAATGTTTTAATGTATCTTTTATTCATTTAAACTATTTTCCATGCCACAACAAATAAATTATTGAAAAGCTACTTTCTTCCAATTTTTTTTCGGGGCCTCCCAGGCCGAACGGTATCGCCCGCCAAATGTTATCCAAACCAGGGTTATCCAAAGCAAGTTATTCAATCATAATCTTCGTGTTGGCCTTCTACTTTGACAAAGGTTTGTAAGCTTAAACTGTGCACACAAGCCTGCAAATGTAAGCCGGCCTCCAACTACTATGCTTTTTGCAAAATATTTCATAAAGTGCTAGACATTTAATAACCAATACTTTCAAAATTCACGGTAATTTCGCCAAAATTTTATATGACTCACCACAAAAGAGCTGGAACAATGTTTAAATGTATAAAATAAATACATAAGAACATTAACTTAGATGCCACTAAAGTTAATTTTTACAAAAAGCGCAGAAAGGTGACAGTCTGGGATAACTAACTCGTGTAGATTATTGACATCCCGCAATACCTTAAGAGCTTCATTACGAAAACACAGTTACCCAATGGCGTTTTATTAATATGTTTGATTTATATTCATGTACTGGTAGAGGAAATAACTTAATAAACCAATTTTCCAGCATGGGTGAAAGCGAGACGGAAAAGCTGGTAGTAAACCCATTTCATTTTTAACAGGTTTTCGGGAGGAGTTAAGCTATTCTCTTTTTTAATTATAAATTTTTTACTATTTCTCTATAAAGAAAGAAGTTGTTTTATATATATGCTAAAATTGTAAAAAAATTACGGTAGTTACAGAAATTTAATGTTTCTTGAAAAAAAAAAAATGCTAGAATGAAATGCCTTTCGTACCAGTTTTTGCTGTTTCCGTCTAGTCCTTCAGCCCTGTTTGCTAGCATTGAATCATAAACTGAGTGATGTTAAGAAGAGCAATTAGGCTTGCTAAGGAGCAAGCTATCATGAATATAACTGCGAGTGAAAGACCGAGAAGAGAATGAATTTTGTATGAATATATATTATTAAAAATATTTTTGTAATAAGAAAGTGGTGAAATTAAAAATTTTATATTTGTCTTATAAAGGAGTTAAAACAGTTCGAAGCATGAAATAGAATTTTTTTTTTAATAATAATAAAAAAAAAATCGAAGAAAATCTAGTCTATTAAATTTTATTTAAATATTTATGCTGGAAACAAACCAGAAATGTCTATTTTTAAATAAAGAATAATTTCTGGGGATTAAAAATGGGAGAAATTTAAACATTTTTTGGGGGTTTAAAACTTTAAGAAAGTTAAAGGGAGATACAAGCTATCTTATGCTCTCTTTGACGCAACGATTATGCATATACATTTTTCAAAAATAATATTTAGTAATGATCAAAAGAGAATGAAAAATATTGAAATTTCTTCACTTTTTAAATTCCGTAAAATCCGGGGGAACTCATAACAACGTGGGTAAAAAAATCATAATATTTAAATACCAGTATTCAAAATCAACATTTTCAAAAAAATATCCAAATAATTGAAACATTGAAGATAGTCTTATAGTTTTGTACAGTGAGAAAAACGGATCATTCATAGTAACTTTTGATCTAATGATTAGACTTCATGTTTTGGGATTCAATTTAAAGATTCGAAGAGGGTGATCTCTACTATGCAAAAGAGCAGACGAACAAAAGTGCTGCTCTGAAAAAAATTATTATTATTATTATTATTATTTTGCGTATTCGGATTTCTGAGAAATCGAACTTAAAAAACATGAATTTTTGAAAATTAGATTTCTCAGGAACTATTCAACCGATTTTGCTCAAATTTTGTATATTGCTAATTAAAATTGCATTCTTTAATATGATGTTATTAATTTTATGCATGACAATTTAAATGTTTTTGACTATGAGTGAACTAGGCCTTTATCCCAAAAAATTTATTCGCATTGAGTTTTAGTAAATTCGTAAAAATTCGATCATTTAATCAAAAGTTACTAAGGTTTTTTTTCGCACTTTATTTACTCCAAAATGAACGTGTAGTTATATTATCTTATTCAGTACATTAGGCATTCGAAAAAATGATACGAAAGTACATAGTTTGAGAAAATTTGATAATTAAAACAAGAGTTATTTAGCATAGAAACTTTTTTGTGAATGCAGCTTGTTATTAGCAATAACTAATTTTGTAAAAAATAACTATTGTGAATTATGCTCACTTGGTATATTGTTTTGCATTAAAAAATATAAATGTTTTGAATTTGTTGCTTCAGAGATGCCAACTTGTTCCGCTTTGGAAAAAAATAATAATATTTTCTAGCGTTATTGAAATTTAAGTTGGTTTCAGCTTGGTATTTTTGATTTTTTCAATATTTTCAACACTACAAATTAAAAATTCGAAGTATCATATAAAATGCAACTTAATAGCAGTTAGTTCGCTGTGAGACTTTTTACAAAGTAAACGTAATTATTCTATACCAATTTATTAAAACTTTTGCATAGAGGGGAGCAGGAAGCATTCTTGTTAGTTATTCATCAAAAACGGTTCTTATTTGAAATAATATTTTTGATAAACAACTGATAACAATTTGTAGTTCTATTTTGTTTGTTTTATTCACATTACATCTTTAATCGATTTAATGATCAGTTCAGGATAATATAACTGAAACAGATTGCTGAATACATGTTTTTCGTAGAGGTAAAAAAAACAGCAAATGTGTATTCATTAAAACTACACAATTCAGAATAACTAAAAAACCACCTGAAATTTAAAATAATTGTTACTTTTTATTAACTATTGCTCTTTTCGTTATTTTACATTATGAGAACAAAAACATTTTTAAAGGTACAATGCGCCAAAAAAGGGCCACTCGGAATAACTTTTTATCTAATAATCGGATCTTCACGTTCTAGGACTAAATCTTAATAGTTAGAGGGAGTGATCTTAAATATGCTAATAAGTGCACACTATATTTTAAGTTACGAAATCAGACACAAAAACGTACTTTCTCTGAATAAACATCGCTTTTTTCGATGAATTCACATTTCTAACCCCCAAAATAAAGGGGGTGGCCCCAATCTGAGATATATGGTCCTAATAGTTTAGTTAGGAGATATGTCCAAAGTTTGAAACCCTTAATGCTAATTATACCTTTTTGCGTATTTCACGATATTTCATTAATTTTTATAACAAATTGAAATTTTTTTCAGACAATTATATAATTTGATTATCCAAAGATAATTTCACACAAAATAAAAATTTTTGTAAGTATTTGAGTTATTTTATTAATAACAAATTATAAATAAGTAATAGTCAAAAACAATTAAATTGTCATGCATAAAATTATTAACATCATTTTAAAGAATGCAATTTTAATCGGTAAAATATAAAATTTCAGCGAAATCGGTAGAATAGTTCCTGAGAAATCTAATTTTCAAAAATTCATGTTTTTTCGATTCAATTTCTCAGAAATCCGAGTACGCAAAAAAAAAAAAAAAAATTATCTTTATTCAGAGAAGCACTGTTGTTCATCTGCTCTTTTGCACCCCCTTCGAATCTATAAGATTAAATCCTAAAACATGAAGTCTAATCATTAGATCAAAAGTTATTATGAATGATCCGTTTTTCTCACTGTACAACACTATAAGACTATCTTCAACGTTTCAATTATTTGGATATTCTTTTAAAATGTTGATTTTGAATACTGATATTTAAATATTGTTATGATTTTTTTATAGAGTTCTCACGGATTTTACAGAATTTAAAAAGTGAAAAAATTTCAATATTTTTCATACTTTTTTGACCATTACTAAATATTATTTTTGAAAAATGTATATGCATAATCGTTGTGTCATAGAGAGCATTAGATAGCTTGTATCTCCCTTTAATTTTCTTAGGGTACCTTGGATTTCGATAAAAACGATCGAAATATCGACGTTTAGATTTTTATGTATTTGGATAGTAGACATCATAATCTTTCAAACAAACAAAAATTTATTTAAATTGGACCATTTTTTACCGACATATTAGCATTTTAATTAGGCCACGCCCCTTTGTTTACTCATGTAAGTGCCGAGGTCAGTAGTTGACAGCTGACGGATTTTTAGTTTCGGTTTAAGCTAATTATTGTAAATAATCTTTAAATTATTTAATTTTTAAATTGCATTTGTCTTACTAAAAGTGGCAGCATATTGTCCTAGTTGATAGATTGATTTTGTTTATGCTTATATTTGGTTTTAAACAGATCTGAAACATGAAATAGAATTTTTTTGTTAATAATAATAACAAAATCTAAGAAAATCTAGTCTATTAAATTTTATCGAAATATTTATGCTGGAAACAAACCAGAAATGTCTATTTTTAAATAAAGAATAATTTCTGGGGATTAAAAGGGGAGAAATTAAAATTTTTTTTGGGGTTTAAAACTTAAACGGGGGTAAATAACTCCTTTTATAAAAGACATATATAAACATTTTAACTTTCACCACTTTCTTATTACAAAAATATTTTTTAAATATATTTTTTACAAACATTCTTGAAAGGTCTTTCAATTGTGTGTTATTCATAATAGCTTGCTACTTAGTAAGCTTAATTCTCTTCTTAACATCAGCTCAGTTTATGAATGAGTGCAAGAAATTTGGTATATTAAGTCATTTCCTCTACCAGTACTTGAATATAAAACGCCATTGGGCAACTGTTATTTCGTAATGAAGTTCTTAAGGTATTGCGGGATGTCTATAATCGTCTATATGAAATTTCACACAAGTGAAAGTTGACCCAAAAGATAATTAATGATTTGCACCTGTGGGCACGGGTGTTCTCCAGGGGTCCGTTTGTGAGTGAAGGGAATAGAGGGATTTTATACAGGAGACAGAATCCTTTTCTGGGGAAAAACAACCTGAAAGGGAAAATAGATTTTCCTCTTACTATCGTTTAAACATATATTTGAACTTCCATTGACGACATATTTTTGAGCCATTTCCAAAAATGTCGGAAATAGCTTAACTTAAATCTTCGAGAGGTAGCTATTTGCTACTATGTAGGAATTATAATATTTTATATTGAATCTGCTAATATTAAAAATATTGTATCATTTTATTTTAAATTTTTCAATCGAGAATTTAATTTCTAGATAAGTCAGTTTTTATATATATAATTATTACTATTATTGTTCAAGCATTAATTTCTCTATTCTCATAATTTTGTTTCAACCTATATTTGATTTAATTATAGAAACAAACTGAATATCTGAAAAAAAATCCCTTATTTGACTGAGGCAATAAAGAGCGAGTGTTTTTAAACTAAAGAAATATGTTAAAAATTGGTAATTTAAGAATACAACTTTTTTTTAATTAAATTTAATAATAAAATTTTTTAGAAGTAAATTTAAAAATGGAATTTGTTCATTTATGAAAGTCATTAAAAAATAACTATCTGGAATTTAGTTACACATTTTAAAAGAATATATTCAACATAAAATTGATTTATTCAGAAAGTATTGGAATTATTCCCAGCCTTGTGTATAAAACAATTATCTCTTTTCAAAAGTAGCAAAGCCAGGAATAATTTACTGCAATTTGTTTATAATTTGATAATAACAATTTGTTTATACAATTACAAAATTAAAAACTTTTTCTTCTAAATATAAGGACCTAATTAATTATATACCTATTATCAGTTATGGCAATTTTTTTCATTATGGAAAAAAAAAACTGAAAGGAAATAGTGTTCACCAAACGAAGGGAGAAAAATGGAAGGAATGTTTAAAGAAGAGATTAACTATCAAGCAAATATTAAAAGAAAAAAAAATTAAACCCGTTTTTAAAATCAAGTTTAAGTTAGTATTAATTTCTAAGATAGTTATAATACATCTTAAGTAAATAAGTGAAAATAACATATTAGATACGCCGAAAGAAAATTGATTTTCAAATAGTTCATGACTTAAGCAAATATTCATTGCCAAAATTGGGGCTGTCAACAAAAGAAAAGAAGTTATTGAATTTTAATTAAATTATAAAGATAATTTATAAATTAAATTTTTATATTATTACAAAACATAAAATCTGGGGACTCTAACTCATGATCTGTTTACCACTGAGGATATTTCACGTCAGCATTGTGGTCGGTACATTCGGATGCGGAATTCGTATCGACCAGCCATCGCCAGGATTCGAACATGGTTCACCTCATTGGAAGGCGAACGCTCTATGCCCTGAGCCATGATGGCTCATGTGTATATTTTAATCTTATCTATAGAACTAATCAGTTTTTTATGATTGCATTATAATTTATTAATGTTTCAAAAATTTCTCTTTTTTTGGCACAATTAAATGCATAAATTTAAATGAATTATTTTTAATAATAAATATGGATGGTCTCTGAAATCGCCAAAAATGAAGCGGCTACTACTTTTTACATTTTTAGGCACATGCATCATCACTATAAAGTTCAATTTCTTTTTCTGTATTATTATTTTGTTTATAATAAGTAATAGTTCTTACTTTTCTTTGAAAAATTTCACTTATATTTCGCATATCTGAAAATTTTGTTCAATTTTTCTTAATAGCTCTCGATCAATGATTTTTTAAATAAATAATGAAGACAAATTCAATTACTTACATAACTCGAATTGCTTTTTTTTGGAAGATTGCTTTTGCAGTTATGTTATATTTTTATCATTGTGTGCAACTAAAAATTGGAGTTTCTGAAAAATTATTTACACTAGTATCTAAATACTAAATAAATAAATAAAACTGTATATTAATTTATTTTTTTGTAACCGTTGAGAAATTTGGACTCCAAGAAAGTAATATTAATTCTAGGAACTATTTGACAAAAAAAAAAGAAAAAAAAAGAAAGCAAGATTGAGTCTTAGTTGCGCAAAAATAATAAAGCTGTATAGCATTATTATTTTAGCGATTCTCACGAGAACTTCATTGTGTCATGATGTATGAAATGTGGAAAAAGGATTATATCATTTAGTGAATTTTTTTTACGTTAAAAAAAAATCAGATTAAAAAATGGTAATAATTTTGATAACATTTATTTTTGAGGCTCTTTAAAGTTTATGGGTCATAAATGCAAACTATTAATTTTTGGACTTAAATAACATCTACGAAATTTACACTGTAAAATGAAGCTATGAAGGTTTTCTAAAATAGATAATCATTTTTATTAAGATGATACTAATTTGGCGACTAAGGAGACTATAATAATACTAATAAATGACAAAGGGGACATTTTGCGAATCAATTTTACGTGCATGAATAAAAAAAAAAGTATTTTTTAAGTAATTTCTAGAAATTTTATACTGTGAAAGGGTGCCGTTGGGTTTTCATTTTAGCAGTAAACAGTTATTAAAAAATATTTATAATCAAGCCTAATTTTTTGTTAAACATTTAACTACATTAAAATTAAATAAATATCCCCAAGAAACGAAAGCGTTAATATATAACTGGTTAAAAATTTCGTTCGCTTAAAAAATATACAAATAACAGTCAACATGATACTAATAACAGGCGCCCACTTTCAAGAGTTGCTAGACGGGAATGAATGGCAAGCCTTGAAATTTCATTCACGCCTAACGCCTTGAAAGATGTCGATTATTATTTTAACACGTTCACGCCGGGTGTTCAGGCCTGAAAGCGGGACAGATAAGAGAAAATACTGGTAGAAGAACTATTTCAATATTAGATAATATTCGGGAAGAGTTAATATATTCTCAACAATAACAATTCACTGTAAGGAAATTTATCACGGCGAAGAAGCAATTCAATATAAAAATTGCATCCGTTTAACACAATTGGTAGTTACGGTTTTTTATTATTCCCGAAAAAAAAACTAAATAATTAAATTTATTTGTTACCAGTTTTTACTCCGGTGCGCCGCCAGATGAGACAATCTAGCGTGACCCACCGGTGGGTCACGCCGGCGTGAACATGTTAATTTATATATTTTTGAAGAATATAGGGTTTTTAATAGTAATATTTAGAAGTTTCTTTGAAGGTACTCTTAATGAATCAGTACCGTGAAACAGATATTGTTTAAAGATGAATAATTTCTGAGATAGTATAATTTCACCAAACAATTTAAAAAATTGCATTAGAACAATAAACAAATTATAACATAAATGAATTGCCTTTCCTTTCATTTCTGTTAATTACGTTACTATTCATAATTCATATGCAAACGCTTATCCTCATTTCTTATAAGATTTCTAAGGAATATTTGCGTTTTTTAGCAAATAAATGCTTGAGAGTCAAAATCAATTTATTCTAATTGTTTTATGTTTGCAAGCAATATTAAATATCATGACATTTAATATTGTTTTTTGCTCTTTGATTTTCGATAAAATTATCAGGTTTATATAAAATCATACTATACAATCTAGTATTTATAAAGAGAGAACAAAGCGTATGCATTATTTCAACTTCTTTACTTATTTAATTAAAGGAACCTTGTTTGCGTTAATGTACGTAAAAAGCATTTTACCACTAATATAAACCAAAAATAGAAATTTAATTAATATTTTAAGAAGGGAAGTAAATTAAGATTATGGTTTCTGTAGCTAAAACCAATTCATTACTTGAACATAAATAATAAATTTTTCCGGGAGTAAAGTCCGGCAGCTTTTGTTTCACTACCATTTTATTTCTAATGTATTGATGATACTGCAAGAACTTAAGATGAGTTTATTTCTATAGAAACGTTTTGCTGGTGCATACTTTTTAATTTATATACTTTAGTTCATTCTGCGCTGAATTATTTTCATTACATTGGAGCATCTTTACACATGAGAAAAAATTTCCGCAAATTTAATGTAACATAAATTTTTGAAAATTTAATGTTAAATGTAGATTTGCAGTTGTATTTCTAAAATATGACAGAAAATGTACAGTGCGACAAAAAAAAAAAAAAAAAAAAAAAAAAAAGGAACACCCTGAATAATTTTTGATCTAATGATCGGATCTTTACGTTCTAGGACTCAATCTTAATGATTCTAGAGGGTGATATCAAATATGCTACTTATTTAGTGCAGACGATATTTTAAGTTACGAAATCAGACGGAAAAACGTACTCTCTCTCTCTCTCTTTCTGAATAAACACAACTTTTAATTCTGAAACGGATTTAGATTTCTGATGATATAGAAGGTGGCCGCAATCAGAGAAATATGGCTCCCATAGTTTGGGCCAGGAAAGTCATCCAAAGTTAGCACCCCTTAATTTTAATTTTAAGTAAATTATAGCAAATATTTGTTTCTTTTTGTTATTTTATTTAATTTTTTACGTCATTTGAAAGTATGATATTTTACAAGGCGAAATAGAAAATTTGAGCAAAATCGGTGGAAAAGTTCCTGAGAAATTGAATTTTAAATATACCAATTCATTAAAATTTCATTTCTCAGGAATTAATCTACCAATTTTGCTCAAATTTTGTATTTTGCCATATAAAATTACATACCTTAATACGACATAAAAAAATTGTATACTTTACTATTCAAACTTTTTCAACAATTATTTATTAATATAATAAAAACTAATAAATATATACTGAAATTAATCTTTTGCATGGAATTATCTTTGGATAAATGAATTTTATAATTGTGTGCAATTTTTTTTTAATTCACTTCAAAAGTACTCGAGAAAAGCTCTTTTAACTTGTCCAAACTTTGGATCGCTCTCCTGACAGAACCAGAAGACCATATATCCTAGATTATGGCTACTCACAATCTTGGGGGTCAGAAATTCAAATCCCTTGGAATAAAAAAGGCATGTTCATTCAGAGGAAGTACGTTTTTGTGTTTGAATTCGTAACTTAAAATATCGTTTGCACTAATTAACATATTTGAAGTCACCCCCTCGAATCCTAAAATGTGAAAATCCGATCATTCGATGACTTCACCCGGTAGTCGGACTTCTCAGGTGAATCAGAAATACAGAGATGCTAGCGTGCTACGCTTTGTAAAAAAATATTTTCTAGTGGTAACGAAATGTAAGTTATTTTTAGTTTAGTATTTTTTATTTTATGTAATTTTTTCATTACTACATATTAAAAATTCAAATTGTCATATGAAATGTAACTTTATGGCAGTTATCTCGTAGTAATCCTTTAAAGAGGGTGAGTAATTATCCTTATTCAACAAATTTTACTATTTAAATTGCTACCAATATTTCAAAACTTTTCCAGAATGCGGAAAAGTTTGTATCCTAAACTTAATGCAAATAAGTAATACCACTACAAAATTTAAAATTTTATATATTTCCTGTTAAAAATACTCGATAATGTTTCCTGTTCTTCTCCGTTGTGTTCTTTTAAAAGTGCCAATAGCGATTGGCATGATTGAACTTAAAACAAAGTACCAAACAAATTAATTTGGAATGAGTTGTTTAGCCACTCATCGGAAAGTTGCGTTAAGTAAGACGCTAGCGTACACTGTATTTTGTCCCTTATCCAAACTGCCTCGCTTTCTGTAAAAGATTTGAGGTTATCGTGGAGAATTGACACTTTGCACTCGAAGTCCTTGCAACTGTTAAAAAAATGGGCGCAACCACTAACATTTTGAAAGAATTTTTGCAATCTTACCTCATAAAATCCGAGGATCACTGAATGAAGTGGTAACTAAACATTAAGATGAAAAAAAAATTCACAAATACAGTGGTGGGTAATTTACAAGTGACAGTGGAGACTAACAGTCGCCTATTTAGTGGAAAGGGTTTAAACGCTATTTAGGTTAATTTTGAAAATACTTCAAAAGCCTTAACAAGCCTACAAAAGCCTTACAATTTCAAGCAAACAGCATATTATGAAATTAAAAATAGCGCGATCCCTACTTTTGCTTTTCCGAAATCGCCAAAAATTAAGTGGTTACTACTTTTTACATTTTTAGGCACATTCATCATTATTATTCAATTTCTTCAATTCATTATGTTCAATTTCTTTTTCTGTATTATTATTTTGTTTATAATAAGTAATAGTTCTTACTTTTCTTCGAAAAAATCAACGTATATTTCTCATAGTATCTGAAAATTTTGCTCAAATTTTCCTAAAAGCTCTCGAGTTATGATTTTTTAAATAAATATTGAAAAAAAATTCAATTGCTGACATAACTCGAAATGCTTTTTTTTTTTTTTTTTTTTTGTAAAATTGCTTTTCGAGTTATGTTATATTTGTATAATTGTGTGCAACTAAAAATTGGAGTTTATGAAAAATTATTTACACTAGTAACTAAATACTAAATAAATAAATAAAACTGCAAATAAATTTTTTTTGTAACTGTTGAGAAATTTGGACTCTAAGAAAGTGATATTAATACTAGAATAAAGCTGCATAGTATCACCTGATCATTAAGATTTCACATAAAATCTTATAGTACGTCGATTAATTTGGCCAGGGACTGTATATAGTTTCTATATGTTATAAATCTAGGATTCACAGTTGTCTCGATAAATCTGTATGATCTGGAAGACAAATATTAGTCTGCTGTCCCATTAAATTTGCTGGTCCCTTAACAATGTTTTTTGAAATCACCCTACTGATTTGTACAGTCTTATTATGAAGAAAAAAAACATGCAGGCCCATAATTCATATGCGAATTATGGGCCTGCATGTTTTTTCACATCATTTTAGCGATTCTCACGTGAATTTTATTGTGTCATGATGTATGAAATGTGGAAAATGTATTATATCATTTGGGGAATTTATTTTTTTACGTTAAAAAAAATCAGATTAAAAAATAGCAATAATTTTGATAACATTTATTTTTGAGGTTCTTTAAGGATTATGGGCCATAAAGGCAAACAATTTTTTTTTTGACATAAATAACATCTACGAAATTTACACTGTAAAATGAAGCTATGGAGTTCCGATGTTTTTCTAAAACAAATAAAGATTTTTAAGATGATACTAATTTGAAGACTAAGGAGACTAATGATACTAATAAAAAACTAAGGGGACATTTTACGAATCAATTTTACATGTGCGAATCACGAAAAAAGTATTTTTAAAATAATTTCTAGAAATTTTATACTGCGAAAGGGTGCCGTTGGGTTTTCATTTTAGCAGTAAACATTTTTTAAAAAAAATATCATCAAGCCTCATTTTTTGTTAAACATTTAACTACATTTTAATTTAATAAATAACCCCAAGAAACGGAAGCGTTAGGATATAACTGATTAAAAATTTCGTTCGCTACAAAAATATGCAAATAACAGTCGACGTGTCTTAAGCGCTCAAAGCAGGCGCCCACTTTCAAGACTTGCTAGACGGGAATGAATGGCAAGTCTTGAAATTTCATTCACACCTAACAAGTCTGGAAAATGGGCGCTTGTTTTTGAGAGCTTGAAAAATGTCGATTATTATTTTAATTTGTATATTTTTGAAGAATATAGGGTTTTTAATAGTAATATTTAGAAGTTTCTTTGAAGGTCCTCTTAGGAATCAGTACCATGAACCAGATATTGCTTAATGAAGAATGACTTCTGAGATAGTATAATTTCACCAAACAATTTAAAAAATTGCATTAGAACCATTAACGAACTATAATATAAATGAATTACTTTTCCTTTCTTTTCTGTTAATTACGTTACTTTTCATAATTCATATGCGATTGCTTATCATTATTTCTTATAAAATTTCTTAAGAATATTTTAGTGTTTCTCAACAAATTAATGCTTGAGAGTCAAAATCAATTTATTCTAATTACTTTATGTTTGCAGACAATATTGAATATTCAATTTCATTTCATTTAATATAAATTTTTGCTCTTTGATTTTCGATAAAATTTATCCGGTTTATATCAAAACATACTATACGAACTAATATTTATAAAGAAAGAACAAAGCGTTAAAATTCTTTGCTTATTTAATTAAAGGAACCTTGTTTGCGTTAATGTACGTAAAAAGCATTTTACCACTAATATAAACCAAAAATAGGAATTTAAATAATATTTTTAGAAGGGAAGTAAATTAAGATTATGGTTTCTGTAGCTAAAACCAATTCATTACTTGAACATAAATAATAAATTTCTCCCGTAGCTAAAGTCTTTGATTTTGTTGCGCTACAATTTTATTTCTAATGTATTGCTGATACTGCAAGAACTTAAAAAGAATTTATTTCTATAGAAACGTTTTGCTGGTGCATACTTTTTAATTTATATACTTTAGCTCATTCTGCGCTGAATTATTTTCATTACATTGCACAGTGGGCCAGAATCCAAGATTTCGTGGCCAAAATTAGTATTTCGATAAAATTTGTTTCAAAACTTGTATTTAGGGGTTTTTATGTGCAGGTAAACTGAATTCATAGTTGGAATTTTGAAATACACTAAAAATACCCAAAACAACAAAATGGCGGCTAAAATATGGCGAGCAAAAATAAAAAAATTATATAGTACGTTTAAATTATTAAATATAGCAATGAAAATATAATAATTTTAGTAAATTCATAATAAAAATGAAAAGCAAATTATATTTCCTAATTAATATCTATAGTAACAATCGTTTAAAACATTTTATATAAATTTTTTATTAATATATAAAAAATATGACTTAAAATTAGTAAAACAATGTTCGGTCATAAAAATTAAACAACATAATCAATGAATCATTTTTTCGTTGATTATTTAACATAAGAAATGAAATATTTCACTGTTTTTGTTATAAAAATTTAAAAAAAAAACTGTGATTATAATTCAATGTGTAAGTAATCGACATTCAATCTTCGTCATCAGAAGCTGTTAACTATATATTATCTGAATATTCCGTTGAAAGAGTTGATTCCGTCCAATTTTCTACTCCATCTTCATCTTGTAATTCTGTATCGCAATTTGCTTGTGAAATTTTAGGCAAATCCAATACAGCTATGACCTCAGCAGAAAAAAAATCTTTTTTTTTTGCTTTGGTACTCGCTCCTGCAAATCCATACTAGATAAAATGTGTGGTATTGTGTAAGACAAATATTTCAGATGGTAAGATGCAATTTTCACAATAAATAAACTTCATTTAGAACAATAATAATATTTTATATGAATATCTATACAAAATAACGCGAAAAAATGAAAATTTTTGTTTTTCGGTATATTTAGTCCACCTTCGCAATATGGGGCAGGTTTTTTTGGAAAGAAGAAACATCAAGAAGACAACAAAAGAAAAGTTTAGCTAATTACCTCGTGGAACTTTTTGGAGATAAGTTTCGAAAGTGAGTCAAACGTTGTAAAATGTCACATGATAAAATATAAACTATAAGTTTGTCAAGAGTATTAACTAATTCAACAAATTGTACTATATTTTCAGACTAATTACTCTGATAAAAATGTAACAGAAATGTGAATTTTTTTATATATATTTCTGAAATATAAATTTAAAAGTTATATTAAAAAAAAATTTTTTTTAACATATTTTTCACTACATTGCACTCTCGTCGGTCCAAAAAGTAAACTAAAATGTTTTGAATGATTATGAATACTTAATTTAGGCGATATTAAAGCTGACTAAACATGTTTTAGTTGAAATTTAATTTTTGACTTTTGGCCAAAATTCAAGGTCTTCTGACCCACTGTACATTGGAGTAACTTTACACATGAGAAAAAATTTCTAAAAACTTAATACAGGGATGCCAACTGCTCGGCTTTCCGGAATAGTTTTAATAAAGTGGTAGCAAATTATATAGTAAAATTTGTTAAAGAAAGATAGTTACGCCTACTTTTTAATATAGTAACCAGTAGTTTGATGTTTTAACGTTATATTTTATATGATACTTATAATTTTTGATATTAAGTGGTGAAAAATTACTTAAAATGAAAAATACTAAACTAAAAGTAGTTTAAATTTCGCTACCACTAGAAAATGCTATTTTGCAAAGCGGAGCAAGTTGGCATCTCTGTTAATATAAACAATTAATACCACTACAAAATTTATAATTTATTTTTATAAATTTCCTGTTAAAATGTATTGATGATTCTTTTAATCAGAGATGTTCTTCTAAAAGTGCCAATAGCGATTGGCATGATCGAACTTAAAACAAAGTACCAAACAAATATCTTTGGAATAAGTTGTTTAGGCGCTCATCGGAAAGTCACGTTAAGTAAGACGCTCGCTCACATTGTATTTTCTCCCTTATCCTAACTGCTTCGCTTTCTGTAAAAGATTTTAGGTCATCGTGGAGAACTAACACTTTGCACTCGAAGTCCTTTCAACTGTTAAAAAAATGGGCGCAACCACTAACATTTTGAAAGAATTTTTGCAATCTTACCTCATAAAATCCGACGATCGTTCGTTGTTTTAGAACTGGGCATCTGAGGCCTAAATGGCCCTTATCCCATTCATCGTGAAATATCCCAAAGGGACATACATAGGAAAGTTGTATTGGTGGTTCGGAAAAGAACCTGAAATGTGATAAAATAATGAAAGGCATCATGTAAGATGTAACAGGCTTGATGGTGAGGCTCCTCATCTACGGCTTTAGGGCTTGGAGCAGGGAGATGAGTAATGAGATGATTTTCTCGTCTTTCAAAAGTTCCTGAAGTTCTTTGATGATCCTCAGGAACTTCACTACACTGCTGGGGGCATCTTGTGGTCAACGCGTAAAGGTGCGATGATTTCGCCTTGGCCGAACACCACAGCCCGTAAAACAGGCCGGGTGATCGCCTTGACAATTGATGCATTTGGCCGGAAAGGAGAGAGGCTTCACGCACTGGTAGGTAAAATGTGCTCCTGCACATTTCTTACAGGCTGGATCACTTGAGCATGCATTCTGTGTATGTCCAAATTTCTGGCAATTGTAGCATTGGATGGCATAACGCCCCCTGTTAAATTTCTCGAATTGGACTGGAAAGGACAGCAGATTCTTTGTGGAAATAAAGTCCCGATGTTCTGGGAAGTCATGGAGTATCACTAGAAAGAGGGGGAAGAGCTTGCATCCGTTGTCATGCCTCTTTCTTAGTTGCTCTATCTTGATGGGTCGTCGACCATTGTCCTCTATATCTTTCCGAAGATCTTCCGTTTGGACGTCTACTGTAAGGCCTCGCACAAGAAATTTAAGTTTTCTCGGGAGGTAATTGTTCTTGGTCGGTGTAGAAGGCTCCGTCAATTCTGGTTTGGGTGAAGTGATCTCAGGTGTTGACTCAAGACTGGTAGAAATGGTCTCCTGGTTTTCGCTGGCATTTCGGCTGTTCTTTTTTCTCTTCCTCGGTCTTTCGGTTGAGGAAACTGTAGGAAAAGGCTCTTTTTCTACACTTATCTCAGTAGATGGTTCGATTTGGGTAGTTTCTAGTTGAGGCTCGCAGGAAGAGACAGTTTCTGTGGGTTCCGTCGTCTTTTCAGGCAGATTTGACTTTTCCGCTTCCATGGGCGTGATCGATTCAGGGTCCACAGGACACCGTAGACTCCTTGCTTGCTTTAAGTCGATGAGTTCCTGCTCGTAGGAAGTGAGTGTCTCCGGGTTAAAGACATTATTCCCCTTCACTAGTTTAAGAAGAGCAGCACGATTAGCTGATCGATTTCTTCTACACTGTAATGGCTCAATGAGGAATCACGGAGCTGTGGGGGTTGCCGCACGGACCTTTCGATCCGCCGCTTCTCCCTACGGGCACATAGTTGGGTTGACATTGTTGCAGAGCTCCAGATGACGGCGAGACAAATTGATTGATGATCAAGAACTTGGGCGAACAAATAAGAACAAAGCTACTCACGTGCTATGAATGCTCCAACTGAAGACTGGCACATGACATGAAGGCTTGACGATGAAGTTGATGGCGAGTCGAAAATCTCCGAGAAGCACCAGGACTTGGATGACATGAATCCCGCTCAGAGGGTATTTTTTCCCTTTGAAAATCCGAGGATCACTGAATGAAGTGGTAATTAAACATTAAGATTTCACAATTAGAGTGATGGGTAATTTACAGGTGACAGTGGTGACTAACAGTCGTCTTTCTAGTGGAAAGGGTTCTTCTTCTTCTGCTTGAGCTTGGTCACCGCAGGTGGCCAGCCGATCCGCGAAGCGGGTTTGCGGCTTTTTCGTGGCACCTCCGCAAAAAAATCCCCCTCACACTTCGAAGGTCGTCTTGTCAGATATGTAGCACCTCTGCATTTTGTTGCATTTTGTACCGTGCTCCAAGTCCAATTTTTTCCTAGTTCCATTGTCTTGGGTCGCTTACTTTGTTTATATAGTCTGACAGTCCCATAATGGAGTTAAGGTGAAGCTCTTTAGGATATGGACTGCCTAAAGTAGTGAGGTGCGTATGGGGGAGGACATCACACTCGTATAGGATGTGATGTGCTGATTCTACCGCTTCACGGCATTTCCGACATATTGGTTCTTGTTCGAAAAGTCCCATTCTATGTAGATGTTTCCTAAAATGATAGTGCCCAATGATGAAGCCTACAATTGTTTGAATCTTCAATCTTGGGAACCTAAGGATATCAGAAGCAATTTTTGCAGATGGACTGCTGATCATGCTTTTAGCATGTTTTTGTCCAGGAGAATTGCGCCAAACTTTGTTTATCTCCTATTTTTCCCATTCTAGGATGGCCTTCTTTGTAGTCTTCATGTTGATTCCACAGAAAGTTTCCATTCTATTGGATTGAAAGAAGATCCCTGTTTTGCGAGTTCATCAGCTCTTTCATTTCCTTAAATTCCTATGTGTCTTGGTACACAAATAAGAATAATTTTATTTCTTTTTGCCAGTTCTATTAGGAGATTCTTGCATTCCAGAACAATTTTTGATTTAACTTGGAATGAGTAAAGAGCCATCAAGGCTGCTTGACTGTCGCTGAAAATAAGAATCCGCTTACCATGGCAGCCTTTCTTAATATTTATCTGCAGACAGTTGACGATAGCAAATACCTCCGCCTGAAAGACAGTAGCATATTCCCCAAGACCTTCAAAAAGGTGGTGACACGCCACAGAACCCCAGTCCTGAGAGGCTACCTTTCTTTGATCCATCGGTGAACCAGATTAGATCATCATTTTTTTATCAATCGTGTTGTTATTCCATTCTACTCTGGTAGGAAAAACTACCTCAAATGGTCTTTCAAACACGTACCTTCTCTCCATGCAGTCAGAAGGCATAAGGAGAGTTGGATGGTGGATTTTCTTAGTAATACCGATATGACCTCCAGAAGAAGGCTTGTCATACCACTGATATTGCAGTTTCATTCTATATGCAGTCATTCTGGCAGCGTTTCACATAAGATATCTAAAGGAGTCAGGTCCAGAATTGTCTCAAGTGCTCTGGTAGGGGCTGTGGACATTGCGCCTGTGATACACAAGTAGGCCAGTTTTTGCAAACTCCCCAGCTTGTCCTTCACAGTTTTCTGTTCCACTTTGCACCACCATATCACTGAAGCATAAGTGAAAGCGGGCCTGACAATTGCTGTGTACATCCAAAACATCATTTTTGGTTGTAGACCCCAGTTTTTGCCAAGCATGCGTCTGCACATCATTATGCATTTTTTTGCTTGATTGATTTTGTAGCCAACATGTTTGTTAAAGGTGAGTTTTTGGTCAAGGATAAAGCCTAAAAATTTCACCTCAGAAGCAATATTGATTTCAACGTCAAAAAGTTTTGGGATAAAAAAGCCATCCCTTTTTATTTTACGAGTGAATGGTGCTAGATTGGTCTTCTGTGGATTTATGTCTAGATTCCTCTCCCTGCACCACTTGCTTACATAACTTAGAGCGTTTTGCATTAGTTGGCAAGTTATGTAAAAATCTTTACCAAGGATGAGTATGACAATGTCATCCGCATATCCCTGGGCATAGTAGCCTATATTATTTAGATGTTTTATTAGGCTATTTACAACCAGATTCCAAAGTAATGGTGATAGAACACCTCCTTGTGGACAGCCTCTAGTTGTTTTCTTTTCTAATGTCTCGTTGAAGATATTCATTTGAATGACTCTATCCAAAAGTAGGGCCCTAATCCATAAACATAAAGTTTGGTCTATCCCTGTATACCTTAAGGCGTTAAGGATGGATAGGTGAGAGGTATTATCAAAAGCACCCTGAATATCGAGGAAAGTGGCCAATGCAATTTCCTTTCTCTCCAGGGTGTCTTCAATCTTAGATACTAGCTTGTGTAAGACTGTCTCTGTGGATTTTCCAGGTTGGTAGGAAAACTGTAGATTATGCAAGGGGTTATTGCTACCCAGGTAATCCCTAATATGCCTATCAATAATTTTCTCCATAGTTTTGAGAAAGAATGAAGATAAGCTGATTGGTCTGAGAGACTTAGCGTGGTCATAGTTACTTTTGCCAGGTTTGGGAATGTAAACAATCTTGGTTTTCTACCATAGCTTTGGAATATGTCCCAGTGCCAGACTTGCTCTGTAAATTCTGGTTAACACAGGGATGATAGGATCTCCTGCCTTTTGGATCATTACAGGCATGATTCCATCAGGTCCAGAGCTCTTAAGTGGTTTGAAGGTGGAGATAGCCCACCTGACATTGTTTTGATTGATAATATTCTTAGCATAGGTCCATTGATTTCTCTGTATTCTTTTTACAGAGCCAATGAAATGCTGTCCTTCATTGCTATCCTTATCAATTGCTCCTGGAAAGTGAGTTTTGGCCATAACTTCCATTAGATCTTTTCCAGTAGTAGTAAAGTTGCCATCCTCATCCTTTAAGGTGCCAACTATTATGGGTTCATCCCTTCTAAGAATTCTTTGGCGTCTAGCTCCTTCAGAGATAGAATTTAGCTCTTCACAGAACTTTCTCCAGGATTCTTGATTGCTTTTTCTAACATTTTTGTTGTAGTTGGTGAGGGCTCTTTTATAGTTGTCCCACTCACCATGTTTCTTTGCTTTATTGAAAAGTTTTCTGACGTTTGCTCTTTTAGTTTCCAAAGAGTTTTTCCACCAAGGACATTGGGGCTTTGCTCTTCTGGTACGTACTGGGCAATTTTTATTATATGAACCTAGAATTTTGTTCTGCAGAGTTTCTACTGTAATTTCTAGATCATAATTATCTCTAATATGGTTTTCACTCAATTCAGTCAGCCCAATGATATAGTCTCTATGATAAAATGTCTACCAGTTTGTTCTCACGGGGTCTCTGAAGCAGCGGTCAAGGTTTATATTGGAGTTTATTTCAAAATGGATGTTTTGATGGTCGGAACCTGATGGTCTCCCATCGACTTTCCATTTTGTGATATTTTTACTAATAGCTGGTGTTGCTATAGTATTATCAATTACTTCAGAACGATTAGAAGTTATAAAAGTAAGATAATTGCCTTTATTCAAAATATCTAAATTGTAATTAAGAATAAATTCTAAAAGACACTCACCTCTTTTATTTGTGTCTGTGCTGCCCCAGGCAGTATGGTGAGCATTGCAGTCTAGCCCTAAAACTACCTGAAAGCTAGTTAAATTAACTTTAAACTTTATCAAGGTATTGTTATAAAAATTAATTAATTATGTTAAAGTAACATAACTAACACTTAAAAGCTTGAGAAAAGAAAAATTAATTATATGAGCTTATTTCAAAAAAAAATTTTGATTGAGTTTTGATGTCAGTATAATGAAAGTTAAATTAACCTAAAATTTTATGAAGGTATTCTTATAAAAACTTAATTAATTATGTAAAAGTAACTTAACTAACATGTAAAAGCTTAAGAAAAGATCAATTAATTTCTTGAGATTATTTAAAAAGAAAACTTTGCTTTAGTTTTTATGTCTAATGTAACAAAAGTAGAATTGGCCTAAAATTGTATCATTTTTATTCAGGTGTTCGTATAAAATCCTAATTAATCATGTAAAATTTACATAACTAATACGTAAAAGCTTGAGAAAAGTGAAATTTTTTTTATTGAGATTATTTTAAGAAGACTTTGAGTTTCGGTGTCTTTTATTATAACGGAAGTTAAATTGGCCTAAAACTTTATCCTTTTTATACCGGTGTTTGTATAAAAACTTAATTAATCCTGTAAAAGTAACACGCAAAAGAAAGGAAATTCTTTTTATTTGAAATTATTATAAAAGAGTACTTTGGATTGAGTTTTGATGTCTAACAATATAACTAAAATTAAATTTGCCTAAAACTTTATTATTTTTAATTCAGGTGATCTTATAGAAACTTAATTAATTATGTAAAAATAACAAAAATAACACGTAAAAACTTGAGAAAAGAAAAATATATTTCTTGAGATTATTGACTCGTCGAAAAAATAATTATAACCTTTTAGAAAAATTTCAATTACAAATATGAACTTTACTTTTTAACGTGTCTTGGAAATGCCCCCCTCGTCTACTTGATCAAATAGAGTAGGTCCTAAAAAATGCATTCAATCAACTGAATGGATAAGGGTTAAATCGATAATGAAAAAAAAGTAAAAACTCAGATAATTTATAATTCATTTCAAGTGTCGTTTCATTCAGATAGTTAGTCCAGCATCGAACTTTGCGAACAATTTAGTATTCAACGCATTCTACTAGTGCAAAGAATTAATAGTTTTGAATACAGCAGATGTTGTAATGTCATTTTTTCGACACTCTTAACAATTCTAAAAAGGCGGGAGGTGTGAATAGTTGCATATTTTTATTTTATTTCATCGACTTCAAAATTTCATACTTTGTTTCTTTTTTTTGATAAAATGATAGTCAGATAGATTAGTGTTCAAATTATTTTCTTCCGTATGATTGACTTTCATAAGCAATAAGCGCAAACAAATAATTGTTGTTATGTTTTAAATTACATGTATCATGTTTAAAGCAACACACATTTAGTTTTTCTGCATGTCAATTGTTTTCTGAATAATAGGTTTTTACACACCTTTATTATACGGTAATTTGTACTTTACTATACGTTATCGAAACACCTATATTTAATTTTATTTTATTACTTTAACAGGGATGCCAACTACTCCGGATACGCCAAAATAATTTAAAGAACGGTAAATATCTTCACGGAAAATTTGCCAATATTTGACCAGTTTTGTTTACTTTTCAAGAGGTTTAGCATTGCTTAACTACAGCAAAGTGGCGAATTATATAATCCTTCGTATTAATGAAAAATAGTTGTGGATAAAAACCTAATACATTGGATATGCTAAACCAAGAATCACAATTAATAAACTACCACTCGAAAATAATTATTTGCTGTCCGGAGCAAGTTGGCATCTCTGCTTTAACATAGATGAACTTACTTATTTATATAATGTATACAGATGCAATATGCCTTATAGACAAAATTTCATTAAAATTATTAAAAATAAATTGTTATATTTATTAAAATTGTCTTTTATCTCATGCAATTGAAAATGCCTATAACAAAATATTTTTCAGAGAAAAATTTACAAACATTTCTGCAGATTTAAAAATTTTTGCTTACAAAAAAGTTTATAACAAACATAACCGAAAATGAATTTAAGATTTCTAAAATGACTTAGCTAATTTTTTACGATAATAAATGTAACACCTCTTTTCAGAGATGCCAACTTGTTCCGGACAGCGAATAAATATTTTCGAGTGGTAGTTTTTTATTGTATGATTTTTGGTTTAATAAATTTGATTTTGTAGGTTTTTAACCCCCGCTTTTTCTGAATAATTCGAAGGATTATATTTTTCGCTACTCTATGTTGTATAATCATGATGACCTTTTAAAAAGTAAGCAAATTTAGCTAATTACTTGCGAACTTCAGTATGTCGTGTCTGGAGCAGTTGGCATATCTGTCTTTTTTATAAAGTATTAAGTCTACCGGCAAGTTCAAGGGTGTAGTTTGTTATTTTTTTTACAATACAAGGTTTTCTTTATTAAAGAATATAATAGGGAATTTACCTTTATAACTCAATGATAAAGTTCTTGCTAAAAGAGGCGCAACATATATTTGGCACAAAAGAGCATGTGCATATGTATTTAAATTAGCAACAAAATTATCCGACAGAAACATGAGTACATCGAATATATACATTTATAGGTAAACACACTACCACTTTATTTTTATATTGACACCTTTTCGATATTTGTATAATGGGGCGTGAAATTATACAAAGATGAATACTAACCAATATTTGATGAATTATAAATTACTGAAAAATTTTAAGCTTTTCATTTAACAATTATTTAAAATAACCATAATGTTGTTTGTGATCAAAGAGCTAAAATTTTAAAGTTAAATTTTAAACATTTATTGTATAAACATTTTCTTTAATTACAGTGAACTCTCACTTATGCACCGGTGTAAGGGGCCAACAGAAAAAGGCGCATAAGTGAAAAACTTCACAATTCTAAAACGCATCGTAAATTTCAGTGACAATATATGAATAAATATATTTTTAAAGTTTAAATGTTAATATTTATACTGTTATTTACTATAATGATACAAAGAAGAAATTTAACATACCTAAGACAATTTATTTTCTTACTAAATAATCCTTAATACATGTTTGTATTTGTTTTTGCCGACGTATTTCAAAAACGATTTTTTTCCAGTTCATATAAATGGGATAAGGGAGTTTCAGAACTGCTTTTTGCCTAAGTAATTCTATATTAACTGGAATGTTAGAAGCAAGAGCTTCTTTAAACCATTGTAATAGAACACTCTCCAGTTCTTTAAACTTTCCACATGATATACGACTTCTCTTCGAGGATTAAATTCCACATTCCCGTTAAGCAGTAACAATTGCAACCCTTTTTTTAAAAATCCCTTTTAAAGTTGATTCAGAAATTTTAAAATCATCAGGTAAAGCTTATTTAGTCGTTGATGGATTTTCTTAAAATCTCCCAATGATATCCGCTTTAAAAGATAAGCTCAATTTCGTTCTCCTTGTCATTTCGTTAAGAGACAAATCTTAAATACTACAAAGTTTAAGTTAGATATAAATGAACAGTTCTTCACAAAAAATTTGAGTTTTATGAGAGGGGGTGAAACATCACATGATAAATTTCTAAGGAAAGTGCTTGACGTCATAATATGCTGCACAATAAGTTGCTTGATTACTACTGTCACTAAACAGACCACCTCCTTTTATTACTCAAGTGCCCATCTGACTTTAAGTAAGTAATCGCGGTCTCTTCCATCTTTCGTTTTCCAGGTGTCTTTTTTTTCTAGAAAACAGCATGGGAGTAAAACTGAACTCTGGACAAAAGGAATGGTCATTTTCTTAAAGATGAATAGGCTTCCATTGTTGGTTTAACAAATAAGACACCCTATTCAAAATTTTGGTAAGAATATTTTTCTAGAAACAGCAAAAGCTGTTTCTAGAAAGCTCCCAGGAGGACGAAAAGTCAGCTATTCAATAGGACTTAACAACATATTTCTTCTTATCTGTAACAAGGATTGCTTATTTGCCTCAATTTTTAACTTAAAACCTTTTTTTTAAAGAAAAAAAAATGTTTAAAGGAAAAAAAAGAGAAAAAGGTGCATAAAAGAGGTGGTGCATAAGTGAGAGGTCACTGTAAATATTGTTATAAAAAAAGGTTTTAATCAACTTACACTCTTAAATTTATAAGTTTTATTATTTCCTTTTAAAGCTTAGTATATGAGGTGTCTTATATAGTAAAAGTGCGTTAAAATATTCTTTATTACGAGTTTGTCTTTAAAAACAAATGCATATTTAATGTGCTAAAATAGCAATCTAAAAAAACTAAAAACGAAAACATAAGATAGTCACATTAGACGTCACTGAATATTAATTTCAATAATGAAGTGAAACTCTGTAAAGAAGGGAAATGTGATATATAACAGAAGAATGCATTTTGTATATTTATGTAATATAATTGTTTCGTTTCTTTCTTTATTTATATATTTTATTTATATAACACTCTTAAATTTATAAATTCTTTTAAAGCTTCGTGTATGAGGTGCCTTATATAGTAAAAGTGCGTTAAAATATTCTTTATTACGAGTTTGTCTTTAAAAACAAATGCATATTTAATATGCTAAAATAGCAATATAAAAAAACTAAAAACGAAAACATAAGATAGTCACATTAGACGTCACTGAATATTAATTTCAATAATGAAGTGTAACTCTGTAAAGAAGGGAAATGTGATATATAACAAAAGAATGCATTTTGTATTTTTATGTAATATAATTGTTTCGTTTCTTTCTTTATTTATATATTTTATTTATATAACACTCTTAAATTTATAAATTCTTTTAAAGCTTAGTGTATGAGGTGCCTTATATAGTAAAAGTGCGTTAAAATATTCTTTATTACGAGTTTGTCTTTAAAAACAAATGCATATTCAATATGCTAAAATAGCAATATAAAAAAACTAAAAACGAAAACATAAGATAGTCACATTAGACGTCACTGAATATTAATTTCAATAATGAAGTGAAACTCTGTAAAAAAGGGAAATGTGATATATAACAAAAGAATGCATTTTGTATATTTATGTAATATAATTGTTTCGTTTCTTTCTTTATTTATATATTTTATTTATATAACACTCTTAAATTTATAAATTCTTTTAAAGCTTAGTGTATGAGGTGCCTTATATAGTAAAAGTGCGTTAAAATATTCTTTATTACGAGTTTGTCTTTAAAAACAAATGCATATTCAATATGCTAAAATAGCAATATAAAAAAACTAAAAACGAAAACATCAGATAGTCACATTAGACGTCACTGAATATTAATTTCAATAATGAAGTGAAACTCTGTAAAAAAGGGAAATGTGATATATAACAAAAGAATGCATTTTGTATATTTATGTAATATAATTGTTTCGTTTCTTTCTTTATTTATATATTTTATTTATATAACACTCTTAAATTTATAAATTCTTTTAAAGCTTAGTGTATGAGGTGCCTTATATAGTAAAAGTGCGTTAAAATATTCTTTATTACGAGTTTGTCTTTAAAAACAAATGCATATTTAATGTGCTAAAATAGCAATATAAAAAAACTAAAAACGAAAACATAAGATAGTCACATTAGACGTCACTGAATATTAATTTCAATAATGAAGTGAAACTCTGTGAAGAAGGGAAATGTGTTATATAACAAAAAAATGCATTTTGTATATTTATGTAATATAATTGTTTCGTTTCTTTCTTTATTTATACAAATATTTATTTCTTGAAGAGTTCACTAGCTTGCCTAATGATAGCCAGGGGTGAAAGCGAGACGGAAAAGAGTAAAGGTTGGTAGTAAAACCATTTCAGTTATAGCTAGTTTTCGGGAGGAGTTTACTTATTCTTTTTTAAAACTATTCAACACTATCTACTTTATCTTTCTGGGTACAATAGACCTCTGGTCGATGTGCCCTGCTCGTCAGAGCTGCCCAACCTCTAAGTCTAATCTACTTTATCTTGGAAAAGATGCAGATTTATATATATGCTCAAAGTGTAAAAAAAAATCTTGATAGTTACAGATATTTTATTTTTCTCGGAAAAATTGTTTCAATAAAATGTCTTTCGTACCAGTTTTTCCTCTTTTCCGTCTTGCTTTATAACGGCTTTCAGCCATGATAATAGCAAAGAAAATAAAGAAGAAGATAATTTGGTTATTAATAAATATAAAAGGTCAGGATTGTAGGAAGGAAATAAGTTATGTTCGTTTTCATTTTTCAGCATTTACACCAGAAAAAAAATGTTTTCCACTTTTCTATTTTTCTTAAAAAATGATCATTAAATACCAGGAAATATAAAAAACAGTCTTCATAGGGAAAGGCTAGTAATTTTTTTTACTTGTTATAAAAATATAATTTTTCTGTCCATAATGCTGGGTTACCACGGGTGACTTAAAACACAATAAGTGATGACTAATAATGCTTAGAGGTTTGTTCAATTTCTTTTTAAATATGAATAATTTGAAATGTACGTCAAGTCATAGTGATAGCTACAATAGAATAATGAAAGAGATGATTATTAAATAAAACTGAGTTGAATATTTACTACTTTTTACATTTTTAACAAACCTATGACAACTCAGAGGACACTAACATTTTCATGGTGACTTGTCGTAAATGACGTAATAACAGAGACATCTCTTAACATGCCGTGCTCTTTTTTATCGAATTTTTACTATATCTGCATAACTGTCATTCAAATTATCACCTCCTACATCAGAAAGCCTCTACACGGCATGAACCCAAATTCTATTTCAAATGCACTTGAGAGAAATTTATCATATATATTCGAGAATTGAATCTGTAGTGGTTGACAAGTAAATAAAACAAACCAATTATATTCATAAATTAAACAAATATTTAGACATATATTTGCTACCACTTTCTGATTTTTAATAGATTTTATATTAAATGGTTCTTTCGCTGATTGGTTTTCCTTCAGACTACCTACAAAAAGCCGTGTGGAGGCGTTGGATAGGGGCCGTTTAGCGGCTCAGGTACACGGTTAAAACTGCAAGGCTAGACTAGAAGAGCAGTTCGAGCTTATAACTTTTTAGTCCAAATATAATTATAAATGAAATAATTTTTCAACCACTAATTCTATATTCCATTTTATTTTCATCCCTGGGTATAGATCATTTATTACCGAAATGTATGAAACACCGGCATTTTATAAAATACCCAGGCATTGTATAGGGGAGAGTGGGGTCAATTGTAACATTTTTTACTTAACTATTTTTAACTAACAAAAAATCCAATATATTATTAGTGTTAATTGACAGACGAGTAAAATAGACTATCCTCTACTAAAAAAAAAAAAAAAAAACCTTATTTTGAATGTTATTATATTAGTTATTAAAAATTTTTGACAGTCGTGCACTTGTTACAATTGTCCCCACTTACGGGGTCAATTGTAACAGTTCATAAATTCAACTAAAACATAGTTAATTATACATATTATCATAGTTGTGATATATTTTTTTATTGATCAAAATAGTAGTGATATTTTAGGAGTAAAAATAATAATGAGCAGAGACCTAAAGGGTTAAACTTTTAACTGTAAGGGGTTAAAATTTTTAATTTATGCTGTGAAAGGTGACAAATAAAATAATGCACATGCAACATAATATAAATGATATAGGAAACTATTGGTGGTTCTTAAAGAGTTAAGTAATGGTTTGTAAACATAAGATTATTTATTTTCAACTGCTACATTCGTCCCTTTACTTATTGTTACAATCGTCCCCAAGACGCCATTTCAGCTTCATTTGTTAAAAACAATGCTAGTTAATTAACAAAACAAATCTTTTTTTTGAAATGTTAATTAAGGTGTCCACTTACATATTCGGTTATTAATTTTTATTTGTTTAAGCAAAATTACTTTGTTGCAATATAATATTCTAATACCAAAAAAAGTACTTACGTAGCGTGAAAATATCTTTTGTGGTGTAACTCTTTCAAAAGTAAATAAAAATGGTTGCCAGCAGGGGTATACATGTAGATTTACTAAGTACACCTTGTGCGCCACCTAGGAACCAAATCTAGAACCCGACACTCGAAATTTTTGCTCTGTTACAATCGTACCCTGTTACAATTGACCCCACTCTCCCCTACACTAACAGACATTTTTAGGCAAAGTATAAAATATGCGAAATATTACATACTTTCGCTATAGGCATAACATATAATAATACCTAAGAATTTTATAGAATGACCAATGCTTTTGCTTACGGGCTGATACAACATGTGGACCACTGGTCATTTGTACAGCATAATGACCCGTCAGCAAAGGGTTCAGGTAATTTATTCACAAAAAAGGTGCTGATGAGGCTATTATATAAATGACATGTATTCCTCAAAAATAAAAATAGTATTCTGAAAAATTTTCATAATATAAATTTACACATTTTGTGACTATCAGCTTTCGTTTTAAACGACTATTTATATAATAGATTTGTCATTCTGTTTTACAAATTTTGATTCAAGCAAAGTGTTTGAAACATTCATAAAAGCAACTCCACTGCCTGCTTACCTCAATGCTCAACCAAAACTGTGTTAAAATTCCCGATGAATGGGATAGGGGTCGCTTCGCGGCCCAGGTGCCCAATAAAATAAAAACACTAGGACTAGGTTTTACAAATTTTATTAAAAACTTTAATTAATTCGATAAAATAGCTACCAAATGATTAAATGGTAGCAATATCTCTTTCAAACTCAGCGGCTTCTTTGAATGCTGAAGCACTTCAGTAATGCTTCTTCAACATCCATGCGATCTGCTTTTCTGAACTTTTTTCTGCCATCTAAATTTTTTTCATAAGCAAAAATAACTAATTGCCTATTGTTCCATATGCTACGAACTGCAGATTTGTATAGTTTATATTCCCTACAAATATCAGTTTGATTGCATTCATTTTAAATTTTTCTGATTGTGCCCATTTTATCATCAATGGAAAACGTTTTACGTTCACTGCTCACCATAATGAAATTTCAGACACTTGTTTGCAGGCTTTTTTTAACTGAGCTGAGAGCAAAAAGGAGTTGAAATTATGGCCTTATCATCTCATATTAGTGTCCAACCCTTTGACCAATAATGAATAATTTACTCTTTCCCTCTGACAGAAAATGCGTATTGATCCCACTGACACCTTACAAGTGCATTATCTGCCTGGGTTGGAAATATCTGCTTGTTTTGTGTAGGGATGGGGAAGTGAGAAAAAAAGAATTTATTGCTAAATTCCCCTCTATAGATGGTTTTAAAAATCGGTATATGTATTTATTTTAAAGTAAAAATTTCAAAATTATTACATAAAAAATGATCAGTTGAAGACAGAAAAAGTTCATTATATCCAATTTCCTCACTTTTTTGGTTCACTATATTCACAAAAAATAACATTATAGGTGTATAGCAAGGCACGGGATAGAACATTTTGTTCATTATATCCGGGATTTCACTGCAAGCCGTCTTCACTATAGCGGAGTTTGACTGTGTATATACATACATATATATATATATACATACATATATATACATACATATATCCATTGCAGGGATGTCACGGGTGACTAAAAATTTAAAATGTGTTAATAAATCGCAAAAATATATTAAACGTGATTAAAATTAGCCACCTTAATGTTAACCGAACAAAATATATAATAATAAAATCCAAGTTTAAATTTTATTTTAATATACTATAATAAAAAAATTGTGATCTATTAGTTGAGTTAGATTTAATCTTTTATAAAACACACTGTTTATCCTTAAGATATAAAAATTATTGCGTAACAATCTAAAACCTCCAAATTTTTTTTTTACAAAACAAGTTATAAATAGTAACCAAATATTTAGCTCTTACTCAAGGATGATATGTTTTCAGCTTACTATTGAAGATGAATGCTAAGAACATTGCTCAAATCTCTGTAGGCGAGGCAGTATTAATTGATTCGTGGGATATTTGAGACATATAATGGGGGAATGTGTAAAGTGGGAGTAGAATTGGAGGAAGAGGGGGTGCCATGCATCAAATAGTAAAGTCATGATTGGAAAACCAATCGATTAAATATATGATGAAATCAATAGGAAATCAAACATAAATGAGATCAAACTAGATAAAAATATAATAATCTTTACAGGGGTCAGAAAAATATTAACATTTACGCGATGTAATAAAATAGAAAATAATTGAGAAAATAGGTACAATATTTACATATTTACACGGGATTACCGAAAAAATGTGTGATTCACAAAGAAACGGTTATATGAGCGATAGCTAGTCCGGCAACTGTGACTCTGTTATAGGGCCCAGGCGTCCTGGCAATACCACTCTTTTCTGATTTGCTTATCACACTTAAATTACCAATTTATCGTCCCCACGGCTGCGCCTCATTTGTGTTGCTCGCATACCACAGTGCTGATGAAATGTCATGTTTTAGACTGAGAGTGTTTTATTGAGGTAAAATAATGAAGTGTGAGAGTTTAGAGAAAAAAGGCTATGGCTGTATCACCTTAGAAAGAACAATGTAATAAGGCTATATTTGATGCTGTCATAAGATGAAAGTCTGGCAATAAGTTTAAGTCATTTGTAGTGCTATCCTATGCGTTTTCATAAAATTTAATGTTGAGTATGCCCATGAAGATGTGAATGCTAAGAATGTTTACGTTTTTCTTATGAATAATTTACAATGCAAGTGCAAGTCATGATGGTATTTACGTTTGAATAATTAAATAAATTGAATTAAATAAAGTTTCTACCACCTCTTACATTTTTAGTAGCCCATGGCAACTTTGCTATTACATAGCGGTCAATTTTTAATCCTTTTGAGGTTGATTTTTCCCAGTGGTAGTAAAATGGAAATTGAATTACAATTTTAAGCAGAAAAATACATTTTATTTTGAAAAAGCTTAATCAAACAACCATGAAGTATCCCATATTATTATATATTTTTTAATAATCATTAAAATTTAAGTTTAAAAAAGTAAGGATACCATTTACTACCACTTTAAATATAAAAATAAAATTTGATTCAAAATGCGCACAAGTTGACAGGTATGCTGTAGTAAACTTAATGATGTGACTTTATTCTTCATAATTGATTATTTCCAATTTACTGAATGTTCTTAAGAAAACTGTCGTTATCATTCATTCTGTTAGTACCCAATTAAGTAGAGAAAAAAATCTCACAACTGAAACAATTAAAATATTTGTTAAAAAAAAGAACTCGTTTACGTGGGACTTAACACGAGAAATACCAATGGTTTAATATTATGTATCTAATTTCACCTCACACGTCATCTAGACCAATTGTTGAGGTTGTAATTTTTGGGTTAATTTATGCAAATTAAATATATTAATGGTGCAAAAGCAAGATTTCAAACAACTATTTCATAATTAATAACAAAAAATTAATTTTTATACATTTCAAAAAATATTTTCAAAATTTTTCTTTATTTACCAAAATTTTTTATTTATCAGTTATATAGTATATAAAGGATTGTTTTGTAATACTGACAAACTACTTGTAGTTCATAATGAATAATTTGCAGTTGAGCTTAGTTCAAGCAAGTTTGCCACCTGCGACTAAAAATCAATAAAGTTCTGAATAATAAAATTCAAAATATTATTAAAAGAAGTTAAAATCCGCTACTTTTTAAAGCATATTTTTTACGTTTACTATTGAAAATATATTTCAACAACTATTTTGGTCTAAAATATGAATAATTTGAAATGTAAGTCGTAGTGGTATCTACAATTTAATGATCAATAAGGTAATAAATAAATAAAACGGAACTGAATTTCTACCACTATATTTACAGTCGCCTGAAGCAGTCCTGTATAAGCTTATTTTTTCCTCCCAAGACACAGTGGCTAAAAAAGTAGTTTTTACTGCCAGTTTTTATCCTTTTTGTCCCTGATAGTTTAGAGCAGTTAGTTTCAAACTGATCACGGTTAGTAGGGGATGCTTTACGAACATTTTAGTTAATTCAATATAGTTGTATTTCAAACATATAATTTTGGTATTTTCTGCGATATTTTTAAAAGACGATAAATCTGCATTAATACATGTGAAAATCAATAATTATATAGATAGCCTAAATATTATATAAACATCGTGATTATTAAGATCGATCGTCATAGTGACATAGCTGGCTATTCGAGGACTTTATCCTCTGCTTGATTTTGTTATTTAATCATAATAGTTGTATTTATTTGTCTATTTGACACGTTTTGGTAATTGAGTATATATGACTGCCAAATTTCTATACTTCATGTGAAATTTTTTTGTAGTGGTAACTAAGTTAATGTATGATTCTTTCGTTTCTATATTTGATTTAAAGATACTTTCCACACTATTACATGTAAATGATTCAAAAACTCACATGAAACGCCACTCTAGTTCTCTCGTGGTTAGTCTTTTAAAATGTTGGATAATTAACCAAATTTCTGAAATTTTTAGTTTTTTATTGTCAACTAGACAATAAAATATTTTGCGAAAAGTACAGTAGCCCTAAGTATATGTCGTACACAGGCCTGCCTACTCAGCGCCTCCTATAACTGAAAGCCTACTCCTACTCACAATTTCATATAGGTAGTCTGATCAGACCACTATGAAGGTAACACCAACCCAAAAGAGCCAGCAAATAAAAAATCTAGTCAAATTAAGAAAGTGGTAGCAAATATATCTCTAACAATTTGTTTAATTAATGAATAATATTGTTTTGTCTTATTTACTTGTCAACCACCACAAATTCAATTTTCAAATATATGTGATAAATTTCTCTCAATTACTTTTAAAATAGGCTGTCTCTCCTATTGTGCTATCTGTCCTCTTTTACTTGACGAAGGTTTATAAGCCTATTTTGAGCACACGAGCCTGAAAATTTATGTAATTGCAATAACCATTAACCAATACTTTTAAAATAAAATTTGCTTTCATGCGCACAACTGGCTCACTTTTTAAATAGTCTGCGCAGACTACTTATAAAAAACTATGTGGAGGTTTTCTGATGTAGGAGATGATGGCCGACTACTACGCTTTTTGTAGAATATTTGAAGAGTGTTAGACATTTAAAAACCAAAGCTTTCATAATTTTTGGTAATTTTGCTAACATTTTAAAATCCACTTCACCAAAATGCTGGAATTGGGTGGCTTTGAATTTTTAAACCATTTATGAGTAGTGGTATTAAAAATAAATTTAAATTAATATAAATAAAAATA
This sequence comes from Parasteatoda lunata, assembly GCA_949128135.1. Taxonomy (NCBI): domain Eukaryota; kingdom Metazoa; phylum Arthropoda; class Arachnida; order Araneae; family Theridiidae; genus Parasteatoda; species Parasteatoda lunata. Next base: position 12,926,976 of record OX421977.1, read on the forward strand.
CATTGAAATGTAACTTCTCTCCACTAGAATAAATTTTTACAAAATGCGCAGAAAGTTGGCAGCCCTGCATACAGATCATAAAATGTAAGTTGGCTGTTTAGAATTTTAATAAGAAAATAAAACTGCTGTCATATATTTCTTTAAAAGTCTTAAAAATAATCCTATAACAATAAATAATTTCGATTGCTAACTTTAAAGAAATATTTTTAAATTTTAAAAACCGTCAAATTGTCGGTATTGGTAGTTCTACTGTTAAACATTTAATGAGAGGGGAGTATCTTCTGTTGTTAGCCCAAGTGCAATACTATCATTCTAATACTGAGTTGGCTAAACTTTTTTTGGAAAAATGCCTCGTGCCACTTACAATTTTTCCAATTAACGTGAGGTGGTGGGAAGTTAATTATAGGCAGATTATGGGATTTTTGAGTAAATAGAGAACATATTAAGAGTGGAAATTTACAATATAATGTAATGAATGGAGAAAAAAAAAACAAATATAGTTTTATTATTCATAAATATTTTCAATCAATTTAGCCATGTATAAATGAGAATAAATTAATTAAAACATTTAATGTTATATAATTATTAACCAGCTCGTAATTATGTTTGTATCTTTTTAAAGCCTTTTTACCAGTTTTAGAATCAGATCTAAAATATATTAACAAAATTAAATATTTTTGAGGCATATCAGTTACTCTTGAACCACATTTTAATTATATTAAATTTATAATCAAAAAATATTTGCTTTCAACTAGATGGTGATCTAAACCTATCGACAATATGAGACAACTAAATCATGTAAGTTTAAAACTTGCATGTTGGTACAAATTTCTATAATTTGAGCAGAGGGGTTACAAATAATTTTGAAAAAAATTCATTTAGCGTGACTTCAAAGATCTGACGTCCTCAAACATATAAAATTCCAAAGAATTAAATTCGTTGGCCACGTAATTATAATAAGCAAAGAGCGCTGAACACTAAAAATCATTTTGCCCTAGTTCACCGGAATAAGAAATAGGGGCTGACAAACCTCAGATAGGTAAATTGCCTTGAAAAAGATTTCGCCTTCCTGAGAGTGAACTATTAGAAGACCTATTATAACGAAAAGGTGGTCTGGAAGAAAATTCTCGATGCGGCTAGGGCCCACCCTGGGCTGTTATTCCATTGAAGAAGAAGAAGACAGTTTTTTTGAAATGGAGCTGTTGGCCTCACTGTGTATGCTGGGCTAAGTAAAATGCAATGTAACTAGGAATTCTTTCTCCGTTCATTCTTAATATATGGCCGTTAAAGAATAATCTTCTAATTTCAATTTCTCCATCTACAAGTACAATCATTGACCAAAAATATTCATACTAATTCTCAGGGCTCAAAAAACCGCCCATCCTCGGCGGTCAAAAATTTCTCGAATCCGACATCCGCGTGGACGGCCATTTTCCCGTTAATGATTGTGATACAAATTCAAATTTTGTTATCTTGCAAGAGTCTGAAGCCTCTCTTCTAAAATGACTCTCTAAGCCATTAATTCCTTCGTCAGACCAAATGCACATGCTCACGCAATCAGTAAACAGAAGGAAAGTTGCTCTGCGCGTGTGCATTTGGACTTTTAACGATGAACTTACAAAAAAATACATTACGTACTGGTCTTAAACAAGAAGCGTTAAACGCAGTTATGAACATCTACCTAAATGGAAAACCCCTTTCAGATTTCTATGCAGAAACCTCTGTAAATCATGGGCTTGATTGTGGAACTGGCAAACGTTATATTTGATTCATTTAAAAAGCGCAGTACCGTCGGATAGATGACATTCCTGATAACTTGACCTTAGTCATTTAAATTATTTCATAAAAGAAATACTAGGTTACTATTAGTAACCTAGTAATACTTTTATTACTGCATAATGTAATCCTAGTAACCACTAATTCATTGTGCAATTTATATAAAGGTTTGTAATAAATGAGAGAAAATTATATTTTTATTTATTTAGAAGGTACGGGTTAGTTTCAAAAGAGGGCGGGTACATTGTTGGATAAGCCGTCCTCGGAGACGGGTAAAACTTCTGAGTTTTTTCGAGCCCTGCTAATTCTCAATCATATAATTTGAAAAACATTTCTTTTTAATTTTGCGCTTCAGTCAATTTCTATTTTTCCGAAACGTTCAAGAGAACTGATTTTATTAATGCTCAATACAAATTTAATTTCACTCTTAAATTCCATATTTAGGCTCTTCCACAATTTATTTATTAATTTTTATAATTAATTATTTTATTAGTTTTAACAATTTATTTATTAATTTTTGAAGTGAATTTTGCGAGCTTTTACAATATTATTTAAAATTTCAACACCAGTTTCATCTTGGGCACATATCGTTGCACCCAAATATAAAAATTCCACAACATTTTATGGGTTGTGTTCTTAGATTCGAAGGATCTTTGTTTTGGTGTTCTCTTCATTTATAATCCATTTTTGTAAGTTTGCATTTTTGTCTAGAAGATCAGGAATTTTTTCTTCAAATCTTTTGCATTTAAGAAACTTAAACTTTTAGGAAAATGTTTTTAATTCTACATAATGTTAACTTGTTTAAAAATGAAAAAAAAAAAGAGTTTTTTTTTTTTCAAATTTTTTTTATGAAATTTGCAGCATTGTTTACCCTTAATGCTCGAAAATTTTTTATTTTATAATCGGTATTGAACAGCTAATCCAATTCGGAGTTTACAACCTTTAATGTTTAATTTCGTTGCCTTTTATTTTGAACCCAACCCAGAAGGCAACTCCTGGATCAAGCATTGGAACAAATTAGCCTTCGTTTTGGACTTTTTCATGAATACAAGGAGAGGGAAACAACTAATAACTCGCATGGATTGCACAGTAGCAAGGGGATTCTATTCCATGACCCATCTACCTCTGAGGATATTTTTCGTGAGCACTGTGGTTGGTGTGAGCCGAGATCAGAATTTATATCAAGACTTCACCGCTAATGGAGTTCGAACCTGGACTTCCTCATTGGGGAGCGTAAGCTCTATCCCCGGACCCCACGCGGCTCATTAATCGTGTGTCAGAATTCGTATCAACGATCAGAATTCGTTCGGAACCGAGATCAGAATTCGTATCAACGAACCAAGGGGGTTGAATTCGAACCTGCTTCTCCCCATTGGAAGGCGAAAGCTCTATGCTCTAAGCCAACCGCGGCTCGATCAAAATTATTATTATTATTATTATCATTTTTCTTCTTCTTTTTCTTCCTATTATTATTATTGCTATTATTTTTGAAAGTGCAATATAGGGTTCGTTTTATAAGCATCCACCAAAGTCTTGAAAGAATCAGATTTATATTTTTTCAATAAGAGTTTTTAACTTAATTTAAATTTAGATTATATTTATTGAATAATCATTTTTTACATCGTATTAAAAAATCAAATATATTTATTAGTTCAATTGATTTACAGCACGAAAACAGTTCCAATCTGAAATTGTATAAGTACCTTTTATATTCTACATCAGCTTTGAAAACAATACAATGTGTCTCTTCTGACGTTTTCTGAAGGATTTATTGTCATTAAAATCAACTTGGAGTCTTTTTTTAAAACTATTTACCATAAAACCACAATAACACTAGTATCTAAAACGATTGCCTAACAAGTATGAAATAATATGTTTGGGCTAAAAGTAACTGCAACTGAAAGAAGGGAGAATAATTAGCTAAAATTAGCTTTTTACTTTTAGGCAAAATCCACTTTTCGCTCTATTTACTCAGAATCGTTTCCAGCTTAAAGACTAGCGTTGATTAAATATTCCAGACTACGATCTGTACCAGTTACGTTGGGGTTTTCCAGGAAAATGTTTAAGAGTCTGTGCACGCTCGCAGCATAATTAACCCTTGATCAAAATAAATGAATAAAGGATGAGTTGCATATTTTCTGCTGTAAGCTTTGTTTTGTAACAACAAACCAGATAAATCGGGAATGCTAATTAAATACAGATAAAATTAAGCTGTTTTCCATGCAAATGAAAAGTATTTGCGTATTGCAATACTTCAATAATTTATTTTCCTTTTTCGTGTACCCACTCACTGTTTCTTAAGACACTTTTTTTAATATGTAAAAATAAAATAAATACTTTTTTCATGCTTTATGTTCCCACTTGCATATTAACATTTAATAATTTGTTTTTAAAAAGTTGGAAATAATTAGAATACAATGTTTTTTCAAATTTGAAAAAAAAATCCTCATAATTTCTAAATTCCCAGTATTAACAGCGTCCTATAAAAAAAAAGTTGTTGTCAATTTTACTTAAAATGACAAACAAATATTCAAATAATTTTTGGATGTTTATGTGTCAGTTTACACATTGACATTGAATAAATTATTTTCAAAAAATTAAAAGTAATTGGAATACAGTTTTTTTCAAATATGAAAAAAAAAAAAAAAAAAAAAAAAAAAAAAAACACCGTCATAATTTATTTATTTCCAGTATTAACAGCGATATATAAATAAAAGAATTGTTTTTAATTTACTCAAAATGACAAACAAAAATTCAAATAATTTTTGGATGTTCATGCGCCAGCTTATATATTGACATCTAATATTTTTTTTCTTCAAAAAATTAGAAATAATTAGAATAAAATTTTTTTTTTAAAAAATTTGAAAAAAAAACCACCTTCATAATTTTTAAATTTCCAGTATTAACAGCATCTTATAATTCAAGAAAATAGTTGTTGTCAATTGACATAAAATAACAAACAAATATTCAAATAGTTTTTGGATGTTTATGCGCCCACTTACATGTTGGCATTTAATAATTTATTTTCGAAAAGGTAAAAGTAATTAATATGCATTTTTCTTCTAATTTGAAAAAAATACCCTCATAATTTTTTAAAATTTTTAGTGCTCGCAGCATTTTATAAATAAATAAAAAAAAATTTACAAATTTACTTCAAACTAATAAACAAAAAATCAAATTTATTCTGAAGCTTGCAAAATATTTAATTTTTAGATTTCATTTTAATGTAACAATAACATACGTTGAATTTTAAAATTTATTCAAGTTTATTTCAAGTCATTTTCAAGTTTAGTTTTGTTCAATGCTTATGATAATCACTGTTAAAATTTTTCCATTCCTTTGTTTGAATATCAGTTAGAACATTTTCTATGGGTAGTTATATACAAAATAAATAAAAAATAAATAAATAAAATTCAAAAGTATGAATTTCATTGGTGTGTTACTATGTAAAAATTTCTATTACTAATAAAACGTAGTTTCAATACACAGTTTAATTATGTACAGTGCTCAAAAAATAAACGGACTACCCTAAACTTTTGATATATCTTCAGGTTCTAGAACTTAATGGTTCGGGGGGTTAACCTCAAATATTCTAATTAATTAGTGCAGACAATATTTTAAGTAAAGAAATAAGGCACAAAAACGTATTTTCTTCGTAGGAACATAATTTTTTTCCGATAGTTCCAAATCTTTGACCCTCAAAATATACAATAAAGGTAAATTTTAAAGTTTTTTGCATCGTTTTAAAGAACAAACATGGACAGTGATGATTATGTGATGTATTATACAGGTGATAAACAGATGTGATTTACATATTTTGCTACTTAGAAAAGGAGGTGTCATTTCAGTAGAAAGCTGATATGCACATAATTCATAATTCGAGTAAATTTAAAATTTTTTTATTATATTATTGGTAATGAAATGGTTTGAAGAAATGAATGCAATATAGAACACACAAAAATAGTTTTATTTATATAAACAAAGATGCCAACTTGCTCCGGACAGCAAATAAATATTTTCAAGGGGTAGTTTGTTAATTGTGATTCTCGGTTTTATAAATTCAATTTAGTAGATTTTTATCCACCATTACTACTAAGTAATTCGTAGGCTTATATCATTCATCACTTTTTTCAGAAATGTCTACCAGTTCCAGTTGGTTTATCTTATATGTATACGCTTCCGTACTCATCCCTTGATTTTGTTGACTATTATTTAATTTGATTGTATTTGATTTTGTTGACTATTTGGATGGTTTCGCTGAAAAGTACTATGGGACCAACCAATTTTTTATGCTTTTGGGGGGGGGGGAATTTTTCGAGTGGTTTTTTATATTTTAATGTATTATTTTGGTTTTGAAAAATTTAATTTAAAGTTGTTATCGACACCAATACAAGTAAATTATCCAAAAGTGTACGTGAAACACAAATTTTATACCAGCTCTCTCGTGGTAAGAGTTTTAAAATGTTGAAAAAATTACCAAGAAGTTTGAAAATTCTGACCTCTTTATGAAATATTTTACGAAAAACGTAGTAGTTAGCTGTCCCGCCACTATATGGATCATCAACGAATCAATCAATTTAATCTATTGTTAATCTAAGTGTTTAATCTAAGTTTAAAATGTATCAGTATGAGATTAAAAAGTGAAATTTATATGAAATAGCAGAGGTAAAAGTCCTTGTATAACTTCTTATAAAAAATTAAATGAAAGTAGCCGATTTACTTTAAAATATCTGACAAATAAAGGATTCCCTTTTACTTTAATTAAACATAACAGCGCAACCATTCTTAAAATAAAACATTATTACTTCTATTGTTAACGTCACGTTGTAGTTAGAATACCTGGTTTTATCCCAAAATAAAAGAAAAATGGCATACCTCTCTTACCACTATTTTAATTTTAATAAGAGGCTTTGATCCTTTGAAATAAACGCAGATTGGAGAATTTTTTGAGCCACACAACTCCTTTAACCCTTTCTAAACCCGCTGTAAGTATACTTACCACCAATTTTTAATGTCTATGTTAACTTTTTTACCACTTTCAATTTAGGTTTCCATTTGTGAATAACTTCAGCTTTCTTGAAGTGCTTTTGAATAAAATTGGCAACCCTTTTACAGAATGAGAAAATATATAAAAGTTATAAAATGCATAATTCCTTCTTTAGTTTATATCATTTATAAAAAAAAAAAAAAAAAAAAAAAAAAAAAGACAAGGTCGTGGTAAGTCAACGGCCATACCATGATGAAAATACCGGTTTTCGTCCGATCACCGAAGGTCGTGGTAAATATACTAACCACGAAAAAAAAAAAAAAAATGGCTTAAAATTTAAATGAATTTTTATAGGCTAATTGAGTTTTTCTTTTCTTATATCAATTACTATTCTTATATGAATTTCAATTCCAAAAAATCTTTAATTTAAGAAAAAATGGCCCACTAAGGGTTAAGTAATTAGATCCTTTATCTAGACAGATCATAAACGCATCAGACATAATTAAAAATAAACTTCAAAACCCCCAAAAATAGTAGGTATTTATCTAAAACATGTTAATTTTAAAATCAGGTTAAGACCTGTCTAATCATTTCCAATATATTCTCGAAAAACATACGGGATGAAAATTGATGTGAGTATTAAAAAGGTATCCAGTTAAACGCCATTCTTACTAAGAAAAGCCGCCAAACAAAATAGAATCAGAAAAAAATACAATTTTGATTATAACTTTGGATTCTGAGTTTGTATTTACAGCAATGGCTGACATTCAGTCAAAGTAATAACGCCATTACCAACGCCCAAGTCCACCTTCAATAGCGAGGAATGACCACGAAGTGTAAAAAGACACAAATAAATAGCTGTCATAGAAAGACAGGAAAAAAAATGAATGACCTGTTATTCGGCCCAGTGGTCATAAGTCCACAACCATTTGTCATTGTAGCCTGGGCCTCATTCAAGACTACCACCCACCCATTCCTCCCATGTTGATGTGGCAGACACATTAATCACTCAGGCCTAGAAAAGACATTTAAAGAGGAATACAAATATCTTTTATTAATATATATTTTCTGTTTCAAGTACTCAGAAACATGCAGATATTTTTGTAAATGTCGCGTAATCAGGTGGGCGTGAGTATGTTTGATGTGTGTTTAATTTTAAGAAACGCGTTAATTGCACATCGATAACGAAAACACGAAAAGCAACTGAGGCTGTAAGCAATTGATGAAAATCAATCAAAGCTTAAATAAATCCGTCCCGCCCCCGTCAGGGGACATCCGGAGAATACTGTAGACTCTAAGAGCACGCACGTGACATCTCAGTAAGAAAGAGGATTCAAAAAGGTAAGCTTGGTGGCGATTCATGGCAACACCAGAAGACCTCAAAGAATTTAGGGAAATCTTAAAATTAACAAACTAAAAACAGATACAATTTCAAAAAGAAGAGTTACGAGGAGGCAGCCGTAAAGAAAAATCCTCAAACAAGAGGAAACTCAAAACATGAATAGTTGGAAAATTTAACAAAATTTTGAACCATAAGTTAATCAAAATTCGAAAATCATTTCTAAAGAACACTAATGCAGTATTTGCGAAGTTTAAATAAATAAGTAAATAAAAAAAAAATAAAAAAAAAAAAAATAATAATACTAATAAAAATACTATTGCACTTGATGAAAATAAAGAAATGTGTTAGTCCGGGATATCCTGGTTGGCAAGGCGCTGGACTCGCGTTTGTGAGAACGGGAGTTCAAATCCACCACTCCGCGTTGTAAATGGTGACTAGTGCATGTTAAATCGTTCGGGTCACAAAGTCCTCCATGCTCCCATAACAAATCAATACCTCTTGAGGTACCGAATTGGAGATGGATCGTTCTCTGGGTCAGGTCAAAATTACGATCGGTGGATAAATGAATGGGTTCGCCCTGTAAACGGACGTGGTGTATGGAGTTGGCAGAAGAAAAAAATAAGGAAACCCTAAGCGACACTGCTCTGTATGCCAATGACAACATAGTTATAAAAAAAATCACAACCCCTTGCACTTGATTTATTTCAGAAAAAAACAATTAAAGACATAGCAACATGGTGCTTTAAGTGCAAAACAAACCTATATCCTGATAAATGCCAACTCTTAAATTTAAAAAAAAAAAAAAAAAAATTGCTTTAGTTTACTACCAATGGGAAAAACATTTCGCATAAACTTAAATGTTGAGATCATGTCTTTTGCCATCAGCCAAATGTATTGCTAGCAGATACCTTTATAGAATGTTTCAAATGAAGATGCTTTACACAGAATATCACAACTTTAAAAAATAAAAATATTAATTAACTTTTTCTATTTTGTTTTCTGAAACGGTAGACTCTAAAATTTGAACTACCTCATATCTATCTCAACATCTGTCAAGTAAAAAAAGGCAGTATTTTTTATTTTATTTATTTAAAATTACATTTCTAAAATGTTTTAATAATTCATATACCTTAAAATTCTTAATTTTTTGAAACGTTTTCAAAAATATAATAATAAATAATTATTTAAAACCACATTTTGCGTAGAATAATCTTTGGGTAAACGACTTGTATAACTGTGCATAAAATGATTTGATGAGCTTGAAAATTCATTGTAACACGCAAAAAGTAAAAGAAAGAGAATAAAAATTTCGATAGCTTTCCTAACCATACTATGGGAATTATTATAATAATAAATGATAGATAATTATTTAAAGCTACTTTTTGCATAGAATAAAGCTACTATTTTACTACTACTTTTTAACATAAAGCTACTTTTTGTTAAAAAATTATTTTACCTAAAAAATATTTTAGGTAAAATAATTTTTTAACAGTGTAAAAAATATTTCGATGAGCTTGAAAATTCACCGGGATATTGCGAAGCATGTTAAAAGTAAAATTAGAACACAACTTTCTATCGCTCTTCCTGATCATACTATGGGAATTGGACAAAGTTCGAATTTGACGGAAAGGAAACTGAATAAGAAACGTGCGGTTATATGACTTATGTTTCTTAAAATATTGTCTGCTGCACTAATTAAGAAGTGCAATCAATTAATGTAAATTTAAGTTTTGGCCTTTAAATCATGAACATCGGTTCTGAAGTCTAATTTCGATCATTAGTTCATATGTTATTCAGAGTTTTTATATTATTTGCAACAAAAACAAAATAGATACAAGATAAAGTTAAAACTAAACATTTTATGCATTATATTCCAATTATAAACATGTTATAAATCATTATTTATTACAAAATATGTTTTTTATTCTAAAATAGTATGTATTTGTTAGTTTGCCGCTGGTGACGAAAATAGCAAATAGTGGTGACGATTAAAATTTAGAATTTTATATCTCAACATTTGTCACGTAAAAGGAGGCAGTATTTTTTATTTATATGAAATTACATTTCTTAAAATGATTTACTAATTTATATTCCTTAAAATTCAAAATTTTTTGCAGTGGCCCACTCTGATGGCCCACTCTGAAAGGGCCTGGTGCAATTGCCCCGTATGCCCCTGCCTTTGTCTGCTGTGGGCATAGCATGATTGCGGAGTCTTCCAAATCCATACGTTGTTTGATTTGTTGAAATTTAAGTTTAAAGAACGCGTTATATTGATGCAAACACTACAAGTATAACAATATTTGATGGCTCCCTTTTTCAAGCATAGGCATAAAAATCGTTCGGAAGTTTTAAGTAACACCATCTGTACTTCTCTTTACACTGTCAACCATCCATGCATACAGAATCTTATCGTAGTCGGAAACTAAACTCAAAATTTTTTTTTTTTAAAGCAGTTATAAACTGATATGGATACCTTGTGTCACTTGTTAGTGCAGCTCCATGTCATAACCCTCCCCTTTTCAGTTGTATGGACTACAATATTTTCCCCTTTCTTAATATTTTTCGTATTTAATTGTGAAAAGCATTTTTCTTTTTTTAAAGTTTCCATGACTTTCTTTTTCTTAAGAACTATGTTCAATTTAGTTTTTAGTTCCAAATAGTTTCCTAATTTAAAAGTTTTCAATTTATTTAAAAATCTAGACTTAAACTAGAGTACTTCCTTTTACTATGACGCTTCACATGCTAATGATGAAAGCATGCGAAGTGTTACTAATTCTTGGCCATAGAAGGCGCCACTAGAAAGTAAAAACAATTGCACCCCTTCTGCTTTAATGTCCGACGACAACAACAACAACAAAGTGCTCTTGAGTTTGGATATCTTAAAACATAGATGACTATTAACGAATATCCTCATGAAACTCAAACGGAAAGATAAACTTGATGACAAAAATACTTAATTTGCTTCAAACATATGAATGTTGTAATAAAGTTTTCGAACACTCAAAAATGGGTGCTTATACTCTAGATTCAACAAACGTAGAGGGAAACAAAAACGTTTCTAAACATGAAAAGCTCTAGTTTTGTTTTTCACTTTTATTTTCAGTTTTATCGTCTGAAGTGTCAAGAGAATGGTTGCCTATTTTAGAGCAATCGAAACGTGGCAACTATAACAATAAATAATCCCAAGAAACTGAAGAGGTAAGATATTACTTGATTCATAAAAAACTTCATTGGCTTCAGATGGAAATAAAAGTGGACATGTTTCAAGTGGTGAAAAATAGGCGCCCATTCTCAAAACTTGACAGATGTGAGTAAGGAGAAACAAAAGTAATTTGATATATAAAACGTAAAACTGCCAACGAAAAGTAGAAAATAAAGGTGGGAAACAAAACTAGAAAACCACAGTAGCCGAGAGTGCAACGAAAATTGAAATGAAAAGAAAAGAGAGAGAGAGAGAGAGAGCAAGAAAAACCACCGTGACAAAGAGGGATGAATCATATTAAAATGCATTTCCACGCTCCAGGATTCGTTTCCTCGAAGACAAAACGAAATAACAAAATGTTCGCTCGGAGTATTTTCCAGGAAACGGTTTCGTTAAAAACACAGTTTCGCGAAATTTGAGTGTCCATTTTTTTTCAGTGAACTAGTCTATATTCATATAAGACAGCTTGACACGTGACGATTGAGGGTATGTTGTAGTGTGACCCACTTTATCGAAGGGGAGGAGGAAAGGAGCAAACGTATTATATATCTGTTTGTTTATAAATATTAATTGTCAACTTTAATTTAATTTAATAACATAATTATTAAAATATACCTGAAATATCACCTTATTATTACTACATTACCCTATTTTCACTAAAAGGTTGCCCATCCGGAAGTTCTAGCTCTTTACATTATTTAAAGTGGTATAGTTATGAAATAATTTAGCTGTCTAAGTTTTTTCCAATTTTGTCATAATTTGTGCAGTTTGATGTTTATTTTCAATTATGTTTATATCTTTTAATTATTTATATATTGTGGTTGTCAATATCATTTAATAAACTTTTTAAAGAGGAGTTCTTCTACCACTTTGAATATTTAATTTGATATTTATATATTTGAAGTTTAATATTAATCATTATATTTGATATTTGAACTATATTATATTTTATTAGATTTTTGAATATTTATATATTAAATCTTCAAGAATGAAACTTGGCAAGTCAGCTAAAAAAAAAATTTTTTTTTGAAACTTCGGAAATTTTGCAGCCGTTGGAGAGTATGCATGAGCAGTTTTAAATTAACATTTCAATGGAGGAAAACAGAAACGCTGTAGAAATTTGATAAAACACTAGTGAAAACTGTGAAATTATAAACATCAAAAACCCTCTGATTACTGGAGGGTGGCATTAAGGAGTTAAACGGTGATCATTTTAAACACTTCTAAATTTAGTCAGGCAATCAAACTGATTTAGATGTTTTTTTATTTCTCCTTTCTCTTATTAAATTAACAGGTTCTTCCACATAAAAAAAAAAAAAAAATAGTGGCAATCCCTAATATGAATACCATTTTGGCGAAAATTCTAAATTATATTAAGATAGATAATTACAGAACACTCTGATTTAGATACGAAGTATTTTGCAGTGGTTTTTCGAGTTTTAATTAATAAAAATATTGCAGACATTTTGTCCCCTTCTGAGTAAAAAGAAAAAATGAAATGTTTAGTTTCTAGCTTAGTAGGAGACCTGCATTCAAAAATTGCTTATATTTATTCAATAAAGGTGTAAATAATGTAGAACGGATAAATTTCTAGTGAGAAATGTTTAATTATTTTTAAGTAAACTACATATTTTTAACGCACCATAATTATCCTCATGATTTGATCGAACAACGTTTAGTCACTATTATTAGCAACATAAGAACTTTTCTATATTTATTATGCAAATGTATATAATTAATCAAAAATAACTAAATCACGTTCTTATAGAGAAGAGAAAATGTAGAATAACTAATAAGTAACTTTCATTACCCTCCTTACTAATTAGATATTCGGAATTCTAGAAAATCACGTACTCTTAATTACAAATGTAATTCTATTAATAAGTTTATTATAAATTCCACGGAGTTGAATATTTTACCCTTTTAATTATTAGACATTTTTAGAACATATTTAGATTTTTCGCAATCAAATTAAAGTACAAAACGTGACGTGGGAATATATGACTAATTTAATTTTTGTTTCCTTTCCAAGGAAAATACATAAATAGAAGAATGTTAAAAGGTTGGCGATTCTTTAATTATTTTAATTGAAATCTGAGGTTTGTTATCACCGATTTTGTTGATAGGAGCCAGAAGTATTTGAACTTATCCGTGAAATAGCACCTTTTTTGCCTTTTAACTATATACGTCATGTATTTCACATGAGACAGAAAATTAATGAATGAATGAGTCTCAACTAAGAATTAAATTTAAAAATAATGAAATTTCTCGTTGAAATTGTACTTTTTTATAATACTAACGTTAGTTTTCATAATTTTTTTTCAAATAAATATTTAAAAGAAATGTTTATGTTTTGTTAAGTATGTTTTGTCATTCAAATGTAATTTTAAAACTTACAAATAAAATTACTAAATTAAAATTTATTTCATAAATAAAATTAATCTAAAATTAATATTAAAGAAAAAAGATTTAATTAATGTAATAAATAAAGATTATCCGATACACTATTTGCACCTGCAATAAAACGAACTTATACGACACCTATTCTCCGATGGTCAGTAGCGCACGAGTCAGTAGTTTTTGTCTCTTGACTGATTCAAACCATTTGATGGAAATTGAAGTGCATGCGTTTTCAGTATGAATGTTTGATTTGACCCGTGTTCTTATAATGGTTTTCGTTAGCTTCCTTACGGTTTCCCCCCTCCAATTTCGATTAGATCTCATAGTTTATTTGACCAGGTACGTGAGAGGATTAGTTCTTTATCATAAATTATTTATTAATTTGGTGAAATAGTTGATTTTCCTTCATCGTTTGTATTTTGCTGCCACCAACAATGTCGGTTAACAAAAAGAAGTGCCATCAATGCAGTGCCATGTACTTGAAGATGGGATTTGTTCAATCACTGTTGAACTCTCAACTACCCACGTGTTTACTTTGTAATAAATTTTTATCTGATGAGGTAATGAAATCTTACCGTTAGCAGGAGCATTAGCAAAAAAACTCATCTTGACAAACAAAATAAAGATTTGTCTTTTTTCACGTTTCTGAAGGCACCTTTGGTCTCAAGGTTGCTAACAACCTCATCACAAAAATGTGATGATGGCTTAATAGCTTTTTATAATGTAGCAAAATTTATTGCTAAATCTGGGAAAGCTCGTACCGTCGGAGCAGAGTTAATACTGCCGGTTGTCAAGAAAGTTTTAGAAACAGTTTTGCACCATCCAATGAAATGAAAAAATACCCCATACAGTGCGGCGACGAAATGATGAGATGGCTGAAGACGTTGAAATTTCTTTATGCAAACTTTTTATATCAAACGAATTTTCCCTTCAAATTGATGAATCAACCTTGCCAAGTAATGTAGGCTTTACTTTAGGCATAGGTCCGGTTTGTAAAGGTAGGAAAAATTATTCAAGAGATGCTTTTTGCAAGAAACTTGATTATAGATATCAAAGGTAAATCTATTTTTGTGTATACGTATTTGGTGTGTCGGCATCGTGGATTTATCACCCTTTTGGAAAGGGTGGTACCAGATATTTTAGCTGTTCACTGCGTGATTCCCAGACAGCATTTAGTAGGAAAAAATCTCAACGACCGTTTGCATCAACCATTACAAGATGCTATATCCGCTGTGTGAACAAAATTCACAGTAATGCTCTCTACGATTGATTAATCAGACAGTTGTGTAAGAAAAACAATAAAGAATTCAATCGCTTGCTACTATACAACAAGATTCTCTGACTTATCAATAGGTATTGAAATATTTTCGACTCTGTGCTCGAATTCCTCGAAAACAGAGATGTAGCCCTGAGAGACAGATTTCTAGAATTTAAGAAAGACTTTGGCTGATTTATCTGTAAAATTTAATGGCGTTAATTTACAACTTCAAGTCAACGAGCTCAATTTGATCCTTACAAAATCAGATATTTCTGCCTTTCTGAAAACACTCATTTTGTAGAAGCAGAATTTTGGTTGGAATGAGTTCAGCCAAGCAGGCGAAAATCTCTCTTATGATGCAAAAGAATATTGTCAACACCTTGACACTTTGCACATGGACTTTTCTGATCGTTTTAAAGATGTTTTGTTCCCTGAAAGTTTCTCAATGGGTTTATGGGCTATGAACCATTTTGTGAATATTGATACAGCAGAGAGGTTCAGATTTACTAGGAATTGGTCGAACTAACTAATGAAACTTTGGAGAGGTGATTGTCTCACGGAAATTTTGCTTAAAGGTAACATCAGTTGTCTCTCTCCTGGACTGTAGACTATCGTTAAATTTTTTTTAATGGCCCTCCCTTCCTCATAACTTGTCGAACGTGGATTCAGTGCTGTTACGGATCGTGTCACAAAAAGAAAAAATCGTCTCGAAATCGATCAACGAGGGGATTTGCGTCTTCATCTCACTAAAAGTATTGAACCGATCGTTAAGAAATTGGTTTTGAACCATTAAGTACAATCATTCCACTAACATATTTACTTGAATGTTTTGTTGATACTACTTTTTAGTGTTAAAAAATTATTTTGGGTGCTTGTATTTATTTTGATCATAACAAATGGAGAAAATTACCGAGTTAATGTACACATTATTTTTTAAAAAAGCAGAAGAAAAAAAACAAATTTAAAGTACAAAAAAATTGCTTAAAAATATTGCCTCTTATAATTCAGCACACCTTCCTCCGTCCCCATGCTCTAAATAACTGGATTTTTTCCAAAGGGGGGCGTTGAAATGTTTTTTACTCCTTAGAGGAGCGGCAACGTTAAAAAGGTTGAGAATCTATGTGCTATACCTTTTTCAAAGCAAGAAACAATTGTCAAATATTTGCAAAATTAACTTAGTTATTTACTGTAGTATTTACTGTTACTTACTTGTAGTTATTTACAGTTTTTTTTAAATTTATTTTTGCGTTTCCGGAGCAGTTGGCATCTTTGAATTTGTGTAGCTTTCGCGTGATCAAAAGTTATAAAAAGTGCATAATTAAAACTGTGTTATTATATTACACTAAATAACTTTCAAATTTTTTTTCGGGAATGAATTATTAAAGTATCAAGCGTCTTTTTGCGGAACCTCAACTTTTTAAAACAAAGTATAAAAAGATGATCATGAACATATTCATCAATAATAAAGTATTTTAGAGACTATAGAGAAATATGTTTTTTTTTCCATCGCTAAATGATTAATTATCTTAAATTAGATTTTATGTACCACAGCTAAATTCAGTTTCCTAGAACTTTGTTTGGTCTAGTATTGAAATTGTTTTCTGATTTTTATGTTACCGTGAGTGACCGAAATCAAGAGAATGTCGACCAGGGGTGAAAGCGAGACGGAAAATAGGAAAGGCTGGTAGCGAAACCTTTTCAGTTATTGCTAGTTTTGGGGAGGAGTTTACTTATTATTTTTTTAAATTATTCAACAATATCTACTTTATCTTCGAAAAGAAGCAGTTTTATATATATGCTAAAATTTTAAAAGAAATCTTGATAGTTACAGATATTTTATTTTTTTCGAAAAAAATGCTGGAATGAAATGTCTTACGTACCAGGGTTTTCTCTTTTCCGTCTTGCTATATAAGGGCTTTCACCCATGATGTCGACTTCCACCGATGAATGTCAATAAACACTTAGTCGCTTTGGTGAATGTCCGAACATATTTGTTATATCCGACTTGATATTAATTTATTCGTTGATATTATTATATTTATTCGAGATTTTAATATCTGCTAAGGATATATTAGTAGAAACATCAGTCCGGAAGAAACATTCGGAGTACCAGTTAAATGCAAACTGGGCTGTGGCATTTGACCTCAAAAAACATTATGTTGGGTATAGCAGGCAAATGTATACCGGGCAATGACACTGAACCTTATAAAAACATTGATGCAAGAAATACCGGGCAGTGGCATTTACAAAAGCGACCATTGTCAACATTCACCGGTAGAAGTCAACAACAACCAATTTCGGTTTTTCACAGTAACATATATGTCTAAATTAGAAACAAATAAAATCGGCTGAATCATGGTTTTCTTTCAAATGAAAAAGAGAAGCAGCAATTATTTTGAAAGATTTTACATCACAGCAAAACTGTTGACAAGTTTGAAAGATATAAGCTTTTGGAAATTTTTGTTCTTTCTAACCGTGAGAATTTGCACGGATCAAAATAAGCGTTGGAAATTAAAAATTTTGTTTCTTTATTCAAGACCACTATAATTAAATAAACATTCTCATATGAATATTGGAATCCTGTTGAAAGAAATCAAAACTGCTGGAATTAAAGCTAAAGAAAGGTTATTAACTTTCCTCCTTAATTTATCTGAGTTTTTTCATGGGTTAAAATGACACCATTTCTGTATGCTTCAAGAGTGATCTTTCAATCTGTGCCAACCACGCAAAATATTTCTTACAAAGAGAAAATTTGTTGTTGTTGTAATCCATTAAAGCAAGTGAGTGAGACTGATCTTGTTTTCCAGTGGCTCCATTTATGGCCAAGAATTCGACTTCTGTTACACCAACGCCTCCTATAACTGGAAGCTTCCACACGGTTTTTTGTAGGTAGTCCGAGCAGACCACTAAAGGTAAACCAATTAGTGAAAGAACCATTTAATATAAAATCTATTAGAAATTAGAAAGTGGTAGAAAATATATGTCTAAAAATTTGTTGTCAACCACTACATATTCAATTCTCAAATATATATGATAAATTTCTATCAAGTACTTTTAAAATAGAATTTGGGTTCATGCGCACAAGTGCTTCGCTTTTTAAATAATCTGCGCAGACTACTTATAAGAAACCGTGTGGTGGCTTTCTGATATAGGTGATGGCTATACCCATAAGTCACACCCGTTTCTAGCTCGGACCCATTCATACATCCATTCACAGATCACAATTTTGTCCTGAACCAGAGAACGATCAATCTTCAATTAAGTACCCCCAAAGACGTAATTTGCTATGGAGGACTTCAATACCTGACAGATTTAATGTGCACCAATCACCATTTACTACACGGGGAGTCTTCAGCCGGAGGAAATCGAACTCACGATCTATTGGACATGAGCCCGATGCCCTACCAACCCCGGCCTGACATATTTATGTGCGTTAAATGCCTCTAGACACTGTTGGTGCCTAACCTGTCCCCTCTGAAAATTTGGAAATTTTTTTATAAATTTAAAGTAGATTAATATACAGTTACAGAATATAAAATTTGTATTTAAAAAATTTCAAAACGCAAAAATTTTTTATATTAAAAAAATAAATAAAGTTTTAGTTTTGAAGTTTAATAAATTTAAACGTCCTAAACATAAATAAGAATAATCCTCTAATTATGCTGAAAATTACCAGTGACAGTTAAACATATACTATGTCTTTAATTTTTGATTACTCATGTTAGCCTTAATTTACTTCATTGAAACTGTTAGTTAACGTTGAATGCCACGCTAATATTACAAGTCTGGTCCGTCTGGTAATACTAAATAGTATTTTTGAAAAATGTATATGCATAATCGTTGCGTCAAAGAGAGCATAAGAAGCTTGTATCTATCTCCCTTTAATATTCTTGAATTTATAAACCCCCAAAATTTTTTTAAATTTATCCCCTTTTTAACCTCCAGAAATTATTCTTTATTTAAAAATAAACATTTCTGGTTTGTTTCCAGCATAAATATTTAGATCAACTAGATTTCTTTAAATTTTTTATTATTTTTAACTAAAAAACTCTATTTTATGTTTCAGATTTGTTTCAACTACTGTAATATTAAACAAATAAAATTTTTTTATTATTACCACTTTTTTCTTACAAAAATATTTTTTATAATATATTTTTTAATTAAATTTAATCGAGTTCATTTAATCGTATATATAATTCAAGACAGCTTGCTCAATAGCAGGTGTAAGGCTCTTCTGAACGATAGCACAGCTTACGAATGAATGCTTGAAATTTAGTTTATTAAACTTGATGAAAAGCTATTTCATCTAAAAGTACATAAATATAAAACAAACATATTTATAAAACGCCATTGTGCACAATTTTATTTCGTAACGAAGCTCTTAAAGTGTTGCGCGTTATCCAGAACTGCCACCTTTCTGCGCTTTTTGTAAAAATTAATTCTAGTGGCATCTAAATTAATATGCATTATTTGTTATCCATTTAAACGTTTTTCAAAATCTATTGTGGTGAGTCTTTTAAAATTTTGTCGAAATGATCATGAATTTCAAAATTCTTGGTTATTAAACGTCTAGCACTTTATAAAATATTTTGCAAAAAGCGTGGTAGTTGGAGGCCGGCATACATTTGCAGGCTTGTGTGCTCAGTTTAAGCTTACAAACCTTTGTAAAAGTAGAAGGCCCGCACGAAGATACGTCCTGGGTAACAGCGGGATTTGAACCCGCTACCTCCATGCTTTGCCAACGTTAGGTGGGCCATACCGTTCGAATAGGGATACGCTGTCCCCCTCCCCCCCCAAAAAAAAGAACTAGAAAAAAGTAGCTTTTCAATCATTTATTTGTAGTGGTATAGAAAATAGTTTTAATGAATAAAAAATACATTAACTTAGCTACCACTAGAATAAATTTTTACATAAAGCATAGAAAGTTGAGAGTCTTGTATAATAGATTTAATACTTTTAAAATGTGTAATTCGAAAGCGTTAATAGTTTTTTAAAAATATGGAAAATCTTTACAAGAAAATTAATTGAATAAAAGCAAAGGATACAAATATCTATCTTCCCGAGAGATTATCAAATATACATGCTTAATTGTAAGGTATTCAATTTATTTTTTCATTTTCTTAAAGAACGTAATTTTACATGGAAAAATACATAATTTGTGCGAAATCGGAGGAATAGTTTTCGAGAAATCGAATTTTAAATATATGGCTTTTTCAAAATTCGATTGCGATATTTTGAGAATCAGAAATCTGAATCCGTCGAAAAGTTATGTTTATTCAGAGAAAATACTTTTTTGTGTCTGATTTCGTAACTTAAAATATCGTATGCACTAATTAATTAACATATTTTTGGTCACTCCCTCAAACCAATTAAAATTGAGTCTTAAAACGTGAAGATCCGATTATTAGATGAAAAAGTTATTCAGGGTGGTTCGTATTTATAAGATTAACTTAAATTAATTCAAGCAACACCAAAAATGATACTAATGTTTATAGCTACACTTGATATTTTAGATTTACAGCAGTCAAGCAATCTTCCCTATGCATTGGTATTTTAGTATAATACTCAAATGCTTTGCTTTATATTAAATTAATTGAAATGTTTCTCGAAAGCACAATTTTAGACAAAATAGACACGAATCTTCAAACAGTTTAAAAATACAAGTTCAGTTACGACACTGCTGCTCAGATTCCAATTTGTTTCGCTTTGTGAAAAAAGTTTCTTAGCCTGTAGAAAAATTATTTTGACTTTTAGCTCAGTAAATTTAATTTAAAATTAGATTTCCTACCATCACATTTAAATTTTCATATAATATACCACATGATACTTTGTACTATTTGTTAAGATGTAAGTTGGTTCCAGAGGTGCGTACATGTAATCTGTGACGCATTAACAAGTTAAATGTCACGTTAATTTTAAATGGCCTGCAAGTTTGGCCAAACGGTAAATAACTACAAACTAAATTTGCAAATATTAGACAGATTTTACTAGTTTTTTAAAAGGTTCAGCATGACGCATTTTTTAAAAAAAAAGTTGTGAATTATTTAAGCCTACGAATTGTTTAGAAATATTAGTCGATTAAAATCTACTAAATTGAATTTATTAAACGAAGAATCGCAATTAATAAACTACCACTTGAAAACTTTTATTCGCTGTCCGGTGCAAGTTGGCATCTCTGTGTACATAAATAAAACTATTTTTTGTGTAATCTATATTGCATTAATCTCTTCAAACCATTTTTGTAATGATAATAATATAAAAAAATTAAAACTTTACTCGAATTATGTGTTTCGTCTAATCATGACTTCACCTGTAACTCCATTACCTCCTACATCAAAAAGTCTCCACACGGTTTTTAAGAAGTAGTCTGCGCAGACTATTTAAAAAGTGAAACAGTTGTGCGCAGGAACCCAAATTCTTTTTTTAAAAGTACTTGAGAGAAATTTATCATATATATTTTAGAATTGAATTTGTAGTGGTTGACAAGTAACAAGGACAAACCAATCATATTCATAAATTAAAAAAAAGTTTAGACATATATTTGCTACCACTTTCTTATTTTTAATAGATTTTGTATTAAATGACTGTTTCGTAAATTGGTTTACCTTCTTAGTGGTCTGATCGGACTACCTGCAAGAAAACCGTGTGGAGGCTTTTAGTTATAGGAGGCGTTGGTAACTCCCGTGACGCTATGAAGAAACTCAGTGCCGGTCACCGGTGACCCCCATGGCATTCAACGCGTTAATAATAAAAATAAATTTATTTGGGAAAATATCGTGATATATTCCTTAATAAATCGTGACATTAAAATTTCTAGTCGAGCGTGCTGGTGTTTGAATGAGTGAAAACTCGACATCAAAAATCATAAAAAAGTTATCGCCAACACATGGTCCATACCCAATAAGTGGAAGATGAAAAATATTGAACAAACATGGGTGAAAGAGGAAAAGCTGGTAGTAATACCATTTCAGTTTTAACTTTTTTTCGGGAGGAGTAAATCAATTTTTTTTCCAAACAATTGGACAATATCTACTTTTTCAAAGGAAATAAGCAGTTGTATACATGCTATAATTGTAAAAAAAATCTCGGTAATTACATATATTTAATGTCTCTCGAAAAAAAATGCTAGCATGATATGCTTTTCGTATCAATTTTTGCTGTTTTCCGTCTTGGTATGTATAGGTTTTCAACCCTGGATACCAACTATCAGCAGCTGATAGATGCCCAAGCGACATAAATTCGATATTCGACGCACAATTTAACCCTTTCGCGCCGACTGTCACTACGTGCCAGCATAAAACGGTATTAGTCAGGGTAAAAAGATAAAACTGGTAACCAAAGTAGAGTTCTTTAGCAGTTTATTTCTGGGCGGGGTTATAATTGTTTGATTTATTTAATTCACCATTACTTTAATTCAAAGTAAAATTTTTTAGTTATACTTTGAATTAAGATTGATTATATATATGATAAAACTAACAGTAATTAAAGTAAAAGCAAAGTAAGTCTGTCAAATTAGCATCGCCTACAATTAAGTTACCGTTTTTTATTTATTTACATCCTGATTCTGATTTTGTACGAATGCTTTTATGAATCACCCGTCCCCAAGGGGTTAAAGGCCTTGTTCAGTTAAATCCGAACCCCTGGATCTCAATACGAAATGAAATGTTTCAATAGCAAAAATATTTCATCGACTAAAAAAAAGTTCAATAAAACTAGTTGGCAAACTAAATTTCTATTTAATTAACAATTTAAAATTTTTCAAATAAATGTTATGACTGATGCCTGTTATTGTAATGCACGGCTGTCAACTACTACGCTTTTTGCAATATATTATATTGAGTGGTAAATAATTAAAAACTGAAGATTACAGTATTTAAGGCAATTAACTTTAAAAAGGCCTCCAGAAAAGAGAAATATAAAAGTGACTTTTTTTATAAACTTTCAAATCATTTACAAGTTGTGGTACAAAAAAAGCAAACTCTAAATCAAATTTATAAAAAAAAATAATAATACATCAAAGCATAAATTTATCGACCAGCAGAAGAAATATTTATAGAACGCGTAGAAAGTTGGCAGGCCAGGTAATGCAAACGGTTCTTTTATAAAAGAGAGCGGTAGTGGCAGGCACTCTTAAACCCTTTTGCAAATTTCAAATGAAAATATTTAAACAGGCAGGACATTAGCTAGTGTGATCTGAGACTTTGCCCGTTACGATAAGAGACATACTTTAGCTCTTTGTTGTTTAAAGAACAGTGGTTTCTTAATGTTTAAAAGCATTTATTTTTACATTTCTAGTGATTTGTAACATTTGTTGAATTAATGTTACCTGACCGACTACACTCATCACCTCCTACATCAGAAAGGGATTGGATTTTATAAGTAGTTTGCGCTGATTATTTAAAAAGCGAATCCGTTGTGCGCATGAACCCAAATTCCATTTTGAAAGTACTTAAGAGAAATTTATCATATATATTTGAGAATTGAATTTGTGGTGGTTGACAACTAAATCAGACAAACCTATCATATTCATAAATTAAACAAATTTTTAGTCATACATATGCTACCACTTTCTAATTTTTATTATATTTTCTATTAAATGACTCTTTCGTTAACTAGTTTACCTTCGTAGTATTCTGATCAGACTACCTATGAAAAACCGTGTGGAGGCTTTCAGTTATAGGAAGCGTTGCTACACTGCACCGGAAAGAGTTAATGCAATGAGAATGTTCGAGCTTAATAGATAACATAGGCGCAGATAACATGGCACAAAAGAGCATGTGCAAAGATCTTCACACTTGTATCGAAAGAACCCAGCTGCACATCTGATATTGACATTTAAGAGTATATGCCTTACCACTTTTTTTCATATAAGCTTCTTTTGCATTTTTATATAATGTGCGATTTCAACTACAATAAGGAAATATTCTACAAGCCTAAATTTTTGAAGACCTAACAAAATATTGACCTGCCAATTATATTTTTTTGAAAAAAAATTCATACAGTGACAGACATTTTAAAATCAAAGCTCTCAGAACTTCTGGTAATTTTGAAAACGTTTTAAAACCCTCTCCAGGAAAGTTCTGGAACATGGTGGTGGCGTGAAAAATAAGTTTATATGATTAATAAATTAAGACATTAACTTAGATACTGCTGGAATAGAGTTTTATGAAAATGTCGCAGCCCTGTACAATGAATTTTTCATAACTAGTCATGAACTAGCCAACAGAAGCGAAAATTTATTTTAGTTTTATACAGATAAACCAAAAAGATACTTATGTTTAATGAAATTAATAATATTTAATAATCTAAATATTTAATTACAAAGTGGTATATTTAAAAAATACTCTTTAATTTTTTTTAAAAAAAACTATATGATTTATGAATAATATAAGTTCATTAGTTGCTTCAAATATTAAAACCAGTTATTCTTTTTCAATGCATTTTAAATATAAAATGCACACTTGACTTAATTTTATTTAATTCCAAATTATAATTTGTATTAGGGCTACCAATATTATATAATTTTGTAAACATATTTTCTACTGGTAGCTAAATTAATAATTTTAGTGTATTTTTTTATTCATTTAACTTATTTTCCGCCCTAACTACATGTAATTGATTTGTAATGGTATTGCTAACTTGTGGTGCGGATATTAAAATTTTAGCAAAATTTTCTAAAAATCTTTGGTTTTTATATGTCTAACAGTCTATAATATATTTTGCAAAAAGATTAGTAGTTGGCAGACCAGTTAATTATCTTCACGGAGCGGCACAGATGGATAACGAGTTGGAGGATTGATGATTTTTTGAGTTGGAGCGAGTTCCTGTCGGATTGGCGTTTGATATTGTGAAACTGGAAATTCAGCAGCTTGCTGATTTATCTTCATCTTTTTTATTATTTGGTAAGGTATTGACTGTCTTGTAGTGGATTAAGCTACGAGTCAGTGTTTGTTTCCTCGGGGTGGGACCAGGCTTGCTAGTCTCCCCCATGGATGATACCAGCAATTTAGAGAATGCTCCCCCCCACTAATTCAAATCTTATCGGCATGACCGATATATCTTTAAACGCGGATACTATTCCTTCGTGTACGGACGTACGCTCAGCCACCCTCGCTATTAGTTTAACTGAGACTACCCCCGCTCCGGGTGCAAATAGGTCAGAGGACGAGGAATACGATTTATTAGACAAAATTAAAGTACTTAGCGATAATTATAATCAAGATGAGTATAGATACGCGGAAAAATTGTTTGGCTAATAAACTGAATTAACTGGCGAATTATTTCGCGCTTTGGAATTTATTTTAAATCATAATTTTCGAGAAAGCAATATTCTCAACGAATGTTTCAAAAAATTGTTAATTACGAAAAATGAAATTGATAGAATTAGGGAAATAGAAAAACCCTCTTACTTTAAATATGAAAAGCTCAATCAAGCCATTACCAATAATGCCCATAATTCTTTTTAATATCTTCAAAATAGCCTCTGCGTCTTTAGTAGAGAAACGCCAATCGAAGGGTTGAACCCTCTCGCTCCTCCTGTGGCGGCCGGTGCTTTTAATACTGAAAATTCTTACGCTCCCCTTAATTTGGAGCCAATGGATAATGTTCAGGAATACCCAACTCTACAGCAAAGTGCTAATCGTAGCAACAAACGTAAAAAGCGCAGTGGTGATGAAGACAACACCAATAACACACAGAAAAACAAAAATAAGAAGCAAGATTACTTTATTCAACCCAGAGAAACAGCTAAAATTCACCTATAGTTGTTGATGATCCCAACTTTGATTATGAAGTTTTTAGTACTAATCTAAAAGAACGTAATATTAAAGATTATGAAATAAAAATATCAGGTGACAGAGTTATTATAAAATCAAAGTCACAGGACTTACCACTGAATTAAAACTTAGGTATCATACCTGCAAACTTGAAGAAGATAAACTAATTAAAGTTGTCCTCCCCAAGAATATGTCTACAGACACTATCACTGATGAGCTAATTGCTCTAAATATACCCCATAAATTCGTTACTCAACTAACAAAGCGAGTCAACGGAGAGAAAATACCTATCCCACTATTCATGATTACCCTTGAAAGGACTGAAAAAGCTTAAGAAATATATTATCTCACTCATGTAGGAAATATAGCCGGAGTTTCGTTTGAGAATTATAAAAAGAGGGGCAAAGGTCCTATACAATGTTTCAAATGCCAACGATTTCTACATGCGCTGTCCGGCTGCCACTCCCCAGATCGTTGCGTGAAATGTGGTGAAAACCACAACAGCAAAAGTTTCACAAAAGCTAAAGAACAGCCCGCTAAAGGTGCCAATTGTGGCGAAAGCCACCCAGCAAATCATAAGAAATGCAAAGCCTATGTTGCTATCATTGATAAAATTGATAACAAAAAAGATAGCAAAGCATATAGAAATCCCCTATTCCAACATAAGAACACCTATGTCAACAAATCGTATGCTGACGCTCTAAAGCAGCAAGATCAACAAAATGAAATAAATCTCCTAAACCCCAAAATAGACGAAGCTAAAAAGCTAGTTAATGGTCTAACTGATCTTTTTAAACTATGCAACAATACTGCCACAGTCCAACTTCTAACCACATTGAAAGCTAACAATGCTATAAATCAGGAAGCCAAGTCTAATAATAATGAATAGGACGCCTAATAAGTCCAAGCCTAATCATAGCGACATGGAATGCCAATGGAATTTATTTCAAAAAAGGCGAGCTGCAAAATTTTTGGATACACATGATATCGACGTCTGTGCCATCTCTGAAACCCACCTCAACCCTGGTAACAGGGTTAACTTCCCGAATACTTAACGTTGTGATAGAGTCGCCTGCAGAGGCGGTGGTGCTGCACTTTACATAAAGAAAAATTACTCATCCACTCTCTACAGTACGACCAATAATGATGGATACGAAGAAGTCTCAGCTATTATTGCCTTAAATAACAAAAGGAGAAAATTAAAATCACAAGCATTTATAACCCTCCCGATCATCCACTATCCGACAAAAACATCAACGATATCTTCCCTTCGCATCTAGAAAATATCGTCATTGGTGATTTCAATGCTAAAAACACCACCTGGGGGTGCAGGAAAAATAATAGAGCAGGACTCAGACTTATTAAACAAGGCAAAAATCATGGACTCACCGTTCATGCTTCCACGAAATATACATATACACCGAATGGACCTCGAGCTGCCCACGACATCCTAGACGTCTTAATAACTAATAGTAAAACACCTATTATTGTGGAGACCTACCATGAACTTAACAGCGATCACCTACCTATTGTAGCCACTGTTGTGTTTAGTACACAGGACATCACGCTACTTTATTTTAATTTTCTCTCAGAAAATATTACTGAACCCCAACTTTCACCATTCAATTGCGCTTCGGCGATTTATTATTCATTCCCTCCCAGATGAATTAGTTAGAGCCCTTCGCGGGGCTGAAGCTAAGGTAACCACCACATATGAGTATGAGTTAATTATCTTCACCAAATTTGCCGAACTTTACGGTCATTGCTAAAGATTTTGACAAAATTGTTATCAGAATGATTGGAGACTAGCTAACACTTAAATTTAAATATTTTTGTCTACAATACGTCTATATTTTATACTGTTTCTTTAAGGTGTTAATTTATTGAGATGATCGAAAACATTTTATCATAAGTTTTTAAAAACCAGAAATACATTTTATAAAAAAAATTTTCTACCACTCTAGTAATTTTGGCAGACCAATAACAGCTTTTCAATGTTCAGTTTTTCAATAGTGGTCATCAATCCTTTGCAATTGTTTTATATCGTGTTTATACATAAATCGAAATCAATTTATGAAATATTAACTTAGTCATTCTCCTCTCCGTAGGCTGGAAACTTAGTTCTTTTCGATGTTATTCAATAATGTATTTCTTATCGATTTTCATCTCATAACGATAAACTGAAAAAGAGGAGGATTTTAACCTTCAAAATAAGCCTCTAATTCTTCTTAAGCCACGCCTTCAGCTGCTGATAGAGTATTTAGTCAAAATTCTAAAATATTGAAAGAATCGTAGATTTTGACAACTAACAGTTGCGTTTACAAAGAGCTAAATAATTCTTTTTTTTTTATGTAAAAAGTATTGTTAAGTATTTTTATGCATGATGCGAATTTAATTAATCCATCACGCCAGCATGAAATTCTGCTTTTGTTTCTTATCGATTAAAAAATTGCATTTTTAACATTTTATTTAATCGATTAAAAAACTGTATTTTCAAATGGAAAAGTGATTTAGATTTTTTTGAATGAAAAGTACCTATTACAAATGTTATGCGGAATTGTTAAAGAACTCCACCAAGCACGAATTTTATTATTTTATTTTATAAGCCTACCCAATTCTGAGTTTACAATTACCAATGTTCTACTCCTTAGCTTTGCAAATTTGAACCCATGTTAGAAGACAAGGGAACTCCTGGATCAAGTATAGAGACAACCAGCCTACGTGGAAGACTTTTTAATAGAACGAATCCGCATTTGCGTTAGATGGGGAGAAAAACTGCGAAAATCTCCCACGGTTAGCTGACAGCAAGGGGATTCTGACCCGCGATCCATCTACAACTGAGGATATTTTACGTCAGCACTGTGGTTGGTGCGAGACGGGTGCTGAATTCATATCAACACTTCACCGCTGATGGAATTCGAACCTGGGCTACCTCATTGGGGAGCGAACGCTCTATCCCCTGAGTCATCACGGCTCATTAAGCATGTGTTAACATACTTTTGGAATTTTTCACAAAAATTTTGATATTTGTTCATTAGTTTATCTGAAGCGCAGTCGAGTTTTACAACCACTGGGATAAACTTTGTTTTTTGACCCTTTAAAATATGCCGTCGGACATCAAAAGGACTTTCATGAAGTACTTTTAATTTTAGATGATAAAAAACTTAAATCAATCGCACTTTTTTTTTTTTTTTAATTTTACATGAGATTGTGCAATGAGATGAATGAGATTCTGCAATTTTACATAGTGATTCTGAAGACAACGTTACTCGATAACTTCGTAAATTTTCATTCGAATCGGTTTAACAATTAACCAAGTATATTACTAACGTTGTTGTTGTTTCTAATGCTACTTGCCAATCCAGCAAGCCTTCTTGGTGAAACCAGGATCATTTAAGGCAGAGGGTGCGTTTTTCGTTTTTCAGTGGCTCCATCTATGGCCAAGAATACGACTTTAGCCACTCACATGTCACAATCCGTTTATAAGGCAGATCCATTCATACATCAATTCATTCATCCACAAATCGTAATTTTGACCTGAACCAGAGAAAGGCCAATCTCCAATTCAGTACCCCCAAAAGTATGATTTTTTATGGGAACCTGGAGAATTTTGCGTCCCGGCAGGTTTAACGTGCACAAGTCATCTTGATTGCACCAGTCACTTGCACTATTTACTACAGAGGGAGTCTTCTGCTTGTCAGGATTAAACTAACGATCACTTGGCTTGACTTGATCTTGGCATTGCTGAAGTTCCTGGCCCCGGAAGCGGGCACCCGACTTCTTCATCTGTAGTTGGCTAAATGGCGACTGAGACTTTTGGCATAAAGAGAAAAGCTAGGAGAGTTGGCGACTGGGTTGTCTACTGCATTAAGCAGATCATATCTGACTATAACGAGAATGATAACGCACATAGATATATATTATTATTCTTTTATTTCAAATATATTGGCAGCATGTTATTTCAATTTTTTCCGCTTTATATCATAATTCCACTTGCTTTATATTCCCGATATACATTTGCCCAGCATATCCTTCACTAATGTTTCTTAAGGTCAAGTGTCACTGCCCAGTATGCATTTAACCGGTACAACGAAAACTGACGTTTCTCTTAATCTTCCCTCAGTGGATATTAAAATATCGAATAAATTAATACCAAATCGGAAATAACAAATATTTCGGACATTTATTAAAACGACTATGTGCTTGTAGACGTTCACCTGTGAAAGTCGGAATTCTCTTGATTTCTGTCATTCGCAGTATATCCTAATTGAGGTTCATTGTGGTAGAAAGTTCAAAAATTTGCAATCATTTCGCAAAATTTATTTACGAGTTTAATATAAAACAGTTTTTATTTCAGTATATTCCACCAATATGTCCTATTGCCAGTCAATCAATAAACTTAATTTAATATAGATTATTGCTATTGAATAATAAATACCTGAACATTAAAGAATCATGCTGCATAAAATTTTTGTTATGTCGTGATAGTCATATGTATTTTTAATATGTTTCTATTAAATACATACTTACATATTCTTTTTCACTCCGAATTGGAGCTTATTGAGCTTCTATCATAGCTTTCCATCTTACTCTATGTGTCACCAAATATTATGACTCTCTCCATGTCTATCCTATTGTTTTCAATCGTTTACAATCATCCTGATCCAAATATTTTTTGGGTCTTCCTCTTTTTCTATTTCCCTGAGGGTTCCCATCAAAAACTTGTTTTACTTAAAATTTTTGAGGCTTGCGTAGAACATGACCTATCCATTTCCATTTATGTTTTTAATTTCCAGATCAATCGGTTTATGTTTTGCTTTTCTAAGGATATTAAATATTCTAGCAAAATGTATTTTTATTATATAATTTATATTTTACTGATTTCATTAATTATAAATATTATCTTCCATTCCAAATAAATTTTTCAGATCATAAAATAAATGTAAATAATTTTTTGTGACAAATTGCATTGTCAGTTTGTTATTGTTACATGCCAATAAACTGTAAAGGATTTTCATTAAACAAATTCCAGTGAAAAACAAGTTTGCGTGCTTAATAAAATTCGTGCTTAAACATGAACCTTGAATGAACTTGCTTATGATACTAAACCACTGTCATTTTAGCGATAGGAGTTTTTTAAAATATGCATGTTTTTAAATCGATTCATATTAGATTTGATTAAAATGTAGCGCTCCAAATTTCTTACCAAAATAAATCATTTATTTTATTTCAGGTATCGATATAAATTTTTTTATTATTATTATTCTCGTGTTAACTGTTTTTGAACTTTTCATTGAGAAGTTATTCGAAATTCCAGGTGTTATAAAATCATTCATTGAAATTTAAACGTATTTCTGGACAGTTACTACTAAATGAAAAATTGGTTTTCGTAAACATGGTTCAGTAAATACGGTGCAACGGTTCTCAATTTTTTTTTCTGGCTACGTAACCTTAAATAATCCACCTTCTTTTGGCGGAAACCGGATTTTGAAAATAAAGTTTATTAAGGTAAATATGAAAGCTGTTACCCATAAAAGACTATTTTTAAAGTATTTAAACAGAAGTACTAAGATTTTTCTAAGATAATTAGGTTTAATTTCGGAAAGTTAAATTTGCAGTTGTTGTGCTATTTCACGAATAGGCTAGGCTAGGTTATGAATTTGTTTTTGGTGTACATATATGAGCTGAAAATGGTTAAAATAAGCAGATTTATGATTTACATCGAAATGAAAACTTAAAAGAGCTACTAAATATAAATGTTGAAAATGATTGTAAGGGAAACATTGTTTCTTTATTAAATTTAGTTACTTTATTTTGAATTTAAAAACGCGATAGGAGATATTAATGCAATTTTATGAATGTATATTCCTTTCATTATGTTTTCAATACAATGTTATAAGAAATATTATATTTAATTATAAGAAATGTGATACTTAATTTTAAAGAATGCCATTTCTACTTCTTAGGCATTTCACTTGAAATAATTTCATCCTGGCAACCGAAAGGTTAAATAAATTATGATTTAAAGAATGTATTTAAATACAATCAGAGGTTTCAAAACTCATCACTGGTTATAAAAAGTACAAACGGACTTCCACGGAACCCCAGGGGTATGCGGAACACCATTTCCGAACCGCTGCATTAGAGCACTGGTTCCCAATTTTTTTCGGCTAAGGAATCTTAATGATCGAGTTTCTTTAAGCGGAAACCCCGGCATTATATAAAAAAAAGAAATTTCATGAGAAACTGCGAATATACTAACAAAAAAAAAAGACTACTAATTGTTTTGAAATTATTTAATTAATAGAATTAAATATTTAATATTATGTATTTTACTGAAAATAAGCTGAATTATGGGTTTCTAAAAAGGAATTGTTATGAACGATGAGAATAGCTATCAGAAAAGCATAATTCTTTATTCTTGAATTAGTACTTTTTTATTATTTTTATATTGAATTGAAAAACTCGATGAGAAATACTTATGAAATTTTTATAAGTGCTTATTCTTTTCATAATTTGTTTAACATATTGTTATTAAAAATATCTATATATATTTTAAATATTAATCCATTTTTATTCGCCTTTTAAACATAAGAAAGTTCATTTTAAATTAATTATGGATTATTAATTGGATATAAGTATTATGACTAATTAGAAATAACTCTTGGAGCCTCTGCCTTAGAGGACCAGTTATCCGGATCGACCTGGACCATGATTAATCCTATTTACTTAAAATTTGAAAGCTGTGGTAGATCAGGTGATAGAATGCTCGCCTCCCAATAAGGTGACAGGGGTCAAATCTCAGCGATAGCAGGTCGAAACAAATTCCGTACCCGGCTCACACCGACCTTAATGAGGACGTAAAATATCCTCAGCGGTAAACGGATAATAAGTTAGAGTCCTTTTGACGTCGAGCTAAACATGAGAGATTTCCGTGATTTTCCTCAGTGTGATCCGCAAATGCAGGTTAGTTTCATCAAAATGTCCTCCATCAAGGCAAATTTCTCCTCAGGAGTTTCCTTGTATGTAGGATTGGGTTCAAAATTGCAAGTTGAACATTGTCGTAACCCAGAATTGAGTCAGCTGTCCAACGACGAGTATAAAATAAAAATGGACATCTCAAAAAATGCCAACAAAAGTTATTAGAAAATAATGCGTGTATTAAAAACAAATTAGAATGGGCAAAGTTCTAGTTATATATGTTTCCTAAAATATTTTTTGCATTATAATATCTTTTCGAAAGAATTTATTCTATATGAATCTAATTTTTCAGGGGAAAAGAACGACAACTATTAGTTAGATTGAAGATGGAAAATATATCCTTTAAAATTATAGAAAACTTTTTAAAAATTATTTTAAACTATTTATTAACAAAGTAATGTGGTGTTATATAAACATAAAACCTATATTTTTGAATATTTAAATAAAATAGCTGTCATGATGTTGTTATTAAAATTCGTTTCTAAATTTTAATTTACATTATGTGTAATTAGTTATTAGCTCATTTATGTTATTGAAATTAAAGAGCTGAGTGGAAAAAATAGGTAAGTGATATTTTCAGAGTGGCTCTGATCAAGGTAAGAAGTTAAAAAGTGATATCCAAACTATTTTATTATAAAATCATTAGGAAATGAAATTAATACTTCGTTGCGTATTTTATTCACTACTAACTAATTTGAAATAAAAATAATACAAACCTACTCAAAACTAATCTGGATTTGATATATTCGAATTAAAGTGAAAGCAAAAACAATTCTATTATATTAAACATAACCATATTAATTCGCCAATTTTTCCTGACAAATAAATATCCCTGAAATTGTTACTTACCTACTGCATCCATTAGGCTCTTGAATCATCATGTTATATAGTAAAAAAAGGATGGAAATAGGAAAAAAACAGTTATTCTAGTAGTGTTAGAAATCAGTAGTAGTGTACTTAGTTGCAGTAATAGAAATTGGTAGAAAAATGTTTAGTTACAGTTGTAGTTAACCATCAAAACTCTTTTGAAACAAATCAGGCAATGCCTGTGTTTTTAGACGACGCGTTAAAAAGGACAACAGCAATGATGACACCAGAGCCACCTAAAGTAGTACCTACTACAGAAGCGACTACCACTACCGTCATTACTACAACGGAAACTACGACCACAGAAGAAACCACAATGGAACCTACTACGACAACAACTGAAGAACCCACTACCACTCCGGAACCTACAACAACACCTGAACCAACAACCACAACAACTTCAACAACTACGACTACTGTTGCAACTACTACAACAACTAAAGCAACTACAACAACCACAACAACTACCCCCAAACCGACTACTACAACCACGAGGAGAACTACAACAACAAAACCGCCGACTACAACCACACCACCAACAACTACACCGGATCCATCAGGTATAATTTGCAAGAAAAATCATTCCTAGATTAAAAAGATAGGTAAAGTATTTAGTACTATGCATTCTGTTCTGTATTTTTTAAATACTATACATTCTGTTCTCTTCCTGTTTAGTACTGTATATTTTGTTCCGTACATGTTAGTACATTAACATATTACGCATTATACATCTTCGTAGAACTGTACCTTTTGTTAAAATCCCAATGCATTTATCCTTTCAAGAAGTAACATACTTTTCATATCAAATCATAACTAAATTTATAGATACGATGGCAAAAAATAACTGAAGGCATGCTTAGTTAGCCATTTAGAAAGTTGGTAAAAAGGACAACAATCGAACTCATTTTTTTAAATAAAAATTGAATACAGTAGATTAAATACTGTAACACAATGGGTAGAGCAATTTGTTATATCTAGTATCAGAGAACTTAAAAGCAATAACAAATATGTTCTCAAAAATGGTTATTCTGGTTGATTGAATATCAACCACAGAACGATTGTTTTGAGACTAAGGTCGCATAAGAAATCAAACTTTAAACTTTATCAAAAAATTAGAAATATTTTTATTTAGTGGATTCTGTCACACAATGATATCGAAGGTAATGATCAGGCAGACTTTCTAGAAGAAAAAAGAATCAGAAATAAAACCTCAACAAGAAATTGCACCTGGTACACTAAAACGAAAAGTTTTAACGAATTTTAATAAAATTAATAATAAACGATGTGTCAAAAATATCGAAGATAAATTTTGGAAAGTAATTCTAGATTGTTGGAAATTGTAAACCTTGAAAAGAGGCAGTAACGATTTTTAAATAAATTACTGGCCATGACTGCTTGGCAGAACACTTGTTCAAAATAGGAATATTCTCTACCAATTGTATGCCTGATAAGCCAAACAGACATTAACATTTCAAGCTATCTTTTGACCTGTCAAGGACTAGAACGTAGCTCCCAAGATAATAGAGGGCTCAACAAATTAAATTAGAAACCAAGAACAATATTGAACTCTTAATGATCAGACTATAATTGAAATTATCGTTAATCCCATTTTCACTGTTTATTGTTCCTTTTCAAATTTTAAACTGCTTATTGTTCATTTTTAAAAGTTTATTGTTCACTGTTAATTGTTTATTGTTCTTCCTGTTTTTTTGTGGTGCGTTGATCTGTTTTAATTATGGATGCCGACCGATCTGTGATGGGGTCAGGGAACTGGTCTTGCATCAGAAAGGTTCTGGGTTCGAATCCCGGGTGAGGCATGGATGTTCTTTCATTCTCTGTACTATCTGTCCTTACTGTGGGAGTAACGTTGGCCCACCTAATGTGGTGCCTCTGAAAAAGTGACCAACAAATCTGTCCTTCAGTCCATTAAAGAAATGTCATTCCCCAGGTGGTTTGGGGAAACAAAAACAATGGATAAAGTCATATGTAACTTATTTGTTGAATCTCATAATCTAACTATTATCATTCCAGATACGAGGTTTGCTTCCACATCCAGTTTCTACCTGTCGGATTTAGCCGCTGCCGGAACTCCAGTTTACAACGATGGACCGGTTCACACGTCGGAGGATGGTCTGGATGGATTTGGAAACTCGGCAGACTTTGGAGACAATGAAGAGAAACCCGAAAGATCGTGCTTAAAAATTGATGACCTGAACAGAGCAGTCCGTGGCAAAGCATCTGACGAACATAATAAGTGTTGGCGAAATCCTATAAACTGCAAAAATGGCTTTTCCGCCAGTATATTTGCTAAATTGCTCTTTGATAGGAAGGATAAAAGCAAAAGATATTTATTCAGCACAGGTATCGTTCGACTATACTCTCCAACACTATTTGCGTATTTTCGAAAAATATTTGTCCTAGTGGTAGTTTAAGTAATATACAGTATATTTTCGATATCTCGAAAACATTGTTAATTGGCATTTCAAATCCACATAATGTTAATTTGTATTCCTATGTCGAAGGGTATTTCCTCAAGTCGAATTTTTTTAGAAATGGGAAATGATTTTTTTCGGAAAAAATCATAATGTAAGTTCCTTGTAAACCAATTCTTTTCCATTAACTGCACAATTATTTTTTCCTTACTTTTAAAAATAAAATTATAATTCTCGTATATTAAGACTTATAATCAACTATCATTACATACATACCTTTCAGTAGTTATTCTTATATTTCACTTTTTAGAGATATATTATTCTACTTTTTCAGTTCATATTTAGTTCTGAGCTTGCTATATCGAAAACTCGCTATCTCAACATTTTTTTAGCGTCCCTTCGACTTTGAGATGTCGACAGTATACTGCATTAGTCATTTAACACATTGCATGCGGATAACGTAAATATATGTCTTTGAAATTGGTGCGATCCATACAAAAGTTTAAAAAGTGGTAGCGCAACTACTTCATCTCCGCTCTGTTGTTTTAAAGCAATTATCCATTCGTGATTATTACAAAGATAACTGATTCTGTAGATATATAATCAGTACTAAAATTGTTCGTTGCATTTTTTTAAAATTGAAATTGTAGCTATAGTGGCAAGTTTGCTACAACTTTAATGAAATCTTGCCTACCACTTTTTTAAAGTTTTAATCTATTACGCATGTGATAGTTTTTTTAAAAAGTTGTTCGCATGCAATGTGTTAATTAGTTAGAAAACATAATTTAATCAGATGCATATATATAAAATTTAATTTTTATATAAAAGGCCAGATACAAATCAATTGTAGCCAAATGGTTAAGACGTCCTCCTGAAAGTTAGGAAAGTCGCACCGGCCACAGTGCGTAAAAGAATCCTCAATAACAAATGGATCATGGGTTAGAGTCCCCTTGCCGTTAAGCTAATCGTAGAAGGTTTTGGTAGTTTTTCTCACCATGTAATTCAAATGCGGGTTAATACCATCAAAAAATCCTTTACGAAGGCAAATTTCTCCCTAGTACTTGATCCAGTAGTTCCCCTGTCTTCTGGAGTTCAAAAAACTACAGAGTTGAACATTAGTAGTCGTTAACCCTAAAATAGGGTCGACTGTTCAACGACGGTTATAAAATTAAATAAAAGGAAATTTTGTAGATTTAATAATTTATTTTTATTATTTTTTAATTTTAAAATTTCTCATATTTGTTTTTCAACAGCGGTCGACATCATTACGATTGAGACATCGAGAAGGAAATCTTTACGTTTATTCCATCAAGTTTTTATTGTAAAGGGTAATTCAAAATTAATGTAGCGATTACAAACAGCTATAACTATTTAATTATAAATAATTTATCGTATAGATTAACATAGAATGTAGATAAAACTTCAAAATTTCTTTACGTAAGGCGCAGGTGCTTAGAAGTGGAACCCCGCGCATGCGCGAGTTAGAATTTAACAATTGTCATTCTCTTATCATTCCGTTGAACTGATGTAATAAAGTCTATATTATGATAACATCACGAATCATTGGTCACCATTCCTCAACATTTTCCATACTGCTTCCACTTGGTGTATATAAAAATAAAAAATTTCTATTTATGCAAGCAAGTGAAAAAGAAAACTTTGGGCTGTTTCTAAAATGCTTAGGTGGAAGCTAAATGTAATCATTTGTCATCAACCTAGCTACCATGTAATCAGTTTTCATCAACCAACCTAGCTTAGTTACTCTGTTTTAATTTTCTCCCCGGTCGTAGCTACTCTGTTTTTATATCCTCTGAGTTTATGAAAAATTAATTTATTTCAAATAGTCAATTCAAATTGTTTATCAACAGGAGGGGACATCGAAGGTATTCCTGGTGTCGCTGTCTTCTACAAAGGCATCTACATGCACGCCGTCGTTTCAACTGGTGAAAATGTTTGGTCTGTTTACGTAGCAGGAATTGTGCTTAACGATACATGGAGCAGTGTTGCGTTCACTTGGAGTCAGGCAGAAGGATTGGATGTAAATATATTGAGCACATACTTCATAAAGTTCTAAATTCAGTTTGAAAACAAATGGAAGTTTTGAAGCAATAAGCCACATTTTCCTTCAACATATTTTTGTGAAAATTTTTTATTGATAGGTATTTGAGGCAGGGGTGAAAGCGAGACGGAAAAGAGGAAAGGCTGGTAGTAAATCCTTTTCAATTATTGCTTGTTTTTGGGAGGAGTTTACTTATTCTTTTTTTAAGCTATTCAGCAATAACTACTTTATCTCGGAAAAGGAGCAGTTTTATATATATGCTAAAATTATAAAAGAAATCTTGATAGTTACAGATATTTTATTTTTGTTCGAAAAAATGCTGGAGTGAAAGGACTTACGTACCAGTTTTTTCTCTTTTCCGTCTTGCAATATAAAGGCTTTCACCCATGATTTGAGGTGATAAATTTCTTGATAGGTTTTTTTATAAGTTTTCATACTTTTCATTCTATGCACGATAGCACAACTAGATGAATTTTCATCGAAAATGCTGGCGTAAGATGTGGCTCCACATCATATTGTTCCGAAACTTCCAAATATTGTAATGCTGTAAAAAAAAAAAAGCCTTTATGAAAAAAAAATGTGTTATATGGATAATTATTTCTGATATTTTTTTTCTGAAACCACGAAACCTTAATTTTGAAAATGCAATCGTAAATGTAAATGCGATGTCAATTTCATAGATGCCAACTTGTTCCACAAAGTTAAAAAAAAATTCTAGTGGTAACTTATTTTAAGTTATTTTTACTTTAGTATTTTTCTTTATAAGTAATTTTCTCTCCACTTCATAACGAAAATTCAAAGTAATCGTAGAAGCTGAGCAGTTAGCAGCCCTGCAATTTTCACCCATTTATTCCCGGTTACAAAAAAAGGGTCTATATATAAAAACCTCCTAGCTAAAAAAAAGTAGTAGTGCACATTTGTTTATATCAAGTACATACCTGCCAGCATTTAACCCTTTCGAAGATGATTCTCCCCAGTAGTAGTAAATGGAATTGAAATCTCAATTTTAGGTCGAAACATGTTTTGTATTTTGTGAGAGCTTGTGCTATCGAGCGTGATAGTTTTACATTTTGATTTATATACTTAATTTTTTTAAGAATAGTGGTTGGCAAAAAAATTATAAATCAAGTTTATAAATGCAAGGAATATATAGAAAGCACACATTTTACTACCACTTTAAAGATAGAAATAAAATTTTACTCCAAATGCGTAAAAGTTGGCAGGTATGCAAGTAACTATTTCGTTCTGTTGATTATCACTCTTTTAAAATCGCAACATATTTTTGAATAGTTATTCCGAACCGAATATAATATTAATATTTTATGGAAATCAAGATTATCTTACTTGTGCAAAACAAAATTCTATAAATAAAACACTTTTACTGCCACTTTTTCTCCGTTTTTTTAAAAAAAATGAATCGGCTCTTCAGGAGGACGTTAGGCACAAAAAGGTTAAAATGTTAATTTTCTGTACTTGTTATGTCTGTATTGGCATTGCAGAGTCATTTTAACCTTGACTAAACGTTAACTCTTAATGGTTTAACTCATTTATGATAAGTTTCTAAAATATAGGGTGCTTATGAGTAGCTAAGTTACAACAAGAGTAGCTACAACATTTGCTTTTATGAGGGGTATTTTTCCTGTTGTGGCAATGTTAACGCATTTCAGACTACAGTAACTGAAACGAGAGAGCATAACAACCAACTTTATACGCCATTACAGTGAAAGCAGGACTTGTATTTTCTTTTAAAATCAAGTCAGTTCTTGCTAAATTTAAGTAATCAGCAAGTATGACATAAAGTACGAACAATTATCTCTGCTATAATATTTATTATTGTCAATGTTTAATTTTATTTTTATATATGTATTTGAATAATGAATATCAATAATCATAATAATCAGTAATATTATTTGTTTCATTATTTATGTTATTAAGATATGATTATTCTGGGCTCATTGAAGTGAGCTAAAATGAAGTGAAGCAATTATTATCAATTATTTTATTCTTTTTATTTTTTTATTATTATTTTATTGCTATTATTTTGGTATTCAGATTGTTCAGAGTTTGTTGACGATGATAAAATGGCTTATTATCATTAATATTATTTGTATTGTTACGTTAATTGCTTTTTGTATTGTTACGTTAATTGCTTTTTGTATTGTTATTAATAAACGCATTTTTTCTTAGCTTTACATAAATGCCCAGCGGAAAGCTTTTGTGAAGTACCCGGATCGCTTGTCTCCACCACTTCGTCAGCCCTTGAAGCCACTTCAGTTGACTGTGGGTTGCAGACGACTGAAAAAGAACTTGTACGAGGATTTTGTACGAGGAAAACTTGATGAGTTCGTCACTTGGCAGTACAAAGTATCCCACGAGAATGCTAGTTACTTCTTAGGTGGAATGGGTAAGATTGTTGTAGACCAACCCTTTGCGTTCAAAAATATGTAATAAGAAGTAATGAGGGAAAATGTTTTTAATGAATAGTTTAATCACTCACAATTGAAGATCTAAGTGGATGAATATGTAATAAGTATATTGTGCGGAAATTTTTTAATGACTATTTTAAATGTTCATAATTGAAGATCTGAATCCAAACTATTTGGTTTTAGGTTTATTTAAATGTGCAATATTAATGCTTTGATTAATTTCATTTACTACTATCTAATTTAAAATAAAAATTATGGAATATATGCAAGATTGTTACAGATCAATTGCACATTGCCTTTTTTTCCATTTTGTTACTATTCAAATATATTAGACTGGTGTAATCGAGGACCAACTTACCAGAAGCTGCGGCCAGCTATGGGAGAGGTAGGACCATCGGCCGTGCACCAATATTTTTTTATATCTATATTTACATATATGCAGTCCATAAACTAGATTATATGCCTAGTCAGTACTAGAGTATAGACATCAGTCTGATAGACTAGTACACATTGCAGTCCATATGCTAGATTATATACTAGACTATATGTCTAGTCATGCCACTGAAAATATCACACGCTACAGCCACTCAGCTTTCCAATTAAAAACACATCACCCGCTCTTTAACTTAGTAAAAGCTTGTTAATTAGTACTTGATATAACTCTTAGTGGGCACTAAATAACTGCGGAAAACTAGAAATTTACTTAGAATACTTATTCGTTCATTGAAGCTTTTTCAATGTAAAATAATAAAAAAATTGTAGCTTGAATACCTTAAACTCATAGCAAAACTTCAACTTTGAAACTTTACATACAATGTCAAAAAACTGAACTAACTCTCTGGGAAACTAAGGTTCTCCTAACTTATCTAGTAAACATTATTAGTTTTAAAAAAATGTTGCAATTGCATAATTTCAAATCTAAATATCAGTCTTTACGTTATTAATATATAGTGGTTGATCAAAATAATGGAAACACTTCCAGATTACTATCTTTCTTTTATCAGTAAATGTTTTGGATGATTTTACATGGCAAAACTATTGGCTCAATTTGAACGATTATGGTTGAAACTTATTTAAAAAATGTTTCCTTTTTACCCATGTAAAATGTGCATCAACCAAATTGAGGGGAGGAAGTCAATAACTTTTTTTCATCTTTCAAAACCATTATAATTATAAAACATTCTAACATAACTTTGTCGTTAAATGGTTTAGAAGCTGGGATTTATTCGAAATAATTTTTATC
Source organism: Parasteatoda lunata (assembly GCA_949128135.1). NCBI lineage: Eukaryota > Metazoa > Arthropoda > Arachnida > Araneae > Theridiidae > Parasteatoda > Parasteatoda lunata. The sequence goes on from OX421977.1 coordinate 12,968,724, forward strand.
GATGGTCACACAAAAATTAAAGCATCGACATTTGTTTTAATTTCGTTACCGCTTTTTAAACTTTTCAATGCCCACGGAGCAAAATTGCATTAAGGCAAAAAAAAAAAAAAAGTTAGTAACTTTCTCACCTTATTTTGGTCGATCCAAATTTTGTATGGGTAAAATGGTTGATATTTATAAAAGCTTCAAGCGCGATCTCTTAAATTGAGCCTACAGGAGTGCAATGTTTTGTTTGTACCTACAATAATGCAACATTATGCTTTACACCGTAAAATCTTTCAAAACAGTTTCTGCCAAAAGAGAGATACTTAAAGTTAGTGTAAAATTATTTCCACAATTTTATCTAACCCTGTGCATCTTCGTGATCACGAATGTATTTGTTTCGCCGAAATGTAATTCAAAAAATAAATAATGTTAATAATTAAGTCATACGAAGAAATACTAGAACTTCTGCTACGAGTTTATGCTACGATAATCAGCTCGTTCGAGAAGTCAAACGTATTCAAATTACCAAATCTATATGTGTTAAATGGAAGCAAAATCCGTCATTATGAACAATTTTAGTTTTGGTTACCACAGAAACGAGTGTTTGTCATCATTGAAAATAAAATCACAGAGACAGGAGTCTTTTGTTCAAAAAGTAAATGTTTTCAGGATATTTTATTCCAGTTATAAATGCTGAAGTCAAGTTTGCATGTATCAACTTCATTAGTTCAAATATCATTGGATAATTTAGCTAGACTCATTACTGGACTGCAAAGAATAGCGAAATATTAAAAAAGACTCATTTTGTGAATTTAGTGATATTTTTACGTTTTCTTTCAATGTTGCAGTTTTTATTTTGTACATAGTTAAATTGTGCTTTTACAAAAATGGATATGGTTTGAAAAGCGTATTAGAATAAATAAATTAAGCTGTAAATTTGTGTTTTTTTTTTTTTTTTTTTTTTTTAATAGACACAACTAAGCCTCGTAAATTACAATCTCTCACTCCCCACTGGTGACAAATGAATCTTAGGTGGCGACTATAATTTAAGCTTTTTTAATTACGATTTGATATTGTTTTAATATTATTTTATATAAATAGTTATAATAACTTCATCAGTTCAAATATAATTGGATGAGCCGCGGTGGATCTGGGGATAGAGCGTTCTCTAATAATGAGGTGAACCGAGTTCGAATCCCAGCGATTGCTAGTCGATACGAATTCCGCACCCTGCTTGCACCGACCACAGTGCTTGACGTAAAATATCCTCAGTGGTAGACGGATCGTAGAATCCTTTTGCCGTCAGCCGCAGGAGGTTTTCTTGGTTTTAATGTAACGCAAGTGCTGGTTAGTCCCATCAAAAAGTCCTCCAAAAGAGGATAGCTTCAATCGTTGGTGGTTGACAAGCGGATAAAACAAACCAATCATATTCATATATTAAATGAATGGGAAATCAAAGTGTATAGAAAAATTCGTGAAATTGAAGAAAACACTAAAAATCATTGAAGCATCATCGAAGAGCGGGAAATGTGATGAATGATATGAAACGAGGAGTATAAAAAAAACTATATTTTCAGAAGAAACGAAATTCAACTTTGATGGTCCCCATGATTCCAAATACAATTAATTGGACTTGATAACGAGATCGACAAACAGGAGTGGAAGCCTTTAGTACAAGCTAACCAATGACCTGATAAAACTTAAAAAAGGAGTGCCAAGTTTCGAAAGCCTTTACCTTTCCAATTTAATATTCGGTTAACAGAAATATTATTATTTTTTAAATAATTGGAAAGGTGAAAGATAAGTTTTAAAATGTTTTCTTAGAAACATTGCAATCAGTTTTTTTCGCGGGGCACTAGTCAACGAACGAGGCTCTTTGTATCCAGGTTGTAAAACTATTTTTTTTAAGCATTTTTTTTGGAGAAGAAGAAGAAAAACAAGATTTATATTAAGATTTATTATCCTCCAACATTTGAAGTTTCTGTGAATTATTTTTTCCAATGAAAGAGAATTAATAATTGTTTTGCGTAACCATAGGTCGCAGTTATCAACGGCAAATTAACGATAAATATAGAATGGCTATGAAATTTTTAATCCATAATATATTTGCATATTTACAAACTCATGCCATAGCAAGCTGAATTATTAAACTTGCAGCCACGACTGGCTAGCAGGAGGATTAAATTAAAACTTACTAATTAAAAAGTTCCTCAGTAGAGGACGCTGTTGTTCTATAACGAAAATTCCAAGTTAGACCGGACAGTAATTGTAATAATAAAAGTAGAATTTTTGTGAAATTTTTGGTTCAGAACTTCGATACATGAAAACTTGTCTATCTGGCTTTTGATGTATATGTTTAAATTATTTATGTGCAGTGGCAAACAGTTCTAATTTTTTAATATTTAAATAAATTAATTTTTAAGTAGGAAATATATTTCTGAAACTATAGAAATTTCCTAGTTTTTGGAGAGTATGGTCATTTTCCTTCTCCATTAATAACAGTCGTGTAAATGTTATAACTGTTAATAAGTCTTGGCAGCCAGGGATCTTTTTATCTCTTCATAAAATAAGCTAGATCTGAAAAACACTGGTGTCCAAAAGTTAAGCATGTTTTTATACTAGAAGGATGTATAAAAATATGCTTAACTTTTAAGCGTCAGTGTAGAAATAGTCTTATCATAGCCGTGATGGAATGTGCACTTGTCCCTGATTGAATACAAAATGAAACCTATATGCATAGCTACCAATTTTTACACTTTTGCTAAAGATTTTTAATAGTGGTAGTTAAAATCAAGCATAAAGACATTAAAGTTACTATAATTTATATACTCTCAGAAGTCATATATATATATATACTCTTACTTGGTTAAAACAATTTTAAATCAATTTTTATTCAATGCCAAAGAATATACTAAAGCATAAGATTGTCAACTACTGTAAGATATTATTCGTAAAAATTGAATAAGTTTGCAGGTATGTGTAAATGTTACGTTTTGAAGGTCCTTACCAAAGTGTTTATGTATGTTCTTATTAAGATTTATTATTAAATAAAGGGTTAATGCATCTCATGAAAAAATATTGCTGGCTTATATATTCCACAGTCTTAAACTGTAAATTCATTAACTGTAAACAAACACTTCAAAATTTTATACAAGCATTTTAAAAACTTTTATTTTCAATTTAAGTAAAAATAAATTTTAGTTGTTTTAATTAACAAATGATGAAGAAAGTGCATAGAAGTAATTTTCTTTTATTTTTTCATGCTGCTTCAGCACCCGACAAACGTAAGTAAATACTTTCAATAGTTATTATAGAATATAGTTATTAAGTTAAGTAAAAAAACTACAATTTATCCCTTGTTTAATTATTGTATTTTCTTTTAAATTACTCAAATTCAATGATAATACTGGGAACTAAAATTTTTTGTTGCGTTTATATAAGTATTTGATCTTACCTAATTCGGGTGTGGTAATTTCAAAACTGAAATTATTTTTGTTCCGAAAGCTACAGATTTATTCCGAAATTATATTTTTAGCTTAGTTTTTTTAAAATCTAAATGTACAAGTTTATCAATAAAGTATAGATTTACATACATACATATACGCTTATCTTCTCCTTTGAAAATAATGTTAAACACAAAATTCATATGACCTTAAGGCTTCGCATCCTAAACCGAAATGTATTATCGGCATTGTTCTACCACTCCCTAGGTAGGAGAGAAATGGTGGCATATAGTATTTCATCGAATGGATTTCAAAAAGCCCTCGTTAGGAATGTATCATTAAATTTCATAAAATCTGTAGCTTGTAGAAATAAACCGATTGCAGAATTGAAACTAAATCAATGACGTGAAAATATTTATGATCTATTATAAGTATTCCATGCAACAGGAAAAAAAACTGTTCCCCAGTGTAGTTTAAACTGCAATTTTTATTAAACTGCAATTTGTATTCATACAACCAATCGTATTTAATTTATTCTAAAATTGAATAACGAAGCAATGGATGATGAGTTGGCTAAAGCTTTGAAGAAGAAAAAACATACATAAAATTCCAATTCAGAAAAACATGATAACTGCATAAAATGATGTATTTCTGATTTGTTTATAAAGAATATTCATTATAGTTATGTCTTTCCTAATATCTTCAAATTAATCAGAGAGTTAATGTATAAGTGAACAACAGAACATTCTATATTGAATTTCTTCTCCCTCGAGTTTAGCAACCACTATAGAATATCTAATATATATATATATATATATATATATATATATATATATATATATATATATATATATATATATATATATATATATATATATATATATATATATATATATATATATATATATATTAGTGTGTGTTTGTCCAGTGGTCCCTCAGAATTGCTATAGTGATAGAAGACAAATTATCATCAAAGCAGTGAAAATTCAGCTACCACTTAAATGCAATAAATTTTCACTAGCCCTACATTATAACTCATTATAAGTAATTGAGTTATCGGATTTATGTGGTGACCAGGAATGTTTCAAATAAACTTTTTAAAAAACATAAATAAATTTTATGACAAAAATTAATGCATCACTATATTAATTTTGAGAGGCTACTGGATGGCCTGTATAGATAAATGAACCTGCGTTTATTATTTTTAGTGTGTAATCCACCAAAACATCCAATGAAATGCTCATCTGATATTAAAACTTTGCTTGAACAATTGGTAAGTAATCTATTCAAACTTATGTTTTCTCCTAAATTTTACTATTTCTGTATTCAACTATGGGCCTCGAAGTTTACAGTCTAATTGTATAAAAGTTACCATAGATCTGTAAACCATACCCGATAGATGTAAAAAATCAATAGATCTGTCTGCTGTACTTGAGACTTCTTTTTAAGCAAATTCCATGTTTGGTCTCATTTAGCGAAGGCAGTTTGCAAGCTGTGCAATATTTCAGTTTTTAAAAATAAGTCAATCTTACGGTTAAGCCAAATATATCTTGCTTTTTAGATACTGCATTCGTTTGTATTTACTGTAATACATATCTCTTTGTGATACACTGTAGGCGTGAGTAAATTTCAACAGTCAATCTCAAGGAAAAAACACTTTCTTTATTTTCACTTTTGAATGTACTTTGGCCTTTGTCCCAAAAGTAAATTTCAGGGAGTCCCAGGATTATTGGGTCAAACTTTAAGCGGAGTTCGGTGACATGGCAAAGATTCAGATTTTTTCAAAGTAACCCATGGTCGGAAGAGTCTTCGTTCACAGCTAGATGGATAGGGCGTGGTGAACCGGTTCCCTGGCCACCATGGTCTCCTGATTTAAGCATGGATTTCTTTCTTTGAGATGCTGAAAAGTGATGTATGTGCAACTCCCGTGACTTCCGAAATGAAACTGGTTACAAGAATCGTGTGCGCTGTTACGGATATCCAGATGTATTTGAGCGAGTCCTCGAATCCATGGCCGGGCGGTAAAAGGCATGCATTAATAGCAATGGCAGAAACTTTGAAGATTCCTTATCACATTTTCCCAGATCATCTACCACAGCAGATTTAATATCTTTGACGGACGTGAAATATCCTCAGTGGTAGACGGATCATGGGTTAGAGTCCCCTTGCCGTCAGGCTAACCGTGGGAGGTTCTCGTGGTCTTCCTCTCCATGTAACGCAAATGCGGGTTAGCTCCATCAAAAAGTCCTCCACGAAGGCAAATTTCTCCCAATACTCGATCCAGGAGTTCCCTTGTCTTCTGGATTGGGTTCAAAATTACAAGGCTACGGAGTTGAACATTAGTAGCCGTAAACCCATTAAGTTGGGTCGGCTGTTCAACGACGGTTATAAAATAAAATATCTTTGACGGAGCCGCGATGGCTCAGGGGATAGAGCGTTCGCCTTCCAATGAGGCGAACCGGGTTCGAATCCCAGTCGATACGAATTCCGCATCCGGCTTGCACTGACCACAGTGCTGACGTGAAATATCCTCAGTGGTAGACGGATCATGGGTTAGAGTCCTCTTGCCGTCAGGCTAACCGTGGGAGGTTCTCGTGGTCTTCCTCTCCATGTAACGCAAATGCGGGTTAGCTCCATCAAAAAGTCCTCCACGAAGGCAAATTTCTCCCAATACTCGATCCAGGAGTTCCCTTGTCTTCTGGATTGGGTTCAAAATTACAAGGCTACGGAGTTGAACATTAGTAGCCGTAAACCCATTAAGTTGGGTCGGCTGTTCAACGACGGTTATAAAAAAATATCTTCGACGTCCCGTGATAGTTCAGGGGATAGAGCGTTCGCCTTCCAATCAGTTGAAACGGGATCGAATCCCAGCGTTGGCTGGTCGATTCGAATTCCGTTAGAGGTTTTCGTCGTATTCCTCTCCATATAATGCAAATCCGGATAAGTTCCCTCAAAAATGTCCTCCACTAAGGCCAATCTCTCCTAATGCTTGGTGTAGGAGTTCCCTTGTCTTCTGGATTGGGTTCAAAATTACAAGACTACGGCTTGTCAAATCAAAATTGGATCGGCAGTTCAACGACGGTTATGAATATAATTGTATATACCTTTGACCAATAAATAATTCAGAACATCCCAGTCTTGATTCTCTTTGTTTGTACCTGCCACGCTACTTTCCCGTGACGTTTTCGACCATGGGTTACAATGCCATTCTGAATCCTTGTGTTGTACTCTACTTCCCCATAAAATTTGTTCTAATACTCCTGGATCACTCTGTATAAATGTTTTCGAATAGATAATATGGATAAATTAAAATAAGAAACATCAATGTTCATTGAAGCGACAGGTTCAATGTTCATTGAAGCGACCCCGTTACCTTTAGTTTTAATCTTAAAACTTCTGTTTATTTTGTAAGTTTTCTGTTCATTTTGAAAAAAAATTAATCTAAAGTGAAATATAAAAAATAAAAATAAAAGAAAGTGACCAAAGCAGCCTAATTTTCCCGGTTTAGAAAAAAACTGGCTTTTAAAAAACGATTTGTTATTTAATCCATATGATAAGAGAGTTATTATTTATTTTATTTTCGTTCATTTGTAGGATACGATGGATCTCTCAAATATCGATACTGCGATGACAACAATTCAACATATAGCTGACGTAACCAAATCAACAGGCAGACCTCCAAAAGGTATTCTATCATTTTGACTATTGTCTTAGTAAATTAGTGCTCCTTTAAAATAGCAGTTAAAGACATGACTCAGTCCGTTGGTGGAGACCCGTGGGTTGTAAATTCGATCGTGGCAGCCGAATAAATACCCGGTGTTTGTACACACAGAAATGTGAACATTAAAGCCGTTAGGACTGAAAGACCTCCAGATGATTGTGGTGTGGAACTTCAGAAAGAGACCACTTCGTCTGATCTGAGTCAAAATGACGTGGCATTCCTCGCATGGCTCTTAAAAGATACAGCCTGTAAATGGAGCTAGGTTCTAGGCCATAATAAGTTTAAAAATTAGTCAATAAGAACGTCAAAAGATGGCGCTTCTTACTGGAAAAACAAAACAATGTTTATGCTGTTTAATCTGAAAATATTTTCAATGGCGTTTGTTAATTTTGGCTTTAGACTGTGCCACGGCTAAGAATATTACTTTACAGTTTATCTTAATATAACAATTTTATGACTTCTCTTTGAATTTCTAAACAGGATACAGCAAACTAATCTCTTTTATCTCTACTCAATTTCCTTAAAAGATTTTTTTTCTCTTTACTGTGTGAAAAACCGCTCCAACTTAAAATATAAAGATAAAAAGGCACTTTATCCGCGGCGGGGTAAAATGCCTTTAAGGAGGGGGCAATAAAGCGAAGGCATTTTAAGGCTGAGGCAATAAATCGAATTTTGAATTCTATTGATATTTATGGAATATACACTAATTCTCTACAACTGATGCAATACATTTTTTTATTTAAAAACATTAGCACTATAATAAATTTTTTCATTGAATTTTAGGGCATTTACCTACACTTTGCCTGGCCTACAGAAAATTAATACTTGCTTTAGAGCACATAGTTTTGCCTGCTTAAATGCATCAGTAAGGAAAAACTAGCGGCGTAGCGATCGTTATTTGAATTGGAGACTATATCATACCTAAGAAATAGCATTTGGTAACAGAAGTATTTTATGAAAACAAAAAAAAATTGATTAAAGTATTAAAAAGATTATTTTAAGTAAGGATAAATAAGTTTAGAATACTTATTTTAATCTGTATTCTGTTAAAGCAATAGCATTGTTTCACTTGCACGTGTATCATTACATGGAATAGCTTTTTTTAAAAGTTTTCTTTATCTTTCAAATGCTATAGTGCGTGAACTATAATCAAAAATTTAAATATTAGAATTTAGTTCTAGTCTAATGTATTACAAATTATATGTGCACTCAATTTCCAAGTGATATCGCAATGATCACAAAGGTTTTTTAGTCTGTTTGAAAATTTTTATTAAAATAAAATTAATATTTTGAAAAAATAATCATTTATTTGATGCATTGTTTAGTTCTGTCATATACTTTCGTTACAGTTTGTTTAAAAATGACCATGGTCTTTTGCGCCATATGTATGTTTTAAGCTTTAAGCTAGAACATTTCCATTCAGTTAAAAGGTAACTATCATTCAGTAAAAGAGTAACTTTCTCTCATAAAATAAGACCTTCTGCATTACTGTATAAAAAGGCGTGCACTTTCGCTGACAGAACTTTTTGGTAGACATAATGTAAGCATTTTTTCATTGACGCATCAAGAATTTCTGATATCTGAATGGACATGGCCATCGTAAACTAACCGAGCTAACAACGCTTAATATGTAATTTACAAGTTTATTTTAATTTTAATTTAATATTTTTATTAAAGATATAATTAATAGTCACATTTTTATGCGTCCAATAATTTTTACGCAATTTTCTTCGGGTAAATTATTCCAACTTTTTTGGACTAAGACAAATAATGTGAAATTATTTTACTCTACTTTTTTGAAGAGTGGATATCACTTCTGGAGAATGCACTAGGTCTGCTCATCGGGAAGACTGATTGTGCAGCTCATAAGGTAAAAAAAGAAAAAAAATTTTTTTTTTTTTTTTGAATAAAATGATATTTCTGATGCTTTGTTATTATTACAATTGAGAAGTTAAGTAGAAGTTCAGAATTTAAAAATTATGACTACTTACAAATATTGTCTCTAAACTTTTTTTTGTTAATTTTTAATGTTTTTTTGTTTTTTTTGTTTATAAAAGTCTAAAAAATTTTTGAATTTATTCAAGCTTTGAAATTTCTACAGTATAAAAATATAGGCAAAGAATATGAAAAAATATAGGCAAAGAAAATTTGGTATTAAATGAGGTCTGAAGTAATAAATCTTTTTCAGGAGAATAAAATGTTAACTTTATTCACTTATTTTATTTGCGAATACTTCATTTTGCTGTTCGGCCAGCAGTAGTTCTATCCGTCCTCTTGTCACACGCGAAACGACCACGACGTTTACGCAACTAAAATCTTATTGGTCATTCACGCAACCACAATATTATCGGTCGTTTACGCAACCACAATCTTATCGATCGCTTACGCAACTAACAGCAACAAAGCAAACCAAAATTTATATCTTCCTCGTCTTTTCGGTGTGTAGTCAATTCAGATCAAAATTTATCAAATCGAGTCCATCTTTCGAAATAAATCTGTATTTTAAGAAAAATTAAACAATAATTTACGTTAAGCATCCTTTTCAGACCGAAAGGGGGTTTGCATTCAAAATATTAACCTAAACTGAACTTAGTGGCGCAACAGCCCATAGAGGGCCAAGGCCTACTGTGCCCATCTCCGTTTTCTTGACCTTTGGGCTCTGAGGTGCAAGAGCAGATGTTCCGGTTGAGTGATCAGCCCAACGTGGAACCCACAGTGTGCAGCTTCCTGGTACTTTTTGTATCGACCCACTGAAGGGCTGAAAGGCTGAGTCAACCTTGCCCGGCCTAAGGATCGAACCAGGGATCTGTGACACGACAGCACGAAGCACTACAGCTCAGCCACCGGGCGTAAATATTAACCTACGAAAAATTAATTATAAGTACCGAATTTCCTTATTTATTCATCTTCTAATTAATATTTTTAAATAATTTTTGCTTGAATTCAGTCATTGAAATATTTTCTGTTGAACTTCGTCACCGAATTTTTAGTTTCAAAGTTGTTAGTATCTTAAAAAATGTGAACTTACAACTTTTACAACTTCTTATAACTTTTAACTTCAAATTTCAAAGGCATCGTTCATTTAATAGAACATATTTAAATGAAAAAATGAAACAAAAATATCAATTAGTTGCTTAATAAATCATAAAATTCCAGACTCATTCGTAGGTTAACACGGAGGGGAAAAAAAAATTTCTATCTCAGGGAAACTCTTGACTAAAAAAAATTTTTTTTTGACTAAAAGCAAAATTAGAAAATATTTCTAAAACTTTTATATTGAATTAAATTTCACGGAAACTCTTAATTCTTGACTGTAAACAGAATTATAAATTTACTATAAAATATTACACTGAATTAAATTTATCCTTAATTATTGTGAAAGCTTAAAATTTAGATCTGTCTTATGCTCTCAAATTCAGAAAATTGGCAACTTTAAAATAAAACGTAAGCCTTTTATAAATATTTTCCACAGGTAAGTCTGAAAAATCCCGGACACATAATTTTCCGTAGGTTAATATGGGGAAGAAGTAAAATCTTTTTTTTTTCTGTCTGAAAGAAACTCTTAATTTTTGACAAAAAACAAAATTATAAATTTCCTCTAAAATTTTACATTAAATTAAATTTATCCTTAATTATTGTGAAAGCTTAAAATTTAGATCTGTCTTATGCTCTCAAATTCAGAAAATTGGCAACTTTAAAATAAAACGTAAGCCTTTTATAAATATTTTACACAGGTAAGTCTGAAAAATCCCGGACACATAATTTTCCGTAGGTTAATATGGGGAAGAAGTAAAATCTTTTTTTTTTTCTGTCTGAAAGAAACTCTTAATTTTTGACAAAAAACAAAATTATAAATTTCCTCTAAAATTTTACATTAAATTAAATTTATCCTTAATTATTGTGAAAGCTTAAAATTTAGATCTGTCTTATGCTCTCAAATTCAGAAAATTGGCAACTTTAAAATAAAACGTAAGCCTTTTATAAATATTTTACACAGGTAAGTCTGAAAAATCCCGGACACATAATTTTCCGTAGGTTAATATGGGGAAGAAGTAAAATCTTTTTTTTTTCTGTCTGAAAGAAACTCTTAATTTTTGACAAAAAACAAAATTATAAATTTCCTCTAAAATTTTACATTAAATTAAATTTATCCTTAATTATTGTGAAAGCTTAAAATTTAGATCTGTCTTATGCTCTCAAATTCAGAAAATTGGCAACTTTAAAATAAAACGTAAGCCTTTTATAAATATTTTACACAGGTAAGTCTGAAAAATCCCGGACACATAATTTTCCGTAGGTTAATATGGGGAAGAAGTAAAATCTTTTTTTTTTCTGTCTGAAAGAAACTCTTAATTTTTGACAAAAAACAAAATTATAAATTTCCTCTAAAATTTTACATTAAATTAAATTTATCCTTAATTATTGTGAAAGCTTAAAATTTAGATCTGTCTTATGCTCTCAAATTCAGAAAATTGGCAACTTTAAAATAAAACGTAAGCCTTTTATAAATATTTTCCACAGGTAAGTCTGAAAAATCCCGGACACATAATTTTCCGTAGGTTAATATGGGGAAGAAGTAAAATCTTTTTTTTTTCTGTCTGAAAGAAACTCTTAATTTTTGACAAAAAACAAAATTATAAATTTCCTCTAAAATTTTACATTAAATTAAATTTATCCTTAATTATTGTGAAAGCTTAAAATTTAGATCTGTCTTATGCTCTCAAATTCAGAAAATTGGCAACTTTAAAATAAAACGTAAGCCTTTTATAAATATTTTCCACAGGTAAGTCTGAAAAATCCCGGACACATAATTTTCCGTAGGTTAATATGGGGAAGAAGTAAAATCTTTTTTTTTTCTGTCTGAAAGAAACTCTTAATTTTTGACAAAAAACAAAATTATAAATTTCCTCTAAAATTTTACATTAAATTAAATTTATCCTTAATTATTGTGAAAGCTTAAAATTTAGATCTGTCTTATGCTCTCAAATTCAGAAAATTGGCAACTTTAAAATAAAACGTAAGCCTTTTATAAATATTTTCCACAGGTAAGTCTGAAAAATCCCGGACACATAATTTTCCGTAGGTTAATATGGGGAAGAAGTAAAATCTTTTTTTTTTCTGTCTGAAAGAAACTCTTAATTTTTGACAAAAAACAAAATTATAAATTTCCTCTAAAATTTTACATTAAATTAAATTTATCCTTAATTATTGTGAAAGCTTAAAATTTAGATCTGTCTTATGCTCTCAAATTCAGAAAATTGGCAACTTTAAAATAAAACGTAAGCCTTTTATAAATATTTTACACAGGTAAGTCTGAAAAATCCCGGACACATAATTTTCCGTAGGTTAATATGGGGAAGAAGTAAAATCTTTTTTTTTTCTGTCTGAAAGAAACTCTTAATTTTTGACAAAAAACAAAATTATAAATTTCCTCTAAAATTTTACATTAAATTAAATTTATCCTTAATTATTGTGAAAGCTTAAAATTTAGATCTGTCTTATGCTCTCAAATTCAGAAAATTGGCAACTTTAAAATAAAACGTAAGCCTTTTATAAATATTTTACACAGGTAAGTCTGAAAAATCCCGGACACATAATTTTCCGTAGGTTAATATGGGGAAGAAGTAAAATCTTTTTTTTTTCTGTCTGAAAGAAACTCTTAATTTTTGACAAAAAACAAAATTATAAATTTCCTCTAAAATTTTACATTAAATTAAATTTATCCTTAATTATTGTGAAAGCTTAAAATTTAGATCTGTCTTATGCTCTCAAATTCAGAAAATTGGCAACTTTAAAATAAAACGTAAGCCTTTTATAAATATTTTCCACAGGTAAGTCTGAAAAATCCCGGACACATAATTTTCCGTAGGTTAATATGGGGAAGAAGTAAAATCTTTTTTTTTTCTGTCTGAAAGAAACTCTTAATTTTTGACAAAAAACAAAATTATAAATTTCCTCTAAAATTTTACATTAAATTAAATTTATCCTTAATTATTGTGAAAGCTTAAAATTTAGATCTGTCTTATGCTCTCAAATTCAGAAAATTGGCAACTTTAAAATAAAACGTAAGCCTTTTATAAATATTTTCCACAGGTAAGTCTGAAAAATCCCGGACACATAATTTTCCGTAGGTTAATAAGGGGAAGAAGTAAAATCTTTTTTTTTTCTGTCTGAAAGAAACTCTTAATTTTTGACAAAAAACAAAATTATAAATTTCCTCTAAAATTTTACATTAAATTAAATTTATCCTTAATTATTGTGAAAGCTTAAAATTTAGATCTGTCTTATGCTCTCAAATTCAGAAAATTGGCAACTTTAAAATAAAACGTAAGCCTTTTATAAATATTTTCCACAGGTAAGTCTGAAAAATCCCGGACACATAATTTTCCGTAGGTTAATATGGGGAAGAAGTAAAATCTTTTTTTTTTCTGTCTGAAAGAAACTCTTAATTTTTGACAAAAAACAAAATTATAAATTTCCTCTAAAATTTTACATTAAATTAAATTTATCCTTAATTATTGTGAAAGCTTAAAATTTAGATCTGTCTTATGCTCTCAAATTCAGAAAATTGGCAACTTTAAAATAAAACGTAAGCCTTTTATAAATATTTTACACAGGTAAGTCTGAAAAATCCCGGACACATAATTTTCCGTAGGTTAATATGGGGAAGAAGTAAAATCTTTTTTTTTTTCTGTCTGAAAGAAACTCTTAATTTTTGACAAAAAACAAAATTATAAATTTCCTCTAAAATTTTACATTAAATTAAATTTATCCTTAATTATTGTGAAAGCTTAAAATTTAGATCTGTCTTATGCTCTCAAATTCAGAAAATTGGCAACTTTAAAATAAAACGTAAGCCTTTTATAAATATTTTACACAGGTAAGTCTGAAAAATCCCGGACACATAATTTTCCGTAGGTTAATATGGGGAAGAAGTAAAATCTTTTTTTTTTCTGTCTGAAAGAAACTCTTAATTTTTGACAAAAAACAAAATTATAAATTTCCTCTAAAATTTTACATTAAATTAAATTTATCCTTAATTATTGTGAAAGCTTAAAATTTAGATCTGTCTTATGCTCTCAAATTCAGAAAATTGGCAACTTTAAAATAAAACGTAAGCCTTTTATAAATATTTTACACAGGTAAGTCTGAAAATTCCCGGACACATAATTTTCCGTAGGTTAATATGGGGAAGAAGTAAAATCTTTTTTTTTTTCTGTCTGAAAGAAACTCTTAATTCTTGACTGTAAACAGAATTATAAATTTACTATAAAATATTACACTGAATTAAATTTATCCTTAATTATTGTGAAAGCTTTAAAATTTAGATCTGTCTTATGCTCTCAAATTCAGAAAATTGGCAACTTTAAAATAAAACGTAAGCCTTTTATAAATATTTTACACAGGTAAGTCTGAAAAATCCCGGACACATAATTTTCCGTAGTTTAATATGGGGAAGAAGTAAAATCTTTTTTTTTTTCTGTCTGAAAGAAACTCTTAATTTTTGACAAAAAACAAAATTATAAATTTCCTCTAAAATTTTACATTAAATTAAATTTATCCTTAATTATTGTGAAAGCTTAAAATTTAGATCTGTCTTATGCTCTCAAATTCAGAAAATTGGCAACTTTAAAATAAAACGTAAGCCTTTTATAAATATTTTACACAGGTAAGTCTGAAAAATCCCGGACACATAATTTTCCGTAGGTTAATATGGGGAAGAAGTAAAATCTTTTTTTTTTCTGTCTGAAAGAAACTCTTAATTTTTGACAAAAAACAAAATTATAAATTTCCTCTAAAATTTTACATTAAATTAAATTTATCCTTAATTATTGTGAAAGCTTAAAATTTAGATCTGTCTTATGCTCTCAAATTCAGAAAATTGGCAACTTTAAAATAAAACGTAAGCCTTTTATAAATATTTTACACAGGTAAGTCTGAAAAATCCCGGACACATAATTTTCCGTAGGTTAATATGGGGAAGAAGTAAAATCTTTTTTTTTTTCTGTCTGAAAGAAACTCTTAATTTTTGACAAAAAACAAAATTATAAATTTCCTCTAAAATTTTACATTAAATTAAATTTTTCCCTAATTATTGTGAAAGCTTAAAATTTAGATCTGTCTTATGCTCTCAAATTCAGAAAATTGGCAACTTTAAAATAAAACGTAAGCCTTTTATAAATATTTTACACAGGTAAGTCTGAAAAATCCCGGACACATAATTTTCCGTAGGTTAATATGGGGAAGAAGTAAAATCTTTTTTTTTTCTGTCTGAAAGAAACTCTTAATTTTTGACAAAAAACAAAATTATAAATTTCCTCTAAAATTTTACATTAAATTAAATTTATCCTTAATTATTGTGAAAGCTTAAAATTTAGATCTGTCTTATGCTCTCAAATTCAGAAAATTGGCAACTTTAAAATAAAACGTAAGCCTTTTATAAATATTTTACACAGGTAAGTCTGAAAAATCCCGGACACATAATTTTCCGTAGGTTAATATGGGGAAGAAGTAAAATCTTTTTTTTTTTCTGTCTGAAAGAAACTCTTAATTCTTGACTGTAAACAGAATTATAAATTTACTATAAAATATTACACTGAATTAAATTTATCCTTAATTATTGTGAAAGCTTAAAATTTAGATCTGTCTTATGCTCTCAAATTCAGAAAATTGGCAACTTTAAAATAAAACGTATGCCTTTTATAAATATTTTCCACAGGTAAGTCTGAAAAATCCCGGACACATAATTTTCCGTAGGTTAATATGGGGAAGAAGTAAAATCTTTTTTTTTTCTGTCTGGAAGAAACTCTTAATTTTTGACAAAAAACAAAATTATAAATTTCCTCTAAAATTTTACATTAAATTAAATTTATCCTTAATTATTGTGAAAGCTTAAAATTTAGATCTGTCTTATGCTCTCAAATTCAGAAAATTGGCAACTTTAAAATAAAACGTAAGCCTTTTATAAATATTTTACACAGGTAAGTCTGAAAAATCCCGGACACATAATTTTCCGTAGGTTAATATGGGGAAGAAGTAAAATCTTTTTTTTTTCTGTCTGAAAGAAACTCTTAATTTTTGACAAAAAACAAAATTATAAATTTCCTCTAAAATTTTACATTAAATTAAATTTATCCTTAATTATTGTGAAAGCTTAAAATTTAGATCTGTCTTATGCTCTCAAATTCAGAAAATTGGCAACTTTAAAATAAAACGTAAGCCTTTTATAAATATTTTACACAGGTAAGTCTGAAAAATCCCGGACACATAATTTTCCGTAGGTTAATATGGGGAAGAAGTAAAATCTTTTTTTTTTTCTGTCTGAAAGAAACTCTTAATTTTTGACAAAAAACAAAATTATAAATTTCCTCTAAAATTTTACATTAAATTAAATTTATCCTTAATTATTGTGAAAGCTTAAAATTTAGATCTGTCTTTTGCTCTCAAATTTAGAAAACTGGCAACTTTAAAATAAAACGTAAGCCTTTTATAAATATTTTACACAGGTAAGTCTGAAAAATCCCGGACACATAATTTTCCGTAGGTTAATATGGGGAGGAAGTAAAATCTTTTTTTTTTTCTGTCTGGAAGAAACTCTTAATTTTTGACAAAAAACAAAATTATAAATTTCCTCTAAAATTTTACATTAAATTAAATTTATCCTTAATTATTGTGAAAGCTTAAAATTTAGATCTGTCTTATGCTCTCAAATTTAGAAAACTGGCAACTTTAAAATAAAACGTAAGCCTTTTATAAATATTTTACACAGGTAAGTCTGTAAAATCCCGGACACATAATTTTCCGTAGGTTAATATGGAGAGGAAGTAAAATCTTTTTTTCTGTCTGGAAGAAACTCTTAATTTTTGACAAAAAACAAAATTATAAATTTCCTTTAAAATTTTACATTAAATTAAATTTATCCTTAATTATTGTGAAAGCTTAAAATTTAGATCTGTCTTATGCTCTCAAATTCAGAAAATTGGCAACTTTAAAATAAAACGTAAGCCTTTTATAAATATTTTCCACAGGTAAGTCTGAAAAGTCCCGGACACATAATTTTCCGTAGGTTAATATGGGGAAGAAGTAAAATCTTTTTTTTTTTCTGTCTGAAAGAAACTCTTAATTTTTGACAAAAAACAAAATTATAAATTTCCTCTAAAATTTTACATTAAATTAAATTTATCCTTAATTATTGTGAAAGCTTAAAATTTAGATCTGTCTTATGCTCTCAAATTCAGAAAATTGGCAACTTTAAAATAAAACGTAAGCCTTTTATAAATATTTTACACAGGTAAGTCTGAAAAATCCCGGACACATAATTTTCCGTAGGTTAATATGGGGAAGAAGTAAAATCTTTTTTTTTTTCTGTCTGAAAGAAACTCTTAATTTTTGACAAAAAACAAAATTATAAATTTTCTCTAAAATTTTACATTAAATTAAATTTATCCTTAATTATTGTGAAAGCTTAAAATTTAGATCTGTCTTATGCTCTCAAATTCAGAAAATTGGCAACTTTAAAATAAAACGTAAGCCTTTTATAAATATTTTACACAGGTAAGTCTGAAAAATCCCGGACACATAATTTTCCGTAGGTTAATATGGGGAAGAAGTAAAATCTTTTTTTTTTTCTGTCTGAAAGAAACTCTTAATTTTTGACAAAAAACAAAATTATAAATTTCCTCTAAAATTTTACATTAAATTAAATTTATCCTTAATTATTGTGAAAGCTTAAAATTTAGATCTGTCTTATGCTCTCAAATTCAGAAAATTGGCAACTTTAAAATAAAACGTAAGCCTTTTATAAATATTTTACACAGGTAAGTCTGAAAAATCCCGGACACATAATTTTCCGTAGGTTAATATGGGGAAGAAGTAAAATCTTTTTTTTTTTCTGTCTGAAAGAAACTCTTAATTTTTGACAAAAAACAAAATTATAAATTTCCTCTAAAATTTTACATTAAATTAAATTTATCCTTAATTATTGTGAAAGCTTAAAATTTAGATCTGTCTTCTGCTCTCAAATTCAGAAAATTGGCAACTTTAAAATAAAACGTAAGCCTTTTATAAATATTTTACACAGGTAAGTCTGAAAAATCCCGGACACATAATTTTCCGTAGGTTAATATGGGGAAGAAGTAAAATCTTTTTTTTTTTCTGTCTGAAAGAAACTCTTAATTTTTGACAAAAAACAAAATTATAAATTTACTATAAAATATTACACTGAATTAAATTTATCCTTAATTATTGTGAAAGCTTAAAATTTAGATCTGTCTTATGCTCTCAAATTCAGAAAATTGGCAACTTTAAAATAAAACGTAAGCCTTTTATAAATATTTTCCACAGGTAAGTCTGAAAAATCCCGGACACATAATTTTCCGTAGGTTAATATGGGGAAGAAGTAAAATCTTTTTTTTTTCTGTCTGAAAGAAACTCTTAATTTTTGACAAAAAACAAAATTATAAATTTCCTCTAAAATTTTACATTAAATTAAATTTATCCTTAATTATTGTGAAAGCTTAAAATTTAGATCTGTCTTATGCTCTCAAATTCAGAAAATTGGCAACTTTAAAATAAAACGTAAGCCTTTTATAAATATTTTACACAGGTAAGTCTGAAAAATCCCGGACACATAATTTTCCGTAGGTTAATATGGGGAAGAAGTAAAATCTTTTTTTTTTTCTGTCTGGAAGAAACTCTTAATTTTTGACAAAAAACAAAATTATAAATTTCCTCTAAAATTTTACATTAAATTAAATTTATCCTTAATTATTGTGAAAGCTTAAAATTTAGATCTGTCTTATGCTCTCAAATTTAGAAAACTGGCAACTTTAAAATAAAACGTAAGCCTTTTATAAATATTTTACACAGGTAAGTCTGAAAAATCCCGGACACATAATTTTCCGTAGGTTAATATGGGGAAGAAGTAAAATCTTTTTTTTTTTCTGTCTGGAAGAAACTCTTAATTTTTGACAAAAAACAAAATTATAAATTTCCTCTAAAATTTTACATTAAATTAAATTTATCCTTAATTATTGTGAAAGCTTAAAATTTAGATCTGTCTTATGCTCTCAAATTTAGAAAACTGGCAACTTTAAAATAAAACGTAAGCCTTTTATAAATATTTTACACAGGTAAGTCTGAAAAATCCCGGACACATAATTTTCCGTAGGTTAATATGGTGAAGAAGTAAAATCTTTTTTTTTTCTGTCTGGAAGAAACTCTTAATTTTTGACAAAAAACAAAATTATAAATTTCCTCTAAAATTTTACATTAAATTAAATTTATCCTTAATTATTGTGAAAGCTTAAAATTTAGATCTGTCTTATGCTCTCAAATTTAGAAAACTGGCAACTTTAAAATAAAACGTAAGCCTTTTATAAATATTTTACACAGGTAAGTCTGAAAAATCCCGGACACATAATTTTCCGTAGGTTAATATGGGGAAGAAGTAAAATCTTTTTTTTTTTCTGTCTGGAAGAAACTCTTAATTTTTGACAAAAAACAAAATTATAAATTTCCTCTAAAATTTTACATTAAATTAAATTTATCCTTAATTATTGTGAAAGCTTAAAATTTAGATCTGTCTTATGCTCTCAAATTTAGAAAACTGGCAACTTTAAAATAAAACGTAAGCCTTTTATAAATATTTTACACAGGTAAGTCTGAAAAATCCCGGACACATAATTTTCCGTAGGTTAATATGGGGAAGAAGTAAAATCTTTTTTTTTTCTGTCTGGAAGAAACTCTTAATTTTTGACAAAAAACAAAATTATAAATTTCCTCTAAAATTTTACATTAAATTAAATTTATCCTTAATTATTGTGAAAGCTTAAAATTTAGATCTGTCTTATGCTCTCAAATTTAGAAAACTGGCAACTTTAAAATAAAACGTAAGCCTTTTATAAATATTTTACACAGGTAAGTCTGTAAAATCCCGGACACATAATTTTCCGTAGGTTAATATGGAGAGGAAGTAAAATCTTTTTTTCTGTCTGGAAGAAACTCTTAATTTTTGACAAAAAACAAAATTATAAATTTCCTTTAAAATTTTACATTAAATTAAATTTATCCTTAATTATTGTGAAAGCTTAAAATTTAGATCTGTCTTATGCTCTCAAATTTAGAAAACTGGCAACTTTAAAATAAAACGTAAGCCTTTTATAAATATTTTACACAGGTAAGTCTGAAAAATCCCGGACACATAATTTTCCGTAGGTTAATATGGGGAAGAAGTAAAATCTTTTTTTTTTCTGTCTGGAAGAAACTCTTAATTTTTGACAAAAAACAAAATTATAAATTTCCTCTAAAATTTTACATTAAATTAAATTTATCCTTAATTATTGTGAAAGCTTAAAATTTAGATCTGTCTTATGCTCTCAAATTTAGAAAACTGGCAACTTTAAAATAAAACATAAGCCTTTTATAAATATTTTACACAGGTAAGTCTGTAAAATCCCGGACACATAATTTTCCGTAGGTTAATATGGAGAGGAAGTAAAATCTTTTTTTCTGTCTGGAAGAAACTCTTAATTTTTGACAAAAAACAAAATTATAAATTTCCTTTAAAATTTTACATTAAATTAAATTTATCCTTAATTATTGTGAAAGCTTAAAATTTAGATCTGTCTTATGCTCTCAAATTTAGAAAACTGGCAACTTTAAAATAAAACGTAAGCCTTTTATAAATATTTTACACAGGTAAGTCTGAAAAATCCCGGACACATAATTTTCCGTAGGTTAATATGGGGAAGAAGTAAAATCTTTTTTTTTTTCTGTCTGGAAGAAACTCTTAATTTTTGACAAAAAACAAAATTATAAATTTCCTCTAAAATTTTACATTAAATTAAATTTATCCTTAATTATTGTGAAAGCTTAAAATTTAGATCTGTCTTATGCTCTCAAATTTAGAAAACTGGCAACTTTAAAATAAAACGTAAGCCTTTTATAAATATTTTACACAGGTAAGTCTGAAAAATCCCGGACACATAATTTTCCGTAGGTTAATATGGGGAAGAAGTAAAATCTTTTTTTTTTTCTGTCTGGAAGAAACTCTTAATTTTTGACAAAAAACAAAATTATAAATTTCCTCTAAAATTTTACATTAAATTAAATTTTTCCTTAATTATTGTGAAAGCTTAAAATTTAGATCTGTCTTATGCTCTCAAATTTAGAAAACTGGCAACTTTAAAATAAAACGTAAGCCTTTTATAAATATTTTACACAGGTAAGTCTGAAAAATCCCGGACACATAATTTTCCGTAGGTTAATATGGGGAAGAAGTAAAATCTTTTTTTTTTCTGTCTGGAAGAAACTCTTAATTTTTGACAAAAAACAAAATTATAAATTTCCTCTAAAATTTTACATTAAATTAAATTTATCCTTAATTATTGTGAAAGCTTAAAATTTAGATCTGTCTTATGCTCTCAAATTTAGAAAACTGGCAACTTTAAAATAAAACGTAAGCCTTTTATAAATATTTTACACAGGTAAGTCTGAAAAATCCCGGACACATAATTTTCCGTAGGTTAATATGGGGAAGAAGTAAAATCTTTTTTTTTTTCTGTCTGGAAGAAACTCTTAATTTTTGACAAAAAACAAAATTATAAATTTCCTCTAAAATTTTACATTAAATTAAATTTATCCTTAATTATTGTGAAAGCTTAAAATTTAGATCTGTCTTATGCTCTCAAATTTAGAAAACTGGCAACTTTAAAATAAAACGTAAGCCTTTTATAAATATTTTACACAGGTAAGTCTGAAAAATCCCGGACACATAATTTTCCGTAGGTTAATATGGGGAAGAAGTAAAATCTTTTTTTTTTTCTGTCTGGAAGAAACTCTTAATTTTTGACAAAAAACAAAATTATAAATTTCCTCTAAAATTTTACATTAAATTAAATTTATCCTTAATTATTGTGAAAGCTTAAAATTTAGATCTGTCTTATGCTCTCAAATTTAGAAAACTGGCAACTTTAAAATAAAACGTAAGCCTTTTATAAATATTTTACACAGGTAAGTCTGAAAAATCCCGGACACATAATTTTCCGTAGGTTAATATGGGGAAGAAGTAAAATCTTTTTTTTTTCTGTCTGGAAGAAACTCTTAATTTTTGACAAAAAACAAAATTATAAATTTCCTCTAAAATTTTACATTAAATTAAATTTATCCTTAATTATTGTGAAAGCTTAAAATTTAGATCTGTCTTATGCTCTCAAATTTAGAAAACTAAGAACTTTAAAATAAAACGTAAGCCTTTTATAAATATTTTACACAGGTAAGTCTGTAAAATCCCGGACACATAATTTTCCGTAGGTTAATATGGAGAGGAAGTAAAATCTTTTTTTCTGTCTGGAAGAAACTCTTAATTTTTGACAAAAAACAAAATTATAAATTTCCTTTAAAATTTTACATTAAATTAAATTTATCCTTAATTATTGTGAAAGCTTAAAATTTAGATCTGTCTTATGCTCTCAAATTTAGAAAACTGGCAACTTTAAAATAAAACGTAAGCCTTTTATAAATATTTTACACAGGTAAGTCTGAAAAATCCCGGACACATAATTTTCCGTAGGTTAATATGGGGAAGAAGTAAGATCTTTTTTTTTTTCTGTCTGGAAGAAACTCTTAATTTTTGACAAAAAACAAAATTATAAATTTCCTCTAAAATTTTACATTAAATTAAATTTATCCTTAATTATTGTGAAAGCTTAAAATTTAGATCTGTCTTATGCTCTCAAATTTAGAAAACTGGCAACTTTAAAATAAAACGTAAGCCTTTTATAAATATTTTACACAGGTAAGTCTGAAAAATCCCGGACACATAATTTTCCGTAGGTTAATATGGGGAAGAAGTAAAATCTTTTTTTTTTTCTGTCTGGAAGAAACTCTTAATTTTTGACAAAAAACAAAATTATAAATTTCCTCCAAAATTTTACATTAAATTAAATTTATCCTTAATTATTGTGAAAGCTTAAAATTTAGATCTGTCTTATGCTCTCAAATTTAGAAAACTGGCAACTTTAAAATAAAACGTAAGCCTTTTATAAATATTTTACACAGGTAAGTCTGTAAAATCCCGGACACATAATTTTCCGTTGGTTAATATGGAGAGGAAGTAAAATCTTTTTTTCTGTCTGGAAGAAACTCTTAATTTTTGACAAAAAACAAAATTATAAATTTCCTTTAAAATTTTACATTAAATTAAATTTATCCTTAATTATTGTGAAAGCTTAAAATTTAGATCTGTCTTATGCTCTCAAATTTAGAAAACTGGCAACTTTAAAATAAAACGTAAGCCTTTTATAAATATTTTACACAGGTAAGTCTGAAAAATCCCGGACACATAATTTTCCGTAGGTTAATATGGGGAAGAAGTAAAATCTTTTTTTTTTCTGTCTGGAAGAAACTCTTAATTTTTGACAAAAAACAAAATTATAAATTTCCTCTAAAATTTTACATTAAATTAAATTTATCCTTAATTATTGTGAAAGCTTAAAATTTAGATCTGTCTTATGCTCTCAAATTTAGAAAACTGGCAACTTTAAAATAAAACGTAAGCCTTCTATAAATATTTTACACAGGTAAGTCTGAAAAATCCCGGACACATAATTTTCCGTAGGTTAATATGGGGAAGAAGTAAAATCTTTTTTTTTTTCTGTCTGGAAGAAACTCTTAATTTTTGACAAAAAACAAAATTATAAATTTCCTCTAAAATTTTACATTAAATTAAATTTATCCTTAATTATTGTGAAAGCTTAAAATTTAGATCTGTCTTATGCTCTCAAATTTAGAAAACTGGCAACTTTAAAATAAAACGTAAGCCTTTTATAAATATTTTACACAGGTAAGTCTGAAAAATCCCGGACACAAAATTTTCCGTAGGTTAATATGGGGAAGAAGTAAAATCTTTTTTTTTTTCTGTCTGGAAGAAACTCTTAATTTTTGACAAAAAACAAAATTATAAATTTCCTCTAAAATTTTACATTAAATTAAATTTATCCTTAATTATTGTGAAAGCTTAAAATTTAGATCTGTCTTATGCTCTCAAATTTAGAAAACTGGCAACTTTAAAATAAAACGTAAGCCTTTTATAAATATTTTACACAGGTAAGTCTGAAAAATCCCGGACACATAATTTTCCGTAGGTTAATATGGGGAAGAAGTAAAATCTTTTTTTTTTTCTGTCTGGAAGAAACTCTTAATTTTTGACAAAAAACAAAATTATAAATTTCCTCTAAAATTTTACATTAAATTAAATTTATCCTTAATTATTGTGAAAGCTTAAAATTTAGATCTGTCTTATGCTCTCAAATTTAGAAAACTGGCAACTTTAAAATAAAACGTAAGCCTTTTATAAATATTTTACACAGGTAAGTCTGAAAAATCCCGGACACATAATTTTCCGTAGGTTAATATGGGGAAGAAGTAAAATCTTTTTTTTTTCTGTCTGGAAGAAACTCTTAATTTTTGACAAAAAACAAAATTATAAATTTCCTCTAAAATTTTACATTAAATTAAATTTATCCTTAATTATTGTGAAAGCTTAAAATTTAGATCTGTCTTATGCTCTCAAATTTAGAAAACTGGCAACTTTAAAATAAAACGTAAGCCTTTTATAAATATTTTACACAGGTAAGTCTGAAAAATCCCGGACACATAATTTTCCGTAGGTTAATATGGGGAAGAAGTAAAATCTTTTTTTTTTCTGTCTGGAAGAAACTCTTAATTTTTGAGAAAAAACAAAATTATAAATTTCCTCTAAAATTTTACATTAAATTAAATTTATCCTTAATTATTGTGAAAGCTTAAAATTTAGATCTGTCTTATGCTCTCAAATTTAGAAAACTGGCAACTTTAAAATAAAACGTAAGCCTTTTATAAATATTTTACACAGGTAAGTCTGTAAAATCCCGGACACATAATTTTCCGTAGGTTAATATGGAGAGGAAGTAAAATCTTTTTTTCTGTCTGGAAGAAACTCTTAATTTTTGACAAAAAACAAAATTATAAATTTCCTTTAAAATTTTACATTAAATTAAATTTATCCTTAATTATTGTGAAAGCTTAAAATTTAGATCTGTCTTATGCTCTCAAATTTAGAAAACTGGCAACTTTAAAATAAAACGTAAGCCTTTTATAAATATTTTACTCAGGTAAGTCTGAAAAATCCCGGACACATAATTTTCCGTAGGTTAATATGGGGAAGAAGTAAAATCTTTTTTTTTTCTGTCTGGAAGAAACTCTTAATTTTTGACAAAAAACAAAATTATAAATTTCCTCTAAAATTTTACATTAAATTAAATTTATCCTTAATTATTGTGAAAGCTTAAAATTTAGATCTGTCTTATGCTCTCAAATTTAGAAAACTGGCAACTTTAAAATAAAACGTAAGCCTTCTATAAATATTTTACACAGGTAAGTCTGAAAAATCCCGGACACATAATTTTCCGTAGGTTAATATGGGGAAGAAGTAAAATCTTTTTTTTTTTCTGTCTGGAAGAAACTCTTAATTTTTGACAAAAAACAAAATTATAAATTTCCTCTAAAATTTTACATTAAATTAAATTTATCCTTAATTATTGTGAAAGCTTAAAATTTAGATCTGTCTTATGCTCTCAAATTTAGAAAACTGGCAACTTTAAAATAAAACGTAAGCCTTTTATAAATATTTTACACAGGTAAGTCTGAAAAATCCCGGACACATAATTTTCCGTAGGTTAATATGGGGAAGAAGTAAAATCTTTTTTTTTTTCTGTCTGGAAGAAACTCTTAATTTTTGACAAAAAACAAAATTATAAATTTCCTCTAAAATTTTACATTAAATTAAATTTATCCTTAATTATTGTGAAAGCTTAAAATTTAGATCTGTCTTATGCTCTCAAATTTAGAAAACTGGCAACTTTAAAATAAAACGTAAGCCTTTTATAAATATTTTACACAGGTAAGTCTGAAAAATCCCGGACACATAATTTTCCGTAGGTTAATATGGGGAAGAAGTAAAATCTTTTTTTTTTTCTGTCTGGAAGAAACTCTTAATTTTTGACAAAAAACAAAATTATAAATTTCCTCTAAAATTTTACATTAAATTAAATTTATCCTTAATTATTGTGAAAGCTTAAAATTTAGATCTGTCTTATGCTCTCAAATTTAGAAAACTGGCAACTTTAAAATAAAACGTAAGCCTTTTATAAATATTTCACACAGGTAAGTCTGAAAAATCCCGGACACATAATTTTCCGTAGGTTAAAATGGGGAAGAAGTAAAATCTTTTTTTTTTTCTGTCTGGAAGAAACTCTTAATTTTTGACAAAAAACAAAATTATAAATTTCCTCTAAAATTTTACATTAAATTAAATTTATCCTTAATTATTGTGAAAGCTTAAAATTTAGATCTGTCTTATGCTCTCAAATTTAGAAAACTGGCAACTTTAAAATAAAACGTAAGCCTTTTATAAATATTTTACACAGGTAAGTCTGAAAAATCCCGGACACATAATTTTCCGTAGGTTAATATGGGGAAGAAGTAAAATCTTTTTTTTTTTCTGTCTGGAAGAAACTCTTAATTTTTGACAAAAAACAAAATTATAAATTTCCTCTAAAATTTTACATTAAATTAAATTTATCCTTAATTATTGTGAAAGCTTAAAATTTAGATCTGTCTTATGCTCTCAAATTTAGAAAACTGGCAACTTTAAAATAAAACGTAAGCCTTTTATAAATATTTTACACAGGTAAGTCTGTAAAATCCCGGACACATAATTTTCCGTAGGTTAATATGGAGAGGAAGTAAAATCTTTTTTTCTGTCTGGAAGAAACTCTTAATTTTTGACAAAAAACAAAATTATAAATTTCCTTTAAAATTTTACATTAAATTAAATTTATCCTTAATTATTGTGAAAGCTTAAAATTTAGATCTGTCTTATGCTCTCAAATTTAGAAAACTGGCAACTTTAAAATGAAACGTAAGCCTTTTATAAATATTTTACACAGGTAAGTCTGTAAAATCCCGGACACATAATTTTCCGTAGGTTAATATGGAGAGGAAGTAAAATCTTTTTTTCTGTCTGGAAGAAACTCTTAATTTTTGACAAAAAACAAACTTATAAATTTCATCTAAAATTTTACATTAAATTAAATTTATCCTTAATTATTGTGAAAGCTTAAAATTTAGATCTGTCTTATGCTCTCAAATTTAGAAAACTGGCAACTTTAAAATAAAACGTAAGCCTTTTATAAATATTTTACACAGGTAAGTCTGTAAAATCCCGGACACATAATTTTCCGTAGGTTAATATGGAGAGGAAGTAAAATCTTTTTTTCTGTCTGGAAGAAACTCTTAATTTTTGACAAAAAACAAAATTATAAATTTCCTTTAAAATTTTACATTAAATTAAATTTATCCTTAATTATTTTGAAAGCTTAAAATTTAGATCTGTCTTATGCTCTCAAATTTAGAAAACTGGCAACTTTAAAATAAAACGTAAGCCTTTTATAAATATTTTACACAGGTAAGTCTGTAAAATCCCGGACACATAATTTTCCGTAGGTTAATATGGAGAGGAAGTAAAATCTTTTTTTCTGTCTGGAAGAAACTCTTAATTTTTGACAAAAAACAAAATTATAAATTTCCTTTAAAATTTTACATTAAATTAAATTTATCCTTAATTATTGTGAAACCTTAAAATTTAGATCTGTCTTATGCTCTCAAATTTAGAAAACTGGCAACTTTAAAATAAAACGTAAGCCTTTTATAAATATTTTACACAGGTAAGTCTGTAAAATCCCGGACACATAATTTTCCGTAGGTTAATATGGAGAGGAAGTAAAATCTTTTTTTCTGTCTGGAAGAAACTCTTAATTTTTGACAAAAAACAAAATTATAAATTTCCTTTAAAATTTTACATTAAATTAAATTTATCCTTAATTATTGTGAAAGCTTAAAATTTAGATCTGTCTTATGCTCTCAAATTTAGAAAACTGGCAACTTTAAAATGAAACGTAAGCCTTTTATAAATATTTTACACAGGTAAGTCTGTAAAATCCCGGTCACATAATTTTCCGTAGGTTAATATGGAGAGGAAGTAAAATCTTTTTTTCTGTCTGGAAGAAACTCTTAATTTTTGACAAAAAACAAAATTATAAATTTCCTTTAAAATTTTACAATTAATTAAATTTATCCTTAATTATTGTGAAAGCTTAAAATTTAGATCTGTCTTATGCTCTCAAATTTAGAAAACTGGCAACTTTAAAATAAAACGTAAGCCTTTTATAAATATTTTACACAGGTAAGTCTGTAAAATCCCGGACACATAATTTTCCGTAGGTTAATATGGAGAGGAAGTAAAATCTTTTTTTCTGTCTGGAAGAAACTCTTAATTTTTGACAAAAAACAAAATTATAAATTTCCTTTAAAATTTTACATTAAATTAAATTTATCTTTAATTATTGTGAAAGCTTAAAATTTAGATCTGTCTTATGCTCTCAAATTTAGAAAACTGGCAACTTTAAAATAAAACGTAAGCCTTTTATAAATATTTTACACAGGTAAGTCTGTAAAATCCCGGACACATAATTTTCCGTAGGTTAATATGGAGAGGAAGTAAAATCTTTTTTTCTGTCTGGAAGAAACTCTTAATTTTTGACAAAAAACAAAATTATAAATTTCCTTTAAAATTTTACATTAAATTAAATTTATCCTTAATTATTGTGAAAGCTTAAAATTTAGATCTGTCTTATGCTCTCAAATTTAGAAAACTGGCAACTTTAAAATAAAACGTAAGCCTTTTATAAATATTTTACACAGGTAAGTCTGTAAAATCCCGGACACATAATTTTCCGTAGGTTAATATGGAGAGGAAGTAAAATCTTTTTTTCTGTCTGGAAGAAACTCTTAATTTTTGACAAAAAACAAAATTATAAATTTCCTTTAAAATTTTACATTAAATTAAATTTATCCTTAATTATTGTGAAAGCTTAAAATTTAGATCTGTCTTATGCTCTCAAATTTAGAAAACTGGCAACTTTAAAATGAAACGTAAGCCTTTTATAAATATTTTACACAGGTAAGTCTGTAAAATCCCGGACACATAATTTTCCGTAGGTTAATATGGAGAGGAAGTAAAATCTTTTTTTCTGTCTGGAAGAAACTCTTAATTTTTGACAAAAAACAAAATTATAAATTTCCTTTAAAATTTTACATTAAATTAAATTTATCCTTAATTATTGTGAAAGCTTAAAATTTAGATCTGTCTTATGCTCTCAAATTTAGAAAACTGGCAACTTTAAAATAAAACGTAAGCCTTTTATAAATATTTTACACAGGTAAGTCTGTAAAATTCCGGACACAAAATTTTCCGTAGGTTAATATGGAGAGGAAGTAAAATCTTTTTTTCTGTCTGGAAGAAACTCTTAATTTTTGACAAAAAACAAAATTATAAATTTCCTCTAAAATTTTACATTAAATTAAATTTATCCTTAATTATTGTGAAAGCTTAAAATTTAGATCTGTCTTATGCTCTCAAATTTAGAAAACTGGCAACTTTAAAATAAAACTTAAGCCTTTTATAAATATTTTACACAGGTAAGTCTGTAATATTCCGGACACAAAATTTTCCGTAGGTTAATATGGAGAGGAAGTAAAATCTTTTTTTCTGTCTGAAAGAAACTCTTAATTTTTGACAAAAAACAAAATTATAAATTTCCTCTAAAATTTTACATGAAATTAAATTTATCCTTAATTATTGTGAAAGCTTAAAATTTAGATCTGTGTTATGTTCTCTTCTTCAGAGAACTGGCAATTTTACGTTTAATTGAATTGTAACTCATTTATTGTATGAGGTTAAAATTTAGATCTGTGTTATGCTCTCATATTCTGAAAACTGACAATTTTAAGATGAAATTTTAACTCATTCTAAATATTTTCCACAGATAAGTCTGTAAAATCTTCAGGAGAAGACTCAAGTAGGGCAGAAGGAGGAGGTGAAGAAGAAGAGATTGACATGAACGAGTTTAGAAAAGGCAATCTTAAAAACATGATAGCAATCGTAAAGAAACTGGTGAACAAAACATCGGGTCCCTTCAGTCCTGGTGTGGATCCAGAAGATCTCAGTGTGTTATACGTATGTTCTACGACTTTTAGTTTTCTTTTAATGAAGATAAATTATAAAAAATTTAGCCTGGAATATATCTATATCCGTGAGACTCAAGACCATCAAACCCAATGTTTAATTTTAACTAAGGAAGTTTGAAACAAAAAATTGTTTAGTCATATGGCTTTAAGCAAAAACACTCCAAAAGAACCGTAGGTGCTGCAGAAAATCACAGAATCTGCAGATTTATTTTGTCCTTTGAAATGAAAAGAATTTTTTTCAATGTTATTTTATGCGATTTTTTTCTTTTTAAATATTTTTGTCTTTTTACTAGCTTTATTGTGCTACATATCTTGTAAAAGCCAGTGGTGTAGTTTGGGGGATAAAACCCCCTCCAAAACGTAAAAATTACCATATATATATATATATGCATTAAAACTACGCCACTTGCTATAAACTAGCAAAAAACATAGAAGAAAAAAACGAATCACTCTTATATCCTATGAATAGTAGCTTGAATTTTCATTTTGTAAAGTACTTTAGCATTATCTCAAAGAAATCTCTTAAATATAATGTCGGATTTTTAAATAAAAATTTAGTGCTCCATTAAGAGCTTTACGCTATATTTTTAATGTTTTGAAATTATAACTAATGGTTTGAGCTGAAATTATCAATGAAATTCGCATGGTATAGCAGCAATTTTGCATACGTTTATCTAATTTGTATTTTTCTCAAAATATCTAATTTTCATTAATAATTTTTATTAATTATTTTTCAGAAAATGCAAGAGATCGTGAGCACAATATTCTCTGAGAATCAAGCAGATTTATGGAAAGAAATGGAAGCGGTAAGATTAAGAATGGTTTATTTACTTCTCCTAAATTTTGCTTCATACACAGAGTGACTACTTTAACATCTCGTTTGCTGGGATGCCAGAGGCAACTGTTTGTCGAAACATTGGTAGAAACTCAATTCACATTCATTTATTTATTATCTCTTTAATCATTCAATCGTATTTAACACTATGACTTACATTTCATATTATTCATATGCAAACATTTCTTGCATTCAATTTCAATAGTAAACTGAAAAAAAAAATTTCCTTGAAAAGATGCGAGATTTTATTTCTTTTAATAAAATATTAAGTTTTAATTGTTAGCATTTTGTGCAATTTCAAGTCGCCCGTTGCAGCCGTGCGTTTTGTAATCTTCCATTAATTCAACTTAATTTTTCTTGATCTAAACTCTACGGTAAGTTGATAGCCCTTTTCGATCAACTAACTCTCTAGTTTTTTGTGAAAACTTCTTCTAGTGTCAACTCAGTTTATGTTTTAATGTATGATTCTTTGTTTCGTAAATTTTATTTAGTTACTTTCCGTATGTAAGTTTGAATGAAAAACTTTTTTTCCATCTCTTGTTAGGGAGGTTTTTAAAATATTGGTAAAATTACTATAAAAATCTGAATGCTTTAGTTTTTAATAGTCTACCATTCTTTCGAAGTATTTTAAAAAGAGTTTAGTACAAATATCATCATCCTCAATTCTGAGTTTACGACAATGTTCAACTCCATAGCCTTATAATTTGGAACCCAGTCCAGAAGTCAAGGAAAATCCTGGATCAAGCATTAGAACAAATTAGTTTTCATAGAGGACTTTTTGATGGAACTATCCCGCAATTGCGTTACATAAAGAGGAAAACTACTAAAACTTTCCAGGCCTGCCAACTACTAAACTTTTAAAAAAATATTTTATAGAGTGGTAAACATTTTAAAGCCAAAACTTTCAATATTTTTGGCAATTTTTCCTAACATTTTTAAAGCCTCACTACGAAAGAGTTGGAAAGAAAGTGGCGTTGTATATGAATTTTTAAATCATTTATCTGTAGTGGGTGAGGAAAATAAATCCAAATGAATAAAAAAAAATACATTAATATATAAACTTAATTACCACTAGAATTAAATTTTACAAAAAGCATAGAGAATTGGCAGCCTTGAACTTCCACGGTTAACCCGACGGCAATGGGATTTTAACTCATGATCCGTCAATCATTGAGAATTTTTTAAGTCAGCACTGTGGCCGGTGCTAGCCGGGAACAGAATTCATGCCAATCAGACACCGTTGGGATTCAAACCTAAAACACCTCATTGGGAAACGAACGCTCTATTCCCTGAGTCACTGCAGCTCGAGTCGGGGTGGTTGAAAATCTAAACGATGGATGCCCCGATGGTCAATTGGATTAAGATCTGAAGATTGTGGTGGCCATCGTAATATATTGCGAACTGCAATTCTGTTTATCATTTTCAATAGTAACTTTGTAAAAAGATGCATTTTTCTTGTTGAATGTACCAGTTAGTAATACAGTAGATACTTTGTCAACAATTATGATTAATTACAGGATTGCCACGGGCGAATAAAAATGCAGACACTTGTGACTATTAATTTTGAAAATTTATTAAAAGAAATTAAAATCAATAATCTTTAGCAGCAAACCTTTTTTAGAATACCATTTTATAAGAATGCAAGGAGTGCTCTTGCTTTAAATATGAATAATTTGAAATGTAAATCCTAGTGGTAGTTACGATTGACTTATTATAGAGATAATAATTAAATGAAAATTAATTGAATCTACCACTTTTTGCATTTTCAGTCGCCTTTGACATTCCTCTAGGTATGATGTTAGGATATCAACAACTACGTGTTTTGCAAAACATTTTATCTAGTGATGGACAACTAAATACTTAAGCTTTCATAATTTTTTATGTAATTTTGTCAACATTTTAAACGCCTCAACACGAGACAGCCCAAACAAAGGGGCGTTTCATATGAATCATTTACATGTTATGGTGAGGAAAATAACTTTAAACCTAATTTACAAAAAAAAAAAAAAAAAAAAAATCACTCATTAAAACATTAATTTAGCTACCACTTGAAGAAATTTTCCCAATAGACGAAGAAAGTTGATGATGGCCCTGATGATGAAGTAAGCTATCACAACGACTGCTTATATTCAAAATGTTTTTAACTCATTGTTTGTAATTTTCATGATGAATGGGATAAGGGCAGCTGGGCGGCCCAGGTGCCCAGTTGTTTTAAATAAAGTAAGAAAACTGATGATGAAGTATGTCAGATAATCATGCATTCAAAGTAGGGATCCCAAGAGATTGGTTCTCAAAGTAGGTGGTGAAGACCTTTACTAAGGTGCTTAAGAAGGTATAGGTATTTCAGGGACATTAGGAATTTTTAAAGGGTCATTTTCAAGCCAGGGCTGACAACTTTCAACGATTTTTGTAAAAATTTGTTCTAGTGGTAGCTAAATTTATCTTTTAATGTATTATTTTTTATTCACATATACTAATTTTCCACACTACATATAAATGATTTAAAAGTTCATATGCAAAAGCCACTTTGTCCCAGTTCTTCCGTGGTGAGGCTTTAAGAAGGTTGGCAAAATTAACAAAACATTCTGAGAGATTTAGAATTTTACTGTTTTCTACCCTACAAAATATTTTATAAAAGCGTAGCAGTTGAAAGGCTTGGCAAACTATAGAAATCAGTATTAAATATGTATTAATATTCATAAAATTTCTACTTTGGCATTGTAAAATTATTTTTTTAACTCAACATGTATTTTTTATTGAGCAATTGTTTCATTAAAACTGTTTTTATTAAAATTATTCTCTCTTTTTAAAAAAATATTATAGATGACTATAAGAAACTGTCATACTTTTTTTTACGTTTTTAATGATGAATGACACCGTGATTTTTCGTATGAAATAGAAACATTTGTAACCCAGCAGTTTCCTTAAATTTGTCTTAAATGGGAAATATGTTCTTTAAATCATACACTCTTAAACATGCACTTTTTTCTATGCTATAAAAAACGAGTCAGGCATTTAATACTCGAAAAGTTGGCTACCATGGTAATATTAAGATGGGAACACTCCATGGTGATGAAGAGAACTTTTGTGAAATAATCTTTCTTTAAAGTTAAATTTTGTAAAATGCCGTTCATTGCTAGGCACATGGGATGAGTTTGATCAAGTTCTTTGATTTCCCATGGTATAACAGATTCTGCAATGAAATAATTTGGGAAAATTTTTTCCCTACTCAGCGCAGAATGCTCCCTTGCGAGATTGCTAAAACTCATTTCAATTCTCATTCGGTGTAGCGAAACCCGCTTTTAAAACTTTACATAGCGATATTCAATTAAATTTCTAAAATAATAATAATAATGATGAAATTTTAAGAGAAAATATAATTAATTCTGTGCGAGCCGTGATGGGTCAGGCGATAGAGCGTTCGCCTTCCAATTAGGAGTACCGGGTTCGAATCCCAGAGATGGCTGGTCGATACAAGTTCCGCATCCGGCTTGCACCGAACACTGTGCTGATGTAAAATATCCTCAATGGTAGGCGAATCATGGGTTAGTGCCCCCTTACCGACAGACTTACCGTGGGAGGCTCTTATTTTTCCTCTCCATGTAACGCAAATGCAGGTAAGTCATATCAAAAAGTCCTCCACGAAGGCAAATTTCTCCCAATACTTGATCTAGGAGTTCCCTTGTCTTCTGGATTG
This sequence comes from Parasteatoda lunata, assembly GCA_949128135.1. Lineage (NCBI taxonomy): Eukaryota > Metazoa > Arthropoda > Arachnida > Araneae > Theridiidae > Parasteatoda > Parasteatoda lunata. The sequence continues at coordinate 13,003,532 of OX421977.1, forward strand.
GGTTCAAATTTATAAGGCTACGGAGTTGAACATTAGTAGTCGTAATTCCAAAATAGATGACGGTTAATAAAATAAAATTAGTTCCATGCACATTTTTAAGCTTAAGTAAAAAAAAAAATCATTACTTTTTAATTTTACGTACTTTTTAATCGTTATTTTTAATTTTTTGCTTGTTTTTAATCAAATCAATTTTTCTTGCATTAACTTACATTTTAAAAGCACTACCTTATAGTTTTCAGAATTTAAACATTCACCTTTTATTTATGTAGGAAGGCGAAGATAGTGTAGCTCTATTAAATTCTGTTCAAGACTGGTCAATGTCCAAACTTCTAGAATCTAAGGCAGATGAAAAGACTGTGGATCTACTTATGATGTCAGAGAACGTTGGTGAGAACAAAAAGATTTTACAGTTTATTAAAAACATAGCTAGCAAGAAATCAATTCATATTTTTAACCTATAATTTTTTTAAGTAAAACACATATTTCTTATATTTCTAAGATACACTCTTAACACAATTTATGAAGACATTAATGAGTGATATTGCCCAAGATAAAATTCTTGATGGGACCATCAAGATATTTTGATGGTTTATGTTGGTTTCGAGATCGCTTAACACTATTTAATGGTAAACATCATCCGAAAATTTCCATCATGTGGTAATGGATTTTGATAGGCCAACAAACTTCCGTCATTTCAAGCTGGAAGATGATATTTTACTATATGAGAATCAACCAACATGTTATGTTAGAAAATCCTTGACGTACAAATTCCATCATCTCATGATGGAAAATGTTGCTTTAGTAGTATGATGGTCAACCAACAACTTATGTTTTAAATTCTTGTGTTAAAAACTTCCATCATTTCATGGTGGAAAATGTTGTTTTAATACAATGATGGTTATTAATTGTCCGTTAAATAATTGAAAATTAATTCATGTGGAAATGGATTTTGATGGGCCAACAAACCTTCTTCATTTTATGCTGGAAGATATTTTTCTAAATGATGGTCAACGAACATGTTATGTTAGAAAATCTTTGACCAACAAATTCCATCTTCTCATGGTGGAAAATGTTTTAGTGCAATGATGGATATCAATTGTCGGTTAAATAAACTGAAAATTCATTTAATGGAAACTACCAGCCTACTATCATGTTTCTTATTAAGGAGGGAAAAAAAACAGTTGCGTCGTTGGAGAGATTTGATTCAGTGAGCAACTTCTTCTACTAAGCCCGTCATAAAGCTGGATCAATTTCAATATCTGGGTGTAGGTTAATGATGGAAAATTATACTGATAACCAGTAATTTATATTGGATTATGAAGGATTATTTTTTGCCCGTTATAAAAATCCGTCATAGGATGAGTATGCTATTTTGACCCAACAGGAAAAGGTGCCAATTTCTTAACTTTGAATAAAGAGCAGATTTGATGGTCTCATCAAGCTGTATAATGGTTTCTGAGGGAAATTCAAGATAAACACCATCACATTTATGTTGGTCCATCAATGGAAAACCATCTCGTCTTTGGTGGTATCTGTATCCGTATTTTATAGCTTCTCGTTTAAGCTAACACTTCAATATTAAAAAGTCTTATCATGAGACTATCAAACACAATTTATGTAGTTAATCATTACCATTGTTTGTGTGCTTCTGCTTTCCCAGATACTAATTACAAATGAGTGAATTTTCCACCACTTATTTAGATTTACAATGAAGATTATTATTGTCTGGAAGAATTTATTTTTATGTATGACGTGATAGTTATAAACTTTTTATTTTCTATTTTATTAAAAATTATTTTAAACTTATTCTTCTCTAATTTACTAAAACTTATTATTTTCTATTTTACTAAAACTTATTCTTTTCTATTTTACTAAAACTTATTCATTTTTATTACACTAAAACTTATTCTTTTCTATTTCACTAAGACTTATTTGAAATTTATTCTTTTCTATTTCACTAAGACTTATTTGAAACTTATTCTTTCTATTTCACTAAGACTTATTTGAAACTTATTATTTTCTATTTCACTAAAACTTATTTGAAACTTATTGTTTTCTATTTCATTAAAACTTTTTATTTTTATTTTACTAAAACTTATTCATTTCTATTACACTAAAATTTGTTCTTTTCTATCTTACTAAGACTTACTTGAAACTTATTTTTTTCTATTTCACTAAGACTTATTTGGAACTTACTATTTTCTATTTCACTAAAACTTATTCTTTTCTGTTTCCCTAAGACTTATTTGAATTTTATTCTTTTCCATTTCACTAAGACTTATTTGAAGCTTGTTCTTTTCTATTTCTCTAAAACTTATTTGAAACTTATTCTTTTTTATTTCACTAAAACTTATTTGAAATTTATTCTTTTCTCCTTCTTTATTGGATGGATAAATTTAAATAATTCTAAAATTTTAACCACCACTGTAGATGAATAAATTAAACATAATAAAAAAATTACGATATCGCTCGGCAGCGTATTTCAGCATTGGCAAATTATTTAAATATTTTTTCTTCCAATTACTTTTTCAATTATCATCAATAATCACAATTTTCTTTAAAATAGCAAACAAAATATTTAATTTTTCTATTTTATAGGGATTCCAACTCCCTCGTTTTCTGCAAAAGTTTTCTTTAATTATTAGCGAATTAAATAGTTAGAATCAGGATAAATACGTCTAAAAGTGCCACCTCAACATAAAAGTAGTGAAGTTTATTTTATATGAAACTTTTTATTTTTGACCTATAGTAGTGGAAAAATTTTATTAATCTAAAAATTATTTACTAAAAAAAAATTACATTCCGTTACCACTAGACCACTCAAAAAGAGGAACAAGTTGGCATCTCTAATTTTACTCTATATAAAAGGTAACGATGTTTGTCGGCAATTGTTGGGAATGTTGGCAATTTTCGAACTAAATAATATTACTTAAATTGTTAAACCAGTGTCCCATCTATGTCAAAAGGCTAACCTCATGTTACAATTTGAAAAAATTTATGTATCTATATTTATAGTTTACCTTTTTGCAAATAGAACAAATTAGCAGTTTTTTTCTTTTAGCATGAAAATACAAATATATGAATTCTTTATTTAATAAAATAGTTGAATGAATTTGATGTTTGTTCATAGTTGATTATGAGTTGATAGTTGAATGAATGTAATGAGTTTGAATTTCCTTTTAATACATTGATACTATTATATCTGCACTGCATTTCTTATTGAAAACATAATTTTCGGTGAAAGGTAGAATTTCTTTTTGAAAATTAGTGACCAAAAGTGCCAAAAACTTGCCAAAAGAGCTGAAAAAGAAACATGCACCGTACATGTATTTTCCTGACTACGGAAAGGATTCTCAGTGGAAAGAATTACGCAAAAGATGGAAAGAAGCATCTGATCAAATGAGAATTCCAGTCGCTGCTCTGGGAGAATCAAGTAAGAAAGATTAAATTCATTTATTTCAAAACTTCATTCTATAAAATTAGGATAAAATAACCAGCAGCAGTTTTTTCATTTAAATAACCGTAAAGTTTACGGTAAAGAACATTTTTTACCTTTACGGTTTTGAAACCGTTTACAACTAGTATGGTTATGAAACCATGAATACAAAACTATAGGTTTTTCTTAATCATTTACAACTAGCATAATTTAAAAAACGGAAAAAGGAATTTTAACTGGAAAACGAGCTTGGCTTTTCGTTGTATAATGGGCATTGTGAACTCTTCGTGTGTCAAAGAGAATGAAGGAAATATTGTGACGACAACGCTGGGACTCAAACCCCAGTTCTGTCGATCATGAGACAGATGGATAAGCCATCCCGGCTATAATATGTACGCATTGGAAAGGAACTAAGTGGCTTCATTGGGTGGTTTTGTTGGTTTTGATAAAATTCAAGTTGTTTAACCATATTAGGTGAAAAGAGTTAATAAATTGTTTTTCTCGCAGTTAAATGTTCGATTACCATCTTATTTATGGTTATTTGACTGTTTTGTTTAAATATGGTAAAATAACAATTAAATAGTTTGTTATTTAATCCTTTTTTTCGGAAAATTTTTAACAGTGTAGAACTTGAGAAATAGCGAAAAGTTTGGCTTTATGGCTCATGGAGGGATTAACTGTGCCGTTGATATTATGAAGTTAATATAGTTGGTTCTTCATGTGCAGTCCAAGACATGACAAAGCTTGAAGATCAAAAACAGCATGTATTGCGTAAAATAGGCAGCAAAGATTGCCATTAAATAAAAGTTGCAGGTTAACATTTACAGTGATTTAAATATCGGCATCATATTTATTTTTAAACTCGTCGAAGTCTGGAACGAACGAACAGTCACATACTTCGAGTTCGTCTGCTCTTTCTCTCTCCGTAGAACAAGTTTTTGTTGCATAAGATTTGAAGATGTTGCCGCCTTATGAATTATAAAAAACCTTCGATTTTCAGTTGATTTTCATAATACATAAAAATATTTCCAACAGTTTGATGTAGGAAAGTCGATGGATATTGGATGTCGAAAAGTTATTGGAGTAAGAAAAAAAAATACAGGAACAGAGTCTTTCTTTAAAGTGATAAATCTTGAGAAACTGACTTCTGATTCCCTTTGACATAGATAACTGATATAACTATTGAAAGCTCTTCAAATTCTGAAAACATTTCGATCAAGATATTTCATGAATCAAACGTTGGTGCTATTCGAAATTTTTTGTTTGTTTAGATTATCTGGATTATCTTTTCTTTTTGGACTTTACACACTCCAACTAGTAGCATGGTTCTTGAAGCAGTTACAAGTAGATAGTTATGATTGGATCTCATTTGCAAGCAGAAAACAAATGATTTTCAGCACATTTGATTCATCTGGGATTTTTAGATTTTATTTAAATATGTCCATCTCCTTAACAAAGGAAACACTCAGCTTGAAAACTGTTTCTCCATCCGAATTGATTGTTCAAAAAGGGAGTTCGGTGTTGTGGTGACATGCATAGTAACAAAAATAAATATCAGAAACTGAAGAAGCAGCCGATAACTCTCTGCTAATGTTTGATGAACTTTTAGACGTTTGATGAACATTAAGTCCGGTCTCAGCTAAGATTGATGAAATGTCCATTTGACCCTTTCCGGAACATCGATGTTCGAATGAAAATTTTAATCAGATAAGACATTTGCAAAAACGATCTAAGACACTACATTTTAAACGACATATTTTAGCTCTGGGTTGCTGGTAGAATAGCAGTTGCTAAACGTTTAAAAACAAAGAGTTTTACATTTCTAGTGGTCTGCAGCATTTGTTGATAAATAAATATTTCAATAAATATTTCCGATTCAATAATCATACGTAGTAGGATAAGATAAACATTTCTTCGTAAATTTCATTGCTTATTCCTAGGCTGTATGAACGAAAAATGTGTAAGTCTATCGTTAATATATAATTTTCATTTTTATTCATTTAAATTTATTTTTATTCATTGTTTTCAGCGGAAGCTATAAGCGTTCAATCCATGTATTATAACACTTACCACAAGATGGCGCCTCTTCATAATTCTATAACGTAAGTTTCATTTGTTTTAAGTTAGATCACTTATAACTGGCATAAAATTTTCATTATTTAAACCACTGTTTTCATTTCGCTAAAGCGATTATTTAAAAATATTCTCTTTAGCGACTTCTGAAATATTTAAAGTGAAATTTTCATTTCATCATTTAAATTTAATTCTAAAATTTATTTCATGATTCACACTTCATCCTACTCTGTAAAAGATTTCGGAATATTGGGGCCACAATTTTTGGTGTTGAGGTAAACGAAAATTTTTTACAATTTTTACAATTTCATTTTTTACAATTACATTTTTATTTGCTTTTTAAATATTATTGTTTTATTTGTTTATTAATTCATATTTTTTTTGTCTGTTTGTTTACTGACACTACATATTTTTTGCGCATTAGAATAAATTTATAGCTTCATTTAAAAAACGTTTCGTTCGAAAAACAAGTGTATTTTTAATAATATATTGCCTCTGATTCATTTAAACAATGTTTATTTTGTTAAATTTATATAATCGTTTACAGTTATGTACTTAAAAATGAATTTCGTTTGCCTCAAGTTCAAAAATAGTTAAGTTTTTTTACAGTGTATGGTTCTCAACTAGTTTTACGATTTAAATTTAAACTTATTATTTAAAATTAATTTTAATAATTAATTTGTTATTCATAATTTGTTTTATAATTTAAATTAATTCTGCGATTCAGAGAATTTTTTTCAAATTAATTATTGATTAAAAAATATTTTTATAATTCAAAGTTCTATGATTGAGAATTTATAGAATGATTACAAATTAATTGAGTGATTTCAAGTTTTTATGAGTTTAATTAATTCTACGATTCAAAATTTATTAAATAGTTTAAAACTTTTTTTTAACTTAAATTAATTTAAAGATTAAAAATATTTTTTTAATTCAAAGCATTTCTATGATTTAAAATTCATTTTATGAATAATTTTTCAGATTTAAAATTTCTTCCCTTATTCAAAAATGTACTTTACGATTCAAATTATTATCCTAATGCCATCTCTTTTTTTCAATTTCAAACTTCTAGAACAATTTAAACGTTTTGTGTCAAACTTGTTGAGTTACATTTTAGAAAATAAGTTTTCTTTTAATTATTCAAAAACATCAGGTAGCCTATTTTCAAAAACTTTTTTCCTATAAACATTCAAATTACTTGAAAGATTATGTAAATGTTTTAAATTAAATTACCCTTAATTTGCCATCGTAAATAAACATTTGGTACATTTTTTCGTGAAGTCGATCCTTATAAAAAATTTTATCGTTTTATTTTTGTGAGATCAAACACCAAAAAACAACTGTTAATAATTTGATTTTGCTATTTATGCAAAAGTAATAAAATGGTAAATATATCATAATAATTTTTTATTGATATTTCAGAGTATGTAACAGAACAAGAAATATAGCGCAAGGATTTATTGTCCTTATTTTTCCGAAAGTAAACAGAACGGGACTTAAAACAAGAAAATTTGTTGATAATATTTAAAGAAAGTAACTGAACGGGGAAATAAAATAATAATTTATTGCTAATATTTGACTGAAAGTAAGAGAGTAGAAAATTTAATGTAATAATATATTGTTGATATTTCAGAGAACGTAAAAAAAGAAAATCTAGCGTAATATTATATCACCAATACTTCAGAAAAAATAACAAAATCTAAAATACATATAATGTAATCAGGTCAACAACTGAGTTTTCGAAAAATATTTTCTAGAGTTTTAGACAATTAAAGAGTAAAGTTTTCTGGTAATTTTAAACATTTTCAAAACCTTTCCACTAAAGAGCTGGAACAAAATATAGTTGTATACCAACTTTTCAATCATTTACATGTGTAGTGTTGTGGAAAAAAAATTTTAATTGAAAATTCCAATCACATTTTCATACATTAAAACATAAACATAGCTCTTTTTTCACTATTAGACATTGTTAAGGTAACGGAGAATGAAGACTAGCCGTGGGAAGTGACTTTCGAAAGTGAACGTATGAAGTTAAGAGAAGGGTTACAGGATTCGTGCTAAGGATTACCAAAATTGATCATAGAAGCCTTGATTTGGATGTGAAGGGTCAAAGTGTGAAAAAGTGGAATACCAAAGATTGATGCGTATTTTGCGATTACGAAGCCGAAATCGTGAAGGAAGTTGGACCCAAATCGACGTGAAAGCATGCTGCTCTTATGTGTAAGTTGAATCGCCATTGATATTCACTGATAATTTGTGTTGATGACGCTGTGATGAGTATTGATGACGTGTTTTTATGCCACGTATACAACAATTCAAATAGTAAACATATCTCCGTGAACTATTATTTAAACTGATTCATTTGTGCTACAACAGTGATACATAAACTGATTCCCTAAATACAGTTTCATAGTGCGAGCTGCACTATTTTATTTTCTCACCAGCATAAAGTGTATGCTGAGCTACAATTTTACTTTCTATATTACTGGATATAGTTTTCGAGCAGCGGTAGCTGCATTATTTTCAAGTAAGTGCAAATAAACTGTATTTTATAAACTTTATAATTCAATCTCTGTGCTTACAATAACATAATGTCCAATACTATCAAAATCAGTGAAAGTGCGGTTCCCAGCTGGGTAATGGACACCATGGATTTACTTAAACAACAACTCCAACAACAAACTGAACTCAACAAATCTTTATCTCAGCAATTAAATGACATCAAAACAATATTTGAAACTAAGATGTCCGCATTGCAACATAGTATCGATAAACTTCAAGCTGAAAATGACGAACTAAAAAAAGAAAATCGACATCTACAAAAAACCAACAAACAAAATGCAGAATCAACAATCACAATCCCTAATACACCTACAACTCCAGTAACAACATCACCAAAGAGAAGTAAAAACCGAAAGAAAACAACATCTAAAAGCAAAACAGAAGAACAACAATCTACAAATAATAAGAATAACAACGAAGTAGACAATAGTAAACAACAAACAGTGACCAAAAGAAATAGATCTTCCAGCACAGATGAAGAGGAACCAGCCAGTAATAAAAAACTGTTAACTCAAAAACAAACTGCAAACCCAAATATGCCAGCAGATGGAGACACCATACACCAACCTACAACAAGTACCACCCCACCGCAACGTCAACGTGAAGTAACAACTACACACTACGAACCTGAAAAAAATACTATTAATCAGCAACAGGACGCCAGCGATGAAGAAGAAATGGATGACAATGAGGATTATCAGTATCAAAGACCCAGCAAACCAAGAATACCACCAATAATAATAAAAGATAACAATGTAAAATGGATTCAACTTAAACAAACTCTACAAGAACAGAAAATTACAGGATTCGAAGGTAAACACACTGGGGAATACCTTAAACTGCATTTCTTTGATATAAATATGAGGCGTCAAGCAATAAATATATTAGATAATTTACAAGTCAAATATCACACCTTTCAACTGAATGAAGAGAAGCCATTAAGAGTTGTTATTAAAAGTATTCCAACAGACATAACCTCAGATGATGTACACCGAAACTTAATCAGTTATGGATATACACCAAGAAACGTCTCTCAAATGAAAAAATACTCCGATCAAGGCATTATAAATCTACCACTACACATCATAACTCTAGATAAAACCGAAAGTAACAAGGATATTTTTTATCTTACACGTTTTATGGATCTCGTTGTCACTGTATTAACCTACAGGGGGCGCCGTGGATTCACTCAGTGCCACAGGTGCCAACAGTTCAACCATGTGCAGGCATCCTGTCGGCACACACCGAAACGTCTTAAATGTGGTCAGGAGCACCAGACTCACCTTTGTAAAAAAACCAGAACAACACCAGCAACATGTGCCAACTGTGGAGGTGCTCATCCTGCAAACTATAGACAGTGTCCAAAATATCCAGCTTCCAAAACCATCATCAACAAAAGACCTAGCTACTCAAATCACAGAAATGCTCCTGGCTACAATAACTCCAATTCCAACTCTTATGCAGATATTTTAAAGTCATCAAACCAAAAAAGCACCAACACTCTACAACTTGACACAACAACAATAAAAGAAGCCAGATCATTACTTGCAGAATTAAAGCTCTTTGTAGGATTTATGCAGGACAACGAGAGTTTTAACATGTTCAAAAGAATTCAAAAATTAGCCCAATCAAACCAACAAGAAGAAGAAGATGAATATTAAAGTAGCACAAAAACTTTTCATCAACATATATTTTCGGAATGCCAACGGAATACTAGCAAAACAGCACGAACTAAAAAATTTTATTTTAGATCACAACCCGGACATCCTAATAGTTACAGAAACTCATCTCAATCCTACCTTCAACTTTACAATAGCAAACTATAAAACATATAGATGTGATGGAAGGTACAGAGGAGGCGCCGTACCACTACTAGCAAAAAACAGCCTGATCACAACAGAATATAATTCTACAGATGACAGTGGCTATGAGCAAATATCAATACTTCTAAACTATCAAAATCAGAACATCAAAATCACAGGTATCTACAACTCACCAAGAAATAAACTCACAGACGACGACCTAAGACTCCTATTTCCACCCAATCTGCCAACAATTGTAGCAGGCGACTTCAATGCTAAACATACAATATGGGGCTGCAATAATTCTAACCATACTGGAACTCTGCTTAGAAACCTCATCATAAAATATCAACTTACCGTTATAGCTCCTACTTCTCCCTCATATATTCCGAATCTACGCAACCACAGATCTGACATTCTAGACATTGCAATAACCAACATCCAAGTCCCCATGGTCGCCTGCACCCTAAACCACCTGTCTTCTGACCATCTGCCTGTACAATTGCTTATCGGGCTAACCATCAAACACTTTGAAAAACCTAAACTGAAAACAGACTGGAATCTCTACAAAAACATACTCACCATTAACAATAGCAGTTTACCAACCCTAGAAGACGAGCCTACAATAGAAACATATATTCAACAAGTACAATCCGAAATCCTAGAATCCTATAAAAGATCAACAGTTGAAACCAAACAAATTGCTCATCACTACAGACTCCCACTTGAAATTAAAAACATCATCAGACTTAGAAACTACTACATAAAGCGGTATCCACGAACAGCAGATCCTTCATACCTCAGTGAAATCAGAAAACTTAATAAACAGATTAAAAAACAAAGTAAGAAATACAAAAAACTCTGGCAAAACAAAGTCGCCTCCCTCTGTACCAATGATAACTCAGTCTGGAAAATGGCAAAATTATTTAAAACAGCACCGCAAATAAACAGACCAATCAACGGACCAACTGGCACAACATACTCAATAGAAGAAAAAGTAGAAATATTTGCAGATTCCCTTCAAAACCAATTTTCGCCAAATTCAAACTCAGATCTAAATCACCATAATTCTTTAACCGAAAAAGTAAACAACTTCCATGAAGATCATCCTATACCAAAAACAATAGAACCTACAAACAACGAAGAAATCTGTAATATCATCCGAAACCTAAAAAACAATAAAGCTCCAGGTGAAGACGGAATATAAAAAATATCATGATAAAACTGCTACCACCAACCTATATTCAGAAGATCACACATATCATCAATAGCAGCCTTGCATTAAATCACTACCCTCAAATCTGGAAAAATGCTTCAGTTATTCTATTTCTCAAGAAAAACAAAAATCCAAGTTGCCCTGAGAGTTACAGACCAATCAGCCTACTAAATATAATTGGAAAAATCTATGAAAAAATAATTTACAACAGAATCAAGCCACTTTTAACAGCCCTTCCCGATGAACAATATGGATTCCGACAAAAACTAAATACAACCAAACAGCTACTTCGAATAATAGACTACGCCGGAAGAGCAATAGTAAACAAAGAAACAATAGTTTTCCTAATGATCGACATCTCAAAAGCATTTGACAAAGTATGGCACACCGGTACAATATTCAAACTAATGCAACTAAATTTTCCTCCTGGACTCATCAAACTTCTATCCTGTTATCTCTCAAACCGAACATTTCAAGTAACTATCCAAAACTGCATCTCATCAAAAAGAAACATCTTAGTCGGAGTACCTCAGGGCAGCATACTTGGACCAATTTTATATATACTTTACACCTATGATTTCCCTATAAATAAAGCAGATTACAATAGCATTACAGCCTTCTACGCAGATGATACTGGTATAATAATCAAATCCAGAAATCCAAACTTAGCTCTAATAAAACTACAAGAACAAATAGATGAAATAGAAGACTGGTGTAGAAAATGGAAAATAGCCGTAAACGTCGACAAATCACAAATCCTCATCATACAAAAAAGAAGAATTAAAATTTCACCTCAATGCAAACCGAAACTGTTCAACATTCAAATTCCAATAGTTAAGAGAGCAAAGTACCTTGGACTCATAATTAATAGCAAACTCACTTGGAGCGACCATATTAAAAATATACTAGACAAAGCAAATGCAGCAGTTAATATCATCCAACCTCTCATCTATAACCAAAACGTCTCACTAAAAATCAGAAAATTCCTATACACCTCTATGATCCGACCTATACTTACATATGCTTCACCTGCCTGGACTACTATACCCGAACACCTAATGAAAAAGCTCAACCAATGTCAAAATAAAATACTCAGAAAAATCTCTCGTGCCAGATGGTTCATACGTAATTCAAATATCCATAAAGATCTCAAAATTCCGTTTCTATCCGAATATATATATAAATTAAATGCAGACTTCTACGATAAAGCCATAAAATGCAGCACAGCCGATTTCAATCAGATTTTTAACTTCAAAAACTATAAAAAAGACGAAAAACTAAGACCAATAGCCGCTCATTTCACCTCCGACTCCTCATACAACAACTATCAGCATAAGTAATAGTCATCAATTCCAGCATCTATAGTCTACATCAATAATCCAAAGCATCAAACACTTTACCAATACTGAAATCCTGACTTATGTTACTTCACGTTGACAATCAAACTACAGCCATCCACAGTTTAACAGCAAATTGCTCTTATTATTTTCATTTTCTTTCAGTTATACAAGCAAGGTGCTTGTTTAAATGCTTATTCTATTCAATGCTCATATGTCAATTGTGCTTGTTGTACATATCATAATGCAATTCATTTTCAATGCTTAAATATCAATTGTGCTATTTATATTTATGATAATTTTTGTTTATTTCAAAAATCATGATTCATATTAATTTTTCAAATTATGTTTAATTTATCAAGCAAATATGCTTGGTCTCTTGTTTTTGCCACCTTAATGCTGCATAATTCAAAATGTTTTTAATTCAACCTGTAAATATTTCATGATGAATGGGTTAGAGGCCGCTGCGCGGCCCAGGCACCCAATTTTTGATAAATAAAGAAGTATTAGACATTGTTCTCTAAAAGTGTTTATAGTTGCCAGTCTTGCTTAATAATTTATTGTTGATATTTCAGAAAGTATAATAAAATAGGCAACATTACAAAATAATTTTATTGTTGATATTTCAGATAGTATAAGAGGGTGGGCAACTTTACAAAATATTGTTGGTATTTTTGAGAAAGTAACATAACGTAACAATTTATTGTTGATATTTCAGATAGTATAACAGAATGAGCAACATTACAAAATAATTTTGTTGTTCACATTTCAGAGAAATTAACAGAAAATAACAGTTTGTTGTTGATATTTCAGATTTCATGATGAGCAACATTACAATATAATTTATTGTTTGGTATTTTAGAGAGAGTAGCATAACGTAACAATTTATTGTTGATATTTCAGAAAGTATAACAGAATGGGCTACATTACAAAATAATTGTATTGTTGATATTTCAGATAGTATAATAGGATAAGCAATTTCACAAAATAGTTTATTGTTGGTATTTTGGAGAAAGTAACATAACGTAACAATTTATTGTTCATGTTTTATATAGTATAACAAAATGGGCAACATTACAAAATAATTTTGTTGCTCATATTTCAGAGAAAGTAACAGTTTGTTGTTGATATTTCAGATAGTGTAACAGAATAGGCAACATTACAAAATAATTTTACTGATATTTCAGAGAAAGTAAAAGAACGTAGCAGTTTGTTGTTGATAATTCAGATTTCAGGATGGGCAACATTACAAAATAATTTATTGTTGGTATTTTAGAGAAAGTAACATAGCGTAACAATTTATTGTTGATATTTCAGAAAGTATAACAGAACAGGCAACGTTACAAAATAATTTTGTTGTTCCGATTTCAGAGGAAGTAACAGTTTGTTGATATTTCAGATAGTGTAACAGAATGGGCAGTATTACAAAATAGTTTATTGTTGATATTCCAGAGAAAGTAACATAATGTAATAGTTTGTTGTTGATATTTTAAAAGGGGAAGTAACACAACGGGCGTCTTCCTGGATAGCAGAGTGCTGAGCTTCGATGTCAAACCTTCTTATGACAAGGATGTTTTAACATCAGACCCAGTTATCATATTTTTTGAACATCAGTGGGAAGTAAGAGATAAAAAAAATATTATTTTATAAAATCCTTGCCATAAAAACTGATAAATTTATCTCATAATTGAAATCTATTTTTAGAAAAGTAAATTACTTCGAGGCGCTTCGGCAGAACAACTGGAAGATCCAAAAGTAAGCAATCTTTTAAATCTTTTCAGTCAATCCCTTCAATCTTTTTCGATCAATCTTTTTTTCTTCAAAGTTGCCCTGTTTCGAAACGAAATAAATATTTAAGGCGATTCAGCACGAAACTCTAATGTATATTTTATTATTACAAATATAAACACCAACGAAATAGTTTTTATTTTGGTATTTATATTTTTTAAAAATAAAACTAAAAAAAAAAACTTTTTTTTAAAATATTGCATAATAGAAAACTAAATTCTTAAGCAGTTGGACGCTTAGATAGCTGTTTCTAAATAAGAATTTGTATATAATATTAAATGAACATATTTTAAAACATAAAAGGTACATTAAAGAAACCTCTTAATGACAAAAAGATTTTCTTAATTTCTTAACTGAAGGCAAACTAAAGAAAATATTTAACTAATGAACGCAAGCATTAACGTGAATATATAATATATTTCTAGTATCATGAGTAACATTCTGCGAAAAAAATATTTTTCGAAAATTAAATTTTTATCAGTTTTCTATCACACGTTCGTGCGGCAGACATAAACACCAAAAAGTATATGTATAATGGCAAAAAATAGAAATAAAACTGATGAAAAAAATATATAAAATAGTTTTTAAACGCAAAAAGTAAATACACACTTTTATTTTCAGATTAATTTTAGAATTTATCTCTATAGCTTTTCTTTTATTTTGAAAAACATGGAATACTTCATTTTCCCTATCTTATGAAAATAATCTAGAGTAAGAAATATTTTGATAATACGTAAAATATTTTTTTCACGCAACAAAAAGTCAATGACATTAAAAATAAATTTTATAATTCCTTATTTTTGAACAGTTATTCAATGTATGCTTTTAATTTATTTTCGTAGGTTGAAACAAGAGAATGTGTTAGATGGTCAGACACTTTAGAGATACCAGAGTAAGCATTTTGTGTTTCGGTTGTGTAATGTAAGTGAATGACGCATTTTAAGTGAGAAAAGCTTATTCGTATATAAACAATTGAAGAGCTTGATATACAATACTATAATTTGTTTTATTTTATCGCCTGCTTTGAACAGAAGACCATATTCTAAATTTGCGGCTATCAATGTTTAACTCCGTAGCCTTGCAATTTTGAACCCAATCCAGAAGACAAGGGAACTCATAGATCAATTATTGGGAGAAATTCTGCATTCGTGGAGTACTTTTTGATGGAACTAACCCGCATTTGCGTTACATGGAGATGAAAACTGCAAAAACCCTTTATGGTTAGTCCGACAGCGAGAGGATTCTAACCTATGACTACTGAGGATATTTTTCGTCTGTGTTATGGTCGGCACGATCCGAGAGCAGAATTTGTTTCAACCGGCTACGGCTGAGATTCGAACCTCGATCACTTCATTGGAAGTTTACCTCCTGAGCCACTGTAGCTCTCATATACTGTATAATGATGAGCTAGGCAATTTTTCACATCAGGCCGTTCTCTTATAATTATGTCTAGAACATAGATCAAGTCACCGAAATTTTCACTGGATAACAGCACAGCTTTTAAGAATGCTTTTTTGTCAACTAGAAAAATGCTAAACGATTAATAAAGTGCTAACTTCTTTGGCAATCAATGTGATCAATTTTCAAAATTATTTTGCACAACCTGTAAACTTAATATATATCAATATAGTATATTAATCAAACCAAATGCACTGCGCAACTGTCTTTAACACGTTGAACGCCACGCTAATTTTACATTGCTTGCCCATCTGGCCTCGGTAAACAACTACAAACTAAATTTGCAAATATTAGACGGATTTTGCTATTCTTTTAGAAGGTTTATCATGACTTGTTAGACAAAAGTGGTGAATTATATAAGCCTATGAATTATGTAGAAATAGAGGTGGATAAAAATCTACTAAATTGAATTTATTAAACCAAGAATCACAATAATTAAGTAAATTTTGAATAAATTTTCTGCAATTCCATAAAAGAGTGTAAATTTTATTGTTCTATATCATGTTATACACTGTCAGCCAGCTGTTTTTCGCGGCCTATGTGAAAGGTCAGTGTCAGCAAGCGGTGGCAGACGCAGCTTAAATGTAATTTCAGTGTCAGCCACCGGTGGTTGACACAGCCTAAATGTAATTTCAGTGTCAGCCATCTGTGGTTGACGCAGCCTAAATGTAATTTCAGTGTCAGCCACCGGTGGTTGACGCGGTCTAAATGTAATTTCAGTGTCAGCCACAGGTGGCTGACGCTTGCCTAAATGGAAAGTACAGTGTCAGCCACCGATGGCTGACGCGCCGCTCAATGTGTTAAATATCCTCATTCTTCAACCCCGACTCCGATCCAAAAACTTAAAATAAGGTTTAGTCTATATATTAACTAAATATTTTCACCGTTTAGTTGTTGACCACTCGGAAGTACTCTTATTTCAGTTTTTACTATTTTCAAAAGATGTCCGCGATATTTCTCTATATATTGAATTTTCATAATAAAATTTAATATGTCCAACAGCCATCATACAACCACCAGCAATATGAGTTCGGGAGATTTCAGGATAGAAGACAGCAAAAGTACTAATTTCATCTCTGTCGTGAGATTATATAAAAACAATTATTCCAGTGCTCCAACACATTGTTATACTATTTCCTCTCGAGCCATAACTTGAGTGTCCTATATCTATCTTACTATTCGCAAAATCAATATTCCGGCACTAATATTTGGAGTGGCGTTCTGTATTACTTCCTCTAGAGCAGTGGTTACCAACTGGCTGCCTGTGGGTCACATCCGGCCCGCGAAGACTTTTTTTTTTTTGTGGCCCGTGAACAAAAATATATGAGTTGTTACTTTTTTGTGGACACTTTTCGTAAAAAAATCTCTAGGGGTTTTAAATACTTACAAGTTTTATATCTTAACAATTTTATACCTTTTGCACATTAATTGCTTAATACATAGGTGCACATTAAAGTTAATGAAGCCAGAATTTTTTAATATGCAATTAAATATTTTTAAAAATCTACTTCTTATTTTAATTTGCAATTCAATACTTTTCTTTTGTGCAACTTGATAAAAATCTGGCAGTAATATTTAATGTTCCTTCCAATTTAAGAGTCTTATATAAAATTTTGATAAAAATGCGGCCCGCCATTTACTGGTGTTTTTAACTGCGGCCCCCGACCTCATGTAAGTTGGAAACCCATGCTCTAAAGCTATAACCTTAAGTATCGTATAACGTACAGCTCGTTCACCAGGAGTTGGCACTTGGCTCCGCCTTCATCACGTGGTATGCGACGATGTTATTTTGCTATTTTTTGAGAGAAGGTTGTGAGCAATCCCGAACAAGGTTGCTATTTATCGATCGAATGTTAAAAATATTTATTTCTCAAACTTTATCTATATTTTTTTAATTTTAAGTATTTCATGAATTTGATGATATTTCACGCCATTTTTTATGATATTTCTTTCTTTTAAGTGAATAGTTTGACCTTTTTGAGACATTTTGCTGGGAAAACAGCAGTTTTTAAATTTAAAATATATTTAATTAGCTAGAAAAACGAAAGGTATAATAGCTGATGATAAAGCGAAGTAAGTGACTGAAAAAGAAGTCACTGTTTGTGTTTGGCTCGCATTAAGGGTTGTCTCAATTTCAAGCGCGCAGATGCTTCTCTTCTTACTCCCGCGCTGAAATGAACTCTGCGTCCGAGGAGGTGGAGGAGCCAACTCCTGGTAAATGAACTATACCTACGTTATTGCTCGAAAAATGCATGTTTCGACAGAAATTAAATGGTATGGCGTTCTGTATTACTCCCTCTAGAGCTATAACCTTAAGTATCGTATAATATATCTATGTTATTGCTCGAAAACTGCAAGCTCTCTCACCAATTAGTATAACAGTATGTGTCACGTTTATGCTTAAAATTTCTACAGCAATTTTAGAAATAATCAATAGTTAATCTAAATAATTACTTTGTAACTAAGTTATTGTTTCTGTAAAAATACAAAATTATTCTCAAATACTTAATCTGTGCAGCACTACATAAATTACTACCTAATATGGCGTAACAAAATGAATCTAAAGAAATACTTAACGCATAACTATTTTTTCTAACCCAACTTAAATTATTACTTAATGTAACCTTACAAAATAAATAATAACTTTATATAATCTATGTGTATATTTCTCTTACACGGCACCAAAAATAAGCCTCATTACAACTCTCCAAATGGCAACGTTAGATGCAATCTAAAAATGTCACATGCCAAATCTAGCTGAGGTGGCTCAACATATAGCGCTTTTAAAAACGGAACCAATAACTCGAGTGAGCATTATCAGGTTGCTCAATTCAGCTGCGGCAAAAATAAAAATAAACAACTTAAAAAATAAAAATGCTGTTGCCAGCCATAGAATTTTTGAAAGTTAACTTAGCAACATAAATCAAAATGACATAGAAGCGCAACTAGATCAAAATTAAGATACCTGAGCACTTGACGTAACAAATCCTTCAATTCTATAAGTGTTGTATCGCCAAATGCCCAAATTAACAATTGTGTTTTTAAAGAAATTCTCTATAGAAAGTATACAAAAGCTAGACGTTAAGACGTTATCCGATGAGCGAGCAAAGCGAGCATTGGATTGCGAAGCAATCCGAAATGATCTACGAAAGCAGTTCCTGGGGTTGGCGAGCGCCAGCGAGCAGGGGGCGAAGCCTCCTAGTAATTGAATAATAACTTTAGTGTTGCAAATTGATAGAGAAATACCCGAGTATATAGTGCCACATAAGAAACATACATATATTGAGAGATAACTTCATTTAAAAAATACAAAAAAAAAAAAATAATAATAAATAAAATTCTTTATCTTTTTACAGTCGTGTCAAGATGGGAGGATGGACTCCAGATGGATGCGTAAAAGTAAATTCTACTAGTCTATACACAACCTGCTCATGTGACAGTCTAGGAATGTTTGCGATCTTAGCTCTTCCACCTATACCTAAAGTAAGTCATTTTATGAATGCACTTGCCTCACTCTTTTAATTTGACGATTTTACTAAAATACGTTTTTTTTCTTCTCGATCGTTTGTAACTGATATATGAAATCGAGCGTTTGGAAGTGAAAATTATCACATTTTGTCACAATTTTTTCCGAGAACTTTCGACAGCTTTAATCGTAGTTTTCACATTACGGATTTTTTTTCACTTTTCAAACAAACTAAAAAAAAACAATTGAAATGTTGTCTGAAAAGTTACATCTTATTTTCGATGTATTATCGAATAATTAACAAATGAAAGCATTAGTACACATTGTAAAAATGACGTGCCTGTTATTATTCATTAAGAAACTCACACGTCTAAATAATGTACAATGTCTACGGATCACTAATATCTTCGTGATCTTAATTCCGAAATTGATCATTTTTACGGAATGTAGAGCAAACTAAAATTTTTAAAACACAATATTTTCTAACTTGAACCGAGGATGAATACGGTGTATCTATCCGCAGAGAGGAGACTCCACACCTTCGTAGGAGATAGAGCCCTTGGGCGACTGAGTTGTAGCGCGTGCAAGATTCATACCTGCCAACTATTACGCAATTAGCGTAAAATGTTATTTTCATATTTAAAGTGGTAATAAAATGTAAGCATTTTATATATTCTTCGCATTTATAAACTTAATTTATGATCTTTTTGACCACCACTATTTTTTTAAAAAATTAATAATATGTAATAATTATGTAAAATTCCACATATACTCTGTAAAAATACAGCGCATGTTTCTACCTATAATTGTAATTTAAGTACAATTTTACTAACATTGGGGAAAATCTTCCTCGAAAGGATTAAAAGTTGGGAGGTATCAATTTAATGCTTATAGTCTTTCTACTGACTGGAGTAAAGTCAATATTTCCGACAAATTTTATATTAAAGAATAGGATTTAGTTTTTGAAAGGAAGGGGTAATTAACAGATACAGTAAAATGAATTATTGTTCGAGACGGCTATAGCCGTCATTTGTTTTCATCTGGCTAAACCTCGGAAGGCTATAGCCACCATTTGCTGCTGCAAATTATAGTCAAGTTACAGAAGAAGCTGTTTACTTAGGGGTGAAGTTTGATAAAAAGCTCTCTTGGAAGAGACATATAGATCAGGGCTGTCCAACTGCAAAAAGCCCACGGGCCAGAATTCCGGTCACTGATCACCTGGCGGGCCGCAGTTTGAAAAACTTAAACAAACCCTTTTACCTCTAATACAATAACAATTAATAGTTGAATTATTCATTATAAAACAATGGAACAGAAGGATTATAAAAGAATCTGCTTGCATTTTAATGAGAAAACTGAGGCCGATCAGCCTGAATAAGAAGTTGGCGGGCCACACAATATGTGTTGGCAGGCCGCCAGTTGGACAGCCCTGATATAGATGAAGTTATTGATAGAGCACGAAAAAGGCTAACAATAGTTAAAAGGCTCGCAGGAGTAAAATGGGGTTGTGGAAGAGAGACTTTAAATAAAACTTATAATTTATACATTAAGCCATTAATAGGATATTGTTGTGAGGCCTTGATTACATGCAGTAATACATATATTTCTAAACTAGATATGTTTCAAAATGAAGCCCTGAGACTAGTCACTGGAGCTGTAAAGACTACTCCAATAAATGCAATGCTGGCCCTAACAGACAACAAACCAATAGAAACCAATAGAAATAGTTAAACAGGAAAAGGCTTTAATACTATATGAAAAATTTATTAGATTGCAATCAATGGAGAAATTATGATATTACTAAACCTAGGAGAGTAAAAAATCTGGATGGATTTTTGCAGAAAGTTCTTAAACTGAAAACTGACTATTCCCTTCAGAATGTTCCCACTGAGGAACTGTTGAAACCAGCATGTCCTATTCACATGGGATCTATTAGAAAGGAATGTAATTTGATGACTGCTATGACAAAATCCTCAGCACTCGATTGTGAACTAAAAGCAGCTGCTCTACAGACAATTTATACCAGGTATCCAAAAAGTAATTGGATTCACATCTATACAGTCGGATCGAAAATGCTTGACAACGTTGGTGTTGGTGTGTATTCAGAACTATTTGCGGTCTATGCCTCCATTGTTCCATTGCGGACCAATTTTGATGGAGAACTGTAGGCAATTAGAATTGCAACAGAACAAATAAGGGTTCGATCAGTTCAGATTGACAACATAGTTATTTTTTCAGACTCTCTATCAGTCATCCAGGCTACTGCTGCACATAATGTTGCAAAGTCAAATATTATTGACTCCTGCAGAAGAAATTAATCTCCTAGCTTCTGAGGGGAGGACTATTGTTCTGCAGTGGATTCCGTATCATGTAGGAATAAATGGTAACGAATGGGCTGATACATTAGCAAAGAAGGGAACAGAAATTTTGCAGGCAGGTAATGCCAAAGTACTATTTTCATCAATTAAAAGAATTATAAAAAATGTTGTGAAGAAAAGCTATGATGCTAATTTAGTAGAAGAAATCAAGAATAAGAAATGGAGGTATTCAACTAATAAAATTCCAAACTCCCCTAGATCCATTGCAGTGGCGGCGTTCCGTCTGCAGACTGGACATGATGGCCTTGCTAAACATCTATACAGAATTGGTATATATGGCAGTCCTATGTGCACTTTGTGCAACCAGAACTTTGAGATGGACAAAGATCATTTGCTCAGTTGTTCTTCATTAAATGAAGAAGATTTATTCAGTCGATATTGGCGAGCTAGGGAGTTGATGCAATTGGTATCCAGCGACTGATTCTCGTTCATGTTTAAGTGGTTCACATTTTGCAAGTATTTATTGTTCTTGTTATTATATTGTTTAATGGTTCAGTTTTTGTTTTATATGCTCCAATCTCATGCATCTTCGATGCATGGGGGCCAATGATGTAAAGTCAAGTGCTTTTGCAATAAAAAAAATTTAAAAAAATTATAGTCTAGTCCACAAAATATAAAATGTGATAGTTAGAAAAGAATGAAAGGATAAAATTCGATTTTCATTAACTTTTCTGTAATTACTCTTAATGCACCAACTAAGGAGCCTTTTAGGAAAAGATTGACATGCTCAAAGTGATTTTGTACCTAAAGAATTTACTTATTTCAAACCAAACGGAAAAGGTCTTTATTTATTAGTTCTTTTTTCTGGTGGGCGGCAATCTTAAATAAGTCTCGCTTAGTTAAAAAAAAAAATTAATGCTTAAAGAAATTAGTTTTGTTTATTGTTTCTAAAAAAGTGCTTCATTATTTTTTTTAGAAATACGTAGAACCGGAAGATGAAATGTGGTTATTTGCTGTTCGAGGATTAGGATACAGTCTTTCTATAATCGTCCTGATCTGCTATATCTGTGCCATTGCTACTAGATCGTAAGTCACTCCATGTTGTTAAATTTCTTTTTTAAGCTATTACATGCCGTGCAGGGTGATTATAATTAAAGTTACCCCATTAATATCAACATAGAATCCGTTTTATTTAACCCAAACCGAGGAAATTGGGTTTGAATCTTATATGAACCATGAGACAAAGGAATTTGAAATTTTAAAAAGTGAAATCTCTTGCACCTGGTGAGAAAAAAGCTCTAAAAAAGAACAGAAAACACAATTTATTAGAACATATATTCAATTCACATTCCATTGTCGCCAGATTCAAATTTTTATGGTGAGTTCAATTTTATCTCGAATGATCTTCCAAACTAGAGCAGCTAAGAGAACCAGCGTCCTCCGAAAACTAAAATGAAAAATGACAGTAAAACTGTTAAACGAACATTTAAAAACTCACAGTTTTAACTTTTAATCATATATTAGAAGAAGAGAAACTCTTCACAGAGATTCTCTAACAGTGATTACTTTTTGAATAGTTGGAAAGGTAAAGAGGTGAATTTTCGAATGCACATTTAGAAATTTTATTTCGAGTTATTTCAGTTTTCAAAGGACGATAGTCAAATCATTCTAGCAACAAGACATGTTGTGCTCAGATGAGCCACATTTTATTCCACTCTATTATGTGACCGATACCTTCGCTTACTCGTGGTCAGTCATGAAGTAGTGACCGAGACCTTTTCTAGTCGGTAAAGGCGTTACTCACTGCACTAGTGGATAGCTAGGGGTCATGAGTTCGATCACGGAAGCCGACTTAACAACAATAAGCATCAAGTACATTAAATTTGTCGTGACGGAAAGTCCCCTTGTTGGTTGTAGTGTGGAAGTTTGGAGAAAGTGGTAACAACTCAGGTGCTGTCCACGTCGTCTAATCGGGAGCAAAAAGACTTAGCATTCTTACTATGGCTGCCAAAAGATAAAGCTCTGAAAGACTGGAATAGGTGCTTTTTCATGGTTGAATGATGAGCAATTCGTTACGTTAACTTTCAATTAATTTTTTAAAAAAAAACACAACTTCCATTGTCATACTTCTACTTTTTATTAAATCATGGGTGCAGAATTGTTTATCGATAATGACTACTCGCTATTTAGATCCCTCTCTGTTACATGGATGCTCTTTCTTCTTTGTAAAAAGTTAAAAATTCCATCTATCGGTCGAAATGTTGACTATTGTTTCATAATGGAAAAATTAACTTGGTCTAGGAATCGTATGAACCAAGTTTCATCGACATCTGTTCACCACAACGAGCACTATCTTGGTTTAGACAGGTAGCCCCACCCCCCACTTCCTAAGCAAACAGCACGATCTTTTGTTATTAATTTACAGACAGAAACAGCATCAATGTTGATTTACCAATGACTTACTGTTTTGTTTGTCAACCTTTACTTGCAACAAAAAAAAAAAGTATTTTTCTCTAATTTGGACAAGTATTTTTTCTCTATTGCTCAAAGCCAATACTGTTCCTCTTGTATGTAGTACAAAATACTTACATTGATCATGTTTTTAAACATTTTATTATAAGATTGGAGACAAGAGACAAAAGTGACATTTTACACATCCATACAGTTCCGCTATTGATAAAAATCAATTTAATACCTTTTAAAAGCGTTTTTGAACATTTTATAGTTTTTCTATTAAAAAAAGTAAACAATTTTATTAGAAAAAGAAATTAAATAATGGCAACGAACACGAATCTCAAAAAAAAAGTGTCATTGTAAGTCTTAGAATATTTAATAAAAAAAAAAAGAAAAATAATCATAGTAAGAAAAATGAAAGTAAAAATATAGAGAAATACAGAAGTGAAAATATAAGTTAAACATAACTTAGAAGAATAAATTAAAAATATAGAGAAACTTGGAAATATATATATATAATAGAAAAATATATATAAAGATATTTAAAAGGAGAAGATGAAAAAAGTTATTAATATAATATAATTTTAAAAAAGATTTTAAAATTTGGGAAAAAAATTTAAAATCCGAAAAATAATATATATATATTAGATAGTATTGTGTAATATTTGTTATCAATAATTAAACACTTTTATTACTTGTAATATATCTCTTTTTGTTTTTACTTAATAGTATTTTAATGCATTGCTTTCATAATTTCAGATCATTGCATGATCAGTTCCACATAATACGTCTTAACTTAGCTATTGCTGCTGTGGGTACAATGCTATCTTTTTTCTCTGTTGATTTCAAACGACATGATTGGGTAAGTATCATTCCCTAAGCGTCCTTAAAGAACTAAAATACTGGTAGCAGAAACTCTTTCGAAAACTCGCTTCCTTACCTTTTTCACAAAAACGTTTCTATCAAAGAATCCCTGAAGGGATCTTTGTTTTAGCAGTATTAACACGTTAAATGTCATGGAGGTCACCAGTGACCGGCACTGAGTTTGTTCGTAGTGCCACAGGGGTCACCGGTGACCGGCAAAGCCAAAATTATTAGAAACCCATAAATCGAGTAAATTTTGAATTTTTTTTTATGTCATTATCTTTACTAAAATGGTTTGAAGAAATAAATGCAATATAGAACACACAAAAATAGTTTTATTTATATACACAGAGATAAAAACTTGCTCCGGGCAGCGAATCCTTATTTTCAAGTGGTAGTTTATTAATTGTGATTCTTGGTTAAATAAATTCAATTTAGTAGATTTTTATCCACCACTATTTCTAAACAATTCGTTTTTTATAGCAACTTTACCTAAATCGATTCTGTAACTCAACAATTAGTCTATTTATTTTACAATTTTTTTATTCCATTTTTGAGCTTCTAAATAAGATATGGCCAGAAAGCGAGGCGGGAACGAGAAAATACTGGTGGGAGAACTATTTCAATATTAGATAACATTCGGGATTAGTATATCTATTCTTAACAATAAACAATTTACTGTAATTAATTTTTTCTCGTTCGTTCGTTGTTGTGGAACTGGGCATCTGAGGCCTAAATAGCCCTTTTCCCATTCATCCCATGACGGGAACATACATAGGAAAGATGTGATGTAGGCTCGGAATAGAACCTGAAATGAGATAAAAATGAAGAAAGGAATCATGTGAGGTGTAGCAGGCATGATGGTGGGTAATTTTTTCTCGGCGAAGAAGCAATTCAATGTAAGAAAGTGTATCCGTTAAAAACAATTGGTAGTTATAGATTATTATTCCCGAAAAAAAATTAAAAAAAGATATTTATTAATTACCAGTTTTTACACTTTTCCGTCTTTATATATATGTGCTTTCAGCCTTGAATAAGATATGGAAACGCCTCTTGTGAAGTTAAACTCGTCGATTGCTAAATGTGACTAAGTAATTGCAAGATTACTTCATGTGGTAAATATTCAAGTGAATATTTAATTATTTATTTTATTATTATTATTTTTTATACTGAAAGTATACAGTAAATTAAACCATGGAGGTTCAAAACCCAAATAGCAATGAATTTACTATTCCAACAACTACTCCTCAGCCAGGAGACATGGCACAGCAACTCTCTATCATGAATTTTAGATTATGTGCTCTAGTTGAGCAAGTAGCTAAATTAAACGAGCAACTAGATGAACTTCGATCCAAGAACTCTGAACTAGAAGCAGAAAAAAGACATCTGGAAAAAGCTCTTGATAAAGCACAAGAACCAGTGATTTCCCCAACCCTACCAAATACACATAAAAAACGTAAAATACCAACTAAAAAGAAAACAAAAAGCAAGCAAACTACAACTGCGACAACCAAAAACGATGTCATCAACAATAATGAAGACAAACAAATATCGAACGATAATAAACTAAGTGATTCACTGGAAACCGACGAAGAAAACGCGATGGAACTCGAAAAAGTTATTCATACGCTTCCATCAGCAGAAAGCGGCGAAGAAGAATTCAACAAAAATAAAAAACCTAGATTTGAATCTGACGACAAAAACCAACGAGAGGATGAAAGTGACTTCTTCCAAACTCCCAAGTTTAAAAAGCAACGCATACCACCAATCCTCATCAAAGACTTCAACTTCAACTGGAAGCAAATTAAGGAATTACTTCAAAACAACAACTGCTCAGATTTTACAGGTAAAGTGTTTGGCGATCAAATAAACCTAAAAGTAGCAGATGACGACGCGCACAGAAAGATTACAAAAATCCTAGATGACAACAAGGTCGAGTACCATACTTTTCTGCTTCAAAAGGACAAACCACTCAAAGTTGTGCTCAAAAGCATACCGGCCGAGTACACTGCTGATGAAGTAGAAAACGAACTCATCAAAGTGGGATTTGTCCCAATCAAAATTACACAGATGACAAAATACACCGAGAAGGGTAAAATCAACTTGCCTTTGTTTATAGTGACACTGCCAAAAAACGATCACAACAAAGAGATCTACGAACTCACGAGACTCATGAATCTAATAATTACAGTTGACAACTACAAAGGGCGTAGCGGTGTCACGCAGTGCCATAGATGCCAAAACTTTAACCACGTCCAACATTCATGCAGACATGCTCCCAAATGCTTAAAGTGCGGTGAAGGACACTTTACATATACCTGTCAGAAATCCAAGGACACTCCGGCCAAGTGTGCCAACTGTAGTGGTCCCCACCCTTCAAATTACAAACAATGCCCCAAATATCCTCAAGTAGAACTCAGACGCAGTTACAGCTCCAACCATCAAAATGATGAAGTTTACCGAAATAGAACTGTTGCGACTGTAACATATGCCTCAACTCTTAAACAAGCAAAGCTACGGGAACTCCAAAATGCCCAGCAAGAAGACAGAAGTCTGGTTCAAGAAGCGCACACAATTCTGAGCGAACTTAAAAACTTCGTAGAATTTTTAAAAAACGATGAAGGATTCAACTTACTTCGACAACTAAAATCAACAGCAGAAGCTGTTAAATCAAGCCAACCCTCAACGATTAATGAATAAAGCCACTTTTCGTAAATCACCACTTCACATTATAAACTGGAATGCAAACGGAGTTTTTAACAAAATTCACGAACTTAAAGATTTCATTTCTGAATTTGACCCGGATATTATGATCATCACAGAGACTCATCTTAACAAGCAGCATCATATTAAAGTTGCCAACTACACTACTTATAGGTGTGACAGGAGTTTCAGAGGTGGGGGAGTTGCCCTCATAGCGAAGAATAGCCTTATGACCACCGAATTTAATAAATCAAACCATGCTGGATACGAACAAATTTCAATTCTTCTTAATTACAATAACAAAAGCATTAAGATCACTGGCATTTACAATGCTCCTGGCAATACTCTCACTGACGAAGATATCAAACAACTTTTCCCGGCCAACATGGAAACAATAGTAGCTGGAGATTTCAACTCGAAACATGTAATATGGGGATGCAACAGATCTAACCGCAACGGGCTACAACTCAAGAATATTTTGAATAAACACGGACTCACTGTTATCGCGCCATTATGTCCAACATATCTACCAAACATGAGGAATCAAAGACCGGACATTCTCGACTTCGCCATATCCAATTTGAATGCACCCATTGCTGCTGACGTTTTAAATACACTATCCTCTGATCATCTGCCAGTCTACATCTCGATTGGGATAGCCTTACAACAGGAGAGAAAACAGATCTCTAAAACCGATTGGAATCTCTTTCAAAATATTCTCACAATAAACAAACCAAACATTGCAGCACTAAACACTACAGAAGACATCGATACACAAATTACTATACTCCAGAATGATATCACGACTGCCTATGGTAAATCAACTACGTCAAAAATACTCACTTCAAACTACCTTAAACTACCCCCTGAAATCAAATCTTTAATTAAACAGCGAAACTGGTGCCGAAAGAATCATCAAAAGACTTCTGATCCAGAGTACAGAGAAGAGATGATTAACCTCAACAAGCAAATACGCAAGAAATGCCGGTACTATAAAAGAAAACAATGGATAGACAAAATTGAATCACTCAGCACAGAGGATAATTCTGTCTGGAGAATGACTAAATCACTTCACACCACACCTCAAGTGGATAAGCCCTTACAAAATGAAACAGGGTATGTCTTCACATCGGAAGATAAAGCCGAAACATTTGCTGACTCCCTAGAAAAACAATTCTCTCTAAACCCGGCTTTCAATCTGAACAATCACAACTTGGTTATTGAAGAAGTGAAACAATTCAACTTATCACATCCATCACCAGAGATAATCGAACCGGCCACAACAGAAGAAGTTACAAACCACATAAAGAAATTAAAAATAAAAACAGCTCCTGGTTGCGACAATATCAAAAACAAGATGATCAAGCTACTACCAAAACAGTATATTCAACTAATCGTTCATATCTATAATGCTTGCTTTGCCCTGAACTATTTCCCTGATACCTGGAAGAACGCAAATGTCATACTTTTCCTTAAACCTGGCAAGGATCCTACCTTACCTGAGAGTTACAGACCCACCAGTCTCTTGTGCAATTTAGGAAAACTTATGGAAAAAATTATCTACACACGGATTATGCCTCACCCTACCAAATTACCAGACGAGCAGTATGGCTTTCGGAAGCATCTTGACACAACCAAACAGCTCCTCAGAATAGTCGACTATATTGGCCGCGGCCTCCACAACAAACAGAGTTCAGCATTTTTGATGCTAGATATAGCAAAAGCATTCGATCGGGTTTGGCACCAGGGTATCATCTTCAAGCTTATTAATCTGAAATTTCCATCTGGTATCATTAAAATTATACAAGCCTACTTACACAATAGAACTTTTCAAGTTAGCTTTAAACACATGAAGTCAACAAACAGAAAAATAACAGCAGGAGTGCCCCAAGGAAGCATTCTTGGGCCCATATTATTTATATTATTTACCCACGACTTTCCTGTCGACAAACAAGACTTTAACAACATCACCGCACTATTCGCAGATGACACTGGAATCGTAGTGAAGTCAAAAAACCCCAACATTGCCCTACAAAAACTTCAAAGTAAACTGAAGGAAATCGAAACATGGTGTCTAGACTGGAAGTTCAAAGTGAACGGACAAAAATCAAAACTACTAATCATTCAGCATAAAAGAAAAACCATCCTCCCCAAAAATCAAATTGTTCTATTTAATGAAATCATTCCCATAGTCAAAAGCGCAAAATACCTTGGTCTCGTCATTAACAGTAAATTTAATTGGAAAGATCACGTCAAAACAGTTATCAACAAAGCACAAGCAGCCTGCCACAGATTACAAATCCTTCTTCAGAACCCCAAAATGGAAGTTAGACTTAAACGTCTACTCTACATCTCAATGATCCGTCCCATCCTGACTTATGCATCTCCAGCCTGGTGCAACATCTCCACATCACTCCTCAAAAAACTCAAAACATGCCAGAACAAAATCCTCAGGAAAATAACAAAAGCGAGATGGTTTATCCGAAATAAAAACATACATCGCGACCTTAACATAGATTTTTTAGATCATCATATTGCAAAGCTAAATTTCAGATTTTTTGAAAAAACCATAAACTGTGACACCGCAGGATTCAACGAAATTTTTACTTTTGAAAACCTAAGAGAAGACATAAACCTCAGGCCGATGGCAGCTTACTTTTGTAGTGACGTAATTTTATCTAAAACTCAAAATATTTAAATTCCTTTTACTCCAATTGCATTCCAATTACCAGAAAGAGCCACCCTAAAGACCACAATTCAAGATGAATGGGAAAAAGGCCGCTAACGGCCTCAGGCGCCCAGATAAATATTGATGATGATGATGATAATAAGATATGGAAAAAAATCTATGAAAATTATTAAATGTGTTGTCACTCTAAAATGAGGTCTTTTTTCCCCCATAGTACAAAAACACACTAACTTAAGGTAACGTAATTTAACGCGACTCATCTATTTTAATAAGAATGATTCAGAGAAAAACAGGATCAAAAAAGTAAGATGTGTGTTTAAATTTATATTCTGTTTCCAAAATGAGACACAGGCACAAAATAATATCAATAAGGTACAAAAGCCTGCTGCATTATTAAATATTGTGTCCACATACTTGGTAAAGACACCATAAATTATTTGAAATTAATTTATAAAACTAATTAAAAAACTATATCCTACTCATATATCCTACATCCACAACATAGCTATATCCTAAAACTTAAAATAAAATTTTTTAAATAATATGTTTGAATTTTCCTAAATAGGGTTTTAAACAAGTTTTAGAAATAAGATTAAATAATACAAACAAAAACAATTTTATCATGTTTTAATTTAATATATAATTTAACATATCTGAAATTAGTTTTCTTTCGAAAGCTACACATTCTTTTTTCAAAATAGCATTTTAAGTTGAGTTTATTTTTCGTTTGTAAAAGTTTACTAAGGTCATATGGGTTTCTGTTTATATAAACTTGCCTGTTCTTTTGAAAATAACCCTAAAAACTTTTCCTTTCCGTAACTTGTCATATGACAGTAACCACTTGACCGCAACTTGTCACATTATAAATACATGCCTCATCATCAAATGTACAGAGATGCCAACTAGTTCCTGACAGAAAATAAATATTTTCGAGTGGTAGTCTTTTAATGTATTATTCTTGGTTTAGTAAATTCGATTGGCAGGTTTTTTTCTCGCCACAACTTCTAAATAATTCAAAAACTTATGTGATACGCCACTTTCAGAGATCCCAACTGCTCCGGACACGCCAAAATAATTATTAAAAAAAACGGTAAATAACTGCAAAGTAAAATTTGCAAATATTTGGCTATTTTTGCTTGCTTTTTAAAAGGTATAGCATGACATGAGTACAATAAAGTGGCGAATTATATAAGCCAACGAATTATTTAGAAATTGTGGTGGATAAAAATCTACTAAATTGAATTTATTAAGCCAGGAATCACAATTGATAAACTACCACTTTAAAATATATATTTGCCGTCCGGAGCAAGTTGGCATCTCTGAACTTTGTTACAGTGATCGGCACTGAAATTTGATAATTTCTAAATCAATCAAAAGAGGTATTACAATGAAACCTCTCTTGAGGGACTGGATGTTGGCCGCTCTTAGAGGTTGTATCCATTGACTTCAAAATTGTTATCGAAGGTATATGGTTATTCGCAAACGATTTTAATTTTATCAGTGTCCTTTGTTTTTTTTTATATTTTTTTTTATGCGAAAATGCATCTTTTGTTGGCATCGTGAAAAGACGGATCCATGAATAAAATTTAGCGTTTATAAATCTGATCCCAACTGATATAATTGTGTGGAAAATTAAATAAATAAACAATTATGCTTTTTTTTAAAAAAAAAAAAAAAAAACTTTGCATTTACATTTTATATCATAAAAATTAGTTAGCTTTAAAAGATGAGAAAAGGTTTGTTTGTTTGAGATGTTTGTTAACTTTTTTTTTCTAATTTAATTTCCAACTCTAAAAGTATATCATTGATAGCATGGTCTTTAGTGCACTTTATATCCTCAAAAAGAGCTCTCTAAATAAGAGCCTCGCGCAAATATTCTGAATACATTTTAATCTATTTTGTCTTGATATTTTTTCATGTTTCCTTAATTGACCTTTTCCACATTTGGCCAGTCGCTAGAAGAGGTTTTGGCCTAAAGGTCGCTAGGAGAGGTTTGGCCTTTAGAGGTATTTAATTCATGAGATTTTTTTCATACTCAGTCATAAAGTTTAACGCATTCATAAATTTGAGGGACCGACTAAATTTGCTTTTTTTTTCAACAAATACGGGTTCTTGTCCATCTATATATTGAACAGTCCCACCCCCTCCCCCCGAAAAAAAAACGGACCAACCGAAATTCTGCTCATGGATGAAAGGGTACTAAGAAATGTGACATCATATATTCTGATTAAAATTTTAAAAGAAAATTGAAAATCATCTTTATGAATTATTTTGTATTTTATTTGTACAAATTAGAAATCTTTGAATATATTTTTTGTCGCATTCAGCTGATTTATGTTTCACACCTTTTCTAATTTGAAGACAGCAAAGGCAAAATATTTAGCAACAAGTAGTTTAAATATGTATGTGTTAACAAGGAATGTTTATAATTTCGTAAAATTGTAGTCAATGCGCCATGGTGGCAAGTGAAAAATTTACTTATATCCTCAGCGTAATTTCTTTACTTCCCTATTTTTTACATTATGGAATCGTTGTCCCCTCAGCGGCTTGCTCATTCCTACCCTGGACTAAGGAGAATATACCTAAAGCAGGCATCTCTTCAACTTTAGAAACAATTCGTATGAGAAACCACCGCGTGAATAGACTTCAGAATTATCATAAATTTTAAAATAACACCAGTAGATTTTAAAACTAGTGCATACAATGAGATTTTTCCTAATTGTACAATACTCAGTGCTGGTTAATTAAAATTAATGTAATGCATATATTTTTTTCAAAAGTGGTGTATTAATAAATATTATTCTTCATTGTTCAAAGCAAATCAATAAGATCTGCCCAAAATTTTTTTTGTTGGTAGCAAGTTGGTGAATATACATATGTGTGAATGATGCTATTATAGTCATTACTTATTTCCTAGCTTCTAAAATTTATTTAATTTCATAAACTTATTTTTTTTAAATTCATTCTATATCCTATTCTAATTTAAATAGATCAGTTATTTAATATATGGCGTAAAAGAGAGCATGTGCATAGAAGGACTCTAACTAAACTTAGAGGGGCATGTGATGTATGTAGTACATTTTAAGGCTTTGCCCGTTTTTTATAATGATTCTTCTCGCATCCTTGAATAATAGGGCGTGTTTTTTTTCATGTACAGAACTTTCCGTTAGACCTAATATTTGTGATTTCAAATGTGTTTTTATGCATTTATTCTTTTCAAGGTTATTTTATAATACGGTTTCTTGTAAAATCTAGTTAAAATTTCAGCAAGCAGACAGTAGGAACGAAACACCTTTAACAAATTTTAAAATAGAAGATGAAGTATTTAAAAATAAAACATATTATTAAATAATATGCTAACAGATTATTAAATAATATGCTTGAACTACTAAATAGGGTTTTAAACTAGTTTTAGTAATAAGATTAAATAAATAATTCAAACAAAAAAAAAAACAACTTTATATATATATATATATATTACAATTGGAAATTTTTTTTTATTGTCTTTATTAAATTCTTTACCATTATGGATTTCATCGCATAATTGTTTTTCCAATTATAATTATTGTTATCACAGTGTTTTTTTTTTTTTCATAGATGACAGCCCTAAAATATAATTCGCTTTATGTATTTTTTTCCAATTATCCTATACGATCTAAGCTAAAAGTTCATTCCTTATTTTATATTCTTCTTAACAGTTTTTTTCACTCTTAGATTAGTATATCTAATTTTAACATATGCTTATTTTACTTAATATCGGATAGTTTGTTTTCTGCTTTATTTGTTTTAATTTAAACTCATTTGCAATTTTAAAAAAATTCATTTTAAGAGACATTGACGCATTTCAATTATCCTCCACGATCTAAGCTAAAAGTTCGATCACTATTTTATTTTTTCTTCTTAATTGTTTCTTTAACTATTAGATCGGTATATCTAATTTCAACACTTGCTTATTTTACTTCATATCAGTCAGTTTGCTTTCTGCTTTATTTCCTTCAATTTAAACTCATTTGCAATTACATTTTTTTAGAGACGCATTTTGAAGAGTGATCTTAGTGTAATTATTCTTCCTTTTGAAATGTCTCTTTCACTGTCGTAAAGGAACGCGTACTGATTAGAACATTCACGTTTTACAACTTTTTTTTTATCATTCTAGTTATATTATGTTTGTGTATACATATACATCCTTGCCAACTTTTAATCCCTTCCATTTTAATTTTTCCCAGTGGTATTAAAATTGAATTAAAATTTCAATTTTGAGCAACAATATATGTTGTATTTGAAAAATATCAAGTTGACATCCATGTAGTAGTAGAAAGTGGTAGCTCGGTGCACAGCCGCGAAGCGGCTTTAACCGATTCATCGAAATTTTTAAGTCGATAATGTTGGCTCAGATGTGGAGTTCTGAAATAAAAAGAAAAATGTTGATCACAGCCAGTGATCGGGTCGTGGAAAAGGCAAAGTCCTGGGTGGTGGAATTAGGCTTGGACATCGGAGATGAGGGTTTGTAGCATCTTCACTAGTTCAGCATTTTGGAGTAGCTCCTGCAATTCTTTAAAGATGAGGAGTAATCTTGTCGCCTTGTTAGTGATGGTCGTTGATTTCTTCTTTTTTTCTTTCATTGGTCTTTTGACATCCATGTTAGTAACACATAATAATATATATGCTTAAATTTTTAAGAATAGTGGTGATCAAAATTGTTTACAAATTAAGTTTATAAAAGAAAAAAATAGTATATATTTACTACCACTTTAAATATTAAAATAAAATTTTACACCAAATGCGTAAAAGTTGGAAAGTATAGATGTATATACATAAAAAGCGGAGATATTAACATCCTTCTCTATATACATAACTTCTCGAAAAAAAATACACTGGTGTACAAAAATTAAGGACGCAGTAGTTTTTCGAATGTAAGTATGATCAGCAGTGTTAAAAATCTATAGATAAAATACTATAGGATGCAAGAATATGGAAAAATAAACAATTTTCAAAAAAAAAAAAAAAATTCACAGGAACAATAAGGAACTTTATTGAAATATAGGATTAAAACACAATTGTATAAATGACCAAAACGTCAATATTACGATGGATTGATAGGGAAATTCCAGCCTTTAGTACGAAATTTGACTTCTATTTAGGATTGACATCGTCTTCCCCTGCTGCCGATTTGTTGCTGGCAACAGGGGACGTGTTGCCAAGTGGCTTCTTAGACTGTCCTTAGAGTGTTTAATAGGATTAAAATCCGAGGACCTCGCCGGCCATTCCATGCGTGCAATATCACTCTCCAACAGTTCCGTGACTGCCATGTACGGTGAGGTATAGCATGATCGTCCATAAAGATGAACTTAGAATCCACAGCACCTCCAAAAATCGCAAATGAGGAAAGAGAATCTTGGTATAATAACGAGGACCAGTGACTGAACCACCATGAAAGATGTGCAAATCAGTACGGGTAACAAGCATGATACCGCCCCGGACAAGAACCCCTCCTACTCCAAATCGTTCTCTTTCGATGATGTTAGGTGGGTTATTGCGTGTTCTTCCCTCTCTCCTGCTCTGTATGCGTCCAGAATCACTTTTCAGACTACATCTGCTCTCATCTGTAAAGAGTACTCGACTTCATTGCGCATGTGTTCAGTTGTTGGCTTCTCTGGTGAAATGGCCTTGTTGGAAAAAACCCGTTCTGGCTGTCGTTCTAATTGACACCCATGTTCAGTTTACTGGCCACGGTAAAATGGGCGTGCCTAGCAATTTCTTCTACTCTCAGTCGTTTGTTCTTTCTAGCCTGCCTGTAGGACAATACACTATTCGTCTACTGCCGTGGTTGTGCGAAGACTACCTCTGCTAAGCCTCCAGACAAGGAATTCACTTCGGTTAAAGTATATATACTGTTTAATACCATTCACGTCATAACTGAGTTTCTACCACCAGCTTCTTTCATTTCCTTAGGACACGCCCCTCGGTACGACATGATGCACATATTCTTAATTTTCTACTTTATTTTCCCGTCGTTCCTCATCTCAATAACCTTTCTTTCCGTTGTAATTGCCTGTTCCATTTTATATTAGTTTTTCCATTTCATCAATAATTTTTTCACTGTGTATTTTTTAAAATAATTGGAAAGGAAAATGTGTTTGTTATCGATTGTATTACAAGAATAAAAAAATTAATTTACCAGTTTTTTTATTTATTTTTTTAAGTAAAGTTTAGCTCTATCTCTGGTTAACTGTAAGATAGTTCTTTAAATCTCTATTATCCTTATGAATTAAGCCTGTTTGCATCGAATGCTAATAAATGCCAAACCTTCTAGCGCGAACGCATTTCAATATCGCCAGCTCTTGAGAGAACGTTGTACGGCCTCTGATTTACTTTTTTTAACACTAATCTATTCATAAGTAAGGAGAATTAATAAAAACTGATAAAAGAATAATATAGTTTTTTTGCAGACGATTTACTTCTACAGCGAAACAAAAAGAAAAATGATTTATCTCGCATTTGATATGTTAAGAGCATGTCAGCATAAGACGCGCCATTTTTAGTGGTTCAATCAAATCCAATGCTCTTGCAACGTCATAAAATTGTTTCTTTTTCCAAGAACGAATGTTCTTCTAGTATATCGAAATATGTCCCCTTGTCTAGGATTCCAGTAAGACTGCGAAACTAAATCTTTTTTTTTTAAATAATTATATGATATTTATCGTAAATGATAGCTCGAATTAAATTTCTGTTTGACGTGTTTAACTTTTGAAAACGTTTACATTGTCTTGAAAGAACATATGTATGATTTGGGAACGAAATAAAACTAGAAATATATGCCTACGCGGAGTAATACTTAAATCCTATACCGCAATGATCTTTTTTTTAACTTGCAACGGAGTAAAATAATTTAATAGTAGTTTCATTTCTTTTTACAGATTAAGTAAACCAATATCAGGAATGTAAATTGCTTCGCTTTCTACATCAGTGTTAATAAATATGTAGAGAATTGAATAGTAAAACTTGAAAAGTAAGGATAATTACGCCTACTCATAAAAGTGTTACTATGACTTAACTGCTATGAATTTAAACTTCATATAATACTTTGATATGTAAAGGTGGTAAAATTACTTAAAATAAAAAATACTAAACTAAAAATAATCAAACTTTAGTTACCACTACAAAATATTTTTTTACAAAGCTGTGCAAGTTGGCATCGCTGCAATAAAATTGTAAGAGTTTTTATCTTACAAACTATCAGAATATTTTAACATGAAACACTTTTTATTTTGGAATATATTAAGAATATATCTTTATTTTGAACTTCCATTCTTACAGTCTTTTTACAGACACAAATTTTCTGACTTAATTTTGTTAATTTTTATGTGAGTTTCTGGAAATAATCCTAAAAACTTTACTACCAATCGTTCTCTTTTGCGATTCCAGGAAGCATGCCGTGTTTTATCAGGCTTCATTCATTACTTCTACTTGTGTGTTGGTTGCTGGATGGCAATTTTAACTCATGCCCTCTTCAAGGGATTTATCAAAGGTATTGTAGACGGCAGAGTAATGTTGTACATGCTCATAGGTTGGGGTAAGTTCAGTTCAAATTATGAACTCACTATTCTAACTTTGTTCGTCTGCAAATATATCTTTCGTAATCTTTTAATATTTTTTTAATAACAGTACTGTATTGAATAGGATGGCCCGGGATATCCTGGTCGGCAAGGCGCTGGACTCTCGTTCGTGAGAACGGGAGTTCCAATCCAGCCGGCCGAAACCTCACCACATAGTAAATGGTGACTGGTGCACGCTGAATCTTACGGGTCGCAAAGTCCTCCATGTTCCCATAACAAATCAATACCTCTGGAGGTATTAAATTGGAGATTGATCGTTCTCTGGTTCAGGTCAAAATTAAAATCTGTGGACGAATGAATGGGTCCGCCCTATAAACGTGTGTGATGTATCGTTGTGGCAGATGTCGAATTCTTGTCCATAGATGGCGCCACTCGAAAAAAGAACAATCGCACTCCTTTCCTTAATGGCTTACGACAACAACAACATTGAATAGGGTGTATTTTGATGAACTATAAAAAAGTCTACTTTTGTCAAAATATATGAAATATGTGCTTGGAATTCATCACATTTGTCAATGCATTTAGGATGGGCCATTTTTTCTTTTTTAGATTCCTTAATGACAACCATATTTTTTATTTGGACTGCCCGTTTTCACCCCAAATGACTTTAAAATCTAATTCCTAAGAACAGAGCCCTCGTTGTTTTGACTTCCTTCTTCGGCTAGTGAAGGGCTATAACACGAAAACGTGAAGTCAAGGGCTTTGACAATTAGAATTTAGTTAATATAATTGCATTCATTAAATTACGCAAGTTTTAGAATATTTGAAAATTCATTCTATAAATAATAAATATACTTATTTAGTCTTGTTCTTAAAAAATTTCCATTTAAATGTAACGCTGATAAAATTTTTTGCAATATTGTATTTATTTTCGATTTAAATGGTGAGAAATATTTTTGACGCAGTTAACAAATATACTGGAAGTATAAAAAAGTATTGCAATTTTAATATGACACTAATAATACATTTTTAATTATTACAATTATAATTATTATAATTCAAAATTCTGAAGAAAAAAGAAACAGTTGTAGAAATTATAGGGAAAATAAATGTTGACATCACGTGCGTTAAAGAAAATGTCACATTTAGAGGTATCGCTGAGGTTTAATAACATGATTACGTTAAAAGAGTTCAGTTTATTATTCAACTTCAAAATACCGTAATATTTAATGAAATACTAATATTTCTCCTTTTTTATTCTGTTTTGCCATAAGAACACATAAATTCTTATACAAAAATCTAATTGTATGCCATAATAAATTTTATTAATATGATTTTTAGTTAAAGAGCTTAAAATAATTCAAATCCGTTTTTTTATGAATACTGCTTAAACTTTACTAAAGTTAGTTTTCTTTGAAAAAATTAGCGTAAATACACTTCTTTATTGAAGTGAAACTTCTTATGCGACTTCCAACAAGGTTGCGTTAAACGTTTAACGCTACTGTTGTCATGGAAACTAGATTTCTCTTTACGTTCGTTGAGCGCACGAGGTAAGAGAAAAACATAGTAGGTAATATTGGCGTTAAAGAAAACAAAGCGATATTCTTTTTAAATTCGCCAAGAAACCCTAATTGAAATTTAGAACACTTAGAAATAAGCTGATTTCTTATTATATTATTTTTTTTAAAATATATTTTATTATTAATATTTTTTAACTAAGCGAAATTTTTTTTAAATGAAACAAAGTATTGTATTTAAAAAGTTAATAAGTATATTTTTTTTATTAAATACAATTAAAAAATACTTTGATGCACATAGATACTCTGCTTTAGATACTTATTTTTCTATGTTTTTATTTTTTATTTTTGCCGGTTTTTATTTTACAAGTGAAACTTCTAATGCGACTTCCAACAAGGTTGCGTTAAACGTTTAACGCTACCATGAAAGCACTGTTGCGTTAAACGTTCAACGCTCCTGGGGAGGGGGAATGGAAAGAGCGAGAGTGAATGCGTGGCACTCGAACGCATGCGCGTAGAAAATGATAATTCAAAGATGCGATCCATTGTGAATTGTAAGCAATGTTAATAAAGTTTGTCTTAAAGAAACAATATGATTTCACTAAAAATCGATTTCTACCCCTTCCTATTTTCATTTCCACATTACGAAGTTTCACTTCTTCCGCGCGGAGGGACTCCACGCACTATTTTTTTTGTATTTATTTTTACAGGATTACCTTTGGTTTGGGTTGGAGTTATTGTTGCATCGACATCCAATTACGGTTATGAAGACAGGTAATTATTGTGTTTTATTACATTACTCGTTAATTTTTTTTTTAGGTATATTTCTCATACAGAGAAAAACTAAAGAGTAAACTAATAGAGAGTAAAAGTGAAACAAAATAAACTAATTTAACTAACATATTACTCACGTATTTTCATTTTTGTGTATTTATCATACTGTGAAAGACTAAAGAAGTTTAACTGCTTATTTAATTAAGGTGATACCATGAGTTCAAGTTATCTTACATATTTATAACACATGTATAAATTTCTAATTTTGTATATTTAATATACTATTTAAACACTAAAGAAATTCAACTTCCTATGAATTGAACATGCCACCGTGAGTTCATGTTATCTGACATATTACATGCGTATTTCCATTTTCGTATATTTTACATACTGTTTAAAACTAAATAAGTTCAACGTATTAGATATTTTACGTGACGCCGTGAGTTCAAGCTATCCGACATATTACTCGTGCATTTTCATCTGTGTACATTTCTCATAGTGTGAAAAACTAGAGTTCCTCTATCTAATTTTAGTTAGAGAGGCTATTGCTTCAAAGACATAGAGGCTGTGAATGGAGAGATAGTCGAATGGGTTAGCGAATCTCCGATCACACTTTCTTATTCGGTGTTGGAATTTTTTTTTTTTTTTTTTTTTTTTTTTGCTTGCTCGACAATTTTCTTGTTCGTTTTAATTTTAGTAGGATGTGATATTTGAGTTCTGGCATGTGTTAAGATATTGCTCATTTCGTGAAACAATGGCGTAACTGATATTTAGAGTACTTATCAGTTACGTCATTGTTTCACCAAATGAGCGATATGTTAACCCTTTATTAGATCATTTATTTCTAGTAAAGGTAAATTGAAGAATTTTTGGAATTCAAATTCTTATAAGAATAGTAATTGATATAAGAAAAGAAAAATTCATTTAACTTATAAAAAATTAATTTAAATTTTAATGCCATTTTTTTGGTGGTAAGTATATTTACCGCGACCTATTAGGAACTTATTGACTTTTATTTTTCTTTATTTATAAAATAAATGTTATAAATGCTACACACTTCAGGAATTATGCATTTTATTACTTTTATACGGTTTGTTATACTTAACATTGGTTGCCAATTTCCTTCAAACACACTTCAAGAAAGCTGAGGTTATTAACAAATAGGAACTTAAATTAAAAGTGGTAGAAAAGTTAACATGGACTTTAAAAATTAGTGGTAAGTATACTTACCACGGTTTTAGAAAGGGTTAAGATACGTTAAGAATGAAACTAAATCATTAGCATAATAAGATATTTTAATTAAAAGAGTAAATTATTGATAACTTTTCAAAAAATTGGCTTGATCAAAAAATTCTTATTTTTTAAACATATTTTTATCATTTAAATTGATATTTTTTTATTTCAAAGTTGCTCATTTTATTGAAAATTTTTATTTACACGTCGGATTCGTGATATCTTTGTGATGGAATCTCAATGGATCAAATGCTGGAAAAAAAAATCATTCTATTTTATCCCCAGTTCATAACTGCTTTCAGTTCATTGCTTTTCTGAAGATTAAAAAATCTATGACTACCGTGAATTTTTAACAGTAATAGATTCATGAGACTTTTTTTTACCCAATATTAAGTAAATAGTGATAAATATTTTGCAATTAAGAATAGTAAGAACTTCTCACGAAAACCAGCTGTAAATGAATTTGATTTCCCACCAGTTTTTTGTCCTTTCTTCCGTTTCACTTTCAGACCTGACCTTTCCCAACCAGCGGTTATCATAAATATCCACAGTTGACATTCATACATTTGAATTTCATTAACGTCGAACTAAACTTAAGAAATTTTACTCATTACTATTCACTACCACATGTATACAGATTGCTACTCACTAATATAAGGTTACTATCATTATTTGTGACATGTTATGATTTATTTGCATAACTTGACTTCAAATCGTGAAATAAAATTCTGTTCGATTTAACTTTCATTTAAAACAGTAGTTTTTCTGAGACTACAAACAAAAGCTGGATTGATATAACCGGGGGTCCAGTAGTGGACTGGTCGTTAAGACATGGTTCTCGACCGATCACCAAAGTCTAGCATCACTGGCTGCGGTCAGTGTACTGGCGGGTGACCACTTGGATCAGTCTACTTAGGGACCGAGGGCGTGTGGTATTGGTTCTCGTTAATCTGTTCTACCGTAAAGTGCTCGACTTCGCGTGCGGGTCGTTGGGCTACCAAAGCGGGGGTGCCATCCCCTCTGAAGAGGATCAAAATTGTGATGGCGTGTCTTCGGATCATCCTCAGGGATGTTCCCAGACCGTTTCCAATAGCCCATTGTGCAGCTCTAGTGCGACGTAAATGAACTACAACAACGGCATAACCGGGGAAAGTTATGACAGTAAGGCTGTTCAATGGTTTTAACTTTCTGGAAATAAGTTAGGTATCGTTTTAACATCGATTTACTTTAATTCCCATATATATTTTGGAAGATTGAAATAGGTAAAATAATTTGTTTTTCCCCATCTTAAACAGTTTCCTTTGAAATTTTCCTAAGTTGTGTTCACCCTGTAGGAAACTTTTAAGTAATTGTTTTTATGCATTTTAATTTCAGGTGCATGGTAGGACCCAGTAGAGCTTTGAGATGCTCTTTAGTTTGCCCACTTTTTCTCATCAGTGTGGTAAGTTCTTGGATATATTTTAAACACTCTATTTAAAAAAATCAATAAGACACAAAATATCAAAAAACGTAAAGTGGCTAAAAGTGTGGGTTAAAAAACAATTATGACCTTTATATTAAAAAAGTGAATAAAGTGTGCAAGGGACATTTTCAGATGCATTTATTAAAAAGAGGCTAATGATGGTATATGGATAAATTTATGGTATATGGATAGGTCTCTCAATATGGGTCAGTTTAACGAAACAAAGTTGTTTTTGCTTTCACTTTAATTTTAACAAAACTAATTCCACTTAAAATATCATCCACTCAACTTTACATTTAAACCCACACTTTAATAAATTTAAACATGCACTTGCAAAAAATATCAAACCTATGCAATGTTTCTTTATTGAGTTTTTATTTTTTAGAAACTGATTATAAATTGTACATTTTTAATACCTCATAGAAATATTAAAAACAAATGCACATCTGACAATAGCCAATATTTTATTCGATAATTGCAAATTGATCTATAAGAATTTTGTTTTGTACCTAATGAAAAAAAAACTAACTGACTGCATAGACCGTTTCCTTTTATTAGAGCTAGCTTTAGAGATAAAGTAGACTGTGAACCACGACTAATGAACAGAAAAATATAAGTGAAAAGTTAAGTGTAATATTACTAGATTAAAACTTAATTTCGCTTCAAAAATATACAAACCTCGAAAACTAGAAAACCGGCTCCAAATTTCAAGACTTACCAAACGTGAATGAGAAGAATAAAAAGATATAAAAAAATCACTAAGTTTCCAAAGGAAAATGGAGAAAAAAAAAAGAGGTTAATAAAATGAAAAACCCCAGTAGAAAAAAATGGAAAAAGCAAACAGAAAAAACCTCAGTGGCCGAGAGGGAAAAATCAAGGTGACATGAAATTTCCACTCACTATGGCGAGGTAGTGAGGAACAAATATATTAGCAAGAGAATAAGAATTCAAATGAATAAAACATGATTTCAGGGTATCAAGATGAGTAGATGTGACTAGGGTGAAAATAATTTTAGCACTGTCGAAGTTGAAGCTCTGCCTGATATTCCAACAATGTGCAGCAATTGATATTTCGAATTCTTGATAATAGACATATTTATCGTAATGCTTAATTCTAAATTTTTTAAGAGCGTCTACTTTGTCCCCTGTATCCAAAGTCACGCTGACCATTAACACTTTGCACTCCCATGTCCCCACGGAGGCCCCATTAACAGTCACCACTTAAAAATTAAGAAATTTTTATACCTTAATAATTAATAACCACATTATTTTAAGAATTGTAAAATTGTATAATTATACTATATTGTGTGTTTTAAACGCTATAGTGTTGGTATTAGAAACTGATTATGAATACTTTTAAACAGCATTTAAAAGTACCCGGAGTGCAAAGGGTGAATATGATAAAAGCCCCAACGATTATCCAAGCTAAAAGAATCTTTAATAAACTTATCGTAAGCCGCAATGGTTTAGGAGAAAGAGCATTGGGAACCGGGGTTCGAATCCCAGCGATGGCCGGTTAATACGAATTTTTCATCCAGCTTGTGCAGAATGTGCTGGCGTAAAATATCCTCAGTGGTAGACGAATCATGGGTTAGAGTCCTATTCCCGCTAGGCTCGTGGTCTTCCTCTCCATGTA
This sequence comes from Parasteatoda lunata, assembly GCA_949128135.1. Taxonomy (NCBI): domain Eukaryota; kingdom Metazoa; phylum Arthropoda; class Arachnida; order Araneae; family Theridiidae; genus Parasteatoda; species Parasteatoda lunata. The sequence goes on from OX421977.1 coordinate 13,047,876, forward strand.
AAGCAAATGGGAGTCAGTTCCATCGTAAAATCTTCCACGAAGGCGAATTTCTCTCAATGCTAGATCCAGGAGTTCCCTTGTCTTCTAGATTGGATTCAAAATTACAAAGCTAGAGAGTTAAATATTAGTAGTCGTTAACCCAAAAATTGGGTCGGCTGTTCAACGACGGTTATAAATTAAAACAAAATAGACTTATATTTAATTTTGTTAACAGGCCTAAAGAGAGCTTGAGAACTAAAACGGGAGAAGATATTAGCAATTAACAAACTGGAGAAAAAACCGGGTTTTTTTTTAAAACCGTTTTTGCATTACATAACCTCTTACGGCTGTTACATCGGGAAGTTACTGTACAACCATGAGGAGGGTGGCTGAGTTTTGACCGGCTCGTTCACCAGGAGTTGGCACTTGGCTCTGCCTTCATGACGTGGTATCCGACGATACAATTTCGCTATTTTTGGAAGAAGGATGTGAATAATCCTGAACAAGATTGATATTTGGCGATCGTATGGCAAAAATATATATTTCGCAATTCGATTTTTATGTACTTAATATTTCTTAAATGCCGATATATTTTAAGTTATTATTAGAAGCATCTCTAGTAATATTTAGGATATCACAGTAACATCATCAATATAGTACATCATATTTTATATATATAGTACATCATATATTGGAGTCCGAGGAGGTGGAGCCAATTTCAACTCCTGGTGAGCGAGCTATACAAACGCCTCCTATAACTGAAAGCCTCCACACGGTTTTTTATAAGTAGTCCGATCAGACCACTGTGAAGGATATCCACTTCCCGAACGAGTCACTTAATGGAAAATCTAGTTAAAATAAGAAAGTGGTAGCAAATATATGACTTAAAATTTGTTTTATTTATGAATATTATTGGTTTGCCTTATTCACTTGTCAACCACTACAGATTCAATTCTCTAATATATATGATGAATTTCTCTCAATTACTTTTATAAAAAAAAAAAAAAGGGGGAGCCTCCCTGGCCGAGCGGTATCGCTCGCCAAACGCTCTGTTAAACGTGGAGGTGGCGGGTTCGAATCCCGCCGTAACCCTGGATGTATTCCTTGTGATGTCTTTCTCTATATTGTGCTATCTGTCTTTCTACTTGACAAAGGTATATAAGCCTTAATTGAGCACACAAGCCTGCAAATGTATGTTGTATCAATCAATACTTTTATAAAAGGTTTTGGGTTAATGCGCACAACTGGTTCACTTTTTAAATAGTCTGCGTGGACTACTAATTAAAGCAGTGTGGAGGCTTTTTGATGTAGGAGGTGATGGCTATACATAGTGTGTGCAATTAACCATTTTGATACATAGGTAATTCTGGCCTGCCAACTTCCACGCTTTTTGCAAAATATTTTTCAGATTTGAAGATTTTTAAAAACCAACGCTTTTAGAATATTTGATAATTTTTCCAACATTTTGAAAGCCTTACCAGGAAAATGCTGGAACAATGTGGCGTTGAATATAAACTTTTTAAATAATTTGTATGTACTGGTGTGGACAATAAATTTAAATGAATAAAAAAATAATACTTTAAAACATAAACATAGCTACCACTAGAATAAATATTTACAAAAAACGCTGAATGTTGGCAGCCCAGGTTAAGGCTAAATGAGCCCCTCCCCTAAACGCAAAGATTTTAATAAGCTTTTACTTTTCAAATTCAATAATAGCTGCTCATCTCAATTATTTAGTTTTACCTAACAGAAGCAACATTTCGTATACTTTATAACTGTTAACAAGCACTAGTAATCATGGTTTATCATTATTTCAAAAATAAGCTAGAATTGAAATGATGATACAACCATTATTTTTTTTTTTTTTTTTCGTTTTCAGACAAGTGACAATCTTGCCTGATATTATAAACTTGTTTTTTTTTCCTGCAGAGTTCTCTTGTGTGGAGCTTAGTAATTTGCTGTAACTTAACTTCGCCTCAAATTAAAAGATTTGAAGTGGTCCAAGAGCTTAAGTGAGTTTTATTAATATTTTCATAATAAATGTTTCCCCTTATTTCTTCTACAAACCCAATAATGTCCGACCTAAACTTTCATGAAAAATAACTTTTTGAAGAAATGACGGAGAACATATAGGTCTAGAATAAGTAAATATTTCTATTTTTTAGCTACCACTCTTTTCTGAAAGTACTTTTAACATTTTATAATTTTTATAACCAGTAAATTATTATTTGATATTAAAATTTCTCGTTTGTACAACAATTGAGCTAAAAAAGATTATTTTTTGAAAGCGAGTTACAGAATTAACGCTAAAGATACACTACCCTACAATAATGGAAGAGACACTTTCAATTTTTGACATTTTTTTAAAAATTTCTCATGAAATACTCAAAAGTATATTTAGTAACTTTAGAGTTCTTTAGTTCATGTCATTTTTAATACTATGCAATAAAGTTTAAAGCTTTCAGAGTTTTGAATCACGAAAGAAAACTAGGATTTTTAAACACCCTATGCCAGAAAATCAAGCACTAAGCTTGTAACTTGTATCAATTTACTTTAATTGTTATTTACAACAACTGTATAAAATTTCGTAATTCTAGCTTAAATATTTATAAAGATCTGAACATTTGTATAAAAAAAAACTCATTTTTTTTATCTTAAGTTTTTTTTTTTTTTTTTTTAGCTTTCAAAATATTCAGTAAAATTATATAAAATTTTTGGGGCAACTTAAAATTAAATACAAAAATTTAGACTTAAAATTTGAAAGAAGTTTAAACTACGCAAGATATCAGTATTTAGAGTAGTTCTTTTCTACTGCGCATGCGCAAAAAAGATTTACATTTGTTTTTTTAAAAATTTTGTAGTGAACCGTATTTGGCAACTAATGAAAAAAGTCTCATTTGAATATCTTAAAAATGTAAACAATTTCGAGCCATTTTCAATGTAGTTTTTGTACTTGTTAAAATAAAGCTCAAAATAATCAGAAGTTAATACTACCTCTCATCATCTACAGCTTTATTTTAAAAGGTACAAAAACTACATTGAAAATTGCTCGAAAATTTTTACGTTCTTAAGATATTCAAATAAGAAATTTTTCATTAGTTGCCAAATTTCGATTCACTACAAAATTATGAAGAAAATAATTTAAACTTTTTTCGTACATGCTTTTTCCATAAAACTACTTTAAATATTCATATCTTGCGTAGTTATAAGAGAACTTTTTTAAAATTTTAAATCAAAATTTCTGTATTTAGTTCTAAATTGCTCCAAACATTTTGTTTAATTTTACTAAATATTTTTAAAGTTATAGCAAAAAGACGTGAGACAAAAAAAATTAATGTTTTTTACAAAATTAATCATATTTGTATAAATATTTAAGCTAGTCTAACGAAATTTTATGCAGTCATTGCGACTAACAACCAAAGCAATTTATACAAGTTACAAGTTTATTGCTTGATTTTCTGGCATAAGGTGCTAATAAAATTTGTTTTCTTTCATTATTTATTGTTGCTCCCTCAAACCTTTAAGAGCCTCAAATTTTATTATTAAATTTTATTACTTTAAATCACATGTCAAACACTGTACCCATGTACAGTGTACACGAAAAAAAAAAAAAAAAAAACTGACCACCCTTCATAACATTTGTTTTAATGTTCGGATCTTCCCGTTCTATGACTCATTCTTGATGGTTTGAGAGAAGGACATCAAATAAGCTGATTAATTAGTGCAGACGATGTTTCAAGTTCGGAAATCAGACTCAAGAACGTGCTTTTTCTGAATAAACATACCTTTTTTTCGACAGGTTCGGATTTCTTACCCCTAAACTGAAGGCGGTTGACGCAATCTGGGAAATATTGTCCAAAAGAGCGGTTCAAACTTTATGTTAATTTTATTTTTTTGCGTATTTCACCATATCTCGAGAACTTCGTTGAAATTTTTTTGTAGGGAACTATGAAATTCATATATTCAAAAACAATTTCATGCAAAAAATAAAGTTTAGTTGATATTTATTTTTATTTTATTTTATTATTAGTCAAAAAATTTTAAAGTATACAATTTTTACATCATTTTAAAGTATGTAATTTTACATGGGAACATACAACATTTGATGGAAATTGCTTAAATAGTTCCTGAGAAATTGAATTTTAAACGCACTTCTTTGAAGTTCGATTTCTCAAGAGCTATGTTTTACCGATTTTACCAAAATTTTATATTTGCCTCGTAAAATTACACACGCAATTAAAACGTACTTAATTGGTTGAATAGTTCTTAAGAAATCGAATTTTAAAAAAATCATATATTTAAAACTCGAAATATTCAACCGATTTCGCCCAAATTTTGTATTTTGCCATGTAAAATATGGTAATTTAAAATAAAGTAAAAAATTTTATACCTTACAATTCAAAATTATTTCGACTATTATTTAATAAAATAATAAATATCTACTAAGATTTCTTTCTTGCATGGAATTCTTTGAATATATGTAATTTATAATTGGGTGGGAAAACATTTCAATTACGCTCTTCTGACAAAACTCATATTTCCCAGATTGTGACTACCTTCTGGGATTGTGACTACCTCTATATTTTGGGAGTCAGAAATCCGACGAAAAAAGGTATGTTTATTCAGAGAAAGTACGTTTTTCTGCCTGATTTCGTAACTAAAAACTGTTGTCTGCACAAATAAATAGCATATTTGAGTTCACCCCTTCAAACCATTGAGTCCTGAAACGTGAAGATCCGATCATTAGATCAAAGGATATTCAGAGTGGTCCTTTTCTTGGTGCACTGTACTCTACTAATTACTCTAAAAGTTCAAAATAAAGTATTAATTCCACTAGTATCTTAAAAGTTATGGATTTGTCTGAGAAACATGACTACTTTACTCAACCTTAGCCTTATAAGATGGAATTTTCATCAAAATATTGTTAGAGAGTTTTGCAGAGAAGTTGACAGAGCTACTTAACCAAGTACATTTGACGAAAATGAAAGTCGGAACTAATCAGCATTGCGAAGCGTATGACGTGTGTACTAGTTGTGTAAAATAAAAAATAAAAATTACCAACGGCTATCAAAACTCGAAAAATTCGAGAAAATATTATTTGGTGGTATGTTTCCTTTATGTTACTAAGGAACTGCTAAATATTTTATATTGCAGGGTGGAGGAACAATAATTAGCAGTTCGATGCAGAATTCTAGATACTCTTGAGTTGAACACAAGAAACTGAAGCATATGATACAAAACATCTCTCTTTCTCCCTTTTGAAAACCTGAAGCAAAACAAAACTGCAAAATGATTTCATTTATACCTTCCAGCTATCAATATGCACTTAGAGTGGGATTTCTAAATTAAAATCTGAACTGAACCAACGCCTCCTACAACTGAAAGCCTCCACACGGTTTTTTAAGGTAGTCCGATCAGACCGCTATGAAGATGAGCCATGTTTACGAATGGGCCCTTTAATAGAAATCTAGTAAAAATAATAAAGTGGTAGCAAATATATGTCTAAAAATTTGTTTAATTTATGAGTATGATTGGTTTGTCTTATTTACTTTTCTACCACTACAGATTCAATTCTCAAATACATATGAGAAATTTCTCTCAGTCACTTTTAAAGGAGAAATTGGGTACATGTCCACAAACGATTCGCTTCTTAATTGGTCTGCACAGACTACTTATTAGAAACCGTGTGGAGGCTTTTTGATGTAGGAGGTGATGACTGAACTTATTGCGTGTACTGCATGTCTGCTTTAGTCTACTATAATTCTGAAGTTAATTGTTTGTTTTTTTACTTCTGTACAGCTTAAATAATATTAATATTATAATAGAAATACAAATTTAACTTCTAAACTTTTCTTATCAATATATAAAAAACACTGTATTGTAAATTATGAATTCAATGCCCATTACATTTTAAAAGAAATAACTACCAAATATTTAAAGTGGTAGTTATGGCTTATACTAGACAAACTGCTCTACTTTCGACAAAAGTTTCATAAAATGAAAGTCAATATGAAAGGTAATACTAGTAAATACTCATTTTCGCTTGAAGTCTCACCCCGGAATGACTGCTAAAAATATGCATTTTATATCAGGCTTTGTATGTTTACATGTTGTGGTGAACAAAACAATTCAAAATTAAATTTATTTAACTAAAAATAATTTTAACTTCGTGTACCACTGGAAAATATTTTTTACAAACAGGCATCCCTGCAATTAAATATTAAAACAGGGCAGCTTTTGGCGAACCATAAGATTCTAAGTAAAAAGCAAAACATCAAAGTAAGTACTGAACAAAAAAAAAGCGAAAGCATGTATATTAACTACTACTGCCCGCGGGCCAACTGTGGACAGCCGGTACGTTTTATTCGGACCGCGAATAAAATTTTAACTTGCCCATCCGTGGCGAATATTAACAATTTACATTACACATTCATTTTTCTTGTCTACTTTCTTTAAAGCTATTTTTGTTGTTTCTTTTTTAACAAAGTACTGATGATCATTTTTCTTTCTCTCTTTTTGTTCTTCAAAACATAAATTGATGGAAATAGACAGCTTCCATTACTAAAATGTTGAAAGCAGAAGTTCTTCATTAGAACAGCTCTAGATTGACGCCAACGAGCGTTTATCTTTCTCGAGGAGCAGACATACGGAATAATCTAATATAAGTGAATTGTACTTAACATGTGGCAGACAGCGTATTTTAAGCTCCAACGAGTCCTGCCGGCGTGAGTTCTAACATTAATTATTGCGTATGGAAATATTGCACACATATAACGTTATAGTGAATAGTGGTTAAATTATTAAATGTATAAACTAGCCAGTCCTTTTTTTGAGTTATTTGTAAAATATTTTTACCTCAAAATAGCTACTAAAAAACACAAAGTTAATTCAGAGTCCCGTGCTTTCAATGGTGAACGGACTTAGAAATATATTTTTTTTACAGTTGTAAAAAATAAACCAGTATGTCTTGTCTGCAATGAAGCTGTAGCAGCTTTTAAAGAATAAAATATTAACCACATTTTACAGTCAAGTACAAGAATGCCAGCTGCGAAGCAATATCTGAATGTGAAAGAAGACAAAATGCAGAAAGTCTTCTTAAAGAATTATCAGGCCGACTAAATTTTTTTAAGAAGATAATCTATGTTCGAGGAGCAGCTACTCATGCAAGTTACATTGCAGCATACAATATTGCTAAAAATAATAAATCTCTTGGTGATGGGAAGATTGCTAAACAATGAATGCTTCAAGTTTGTAGTGTTTGTAGACCAGACATGAAAATTAATTTTGAGGCTATAAGCATATCGTGAAGAACGGTGACTTTTAAAATCGAAGCCATCGATAAAAATTTGACATCACAATTAGAGTCAAAGGTTGCATAATTTAAATTTTTCTCGATAAATATGCATGAAAGCACTGATACAAATGATACTGCTTAATTAGTATTATTTATAAGAGGAGTAGATGCGAACTTTAAAACTACCGAAGAACTGGCGAGCATGCGTTATAACTACAACGGGGTGTGATATTTTTCGTGAGTTTCAGGAAGGACTTTTAACTCTGAAAGTGCCCATAAGAAAAATATGTAATAGTACTACTAATGGTGCACCAAATATGACAGGGGGAAAAATCTGTATTTCTAGGACTCTTTAATCAGAACTATCCAAGGAATAACGTTATTTTTCTATTTTGTGTTATACGTCAAGATGCTCTTGTAAATCTGCATTGAATATGAAACCCGTGCTTGATCCAGTAGTAAAGCTTGTTAATACTATTCGATCTCGTGGGTTTACTCACAGGCAATTCCGAGATTTCCTTCAGTCCGTGCAGAATGTGTTCTCGAGCGAGTTTGGCAGCTGTAAGACAACATTGTGTCGTTCTTCAATGAGAAACAGTGTTCAGCCATCACCTCCTACATCAGAAAGCCTCCACACGGTTTCTTATAAGTAGTCAGCACAGACTATTTAAAAAGTAAATAGTTTGAGCGTATGAAACCAAATTCTATTTTAAAAGTGATTGAGAGGAATTAATCATATATATTTGAGAATTGAATCTGTAGTGGTAGACAAGTAAATAAAACTAACTAAATCATATTCATAAATTAACACGTTCACGCCGGGGTGACCCACCGGTGGGTTTAGATTTTCTCATCTTGGCAGCGCACCGGAGTAAAAACTGGTAACAAATAAATTTCATTTTTTAGTTTTTTTCCGGGAATAATAAAAATCCATAACTACCAATTGTTTTTAACGGATGCAATTTTTATATTGAGTAGCTTCTTCACCGTGATAAATTTCCTTACAGTGAATTGTTATTGCAGAGAATAGATTACCTCCCTAATATTATCAAATATTGAAATAGTACTTCTACCAGTATTTTCACTTTTCCCGGCGTGAGCGTGTTAAACAAATTTTTAGACATATATTTGCTAACACTTTCTTATTTTTACTAGATTTTCTATTTAAGGGCTCTTTCGTAAACTGGTTTACCTTCATAGTGGACGGACTACCTATAAAAAACCGCGCGGAGGCTTTCAGTAGTAGGAGGCGTAGGAGTGCGAAATATTAGAAGATACAGAATGGCTTTCAGACTTTGCATTTTTCCCAGATCTTCTTTGTCATGTGAACAACTTGGATGTTAGATGCAAGGGAAAAATCAATTCATCGATTATATTTGGACTCATCTCAAAGCTTTTAAACTAAAGATTAATCTGTTTGCTGGAAAGCTAGCTAAGTACGACTTGTCTCATTTTCTCGTGATTAAAAACCCTCAGTAAATAAGGAAAACTTTAAGGATTGTGAAGATGGTTTGAAAAAACTCCATCTTGAGTTGAATGCATATTTCGAGATTTCAGTGCCATTCAAACAGAATTACATATTTTTACCATGTCTTTCAACGTAAATTGTGAAAATAAATGCAACTTGAATTCATTGAGTTGCAGCTTAACAATCATCTGTAGCAGTTGTTTCTAAACTGGCCAAAGTTTGAGTTTTGCAAATTATTGACGGATGCTAGTTTCGAAAATAATATCTAATGCCCAGAAAATCAGTGCTATATTTGCTTCATTTTATATGTGTGAACAATTGCTTTCAACTATGAACCTTAGAAAAAATCATTCTAAAAGTAAACTAACAGACAAGCATTTAGCCTCGCTTCTCAAAATAAATACATCTCACTTCGACTATCTATATTAGCAGATCAGGTAGTTTTCTCCCCTTTTGGAGACAATTTCTCTCAGTGGTAGCTAAGTTTACGTTTTATCCTCTTCAGATCCAGGCCTAGAAAGCAAGACGGAAAAGAGAAAGCACTAGTACTAGAAGTATTTCAATAATAGATAATTTTTGGGAGGAATTAATTCATTTTGAACAATAAACAATTTATAGCCATTCATTTTTTCCAGGGGGGAGGAGCAATTGTATATATAAATTGTATCCAATGAATATAATTGTATGTAAAAAATTTGGTAGTTATGGAGATTTTATTATTCCCGAAAAAAGGTAAAAAAATGAAATTTACTTGTTACCAGTTTTTACTCTTTTCCGTATTGATATACAGTGGGTGATCGGTTAACGAACAGATCGGTTAATGAACAAATCGGTTAACGAACACTTTCACGAAAGATTTTTGTGTTCGGATAACGAACACTTTCAAGAAAGATATTTTGTGTTCGGACAACGAACACATATTCGAATAATGAACAAAACGAATTCTAACGAACACTTCTCAACCTGAAAAAAAATTAATATTAACATTTGTTATTATTTTGCATACAAAATAAGATCACTGAAAGGAGAAATGTTTGAAGCATGCTTAGTATTGATAATTACTAAATGAAACTTGAATTAACAATGAATTTAAAGGTCATTCAATAATTATTATTATGACTAAAATCAATGCACACTTGAATACTTCAATTTCAACATGAATATCAATATTTTCTGGCAGCTGATAAGTTATGGGCGAGTGGATGTGCTGACATGGCGAATAAATGAAGTGAATTCTTAATTTTTTTAAACAGTGCAGACTATAAAATTTAAAGGTGCCGATGACGCGCTACCGCCGTAAAAATACGTGAAATATGAGAAACGGACTAAAACTCGTTTTTCATCTCTCCTGAATTATGTTGCTTACCTATTAAACTTCAAAGTTCTATTGAGAAAAAAAACTCCAATAGAATATTCATACAAATTAGACCATCAGTTTCAGTTTCATTCAAAACAGAAACTTATTTCGTTTTGAGCGCTTCCCCCTCTCGTTAATTCCCCGTCCCATTCATTGTCTTGAATGACGAATTCCAGACTTTTTTCCAAATAGTCAATCGCCTTTTAGTCGCCACTGGCAACCCTGAAAGTGGTAATAACACACGTGAGGTGCTAACGTGAACCATATCACGTAGCAGTGAGGCACGACTCATTTTTGCATTGTCACGTACCGCAGTGTGCGCTAAAACTTTGTCAACTGTGTACGCTAGTTGGTTCCTCTAAAATTTTCGTGTGTGCTTTTATGAACCCCTTATAAAAAAACAGAAAATTTGACAATATTATGGGTCTCAAAAAGCATGGAGTGTCAAGAACTGTGCTCACTATAAACACCAAGCGAGAAATGATAGCCAAAGTTGAGAGTGGACAGAAAATGGCTGATGTTGCGAGACAGAATGGCTTCGGTAGGGCGCTGGGCCCGTATCCAAGAGGTCGTGGGTTCGATCCTCGCGGCCGAAGACTCCCCGTGTAGTAAATGGTGACTGATGCACGTTAAAGCTATCGAGTCTCAAAGTCCTCCATGTTCCCATAACAAATCAATACCTCTGGGGGTACTGATCCAGGAGTTTCCTTGTCTTCTGGATTGGTTCAAAATTACAAGGCTACGGAGTTGAGCATTAGTAGCCGTAAACCCATGAAATTGGGTCGGCTGTTCAACGACGGTTATAAAATAAAATAAAATATTAGCAAAGCAAAATATCATCAAGATGACTCAAGCAGCTGAAGGAGTAACGAAAATCACATCTGCAAAGCAAGGAAGTGCCATCCATGATAAAATGGAGATGTTGCTTTTAGTTTGGATAAATAAATGGGAATTGAAACGAGATGTAACTAGTATGCCTATCATTCAAGAGAAGGCTAGAGAAATTTTTGAGAAATTGAAAGAACAAACTCCAGGTTCGTCATCCGAGGAGTTAGAACTCAAGGCTACCACTGGCTGGTTTAAAAAGTTTAAAAGAAGGTCTGGAATTAAACATGTATTAATGCATGGTGAGTCTGCTAGTGCAGATAAAGAAGCAGCTGAGAAGTACTGTCACAAATTTCAAGAATTCATTGAAACAGAAAGGTATCGTCCACAACAAATATTTAATTGTGATGAAACTGGTTTGTTTTGGAAGCGCATGCCGAACCGTACCTACATCACGAAAGATGAGAAAAGTGTTCCTTGGCATAAACCTATGAAAGACCGATTGACGTTACTTTTGGGAGCTAACGCTAGTGGTGATATGAAGCTTAAACCATTCTCGTTTACCACTCTGAGAATCCCAGAGCATTAAAAAAAATTCCATAATTAAGAGAAAACTTCCAGTAATGTGGAGATCGAATCAGAGGGCATGGGTCACGCAGTATCTTTTCAAAGAATGGCTATTTGAAGTTTGTGCCCCGAGCATCAAGGACTACCTTGATACCAATGACTTGCCGTTGAAAGCACTGCTTCTATTGGACAATGCACCAGGACACCCAAAGGATCTTGAAGATAATTTGTTGACAGACTTTCCCTGGCTGACAGTTCAGTTTTTACCTCCGAATACGACTTCTCTGATTCAGCTGATGGATCAGGAGGTTATTGCGGTTTTCAAGAAATTGTACACTCGCGCGCTGTTTCGTCGGTGTTTTGAAGCAAGCCAATTCTCCTCAACAAAATGACTTTAAAAAAGTTTTGGAAAGAAAAATTTGACATTCTTGAAGCTATTCGTATCATTCATAAGGCGTGGTCAGAAGTCACACAGCGACAGTTGATTTCTGCTTGGCGGAAGCTGTGTCCATCCTTCGTTCAAGGTGACAGAGGTGATCAGGGAGACACCCCTGAAATTATGGATGAAATTTTGACAACTGCTAGAGATTTGGAATTGGAGGTGAACGAGGATGACATAGAAGAGCTCATAATGGGACATGAAGATGAACTGATGATAGAAGAACTCCAAGAAATTTTGAATGAAGAACACCAAGAAACACAGCGAAATGTGTCTCCTTCTGAATAAGAAGAAAACGAAAGAGGACCAATGCCGACATCTGCCATTAAAGATCTTTTGAAAAAGTGGGAGGAAATGGTCTTAGAATGGCACCCAAACCAAGCTGATGTCAGTAGGGTTGGGAATCTTTATAACGACAATGCTATTAATTACTTCCGGAAAATACTGAAAAAGAGAGAAAGCAATCGACATTGGACAGGCTCTTCAACGCCCCATAAGCAAAAAATGAAAAGGACTGATTAATATGCAAGACTATATGTATGTATTATTTTTTAAAAAACTTACTAAGAAATTATAAATTTTTTAAAATTAAATTTTTAGGGTCTCCAGAACGAATTAATCGATTTCACATAGAAGTCTATGGTGAATCGATGATCGGTTAACGAACAATTCGGATAGCGAACATAGTCTTGGAACGGATTATGTTCGTTAACCGATCACCCACTGTACATCAATTTTCAGCCCTGTTTGGATCTTATACAACACGTTCAAGCAAGCTTGAATTTTTTTAAGTGGTAGCCAGATTAAAAAAAATATGCATACTTTGAAGTATTTAATATCTACTAAAATTATTTTCATTTCACTTATCGTTATATGAAAATTTAAAAAAAAAATCGTTTTATAAAAATAGCTAGAGATTAACTTTTTAAAATTTTAAGCAAACTTGAGAAAAAGTTCATCACCACTCTTTTATTTTTTCATGCTACGGTCACCCTGTAATTTGTGAGGCATCCTAATGGGTGCCTTGGCTCTGAAGAGGTTAATGTTATTTTCTTTGTTTCGTAAATTTGTTTTAAAATTATTTTCCTCACTACTATATCTATAAATTATTCAAAAATTTATTTAAAACACCACTTTATATTAAAATCCTTTCGAGGGTTAGGCTTTTAAAATGTCATCAAAATTTACGAAAATTCTGAGAGCTTTGCTTTCTAAATGACCACCACAATCTAAAATATTTTGCAAACAAGCTTAGTAGTTGGCTGGTGTACATAATTGAACTTATATAAGTGATGCCCTAAAAATTAAGAAATTTCTACCACTATTGAAAAATTTTAAAGCCTGTGGAAAACCTTCATCCTAGTGTTCTTAATTTTCTTTTACAAAGGTTCGAAGATTGTAAATAATAAAATCGCAACCTGCTAGTTGAAGTGGCTGCTATTTCATGCTTAGAACCTAAAGATAAGAGTTAACACATTGAATGCCAGGCTAATTTTACATGGCTTGCCCGTCTGGCCAAACGGCAAATAAAAACAAAATAAATTTGCAGATATTAGACAGATTTTGCTAGTTTTTTTAAAAGTTTTGCATGACATATCTGAATAAAGTGGTGAATTATATACTGCTACAAATCGAATTGTTTAAAAACGAGGTGGATAAAAATCTACTAAACTGAATTTATTAAACCAAGAATCACAATAAATAAACTCACACTTGAAAATATTTATTTTCTGTCAGGAGCAGGTTTGCATCTCTGTGTATATAAATAAAACTATTTTTTGTGTGTTCTATATTGCATTAATTTCTTCAAACCATTTTAGTAATGTTAAAAATATTTTAAAAAATTAAAATTTACCTTTAATAATCTTGGCTTTGCCGGTCACCGGTGACCCCCGTGGCCCAACGAAACAACTCAGTGCCGGTCACCGGTGACCCCCATGGCATTCAACGTGTTAATTTTTATAGATGACTGTGTTATCCTTGAACTGTTACTGGCATGTCTCGAGGTAAGCTCATAAAATTCAGGTAGAAAATTTTTGAAAAAAATTAGATATTCTTGTATAATTCTTTTCTGGCAATGCAAAGATGCAAACATTTAATTTAAATTTAATAATATATGAATATGATTTCGTAACGGGAAACTTGACAGGAGAAACCATCAGAGGAATGTTGAAACAGAATTTAATACATAATATATACTACCGTATGTATTTAATTAACATTAATATAATAATAACCATGTTATAAAATATAAAAGAATCTGTGTTTGTTTTCAGCTGTAGCACAAAAATGCTGTTTTTTCTCTCTTTGTATTTCATGGGTGTTTGGATCCCAGGATTGGTGACATGGCTTGAAATAGACACTGTCAACCTGCGAGGATGGAGGAAACTTTTTCACATTTTTAACTGTTGGATTGTAAGTGATAATCATCATCTACTTCTCTTGCATATCTAATTTTAGGCATATTTGTTTTCTTCTCAATTTCAATAACTTTATTTTTGGATATTTGGAATGTTTTTGTTTTATAATTCAATTATTTACTTTATTGAACTTTAGGTAGTTCGGCAGAGTACCTGTATTTGATCACCTCACATTTTATTGCTATGTACACAATACTAAAATTTATTCACCATCTATTTCTTGTAACTCTGTCATAATTGATTGCATTGTCTAAAAAGAGTCATTAAGGAACAACTTCATATTGATCAAAATTATAAATTAATAATTATTTTATTTAATTCTTTAAATATATTAATTTGAATAAATAAATAAGAAGTTTTTAATTTATACCAAAAAACAGTGTTGTTGCTAAATAATTTTCAGCCTCTCTGGATAAACTATAGCATAGAGTAAGTATAAGAGTATAAGTTGTTTTTACACATGTATCTAAAACACTAGCTAGTTGCAATCCAAGATAAATGAAAAAATTTACATTTTGTGTACTGAAATTGTAAGAACTATAAATTTGGAGACATTCGTTTGGATACAAGACAAAATGTGTTAGAGTTTTTTCAAGCAAAATACTTTTATCGCCTCTATAAATTTTTTTAAAAATTTTCAAATTAATTACTTTTTTTTAGTTTTATTTTTATTCCATAAATTTTAGTTTTATTTTCTTTGAAAAATAATTAGTTAAGAAATTAGTTTTAATTTTAGAAATCAGTTCAATAGAGCTTTACTCATTCTACTTTTATTTTATTCATTTTTCAATTGTTTCTTTACTGTCGATTGAAATAAACAGAAAATAAAACTTACATGAAACAAAAACACTGCCACTATTTCTAATTCTCACTAAAATCATAAATCGCATAAAATAATAATTAACTCTCTGGTTCCAATTATAGATAACAGTAGAAGTTACATGAAACAATAATACAAATGAATAAATAATCTCAAGAAACAAAAGCGTAAAGATATACTTGATAATAAAAATTTCATTTGCATCAACTTCCAACGAGTCTTGAGAATGGGCTCCTATTTCAAGTGCTTAGAGCATATCAACTTTTACCACATTCGTAAGGTTATGATATAAAGGTTTTTGTTTTCAATAATACATTCTGTATTTGTAATTCTTCATTAAAATATGTAGTTTAAGCCATTAAGTAACACCTATCTATATATACTTAATGTGCTATGTATTTCTGTTTAATTTATGATCAAAAATATATTATTTTCTATTCAATGAATATAAATTAACAGAAATTTGCTTAACTCTTTCAGGGTGTTTTTATAGTATTTCTTCTTGGATGTGGTTCAAGGCAGTTTAGATATGCCGTTTTGGAAAAATATGTCAAATATTTGAATAAAATCTTTCGTGTAAGTATGTCTCGCAATCCAAGTTTTTAAAAAGTTGAAAATTTAAATTTCGCTATTGAATTGCAAAAATGGATAAAAATGCGCAAAATAAGATAATTTATCTTCTATTAGATATCTTTGATTATCTATTAGATGTCTTAGATTAGAAAATATAAAAATGTTTGTTTAAAATGTCACAGCACTCCAAGATTTTATTAGCTTATAAATTCGAAAATCGAAAGCTTAATTTTTACTCATTGTATGTTTTTATAATTAAGTGAAGTAGAAAATTTCTATTCACAGGCCAGCCAACAACTACACTTTTTTCAAAATATTTTATAGAGTGGTAGATATTTAAAAACCAAGCCATTCAGAATTCTTGGTAATTTGCCAAAATTTTAAAAGACTCACCACACGTGAGAGCTGAAATGAAGCAGTGTTGCATCAATCAGCTGTATGCAGTGATGTGGAATACGAGCTCGAATGAATTAAAAATAATACTTTAAATGTTTAACTTCGATACCACTAGAATAAAGTTATACAAAAAGCGTTAAAAGTTGGCAGCCCTGTATTCACATAAACCAAGCGCAAAGATATGCCATTATTGCATAACGCTGGGTTAAAGAATACTGCAGTGTAATGATGCGAATATACCACGATCTATATACCCGAATCCCCGTGTGCGCTAACTTGATTTTACAAAATACAGCTTTGCCAACTTTCTCCGCTTTTTGTAAACATTTGTTCTAGTGGTTGCTCAGTTTTTTTTTAATGTATTATTTCTTATTTATTTGAACGCATTTTCCACACCACTACATATAAATGATTTAAAGATTTCATGTACCTTTTTGTTTCAACTCTTCGGCTGTGAGGCTTTTTAAAATGTTAGCAAAATTACTATAAATATTGACTTTTAAATGTTTAGCACTCTATAAAATATTTTGCAAAAAGCGTAGTAGTTGGCAGGAATGCTTTATAGTGGTCGAAAAAATGTTCCTCACGAGCCTCTTTTGCTATTTTTGCAATTCGGGATGGATTAAGTGCCGGAGAGGATAGTATTTACCTGGAAATAAGCACCCCAGTCAAGACATCGTATCAGATAAACAAAGATTAGATACACCATAGACATCAAATTGTGGCACTTTGAAATGGTCGGCAAACCATGGCCTAAAGACTTATGTGGTATTTTTTGCGGCTATTATTTGGATTACGTGTGGTAGAGCACAGTTGGGGAACAAAATCTGCCGACCACTACGTTTATACTCTAGTCGTCTAATTAACCCGTTTTTCCCGACTTTTTATATTGAAATGGTGCAAAAAGTGGTTATATGAAAAAAGTGGTACAATATATTATTCAACTAAATGGCTAATATCAACTATTTGTTACCATTTCAGTTCGAAATGTCCCTGCATCTTATAGTTATACATCTAGTGATAGAAACTTAAATCATTAATAAATTTTGATGGAAGGGAAACTTTTAATTCTCCTAGATAAAAGACAAATTTGGAACAATTGTCCTACCACAATATATGTTTTTCGAAAAAGGAAACTGTCCTATAAATATGACACTGGGCACTACGGTTTAATGGAAAACACGAGGCCTTATATATATTAATGTGGTATTTGATTTAAACAATAAATCATAATTGCATTTTGTATTTAACCACGAATATCTTATTGTTTCTCTAAGATAAGTTACAATAATAAGTAATTTAGTTTAAAGAAGCTCTAATGTTTATTTATATCGCTTAGAATTAATTAATTGTTCTTCTAGTCAAAATAGTTACGAATCATATTTTTTCTCATTAACTTTATTTACACATCAAATATTTTGAATAATCCGCTTACTCAGAACCTAAGAAGTTAGCCACGTTAGTATAACTATTCCAATTGTTAGCATGTCCTAGTACTCAAACTTGTTTCATCCCATAAAATATTCATTACCTTCCTCTTATTTTTAATAGGATTCTGCTTTTATGCATAAGCATTTAATGTTAAACCAGAGCTTTGGTTGCTCAGAAAATAAGGCGTTCGCTTACCAATGAGATGAGCTGGGCTTGAATCTAAGGATGGCTGGTTGATGTTAATCCCGCACCCGGCCACAGTACTACGTAAAAATATCCTCGGTGGTAGACGAATTATAGGTTGTAGTCCTCTTGACGTCAAGCTAACCATGGGAGATTTCTCTGGTTTTCCTCTCCATGTAACGCAAATGCGGGTTAGTTCCAATATAACCTCCTTCACGAAAGCAAAAATCTCCCGATACTTGACCCAGGAGTTCTCTTGTCTTCTGGAATAGGTTCAAAATTACAAGGTTACGGAGTTGAACATTAGTAGTCGCAAACCTAAAATTGTGTGGGCTGTTCAACGACGGTTATAAAATAAAATGTAAAACCGAGTTTTTATTTATTGATAACTTAAATATTTTACTCAAACATTGTAAATATTTTTAAATTTCAAGGTAATTGTCTAAAAACATGCCTTTTTTTTTAATGCATCTGTTTCTTTCTTTTTATTTCAGAGCAATGAAATCAAGCCACAATTCGAATATACAAATGGATACCGTTTTGAGTACAAAAATTGTAAGACATAATTTATTGTCCTTTTATCCAACAATATACTTGTGAATGATATAATTGTAAAAAAATAACACTTTTTTACAGTAAATTATTTTTGAGAATTAATCTAACATTTAAATGATAGTATATTGATGTTATCAAACTTAAGTATTATGACGACATAGCTAAGAAGTGAGATCCTATTCTCATCGGTGATACCTGATTGCGCTTATGGTTTTCTAAAACAGGGTGGACTGCGCTGCTAACATCTTATCCCCCTTTAAGAAAGATTGGTGGACTGCGCTTAAGGCAACCCTTATGACCATCCCTCCTATTTCATTCATGCAGTAAAACAATTTCTGATAAAAGCATCGTCTCGCCAATATTGTTCGCCAGAAGCTACTGTGTTGAGGGGGGAGGGGGATTTGTCAATAAGATTTCCTCCATCTTTTAGTTATTTTCATTCAAAAAGAATTTTTTTATAGATTTGTAAATTTTAATACTTCTGTAATTTTAAAATACAAACTATATTTAATCTATGGAAAAAAAATTTCCAGTTCATTTTAAGGTGACTTTCAAAGTTTCAAAAATCAGTCAAAATTTTAATTAGACCTATGCAATTGTTTCAAGAATATTGGTTTAAAAAATATATTATTTGTTGCTCACTTGTCGTCTTAAGTTAGTTAAAAAGTAAAAGTTCAGGTTGCAGTATCAAGTTTTAATTAAATTGAAAAAACCTTACTTTAATATTTAATAATTTGAATTTATTTAACATATTTAAAATTTAAATAATTTTTTACTGCAATTTTTGAATTTATTTAATAATTTGAATTTTAAACCAGTTTTAACCAATCTATCTTAACCAAACTTTTGCATATTATTTTTAAAAAAATATATGAACATAAAATGTTTAAATTTTTACAGTTCATGTACTAAAAAGTTTATGACTACAACTCTGACCAGAAGCCATGGTTGGCAATCATTATTTTTTTTTTACTTCAAAATCGTACATATTTGATTTAAATTGTATTATTTTTATTTGAATAAAATTAATTAGATTTTTTAAAATTTACCATTCAAACCATCTGATACAATATTTTAATAATACTATTGTTTAAAAATAGAAGTAAAATAGTTAATATTTCTTACTAAAAATGGATAAATTATTATTATATTATTACATACTAATCACTACGTTAAGAAAAAAAAACCATAGTTATATTTCCCAGATTCAACTTGGTGATTATTGTTCAGGTGACAATTTTTCAACTAGACATCTAATGAAAAGTAAATTAGTTCAGTAAGAAAACACCACTGAAAAAAAAATTACGTAATTCTGGTTTGAGGAAGTCTTGATACACTCTAACTCTATATTCATTAAGATATAAAAGCATTGCATTTTAATTAGCAAATAATTAAATGGATATAATTGAAATATGTTTTTTGAAAATTATTTTAAGCATATTAAATGGAAAATTACTATTTAAAGGTTTCATATCACTCTTATTAAAGTGTAGTCTATTTTGAAACAGAATAATTTACATGAATATCCCTTTTGATATTTCTTAGTAAAAAAATCTTTCAATTCAAATCAAATTTCTTAGTTAAAAAAAATTTAATTATATTTTTTTCAATTAATATTCTTTAATCATTTTGTTGAAATTATTGATTTATTTTTTAAAAAAATAATCACTATTAATTTACATCAATGCATTTTATAATGAAAGGGATAACATAGTGATTTCATTGCATATGCCTTTTATTATTCCGTAGTAAAAAAAAATCGCTTCCTTAATAAACATACATTATCAATTAAAATTAAATCAGAATTTTAAAAATTCCCACATTTAAGAATGTATTTATTAATTATACTGCATGAAAATATTTTAAACTTAAATTAATAATTTTTAGAAATTAGATTTCATAGATTCATTTTAGATTTCATAGTTAATGTTATAAAAATTATGTTTGTTTAAGTTAACGTCTTTTTTTAAAATTAAACTAATTTAAATTAGTGATTTCTTTAAAATTTTTAAATGATTTAATCAGGATTTAATTCATGACTAAAATCAAGTGATTTATGCCAACCCTGGTAGAAGCAATCAGAAACTTAGAAATCTAGTATATATATATTTTTTTTTTTAATTTAATTTATGTGTTTTTAAAGAAAAACCAATAAAGTTGAATTATTTCGTCCATTTTTCTTATTCGAAATGATTTTTAACAAATTCTTTCTGTTTTGCTTACAGTAGCTTCGTAGTAAGAATTTGATCTTCAATATATATATTCTTCTTCTTCTTCAGCACGACAGCCCCTTACAGGCCTTGGCTGCCTCAACCACACGTAGCCTCCTACGCCTCCTGTCCATGGCGACTTTTTCCCAGTTGTTTATCTTTAACACTTTAAGATCTTTAGCAGTGTCATCCAGCCATCTAGTTGGAGGTCTTCCTCTAGCCCGAGATCCCGAAGGATTTTTGAAGGTGGCGATTCGGACTGCATTATTTTCTGGACCTCTCCAGATATGGCCAAGCCATCTTAATCTATTGCTTCGGATAACCTGTACTATCTGTGGCTGTTCATAGAGTCTATATAATTCAAAGTTGTATCTGATTCGCCAACAGTCTCTTTCCTGTACTGGGCCAAAAATATTTCTGAGGATTTTCCTTTCAGAAACACCAAGAGTATGCTGAGTGTCTGCGTTTAGTGTCAGAATAAGAGCCTTATAAATTTTGATTTTAGTTTTTCGACTGATTAGGCATGATCTTAATTACTTTCTTAGTCCAAAGAAACACTTGTTTGCCATTTTAATTCTGTTGTCTACTTCTGTTTTTATACTGTTTTGGCCATTGATCAGTGTTCCAAGGTATTTGAATTCATTAACCTTTTCAAAGGTGTAACCATTTATGAAAAAAAGATCGTGATTTACAGTTGTGACTGGAGATTCCATAAATTTAGTTTTATTTTCAATATAAATATAAATATATATATAAATATATATATTGAAAATCATATTTTTACTACGATATTACAGTAAGCAAAACAAAAGGAATTAGTTTAAAAAAAATAATTTCAACATATATATATATATATATATATATATATATATATATATATATTTCTTATAAATTATTTTTAAAAAAAATAAAAGTTGGTAACTTATTTGATATTTTTATATTATTCGACTTTTTATCTTTATTGTTAGAGCTACTTGGAAAATCTTGCAACAAATTTTAAGATAAAATTTAATAAAATGCCATAATATCAGAAAAATTAACTGAAACTATATTAACTCGATTTTCTCAAAATTAGAGAGTTACACTCAATATTCTAATTTTCACTTCATCGAATAAAACTATAAAAGAGTTGTTTCGTAAAATTTTTAAAAATTATTTCATTCTTACTCTTAAGCTATCTCGTGATTGAAACTGTTTCTTAATTTTATTTACAAAACACTGAGTACTATATTTAAACAAATTAATGCGTTTAAATCTGTCCTAATCGAATTTTTTATTCACAATAAATCAAAAGTTGAAAAGTGAATAACACAACGTTCTCTAATGCATAAGTTCACCCGTTCTTTAATTACATTTGTAAATTCACTTACCCATAAAGATAATAAAATTGTAATGATAAATGCAATACTTTCAGTAAATGTATTATATTCTAATTGTAAATCTAATCCTGTTTGCAATATCTCGACTTAAGTAACTTGGCATAATATATTTTGATATATTTCTTGGCCAAGTAGAAGCTTATCGCCAAGTTAGTGCTTGATTTTTATAAATTGCACCCCTCACATGTTCAATGAGGAGAGAGATCTACCTACAAACGTTATCAACTAGCAGCGCAATCAGCATTCTGTTAGGGGTGGGGGTTATAATTGAGGCAATTACTGAGCGCAGTCCACCATTGCCCTATTCTCATCACGTGGCCTTAAAAGCAACAAAGAGAAAAAAGAACGCTCCGTTAATAAGACACTGCATTGTCTGAGATCCCAACTACTTAAATATTGACCGACTAAACTTTGCATAATTTTAAATGAGAGGTTTCACTCTATAAGCACTAAAACTATATTGTATTGTTGTGTTTTCCCTAATGTGATATTATATTTTCAAAGTTCAATTCTTTCCAAATGCTGCGAAATTTCAGCAGTTTCAGAAATTGCAGTTCTTACTAGCAAATCTTATAAAATAATGTAGCAGTGTATAATAAATTGGAATCCTATAATAATGGTACTATAGTCCCAAATTTTTTCTAACTGGCAGTAATTTCTTAGTATATTTTAATGAATTAGCTTTAAAATAGATTTGCCCATCATCACTCATAAATAATTTGAACAGTCATAATACAGGTCAAAATTAAATTGCCATAATATTCATAAGTTCTTTTAAAAAATTTATATAAAAAAAAATTTTTGTTTATAAAACTTTTGCTATGGTTCGCCACCACTGGAACATGATTTTTCAAAAATAATACTTAATATTTAAAAGAGCAAAAAGAAAATAGTGTTCTGCTTTGAAAATCTATTTTTTTATAAACAGTCTTAAGATGTAATTTCAAAAAAATAAATAGTGTTTCTTCCTCTCAAGTACTTCATAAGTACTGTAGTCTCAAGTACTGTATAAGTCAAGTATTTCTTGTAAAATAAATTAAAATAATTAAGAATAATTTAAAATAATTGAAAACAATATAAAATAATTGTTGTGGTGCCCTAGAACTTTAAACAAATTTCTGAATATTGCCTTTATGTACAGTGTGCTCGCAAAATATCAGATCTTCACGTTTTAGAACTAATAGTTCAAGGAGGGTTACCTCAATTATGCTATTTAATTAGAGCAGACGATAATTAGTTACAAAAATCAAAAACGTTCTTTCTCTGAATAAACATTTCTTTATTTAAAAAAAAGAATAATTCAAATTTTTGACCCCCCAAATAATTGGGGATAGTCACAATCTGGGAAATATTTTGGTCAGGAGAGTGATTGTAAAGTTTGGATCCCTTGATGTCAATATTACTTTTCGCGCATTTCGCCATATCTCGAGACCTTTTTTAAAAAATTTCGAACACAATTATAAAATTCATTTATCCTAAGATAATTCAATGCAAAAAATAAATATTTATTATTTTTTATTATTTTATATTAAAAGCAGTCGAAAATTTTTTTGAACTGTTAGACGCACAATTTTTCACATCGTTTTAAAGTATTTAATTCTACATCGCGAAATCAAAAATTTTGCTGAAATCGGTTGAATAAATCATAAGAAAATGAATTTTACGTATGCGACTTTCTTGAAATTTAATTTCTCGGGAACTATTCAACCAATTTGTCACACATTTTGAGCTTTTCCCTGTTCATATACATACTTTTAAGTCATGTAAAATGCTTCATACCATACAATTCAAAACATTTATGATCATTACTAAATAAAATAATAAATATTTACTAAAAATTATTTTTGCATGAAATTATATTTGGACAAATGAATTTTAAAAATTGTGCAAAGGTTTTTCAATTCGCTTAAGAAGATCTCGAAACACGCAAAAAGTAAAATTATTATTAAGGGGTCCAAGCTTTATACCTCCTTCCTAACCAAACTATGGGGACCCTATTTCCCAGATTGATGCTACTCCTTATATTTTGGGTTTCAGAAACAAGAATCCGCTTTAAAAAAGGTATATTTATTCTGATAAAGTACGTTTTCTTTCCAGATTTCGTAACTAAAAATATTGGATGCATTAATAAATTTGTATATCATCCCTTCGAACGATTAAGAATGAGTTTTTGAATGTGAAAATCGGATCAATAGATAAAAAGTAATTCAGAGTAATCCCTTTTTAAATTTGCGCACTCTAAACATTAGAGAATATATGTATGTAGTTAGAAAAATCTGATTTTCTAATGTGTTTCAGATTACTACTAAGCCCATTGTATGATGTTACTCTTTCGATTTGTCTTCTTTTTGAATACTTTTTTTTCTACATTTCAAGACGCTCCTGCCAACTGTTGCCATATTTTCTAACGGAACATTTCGATCTTTGTATAAATTCATGTACTTTACTGAAAAATAATAAAAATCTCATTTTATATAACATAAATCGTTTTGTGTCATACTTCTAAGTTACTTTTAACCCCTTAACGCACAGATTTTGTGGAAAAAACCGGCAAAAAAAATAAATTTTTTTAATGTAAAAAAACCACACTTTAGAACATTTTCTTTTCTTTTGGTGGACAATTTTGATATACTGCGCTTTTTTTCCATGGAAAAAGGCTATATTCACAGATGCCAACAGATCCGGACACGCCAAAGTAATTAAAAAAAAACGATAAAAAAAACTACAAAGAAAATTTTGCAAATATTTGACTACTTTTGCCTGCTTTTTAAATGGTATAGCATGACATTAGTACTTTGAATTGCTTGATGTTCGAAGGGCCATTAACTGATTTGTCATGATTTGTAACACACAAGCTTAAAAGACAAAGTACTGAATTTTATAAGCCTATGAATTATTTAAAAATAGTGATGGATAAAACTTTTCTAAAGTGAATTTATTAAACAAAGAATAACAATTGATAAACTACCACTTTAATATATATATTTGCTGTCCGGAGCAAGTTGGCATCTCTGTATATTTTATTCTTTAACAAATAGTTGTTATACCTTTCAATCCTGTGTAAATGATAAATATTAATAATACGATTTTTTTTCCTGAGTTTCACATTTTTATTTTCAATTCTCGATTATATTCGAGTGTGACAAATTATAGCAGCATAAAATATAACGCCGCTCGAATTATCTCGAGTGCGCACAGTTTGGCCTGTTTAGAGCAATCGAATTAACTCGAGCGCATAAGTTAAGGGGTTAACTTCTTGAATTGATGAAATATATATAGTTATTAACATTAGATTGCCAAAGGAAGTCATTTTGACTGCTTTTTAACTGGTTTTTCATTTGCAAAAAATGTACAAATAATAATGCATAAATTTTTTTTTCCAAGGAAGTAAATTTTTTTATTGTTAATATTTACTTATAATTTGATATATAAGTGTAAATAATATAAAAAAATATTAAAAATTAATGATACAAATTTTTTTACACATTAGTTATCTTTCCTTATGCAGTCATTTTGACTGCTTTTGGGATATATAGGTCTATACTAAGTTTCAGTTTTTCTAGAGTTAAATATAAATTATGAATATAGTATCGTTAAGATACTAATACTCGATTCAGCAATTACAGTAAAATTTAACCCATTAATGCCCAGGGACCATCCATAACTAGAGCTGCCAACAGCAATGCCTTTTTACAAAATATGTTGATTAGGATACAATTAAAACTATCAGAATTTTGGGTTAGTCATTATTAGAGCCCGGATTTTGATGACCTAAAATATCTCAATTAATGCCCTTAAAAAGTACAAAAAATGCCCTTTAAAAGTGCAGAAAATGCCCTTAAAATGCGAAAATTGCGCTAAAAATGCGAAAATTGCGCTAAAAATGCCTTATGACATGACTTAAATAAAGTAAAAATATTGAACTAAAAAATTTTTTTACTTTTTAAAATTATTATGAGTCATTTCAAAAAATATAAAGCAATGCAATACTTGTTCTACGTTCATTAAAGTTTGAAAAATATGTTTCATATCCTAAAATAACAACAGCAAAAAAGGAAAATATATTGACTCCAAAACATTTTCATTTTGTATAGAAACTTTAATGAATATAACAACTTCCATCTCATAATATTACTAAATATTAGAATTACATTGGATTATAATTTCTTTTTTAATAATTTGAAATGTAAACGAGCCTCTCTTGTCTGAAAGTTAATTTTTATACCTGAAGAAGCTTCTTTCAACGTCTACTGATGTTATTGGTGCGTACTTGAAAAAGAGGGTCTCACTTACTGACAAACGGTCTTAAAAGACGGTCTCACTTTCTTCTTCAATTTGAAAAGATGTTGCTTCACCTGTTAATATACTAGACATTTTCTTCATTGTTTGGAAGCCAGTGTAATAATGAAAAATGATAAAAAATAATAAAAATTGGAAAAAATTAACAAACAATTTAAAAAATGCTTTAAAATGCAAAATATGCCCCACAATTTAAATAAAAATGCCCTATAAATCTAAAAAAATGCTCTAAAGGACAAAAAATGTCCAAAAATGCAAAAAATGCAAAAAAAATGCAAATGTCATCAAAATCCGGGCCTTAGTCATTATTTTACAAAACCTCCGCTGCGAGTGAGCTGTACAAAGTACTGCCATGCAATGGAAAAAACAACGTCAGTGCTTCATGATTCATTCCGAGAAAAGTGAAGTAAGAACTTTTCTTTTTCTGTTGCTAATGCTTTGAACTTAAAAATCAAATTTAAAAAATTCGATAAATCAAATTTTTTTTTAAATAATAACTTTAGCAATATGTAGCTCACCATATGAAGATGCCAAATTTATAAAAATCTCAATTTCGAATTTGTTGTCGCGTACGCTGATTTTTCAGTTGCACGGCCGAGTAGCACTTGATGTTCAATCATTAACATATGTAGTTAATGTCAAAAATAACTTTAAATAAATTTCGCAAAACAAACAAAAATGATGTATTAAAACGCATACTTAGCAATACTAGAAGAAATTTTTTCTAAAAGGTTAGAATGTTGACAACCGTGCATTGTTGTCAAGATTGGAAGAGGGTAATATATAGGCCAACATCTTATAAAAAGGTTAAAATAAAAAAATATTTAAAACGAGTCGTTTCGATATTTTTTATTATATATTTGTTTTTCGAAATAACAACACAGCCGATCATCATTGAATTAAGAGTGAAACCGATTGCGAATTTGAAATCAGCGACGGAAAAATATCCAAATTTCTGGTCAAAAACCTAATGATTAAGAAAATGAAAAAAAAATTGTAATTCGTTATAGCGTGAATAAATGCACCTTTTGCATATCTGAACATGCCTTTTCTTGAACTGAACTTTCAGACAGACCTATTTATCTATATTTGTGTTTATAATTGAACTACTTTTTTAATTGTTGAGAAGCCTATTCAAGAGCAATTCCTAAAGAAATTTTCAGATCTAGAAGAAAAATTTATATCAGC
Source organism: Parasteatoda lunata (assembly GCA_949128135.1). NCBI lineage: Eukaryota > Metazoa > Arthropoda > Arachnida > Araneae > Theridiidae > Parasteatoda > Parasteatoda lunata. The sequence continues at coordinate 13,075,262 of OX421977.1, forward strand.
CATCCTTCTGAACTCACAAAAAGTCATATTTATTATTAATTTCTATCGCAAATTTAAAAAAATAAACTTTTTACAACCTTTTTAGTGAAATAGACAACATTAATTTCAAATTTTTTAAACATTTTCACTAAAATAATAATAAATTATAAATAATTATTTAAAGCTACTTTTTGCATAGAACAAGCTTTGGTTTTATAACTGTGTATAAAATGTTTTGATGAGTTTGAAATTTCATTGAGATATTGCGAAGCACGCAGAAATTAAAAGAACTAAACTTTCGATCGCTCTCCTGACCATAATATCAACTGCCTGATATGAAATTGATCGATGATTACACAAAATACAGTCTTATTACTACTTTTTCTTCATGTGAATCTGGCCATATTTTTTTTTTTTTTTACTTTCTTTAATTTATTTCTGTTAATTTCAATTTAGTTCTTTAATTTTCTTGGGTAGATTTTTACAACTCTGCAATTTATCGCTTCTTCAGTTATAATACTCACAAAAGGTCATTAAAAAATGTACAAAGTTTAACACGTTCATTGCCAGCCAAGTGGTGGTGGCTATACTATATATCTATCATAGATCAAGCATTGGAAATCTATAAAAACGAAACCAAAGTTAAATTTTCTTATTTTAGAAACCATTTTAGTTCTTATATTTTACTATAAGCTCATTTAAATAAACGATATGCTTTTGTCTTGTCAAAACATCATATTTGCTGCAAAAATAATTGGATGACAATGTGCATCTTGGCTAACACTTAATCTGTGTTATTTACACAAACTGTCTCATGAAGAATTTTGTCTCTCGATTTCTCGAGATTAGCAACGAAAGTGAGAAAAATAAAATTTTAAATATAACTCGAAACGTGGATTTAGTTCCTTAACAGGTAGCGTGTTTACATAATATAGAATGACTTGAGATGAGAGGTATGGTGAATTGTGACATTATTTGACAAAGAGGAGGAGGGTCAAAAATTTTGAAAAAGAGGTGACATGATTTATGAACGGCCGCCAGCTTCAAAGAATGATATATGCATAAAAAAACTGGTTGAGCATATTTGTTTATAGCTTCCAGAAATTACCAACTGGAGAACAATCAAGAACAGAATGGAGAAAGGTTCTATGGAAGGTTCTGGTTCACAAGGAGCTGTCATGCCTATAGAGGAAGAATATTTGTATATAGCAATTAGATATTCCTTTCATTTTCCTACCGCATGTTAGCATTCTTTTTTAATTAATAAAGCGAAAGCATTGAGAACAATTTAATAATTTAAATTTCTGATACTTGCTTTTCGTTGACCATTACTATTTTTCATTTTTAAGCGCAAGTTTGATTATTGGTTATAATTTCTTTAAAAAAAAAATTTCTTTTGTTTCTTCTCTTCTTTTAAAAAAAATTTATAGTTAAATTCTTCTCCATTCATCTTTTTCTCAACTTTTCTCCATTCATCATTTCATTTCCAACTTTGAATAACTAAGAAAAATCTTTGTAATTTTTCTGACATGCTAGCCCATAGCTTGAACTTAATTGGTGCTCAAGCCGCGAGATGCGTTTTGTAGGATTATTTCTAATTTTTACAAAAACTTAACTCTTCTTTTCACCAGTTAGGTGGAATACCTAGGATCTGGACTAGTTGTAAAGCGTTTATCAGTTACTAGGTTATCCGTTCATTAAGATACAATAACGGCACTGTAAAAAAGTTGCGGAAAAATTATAGCCATTCTTCAAACTTTCGGAAAAAAATATAAAAAAACTTCCAGAAACTTGACTCGATACTCGAGGCGCTGTAAACAAATAGAAAAAGTTGGGAAATTGGAAGTTGGATTTGGAGTATGATGGCAGAAAATATGTTTTCCTAAGGTTATAACATATTGTTTGTTTTATTTTAATTTATTTTTAATAGTATGTTGCTATAAGGAAAGTTGTAATGCTAAAAGCAAAAGTTACGACATCACTTTATACACGTCATTTTATTTTATTTTATAACAGTCGTTGCTAGCCCAATTTTGAGTTTCTGACTACAAATGCTCAACTCCGTAGCCTTGTAATTTTGAACCCAATTCAGAAGACAAAAGAAATCTTAGATCAAATAATGGAAGAATTTTGCCTTCCTGGAGGAATTTTTGATGGAACTAGGCCGCATTCGCGTTACATGGAGAGGGAAACCACGGAAATCCTCCTTGGTTAGCCTAACGGCAAGGCACCTTTAACCCATAATCCGTCAACCACTGAGGATATCTTTCGCCAGCACTATGGCCAGTGCAAGGCGGGTGCGGAATTCATTGCGACAAGTCATCGCTGGGATTCGAATTCGGTTCACCTCATTGGAAGATGAGCACTCTACCCCCTGAGCCACCACGAATCCATATTGCTTATTTTATTTTATTTTATAACCGTCATTGAACAGCCGACCCAATTTCATGGGTTTACGACTACTGATGCTCAACTCCGTAGCCTTGTAATTTTGAACCAATCCAGAAGACAAGGAAACTCCTGAATCAGTACCCCCAGAGGTATTGATTTGTTATGGGAACATGGAGGACTTTGAGACTCGACAGATTTAACGTGCACCAGTCACCATTTACTACACGGGCAGTCTTCGGCCGGCGAGGATCGAACCCACGCATATTGCTTATTAAAATAAACCTGTTGCAAAATTTCAAAACTAAAATGGTTGGTGAGAAAGAAAAATTAAACTTCGATTTTATCATTAAAGATTACCGCTCTTCAATGATAGGTGCAGTATAACCCCTAGCACTCAATTGGAGATTAAACGCATTAAATTAAATATTAAATACAAAATTTTAATGTATTTTTTGCGCACCTTTAAATGTTTAATTAACTGATTTCTTGGAAAAGGAAATACAAACTATCATTGATGTAAATTGTCTACCACTCTTAAATTATTTTAAATTATGTGGACATTCTGTTATAATAATTTTAATGCTAAAACTCTAATGCAAAACTTTCTGCAGCAGCTTGTTTATTTACAAAGATTTAGATTACAGAAAACAGAAATACATCTATTAAAAGTAAGATATGATTTATAACTGAATTCTAAATATTACAAGGTGAAAAAGTTTCTACAATAATAGTAATCCATTGCATTAAACTGTATTTCAAGATAAGTATATGGTTTAATGCCTAGATTAACACGTTCACGCCGGGTGTTCAGGCCTGAAAGCGCGACGGAAAAGAGAAAATACTGTTAGAAGAACTATTTCAATATTAGATAATATTCGGGAGGAGTTAAACCATTCTCAACAATAACAATTCACTGTAAGGAAATTTATCATAACGAAGAAGCAATTCAATATAAAAATTGCATCCGTTAAAAACAATTGGTAGTTATGGATTTTTATTATTCCCGGAAAAAAACTAAAAAATGAAATTTATTTGTTACCAGTTTTTACTCCGGTGCGCCGCCCGATGAGACAATCTAACGTAGGCCACCGATGGGTCACGCCGGCGTGAACGTGTTAAAGGCACTAGACCATACACGAAAGTTTTCAAATTTTTCACGCTGAAATTTTTTTCTTTTCCCAGAAAATAATCAAGTTTGAATTAATTTCTGTGGCAACAACTCAATTAAACAAAATCTATACTATATTATAAGTAATTTTTGGTATTTTAACACATTGTTGACCGGACTCTAGTAGTCACTCGCATGAACTCAAAAATATCCTGGTCGGGGAATAATTTCATGAAAACCGTATTTGTAATTAGAAACCGATTGTAGATTTAATATCAGCGATGCTTAAGTATCTAAGGCCTGTCCAAAAATCTCCTGCAACAGAAAACAAAAAGAAAATTGTTTTCTGGAGTCAAACCCAAACAGCTGAATTTACCCATTCCAGACAACTGTTTCAAAAATGTTAAGAAGGGCATTTTTGAAGAAAATGATAGGGCATTTATAACAGGACTAATTTGATATTTCCTTGTATTTTGTATCACTTAAATTTTTAAGCATTGCAGGAGCATTATTTCAGATCAAAGTAATTTTATGTTATTTATTATATTTTGGTTAACCCGAATGAATCCTGATTAAGTTCTCCATTGTCTCAAAGGCCTTTTGCAAACATTGTGTTTTGGTTTCACTTTGCACTTCTTCAGCTCTTGCAATCATTTTTTGAACGGGCGCCAACTTAAAATGTTTTCATCAACTGATACATAAACATCAAACGTGATGATTGCCTCGTTTTCCTTAAACTGTTACAAATCCTCGTTTTCTTCTTCCACCTTGGTATCAGGTCAGAAGTCCATGTTTTTCTTCTTAATTTGAATTCAATTTTATTGCTTGCTACTTTACTAGTAACATTAATTAGCCTGTTACTTTAGAGGTGTTTAGTTCATGACATTTTTTTCATTCTCAGCTATAAAGTTTAACGCTTTCAGAAGTTTGAGGGACCGATTAAATTAGCCTTTTTTTCAACAAATACGGGTTCTTGCTCGTCTATATATTGAACAGTCCCTCCCCCTAATAAGAAAAGTCCAACCGAAATTCTGTTCATGCTTGAAAAGGTAATAAGAAATGTGACATCATATATTCTGATCTGGTTCTTGCAGTACATTTTATAATTCATTAGAAATCACCTTTATATTTTCTGAAATAAAACATGGAAAATTACGTTTTCTCATTTTGTGTTTTATATTAATTCTTGCCTGTCGTTATCGCGCAAGCTGATATTTGAATACTACTGTTAAATTTCGAAACCATTTATTTTTAAAGCGAGGAGTTGATGCTGCGCCGCCATGACAGACGCCGAAATCAGAAGTTCGGAGCGGCAAGAGTTTCCTCAAAGGAGTGACCTAACCCATCACCTCCTACATCAAAAAGCCTCCACGCGGTCTTTTATAAGTAGTCCGCGCAGACAATTTAAAAAGTGAACCAATTGTGCGCATGAACCAGAAACCTTTTATAAAAGTAATTGAGAGAAATTCATCATATATATTAGAGAATTGTATCTGTAGTGGTTGACAAGTGAATAAGGCAAACCAATAATAATCATAAATAAAACTAATTTTTAGTCACATATTTGCTACGACTTTCTTATTTTAACTAGAATTTGTACTAAATGACTCGTTCGGAAAGTGGATATCCTTCTGAGTGGTCTGATCGGACTACCTATAAAAAACCGTGTGGAGGCTTCCAGTTGTAGGAGGCTGACAAGGAGTAGGAGTTGGATATCCTTCACAGTGGTCTGATCGGACTACATATAAAAAACAATGTGGAGGCATCCAGTTGCAGGAGGCCTCCTACAACTGTAAGCCTCCACGCGGTTTTTTTTATAGGTAGTCCTATCAGACCACTATGAAGGTAAACCAGTTTACTAATGAGCCCTTTAATGGAAAATCTAGTAAAACTAAGAAAGTGGTAGCAAATATATGTCCAAAAATTTGTTTAATTTATGAATATGATTGGTTTGTCTTATTTACTTGTCTACAACTACAGATTCAATTATCAAATATATATGATAAATTTCTCTCAGTCACTTTTAAAATAGAATTTGGGTTCATGCTCACATCCGGTTCACTTTTTAAATAGACTGTAGGAGGTGATGCCCAACCCTTCCATTCTCTATTTAGCCCTGATTCCTCCCTAAAGCTGGCATCGCTTTAACTTACGATTAATTCGTATGAGAAACCACCGCATGAACAAAGTTCAGCATTATCTTAATATTTAATATAACACCAGTAGATTATTAAACTAATGTATACATGAAGAACTACAGGTTGCAACGACCATCTAAGTTCATTAATGATAAATTAAATAAATATAAAGTATTTTTTTTAAAAAAAAGTAGTGGATTAATAAACTATTATTTCATTGTTTTAAGTAAATCAATAAGACCTGTCCAAAATTTTATCTGTCCGTAGCAAGTTATATCTTTGATAAATATACATATATTTATATATGTGTGTGTGTACGATGCTTTATAGGCATTACTTAATTCCTAGCTTATAATATTTCTTTAATTTCATAAACTTATTTGTTTAATTTATTCTATATCCGATTCTAATTTAATTTGATCAATAATTTAATACATTGCGTTAAAGAGAGCATTTTCAAACTTGTAACGAAAGTATCCAACTAAACTTAGCGGGGCATCTGATGTATGTACTACATTTAAAGGCCTTTTTTTTTTATAAAGATTCTTTTCGCATCCTTGTATAATAGGGCGTGTTTTTTCGTGGGCAGAACTACCCGTTAGATCTAATATTAAGTGATTTCAATTGGGTTTTTGTTCATTTATTCTTTCCAAGGATATTTTTTTTATAAGGTTCTTGTAATATCTAGTAAAAATTTCAGCAAGCAGACAGTAAGAAAGAACACCTTTAACAAATTTTAAAATAGAAAAGGAAGTTTTTCAAAAATAAAACAAAATTTTAAATTTAATTAATTAGATTTATTAAAAGATATGTTTGAATTTCCCTAAATAGGGTTTTAAACAAGTTTTAGTAATAAGATTAAATAATTCAAACAAAAACAACTTAATGGTTTATTTCATACCTGAAATTAGTTTTATTTCGAAAGCTACACATTCTATATTCTTAAATTTACTTTACTTTTTGTTTGTAAAAGTTTATAAAGGTCTTATGGGTTTCTGTTTATATAAACTTGCTGTCTCTTTCGAAAATATAGCCCTGAAAACTTTTCCATTCCGTAACTTGTCACATGACAGTAACCACTTAACCGCAACTTGTCACATTACAAATGCATGCCTCCTCATCAAATGTACAGAGATGCCAACTAGCTCCGGACAGCAAATAAATATTTTCGAGTGGTAGTCTTTTAATGTATTATTATTGGTTTAGTAAATTCGATTAACAGGGTTTTTTCACACCACAACCAACTTCTAAATAATTCAAAAGCTTATGTGATACGCAGCTTTGTTACAGTTAAGCCTGGTTGAAAGTTTCAAAAAAGTCCCAAAATTTTCCGAAAAATCTGAAAATTTAATTTTTAGTTCTATACCATTTTTTTAAACATTTTGTCAAATTCGAAGCAGTTGGCATGTCTGAATGTATTGTCTCTTCTTCCTAACAGTAAACCTGACGTATCAGATAAGAAGGGACTCTAGTAGTCACTCGTGTGAACTCAAATATATCCTGGTCGGAACTAAATTTCATGAAAACCGTATTTGTAGTTAGAAATCGATTGCAGATTTAAAAACAGCTATGCTTAACCCTTTGGTTAATAACGGGACTCATTTGTCCCAACAAATGTTTAAAAATTATTAATGGGGTGAAAAGCACTTAGAAACTCATTCTAATATGTCCAACTCGTAGAGTCGAACCAATTATACGTGTTTCATGTTTCATATATCCCATAGATGGCGCTACCTTGATGGCATTAAAGAGTTTCTTGCATGAAATAGTATTGTGATTTTGCCCTGGGACAGACATATCCCACTAGTATTCTTCATCGGGACACATATATCTTACTCGTATTCTTCATTGGGATTGTTATGTTCATTCATATTTTATTCATTTTTTCACAAATGAACATAGAAAAAAGAACAAATATATGAGTTGTCTAATGTTTAATGTCGGTTTATGCAAAGATTGCTTCACCCTGTATCATACCTTGTGAAAAAGAAAGTCCATATAATACATTTTTCCGGAATGATAGATGTGCTTGTAGTAAGTCGATCACTACAGGTGGGGCATATGTATCCCACCGTTAAGTACGGCCGGGACACATATATGTCCCGACCGTACTTAACGGTAAAAAAAAATTTAGTTTGAAAACTATCTCAATGGTTGTCGTTATCGTTTACTTATCACTTTCTAATTTTAGTTTTTAAATTTTACTGTTAAATAAATGAAATCATATAAGAACACTTTCATAGTAACATATTGTCTGAGAATAATATGTAACTGTAAAAGTGTTCTTATATTTCATTCATTGAGATGCTTAATTTAAATATACTTTCTTATTTTATATAATCGTAATAGCAATTTGTTTGTATATATTATCACTAGAAAACAAATATTTTAAATGATAATAAAAAAAAAAAAAAAACAACTTTGAGTATATAAGAATGGAAATATTACACTTGCTCGTAAATATTTAAAATTAAGGCGTCATAATTATACCACATAAAAATTTTGAATAATATGACATTAAAAAATATCTTATAAAATTGGAAGAATCTTTAAGCATTAATAACTTTTATTTTTGAAATTCAAGATTTTCTTTTCTTTATTCTTGTACATTTTTTTTCTTCTTCTTTCCTGTTTAAAGTAACAAGACGGTATCGATTTGAAAGGCGCACTTAAATGTCCTTTAAATTCTATACAATAAAACATGAAACATATTAACTTTATTCATCTCAGGATAACTTCTTCCAGTATATTATATAATTCATTTGAAGTCACCTTTATATTTTCTGAAATAAAACATGAAAAATTGCGTTTTCTCATTTTGTGTTTTATAATAATTCTTTATCGCGCAAGCTGATATTTGACTACTACTGTTAAATATTTGCAATCAGATGAGAAGAAAATCGCTACAAAATAAATTTTTAAAAAAAATAGAAAACAATGAATATATTGAAAAAATTGAAAAAGATGCTAGTTTCATGCGAAACCATTTATTTTTAAGGCGAGATGTTGATGCCGCTCCGCCGTGACGTCACTGGCTGAAATCAGAAGCTCGGAGCGGCAAGAGTACGATCTCAGTATGAGAAACCATCGCGTGAATAGAGTTCAGAATTATCTTAAATTTTAAAATAACATCAGTTGATTTTAAAACTAGTGTATATGTTACCGGCAAAGTATGAATCACCGGCATTGTATATATTGCCTGACACTTTTAGGCAAAGTGTGAAATTTGAGAAGTATTACATACTCTTCCTCGGCATTCTATATAATACCGGATGCTATTTAGGCAAAATATGAAATACACCTCCTGATGAGGTTATTATGTAAATGATGTACATGTTACTGTGAATGACCGAAATCGGTGAATGTTGACAATCACATAGTCTCGCTTTGATGAATGTCCGAATGCAGTGGTTTTTAGAATGTAAATATAAAGCAGAAGAGTTAAAAATCTATAAATATATTACTCAATATGGGAAAGTAAACAGCTTGCAAAAAAATCTAAACCACAGGAACAATAAGGAACCTTATTGAAATATATATTTAAAACACAATTGTATGTATGACCATAACATCCATATTACGCGGGATTGGCGAGAACATTCCAGCCTTTAGTATGAAATATGATCACCTATGACTTCTATTTAGGATTGACATCGTCTTCCCCTGCTGAGGACCAGGTTGTTAAGAAGCTCTTGAGGAATTGCTACATCCATTCCTGTTGACTAATATCAGCTGCAGATTTGTTGCTAGCACCTTGGGACATGTTGTCATGTCAAGTGGATCTTAGAGTGTCCTACACGTGTTTAATTGGAGTAAAATCCGAAGACCTCACCGGTCAATCCATGCGTGCAATGCCTGTACGGCCACTGTACGGTAAGGTGTAGCATTATCATCCATGAAGATGATCTTACAACCCACAGCATCTCTAAAAGCACGCTCATGAGGGAAAAGAATCTTGATATAATAGTGAGGACCAGTGACTGAACCATCATGGAAGATGTACAGATCAGTACGGGTAACAAGAGTGATACCGCCCCAGAAAACAACCCTTCCTACTTCAAATCGTTCTCTTTCGATGATGTTAGAGGGGTTATTGCGTGTACCTCCCTATCTCCAGATCTGCATGCGTCCAGAACCACTTATCATACTACATCTGCTCTCATCCGTAAGGAGTACTCGACTCCATTGCGTATCTGTCCAGTTGTTGGCGTCTCCGTTGAAATAGCGTTATTAAAAAAATCGTACTGGCTGCCGTGCAAATTGACACCTTTGTTTAGTTTACTGGCCACTGTAAAAATGACGTGCCTAGCGATTTCTACGACTCTTAGTCGTCTGTTCTTTCTGTAAGACAATATACCAGTCGTCTACTACCGTGGGTGTGCGAAGACTACCTCTACTAAACCTCTGGAGAACGAATTTACTTCAGTTAAAGTATACCGTTTAATACCATTGACGTAATTACTGATCTTCAACCGTCAGCTTCTTTCATTGTTTCTAGTTTCTTTTTCCAAGAACGAATCATCTTCCAGTTTATCAAAATATGTATCCTTGTCTAGGATTCCAGTAAGACTACGAAACTAAATCCTTTTTTTTAATAATTCTATGATATTTATAGTAAATGATAGCACGAATTAAACTTCTGTTTGATGTGTTTAACTTTTAAAAACGTTTATATTGTTTTGAAAGAATATATGTATGATTTGGCAACGAAATAAAACAGAAATATTTGCCGTCACGGAGGAATACTTAAATCCTATAACACAATTATCTTTCATTAACTTGCAACGGAGTAAATAATTTAAGAGTAGTTCCATTTATTTTAACCGATTAAGTAAACCAATAACAGGAAGGGAAACTGCTTCGCTTTCTACAAAAGTGTTAATAAATATGTAGAAAATTGAATAGTAAAACTTGAAAAGTAAGGATAATTACGGCCACTCATAAAAAGTGTTAATACGATTTAACTGCTATGAATTTGAGCTTCATATGATACTTTGATATGCAAAGGTGAAAAAATTGCTTTAAATGAAAAATACTAAACTTAAAACAATTAAAATTTTGTTACCACTATAATATATATTTTTTTCAAAGCGGAGCAAGTTGGCATCGCTGCAATAAAACTGTAAGAGTTTTTATCTTTCAAATTATCAGTATATTTTAACATAAAACACTTTTTATTTTGAAATATATATAAAAATAAAGAAGATATATATATATATATATATATATATATATATATATATATATATATATATTTTTAAGCTTCCATTCTATTGTCCCTTTGACTGAAGTTTACCTTTCTTCAAATTTCTCAATACTGCGAATAGTTAAATTCTTTGACACAAATTTTTTGATTGAATTTTGTTATTATTATGTTTCTGGAAATCCTCTTAAAAACTGTACTACCAATCCTTTAAGTTCTCTTATGTGATTCCAGTGTGTTATCAGACTTCATTCATTACTTCTACTTGTGCGTTGGTTGCTGGATGGCAATTTTAAATCATGCGCTCTTCAAGGGATTTATCAAAGGTATTGTGGACGGCAGAGTAATGTTGTACATGCTCATAGTTTGGGGTGAATTCAATTCAAATTATGAACTCTCTTATTCTAACTTCGCTCGTCTGAATCATATATATCTTTTGTAATCGTTTAATAACAGTACTGTATTGAATAGGATCGGCCGTGTTAGCCTGGTTGGTAGGACCCTGGATTCTCGTTCGTGAGAACGAGAGTTTGAATCCAGATGGCCGAAAACTCACCACGTAGTAAATGGTGACTGGTACACGTTACATTTTATGGGTCGCAAAGTCCTCCATGTTCCCATAAAAAAAAATCAATACCTATGGAGATACTAAATTGAAGATTGATCGTTCTCTGGTTCTGGTCAAAATTACAATTTGTGGACGAATAAATGACTGCATGAATGGATTCAGCCCTATAAACGGGTGCGATGTATCGTTGTGGCAGATGTCGAATTCTTGTCCATAGATGGCGCCACTGGAAAACAAAACAAAAGCACTCTTTGCCTTTATTGCTTACATCAACAACAAAATTGATTGCGGTATACAATAATACGGTTATTGCGGTAAGAAGTTAATACTAAAACAGTATCACATACTAATATATATGCTTAATTTTTTTTAAAAATAGTGGTACATCAAAAATATTATTAATTAAGTTTAATAATGCAAAGAACATATAGAAAGCTACATTTTACTACCACCTTAAATATAGCAATAAAAATTTCCGCCAATTGCGTTAAAGTTTCCAGGAATACATTACTCGTGTATTTTTTTCGTATATTTCTCACACAGGTTAAAACTAATGAACATCAACGTCTTACGTATTAAACGCGACAGCGTGAGTTCAGTTTATCTAACATATTACTCATATATTTTCATTTCTCAAACTGTGAAAGAGTAAAGTAGTTTCCCAGCTTATACAATTAAGGTGATACTATGAGTTCAAGTTATCTTACATATTTATTACACTTGTATTTCCAATTTTGTATATTTTATATACTGTTTAACACGTTCACGCCGGCGAGACCCACCGGTGGCCCGCGCTAGATTGCTTCATCAGGCGGCGCACCGGAGTAAAAACTGGTAACAAATAAATTTCATTTTTTTAGTTTTTTTCCGGGAATAATAAAAATCCATAACTACCAATTGTTTTTAACGGATGCAATTTTTATATTGAATTGCTTCTTCGCCGTGATAAATTTCCTTAATATGAATTGTTATTATTGAGAATAGATTAACTCCTCCCGAATATTATATAATATTGAAATAGTTCTTCTACCAGTATTTTCTCTTTTCCGTCCCGCTTTCAGGCCTGAACACCCGGCGTGAACGTGTTAAACACTAAAGAAATTAAACTTCTACGTATTGAACGTGACACCGTGAGTTCATGTTATCTGACATATTACTCGTGCATTTTCATTTGTGTACATTTCTTATAATGTGAAAGACTAGAGTTTCTCTATCTATTTTTAGTTAGAGAGGCGATTCCATCAAAATTGTCCAAGACATAGAGGTTGTGATTGGAGAGATAGTCGAATGGGTTACCATACTTAGTGACTCTCTGATTTCACTTTCTTATTCCATGTTGGGATTGTTTTTGCTTGCTCGACAATTTTCTTTTTCGTTTTAATTTTAGTAGGATGTGATGTTTGAGTTATGATATATTAAGATATCGCTCATTTGGTGAAACAATGACGTAACTGATAATTCGAGTGCTTATCAGTTACATCATTGTTTCACCAAATGAGCGATGTGTTAACCCTTTATTACATCATTTATTTCTAGTAAAGGTAAATTGAAGAATTTTTGGATTTGAAATTCATATAAGAATAATAATTGATACAAGAAAAGAAAAATTCATTTGGCGTATAAAAAATTTATTTAAATTTTAATACCATCTATTAAGGTAAGTTTATTTGCCACGACCTATAAGGAACACATTGATTTTATTTTTCTTTATTTACAAATTAAATTTTATAAATGCTACAAACTTCTGTAGGAATTATGCACTTTATAACTTCAATACGTTTTCTTTTACTAAAAAATGGTTGCCATTTTTATTCAAACGCACTTCAAGAAAGTTATTAACAAATTGAGACCTACATTAAAAATGGTAGAAAAGTTAACATGAACTTTAAAAATTGGTGGTAAGAATACTTACCACGGTTTTATAAAGGGTTAACACGTTGAACGCCACGCTAATTTTACTTGTCTTGCCCGTCAGACCACAACGGTAAATAACTACACACTAAATTTGCAAATAGTAGACAGATTTTGCTAGTTTTTAAAAGGTTTAGCACGACACATCTGAAAAAAAGTGGTGAATTATATAAGCCTACGAATTGTTTAGAAATAATGGTTAATAAAAACCTAGTAAATTGAATTTATTAAACCAAGAATCAGAATAATTAAGTAAATTTTGAATAAATTTTCTGCAATTCCATAAAAGAGTGTAAAATTTATAGTTCTATATCATGTTATACGCTGTCAGCCAGCTGCTATGTGAAAGGTCAGTGTCAGTCACCGGTGGTTGACGCGGCCTAAATGTAATTTCAGTGTCTGCCACCGGTGACTGACGCGGCCCAAATGTAATTTCAGTGTCAGCCACCGACGGCTGACGCTGCCTAAATGGAAAGTCCAGTGTCAGCCACCGATGGCTGATTCGACGCTCAACGTGTTAAGATACGTTAAGAATGAAACTAAATCATTGGCATAATAATACATTTTAATTAAACGAGTAAATTTTTGATAACTTTTCGAAAAATTGGCTTGATAGGAAAATTATTATTTTTTAAACATATTTTTATCACTTAAATTGATATTGTTTTATTTCAAAGATGCTTCTTTTGTTTAAAATTTTTATTTATACCTTGGAATCTTGATATCTTTGTGATGGAATCTCAATGGACAAATGTTGGTGTCTTTGGAACCTTGCAGTCAGATTTTAAACCGTTTTTCAACTAGGAGAAACACTCAAAAACAGTCATAACTTTCAGGAAATAAGTTAACATCCATTTTCTTCAATTCACAAATATATTTTGGAAGATTGAAATCGGTAAAAAAATTTGTTTTTCCCATCTTAAACAGTTTCTTTTGAAATTTTCCTCAGTTGTGTTCATTCTGTAGGAAACTTTTATGCAATTGTTTTTATGAATTTTAATTTCAGGTGCATGGTAGGATCCAGTAGAGCTTTGAGATGCTCTTTAGTTTGCCCACTTTTTCTCATCAGTGTGATAATTTCTTGGATATATTTTCAGCACTCTATGTGAAACAGTAAATAAGACACAAAATATCAAAAAACGTGGCAAAAAGATAGGGATTAAGAAAACAAAACATTTAAGATATTTATATTTAAAAATAAGTTTACAAGTGACAAGTTCAGATGCATTGACTAAAAAGAGGCTAATAATGGTATAGGTATAAATTTACGGTATATGGGTAAGTTTAAAGAAATAAAGTTGTTTTTGCTTTCACTATATTTTAACATAACTAATTAACATTAAGTTTGTATGATTTCATTTAAAATTATATATTGCCATTTCATTTAAAATTGGGTTAATGGTAAATAAAATGCGACAAAGAATTAGACAGGAGGAAAAAAAATTCTGTCGCGTAAGTTTTGAAAGGACCTTTGATATTTTCAAGTCACTGATATCATATTTTCCATCTGTTTATATTATATCAATATATACCTAACCAGGATTTCTTTAAATCCATTCAAATGAATACTGAGTATTCCAACTTATCTGCTACGTAAGGAATAGTAGGAATTAAGGTGGTAATACATTTCAGTTTATAATGCAATACATTTAAGGTCATGTTTTTTTCCGTCCTAAGTGTTATTTTCAAAAGAGCAGACAATTGTATATGTAGACAGATAAACCTAGATCTTCTTTAAAAACTTATATATTTTGAAGAAAAAAAAATAAGCAAAACTAAGAATTTCATTTTTGAAAAAATATTTGCAACAAAAGTAAAATCAGATTTTAAATCCCCTCAAATGTATTAGGTAAGGTCAAGTACTTACAAAAATGCAACCACAATTTCGCCAAAAACAATCGAAAACAAGTCCGTCTTCTATTAAAATTTATAACATAACACTTTTATACCACTTTTTCTTCTTTCCCCTTATTGTAGTTTGTATAAAATGTCACTTTTAAACAGCATTCACTCAACTCTACATTTAAACCCACACGTTAATAAATTTAAACAGGCACTGTTAGAAAATATCAAACCTATGTAATTTTTGTTTATAGAATTATTTTTTTTTAGACACTGAATATTGATTGTAAAATACTCCGAGTTCAAAAGGGTTAACATGGTAAAAGCCCCCAGAGATTAAAAGAATCTTTAAGAAAGTTCAGGGGGCAGAGCATTGGGAACCGGGGTTCGAATCCCAGCGATGACTGGTTACTATGAATTCCGCATCCGGCTTGCACCGACCACAGTGCTGACGTAAAATATCCTCAGTGGTAGACGGATTATAGGTTAGAGTGTAACCGTGAGAGGTTCCCGTGGTTTACCTCTTCATGTAACGCAAATGCGGGTCAGTTTCATCGAGAAATCCTCCACGAAGATGCATTTCTCCCAATACTTGATCCAGGAGTTATCTTATCTTCTGGATTGGTTCAAAATTAGGCGTTTAACATTAGGAGTGGTAAACCCAAAAATTGGGTTGGCTGTTCAACGACGGCTATAAAATAAAATAAAATAGACTTATATTTAATTTTATTAACATGCCTAAAAAGTTCTTAAAAACCGAAACGGGAGAAGATATTAGCAATTACAAATAGGAGAAAAACCTTTTTTCAATTTTTTTTTTTACCGTTTTTGCATTAAATACCGTTACATCGCGAATTTACTGTACAACCAGGAGGAGGGGGGCTGAGTTCTAACAGGGAAATGGTGGTACATAAGTGTGTGCAATTAACAATTCTGATACATAGTTTATTCAGTCCTGCTAACTACTACGATTTTTGCAAAATATTTTATACAGTAGTAGATATTTAAAAACCAACTCTTTTAGAATTTTTGTCAACATTTTGAAAGCTTTACCAGTAAAATGCAGGAGCAAAGTAGCGTTGTATATGAACTTTTAAATCCTTTATATGTAGTGGTGTGGAAAATAAATTTAAATTAATAAAAAAATTATACATTAAAGCATAAAACATAGCTAACACTAGAATAAATATTTACAAAAAGTTTTGTTGAATGAGCCCCCCCCCCCCTAGCAAAGTATACTAAGCTTTTACTTTTCAAATTTAATTATATCTACCTCAATCACTTAGTCTTACTTTACTTTATTTACCAAAAATTGGGTGCCTGGGCCGCGTAGCGGCCCCTAACCCAAACATCATGAAAATATTATTACAGTGAATAAAAAACATTTTTGTATATTAGCAACATTATGGTAGCTATACATAGGTCAAACACAATTGCTTGATAAATTATAAGTTGAAAATTATTTTTGCAATGAGAATATTTTTACAACAAATTGTAATTGAAACGTAATACTAATAACATCTAAGAATTGAATCATAATAACATAAGTTGTCGTGGATGTAAACAGAATTTGTAGCGTTTATACATGAGTTGTTCTAATAGTATATTACGGAAATTGATACATATAAAATTCCTACTTCATCGGGCACGATTTGTTTCATTTTGAATACTTTTTTTCTACATTTCAAGATATTCCTGCCAACTATTGCCATATTTTCTAGTGGAACATTTTGATCTTAGTATAAATTCATATACCTTACTGAAAATAATAAAAATTTCATTTTATATAATATAAATCGTTTTGTGTTATACTTCTAAGTTTCATTTAACCCCTTAACGCACAGAATTTTTGAAAAAAAACCGGCCAAAAAAATCTATTTTTTTATGTAAAAAAGCACACTTTAGAACATTATCTTTTCTTTTGGTGGACAATTTTTGCATGTGCTGCGCTTTTATTCCATGGAAAAAGGCTACATACATCAGATAAGTTTTGTTGGACTCTTTCGTTACAAGTTTGAATACGTATGCACATGCTCTCTTTTACGCCATATATTAAATAATTGATCTACTTAAATTAGAATAGTGTATAGAATGAATTTAAAACAAATAAGTTTATGAAATTAAATAAATTTTAGAAGCTAGGAAATAAGTAATGACTATAATAGCATCATTCACACATATGTATATTCACCAACTTGCTACCAACAAAAAAAATTTTAGGCAGATCTTATTGATTTACTTTAAACAATGAAATAATAATTTATTAATACACCACTTTTTTTAAAAACATTTTTACTATATTCATTTTCATTTACATTCATTTCATTTCATTTTCATGGAATTTTTTCTTCTTCATGTAAACGCTAGTTTTAAAATCGACTGGCGGTATTTTAAAAAATTAAGATAATGCTGAACTTTGTTCGTAGGGTGGTTTCTCGCACGAATTAATCATAAGTTAAAGCGATGTTAGCTTTAGGGAGGAATCAGAGTTAAAGAGAGTAAGGAAGGGTCAGGTCACTCCTTTGAGGAAACTCTTGCCGCTCCGAGCTTCTGATTTCAGTCAGTGACGTCACGGCGGTGCAGTATCAACTTCTTGCTTTAAAAATAAATGGTTTCGCATGAAACTAGCATCTCTTTCAAACTTATTTCAATACATTCATTGTTTTCAACATATGTTTAAAATTTATTTTGTGGCAATTTTCTTCTCTTCTGATTGCAAAAATTTAACAGTAGTTGTCAAATATCAACTTGCGCGATAGCGACTGGCAAGAATTATTATAAAACACAAAATGAGAAAACGCAATTTTTCATGTTTTATTCAGAAATAATAAAGGTGACTTCAAATGAATTATAAAATGTACTGGAAGAGCCAGCCAGAATATATGATGTCGCATTTCTTATTTCCTTTTCAAGCATGAACAGAATTTCGGTTGGATCGTTTCTTTTTTTTTCGGGGAGGGGGGGCGAGAAACTGCTCAATATATAGACGGACAAGAACCCGTATTTGTTGGGGGAAAAGGCAAATTTAGTCGGTCCCTCAAACTTCTGAAAGAGTTAAACTTTATTGCTGAATATGAAAAAAATCTCATGAATTAAACACCTCGTTAGTTACAAGGTAAATCTCTAAGTTTTTCTTGAGAAGTTGAAAAAAAATTGTAAAAACTGAAAGTGTCTCTTCCATTAAGTCGAGACTCTAAACATCGTTCCCTCACCCTTCATTTTTCGATTAGCATCGTCTTGTTTCAACGGTTCCGTCACAAATGCTATTTTTATAATGTTAATACAGTGAAACCTCTAGGAAAGACCACATCTATATAACGACCACTTTTGAGTGGCACAGAATTTTTTTTCCATAGACTTTGTTTTGAAGAGAACCGTTAGGATAGGCTGAAACCTCTCCCAGTGACTGGGCAAACAGCTGCTCTAAATGTGGAAAAGGTCAATTCAGGAAACATGAAAAAATATCAAGACAAAATAGATTAAAATGTATTCAGAATATTTGCGCGAGGCTCATATTTAGAGAGCTCTTTTTGAGGCTCATATTTTAAGTGCACTAAAGACCATGCTGCCTATGATTTACTTTTAGAGTTGTAATGTAAATTAGAAAAAAAGGTTACCAAACATCTCAAACAACAAACCTTTTCTCATCTTTTAAAGCTAACTAATTTTTATGATATAAAATTTAAATGCGTGCTTTTTTCTTTTTTTAAAATAATGCATAATTGCTTATTTATTTCATTTTACTCATAATTATAACAGTTGGGATCATTTTTATAAAGACTAAATTTTATTTATTGATCCGCCTTCTCACGACACAAACAGAAGGTGTATTTCCGCACCAAGAAAATGAAACTGACTTAAATTAAAATCATTTACGAATAACCATGTATCTTCGATAACAATTTCGAAGTCAATGGAAGTAACCTCTAAGAGCGGTCAACCTCCAACAACGACCATTTTACTGTGGAATAGAAACAGGTTACTCACGAGAGGTTTAATTGTAATACAATTTTGATTGATTTGGAAATTATCAGATTTCAGTATCTATCATACAGATATTCTAGACATTTAACAAAAAAAAAATCAAAATTAATTCAAATTAAGAAGAAAAACATGGACTCCTGACCTGATGCTAAGGAAGAGGAAGAAAACGAGGATTTGTAACAGTTTAGGGAAAACGCGTCAACATTTGATGCTTATGTATCAGTTGGTGAAAAATTTAAAAGTTGGTGTCTGTTCAAAAAAAAAGATTGCAAAAGCTGAAGAAGTGCAAATTGAAACGGAAACGCAATGTTTGCAAAAGGCCTTTGAGAGAATGGAGAACTTAATCAGGATTCATTCGGTTAACCAAAATATAATAATAACATAAAATTTCGGTTGGACTTTTCTTATTAGGAGGAGGGACTGCTCAATATATAGACGGGCAAGAACCCGTATTTGTTGAAAGGAAAGGCTAATTTAGTCGGTCCCTCAAACTTCTGAAAGCGTTAAACTTTATTGCTGAGTACGAAAAAAATGTCATGAATTAAACACCTCTAAAGTAACAGGCTAATTAATGTTACTAAAGTAGCAAGCAATAAAATTTAATTCAAATTAAGAAGAAAAACATGGACTTCTGACCTGATGCTAAGGAGGAAGAAGAAAACGAGGATTTGTAACAGTTTAAGGAAAACGAGGCAATCATCACGTTTGATGTTTATGTATCAGTTATTGAAAACGTTTTAAGTTGGCGTCCGTTCAAAAAATGATTGCAAGAGCTGAAGAAGTGCAAAGTGAAACCGAAACACAATGTTTGCCAAAGGCCTTTGAGACAATGGAGAACTTAATCAGGATTCATTCGGGTTAACCAAAATATAATAAATAACATAAAATTACTTTGATCTGAAATAATGCTCCTGCAATGCTTAAAAATTTAAGTGATACAAAATACAAGGATATATCAAATTAGTCCTGTTATAAATGCCCTATAATTTTCTTCAAAAATGTCTTTTTTTACATTTTTGCAACAGTTGTCTGGATTGGGTAAATTCAGCTGTTTGGTTTTGACTCTATAAAACAATTTTCTTTTTGTTTTCTCTTGCAGGAGATTTTAGGACAGACTTTAGATACTTAAGCATCGCTGATTTCAAGTCTGCAATCAGTTTCTAACTACAAATACGGTTTTCATGAAATTTATTCCCGACCAGGATATTTTTGAGTTCATGCGAGTGACTACTTGAGTCCGGTCAACAACGTGTTAAAATAAAGCTACCACAACAACTGCTTATATTCAAAATGTTTTAACTCATTGTTTGTAATTTTTCATGATGAATGGGATAGGGGCCGCTGCGCGGCCCAGGTTCCCAGCTTTTTCAAATAAACTAAAACTAAAACGTGTTAAAATGGTTTCTGGGGTTTTTATGAAAGCTTGGCGTTTCGGACTCAGTTCTGCCTTTGATGTCGCCCATTTGATGTTTCTGAGGTGGAAAAAAAATTGATGTTGTGAGTTATTGATGTTTAATCCTTTTGGTGAGTAGTTCTTAATGATTCTCTCGCAATTATGTCTGGACGTGGCAAAGTTTGAAGCTCGTAGTTTAAAGCTCGTAGTTTAAAGTAAAGTACAAAAATTAAGTTTAAGCTTATTCAATTCAATTTTTAAAGTATTGCAAAATGAGTTATCGACGTTGCGGACGTGGTGGAAAGACAAGCACGCCTACCGGGCGTCAAAACCTCAGTGACTCTACGACGGATGAGGAACCCACAGAATTCGACAACAAAATCAAATCACGCAATATGGCTACATATCAAAATTATCCACGTGGCGAAAAACGGCAAACCGAAAAGACATCACGAGAACCAACGGTAAATGTGGAAAGCATGAGTCCAGGTGAACGAAAGTTATATGAAGAATGGATGGAAATGATAAGAATGACCAACGAACAAATTGAAACAACAGCGAAAGTGCTCCAGAATTGCTCGCAACTCAAAACTCAATTTATGGAAACTCAAGATGCAGGCCAAAATTTAGAACAGAAAAGCGAAATGACAACCGATACAGAAAATACAGCTGAAAATAATGCAGAGCCCCCGCCAAAAAAGCGGGAAAAGAAAAAGCAAAATAACGTTGAAAAATCTGAAGAAAATTCCTTCGTGACTACAAATAGCAGCCCTCCATTACTACTAGATGTCGCCACTTCCTTGCAACGTTCTGAAAATAATGTAGATCCTGACTTAGCCCAACCCAAGAATGATTACAATGCAACTGCAGCTTCACCCACAACTTCAGAAATAGATCTACCAATCACGCATATTAAAGTTCTAGTCCGTGGACTTCCAGTTGGTACCAATACAGAACATATCTCCCTTGATTTGGCCAAGACAGGCATTAAAGCACAAAAAGTAATACAATTTAAAAGAAAAGTCGGCGAGGCCTATAAGCTCCTCCCACTTTTTCTCACAATATTAATCAAAACAGATTAAAATCAGCAAATCTTCTCAGTTACCAATATTTGTGATCTTCCCGTGAAAATTGAAAGATTCCGTGACGGGAATAGCCCAATCCAATGTTACAACTGCCAGAATTTCGGCCACACACACAGCGAACGTGCAAATCTCAACCAAGATGTCTTAAATGTGCCGCCAACCACCGTTCCTTTCAGTGCCATAAAGACAAAACTACACCACCCAAATGCTGCAACTGTGGTGAGGCACATACTGCCAACTTCACGGGACATGTTCTATGACATGAAATTCTATAACAGAATGTCCACAGGCCTTTAAATAATTTAATAGTGGTAGACAATTTACATCAATGCTAGTTTGTATTTCCTTTTCCAAGAAATCAATTAAATAGTCAAATGTGTGCAAAAAATAAATTTGCATTTTGTATTTTATTATTTATTTAACGCGTTTAATCGCCAATTGAGTGCCGGGGATTATACTGCACCTATCATTGAAGAGCGTTAATCTTTAATGATAAAATAAAGGTTAATTTTTTCTTTCTCAGAAACCATTTTAGTTTATAAATTTTACAATAAGTTTATTGTAATTAACAATATGAATCCTCAGTGGCTTAGGGAGTGGAGTGATCATTTCCCAATGAGTTGAA
The DNA here is from genome assembly GCA_949128135.1 of Parasteatoda lunata. Taxonomy (NCBI): domain Eukaryota; kingdom Metazoa; phylum Arthropoda; class Arachnida; order Araneae; family Theridiidae; genus Parasteatoda; species Parasteatoda lunata. Next base: position 13,097,489 of record OX421977.1, read on the forward strand.
TCGGGTTTGAATCTCAGCGATGACCGTTCGATACGAATTCCTAACACAACTGGCCACAGTGCTGAAGAATAATATACATGTTTGATCATGGGTTAGAGTCCCCTTGCCTTCAGGATAACCATGGTTTCGTGGTTCATGGCAAATTTCTTTCATTACTTGATCTAGCCTTTGTCTTCTGGATTAGGTTCAAAATTACAAGGCTACGGCTTCGAGCATTTGCAGTCACAAACTTAAAATTGGGTTGGCTGTTCAACGACGGTTACAAAAAAAAAAAAAAAAATGATGTGTAAAAGTGATGTCATAGCTTTTGATTATAACGCATTGCAACTTACATTATACCAACTTATATTAAAAATAAACGGAATAAAATAAAACGAACAATATGTTCATGCCTTAGAAAAACATATTTTCTGCCATCATACACCAAATCCAACTTCCCAACTTTTTTCGATTTGTTTAGAGTGCCTCGAGCATCGAGTCATGTTTCTGGAAGCTTTCTTTGTTTTTTGCGAAAGTTTAAAGAAGGGCCATAATTTTTCCGCAACTTTTTTACAGTGCCGTTATTGCATTTAAATGAACGGATAACCTAGTAACTGATAAACGCTTTGCAACTAGCCCAGTTCCTAAGCATTCTGTTAAGGTATTCTACCGAACTGTTGAAAGGAAGAATTAAGTTTCTGTAAAAATTGCAAATAATCCTTCAAAACGCATCCCGCGGATTGAGCACCAATTAAGTTCAAGCTATGTGCTGGCATGTCACAAAAATTACAAAGTCACAGAGATAGTCAAAAGTTGAAAGTTGGAACAAAGTCACAAGTTGGAAATGGAATGATAAATGGAGAAAAGTTTTATTTATGAATCTAAATACACATTTTTTTGAAAGAAGGGACGAAACAAAAGAACACTTTGAAAAAAAAACAATATCGAAACTTGCGATTAAAAATGAAAAATAGTAATGGTCAACAAAAAGTAAGTATCAAAAATTTAAATTATTAAAATGTTCTTAATCCTTTCGCTTTATTAATTTACATGCGTAGATTTACAACTGTGCAATTTATGGCTGCTTCAGTTATAATACTCACAAAAGGTCATTAAAAAAATGTACAAAGTTTAACACGTTCATTGCCAGCCAAGTGGTGGTGGCTATACTATATATCTATCATAGATCAAGCATATATCAAGCATTGGAAATCTATAAAAACGAAACCAAAGTTAAATTTTCTTATTTTAGAAGCCATTTTAGTTCTTAAATTTTACTATAAGTTCATTTTCATAAACGATATGTTTTTGTCATGTCAAAACATCATGTTTGCTGTAAAAATAGTTAGATGATAATGTGCATCTTGGCTAACACTTAATCTGTATTATTGACACAAACTGTCTCATGAAGAATTTTGTCTCTCGATTTCTCGTGATTAGCAACGAAAGTGTGAAAAATAAAATTTGAAATAACACTCAAAACAGGGATTTAGTTCCTTAACATCTAGCATGCTTAAATAATATAGAATGACTTGAGATTGTGGCGTAATTACCACTACAAATATTAAATACCAAATTACTAATATATAAGACATGTTAACTCGATTCTATCTTAAGAAATCTTTTAATCGAAAAAAGTTGACATTCTTGATAAATAAACCCCTACAAGATAAGGGGTATGGTGAAATGTGACATTTCTCTAAAAAGAAGAGAAGGAGGGTGAAAAATTTTGAAGAAGAACTGGTGACATGATTTATGAACGGCCGCCAACTTCAAAGAATGATCTATGCATAACAAAAAGGGTTGTGCATATTTGTTTATAGCTTCTAGAAATTACTAACTGAAAAACAATCAAGAGCAGAATGGAGAAAGGGTCTAGGGAAGGCTCTGGCCCACAAAAGGCTGTCATGCCAATAGAAGAAGAATATTGGAATATTGTATAGACCAATTGGATATTCCTTTCAGTTACCTACCACATGTCAGCATTCTTTTTTAATTAATAAAGCGAAAGGATTAAGAACGTTTTAATAATTTAAATTTCTGATACTTGCTTTTCGTTAATCATAACTATTTTTCATTTTTAACCGCAAGTTTCATTATTGGTTATTACTTTTTTTAAAAAGTGTTCTTTTGATTCTTCTCTTCTTTTAAAAAAATGTATATTTAGATTCCTAAATTAATTTTTTTTTCCATTCATCATTCCATTTCCAACTTTTAAAACTAAGAAAAATCTTTGTGACTTCCACTAAGTGAACCACTGTGAAGCCACTAAGGATATTTTTAACCGCACTGTGGCCAGTGCGAGCCGGATGCGTAATTCGTATCGAATATTCATCGCTAGGATTCGAACTCGATTCACATCATTGGAAAATGAACACTCCACCTACTGAGCCACCACGGATTTATATTGTTTATTAAAATAAACTTGTCGCAAAATTTCAAAACTAAAATGGTTTCTGAAAAAAGAAAATTTAACTTTGATTTCACCATTAAAGATTACCGTTCTTCAATAATAGGTGCAGTATAACCCCTAGCACTCAATTGGACATTAAATAACGCATTAAATTAAATATAAAATACAAAATTTAAATTTTTTTTTGCACACCTTTAAATGTTTAAGTAATTTCATGGAAAAGGAAATACAAACTAGCATTGATGTAAATTGTCTACCACTCTTAAGGTCAACCTGTAGGGGGCAGCTTTTGACCATTTCTTTCATTCATTCATTGAAAACAGATGTGTTAGTTGAAAAGTTGCTCTTCCAGTTGCAATAGTGAGCAGATGGTAAGTGTAGTAATAACAGAATAAATTTTAAAGTGTTCAAATAATTTTGTTTTTTTAAAGTTTTCAAATTACATGTCTTCGTGTTCTGATATTTTAAGAAATTATTTTTATTAAACACTTCACATGCATAACTAACAAAATAATTTTTTTAAAAAAAGTTAGTTAAATAAATTAGAATTATGTATATGTAAAAAATTTAAGTTCATTCAGGTTTAAACACATTTCTTAAGATATTTATTTGGTTATTTGCTAAATAAAATTTTTAAGTCAAGTAAAAAGAAAAATTTAAATACATAGCAACATGATATAGGAAATGAAAAAGTAAACAATGACCCACCCCCTCTATAAGATGACCACTTGTCTAAGTTGACCACTAAAACAATACACCACAAGTGGTCAACTTACACAAGTTTTACTGTATTTTAATGCATAGCTTTCATAATTTCAGATCATTGCATGATCAGTTCCACATAATACGTCTTGCTATTGCTGCTGTGGGTACAATGCTATTTTTTTTTCTGTTGATTTCAAACGACATGATTGGGGTAAGTATCATTTCCTAAGCGTCCTCAAAAACAAAATACTGGTAGCAGAAACTCTTTCGAAAACTCGCTTCCTTACCTTTTTAACAAAAATGTTTCTAAGAATCCCTGAAGGGAACTTTGTTTTAGCAGTATTAACACGTTAAATGCCATGGAGGTCACCGGTGACCGACGAAGTCAAGATTATTAGAAACCCATAATTCGAGTAAATTTTGAAATTTTTTTTTATAATATCGTTACTAAAATGGTTTGAAGAAATTAATGCAATATAAAAGACACAAAATAGTCTTATTTATATACACAGAGATAGGACTGGGCTATTAATCGATGCATCGTAACATATCGATTTAATGCATGTATCGGCAAGCCGATATAATGACTTTCGTTTTAGGCGATGCATCAGAAATCTGATTTAAGCCGCCGATAGTGACTTTCATTTTCGATGCATCAAAAATTTGATTTAAGCTGTCGAGGGTGACTCTCGTTTTTGGCGATGCATCAGAAATCTGATTTAAGCCGTCGTCATGTAAGACAACGTTCGCGGTTTAACGATTTAACATGTGCAAATCCTTGCCTACGCTAACGCTGTCACCGCGCTGATGGAAAGGATTTTGATTTCGTCTAACTGAGGAGCTGTTGATAGCGTCTAGCTACGAAGACGGTATTAGTCTCGTTATGTTGAACTCGTTATGTTGAATAACGAAAAGCGAATTGAATCAGAACTCCCGGTTTCGTGTGAGGATCAGCGGTGAAATAAAACGTATGCATAGTTTCTTTACGCGCCATTTTGCTCTTAGGAAGTTTACTTGTAGATTATTTTCAGCTGGACTTAGGTTATTTTGTGATCACTGTCCACTTTATTTCGTCGTTATTCAACGTGTCTTGTAAATTATTTTCAATGAGATTTTTGCTACTTAGCGATCGTTTCATTGTGCATTACTTCGTCATTTTTTTTTCCTTTTTTTTCAGTCGGGATTTAACGATTCTTGTCAATTATTTTTAGTAAACCTACTGTTACTTGGCGATCGTTGCCCAATCGCTGTTATCTTAAATTTTCGTTCTGAAATCAATCTATTAATGAAAAGAAAATATGAATAAAAAAAAGATTCTTCATTGTTTTTTTTTTTAAATTATTGTTTTTCATTTTAAGCTATACAATTTAATAAGGGTATTTTGTATTTAACTTTGTTATAAAAAGTTAGTTTTTATTTAAATTTATTTAATGCAGGTGAAAAAATAATTTGATAGAATTTGATTATTTTTAAACAAATAAATCTTCAGTCGTTTTTAAATATAAAAAAATTTCGTTATTAGTTTAAAAAAATTTTTTTTTTATATACTAGAGGGCTCCGCCCCCTGCTCGCTGACGCTCGCCAACCCCCGGAGAATTGCTTCGCAAAACCAAGAATGCTTTGATTTCATATATTTCATTATTAAACTGAATATTAACTGTTATCATCGAAAAGAATTAATTTTCTTAAATGCAGAATAAGCAGTGTGTCAATATCAATGTCACTTTTTTTCGTTGACTACAGTTCCTTCTATGTCCTATTTGTTCTCTAAATGAGCCAAAATTGTCAGAAATTAACATCAATGTGCAGATATAATCTTAATATGAAACTTGTTTAAAAAAAATGATAATCACAATAATACAGACTTTGTCCCAAAGAAATGAATATATTTTTAACACATTTAATTCAATATATATATATATATATATATATATATATATATATATATATATATATATATATATATATATATATATATGCAAACACTATAATATTTTTCAATAAGCAATATTGTTAAGAACAGGGTAATTTTTAAAAAAATATTTTAATAATATTCAGCAAAATAACTATAAATGAAAACATTAATTTTGCGGAATTAAAATAAACAATGCACCAATAGCATTTTCTTTACGCTAAATACATTTATAAATTTGACATTATATATATATGTTATAATATTTCTCTATATACAATTTGTTAATGACAGGATCATCTTTAATAAATATTTTAATGTTCTCCTTCGTTGTGCATCTTGACAATGCCACATATAATTGACCATGAGAAAAAATAGGCCGTTCAATATATAGCCCAACTTTATCGAAGGTTTGGCCCTGGGCCTTATTAATTGTTAAGGCATAAGCTAATCTAACAGGAAATTGTCGTCGATAAAGCACAAATGGTAAGGAAGAATTACTTGATAATGTATTTAATTCTATTCTTGGAAGATTGACAATACTACCATTTTTATTACCAGTAGCAATTTGGCAAGTCAATACTCTTTTCCCTATTTTAAGAACAGTCAATCGAGTTCCATTGCAAAGGCCATCAACAATAGATATGTTCCTGATCAGCATTACAATGCATCCAACTTTTAATTTGAGCTGATGAGGTGGCAGTCCCGGGAGATTTATGGAGTTTAAATATTCAATAGAATACCTTAAAGTAGCTTCTTCTTCTCTCCCGTCTGATTTATCTACTCCATATAGTGTGGCCTTATCAATACTATAACTTATAACCTCTTCACCTGGCACACGTGATAAAATATTTTCATTAACTTTGTTAACTTCATCATTTTGCGGTGATAATATGATGTGATTAATGAAGTTAGTATTAAGACAATCGATTTTTTCAAAAAACCAAGAAATGATATCTTTACAATAAAGATCAGGAGTGCTTGCATCAAGATGTAAAAGTTCTCCATTGCCAATTGTCAACAACCAATTGGCAAATTCTTGGTTACCAGCTTTAACTCTCAAATGGAGGATTTCAAAAAATGGCCAAAGGAAAGAGTATTTTATAGTTTCATTAATAACCTGCATATGTGTAGCTTTTTTAACGACAGGTAACACTTGTCGAAAATCTCCACCTAAAATGATTATCTTACCACCAAATGGTATCTCATTAGCTAGAAGATCACGAAAAGTTCTAATGATCATTTCTATTGCTTTTCTGGGAATCATACTTGCTTCGTCCCATATAATAACGTCAACATTTTTTAAGCGAATCTTATAAGTTTTTCAAAAATAAAGAATATTCATGCAGCGGAGGTATATGTATGTTATCATTATGGCAGCAAGAATTAACAGAGCGCCCTTTTGCAGAAGCAAATCTCAAAGCTCCACAATAACTGCATTTTGAAAACATTTTGCCAAGACTATGTTTTGCCACTTTGATAGGTAACAATTTCGATAAATCACCAGCAAACTCATGTTGTTTTGATTTTAAAATAGGTGGATTAGGATTTTGGTCCATATCATTGTCAACATTGCGAAAGCGAATTGGTACAGTGTGCATTCCAACCACATTTTCTGTATTTACAGGTCTGGTTTGATGTGGGCAAATGAAAGTCGATGTTGTTGCGACTGTGTAGCAATTACACACATTCTCTTTTAGCTCAACCTTTGTTAGTTTAACTTTTTTTTTGTTAGTTGAATCATCATTAGGTTGTATAAGCAAAAGAGCATTATTTTCTTCTATACTATGAAGTTTACGTTTTTCCCGCTTTCGATTAGCTTTCGCATTGAGTTGCGACTTTTTAGTAATGTTAGGTCTTTTCTTTTTAGGCATTACTTGTAAATAAACAAATCGAATTAAGATTTAAAACCAGATTAAACTTACGAATTAACGTTTTAGAAAACAAATAATCAGATTAATCAATATATCAATACGAAATAAGTAGAGATGTTGTAAAACTGAAGAATGAAATTCTAACTATTTTGTGATTGGTTGCATCTCTGAAAAAGAAAATTCAGACTTGTAAATCGCTTTTTTAAGCTTGCCGTTTTCAGACATGTGATTGGCTGTTGTGAACGGCGGTTATTCTTCATTATTAACTGCAAAATCGTGCTTTAAAACTAAAATAAATAAAAATTTAAAATTATGTAAAAGATTTGAATGCCCTAAATGTCTTCCCTGAAAGATTCTGAATGAATTGATTCCTTAATCTTAGATTTTCATCACGTAGTTAAAAAGTTTTTCAGGGGACAAAATTAACTGCAAAAACTTTTTTTTAGAATAGAGAGATATAATATAAAATCATAATGGTCTGATACCGTTTTCCATTGTTGTCGGCGCATTTTTATTGGCCGGAAAATCACATGGTTGGCTCCAGTTTTCTCTCATTCATTTCCATATTGTTTGGTTGTCATCAGCATAAAATTAACAATAGTCGTAAAGGTATTGTTTTTTTTTTAAATATTTTTGTATCCCTAATTTAAACTTATTTTCCAGTACTGCTATTATTAGCGAAAATATTAAATTATGGTTGTGAACTCATCAAATTTGTTTGAACAATATAATTTTATAAGAATATATATGTTATTTTAAAAAATTATTGCTTCGAAAAATCACTTCCGTTCACCAAGAGATCCAAATGTTTATAATACTAATAAATAGTAATATTTGGACGTGGGAAGTAGAGGTACAAGAGTAAGCAAACAGAATTCCTTTTAGTACATATATGTTAAGTGAATAATTTTAACTTATGTAGAAAAACTGTTTTCTGCCAAGAAAAGACAATTATTGCGAAGCAATCATCGGGATTGGTGAGCGGCAGCGAACAGGGGGCTTAGCCCCTAGTAATTGAACAAAAAGTTAAGCAATGTTTTGACGCTTTTTAATAATTTAACAGTAGTACTTAAATTTGTTTTTTTTTAATTTTCTTAAAATTTTTTCAATGCTTGTTTGTTTCATAATTTGTTAGACAGTCAGTATCAATTTTAAACAAATAAATCCTTAATCGATTTTATTTTCAAAAAAAAAAAAAAAAAAAATTTAATTATAATAAATAAATAAAAAACTTTAATTTATTTTTACATTAAGTATAGAATTAGAGCATTAGTCAATGCAACTTTTATAATTTAAATAAATTAATTAAACAAGGTCTAACAATGCTTCAAAAGGACGATTTTTCTCAACCAATAATTTAAAAATTTGTTTACTAAAGTGAACATTTCTTTAGTTTGTTTTTTTTACTTTCGTTTTTTTTTTCCTTTTAATTTTTAATGCATGTATGTAAAATATTTTGTTAGTTTTATTATTATTCTTAAACCAATAAATCTTAAGTCGTTTTTAATTGTAAAAAAAATAAAATAAAAATTAGCATTAATTAAAATTAGCCAAGCTTATTTTAGAAAAAAAATAAGCTGGGTTTGTTTTTACTTTATACATTTTGTTTTGTATTAGATTTATTTATTTTATTTATTTTTGAAAAATATAAAGACTTCTGAAAGATAATTTTTGAACATATGCTAAATCGTGATGCATCGATTTATCGCGATGTCTAACAGACGATACATCACGATATAAAATTTCTTACGTCGCCCAGTCCTACACAGGGATGAAAACTTTCTCCGGGCAGCGAATAAATACTTTCAAGTGGTAGCTTATTAATTGTGATTATTGGTTTAATAAATTCAATTTAGTAGATTTTTATCCACCACTATTTCTATACAATTCGTTTTTATAACAAGTTTAGCTTAGTCGATTCTCTAACTCCACTGGTCTATTTATTTTAAAAAATTTTTTATTCGATTTTTGAGTTTCTAAATAAGATATGGAAAAAAATACTATGAAATTTTTTAAATTTATTGTCACTCTAAAATGAGGTCATTTTCCCCTCTTAGTACAAAAACACATTTACTAACTTGAGGTAACGTAATTTAACACAATTCATCTATTTTAATAAAAATGATTCAGAGGAAAGCAGGATCAAAAAACGTGAGATGTGTATTTTAATTTATATTCTGTTTCAAATATGAGATTCAGGTACAAAATAATATCAATAAGGTACAAAAGCCTGCTGCATTATTAAATATTCTGTCCACATACTTGTTAAAGACAGCATAAATCATTTGAAATAAATTTATAAAAATAATTAAAAGAACTATATCCTACTTATATATCCTACACCCACAACAAAGCTTTATCCTAAAAAGGAAACAAAAATCTAAGAAATAAAAAAGTGTTTCAGAGGGTCCGATTATATAAAGAGTCTGATAATACACAAAAAGTTATAAAGCAGCTAAATTTACTTACACCTCATGCATTTTTTTAATCGTATGTTGCTGGTGAAACATGAGCGAATTAGTGTTCAAAGATTTTAGCGAGAAAACGTAAGACCCGACTTGGCGAATTTCAAAATAAGGTGCCAAGGAAATGCCCGGGTGTAGACAATGTGGAAAATCGCTTCCATTCTCTCTTTAACCAGGAATCCTACCTAACGTTGGCATCGCTTTAACTTAATTTATAAAATGATAACACCAGTAGATTTTAAAACCAGTGTATACTATAATGCCATTGATGACAGCATGCCAGCCAGTTGTCATATGGTATATTAAAATTATTATAATATAAATTTTTTTTAAAAAAAGTGGTGTATTAATAAATTATTATTAATTCATTGTTTAAGTAAATCAATAGAAGTTGCCCAAAAAATTTTCTGTATGTAGCAAGTTCTCGTATCTCTGGAAAATATCCCAGGTAGCAAAAAGGTATGATCTAATACTGGTAAGATGCAATATAATACTGCCATGCTAGAAAACGCAATGCTCTTGAATCCTATCTTCTAGTGTTAGAACTAATTTGATATAAGACTGTATAGTATTCGATCTAACATCCGAAATTTCAAAATAATCATCTATTTCATTACTTTTGGTACAGCGCCACATTTTAGCGAAAGGTTATCCCATATTATTAATAAATAAACATTTATTTATGAAAGAAAACAATAAATTAAGTATTACTTAAAATATCATTTTTGGCCACTTCAAACTTATGCCAGAAAACATAACGATGATATTAGCAGAAATAAGCTGTCTCCGCCAGTGCAATTGTTGAGTTGTAACTTCCTTTGGAATGGGAATGTTTACATCTCCGCCGCCATTGATCGTGGCAATCAGCTAGAATAACATTTTTAACCTCAAAGGTATTTATAATTTAGTAATTTTTTAGTAAACTTTACAAGTTTAAATGATAGATACATAAAACTTTAAAGTAGTATCGTAGGTAGTGTTTTTCCTTTAGAAACATTCAGTGTACTTAATAATCTTGACCGCTTCTTCAAAACATTCAAGAATTAATTTAATGATTTAATAAATCTCTTATTAAATATTATGATTGTGCTCATTTTTAATAATGTTTGCTTGTAGTAGTTGACTACTCTGTTAAAACGTATTGTCCGACTATAAATTACAAGTATTGTAGTTAGTTTAGAATAGGCTCGAAAAAACAATGTTTACATGGTAATTCGCATCTGACAGAATTTCACTGCAACAATGATAAAGATAAAAAATAATATTTAGTAAAGAAGTTTGCCATGTTAAAATAACTATTAATTAATCGGCTACTTTTTAGTTAAAACCATTAGGTACATTTTAGAATGTTTGAAATTTTATTCACAAGAAGAACACTATTGTTACATTAATTAAAGATTCCTGTTTAATATATTGTAAAATAATGAGTTAAACATTTTGATTTTCATTTCTTGAGTATAGACAGATTTGCATGTTTTTGATACATGATTAATTATATGAATTTATAAATGATAGCAAATGGTTAAAAAATTAGCAACACTATAGTTTATTCAAAGTTGTGTTTACGTTAATATGTTAAATGAAGAGCAGTGCTGAAAAGGTGTTAAAATTTTTATTTAGGAAGTTCTTAATAAAAGTGTGAATATTTCCTATTGGCTCTATCAGCTTATACAATGTACAAAAATATTTTGATAGTTAAGTATCATTGTACTTTATCTTAAAAAAAAAGCATTGAATTTGATATATTTTTGTATCATTACATTTTAGACATATTAAAATTTATTTTAAATAATATAAGTTTTAAAGAAATATTCAATGCTTAATAGTTTTAAATTTACTAATTTAATGTTTTCAATGTAAAGTAATGTAGAGTTTTAAATTTTGTGTTTTCAATGTAAAGTTTAACTCTTCTTCTCTTATAATTTTAGCTTCGCCTGAGGCTGCTGGATAATGCAAATGGAGATTGACATACTGGTAGAAGACGAGGGCCCGTAAGTTCGATCCTGACAGAAAATAAAACAACTGCTGTGTATATGCTGTTCGATTCTCTTTAAATCTGCCGGAGCTGAAATTCCTCTTGTTGTTGTGTAGAAGTTTGACGAAAGGTGTATCTCTGCGTGATTCATCCCTGCTGTGTATTTTACACGTTGTTTACTGTTGCTGACAATTTTATAAAATCTTTCACTAAAGCTACGATTCATCAGTTTATTGCTTTGAAATATAGTTGCACATAAGCAAAAAATTGCAAGTGAAGGGAAAAGAACTTTGAACTGCATGAAATAAATGACTGTAAAGTTTTGGAATTCTTTCTATTTAAAAATAATAATTAAAATGATAACACACAGTCAAACTGTTGCTTTTCGCATCAAAAAAAATTTCTTTTATTTAATGACAAATATGTGTTCTTAAGGATTATGTTTATATTAAACAATGACGGTAAAAATATATTGCTCTTATAGTTGAGTGAAGTTTATATTATGTTTTGTTTTAAAATAATATAATTAAATTGTGAAATAATGTTTGTCATGATTTGGTTTGATAAATTTTTTTTTTTATTCTTAACTACTGCATCTTTGTAATAAATCTTCGAAATTTTAGAAAATGGGATAGGCAGATATGTGTTCATTAATAAAACTTAATAAGATTTAATGTTGGAAATTTTTTTATAGTCATGATAGTAATGTTTTTTACAAGCATTTTGAAATTAGAGGTAGATAAAATTTTGTTTCTTTTAAATTTTCAAAACATCGGAGACAATTTTATTTTAACATCATTGTTAAACAGTAACTCTAGCTTATGGGCATTTATACTACTAGCATTGTATTTTTACTTTATTTTTGAATTATTTAGTTCAAATTTGAGATAAGAAGTGTATATATATATTTTTATGATGCTTAAAATAATGATAATAGTAAAAATTTCTTTGGCTTAATATTAAAAATTTAGCTGGACATTTATTTGCATTATTGTTAAAGCAAAAAATTTAAACCAACGTAGAGTAGAATCTTGTTTAAGTTTTCACCAGTAAGGTTCTTTGCAAAGCAGGTTTTTAAATGCATAATAATTTATTTTTTTATGGCTAATTGATCAATACCAAAAAATTGACTCTAGCGTCTGCTTAATTTTTTAAAATTTATTTTCTGAAAAGCTCTGTTTAAAATGTTTACATATTACACCTGCTTTTTTCTAAACCTATTTATGTCATAACGCATAATCTATAATCAGCGAAATGAAAGAAATGGAATTGTTTTAAACAAAAATCTTTATTTTTATAGCAACGTTCTCAAAAGAGTAATAGATTGTAGTCGAATTTTAATCATTCATACCAAAGGCAACTTTTAAAAGATACTGTTAAAAATGTTATTATTTTTTCGTCTCGTTCTTGATTGCTATTATATGTTTGTGCAAATATTATTTAGATTAAACGTAATATTTACTGACAGTTTTGAAATTAAAATATTATGTAAATTGTTTGCAAAGATTGTTGGTTTAGTACATAACACCTTTAAATAATTATCGAATTGATGATAATTTCTGATGTGCCCCTAAAAGTAGTTTTTACATTACAAAAAATAATAGCAATTTTCATAATATTAGTTACTTTCCTGGTTTCACTCTCTGGAAAAATTTCCACTTTGTGTTTGGGTTTTGTTTTAGGTGTTTTGTTCAATAAAATTTCAAATACTTGAAGAATAAAGCTATGTAAGTATTTCTCCATTTAATTTCTGTGATGATATCAGAAGCAATTTTTTTTAATGCTGATTTTTAAGTATAACTCAAACTCTTGAGGATTTTCATTATCAACATTGTGTTTATTATTTTAATTTTGGAAACTTTCACATAATTATTCATTTAAAATCTGAGACAAAAATTTCTGCTTTTTTATTTTTATCATGTTTAAAATAATATAATTGTAAAATAATTATAATCGTAAAAAGTTCTTTTGACTGAATAACATTTATATTATGATAAAAATTCCTGATCAATTTAGAAAAGAATAATGCTTATTGTGACATTGAGTCACAATTTTTCAAACAACTTTCATGATTTTAACATCCAAATCCTAATTTTATTTAATTTCTGATACAAATCCTTAGTTCTTCATCCGTTTCCTCTCTCCCCTTATTGCTTTAGGCAATTGCGACACTCTCCCCATAAAATTCCTTTTCCATTCTTTTGACCCCTCCTTTTCCCTAGAATTTTTCCAACACCTGCTTATCGGCCCGTTTCATGTCCACGCCGGTGCAAAGTAATCTGCATCTTGTTTCTTCACTTTCAATTGAGAACCCTTTTGTAAACGTTAAGTGTAGCTCCTCAACTCAGTAATGTTAGGAAATTCAACTTTAACATGCAATTTTTAAGTAATTTAACTTCGATTTTTTCCAGTGAGTATAAATATCGTACGCTAAAATAGATCGCCAGCATTCGAGTTCTATTCATCTCCATTTTAACGTCTCTCCGCATAACGGGGATTTCATTTTTCTCCCTCCTCACCCCCGAGGTCGGAATATGGTGTACGCCATGGCTGGTTGTCGTCCCGGCAAATTTTTTTCTAATTTTAATCAAAACTTTTGATTTATCTTCATCCAACATTTTTATCTGATTCCCGACTTCATGGCCAGCCAGAGTAACGTCGTCACAACCTCCTTTCAGTGGAAGAACCTTGTATAGTGTTCTCAGTTTCTTGATGTGGTTATCCCTGCAAATAATTCCTGTCATCTCGAGTCTGCCAAATCTCACCAGCTCTATCCTGTGATACTCATCGCGAATCTTTGGTGTCTCCCACTTTTTAAAGGATGTTGTGCCCTGAATCCTGCAAAGTCTTCAAAAAAAATAATAAAGAGTGTTCACGATCTAGAGACTAGTTTTTCTTGACTGTCTTATTGGAACTTCTTTTCAGTTAGGTATCAAGGATGACTCTTTAGTTACGAAAGCCACCTCATCTTTTCTTCAAAAGGTATGTGCCATTATAGTACGTTGTGATTGTAGAAATGGGTTATCATAACGGCAGTGGTCACTCCACTATTAATTTTTCTATATACAACTTTTGCGTTTTGCTACATTTATATTATAAAGAATATTTTGTGTTAGCAAGGCTCAAAAGTAACTGATGATGGTAGTCAAATTTGGATCAATATAAAAGAAACTTATAGTAAAAAAGTATTATGTTTTTTCGTCTCATTCTTGTATGCATTTAAATGTTTGTGCAAATTTAATTAATTCTGATAAAATACAATATTTAAAAAAATTTTTTGGTTTTGACATTTAAATGTTATCTAAACTGTAAGTAAATAAAAGTACATAGTACTTTAACTAATTATTGAATCGCTAAAAATTTCTGATGTCCCAATGTAAAATTATTTTTACATTACAAAAAATAATTGCAAATTTTTTTTTAAAAGAAATTCATAAAGGCTTTTTTTGTTTCCACTCGCTGAAAATATTTCTACAGGTGCCTTTAGGTTTTGTTTCAAGTGTTTTGTAAGTAAAATTTCAGATTCTAAAAGGATAAAGTTACGTAAGTAGTTCTCTCTTTAATTTCAGTGATAGAAGTGAAATAATTTAGTAAGTAATTTGAATTTTTTTTTAAATTTTCTTTATTGTTTCAGTTATTACAAAAAGTAACAGTTGAAAAATTCGAGATATAATTTTATTGTAATATTTTTGGAAATGAATGACTTAGTTATATAGTAGAAAAAAAAGTTAAACTAAATTTTCGACTCAATTCAAATGTAAATTTAATTTAGCAATTATGTGGTGTTGTTTTCTTAATTTACAATTTCAGAATATAAATAATGAATGATAATTGTGAAATTGCAAATGGCTTAAGTTACACATTTAAAAAAAAATATGTATATATATTACAAACTAACAAATTCAATTGAGATTTTGATAAAATAAGCTCATTTTTTTTAAAAAAAATTAAGAGAGTCAAAACTTGAAAATTATTAATGATATAAAATTTGTCAGAAAACCCATTGCATGAAGAAAGGAAAAAAATATCAATAAAAGTTGTGATATAGTATTATTTCTTAAATAAATTTAAAATATTCAGGAAAATCAGCAGAACATAAGATACACTTTGGAGTAAGAGGGAGGAAAATGGATGGTAGCAGAGTTCGCTAAAATAATTTTATTTATCATTGCTGTGTAATAATGCATGGAATGACATTATAAAACTATTGTTCTATGTTTTACTGCTTCACAGCAATACAGAAAATTAAATAAAATTATATCGCCGAATTATTCTACTACCACCCAAATCCTCCTCTTGCTTACTCCAAAAATAAAGAGCAAAGCAAGATAATATCAGAAAATACAAAACCTAATATTATAAAGCGTTAAAACTAATGCAAAATAATACTATGGCGAACGCTAGATAATCTTAGTTTGCATTGAATCTATTATACGATGCTGAGCAAACAGCGACCTCTTGTATCTTTCTAATCTTAGAAGTTGTGCAGGATAACGTTAGATTTTGCCGATTTTCTGGTAATATCTAATATCAGGTGCTACTTGGGATACAAATATATTTATATATATATGAGTATACGACGCTATAATAAGCAATACTTATTTCCTAGCTTCTAAATCTTTTTTAAATTTCATAAACTTATTGTTTATGAAATCAATAAGGTTCATTGTTTAAAGTCAATCAATAAGACCAGCCCAAATAATTGCTGTTGGTAGCGAGTTATATTTTTGGTAAATATACATATTTGTGTACGATGCTATTATAGTCATTACTTATTTCCTAGCTTCTAAAATTTTTTTAATTTCGAAAACTTATTTTTTTAAATTCATTCTATACCCTATTCTAATTTAATTAGATCAATTATTTAATATATGGCGTAAAAGAGAGCATATTCAAACTTGTAGCGAAAGTATCCAACTAAGATTAGCGGTGCATCTGATGTATGCACGACATTTAAAGGCCTCTTTTTATAAAGATTCTTCTCGCATCCTTGTATAATAGGGCGTATTTTTCTCTCTGACCTGCCCATTAGACCTAATATTAAGTGATTTCAAATGTTTTTTTATTCATTTATTCTTTTCAAAGGTTACTTTTTATTAAGATTACAAAATTAAATTTCATGAAAACCGTATTTGTAGTTAGAAACAGATTGCAGATTTAAAATCAGCGATGCTTAAGTTTATAAGATCTGTCCAAAAATCCCCTGCAGCAGAAAAACAAGAAGAAAATTGTTTTCTAGAGTCAAAACCAAACAGCTGAATTTACCCATTCCAGACAACTGTTGCAAAAATGTAGAGAAGGGCATTTTTGAAGAAAGTGATAGGACATTTATAACAGGACTAATTTGTTATATCCTTGTATTTGGTATCACTTTAGTTTTTAAGCATTTCAGGAGCATTATTTCAGATCAAAGTAATTTTATGTTATTATTATATTTTTGTTAACCCGAATGAAACCCAATTGAATTCTCTATTACCTCAAAGACCTTTTGCAAACACTCTGTATCGGTTTCACTTTGCACTTCTTTAGCTTTTGCAATCATATTTTGAACGGGCGCCAACTTAAAATGTTTTCATCAGTTGATACATAAACATCAAACGTGATGTTTGGCTTGTTTTCCTTAAACTGATACAAATCCTCTTTTTCTTTTTCCTCCCTAGCATCTGGTCAGGAGGCCATGTTTTTCTTTTTTATTTGAATTAAATTTTATTTTTTTCTTAAATTTTTGTTGAATATCTGTATGATGGACACTGAAATCTGATAACTTCCAAATCAATCAAAAGTGGTATTACAATGAAACCTCTCGTGAGTAACCTGTTTCTATTCCACAGTAAAATGGTCGTTGTTGGAGGTTGACCGCCCTTAGGGGTTACCTCCATTGACTTCAAAATTGTTATCGAAGGTGCATTGTTATTCGCAAAAAATTTTAATTTTATCAGTGTAATTTATTTATTTATTTATTTATTTTGATGCGAAAATGCCTCTTTTCTTTGCATTGTGAAAAGACGGATCAATGAATAAAATTTTGCCTCTTTAAATATGATCCCAAATGATATAAATGCGTGCAAAATTAAATAAATAAACAATTATGCTTTTTAAAAAAAGAAGACTTCGCATTTAAATTTTATATCATAAAAATAAGTTAGCTTTAAAAGATGAGAAAAGGTTTGTTTGTTTGAGATGTTCGTCAACTTTTTTTTTCTAATTTAATTTCTAACTCTAAAAGTAAATCATTGATGGTATGGTCTTTAGTGCACTTTGTTTCCTCAAATATGAGGTTGTGTTCTCAAAAAAAGTTCTCTAAATAAGAGCCTTGCGAAAATATTCTGAATACATATTAATCTACTTATTTGTATTGTTAAATTTTTGTCTTGATATTTTTTTCTTGCTTCCTTAATTGACCTTTTTCGCATTTGGTGCAGATGTTTTCCCATTCTCTAGTAGAGGTTTTGGCCTCTCTTAAAGGTTTTCCTTCAACACAACGTCTATGGAAAAGAATTCTGTGCTTCTCAAAAGTGGTCTTAAATAGAGTTGGTCTTTCCTGGAAGTTTCACTGTATTAACATTATGAAAATAGGACTTGTGACGGAACCGTTGAAACAAGGCGATATTTATGGAAAAATGAAGGGTGCGAGAACGATAAATAGAGTTTCGCCTTAATCGAAGAGTCATTTTCAGTTTTTAAATATTTTTTTCAACTTCTTAAATAAAAACTTAGAGAATCACCTTGTAACTTTATAGGTATTTAATTCATGATATTTTTTCATACTCAGCAATAAAGTTTAGCAATAAAGTTGAGGGACCGACTAAATTTACCAATTTTTCCAACAAATACGGGTTCTTGCTCGTCTATACATTGAACAGTCCCCCCCCCCCCAAAAAAAAAGAAACGGTCCAACCAAATTCTGTTCATGCTTGGAAAGGGAATAAGAAATGTGACAAATATTCTGGCTGGTTCTTCCAGTAAATTTTTTAATTCATTTGAAGTCACCTTTATATTTTCTGAAATAAAACATGGAAAATACGTTTTCTCATTTTGTGTTTTATAATAATTCTTGCCAGTCGCTATCGCGTAAGCTGATATATGACTACTACTGTTAAATTTTTGCAATCAGAAGAGAAGAAAATCACCTCAAAATAAATTTTTAAAATATGTAGAAAACAATGAATGTTTTGAAATAAGTTTAAAAAAAGGCGCTAGTTTCATGCGAAACCATTTATTTTTAAAGCGAGAAGTTGATACTGCTCCTCCGACACGTCAATGACAGAGTTTCCTCAAAGGAGTGACCTCACCCTTCCATTCTCTCTTTAGCCCTGATTCCTACCAAAGGCTGGCATCGCTTCAACTTATGATTAATTCGTATGAAACACCCCTGCGCGAACAGAGTTCGGCATTATCTTAATTTGTAAAATAACACCAGTAGATTTTATAACTAGTGTAAGTCAAGAATAAAAGGTACAAAGTTTCATGCCAACAAGTGTTGTTAAATTAAATTAATATAATGTATTTTGTTTTTTAAAAAGTGGTGTAGTAATAAATTATTATTTCATTGTTTGAAGTAAATCAATAACACCTGCCCAAAAAATTTTCTGTTGGTAGCAAGTTATATTTTTGGTAAGTATACATATATTTATATACATGTGTGTACGGTACTATTATAGGCATTTCTTATTTCCTATCTTCTGAAATTTCTTTTATGTCATAAACTTGTTTTTTTAATTCATTCTATACCCTATTAGATCAATTATTTAATATATGGCGTAAAGGAGAGAATTTTCAAACTTGCAGCGAAAGTATCCAACTAAACTTAGCCGGGCATCTGATGTATGTACTACATTTAAGGCCCTTCTTTTTTTATATAGATTCTTCTCGTACCATTATATAATAGGGCGTGTTTGTTTCGTGGGCAGAACTGTCCTTTAGACCTACTATTTGTAATTTCAAATGTGTTTTTATTCATTTATTCTTTTCAAGGTTATTTTATAATGCGGTTTCTTGCATAATCTTTAAAAATTTCAGCAAGCAGACAGTAGAAAAAGAAACACCTTTAACAAATTTAAAAATTGAGAATGAAGTATTTCAAAAATAAAACAAAAGTTTAAATCAAATTTATTACATTTATTAAATAATTCAAACAGAAACAAATATATATATATATATATATAAAACAAAGATATTGTAGACGGCAGAGTAATGTTGTACATGCTTATAGGTTGGGGAAAGTTCAATTCAAGTTATGAATTATCTACCTGTCCGCGCATGCGCGCACTGTCACGAGCGCAGAGCAGAGCAGATGATGTTTTCATGTTGAAGAGAACAGCAGCTTTCTCTTTTGCGGAAATTTTCCTCAATATTTACCTTTTCTATGTCTGTCTAAATAAACTAATGAAAAGACACATGGTCCGTACCTTTAATTTAAGAATACTTCTCGATACTTCTAATATCCTAACCAAAGTGATCCGTCGATTACGAGATGGTACAACATGGTACAACATGGGGCCTATGGAGAAACTAAACCGTTCTAAGGGAGCTATTAAATGCTCGATAACGAAATTTGAAACATTTGTGCAAGAACATTGTGAAACAGATCTATCGGATATATCAGTAAGTGAGCTAGAAGTGAAATTGAAAAAAGTTGAAACGCTTCAAAATCGCCTTTACCATATCCGTGAAAAATACTATGATTTACCGAACTTCAGTGACATTCCAGACGTCGAAAATGACTTGGAAGATACTGAAACAAGATTGGAAAATTTGGAGGTAAAATTCAGACTATTTATTGATTCAATTAAGAATGTAAACTGCTCTAATGTTTTTTCATCAGAATGTTCAGAAACAAAAACTGAATCAAAAGTAAAAGTTAAATTACCCGAAATACCACTTCCTATTTTTACTGGAAAGTATGAAGAGTGGTCGAATTTCAAAACTCAATTTGAACATGTAATTTCAAACAATGAACAGTTAAATGATGCTCAAAAACTTTATTATTTGCGCGCTTCTTTAAGTGCCGAAGCTAAACAACTAGAAAGTGCTGATGATTCATTTGATTCCTTATTTACAGCACTAACAGAGAGATTCGAAAATCATAGAATGCTAGTTGACACTCATCTAACTGCTATGATTAATTATGAGAAAATTCAACATGAATCTTCAAGGGAATTAAGAAATTTCTTAGACTGTGTAAACAAAAACTTACGAGCATTAAAGGTCTTAAAATATGAGCAGAATAATCTTTCGGAAGCATTCCTAATAAATATTATCCTTCAAAAATTGGATAGGGAAACACGAAAATTATTCGAATACACAACTAAGAAAACAGAATATCTGAAATTTACAGAATTAATGTCATTTCTAGAAAGCAGAAGTTCAACTCTAGAAAGTGTAAATCAAAGTTTGTCTGTCAAACCTAACAAACACTCCCCTTATTCAAATAAATCTAAAACTTTTATGCTGAATTCTAATGATAAATCAAAACAAAAAACATGTGTTTTGTGTAAAAATGCGCATACTTTAAATAAATGCTCTAAGTTCCTTTCAATGAATGTTTCAGAAAAATATGAATTCGTAAAACAAAATAAACTTTGTTTTAACTGTTTTAAAAATCATCATGTGAAATTATGCTCTTCCAAATATAACTGTTTTTATTGCCCGTTACGTTATAACACACTCTTACATCGAAATGAGGAACGGATAAAACCACGAACTGAAACTGAAACTAATAATGGCGCCTCTCCTCCTTGTGATTCATCGGTTGTTTTGACTGGCAAGGACCTTCAAGTGTCGCCGGACAGTTCAGAAATTAAACATTTTCAAACTCAGAGTAATGTAATGAAAGAGAAAAAATCTGTATTATTAAGTACGTGTTATATATTCATTAAGGATTCTTATGGGATGCGCTACAAATTGCGCGCTGTTTTAGATAGCGGAAGTAATGTAAATATTTTGATGAATGAATGTGCTGATAAATTGGGTTTGATAGGACAAACAATTAACGTACCTGTAATGGGATTAAATGGAGCTACTCATAATATAAAAAATAAAACTAATACTGTTATTTCTAATGCAGAGGAAACTTTTAAAGAAAATTTAGAGTTCTTGATTGTTCCTAAAATTACTGGGTTTATTCCATCAACTCAATTAGATATATCTAATATTGAATTACCTCCTTTTATAGATTTTGCTGACCCTACATTTTTTAAACCAGGAAAAATTCACGCTTTAATTGGGGCAGAACTGTTCTATAAGATTTTAAAACAAACTTCACATAAGGTTAATGATAAACTTATTTTGCAAGATTCTGTTTTTGGATGGATACCAACAGGTGTTCTTGATGAAGTAATGCCGTCTAATGTTCATGCTCAGTGTCATTTAATTCGAGATTTTGAAGAATTAAACGATAATATAAAACAATTTTGGGAGTTAGAAGCTATCGGCATTAAGCACGAAGATCCAAAACTTTCGGAAGAAGATAAGGCACAAGCAATTTTTGACAAAACTGTCAAGTTTATTGACAATCGTTACAAGGTTCAATTACCTTGGAAAAGGGATAATAAAGAACTAAAGGATAATTTTAATATTGCTAAACAACGTTTAGAGGGGTTGCAAAGAAGGTTTTTTCGAAATCCTGAATTGTATATTCAATATTCTGAAATTATTAAGGATTATTTAAATCAGGGTATTATAGAGCAAGTGAAGGGGAATGAACCTATTTCAAATAAGCCCATTTATTATCTACCTCACCATGCAGTTTGTAACAACAAAAGTTCGTATAGTGTTTGACGCAAGCTCACATGATAGTAACGAGTTTTCACTCAATGACTGTTTATGGCCTGGCTCAAATTTAAACCCACTTCTGTTTGACATTTTAGTCCAGTTTAGACTAAATGAAATAGCTTTTACGTCTGATATTGAGAAGGCGTTTTTACAAATATCCCTTGCTGAGAAAGATTGCGATGCAGTTCGCTTCCTGTGGTTTAATGAAGATTACAAAACACTTAGGAATTTAAAAATATTTAAGTTTAAGCGCGTTCTTTTTGGAGTGAACGCTTCACCATTTCTGTTATCAGCCACCATCAAGCACCACATTGAGAAGTTTAGACATGAATATCCCAAAACTGTTCAACTACTTGACCATTACATTTATGTTTATGATTTCATCTCAGGCGAAGATACCTTGCAAGAAGCTCTTGTGGTTTCTCTGAATGCTAAGAAAATTATGTCTGAAGCAAGAATGACTCTCCGAAAATGGGTTACGAATGATATGACTCTAAAGAAATGCTGGAAGGAAGAAGGTTTCGATATTCAAGAGGAATATGCAACCATTAGCTTGGGGAGCAATTTGACGAAAGTGTTAGGTATGGCGTGGAAAACAGAAGAGGATTGCCTTACCTTGGAAGTAAAGGGTCTCCTAGAATTTATTTCCTCTCCTGAAAATTCGAAGCGTCGCCTCTTACAAGCAGTTGGTAAAAGTTTTGACCCGTTAGGAATGTTAACACCATTTACCATTCGTGTCAAGTGTTTATTTCAAGAGCTCTGGAAGAAGAAGGTACCGTGGGATGGCCAGTTACCACCCGATGTTCACAAACAATGGCTAAAATGGTGTAAAGAACTACCAACTTTAGCAGAATTGAAAATTCCAAGAAAGATTCTAGGCTACACAAATCAAAGAATAGTCGTAGAAATACACGCCTTCTCCGATACCAGTAAGTCAGCATATGGCGCTGCAGTCTATTTACGAGTAAGAAGAGAACAGGAAGTAGAAGTCAACCTCATAGCTTCCAAGAGCCGAGTAGCTCCGATAAAGGAGATCACAATTCCCAGATTAGAACTTCTTGGAGCTCTACTAAGTGCAAGGCTTACTAATAAGATAAAACACATTCTGGATATGAAAACTCCTTCTGCAGTTTACTTCTGGACTGATTCGAAAATTGTTGTTTATTGGATTAGAGGCTCCACCAAGCGATGGAAGCAGTTCGTGGCAAATCGTGTTTCAGAAATTAAGAGACTCACCGATTCATCTTCTTGGCATCATTGCTCAAGTAAGGACAATCCTGCCGACCTCTTGTCTAGAGGTGCTAGTGTCCAGTCCATTATAGACAAATTCTATGTGGTTCAAGGGACCTGATTTCTTAACAAACATTGACTTATTAATCACTGAAGACAATGTTGATGTTCCTGAACCAGACTATCTTTGTGAAATGAAAAAGGGCTATGCGCAACAGAAAGAAACACCTAGTGACTCAAAAATAACTGTATCTATTACTAACTCTTCCAGCTTATTGAATACATTATTTCAAATTAGTAATAAGTTCATTAAAATTTTACGTGTTCTGAGTTATCTTTTCAGGTTCTCCAACAGCTGTAAACACCCTGGGAATAAAGTAATAGGACCTTTAACCTCGGATGACTCAAGGCGTGCAGAAATGTTCTTAATCAAGGAAGCTCAAGGGGTTGAATTTAAAGATGACATCAAATGTCTCCTTAGAAATGCTTCTGTTCCCACATCCAGTAAGATTAAAAGTTTATCCCCTTTTATAGATCAAGAAGGTATAATTAGAGTTGGAGGTAGGTTAATTAATTCTTCTTTAAGTTATAGTAGTAAACATCCAATTTTGTTGCCCTCTAACTGTAAGTTGACAAAATTGGTCATTCAATACTATCATGAAAAATATCTGCATTCTGGATCTCAAGCCTTGCTATTTCAATTAAGACAAAGGTATTGGCCTTTAAATGGTCGAAATTTGTGTAGGAAACTAACACATGATTGTCTTACATGTTTTAAAACAAATCCTCAAATATGTAATCAAAAAATGGGTGACCTTCCAAAGGAAAGAATTAATCCAGATTTCACATTTAATTCTGTTGGGATTGATCTATGCGGCCCTTTTTTCATTAAAAGTAAAAACCAAAGAAAGGGTCCTCTAGCCAAAATTTATGTTTGTATATTTATTTGTCTAGTAACTAAAGCGATCGATTTGGAAATTGTATCGGATCTCACTTCAGAGTCAATGATTGCAACAATTAAGCGCTTTATAGCAAGGCGAGGAAAATGTTCAAAAATCTTTTCGGATAATGCGACCAATTTCGTTGGCGCAAACATGGAACTACGAGAATTTCATAACAAAATGCTTAAACAAGACAATTTTACTAAATTTTTCTCGGAAGAGAACATTGAATGGAAATTCATTCCTCCTAGAGCCCCAAATTTTGGAGGATTGTGGGAAGCGGGAGTGAAATCCATCAAATATTACCTTAAACGTGTTGTGAGCAACTCTAATTTTACCTATGCAGAATTTTTTACGGTATTAGTTCAGGTTGAAGCAATGCTCAACTCACGTCCCTTGACTCCTCTCTCTTCTGATATAGATGATTTAAACATTTTAACACCGGGACATTTTCTTGTAGGAAGATCTCTTACTTCAATTGTAGAACCTACTCTAGTAAATATCTCTGAAAACAGATTAACGTTATGGCAGAAAAGTACGAAGGCAATACAGTTGATTTGGAAAAATTGGCATAAATCTTACTTAAGTACCTTGCAACAACGCACTAAGTGGATGTTTTCTAAACAAAAAGTAAAAATATGGTTATCTTAAGGGAGGAAAATGTAACTACTTCTAAATGGATTTTAGGTCGCATTATACAAACTTATCCTGGTAAGGATAATAACATTCGTGTTGTAGACATCAGAACAAAAACTGGCATATTTAAACGACCAATATCCAAATTATGTGTACTGCCTTTAGAAGAATGAAACTAAATTCTTAACAATTCCTAATTCATTTTTATATACTTTTCTTGCTATGCTAATTGTTTACTCTATATACTATGCATTTCCAATATTTGTATTATGCTGCTTTGTTAGTTTACAAATTGTAAAAAATTGTGTTTGTAGAAATTCCAGTCAATTGTGTTTATTATGTCAAAAATATTGAATGCTTCACATTGCAATGGCGGGCGGCATGTGCGCGCACTGTCACGAGCGCAGAGCAGAGCAGATGATGTTTTCATGTTGAAGAGAACAGCAGCTTTCTCTTTTGCGGGAATTTTCCCCAATATTTACCTTTTCTATGTCTGTCTAAATAAACTAATGAAAAGACACATGGTCCGTACCTTTAATTTAAGAATATCTTTCATCATCTCGATACTTCTAATATCTTAACACTACCTTTGTTCGTCTGCATCCAGTATATCTTTCGTAATCTTTTAATATTTTTTAATAACCGTACTGTATTGAATAGGATGGGCTGGGACAGCGTTGTTGGCAGGATGCTGGACTCTTGTTTGTGAGAACGAGAGTTCGAATCCAGCCTGCCAAAGTCTCCCACTTTAGTTAATGGTGATTAGCACACGTTAAATCTTTCGGGTTTGCAAAGTCATCCATGTTCCCATAACAATTCAATTTCTCTGGAGGTACTGAATTGGAAATTGATCGTTCTCTGGTACAGGTCAAAATTACAATCTGTGGATGAATGTAAATGGGTCCACCCTATATATGTGTGTGATGTTTTGTTGTGGTAGAGGTCAAACTCTTGTTCGTAGATGGCACCACTGGATAACAAGAACAATCGCACTCCTTGCCTTTATGGCTTACGACAAAAGTATTGAATAGGATACATTTTGATGAACAATAAAATAAAAGTCTACTTTTGCCAAACTGTATTAATATGTGCTTGGAATTCATCACATTTGGCAATGCTGTCAGGAGGGACCATTTTTCATTTTTTTTAATTCCTTTATGACAACCGTATTTTTAATTTGGACTGCCCGTTTTAAACCCCAAATCACTTAAAAATCTAATTTCAAAGAATCGAGCCATCGTTGTTTTGGCTTCCTGCTTCTGCTAGTGAAGGGCTATAACACGCAGACGGGAAGTCAAGGGCTTTGACAATTATTGTTAAAGTGTACTTTTGTCAAACTATATAAAATATGTGCTTGGAATTCATCAAATTTGGCAATGCAGCCAGGATGGGCCATTTTTTCTTCTTTTTTTTAATTCCTTTATGACAACCATATTTTTGATTTTGACTGCCAGTTTTCATCCAAATTACTTTAAAATCTAATTCCGCAGAATCGAGTTATCGTTTTTATTGGTCTCGTTTTTCGACTAGTAAAGGTCTATAACAGGAAAACGTGAAGTCAAGGGCATTGACAACTAGAGTTTAATCAATATATTTATCTTCATTAAATGACATAAGTTAAAGAATATTTGAAAATTCATTTTATAAGTAATAAATGCACTTAGTTTGTCTTGTTCTTAAAAAAATTTCCGTTTAAATGTTACGCTGATAAAATTTGTTCACTGTTATAACATTTATTTTTGATTTAAACGTTGAGAAATATTTTTGGCGCAGTTAACAAAGAAATTTTAAGTAAAAAAAATATTGCAATTTTAAAATGACATTAATAATACATTTTTAATTATTACAATTTTAATTATTATGATTCAAAAGTCTGCAGGAAAAAAAACAAATGGAGGAATTATGAGAAAAATAAATGTTGACATCACGTGAGTGCAAGAAAATGTCACATTTAGAGATATCGCTGAGGTTAACTCACCTGATTACGTTAAAAGAGTACAGTTCATTATTCAACTTCAAAATACCGTAATATTTAATTAAGTACTAATACTTCTCATTTTTTTATTGTATTTTGTTAAAAGGACTCATAAAATCCACACAAAAAATTCGAATTTTATGCCATAATAATTTTTATTAATCTTATTTTTAGTTAAGTGCTTAAAATGATTCAAATCCGTTTTTCATGAATACAACTTAAATTTTAATAAAGTTAATTTTTTTAACAAAATTAACGTAAATACACTTCTTTATTTTATTTATTTTTACAGGATTACCTTTGGTATGGGTTGGAGTTATTGTTGCAACGACATCCAATTACGGTTATGAAGACAGGTAATTATTGTGTTTTATTACATTAATTGTATTTTTTTTAGGTCTATTTCTCATACAGACTAAAACTAAAGAACATCAACGTCTTATTTTATTAAACGCGACAACGTGAGTTCAATTTATCCAACATATTACTCATGTATTATCATTTGTGTGTATTTCTCATACTGCGAAAGACTAAAGAAGTTTAACAGCTTATGTAAATTAAGGCGATAACATGAGTTAAAGTTATCTTATATATTTATTACACTTGCATTTCCAATTTTGTATATTTTATATAATGTTTAAACACTAAAGAAATTAAACTTCTACGTATTGAACGTGACACCGTAAGTTTATGTTATCTGACATAATACTCATGTATTTTAATTTTTGCGCATTTCTCTTACCGTGAAAGAGTAAATAAGTTCCACGTCTTAAATATTGAACGTGACACCATGAGCTCTGACATATTAATCATGTATTTTCATTTTAACATGTTTTATATACTGTTCAAAAACTAAAGAAATTCAACGACTTATGTTATTGACCGTGACAATATGTGTTCATGTTATCTGACATATTACTCGTGTATTTCCATATTTGTATATTTCACATACTGTTTTAAACTAAATAAGTTCAACGTCTAAGGTATTTTGCGTGACACCGTGAGTACAACTTATCTGACATATTACAAGCATATTTCCCTTTTTGGCATATTTTACATACTGTTTAAAACTGAATAAGTTCAACGTCTTAGGTATTTAACGTGACACAATGAGTTCAAGCTATCCGACATATTACTCGTGCATTTTCATTTATGTACATTTCTCATAATGTGAAAGACTAGAGTTCCTCTATCTAATTGTAGTTAGAGAGACGATTGCTTCAAAATTATCCAAGACATAGAGGCTGTGAATGGAGAGACAGTCGAATGGGTTACCATACTTAGCGACTTTCCGATCACACTTTGTTATCTGTGTTGGAATTGTTTTCGCTTTGTCCACAATTTTATTTTAAATTTCAGTAGGATGTGATGTTTGAGTTATGATATGTTAAGATATCGCTCATTTGGTGAAACGATGACGTAACTGATAATTAGAGTACTTATCAGTTACGACAATGTTTCAACCAAAGGAGCAATATGTTGACACTTTATTAGGTCATTTATTTCTTGTAAAGTAAATTGAAGAATTTTTGGAATTGAAATTCATATAAGAATAGTTATTAATGTAAGAATAGAAAAACTCATTTGGCGTATAAAAAAATTTATTTAAATTTTAATATTATTTTTTAAGGTAAGTTCCACGACCTATAAGAACACATTGACTTTTATTTTTCTTTATTTATAAATTTAATTTTATAAATGCTACAAACTTCTGTAGGAATTATGCACTTTATAACTTTAATACGTTTTCTTTTACTAAAAAATGGTTGCCAATTTTATTCAAACGCACTTCAAGAAAGCTGAAGTTATTAACAAAGGCGAACATAAATTAAAAGTGGTAGAAAAGTTAATATGGACCTAAAAAATTGGTGTTAAGTATACTTACCACAGTTTAGAAAGGGTTAAGATACGTTGAGAATGAAACTAAGCATAATAAGGCATTAGCATAATAAGGCATTTAACTAAAAGAGAAAATTATTGATAACTCTTCAAAAAATTTGCTTGATAAAAAAAATTATTACTTTTTA
Source organism: Parasteatoda lunata (assembly GCA_949128135.1). Taxonomy (NCBI): domain Eukaryota; kingdom Metazoa; phylum Arthropoda; class Arachnida; order Araneae; family Theridiidae; genus Parasteatoda; species Parasteatoda lunata. The sequence continues at coordinate 13,126,394 of OX421977.1, forward strand.
AACATATTTTTATCACTTAAATTGATATTTTTTTATTTCAAAGATGCTCTTTTTATTTAAAATTTTTATCTGCACGATGAAATCTTGATATCTTTGTGATGGAATCTCAATGGATGATTGTTGGTGTCTTTGGAACCTTGCAATCAAATTTTAGACTGTTTTTCAAGAAACACTCAAAAACAGTTATTACTTTCAGGACACAAGTTAACATCCATTTTCTTCAATTCACAAATATATTTTGGAAGATTGAAATCGGTAAAACAATTTGTTTTTCCCATTTTAAACAGTTTCTTTTGAAATTTTCCTTTGTTGTGTTCACCCTGTAGGAAACTTTTAAGTAATTGTTTTTATGAATTTTAATTTCAGGTGTATGGTAGGACCTAGTAGAGCTTTGATATGCTCTTTAGTTTGCCCACTTTTAATCATTAGGGTGGTAAGTTCCTGGATATATTTTCAGCTCTCTTTGTGAAACAGTCAATACGACACTAAATATCAAAAAAAGTAAAGTGGCAAAAAGTGTGGAATGAAAAAACATTTAAGATCTTTACATTTAAAAAGTGAATTAAGTGTGCAAGTGACATTTTCAGATGCATTTATAAAAGGGGCTAATGATGGTATATGGATAAATTCATGGTATATAAGTAAGTCTCTCAATATGAGTAAGTATAATAAAACAGAGTTGTTTTTGCTTTCACCTTAATTTTAACAAAACTAATTCCCATTATGTTTGTATGATTTCATTTCATAATTAGGTATTGTCTTTTCATTCAAAATTAGGTTATGGGTGAATGAAATGAGACGAAGAATTAGACTGGGAGAAAAATTTTCTGTTACATGAGTTTTGAAAGGATCTTTGATATTTTCAAGTCACTGATATCAAATTTGCCATCTGTTTCTCTCAGCAGGCTACACTTTTTATGCAATATATTCCTAACCAGGATTATTTTAAATTCATTCGAATGAATACTGAGTACCTCAACTTATATGCTACACAAAGAATGGTAGGAAAGAAGAAGATAATACATTTCAGTTTATGATGCGATACGTTAAGGTCATGTGTTTTCCGTCCTAAGTGTTATTTTCAAAAGAGCAGACAAGTGTATATGAAGACAGATAAACCTGGATCTTCTTCATAAACTTGCAAATTCACAACAAAAATAAACGAAACTAAGTATATCATTTATGAAAAAAATTGTTGCTTTTGTGACAAAAGTAAAATTGGATTTAAAATCCCTACAACTGTATTTGGTAAGGTCAACTACTTATAAAAATGCAACCACAATTTCGCCTAAAGCAATCGAAAACAAGTCCGCCTTTTATTAAAATTTATAACAAAACACTTTTATACCACTTTTTTTCTTCTTTCCCCTTATTGTAGCTTGTCTAAAAATGTCACTTATAAACATTATCCACTCAACTCTACATTTAAGCCCACACTTTAATAAATTTAAACAGGCACTAGCAGAAAATATCAAACGTATGCAATTTTTGCTTCTGGGTTTTTTTTTTTTTCAGAAACTGATTATAAATTGTAAAATACTCTGAGTGCAAAGGGTTAATATGGCAAAAGCCCCAGAGATTACCCAAACTAAAAGAATCCGTAAGAAACTTATATGTTTCAGAGGGCAGAGCATTGTGATCCGGGGTTCGAATCCCAACGATGACTGATTAATACGAATTCCGCATCCGGCTTGACCAACCACAGTGCAAGGATTGAAGCTTTTAGAAATTTACATCGACCGAAATGAACGTAAAAAGTTTCATTCATGTTTTCATACCACAATAATTCTAAAAGAATTCCAATAAAAATATCACATTCCATCGATATGAATTCTAATTTGCTAAACTTAAAAGCTATAAAAAATTATTAAGTTTTTCTCTTTCTTTTGGTTGATCCGAATTTTGCATTGGTAACCAAACAAACAAAAAAGAAACACTATTCCTAAAACCTTAAGTATGATCTTTCTAATTGTACCAACAGCTTTGACATGTACTTTCCAGAACTTTTGCTGAAAAATTAGTTATACAGAGTTAGAACAGAAGTGTTTGCTTTATTTTGTCCTGAATCTGTACACACATAATCAGTTTTTAATGCGAATTACAAATGTACAAACTAGTTCATCCTAACCTGTTCATGCTAATTCTCTGTTGGTAATTTCGAAATCACTCCATAAGATTACGATATTTATGAAAGAAGCAGAGATGACAACTGCACCGGACACACCAAAATATTTAAAGAAAATGATAAATAACTACAAACTAAATTTTGCAAATATTTCACTATTTTTGCTTGCTTTTTGAAAGGTAAAAAGATGAATTACATAAGCATGCGAATTATTTAGAAATAGTGGTGGATAAAAATCTACTAAATTTAATTTCTTAAACCAAGAATCGCAATTGATAAACTACCACTTTAAAATATATATTTGCTGTCCGGAACAGGTTGGGATCTTCGAAGGAGGCATTCAGAAATTTTGGGAAAGCAGTTATCGAAAATGTCAAGCTTCATCTGTGGAAAGGTACCCAGAGATGATAACAGTATTAATATGTTTTATATAATACAGAGATGCCAACTGCTCCGGACACGCCAAAATAATTAAAAAAACGGTAAATAACTACAAAGAAAGTAAATTTTGCTAATATTTGACTAATTTTGCTTGCTTTTTAAAAGATATTGCATTGCATAAGTACTAAAAGGTAGTGAATTATATAAGCCTATGAATTATTTAGAAGTAGTGGTGGATAAAATTCTACTTAATTGAATTTATTAAACCAAGAATCACAATTGATAAACTACCACTTTAAAATGTATATTTGCTGTCCGGAGCATGTTGGCATCTCTGATAATAGGGAATTGGGATTGTTTTTTTGTAGTGGTAGACACACTGCAAGATTTACAATTTCATTAGAAAGTGACGAGTTTTATAACTTTCTATGCTAATTTTAGTCGATTGAAATTTTGCTGCAATGAAAAGGATGTCATTTCTAAATGCTGTCTTCAAAATATGCAAACAGTTTTGCCATGTCAAATCTTCCAAAACTGTTGCTGCCAAAAGAAAGATTGTTTACATAGAGTTAATACAGAAGAGCTCGTATAATTTTGTCCTCTATCTGTAACAGACATTAAAATACATCATTCTGTAAAATTTGTGTTTCAAACTAACAAATAAAATTTGTATACATGTAATACAAAAAGTATAATACTTTTGTATTAATAAAAGAATTAAATCTCTTTCGTTTTAATAAAATGTCTTTGTTAAAGAATAAGCGTAGAGAGATTCTATTTTGGGAAGTCAAGGCTGATAAACATACGATTGAGTTATTTATAGAATCTCTCCCCCTTTTACTTCCATATAAGGAAGCATGAAATGATTTTCCTTAATGCGTAAGGATACAAGAATGCCAACGACTGTGCCTGTTTACTCAAATCTGTGTTAGTATAAAAGCGAGAGCAATGCTTTTCGCATGGCTTTTTCATCATGTTCTGATCCTAATAACTTGTTTCGGAATTGTCCAAAGTCTTGTCCACCCTCTCCCTTGTGGAGAGCGGATGTGGACTGTTATCGATACCAGCCTACTACCATTAATAAAGATTTTTTGAGTGTAACATGGCTTACGACTGCATTATTAAAGCTAAATACACCACTGATAACAGAGATGAAGCTCTGTTATTACAAGTCGACAGGATGTTTACTTGCTGAGGAAATCATTGTTATCTATTTTCCGGCTGACTACAACGTTGATAAAACCTCATCCCGGGGGACGAAGGACGAAAGAAAGAAGTGCCTAGTCCGCGGTGAAAAACGAATGAAGGAAGGTCTGTTTTACCACTCCATCTTAAACTACCCGTACCATCATCGCTGTGAGAATGCTGACGTTGGCTCGAGCTCGTCACATGCCTCTCTGAAACCCATAGTGTTGATCAAGATGACCCTACAATTCCGTAGTGCTCAAATTGTGAAAACAAAAGTGAATGTGCGCGATTTATATTAAATTTAGAGAGAAGCTTTTTGCTTCTTTATTAAAAGTTCCTTTCATTAAAAAGCTGCTGTGAACACCAGTGATATGTGAACGCGTGTAAAATCCCGAAGATTTATGTGAAAACAAAAGTGAATGTGCGCGAATCTTAATCATGAATAGTCATGAAGTGCAATGAAAAATTTGTTTATTTCTTCTCTTCACAATCATGAAGGTCAAGGAAAAGTGTAGCAAATGGAAAGGATTTCATTCAGATACATATATTTTTTTTTATCCTCTTATTTTTCTCTCTCATTCTTATGATTAAATATTTTATTGATATTGGATATGAAAGTGCTCTAAATTTCTTATTATGAAATTTAATAGAGAAATATATTTAAGAATTGATTGCATTTCGTATGTTTACCTTGATTTTTTTAAAAAAATTATTATATAATAGTGTATTTTTATGCATTTAAGATGTTTTTGAGGGAAATAAATGTGTTTCAAACGTCAATTAAATTTGTGACGGCAAACAAAATTCAAAATTTTTCAGCTTTTCAAACAAAAACAAAACTAAAAGAAATTTTTAATGCTTTTTCTTTTTCGGACTTGGTCAAAACAAAATATTCCTATTAAAATGTGAAAAATCAAATGTTACCCAAACAAAAGGACATTTCACACTTAACAAATTGTGTGAGTTTCCCCTTATTACGATAGGCGAAATTTTTAACTCAGCTAAGTTTTTTATACTTGATACTGAGTTACTGTATGCTTTAGTAGGGTTGCAGACTTGCAAAGATTTTTGTTTGTTTTTTAATTGTGTTGGGCCAGTTGTTACTCAAGTTGGTAAGAGACTGATCATCTCTGCTAATTCTAACAATGACAACTTATCCTTGCACATTAGACAACAGAATTCTCATAATGTTAAGGTCAAAAATTGTGAAAAAAAAAATGAAAGTTTAAGATGTTTCAATAAAAGTAAACATTTTGAAAAATGGAAGTTTAAGATGTTTCAATAAAAGTAAACATTTTGAAAAAAAAAAAATAGAAGTTTAAGATGTTTCAACAAAAGTAAACATTTTGAAAAAAGTTTAAGATGTTTCAGTAAAAGTAAACATTTTGAAAAAAAAAATGTGAGGGGTAACAAAAATAAAAAGAACAGGAAAAATAGGAAAAAGAAAGAATGACCAAGAAGTTAATAACAAAAAGTACAGGAAAAAGAAAGAAAGGCCAAACATTTCAAATGATTCGAAGATAGAACTAGGTAATGTGTGCATACATTATCAGGTTAACATCGACGAAAAAATAGGAAATAAAAAGAAAAATTTAAGTAAACAAAATTTTGAAATAGTTCATGTATCAAAGCTTAGGAAATATCACAACCCACAAATGTTGAAATTAAATCATGAATAGTGTCCAAAACAAAACAAAATATCTTACTTTCTTCAATGGAAGAAGTACACCCTATATTTTTTTGGGAGATCCGAATCGCGTGTGGAGATTTACCTCAACATCATTTGGATGTGAGGGCGATGAAAGTTGAACTTTTTTTTTCTCAACAAGTTGAGAAAAGTATTATAAAATATTTTTGGATTGACCCGTCTGGATCTCTCAATATCACTGTGCTTCATGAAATTCTGTTTTCCTCCATTTTAACGGGGAATACAAATTTTCATAAAGTAAATAACCCCTTTAACCATACAGAATCTTAAATTCTGATTAAAGACACTTGTTGTCCAGTTCGTTTGCATAAAAATTTTGTATATTTTTGTGTGAAAAAAAAAAAAAAATCTTTTTTGAAAATTTTAGTAGATTAGTTATAAAAATATGTTACATTTTTCTTTCTGTTTAGTTGCCTAAACAGATAAATTGTATTATCATGTTTTTAGTGTTATTATTGTATATAGTTGTTTTCTTTACAGATAATTGAAAAAATGTTATTTGTAGTAGTGAAAAGGAACAGTCGTACCAACATAAATTTTAAAAGTTCAGAGAATTCTAAATTTTATTATGATTTCTTTTTGGCTTGCCAAAAATCTTTTTTGGGGGGGATGTAATACAAAAAGTATAATACTTTTGTATTAATAAAAGAATTAAATCTCTTTCGTTTTAATAAAATGTCTTTGTTAAAGAATAAGCGTAGAGAGATTCTATTTTGGGAAGTCAAGGCTGATAAACATACGATTGAGTTATTTATAGAATCTCTCCCCCTTTTACTTCCATATAAGGAAGCATGAAATGATTTTCCTTAATGCGTAAGGATACAAGAATGCCAACGACTGTGCCTGTTTACTCAAATCTGTGTTAGTATAAAAGCGAGAGCAATGCTTTTCGCATGGCTTTTTCATCATGTTCTGATCCTAATAACTTGTTTCGGAATTGTCCAAAGTCTTGTCCACCCTCTCCCTTGTGGAGAGCGGATGTGGACTGTTATCGATACCAGCCTACTACCATTAATAAAGATTTTTTGAGTGTAACATGGCTTACGACTGCATTATTAAAGCTAAATACACCACTGATAACAGAGATGAAGCTCTGTTATTACATACATATGTCATTAAAAAAGTATGTCCAGAACAGCCTAGTTGACTGGGCGCTGGACTCACGTTTGCGAGAAAAGGAGTTGGAATCCAGCCGGCCGACGACTCCCCGTGTAGTAAATGGTGACTGGTGTACGTTAAATCTGTCAGGTCTCGTAGTCCTCCATGTACCAACGACAAATTCATACCCCTGATTGTACTAAATTGGAGATTGATGGTTCTCTGGTTTAGGTCAAAATTACGATCTGTTGATGTATGATTAGGTCCGCTCTATAAACGGGTGTGGCAGAAGTCGAATTCTTAGCCATAGATGGCGCCACTGGAAAACAAGAACAATCTGCCTTAATGGCCAACAACAATAATGTGCTTTTGTATGTATAATGCTACTTTTCAAAAAGGATGTTCCAAAAATATGAAACATATGCGTCCTGTAAAACTTTTGATTAATATACATTTCTGTACTGTTAAATTTCTTTGGGCCGTAAATTACGATTATTATAATTCTTTACTTACAATTAGCAGATATGCTAGCTTTCTCTCCTTTTGGAGACATTTTCTCTTAGTGGCAGCTAAGTTTACGTTTTATCCTCTTCAGATCCAGGCCTAGAAAGCGAGACGGAAAAGAGAAAGAACTGGTTCTAGAATTATTTCAATAACAGATAATATTCGGGAGAAGTTCGATTCTTAACAATAAACAATTCATACCTATTAATTTTTCCAGGGAGAAGGAGCAATTGTATATATAAATTGTATCCAATGAATATAATTGTATGTAAAAAATTTGGTAGTTACGGATATTTTATTATTCCCGAAACAAAGCAGAAGAAGGAAATTTATTATTTACCAATTTTTACTTTTTTCCGTCTTGATATACATCAACTTTCAGCCCTGTTCAGATCTAATTTCACTATTCAATTGCGCTTCGGCGATTTATATATTCCCACTCAGATGAATTAGTTAGAGCCGCTCGCGGGGCTGATGCTAGGATAATGGCACGTGTGAATATGATCTGACACAACACGGTCAAGCACAGCTTGATAATTGCTTTTCTTAAGTGGTAGCTAAATTTTGAAAAAGTATACATACTTTGAAGTATTTAATATCTACTAAATATATTTTCATTTCACTTATCATGACACGAAATTTTTTTAAAAAAAATGATTTTATACAAATATCAAGAGGTTAACTTTTTAAAATTTTAAGCAGTCTTGAAAAAAAGCTCATCAGCACTCTTTAATTTTTTTCATGCTACGGTCATCCTGTATTTTGTGAGGCATCCCAATGGGCCCAGAAGCAGAAAGTGCCTAAAACTGTGACGTACGTCGCAGAACAGACAAAGTCCTGCTGAACAGTTTGTATCTTGAATAAGTGACAGCGTTTTCCAGCGAGAAATTGAACACCATTTTTATCAAGAGAGCTTCTAAAGCAAGCAGTAAAAGAATTAAATTCAGAAATTTCCAATTTCATAAAGTTTATGACTTTTATATTTTCCATTTTAGAAGCAATTTGTGAATTATGGGGATCCACGATTAACAGAATTGTTTCTAAAAGATCAAATGCTTTTGATGGAGATGAAGAAGTTTTTGGATCAGCGAATGTTTCTGTTTGCAAGTGGTGCACCATCTGGACACTTGTCCCTTTGAAAGATTTTAAATACGATACGATTCAAAAGATGTCCCTTAAGATTTTTAAGGCAGCCCTTATTTTAATGTTCGGACCTTCATATCATAGGCATTTTATTAATAATTCATCACCATCATTAACAAAATTTTGTACTTCAAAAGTGATTGAAAAAGTAACAAAGCAAGAATGTTTGCCTTAGTTTTAAAAGTAGTGTATCTGTGTTAAATCATGTAGTTTAATAAATGAAAATATAGTATACCTACCAGCTACCAAGGGAAGATGCGATACCCATATCATGGCACATTACTGGTGGTCTTCAGAATGGGATTGTGCCAAAATACATACAAGAATGTCACGGAAAAGAAGTTTCCGAAGAGTTAATTGGATTAATTGATGACTTTTCTCTTTCTTTGTATATAATAATATTTGTATAATTGAATAAAAATTCTGTGTTTAGTATGTTTGTTTCATCCATAGATTTCATTTAAAATAGTGTAACGTTTAGATCACTAAAATGTTATATCATAAAAAATCGAGCTGTCACACAAAAACTAATGCTATATTTGAATTCAGGGCATTGGCATCAAAACCACAGTTGACAATTGTTATTGGTCTTTATATTGACCAATTTTACAACAAAAAAAAAATAAATTTTAATAAAATTGTATTTTTAAACAAATATTAAAAAATAATTAAAAATATTTAAATTCTAAAAAAAAGTTTAATATTGCCTAGATCAGCAGTTTCCAAATGGTGTTCCACGGACCCTAGTGTACCGTTAAAAATTACAGGGGTTCCACTAGTTAGTACTTTTTATAGCCGCATTCGACTTCACCACAGAAGAGGAACATTCTGCTTCTGCATCCTAGAGCCCAAGGTCTAGATTAACGGTTCCCAATTGGTGTTCCGGGGAGCCCTATGGTTTCGTGGAAAAGTTACAGCTTTTATAGCCACCCAACTAGAACATTCAGCTTCTGCACCCTAGAATACGAGAGTCTAAAAAAGAAGTTCCCAAATGATGCTGCGTGGAACCCTAGGGTTCAATTAAGAGTTACAGAAGCTCCACGAGTTAGTACTTTTTATAGTCAGTGATGAGTTTCAAAACCTCAGATTGTATTTAGATACAATCTATAATTTATTTAACATTTCGGTAGCCTTTATGAAATTAATTCTGAGAAAAAACCGATAAAATAGAAATGACATTTTTTAAAAGAAAATATAATATTTCTCATGACAATATAATGAATAAGTTATGAAAAGGACAGGCATTCATAAAATACTGCATTAGTATGCCTCATCACGCTTTTTCGATCAAAAAAGTTATCTTCTTAAATAAAGAAATATGTTTGCTTAGTAACCATTTCCAAAGTTTTTGGCAGTTTTTCTAAATTTTCATTTCGAAGTAGACCATAATTCGGCTTATTTTAAGTTATTTATATTATTTATTTCAAATTATTTATTTTCAATTTCAATATTAAAAACGAATTCTAAATGTAGCACAAGAAATTTAACTTTCGGATATTCATGATAAAACCATAAAAAATTTTCCTTCTTCTAGTTAAATATTTTAAAAATAGTGTTTAAAAGGCTATAACGTTCACTATTACCTTAAAAAACTTTATTTATAAAGTCGGGGGTTCCGCTGAAAGAAGGTGAATTATGAATAAAGAATTATCTAGGATTCCGTAGCCGAAAAATACTGGGAACTGTTGACCTAGATTCAAACACTAAAACAGTCTAAATTAATATGTACGACCTTCTCTTATAACGACTCTTCCATTATAACGACCATTTAAAAAAAGAATCCAAGAATCGATTCATAAAACCGGTTATTTTAGTGAATCGATTGGGACATCTTTAATCTTAAGCTTTAATTATATAAAATATCTGGGCACCTGATAAGCTTATGAATTGTTTAGAAAGAGAGGTGGATAAATATCTAGTAAATTGAATGTATTAAACCAAGAATCACAATAAATAATCTACCACTAGAAAATATATATTCGCTGTCCGGGCGGCACGATTCCATATGCCAACGGTCCTCAGCCTTAAGCCAGGGAATATTTGATTTTTCCCCTCTCTCTGGGAAAAAAGATTCTGTGCAATGACGTCAAAAACAAAATAGGTCTATGCGCATGTACCTCTTCTGGAAAAGCACAGCATGTTGATATGCAGCATCGAAATGTTCGAAGCTAAAATTATTATGCCATCTTCATTAATCAAAAGAAAAGATTATTATCAGCTAATTTCCTTGGTTGGAGTATTAACACATTCATTTAATAAAGAGTTCGTGTGCGATGCTAGGTAAGTCTAATTTTCTTAAGAGTATCCATTAGTTTAGACTATTTAGAGTACCAGTAGTTTTTTTCACCCCCATCTATGAAGTTTTAATGCTTTTATTTTTGTTTGTTTTTCCTTTAAAACTCTTACCCAGATAAGGTGTTTTCCTTTGAAACATGTTGTGCACTTTGCACTAAGTGAAATTACGTTCAATATGTAAATAAACAGTTGATAGTTGAATTATTAAACATTAAAAAAAAATATTTTTTTTAAATGTTTCTTCATGTCATTGTACAGCCCTAATGCGGCGTAAATAAAGTATCTATTACCTATTAATCTCTTTATAACAAAATATCGTGCGTGACTTTCGTCATTGTTTTTTCTATTCAGTTAATAAATATATATATATCATCTATTAAATTAAATTTAGTTAATATCTGAATTGAAAAAAATAAACAATATATTTCTAGTAACAAAATATATAACATCTTAGTTTTAAAACACCTTTTAATTTCACAATGTATAGAAATTGGGAATTTAATATTTGTTGTTACTATTTTTTTGTTTTGCTGCGCCAGTATATTTTTACATTTAAGATAGTATGAGTAACTAATTAGTTACATATATTTTAACGTTTAAAATATCAATCTTTATATTTTCAAACACTAAGTTTTTATACAAATCCATTTAATTAACATGCACAGGTGTGGGAAAACCAGGGACAATTTCTTCTGCCTGAAAAGTGGCATCACAATATTTTTACTGCAGAAGACTAAAATATATTTTTAAATTAGAAAGAAAAAAAATTGAATAGATGCATGTTTATTAAAATTTAAATCTCATGAACTCATTTTAATGCTGATGCATGAAGAAATTAATGTACTTATGTATTTAAGGGGCAATAAATAAGTGTAACCAAATTATTTATGGTGTTTAATTAAATGTAGATAATGGGGAGCATAATAGAAATAGTGTTTTTCTGACTCCAAAGATTGATAATTAACAATATTATTCTTTTATTGAAAATTATTATTTCTAACAAATTATTCATTTTCCTTAATGTCCATAATATTTCAATTTTAATATCAAATTTTTTTATTAAAATTGTTTAAAAATCGTAATTTATCCGAAATTGTTTTCTTACTCTTACAGCAAGTACCTACCTATTGAAACATAAAATTTCTCCATTAAAACAATGTTGGTATTCTATTTATAGTAAATAATTCCAAGTTTGAGTATATTTATTCGTTAATCAGATACCCCTTTGATGGAATGCTTATGTCCTTGTTGTTTCTCTGATTCATTCTAGTTATTAAATAATAAAAAATTGTGCTTAATGGTTTATAGTTTTCTTTAATGCCAAGATTGACTTTCTTCCTTTTTTTTTTTAAAATTTTCAGCTACATTTTTGCAGACAGCTCTCTATTTGATGGGTGTGATGATTTTTCTACTGTAAAGAGATTTTTTATTCAGAAACTAACTTTGATATCTAAATTGAGGACACTGGCTAAGATGAACTAAATATCACAGGGAAACATCTACAGTGAAATCACCAGTGCAATTAAGACAATGACAAACGCTAGTGATAGATCATCAAACAAGGTTTTTACTGATGTACCAAGTAACCTCCCTAGACCAGCGGCTGCTACTAATTATCACAGGTTTCAGAATAGTTTACTATGCTCTACATTATTTATAGACATCTTAAGTCTTTTTTATTCTTTTCTTTTTGAAAAAAAGAGCTGTGGTAATAGACTGAAATTTATTGTACTTAAGGATTTTCAGCTGCAATTTTCGTTTTTTAATATTTTGAAATTTTTGTAACCTTTATATTTTTTAAGCAATTGATTAAAATATAATATAAAAAAAGAAATCTGTATTCATGAAAATGTCTTTGATAAATTACATTTTTTTTTAAAATAATTTCCATGCTTAAAATATGCATTAAAATTTTGTGAAATGTTATACTTAATCATATTTTATAAAAAAATTCATTGATGTCTTAAACAATTTTGTGTTAAAATAGTGGTCACATATAGTAGTAACTTAAACTACTTTCTTTGTCTGGGAAAATCATTGAACATACATAGCATTATATTAAAGTACTCTATTTCAACAATGCTCATTCGAAATTGCTGTAAAATTTATGAAAATCTTTAAAAATCAGACAAACAGTAAAGGCATATTGAATTCAGATTGAACACTTGTTGAATTTAGTTGCATACAACAACGAGCAAGTTCATTTCGGCCTTGAGTGAGATTGTTGCCTAGCACATTGCAGGTTCAAGTGAATTTGTTTTGAATGCCTGTGCTTGCTCAGTTTTATATTATTTTAAAAACAAATAATTATGGATTTTATTTGACACGCTATGCTGTTGATTTGAATTATTTTCTTTGATGCCTTGAAATTCCCATAATTTGATATTAAATCTATGTAGCAAAATTTTTTCCTCATTGTTTTATCTGGTAGATGAATTTTTTATAAACAAATAGGATAGATTTGTTTTGTATGGTGTGTTCTGTTTTGACTTGCTTTCATTGAAATTCACTCAATTTGATTTTAACTGTATATAGCAAATGTTTACCTCCTTTTCTTTTATCTTGTATAATTTTTTAAAAATATCCATTTAATTTTTCTACTATGCCTATCAGTCAGCTTACTAAAAGGCATATAATATATAAATTATTAGTTTCAAGGGGAAAATGCTTTAAGAATAATGAATGTTAAGAATTTTTTTAAATTATATTTGGCAGATCAAGTTAATTACTGCTAATTTCTTATTTCCCTAGGTGTAGATTATTTTTTCTGCCTGTATGCATTAATTAAGTTTTATATTTGATCTGAGTATGAGAGACCAGAAAAAAATGCAAGTATATCTTAACTGTACTATTTTTAATTATTGATTTCTATTTTCTTCATAACTTTGAGGTTTATGTTATTTCACCTGTGCATATTACAAAATGTTTAAGTCTATTATATTGTTTATAAAGTAGAGATCTTAAAAGTGCTTTGAAATTAGTGTCCATAAAAAATAATTGCAATTACTAAAATATATATTAATAATTTATTAAATTGTTATTCTTTACATGCAGTCGACAGTAGTATTATTTAAACCTCATTTACAAATCCAAGTTTATTCTGTTTCAAATATTAAAATTTTTTTATTTTCTGTTATTTATGATAAGATATTTTCTTCTGTAATTTTATTAAAATTGTATTTCCAAAATTCTGCTTTCATCTACTTTTCAACATTTATTTTAACTGCATTTTATGATATAGTTTATTCACATTGCTTAGCAATTAGCTTTTTTTATAGTTTTAGTATTACATGTTTTATAATAGTTTCATAATCCACAATGGGTATTGAAGAATTGTAGTTTTTTTCTTTCTATTTAATGAATAAACAAATGTAAACTTTACTGTCTAGGATCCGCACATACTTTTTAATAAATTTTAAACTTTGCAAGTTAGGAATTCTGCAACAATTTTTTTTAAAAATAAAACTTCCAATTTTTTTTTTATTTAACATATTTTATTTGTGCCAATGTCTTTTTTCCCATTACCCTATCCTTAAATTTTTTGGTCCCTGATGATCTACAAAATAAAGTGTTAATTTTTGATTTCTGGTGAAAAAATAGATAAAATGTAAGTAAGTTTATATGAACTAACTTTTTTATTCTGCCTTACTCAATAGAAACTCAGTTTTCCATAGTTTTTTTTTTTTTTCTTCTTAACACTCTACAAATCTAAAAAAACAACAATCATAGGCATTCCATAATTTTTATATTCTTTTTCTTTTAATGATTATGCAAACATGATAGCTACATAAAAATTTGACTAACTGTAGACTTCGTAAATTTTTTATGCAGCTTTCATGTTTGCATAATTATTAAAAAAAATTGATAAAAGAAAAAGAATGTAAAAATTTTGTAATGCCTATGATTGTTGTTTTAAAAAAAAAGTATAAAACTTATGTAAACTGGATGCCATCAAACGTTTGTTAAAAGTAAATATTATAAATAAAAAAATTTTTCTATTGAGTTATAGATCTTGTATTTACCCCTTTTGAAACCTTTATTTTCCTGTACTGTACAATTTGCATCTTAAACAGTTGCCCTAAATTTCTTTTTGTAGTTCATGTGTCCTGTTGCAAAGGATGACTCAAGTTTTACAGAAAAATTGATTTAATTATTGTGTTGTATTTTTTTAAATTAAAAACTATAAGGATTATTACAATTCATATTATCTGTGGAGTGGAAAATATCTAAATAATAATGTAATGTAACACTTGTGAATTATTAATAAATAATTTGATCTTTATTATTGTGTTTCTTTCATGCTGCATACCTAAAAATTTTAATTCTACACTATTTGCTTTATTTACAAAATTTTTTGGTAAATTTCCTTGTCTTATAATCAAAATTTAGATTATGTTTTTAGAGATAAATTGAAGTTCTTGATGTCTTTATTAAATAATATGTTATTATAAATAAAATTTTAAACTTCCGAAAATTGATAATTTTTTTCAAAACTAATTATTGATCTTTCAAATAGTTCTTAATGGGAAAATTACCTTTTTAAAATAATCTAAACTGATATTTTCTTTTTTAGTAATTAATTGAGCTCTTCAGGATGAAAATTTTTCCAGGATTAAAATATGTTCATAAAACGAATTTTTTAATCTTACAGGTTAAAAAAAAATCTTAGAAAAAACCGATAAGATAATACCAGATTAAAAACTTCATTCTTATAAAAAATATACAAATAGAAAAAAAACAGTAGACATATTTCAAATGCTCAAAAATAGGCACCAATTTTCAAGAAATACTAGACGGGAAAGAGAAGTGATTTGAAATATAAAATGTGATGATTTGTATTTTAAATCGCTTGTTTCTTCGTATTCACGTCTGTCAAGTCTATAAAATGCAAGCTTTAAAAATGTCGATTGTTATTTCCAGCGTATCTTTTTCTGAAGAAGCGAATATTTTAATCAAAATATGTCTTCTAGGTTGTTTTGAATACTTGTTGCATATTTAAAATAAAGCAATTCACAAAAAAAAGTATAGTATAATTATTAAAAATTAAGTAATAAAAAAATTTTAAGTTTTTATTTAATTAAAATCTGAACATTTTTAAATTTAAAAAATCAGAATCAATCGAAAACTAAAATTTATTAATAACGCTTTTATGTGTGATTACTTAACTTGAGATATCGCCTGCCAAAATTAATTAGCATATTTAAGGTTATTTAATTTAATTAATATTTAAGGCCCCTCAATATATTAAGATACTATCTATGGAAATATATGATTGCTAAAGCTTTTCTAATTCAAACTATTATGACACTCTCCCCTGTTATAAAACAAAAAAGTCGGTACGTGCCTTTTGAGTTGCCTATTTGTATGCTGTGTAGTTTTTGTGAATCATTACTTAAACTCCTATCTTAAAGTCTTTATACCTAGAAAATCTCATTTATAGCTTAATATTTATAGGCTTATACAATTAGTCCAAGTACATATATATACACACAATTTCTTCCTCACGAATACAAAATATATATATTCGAATTTTTTTATCTTTATCTTATTAAGAACACTTGTTCCGAATTGTAGCATTCTAACTTCTTGAGAATTAAAGATTCATGCACTTTCATTATCTATTTTTAGAATTTATTGTACAAAAATGGTTTAGTTGTTATTGCTTAAAACCAATTACAAAATTCTGTAATTTTCAATGAAATATTTCAACAGTTTTTAAATTTAACATTAAATAAAAAAGCTCCTCAGAAAAGAAAAAAAATACTCCAGTCACGAGATATATTTTTTCCTATCTCTGGTGACCATAGTTTTTTATGGTAAGAAAGTCGGTGAAAGTCCTTTGATTTCACCTATAAAATAAATTATAAACCGTATTTAAATTATATTACGTAAGGTGCTTCAACTCCAGCACTCACCCTGGTTTGGAAAAAAAAAAACACTAGAATAGCTCAGAACTAAAAAGTAGATGCAGAAGGGCTGGCAACCTGTAGTTCACGAGCTTTGACCCTTTTAATGTACAGTTGCAACTCCCCAGTTCCATACGAAAAAATTAATAGTTTATCATAAAAACTCAGAAAGCAGAAATTGGCATATGGACTGCTGATGATCTACAAGACAACATTTATTTATTTATTTCAAATGGCAGAGGTGAATTGACATGTTAAAAAGCAAAAACACAGAAACAAAACAAGAAAGTACAGTCATTTCCTCAGGAGCGCACTTGCTTCCCAATAATAGAATAACTATAATTCTGTATCTAAAGCAGTTTATTTTAAATCAAATACATATATGAGCAAATACTATAATACTAAGTCAAAAAGTTTTATGTAGCTCTCTAAAAACTGAGAAATCTTATAAAGTACAACTTTTGGCTCTTCCGTTTCAATAGGTTGCCGACCCCTGACTTAGGGCCACTCGAGGTCCAGCATAACGGATTACATAAGAATAGCATCCATCATCCTAGGATAATTAGAGTTTCAGATACACTTCTGTGGAATAAAAAATAATTTTATATAAATACCACTGTCTTAGACTTACCCTGTGAAATTAAGAAATATATGCAATTATAATTCTTAGTTATAACTTTACTTCTATTACAATAAAAGAGTAGTTTAAATAAATTGTTATTATGCGTTGTTTTTTAGGTTATTTTTCCTTTTATTACTCTTGTATTTTTCCTGCTTAAATTTTAATTTAAAATACCTTAATGTTCTATGGCCATTTCCTTTTTGATGAGATAATTAAATACATATATTAAATTCAATGCTAACTGAATGGCTATAAAAATTGTAATAAATACTACAAATTCTTTTAATTACAACTAAATATAAATTTTTTAAAACTTATTCTTTTGGTTATTTTCTGCTGATATTTGGGTAGTTCTCTGCTATAAAGCTTAAATGTCAGACTATTAGTCCCCTCCCCCAGATATATGAATGAGTTATTTGCTCAAAATATATTTTGAAAATTGCACTTCAGTTTATTATAAGTTTGAAGTATTATTTGAAATAATTTTTTTATTAATAATTTAACATTATGTAATCTAATTCTTTCGCTTGTAACCCTTACCAGTTACAAATGCAAAAAATTTTAATGCTTTTGTTGTTCAACCTTTACTTTTTAAAATACCTGTAATGCTGTTATTATAAATGAAGTAGGTAAAGTTTCTTGTCTTTAAATAGGTTTCATATTGAGCAAAAAATTTGAAACTCATAATTTATATTCCCTCACTTGAAATGATTCAAAATATTTCAGGTTTAAGAAACTATTATTTGTATAAAAGCATTGCACATGTTTTGAAAAAGAAACTCAAAAACAAATATCATTAAATTGAGACAAGTTTTTTGGTGTGTAAAAATGAAACTGAATAAGTAAATTGGACAAATTAAAATATTGATTTCCTATAGTGAAATATTTGAATACATATTATTATTTAAATCTATTAATGAAAATAAACTTCAGAAGCAGTTAATGCTATTCAGGCAAATAATACAAAGTTACATAATTGTGATGGCTTATATTATACAGATAATTTATTTTTTTAAAAATGCACCAATAACTGTCTTTATTTCCTATTATGGTAATTTAAGAACATATTTTATTTTATTCACAATAAACTTCAAAACCAAATAATGTTTATTTCCACATTCTCTAACTGAATGACATTCTTAAAACGCCTTTAAAAACATAAGAATCAATTTTAAGTTAAAAAAAGATATTTTTATTTCACTATTTTTTTAAAGCAGTTGAGGAATGACATGGAGTTCAATACATTCAGAGACAATTCTATTTCAAACAATTACTAAATCTAATTAAACTACTGATTATTTACTAAAACAATAATTTTCACTTTAATAAAATACTTTAAAAAATTTTAATATTTAGCACAACTAATCTGTTTTCTTGGCAAATGTCTTCTCCCATAACTTATTATATAAAATAAGAAATGCCTGACATAATTTTTTATCGATGTTGTCACTATTCGAAATTAGCCTATTTGTATTGAGATTTACTCATTCAAATTCCTATTTTTTGATACATTTATTTCAGTCACAAATCTTCAGTGTTAATAGTGTAGAATTTATTTATTTTGCACAATTGAAACTATCATTTTTATTTATTGTAATATTTCTGTATTATATTATGTGCATAATTAGAAGGAAAAAGAATGCTTATATTAAATTATTACAAAAAGTTTTAACCAAATTACCCCAGACTAGGTTAAGCTGTAATATGCATATGCCTTTATTAATATATATGTAATGATATCATATAAACAAAAATTAAACCCCAACAATTTGTTTTTTTGTTCATGTACTTATTAAATGTGGGAGCATTAAAGTTCCCATTCCTGCGGCCCTTTTGTTGAAATATTTAAGAAATTACTTTATTTTATTTTTTTGTATTTCATTAATTATTATATGTTACTTGTTTTATTTTTTATATGTTTATTTGAATGTGTACTCAATTCATTAATTAAATATTTGAGAAATGACTCAAGATTCTATTTCAATTTTTGTATGTTTATTTGCAACTAACAATAATTTTATAAAATATAATATTTATTATCTTCCATTTTCACTACAAAATCTTTATCATTAGTTTATTTATATCATATATTGTTAACAAAATTAAGACTACTGAAAAAATTTTTGTTTTACTTATACATTTTTATGCGAATATGTATAGTTTCTGATTTATATTTATTAGAGAAATAGTTAATTTTAAAGCACAATTTAATTTCCTAATTCCAAAAACAAAAAAAATTAGAAATTTAATTTTAACTGATATAATTTGAACATTTCTCTTAGTAGGTTTAAGCTTTCTTTCCTTGATAAACTCCGGATAGTAATAAAATCAATAGATATTGAACTGTCCGAAGAATGTCGTATGGAAAAATTAGAGGTCTGAATACTGAAATATCAGATATCTGAAAATACTCATTGGTCACCAAGACCATGCAACCAAGTTATAAGCTACAATATAACAACCAAGATATAAACTACAATAATACACCTAAATAAATATCTTAGTCATAATGATAACAATACATCTAGTATTATACTGAAATGATTATCAATAACACAATAAATCAAAAAAATAACATTGTGATTATAAACAATGACTTATGTACAATATTAGTAAGAGGTGAAAAATATTATTTGGTACCAAAGATATTGGCCAATGTTAAAATAACATAAATTATAGAAATATATTTTTAATTATTATATTATATATCATAAGACATTTGTACTTTAAAGAATTTATTAGGAGTTTTAATTTAAACTAAATGAAAACTATCTTAGTAAAAAAATATCTGAATGACAAATTCTTAGTAATAAATTCCTTTATTTTTTAACTTGAAAGCTCTGGGATTAGCAATAATTATTTTAATTATAAATGGAAAAAAACTTATAATTTAATTACCTTTTTTGACTAAAACCAACCATTGCTTCTCCTTGGGTGCATTTGAAAGATAAAAAAAAATAATTTAATGTTTATTATTGAATACTAATTAATAATAATGCTTTTTTAAATATATATATTTTATTGTATAAAACATTCTATCCTGATATATCAATCATAAAACATTCTTCTGTTTCTGAACCAAAACAACTGGTTTTATCAGTTGCTGCTGAACTAATATGTTTTTCTATAGGAAACTCCCATACATATCAGAATTAATGACGTGAATAAAATTTATAAATGCTATTTAAATTTTAATATATATAATTATTTGTTTAGTCTTCGCTAGTGCCATATCTACAGTAACTTCTCTTCCTGGTAATAGTTAAATCTCTTTTCTGAAGCGCATCAACTTTAACTAAACAATTTGCACATGGATGTTACAACAAAAGTTGTCTAAAAAAATTTAAATACTTCAATTTAAAACTTTACGTTTTCGGGACATAACAGAAAAACGTTACAGCACAGCATTATTCAAATCTTTTACTACTGTAATATTGCAAGACACGTGAAACATTTATAATAATCAATAAAAATCAATACTATTTAAATGTTTATATCATCATTGCACGATTACATAATTATAATTTATCAAATTCTAAGATTGATTAAGGAACGATGAAGTATCCTCTATATATTCCGAAACTTTAATTAATGCAGGGATAAACAAATGGCACACACACTATAATGAGATATATGGGGTGTTAAATAAACAGTCAACGTAAAACAATTAATTGAAAACAGAAAATATATTAAAATTTGTCAGTTGTAAATACAAACAAAAGTTTAATGAATATGATAAATTACTTACTTCACTGCATTATTAATTCACAATTTTGCGCTATATAGTTTCAACTGAAAAAAAGTAAACATGGTTGAAAAGCTTTACTGATTCCCGCCACATCACAGCGCCTCAGAAGAGTACATAGGATGGTGCGCGCGCACAATTCAGTTCTGACGTCATTGCACAGAATCTTTTTTCCCTGAGAGAGGGGAAAAATCAAATATTCCCTGGCTTAAGGCTGAGGACCGTTGGCAGTTGGAATCGTGCGTCCGGGCGGGGGG
Source organism: Parasteatoda lunata (assembly GCA_949128135.1). NCBI lineage: Eukaryota > Metazoa > Arthropoda > Arachnida > Araneae > Theridiidae > Parasteatoda > Parasteatoda lunata. Next base: position 13,147,366 of record OX421977.1, read on the forward strand.
GGGGGGGGGGGGGCAAGTTGGTTTCTTTGTAAATAAAACTAGTATTTTTGTGTTTTCTTTATTGCATTAATTTCTTCAAGCCATTTTAGTAACGATAATGATATTAAAAATTTACGCGAATTATGGGTTTCTAATAATCTTTGCTTAGCCAGTCATCGGTGACCCCCATGGCATTCAACGTGTTAAAAAGAAAATTACAAATGTTCTAAACAAATTCATTAGCTTCAAGCTTGTATGGCAGTTGAAAAATGATTTTCTTAAAGGTAGCAACATAAGTGTTCAGACGTCACTTCGGTACTCATCAAAAAACTTTGTCTTTTCGAGCGAGTCCAGGATTCCTTTTTACGTTGTTGTAGACTGTGCAATGACGCCAACAAGTGCTACTTCGAACAACTCTTGTAATATTCAATCAAATAATTCATAGTATTTAACAAGTTTGTAGTAACTTACTTAGTTATTTTTAAGTGCAATGTCCAAACTTGCATGCATTTTTTAGGATTTTCACTTTCTCAACATAGGTGGCAAGTTTAGTTTTACTCATTTTCTCATCTCTTTCATTCTGTCTATCGAATTTTGAAACACCCTGCATTACACAATTTTCTTTTCTAAATTATTCCAACAACAATGGTTATTACGCTTTCTCTATGTTATGTGTTTGTCGACTTACAGAATAAATATTTATTTAACACGTTGAGTGCCAAGCTCAATTTACATGGCTTGGCCATCTGGCCGCGACGGTAAATAACTACAAAATAAAATTGAAAATATTCGAAATATACTGCTAGTTTAAAAAAAAGTAGTGAATTATCTAAGCATCAAATTGTTTAGAAATAGCGGTGGATGAAAATAGACTAAATTGAATTTATTGAACTAAGAAATACAATTAACCCCTTGGGGACGGGTGATTCTTAAAAGCATTCATGCAAAATCAAAATCAGGATGATAATAAATAAAAAACGGTAACTTAAATATCGACGCTGCTAATTGGACACACTTACTTTGCTTTGACTTTAATTATTGTTAGTTTAATCATATATATGATCAATGTTAACTCAAAGTATAACTAAATAATTTTATTTTGAACTGAAGTAATGGAGAATAAAATAAACTAACAATTATAACCCCGCCCACAAATAAACTGCCAAAGAAATACTTTGGTTACCAGTTTTATCTTTTTACCCTGATTGATACAGTTTTATACTGGCATGCATTTGTGACAGTCGGCGCGAAAAGGTTAATAAACTACCTCTTGAAAATATTAATTCGATGTCAGGAGCAAGTTGGCATCTCTGTATATATATATAAAGCTATTTTTTGTGTTCTATGTTGCATTCATTTCTTCAAACCATTTTAATAACGATAATGATTTCGCCGGTCACCCCCGTCGCAATCAACGTGTTAAACTGAAACCATTGAGCAAATTATGTTCCCTTTCACCTGCGTTAGGTTTCCTAATTTGCGAGTTCTACCAACGCCTCCTATAACTGAAAGCCTCCACACGGTTTTTTATAGGTAGTTTGATTTGACCACTATGAGGGATATCCACTTACGGAACGAGTCACTTAATACAAAATCTAGTTAAAATAAGAAAGTGGTATCAAAAATATGATTAAAATTTAGTTTTATTTATGAGTATTATTGGTTAGACCAATATAAAATAACATATTAAAATCTTAAAAATAATTAAAAATAAAATGTAAATTGTAATTGTGTGTCCACAGAACAGTACTTCATCAGGGGACACACTGTCTGCAAACACACAGGAGCCTTTCTGTTGTTAGTGGCTGAAGCCAAAACTAACAGTGCCCCGAGGCCCCTAATGATAAAACAAGCAAAATTAAGAATAAAAATAATTACCAAATTAAAAATCACATTGCAAGAGAATCACATTTTACAGAAATAAAAATACGTAACAATGAAACGCCGTAGCATCCTATAAATAATCAATGTAATAGTAAACAGTTACAGTTATTAAAATGAAAATCCTTAAATATTCCACATCAGAATCCAAAGAAAAAAGTGCTGACACCTAGATGTAAATAAACACACTAAATAGCAATATCATTCAAGTGCTGCCGTCTATAAAAAACCCCTCAAAAATTTGAAAAAGAAATCCAAATTGTTCACCGCCTAGGCCTGCTTAGGCGGGCTTCAATATCGGCCAATTAATAACATTTGCTTAGAATATCTTGAATCAGAACATTAAAATTATTGAAATTGAAAGGAAATTTATTTTTCTCCAAACTTTTTTTCAGATCCTCAATAGCTGTTAAAAAATCTGAACGGTTGTTGCAAATGAATTTAAATCTTAAAATTTGACCAAAAACAATATTTTTGAAAATTTTATAATAAAGGTTGGAATAAAAATGTGTAAGGCTAATAACATTAAAATTAAAATCCTTCCTTTTATCATAAACCCCTATGAAAATATTATTATTAGAAATTCTTAAATCGAGATCCAAAAAATAAGCATGAGAGTCATGTGAGTTGGTTTTTATTAAATTCAATTCATCAGGATAAATGTTATTAATCAAATTAAAATCACAACAATCAAAAATGATTAAATCATCAATAAACCTAAAACCCTTCAAAGAATTATTCTGTAAAAATCTATGTTCATAAAAATGAAGAAAAATATTGGCAAATGCACTTGAATAACTATTACCCATAGCAATACCCTTAACTTGTCTATAAAAACTTATACCATTAAAAAGATAATTTTCAAAAATGTTGACATTGCATAAATTAATCCAATCATCCTTGTTAATACCCTCATTAATCAAATAATTATCAAAAATTTCAAGACAAATGTTTTTTAAATTATTGTGTGGAATACTAGTAAAAAGATTTTCGAAATCACAGGTAAGAATATTACTAACATAATTGTTATTTAAATAATTAATAACTTCTTGGTTGTTTTTAATAATAAAATGTCTATCCCTAGAAATGATTTTGTTTAAAATAATGTTTAAATATTTAAAAAAACGTTTACCAAAAACAGAATTATAACATCCTGTGCAACATGTAACAAACCTAAATTTAACAGGTGTTTTATGAAATTTAATGGTCGGGAATAGATATGGAAATTTTAAACTATTTGGTTTTAACCCAATTTTTTTATAAAATGCCAAAATTCTGTTGTCAATTTCTTTCTTAGGGTAGTTAATCCTAATGAAAGTATCATTGTTATCATATTCAATACCAATTAATTGTTTAAAAAACTTTTTGCAAATAAAGCCAAAATTATTTGAAGCTTTATCAACCACACATATAATAAAGTTCCTTCTCAAAACCTCAATAGATTTAACAATATTAGAGTTTAAATAGAAACCCTTGTAATTTGTGTTATTTTTCAAAAAATTCAATTTAAAAAAATACAAAACTTTAAACTTCCATTCAAAAAATCCTTCAATGGGCCAATTATATTTTCTAGAACACTTGGCAATAAAGGCGTCTAAATCATTACTAATTGATGAGATGATAAGTGGCAAATTATATTTTTTTTCTAGGTCTAAACTTTGTTCCGAGACCCATTAGGAACCTCAATTGTTTATCAACAACAATGTCAAGGTTACCCGTAACAATGTGGTTATAATCTTTATCAACAAAATCCTTGTAATGTAAACTGTCACATAAGCAAATATCTTCAAGTTCCTTTAAATTTTGACAGAAAAAATTATAATTGCAAACAATATTTTTTAACGTCTTGCTATATTTAAAACAAATAGAAACCCTAATTTTGTCCTTAATAGGAAAAATGTCATCAAGACTATTAATAACCATTGGTAAAGAACCTTTTTCAAAGACCTTATCAAGAAAATTAACAATATAATTGGCCCATTGAAGGATTTTTTGAATGGAAGTTTAAAGTTTTGTATTTTTTTAAATTGAATTTTTTGAAAAATAACACAAATTACAAGGGTTTCTATTTAAACTCTAATATTGTTAAATCTATTGAGGTTTTGAGAAGGAACTTTATTATATGTGTGGTTGATAAAGCTTCAAATAATTTTGGCTTTATTTGCAAAAAGTTTTTTAAACAATTAATTGGTATTGAATATGATAACAATGATACTTTCATTAGGATTAACTACCCTAAGAAAGAAATTGACAACAGAATTTTGGCTTTTTATAAAAAAATTGGGTTAAAACCAAATAGTTTAAAATTTCCATATCTATTCCCGACCATTAAATTTCATAAAACATCTGTTAAATTTAGGTTTGTTACATGTTACACAGGATGTTATAATTCTGTTTTTGGTAAACGTTTTTTTAAATATTTAAACATTATTTTAAACAAAATCATTTCTAGGGATAGACATTTTATTATTAAAAACAACCAAGAAGTTATTAATTATTTAAATAACAATTATGTTAGTAATATTCTTACCTGTGATTTCGAAAATCTTTTTACTAGTATTCCACACAATAATTTAAAAAACATTTGTCTTGAAATTTTTGATAATTATTTGATTAATGAGGGTATTAACAAGGATGATTGGATTAATTTATGCAATGTCAACATTTTTGAAAATTATCTTTTTAATGGTATAAGTTTTTATAGACAAGTTAAGGGTATTGCTATGGGTAATAGTTATTCAAGTGCATTTGCCAATATTTTTCTTCATTTTTATGAACATAGATTTTTACAGAATAATTCTTTGAAGGGTTTTAGGTTTATTGATAATTTAATCATTTTTGATTGTTGTGATTTTAATTTGATTAATAACATTTATCCTGATGAATTGAATTTAATAAAAACCAACTCACATGACTCTCATGCTTATTTTTTGGATCTCGATTTAAGAATTTCTAATAATAATATTTTCATAGGGGTTTATGATAAAAGGAAGGATTTTAATTTTAATGTTATTAGCCTTACACATTTTTATTCCAACCTTTATTATAAAATTTTCAAAAATATTGTTTTTGGTCAAATTTTAAGATTTAAATTCATTTGCAACAACCGTTCAGATTTTTTAACAGCTATTGAGGATCTGAAAAAAAGTTTGGAGAAAAATAAATTTCCTTTCAATTTCAATAATTTTAATGTTCTGATTCAAGATATTCTAAGCAAATGTTATTAATTGGCCGATATTGAAGCCCGCCTAAGCAGGCCTAGGCGGTGAACAATTTGGATTTCTTTTTCAAATTTTTGAGGGGTTTTTTATAGACGGCAGCACTTGAATGATATTGCTATTTAGTGTGTTTATTTACATCTAGGTGTCAGCACTTTTTTCTTTGGATTCTGATGTGGAATATTTAAGGATTTTCATTTTAATAACTGTAACTGTTTACTATTACATTGATTATTTATAGGATGCTACGGCGTTTCATTGTTATGTATTTTTATTTCTGTAAAATGTGATTCTCTTGCAATGTGATTTTTAATTTGGTAATTATTTTTATTCTTAATTTTGCTTGTTTTATCATTAGGGGCCTCGGGGCACTGTTAGTTTTGGCTTCAGCCACTAACAACAGAAAGGCTCCTGTGTGTTTGCAGACAGTGTGTCCCCTGATGAAGTACTGTTCTGTGGACACACAATTACAATTTACATTTTATTTTTAATTATTTTTAAGATTTTAATATGTTATTTTATATTGGTTTATAATACAAATTTGGTTTTTAGCTGCATTGTGCGCTGTACCAGTTTGAATTGGATTAATAATTGTTTTAGTTTTTTCATACCTTTAGTATTATAACTTTGTTTTTGGATTGTATTTATTATTGGTTAGACTTATTCACTTGTCAACCACTACAGATTCAATTCTCAAATATATGTGATGAATTTCTCTCAATTACTTTTATAAAAGGTTTTGGGTTCATGCGCACAACTGGTTCACTTTTTAAATAGTCTGCGCGGACTACTTATTAAAGACCGTGTGGAGTCTTTTTGATGTAGGAGGTGATGGTTCTACCAAGAAAATTAAAACTTCATTTTAAGTATTTTTGATCAAATTAATGTACCACTCTTCGTAACAATTAATTTATTATATAAAATTTTTCAATTTCACTTAAGAATATAACAATAAATTTAAAATTTTTTAATTGCTTGAATTGCTAGCTAAAAAATATGCTGGCAATGATATACAATAAGAGAAAATTAATTTTCTAGTTAACTGTTAAGCTCTAATTGCGGTTAAAATATTGCCAATCAAACTGCTGCCTTTTGTGAATGAAATTTTATTCCGGTATACCAGACGTACAATTTTATATAATTAATAAATTTTGGTTGATATGAATATTCAGTTTTTCCAATTGTTGCTGTTGTTGCTTATCCCCTTGGTCTAAAGCCCTAGACCAAGTCCAGAAGATCATATCGCATCAGCAAGTCATAGACAGTCTCTCCATCACTCATCAGTTGCCTCACAGAGGCACCAATGCAATCCAAAAGATGAGATGGAGAAGCGATGGCCGAGCAATGACAATAGGCATAAGTCTTTTATTTCGCTCTGAAGGTCAAACACTTTATATGACCGGTCCTAAGTCTTGACAAAGCTTTTTCCAATTGTAAATGTGAAGAATGTGTCTTAAGCATTTTAGGAAAATAATGCTAAAAAAAAAATAGATAAAAAACTATTACACTTTTTGCGTTTTATATTGTTGTCGAAAACTAGTGGGGCAATTTTTATTTCACGGCTCCCGTAAGGCTTAATAATTATTTTATTACCACTTGGTCAATTTTTCCTAACGACAGTACAAGTTAGCAGCAGAATTCTACCATTCCACGTTTTTTCCAACGTTTTACAGGCATTTAAAAAAAAAAAAAAGAAATTCCGTCGATTTCCAGTTTTTGCTACCATTTCAATTGGAATTTTTCCGCAGCAGAAAGCTTTCTTCAGGTTTTATAAGAAGAATTGGGAAAACTATTGAAAAAGTGAATCAGGTTTTGCTCATGAACCGAAGTAATATTCTAAAAAAACCTGTAAAATTTATTTGATAGATTTCGCAGGTTTGTGTGTTCAAAAGCTTATAAACCACCTGAAAGAATTTTGTCCTATTTCAGGGATGCCACAGGTGACTAAATCAGAATAAAGTGGTAGAAACTCAAATAATATTTATTTATTTTTTATATCTTTAATTATTCAATAGTAATTACTACTATGACTTACTTTAAAAATAATTCATTTATAAAGAAAAACAATATTTGTCGTCTTTACACTTAATAGTAAACTGAAAGTAATAAACAAAAGAAAGTAGCTAATTTTAATTTTATTAGTTATCCCTGTAACTTTAATATTCTTCATGAATAAATGTGTGATAGTTAACATGTTAAACGTCATGGGGGTCACTGGTGACCGGTACTAAGTTTTTTTCGTAGCGCCATGGGATCACCGGTGACCGGCGAAGCCAAGATTTTGCTAGTTCAGAGATGCCAACTTGCTCCGGACAATAAATATATATTTTAAAGTGGTAGTTTATCAATTCTGATTCTTGGTTTAATAAATTCAATTTAGTTGACTTTTATCCACCACTATTTGTAAACGATTCGTAGGCTTAAATAATTCACTAATTTATTGTGCTGAAGTCGGTTATGATTTTACTCGTGTCTTTCGAGTGAGTCGTACCTATTTCATTCTCTTGCAATTATGCCAGTTTACTAAAGTCGCTTTGTGTTAAGAGTTTGTGAATCGCAGCAAGTTAAGTTTCAAGTTTATCTGACCTCTGAAGTCATCAATTTATGTTTTTATCATTGTTAAGTTAAATTCAAAGCACGCAAAAATGGCTTCATATCATCATCTCGGACGTGGCGGTAAACGGCAAACCGGATTTACATCACGAGTACCAGTAGTGGATGTGGAAAGTATCAGCCCAGGTGAGCGAAAAATTTACGAAGAGTGCTTGGAAATGCTGAGGAAGAGCGATGACCAAATAAAAGAGCTCCAGAATCTCAAGACCAGCCTAAACTTTCATAGAACTCAGACTAAAGAAACAGAATCCACAGATATGGAAACACAGGATGCAGGACAAAGCTTTGTACAGAAATGTGAAACGACAACCACAGACTCTGAAAATACAACTAAAAATAACACAGAGCCCCCTCCCAAAAAAGGCAAAAATAAGAAGAAGAAAAAGCCATCTGATAATAAAAAGCCTGAGGATTTCCTTCTCACTACAAATAGCCGCTCTACTTCAGCGATAGATGCCGCCACCTCCTTGCCACTATCAAAAGTCACAATAGAATCAACCAAAGCCCCACCCACGGAAGTCTCAAACGAAGCCATAGCTCCACCCACAACTCCAGCACAAGCACATCCAGTTACGTATATTAAAGTGTTAATCCGTGGGCTGACTACAGAATCTAAAACAGAAGATATCTCCCATCAATTGGCAAAACTAAATATCACAACTCACAAAGCAATACAGTTTCAGAGAAAAGTGGGCGAGGCCTATAGACTCCTCCCACTTTTTCTCATAATATTAATCAAAACAGACCAAAACCAACAGATTTTCTCCATATCCAATATTTGCGATCTCCCGGTAAAAATTGAAAGGTTCCGTGGTGGTAAAAGCCCAATACAATGTTTCAACTGCCAGAATTTCGGCCACACACAGCGAACCTGTTACTCCAACCCAAGATGTGTGAAATGTGCTGGTGATCATCGTTCATTTCAATGCCCTAAAGTTCAAACATCACCACCTAAATGCTGCAACTGTGGACAGTCACACACTGCAAACTTCACAGGTTGTAGTAGCCGTCCCACCTGGAGGAGCCATCGTGCCACTTCAGCTACTGTTCCCACCACAAAAGTAAGAAAAGCCCATAGACTGGTGTCTATCATTAAAGAACTCCAAGAACTAATCAAAGACAAAGAGGTATTTCAACTGCTACAAACAATAATGACCACCTCTCAATAATGTTCACTCTCTGACCTTCCGTATTCTCACAACATGAACTCTATATTAGAACTCTAATTTAATTCCGTAGATTTTCAATTCTTCAATATAAAAGTTAAACCAGCTTAATTAAATTCTTACTGTAACCGATAGATGGCACCACCAATACCGAGCAAAACTTCTGTAAATATTAGTAATTCATATCATTTTTGTTTTACGACTCAAGCTTTTTCATTAAATGTTTATTCATTTCAGTGCCTAAATATAAATTATGCTTGTTGTACATATCATAATTCAATTCATCTTTTTCAATCAATCATGCAATTTATATTCAAATTACTGCATATTTTAAAAATCATGATTAAATTTTTCTACGACTCAAGATTTTTATCAAATGCTTTCATTTCAGTGCCTAAATGTAAAATATGCTTGTTGTACATATCATAATTCAATTCATCTTTTCCAATATCAATTGTGCTACTTTATTTCAATTTCTGCTTACTTCAAAAATCATGATTAATTTTCAAATTATGTTTAATTTACCAAGCAAATTTGCTTGGTCTCTTGTTCTGCTACCTCATTGTTGCATATTTCAAAATGTTTACCTCAAATTGTAATACTTCATGATGAATGGGATAGGGGCCGCTGCGCGGCCCAGGTACCCAGTTTATTCTTAATAAAAGCAAAAAAAAAAAGTGCTGAAGTCATGCAATACCATATAAACAGCAAGCAAAAATAGTCAAATATTTGCAACATTTACTTTGTAGTTATTTACTGTTTTCGTAATTATTTTGGCAGGTCCGGAGTAGTTGGCATCTCTGCTAGTGATGTGCGAAAAACGAACGAATCGATATTTTAATCAACTCTTTTTTGTGAATCGATTCATCAATTTCGTTTTTAAAAAAGAATCGATTCTTCTTTCTTCCTTTTTTTTGTCAATATTTGCAATTACTCTACACTGTATAAGCTTATTCAGAGTTAGTACTTATACCTACTAAACATCCGCAAATGCATTTGATATAGCATTTCGTTTATACAGTAGGAGCATGCTAAAATCCCAACGCAGTCGAATAGACACAGGTACATTCTCACTCGAGTATCATGTGAATGAGAATCTGATTGGTCGAAAATATTTACACGCGAAAAACTTGCCTAGTGGAAAAATCACATCTAATGAGAATGGCCCCGATGTCAACGTTAGCGCACCGCCGTACTCCAGAGGTGATTAATAAAATGGACTCACTGAAAGGAATTGAAAATGCTATTAATGCAATACGTATTGCATTCTGATGCAGTGAAAAGTGTGCATTACTCTCTCTTTTTTTTCTTTTCATCTAAGAAATTAATTATCTCAATTGATAAACAGTTTAAAAATGGCAACAACAACTGAAAAGCTGTCTTCTACAGTTTCGGTTCATCCTTTCAAATAAAAAGATATTAAAACTGTAAAGCTCAGATATTACTTTTCAGTTCTTTAGTATTAAAGAGAGAATTCTTTCATGTACACTTTTAATCTTCAATTTATAAATTGCAGTAAATGTTAAGCAAAACAAAATTTTATGTTATCGTTTATTCTATGCCAAGAAGCGAGGGCTCTAGAAAATAAAACCGTTGCGCTTATTGGGTAATGAAATGAAGTATGAATGCAAACCTCTAATTCAGTCATGTCAAAGATACGGCCCGCGGGCCGCATCCGGCCCCCGAGCAGTATCAATACGGCCTGCGATCGCAATGTGTCACAGAAAGAAGAATCATGTTTTTTAGAGCTTTTAGACTTCAATAGATTCCTCTACGGAAGTTTTAAAATGCGCACACCACATTTATAAATAATTTCAAGGGCAGCGCGTGCCTAGACAAGTGAGAGAGATAGACGGTAACGCCATCTCTTAGCAACAAGCAGAATCTTCATCGCGCTTCTTGTCAGGTATCTGGATCCTCGAGCTCAAAATAATTACCCTCTTTTATAATTTTGATATGATTTTTAACAACAATTATATATTATATACTATATAATTAAATCAATAAATTGTTATAATAATTCAGCACATTTTTTTATTTGAATCTGGCCCGCCTACGCATTCTAAATTTAATATATGGCCCTCTGCAAAATTGAGTTTGACACCTCTGCTCTAATTGATTGAAAATGAGTTGAATGAGAGAAAAAGAACCGCGAGTCGAATGAACGACCCTCTGATTGATTGGTTGAAAATGAGTTGAATACAAGAAAAAGAATCGTGAATCGAATAAAAGACTCGATGAACTGTTTGCCTGCCTATCTCTTAGCATTAAAAGAATCATAAAGCCAAATGAATCGATTCTTTTGAACTGTTTCCTATCCTTTAACATTAAAATCGGCTCAAAGAGTTGAATTGAACTTCTAAACGATTCATTTGAGTCGTTTCGTATCTCTTAACATTGATAACGGCTCAAAGAGTCAATTTGGACTTCAAATCGGTTCTTTTGAGTCGCTTTTGAGTAGAGGTATACTTTAACATTACATTCGATTCATTGAACTGTTTAAACGATTCTTTGAGTTGGTTATTCGATTCATTTGAGCGGTTTTATATCTTTTAACATTAAAAGAACTGTTTTGAGAAACGAATCGATTCTTTTCGGTATTGTCTTTTTTTCTAAAATCAAAGGGTACCTTCAAGAGATATGGGGGTTATGAAGAGGGGCAAGTAACCTTAAATTTATAGGAAAAAGGACAGTTTTTTTTTTTTTAAATAAAGAAAAAGAGGAAAAAAATTATTTATTAATTTTTTTAATGGTTGAAAAATTTTTTATTGCGAAAAATTTGAATATTTAGAGTAAATATTTTTTAATGCTGGGGGGAGGGATTTTTTTATTTTTTATTTATTCATTAATTTATTTATTTATTTTTTTGTTAGGAATATTTTTAGACAAACTTATTGAATGTTCAATTCACATCCTCTCACTTTTTCAAGTTTTAATTTTTAAAGTTTTAAAACGCAATTTAAACTATTTATTATTTTATTTCACGTCGTACATTTTGAATTTTTTTCATTATTAAAAGTGAATTTACCGTTTTATTTTGTTACGAATATCTTTATTATTAATTATCGGTCTTTATATTGACAAATTTTTTAAAAAAAATTAATAATTTTTAATAAAATTGTATTTTTAAACAAATATTTAAAAAAATGAAAAATATTTAAAAAATGAAAAATATTAAAATTCTAAAAAAATTATTAGTATTGCCTAGATTAGCAGTTCTCAGATGGTGTTTCGCGGCACCCTAGGGTTCCGTCAACAATAACAGGGGTTCCACTAGTTAGTACTTTTTCTAGCCGCATTCGACTGGACCAGCCCAAGTGGAACATTCTGCTTCTGCACTCTGGAGCCCATGATCTAGATTAACGGTCCCCAATTGGTGTTCCCGGGAGCCCTATGGTTCAATTGAAAAGTTACAGCGGTTACACGAGATAGTACTTTTATAGCCACCAAAGTAGAACATTCAACTTCTGCCCCCTAGAGTATTAGGTCTAAAAGAGTGGTTCCCAAACCCTAGAGTTCCGTCAAGAATTGCAAGGGTTCCGCTAGTTGGTACTATTTTTAGCCACATTCGGCTGACCACTTAACTAGAATATTCTGCTTCTGCACCCTAGAGCCCAAGATCTGGATTAACGGTCCCCAATGGGTGTTCCGTAAAGCCATATGGTTCCGTCGAAAAGTTACAGCGGTAACACGAGATTGTACTTTTATAGCCACCCAAGTAGAACATTCAACTTCTGCATCCTAGAGTACAACGTCTAAAAGATTAGTTCCCAAATGGTGTTCCATGGAACCCTAGGGTTCCATTAAGAGTTTTAGGGGTTCCGCGATTTAGTACTTTTTACAGCCAGAGATGAGTTTCAAACCCTCAGATTGTATTTAGATACAATTTATAAATTATTTAACATTTCGGTTGCTTTTATGAAATTAATTCTGAGAAAATGCCAATAAAATAGAAATGGCATTTTTTTAAAAGAAAATATAATATTTCTTATAACGATATAATAAATAAATTATGAAAAAGACAGGCATTCATAAAATATTGCATTAGTATTTCTCATCATGCTTTTCTGATCAAAATAATTATCTTCTTTAATAAAGAATATGTTTCCTTACTTACCATTTCCAAAATTTTAGGCAGTTTTTCTAAATTTCCATTTCGAAGTAGACCATGATTGGGCTTATTTTAATTTATTTATATTATTTATCACAAATTATTTATTTTCAACTTAAACACTAAAAATGAATTCCTAATTAGATTAAATATATCACAAGAACTGAAAATTTAACTTTCGAATACTAATGATAAAAAGATGAAAATTCTTCCTTCCTCTAGTTAAATATCTTAAAAATAGTTTTTAATGGGCTATAATGTTCACTATTGCCTTAAAGAACTTTATTTATAAAGTCGGGTGTTCCACCGAAAGAAGGTTAATTATTTAGGGTTCCATAGCCGAAAAATATTGGGAGCCGCTGACCTAGAGCAACTAATTCAAATACTAAAACAGTCTAGACTACTTTGTACGACCTCCTCTTATAACGACTCTTCCATTAAAATGACCATTAAAAAAAGAATCAAAGAATCGATTCATAAAACCGTTCATTTTAGTGAATTGATTCTAAAGAATCGATTCATTTAAATGAATCGATTGGCACATCACTAATCTCTGCTAGTTCCAGGGATGCCAACTGCTCCGCTCTCTGGAAAAATTTTAATAAAGTGGTAACGTACTAAATAGTATAACTTGTAAAATAAGCATAGTAACGCCTACTTTAAAAAACAGCAACTAAATAATTAATGCTTTTCCATTGCATGTCATTGCATTCTTATAATTTTTTAGATTTAGTGGTGGAAAAAACTAACTAAAATTAACAATACTAAACTAAAAATATCTTAAATTTCGTTACCGCTAGAAAATACTATTTTGCAAAGCGGAGCAAGTTGGCATCTCTGTAGTTCATTAAAAGGTTCAGCATGACATATCGGAAACTTTTTTCTTTATTTAACTAAAACTGGGTGCCTGGGCCGCGCAACGGCCCCTAGCCCATTCATCATGTAATAATACATTGAGTAAAAAACATTTTGTAATTTAGCAACATTGTGGTAGCTATTCAAAGGTCAAGCACAATTGCTTGATAAATTATATATTGAAATGAGAATATTTTAAAAACAATTTGTAATTGAAACTTAATAATTAAATATCTAAGAATTGAATCATAATAAATTAAACATAATTTGAGATTGGAATGAATCATGATTTTTGAGACATCAGAAATTTTCATTAATTAAAAAAGCACAATTGATGTTTAAGCATTGAGAACCATTTAAGAATTTAATTATGAAATGACATTTAAAATGAATCATGATTTATGAAATAATCAGAAATTTTCATAAATTAAAAGCACAATTGATATCTTAGCATTGAAAACTTTTAAGATCATTGAAATTAATTTTAAATTAAATGTGAACTTGAGATGCAAAACAGTTTTGAAATGAGAGATATATTTACAGAGGTTTTGACATTGGTGGCGCCATCTATCGTTTACGGTGAGCATTTGATGTAGCTGATATTTTCATTCATTGAGCAAATTTATGATTTAAACACACTGATGATAGAGTTCAGAATAAATAGTCTAGAATTAGACATGAAAAGGACACTAAGGAACGTTCTCTGCAATGATCCTTTGCAGTAGTTGGAGAACCTCTTCATTCTTTATTAATTCTTGCAACTCCTTTACCAATGTAGTTAGTCTGCGAGCAAGACCAGCTGTTGTTGTGGGAGCAGGACGAAAGCCCTTCCTGGTGGGACTAGCTGAACACCCCGTGAAGTTTGCTGGGTGAGATCCACCACAGTTGAAGCACTTGGGTGGAGTGTGTCTGTGTTTTTGGCATTCGTAGGATCTGTGTTCGCCAGCGCATTTCACACATCTTGAAGGTGCATTGCATGATCTTTGAGTGTGGTGAAATGCCTGACAATTATAACATTGGATCGGTCCACGACCACCACGAAATCGCTCGATTCTGACTGGAATACTTTGAAGGCTAGTGATGAAGTAAATTTGCTGGTTTTGTGCTGATTCTTTGAGAATTATGAGAAAAAGTGGGATGAGCCTATAGGCCTCGCCCACTTTTCTCTGAAACTGTATTACTTTATGAGCTGTGATGTTAAATTTTGCAAGTTGATGGGAGATTTCTTCTGTTTTAAATTCAGTTGTCAGTCCACGTAGTAAGACTTTAATGTGCTTTACTGGATGTGCTTGTTCTGGAGTTGTGGGTGGGTCTATGGCTGCATTTGAAATTTCAATGGGTGTAGATTTGGATGAATCTGGTGTGGCTTTAGGTAGTGATAAGGAAGTGGCGGTATCTATCGTTGTAGAAAAGCAGCTATTTGTAGTCTTGTTTGAGAGGTTTTCTTCAGGGTTATTTTCATCATTTCGCTTTTTCTTCTTCTTCTTTTTACGTTTTTGGGAGGGGGTCCCATATTGTTTTTAGTGATACTTTCAGTATCTGAGGTCGGCACTTCACTTATGTATTGCAATTGTTGATTTTTGTCATTTATCTCCATGGCTGAGTCATCTGCTGTTTCAGTCGGCAAATCAAACTTAACAGGCTCAGGCATGAGATGCGCTGATGATTTATCATTGTCTTCAGGACACAGATCCTTTAATTTCTTTTCCAGGGTAGCAATCATGAACTCCGTAAATAACGATGGTTTGCCTTCTTCTATAAATCTTTCCTGGTCTTTTTGGTGGCAGGATAGTTTTCGTTCAAATTCTTATTTCGTTTTACTGCCTTCCTGCATTTTGTTGGTGAATTCCATTCGCTCTTCGTCTGTCGTCAGCTCTCCGAAGTGTTTCCGAGCAGGCCTTTCCGTCCGCCGCTTACCGCCACGTCCGTGATGGTGGTAGGTAGCCATGTTGCATAAATGAGTTGATTGCTTGAATAGTAATAAATCATAAATTGATGACTACAATAGGCAGAAACTATTTAACTTAACTGGAAACCATACACAAACTCTTAAAACAATAAACTTTAGTAGAAACTGACATAATTGCAATAGAATGAAATAGGACAGACGACAACCAGGTTCCTCAGAGCATCAAAATTCCTGACATGATAGATCCAATGATTTGAAGCACATATCTGAAACGAAAATTGGTGAATCATATAATCCTACGCATTGCTTAGAAATAATGGTGGATAAAAATCTACTAAATTGAATTTATTAAACCTAGAATCACAATAATAATTTATACAATAAATATTTATTCGCTGTCCGGAGCTAGTTGGTTTATTTGTGTATATAAATAAAACTATTTTTGTGTGTTCCGAATTGCATTAATATCTTCAAACCATTTTAGTAACAATAATAATATTAAAAATTTACTCGAATTATATGTGCTTCTTATAATCTTGGCTTCGACTGTCACCGGTAACCCCAGTGGCATTCAACGTGTTAATTTTTATAGATAACTGTGTTATCTTTGTACTGTTACTGGCATGTATCGAGGTAAGCTCATAAAATTCAGGTAGAAAGTTTGTTAAAAAAATTAGATATTCTTGTATAATTCTTTTCTGGCAATGTAAAGATGCAAACATTTAATTTAAATTTAATCACATATGAATATGATTTCATAACGGGAAACTTGACAGGAGAATTTTCTGCATCGTTTATTGGGTCGGTTGAATTAAATGATTGA
The DNA here is from genome assembly GCA_949128135.1 of Parasteatoda lunata. Lineage (NCBI taxonomy): Eukaryota > Metazoa > Arthropoda > Arachnida > Araneae > Theridiidae > Parasteatoda > Parasteatoda lunata. The sequence goes on from OX421977.1 coordinate 13,163,921, forward strand.
ATTTGGATTGTTCGTTTAGAATTATGGGTGGCTACAAGCAGAAAAAGTAAAACAAAAAGGCTTTGGGTAAGATTAAAGACGCAAATTCCCTGTTTTTTTACAAATATGTTTGTAAAATGAAAGAAATATATATCTTTATATTTGAAAAAATCTATTTTACTTCCTAAGTTTAGAGTGAATTTTCAACCTTTAAAATTTCGAACATCTTCATCTCACACATTTATAACCCTTTTTAAAATTTCAGCAACTCCGAACATTTCAATTTCAGCAGGCATGACGTTATTTTTTGTCAGAATTGCTCCTTACCTAAACCATGATAAAATGTTGTGCTATCATTTCTTTAAAGACGGTTTTTAGACCGCTAAAAAACTTGTGGTCGGGTATAATTGTTTAAAATCATCAAAGGAATGTTGAAATAGAATTTAAATACATAATGTATACTATCGCATGTATTTAAGTAATATTTGTATAATAAGAACCATATTATAATACATTTATAATACTTTTTAAAATTTCAGCAACTCTGAACATTTCAATTTCAGCAGTCATGTCGTTATTGTTTGTCAGAATTACTCCTTACCTAAACCATGATAAAATGTTGTGCTATCATTTCTTTAAAGACGGTTTGTAGACCACTAAAAAACTTGTGGTCATTTATAATTGTTTAAAATCATCAAAGGAATGTTGAAATAGAATTTATATACATAATGTATACTATCGTATGTATTTAAGTAATATTTTTATAATAAGAACCATATTATAATACATTTATAATCCTTTTTAAAATTTCAGCAACTCTGAACATTTCAATTTCAGCAGTCATGTCATTATTGTTTGTCAGAATTGCTCCTTACTTAAACCATGATAAAATGTTGTGCTATCATTTCTTTAAAGACGGTTTTAGACCGCTAAAAAACTTGTGGTCGGGTATAATTGTTTAAAATCAACAAAGGAATGTTGAAATAGAATTTAAATACATAATGTATACTATCGTATGTATTTAAGTAATATTTGTAAAATAAGAACCATATTACAATATATAAAAGAATCTGTGTTTGTTTTTAGCTGTAACAAAAAAATGCTGTTTTTTCTCTCTCTGTATTTCATGGGTGTTTGGATCCCGGGACTGGTGACATGGCTTGAAATAGACTCTGTCAACCTACGAGGATGGAGGAAACTTTTTCATATTTTTAACTGTTGGATTGTAAGTGATAATCATCATCTACTCTTCTTGCACATCTAATTTTGAGCATATTTGTTTTCTTCTCAATTTCAATAACTTTGTATTTGGAATGTTTTCCTTTCCAATTAAATTATTTACTTTATTGAACTTCGGCAGAGTACTTATATTTGATCAGCTCACATTTGATTGCTAGGTACACAGTACCAAAATTTATTCACCGTCTTTTTCTTGTGACTTGGTAATAATTGATTGCATTGTCTTGTCAAAATCATTAAAGAACAACTTTATATTCATCACAATTATAAATCAATAATTATTTTGTTTAATTCTTTAAATATATTAATTTGAATAAATAAATAAGTAGTTTTGAATCAATACCAAAAACAATGTTGTTGTTGTATAATTTTCAGACTCTGTGGATAAACTATAGCATAGAAATAAGATATTTTTACGCAGGTATCTAGATTACCAGTTAGTTGTAATCCAAGATAAATAAAAAAATTTACATTTTGCGTGCTGAAATTATAAGAACTAGAAAATTTGGATACATTCGTTATTTTTAAAGAGAATGTGTATTTATTTTCTTTTTAAAAAATTTGTTTTACTGTCGATTGAAATAAACAGAAAAAAAACTTACATGAAACAATAACACTGTCTCTATTTCTAATTCTCGCTAAAATCATAAATTGCATAAAATAATAATAAAGTTTCTGGTTCCAATTCTAGATAAAAGTAGAAGTTACATGAAACAATAATACAATTGAATAAATAATCCCAAGAAAGATGTACTTGATAATAAAAAACATCATTTGCATCAACTTCAACGAGTCTTGAGAAAGGGCTCCTATTTTTAAGCGCTCGGAGCGTATCAACTTTTACCATATTCGTAAAGTTATGATATAAATGTTTTTGTTTTCAATAATACAATTTGTATGCATAATTCTTCATTAAAATATGAAGTTTAAGCAATTAAGTAAGAGCTATGTAAGTTTACTTAATGTGCTATGTATTTTTGTTTAATTTATGATCAAAAATATATTATTTTCTATTCAATGAATATAAATTAACAGTAATTTACTTAATTCTTTCAGGGTGTTTTTTATAGTATTTCTTCTTGTATGTGGTTCAAGGTAGTTTAGATATGCCGTTTTGGAAAAATATGTCAAATATTTGAATAAAATTTTTCGTGTAAGTATGTCTCGCCATCCAAGTTTTTAATAAGTTGAAAATTTAAATTTCATAATTAAATCTCAAAAATGGAAAAAAATGCACAAAATAAGATAATTTTTTTTTCTTTGAAAATATAAAAATGTTAGTTTGAAATGCCACGGCAGTTCAACATTTCATTAACCTATAAATTCGACAATAAACCTATATTTTTACTCATCAATGTTTTAATAAGTAAGTGAGATAGAAAATTTCCACTCACAGACAACAACTACCCTATTTGCGAAATATTTTTGAGAGTGGTAGATATATAAAAACCAAACAAATTGAGAATTCTTGGTAATTTGCTAAAATTTTAAAAAGCCTCACCACACGTGACAGCTGGAACGAAGCAGCGTTGCGTCTGAACTTTTAAACCATTTATGTATAGTGGTAGGGAAAATGAGCTCAAATGAATTAAAAATAATACTTTAAAAGTTTAACTTCGATACCACTAAAATAATTTTTTACAAAAAGCGTACAAAGCTGGCAGCCCTGTATTCACATAAACCAAGGGCAAAAATATGGCATTATTATATAACGTCAGGTTAAAGAATATTGCACTGTAATGATGCAAATATACCAGGATCTATAAACCCGAATCACCGTATCAGATATGCGCATACTTGATTTTACAATATACAGCTCTGCCAATTTTCTACGCTTTTTACAAACATTTGTTCCAGCGGTAGCTCAGTTTTTGTTTTAATTATTTAAACTTAATTTTTTATTTATTTAAACTTAATTTCCACACCACTACATTAACTGATTTAAAAGTTTGCCTCTTTGTTCCAGCTCTTTCGTGGTGAGGCTTTAGTTTTTGCAAAATTACCACAAATTCTGAAATCGTATAAAAGGTGTAGTAGTTGGCAAGCCTTTATATGTATCCAACTGTAATACTGTATACAGAGCTGCCAACTTTCTGCGCTTTTTTGTAAACATTCATTCTAGCGGTAGCTCAGTTTTTGTTTTAATTTATATTTCTTTTTCATTTGAACTTATTTTCCACACCACTACAAATAAATGATTTAATATTTTCATATGCAATGCCCCGTTGTTCCAGCTCTTCCATGGTGACGCTTTTTAAAATATTAGAAAACTTACTACAAAAATTGAAAGTTTTAACTTTTAAAGCCTTACCACTCTAAAAATATTTTGCAAAATGCGTAGTAGTGAAGTGGTAGCAAATATTTGTCTAAAAATTGGTTTAATTTATGAATATGATTGGTTTGTCTTGTTTGCTTTTTAACCACTACAGATTCATTTCTCAAATATATATGATGAATTTTCCTCGAGTACTTTTAAAATAGAATTTGGGTTCATGCCCACAACTGGTTCACTGTTTAAACAATTAGCTCAGACTTCTTATAATATCCCGTGTGGACGCTTTCTTATATAGTAGGTGGTGGCTGCCCCGCTTTTGGCAAAAGTTTCAATAAATTGGTAGCAAATTAAAATGTAAACCTTGAAAACTCAGGGTAAATTCGCTATTGAAAAGAGTCACCATGAGGTAACTGCAATAAAAGTTCATTTAAGTTGATACTTTTATTTTTTGATATGAAGTGGCGGAAAAATTACTTAAACTGAAAAATACTCAAATAAAAATAACTTTTATTTCTCAGCCACAAGAACAAATTTTTTTTACAAAGTGGAGCAAGTTGGTACCGCTCTTTCGTTGTTGTAAAACTGAGGCCTAAATGGTCCTTCTCCCATTCATCATGAAGTATCCCATACATATGAAATTCGTATAGGTGGTTCGGATAAGAACCTGAATTGAGATAAAATAATGAAAGGCATCATGGGAAAGATGTAGCAGGCTTGATGGGAAGGCTCCTCATCTACGTCATCACCTCCTACATCAGAAAGCCTCCACACGGTTCCTGCGCAGATTATTTAAAAAGCGAACCACTTGTGCGCAGGAACCCAAATTCTATTTTAAAAGTACTTGAGAGGAATTAATAATATATATTTGAGAATTGAATCTGTAGTGGTTGACAAGTAAATAAAACAAACCAATTTTATTCATAAATTAAACACATTTTTAGACATATATTTACCACCACTTTCTAATTTTTAATAGATTTCATATTAGATGGTTTTTTCAATAGTTGGTTTACCTTAATAGTGGTCTGATCGAACTACCTACAAAAAACCGTGTGGAGGCTTTCAGTTATAGGAGGCGTTGGCTGGGAGCAGGGAGATGAGTAATAAGACTACTCAATTGGAATAGATTGCTTGCTATTGGTGTGAGCTCGGTATTTGACCCGAAGGGCCACCAACCGATTCGTCATATTCTAGTAGACATGAGCTAAAAAAACATACATAAATAATGTTAATGTTAAACAGGAGTCTTGGTAGCTCAGGAGATAAAGCGTTCACCTTCCAATGAGATGAGCTGGATTTGAATCTAAGCAATGGATGGTCGATACTAATCCAGCACTTGGCTCGCATCGTTCACAGTCCCAACATAAAATTATCTCTTCTGGTTGACGAATCATAGGTTATAGTCCTCTTGACGCCTGGATAACCATGGAAAGGTTTTGAGTTTTTCTCTCCATGTAACGCAAATGCGGGTTAGTTCCATCAAAACGTCCTTCACGAAAACAAATTTCTCCCAATACTTGATCTAAGAGTTCCCTTGTCTTCTGGATTAAGTTCAAAATTACTAGAATACAGAGATGAACATTAGTCGTAAACCTAAAATTGAGTCTGTTGTTCAACGACGGTTATATAATAAAATAAAATGTTTAACCGAGTATTTTTTTATGGATAATTTAAACATTTTACTCAAACTTTGCAAATATTTTTAAATTTCAAAGTTGTAATGGTCGAAAATGATACATGACAAGTTTTAAATGCATTTGATTCTTTCTTTTTATTTCAGAGCAATGAAATCAAGTCACGATTTGAATATACAAATGGATATCGTTTTGAGTACAAAAATTTTAAGTAATAATTTGTTGTTCTTTTATGCAGAAATATACAAGTGAATGAAATAATTGTTTAAAAAAATTACTGTTTACTGTTAATTAATTTTGAGAATTATTCTAACATTTAAATGATATTATATATAGATGTTGTTTCAAATTCATCAAACTATTAAGTATTATGACGACATTGCCAGGGCGTGAGATCCTATTCTCATCTCGCGATCAAAAAGAGATAAAGAGCGCTCTGTTAATAAGACTGCCTAGTGGACTGTACTAACTAGTGGACTGACTACTTATGTATCGCCCGACTAAAATTAGTCACATCCGTTTATAGGGCGGACTCCTTCATTCATCCACTGATCGTCCTGAATCATGGAATCTCTAATCCAGAACACCCAGAGGTATTGATTTGTTATGGGAACATGGAGGATTTTCCAACTCGACAGATTTAACGTGCATCAGTCACCATTTTACTATTCCTGCCTAGTCTTCGCCCTGCGGGGCTCGGACCCATGAACTCTCGGACATGGGCCAAGCGTCCTACCGACCAGGCTGTCCAGGCCTAATTTTTGCTTGATGCTATCCATGCAATTATTTTTGCATGAAATTATCTTTAAAAAAATGAATTTTATAACTGTGCCCAAAAATTTTTCAATTTGCTTAAGAAGCTCTCGAGATACGTAAAAACACGCAGAAAGTAAAATTATTATTAAGGGGTCCAAGCTTTATACCTCTTCCCTAACCAAACTATGGGAACCAATTTCCAGATTGCTGTTACTCCCTATATTTTGGGTTTCAGAAACACGAATTCGTTTAAAAAAAAGCTACGTTTATTCAGAGAAAGTACGTTTTCTTGCCTGATTTCGTGACTTAAAATATCGGATGCATTAATTAATTATTATACTTGAAGTCATCCCTTCGAACCATTATGAGTCCTTGAACATGATAATCCGAACATTAGATCAAAAGTTATTCAGGATAGTCCTTTTTTTTATTTTGTGCACTGTATTCATAAAATTATATATATATATATATATATATATATATATATATTGATGTTATAATATATTAATGTAAAATAAAAAATGCAAGTACCTGATTTGCTAATGTGTTTCAGATTACTACTAAGCCTATTGGATGATATTTCTAAAAGTCTTTCGATTTGTCTTCTTCTTGAATACTTTTTTTTCTACATTTCAAGACACTCCTGCCAAATTTTCTAATGGAAGATTTGATCTATGTATAAATTCATGTACTTTACTAAAAAATATTAAAAATCTCATTTTATTTAATATAAATATTTTTGTGTTATGCTTCTAAGATACTTTTAAACCCCTTAATGCACAGATTTTTTTAAAAAAAAACCGGCCAAAAACCTTTAATGTAAATCAACGCACTTTAGAACGCTGTCTTTTCTTTTGGTAGACAATTTTGATATACTGCGCTTTTGTTCCATGGAAAAAGACTATATTCAGAAATGCCAACTGCTCCGGACACGCCAAAATAAAAACAACAGAGTAAATTTTGAAAATATTTGACTATCTTTGCTTGCTTTTTAAAAGGTATAGCATAACATAAGTACTTTGAATTGCTTGATATTCAGAGGATCTGTAAGACATAAGCTTAAAAAACAAAATGAAATTATGTATTAAAACGCCTACTTAGCAATACTAGAAGACATTTTCTCAAAAAGCATAGAATGTTGACAGCCGTGCATACATGGTGTCAAGATTTGAAGAGGGTAATAAATAGGCTGACATAAAAGGTTAAAATAAAAAATATTTAAAACAAGTCGTTTAAACCTTTTTATATTGTTTATTTATTCTTCAAAATAATAACACAGTCGATCATCATTGTAATAAGAGTGATACCGATTGCGAAATTGAATTCAGCGACGAAAAAATATCCAAATTTCCGTTCAAAAACCAAATGCTTCAGAAAATGAAATTTTTTTAAAATTCATTATAGCTTGAATAAATGCACCTTTTGCATATCTGAAAATGATACGTGTCTTTTCGCGAACAGAACTTTCAGGCAGACTTAATTATCTACATTTGTGTTTATAATTGAACTACTTTTTAATTGTTGAAAAGCCTGTTCAAGAGCGATACGAAAACAAAAGAAATTTTCTGATATAGAGGAAGAATTTATATCAACCATTCTTCTGAACTCAAAAAGAAGTCATTTTTATTATCAATTACTACTATCACAACTTTAAACAAAATTTTTAAAAAATGAATTAGCATTTTGTAGCCATATCAATAAAAACACAATATAATTTTTTTTTTATTTTTTCAGTATCCACAAGCCAAATGTATTGCTGTCGGATACCTTATAGAGATGGGTCAAAAGTAACGGAACAGTGACTTGTCACAGTGACTGGAGCAGTCACTGTGACAGCCTGTTCCAACCAAAAAGTTGTCACAGTGACAAAATCACTGCTACTGTCACTGTTACAAAAATCACTGCTACTGTCACTGTTACAAAAATCACTGCTACTGTCACTGTGACAAAAATCACTGCTACTGTCACTGTGACAGATTTCACTGCTACTGTCACAGTGAAAAATTTCACTGCTACTTTCACTGTGACAACTATCACTGCTACTCTAGCTGTTCCAAATGTCACCGGTATGGTCGCTGCTCCAAAAATCATACTGAAATACCTGTGAATAATGCCTGTCGATGCTCCAGCTTCATATCGTAACCTGCAAATGAAAGTATTTTCGTTGCTAAGTTCAAGCTGCTTCACTGTGACAAATGTTGCTGTTATTTTTGATCAAATATCATAATGGAGTCCAACCAATTTCTATTTTAGTTTGAAAAAAAAAAGAACGAAAAAAAACAATGATCTCTGTTTTTGATTTGATAATTTTTATAATTTAATATTAGGATAAATTGTTTTTAATGATGAATCTTCAAAATAATCTTAATACAATATTATATATTTAAATAAGATATAATTCGAATATATTATATATAGCTTAGTTTATATTCATACTTGAAATTTAAAACAAAATAAAATTTTTATTGATTTTTCTTCTTTAAATGGAACTGAATTTTTTGTCATAAATATCAATTATGCAGCATATAAAAACGTAAAATTATGCAAAGTATGTTCGATATATGTTGATATGATAAGTTCGAAGAAACAGATATTGTTTAAAGACTTGGATTTTTTACATCAGGTTTTCAGACACTGCAAACATTTTTATTTATATCTTAAGATGTGAACAGAATAAAAAATTTTATCTCCCCCCCCCTTAAATCGAAAAGTTAGTACAAGTTATTACATATCAGTGATGATTTATGAATAAAGATTTCAAAAAATATCTATTATTTTTTAAGAGCACAAATTAACTTTTTAATTTTTTGTAAGCAAATTCCTGCCGAAAAGGAAAGTGTATAGTTGGTATAATTCCGCACTAGTATGTAGGAGGTCTCAGGTTCGATGCCGCGAGAATGTGCTAATTTTAAATATTTATTTGAAGATTTATAACTATCAAAATTTTGCGGCAAATATTTTTTATTAAATTTATTCAAGCTACATAATAAAAGTCGTTATCAGTTGTATATATAAAATTTAAATATCAATATTTTTTTTATAAATTATTTTATGATTTTTTAAAAATAAATTCTAAAATGTCAGGTTCAAGAAACTCTAAAATGTCTACTTTATTGGGAAAAAAAGTTTGCTTGAATGTTACAAAATAAATAAATAAATTAAAATAAATATATAATTTCCAAAATTCTGCCAATAGCTGTGCGTAGTTAGTTAATTTCTGCATAATTTTGATCATAACATATTTTGTTTTTCATTTAAATTATTGTAATTCAACTGGGGGGGAAAGACTAATGACATTTTCTTTTTATCTTAATTTTTGTTTAATTTAAGAACTGTAAAAAATCGTGAAGAGGATAAAGACCGCTATCAATAAATATCAAATCAAAAAATAAAACTAACCTCTTTGAATACAACTAAGTAAATTTAAGCTTAACCAATATAAATGTAAATATAGACCATATATGGCGACACTGCTTAACTAAAATTATTATTCACATTATGAATACGTAAACTTTGGCGATAGATGGCGTTGAGACATTTCTTTAATAGCATTTTTTCCTTTGTGAAGAATTATATATTTAAACATGGTTTGTTTTTTAAGTATGGCTTAAACATATTTTTAAACTTGGTTTGCCTGTTTCAAGACTTACATAAAAGTTTGTGTTTTAAACAAGCAAACAATTTAAGAAAAAATGCTTGAAAAAATAAATGAAACTATGTAAATAAATAATAGAAATTTAAATTTATTGTTTAGCTCTATTTATGAAATTGATATTATTTTTCTTAATTTCATAAATATTTTTTTTGTAAAATTTATTACTTTGTAGTAGAGAAAATGAGCTCGAGATTTCTTTAAAGAATTCTTCGCATACAGAAGAGTATTTTTAAAAAAATGGAATATATATATATGTATAAGCTAATATTTGTAAATATAAGCTAACTCTCAAATTTGGACGCCTTGCAAATTTTTTTTTTAAATAAAATAATTTTCACATTATAAAACGTCCAGATTTGTAACGCCCTAAAAATGTATTCATATTTTGCAAAGCTTGAAGGAAAAAATTAATTGAAATTATTTTCTTATAATATTTTATTTTTAAAATACTTTTTTATCTATCGCCTTCCCTTCAGATAGAAGCTCCATTTATGTGTATGATATGAATTTTTATAATATTACATATAAAATTATATAAAACTTCATTCAAAATTAAAAAATATGTTTAGTGGCGCCATCTGTTGATTATTACAACAAAATCTGGTGTACGAAATAAATGCTATGACGAAATAAATGGAATGACGAAATTTCTCATCATAACAACAAATAAATTTTTTATGTATTTTTGTTTTCACACTATGCATTCTTTTCTTTTATAAAGAAGAAAAACTTTCATAAAATGTTGAAAAACTATGAAGAATTTCATGAATACGGTGAAATTTTTTGTCTGACAACACTTCTAAAATTTTACTTGTGATTAAGTTTGCACTTTACTGTACACTTAATAAAGAAAATCAGTGTCCTTTAAAACTAAATATCGAATTAATGTAAGCATTCATCGTTTTTAAATGCCGATAACTCAACTACGAAAATTTAAAGATTGGATTTTCACTGTAATAGAATTATGAAAATATTAGTAACGCGAAAAATTATGAGTCTTAAATTAATATATTATCTGAGATAGAAGCTTTTTTTATGTTATTTTTAACATTTTAAAAGAATTAAATAAAGTCCCATATTGGTTATTAAAAATCATACTACTATAATTTGTACTACGAAATACATTAGTTAATAAAAATCATACTACTATATGATATACATTGGTTGATAAAAATCATCACTTGTAATAAAAATGACTACTCAGTATAACGATTAATTATTTTTATTAACTACATTTAAAATTGATTATATCGATTAATTTTACTAAAAATCTAATCATATCGATTATTTAATAAAATATTTAATCGATTGATCTATATTAAATTCTGATAAATTATAACGATTAATCGATATACGACATCGATTAATTCTATATCGAAATAATAACAGTCACTACTTTTGGGTCCCAGTAGCAGTAGTAACAGTGACTGAGAAGTAGCAGTTTTGCCCATCTCTATTACCTTATAAATATATGCAAGACCACTGCTGTTAACTATCCAAGTTTATCAAAATTAAAATTAATGTTGATTCTATTTTATTTTCTGAAACGGTAGTTTCAAAAATTTGAACTACCTCATTTCTGTCTCAACATTTGTCACGTAAAAGTAAGCAGCGTTTTTTTATTTATTAAAAATTACATTTCTTAAAATGAATTAATAATTCATTTACCTCAAAATTTTGTAAACAGGTTTTCACAAAAATAATAATAAATTGTAAGTAATTATTTAAAGCTACTTTTTGCATAGAGTAAATATTCTTTAGGACAACGAATTTTATAACTGTGTATAAAATGTTTCGATAAGCTTGAAAATTCATCGAGATATTGCAAAACACGCAAAAAGTAAAATTAAGAGCACTAAACTTTTGATCGCTCTCCTGACCATTCTATGGGAATTGGACAGAATTCGAATTTGAAGGAAAAGAAACTTAATATAATAAGTGCGGTCGCATGATATGTTTCTTAAAATACTGAGTGCTGCACTAATTAATTAGTGTAATTAATTAATGCAAATTTAACTTTCGGCCCTCGAATTATTACTATCGGTTCTGAGGTCGAATTCCGATCATTAGTTCATATGTTATTCAGAGTTTTCATTTTTTTCAACAAAAACAAAACACGAACGAGATAAAATTAGAACTAAACATTTTATGCAATAAATGTTAATTATGAGCCTGTTTTATAAATTATTATTTATTGCAAAATTTGAATTTTATTCAAATAGTATGCATATCCAGGTTTTCTACTACCGAATTAAATTACAAAAAGTGGTGACGATTAAAATTTATAACTTTAGTAAGAGAGGTTCGCAAAATGTTGCCATTGATTAAAGAATCACAATACAAATGTATTTACCAATAAATATATTAGCGAATACATTCAGTAAGTGCTTTTTTTATTTACCCGACCAAACTATTTCATTTGAAAAAAATCTGCTGATAAAAGATATTTTATATATTAAAACGGTAGATAATAAAATAATTTATTTTGAAAGCCATATTTTCTGTTATTGACATCTCCCAACAGATCTAATGATTAAATTTTTTAAAAAAAAATTAGCCTTCTCACAAGCGTTTTCCATTTTTGGGTTAAAAATAAATACTTTCCCAAAGAGTGGGGGGGGGGGAAATCAGATATTATATTTTTCGTGAGCCTGGCAAAGATGTTTCATCTTCATAGAGCTATCGTCTCATTGGCCTTCTTCCATTGATTTAAAAAATTGTCTAAAAAACAATCATTCAAAACCGACCTAATGATTATCTACAAAACATTTCCCAACATAAATACGGCTTTTGTAAGAGCCTCTCTGCTATAATACAAACTATTAACATACTGGAATATATCAGCAAGCCAAATACACATAGGAAACTGCACTTATGCTCATACTCGACGTCGATAAGGCGTTCGATGGAGTGTGGTATAAGGGGACTTATAATCAATTACATCTTATAGGCATTCCTAATAATGTCATTCTTATCTTAAATTCATATCTCACTGATCGATAATTTGGAGTCAAAACCAATAATACTTTCTCCTCATACAGAATCATTTAAAAAGCGTTCGTCAAGGTAACATTCTTGGGCGACTTGTTCATTTCCTGCTGATTTCTCCATCAATGATGAAAACCCAAACATCACTGTTCTGTATGCCAATAACATCACAGTTATCACGGAATCAATCAAACACACCCTTGCAGTTGATTCACTTCAGAAAAAAATTAAAGACATCGCAGCTCTAAGAGGAAGAACAATCTATGTCCTGATAAATACCAACTTTTAGTTTTCAAAAGAGAGGACAAAGATTGCATTTAAATTTATTATCATAAAAATTAGTTAGCTTTAAAAGATGAGAAAAGATTTGTTTGTTTGAGCTGTTTGTTAACTTTTTTTCTAATTTTATTTCCAACTCTTAAAGCGAATCATTGATAGCATGGTCTTCAGTGCACTTTGTTTCCTCAATTATGAGGTTGTATCCTCAAAAAGAGCTCTCTAAATAAGAGCCTCACGCAAATATTCTGAATGCATTTTAATCTATTTTGTCTTGATATTTTTTCATGTTTCCTTAATAGACCTTTTCCGCATTTGGTGCAGATGCTTGCCCAGTCACTAGGAGAGGTTTTGACCTCTCTTAAAGGTTTTCTTCAACAGGGGAAAAAATCTAAGATCTAAATCTACGATCTAAAAAATCTAAAATCTAACTTCTAAGGGAAAAAAAATTCTGTGCCTCTCATAAGTGGTTGTAAATAGAGGTGGTCTTTCCTGGAGTTTTCACTGTATTAAACATTATAAAAACAGCATTTGTGACGGAACCGTTGAACTGAGGATACTTATGGAAAACTGAAGGTTGCGGGAAAGTTAGATTTTCGACTTGGTGGAAGAGATACTTTCAGTTTTTATTATTTTCTTTAAACTTCCAAAAAAAAAAAAATTAATAAAAAAAAATACTTAGAGAATTACCTTGTAACTTTTGAGGTGCTTAACTCATTTAGAATTTTTTTCATACTCAGCAGTAAAGTTTGACACTTTTAGAAGTTTGAGGGACCGACTAAATTTGCCTTTTTTACAACAATTACGGGTTATTGTCCATATATATATTGAACTTTCCCCCTCACCCCAAGAAAAAAAAACGGACCAACCGAAATTCTGTTTAGGGATGAAAGAGTAATAAGAAATGTGACATCATATATTCTGATTAAAATTTTTTAATAAAATGAAAATCATCTTTATTAATTATTTTATATTTAATTTTTTTTATTTGTGCAAATTAGAAATCTTTGAATATATTTTGCCACATTCATTTGAGTTTTGCTTCACACCTTCCATTCTACAACAAATACAAAATATTTAACAACAAGTAGTTTAAATATGTATGTGTTAACAAGGAATGTTTATAATTTCGTAAAAATCGTAGTCAATGCGCCATGGAGGCAAGTGAAAAATTCCTTTTATCCTCAGCGTAACTTCCTTACTTCCCTATTTTTTACGTTATGGAATCGTCCTCCCCCTAACCGCTTGCTCATTCCTACCCAGGAATAAGGATAAGATATAGAAGGGCTGGTTTATTCCATATTCAAAGATGTAGCTACGATTCCCCGCCCCATGACGTCACGCCGCACACAAATCTCAAAAATCAGAACTGGAGGATATTAAAACTTTGCTGCTTATACTTTCAATAAAATAAATGAATTTAATGTTCAACACTTTTAGGATTATAGTTGTCAAACTTTTCACTGCTAAAAAATTATTTCTGTTCAAAAATATAGTATTCATACATTTTCTTAGTATCCCTTATAGTATTGAAAGTTCGAAAAATATCTCAAATGTTGTCGTCATCGTTTACTCATCATTTTCTAATTTTAGTTTTTAAATTTTACAATTAAATAAATGAAAGCCTATGACAACACTTTTATAGTAACATATTAGCGAATAATAATGAGTAACTATAAAAGTACTCTTATATTTCAATAATTAGGATGCCTAATTTTAATCTAATTTCTTATTTATAGTTGTAATTGCAATTTGTTTGCATATATTATCACTAGAAAACAAATATCTTAAATGCTAATAAAAAAAAAAATCTTTGAGTATATAAGAATGGAAATATTACACTTGCTCGTAAATATTTAAAATTAAGGCGTTATAATTATACCACATAAATGTTTTTAATAATATGACATTAAAAAATATCTTGTTAAATTGGAAGAATTTTTAAGCATTAATAACTTTTATTTTTGAAATTCAAGATTTTCTTTTCTTTATCCTTGTACATTTTTTTTCTTCTTCTTTTCTGTTTAAAGTTACGAGACGTTATCGATTTCAAAGGCGAAATTAAATGTCCTTAAACGTCTAATCAAAAAAACATGAAACATAATAAGTTTATTCACCTCAGGATAAATTTTTCCAGTATATTTTATATTCCATTTGAAGTCACCTTTATATTTTCTGAAATAAAACATGGAAAATTAGGTTTTCTCATTTTGTGTTTTATAATAATTCTTGCCAGTCGCTATCTCGCAAAGTTGATATTTGACTACTACTGTTAAATTTTTGCAATCAGATGAGAAGAAAATCGAATCAAAATAAATTTTAAAAAATATAGAAAACACTAAATGTATTGAAATAAGTTTGAAAAAGATGCTTCAAAACCATTTATTTTAAAAGCGAGAAATTGATACTGTGCACCGTGACATCATTAGCTGAAATCAGGAGCTCTGAGCGGCATGAGTTTCTTCTAAGGTCTAAGGAATGACCTGGCCCTTTCGCGATTTTCCATAAGTCGACTCCTGGGCATCTCCACTCGCCTCGGTTTTATTCGGCAACTGTTTCATCCTCTTATCTACTAGAAGTAACCCTACTAGTAGAGGGTTACTGCTAGTTTTAGTAGTAACCCTCACTGAAAGGCAATCCTACGCTCGCCTCAATATAAATCGTAAACAAATCTTCGCGCTCATTTATATTTTTTTAAGTTGCTTGTTTAAAAGTTGCTAGTTGAGTTAAGTGAAGATTTCATCCTCGTTTAAGACTAGAAAAATTTAAAAAACAAGAAAAGATAATTCGTCTTTCAATAAAGAAAGAGAAAGAAAAATTAGCCGAAATATCTTATAAAGACAATACATAGACACAATTATTTCAGTTAATTACACAAATATTTCGTTCGAATAAAATTTTCAAATAGAAACTATTCCTGTAAATTAAATAAAAATTTGGAGTAATAAAATATATAGGGGAGAGTCGGGTAGCCCCGCCCACTTAAGGAGTATTGCTTATATTTCTGTATAATATTGAGTAATAATCAATATTTTTGTATGTTTCCATTGTTTTATCATCTAATTAAATAATGCAAAAGGAATAAACCAAAAAAAGAATAGTTTGACTTAAAAAAATGGAAATTTAAAAAATTTGACTACAGTATTCAACATATTTTAAAAACTATTGTTTACCATGTTACCAGCTGCATAAATACTTGAAACTTTGAAAATAATCTTTTTTTAATATAACAATTAATGTCCGACGGCCCATTGGCTAGAGAAAATATTCTATATGTATGAAATTGACAGTGGGCGGGGTTACCCGACACTCCCCTATATACATCAGAATAATCAATTTCTTATGAATACCTTAATTAATGAACTAAGTTTTAAAAAAATAATTCCCCTGTAGAAATCATCATATTATTAAGTGTTCATATTTTTATAGAAAAAAGTATAAAAAATTTTTTTTACGCAGTTTAAAAATAGTTATTTTCATTTCGTTCATTACCAGGTTTTTTTCAATTATTTCTATTTTAGAAAAAATATGTATTCTTCAAAATGCTTATAATATCTTGAAGAAAAAAAATTACATGTAATTTATACTGAACAACTTTTGATTACAATATTTTCTTCATTAGAGAGACTTTAAAAAAGTTTAAAAAAATTTTCATTAAATTTGTTCAAATATTTTCCGGATAATGCGTGCTATTATGAAGACAAAGGGAAAAAAGTATATTTAAATAAAACCATGATATAAAAAAAAATCTATGACATATTCACTACTATTTTCGTACAGTTAATTTATTTTTTCTAACATCAAATCATATTTATTGAAACTTCAAACTGTGGCAGCTAAACTTTTTTTAATGTAACTTAAATTTTTTCAGGGAGAATTCCAATAATTTCAAATATTCCTGCTTCTATCACTGTTATTTGTGTATATCTGAAATTACTCACCTGCTTTTTTATTGTTTCCTAATTAATTTTATCATATATTTCGCTATATACTTATTCTTTCGTTCTATGCTTCATTAATTTCATAACTTATCTATCTTGTAACTTTTTATTCATAATTTTATAAAAAAATTTAGCTTATTCGATTCTGTAGCTCAACCAGTAGTCTATTTATTTTTAAAAAATTTTATTCGATTTTTGGGATTTTACATAAGATATGGAAAAAATACTATGAAAATTATTAAATTTATTGTCGCACTAAAATGAGGCCTTTTTTCCCCCTTAGTACAAAAACACATTTAGTAACTTAAGGTAACATTATTTAACACGATTCATCTATTTTAATAAGAACGATTCAGAGAAAAGCAGGATGAAAAAAAGGGAGATGTGTGTTCTAATTTATATTCTGTTTCAAAAATAAGACACAGGTACAAAATAATATCAATAAGGTACAAAAGCCTGCTGCAGTATTAAATATTACGTCCGCATACTTGGTAAAGATACCATAAATTATTTGAAATAAATTTATAAAAATAATTTAAAGAACTATATCCTACACCCTCAACAAAGCTGTATCCTAAAAAGGAAACAAAAAACTAAGAAATAAAAAGGTGTTTCAGAAGGTCCGATTATATAAAGAAACTGATAATACACAAAAACTTATAAAGCAGCTAAATTCATTCACAGCGCGCGCGATTTTCACGAGAAAAATGTGAGCCTCAAGGTGGTTCTCGATGCAACATTGCAGTCGGGCGAAATCAACATTGACGAATTTCAAAATACGATGCCAAAGAAGTGCCCGGGTGTCGCCAATGTGGAAAGTCGCAGCCAGCCCACTTCCATTCACTGTTTAGCCCGTACTCTTACCTAAAGTAGGCATCGCTTCAACTTAATTGTTAAATTGATAACACGAGTAGATTTTAAAACCATTGTTTACTTATCGATTATTGGATGTATTGTTACCATGATCTGTAATTTACTCGTAGATTAAAACTGATATAATATATATATATTTTAAAAAAGTGGTGCTAAATTACTATCAATTCATAGTTTAAAGAAAATCAATAAGATCTGCCCGAAAAAGTTTTCTGTTGGTAGCAAGTTATATGTTTTGTAAACATACATATATTTATATATATGAGATGCTATTATAAGCATTACGTATTTCCTATAGCTTCTATTTTTTTTTTAATTTCTTAAACTTAATTTTCTAATTCATTCTATATCCTAATCTAATTTAATTAGATCAATTATTTAATATATGGCGTAAAAGAGAGCATATTCAAACTTATAACGAAAGTATCAAAATTAAACTTAACGGGGCATCTGATGCATGTATACTACATTTAAAGGCCCTGTTTTATAAAGATTCTTCACGCATCCTTGTATAATAGGGCGTGTTTTTTCATGGACAGAACTGTCCGTTAGACCTAATATTAAGTGATTTCAAATGTGTTTTTATTCATTTATTCTTTTCAAAGGTTATTTTTTAATAAGGCTTCTTGCAAAATCTAGTAAAAATTTCAGAAAGCAGACAGTAGGAACGAAACACCTTTAACAAATTTTCAAATAGAAAATGAAGTATTTCAAAAATAAAACGAAACTTAAAATCAAATTTATTAGATTTATTAAATAATTTGTGTGAATTACCCTAAATAGGGTTTTAAACAAGTTTTGGTAACAAGATTAAATAAATAATTATATTTAACCTCTTCAGACCTGATATTATCAATTTGTTAAAGTAGTAGCTATATTTTGAAAAATATACATACTTTTAAGTATTCATATCTGCTGAAAAATAATTTCAGATCGTTTAATGTTAGTTGAAAAATTCAAAACTGATCTTATAAAATTAATTGGAAGTAAAGTTAATGAAATTTTCTGCAGTCTTGAAAAAAGTTCGTCACCACTCTATAATTTTTCCCAAGTTGGTGATACATTGGGTCTGAAGAGGATATATATATATATATATATATATATATATATATATATATATATATATATATATATATATATATATATATATATATATATATATATAGAGGAGCAGTTAGCATCCTTCTATATATACATACCTTCTCGAAAAAAATACACTGGTTTGCAAAAGTTAAGGACTCAGTGGTTTTTAGAATGTAAGTATGAATAGTAGTGTTAAAAATCTATAAATATCATGCTATAGGATGTAAGAATATGGGAAAGTAAACAGCTTGCAAAAAAATCTAATCCACAGGAACCTTATTGAAATATAGGTTTAAAACACAATTGTATAAATGACCTTAACGTCAATATTACTCGGGATTGGCAAGGACATTCCAGCCTTTAGTATGAAATATGATCACCTGTGACTTCTATTTAGGATTGACATCGCCTTCCCTTGATGAGGACCAGGTTGTTAAGAAGCTCTTGAGGAATTGCTATATCCATTCCTGTTGGCTAATATCAGCTGCAGATTTGTTGCTAGCACCTGTGAACTTGTTGCCAAGTGGCTTCTTAGAGTGTCCTGTGGGTTCAATGGGAGAAAAATCCGAAGACCTCACCGGTCAATCCATGCGTGCAATGCCTGTACGGCCACTGTACGGTAAGGTGTAGCATTATCATCCATGAAGATGATCTTACAACCCACAGCACCTCTAAAAACACGCTCATGAGGGAAAAGAATCTTGATATAATAGTGAGGACCAGTGACTGAACCATCATGGAAGATGTACAGATCAGTACGGGTAACAAGAGTGATACCGCCCCAGAAAACAGCCCTTCTTACTTCAAATCGTTCTCTTTCGATGATGTTAGAGGGGTTATTGCGTGTACCTCCCTATCTCCAGATCTGCATGCGTCCAGAACCACTAATCATACTACATCTGCTCTCATCCGTAAAGAGTACTCGACTTCATTGCGTATCCGTGTAGTTGTTGGCGTTTCCGATGAAATGGTGTTATTAAAAAAAACGTACTGGCTGTCGTGCAAATTGGCACCCTTGTTTAGTTTACTGGCCACGGTAAAACGGGCATGCCTAGCGATTTCTTCGACTCTTAGTCGTCTGTTCTTTCTGTAGGATAATTTACCAGTCGTCTGCTGCCGTGGGTGTGCGAAGACTACCTCTACTAAACCTATGGACAACGAATTTACTTCGGTTAAAGTATATCGTTTAATACCATTGACGCGATTACTGATCTTCTACCGTCAGCTTCTTTCATTGTTTCTTTTTCCAAGAACGAATCTTCTTCTAGTTTATCAAAATATGTCCCCTTGTCTAGGATTCCAGTAAAACTACGAAACTAATTCCTTTTTTTTTTAATAATTATATGATATTTATCGTAAATGATAGCACGAATTAAACTTCTGTTTGATGTGTTTAACTTGTAAAAACGTTTATATTGTTTTGAAAGTATATATGTATGATTTGGCAACGAAATAAAACAGAAATATTTGCCGTCGCGGAGGAATACTTAAATTTTATACCGCAATATTCTTAACTTGCAACGGAGGAAAATTATTTAAGAGTAGTTCCATTTTATTTTTGCCGATTCAGTAAACCAATAACAGGAATGTAAACTGCTTCGCTTTCTACATAAGTGTTAATAAATATGTAGAGAATTGAATAGTAAAACTTTAAAAGTAAAGTTTCGTTTGTTTTTATTCGTTTGTTTTATTTTACTGACTATGTCATCATCGGTAGGAGTACCAGAAGTGCATACTTCATCATCGCGACATTCAAATTTCTCAATAACGTCCTTAGGGAAAATGTCCATTCCATGTTTTTTTAGCCATAGAGAGATAGGTAAATTTCCTTCCTCATCTTCTTCCTCCACATTGGAATCTTTTTCTTCTAAATCCTTCGAAAGACCTGCATGTCGGAAACAGTTGCGGATTGTAGCTGATGTTACTTGCCTCCATGATTTTTCTAGAAGAACTATAGCTTCTAGAAGAGAGATGTTGCATTCTGAGTCCATGTTGTTTTATCATTGTTCTAATCTAAAATATGCATGACTAATTGTCTCCTATAGTGAGACTTCAGACTGCGAATAACACCCCGGTCCATGGGTTGCAGCATATTATATACGTATTTGGTGGTAAAAATACGAGCTTAATACACTTTAGACTTTTTAAATGGGGGTGAGTTGTACAATTATCTAGAAAAAGAACAATTTTACGATTTACTTTTAATAAATCACTGTCCACTGTCGAAGTTCTTCTTCAAAAAAATGGGAGGTGGTCCACGCTTTTTGATTGGGTTTGTAGATTACGGGCAGTTTTTTAACATTTTAAAAGCACCATGGTTTTTGAGATTTACCTATGACAGTTAGTTTTCGCATTTCCGAGCCGCTCATGTTAGCACAAACAAGAACTGTTATTCTCACTTTGGAGAACTGTTATTCTCACTCTCTTCATAATTCTGTATAATATTCGGCCACACTTCAGCTTTCCACTTTTCCACATCCGTTGCATCAACACTCACTTCTTCTCCAATAATCTTTCCAGAAGAAATATTATTCCGTTTTTTGAATCTATCCAGCCATCCATTGGAGCACACAAAATCCTTTTCCTCTAATTTTTCAGCAAACTCAGATTTCTATCCCGCTGAGTGGTGAACCATTTTAACAAAGCTTCTTCAACGTTTTCTCTTTCAGCTCCACGCAGTTTTTTCGATGAAACCATATTTTTGTCGCATGCGGCAAGAATTGCACTTCGATTTTTCCAAATGTTTGAAATTGTAGATTTTGACAAGGAAAATTCCTTACACAGTGCCGATGCAGTTACTTGATAGGTTCCCTCTTCAATACGCTTTACAATTGGTGATCTCAACACTCAAATACGCCATTTGGGGAGAGACCGGTTTTATGCTTTTGGCCCTTCTCCCTTCCTCTTTTCAGTTGTATAGGAATGTAGTTCCATTATTCACAGCAGCTGCTTCCTTAGACGATACTTGTTTTTCATTTACAATATTCTCCGATACAAAAGACACAGGTAAAACAATGTCTGCACTTGTATTTTAAGACTGTTTCAAAATAATTCTACTTCAGAAGATGAACTAACAGAAATCCTCTATAGTGATAAGCCAAGTTAAGAATTTAAAAATAAATATATGGTTGAATTATTTCATCTTTTGTCAATCAAAATATAAAAAAGAAATTCATTTGGAAATATTTTACCATATCACATGGCAGAAGTGCTTTGTATGGGATAGGTGTTTAGTTCAAAATCTTTAGAGTGAAGCAAAAGGCAAAATCAATTTAACAACATAGTGTTGTTAATACAAAAAAGTTGATTTGTTATACAGTGTTGTTTGCAAAACTATAACCAATCAACTCATACCTAATATGAGTTGATTGGTATTATATATTAGACAAAATTAAATAAAGATTTAAATTGAAAAGATTAATCCATTTCAACGGTAATACAAAGCATAAAATCTATGCACAAGTATCTCTAGATACTTGAATAACATAACATAGCTTAGATAATATAGGATAATTGGAAAAAATAAATAAGGCAAATTATATTTTAGTGCTGTCATCTACGAAAAAAAAACTGTGGAAACAATAATAATAATTGGAAAATTTATGCGATGAAATCTATAATAGGTAAAGAACTTAATAATTTTCAGTAGGTCTGAGATTATATATATATATATATATATATATATATATATATATATATATATATATATATATTATATATAAAAATCTCTTGTCACAGTTTTAGTGTTCATACTCTTCCGATCTCAAGCCGAGTGCCCATACTCTTCCAAACGGCTTGACCGATTTTGATGAAATTTTATATGTATATTCAGTAGGTCTGAGAATAGGTTTATAACTAATTTTTTTTCACTTTTTGGACAGATTTAACGCATATTTTAAATATACATTTATTTAATCGTATTCGAATCAAAACTAGACATAGAAACATAATAAATCAGGAACAATATTCACGCACGTTGCAACAAGTCATATTAAGCTCGAATACTTATGCTCGCCCTTAAAATAAGAGCATCAATTATATTTGCAAGTATGTGATGGCAGTGATATGGCAGTATTTCGTGTTGAAAATACCAATGTGACTGCTCTTCGAGTGAATAACAATGATGAAATATAGCTGTACCGAATTGGCCGGTACATCAGCCCCAATGAAGCTGTTTGGCGTATCTTTGGTTTCTCAATTCATAAACGGGATCCAACCGTTATTTATTTAGCCGTTCATCTTGAAAACGGTCCGAACGTATATTTCCCGAACGAGACACCGATTGACCGAGCTATAAATCCACCAAAAACTACACTCACCTAATTTTTTGAATTGTGTAATCGTGCGGATGCTTTTGGTGCCTTTGCACGGCCATTACTCTACTCAGAAGTACCACACTGTTTCACATGGGCTCAAGCAAAACAGCAAGGCACACCGGTTGATGCATGTCCCGGTTTATTCAAATCAAACGACTTGGGGAGAGTATTTACAGTCAATCCAAGGCAGACAGAGTGCTTTTATTTTTGACTGTTGTTGGTTAAGTCCCCGGCTCATTGTCATTTCAAGATATACGTAAAGTCGATGGACATCAGCATCCAACGTATAAAGATGCTTGCCTTGCACTCGGCTTGCTAGAAGACAACAACCAGTGGGAATGTATGCTTGCTGAAGCAGCATTGAACGGTACTGCAAAGCAAATTCGTCTACTATTCGCTATAGTATTAACTACATGTTTCCCGGCCCGTATAGAAACGTTATGGGATAATCGCAAAGATTCGATGAGTGATGATATACGGTATGAACATCGCACGCGTTGCAACGATCTAACGATAGCATTCAGCGATGCT
Source organism: Parasteatoda lunata (assembly GCA_949128135.1). Lineage (NCBI taxonomy): Eukaryota > Metazoa > Arthropoda > Arachnida > Araneae > Theridiidae > Parasteatoda > Parasteatoda lunata. Next base: position 13,187,467 of record OX421977.1, read on the forward strand.
ATGTACGAAGAAGCACTGATTGCTATTGAGGATCTTTTCATTATTATTGCCAACTTGCCACTCAGTCATTTCGGTATGCCTTCGCCAAATCGAAGTGCATCTGATTTATTAAACACTGACATGAATCGTGAACTTCAATACAATACGATAGAAATGGCAGCGATTGTTACTCGCAATGTTCCACTAATGAATGAGGAACATTTATGACCTTATTATGCTCGCAGTTTCGGCAGGACAAGGTGGATTTTTGTTTGGATGCAACAGGTGGAACTGGCAAAACATTTATTATTTCGCTAATTCTTTCTGAAATACGATCAAATAACGGCACCGTGTTGGCCGTTGCATCGTCTGGCACTGCGGCAACTTTATTGAATGGAGGCAGAACAGCTCATTCAGTATTTAGGCTGCCACTAAACATTCAAAACAACCCAGATGCAATGTGCAAGATAAAAAAGCAATCGTCTATGGCCACAGTGTTGAAACACTGTAAAATTATCATCTGGGATGAATGCCCTATGGCACACAAACATTCGCTTGAGGCGTTGGACATTCAAAGATATAAAAAACAATGACAAATTATTTGGCGGCACTTTGTTACACCCTTTATGTGATTTCAGACAAACACTTCCCGTCATTCCGCGTTCAACGTACGCTGATGAGATCAATGCTTGCTTGAAATCATCTCCACTGTGGCATAATGTTGAAAAAGTTCTACTAAAAGTAAATATGCGCGTCCAAATGCTTCAAGATCCATCTGCTGAAACATTCTCAAAATAATTGTGAGATATCGGTTTTGGAAAAGTTACTAAGGATGAAACTGGATGCATTAAATTCCCGGACGATTTCTGCACAATCATTGATTCACAAGATGCTCTCATTAACCTAATATTTCCGGATACACACACAATACATTCATATTGAGTGGCTGGCAGAAAGGGCGACTTTAGGAGCAAAAAATGTGGACGTCAACGAATTGAATCTGAAGATACAACAGTTATTGCCAGGTAACTTGGTGACATATGAATCCGTTGATGCAAATTGCGATCCCATTGAAGCTCCAAAATTTCGAACTTAGTTTTTAAACTCATTGGATTTACCAGGCATACCACCGCATAATTAAGTACTCAAAGTTGGATCTCCGGGTATTTTGCTTCGTAATTTGAACCCACCACGGCTGTGCAACGGCACGCGATTAGTCGTTAAAAAAATTAATGAACAACGTTATCAGAGTCATTATTATAAATGACAAATTCGTGGATGAAAGTATATTACTTCCACGAATCCCTATTATACCCACAGATGTGCCAATTCAATTTAAACGCATTCAGTTCCCCATTAGATTGGCATTTGGAATGACAAGGCCAAACAATGTCTGTTTGTGTCTTATATTTGAGCACACCATGTTTTTCACACGGACAATTATACGTGGCATGCTCTCAAGTGGGCAAACCATCCAGTTTATTTGTGTTGGCTAAAGATGGAATGACAAAAAATATTGTACACTTCATTGCACTAAGAGATTAATATTGTTGCCTAATATTTTCAGAATTCGTTGTATATATAATTTATAAAAAAAAAGGTACAATAAATAAAAAAAAACTATTATTTGGTGTGTTGCTATTTTCACATTTGGTCAGCGTTCACAACGCTCCATGCCCCTTCCACTCATATACAACATACGCACACACTTACAATAAATAAGACATATTTTCATACTCTAGAAATAATTCATATGGCAAAACATCGTTTTCCGGGTCAGCTTGTTTAAAGCTTGTTTTAAACCCTATTTAAGGGAATTCAAACATATTATTTAATAAATCTAATAAATTTGATTTAAAGTTTTGTTTTGTTTTTGAAATACTTCATTTTCTATTTTAAAATTTGCTAAAGGCGTTTCTTTCCTACTGTTTGCTAGATTTTACAAGAAACCTTATTAAAAAATTACCTTGAAAAGAATAAAAACACATTTGAAATCACAAATATTAGGTCTAACGGAAATTTCTGTCTACGAAAAAAAACGCCCTATTATGCAAAGAGAAGAATCTTTATAAAAAAAAGGGGTGAGTGTAGTAGAAATATTAGATGCCCCGTTTTTCGTTACAAGTTTGCATATGTATGCACATACTCTCTTTTACGCCATATATTAAATAATTGATCCAATTAAATTGAATAGGATATAGAATGAATGAAAAAGATAAGTTTATAAAAATTAAAGAAATTTTAGAAGCTAGGAAATAAGAAATGCCTATAATAGCATCGTACAAACATATGTATATTTGCCAAAGATATAACTTGCTACCAACAGAAAATTTTTGGGCAGGTCCTATTGAATTACTTTAAACAATGAAATAATAATAATTTATTAATATACCACTTTTTAAAAAAAAAGATACATTATATTCATCTTAATTTACCAATAATCACATGATTCGAGTAAAAGAACTACTATTCTTCATGTATACACTAGTTTTAAAATCTACTGGTGTTATTTTATAAATTAAGATGAAGCTGAACTCTGTTCACGCAGTGCCCAGGTTAAAATTCCTGCTGGAATTTGCTTGCTAGACAAGCATGGAATGCTATGTACAAGCAAAAAAACCAGCTTGAACAAGCAAAAATGTTTGCTGGTACCAGCAAATAAAGTAGCTTGCCATACCGTGTATTGGCACACTTTGTTGCTTGTCTAGCATACAGATACCAGCTTGTGTTGCTGGAATATCTTGCTACTCTAGCAACAATAACGACCATCGGTAGCTAGGAATTTTTGCTAATTCAGCATAAGAATTCTACTATCGGTTGCTAGATATTCTTGCTATTCCAGCATGAGAATTCTACCATCGGTTGCTAGGAATTTTTGCTATTCTTGCATGAGTTTAAAATCAGCATATTTTTGTTGCTGGTACCAGTCTGAATTTTGATGAGCATGCATGAATTTTGCCTCATATGAGACTTAATAAATACACAAACAATATTTCTGGAATGATAACAGCAAAGTGGAACAGTTTTTACCGCTTTTTGCAACTAAACACAAAGTCTGTAAGGTTTTTACTTTTAACACATAACCATCTGGAAGAGACCTTATGAAGAAGTAAACTGTTTTGCATTTTTTATTCTTACATTTTACAAATTTTATATTTATTCATTCTTCATAATAACAATTTTATAATCTTCATAATAAATTAATAAAATTTAAACATGTTCTAGGGACCTATTTTAAATAAATATAACAAGCTCTAAGGATTTGATAAAAATAAAAAATGCTATTTTTGCCTAAGCTGTCTGCATAGCATATTAAGCTGGCAAGTATAAAAAAAGCATATAATAGATTGTTAAGGTATCTGCCTCTCCATGGTTGGGAAACAGTTAAAAAGCATTAGATGCTTGTATATAGCTTATCATGCTATTATGATGTAAGCTAGGTATCTAGCATTTGTTGCTGGCAAGCATAAAAAAGCATATAATAGCTTGTTAAGGTATCTACCTCTCCATGCTTTGGAGCCAGCTTAAACAGCTAATAAGCATGGGATGCTTCTGCATAGCTCATCATGCTAGTACGATGTATGCTAGATATCTAGCATGTGATGCTGGCAAGCATAAAAAAGCATATAATAGCATGAAAATCTAGCAGACCTAGCAAACCATAGCAAAAACTAGCATATTTTTGTTGCTGGTACCAGCATGAATTTTGACTTGGGTGGTTTCTCATACGAATTAATATGTTGAAGCGATGCCAGCATCAGGGTCTGGGTCACTCTTTTGAGGAAACTCTTGCCGCTCCGAGTTTCTGATTTCTGTCAGTGGCGTCGTGGTGACACAGTATCAACTTCTCCCTTTAAAAAAATGATTTCTCATGAAACTAGAGTAGTATATCACGTTGTATAGCGGACGGAAATGACATCATCATGGAAAGTCAAGGGGAGCTTATTTCTGCCAGAGTGAAAAACGAAAATATGTCGTAAACTGGAAGTTGCATATTTCTGCCCGCCTACAAACCGGAAGTTGCTTATTTCTCCCCGCCTGCAAACCGGAAGTTGCTTATTTCTCCCCATCTGCAAACCGGAAGTTGCTTATTTCTGCCCGCTTGTAGTTTCGATTTTACTTTCGGTTTCTGTTTTTTATTTAATTTATTAGTTTTTTGACGGTGGGAACACGTATTATTTTTAATATTAGTTTTTAAGGATTGCAATACTTATAAACTTTGTTATTTGGGGAAGAAATTTTATATTATGAAGTAATGACGTCATCTCTTATTACATAATAAATAAATGATATCATGCTTTTACTCTAGCCATCTATGTGGAAATGTCAGAAATAAAATAACTTTAAATCTATTTTAATATTTAAATCTGTTTTATTTTTATTTATTAAATATAAATAAGGCTGAGGATCGAATTCACGCGAATCAAAAAGCCTTCGTGGGTCAATAGTTGGATATCATAACCACTGACCTACGAATGCTTGCTAAGATATGTGTAAATAAGTTAAACTTTTGTATTCTGAACACGTGTATAAATTAAAAGGATTTGATATCGATATCATCCTGCAGTTTCATCAATATATTTTCACTTAAGCTTTGACAGTTATTAAATAATTATTTCTGCCCGTCTAACATGTTTTAATATTTTTTAGAGGTGGCAACGACTCTTGTCTTGTTCGGTGAGAATCAATGGTGCTATCTATATGTGAATGTAAGAAATAAAAATTTTAAAATTTAAACTTACGGAAGAAAATAAAATAAATTAAAATAATAATTGAATAATTATGTAACAGTACTAATATTGATTTTATTAGTGATATTAATTTAAAATTAGTGAATTTCAATTAAAAAAGGTTTTAATATTAAATTAATCTTTAGTAATATGATTTTGAAATAAATTAAAATAAATTTGTAATATATTTAAATAATGAACTCTCATTTTTATAACATTAGCTATGATTCATGAAATATATGATTTTATATGCATTAATAGCCGGATTGATTAAATTTATTTATAGTTACATGAATTAAAAATAAATTAACCTCATGAACATAATTATTAATCTTTAGTTATATGATTTAAATGAAATTAAAATAAATTTGAATTATATTTAAATAATAAACTGTCATTTTTATGAGATAAGATATGATTCATATATAATTTAAGATGTGTTAGTAACCGAATTAATTAATTTTAGTTACATGAATTAAAAATAAATTAAACTTATTAACATAATAAAAAAATTGAATATTAATTAAAATAATCTTTTGTAATATGTTTTAAAAATAAAATGAATACATCTAAATATTAAGCTAATATTCTTATATTATTATTAGATTTGCTTCATATATAGAATTACATTAGTAAGTAATTTTTAAATGAATTATTGAATAATAAGAATTAATTGATATTCAGGCTCGAGTGGGGATCGAACCTACGCGAGTTAAAAGTAATCATGAGCAGTAGTTGGTAGTCTTATCTAAACCATATGTTAGGGGATGTACCGTATCTGTCTTGACGTCAAAGCGGATACTACAAGTCCGGCTTGGACAAGAATAAACAAGGGAGGACTTGATCTCTGACGCATGCGAATTGAATTAAACTATCTTCACTCAAGTGATAGTACTTCACTTACTCGCATGCATTTCGGTGAATAGCGTGTCTTCTAATTCTGTTAAGTTTTAAAAATTACTAAGTTTATAGTTAAATTTTTTTACTTCTCAGTTTTCTATTTTCACTAAATCGTTAGTTCCTTTTGATTCTTCTCTTCGTTGCGGATGGAAACGCAATACTAAAGCGAAAGCATGATGATATTCAATTGAGTACTAATTTTTTTTTATTAAAATTTTATAACTATGTTATTTTATTATATTGATGATAAATAGTATATTGATAATGTTAAATAGTATTATTTATAAAGCTGCTGAGTTGTGTTAATCTGTACCTTTAATTAACAAATAGAAAGTAAATTGTTTTGTTCATTTTAATTAATTATTTTTATTTTGTTAATAATAGTAAAAATTACTCATCTTCTTAGTTACAAATTAGAAATAGTTATTTCTTTTTTCATTACGAAATCTAAATAAAGCTAATATTTGTTAAATTAATTTTCTTTTTGTTAAAGGAGCGTTTCATATTTGTTTTTTGCAAAAAGGTTTATTTTAGACAGAACTTTAAGGCTTATAAAGACTTATAAAGAACTCATAAAGACTTTTACTTCGCAAATAAATTCTTAATCGTAGTCATCGAAAGGAGTTATGAACATTATTTTAAACATTTTAACTGTGTGTTGTTAATTATTTTTCTTGGTGACTCAAAGTTTACTTTTTTTTTTATTGAAGGAAGGAAACCGAAAAGGATTGTCAGCTGTAGTCATTGATTTTGAAGGTTTTCAACTTTCATCAGGGACCTACATTGTCAAAGAACTTGCTTTTCATGCCTTGAAAGTTAATCCCATTACCGTAGTATGTACGTTCCAACCACCGTTCCCGTTCGATGAACTTCCAACACAGCAGAAAATGCAATATTCTTGGATAGTTAGAAATATTCATCAAATAGATTGGAATCAAGGAGAATTACCCTACATTAAATTTCATACTATGTTGACTTTTTTGTGTGATATGTATTCACATATCTATGAGAAAGGACTCGAGAAACGGAAATTTTTAGAAATTCAAACCGGCAGAGTGTGTTACAGTTTAGAAGATTTTGGCTGTCCTAAAGTAGATGAACTGATACCAACTTTTTCTTCGTGCACTGTACATTCACCATACAGAAAATAAATATTAAAAAAAAGAAAATATTTCTGAATATTGTCCATTTTACTAAAATGGTTATCTTTTTAAAGTTGTGATAGTAATTAATAATAAAAATGACTTTTTGTGAGTTCAGAAGGATGGCTGATATAAATTCTTCTTCTACATCTGAAAATTTGTTTTGGAATTGCTCTTGAATAGGCTTCTCGACAATTAAAAAGTGGTACAATTATAAACACAAATATAGATAATTAGGTCTGTCTGAAAGTTCTGTTCGCGAAAAAACACGTATCCTTTTCAGATATGCGAAAGGTGCATTTATTCACGCTATAATGAATTAAATTTTTTTTTATTTATTTTCTAATGCATCAGGTTTTTGACCGGAAATTTGGATATTTTTTGTTGCTGAACTTGAATTCGCCATCGGTTTCACTCTACGAGACACAGTTTTTATGCAGTTATATAATATTTTTGAATTTGAAGAAATTTAATTTGTGCGCCTATTAAGAGTTCCCACTTCTTTGCTACGTATTAAGTGGTAGGAAGAAGGAGATAATACAATTACGTTTACGATGCGATAAATTATGTTAGTTTGCTATGGAAAAAATTATCGATATTATTTTTTTCCATAACAAACAAATATTATTAATTTATAGGTACCATTTTTCAGGCTGAAGTCGTGTTCCTTACAAAAGTTATGTAGAGACGTAACAAGCAAATAAAATGTAAAAAGTGGTAGAAATTTTATTTATTTATTATTTGTTTAATAACACTATGAGATACATTTCCAATTGTTCTTTTTGATAATTTAAGGAAAATATAGTCTGAATTCCTTTTCAGTAGTAATCTAGAAATAAAAACTAATACGCTTTCTACAAAATTCGAATCAATTGGTAGCGAATTGAAGAGTAACACATGTAGAATTAGGAAAATTACGCCCCCTCTTTGAAAGAGTCGCCGTGAGACAACAGTAATAATGTTGCATTTCATATACTTTATATTTTCAATACGTCAAATTCCAAAAAAAGAGAAAAAAACTTAACTAAAAATAACTTTAATTTTGATTTTACTAGAAAGTATTTCTTTACTAAGCTGAGCAAGTTGGCATTTCTGGTAACTTAAAAAAATATGCTATAAAATTTGCAAATTTTTATTTCTTTTATTAATATTCTAAATTTTATTCGTCCATCACTTTTTGCTATTTTAGTCACCCATGGCACACCTGGAATTGCATGCTACTTGAAAAATAAAAAAAGCATATTTTGTAATAAATAATGTTTTATAAGAGGATCATGATTAGCATTTATTACATAACGTGTTTAGTTTTAAATTTATTCTGTTTGTATTTTGCTTTTGTAGCACCAAAATAAAAACTCTGAATAACATATGAATAACATATGAATAACATATGATCAGAATCAGACTTCAGAACCGATCTTAATGTTTCAAGGGCCAAAACTTAAATTTGCGTTATTTAATTGCACTCATTAGTTAGTGCAGCAGAAATTATCTTAAGAATCAAAATCAGTCATATAACCGCACATTTTTTTATAAAGTTTCTTTTCCGTCAAATTCGAATCCTGTTCAATTCCCATAGCATGGTCAGGAGACCGATCAGAAGTTTAGTTCTTTTAATTTTGCGTGTTTCGCAATATCTCAATGAAATTGCAAACTCATTGAAACATTTTATACGCAGTTATAAAATTTGTTTACCCAAAGATTTTTCTATGCAAAAGGTAACTTTAAATAATTATTTATATTTTATTATCATTTGTGTGAAAACTTTTCAAAAAATTTTGAATTTTAAGGTATATGAATTATTAAATCGTTTAAGAAATGTAATTTTAAATAAATAAAAAAAATCTGCTTCTTTTCACGAGACAAATGTAGAGATAGAAATGAGGTAGTTCAAATTTAGAAACTACCGCTTCTGAAAATAAAATATATTTTATATAAATTTTAATATTTATTGATTCTTAAAAACTCTAGTACTCTATCACTAATATTTAATAGAGGTATCTGATAGCAATACATTTGGCTGGTAGATACTGAAAATAAAAAAGAAATTATTATTGCAAACCTGGAAGTGTTTGCTATAACTTTTATAGAAAATATAATAGCCAACCTGGAAATGCATATTTTGTATTAAATAATGATTTATAACATGCTCATGATTAGCATTTAATGCATAAAGTGTTTAGTTTTAACTTAATCTTGTTTGTATTTTGTTTTTGTAGCACAGGAATAAAAACTCTGAATAACATAAGAACTAATGTTCGGAATTAGACTTCAGAACCGATCTTAATGCTTCAAGGGCCAAAACTTAAATTTGCGTTATTTAATTGCACTCATTAGCATATATGGCAACGTTACTTTTTTAAAGTAACGAGTAAAAAGTTCTTATTTTAAAAAGTAACGAGTAAAAAGTACAAGTACTAAACAAAAGAGGTAACGATTTAAAAGGACTTTTCTAGGAAAGTCCTTTTCAATTCAAAGTAAATTCATGAAATTCAAAGTAACGTAAAATTTTATTGGATAATATTCTTATGTTCTTTAATGTTTTTGCAAAATTGTTGTTATTTATTTAATTATTTTAAATTTTGAAAGTTACGGACATTAATTTATTTTTAAATTCGGAAGAATATTATAATATAATTTTATAATATAATCGTATAATAAAATTTTAAAATCAAATATAATTTTAATATCAAACTTTTTATGGATTTGCACGAAAAAGAAATTTTATCTATTGATTTTAATTTTTAGTTTATTATTTTTATTTATTTAAATTACCATTGATTTAAAATGTTTTACTCTATAGAAAGGCGTTCTAAAAGCACATACATAAACAAAGCAAACACGGGGTTTCAGATAGCTTTGTGATCTTTGAGCTAGTAAAAAATAATTGAATGTGCAGTATAAGTTGAAACAGAACAGTCTACAGTTTTATTTGTAACAATGGCTAATGCTGAAGTCATGCGAGAAAATCATTATCCGAACATTTCTGCCTAACGGAATAATAAAAATTTGTAAACGAATTTTAGTATCAGCGGCTAAATTAATACCTTTGAGTTTTCAAGAGTTAAAATAGTAATTATAATAGTTTTCAATAGCACAAATAGTTCAGAAGTTCTTAGAGATGTGACTGGGCGTTGTTTGACAAGGTCGAGCATAAACATAATTTTAGTAAAAAATGTACAAGGTAAAAATGTATTTAGTTAAAATTGTATTAAGACAAAAAATGTATTATTAGTGAGTTCAAAAAGAAAATTGAAAAACTTAATAACAAAATCCAACATTTTTTATTTAAAATGTATTAAATAAATACATAAAACTCGAAAATGAATGAAAATAACTTGCTATTTAATATTTTTATTCGTTTTGCAAAATAACTGCATTTCGAAAGTGGTGTCACTGAGTCTGCTGCGAGAATTTCTCAGAGCGTGCTTAGCCACGCTGAATAAGCGCTCCACGGGAGCACTAGAAGGTACTGTAGTATTATATTTCACATGTAATTTTTTTATGATTGGATATCAATTCAAAAATGATATGCTTACCGCTTCGACATTTGAGCTCATGTATGCCATAAATTCTTCTGTCGCTGGTGATTGGCATGATGTTTTCAACTTTAGAAAATTTAAAATCCCTGGGTTTTTTTTTCTGTTACGTTATTAGTTATAGCGGGGTGTTCAGCCTGGACAATTCTTTCCAATTTTTTTGTAGCCTCCTCCCTAGCTTTTTCTTCCAACAAATTAAATTTGATGCAAGGTACCAGACCTGCAGCGAACAATAAATTGTCCTGCAATTTCACATCGTGAAACCTTTCGCGTACGCCATCTAAAAGGATTCTAGGAAAAAAAAGGTACCGGAAAAAAAGGTACGGAAAAAAAGATCCCGGAAAAAAAGGTCCCGGTAAAAAAAGGTACCTGTGTAGGGAAAATTCTGTAGGGAAAATTCTGTAGGGGAAAATATTTGAAATGAGAAGATTAGATTAAAGCGCTTTAAAATAAAATAAAATAAAATAAAAGATTAAATAAAAAAAAAAAAGATTATAAATAAAAGATTACATTTAAAATAAAAGATAGAATATTTTATATTAAATCTTCCCCCTAGAAAAATAAAAGCAATAAAGAAATTAAATACACCCAGCTCAAAAGAAAAGAAATACCGCGACTCTAATTAAAAAGGACCAATACTTTCATCTCCAATCACGAATAAACATCCAACACATAAATCCTCCCAACTTCCCCGATTGGCTACTTTAAGCCTCACATTAGCAACTTCCTCACTATCAAAATTGTACTCTAAAGAAACTTGGATATTCAAAATAAATATGACTACGGAGAAACGAACACAACGTTTATTTACTATGGACAGCACAAGAGGGAATAAAAATATAACAAATATGAGAAAGAAACTAATTGGCACAACGCCATCTATGGATATAACTTTACATGAATTTTAGACATTATTTAACACTCCCCAACATGCATCCATTTATTGGATGCATTAAATATTCATTGCACTTCTAGATTATATAGTCTTTCAATGAGTCTTTTTACCACATTATTTTCCAATTGAATCTCACATGATCTAATTTTTCCATCTCTACCTGTAAACAAATTTTTTATCCTTCCTAACTTCCAATTATGGCTCTTAACATTATCTTCTCTCACGAGAATGACATCATCAACTTTATAAGTATTCAAATTTTTTGATTGTTTAGAAAACATAATAGATCTTAACTCTAATAAATATTCCTTAAAAAATCTTTTCCAAAAATGATCCAACAATAGTAATCTATACTTCCACTTTTTGGTTAATTCCACCTTATTTGACATTAAATTAAGATTATTTGGAGAAGGTAAAGTAGTTAAACGTGACCCAACAGTAAAATGTGAAGGAGTTAAGGGGTCAGGCTCATTTAAATCATTGTAAACATAAGTTAATGGCCTAGAGTTAATAACCGATTCTACTTCAGTTAATACAGTAATTAATTCTTCATAACAAAGAGAATTTTTACCCAAAACTTTTTTTAAGTAATTTTTAACAGATCGAACAAGCCTTTCCTAAAAACCCACCATGGGGCACCTCCTACAATGAATTTCCATTCTAATTGATGTTTCTCTAAGAAGTTACACACTTCATCATTTTTACACATTTTATACAAATGTTTAAGTTCCTTATCAGCAGATTTAAAAGTTTTAGCATTATCAGAGTATATAACTTTACTAATACTCCTACGGGCAAAAAATTGTCTTAATGATAGCAAAAAACATTCAGCGCTTAAATTAGATATTAATTATAAATGAATATTACGAGTAACAGCACATGTAAATAAACTTATATACACTTTAGAATTATCCTTTAAATACAATGGCAATGCAAAATCAATACCAGTAATCTCAAATGGTTGAGATTTCTCTACTCTATCAATAGGTAAAGGTGAAATAATTTCTTTACCCCCTTTAGCTGTAAATTTTTTACAAACTCTACAATTATACAAAATAGATTTAACAAATTGTCTCCCTTTTAAAATCCAAAACTTACTTCTTACCTGAATTAAAGTTTCATTAACACCATTATGTAATACTTTTTCATGACAATCATAAACAATTAATTTTGCAAAATAATCATTAGAAAGAACAATTGGACATTTTTCATACACATCTAAAGATGAATTAATTAATCTAGTTTTCACTCTTAGAATACCTTTATCATCTAGCATAAGATTAACGTTAGCTAATTTACTAATTTTATCTACACTTTTATTTTGTTTAAGAATTTGGATTTCTGAATAAAAACTCTGTGCTTGGGACATTTTGATCCAGTATTCCCAAGATTTTTCAGTTTCCATTACAGAAATCGGACCTGTGCATTTCTGTTTTGTCTTCAGAATATCAATAAATCTGAAAACGTAGGATGTCACACGCACTAATTTTCGAACTTTACTGAACTTTGAAATACACAAAATTGGTTGAATTTCACAATTTTTAACACCAGGTGTCATATCACATCCTTCACATCTTGTTTGGAAGTTTCTAAAGTTTATCAAGTCATAAGTTTCTTGTTCCGAAGTTATCTTCCTTATTTGTTGAACTGCGTTGATACAAGCAGATCGTGGATCTTGCGGAAGAAGTATTTTCTTATGATTGCTGTAGTTGATGTTTTTCTCTATTATTTGTAGAAGGCGTTCTATATCCGTTTTAGTCTGTGACATGATTGAGGTATTTTTGTTGGTAGAAGTTGGAGTATCATTGATGATGCAATCGTTGGTTACCGGAGAAGTATGTTCATAGACAGAAGTAAAATAAACGATGACTGAAGGTGATGTATTAGCATCTGGACTTTGTATGGCTTTATTATCTTCTCGATGAGAATTTTTTGATCTGGAATGAGTTTCTGTGAGTGAGATATTATAGTCAACTCTTTGAAAGTTTTGAGTAACTCTGCGTTGGGATCTTTTTGAGCTTGCAGGAGTTTGAAAATTTGTCTGTAACTTGTAAATTAGCCATGAAAGAAGGTAGTCAATATGTAAGCTGAGATTTTTGTCAGTCAATGTGTAAAGTCAAAATGTCAGAAGAAATTGACGTTTTGAGAAACCAGAATATTGGTTACCAAGTTTTTTTTCCGCCCCTTTTTTCCTTTTTTTTCCTCCCTTTTTTCTTTAAAATGGCGAGGATGAGTCCCAACCTGTTACCCAGAAAGAATCAATCCAAGAAAGATGTAAAAATTGTAATTACAATTTGATTTGGTTTGATGTGATGCTCTATTGATGCTAGTGTGCGCCGACGCCAGTGATTCAATAAATATGACTACGGAGAAACGAACACAACGTTTATTTACTATGGACAGCACAAAAGGGAATAAAAATATAACAAATATGAGAAAGAAACTAATTGGCACAGCGCCATCTATGTATATAACTTTACATGAATTTTAGACATTATTTAACACTCGCAAAATATAATTTAAAATAGAAAATAGCATATTTTTCACTTAAAAAATTACAAAAAAAAAGTAAAACATTATTGAAAAATTTAAATAGTATCTTCCCAATTTAAAAAATAATCAAAGAAGAATAAATAAATGAAATAAAATTAAAAAAAAAAAAAAAAAAAAACGTAATACAACCAGCCCATAAGTCCCCCCCCCTCACCCTTCTCCTTACCTCAATGATCTAATCTGACTTATTACAGATAAAAAGAATATTCATTGACACAGCGACAAGCATTCATGCTGCCCAGAAAACGAGAGGGGAAATATCCCTACAGATTTTCCCTATGGAGGTACCTTTTTTACCGGGACCTTTTTTTCCGGGACCTTTTTTTCCAGGTACCCTTTTTTCCGTACCTTTTTTCCCAGGGACCTTTTTCCGGGACCTTTTTTTCCGTCTACCTTCTAAAAGAGCATTGTTTAAAGGTTTACAAACTTTTGTTTTAATATTGTTACTATGAAGCTCTTCCTTTTGGAGGAGTAGCAAAAACCAAAATAAATCAAAGTATCTTTGTGTCAATAAGACATCAAAGATACAGTTTATTTGTTATTTAAACAAAACTATTTTCTAAGAGGAAAAAAAGCATGTCCCCTTCAGAAAAAAAATTTCCATCCCATGCGGTGATAACAGTATTGATATAGACATTTGTTCATTCCAACCCCCCAAAACTTAAAGCTACTATTGAAGATTATTTCTTAGAATTTCATCAAACATTTTGGCTTCAAACTTCAAAATTTAACAAAGAAGGACGTTTTAGTGTTTGTAGAAGCTATCATTCACATTCAGATTGTCACAAAGATAAGGATTCAGGTCTCAAGATAAGATTCAGGTGTTAAAATACCCTGTTCGCAGATGTCAGAATAATTCAAACCTTCACAAGGTAGGCTTTTACTTGTACTTTCGTTACTTTTTTAGGGAAAAAGTACAAGTATTTGAAGGTAGTGTATTTGTAAGGAAGGTAGGATGAATTCTTTTTCTTAAAATCGTATACATTCATTATAGTACTTGATTTTAAAGCGCACTTTTTACCATTCTGAAACTTTTTCTTGAGATGAAAACCACTGGTATTCAAAATCTTTGCTACTCATGTCATCCTTTATCACAGGCAATTTTCAGAAGATGAATAATGACTGTTGTGGACACACAATTCCGGAGAACACTCCACTCACAATGATAGTTGCAGTCAAGAAAATATCAAAAGAGCTGTCCTTTCCCTTTCAGGAATGACAATTTTAAAAGGTATTTAAACACGAAGTTAGCTGTGAATGCATATATATTGGACATTAATTTTATAAATTAAAAAAGCATAAGCAGTTTTTTTAAATTTAAATTTTTTTAAATTTTTTTTTTTTTTAGAAAGCTTACTGAGTTTTAGAAAAAAGTAACAATTTTATTCGACATTTCCGTTACAAATACTTGTACTTTTTCCCTAAAAAAGTAACAAAAGTACAAGTAAAAGTACTAAATTTAAAAAGTAACGAATACAAGTAAAAGTACGTACCGGTACAAGTAACGAAAGTAAAAGTACTGCCATATATGCTCATTAGTTAGTGCAGCAGAAAATATCTTAAGAAACAAAATCAGTCATATAACCGCAAAATTTTTATAAAGTTTCTTTTCCGTCAAATTCGAATTCTATCCAATTCCCATTGCATGGTTAGGAGAGTGGTCAACATGGGTGAAAGCCCTTATATAGCAAGACGGAAAAGAGAAAAACCTGGTGCGTAAGACATTTCATTCCAGCATTTTTTACGAAAAAAATAAAATATCTGTAACTATCACGATTTCTTTTAAGACTTTCGTTCGTCAATTGATATTAATCCTTCGGTAGTCCAGATGTTGGTCTGAAAGATGGATTTGAGAATCCGATGGGATTGAAGTCTCGACTCGTCATTGATGTCATGCTGGTCTGGGATGCCGATAGCTGATGCTGGTCATGCTCTACTGATGTCCTCTTCTCCCTTGCTATGCTAGTCATACTGAATTGATGCTGATTATCATGAACGTTACACAAGGTGAGTGATACTGATTTTGATCTCGTCAGGTTCCTGAGTCGGGAGAGACAATACTGCCAACTCACCATTTTGATGTCTAGATTTTGAGCCCGCCATTTTGTTTTTTCAAGTCATGCCGTATCATAAAACAGCTCGTGGTGGAAAGGTCTCACTCTCTGGTCGTAATTCACCGTCGCATTGCAAAGAATCCACGTCATTAGAAGAAATCATTGCTACTAGTGGGATTTCAAAAAAATATTTTCCATCAATTGAACTTGAACATATTGACGATCTTGTAGAGTTTTACACCCAGTTTGATACAGAGGAGCTGATTCATTTAGATAAATTATTTAGCAAACTGCTCATTCAAATAAGATCGAGTTACCCCGGAGACTATGAATACTCGTACTTCCTAAAATTGACAAATGCAGCTTATCACGTTAGATGGAAGAGGAAAAATTTTCAAACAGAAGAAAACAAGATGAATGAAAAATCCATTCAAGTCGAATCAATAATTACTGAAACTAATCCAAACACTGAAGACATAACCACGGAAAATAAAGATGAAAACCTGAATACAACACTGAATACAGAAACTGACACAGACATCAATATTAACAATAATTCAGAGCCACCAGCAAAGAAAAGAAAAAAGAAGAAGAAAAAGCAAAATGCAGTGAAAATAATTGAAGGTAATTCTACACTTATGTCTACAAACAGCTGTCCTTCTTCTAGCCAACATAACTCAACATATGACGCCACTATCTTGCCGACAACAAAACCTAAGGAGGATACCGACAAAGTACGAGATCTGCCCAGCAAACCTGAAATAACACCGCAAGCCAGATTTATTAAGGTTTTGGTCCGGGGCCTGCCTGTGGACTTTAATACAGATGTCATCAATACAGAATTTCAGAAAAACAATATTGAAACCTTTAAAATAGTGCAGTTTAAGAAGAGAATGGGAGAGGCCTATCGGCTCCTACCACTTTTTCTCATAATCCTAACATCAAAGGCAAATCACCATAGAGTATTCGAAGTCAACAACACATACAGCAGATCCCGATCAAAATCGAACGATATCGAGGAGGTCGTGGATCTATACAATGTTACAACTGCCAAAATTATGGACATACTCAAAGCCACTGCAAAGCACCTACAAGGTGTGTAAAATGCGCTGAAAACCACAGGTCTCATGAATGCGACAAAGACAGAACAACACCTCCAAAATGCTGTAATTGTACCAAAAACCACACAGCTAACTATACTGGGTGCGAGACCCGACCCAGCAGAAGGAGCCCTCGAGCAACATCAAATTCGACGCCTAAACTTGCTCACCGATTAGTGTCATTAATCAAAGAATTACAGGAATTGCTCAAAAATGAAGAAGTGCTCCACCTTCTGAGGCGGATCATCGGGGAAACATCTCAGTCTTAGTGAGTTCTGTTTTTATTTTTAAGACTCTCAAGTTAAATTCACTGAACTTTTCAAAGCAGAGTTTTACTTAAGTTAAATTATATTCCAATTTATTTTCTGATATAGCCAATTTAAACATATATATTTGTCAATTTATGCACGTTAAATTCTTTTGCAAATTCTATTGTAGTTAATGAGCAATATTTCTCTGATAAAATATATTTACTGCATTTTCTACAAATATGCTATTTTATCATGTATCAAAGTATGATTTATCTATTTTCATCAATTATGTCTTTCATTTTTCAAAAATCATTGTACAAATCAAATCATGTTTAATTTTTATTTTTAATCTACAATCAATATATTTAAAATCGTCAATTTGTGATATTGAATTTTTTCATTGTTTTATTTCACAAGCAAACGGCTTGATTTTTTTTATGGCTACCACAATGTCTGCCAAATCAATGTTTTTTATCTGACTGTTTGTAATTTTATGATGAATGGGATAGGGGCCGCTACGCGGCCCAGGTGCCCAGTTTATTTAAATAAAGAAAGAAGAAAAAGATTTCTTTTAAAATTTTAGCATATATATAAAACTGCTTCTTTTCCAAGGTTAAGTAGATATTGCTGAATAATTTAAAAAAAGAATAAGTAAACTCCTCCCCAAAACTAGCTATAACTGAAAAGGTTTCACTGCCAGCCTTTCCTATTTTCCGTCTCGCTTTCACCCCTGGTGGTCAAAAGTTTAGTTCTCTTAATTTTACTTTTTGCGGGTTTAGCAATATCTCGATGAATTTTTAAGCTCGTCAAAACATTTTATACACAGTTACAAAATTCGTTTACCCAAAGATTATTTTATGGAAAAATTATATTTAAATAATTATTTATAATTATTTTTGAAAACGTTTCAAAAAATTTTGACTTTTAAGGTATATGAATTATTAAATCATTGTAAGAAATGTAATTTTAAATAAATAAAGAAAAGTACTGTTTCCTTTTACGTGACAAATGTTGTGATAGATATGAGATGGTTGAAATTTAGAAGCTACCGTTTCGGAAAATAAAATATATTTTATATTAATTAAAATTTTTTTTAACGTTTTGCTAACCAGCATCCTAGTTCTCTGTTATTGACGGTATCTGGCAGCAATACATTTGACTGGTGGATACTGACAAATTAAAAAAAAGAAAATATTTTTGAACATTGTATATTTCATTGAAATGGTTAGAAAAAGTTAGTTTATTTTTTTTAATACTTTTCTCAAGTTGTGATAGTAATTAATAATAAAAAGGACTTTATAGAGTTCAGAAGATTTGTTGAAGTATTTTTTTAGATCTGATTTCTCCTGGTTTTGTATCACTCTTGAACAGGCTTCTCAGCAATTAAAAAGTAGTTTAATTATAAACACAAATATAGATAATTAGGTCTGCCTGAAAGTTCTGTTCGCGAAAAAACACGTATCATTTTCAGATATGCAAAAGGTGTATTTATTCACATTATAATGAATTACAATTTTTTTATTAATTTTCCAATGCATTAGGTTTTTGACCAGAATATCGGACATGTATTCGTCGCTGATTTCAAATTCGCAATCTTCTTCACTCTACAAGGTACAGTTTTTATTTATTTATTATTTGTTTACTAACACTATGAGATACATTTCAAATTGTTCTTGTTGAAAATTTAAGGAAAATCATTCGCGAAATCCACTTTCAATAGTAAACTAGAACTAAAAAATATTCCGCTTTCGGCAAAATTCTCATAAATCTCTGAGATGCCGACTTGCTCGGGGCAGCAAATAAATGTTTTAAAGTGTTAGTTCACCAATTTTGATTCTTGCTTTAATAAATTCTGATGATTAATGATCAATTCTAATGATTCAAAATGACTTCCTTGGGCAATCTAGTGTTAATAACTATATATATTTCATCAATTCAAGATGTTAACCTCTTAACTTTTGCTCTCGAGTTAATTCGATTGCTCTAAACAGGCCGAGCTGTGCGCACTCGAGATAATTCGAGCGGCGTTGTATTTTATGCTGCTATAATTTCTCACACACGAATATAATCGGGAATTGAAAATAACAATGTGAAAGCTAAGGAACAAAAAATCGTTTTATTGATATTTATCATTTACATAGGATTGTGAGCTATAACAATTATTTGTTCAAGAATAAAATATACAGAGATGCCAACTTGATCCGGACAGCAAATATATATTTTAAAGGAGTAGTTTATCAATTGTGATTCTTGGTTCAATAAATTCATTTTAGTATATTTTTATCCACCACTATTTCTAAATAATTCCGTAGGATTATATTATTCACCACGTTTCTATACTTATGCAATGTCACCCCAGAGACTCTGTATACAAACTGTTAATATATTTATTTAATTTTTCTGTAATTTCATGATGAATGGGATATGGGTCTTCTGCGCGGCCCAGGTGCCCAGCTTTTGTTAAATAAAGTAAAAAGTATACTTATGCTATATGTCTTTTAAGCTTATGTCTTAGAGATCATGACGAATTAGTTGGTGGCCCCCAATATCAAGCAATTCAAGGTACTCATGTTCTGCTATACCTTTTAAAAAGCAAGCAAAAGTAGTCAAATATTTGCAAAATTTACTTCGTAGTTATTTACCGTTTTTTTAAAAAAATTTTTGGCGCGTCCGGAGCAGTTGGCATCTCCATACCTGCCAACATTAATTCTTTTCGAGAATGGATATTCCAAGTGGTAGTAAAACAATTACTAAAAAAAAGATATTTTATTTTATCTAAGTCGAATTTCGCTATCTTTCTTTCTTTCTTTAAAATAAATTGGATGCCTGGGGCGCGTATCGGCCCCTAACCCATACATCATGAAATATTAAACAATGTATGAAGACATTTTGTGTTTTGCAACATTATGGTAGCAAAAAAAGATCAAGCAACATTTGCTTGATAAATTAAACATAATTTGTAATAAAATATGAGTCCTGATTCTTGAAAAACTCAGTAATTATCATAAGTATAATAAATTAAACAGCCATTATATAATGAATATGAATACAATCATACTTTGAAAAAATTACATTATTTGCGATAAACGTGAGTAATAAAAGTTGATGAGTGCAGAGTGCATATGTACATAATTCTTGATTCAAATATTGAAAAATTGCCGTGATTAAGATGAATAAACATTCTTACTTTATTGCAATACATTATTTGTGATAGAAATTATGAAAAAGAACAATTTAAATTGATGAAAGCATATGTACACTAAATCTTAATTCAGAGCATGAAGTTTTCAGCAAAAATTTTGTCTTTACTTAGTGGCGCCCTCTAGTGTAGCAGTATGCAGTATTAAATTATTGTGGTGAAAAAGATACAAATTTAGAGTTCAATGTTGAGAGAATTATAGGTTTGATCAGAGAGGGACACTATTCAGAGTTGGACATAATTGTTTGCTGAAGTTGAAATACCCCTCTATCTTTTAATAATTCTTGAAGTTCTTTTAGGATAGTGACAAGTCTGTGAGCTTTGCCTGCTTTTGTGGTAGGAGCTGTGGCTGGAGTGGCACGATGGTCCCTCCTGGGTTGACGGATGCTGCAACCAGTGTAATTTGCTGTATGAGATTCACTACAGTTGCAACACTTGGGTGGAGTATGTCTGTCTTTCCGGCATTCGTAGGATCGGTGATCGCCAGCGCATTTCACACATCTTGAGGCTGCATTACATGATCTTTGAGTATGGTGAAATGCTTGACAATTAAAGCACTGTGTTGGTCCACGTCTTCCTCGAAGAATTTTGCTATCTTTACTTACTTTATTTAAAAAAGCTGGGCACCTGGGCCGCGCAGCGGCCTCTATCCCATTCATCATGAATATAAAAATTTACAACGAAAAGGTACATTTTGAATTTAAGCGTCAATATGGTAGCTTTACAAAATTATCAAAATACAACCATGATCAGAGATTAACTTTGCATTGGTACAAATTTACAGACATAATTGGAGAGAATTTTGCTATCATGAAGGCTAATATGCTTTTATATATTTGTTGTAATTATTTATAGTGGTGGTCACACTCATTTATAATTAATATAATTCAAAAAGTTTAGTGAAATAACCTGAACTTTGCTAGCACTTTAAATATGAAAATAAAATCATCCTGGAAAACAGGAAGTGTTGGCAGCTATGCATCTCTGAATATAGCCTTTTCACATGGAACAAAAGCGCAGTATATCAAAATTGTCCACCTAAAAGAAAAGAAAATGTTCTAAAGTGAGTTTTTTTACTTAAAAAAATAGGATTTTTTGGCCGCTTTTTTTCAAAAAATCTGTGCGTTAAAAGTAACTTAGAAGAATAACACAAAACAATTTATATTATAGAAAATGAGATTTTTATTATTTTCAGTAAAGTATATGAATATATACGAAGATCGAAATGTTCCATTAGAAAATATGGCAACAGTTGGCAGGAGCGTCTTGAAATGTAGGAAAAAAAGTATTCAAAAAGAAGACAAATCGAAAGACTTTTAGAAACCCCATCCAATAGGATTAGTAGTAATCTGAAACACATTAGTAAATCAGATTTTTCTTACTACATACATATATTTTCTAATGTATACAGTAAGTAAATTAAGAAAAGGGACTACTCTGAATTACTTTTTATCTATTGATCGGATTTTCATATTCAAAAACTTATTCTTAATGGTTCGAAGGGATGATATACAAATTAATTAATGCATCCAATATTTTTAGTTACGAAATCTGGCAAGAAAACGTACTTTATCGGAATAAATATACCTTTTTTAAAGCGGATTCTTGTTTCTGAAACCCAAAATATAAGGAGTAGCATCAATCTGGGAAATAGGGTCCCCATAGTTTAGTTAGGAAAGAGGTATAAAGTTTCGACCCCTTATTATTAATTTTACTTTTTGCGTGTTTCGACATATCTCGAGATCTTCTTTAATATGTTAAATGCTATGAGGGTCACCAGTGACCGGTACTGAGCTTGTTTGTAGCGCCATGGGGTACACCGATGACCGGCGAAGCCAAGATTATTAGAAACACATAATTCGAGTAAATTTTTAATGTTTTTTTTTTTTTTTTTTAATATTATTATAGTTACTAAATGGTTTGAAGAAAGTAATGCACTACATACTGAGAAAATCATTTTGGCCTGTCGGAAAGCCATGTAAAATTAGCGTGGCATTCAACGTGTTAAGCGAATTGAAACATTTTTGCGCACAAATATAAAACTCATTTATCCAAAGATAACTTCATGCAAAAATAAATTTTATCAAATATTTATTATTTTATTTATTAATGGTCAAAAAGTTTTTGAATTGTAAGGTAGGGAAATTTTTACATAATTTAAGAGTATGCATATGAACAAGGAAAAGCTCAAAATGTAAGCAAAATGGGTTGAATAGTCGAATTTTAAAACGGTCGAGTACATAAAATTCTTTTTCTCAGGAACTCTTGACGTATTGCCGACCGGTCACGAGTTAACTCGTGTTTTCGTTGGCAGTGGTGAGTATTTTAAAAAGTGGACGTAATTTTCCTTATTTTTCAAGTTTTACTATTTAATTCTCTACCAATTTATTATAACTTTACAAAACCGGATATATTTGCAAAACTTGAGGTGTACCATTACACATAGGTCGTACGGCATTAAAAAATTTTACGGTTTATTTATGTTGTTCTACTTCCATATCCGCTTCCCAAACAATGGCCGGGAACATGGGGTAATTTTTAGAAAAGTTGCCGGTCAGCAATGTATTATTAAAACTGATTTGACTGACATTTTGGATTTCGCGATGTGATATTTAATATTTTAACCCTTTCAATACGGTAAAAAATCAGTCCTCGTGCGCCCCATTACCGGGATCAGTTATTTCTCCTCCAAGCGATTATTAGATAAAATAACTTTTATGCCTAAAAAGTTGAAGGTCTTGGAGACGCATAAACGTCCCCATAACAGTACACCATCAATAACAATTAATTCAAAATCTTCATTGATGGGACAGCATATGTCCCGCCGTAAGCCCAAAGCATCTAAACCCCGGGACAGGGAATGTCCCAGCCGGAATTCTAGAGTCAATAGCTCATTTTTTTGACATTTTACTAAACATTTTGATGATTAATTTAGGCAACTTTTTTTTGTTCACATTTTCATGTACATTTGCATTAACATTTTTATAAACATAATTACTTATAAGCCTTTTTCGGAATTGACAGTTATAAAATAAGAACGGTAAAAAAATTTTAAGTAGTGGAGGAGCAACAGTATCTAAAGTCTTGACGATCCCTACTCATTGTCTTTTGAATTGCTCCATTTCCCAGCGAACAATTGAGTGATCAATAGAGAGCTATTTGAGGTACCCGATTGTAGATCATGATCATCAATATCCCAACTACTGTCATGATTTCGAATTTGTCGGTCATGTGATGCATTTTGTCTGTAGTGTTTCGACTGTCTGATGCTGAACTTGTTTCCTTTTCTTCCAAAGCTTTATTCTCCATTTCTATTCTTTCATTCGTACATTGTAAATGAATAAGCTTTTGGGAAAGATCTTGAAGAAAAAATCCACTTCGGGGGCTTCGTTGCCAATCGAGAGATTTGTTTGACCCTTAATGTAAGTAACTAGTAGCATTCGTGGTGCAAAATTAGTTGGGTGGGGACCATGTGAATGAGGGTGGATTCTTGTTCTGGAGCTCTGCTGCATCATCAAACAAATCATTGTGATTGGGCGAAACGACTTCATTGTCTGTCTCCTCCTTTCTGCTTTTTCTATAGTGTGGACTCAGTGTTTTCAAATTCAGAAGAGTTCATTATATTAGCGAGTTGTCTCAGCTTGTTATCTGGGTAAACTCTTTTTCGACTCCTTTCGACCCTTTAACTTTTCTTTCTTTATTTACACAAAATAAAAGACAGTTTGAGTTCAGCAGTCTATGGGGTGGCTGTTACTGGGAGACAAGCACCTTGCTTGTATAACTGAAAGAAAATGAAAATAATAAGAGCAACTTGCTGTTAAACTGTGGATGGCTGTGGTTTGATTGTCAACGTGAAGTAACATGTCAGGATTTCAGTATTGGTAAAGTGTTTGATGCTATTGATGTTTTGGATTATTGATGTAGACTATAGATGCTGATAGTTGTTGTATGAGGAGTCGGAAGTGAAATGAGCGGCTATTGGTCTTAGTTTTTTGACCCTTTAACAGAAGAAGGAGCCTTCGAATAAGCCTTTATATTTTTTAGAAATAGTGGTGGCTAAAAACCTAATAAATTGAACTTATTAAACTAAAAATCACAATTGATTGACTACCACTCGAAAATATTTATTCGCTGTCCGGAGCAAGTTGGCATCTCTGCAGTTGTCACTCGCTTGATTAGATCGGGAACGATTGACATGATAAATTTATGGACTCAGAATGATGAGACGGCCTTGAAATCAGTTTGGAGGCCAAAGTAGGCGTTATTTTCTGCCCTAGATATTTTTCAGTAACGGGGACATATGTTGTCCCAGCCGTAATATCAAAAATATTCCAGACTGGGACAGCACGTGTCCCGTCCGGTGCGAAAGGGTTAAAAAGATGTAAAAAATTGTATGTCTTACAGTTCAAAAGTTTTTCGACTGTTCTTAATTAAAATAATAAAAAATGATAAATATTTCTTAACATATATTTTGTTACGACTATTATTAAATAAAATACTGAATATTTACTGAAAGTTATTTTTTGCGTGGAATTATTTTTGGATAAATGAATTTTATAATTGTGTGCGAAATTTTTTCATTTCGCTTTAAAAGTTCTCGAGATATGGCGAAATGCGCAAAAAGTAATACTGACATTAAGGGGTCCAAACTTTACATCGCTCTCCTGACCAAAATATTTCCCAGATTGCTATTACCCTCAGTAATTTTTTTTTTTTGGGGTGGGAGGGCCAAAACCTCGAATCTTTATTTTTTTTAAAAAAGATATGTTTATTCAGTGAAAGTACGCTTTTGAATTTCGTAACTAATTTTCGTCTGCACTAATTAATTAGCATATTTGAGGTAACCCTCAAACTATTAGTTCTAGAACAGGGCTGTCCAACTGCAAAGAGCCCACGGGCCACTGATCTCCTGGCGGGCCGCAGTTTGAAAAAGTTGAACAATAACCTCTTATACAATAACAATTAATAGTTGAATTATTATTTATAAAACAATGGAACAGATGGATTATAAAACAATTTGTTTACATTTTAATGGGGAAACTGAATCAAAATGCTTAGCCATTTTGCTATCACCAAATGCTTTTGCCATTTCTAAGCACACTTTTTAACAACGACGCCATCAGTGTAAGGTTTTTTCGCTTTAGCAAGCTCAGGTGAAATTGCATACGAAGCATGCTAAGCATTGTACTAATAAGATTTTACTTGAGTAAACATCCCACTTTGTTTTTGCAGTTTTGATTTCAGTTCTGAAACTATCAGATATCTTGCTTCTCCTTGATATTTACTGTGGCTCCCTTCGTGAAGACTCGCGTATCGCCTTTTGACTTTGTACACAGCCACAACTTGCATACAAATCAATCACTGGAGTTTGTCCATTCTATTCGTGATGAAATACTGGGTTTCCCAGTGGTCCTGGAACACTCGATTCTTACTGTCTATCTAACGCGAGGCAATACTATTGTATAACACCAGAGCGCAGGGAAGGACTTGCTCTTGACTTGTAGATGTCCTGTACCTTTTTCTCCCAATACAATGAAAGGAATGAAAGAGCGATCAAGAGGAAACTTCGGGGATCTCGGCTTGACCAATAATGGCAGTCTCGGAGGCTTCTTGATACCATAAAATTTCGAAAAGAGAAATATGCTTAATAAGAAGTTGGCCAGCCGTATGCGGCTCGCGGGTCACCCGTTGGACAGCCCTGCTCTAGAACATGAAGATCCGATCATTAGATCAAAAGTTATTCAGAGTGATCAGTTTCTTATTCTGCGCACGCACTGTACATAAAGGCATATTCATAATTTGTTTAAAGTTCCAGGATATTGCAACAATTATTTTATATTATTTTTAAATATTTTAAATTATTCTAATTATTTTCAATTATTTTAAATTATTCCTAATTATTTTAAAAGAAATGTATCTAAAAAAAACGTCGCCTTAAGAGAGAGAACCTGCTTAGCCGCGCTGAAAACGAGGGTTGGCTACACAATAAGGTAGACTATGTCCATTTGGCGTGTTGTATGGATGTTGCTAGGTCGTTCCACGAACGCTTCATTTTTAGAACGGATTTATGCTCGTATACCAACAAGGGCTTACCGCACCCAGTGTATCTCAGACAGCTTGCTTTGGAGGCTATTCATAAAATTCCAAATGAAGCTTTACAGATCTACACTGGCGGTAGCATGGGTGCTGGTGCTATCTCGGGTAGTGGAATTTTCATCGTAAAGGGGACTGGCATCAAGATATGTATCAAAAATCCTTATTTTTGCTCGGTTTTTAGGTCAGAGCTAATAGCTATATAGGACTATAGTACCGTTACTATAGTGTTCTAATTCATTTATACATTGCTGCATTATTAATAAGATTTGCTAGTAAGAACCAAAATTTCTGAAATTGCGGAAATTTCATAGCATTTGGAGGGAAGGAACTTTAAAAATATAATATTGCATTAGGGTAAACGCAACACTACCATACAGACCGTCTTTTTTTCGTGCTTATACAGTGAAACCTCTCATTTATATTTCCTCTAAAATTATGCAAATTTTTAGTCGGTCAATATTTAAGTAGTTGGGATCTCAGTCAATGCAGTATTATTAACGGAGCGTTCTTTTATCTCTTTGTTGCTTTAAGGTCACGTGATGAGAATAGGATCTCACTTCTTGGCAATTGACCCTCACGTAAATATTCTGAATACATTTTAATCTATTTTGTCTTGTTTCCTTAATTAACCTTTTTCGCATTTGCTGCAGGTGAGAGAGAGATTTTTTCATGAGATTTTTTTCATGCTTAGCAATAAAGTTTAACGTTTCAAAAGTTACAGGGACTTCCTAAATTTGTCTTTTTTACACAAATACGGGTTCTTGTCCGTCCCTATATTGAACAGTTTCTCCCCAAAAATACGGACCAACCAAAACTCTGTTTATGGATGAAAGGGTAATAAGAAATGTGACATCATATATTCTGGTTAAAATTTCAAAAAGAATTAAAAATCAACTTTATTAATTATTTTATATTTAAGTTTTTTTATTTGTGCAAATTAGAAATCTTTGAATATATTTTGTCGCATTCAGCTGATTTATGCTTCACACCTTCAATTCTATTTTGAAGACAGCAAAGGCAAAATATTTAACAACAAGTAGTTTAAATATGTATGCGTTAGCAAGGAATGTTTATAGTTTCGTAAAAATCGTAGTCAATGCGCCATGGAGGCAAGTGAAAAAATTCCTTATATCCTCAACGTACTGTCCCTACTTCTTACATTATAGAATCATCCTCCCCTTACCCCCTAGGTCATTCCTACCCAGGGCTAAGGGAAAGATATAGAAGAGCTGGTTCATGCCATACTCAAAGCTGAAGCTACGATTCCCCGTGCCATGACGTCACGCCGCACACAAATCTCAAAAATCAAAGCTAGAGGATAATTTTGCTGCTTTTACTTTCAGTAAGAAATGAGTTCAATGTTCGAAACTTTTCTGATTATAGTTGTCAAACTTTACACTTCAAAAATTACTTCTGTTCAAAAATATAGTATTCATACATTTTCTTGACACATTCATACATGAGAAGAAAATCGCCTAAAAATAAATTTTAAAAAGCATAGAAAACAATGAATGTATTGAAATAAGTTTAAAAAAGAGCATAGTTACATGCGAAACCAATTAATTTTAAAGCGAGGACATGATGCTTCACCGCCGTGACGTCACTGACTGAAATCAGAAACTCGGAGCGGTAAGAGTTGCCTCGGAGTGACTTTTTTCTTTTGCCCTGATTACTACTTGAGGCTTGCTGGCATCGCTTCAACTAATTATTAATTCGTTTGAGAAACCACCGCGAGTTCAGCATTATCTTAATTTTTAAATTAACACCAGAAGATTTTATAACTACTGTATACATGAAGATAAGAAAAATTGACAAACCACCAGATTATATTTTGTAAATTAAAATTAATATAATGTATATATTTTTTTAAAAAGTGGTGTATCAATAAATTATTATTAGTTCATTGTTTAAAGTAAATCAGAAATAACTGCCCAAAAATTTTCTGTCCTTAGCAAGTTATAACTTAGGAAAATATTCATGTATTTATGTATGTACGATACTATTATAAGCATTACTTATTTCCTAGATTCTAAAATTTTATAAACTTATTTTTTTAATTCATTCTATATCCTATTCTAATTTAATTTTATCAATTATTTAATACATTGCGTAAAAGAGCATATTAAAACTTGTAACGAAAATATCCAACTAAACTTAGTGGGGCATCTGATATATGTACTACATTTAAGGACCGTTTTTTATAAAGATTCTTCTCGCATCCTTGTATAATAGGACGTGTTTTTTCGTGGACAGAACTGCCCGTTAGATATAATATTAAGTGATTTCAATTGGGTTTTTATTCATTTATTTTTTCAAGGTTATTATTATTTTTTTTTTTTTTGATAAGGTTCTTGTAATATCTAGTAAAAATTTCAGCAAGCAGACAGTAAGAATGAAACACCTTTACAGTGGCGTACACAGAATTTTTTCAAGGGGGGTGTTCATAATTTTCTGAAACTACTAAAAGAAATTCGAGTATGTAATAAAGCACTATAATTTCCCTAATTTAGACAGCTAGACAAGTTTGACTTTTTATTTAGACAACATTGTTTAGTTAAATTTTGATTTGATTTTTTAAGTTTAAGAACATAATTTTTTTTTATAATAAAAGGTAAAATATTTTATTTTAATTAAAAAGTAGGGATTAATCAAGCCAGAAAAAACTACTCATAATGTAACAGCCTAATAATAACCGTATAAATGTGACTATTCTATAGAAAACCAATGAATTTGACCAAAAAATTAGAAAAACTAACTTACCAACAAATAGGGAATAAAACCAGCATACAAACACGCTAAAAATTTATTGATTTGTACAGTAATATCCAAACGTCGGGGTTTTATTGCAAGTTCGTTTAAAATGTCTTCTACAGCTGGGGTAAATTTTCTATGAATGTTTAAGAGCGCCAATCCATTCATTCTATTATTACCCCTTGAATTGTGTAAATAAGTCTTTAAACGGCATAAAGTCGAAAAGGATCTTTCATTTGCACTCGTTGAAACAGGTAGAACAACCAATATTTCTAGGAGTTTGAAAATGTTTGGTGTTATATCTTTATTGCACATTCTAAGAGCATTCGCCGCAGTTTTTGGAACACTACCTCCGTCTTCACTAATCCTTTAAACCAGAGATTTAGTTCAGACTTAAGGCTTTCTTTACATGTATCCAAATCTTGAGCGTAAAATTTCACTAGTGCTTCAAAAGCCTTTATGTTTGAAGGTTGGCAAATGAAAGGATTGCCAGGAAGAAGGCACTGAAATCCTTTCAAAATATCACGATGCGATGCAAATCTTAAGTCTAATTGTGTTATAAAATTTTCTATAAATAGAATAAATTCACTCACTCTGAAATATGTTTCGGGTGTCGATGAGGGAAAGTTAGCGCGATTTTTCTGTCTTCCCGTTATTCTAAGGATTTCTATGGAATATCCAATGCTTGTTAGCATAAGAGAAGAAGAGCTGAATATTTCAGTGGCATTTTCACGCATTAATTTTAGTCCTTTAATAACTTCTTCTGCAATACTCACCGTCTCTATCAAATCTATGCTTATTTTTTGCAGGTATCTACAAAGATGGATTGTTATGGTGAAAACTTTGCAAATGCACAAAAGAGATATTACGAACTGGCAATTAGACACTGTGTACAGTAAAGAATTAGCTTGAGTAGCTGATTCCTTATCCTTCCATTCTGATATTTTTGGAAGAGTTTCAACGATAGGCTCGAAAAGTTCCACGACAGCGGTTACTGAGTCGTATATTTCCATCCGACGGGTTGCGCATAGCTGTTTAATTTTTTTTCATCTCGAATCCTTATGCCCTCTTAGAGCGAGACTTTGATTTCCACAAAATAGGATGGTTTCAATGATTGGAGTAATGTTTTTTCTAACTTTCTTCTGCTTGCTGCACTGTCAACTTGTTCATCCACAGGTTTCATCTTTCCAAGTAAAATATCGTTTAATGTCTTGGCAGTTTCGATCGATTTTTTGTGATAATGGCATTATTTCTCGTGTGCAGAATATCGCTCTATTGCTTTTTTCCAGTAGTCAAATTTTACATTGCCCACAGTTGACCTAAAGGTTGGTTGCCAGAACCGGCACCACTTGGGGCGAAAAGAACACAAAATTTGCAAAAAGCACCACCTTTAACCTTTGAATATGCAAGCCATTTTCAGCGATAAAGCCATTTGTGCTGAAATTTCAATTTTCTTTTTCCTTTTTCTGGAAAAACAAATGCTGGATTAGGTTCTCAAACATTTTTTAGTATATCCAGTCTTTTATCCTCGTATGTACTATCTTCTGAAAAAAGTCCAATGTCCTATGGGTGGGAAGTAACACTTTGAGGGCCACTTTCACATTCATCAGATTTTGTTATGCTAGAAACGTTTTCTTCAACGTAAGTATCACATTTCCGTTCAACAGAAAAACTTACATTGGTACTAAATGCTGTCACCTCAGTAATTTTAGGTTGTGATTTTTTCTCCATATAATTAAAAATTGTTAAATTCTTGCGATTTGAAATCCTAAAGATCTAAGAATAGTAATATATATATATATATATATATTGGCACAGAAATATCCGCTATACTACGATCTCAAAGTTTCGAGCTGGAATGAATAACTTCACCGAGCACAGTATCTCCAATGGTATTGTTACTGATTTCTTCACTAGTCGAAATAGTGGCGATGACGGGTTGGGCTATTGAATGGACTTTTTGTTAAGACAAAACAAAACAGATTTAGCGACGAGCTCCGAAAGACAAGCGGCAGAGATAACTCTTAGTCTGACAAACTAACTCCACAGTACTCTGTTCCCCCTTTTATATAATTTTTCTCCGCATGTCCAAAATTCTCGAATTTTCTCAAAGACGACAGAACGTCTAGAATTCCAGAATCATCGCGTAAAGACCTCGTGAATGCCAGCCAGTCTCGAAAACTATTGCGACTGGAAGGACAGAGAGGAACCAGCAATCGGAGCTCGCCCTTTACAGTATCACGTAAATTTGGTTTAAAAAGTATAATCCTATTATAGTAAATGTTTTTTCAGTATTCTGAGAAATACCGTGAGAAAAAAAAGTAGGCATAAGGCAAATAAAAATATATAGTCTTAAAAAATAATAGCCCGCATAGTTTCTACTAAAATTTTTCTTTTTGCCATTTTGTCTGAGCTCAAGGGGGGTGTTTAAACCCCTAAACCCCTCCCTTCCGTACGCCCCTGCACCTTTAACAAATTTTAAAATAGAAAATAAAGTATTTCAAAAATAAAACTAAACTTTATATCAAATTTATTAAATAATATATTTGAATTCCCCTAAATAGAGTTTTAAGCAAGTTTTAGTAGAAACATTAAATAATTCAAACAAAAACAACTTTATATATACACATATATATGTTTGATCTCATATCTGAAATTAGTTTTCTTTCGAAAGCTACACATTCTTTTTTCAAAATAGCATTTTAAGTAAAGTTTATTTTTTAATTGCAAAAGTTAATTAAGGTAATATGGGTTTCTGTTTATATAAACTTGCCTGCTTCTTCGAAAATAGCCCTAAAAACTTTTCCCGTCCGTAACTTGTCACATCATAAATGTATGCCTCATTATCAAATGCACAGAGATGCCAACTACCTCCGAACAGCAAATAAATATTTTCGAGTGGTAGTCTTTTAGTGTAATATTCTTGGTTTATTAAATACGATTAACAGGGTTTTTTTCTCACCACTACTTCTAAATAATGCAAAAGCTTATGTGATACGCCACTTTTCTACAGTTGAGCCTAACGCTCTGTTAAGCGTGGAGGTGGCGGGTTCGAATCCCGCCATAACCCTGGATGTATTCTTTGTGATGTCTTTCTCTATATTGTGCTATCTGTCTTTCTACTTGACAAAGGTTTATAAGCCTTAACTGAGCACACAAGCCTGCAAATGTATGTTGTATCAATAAACAATACAGTTGAGCCTTATAGAGTTGAGCCTTATAAGCTTCCAAAAATAACCGAAAGGTGTGCAAGTTTTAGTTGTAGTTTTGTACCGTTTTTTTAAATATTTTGGCAAATCCGGAGAAAGTGACATCTCTGAATGTATTGCCTCTTCTTCCTAACACTAAACCATAAGTATCAGAGAAATAAGAACTCTTTAGTAGTCACTCGTGTGAACTCAAAACTATTCTGGTCAGAACTAAATTTCATGAAAACCGTATTTTTTAGTTAGAAACCGATTGCAGATTTAAAATCAGCGATACTTAAGTATCTAAAGTCTGTCCAAAAATCTCATGCAACAGAAAACAAAAAGAAAATTGTTTTATAGAGTCAAAACCAAACAGCTTAATTTCACTTTGCACTTCTTTAGCTTTTGCAATCATATTTTGAACGGGCGCCAACTTAAAATGTTTTCATCAGTTTATACATAAACATCAAACGTGATGTTCGGCTCGTTTTCCTTAAACTGATACAAATCCTCTTTTTCCTCCCTAGCATCTGGTCAGGAGACCATGTTTTTCTTCTTTATTTGAATTAAATTTTATTTTTTTCTCGAATTTTTGTTGAAAATCTGTCTGATGGACACAGAAATCTGATAACTTCCAAATCAATCAAAATTGGTATTACAATGAAACCTCCCGTGAGTGGCCTGTTTCCATTCCACAGTAAAAATGGTCGTTGTTGGAGGTTGACCGCCCTTAGGGGTTACCTCCATTGACTTCAAAATTGTTATCGAAGGTTTCTAGAGTCAAAACGTGAGAGCTGAATTTACCCTTTCCAGACAACTGTTGCAAAAATGTAAAGAAGGACATTTTTGAAGAAAGTGATTAGGCATTCATAAGAGGACTAATTAGATATTTTGTTGTATTTTGTATCACTTTATTTTTCAAGCGTTGCAGAAGCATTATTTCAGAACAAAGTAATATTGTGCTATTATTATATTTCGGTTAACCCGAATGAATCCCGACTGAATTCTCCATTGTTTCAAAAGCATTTTAGAAACACTGTGTTTCACTTTGCACTTACCTCTTCAGCTTTTGCAATTATTTTTTGAGCGGGCGCCAACTTTTAATTTTTTTTATTAACTGATATATGAACATAAAACTTGATGTTAGAGGCATTTTTCTTCATCTGTTTCAGATCCTCAATTTCTTCTTCATCTTTAGCATCAGGTCAGGCATCCATGTTTTTCTTCTAAATTTGAATTAATGTTTATGTGTTTTTGTTAAATGTCTGTACAATTTCTGTATGATAGAGACTAAAATCTGATAATTTACAAATCAGTCGAAAGAAGTATTGCCGTGAAGCTTTTTTTTTTTTTTTTTTTTTTTTTTTTTTTTTTTTTTTTTTTGTTGCTGTTTTTTTTTTTTTTTTTTTTTTTTTTTTTTTTTTTTTTTGTGCGGAAATGCCCCTTGCCTCGTGAGAAGAAGGATCAATGAATAAAATTCAGCGTCTATATAAATGATTCCAACTGATTTAATTATGTATGAAATTAAATATATAAACAATTATTTTTTTTAAAAAAAGAAAGTTTGCATTTAAATTTTATGTCATAAAAATTAGCTTTAAAGGATGGAGAAAAGATTTGTTTGTTTGAGTTTTTTGTTAAATATTTTTTCTAATTTTATTTCCAACTTTTAAAGCAAATCATTGATAGCATAGTCTTTAGTGCACTTTGTATACTCAATTATGAGGTTGTATCCTAATAAAGAGCTCTCTAAATAAGAGCCTCACGCAAATATTCTGAAAGCATTTTAATCTATTTTGTCTTGATATTTTTTCTTGTTTCCTTAATTGACCTTTTCCTCATTTGGTGCAGATGCTTGCCCAGTCACTAGGAGAGGTTTTGACATCTGTTAAAGGTTTTCTTCAACACAAGGTCTATGAAAAAAAATTCTGTGCGTCTCAAAAGTGGTCGTAAATAGAGTTGGTCTTTCCTGGAGGTTTCACTGTATTAACATTATGAAAATAGTACTTGTGACGGAACCGTTGAAACAAGGCGATACCAATGAAACAATGAAGGGTGCGGGAAATTAAACTTCTCAAGAAAAACTTAGAGAATTACCTTGTAACTTTAGAGATGATTAATTCATGAGATTTTTTTCATGCTCAGCAATAAAGTATTACGCTTTCAGAAGTTTGGGGGACCGACTAAATTTGAGTTTTTTTACAAAAAATACGGGTTCTTGTCCATCTATATATTGAACAGTCTCCCTCCAAAAAAACGGTGGAACCAAAATTCTGTTCATGTTTGAAAAGGGAATAAGAAATGGGACATCATATATTCTGGTCTGGTCCTTCCAGTACATTTTATAATTCATTTGAAGTCACCTTTATATTTTCTGAAATAAAACATGGAAAATTACGTTTTCTCATTTTGTGTTTTATAATAATTCTTGCCGGTCTCTATCGCGCAAGCTGATATTTAACTACTACTGTTAAATTGTAACAATCAGATGAGAAGAAAATCGCCTCAAAATAAATTTTTAAAAAAATGGAAAACAATGAATTTGAAATAAGTTTAAAGAAGATGCTTGCTACATGCAAAACCATTTATTTTTAAAGCGAGAAATTGATGCTGCTCCGCCGTGACGTCACTTGCTGAAATCAGAAGCTCGGAGCGGCAAGTTTTTCCTCAAAGGAGTGACCTTGCCCCGATTCCTACCTAAAGCTGGCACAGCTTCAACTTATTAATTCCTATGAGAAACCACCGCGTGAATAGAGTTCAGAGTAATCTTAAATATTAAAATAACACCAATAGATTTCAAAACTAGCGTATATAATAAAATTACTAACCTAACAATAAAATTAGATGATTTTGGATAAATCAAAATTAATATAATGTATATATTTTTTAAAAAAAGTCGTGTATTAATAATTATTATTATTTCATTGTTTAAAGTAAATCAATAAGATCTGCCCAAAAAATTTTCTGTAGGAAGCAAGTTATATCTTTGGTAAATATACATGTGTGTGTGTATTATCCTCTTCTCACCTGATATTATCATTTTGTTAAAGTGTCAGCTACATTTTGAAATATATACATACTTTAAAGTAATCTCATCTGCTAAAAAATAATTTCATTTCGTTCATTGTGAATTGAAAAATTCAAAACTTATCTTATAAAATTAATTGGAGGTTAAGTTAATGAAATTTTCAGCAGTCTTGAGAAAAGTTCGTCACCACTCTTAAACTTTTCCCAAGTTGTGAATACTTTGGTTCTGAAGAGGATATAGGCATCACTTATTTCCTAGCTTCTTTAATTTCATAAACTTATTTTTTACTTCATTCTATATCCTATTCTAATTTAATTAGATCAGTTATTTAATACATGGCGTAAAAGACAGCATATGCATACATATTCAAACTTGTAAAGAACGAATCTAATTAAACTTAGCGAGGCATGTGATGTATGTAGTACATTTTAAGGCCTTACTCCTTTTTTATAAATATTCTTCTCGCATCCTTGTATAATAGGGCGTGTTTTTTTCGTAGACAGAACTTTCCGTTAGACCTAATATTTGAGATTTTAAATGTATTTTTATTCATTTATTCTTTTCAAGGTTATTTTTTAATAAGGTTTCTTGTAAAATCTAATAAAAATTTCAGCAAGCAGACAGTAAGAAAGAAACACCTTTAACAAATTTTAAAATAGAAAATGTAGTATTTAAAAAATAGAACAAAACTTTAAATTAAATTTATTAGAGTTATTAAATAATATGTTTGAAATCCTCTAATTTAGGGCTTTAAACAAGTTTTAGGAATAAGATTAAATAATTCAAGCAATATATATATATAGTTGTCCTTATATTCAACAATTCCGTTACATATATAAGGGCAACTTTATATATATATATATATATATATATATATATATATATATTTCCAATTATCCTTTACGATCTAAGCTCAGGCATGAAAGCGGGACGGAAAAGAGAAAATACTGGTAGAAGAATTATTTTAATGTTAGATAATATTCGGGAGGAGTTAATCTATTCTCAACAATAACAATCCACTGTAAGGAAATTTTTCACGGCGAAGAAGCAAATTTTTTTTTTCGTTTCACACCACCACCACCCACCGTTCCAGACTCCGAGGAGTAAGGTTGTTCTATAACCGAGCTCTGCGCTACGATGGCAACGACGACCCGCCCGCGATACATCCAAAAGCGTCGACCATGATGCGCTTAGGGAACAGATGCGAGAAGCTGCAAAGATATTTTTGAACAAGCCAGATAATTTAGATAGTAGTATCAGGATAGTACAAACTATTGCAGACGACTACAAAGTTGAACTTGAGCAACAACTTAAAGATAAACAAGTCTATAAGGACACATATCTCAGCAGATATAAAACCTTGTACTACCTTGAGGAACTCAAAGCTGTGAAAAGATTATTGTCCTCTCCACCATTGGAAGAGAAGATGATCCCAAGCATACCTCCTGAACCAGATATGGAAAATTTGGATATTCAGACAACTACACCGGCTGTTTCAACTCCTACTGCAGAGGAACCAGTTCCAGTGTTAGAAAATATCGATAGTCTGACAACAACCCCGGTTGACTCAACCCCAACAACAGATGAACCAGACTCAAATACCACCTCTGAGCCTGCTACGCAACAATCCTCTACTGTTGTAAAAGAAAAGAAAAAGAAAACATGGAGGAAGAACGGTGTCAACCCGGCGACACCAGCCAATTCTGAACCCAAGATAGAAAGTGAACAACCTAATAACGAGAAAGAGATCATCGCCGCAACACCGGCGGAATCTGACTCAGAACAGATGGAGCTAGGAGCCATTACTGAAGCTCAGGCAACAGTTGAGACCCCAGCCACTTCACATGATCCGATAAATACCCAGCATCCCACCGGCAGGAAAATCAAAGCCCTCGTACGTGGACTTAGCATCGACATCGAGATAGTGAATCTCGAAAGTGAACTTTCAGAAATTGGTCTTCGACCAATTAGAACCGAGCAGATGAGGAAGAGGCGTGGCCAGGAATATAAGCTCCTCCCCCTCTTCCTAGTCTTCCTGAACGATGTTCCCAAGCACCGGGAAATCTTCAAGCTGAACCGACTGCTGAATACACCCATCCGGGTGGAAAGATTTCGTGGCGGCCGCTACGAAATCCAATGCTTTAGGTGCCAAGGCTTCGGCCACGCCCAAAGGAACTGCACCTTAGAGACAGCCTGCATGAAATGCGCGGGAGCGCATTTCACCTACACCTGCAAAAAAACCAAGATAGAGCCTCCGTTATGTGTGAACTGCAAGGAAGCCCACCCAGCCTGTTTTACAGGTTGCTCAGCCAGGCCTAAGAGAAAGTCCAGACCAAGGAGGAGACAACAACATCGAACTACAGCCAACACAGTAACCAGATTTACTCACATCGTGAGAGAACTCCAGGATCTCATGAAAGATACAGAATTAGTCACTCTGATCCAGTCCCTTCTCCCTACCAAGAACTAGACACGGAGAAGCAGCCACAGAAGACGGCCACAGATTTTCATCTGTGGAACTCACACTTTTACTAAAGCCAGTTAATCACAGTCGCCTTAGGGCACACTTCAGATGAAGAAGTGAGGTGCCCGCATTCGCGAGCAGGTCACACGCGGGTAGGAATTACAGAAAAACTTATATCCAATCCAGTCCAGTCTAAGCTAAACACCAGACTTCAGTCGCGGACGAAGATGGATGACGGGACTACTGACGAAGGACAGTTCGAGTGTTGCAGGAGCCAGACCCCCGAGCGCTCGGGCATCCCGCCTTAAGTTCCCAAACATCTCGAGCTTACCCATTCACCCCAGCCCTTATTAGGGCTTGTTATTGACCGGGATATGGGAAGCGCGGCTCAGTCTGGGCCACGGGATGCGGGATTGCCCGGCTCTCTTTCGACACCGGCGGGGACGGCTACGCCAGAATCGTACGGATCGTCTGAGTGCTTGGTAGGACCCAACACGGTTAGGTTACAGACAGTTAAACTAATGCATATAGAAAAGGATTCAACAAACGAAGAACTATTTCGGAAGAGCGCAGATATCTTAGTGTTAAGCCAGAGATTTAGGATGAAAACATCAAAAAAGTCAGCGATGCCCAATATGAAATCATCAGAAAGCTATTACACCAATTCTCCATGAAAATGACAGAAATAGCACAGTTACGAGCTGAAATCCGTAGATGGCAAAGAAATTCAGAGACGAGTGGCGGCAATAAAAAGCATGAGACCCGTAATGATAATAATTTAGATAAAAACCATTCAAAGTTAAACATAATTTCAACACTCAGACGAGAGAAAGAGATAACTATCCCGATTGGAAATAAATTTAGCATCCTCTACAGAAGAAACTGAAATAGAAAGTAATGACAGTATAATCATAGAAGAAACAATTCCTTACAGAATGAAAGGAAAAAGAAAAGCTTCTCCCGAGAAAAATAACTCTATAGAAGCAAAGAGACTAGCTACAGTAAATGATAAAATCACTGTGGTTGAAAATAATGAGTCAGACTCACATATAATGAAAGAGACAACGATATAGAGGAAATAGAGTTTGAGGCACCAAAAAGGACAATACGAAATCCTCCTATCATAATTAAAGACGAAAAATTCAACTATAAAGAATTTAAGGAAGCTATGGATAATATAGGCATTATGGACTATGAATGCAAAAACTCAAATGATAATATGGTTATTAAACCAAAACCAGTTCAAGAAGCTATTGCTATCAGAAAATATGTAGAGGCTAATAATACAGCCCACTACACATATAGACTACCGGAAGGTAGACATGTGAGTGGTGCTTAGAGTGGTGCTGAAAAATATCCCCACTGATTATTCTAACGAAGAAATTAGGGATAAATTAATAAGGCAAGGATTTGCTGTAGAAAGCGTATCAAGAACGACCAAGAGATATAAAGGAGAAATAACGCAGCTAAAAATGCTACTAGTTAACCAAAGACGAGAGGGAAACTTTAAAGAAATATACAGTCTCACCTACCTAGAAAACATAATAGTTAAAGTTGAAAATTGCAAGATGAGACCTGGCCCGGCACAATGCCACCATTGCCAGGGGTTCTATCATTCTGCTGCCCTATGTAAATTACCGCTAGAATGTGTGAAAAGTGCGGGTGATCACCTGACTTCACAAATGCTCAAAAACAAAAGAACAAAGCCCTAAATGCTGCAATTGTGGTCTCGACCACCCTGCAAATTATCGCGGCTGCATAAAATTCCCCGCCCCAGCTAATCAAAAGCGAAGGGCAAACAAGCCACCTGTAAGAACCTTCCAAAATAAGAGTTATGCAGATGCTTTAAAAAATCAACAAAATTCAGATATGCGCAAAACCATAAATGAAGCCACTAAAATTTTCAATAAGCTCAATGACATAGTAAGTGTGCTCAACGGACTGAACGCTATACCACTTCTAGGAAAAGCAGTGGAAATGATCAAAACTGAGGAACTAAAAAAATATAATCATGATCTGTAAACCTTTCAAAATCATGCTGTGGAACGCAGTCAACTTAAATACTAAGTTCACTGAATTTACCAACTTTCTTTTCGGAAATGATATAGACATTGTTCTTGTCACCGAAACGCATGCGAATGCATGCAATAAATTTACTGTTGCTAATTATAACACGTTTAAAACTCATAGAATATACAGTAAAAGAGGGGGCATGGAAATCTTTGCCAAAGAGAGCTTAAGCACCACCCAATATAGTAATCAGAAATGTGTTGGCTATGAAGAGACTTCAATACTACTTCAAACAGCAAAAAAGACTATAAGAATTACTGCCTTTTATAATAAGCCGCACCATATCATCACGAAGGAAATACAGAATGATCTCTGCCCGGATAATTACAAATGCATTATTGGCGGTGATTTTAATTCAAAAACCACATCATGGGGCTGTAGAGTAAATAACAAACCAGGCAAATTACTCTACAATCATATTATAGACTCAAATCTAACAGTAGTAGCTCCATTGGAAGCTACATATTTTCCATTCATCCCGAGTAAACAGACAGACTTGCTAGACTTTTTTATTGTAAACCACAGTATACCTATGGGATGCTAGACACTAACAGAGCTCTCAAGCGATCATGTCCCTGTTCCGCACTTCCCGGTGAGACAATTGAAGATACTCCTTAAATCACTAAGAAAACGAACTGGGATCTCTATACCAATATTCTCACGACAAAGGATAATAACCCAGTACTAAGCTCGAATGATGACATTAATAACGCCATAAATAAACTCACAAATGACTTGCAGCAAGCCTTAAACGACGCTACAGAAACTAGCATAAACAAAGACAATTATATGAGGCCACCTCAAGATATCAGAGAACTAATTGGATATAAAAATTATATCAGAAAGAAATAGCAGAAAAATAAAAATTCCAAATGACAAAGCTGAACTCAATAAACTGACTAAGGAAATTAAGAAAAAATGCCAAATGCACAGAGAGCAAAATTGGCAGGACAAAGTCGCCAGCCTATGCACTGAGGATCAATCTATATGGCGAATGGCAAAAAACCTAAAAACAGCTAAAACTATAAATAAACCCATAATTCACAATAACACAAATGTATATAAGGAAGAAGATAAGCTGAAAATTTTTGCTGACTCTATCGAATTGCAATTCCAAATCAATAATGAACCCTCGGATGATGAGGAAGATAGAATTACACTTAATATCTACAACATTTTCTTTAATGATCATAGTAACTGTGTAAACACTATCGAAGAGATAGATAAAACTGATATTATTATCATCATTAGAAAATTAAATAATAGAAAATCACACGGCGAGGATAATATCAACAATATAATGGCAAAATACCTCCCGGACAACAAGCTACAGGAATTAGCCAGCATTTACAATGCATGCATTAAAAACAGAATCTTCCCAGATATATGGAAAAATACCATAATTATCCTCTTCCCAAAGCCGGGCAAGGACTCAAGAATTGCCTCAAATCACAGGCCAATTAGCTTATTACCGACATTTGGCAAAATATTTGAAAGGCTTCTTTTGAATTGACTCTAACCTCACTTAAACTTCATACCAAAACAACAATACGGCTTCCGAAAGGACCTCTCAACGACGAAGCAGTTAACCAGATTAATAAATTTCATAAGTGATGGTATTCATAAGAAAGAAACTACTGCCCTGCTTATGTTAGACGTGGCGAAAGCCTTCGACCGTATCTGGCATACAGGGCTAATCACCAAGCTAATTAAAAATAAGCTACCACCAGATTTAATTCACATAATCAACTCTTATCTCTGCAATAGGACTTTTCAAGTCAAACTTAGCAATAAACTATCAGATAAAAGACAAATTAGAGACGGTGTCCCACCAGGGAGTATTCTTGGACCGGTACTCTACCTCATATATACTCATGATTTCCCGGTAGAGGAAGGAAATATTAATTATCTAATTGCTTTCTAAGCTGACGATACAGCACTAGCGACAAGATCAGTAAATCCCAACCACGCTGTAAAGAAACTTAATGACTATATCCCAGCTATAGAAGACTGGTGCGCTGCTAATAAAATCTCTATCAACACTGATAAATTTCAACTACTAATAATCAGAAGGAAAAATAAAAATAAAACGATAACAGATAATGTCATATTATTCAATAAAATTATTCCTAGAGTCACGAAAGCTGATTACCTAGGTCTGACACTAGGTCTGAACAATAGGCTAACCTGGAATAATCATATAGAAAAGGTTTGTAACAAAGCCATGGCAGCCTACTCAAGTTTGAGACCGATACTAAACCATAACTCGAATCTGCCCGAAAACCTCCAAAGGCTACTATACATTACCCACATAAGACCTATCATTACGTATGCAAGCCCTGCTTGGAATTGTATCACCACTTCTCAAATTAAAAGAATAAATGCTGTACAAAATAAAATCATTAGAAGAATGACGGGTGCTCCGCTCTACATCAAGAATGAAGCACTGAGAAGAGATCTAAATTTAGGCACAGTACATGAATTTATCTGCCAACTAAACGCAAGCTTCTACGGAAATGCTTTAAATTCAAGTACAGCAGATTTTAATATGATCCTAGATAAAGAATTATTACCAGAAGCTGGGAACCATAACCCGATTATAAACTTCTTTCTCTCAGGTGGTATCCTTTCATGTAAATTTAATAAGACAAACAGATAGCCCCCAATCCTTTTCAAAATATTTCAATACACAAACAAACACAGTTATGACTCTAGACCTACGGCGAACCCGGTGAAGGAGCAACCTTGTAAGGTCCGATCTGGGCAAGCTGTAGGTCTATTACCTTTTAGTACGATGAGCAACCCGGCACAAACGGTCGAACACCGGGACGACCGGAATATGATAGGAAATATGATATATTACTGTCATATTTCAAGTCTATCATACCTGTATAAAATCTTGTACATATCTTATTTTTTCATTTGCCATTGACTCAAAGGACCTCCCCCGTAAATACCCCCAATTATCAGATTGTGCATTATCTTAAGCTCTTTAATTAACGTTAGTATCAGATATGACTGTAATTTTACAGAGGCTTCACAGCCAACACTCGTATCTTTTCTTTATCAATGCCATTCAGTCTCAACATTAAACCAGATAAGAGATGAAGGAGTGAGATGACCGCTTCGCGGGCAGGTACTCTACAAAAATACCTATCAAGTCAAGTCTGAGCTAAAAGTGCATTCCTTTTTTTATTTTCTTCCTAGCAGTTTTTTTAACTGTTAGATTAGTAT
Organism: Parasteatoda lunata; assembly: GCA_949128135.1. Lineage (NCBI taxonomy): Eukaryota > Metazoa > Arthropoda > Arachnida > Araneae > Theridiidae > Parasteatoda > Parasteatoda lunata. Next base: position 13,230,640 of record OX421977.1, read on the forward strand.
ATCTAATTTTAACACATGCTTATTTTACTTCATATCGGCTAGTTTGTTTTCTGCTTTATATCTTTCAATTTAAACTCATTTGCAATTACATTTTTTAGAGACAGTGACGCATTTGGAAGAGGGGTTTTTATCTTAGTATAGTTATTCTTCATTTTGAAATGTCTCTTTCGCTGTCATAAAGAAACGTGTACTGATTAGAACATTAACATTTTACAACATTTTTTTTTATCATTCATTCTAGTTATATTATGTTTGTGTACATATAAAACGAAACAGTTGACATCCTTCTATCTATACATAGCTTCTCAAAAAAAATATACTGGTGTGCAAAAATTAAGGACGCAGTGGTTTTTCGAATGTAAGTATGAACAGTAGAGTTAAAAATCTATAAATATAATACTATAGGATGAAAGAATATGGAAAAGTAAATAACTTGCAAAAAAATGCAATTCACAGGAACAATAAGGAACTTTCTTGAAATATAGGATTCAAACACAATTGCATAAATGACCAAAACGTCAATATTTCGCGGGATTGGTAAGGAAATTCCAGCCTTTAGTATAGAATATAATCTCCTATGACTTCTATTTAGGATTGATATCGTCTTCCCCTGCTGAGGACCTTAAGAAGCTCTTGAGGAATTGCTATATCTATTTCTGTTGGCTAATGTCAGCTGCTGATTTGATGCTAGCACCTGGGGACGTGTTGCCAAGTGACTTCTTTGAGTGTCCTACACGTGTTTAATGGGAATAAAATCCAAGACCTCGCCGGCCAATCCATGCGTGCAATATCTGTACGGCCACTGTACGTTGAGGTGTAGCATTATCGTCCATAAAGGTAAAATTACAACCCACAGCACCTCTAAAATACGCACATGAGGAAAAACAGCTTGATATAATAGCGATAACCAGTGACTGAACCACCATGGAAGATGTGCAGGTCAGTACGGGTAACAAGCATGATACCACTCCAGACAAGAACCCCTCCTACTCCAAATCGTTCTCTTTCGATGATGTTAAAGGGGTTATTGCGTGTTCCTCCCTCTCTCCAGATCTGTATGCTTCCAGAATCACTAATCAGACTACATCTGCTCTCAACTGTAAAGGGTACTCGACTCCATTGCGTATCTACCCAGTTGTTGGCGTTTCCGTTTAAATGGCGTTATTAGAAAAATCCGTACTGGCTGTCGTGCAAATAGACACCCTTGTTCAATTTCTCGGCCACTGTAAAACGGGCGTCCAGTACTTTGCCGTGTGTACCTAGCGATTTATTCTACTGTCAGCCGTCTGTTCTTTCTAGCCTGTAGGACAATATACCAGTAATCTATTGCAGTGGTTGTGCAAAGACTACCTCTACTAAACACCAGGACAACGAATTCATTTTGGTTAAAGTATATATACTGTTCAATACCATTGACGTAATTATTGAGCTTCTACCGCCAGCTTCTTTCATTTCCTTACGACACGCTCCCAATACGTCATGATACATATATTCTTAATTTTCTACTTTACCTTTCCGTGGTTCATCTTCTTAATAACCTTTGTTTACGTTGTAACTGTCTGTTCCGTTTTATATTAGATTTTCCTTTTTAATCATCAATGATTTTTGCATACGAGAGTATTTTTTAAAATAGTTGGAAAGGTAAAACTGTTAGCTATTGATTGTATTGCAAGAATAAAGTAATTAATTTACCATTTGTTTTTCAAATATATATTTTTAACTTTATCTATAGTACATTGTGGAGCAAGTTTTAAAAAATTTTAATATCCTTATGAATTGAGCCTGTTTGAATCGAAATGCATCCCTAATAAATATTAAGCTTCTAGCGCGAAATCAAAGCTTCTAACGCAATTCAATACCGTCAACTCTTGAGAGAACGTTGCACGGCATCAGATTTACTTTTTTTTACAATAACCAATTCATAAGTAAAGAGAATTAATAAAAACTGATGAAAGAATAAGATTGTTTCTTGCAGACGATTATCTTCAACAGCGAAACAGAAAGAAAAATGATTTATCTCGCATTTGATTTGTTAAGAGCATGTCAGCATACGACGCGCCATTTTTAGTCCAAGCAAATCCAATGCACTTGCAACGTCATATAGTTGTTTCTTTTTCTAAGAACGAATATTCCCCTCATTTATCGAAATATGTCCCCTTGTCTAGGATTCCAGTAAGACTACGAAACTAAATCCTTTTCTTTTTTTAATAATTCTATGATATTTATCGTAAATGATAGCACGAATTAATTTCTGTTTGACGCTATTTACTTTTAAAAATGTTTATATTGTCTTGAAAGAATATATGTATGATTTGGAAACGAAATAAAAAAAGAAATGAATGCTTTCGTGGAGGAATACACTTAAAATTCTATACCGCGTAAATCTTTTCTTAACTTGCAACAGAGTAAAATAATTTAAGAGTAGTTCCATTTATTTAAATCGATTAAGTAAACCAATAACAGGAATGGAAACTGCTAGTGGGTCATTTATTTCTCGTAAAGGTAAATTAAAGAATTTTTGAAATTGAAATTCATATAAGAATAGCAATTGATACAAGAAAAACTCATTGAGCTTATAAAAAATTAATTTAAATTTTAATGCCATTTTTTTTGGTGGTAAGTATATTAATCATGACCTATTGGGAATTTATTGACTTTTATATTTATTTATTTATAAAAATTTTTTTATAAACGCTACAAACTTCTGAAGTAATTAAATATGCATTTTATAACTTTTATACGTTTTCTTTTACTAAAAAATGGTTACCAATTTTATTCAAACTGTTCGGTTGAGTCTAAATTCAATAAGTACATCCAAAAGATTGGGGTTTAAATTGGGCCCTGGCCACAAACAGTCATTGAGAGAGAGTTCATTGACCTCGTGTGCCGCAGCGTCAAACACAATTCTTAACGATGTTGTTAAACTTTCTTTTTTAACGGCCATATGAGGTAAGTAAAATATAGGTCTTTCCCGTTCATCCTGTATACTATCAGGTTTAATTATTTCTATAATGCCTTGACTTAAATAATCCTGTATAATTTCACGGTATCTATCATAGAGATCCGGGTCATTCTTAAATCTTTTCCATAAGCTTCGGAAACGTTGTTTCGCTAAAGAATAATTATCAGCAAGTTCATTATAGTCTTTTCTGAATGGAAGTTGTACTATGTAACGACCGTTTCTGAATTCAACAGTTTCATTAAATATTTTCATGGCCTGATCTTTCTCTTGTAAAATGGGATCGTCTTTAATCCCAAGCCCCTCCAAATGAAAAAACAGTTTTAGTGTATCTTGTTGCGAATCATCAATAGTTATTCAAAGTGAGACATTACGACAAGAATACTACAACTTACACCAGATGTAAAAGAAAAATTATAAGACGAACCACTCTTTTTAAAAAGAGATGATCTATTTTTATTTATTTCAATTATCGCTATAGGCGATTTCAGAAGTTTTATTTTTAATTAGACGGAGCTACAAATGAGCCGTCTGTCATTACGGAAGTTACAAGATCTTCTGCCGGTTGGGGCGCTGACGCGCGTGCGCCAACACAAACGCACTTCAAGAAAGCTGAAGTTATTAACAAATGGAAACATAAATTAAAAATGGTAGAAAAGTTAACATGGATTTTAAAAATTGGTGGTAAGTATACTTACCACAGTTTTAGAAAGGGTTAAGATACGTTAAGAATGAAACAGGGGTGAAAGCGAGACGGAAAAGAGGAAAGGCTGGTAGTAAATCCTTTTCAGTTATTGCTTGTTTTTGGGAGGAGTTTACTTATTCTTTTTTTAAGCTATTCAGCAATAACTACTTTATCTCGGAAAAGAAGCAGTTTAATATATATGCTAAAATTATAAAAGAAATCTTGATAGTTACAGATATTTTATTTTTGTTCGAAAAAATGCTGGAATGAAAGGACTTACGTACCAGTTTTTTCTCTTTTCCGTCTTGCAATATAAGGGCTTTCACCCATGGAATGAAATTAAGCATAATAAGGCCTTTAATTAAAAGAGCAAATTATTGAAAACTCTTCAAAAAATTGGCTTGATAAAAAAATATTATTTTTAAACATATTTTTATCACTTAAATTATAATTTTTTTATTTCAAAGATGGTCTTTTTATTTAACATTTTTATCTACACGTTGGAATCTTGATACCTTTGTGATGGAATCTCAATGGAAGAATGTTGGTGTCTTTAGACCCTTGCGGTTACATTTTAGACTATTTTTAAACTAGGTTAAACACTTAAAACTGTACAGAAGCTTCAAGCCCGACGTCATAGAAAAATTCCATCATTTCCTGGACACTACCAGCAGAATTTATCGCGATATAACGGTGTAAAAGAATTTATCGTCAATCAAAATTTTCCGACTACATTAAGACTAGCTAGAGCAGTCAAATTTTAACCGAAGCTAAACGCTGGATTACAATACCATTTGCAATAATTTCCTGTAGGTTACAATTTGAATTATTGCTTAAAAAAATTTAACACCGGTTGAAAAGACCACTTTCTGATTTACTAGAGTGATTTACTAACATTAAAAGGGCACCTTCAAGCTTGACGACGATGCAAACATCAATCATTTTCTGCTCTCAACTATCAGAATTTATCACCATATTATCGCAAAACTAATTAATAGCTGTTGAAAATTTTGATCACTCTCTGATAAACTAGAGTATTTATACCTCATCTTGAGCTCTAAGCCTAATTAATGACAAATTAAATAATTAGAATTTTTCGGCATATTTGCTTCAAGCAGAATTTATCGCCACATTATTACTACAAGAAATTTACAGTCAATCAAAGTTTCAGCAACTCCCCGCTTAGTTAGAGTGCTTACACTATAGATGAAAGTCTGTATTGAATACATATCAAGTTTCATACATTTTCTGGACATTGCAAGCATGTTTCATAACCATATAATAACCATAAAGTATTTATCCACCATACGAATTCACTTAGACGGAAAAAGTAAGTTTGAATCCCAAAAATTTTTTTGACGTATTTTTATACCTGGTGTGTAAAGTTTTAGCTCTAAACAATGTCGACAGAAAAGCGAAAAAGAACTACCAATAAAGATTTAAACAGGAAAGACTAAATAACTGAAATCATTGCAAAAGCCTCTCAGATCTGCCACCTCATTGTTGCATAATTCAAAATGTTTTATCTCAAAATGTAATATTTCATGATGTATGGGATAGGGGCCGCTGCGCGGCCCAGGTGCCCAGTTCTTTTAAATAAAGCAAGCAAAGCCTCTCAGATTTACTAAAATTAAATACTGAGTCCCTATTCAAAAATATCTAACCCACGTTACATTTAGATTAAATTACCTTACATACCAATAATCTTAACAAACTAAAAAAATTAATTATTTCCAAAATGTAATAGTCTGAAGAATAGGTATACTACCATGCTATATATAAAACAAACACATATACACTGTACTATACATATATACTGTGATTTTATATTGTTTTTATATTTAAAGCTTATACTGAAACCCTTATGTCGTTAATTGCTCAATTTTATAAAAAGCTCTCAAATGTATCACTGCTAATTACTAATATAATCTTCGATACTGAAATATTAAAAGAAGACTTAAAAACTATAGCTCACTTTTTCACAAGTGATGCAATTCTTTCAAATAAATTTTACTCTGAATATTAGACTTTAGAAAAAAAAAAAGGCCTGCCCTAGGTCAAATAACTTCACTATATGTTCATGGCGCTGCAATCGATTTTAATTGATAAATATATTGGCACTGCGATCGACAAAACCGGGAAAAGTTATGATAATGAGGCTTTCAATGGTTTTAACTTTCGGGAAATAAGTAAGATCGTTTTAAAGTCTATTTTCTTAAACTCACAAATATATTTTGGAAGTTTGAAATAGGTATGCCATGTAATTGTTTTGATGCATTTTAATTTCAGGTGCATGGTAGGACCTAGTACAGCTTTGAGATGCTCTTTAGTTTGCCCACTTTTTCTCATCAGTGTGGTAAGTTCTTGGATATATTTTGAGCATTCTATGTGAAACAGTCAATAAGACACAAAATATCAATAAACGTGGCAAAATGTTTGGGATAAAAAAAAACAAGATCTTTATATTTAAAAAGTGAATAAAGTGTGCAAGTGACATTTTCAGATGCATTTATTGAAAAGAGGCTAATGTATTAGATTTAAAGTGAAAGCAAAAATGAGGTTGTCAAATTAGCCATGCTCAAACTTATGCCACTACTTTTTATTTTCTTTCATCCTGTTTCTGATGCGACAAATACATTTATGACTCGCCCGTTCCAAAAGAGTTAAACCCACACTTTAATAAATTTAAACAGGCACTTTCAGAAAATATCAAACCTATGCAATTTTTCTTTATTAAGCTTTTATTTCTTAGAAACTGATTATGAATTGTAATATTTAGTTTACCTTTATTCAAATTTCTCAATACCGCAAACTGGTTCAATTCTTTGGCACAAAATGTTTGATTAAATTTTGTTAATTTTTAGAGTTTCTAAAAATCCTCGTAAATATTATACTACCAATCCTTTAAGTTCCCTGATGTCATTCCAGGAATCATGCCGTGTGTTATCAGGCTTCATGGCAATTTTAACTCATGCGCTCTTCAAGGGATTTATCAAAGGTATTGTGGACGGTAGAGTAATGTTGTACATGCTCATTGGTTGGGTTAAGCTAAATTCAAATTATGAACTCTCTTATTCTAACTTTGTTCATCTGCATCAAATATATCTTTCGTAATCTTTTAATATTTTCTTAATGACAGTACTGTATTGAAAAGGATTGGCCGGGATATCCTGGTTGGCAATTCGCCGGACTCTTGTTTGTGAGAACGGCAGATCGAATCCTGATGACCGAAGACTCCCCACGCAATAAATGGTGATTGGTACACGTTAAATCTGTCGGGTCGCATAGTCCGCCTTGCTCCCATAACAATACTTCTGGAGGTACTTAAATGGAGATTGATCGTTCTCTGGTTCAGGTCAAAATTACGATCTGAGGATGAATGAATGACTGTGCAATTGGGTACGCCCTATATACGGATGTGATGTATTGTTGTGCCAGAAGTCTAATTTTTGTCCATAGATGGCGCAACTGAAAAACAAAAACAATCGCACTCCTTGCCTTATTGGCTAACGACAACAACAACATTGAATAGGATGCATTTTGATGAACAATAAAAACAGTCTACTTTTGTCAAACTTATATGAAATATGTGCTTGGAATTCATCATATTTGACAATGCAGTATGGGTGGGCCATTTGGACTTTTTTTTTAGATTCCTTAATAATAACCTATTCTTTGATTTGGACTGCCAGTTTTCCCCCCAATTACTTCTAAATCTAATTCCGCAGAATCGAGCTATTATTTTTATTGGCCTCGTTTTTCGACTGGTGAACAGCTATAACAAGAAAACGTGAAGTCAAGGGCTTTGACAATTAAAATTTAGTTAATATATTTGCATTCATTAAATTACGTAAGTTTTAGAATATTTGAAAATTCACTTTATAAATAATAAATATAACTTATTTGGTCTTGTTCTTAAAAAATTTCCATTTAAGTTTTACGCTGATAAAATTTGTGCAATGTTATAATATTTATTTTTGATTTAAATGGGGAGAAATATTTTTTAACGCAGTTAAGAAATAAACTGGAAGTATAAAAAAAGTATTGCAATTTTAATATGATACTAATAATACATTTTTAATTATAAAAATTTTAATTATTATAATTCAAAATTCTGAAGAAAAAAGAAACAGTTGGAGAAATTATAAGAAAAATAAATGTTGACATCGCGTGCGTTAAAGAAAATGTCACATTTAGAGGTATCGCTGAGGTTTAATAACATGATTACGTTAAAAAAGTTTAGTTTATTATTCAACTTCAAAATACCGTAATATTTAATTAAATACTAATATTTCTCATTTTTTTATGGGGTTTTGTTATAAGAACACATGAATTCTCAAACAAATTATGAATTGTATGCCATGATAAATTTTATTAATATGAATTTTAGTAAAAGAGCTTAAGATAATTCAAATCCGTTTTTTATGAAAACTGCTTAAATTTTACTAAAGTTAGTTTTCTTTGACAAAATTAACGTAAATACACTTCTTTATTTTATTTACGTTTACAGAATCACCTTTGGTTTGAGTTGGAGTTATTGTTGCATCGACATCCAATTACGGCCATGAAGACAGGTAATTATTGTGTTATGTAACATTACTCGTGTATTTTTTATTTACTTATTTATTTTTATTTTTTCATTTCCCATATAGAGTAAAATTAAAGAGTAAACTAATTTATCCAACATATTACTCATGTATTATCATTTGTGTGTATTTCTCATACTGTGAAAGACTAAAGAAGTTAAACAGCTATGTAATTAAGGTGATAACATGAGTTCAAGTTATCTTACATATTTATAACACGTGTCCAAATTTCTGATTTACTATATTTAATATACTGTTTAAACACTAAAGAAATTGAACTTCTATGTATTGAACGTGACACCGTCAGTTCATGTTATCTAACATGATACATTAATATTTTAATTTTTGTGCATCTCTCTTACCGTGAAAGACTAAATAAGTTTTTCTTCTTAGATATTGAACGTGATATCAAGAGTTCTGACATATTAATCGTGTATTTTCATGTTAGCATGTAACAAGAAATTCAACGTCTTATGTTCTTATGTATGGAACATGACACAGGGAGTACAAGTTATCTGACGCGTATTTCCATTTTTGCGCATTTCTCTTACCGTGAAAGAGTAAATAAGTTCCACGTCTTAAATATTGAACGTGACACCGCGAGTTCTGACATATTAATCATGTATTTTCATTTTAACATGCTTTATATACTGTTTAAAAACTAAAAAATTCAACGACTTATGTTATTGAGCGTGACAATATGAGTTCATGTTATCTGACATATTACAGGTGTATTTCCATATTTGTATATTTCATATACTGTTTTAAACTAAATAAGTTCAACATCTTAGATATTTTGCGTGACACCGTGAGTACAAATTATCTGACATATTCCAAGCATATTTCCATTTTTGCATATTTTACATACTGTTTAAAACTGAATAAGTTCAACGTATTTAACGTGACACCGTGAGTTCAAGCTTTTCGACTCATTACTCGTGCATTTTCATTTGTGTACATAGTGTGAAAGACTAGAGTTCCTCTATCTAATTGTAGTTAGAGAGACGATTCCATCAAAGACATAGAGGCGGTAAAAAGGAGAGATAGTCGAATGAATTACCATACTTAGCGACTCTCCGATCACATTCCGTGTTGGAATTGTTTTTGCTTGGTCGACAATTTTCTTTTAGTTTTTGATTTTAGTAGAATGTGATGTTTGAGTTATGATATGTTAACCCTTTAGTGGGTAATTTATTTCTCGTAAAGGTAAATTAAAGAATTTTTGAAATTGAAATTCATATAAGAATAGTAATTGATACAAGAAAAACTCATTGAGCTTATAAAAGATTAATTTAAATTTTAATCCCATTTTTTTTGGTGGTAAGTATATTTATCATGACCTATTGGGAATTTATTGACTTTTATATTTATTTATTTATAAAAAAAATTTTATAAACGCTACAAACTTCTGAAGTAATTAAATATGCATTTTATAACTTTTATACGTTTTCTTTTACTAAAAAATGGTTACCAATTTTATTCAAACTGTTCGGTTGAGTCTAAATTCAATAAGTACATCCAAAAGATTGGGGTTTAAATTGGGCCCTGGCCACAAACAGTCATTGAGAGAGAGTTCATTGACCTCGTGTGCCGCAGCGTCAAACACAATTCTTAACGATGTTGTTAAACTTTCTTTTTTAACGGCCATATGAGGTAAGTAAAATATAGGTCTTTCCCGTTCATCCTGTATACTATCAGGTTTAATTATTTCTATAATGCCTTGACTTAAATAATCCTGTATAATATCACGGTATCTATCATAGAGATCCGGGTCATTTTTAAATCTTTTCCATAAGCTTCGGAAACGTTGTTTCGCTAAAGAATAATTATCAGCAAGTTCATTATAGTCTTTTCTGAATGGAAGTTGTACTATGTAACGACCGTTTTTGAATTTAACAGTTTCATTAAATATTTTCATGGCCTGATCTTTCTCTTGTAAAATGGGATCGTCTTTAATCCCAAGCCCCTCCAAATCAAAAAACAATTTTAGTGTATCTTGTTGCGAATCATCAATAGTTATTCAAAGTGAGACATTACGACAAGAATACTACAACTTACACCAGATGTAAAAGAAAATTATAAGACGAACCACTCTTTTTAAAAAGAGATGATTTATTTTTATTTATTTCAATTATCGCTGAAGGCGATTTCAGAAGTTTTATTTTTAATTAGACGGAGCTACAAATGAGCCGTCTGTCATTACGGAAGTTACAAGATCTTCTGCCGGTTGGGGCGCTGACGCGCATGCGCCAACACAAACGCACTTCAAGAAAGCTGAAGTTATTAACAAATGGAAACATAAATTAAAAATGGTAGAAAAGTTAACATGGATTATAAAAATAGGTGGTAAGTATACTTACCACAGTTTTAGAAAGGGTTAAGATACGTTAAGAATGAAACAGGGGTGAAAGCGAGACGGAAAAGAGGAAAGGTTGATAGTAGATCCTTTTCAGTTATTGCTTGTTTTCGGGAGGAGTTTACTTATTCTTTTTTTAAGCTATTCAGCAATAACTACTTTATCTCGGTGTAGATGTAGATGTAGTTAATTTACGTTGCACTAGAGCTGCACAATGTCTTTATCTCGGAAAAGAAGCAGTTTAATATATATGCTAAAATTATAAAAGAAATCTTGATAGTTACAGATATTTTATTTTTGTTCGAAAAAATGCTGGAATGAAAGGACTTACGTACCAGTTTTTTCTCTTTTCCGTCTTGCAATATAAGGGCTTTCACCCATGGAATGAAATTAAGCATAATAAGGCCTTTAATTAAAAGAGTTAATTATTGAAAACTCTTCAAAAAATTGGCTTGATAAAAAAAAAATTATTTTTAAACATATTTTTATCACTTAAATTATAATTTTTTTATTTCAAAGATGGTCTTTTTATTTAACATTTTTATCTACACGTTGGAATCTTGATGGAAGAATGTTGGTGTCTTTGGACCCTTGCGGTTACATTTTAGACTATTTTTAAACTAGGTTAAACACTTAAAACTGTACAGAAGCTTCAAGCCCGACGTCATAGAAAAATTCCATCATTTCCCGGACACTACCAGCAGAATTTATCGCGATATAACGGTTTAAAAGAATTTATCGTCAATCAAAATTTTCCGACTACATTAAGACTAGCTAGAGCAGTCAAATTTTAACCGAAGCTAAACGCTGGATTACAATACCATTTGCAATAATTTCCTGTAGGTTACAATTTGAATTATTGCTTAAAAAAATTTAACACCGGTTGAAAAGACCACTTTCTGATTTACTAGAGTGATTTACTAACATTAAAAGGGCACCTTCAAGCTTGACGACGATGCAAACATCAATCATTTTCTGCTCTCAACTATCAGAATTTATCACCATATTATCGCAAAACTAATTAATAGCTGTTGAAAATTTTGATCACTCTCTGATAAACTAGAGTATTTATACCTCATCTTGAGCTCTAAGCCTAATTAATGACAAATTAAATAATTAGAATTTTTCGGCATATTTGCTTCAAGCAGAATTTATCGCCACATTATTACTACAAGAAATTTACAGTCAATCAAAGTTTCAGCAACTCCCCGCTTAGTTAGAGTGCTTACACTATAGATGAAAGTCTGTATTGAATACATATCAAGTTTCATACATTTTCTGAACATTGCAAGCATGTTTCATAACCATATAATAACCATAAAGTATTTATCCACAATACGAATTCACTTAGACGGAAAAAGTAAGTTTGAATCCCAAAAATTTTTTTGACGTATTTTTATACCTGGTGTGTAAAGTTTTAGCTCTAAACAATGTCGACAGAAAAGCGAAAAAGAACTACCAATAAAGATTTAAACAGGAAAGACTAAATAACTGAAATCATTGCAAAAGCCTCTCAGATTTACTAAAATTAAATACTGATTCCCTATTCAAAAATATCTCACCCACGTTACATTTAGATTAAATTACCTTACATACCAATAATCTTAACAAAGTAAAAAAATTAATTATTTCCAAAATGTAATAGTCTGAAGAATAGGTATACTACCATGCTATATATAAAACAAACACATATACACTGTACTATACATATATACTGTGATTTTATATTGTTTTTATATTTAAAGCTTATGCTGAAACCCTTATGTCGTTAATTGCTCAATTTTATAAAAAGCTCTCAAATGTATCACTGCTAATTACTAATATAATCTTCGATACTGAAATATTAAAAGAAGACTTAAAAACTATAGCTCACTTTTTCACAAGTGATGCAATTCTTTCAAATAAATTTTACTCTGAATATTAGATTTTAGAAAAAAAAAAAGGCCTGCCCTAGGTCAAATAACTTCACTATATGTTCATGGCGCTGCAATCGATTTTAATTGATAAATATATTGGCACTGCGATCGACAAAACCGGGAAAAGTTATGATAATGAGGCTTTCAATGGTTTTAACTTTCGGGAAATAAGTAAGATCGTTTTAAAGTCTATTTTCTTAAACTCACAAATATATTTTGGAAGTTTGAAATAGGTATGCCATGTAATTGTTTTGATGCATTTTAATTTCAGGTGCATGGTAGGACCTAGTACAGCTTTGAGATGCTCTTTAGTTTGCCCACTTTTTCTCATCAGTGTGGTAAGTTCTTGGATATATTTTGAGCATTCTATGTGAAACAGTCAATAAGACACAAAATATCAATAAACGTGGCAAAATGTTTGGGATAAAAAAAAACAAGATCTTTATATTTAAAAAGTGAATAAAGTGTGCAAGTGACATTTTCAGATGCATTTATTGAAAAGAGGCTAATGTATTAGATTTAAAGTGAAAGGAAAAATGAGGTTGTCAAATTAGCCATGCTCAAACTTATGCCACTACTTTTTATTTTCTTTCATCCTGTTTCTGATGCGACAAATACATTTATGACTCGCCCGTTCCAAAAGAGTTAAACCCACACTTTAATAAATTTAAACAGGCAATTTCAGAAAATATCAAACCTATGCAATTTTTCTTTATTAAGCTTTTATTTCTTAGAAACTGATTATGAATTGTAATATTTAGTTTACCTTTATACAAATTTCTCAATACCGCAAACTGGTTGAATCATTTGGCACAAAATGTTTGATTAAATTTTGTTAATTTTTAGAGTTTCTAAAAATCCTCGTAAATATTATGCTACCAATCCTTTAAGTTCCCTGATGTCATTCCAGGAATCATGCCGTGTGTTATCAGGCTTCATGGCAATTTTAACTCATGCGCTCTTCAAGGGATTTATCAAAGGTATTGTGGACGGTAGAGTAATGTTGTACATGCTCATAGGTTGGGGTAAATTCAATTCAAATTATGAACTCTCTTATTCTAACTTTGTTCATCTGCATCAAATATATCTTTCGTAATCTTTTAATATTTTCTTAATGACAGTACTGTATTGAAAAGGATTGGCCGGGATATCCTGGTTGGCAATTCGCCGGACTCTAGTTTGTGAGAACGGCAGATCGAATCCTGATGACCGAAGACTCCCCACGCAATAAATGGTGATTGGTACACGTTAAATCTGTCGGGTCGCATAGTCCGCCTTGCTCCCATAACAATACTTCTGGAGGTACTTAAATGGAGATTGATCGTTCTCTGGTTCAGGTCAAAATTATGATCTGAGGATGAATGAATGACTGTGCAATTGGGTACGCCCTATATACGGATGTGATGTATTGTTGTGCCTGAAGTCTAATTTTTGTCCATAGATGGCGCAACTGAAAAACAAAAACAATCGCACTCCTTGCCTTATTGGCTAACGACAACAACAACATTGAATAGGATGCATTTTGATGAACAATAAAAACAGTCTACTTTTGTCAAACTTATATGAAATATGTGCTTGGAATTCATCATATTTGACAATGCAGTATGGGTGGGCCATTTGGACTTTTTTTTTAGATTCCTTAATAATAACCTATTCTTTGATTTGGACTGCCAGTTTTCCCCCCAATTACTTCTAAATCTAATTCCGCAGAATCGAGCTATTATTTTTATTGGCCTCGTTTTTCGACTGGTGAACAGCTATAACAAGAAAACGTGAAGTCAAGGGCTTTGACAATTAAAATTTAGTTAATATATTTGCATTCATTAAATTACGTAAGTTTTAGAATATTTGAAAATTCACTTTATAAATAATAAATATAACTTATTTGGTCTTGTTCTTAAAAAATTTCCATTTAAGTTTTACGCTGATAAAATTTGTGCAATGTTATAATATTTATTTTTGATTTAAATGGGGAGAAATATTTTTTAACGCAGTTAAGAAATAAACTGGAAGTATAAAAAAAGTATTGCAATTTTAATATGATACTAATAATACATTTTTAATTATAAAAATTTTAATTATTATAATTCAAAATTCTGAAGAAAAAAGAAACAGTTGGAGAAATTATAAGAAAAATAAATGTTGACATCACGTGCGTTAAAGAAAATGTCACATTTAGAGGTATCGCTGAGGTTTAATAACATGATTACGTTAAAAAAGTTTAGTTTATTATTCAACTTCAAAATACCGTAATATTTAATTAAATACTAATATTTCTCATTTTTTTATTGGGTTTTGTTATAAGAACACATGAATTCTCAAACAAATTATGAATTGTATGCCATGATAAATTTTATTAATATGAATTTTAGTAAAAGAGCTTAAGATAATTCAAATCCGTTTTTTATGAAAACTGCTTAAATTTTACTAAAGTTAGTTTTCTTTGACAAAATTAACGTAAATACACTTCTTTATTTTATTTACGTTTACAGAATCACCTTTGGTTTGAGTTGGAGTTATTGTTGCATCGACATCCAATTACGGCCATGAAGACAGGTAATTATTGTGTTATGTAACATTACTCGTGTATTTTTTATTTACTTATTTATTTTTATTTTTTCATTTCCCATATAGAGTAAAATTAAAGAGTATACTAATTTATCCAACATATTACTCATGTATTATCATTTGTGTGTATTTCTCATACTGTGAAAGACTAAAGAAGTTAAACAGCTATGTAATTAAGGTGATAACATGAGTTCAAGTTATCCTACATATTTATAACACGTGTCCAAATTTCTGATTTACTATATTTAATATACTGTTTAAACACTAAAGAAATTGAACTTCTATGTATTGAACGTGACACCGTCAGTTCATGTTATCTAACATGATACATTAATATTTTAATTTTTGTGCATCTCTCTTACCGTGAAAGACTAAATAAGTTTTTCTTCTTAGATATTGAACGTGATATCAAGAGTTCTGACATATTAATCGTGTATTTTCATGTTAGCATGTAACAAGAAATTCAACGTCTTATGTTCTTATGTATGGAACATGACACAGGGAGTACAAGTTATCTGACGCGTATTTCCATTTTTGCGCATTTCTCTTACCGTGAAAGAGTAAATAAGTTCCACGTCTTAAATATTGAACGTGACACCGCGAGTTCTGACATATTAATCATGTATTTTCATTTTAACATGCTTTATATACTGTTTAAAAACTAAAAAATTCAACGACTTATGTTATTGAGCGTGACAATATGAGTTCATGTTATCTGACATATTACAGGTGTATTTCCATATTTGTATATTTCATATACTGTTTTAAACTAAATAAGTTCAACATCTTAGATATTTTGCGTGACACCGTGAGTACAAATTATCTGACATATTCCAAGCATATTTCCATTTTTGCATATTTTACATACTGTTTAAAACTGAATAAGTTCAACGTATTTAACGTGACACCGTGAGTTCAAGCTTTTCGACTCATTACTCGTGCATTTTCATTTGTGTACATAGTGTGAAAGACTAGAGTTCCTCTATCTAATTGTAGTTAGAGAGACGATTCCATCAAAGACATAGAGGCGGTAAAAAGGAGAGATAGTCGAATGAATTACCATACTTAGCGACTCTCCGATCACATTCCGTGTTGGAATTGTTTTTGCTTGGTCGACAATTTTCTTTTAGTTTTTGATTTTAGTAGAATGTGATGTTTGAGTTATGATATGTTAACCCTTTAGTGGGTAATTTATTTCTCGTAAAGGTAAATTAAAGAATTTTTGAAATTGAAATTCATATAAGAATAGTAATTGATACAAGAAAAACTCATTGAGCTTATAAAAGATTAATTTAAATTTTAATCCCATTTTTTTTGGTGGTAAGTATATTTATCATGACCTATTGGGAATTTATTGACTTTTATATTTATTTATTTATAAAAAAAATTTTATAAACGCTACAAACTTCTGAAGTAATTAAATATGCATTTTATAACTTTTATACGTTTTCTTTTACTAAAAAATGGTTACCAATTTTATTCAAACTGTTCGGTTGAGTCTAAATTCAATAAGTACATCCAAAAGATTGGGGTTTAAATTGGGCCCTGGCCACAAACAGTCATTGAGAGAGAGTTCATTGACCTCGTGTGCCGCAGCGTCAAACACAATTCTTAACGATGTTGTTAAACTTTCTTTTTTAACGGCCATATGAGGTAAGTAAAATATAGGTCTTTCCCGTTCATCCTGTATACTATCAGGTTTAATTATTTCTATAATGCCTTGACTTAAATAATCCTGTATAATATCACGGTATCTATCATAGAGATCCGGGTCATTTTTAAATCTTTTCCATAAGCTTCGGAAACGTTGTTTCGCTAAAGAATAATTATCAGCAAGTTCATTATAGTCTTTTCTGAATGGAAGTTGTACTATGTAACGACCGTTTTTGAATTTAACAGTTTCATTAAATATTTTCATGGCCTGATCTTTCTCTTGTAAAATGGGATCGTCTTTAATCCCAAGCCCCTCCAAATCAAAAAACAATTTTAGTGTATCTTGTTGCGAATCATCAATAGTTATTCAAAGTGAGACATTACGACAAGAATACTACAACTTACACCAGATGTAAAAGAAAATTATAAGACGAACCACTCTTTTTAAAAAGAGATGATTTATTTTTATTTATTTCAATTATCGCTGAAGGCGATTTCAGAAGTTTTATTTTTAATTAGACGGAGCTACAAATGAGCCGTCTGTCATTACGGAAGTTACAAGATCTTCTGCCGGTTGGGGCGCTGACGCGCATGCGCCAACACAAACGCACTTCAAGAAAGCTGAAGTTATTAACAAATGGAAACATAAATTAAAAATGGTAGAAAAGTTAACATGGATTATAAAAATAGGTGGTAAGTATACTTACCACAGTTTTAGAAAGGGTTAAGATACGTTAAGAATGAAACAGGGGTGAAAGCGAGACGGAAAAGAGGAAAGGTTGATAGTAGATCCTTTTCAGTTATTGCTTGTTTTCGGGAGGAGTTTACTTATTCTTTTTTTAAGCTATTCAGCAATAACTACTTTATCTCGGTGTAGATGTAGATGTAGTTAATTTACGTTGCACTAGAGCTGCACAATGTCTTTATCTCGGAAAAGAAGCAGTTTAATATATATGCTAAAATTATAAAAGAAATCTTGATAGTTACAGATATTTTATTTTTGTTCGAAAAAATGCTGGAATGAAAGGACTTACGTACCAGTTTTTTCTCTTTTCCGTCTTGCAATATAAGGGCTTTCACCCATGGAATGAAATTAAGCATAATAAGGCCTTTAATTAAAAGAGTTAATTATTGAAAACTCTTCAAAAAATTGGCTTGATAAAAAAAAAATTATTTTTAAACATATTTTTATCACTTAAATTATAATTTTTTTATTTCAAAGATGGTCTTTTTATTTAACATTTTTATCTACACGTTGGAATCTTGATGGAAGAATGTTGGTGTCTTTGGACCCTTGCGGTTACATTTTAGACTATTTTTAAACTAGGTTAAACACTTAAAACTGTACAGAAGCTTCAAGCCCGACGTCATAGAAAAATTCCATCATTTCCCGGACACTACCAGCAGAATTTATCGCGATATAACGGTTTAAAAGAATTTATCGTCAATCAAAATTTTCCGACTACATTAAGACTAGCTAGAGCAGTCAAATTTTAACCGAAGCTAAACGCTGGATTACAATACCATTTGCAATAATTTCCTGTAGGTTACAATTTGAATTATTGCTTAAAAAAATTTAACACCGGTTGAAAAGACCACTTTCTGATTTACTAGAGTGATTTACTAACATTAAAAGGGCACCTTCAAGCTTGACGACGATGCAAACATCAATCATTTTCTGCTCTCAACTATCAGAATTTATCACCATATTATCGCAAAACTAATTAATAGCTGTTGAAAATTTTGATCACTCTCTGATAAACTAGAGTATTTATACCTCATCTTGAGCTCTAAGCCTAATTAATGACAAATTAAATAATTAGAATTTTTCGGCATATTTGCTTCAAGCAGAATTTATCGCCACATTATTACTACAAGAAATTTACAGTCAATCAAAGTTTCAGCAACTCCCCGCTTAGTTAGAGTGCTTACACTATAGATGAAAGTCTGTATTGAATACATATCAAGTTTCATACATTTTCTGAACATTGCAAGCATGTTTCATAACCATATAATAACCATAAAGTATTTATCCACAATACGAATTCACTTAGACGGAAAAAGTAAGTTTGAATCCCAAAAATTTTTTTGACGTATTTTTATACCTGGTGTGTAAAGTTTTAGCTCTAAACAATGTCGACAGAAAAGCGAAAAAGAACTACCAATAAAGATTTAAACAGGAAAGACTAAATAACTGAAATCATTGCAAAAGTTTCTCAGATTTACTAAAATTAAATACTGAGTCCCTATTCAAAAATATCTCACCCACGTTACATTTAGATTAAATTACCTTACATACCAATAATCTTAACAAACTAAAAAAATTAATTATTTCCAAAATGTAATAGTCAGAAGAATAGGTATACTACCATGCTATATATAAAACAAACACATATACACTGTACTATATATATATACTGTGATTTTATATTGTTTTTATATTTAAAGCTTATACTGAAACCCTTATGTCGTTAATTGCTCAATTTTATAAAAAGCTCTCAAATGTATCACTGCTAATTACTAATATAATCTTCGATACTGAAATATTAAAAGAAGACTTAAAAACTATAGCTCACTTTTTCACAAGTGATGCAATTCTTTCAAATAAATTTTACTCTGAATATTAGATTTTAGAAAAAAAAAAAAGGCCTGCTCTAGGTTAAATAACTTCACTATATGTTCATGGCGCTGCAATCGATTTTAATTGATAAATATATTGGCACTGCGATCGACATAACCGGGGAAAGTTATGATAATGAGGCTTTCAATGGTTTTAACTTTCGGGAAATAAGTAAGATCGTTTTAAAGTCTATTTTCTTAAACTCACAAATATATTTTGGAAGTTTGAAATAGGTATGCCATGTAATTGTTTTGATGCATTTTAATTTCAGGTGCATGGTAGGACCTAGTACAGCTTTGAGATGCTCTTTAGTTTGCCCACTTTTTCTCATCAGTGTGGTAAGTTCTTGGATATATTTTGAGCATTCTATGTGAAACAGTCAATAAGACACAAAATATCAATAAACGTGGCAAAATGTTTGGGATAAAAAAAAACAAGATCTTTATATTTAAAAAGTGAATAAAGTGTGCAAGTGACATTTTCAGATGCATTTATTGAAAAGAGGCTAATGTATTAGATTTAAAGTGAAAGGAAAAATGAGGTTGTCAAATTAGCCATGCTCAAACTTATGCCACTACTTTTTATTTTCTTTCATCCTGTTTCTGATGCGACAAATACATTTATGACTCGCCCGTTCCAAAAGAGTTAAACCCACACTTTAATAAATTTAAACAGGCAATTTCAGAAAATATCAAACCTATGCAATTTTTCTTTATTAAGCTTTTATTTCTTAGAAACTGATTATGAATTGTAATATTTAGTTTACCTTTATACAAATTTCTCAATACCGCAAACTGGTTGAATCATTTGGCACAAAATGTTTGATTAAATTTTGTTAATTTTTAGAGTTTCTAAAAATCCTCGTAAATATTATGCTACCAATCCTTTAAGTTCCCTGATGTCATTCCAGGAATCATGCCGTGTGTTATCAGGCTTCATGGCAATTTTAACTCATGCGCTCTTCAAGGGATTTATCAAAGGTATTGTGGACGGTAGAGTAATGTTGTACATGCTCATAGGTTGGGGTAAATTCAATTCAAATTATGAACTCTCTTATTCTAACTTTGTTCATCTGCATCAAATATATCTTTCGTAATCTTTTAATATTTTCTTAATGACAGTACTGTATTGAAAAGGATTGGCCGGGATATCCTGGTTGGCAATTCGCCGGACTCTAGTTTGTGAGAACGGCAGATCGAATCCTGATGACCGAAGACTCCCCACGCAATAAATGGTGATTGGTACACGTTAAATCTGTCGGGTCGCATAGTCCGCCTTGCTCCCATAACAATACTTCTGGAGGTACTTAAATGGAGATTGATCGTTCTCTGGTTCAGGTCAAAATTATGATCTGAGGATGAATGAATGACTGTGCAATTGGGTACGCCCTATATACGGATGTGATGTATTGTTGTGCCTGAAGTCTAATTTTTGTCCATAGATGGCGCAACTGAAAAACAAAAACAATCGCACTCCTTGCCTTATTGGCTAACGACAACAACAACATTGAATAGGATGCATTTTGATGAACAATAAAAACAGTCTACTTTTGTCAAACTTATATGAAATATGTGCTTGGAATTCATCATATTTGACAATGCAGTATGGGTGGGCCATTTGGACTTTTTTTTTAGATTCCTTAATAATAACCTATTCTTTGATTTGGACTGCCAGTTTTCCCCCCAATTACTTCTAAATCTAATTCCGCAGAATCGAGCTATTATTTTTATTGGCCTCGTTTTTCGACTGGTGAACAGCTATAACAAGAAAACGTGAAGTCAAGGGCTTTGACAATTAAAATTTAGTTAATATATTTGCATTCATTAAATTACGTAAGTTTTAGAATATTTGAAAATTCACTTTATAAATAATAAATATAACTTATTTGGTCTTGTTCTTAAAAAATTTCCATTTAAGTTTTACGCTGATAAAATTTGTGCAATGTTATAATATTTATTTTTGATTTAAATGGGGAGAAATATTTTTTAACGCAGTTAAGAAATAAACTGGAAGTATAAAAAAAGTATTGCAATTTTAATATGATACTAATAATACATTTTTAATTATAAAAATTTTAATTATTATAATTCAAAATTCTGAAGAAAAAAGAAACAGTTGGAGAAATTATAAGAAAAATAAATGTTGACATCGCGTGCGTTAAAGAAAATGTCACATTTAGAGGTATCGCTGAGGTTTAATAACATGATTACGTTAAAAAAGTTTAGTTTATTATTCAACTTCAAAATACCGTAATATTTAATTAAATACTAATATTTCTCATTTTTTTATGGGGTTTTGTTATAAGAACACATGAATTCTCAAACAAATTATGAATTGTATGCCATGATAAATTTTATTAATATGAATTTTAGTAAAAGAGCTTAAGATAATTCAAATCCGTTTTTTATGAAAACTGCTTAAATTTTACTAAAGTTAGTTTTCTTTGACAAAATTAACGTAAATACACTTCTTTATTTTATTTACGTTTACAGAATCACCTTTGGTTTGAGTTGGAGTTATTGTTGCATCGACATCCAATTACGGCCATGAAGACAGGTAATTATTGTGTTATGTAACATTACTCGTGTATTTTTTATTTACTTATTTATTTTTATTTTTTCATTTCCCATATAGAGTAAAATTAAAGAGTAAACTAATTTATCCAACATATTACTCATGTATTATCATTTGTGTGTATTTCTCATACTGTGAAAGACTAAAGAAGTTAAACAGCTATGTAATTAAGGTGATAACATGAGTTCAAGTTATCTTACATATTTATAACACGTGTCCAAATTTCTGATTTACTATATTTAATATACTGTTTAAATACTAAAGAAATTGAACTTCTATGTATTGAACGTGACACCGTCAGTTCATGTTATCTAACATGATACATTAATATTTTAATTTTTGTGCATCTCTCTTACCGTGAAAGACTAAATAAGTTTTTCTTCTTAGATATTGAACGTGATATCAAGAGTTCTGACATATTAATCGTGTATTTTCATGTTAGCATGTAACAAGAAATTCAACGTCTTATGTTCTTATGTATGGAACATGACACAGGGAGTACAAGTTATCTGACGCGTATTTCCATTTTTGCGCATTTCTCTTACCGTGAAAGAGTAAATAAGTTCCACGTCTTAAATATTGAACGTGACACCGCGAGTTCTGACATATTAATCATGTATTTTCATTTTAACATGCTTTATATACTGTTTAAAAACTAAAAAATTCAACGACTTATGTTATTGAGCGTGACAATATGAGTTCATGTTATCTGACATATTACAGGTGTATTTCCATATTTGTATATTTCATATACTGTTTTAAACTAAATAAGTTCAACATCTTAGATATTTTGCGTGACACCGTGAGTACAAATTATCTGACATATTACAAGCATATTTCCATTTTTGCATATTTCACATACTGTTTAAAACTGAATAAGTTCAACGTATTTAACGTGACACCGTGAGTTCAAGCTTTTCGACTCATTACTCGTGCATTTTCATTTGTGTACATAGTGTGAAAGACTAGAGTTCCTCTATCTAATTGTAGTTAGAGAGACGATTCCATCAAAGACATAGAGGCGGTAAAAAGGAGAGATAGTCGAATGAATTACCATACTTAGCGACTCTCCGATCACATTCCGTGTTGGAATTGTTTTTGCTTGGTCGACAATTTTCTTTTAGTTTTTGATTTTAGTAGGATGTGATGTTTGAGTTATGATATGTTAACCCTTTAGTGGGTGAATTTATTTCTCGTAAAGGTAAATTAAAGAATTTTTGAAATTGAAATTCATATAAGAATAGTAATTGATACAAGAAAAACTCATTGAGCTTATAAAAGATTAATTTAAATTTTAATCCCATTTTTTTTGGTGGTAAGTATATTTATCATGACCTATTGGGATTTTATTGACTATTATATTTATTTATTTATAAAAAAAATTTTATAAACGCTACAAACTTCTGAAGTAATTAAATATGCATTTTATAACTTTTATACGTTTTCTTTTACTAAAAAATGGTTACCAATTTTATTCAAACTGTTCGGTTGAGTCTAAATTCAATAAGTACATCCAAAAGATTGGGGTTTAAATTGGGCCCTGGCCACAAACAGTCATTGAGAGAGAGTTCATTGACCTCGTGTGCCGCAGCGTCAAACACAATTCTTAACGATGTTGTTAAACTTTCTTTTTTAACGGCCATATGAGGTAAGTAAAATATAGGTCTTTCCCGTTCATCCTGTATACTATCAGGTTTAATTATTTCTATAATGCCTTGACTTAAATAATCCTGTATAATTTCACGGTATCTATCATAGAGATCCGGGTCATTCTTAAATCTTTTCCATAAGCTTCGGAAACGTTGTTTCGCTAAAGAATAATTATCAGCAAGTTCATTATAGTCTTTTCTGAATGGAAGTTGTACTATGTAACGACCGTTTTTGAATTCAACAGTTTCATTAAATATTTTCATGGCCTGATCTTTCTCTTGTAAAATGGGATCGTCTTTAATCCCAAGCCCCTCCAAATCAAAAAACAATTTTAGTGTATCTTGTTGCGAATCATCAATAGTTATTCAAAGTGAGACATTACGACAAGAATACTACAACTTACACCAGATGTAAAAGAAAAATTATAAGACGAACCACTCTTTTTAAAAAGAGATGATTTATTTTTATTTATTTCAATTATCGCTAAAGGCGATTTCAGAAGTTTTATTTTTAATTAGACGGAGCTACAAATGAGCCGTCTGTCATTACGGAAGTTACAGGATCTTCTGCCGGTTGGGGCGCTTACGCGCATGGGCCAACACAAACGCACTTCAAGAAAGCTGAAGTTATTAACAAATGGAAACATAAATTAAAAATGGTAGAAAAGTTAACATGGATTTTAAAAATTGGTGGTAAGTATACTTACCACAGTTTTAGAAAGGGTTAAGATACGTTAAGAATGAAACAGGGGTGAAAGCGAGACGGAAAAGAGGAAAGGTTGATAGTAAATCCTTTTCAGTTATTGCTTGTTTTTGGGAGGAGTTTACTTATTCTTTTTTTAAGCTATTCAGCAATAACTACTTTATCTCGGAAAAGAAGCAGTTTAATATATATGCTAAAATTATAAAAGAAATCTTGATAGTTACAGATATTTTATTTTTGTTCGAAAAAATGCTGGAATGAAAGGACTTACGTACCAGTTTTTTCTCTTTTCCGTCTTGCAATATAAGGGCTTTCACCCATGGAATGAAATTAAGCATAATAAGGCCTTTAATTAAAAGAGCAAATTATTGAAAACTCTTCAAAAAATTGGCTTGATAAAAAAAAAATTATTTTTAAACATATTTTTATCACTTAAATTATAATTTTTTTATTTCAAAGATGGTCTTTTTATTTAACATTTTTATCTACACGTTGGAATCTTGATGGAAGAATGTTGGTGTCTTTGGACCCTTGCGGTTACATTTTAGACTATTTTTAAACTAGGTTAAACACTTAAAACTGTACAGAAGCTTCAAGCCCGACGTCATAGAAAAATTCCATCATTTCCCGGACACTACCAGCAGAATTTATCGCGATATAACGGTTTAAAAGAATTTATCGTCAATCAAAATTTTCCGACTACATTAAGACTAGCTAGAGCAGTCAAATTTTAACCGAAGCTAAACGCTGGATTACAATACCATTTGCAATAATTTCCTGTAGGTTACAATTTGAATTATTGCTTAAAAAAATTTATCACCGGTTGAAAAGACCACTTTCTGATTTACTAGAGTGATTTACTAATATTAAAAGGGCACCTTCAAGCTTGACGACGATGCAAACATCAATCATTTTCTGCTCTCAACTATCAGAATTTATCACCATATTTTCGCAAAACTAATTAATAGCTGTTGAAAATTTTGATCACTCTCTGATAAACTAGAGTATTTATACCTCATCTTGAGCTCTAAGCCTAATTAATGACAAATTAAATAATTAGAATTTTTCGGCATATTTGCTTCAAGCAGAATTTATCGCCACATTATTACTACAAGAAATTTACAGTCAATCAAAGTTTCAGCAACTCCCCGCTTAGTTAGAGTGCTTACACTATAGAAGAAAGTCTGTATTGAATACATATCAAGTTTCATACATTTTCTGGACATTGCAAGCATGTTTCATAACCATATAATAACCATAAAGTATTTATCCACAATACGAATTCACTTAGACGGAAAAAGTAAGTTTGAATCCCCAAAATTTTTTTGACGTATTTTTATACCTGGTGTGTAAAGTTTTAGCTCTAAACAATGTCGACAGAAAAGCGAAAAAGAACTACCAATAAAGATTTAAACAGGAAAGACTAAATAACTGAAATCATTGCAAAAGTTTCTCAGATTTACTAAAATTAAATACTGAGTCCCTATTCAAAAATATCTCACCCACGTTACATTTAGATTAAATTACCTTACATACCAATAATCTTAACAAACTAAAAAAATTAATTATTTCCAAAATGTAATAGTCAGAAGAATAGGTATACTACCATGCTATATATAAAACAAACACATATACACTGTACTATATATATATACTGTGATTTTATATTGTTTTTATATTTAAAGCTTATACTGAAACCCTTATGTCGTTAATTGCTCAATTTTATAAAAAGCTCTCAAATGTATCACTGCTAATTACTAATATAATCTTCGATACTGAAATATTAAAAGAAGACTTAAAAACTATAGCTCACTTTTTCACAAGTGATGCAATTCTTTCAAATAAATTTTACTCTGAATATTAGATTTTAGAAAAAAAAAAAAGGCCTGCTCTAGGTTAAATAACTTCACTATATGTTCATGGCGCTGCAATCGATTTTAATTGATAAATATATTGGCACTGCGATCGACATAACCGGGGAAAGTTATGATAATGAGGCTTTCAATGGTTTTAACTTTCGGGAAATAAGTAAGATCGTTTTAAAGTCTATTTTCTTAAACTCACAAATATATTTTGGAAGTTTGAAATAGGTATGCCATGTAATTGTTTTGATGCATTTTAATTTCAGGTGCATGGTAGGACCTAGTACAGCTTTGAGATGCTCTTTAGTTTGCCCACTTTTTCTCATCAGTGTGGTAAGTTCTTGGATATATTTTGAGCATTCTATGTGAAACAGTCAATAAGACACAAAATATCAATAAACGTGGCAAAATGTTTGGGATAAAAAAAAACAAGATCTTTATATTTAAAAAGTGAATAAAATGTGCAAGTGACATTTTCAGATGCATTTATTGAAAAGAGGCTAATGTATTAGATTTAAAGTCAAAGCAAAAATGAGGTTGTCAAATTAGCCATGCTCAAACTTATACCACTACTTTTTATTTTCTTTCATCCTGTTTCTGATGCGACAAATACATTTATGACTCGCCCGTTCCAAAAGAGTTAAACCCACACTTTAATAAATTTAAACAGGCACTTTCAGAAAATATCAAACCTATGCAATTTTTCTTTATTAAGCTTTTATTTCTTAGAAACTGATTATGAATTGTAATATTTTCATACCACATAGAAATACTAAAAACAAATGCACATCCGACAATAGCCAATATTTTATTCGATAATTGCAAATTCCTCTATAAGTGATTTTTTTTTTTTTTGTTAATTTTTTTTTTTTTTTTTTTTTTTTTTTTTTTTTGTCCTGCAGAGTTTTCTTTAGGAATTTGCTGTAACTTAACTTCGCCTCAAATTAAAAGATTTGAAGTGGTCCAAGAGCTTAAGTGAGTTTTATTAATATTTTTATAATAAAATAAATGTAGGGGAGATTTCCGTATCGTAATATGTGACAGAATAATGGCCAAGTCTTGGCAACTTCTGGGCAGCGGCCCACAAGAAACTAAAAAAAAAAAACATCACAGAAAGGGACAAACTCGAAATGTATAACGCGTAGCCATCCCCGGGAAAACAACTACATGTTTTTTTTCTTTTTTTTTAAATTTGCAAGTGCAAGCTTATAATAGAAAATAAAACACTAAGCTTTTAAATTGCTTCAATTACTTTGTTATTAACAACAGCTGTATATAATTTCGTAATTCTAGCTTAAATATTTATAGAAATATGAACATTTATGTAATAAAAAAAATCTGTCGTACGTTTTTTTCAATAACTTTAAAAATATTCAGTAAACTTAAACAAAATTTTTGGGGCAATTTAAAATTAAATACAAAACTTTTGTTATAAAATTTGAAGAAAGTTTCAACTACGCAAGATTTGAGTATTTAAAGTAGTTCTTTTTTACTGCGCATGCACAAAAAAAAATTACAAAAAATAAATAAATAAATAAAAAAAATTATGTTTGGTTTTTTTTAAATTTTGTAGTGAACCGTATTTAGCGACTAATGAAAAAAGTCTTATTTGAATATCTTAAAAATGTTACAAATTCCGAGCAATTTTCTATGTACTTTTTAAAATAAAGTTCAAAATAATCAGAAGTTCTCCGCAAATTTTATATTCTTTTTGCTGTCTTATTATAAGATATTGTCATTTGCAATACTACAAAATAAAATTTTTGGAAAACCTCTCATCATCTGCAGCTTTATTATAAAAAAAAAATTCAAAAACTTTATTAAAAATTGCTCGAAACTTTTCACGTTTTAAAGATATTCAAATAAGGCTTTTTTTCATTAGTTGCCAAATACGATTCACTACAAAATTATGAAGAAAAAAAATTAAAATTTTTTCGTTTATGCACTGTAATAAAAAACTACTTATCTTGCGTAGTTTTAAGCGAACTTTTTTCAAATTTTAAATCAAAATTTCTTTATTTAGTTCAAAATTGCTTCAATCATTTTGTTTAACTTTACTTAATATTTTTAGAAGTTATAGCAAAAAAATTTTGTTTTTTTAAAAAAATTTTTAATATCTGCTTACCTGCCAACTTTTCCGCATTTGGCGGAAGATTTTATTTCTACATTTTAAGTGGTAGTAAAATGTATTGCTTTCTATGTATTCCTTGCATTTATAAACTTAATTTATAATCTTTTTGACCACGACTATTTTTAAAAAAAATTAAGCATATATATTAATATGCAATACCATCGTGGTAGTCCACATAAGCCTCCTCAAAATACAGCACATGTTTCTGCCTAAAATTGTAATTTAAATTCCATTTTACTACCACTGGGGAAAATCATCCTCGAAAGGATTGAAAGTTGGCAGGTATGTATCTGTATAAGTATTTAAACTAACTAGTTCAGCAAAATTTTATATGGTCATTACGAATAATAACTAACGTAATTGATGCAAGTAACAAGTTTATTGCTTGATTTCCTGGCATAGGGTGTTCCAAAATACTTATTTTCCTCAGTAATTTATTATCGGTTCCTGAAAGCTTTCAACTTTATTATTAAGTTTGAAAAATTGCATGAACTAAACAACTCTCAAGTTACGAAATAATTCTCTTAATATTTCTTGAGAAATTTAAAATAATGTCAAAAACTGAAAGTGTCTCTTCAATTATTGCAGGGCAGTGTATGTTCAACATTAATCCCACCCATGTAGAGTGTACCACAAAAAGAAACGGACCACCCTGAATAACTTTTGTTCTAATGTTCGGATCTAAACGTTCTAGGACTCATTCTTAATGGTTCGAGGGGATGACTAGGCTGATTAATTTGTTCAGACGGTATTTTAAGTTACGAAATCAGTCACAAAAACGTGCTTTCTCTGAATAAACGTACTTTTTTTTAAAACAGGTTTGGATTTCTTACCCTCAAAAATGAAGGTGGTAGACCCAATCTGGAAAATATTGTCCTTAAGAGGGGTCCAAAGTTTATACCCCTTAATGTTAATTTTATTTTTTGCGTACTTCACCATATCTCGAGAACTTTGTAAACAAATAGAAATCTTTTTGTACGGAACTATAAAATTCATATACAGTCAAACCCCGATATAGTGAACCTTCAAGGGATCGAAATTTTGGTTCACTATATCCGTACTGCAAAAAATTTTAGTTTGTTTTTCTGAACTGTTCCTTTTTATTACACATTATTTATTATGACCAATAAAAAGAAAGACAAAAATGATGAAACAATTTTGAGTAACAAAAAAATGTGTTAACTTTTATATTTAATTACTCTTCCGTACAAAAAAATTTAGGGATGGGAAGCTGAGATAGAAGACAAGAATAAAATGCTGCATTCCACCCTATAAGATGGTTTTAAAAATCAGTATATTTATGTAGAAATTTCAGAATTACCGAAAATTAAAGAAAAGAAAATCAGTCGAAGACTGAAAAAAGTTCATAATAACCATTTTCCTCTTTTCTTTTGGTTTACTATAGCCACAGAAAATAATATAAGTGTACAGTAAGACACGGGAGCGAACATTTAGTTCACTATAACCGGGAGTTCATTATGAACCATGTTCACTATAGCGGGGTTTGACTGTATTCAACGATAATTCCATGCAATTAAATAGATTTTAGTTGATATTTATTATTTTTCATTATTTTATTAAATAATAGTCGAAAAAATTTCGAGTTCATATAAATTTTTTGAAGTGTCATTCATTTACAGGGAAACATCATTTTAAAGGATGTAATTTTACATGGCAACATACAAAATTCTAGTGAGATCGGTTAAATAGTTCCTGAGAAATTGAATTTTAAACGTACTTCTTTAAATTTCAATTTTTCAAGAACTAATCAACTAATTTCGCCAAAATATTATATTTGCCATGCAAATTTACATACATAATTAAAACGTACTTTATTGGTTGAATAGTTCTTAAGAAATCGAATTTTAAGAAAGTCATATATTTAAAACTCGATTTTTCTGGAACAAATAAGGCAATGAAAGAATGAAAAAAAAAAATTGGATAAATATGACAACCAAAGCTAACGTCTTCAGGGTGTACCAGCTCCGGAAGTCATAAAAGCAAAACCTTTTCTATCGAGAGAGCAAGACAAAATTCTAAAATTGCCCTCTCTGTACCCCAAAGATTTAGCCAAAGTGCAGGAAAAGAAAAGAATACATAATATTCAATATAAAATACAGAATACAATATGAAATGCCATACAAAAATACAAACAACGATTTTTCTGGAATTATTCAACCGATTTAACCCAAATTTTGCATTTTCTCTTGTGAAATTCTAAATATTCTTGAGTTGAATAGAAGAAACTGAAGCAAAACAAAACTGCAAACTGATTTCATTTATAGCTCCTACCATCGCCTTTATCATGGGTGAAAGCCCTTATATAGCAAGACGGAAAAGAGAAAAACCTGGTACGTAAGACATTTCATTCCAGCATTTTTTCGCAAAAAATAAAATATCTGTAACTATCAAGATTTCTTTTAAAATTTTAGCATATATATAAAATTGCTTCTTTTCGAAGATAAAGTAGATATTGTTGAATAATTTAAAAAAAGAATAAGTAAACTCCTCCCCAAAACTAGCAATAACTGAAAAGGTTTCACTACCAGTCTTTCCTATTTTCCGTCTCGCTTTCACCCCTGGTCTTTATACCTTCCAGATATCAATATACACTTTGAGTGGGATTTCTAAATTAAAATCCGAACTGAACTTGTTGCATGTCTACTTTAGTCTCCATAAATCTGAAGTTAATAGTTTGTTTTTTCACTTCTGTACAGTAGCTTAAATAATATTAATGTTTTATAAAAAGTACCACTTTCATTAATAAACTTTTTTTCACTAAATTATAAAGGAAACAAACTTTTGTGAAAGGAGTTAAATTACAAATAATATTTTAAACAAAATAACTACCAAATATTTAAAGTGGTAGTTATGGCTTACGTTAATTAGACCAATTGCTCCGCTTTCAGCAAAAGTTTCATAAAATGAAAGCGAATATAAAAGGTAATACTACTAAATAATTATTTTCGCTTGAAGTCTCGCCCCGAAATGTCTGCTAAAAATATGCATTATATGTCAGGCTTTGTATGTTTATATATTTTGGTGAACAAAATAATTCAAAATTAAATTTATTTAACCAAAAATAACTTTAACTTCGCCTACCACTGGAAAATAATTTTTTACAAAGACGCATCCCTGCAATTAAAACAGGGCTGTTTCTAGTGAACCATAAAATTCAAAGTAAAAAGCAAAACATCAAAATAAGTACTGGACAACAACAAAAAAAAAAAAAAGATAAAACATGTATATTAAGTCTAAACCAGGGATGGGCAAACTACGGCCCGCGAATAGAATTTTAACTTGTCCATCCGTGGCGAATATAAACAATTTATATTATATATCCATTTTCTTGTCTACTTTGCTTAAAGCTATTTTTGTTCTTTCTTTTTTAACAAAGTAAGGATGATCTTTTTACTTTCTCTCTTTTTGTTCTGCAAAACATAAAATGATGGAAATAGCTACCACAGACAACTTCAATTACTAAAATAAGAGCAAAAGTTCTTTATAAAATAGCCGTAGGATGGAGGCAAGGCAATGAACCCAATATCTTTCTCGAGGAGCAGAATCACCGAATCTAATATAGGTGAATTGTACTTAACATGTGGCAGACAGCGTATTTTAAGCTCCAACTAATGGATTTTTTCTCCAGCGTGAGTTTTAACATTAATTATTGCGTACGGAAAGATTGCACACACATAATGTTATTGTAAACATTGATAAAATTATTAAATGTATAAAATAGCTAGAGCTTCTTGGAGATATTTGAAAAATTCTTTAACTCCAAAATGGCTACTAAAAAACGCATAATTGATTCAGAGTCCCGTGCATTCAATGGTGAATGGACTTAGAAATATTTTTTTTTTACAGTTCCAAAAAATAAACCAGTATGTCTTATCTGCATGAAGCTGTAGCAGTTTTTAAAGAATAAAACATTAACGGACATTTTACAGTCAAACACAAGAATGCTAACTACGAAGCAATGTCTGAACGTTATAAAAGACAAAATGCAGAAAATCTTCTTAAAGAATTTTCAGGCCGACTAAATTTTTTTAAGAAGATAAACTATGTCCGGGAAGCAGCTACGCATGCAAGTTACATTGTAGCATACAATATTGCTATAAATAATAAATCTCTTGGTGATGGAGAGATTGTTAAACAATTAATGCTCCAAGTTTGTGACGTTTTGTGTCCAGACATGAAAATTAATTTTGAGGCTGTACGCTTATCGCAAAAAACTATGACTTTTAGAATCGAAGCCATCGATAAAAATTTGACATCACAATTAGAGTCAAAAAATGCACAATTTAACCAATATCACAAATAACAATGTTAACCCTCATCTATGGAAAGGTACCCCGCTATAAGTTTGAGTAACATGTTTTATATACTAGTGAGTTGGGATTGTTTTTTTTGTAGTGGTAGACACACTACAAGAATTACAATTTCATGAAAAAGTTACGAATCTTATGACTTTCTATACTTATTTTAGTCAATACAAATTTTGCTGCAATGAAAAGGACGCCATTTCTAAATGCTGTCTTCGAAATATACAGACAGTTTTGCCATGTCAAATCTTCCAAAACTGTTGCTGCCAAAAGAAATATTGTTTACACAGAGTCAATGCTGAAGATCTCGTATAATTTTGTCCTCTATCTGTAACAGACATTAAAAGACATCATTCTGTAAAATTTGTGTTTCAAGCTGACAAATAAAATTTGTATACATATACCATTAAAAAAGTATGTCCAGGGCAGCCTGGTTGACAGGGCGCTGGACAAATGTTTGCGAGAATGGGAGTTCGAATCCAGCCGGCCGAAGTTTCCCCGTGAAGTAAATGGTGACTAGTGTACGTTAAATCTGTCGGGTCTCAAAGTCCTCCATGTACCCACGACAAATCAATACCCCTGAGGGTACTGAATTGGAGATTGATGGTTCTGTGGTTCAGGTCAAAATTACGATCTGTTGATGTATGAATAGGTCCTCCCTATAAACGGGTGTGGCAGAAGTCGAATTCTTTGGCATAGATGACGCCACTGGAAAACAAGAACTATCTGCCTTAATGGCCAACAACAACAATGTGCTTTTGTATGTATGTTGATACTTTTCATAAAATGATGTTCCAAAAATATGAAACATATGCGTCCTGTAAAACTTTTGATTAATATACGTTTCTGTACTGTTAAATTTCTTTGGGCCATAAAGCCTATTACCACAGTATCTGTGTTAGCAGATCTGGTAGCTTTCTCCTCTTTTGGAGACAATTTCTCTTTGTGGTAGCTAAGTTTACGTTTTATCCTTTTCAGATCCAGGCCCAGAAACCGAGACGGAAAAGAGAAAGAACTGGTTCTAGAAGTATTTCAATAATAGATAATTTTCGGGAGGAGTTCGATTCTTAACAATAAACAATTCATACCTATCAATTTTTCCAGGGGAAAGAAGCAATTGTTCATATAAATTGTATCCAATGAATATAATTGTATGTAAAAAAATTTGGTAGCTGTGGATATTTTATTATTCCCGAAAAAAAGCTAAAATATGAAATTTATTATTTTCCAGTTTTTACTTTTTTCCGTCTTGATATATATCAACTTTTAGCCCTGTTCAGATCTGATTTCACTATTCAATTGCTCTTCGGCGATTTATATATTCCCACTCAGATGAATTAGTTAGAGCCGCTCGCGGGGCTGATGCTAGGATAATGCACGTATGAATATGATCTGACGCAACACGGTCAAGCACAGCTTGATAATTGTTTTTCTTAAGTGGTAGCTAGATTTTGAAAAAGTATACATACTTTGAAGTATTTAATATCTACTAAAAATATTTTCATTTCACTTATCGTGATATGAAAATTAAAAAAAAAATGATTTTATGCAAATATCTAGTCTTGAAAAAAAGTTCATCACAACTCCTTAATTTTTTTTCATGCTACGGTCATCCTGTATTTTGTGAGGCATCCCAATGGGTGCCCTGAGTCTGAAGAGGTTAATATTATTTTCTTTGTTTTGTAAATTTGATTTAAAATTTTTTTCCTAACTACTACATCTAAATGATTCAAAAATATATATAAAACACCACTTCATTAAAATCCTTTCGAGGTTGAGGTTGACAATGAAATATTAAAATTTCATGGCTTCTTAAATAACAAAAAAAAAAATTTTTTGATAAAAAGAAATGTGTCTGTTCATGTTTTTATCCTTGCATTTTAATGGTCTTCGTAAAGCGAAAATGTAATTGGGTGGTGGAGGTACGGGATCTCCCCATCAGCCTTGGAGGAATAGGTTTCCCTGTTAATCGAATTTTTGAATCGGTTATTATTATTTTTTTTTTATGTTTCAAAACGCAATTTAAACTATTTATTTTTTTTATTTCAGGTCATACATTTTGAAATTTTTTCATTATTATATGCGAATTTACGGTTTTGTTTTTTTACGAATATCTTTATTCTTAATTAAACTGGTCAACAAAAAAAAAAAATTTTTTTTTGGTGCCTGGGATTTTAGAACAGTTTTTAGCTATATTTGGGTTGCTGAATCTAAGTATGAAATCATTTTTTCTCTATCAGCTCTACATTTTTAAATAATTTCACTTATCTATCAATGTTAACTTATCTGTTCAATACTTTCAAGTATGAGTGACGTAAAATTTATACAAGGACTGTCAGTCATATTTTTATAACAATTGAATTAAAATAATATTAATTAAGTAATAATTTGATTATTTTATAAATAAATGCTATTACTTTAATCCAAATGTCATAAAAAGAAGACTAACGCTATGGCAAATATAACTAACTAAATATTACTGGGATCAATCGAAAGAACCGAACCGTAACAAGTGGACTTATCCTGATTTAATCTCTGCAAGGTGCCCGATTTCTCACTCAGAAGTGCCAATTTCAACGTTTTGCTAGCTACCAGAGCTCTGTGAGGACGAGTATTGTGCCTCTGATCAGCCTTCATGAAGGTGACACCACTGAAGGTGACAGTGATTATGAGGTGATATCATCAATTTTTCAACGTTTCAACCAAGATGAGCTAAATGACTTTATCATAGATCTGAACTTGTCGAACGATGCTTCTGAAGTACTGGCTTCTAGGTTGAAGAATAAAAATTTACTTGAGCCCGAAACCAGAATTACATTTTATCGCACACGAGCGAAAGATATGCTACCCTTTTTCTTTCAAGAAGAAAATTATTTTTTCACGATATTAGAGGTCTGGGAAAAATGGGTCTTCCAGAATATTTTCCGAATGATTGGCGTCTATTTATTGGCAGCTTTAACCGAAGTTTGAAATGTGATCTTCTACATAAGGGGAACAAATATGGTTCAATATCAATTGCTCACTCAACAAAAATGAAAGAAGAATAGGGTACCAAAGTTTTGGTTTTGAAGAACGTAAAGTATCATGAGCATCAATGGGTGATTTATGAAGACTTAAAAATGATAAACTTACTCTTTGGACAGCAAAGAGACTACACCAAGTATCCTTCCTTCTTAGGCCTCTGGGATAGAAAAGACAAAGCACATCACAGGGTAAGAAAATAGTGGCCTAAGAGAGAAAACTTGGACATTGGGGAAAAGAATATCATTAATAACCCCTTAGTTGCACGAGATAAAATCATCTTTCCTTCACTGCATATTAAGCTGGGTCTTATGAAGCAGTTTGTAAAGGCTCTTGACAAGAATGGATCATGCTTTGCATATATAGGGGAGGAAATGCCTCAGTTGAGTACAGAAAAAATTAAAGCTGGAATATTTGATGGTCGACAAATAAGGCAACTGATTAAAGACCCCGCCTTTGTAAATTCGATGAATGAGGTTGAGAGAAAAACTTGGACTTCCTTTGTTGCAGTTATCAGAAAATTTCTGGGCAAACGCAAAGCTGAAAACTATGTTGAACTAGTAAACAAGATGCTTGATAGTTTCAGATCCTTTGGGTGTAACATGAGCATTAAGGTGCTCTATTTATACAACCACTTAGACTATTTTCCTGATAATTTAGGAGACACTAGTAAGGAGCAAAGTGAAAGATTTCACCAGGATATTATAATTATGAAGGACAGCTACCAAGGGAAGATGGGATACCCATACCATGGTAGATTACTGCTGGTTTTCAGAATGGAATTGTGCCAAAATACATTCAAGAATGTCACGGAAAATAAGTTTCCGAAGTGTTTAGCGAGTAATTGTCTTAATTGATGACTTTTCTCTTTCTTTGTATCTAATAATATTTGTATGATAGAATAAAAATTCCGTGTTTAGTATGTTTGTTTAATCCATAGATTTCATTTAAAATAGTGTAACGTATGGTTCACTAAAGTAATATATCTTAAAAACTCGAGCTGTCACACAAAAACTAATGTTATATTTGAATTCAGGGCATTGGCATCAAAACCACAGTTGACAATTGTTATTGGTCTTTATATTGACCAATTTTACAACAAAAAAAAATAAATTTTAATAAAATTGTATTTTTAAACAAATATTAAAAAAAAAATTAAAAATATTGAAATTCTAAAAAAAATTATTAGTATTGCCTAGATCAGCAGTTCCCAAATGGTGTTCCACGGAACCCTAGGGTACCGTTAAGAATTACAGGGGTTCCACTAGTTAGTACTTTTTATAGCCGCATTCGACTTCACCACCCAATTGGAACATTCTGCTTCTGCATCCTAGAGCCCAAAGTCTAGATTAATGGTTCCCAATTGGTGTTCCGGGGAGCCCTATGGTTCCGTGGAAAAGTTACAGCTGTTACACGAGATAATACTTTTATAACCACCCAACTAGAACATTCAACTTCTGCACCCTAAAACACAAGGGTCTAAGAAAGAAGTTCCCAAATGGTGTTCCGTTGAACCCTAGGGTTCCATTAAGAGTTACAGGGGATCCACGAGTTAGTACTTTTTATAGTAAGTGATAAGTTTCAAATCCTCAGATTGTATTTAGATACAATCGATAATTTATCTACCGTTTCGGTTGCCTTTATGAAATTAATTCTGAGAAAATACCAATAAAATAGAAATGACATTTTTTAAAAGAAAATATAATATTTCTCATTACAATGTAATGAATAAATTATGAAAAGGACAAGCGTTCATAAAATATTGCATTAGTATACCTCATCACGCTTTTTCGATCAAAATAGTTATCTTCTTTAATAAAGAAATATGTTTCCTTAGTAACCCATTTCAACGTTTGTAGCAGTTTTTCTAAATTTTCATTTCAAAATAAACCATAAATCGGCTTATTTCAACTTAAATATATTATTTATATCAAATTATTTATTTTCAATTTAAACATTAAAAACGAATTCTAAATTTAGCAAAAGAACCAGAAATTTAATTTTCGGATATTAATGATAAAACGATAAAAAAATTTCCTTCTTCTAGTTAAATATTTTAAAAATAGTGTTTGAAAGGCTATAACTTTCACTATTACCTTGAAAAAATTTATTTATAAAGTCGGGGTTCCGCTGAAAGAAAGTGAATTATCTAGGATTCCGTAGCCGAAAAATATTGGGAACTGTTGACCTAGATTCAATCACTAAAACAGTCTAAATTAATTTGTACGACCTCCTCTTCCATTTTAACGACCATTTTTAAAAAATCCAAGAATCGATTCATTAAACCGTTCATTTTAGTGAATCGATTGGCACATCTCTAAACTTAAACTTTAACTATATAAAATATCTGGGCACCTGAGGAAGCTTGCTCTGTGTTGTGCTTCGTTAAGGTTGTGGCTTACTGTTGAGAGTTATATAAGCCAATTAATTGTTTAGAAAGAGTGGTGGATAAAAATCTACTAAATTTAATTTATTAAACCAAGAATCACAATTAATAATCTACCACTTGAAAATATTTATTCGCTGTTCGGGGGGGACAAGTTGTTTTCTTTGTGTATATAAATAAAACTATTTGTGTGTGTTCTTTATTGCATTAATTTCTTCAAACCATTTTAGTAACGATAATGATATTAAAAATTTACACAAATTATGGGTTTCTAATAATCTTGGCTTAGCCAGTCATCGGAGACCCCTGTGGCGATACGAACAAACTCAGTGCCGGTCACCGGTGAGCCCCATGGCATTCAACGTGTTAAAAAGAAAATTACAAATGTTCTAAACAAATTCATTAGCTTCAAGCTTGTACGGCAGTTGAGAAATGATTTTCTTAGAGGTAGCAACATAAGTGTTCAGACGTCACTTCGGTACTCATCAAAAAACTTTTGTCTTTTCAAGCGAGTCCAGGATTCCTTTTTACGTTGTTGTAGACTGTGAAATGACGTCAACAAGTGCTGCTTCGAACAACTCTTGTAATATTCAATCAAATAATTCATTGTATTTAACAAGTTTGTAGTAACTTACTTAGTTATTTTTAAGAGCGATGTCCAATTTTGCTTGCATTTTTTTAGGATTTTTACTTTCTCAACATAGGTGGCAAGTTTAGTTTTATTCATTTTCTCATCTATTTCATTCTGTCTATCGAATTTTGAATTACCCTGCATTGCACAGTTTTCTTTTCTCAATTATCTTGACGACAATGGTTATTACGCTTGCTCAATGTTGTGTGTTAGTAGACTTACAGAATAAACAGTTATTTAACATGTTGAGTGCCACACTAAATTTACATGCCTTGGCCATCTGGCCGCGACGGTAAATAACTACAAAATAAATTTGCAAATATTCGAAATATATTGCTAGTTTCGTTCGTTCGTTGTTTTGGAACTGGGCACCTGAGGCCTAAATGGCCCTTATCCCATTCATCGTGAAATATCCCAAAGGGACATGCATAGGAAAGTTGTATTGGTGGTTCCGAAAAGAATCTGAAATGCGATAAAATAATGAAAGGCATCATGAAAGATGTAGCAGGCTTGATGGTGAGGCTCCTCATCTATGTCTTTAGGGCTGGGAGCAGGGAGATGAGTAATGAAATTATTTTCTCGTCTATCAAAAGTTCCTTAAGTTCTTTGATGATCCCCAGGAACTTCAGTGCACTGCTGGGGGCATCATGTGGTATACGCGTAAAGGTGCGATGATTTCGCCTCAGCCGAGCACCACAGCCCGTAAAACAGGCCGGGTGATCGCCTTGACAATTGATGCATTTCGCCGGAAAGCAGAGAGGCTTCACGCACTGGTAGGTAAAATGTGCTCCTGCACATTTCATGCAGGCTGGATCACTTGAGCATGCTTTCTGTGTATGTCCAAATTTTTGGCACTTGTAACATTGGATGGCATAACGCCCTCCGTTGAATTTCTCGATTTGGACTGGAAAGGACAGCAGATTCTTTGTGGAAATAAAGTCCCGATGTTCTGGGAAGTCATGGAGTATCACTAGAAAGAGGGGGAGGAGCTTGTATCCGTTGCTATGCCTCTTTCTTAGTTGCTCTATCTTGATGGGTCGTCGACCATTGTCCTCTATATCTTTCCGAAGATCTTCCGTTTGGATGTCTTCTGTAAGGCCTCGCACGAGCAATTTAAGTTTTCTCGGGAGGTAATTGTTCATGGTCGGTGTAGAAGGCTCCGTCAATTCTGGTTTGGGTGAAGTAATCTCAGGTGTTGACTCAAGACTGGTAGAAATGGTCTCCTGGTTTCCGCTGGCATTTCGGCTTTTCTTTTTTCTCTTCCTCAGTCTTTCGGGTGAGGAAACTGTAGGAAAAGGCTCCTTTTCTACACTTATCTCAGTAGATGGCTCGATTTGGGTTGTTTCTAGTTGAGGCTCGCAGGAAGAAACAGTTTCTGTGGGTTCCGTCATCTTTTCAGGCAGATTTGACTTTTCGGCTTCCATGGGCGTGGTTGATTCAGGCTCCACAGGACACCATAGACTCCTTGCTTGTTCTAAGTCGATGAGTTCCTGTTCGTAGGAAGTGAGTGTCTCCGGTTTAAAGACAATATTCCCCTTCACTAGTTTAAGAAGAGCAGCACGATTATCTGATCGATTTCTTCTATACTGTAATGGCTCAATGAGGGATCACGGACCTTTCGATCCGCCGCTTCTCACCACGGGCACATCGTTGGGTTGACATAGTCGCAGAGCTCCAGATGACGGCGAGACAAATTGTTTGATGATCAAAAACTTGGGCGAACAATATTGCTAGTTTAAAAAAAGTAGTGAATTATATAAGCCTCAAATTGTTTAGAAATAGCGGTGGATAAAAATCTACTAAATTGAATTTATTAAACCAAGAATCACAATTAACCACTTGGGGACGGGTGATTCATAAAAGCATTCGTTCAAAGTCAGAATCAGGATGAAAATAATTAAAAAACGGTAGCTTAAATGTCGACGTTGCTAATTTGACAGACTTACTTTGCTTTGACTTTAATTATTGTTAGTTTAATCATATATATAATCAATGTTAGTTCGAAGTATAACTAAATAATTTTATTTTGAACTGAAGTAATGGTGAATAAAATAAATCAAACAATTATAACTCCGCCCACAAATAAACTGCCAAAGAAATACTTGGTTACCAGTTTTATCTTTTTTACCCTGATTGGTACGATTTTATGCTGGCACGTATTTGCGACAGTCGGCGCGAAAGGGTTAATAAACTACCTCTTGAAAATATTAATTCGATGTCAGGAGCAAGTTGGCATCTCTGTATATATATATAAAGCTATTTTTTGTGTTCTATATTGCATTCATTTCTTCAAACCATTTTAGTAACGATAATGATTTTGCCGGTCACCCCCGTGTTAAACTGAAACCATTGAGCAAATTATGCTCCCTTTCATCTGCGCTAGGTTTCCTAATTTGCGAGTTTTACCATGAAAATTAAAACTTCATTTGAAGTATTTTTCAGAAAATCAATCTACCACCCTTCGTAAAAATTAATTTATTATAAATTATTTTTAAATTCCACCGAAGAATAATCTTATTTCCTTTGGATTATTTTAATTGCATTAATTGCTAGCTAGAAAATATGCTGGGCTGGTAATGATGTACAATAAGAGAAAACATATTTTCTAGTGGTAGGAAAACAACAAGCTCTAATTTCGGTTAAAATAAACTGAATATTGCCAATCAAGCTGCTGCATATTGTGAATGAAATTTTATTCCGGTATACAGGACAAACAATTTTATATAATTAATAAATTATGTTGAATATATTAATTTTGAATTGAATATATTCATTTCAAAACCAGAGTATGAGTTTTTGTTTTGTTTTTTTTTTTTTTTTATTTAGAAAAAAAAAAAAAATTACGACTTGCTGCGAAAAGAAACAAAACATAATCACCTAGAAAGATTTATTTCAAATAATGCGGAAGTATTTTGTTTGTTTTATAACACGCTTTGGGTCTTATCGTATATATATATATATATATATATATATATGAAAAGAGGAAAGGCTGGTAGTAAAACCTTTTCAGTTATAGCTACTTTTGGGGAGGAGTTTACTTATAATTTTTTTTAAATTATTCAGCAATAACTACTTCATCTTTGAAAAGAAGCAGTCCAATATATATGCCAAAATTATAAAAGAAATCTTGATAGTTACAGATATTTTTATTTTTTTCGAAAAAAATGCTGGAATGATATGTTTTACGTACTAGTTTTTTCTCTTTACCGTCTTGCTATATAAGGGCTTTCAGCCATGGACCTGACAACGTTTTTTGACATAGAATTTCAAAAAACCGTTAAACTACATATATAATTGGAAATTTTTTTTTGCAATATGTAGCTTACCTTATAAAAATGCCAAATTTATAAAAATCTCAATTATGAGTTTTTTGTAGCTTCCACTGGTTTTTCAATTGCACGGCAGATCAGCTCTTGATGTTCAATCATTAACATGTAGTTAGTGTGAAAAATAACTTTAAATAAATTTCGCAAAACAAAAAAGTAATTTTATATTAAAACGCATACTTAGTAACACTACAAGATATTTTCTCAAAAAGCAGAGAATGTTGACAGCCGTGCATA
Organism: Parasteatoda lunata; assembly: GCA_949128135.1. Classification (NCBI taxonomy): domain Eukaryota; kingdom Metazoa; phylum Arthropoda; class Arachnida; order Araneae; family Theridiidae; genus Parasteatoda; species Parasteatoda lunata. Next base: position 13,272,828 of record OX421977.1, read on the forward strand.
AATGGTGTAAAGATTGGAAGGTAATAAATAGGCTGACATCTTATAATAAGGTTAAAATAAAAAATATTTTAAAACAAGTCGTTTAAATCTTTTTATATTGTTTATTTGTTTTTCAAAATAGCAACACAGTCGATTATCATTGTAATAAGAATGAAACCTATTGCGAATTTGAATTCAGCGAAGAAAAAGTATCCAAATTTCCAGTCAAAAACCTAATGTTTTAGAAAAGAAAAAAAAACTGTAATTCATTATAGCGGGAATAAATGCACCTTTTGCATATCTGAAAATGTGTCTTTATTTGAGTTTATAAATCTTTATTTGTGTTTATAATTTAACTACTTTTTAAATTCAGAAATATTTTCTTGTTTTTTATTTTCAGTATCCACCATTTCTGTCAGATACCTTTTTTAATTGTATAAAGAATATATTAAGGTTCAAAGGTTACAATAAAATTAAAATTTATATTAAATATATTTTATTTTTTTTGAAACGGTAGTTTCTAAAGTTGAACAACCTTATTTCTATCTCAACAATTGTCACGTGTATAAGGAAGCAATATTTTTTTATTTATTTAAAATTACATTTCTTGAAATGATTAAATAATTCATATACCTCAAAATTCAAAATATTTTGAAACGTTTTCACAAAAATAATAATAAATTATAAATAACTAGTAAAAGAAAATTTTTGCATAGAGTAAACTTTGGGTAAACGAATTTTATAACTGTGTATGAAATGTTTCGATGAGTTAGAAATTTCATCCAGATATTGAGAAACACGAAAAACTAAAATTAAGAGACCTAAGCTTTTGAACGCTCTCCTGACCATATGATGGGAATTGGACAGAATTCGAATTTGACGGAAAAGAAACTTAATAAAAAAATTTGCGGCTATATGACTTATTATGTTTCTTAAAATATCTATCTAGAATTCTATCTTCTGCACAAATGAATGAGTGCAATTAATTAATGCAAATTCAAGTTCAGACCTTTGAATCATTAAGATCGGTTCTGAAGTCTAATTCCATTCATTAGTTCATATGTTATTCAGTATTTTTATTTTTTTGCAAAAAATAAAAAATACAAGCAAGATAAAGGTAAAACTAAACACTATATGTTATGCATTAAATGTTAATTATGAGCCTGTTATAAATCATTTATAATAAAATATGTTTTTTAAGTAGGATGCATTTACAGATTTTGAATGGGTGACTAAAATAGCAAAAAGTGGTGACGATTAAAACTTAGAATTTTAATAAAAGAAATAAAAAATGTTGTAAATTTTATAGCATATTTTTTTAGATTACCAGAAATGCCACCTTGTTCAGCTTTGCAAAAAAATACTTTCTAACAATAGCAAAATTAAAGTTAATTTAAGTTAAGTTTTTGTTTTCTTTGTAATTTGACATAATGAAAATATAAAGACTCATAAGAAATGCAACATTATTAATGTTGGTTAATTCTGCAATTCGCTGCTAATTTCAGAGATGTAAACTGCTCCGGACACCCCTAAATAATTTTAAGAAACCGAACTACAAACTTAATTTTGTAAATAATTGAGTGTTTTTTCTAGCTTTAATAAAAGGTATAGCATGACATGATTTATTAAACCAAGAATCACAATTGGTAAACTACCACTTTAAAATATTTATTTGCTGCCCCCGAGAAAGTTGGCATCTCTGCGATTTATTAGAATTTTGCAGAAAGTGGAGTAGTTCTTATTTCTAGTTTACTATTGAAAGTGGTTTCCGAGAATGATTTTCCTTAAGTTTTCAACAAGAAATATTTCTAACCTATCTGATAGTGTTATTAAATAAATAAATAAAATTTCTACCGCTTTTTACATTTCAGTTGCCTGTGACGTCGCTGCATATCTTTTGTAAGGAACACGACTTCAGCCAGATAAATGGTACCTATGAATTAATAATATTTGTTTGTTATGGGAAAAATAATATCGATTATTTTTTCCATTACAAACTAGCATAATTTATTGCATCGTAAACGTATTATCTCCTTCTTTCTACCACTTTCTACGTAACAGAGAAGTGTGAACTCTTAATAGGCACATAAATTAAATTTTAAAAAATTATGAAGAGAAATAAATTTTTAAACTGCATAAAAACTGTACCTTGTAGAGTGAAGAAGTTTGCGATTTGAAATCAGAGATTAAAAAATATCCAATATTCTGCTCAAAAACCTGAAAATGATACGTGTCTTTTCGTGAACAGAACTTTCCGACAGACCTAATTATCTATATTTTTGTTTATAAATGAACCACTTTTTAATTGTTAAAAGCCCATTCAAGAGTGATACAAAAACAGAAGAAATTTTCAGATCTAAAAAAATGTTTGTCAACAAATCTTCTGAACTCAAAGAAAGTCATTTTTGTTATTAATTACTATCACAACTTAAAAAAATAAATAAACTTTTTCGAACCATTTAAATGAAATGGACAATATTCAGAAGAAAAATTAATTATTTTTATTTTGTAAGTATCCACCAGCTGAATCTATTGCTGTCAAATACTTTAATAACAGAAAATATTGGAAGTTACAAATTAAAACTTTAGATAAAATTAAAATTTATATCAAATATATTTCATTTTCTGAAACGGTAGTTTCAAAATTTGAAATACCTCATTTCTATCTCAACATTTGTCACGTAAAATTATATTTCTTAAAATGACTTAATAATTCATATCCCTTAAAATTCAAAAATATTTGAAACGTTTTAGCAAAAATAATAATAAATTATAAACAATTATATGAAGCTACCTTTGCATAGAATAATCTTTGGGTAAACGAATGTTATAACTGTGCACAAAATGTTTCGATGACTTTGAAATTTCATTGAGATATTGCGAAACACGCAAAAATTAAAATTAAGAGAACTAAACCTAATTAAGAGCCTGGATCATACTATGGGAATTGGATAGAATTTGAATTTAACTGAAGAGAAACTTAATAAAAAATCTGCGGTTATATGACTGTTTTTGATTCTTAAAATATTGTCTGCGAGTGTAATTAAATAACGGAAATTTTATCTTTGACCCTTGTATCATTAACATCGATTCTGAAATCTAATTCCGGTCATTAGTTCATATGGTATTCAGAGTTTTTATTTTTGTGCTGCAAAAACAAGATGCAAACAGGATAAAGTTAAAACTAAATACTTATGCATTAAATGATAATCATGATTTATTATCATTATTTATTACTAAATATGCTTTTTTTTTAAATATCATGCATTTCCAGATTTGCTACGGATGACTAAAGTAGCAAAAAGTGATGACGATTAAAATTTGGAATTTTAGTAAAAGAGATAAAAATTTGTAAATTTTATAGCAAAATTTTTTAAGTTATCAGAAATGCCAACTTGCTCAGCTTAGTAAACAAAATACTTTCTAGTAAAATCAAAATTAAAGTTATTTTTAGTTAGGATTTATTTTTGATTTTTTTGTAATTTGACATTTTGAATATATAAAGTATGCAACCTCAGAGAATATATAAAGAAATGCAACCTCATTACTGCTGTTTCGTAGCTACTCTTTTAAATAGTGGACGCAATTTTCTTAATTCTGCATGGTTAACTCTTCAATTCGCTACCAATTCATTCGAATTTCTCAGAAGGTGAGTAGTTTTTATTTCCAGCTTACTATTGATAAAGGATTCTGACAATATTTTCGTTAAATTTTCAAAAAGAACAATTAGAAATGTATCTCATAGTGTTATTAAGAAAGTAATAAATAAATAAAATTTCTACTACTTTTTACATTCTAGTTGCCAATAACGTCGCTGCATATCTTTTGTAAGGAACACGACTTCAGCCTGATAAATGATACCTATGAATTAATAACATTTGTTTGTTATGGAAAAAAATAATATCGATTATTTTTTCCATTATAAACTAACTTATTTATCGCATCTTAAACGTATATGTATTATCTCCTTCTTCCTACCACTTTCTACGTAGCAAAGAAGTGGGAACCCTTAATAGGCACACAAATTAAATTTTAAAAAATTCTAAATTGAAAAATATTATTAAACTGCATAAAAACTGTGTCTCGTAGTGTGAAACCGATTGCGAATTTGAATTCAACAACAAAAAAATGTCCAAATTTCCGGTCGAAAACCTGATGCATTAGAAAATAAAAATAAAAATTGTAATTCATTATAGCGTGAATAAATGTACCTTTTGCATATCTGAAAATGATACGTGTTTTTTCAAGAACAGAGCCTTTCAGACAGACCTAATTATCTATATTTGTGTTTATAATTGAACCACTTTTTAATTGTTGAGAAGTCTGTTCAATGGCGATACAAGAGCAAACGAAATTTTCAGATCTAAAAAAAGAATAGCTATCAACCAATCGTCAGAACTCAAAAGAAGTCCTTTTCATTATCAATTACTATCACAACTTTAAACAAAGTTTAAGAAAAAAAAATAAACATTTTCTAACTATTTCAATGAAAGACACAATATACAAAAATATTTTTATTTTTTTAATTTTCAGTAACCACCAGCCAAATGTATTGCTGTCAGATACATTTATTAAATGCAATCCAAGATTGCGGATGAACGAAAGTCCTACTAAAATTAAAATTAATCTTAAATCTATTTTATTTTCTGAATTGAAATTTGAAGTACCTCATTTCTGTCTATAAAATGTTTCGATGAACTTGAAAATTCATCGAGATATTGCGAAACACGCAAAAAGTAAAATTAAAATTAAGAGAACTAAACTTTTGATCACTCCCCTGACCATTCTATGGGAATTGGACAAAATTCAAATTTGACGGAAAAGAAACTTAATATAATAAATGCGGTTACATGATATTATGTTTATTAAAATACTGTGTGCTGCACTAATAAATTAGTGTAATTAATTAATGCAAATTTAATTTTCGGCCCTCGAATCATATAGATCAGTTCTGAAATCTAATTCCGATCATTAGTTCATATGTTATTCAGAGTTTTTATTTTTTTCAACAAAAACAAAATACAAACGAGATAAAATTAGAACTAAACATTTTATGCAATAAATGCTAATTATGAGCCTGTTTTATAAATTATTATTTATTACAATATTTGAATTTTATTTAACACTAATGATACCAACACTTAATAGATACCTATTCTACCATAGGGGGTCAAATGACCCGAAATTTATGTTTCTTCTCCAAATATGTTATTTTATCATGTATCAAGGTATGATTTATCTATTTTCATCAATTATGTCTTTCATTTTTCAAAAATCATTGTAGAAATCAAATTATGTTTTATCTTTATTTTTAATCTACAATCAATATTTCTAATGTTATGTAAAAACGTCAATTTGTCATATTGAATTTTTTCATTGTTTAATTTTACAAGCCAACGGCTTGATTTTTTTATGGCTACCACAATGTCTGCCAAATCAATGTATTTTATTTTAACTGTATGTAATTTTATGACGAATGGGAAAGGGGCCGCTTTGCGGCCCAGGTGCCCAGTTTATTTAAATAAAGAAAGAAGAAATTTATATTTCCTAATTAAATGTATGAAATATGGATGTTAGAAAGGAAATCAAGACGGAAAAGAGTAAAAGCTGGTAACAAATAAATTTCATTTTTTAGTTTTTTTCCCAGAATAATAAAAATCCATAACTGCCAATTGTTTTTAACGGATGCAATTTTTATATTGAATTGCTTCTTCGCCGTGAAAAATTTCCTTACAGTGAATTATTATTTTCTCTTTTCCGTCCCGCTTTCTGGCCTGCTACAATACGATAAGCAATATGTATCGATAAGCTTATAAAACAAAAAATGTTCTCAGGGTCAAATGACCCGATGTGGTAGACAACGGTATACGACAGGTATTACTCAACATAAACGAAACAAAAAAAATATAAAAATAGTATAAGAACTGTAGATTAATTAGTAATAAAAAGTCATAAAGTCAAATTTGCAGAAGTAATAAGATGATACGTGCATTTTCAATGCAAAAGTTCAAAATGGGTCCTTTGACCCTTTATGGTATTATTAGTGTTAAATAGTATGCATATCCAGGTTTGCCACTGATGACTTAAATTGCAAAAAGTGCTGACGATCAAAATTTAGAATTATAATAAAAGAGGTTCACAAGTTCATTTTTTACACTTGATCAGTTCGCGAAATGTTGTTATTGGTAAAAGAATCATGATACAAATGGCTTGTTCACTAATTAATTAATTGTATTTACCAAAAAATATGATAGAAAATACATTAAGTGAATACTTTTAAGCCTGGCAAAGATGTTTCATCTTTTGAGAACTGACCCCTCATTAACCTTCTTCCTATGATTTAAAAAATTGTCTAAAAAATAATCATTCAAAACCGAAATGCTGATTACCTACAAAACATTCCCCAACAGCAATACGACTTTTGTAAGAGCAACTCTACTACAGGCCTGTAAGCGAGACGGAAAAAAGAAAATATTGGTAGGAGAATTATTTCAATATTCGATAATATTCGGGAGGAGTTTATCTATTCTTAACAATAAACAATTCACTGTAATTAATTTTATCACAGCGAAGAAGCAATTCTATATAAAAATTGCATCCTTTAAAAACAATTGGTAGTTATAGATTTTATTATTCCGAAAAAAAAATTAAAATATGACATTTATTTGTTACCAGTTTTTAAACTTTTCCGTCTTGATATATGGACTTTCAGCCCTGCTGTACTATAATACAAACTATCAACATACTGGAATATATCAGCAAGCCAATACGAAACTGCCCTTATGCTCATCCTGGACGTAGCTAAGACGTTCGATAGAGTGTGGTATAAGGGGACTTATAATCAATATCATCTTACAGGCATTCCTAATAATGTCATTCTTATCTTAAATTGATACCTCACTGATCGATTATTTGGAATCAAAACCAATAATACTTTCTCCTCATACGGAATCACTTAAAAAGCGTTCGTCAAGGTAACATTCTTGGGCCTCTACTGTTTATTTACTGCTGATTTCCCCATAAATGATGAAAACCCAAACAACACTGCTCTGTATGCCAATAACATCACAGTTATCACGGAATCAATCAAACGTAGCCTTGCAGTTGATTTACTTCAGAAAAAAATTAAAGACATCGCAGCTCTAAGCGGAAGAACAACCTATATCCTGATAAATACCAACTCTTAGTTTTCAATAGAGAGGACAAAAGACGTAAAATTGTAACGTCCACATCAACAATAATATTAAAAAAAAGTCAAGTGTGCGACCTATGTCATAAACTATATATTTAATGCCAGATGCAACTTGATCTCAGATGCCCAAAAAACTATCTTAAAAAGCTATTTACTCAATATTAACTTATGCTTTTTTTTTCACTTACCACCCTTCCTATCTACAAAACTAACTTTCTTCCACAGAGGGTAGAATTCTGGGACGTCTCGTTGGTGCACTTTAATGCATTAGTTATAACAGCATCAGGTCCGACTTGAAAATATATCAGACATTATTGTTTTGTTATACAAACTTAATGCTGTATCGAGCACAAAAATTCATTTGCTAAAACATGTAGGAAGTACAGCCAGTTCCAACACTCAAATTCAGCTGAAATAGGAATGTTGTTCAGAAAAACAATGACTTCATAATCTCAGACGAATCAATTAACCAAATTCAGGTCAGAACACTACTAGAGCCACAACACGACTATTGCTCTATTCTGCGAGACAACTTCCTATTTATTTTAACTTGGCGACGAAAGCCCGGAACTTCCGACACGTTTCAGGACAATTCTCGCATAACTGCCTAATTAGTCTTATCGCTCAGGAACTCGAAATTTCCGGAACTATCATTTTGTCACCCGAATGATCTCCAAGTTTCTAAAATTGTCACCAAGTCGGCAAACATGTCTCCATGCCGAATCTTGAATAAGAAAGATATTAGGCATTATTTTCTCTCCAAATTACGTTGGAATTACACGACATTCTTGCAAATTTCCTAATTTATCTGTTTATTAAGGATTCGTTTGATTCATCAAAGAATATTTACAAAATTATATACTGTTGTAACTATTTCCAGTTTTGTAACAATACTAAGTTACTAGTAGAGAATGCTCAACCAGTGACTTCAGTCAACTTCCTGATATGGAATTGATCGATGATAACACAAAATACAGTCGTATTACTGCTTTTTCTTTATGTGAATTTGACCATGTTTTTTCTACCATTTACTTTACTTTCCCTAATTTATTTCTGCTAATTTAAATTTAGTTCTTAATTTACATGCGTAGATTTACAACTCTGCAATTTATCGCTGCTTCAGGTATAATACTCACAAGTGTCATGTACAGAATAATGTTCATAAAATGTACAGAGTTTAAGACGTTCATTGCCAACTAAGTGGCGGTGGCTATACTATATATCTATCATAGATCAAGCATTGAAAATCTATAAAAACGAAAACAATGTTAAATCTTCTTATTTTAGAAGCCGTTTTAGCTCTTAAATTGTTTTGTAGGTTCATTTTAGTGTACAGAATGTACAGAGTTTAACACGTTCATTGCCAACCAAGTACCGGTGGCTATACTATAAATCTTCTTATTTTAGAAGCCGTTTTAGTTCTTAAATTTTATTGTAGGTTCATTTTAATAAACGATGTGTTTTTGTCATGTAAAAAAATCATGTTTGCTGCAAAAATAGTTGGATGACAATGTGCATCTTGGCTAACACTTAATCTGTGTTATTGACACAAACTGTCTCATGAAGAATTTTTTCTCTTGATTTCTCGTCATTAGCAACAAAAGTGTGAAAAATAAAATTTGAAATAGCACTCAAAACATCAATTTAGTTCCTTAAGGTAGATGAAAGTTGACATTGTCCATAAATAAAACCCTACAAGATAAGGGGTATGGTGAAATGTGCCATTTCTTGAAAAAGAAGAGAAGGAGGGTCAAAAATTTTGAAGAAGGGTTGGCATGATTTACGAACGGCCGCCAACTTCAAACAATGATCTATACATGACAAAAATGGTTGTGCATATTTGTTTATTTCTAGAAATTACTAACTGGAGAACAATCAAGAGCGGAATGGCCTACAAAAGGGCGGTCATGCCAATAGAAGAAGAATATTTGTATATACCAATTGGATATTCCTTTCAGTTACCTACCACATGCGAGCATTCTTTTTTAATTAATAAAGAGAAAGAATTAAGAACATTTTAAAAGTTTAAATTTCTGATACTTGCTTTTCGTTGAACATTACTATTTTTCATTTTTAGTCACAAGTTTCATCATGGGTTATTATTTTTTTTTTAAAAATCCTTTTGATTCTTTTCTTCTCTTAAAAAATTTATACTAAGATTCTTAAAAAAAAACTTTTTTCCATTCATCAATCCATTTCCTACCTTGATTAACTAAGAAAAATCTTTGTGACTTTGTAGTTTTTGTGACATGCTAGCACATAGCTTGAACTTAGTTGGTGCTCAATCCGTGGGATTAGTTTTGAAGGATTATTTCCAATTTTTACAGAAACTTAACTCGTTCTTTGTGCAGTCCGGTGGAATACCTAAACAGAATGCTTAGTATCTGGACTAGTTGTAGTATCCGTTCATTTAGACGCAATAACAGTGCTGTAAAAAAAGTTGCGGGAAAATTATGGCCCTTCTTCAAACTTTCGAAAAAAACAAAGCTTCCAGAAACTTGACTCGATGCTCGAGGTGCTCTGAAGAAATAGAAAAAATTGGAAGTTGCATTAAGAGTATGATGGCAGAAAATATACTTTCCTAAGACAATGACATATTAATTGTTTTGTTTTTATTTTATTTCACCTTACTTTATTTTATTTTTAATAATAAGTTGGTATAAGGTAAGTGCGCTATAAGCGAAAGATACGACATCACTTTTACACGTAATTTTATTTTATTTTATAACCGTCGTTGAACAGGCAACCCAATTTTGAGTTTACGACTACAAATGCTCAATTCCGTAGTCTTGTAATTTTGAACCTAATCCAAGGGAGCTCCTAGATCAAGAAATGGAAGAAGCTTGCCTTCGTAGAGGAATTTTTGATGGAACTAACCCGCAGTTGCGTTACATAGACAGGGAAACCACAAAAATCTCCCACGGTTAGCCTGACAGGCTGGTTGATGGCTGGTTGATGCGAATCCCGTACCCGGCCACAGTGATAACGTAAAAATATCCTCTGTGGTAGACGAATCTTGGATTGTGGTCCACTTGACGTCAGGCTAACCATGGGAGGTTTCTGTGGTTTTCCTCTCCATGTAACGCAAATGCAGGTTAGTTCCATCATCACCTCCTTTACGAAAGCAAAAATCTCCGGATACTTGATCCAGGACATCCGATTGTCTTCTGGATTAGGTTCAAAATTTCAAGGTTACGGAGTTGAACATTAATAGTCGTAAACCTAAAATTGGGTGCGCTGTTCAACGACGGTTATAAAATAAGATAAAATGTTAAACCAATTATTTGTTTATTGATAACTTAAACATTTAACTCAAATTTTGTAAATATTTTGAAATTTCAAGGTTGCAATGTTTAAAAAAATACATGACAAGTTTTTTATGCATTGCATTCTTTCTTTTTATTACAGAGCAATGAAATCAAGCCACCATTATAATATACAAATGGATACCGTCTTGAGTACAAAAATTGTAAGTAATAATTTATTGTCCTTTTATGCAACACTAAACCAGTGAATGAAATAATTGTTAAAAAAAAACTTTATTGTAAATTAATTTTGATAATTAATATAACATTTAAATGATAGTATATTGATGTTGTTTCAAAGTTATCAAACTTAAGTATTATGACGCCGAGTTCAAAGTATTACGACGACATTGCCAGGAAGTGAGATCATTCTCATCTCGTAACCTCAAAGCAACAAAGAACGCAACACGTTGAATGCCGCGCTAATTTTACCTGGTTTGCCCGTCTGGTCAAGCGGTAAATAATTACCAATTATATTTGCAAATTTGACAGATTTTGCTAGTTTTTTATATGGTTTAGCATGACATGTCTGAAAGAGGGTGGTGAATTATATAAACCTACGAATTTTTTAGAAATAGTGGTGGATAAAAATCTACTCAATTGAATTTATTAAATCAAAAATCATTATTAATAAACTACCACTTGAAAATATTTATTCGCTGTCCGGAGCAAGTTGGCATCTCTGTGTATATAAATAAAACTATTTTTATGTGTTCTATATTGCATTCATTTCTTCAAACCATTTTAGTAACGATAATGATATAAAGAAAATTAAAAATTTACTCGAATTAGGTGTTTCTAATAATCTTGACTTCACCGGTCCCGGTGACCTCCGTGGCGCTACGAACAAACTCAGTGCCGGTCACCGCTGACCCCCATGGCATTCAACGATTTAATAAGACTGCATTGTCTGAGATCCCAACTACTTTATTGTCCGACTAAGATTTTCACAATTTTAAAGGAAATATCAATGAGAGGTTTCACTGTATAAGCACTAAAAAAAGACGGTTTTTTTTTTAATTGTTGCGTTTTCCCTAATGAAATATTATATTTTTAAAGTTCCATTCCCTCCAAATGCTGCAAAATTTCCGCAGTTTCAGAAATTTTAGTTCTTACTAGCAAATCTTATAAATAATGTAGCAATGTATAATAACTTAGAATACTATAATAACGGTACTATAGTACAAAATTTTTTCTTACTGGTAGTAATTTCTTAAAATTTCAATAATTAGCTTTAAAATAGATTTGTCCATCACCACTCATACAGTCATAATACAGGTCAGTTCAAATTGCCGTAATATTTATAAGTTCTTATAAAAGTTTTATATAAGAAAAATTGTTTATAAGATTTTTGCCACCACTGGAACATGATTTTCAAAAATAATATTTATAAGAGCAAAAAAAAAAGAAAGAAAATAGTGTTCTGCTTTGAAAATCTATATTTTTATAAACGGTCTTAAGATGTAATTTATAAAAATAAACAGTGTTTTCCTCCTCTCAAGTACTGTATTTCTTAATAATTTAAAATAATTAAGATTAATATAAAATAATTGTTGTGATATCCAAGAACTTTAAACAAAATTATGAATATTGCCTTTTAAGTTCCATGCGCAAAATAGCAGATCTTCACATTCTAGAAGTAATAGTTCTATGCTAATTAATCGCTATGCTAAATCGTTCTATGCTAAATATGCTAATTAATTAGTGCAGACGATAGTAGGAAATTCAAAATTCGAACAATAGTTACGAAATTCAAAACCGTACTTTCTCTGAAAAACATTTCTTTATTTAAAAAAAAGAATAATTCCAGTTTTTTACCCCCCAAATAATAGTGTGTAGTCACACTTTTGGAAATATTTTGGTCAGGAGAGCGATGTAAAGTTTGGCCCCTTAATGTCAGTATTACTTTTTGCACATTTCGCCATATCTCGAGAACTTTTTAAACGAAATTAAAAAACTCGCACACAATTATAAAATTCATTTATCCTAAGATAATTCAATGCAAAAAAATAAATGTTAATAAATATTTATTATTTTATTATTATTTTAATTAAAAAAAAGTCTAAAAACTCTTGAATTGTTTGACATACCATTTTTTACATCCCTTTAAAGTATTTAATTTTACATGGCGAAATCCAAAATCTCAGTCAAATCAGTTTTTAAGAGTTCCTGAGAAAAGGAATTTTAAGTATACAACTCTTTTAAAATTCGATTTCCCAGAAACTATTCAACCAATTTTTGCTTAAAATTTGAGCTTTTCCCTGTTCATATACATACTTTTAAATTATGTAAAAAATTTCCATACCTTATAATACAAAACATTTTTGACCATTATTAAAGGAAATAAAAAATATTTAGTAAAATTTATTTTTCATGAAGTTATCTTTGGATAAATGAGTTTTGTAATTGTGCGCAAAAATGTTTCAATTTGCTTAACACGTTTTATGCCACTCTAATCTTACATAGCTTGCCCGACTGGCCAAAATGATTTCCTCAGTATGCATTGCATTGATTTCTTCAAATCATTTTAGTAACCCCCAAACCATTTTAGTAACCCCCAAACCATTTTAATAACCCCCAAACCATTTTAGTTTAGTAGTAGTAAAAATATTTTTAAAAAAATCAAAAGCATTAAAAATTTACTTGAATTATGTGTTTCTAATAATATTGGCTTCGCCGGTCACCGGTGTATGCCATGGCGCTACGAACAAACTCGGTGTCGGTCACCTGTGACCCCCATGGCATTTAACATGTTAAGAAGATCTCGAGATATGTCGAAGCACTTAAAAAGTAAAATTTATATTAAGAAGTCCAAACTTTATACCTTAAACTAACATAATTTATCGCATCGAAATTGTATTATCTCCGTCTTCCTACCACTTTCGACGTAGCAGAGAAGTGGGAACTCTTAATAGACACATAAATTGAATTTTAATAGATTCTAAATTGAAATATATTATTAAGCTGCATAAAAACTGTATCTCGTAGAGTGAAACCGATGGCGAATTCAAAATTCAGCAACAAAAAAAATATTCAAATGCGTGATGCATTAGAAAATAAAATAATAAAAAATAAAAAAAATCATTATAGCGTGAATCCATACATTTTTTGCATATCTGAAAATGATACGTGTTTTTTCGCGAACAAAACTTTCAGACAGACCTAATTATCTATATTTGTGTTTGTAATTGAACCACTTTTTAATTGTTGAGAAGCCTATTCAAGAGCAATACGAAAAATAAAACAAATTTTCAGATCTAGAAGAAGAATTTATATCAACCATCCTTCTGAACTCACAAAAAGTCATTTTTATTATTAATTACTATCACAACTTTAAAAAAATAAACTTCTTCTAACCATTATTGTGAAATACACAATATTCAGAAAAATTTTCTTTTTTTTAAATTTTCAGTATCCACCAGCCAAATGTATTGCTATCAGATACCTTTATTAAATGCTCCAATTGTAAAATCTACTTACAATTGTCAAATCAAAATTAAAATTAAGGTTAAATAAATTTTATTTTCGGAAACGGTAGTTTCTAAAACTTGAAATACATTATTTCTATCTCAACATTTGTCACGTAAAAGGAAACAGTAGGGGAGAGTCGGGTAGCCCCGCCCACTTAAGGAGTGTTGCTTATATTCTGTATAATATTGAGTAATAATCAATATTTTTTTATGTTTCTATTGTTTTGTCATCTAATTAAATAATGCAAAAAGAATAAACCAAAAGAAGAATAGTTTAACTTAAAAAAACAGAAATTTAAAAAATTTGACTACTGTATTCAACATATTTTCAAAACTATTGTTTACCATGTTACCAGCTGCATAAATACTTGAAACTTTGAAAATAATCTTTTTTTAATATAACAATTAATGTCCGACAGCCCATTGGCTAGAGAAAATATTCTATATGTATGAAATTGACAGTGGGCGGGGGTACCCGACACTACCCTATGCGTTTTTTATTTATTTAAAATTACATTTCTTAAAATGATTTAATAATATATACCTTAAAATTCAAAAATTTTTGAAACGTTTTCACAAAAATAATAATAAGTTATAAATATTTGTTTAAAGCTACTGTTTGCATATGATAATCTTTGGGTAAATGAATTTTATAACTGTGTATAAAATGTTTCGATGAGCTTGAAAATTTATTGAGATATTGCGAAACACATAAAAAGTAAAATTAAGAGAACTGAACTTTTGATCGCTCTCCTGACCATACTATCAACTGCCTGATATGGAATTGATCGATGATAACACAAAATACAGTCGTATTACTACTTTTTCCTTATGTGAATTTGGCCATGTTTTACTTTACTTTCTTTAATTTATTTCTGCTAATTTCAATTTAGTTCTTTAATTCACATGTCTAGATTTACAACTCAGCAATTTATCGTTGCTTCAGCTATAATACTCACAAGTGTCATTAAAAAAAATTTACAAAAACACGTTCATTGCCAGCCAAGTGGCGGTGGCTATACTATATATCAGGGGTGGCCAACCTGCGGCTCTTTGAAGGATCATTTGTGGCTCTCGATAAATGTACCCGAGTTACCTTTTCGTTTTTGTGCTATTATTTTTTAACAAAATTATTATCTTTCCTTGACGAATCGACAGATACACACACACATCACAGATCTTCCGCAATTGGCATTTTTCATACGTTTTGTTTCACCTGACTTCGTTGTTAAAGAAGAAATAGATTTAGTGGCACTTCAAGAGTAAACCCGAGGTGTCGATATTCAAAATGCATTAAATTCCATAATGAAAACTATTCATGTACTTCTTAATAAACTTGTAAGCATTACAACTGATAGAGCTTCGGCAATGCTGGGTAAAAAAACCGGTCTTATTGGAGTTGTAAGAGATGATTCTCAAATTCCTCAATTCATATCGATTCATTGCATAATTCACCGAGAACATCTCGCTACAAAATATTCAGATGTTATGAAAACAGTGTTACACATTGTAAATTAAAAATTGAAATGCACCAATGCAAAAAATCATCGACAATTCAAAAATTTCTTTAAAGAATTAAAGGACGAAGAGCTTCCAAATGACATTAATTTCTTTTGCATTGTTAGATGGTTATCTAGCTACAACGCGTTAAATTGTTTTGTAGATTTGTTTGATCTGATAACTGCATTTCTAAAATGAAAGGAAATAACCTATTCATTCTTTCTTCTTTCTTTATTTAAATAAACTGGGCACCTGGGCCGCGAAGCGTACAGTAAGGTAAAATAAATTGATTTGGCAAACATTGTGGTAGCCAAAATAAAATCAAGCCGTTTGCTTGTGAAATAATAAAACAATGAAATTTTCAATATGGCAAATTGGTATTTTTACATAACATTAAAAATATTGATTGTAGACTTAAATTAAAAATAAGATAAAACATGATTTGATAAGTACAATAATTGATTTTTGAAAAATGAAAAACATAATTGATGAAAATAACCTATTCAGAATTAGACGATGACGAGTTGTTACAAAACTTTATGTTTCTAACTGATGTCATGGAACATTTGCAAACACTGAATTTACAATTGCAGGGGAAAGATAAAATAATATCTAACCTCTCAAAGTGTCTGTTTAGTTTTCAAACTGAATTGCAACTTTTTCAAAAAGATATTGAAAATAAAACATTTTATCGTTTTCCTCGAATTAAAAAAATGTGTTTCAATATTAAACAAGAAAAATTCAACGAGTTTATAAAAAAGCTAAAATGAATATTGAAGAAATTCCGTAAATAGATTTCAAGACTTAAAAAATTTTAAATATTCTCTTGATTTTTTTCTGAATCCATTTGAAATTGACATAATTTAAGGTGAGTTTTCCATTTCTAACATAATTAGGACCCAAAAAGCATCTGGAGAATTAGAATTAATAGAGATGCAAAAAGATCAAGTTCTACAATCAAAATATAAGTCGACGTCAATTACTGAATTGTGGAAATTTGTACCAGAATCGAAGTATCCTGAATTAAAAAAGGCTGCTTGTCAATTTATTTCAATATTCGGAACAACGTACTTATATGAATGATTTTATTCCACTTTAAAATTCGTGAAATCCAAACACCGATCACTATTAACTAACTAGCATCTCAAAGAATTACTGAGAAGTGCTGTCACCAATTATTCACCAAATTTTAAAGAATTATCAAGAGAAGTAAATAAATGTGTTTAATTTTTAATATTTAAGTTCGATATAAATATTTAGTACTTTTATTTATATGTTTTCAATAAATGTAATTCCTGTAAAAAAAAATTGTCATACCTTTTTTGCCTACCTTTTAAATACGTATTTAATTACGGCTCGCGAAAAATTTCAAATATTGAAAAATGGCTCGACTACCAAAGTTAAATTTTCTTACTTTAGAAGCCATTTTAGTTCATAAATTTTACTATAAGTTCATTTTAATAAACGATATGTTTTTGTCATATCAAAACATCATGTTTGCTGCAAAACTAGTTGGATGACGATGTGCATCTTGGCTAACACTTAATCTGTGTTATTGACACAAACTATCTCATGAAGAATTTTGTCTCTCGATTTCTCGTGATTAACAACGAATGTGGGAAAAATAAACTTTTAAAATATCACTCAAAGCGTTGATTTAGTTCCTTATCAGCTAGCGTGCTTACATAATATAGAATGACTTGAGATTGTGGCGTAACTACCACTACAAATATTAAATACCAAATTAGTAGTATGTAAGATATGTTAATTCGACACTATCTATAGGTAACTTTTGATGAATAAAACTGACATGGTCTTTAATTAAATCCCTCCATTTTTAATGTGGATCATCCATCATGTAGCGAGTTCATATCCAGTCCGGGTCACCATTGAAGTGTTGCTTTATCATATTAATTCCATCGAGAGGTAACTTTACAGGGATGCCAACTGCTCCGCTTTCTGGAATAGTTTTAATAAAGTGGTAGCAAATTATATAGTAAAATTCGTTAAAGAAAGATAGTTATACCTACTTTTTAATACAGTAACCAGTAGATTTATGCTTTAACGTTGCATCTTATATCATAACTATAATTTTTGATATTTAGTGGTGAAAAAATTACTTAAAATGAAAAATACTAAACTAAAAGTAACTTAAATTTCGCTACCACTAGAAAATACTATTTTACAAAGCGGAGCAAGTTGGCATCTCTGACTTTAGATAGGTGAACGTTGACATTGTCGATAAATAAACCCCTACAAGATATGGTGAAATGTGACATTTCTTGAAAAAAAAGAGGAGGTTCAAAAATTTTTAAAAAGGGGTGGCATGATTAAGGAACGACAGCAAGCTTTAAAGAATGGTCTAGACATGACAAAAATGGTAGTGCATATTTGTTTATAGCTTCGAGAAATTACCAACTGGAGAACAATTAAGAGCAGAATGGAGAAAGGTTCTAGGGAAGGCTCTGGCCCACAAAAGGGCTGTCATGCCAATAGAAGAAGAATATTTGTATATACCAATTGGATATTCCTTTCAGTTACTTACCATACGTGAGCATTCTTTTTCAATTAATAAAGCGAAAGGATTAAGAACATTTTAATAATTTAAATTTCTAATACTTGCTTTTCGTTGATCATTAGTTTTTTTCATTTTTAAGCGCTAATTTCATTATTGGTTATTTTTAAAGTGTTCTTTTGATTCTTCCCTTCTTTTAAAAAAATGTATATTTGGATTCTTAAATAAAACTTTTCTCCATTCATCATTCCATTTCCAACTTTGATTAACTAAGAAAAATCTTTGTAATTTTTGTGACATGCTAGCTCATCGCTTGAGCTTAATTGGTGCTCAAGCCGCGGGATGCGTTTTGAAGGGTTATTTCTAATTTTCGCAGAAACTTAACTCTTCCTTTCACCAATTCGGTGGAATACCTTAACAGAATGCTTATAGGATCTGGACTAGTTGTAAAGCGTTTATCAGTTACTAGGTTATCCGTTCAGTTAGATGTAATAACGGCACTGCAAAAAAGTTGCGGAAACATTATGGCCCTTCTTCAAACTTTCGAAAAAAAAAAAACAAAGAAAGCTTCCAAAAACCTGATTCGATGAACGAGGCGCTCTAACCAAATAGAAAAAGTTGGAAAATCGGAAGTTTGATTTGGAATATGACGGCAGAAAATATGTTTTCCTAAGGCAATAACATATTGTTTGTTTTATTTTATTTTTAATAGTAAGTTGGTATCAGGTAAGTTGCAATGCGCTATAAGTAGAAGTTACGTCATCACTTTTACACGCCATTTTATTTCATTTTATAACCGTCGTTGAACAGCCAATTCAATTTTTAGTTTATGACTACAAATGCTCAACTCCGTAGCCATGTAATTTTGAACCTAATCCAGAAGACAAAGGCTAGATCAAGTAATGAAAAAAACTTGCCTTCCTGGAGGAATTTTTGATGGATTTAGGCCGCATTTTTGTTACATGGAGAGGGAAACCACGGAAATCTCCCACCGTTAGCCTGACTGCAAGGGAACTCTAACCCATGATCCATCAACCACTGAGGATATATTTTGCCAGCACTGTGTTCAGTGCGAGCCGGGTGTGGAATTCGCATCGACCAGTAATCGCTGAGATTCGAACTCGGTTCACCTCATTGACAGATGAGCACTCAACCACCTGAGCCAACACTGATTCATATTGTTTATATTATTTTATTTTATAGACGTCGTTGAACAGCCGACACAATTTTGGGTTTACGTCTCCTAATGTTCAACTCCGTAACCTTGTAATTTTGAACCAATCCACTCCTCTTTTGAACCATCCCCTCTTGAACCATCCCCTCTTGAACCAATTCCTGTTGAACCTCATTTGAACCAACTCCTGGATCAGTTCCCCCAGAGGTATGATTCGTTATGGGAACATGGAGGACTTCGTGACTCGATAGCTTTAACGTGTATCAGACACCATTTACTACACGGGGAGTCTTCGGCCTTCGGAGGTCGAACCTACGTCTTCTTGGACATGGGCCCAGTGCCCTACCAACCAGGCTTTATCCCAGCCCTCCATATTGTTTATTAAAATATATTTATTGTAAAATTTTAAACGATAAAATGGTTACTGAGAAAGGCAAATTTAACTTTTATTTTATCATTAAAGATTACCGCTCTTCAATGATAGGAGCAGTATAACCCCCAGCACTCAATTGGAAATTAAAAGTATTAAATTAAATATAAAATACAAAGTATAAATTTGTTTTTTGCTCACCTTTGAATGTTTAAGTGATTTCTCGAAAAAGAAAATACAAACTAGCATTAATGTAACTTGACTACCACTATTAAATTATTTTAAAGCCTGTGGACATTCTGTTATAGTATTTTTAATTAAAGCACTATTGCAAAACTTTTATGCAGCAGCTTGTTTATTTACAAAGAATCAGATCACAGAAAACAGAAATATATCTATTAAAAATAAGGCATGACTCTAAATATTACAACAAGGTGAAAACGTTTCTGCTGTAATAGTTACCATTGCATTCAACTCTATTTCAAGGGCAAGTATATGGTTTAATGCCTATGCTAAAGGCACTAAACCAACGCCTCCTATAACTGAAAGCCTCCACACGGTTTTTTTATAGGTAGTCCGATCAGACCACTGTGAAGGATATCCACTTTCTGAACGAGTCACTTAATACAAAATCTAGTTCAAATAAGAAAGTGGTAGCAAATATATGACTAAAAAAATTTTCATTTACGAATATTATTGGTTTGCCTTATTCATTTGTCAACCAGAGAGTTCAGCTCAAGCCTTGATTGAGTCAAGACGTGTTTTTTCTCTGCTCCGCAGATATGCCGTAACAGCCCGCGGCGGAAAGGTTCTCCCTTCCAGCCGCCAGCCAACTTCGACGAATAATGATGAAGCTGCGTTTAAATATGCATTTCGGACTGCGGAATTTCCCCGCAATATCTTCCATCACCACCAATAACTATGCCTTCTGCCAAGGAATTCTTCCGACAGCTACCCGTAGATCTTGATAAGCTGAATAGATTGAGAAAGACTTATATGGATATGGCAGTGAAGTACAATCACATTAATTCCGTAAGTTGCTACTTTGTAACTTTGAGTAACAGTGCCTACTTAACTCACAACGAATAGAAAGCACAAAAGGAACAAGAACCCACTTCTGAACCCAGTTCGCTAACGTCGCAAAACTCGGAGCTCAGCGAGGAGGTCTCGGCCTCCGAAACAGAACCCCAGACAGATAATCTTCAGGAAACAACCACCAAAAAGAGAAAGAGGAAAAAGAAGAAGAAGATATCAAATGAAGTAGACTCAACAAAGCCTACTAATTCTTCTTCTGATCCTCCAACTTCGCCAGTGAAATCAGCTCCACCCCCAATGGAAATCCAGGAGGAGAGCATAGAAAAAGACCCAGAGCCACTCACAAATGTACAGAGTGCTCAACCACCAAAGAACCTGAAAGTACTCTTCCGAGGTCTTTCTTAAGACTTCAACAAGGACTATATCTCCCTTGAATTAGGGCAGTGTTTCCCAAACTTATGACTTTTGTGTTCCCTTTCTAAATTTTTCGTTAAGCTGTGTACCACTAAAATAAATGTATTTTTTACTTTAAAAATTTCCACAAATGTTAATAATCACAACTGGCTGTTGACACCACTAATTATTAACTATAAAATCTGCAAAGTATAGCCAATAGAAAAATTTGTAATCGTAAATTTTCATGGCTAGCTTTGTTTTTAAATAGAAATTTTTGAAATTTTCGTTTGTTGCAAGATATTTCACATAAGAAAACGTACCCCCGTTAATCTGTTCTCGTACCCCTGGGGGTACGCGTACCACACTTTGGGAAACACTGAATTAGGGAAACAAAATCTCGAGATACTGAAAGTTGTTCAGTTTAGAAAGAGAGTGGGCGGGGCCTATAGGCCACTCCCACTTTTCCCCATCATTATGCCAGAGATAGGAAACTATATGAAGATATTCCACATTGAAGCCATTAAAGACATTCCCATCAGTGTGGAGAAGTTCAGAGGCGGCCGGGGCCGCTACAGTGTTACCGTTGTCAAGGCTTCGGGCACTCTCAACGAACCTGCACCGCAGATCCACGTTGCATGAAGTGTGCCGAGGGGCACTATTCATTCCAGTGCAGAAAGAGTAGAGACTCACCAGCCACCTGCTGCAACTGCCGAAAGACCCATACGTCTAACTTCTCTGGGTGCGAGGCCAGCTCCAGGAGAAAAAGTTCCAAAAACAAAGCCTCAACTCCAGTAAACTCATCGCATCGCTTGGTTACTCTAATGAAAGAGTTACAGGAACTACTGAAAAACCAGGAGGCACTCAGCCTTCTTCAGACACTCATTCAAGGGAACACCCTATCCCAATGATGATTCTCTTCACTGCAATACAAGTTCAACATCTACAATGGACTTTTACTTTGTAGATATAGCACAATATCTTGTGAACTTAGGACTTTTATAATTCAGGACTTTATAGTTTAGACGAATCGGTTAGAAGCGCTTCACGCTTAATGCCGAGATACAACACATTTCCAACATTCCAACTTGTCAACCACTACAGATTCAATTCTCAAATATATATGATAAATTTCTCTAAATTACTTTTATAAAAGGTTTTGAGTTCATGCGCACAGTTCGTTTACTTTTTAAATAGTCTGCGCGGACTACTTATAAAAGACCGTGTGGGGGCTTTTTGATGTAGGAGGTGGTGACTAAACCAAACAAATATTTTTTTAATATTTCGCACCGATTTTTCTCAAAAAATAGTCAAGTTTAAAATTATTTCTGTAGATAACAACTCAAAGAAACAAATTCTATACAATATTATAAGTAATTTTTGACAAATTGTTGACTGGTGACGAATTAACACGTCTTTACAGGCCCAAACGTTATTGTCGTATGAAGAGTTAACACGCCATTGCACTTTCATTATCTATTACAATTTGTGAAATCCAAGGCGATATAGAATATTACAAAAGCTTTGACCATTGACGAAAATTTTAATTTTATTCCATTCAGTATGACTAAAAATTATGCATATTATTGGAATGAATTTAGAATGTTTTACTTTACTTCCATTCTTAATTACAAAATAATAGCCGGTGACATGACATAGTTTTTCTGTAAAATGTGCCATCAATAAAGTGTTAAGAATGTCGATTTTAATGGAATAAAAAATTTTAATTAATATTAAATATCAATTCTATGACGTATTTAACTCCAAAATATCTTTAATATAAAAAGTTCTCTTACGTTGTTGGTCTTTTTTAATATGATTTTGTTCCAAATGAGACGCAATACCTGAAAAATTATCTTCTCGGGAGGTATTTTCACTGAAACAAGTATCGTCCGTAACTGTTGAATTGAAATCATTAAAACAGTTCTGTAGATTTTTATTTGGCATCATGGCGAATTCTTCCTCGCCATTTGCAACAATAGTAGAATTTTTTTGGTGCTCTCTGTGATCAGACAAGCTTGATCTTTTGTTTATTGGCGTCTTTGAGGACTTCCTTAATATCCTGTTGATGGAGGACACAGATGGTAACGAATCTTGGGGACATATACCTTCGAAGAGTAATTTTTCTCGTATTTCCCATGCAAACAGAGATGAATTGTTGTCTTTATATTGGCGAATTTTCGATATCACCAAAGGCGTTGATACCCTTGGTTTGCTTCCACCTAAAACAAAATCACAAAATAAATTCGCCAAATCTAATTGTCTCGATAATGAAATACCTAAATGCAGAGCTGCCAACTTTCTGCACTTTTTGTAAAAATTTATTCTAGTGGTAGCTAAGTTAATGCTTTAATGTGTAATTTTTATTCTTTTAAACTCAATTATTTACAAAAACAGTTGAAGTTGGCAGACCTGCCTAAATGCAAGCCTGCCAACTACTACGTATTTTGCAAAATATTTTATAGAGTGGTAGACATTTAAAAACCGAAGATTTCAAAAATTTTGGTTGTTTAGCTAACGTTATAAAAACCTCATCCCGAAATGGCTGTGACAAAGTGGCTTTGCATATGAATTTTTAAATCATTTATGTATAGTAGCGTGGAAAATAAGCTTAAATCATTAAAAAATAATATATTAAAACACGAATATAGCTACCACTGGAATAAATTTTTACAAAAAGCGTTGAAAGTTGACAATCTTGAATGTTTTACAAAAATCATAAATGTGTAGTGGCGTAAAAAAAAAAATAATACACCACATTAACTTAGAATTTTTTTTTACAAAAAGGCTATAAATTTGGCAGCCCTGCCTAATGTAACAACTTTTGAATTATGATACTGTTGCAGAGCAGAGTGTGGTGGCAAAGCACAACCAATAAGATTAAAAAATTACTAAAATTACTCCAAATAAATATATCTTCAGTTGAGCACCTTTGGTCCAAATCCCGATCAACCGAATTATCCAACTAAATGAGTCGATCAGGGATCATAATTTTTATTCCAACTTTTATGAAGAAACATTTTTTGGAAATTTTCAAATAAGTTTTGTAGATATTTTCAGACATATCTGGAAAGCACAAAAAATTCAGGCTATTATTACATCAACAAAAGCATTTGACATAGTACATGAATCTGGCATTGGAACATTAACTTAATTAGGTACTTGCACTTCAAAAAGAAGATTTCAATACCCACACATGTGACATACTACGTCAGTACCAGCTGATCGTTTGTTGAAGCTGATCGCAAAATGGCGTGTTAAAGTTGAGCTGAATTTCTCCACATAAGTTATAATGTTGATTTACTTGAAGTTAATTAAATACAGCTCCGTATCATGCATGAAATTTGTTGAAATATAATTCTCTCTCGTCTACGTCTTTTATATAACTCATATTTATTATTTGCTTTTGTATTTTATTGTAAACGTGATATATTTTAGTTCGTGTACCTGGCAACTTCGCTGCATAATTAATTTGTGAACGTTTCACATAGCTTCGTACTTGTCTTTGTGTTAAGTAAGAAATATTTAAAGAATGCATTGAAATCCCTGTGGAAGAATTGTCATGAAAGAATATAAAATGTGTCACCTAAGAGAATTGAAGGGCTTTGCTTATTCGAAACAGAATAAAAAGAACAGTTGCTAACGTAAACAAAGGCCACGTTTCAACAACCAATCAGGAGCGAGATACAAACACTACGTCACTTGCAGGTATTCCATTGTATATTTAAAAAAATCAATTTAAAAAGCAATAAGAAACGAAAAATGAATTTTAGAAAAGGCCGAATTTTGAAGATGTAACTAAGTATTTAAATGAATATCTCTTAAAAGTTATCCGATTTTAATAATCGACAGTGGTTTTGTTAAGAAGACAATTGTTTCTCATGTTTTTTTCTATCCTTAAACCTAATATGGCCACAAAAGATATTTAAGGGAATTAGTTATTTTTTAAAAATTTATTAAAAATATAATAAGAATATAATAATGTTAGTTTTTTTCTGTAAAAGCCATTCGAATTTCGTGACAATATGAAAGCTAAAAGCAATGGAGGACTAGTTTCTGAACTCCAATAAGAGCGTTTTGTTCAATCAACGCTTCGTTTTGTCAGAGTAGGCTTCAACCTTGATAGGTCAGAATTATTGGCGCTATACCCCTTAATTTGCAAAAATTGAAACTTCAAATATTTGAATTTAAAAATAAAAACCAACAGAAAGAAATTTGCAATTTTTAAGGGACGGTAAAACCCTTTGTCAAAAATAATTGCCCACTCTTTCGGTGTCCGGGATAGCCTGGTAAGCGGGGCACTGGACTCCCGTCTGTGGGAACAGGAGTTCGAATTCAGCAGGCGTGCGGTAAATGCTGGCTTGTGCACGTTAAATCTGTCGGGACACAAAGCCTTCTATGCTCCCATAACAAATAAAGACCTTTGGGGGTACTGAATTAGAGACTGATAGTTCTCTGGTTCAGGTCTAAATTACGATCAGCGGATGAATGAATGGATGTTACGTATGGGTGTGGCAGAAGTCAAATTCTTGGCCACAGATGGTGACACTTGAAAACAAGAACAATCACACACCCTATCTCACGACAACGACAACTCTTCCGGTTTTCCCGGAAGATTTTATTTTCATATTTAAAGTGGTAGCGAAACTCGTGTTATTCCCTTAAACATTTCGAATAATAGTTATAATTGTAAATGAGTTTGACCGTCACTGTATATAAATAATTACAATAAATTTATAAAAGCAGAATAGTCTTAACAACAGCGGGATTCAATTTAATCAAAATATAATGATATTTTTGAGTCAAATTGTTTTTCGGTAATTGTTTTACTATTACTTGGAAAATCCATTCTCTAAAAGAGTGAATGTTCGCAGAATGGTTAAAATTAGAAAATAATAAGTATTCACTGATACTTAATGTTCACAGTATGGGTCTCTCAAATCATAAGCATCCTATAAAGAGTAAAAAAAATTTTAGAAAAATAAATAAATAAAAATATTTTTTGTTGTTTGGACCACTGACACACGAGTTAGATGTACTCAGAGTGTACTGTGTAGCAAATATATATCGGACCCATCCTTGGTAACTTACAAATCAAACGCACTTCAGTACTGCAGTAAGAACGCACTTCAATACAAAACTCCTCTATTTATGCTTTTAGCTCAATTTGCGCTTTTCTTTTCATATTTTGCAATCCAGCAATCTTGTAACGATAATATTTTAAATCATTCTTGAATAATTTCTTGTTCTTGTAAGTTCATTTGAATTCGCTACTCGCTTTATAGATTTCGTTTCATATTTATTCTGTTTTTGTTTTTTTTTTCTTTATATTTTATTTTCTGTTTTTACGTGATTTTTTTACTTATTGTGTTCTTTTTTATTTCTTGTAATTTTTTTGTAAAAGTTTTTGAGTGCCCCTCACACTATTGTATCGATATATTTTGCTTTGGCTATATTGATACAATATTAGATATTGATATAAAGCACTCTTTTTTGCGGATATAATCGTGTGAGCTGATGAAAAGATTATATCTTTTATTTTCCAGATTTTTTTAAAAAAATTTCCCCCTTTTTTTCCTCCGGTTTCTTGTTATTTTTATAATTTTTTCTTCTCCCCTCCCCCTTTTTTTCCATTGTTCTGTAATTTTTTACATGTTTCTCTACATTTCGAACATTTGAAATTTTAGCTCTAAACGTACTACTAATCCGACAAAAGTTTTTGCTCACTATTATTGTTGTGAAGAATTGGAATAATTTAAAAAAAAAAAAAATATATATATATATATATATATATATATATATATATATATATATATATATATATATATATATATATATATATATATATATATATATATATATATATATATATATATATATATTTATTTATTTATTTATTTATTTATTTATTTATTTATTTAAGAAAAACATGAAAATATTGTATAACAATAGTCCTTTTCTCATTAAATATTTTTCTCTTTTCATGTTACGTAAAACTATTCATCTGTACAAAAGAAAAAGAAAATAATTTTTTTTCTAAATCTCAGGGAAAATTGTTAAATCAAAGAATATTAAACACTTTCTCAAAGGGGGGATGGGAGTAATAAACTTGATTTTCTCAAATCGAACTATATGGCAAATTCTAAATAATAACACCATACGATTTTTTAACGAAGAAATGAAGAATTACTCTTCTACAAAGACACCGTTGAAAATCAGTGTTCCATAAAATACCGCTACACATGAAAGGTATCATTAAATCGGTCGCGAAAAATCGGAAATAAATTACAAGTTTCGCATGTTGAATTTCTCACTGATTTCGTTTTTAGGAAGGCAAAAAAAAAAAAGAAAAAAAAAAAAAGACAATAATTCTTTCGGTTTCATGGTTGGAAGTCCTCGGCATTTACCAAAAGATTTTTTTCAGAAAATTATTTCTGTGATACTAACTTCGAAGTTTATCGGTAGTCAGCTTTTACCATTAATGAGAATCTCAAACAAAAAATCTTTATTGGTGGTTCTGTTAATTGTCTATCTATTTGTCTTATAAATTAATCTGCTAATTACCTTAAAAGCTGATTCCTATTACAGAATTTCAGATACGCGTAATCTGTCAACTAATCTGTTAATTAGCTTAAAAACTAATCTGTTAATTACCTTAAAAACTAATCTGTTAATTACCTTAAAAACTTATTCCTATAACAGAGTTTCGAATGCGTGTAATCTGTTAACTAATCTGTTAACTAATCTGTTAATTATTTTAAAATCTGATTTCTATTACAGAATTTCGGATACGCGTAATCTGTTAACTAATCTGTTAATTACCTCAAAAACTAATCTGTTAATTACCTTGAAAACTGATTTCTTCTATGGAATTTCGGATACATGTATTCTGTTAACTAATTTGTTAATTACCTTAAAAACTTATCTGTTAAATACATTAAAAAATTATTCCTGTTACAGAATTTTGGATACGTGTAATCTATTAATTAATCTGTTAGTTACACTAAAACTTAATCTGTTAATTATATTCAAAACTGATTCCTAAAACAGAATTTTGGATACATGTAATCTATTAACTAATCTGTTAGTTACCCTAAAAACTAATCTGTTAATTATCTTCAAAGCTGATTCCTAAAACAGAATTTCGGACGTGCAATTTGTTAACTAACCAGTTAATTACCTTAAAAACTATTCTGTTAATTACCTTAAAAACTTGTTCCTATAACAGAGTTTCTGATGCGTGTAATCTGTTAACTAATCTATTAATTACCTTAAAAACTGTTTCCTATCACAGAATTTCTGATATGTGTAATCTGTTAATTACCTTAAAAACTGATAGCTAATAGGGAATTCCGGATACCTATAATCTGTTAACTATTCTGTTAATTACCTTAAAAACTAATATGTTGATTAAATTAAAAACTTATTCCTTTTAAAGAATTTCGAATGCGTGTAAAAAGCTCTATCGCAAATATTGGTTTGGTCGAGAATTCTCGAAAATCTTTGAATTTGGAATGCAGGTCATATAAATTTTTGTGACCGATAGACACTCAGTTTATGCCATAACTGCCCAATTTTACAGTTATTGTAAGCGAAAGAAAAAAACAATTTACCCTGATAATGAAATAACAGTTTAAACAAAAAAATTTTAATTTCAGCATAACTAAAAAGCATTAGTTATTGATAAGCAAATATAAAATGCATTATGGATCTTTATGTTATATAATAATGAAACAAAAAATTTGTTAAAAAATTAAAAGTTTTAAAAAAGCTATATCAGAAGAATATCAACCCGATTTTTTGTAGCTTGTATTATCACCTATAATAACCCAATTTTAGAAACCCTTTTAAAAATGAAGCAAAAACATGCGCCCTTAAAGGGGTGCGCCGTAAAAATTTAAGTAATGAAAAATTGAAATCTCTATCAAAATCTGAAAAATTACGATTAAGGAAGGTTATGTAAAACCTCAAAACCCGCTTCATTGCCGGTTGAAACTCAAAAAGTTTTTCTAAGAATCGCCTTTCAACTCCTTTCCGCTTCCCTGCGCTATCAAACAAGTTCTGACATTTTTACTGTCTTTTACAACAGTAATTTGATAAAATTGGAGAGTTTTATTCTTCTTTTTTTAACTTGTTTAAATACTAAAAAGCAACCCCTCTTATTGCTTTTAAGCTTTTTAAACTTGACATGATTCTAAAACAAGGTTCACTTGAGTCTTGGAAAATTTGGTACAATTCCATTTTCAGCCGCTACAAAAAACTTATTGTAACAGTATTTTTATAAGCATATTAGAATCCGATTACCTATGTTAGTATCTTAAGTACCTATTATCACAGTACCTACCTATATTAATATATCCGGTATCTATTACAGTACCTATTAGTATATTTGATTCCTATTACAGAGATGCCAATTTGCAAAACGCCTCCTGTAACTGAAAGGCCCCCACACCATCAGGGCTAGAGAGAAGAGAAGGGCTAGTTCATTCCGCTCGATTTTGAAGCTACGATTTCCCTCCTCATGACGTCACGCTGCACACAAATCTCGGAGATCGCGAGCAAAGATATTATGAAAACTTTGTATCATTCTCTCCGTAAAAATAACTTCGACTTTTTCTTGATGTTAGGTTTCAAACTTTATGCAATTAACATATTTCCTTTTAAAAACATAGTTTCAAAAATTTTCTTAGCTAAAATATTAAATAAAATACCATTTTAAACTAATAAAAATATTTTACTAGTAGTCATAAATGACGCTATAAATAATTTATTTTAAAGTTTACAGTTTTAACTTTTATTATTAAAAAAGAAATTAATGCATATATCGACCCCATTTTAGCTACATATTGTTCGATAACAATAACTTGTAAAGTTGGGTTAAATTTAGAATCTTAATTTTGAAATATGCATTTACATAATTGTTCATTTACTTTAGGGAACACGTGGAAAATTATATATTTTCCTTTTGTTTTTCTATCAGAATGTTTTTAAGTTGCAATCTCACAAACTGGCATTTCATAAATAATTTTAAATTTTTGTATTTCACTTCATAAAACTGAGAAAAATCATTATAGGAAACACAGAATGTCTTGGAATATGTCACAAAAGGAATGCTCCTATGTTAGTTAAAGCTAGTTAGACCGGACGATTCGTTTTTGAAGTAATAGAACGCTAACTTTGCGTCACCGTGACGTCACAGGCAAAAATCGGAGGTTTGACGCGGCGAGAATTTCTTCAAAGGTGTGAACTAGCCCATCTATTCTCTTTAGCCCTGCCCCCACACCATGGCTGAAAGCCTTTATATAGCAAGACGGAAAAGTGCAAAAACTGGTACGAAAGACATTTCATTCTAGCATTTTTTCCGAGAAAAATAAAATATCTGTAACTATCAATATTTCTTTCATAATTTTAGTTTATATATAAAACTGCTTATTTTCCAAGGATACGTTGTTAAATAGTTTTTTAAAAATAATAATAAGTTAACTCCTCCCGAAAACTAGTTATAACTGAAATGGTTCTAGTACCAGCCTTTCCTCTTTTCCGTCTCGCTTTCACCCCTGCTCCACACAGTCTTTAATAAATTTTCCGATCAAACCACCGGGAAGGAATATTATTGTGCTAAAGAGTTATATATTAGAAAATCTACTAAAAATAAAAAAGTGGTAACAAATATGTGTCAAAAAATGTGTTTAATTTATGATTAGGATTGATTTGTCTTATTTACTTGTCAACCAGCATGGATTCAATTCTCAAATATACATGATAAACTTCACCAAATTACTTTTAAAAAAGAATTTGGGTATATGAGCACGACTAGTTCAATTTTTAAATAGTCTGCGCAATTTACTTATAAAAAAAACGTGTGCAGGCTTGCTCCACTTAATGGAGAAAAAAATTTCAGTAATAGCAAATGTTTTGGTTAGTAAATCATCAGTTTTAAAGTTATTTATCGAAACAGTTATAAATATTTCAGAAGTAATTACAAAAAGTCACTTTAATGTACTTAATACAATATGGCACAAGCAAACTAAATACTATTAGTCAAATTAACCAATTCTCTATATGTTTTAGTTTTTAATACAATACCACTTTATAATTTTTTTGTCGATAGAAAAACAATAATTATCTCTGCTATTACCACAGAATCTGATATAAAAATAACCATTTAACGTTTAATATTATATGGACTCTTAGTTTTCAGTTATGGGAAAAGTATCTTCAAGAAGACGTGGTAGCAAGTTTGCATATAAATTAAATGGAAATTTTCTTCAATTAGCTAATAATGTTGTTAGAAAAAGCAAAAACTGTTCGATTACAGAACAATATATTAGAACTTACCTCAAATCTCAGTGAGCTGTCGCCAAGCTGATTCAGTGTATTTTTGAGACACATAATGGGGGAATGTGTGGAGTGAGGGAAGTATTGAGGGTAGAGGGGGGTGGCCAATCAACAAATAGTAAAATCGTGAGTGGGAAACCAGTTGGTTGAACAGATGGTGAAATTGATAAGAAATTAAACATAATTGATGAGAACAAATGAACGAAATTAGAATATGATAATATATACTGGGATCAGAATAATATTAACATTTACTTAGGTGTAATAAAACATAATATAATAGAGGAAATACATGCAACTATTTACACAAGATCGACGAAATCTGTCTACGACATAGAAAAGATTAAATAAGAGATAGATAGCCCGGCAGCTACCTTGTCTGTATCTCTGTTATAATGATGGCCCAGGCGTTCTGGTAATAACACTCTTATCTATCAATACTTATCGGATGAACAAAACGCAACCACTATGCCTAAGTAAATTAGTTATCTTAGTTTCTGCCTCGTTAGGGCATGACAAACATCAATTGAGACAACCCATCATTTGAAATGTTGTGGCGTTTAACCAACGCCTCTTATATCTGAAAGCCTCCACACGGTTTTTTGTAGGTAGTCTGATCAGACCACTGTGAAGGTAAACCAATTAGTCAAAGAACCATTTAATATAAAATCTATTAAAAATTAGAAAGTGGTAGCAAATATGTGTCTAAAAATTTGCTTGATTTATGTATATGATTGGTTTGTTTTATTTACTTGTCAACCACTACAGATTCAATTCTCAAATATATATGATAAATTTCTCCAAGTACTTTTTAAATAGAATTTGGGTTCATGCGCACAAGTGGTTCGCTTTTTAAATAATCTGCGCAGACTACTTATAAGAAACCGTGTTGAGGCTTTCTGATATAGGAGGTAATGGATCAGAACGCAACCAGATATTTATCACATGATGTGTAATTTTATGAAATTAATAAATTTTGGTTAATAGGAATATTCAGTTTTTCCAATTATAAGTGATAAGAATGAATGATTTGATTTACCAGTCTTTAACATTTTTAAAATGAGATGTGTTTCGGAGATAAAACACTGGCAATTTAATTTGTTCAGCTGCTAACAACACTAATAAAATAAATGCCGAAATTCAAATCGAAGGAGCTAAGATTTATCATCAAGCAGCAATCTTTATTAGTGGTGCTACATTATCTAACAAATTTAATTGAACTGTCACTAAAATGATCAAATATTGGTACCTATAATTCTAATTTATAGCACTACAAGTGATTGGGGGCAGCATTAGATCTTTTAATTCCAATCAACACCGTTCAATATTGGCGTGGCAACTTTTTCAACTTATTTCGATTTCAAGATTATATTTTCCGCTTTTAATTTTTCTTTATTTTTCGTGCCTTTTTTTTTTTTCAAAATTCATGATGAATTTACAACATGATATTTCAAGTCAATATGAAATTATATGACAATAACTGTGCCATTTCAATCCTTCATTAAGCAGTGATTCCTATCAGTTCATTTATATTTATTTAATCAAATTAATTATTCAATGAAACCTACCACTAATAACTTGCATAATTTTCTATATTAAAAACGCAAACATTCTTTCTTTTCTATTTCAATAGCGAACTATAAAAAAAATTTGTTTGAAAACTTTGCTGTTTATTAGTCCCACTTTTCACATTTTTAGTTGCCTGTGGCATCCCTTATAGTTCGGCAATTCTGTAACTGAAAGCCTCTAAACAGTTTTTCGGAAGTAGTCCGATTAGCTTGCTATGAAAGCAATTCAGTTAGCACAATATCCATCCTATAGAAAAGTCAGTAAAAACAAGAATGTGGTAGCAAATATTTGTTTGAAAATCTGTTTAATTAATGAACGTATTGGATTGTCTTAATTTCTTGTAAACACGTTGAATGCTACGGTAAGTATCTAGGTTAAATAACTCGAAACTTAATTTGCAAATATTAGACAGATTTTGCTAGTTTACTTTGCTTTATTTAAATAAACTGTATAATTAATGATGAATGGGATAAATTCATTCATCATTAAAATAATGTAATGATAAACATTCATCATTAAATTACATACAGTAAGGTAAAATACATTGATTTGGCAAACATTGTGGTAGCCATAATAAAATTCAAGCCGTTTGCTAGTGAAATAATAAAACAATGAAAAAATTCAATATGACAAATTGACGTTTTTACATAACATTAGAAATATTCATTATAGACTTAACCTTTTGCTTACGGCTGGTACAACATGTGGACCACATGTAGTGGTTGATCATGGTACACCGTAAGGAAAGGGTTAAATTAGAAATAAAGATAATAAATGATTTGATATGTACAATAATTGAATTTTGCTACTTTTCTTAAGAAGGAAAAAAAACTCATGAATTATCTATGCCTACGAATTGTTTAGAAATAGTGGTGGATAAGAATCTACTAAATTGAGTTTATTAACATGTTCAGGCCGGGTGTTCAGGCCTGAAAGTGGGACGGAAAAGAGAAAGTACTGGTAGAAGAACTATTTCAATATTAGATAATATTCGGGAGGAGTTTATCTATTCTCAACAATAACAATTCACTGTAAGGAAATTTATAACGGCGAAAAAGCAATTCAATATAAAAATTGCATCCGTTAAAAACAATTGGTAGTTATGGATTTTTATTATTCCCGGGAAAAAAACTAAAAAATGAAATTTTTTTGTTATCAGTTTTTAATCTTTTCCGTCTCGATATATATGGGCTATCAGCCCTGGGTTCGACATACTCATCGATCAAGTTGTACAAATTTCTAATCATGGTTATTTTTATGTTACGACACTGTTACATAAATCAAAATGTTGTATTCACTGTAATAATTTTATGGATTTTTATTATGCCCGGAAAAAAAAGTAAGAAATGAAATTTATTTGTTACCAGTTTTTACTCCGGTGCGTCGCCCGATGAGACAATCTAGCGTGGGCCACCGGTGGGTCACGCCGGGGTGAACGTGTTAAACCAAGAATCACAATTGATAAATTTCCACTTTAAATTATATATTTGCTGTCCGGAACAAGATGGCATCGCTGTGTGTATAAATAAAACTATTTTTGTGTGTTCTATGTTGCATTAATTTCTTCAAACCATTTTAGTAACGATAATGATATTTAAAAAATTACAAATTTACCCGAATTATGTGTTTTTAATAATCTTGGCTTCGCCGGTCAGCGGTGACCCCCGTGGTGTTACGAAAAGAACTCAGTACCGGTCACCCCCATGACATTCAACGTGTTAACCACCACACATTTATTCATGAAGAGTATTAAAGTTACAGGGATGACTAATAAAATTAAAATTAGCTGCTTTCTATAGTATATTACTTTCAGTTTACTATTAAGGGTAAAAGCGACAGATTTTTTTTTTCTTTAAATATGAATTACTTGTAAAGTAAGTCATAGTAGTAATTACTATTGAATAATTAAAGAGATAATAAATAAATAAAAATTATTTGAGTTCTACCAATTTATTTATATTTAGTCACGTGTGGCATCCCTGAAATAGGACAAAATTCTTTCAGGTGGCTTATAAGCTTTTGAGCAAATAAACCTGCAAAATCTATGGAAAAAATTTTACAGGTTTTTTAGAATATTAGTTCGGTTCATGAGCAAAACATGATTCACTTTTTCAATAGTTTTCCCGATTCTTCTTATAATACCTGAGTGAGAGCTTTCTGCAATCATTCCGCAAATTTCAGTAATGGTAGCAAAAACTGGAAATTGACGGAATTTCTTATTTTAAAAATGTCTGTGTTTTACAGGCATTTGTGTTTTACAGGAAAGTTGGGGGAAAAAACGCGGAATGGTAGAACTCTGTAGCTGTTAACTTGAACTGTCGTTTGGAAAAAGTTGAACAAGTGGTAGTAAAATAATTATTAAGCCTTACGAAAGCCGTGGAATAAAAATTGCTCCACTAATTTTCGGCAACAATATAAAACTCTATAAGTGTAATAGTTTTTATCTCTTTTCCATTTTTTGAGTATTATTTTTTTTTAAATGTTTGAGACCCATTCTTCACATTTACAATTGGAAAACTGAATATTCATATCAACCAAAATTTATTAATTATATGAAATTGTATGTCTTGTATACCGGAATAAAATTCCATTCACTAAGGACATCAGCTTGATTGGCAATATGCAGTTTACTTTGACCTTAATTAGAGCAGAAATCATTTGTTGTTTTTCAAACACTAGAATATTAATCTTCTCTTATTGTATATCATTACCAGCATATGTTCTAACTAGTAATTCATGTAATTATAAAAAAGTTAATAACAAGTGTTATATCCTAAATTGAAATTTAAAATTTATATAAAAAATTATTTTTTGCGAAGAGTGGTACGTTAATTTTATCGAAAATATTTCAAATGAAGTTCTAACTTTCTTGATAAAACTCGGAAATAAGGAAACCTAACAAAGATGAAGGTGAGCATAATTTGCTCAATGGTTTCAGTTTAACAAATTGATTGCCACGGGGGTAACCGGTGACATGCGAAGACAAGATTATTAAAAACACATAATTCGAGTAAATTTTTTATTTTTTTTATATTATTTTCGTTACTAAAATTGTTTGAAGAAATTAATGCAATATAGAACAAACAAAAATAGCTTTATTTATATCTACAGAGAAAAAGTGACCGATTTCCGAATTTAAAGTTAGGTATAAAAGTTTAAATTTTAATTAATTAATGGTATTTTTTTAACTGTCGTTGAACAGCCGATTTAGAGTTTACGGCTAATAATGTTCAACTCCTTAGCCTTATAATTTTTAACATTATCCAGAAGACAAGGGATCAAGTATAGGAAAAAATTTACCTTCGTGAAAGACTTTTTGATAAAACATTTGCGTTACATGGAGTTAAATTTTGCTGTGAGTTAAATCCTTTTCGTTCCTATAACTTGCTCTTATATATAAGATTGATTTCCATCTAATGGTATTCAAAATCATTGATTTAAATTTAGAAATCCAAGAATTTAGTAGAATCATTATTACTTTAAATATAAAAATGAAGTAGTGGGGACAATCCGTTTGTTGTTTGCAGGCTACGTTTTAACGAAAAGTTCCTCTATCGATTAAGTCATTGCAAACTTTATTTAACACATTGCAAGCTGTTCGCGTAAAAATATGTTTTTGAATTTTCTGCGATTTATATTAAAGGTTTACAAAGTGGTGGCGAAACTACTTTGTTTCCGTTTTTTTTTTTTTAAAGGAAATTATCTTTTCCTGATTGCTACAAGCTTAAATGATTCAGTATTCAGTCAACGCCTCCAATAACTGAAAGCCTCTACCTGGTTTTTTGTAGGTAGTCCAATCAGACCACTATGAAGGCAAGCCAATGAGTGAAAGAACCATTTAATATGAACTCTATTAAAAATTAGAAAGTGGTAGCAAATATGTGTCTAAAAAATTGCTTGATTTATATATATGATTGGTTTGTTTTATTTACTTGTCAACCACTACAGATTCAATTCTCAAATATATATGATAAATTTCTCCAAGTACTTTTAAAATAGAATTTGGGTTCATGCGCACAAGTGGTTCGCTTTTTAAATAGTCTACGCAGACTACTTATAATAAAACCGTGTGGAGGCTTTCTGATGTAGGAGGTGATGATTCAGTACTTCAATCCCTAGTCGTAATTTTTTTTTTTTAAGTTGTAGCTCTAGAGACAAGATTTCTACAGTTTTTATGCAATCTTGCCCACCACTTTTTAAAAATTTTAAATCTCTAACAACTGTAGCACATTAACTGTAAAAGTTGCCAGCATGCAATGCCTTGATATCCATGCAATAAATTTTATATTGTGTATTGCAATTTCTTTACTCCATTTTTATTTGACCGACAATTTTAACAGATCATTGCCCTGCTAAAAAAAAGGTGAAGTATTTTATATAATAAAACAGAATCTTTGATTAAGTTTAGGTTAAAAATAAAACATTAATTTTCGTTCGAGATTTTTTTGCTATTTTTGGAGGGAGGGATTTTGACAAAGATTCATTAAACAACTTAAAAGAATCATATCAATAAAACCAATATTCATTATTAAAATAGCATTCATGAGTGTCAGATCAAACGAAGTAATATTCTTCCATTAAAATGAATGAGTAATTAATTATGAGTATCAGTTCAATCAAAGCGATGTTCCTCCATAAAAGAGCATTCATGAGTAATTAATGAGGAGTATCAAATCAAAACAAAAGCAATATGTTCTTTCGTAATAAAGCATTCGGGAGTTATTAATGATAAGTACCCATCAAAATTTCAAGATCAAAATTTCTTCATTAAAGAGACTTCATGAATTAATAAAGCTTTCTTACCAATAGCTCCTGGAAGGATGGATCCAGTTTCTGCGAAACGGGTGAGTATCTTAGATACGCAGCCATGAGATACTAACAGATGCCTGGAAATATCGCACGGTCTGTATCCGTATAGTGCAAGTTCTAGAATTCTTAAACGTACATGGAAAGGCAGGGGTTTTCCATTAGCAAACGCTCCCCCTAATTGGTTTACACCTCCTTGACCTGAAATTAATTTATATCATAAATTTTAAATCATAATATTCGACTCTATATTTAAATCCAGTGGTCAGTAAATTCTGCTCCAATATCTCCTCTCACTCACTCCAAATACTTGCCGCTCTCGGATGTCAAAAATATTACATGTAGCTAGCTGACCACTGCTTTAAACCTTTTCCGGTGCAACACTAACAGAGATACCAACTGCTCAGAATTCGATAAAATATATTTTAAAACACGGTAACTAAAATTTGCTAAATTTCGGTTAAATTCTCCAACATTTTAGAAGGCTAGTCCTGGTAGTGGTTGCGATTTGGGCACCTTATCTCATCCATCATGTATTTTTCAGAAATTGAGGTCACTTATTTTGGTCAGGTGACTGTTTGGCTGCACTAATTCAACAGATGTAACAAACCACTGTGAATGTAAAACTAATTCCTTTTAAATTTTTAGAAAACATTATTCTTTAAATATCCTCTAGGCCGGAATACTTTCTAAGTATTATCATGGACTCATGAGTATTCCACCCCTAGATTTTTACTTAACTTTTAAAAATCAGATATATTTTACCAAATACATATCCGACATTGATCTAGAAGTTCTCTTGTCTTCTGGATTTGGGTTCAAGATTACAAGGCATTAGTCAACAAATTTGGGTTGGCTGTTCAGCAACGGTCATAGAAGCAAATGTTTCGACAAGATCTTGAAAGATCATGATTCAAGTTTTTAGAAACGCTAAATTTTAGTCGACGAAAATAATGCACAGTAAACTAAAAGCCTTTTTCCAATTTTTAATACCACAATAATTTTAAAAGTATTCTTATATAAATTTCCTAATCCTATAAGAAGCTTTAAAAACCGCTAATATTAAAACTAAAAAAAGTTCTTCATTTTGATCGATGCAAGTTTCGTACAGCTACACCATTTCTAAAAGCTTTAAGCATGATCTTACAAATTGTACCAACAGTTTTACTAAGTAAAACTTTATAAAAAATTAACTGTTAAAAGATTATTCTTTACTTAAAGTTAGTATTAAAGTATATCCATATTTTTATCTAACCCCAGTATTTTCTCATACAGGAAAAGATAGGTTTAATCATGAACATAAATAAAATCTTTT
This sequence comes from Parasteatoda lunata, assembly GCA_949128135.1. Lineage (NCBI taxonomy): Eukaryota > Metazoa > Arthropoda > Arachnida > Araneae > Theridiidae > Parasteatoda > Parasteatoda lunata. The sequence goes on from OX421977.1 coordinate 13,311,789, forward strand.
AAATCTGAGGTTGAGGTTAGATCCAAAAGTATATCTGTTGATTTGAGGTTATATATCTGTATTTGGAGTATGTTAAAGTCTGCATAAGATTTTCCGTTGGCGTATTTTATGTGATGTTTCCTTGCAAAATGTTTTTCCACCTTTAAATTTTTAATTATAAAATTTAAGTACTATTTATTTTGTATTTATGGCAGTTAAAACATTTTTGATACATTACTTTTGCGTGATTAAATTTTTTATATATTGCTATAAAATAACTATTTCACTTTATTTAAAATATATATATATATATATATTATTTCGAAAACCAAAGTTTTTACTTCGATGTATTTTCGTTAAACAAACTATATAGAAAATGTAAACATATGCTTTTTAATTATAAAATTGGCTTTTAATACGAAAAATATATTTAATAAGAGATAACATTGAGGTACCAAACATGGTTTTGTAGAAACGTATTTGATATGACAAAACCGGAAAAGAAATAAAAGCTTGTTACAACATTTTTAAAATGTTTCGTGAGTGTTTTTAATATACACGGGAACAAATTTTTTGTTTCATCTATACAAGTACTTGATCTCAACTAATTCGGGTGGGGGGATTTAAATATGAAATTAGTTTTGTTCGGAGATCTACAAAAAAAATATTCCAATTGATATTTTTATTTTATTTTATTTTTTGTTTGAATGTACAAGTTTATAAAGAGCGCATAGGTTTGTATTTACACTTATCTGCTCCTTTTAAAATAATAAAGACAATAAAAAAAAACATCAACCTTAACGTATCGTATCATAAACAGAAATATACAATCACCTTCTACCTACCACTCCTTACGTAGCACCGAAGTGGAGACATTGAGTATTTACTTGAATGAATTTTAAAAAATCCTGGTTACGAATATATTACCCATTGCATGAAAACTGAATTTTGTAGAGAGAAAACGATTGCACATTTGAATTAACCGATGCGAAAATATCTAAAATCCGTTCAAAAATCCTAAGCAACAGAAAACAAAAAGAAATTTTTTCTCGAATGTAATACAATTTATAAAGTACATTTATATATTATAAAATAATTTATAAATATTTTTATATTTATGAATTATACCCATTATTGTTTAGAAATCCCTATTTATAAGCAATATTTGCTGTTTATAAATAATATTATTTATAACCCATTTCACCCCTTTTTGCTTATAAATAAAATAAAAATTTGAATACCTGTTGTTTTGAAAAAATTTTAACTCACTAAGATTCAATTTTAAGGATTTTGAAGATATTTTATAACTAAACTGATCAGCGTTACTGGGAAACTTTGAAAAAAAAAATTTTAGTAAAGTTTTTAAATCGAAATATTCCATTCCTTTCTTATTTAAATTTCTATAAACTAACTCCTTGGCGGAGAATCTTCATATGTAACGCTTTAAAGGGAAAAAAAAGGAAAAAAAAGAGTGTTTGGAAAAGTAAATGTTAAACTTATTACCACTTAAAATATTATTAAAAAAGTCAGCCGCTCGAAAAAAGGGAACTTGCAAATGTTCGAATTATCATTACTATTACTTTGTTGCTATTTTTTTTCAATTATTCAAAAAATAAATTTCACACTTTTAACACGTTTATGGCCCGCGCTAGATAGTCTCATCGGGCAGCGCGTACACGGGTGGCGCATCGGAGTAAAAACTGGTAACAAATAAATTTCATTTTTTAGTTTTTTTTTCCGGGAATAATAAAAATCCATAACTACCAATTGTTTTTAACGGATGCAGTTTTTATAATGAATTGCTTCTTCGCTGTGTAAAATTTCCTTACAGTAAATTGTTATTATTAAGAATAGATTAACTCCTCCCGAATATTATCTAATATTGAAATAGTTCTTCTATTAGTATTTTCTCTTTTTCCGTCCCGCTTTCAGGCGTGAACGTGTTAAACATAATTGTTGCTACCACTAAGAAACATTTTCCTCAACAACTGCACAAGTTGTCATCCATGCATACTTTTTTATAAGCAATCTGTGCAAAAATAGCAATAATTTAAGAAACTTTTATTTTTAAAAAGCTTTCAAAAGTTTGAAACTATTGTCATTTTTATTTTTTGTGCTTTCTATCTTAAGACTACATTCCGTAAATAAAACAACATTTACATCTTTTTATTTATCCATCTACAACTTATGTACTCAAACATAATTCTATGTTAAAATTAATTTTTATTTTATTAATTTATTTCATGGTTATCGAAACAACGTTCTAATTGTTAAATATAAAGGTTATACATTTTACATAATGCAATTTTAAGAGATGAAATCCCACTTTTAATTGATATTTATTAAATAATTTCCAACAAACATAAAGTTTTAAAAACTTTAGTTATGATTTTTTTTTTTAATTGTTTTCGTTTAAATAAAGTTGAAAATTTATATGTATTTTCATAGTAAAAAATCAAACTATTAAATTTTATAACATTTACATTTAAATTAATCAATTATTAGAAACTTCGCTGATTTTAAAATTTTAGTAAAATTAAAATGGATTAATTAAAAAAAAATTAATAAAACGGAATTAAAGTTATATGAATTTTTACGACTTCTGTGTTTCGTCTATTTATTAATTCTTTTACAAACTGCAAACAAAAAATATTGGTTTCCATCATCAATTTTAGCAATTAAAACTTAAACAAAAATAACTGAAAAAAATTTATGATTTAAAATTTCAATCAATTTTATCTTACCTCTTGGTGTCATCTGCGTATTAAATCTATTCTTTTATGCACTATTAGTTAAAATAATTGATTTCGTATCAGCGGAATATTAGAGATGGGATCTATTCAATTGAAATCTGATCTCTAGTCTGAAACAAAAGTGATCAGGCGTTTAGAAGTGTGTGTATATATATATACACCAAGAAAGTGACATTGTGGATAGGGGGGGGAGGGAGGAGAGAGCGTTATGGGGGTGGAGTAAAACCGTGGGAATTTCACAACATGTTTGTCTTGTGTTTGGCGGGAATAGAGGCTCTGTTCTGCCGGACGTTGGACACCAGGATTTAGATTGGTGGAAGGCGTGAATTACAGATAAAGAAAAAGAAGAGACATTGAGGAAATAAGAGTGAGAATTTGGATGATTTTCATCTCAAGCAAAAATATAATCAAAAACAAGAAGTTAAAAGTCTTTTTTTTTTTTTTTTTTTAAATTTTCATTTTCACTTTCTGGATGTAGACATCAAGCGAGACGTATTCAGAGTACATGAAATAAAAATATAAAGTTTATTGTATGCTGTTAATTAAAATTTACTAATAAAAATTTAAAGTTATGTTTTGAAAAAGTGTATATCATTCGTTAACCCAAACCTGCTGACTCATACGCTCTTCATAAAAGTGCTTTTCTAATAGTAGCTCGATGCCAATAAAGGTTAAATTATGAGCTAACAGTGACTTCCCATTTAGCCAATACTTATGGAACAATAAGATAACTAGCAAGCCTGCTTTAAGTATATTTAAACTATTTAAATATAACAGTTAGTTATAATCAATTTGAATTAATTTTCTTACAACAATAATTAAGCATAAACGCCGCAAATTTATCACCACATTCATAAAAATAAAATCTTCCTCATTTTACTAGCTGATTGGAAGGTTTACTTTAACTCTCTAAGATTATATGCAAATTTTAAAGCACAATATAACCTCGATTGTCTAAACCTACAAATACTTTTATCAAAGCTATTGAAAACCATTAAAACGAGGAACGTTTTTTTTTTTTTTTTTTTTTTTTTTTTTTTTATAGGAACAGAATAAGTGTTGTTGCTGTGGTGTGATCAGGCATCATGGCAAACGGGCCATCAAAACTTCGTATGTTCGATAGAGGTACTTTGACAGGTCAACGGTACAGGAACGACATCCTTGCACCCTATGTGAGGCTATACCGTGGAGCATATGGACCAAATTTTCTCTTTGCGGGTGATTAACGCCATCCAGTTGGTGGACGAATACCTTCAATTGGAGGAACGATAGTAGGCAGCGATGTCCCCTGACGTATGGAACGCTCTTGGGCGCTCGATTGCAGCTCGATAACAAGCTCCAACGACCATCGATGAGATAAAAGGTCCGTTGATACAAGAGAGAGAGTGCGGATGCCACAAAAATGAATTAGAAACCTGATAAAAAGTATGAAGCGCCGATGCAAGAGTTTTGTAGAAGTTAGAGGCGATCGTACACCCTATTTGACATGTTTTCTCTAATTGACAGAGTGTCGGTCAGCTTCTGTGCTGGACAACCAACCAGTTCCCTTATTAAATCGGATGATATTTTGGCCGAAAACCTCCCACAGTTAGCCTGACGGCAAGGGGACTCTAACACAAGATCCGTCTGCCGCTGAAGATATTTTACGTCAGCAGTGTGTTCGGTGCGAGCCGGTCGCGAAATTGATATTGACCAGCCATCGCTGGGATTTGAACCCAGTTCACCTCATTGGAAGGCGAACGCTTTATCCCCCTGATCCACCACGCCTCATATATTGGGCACGACATATATATTCGTTGTACTGTATAACTAAATAAAATTGATCATTTTATATGAGTTGCAACTAAACGCTTAGTTAGGCGGCGGATTTAGTTACTTACGCCTTGCTATAGAAATTTAAATTTGTTGTTTCAACAGCCTTTTAATTATTACTAGTGAAGTTTAGTTTCTTTCATGGTTACAATTAAAACTGGCCATCCTCGACTTCTGCTAAAATTTAATGTGTTTTCTTTTCTGTAGAAGAAAATGTCTTATCTTAGCACGAATGGAATCTGTAAGGAACCTTACTAAGAAGTGTGTATCTTGAAAACGGTTAACCCCTTCTATTTAGGCGAATAGAAACATTTTCGCACAAAATTTTATAAAATTCGTTTATCTGAAATTAATTCTATGGAGAAAAAAAAAAAAAGTTTTTAAAAAAATTATTATTTATTATTATATTTAATAACAGTCAATAAAAATTTGATTCAAAAGAGTTTAAAATTTTTTTACATCATTTTAAAGTACTAGATGTTACATGGCAAGATCCAAAATTTGACGAAATCGGATGAATAGTTCCTTATAAATTTAAATTTAAATATAAAATTTAAACTTAGATTTAAATTTAAATTAGAAATTTAAATCTAAGACTTTTTTAAAATTTGATTTCTTAAAAACTATTCAACCGATTTCATTCAAATTTTGTATGAGAAAAAAAGTATGTTTATTCAGAGAAAGTTCGTTTTTGTGTCAGATTTTATTACTTCAAATATTGTTTGCACTAATTAATTCGCACATTTGGGGTCACCCTCCCGAAACATTAAGATTAGTCCTAGAACGTGAAGATCTGATAATTAGATCAAAGGTTATTCAGGGAGCGCCGTCTTTTTTCTTTGAGGGGAGGGGGGCTCACTGTACAAATGTTTTCCACTATAATAGTGCTTAGAAAGCTTAAAAATGAATATGAGTTAATGAAATCAGCTAACGATTGGATTCAGAACAAAGACACTTCTAAATTTATTTTCAATATACTTCTTATCCCTATTATATAAAAAACCTTCAATTTTCAGAGTTTATTGATAAAATTATATTCAAAATCTATGTAACTATTATAACCAGAATAATTTGGCCAGATAATCAAGGTGCTACCCTGCCTGTTTCTTTTGAACAAAAAGTTTAAGTAATTTACTCAATTAATAATTCAACTACTAAACTTTGATTTTGAAGCAGCGCTTGAACGGAATTCAGATATAAATTTAAATATTTATATCTTTAATAAATTATAGTAGACAAAACTATCTTGTTTTCCTCCACTCCCCCCCCCCCAAAAAAGTCATCTTAGCTACGAAACATACGTGGAGCCATTTTATATTTTTCTGATAAAGAGAACGCTAAGCATAAATGTGTGTTATGCATGGTATAAAATAAACGCGCTACCACTTCAAAATGTGGGAATATCTGAAAATGCTACAATTTAGTGTACTACCACTTTTAACAGATGGGGTAAAACAGACTTTTAAACATATTGACTTTTTAAAAATTATTAACTTCTATCCGGACATTCGAGAAAATTCGTATTTTCTACGATTCTTTCAACTCATCCCATATTTAAAGCTTATTTTTAGCAAAAAATTATATATAAGGCCGAAATAGCTTGGTTGGCAGGGCGCTGGACTCTCTTTTGGGAGAAAGGAAGTTCGATTACAGCCGGCCGAAGACTCCCGTGTAGTAAATGGTGACTGGTGCACGTTAAATCTGTCGGATCGCAAAGTCCTCCATGCTCCCATAACAAATTATACATCTGGGGGTACTGAATTGGAGATTAATCGTTCTTTGAATTAGGTCAAAACTGCAATCTGTGGATGAATGAATGTATAAATAGATTCACCCTATAAACGGATGTCACGTATAGCTGTGGTACTTTTTCAATTCTTGACCATAGATGGCACCACTGGAGAAACAAGAACATGCGCACCCCTTGCTTTCATGGCTTACGACAACAACAACATAAATATTTATATATTCTTTGCTTTAACTGAACAGTTGTGTGAAATGCGCAAAAATAGTAACATTGCGTAAAACATTTACGTTGAAACTAAATCAACGTAATTACGTTTAATTTTACAGGAGGAGCGAAATTAAACTGACGAGTTTCTAAAATTGGTATAAAATCGATCGAATAGTTACTGAAAGTCATAACAAGTCGTCATTCATTTCAAAAATTCATAAATTTAAAGTTTTATTTTTCAAGGGCTACTTGACCTATTCTACATATTTTTGATTTCAAGTTACATAGTTTAATATTGCTTTGTATAATATTACGTTGTAAACTTAATATACAGTGAAACCCCTCGACGACTCCCTGTTCCATAGTGAAATTGTCGTTAGTCATTCTTAGAGGTTACCTCCATTGACTTCAAAATGTTATCGAAGGTTCAAGATTTTTCGCAATTTTAATTTTAGTAAGTATTAGTTTCTTGTGCGGAAATGCCACTTGTGTTGGCCTTAAGAAAACCGGATCGATGAATAAAATTTAGCGTCCATAAAAAATGATCCCTACTGATATAATTATGTGTAAAAACAAATTTACCAATTATGAATGATAGAACTATTTTAAATAAATGAACAGTTATATTTCATTTAATTTTGTATCATAAAAAAATGAGAAAACGTTTGATTAGTTGCGATGTTTTTTTTTACATAATTTTTTTATGTCTAATTTAACTATCAACTCTGAAAATAAATCATTGATTGCATCGTTCTGACTGCAAAATGAGATCTCTTTCCGAGATTAGCAAAAAGAGCTGCTCTCTAAATGACGATATTTTGAATATATTTTAATCTACTTATTTGTTTTATTAATATTTCTTGTTTTGATATTTTTTTGTGTTTCCTTATTTGACGTTTTGCGCATTTGGTGTAGAATTTTTCCTGGTCGCTGGAAGAGGTTTTGATGGTCCCTCCTAAAGGTTTTCTTCAACACGAAATCTTTGGAAAAATTTCCGTGCCTCCCAAAAGTGATCGTAAATAGAGGTGGTTGGTACACAGAGATGTTCTTTCCTGGAGGTTCCACTGTAATTTGAAAAACTATTTGATAATATTCAGATTTTATAGTAAAAATTACTCCATTTGTCCTAAATTAGTTGCAACATTTTAATATTTATAAACTGATTATTAATACTCATGATTTTATTATCTTGTTTTGACACTTTTCAGAGATATCAGGGCTATTAATCAACATCATTTACTTACCAAGCATTTCCTTTTTAAATCAGTATCAAATTAGTTTCAAATATCCAAAGTTCACACCCCCTTTAGCCATGTCCCATTTTGTAAAGACACCACCACCAGTAATTCCTTAAAACTATTTTCTAACTAATAAATTGCGAATTCATCAGTAGTAAAATTTTACCGGTGTCGGAAATTATTCATGATTTCATCTCCTGAAAATGTAGCAACTAATTTGGGACAAAAAAGTTTTTACCTAAATATAGCAACTAATTTAGGACGGAGCTGGTATAAGTTAAGAAAAAAAATCCTTAAAGAAATCACAGTTTTATACCAATGATGCAAAAATAATTTAAACTTTTAAATTTTGAAAATCTCGCACTTAACGTATATAACACCTGAATCAAATAAAAAATTATAAAATGCAAATCATCTTTACTGATAAAATTCTTTAGGAAAAAAACAAAAAAAAAGAGTACAAGTTGCTGCTATGCTGTATGCATGAATTAGTTCCGCATAAAACTAAACAAAAACTTAATTTTGCCAACAATTATTTTTTATATATTCCAAATAATTCATGATTTGAAAGATATCGGTGAATTTAATACTTTTACTTACTGTCTAAAACGCTAGCCAAATAAATAAAACCTACGAAATGGCAAACATTTATAAACAAATTAAATTATATTAAAAGCGAATTAAATTATATTAATAACTCAGAAATACCAATAAAATTATTATTTATGAGCAATAAATATCATAAAATGGTCCACTTCTTTTTAATGTATTTATATCTATAACACATAACTAATAATAAACCATTTAAATTTATACTTATGAGCAATAAATATCATTAAATTGACCATTTGTTTTTAATGTAATTATATCTATAACACATAACTAATTATAATCCAATTTAATTACTATCTATGAGCAATAAATACCATAAAATGTTCCACTTGTTTTGTGTAATTAAATCAATAACACATAAATAATAATAAACCAATTTAATTATTATCTAAGAGCAATAAATATCTTGAAATAGTCCACATGTTTTATGCTACAGCATAAGAAGTAAAAATAAAAAGTACGAACAAATATGAACTACATAAAAGTCTTCGCGCATGATATGCTCTCTACCCTCTTTTCTCACAGAAATCTGGATACTTTAATTTCCGGATTTGCCCGAGTACTACGAATTTCATCGCTCCGGAGTGAACCGGAACTGCGGAACTGGAACGCTGGGTCTTAATCTCGGACAACGTCCAGCTCAATCCGTTGTTATAGTGAAAAGAGAATAGCTTGCATTTTTCCGAATTTTACCCTTTTTTTTTTTTTTTCCTGCGTAAACTAAACCGCCGGAATTTTTAGCTTCAGCGATTGAAATGATTGGTTTAAGGTGAAAGATATTGTTTTCCTTTTAGAAATCAAATCCTTAGAAAATGCTTTCTTTTCCAATTTCATTTTCAAAAGTTTTTTTTTTTTATTCATTTTTATTTATTTATATTTCATTTTTTGCTAGAATGAAATTTAAAAAGAATTGTAAAAGCTTTTATTTACAAATGTTTTAAAGGACGCTATAATGTGAGAAGAACCCTTCATGGTTTACTTTTACGAATATTTAAGAGGATGCTTCACTGCGAGAGAAACAATTTATTGTTTATATTTTAAACTCCTAATGGTTTATATCAGATATAGATATATATATATATAGAAAATATATACGAATATATATATATATATATATATATATATATATATATATATATATATATATATATATATATATATATATATATATATATATATAAACTAAATTTTTAATTTGCATTAATTAATTGCACTCATTAATTAGTGCAACCGACAATATTTTGAGAAACATAATCGGTCACATAACCACACATTTTTTATTAAGTTTTTTTTCCATCAAATTCGAATTCTGTAGAAATGGTTACATTAGTACGGTCAGGAGAGCGATCAGAAGTTTAGTTCTCTTAATTTTAATTTTTGTGTGTTAAACAATATCTCGATGAATTTTCAAGCTCATCCAAGCATTTTATACACAATTATAAAAGTCGTTTATCCAAAAATTATTCTATTCAAAAATAGTTTGAAATAATTGTTTATAATTGCATTTGAGAAAACGGTTCAAACAATTTTGATTATTAAGGTATATGAATTGTTTAATCACTTTAAGAAATGTAATTTTAAATAAATAAATATAAAATACTGCTTCTTTTTACTTGACAAACATTGAGATAGAAATGAGGTAGTTCACATTTTAGAAACTACCGTTTCAGAAAATAAATTATATTTAATAAGTAATTGAATTTTGCATGGTTTCTTCTGAAGAATATTTCTCAATAGTACAATTAATAAAGGTATCTGCTAAAAATACATTTGGCTGGTGGGTACTAAAACAACAAAAAAAAAGAATCATTTTCTGAATATAGGCTATTTCTTAGAAATAGTTAGAAAACAAAATTTAATGCGATGTTCTGCGTAACACATCTTTATTTGAAACATTCTACAGAGGTATCTGCTAGCAATGCATTAGGCCGGTGGCGAAAGACATAATCTCAACATTTGAGTGTATTCGAAAAGTTTTTCCCAGAGGTAGTAAACTAAAGCAAAATTTTTTTTAAAAGATTTTAGAGTTGGCATTTATCAGGATATAGGTTGGTTTTGCACTTAAACACCTTGTTGTTATGTCTTTAATTGTTTTTTCTGAAATAAATCAAGTGCAAGGGGTTGTCTGATTGATTTTGTGAAAACTACGGTGTCATTGGCAAACAGAGAAGTGTCATTAAGCTTTCCTCTTGTTTTTTTTTTTGATGGGAAAAATCAGCATTGATTAGAAAGTAAAGTTGTCCAAGAATATTACCTTGAGGCAAACCGGCTTTATTGTTTCTGTATGAGGAGTAAGTAATTTTGATTCGGAATTTTATATTATATTTTATAACCGTCGTTGAACAGCCGACCCAATTTCATGCGTTTACGACTACTAATGCTCAACACAGTAGCCTTGTAATTTTGAACCAATCCAGAGGACAAGGAAACTCCTGGATCAGTACCCCCAGAGGTATTGATTTGTTATGGAAACATGGAGGACTTTGAGATTCGACAGATTTAACGTGCATCAGTCACCATTTACTACACGGGGAGTCTTCGGCTGGCGAGGATCGAACCCACGACCTCTTGGACATGGGCCCAGCGCCCTTGATTCGGAATTGACGATAAGTGAAATATGAATTTAGGCTTAGTAGAAGATCATCCGGAATGCCCATAAGAAATAATTTGTTAATAAGTCCCCTTATGCCACACTCTATCTAACGCCTTAGTGACGTCAAGCATGAGCTGTAGTGTAGTTTCGTACTTGTATTTGGCTTGCTGATACATTCCAATTTGTTGATGTTTTGTTTTGTTGGAGAGAGGCGTGTGCGGAAGCCGTTTGTAGATTTGGCAATGTTTTGCGGATAGGAAAGATTTGCTGAATCAACAAGACGGTGTTGAATAACGCTTTTTTCTTCTTTTTTTCGAATATTTTTTAAACTATTGGAAGGAGGCTAATGGGGTGTTAGTTCTCAGAAGATGCAGCATGTTTACTACGTTTGGGTAAATTATAATACACATATATGATATTTTTTTTACTCATTAGGAGGGTACATATTTTTAATGCAAGTTTATTGTGAGATGGCTGATTTTGTTATGAGGCAAAATATCAATCATTAGATTTTGAAGTTGCATCATGACCATGCGTTCTTCCATTGTTGTGTTTTTGAATTACGTTAATAACTTCTATATCGGTAGTTAGTTAAATCAAAGTTGGAGTATCGAGATTAATGTTAGGATCTTTTGTTAGTTTCATAAACAAACTTGTTAGTACCGGGGCAGTAAATACATCAATTAAATTTGAATTACTCTCCCAAAACGTTGACGAAAATTTCGATTCTATCATGATCAATGTTCACTTTTCCGTTGGGCCCATTAAGAGGAAAATTGTTTAAAGAAAATATTTTGAGTGCTCTGCTATGGTAATTCTCCAGTTATGTTAAGATTATTGAAATTTTTTCAGCGTCTTCAGTATGTATCTTCAGTTTTACGACTATTGAGTTTTTCAAGACAAAGTTCATTCCGATGTGTTGAATTCATGGCCAATTTCTTTCTCCTTTGTTAAGGTGGTTAAGCAGTTTTTTTTTTAGGTCAGAATTGAAAATGCTTTTATTGATGCGAAAGAGTTCAGTTGCATCATCATGCGCCGTTGAAGAAGCAATTCTGAGATCATCCATTGAAGAACTGATGTTATTATCAGTTGAGATAATATTTTGATCAGTGTCTAATTATATGAAGATTATTGCAGAGAAGAAGCCAATTAGTCTTTTTTCAGAAGATATTCTTTTCTTTACTTTCGATATTAGTGGTGACCTACACAGGGTAATCGCTGCTAATTCGTTGGCAGTATCTATTGTGAAAGATGAAGAAAGGTTTGTAATTATGATGTCAAAGGTATAACGATCAGAAATATGAGTTGATTGTTCAGGAATAGTGAGTCTTAATTTTTTGGGTAATTTTATGCAGTTGACTTCCGAGTTTTCTATTTTTTCTACTTTCCGCATAGCATTTTTAGAGTTGAAGTCTCCAAGCATAAAGTGCCAAAAAAAAAGGACCATCCTGAATAACTTTTGATCTAATAATAGGATCTTCACGTTCTAGAACCCAACTACAATGGTTCAAGGGGGTGACCTCAAATAAGCTTATTAATTAGTGTATACATCATTTTAAGGCAAGAAATCATACACAAAACGCACTTTCTATAAATAAAAAAACCTTTTTACAGCGAATTCGGATTTCTGACCCCAAAAATATAGGTAGCCGCAATCTGTTAATTATGGTACCCTTAGTTTGATCAGGAAAGTTTTCCAAAGTTTGGACCCCTTAATGCTTATTTTACTTCATGCGTATTTCGCTATATCTAGAGAACTTTTTAAACGAATTGAAAAACTTTAGCACACAATTATAAAATTTGTTTATCCAAAGATAATTACATGCAAAAAAAAAATTTTTAAATCTTCAATATTTAAACTAAAAACGAATTTCTTACACTATTATTAGTGGTCGAAAATATTTTGAATTGTAGATTACAATAAATTTTTTGCATCATTTTAAAGAATGTAATTTTACACAGCAAAATACAAAGTTTCATCGGAATCAATCATTTTTTTTTTTTTTTAAATTTTCAAACAGATGCCCCAGCAGAGCTGAAACAACAAAATTGTGTATCGTATGTTGGACTGCCCTCGATATTTTTCGTTGTTTTCTTTCATTATCATCGTCCATTGTGAAGATGTTGTTACCAAACGATCATATCTTGATGATTCAATTGACTCTTATTTTAGTGAAGTAAGTATATTTTATAAATCTCTAACAAAAGAAATTACTTTCCTGATATAAATTAGAACAGTGCATTTTAAAATAAAAATTAATGGCGTAAATTGAGTTTTTTTCGGCAACAAGAGAATTCTTGTAACTATTAGGACAAATAAAAATTTAAGTGACCTCCACACACCTATGTTGGGCTAGCACAAAACCTTCCAAACGAGGAAAGGCCTCCGTACGGCTCAATTCAGTTGTTCGACGTAATGAACATAAAATACTCAGTGAGGCTTAAATAAAAAATATGTGTATATATTCGAGTTACTAAACTCCAAAGTGAGGAAAATTAAAAAATGTCACCATGTTCTGACTATTAGAAATACAAATTTCTCATTTATGGTAACCCAAGTGGAGACCTTCTTTCTTCTAGAAGATTTGGAATAGCGCAACAAAAAATTCAATATTTTGTTAGGATTTAAAAAGAACGTTTATGGAAAAGTGGTAGTTGTTGGCTATTGCTTTAGTATTTAATTATTACAAATCGCATTTACAGATTCAAGGTTCTATTTCAGGGCTGAAAACTAATATATATATATATATATATATATATATATATATATATATATATATATATATATATATATATATATATATATATATATATATATATATATATATATATATATCATAATGGTAAAAAAGTTAAGACTGGTAAAAAAAAAATTATTTCATTATTACTTATTTTAGGAAAGATTTCAATTATTTATAACTGCAAAGATTTTTTTACATAAATACTGAACCGTCCCCCCCCCTCCCTCCAAAATAGGTAAATTGTGATGTTTAGTTTATAATTTAGAATAGTACAAACTTCTTATACACACACATCTCCCAAAAACCAGCCAAATATTACCAAAATATTTTATAGAGTGGTACACATTTGATAGCCAAAGCTTTCAGAATTTCTGGTGATTTTGTCATTAGCTTTCAAACGAAGTGATGTTGCATATGAACTTTCCAATCAGTCAAGTGCAGTGGTCTGGATAAAAAGTTTAAATGAATAAAAAATTAAACATTAAAACACAAACATGGCTACCACTAGAATATTTTTTTTACAAAAAGCGTAGAAGTTGGCAGCTCTGTATGAAATAGTTTTGTAACCAAATATCTTCTTTTCCGTCCGACCTTCACAGCCTTATTCAGATTGTGATACAGACTGTGATACCGATTGTGATACCGAAACCGAGAAACCGAAGATTTTATATTCGATTTCAAAACGTTATGGTGCGAAAACGATGCTTTATACAGGGCTGAAAGTTGATGTATATCAAGAGGGAAAAGAGTAAAATCTGGTAGCCAATAAATTTCTTTTTTTCTTCTGGATAAAAAAAAATATCAGTACCTACCAAATTTTTTAACGGATAAATTGTTTCTTTCCCGTTTTTTGCCTGAAAAAAAAAATAATTGCTAAATATATTATAATTAGCAAAAATATATGTAATTTTATATTTTCACAAGTTTCAACACTTACTATTGTTAACTATTATAAGTCATGTGACTTATCTAACCTAAAAACAAGCTGGAAACAATACGATTTTATTAGAAGTTTTCTTCTTTTCCAGATAAACTACTTGTAAGGCAATAGAGAAAAACTTCAAACCACAAGAGATTCCGGTAGCATTTTTGTTCCATTAAATAATAAATTACAATCCCTAATGTTTCGATATTTTTCCTCCTTTACTTTTGTCAGGGATTCTAAATATATTCATTAAATGCAGTGACCTCTACACACCTTGTATAAACAAACAGGCGTACTGTCCTACCGTCACGAGAAAAGTTCCAGCAAAGAACCTTACCCAGAAATGAGAAAAAAATGGTAGAAAAATTGCTTAATTTCAAACTTGTTTTCAGGAAAAGAAAAATATCCATACAAACTACCCTGACTTCATAATCTATACAAAATATATATGGGGCAGCTTTTATTCGCTTTTTTTCTTTTAATGAGAAATGAAAAAAGTTATAATTAGGAAATACTATGCAATTTTATAATTAGAAAAAATTATGTATTTTTATATTTTTATGGTTTGCAAATGGAGGTTTAACAAAACATGAGATTGTATGTGTAAATAATAATGTGACTATTATAAATCATGTGGCTATAATTTTACCTGTCCTGAAAACAAGTTAGAAATGATAGGGTTTTACTAGAAGTTTCCCCCATTTTCAGACTGCTGGTAAGTCAATATTAATGCTGATGTTTTCAATTTCATATTCCTTTCAATAATGCCACGTTAATAAAAAAAAACACATAAATTTACTTTTGCAAGAGGACATGTTGGTGGAATGAGGTTTGCAAGAGGGTGTTTCAAGTTCGATTCCGCTGTCGATACGCAAAGTTGTTCTTCTGCAGATCTCCTGGAAGATACTACGATGCTTATTGCTCCATTACAAGGACAGGATACATTTGGTACCAGCAAAAACCAAAAACCGGATGATTAGTCTTGTGTTTTAAAACTATTTGACTCCTTATAGAATAAATTCCTGATAATTTATAAAAACTGTAAAATATGTCCCTTACAACCAAGTTTATTATAACCATGGCCAAGATTATAACTATTACCTCATTTAAATAAGAGTTCTAAAAAATTGTACAAAAAATGTCAACAAAAAAAATTTATGTTATCTTAAGCAAACAATTTCATAATGAAAATATTATAGATTACTCCTAGTCCATCGGCAACCATTTTCTAATTGGAAGTTTTGCAAATAGTATAATATATTCCAGTGTATTAATAGCTTGTTATACAGCAGTGAGGCTCTTGCAAAATCGGTATTGTTGTTTGGGAATGCTTTGTGGAAAATCATCATGTCGGTGTTGAATGATTATTTTTCAGGCAACTTTTTAATTTATTGGAAGGAGGCGATAGTTCTCAGAAGATGAAACATCTTTGTCTGGCTTAGAAAAAAGTATATCTGATTTTTTTCTTCCACTCCTTGGAAAGGAGTGGGGTAACTTTATTTTTAACGCAAGAACGGAAGATGTTTGTGAGAAAGCTAGTTTTTTTTAAAATTTTAATCATTAGATCTTAAAGGAGATATCAATATTTAATTTTTTTTTTGTTTGTTCGGAATAAGACTTCAGAACCGATCTTAATGATTCAAGGGCCAAAACTTAAATTTTCATTGATTAATTGCACTCATTAATTAGTGCAGCAGACATTATTTTAAGAAACAGTCATATAACCACACATTTTTTTTATTAAGTTTCTCTTCTGTTAAATTCGAATTCTATCCAATTCCCATTGTATGGTCAAGAGAGCGATCAAAAGTTTAGTTCTCTTAATTTTAATTTTACATTTTGCGAGTTTTTGCAATATCTCGATGAATTTTTAAACTCATCGAAACATTTTATAAACAGTTATAAATTCGTTTACCCAAAGATTATTCTATGCAAAAGGTAGCTCTAAATAATTATTTATAATTTATTATTATTATTGTGAAAATGTTTTTAAAAAATTTTGAATTGTAAGGTATATGAATTATTAAATCATTTTAAGAAATGTAATTTTAAATAAATAAAAAACACATACTGCTTCCTTTTACGTGACAAATGTTGGGATAAAAAGGAGTTAGTTTGAATTTTGAAACTATCGGTTTTGAAAATAAAATATATTTAATATAAATTTTAATTTTATTAAAAGTTTGACTCTCCTGTTCCTGCGTCCTCTGCTTTTAAACGTATCTGACAGCAATAGATTTGACTGGTGTGGATACTGAGAATTAAAAGAAGAAAGAATTTCTGAATATTGTCCATTTCATTGAAATGGTTAGAAAAAGTAATTTTTTTTTTAAAGTTGTGATAGTAATTAATAATAGAAAGGACTTTTTAGAGTAAAGAAGATTTGTTAAAGTATTCTTTTAGATCTGAAAATTTCCTCTGTTTTTGTATCACTCTTGAATAGGCTTCTCGACAATTAAAAAGTAGTTTAATTATAAACACAAATATAGATAATTAGGTCTGTCTGAAAGTACTGTTCGCGAAAAAACAAGTACCATTTTCAGATATGCAAAAAGTGCATTTATTCACGCTATAATAGATTACAATTTTTTATTTTCTAATGCATTAGGTTTTTGACCGGAATTTTGGATATTTTTTCATCGCTGATTTCAAAATCTCAATCGGTTTCACTCAGCAAGATACAATTTTTATGCAATTTAGCAATATATTTCTCCCCAGAATTTTTTTAATTTAATTTGTGTGCCAATTAAGAGTTCCCCCCTCTCTGCTACGTAGAAAGAAGGAGATAATACATATATGTTTACGAGGCGATAAATTATGTTAGTTTGTAATGGAAAAAATAATTGATATTATTTTTTTCCATAACAAACAAATGTTATTATTTCATATATGTATCATTTATCACGCTGAAGTCGTCTTTCTTACAAAAGATATGCAGAGACGTCACAAGCAAATAAAATGTAAAATTTAGTAGAAATTTTACTTTTTTATTATTTATTTAATAACACTATGAGTTATATTTCAAATTGTTCTTGTTGAAAATTTAAGGAAAATCATTCGCGGAATCCACTTTCACTAGAAAACTAGAAATAAAAACTACTCCGTTTTCATCAAAATTCAAATATATCGCAAAGATGCCAACTTGCTCGGGGCAGCAAATAAATATTTTAAAGTGGTAGTTTACCAATTGTGATTCTAGGTTTAATAAATTCAATTTAGTAGATTTTTGTCCACCAATATTTCTAAATAATTCATAGACTTACATAATTCACCATTTAATAATAGTTATGTCGAAACAGTGATTGATGCCTTAATCAAGACTTTTCTGATTGGAATCTGAAAAGGAGACTTTAGAAAGTTGGTGGTAGGTGATCTGAGACCTAGACGTCGACCAGGGTTCATGGACTGCATTCAAGATTTCTGACGATTTCATGCTGACTGCTGATCAACCATTTTCCTTTTCGAGTGAGTAATACGTATTTAATTCTCATACAATTATGTTTGGATGTGGCAAAGGAGGTAAAGTTTAGATTTGACCATTTCATTTTAATTACTACAAAAATGTTACCTCGACGCTGTGGACGTGGTGGGAAGATTACTCCCACTCCCACCAAGAGAATTGTAATACCGGTCATATATCCCAACTACATAAAGCCAGATGCTAAGCCCGGTGAAATTTTTGAAGATGAATATGGACACTTCCATTGCTGGTCCAAAAGAGGAAGTTATTGCACGCTCAGCGATTTTAAAGTGTCTGAAGGAGCTGTTAGACCATATTATTCGGCCAATTCAGTTCCGGTATCTCAACAAATTAAGCCTGAAACGCCGACTACATCAGCTGACGCCCCAGCTATGGAAATCAACGACGGAGACCAGTATATGGAACAGACTAAAGAAGTTTCGACCTCTGACTCAGAAAGTATTAACAAAAACAGCACAGAACCTCCTACAAAGAAAAAAGAAGAAGAAAAAGCCAGCTGATGTCAAAAAAGCTGAAGATAATTACACAACCACGACTACTAATAGCTGCTCTTCACCGCTAGAGACCGCCACTATCTTAGCACCATCAGAATCCAAAGAAGATTTCAACAATGCTCTAGATCCACTCACAACTTCAGTAAAAGTTCTACATATCAAGTTTACAAAAGTTTTAATCCGTGGACTACCTGTTGACTTCAAAACAGAGGATGTTTCCCTCGAATTAAGGAAATTAAACATCGAAACCCACAACGTAATACAGTTTAAAAGAAGAGTAGGTGGGACCTACAGGTTCCTCCCATTTTTAACGCAATCCTTAGAAAAACGGAGAATCACCGGCAAATTTTCACCATCACAGACATACAGCGGATTCCAGTCCGAGTAGAACGTTTTCGTGGCGGTCAGGGACCTCTGCAGTGTTTTAATTGCCAGGAATACGGCCACGCTCAACGAACATGCAATGCACCTCCCAGATGCGTGAAATGCGCTGATAACCACCGATCCTTCGAGTGTCGTAAGGATAGACTCACACCACCAAAGTGCTGCCTCTGTGGAGATATTCACACCGCAAACTACACAGGGTGCGAAGCCCGCCCTAGCAGGAAGGGCCCTCGTGCTGTTCCTTCCACACCATCAAAATTTGCTCACAGACTCGTATCACTAGTGAAAGAGCTGAAAGACCTTCTAAAAAATAAAGAATTGTTTCGTCTTTTGCAAAGGATCCTGGGGGAGACCGCTCTAGTTTAGTTTATTTCTCAATTCCGGACTTTTCATTTCAACATTGAACTCTAAATTCTATACTTTCAATATATATATATATATATATCTTAAATGAACATGTGCCAGTTAAAGGTAGAAAATTAATATGTGTCAATTTCTTTTAATACTTATTTATGTCAACTTATGTATATATATATATATATATATATATATATATATATATATATATATTTCAAATTATGCTTTTAATTATATATGTCAACAGGTGTCAATTTAGATTCGATATTCAAATGTTATATTTACTATATTTATTTATGTCAACCTATGTATATATATTTCAAAATATGTTTATATTTATATATGTCAATTTAGATTTGATATTCAAATGTTATATATACTATATTTATCTATGTCAACCTATGTATATATATTTCAAACTATGTTTATATATATATGTGTAAATTTAGTTTCGATATTCAAATGTTTATTTACCCAAGCAAAGTGCTTGTAATATTGTATTAGCTACCACATCGACTGCTAAATTCAAAATGTTATCACTTTAAACTTATGTAAATTCCTAGATGTATGGGATAGGGGACGCTGCGCGGCCCAGGTAAATAGTAATGTCAAGTAAAGTTAATAGTTGTGTCAGGTAAATAGTTATGTCAGGTAACTAGTTATGCCAGTAAGTAAATAGTTATGGCGTGCTATACCTTTTAAAATCTATTAAAAATAGGCTATTATTTGCAAAATTAAGTTGATAGTTATTTACGGTTTTTGCTGACTAATATTTTGGCGTGTCCGGAGCAGTTGATATTTCAGAAATCGGCAGCGAATTACAAACCATTTTGAATTAGAAACTTACGCCCAACCTTTAAAAGTGTCACCACGAGGCAACAGTAATAATGTTGCTTTTCTTATGATTCTTAATGTTTTCAATATGTCAAATAACAAAAAATAAGAAAAAATTTAAATAACTTTAACTTGAAAATAACTTTAATTTTGATTTTACTAGAAAGTATTTTTTACAAAGCTGAGCAGATTGGCATTTCTAGTAATCTAGAAAAATATGCTATAAAATTTTATTCTCTTTTATTAAAATTCTAACTTTTAATCCTCACAACTTTTTGCTATTTTAGTCAACCGAGGCAAACCTGAAAATGCATACTATTTAAAAAAAAAAACATATTTTGTAATAAATAATGATTTATAACAGGCTCATAATTAGCATTTAATGCATAAAGTGTTTAGCTTTACCTTATCTTTTTTGTATTTTGTTTTTGTTGCAAAAGAAAAAAAAAATTCTGAATAACATCTGAACTAATGATCGGATTAGACTTCAGAACCAATGCTAATGATTCAAAGGCTTAAACTTATATTTGTATTAATTAATTGCACTCATTAATTAGAACAGCACGCAGTATTTTAAGAAACATAATAAGTCATATAACCGCACATTTTTTTTTATTAAGTTTCGTTTCCGTCAAGTTCGAATTCTGTCCAATTTACAAAGTATGGTCAGGAGAGCGATCAAAAGTTTAGCTCTCTTAATTTTAACTTTTTAGTGTGTCGCAATATCTCAATGAAATTTCAAGCTCATCGTAACATTTTATACACCGTTATAAAATTCGTTTACCCAAGGATTATTCTATGCAAAAGGTAACTTTAAATAATTATTTATAATTTATTATTATTTTTGTGAAAATGTTTCAAAAAATTTTGAATTTTAACGTATATAAATTATTAAAACATTTTAAGAAGTGTAATTTTAAATAAATAAAAAAAAATACTACTTCCTTTTACGTAACAAATGTTGAGATAGAAATGAGGTAGTTCAAATTTTAAATACTACCGTTTCACAAATTAAAATATATTTAATATACATTTTAATTTTATTAAAAATATTTGAAGTTAAGTCCACTGAAGCTTTTAAAAAAAGGTAGTTGACAACATTACATTTGGCTGGTAGGTACTGAAAATAAAAGAAAGAAAATATTTCTTTATATTGTTAATTTCGTTGAAATAATTAGAAATGTTCTTTTTTTTTTTTTAAAGTTGTTATAGTAACTAATAATAAAAAGAACTTTTTTTGAGTTCAGAAGAATAGTTGATAAGTATTCTTCTTTCATATCTGAAAATTTCTCCCGTTTTCGTATCACTCTTGAACAGGCTTCTCAACAATTAAAAAGTAGTTTAATTATAAACAAAAATATAGATTATTAGATCTGTCTGAAAGTTCTGTTCGCGGAAAAACACGTATCATTTTGAGATATGCAAAAGGTGCATTTATTCACGCTATAATGAATTACAATTTTTTTTTTTTCATTTTCTAAAGTATTAGGTTTTTGACCGGAAATGTGGATATTTTTTCGTCCCTGAATTCAAATTCGCAATCGGTTTCACTCTTATTTCAATGACGATAGGTCGTGTTGTTATTTTGAAGAACAAATATAAGATAAACAGTATAAAAAGATTTAAACGACTTGTTTTAAATAATTTTTATTTTAACCTTTTTATAAGATGTGAGCCTATTTATTACCTTCTTCCAATCTTGACACCGTTTATGTACGGCTGTCAATATTCTACGCTTTTTGAGAAAATTTCTTCTAGTATGCGTTTTAATACATAATTATTATTTTTTTTGTTTTGCGAAATTGATTTAAAGATTTTTTTTTCACACTAACTTACATGTGTTAATGATTGAACATCAAGAGCTACTCTGCCTTGCAATTGAAAAACCAGCGTAAGCTGCAAAATTGAGAGTTTTATAAATTTGGCATCTTTATATGGTAAGCTACTTTTTGCAAATATTTTTTCCAAAGATATACGTAGTTTCATCGGTTTTTTGAAATTTTATTTTAGAATTCAAAGCATTAACAACAAAAGGAGAAAAGTTCTCAGGTCACTTTTCTCGGAATCAAGCATGAAGCACTTGCGTTGTTTTTTCTATTGCACGGTTTTATTCCAGGTCGCTCGCAGTAAGATTTTTTTTTAAAATGATGACTAACCGAAAATTATGAAAGTTTTAATTTTTCATTGTATCCTACTCAACATCTTTTGTAAAAAGCATAGTAGTTGGCAGCCCCGGTTATGGATGATCCCTGGGCATGGGTTAAATTTTATTGTTATTATTGAATCGAGTATTTCCATCTTAACGATACTATATTCATAATTCATATTTAACTCTAGAAAGACTGAAACTTAGTATATACCTATATAGCTCAAAAGCATTCTAAATGACTGCATTAGGAAAGAATAACTCATGTGTAAAATAATTTGTTTAATCAGTTTTCAATATTTTTATATTATTTACATTTATATAACAAATAATTGGTAAATATTAACAACAAAAAAATTTCCTTCACCTGGAAAAAAAAACATTTATGTATTATTATTTGCACACTTTTTGCAAATAAGAATTCGACTACTGTTGTCGGATACAAGAACCGACGGAAATAAATATGAGAGGACTGAAGGAAGTAGAAGATCAAGAAGTTTCATTTTGGTAGACGATTTAATAAAGATCTATTTACATATATACAAAACATTTAACTATTAACATCTTTGTTCAGACAAGTTATTTCTACCGCTCGTCTCGGTTCTAGTTTACAACTCACACTGATGCCACTCAAAATATAAAAACATAAAGCTCTTACCGTAGATGGAGCTGCAACTGTATTTTCAAAACTATTGTTTACCATGTTACCAGCTGCATAAATACTTGAAACTTTGAAAATAATCTTTTTTTTTTTATAACATTTAATGTCCGATGGCCCATTGACTTGAAAAAATATTCTATACATACGAAATTGACAGTGGGTGGGGGTACCCGACATTCTCCTAACACTTATTTATTCAAGAATAAAATATACAGAGATGCCAATTTGCTCCGAACAGCAAATATATATTAAAGTGGTAGTTTATCAATTGTTATTCTTTGTTTAATAAATTCAATTTAGAAGCTGTACCTTTTAAAAAGCAAGCAGAAATAGTCAAATATTTGCACAATTTTCTTTTTAGTTATTTACCGTTTTTTTTAATTATTTTGGTGTGTGCGGAGCAATTGGCATCTCTGAATCTAGCCTTTATCCATGGAAAAAAAGCGCAGTATATCAAAATTGTCCACCAAAAGAAAAGACAATGTTCTAAAGTGTCTTTTTTTACATAAAAAAATTAATTTTTTTTTAAAAAATCTGTGCGTTAAGGAGTTAAAAGTAACTTAGAAGAATAACACAAAACAATTTATATTATAAAAAATGAGATTTTTATTATTTTCAGTAAAGTATAAGAATTTATACAAAGATCGAAATGTTCCATTAGAAAATATGGCAACAGTTGGCAGGAGCGTCTTGAAATGTAGAAAAAAAAAGTTTTCAAAAAGAGGACAAATCGTAAGACTTTTAGAAACATCATCCAATGGGCTTAGTAGTAATCTAAAAACACATTAGCAAATCAAACACTTAAATTTCTTTTAAACTTCATACATAAATTCTTTAGTGTATACAGCGGGCAAAATAAAAAAAGGACTACCCTGAATATATTTTAATCTAATGCTCGGATTATCACGTTCAAGGATTTATTCTTAATGGTTCGAATGGATGACCTCAAATATAATAATTAAGTAATGCATCCGATATTTTAAGTTACGAAATCAGGCAAGAGAACGTACTTTCTTTGAATAAACATACCTTTTTTTAAATGCATTCGTGTTTCTGAAACCCAAAATCTGGGAAATATGGTTCCCGTAGTTTGGTTAAGAAAGAGGTATAAAGTTTGGACCCCTAAATATTAATTTTACTTTTTGCGTGTTAGGACGTATCTCGAAAGCTTCTTAGCGAATTGAAAAATTTTTGCACACAATTTTAAAATCATTTTTCCAAATATAATGTCATGCAAAAATAAATTTTACTAAATATTTATTATTTTATTTAATAATGTTCAAAAATGTTTTGAATTGTATGGTATGAAACATTTTACGTCATTTTAAGATATATATATGAACAGGGAAAAGCTCGAAATTCGTGCGAAATTGGTTGAATAGTTCCTGAGAAATCGTATACATAAAAAAAAAAAGTCGTATACATAAAATTCATTTTCTCAGGTTCAACCGATTTCACTCAAATTTTGGATTTTGCCATGTAAAATTAAATGTTTTAAAACGATGTAAAAAATGGTGCGTCTAACAATTCAAAATTTTTTCGACTGTTTTCAATTAAAATAATAAATATTTACTAACATTTATTTTTTGCATTGAATTATCTTTGGATGAATGAATGTTATAATTCTGTGCGCAATTTTTTCATTTTGATTAAAAAGTTCCCGAGATATGCGCAAAATATAATAGTAACATTAAGAGGTCTAAACTTTACATTTACATTACACAATTTGCTCTCCTGACCAAAATATTGTACTACCCCCTATATTTTGGGGGTCAAAAACTCGAATTATTTTTTTTAAAAAAAGATATGTTTATTCAGAGAAAGCACGCTTATGAATTTTGTAACTTAAATTATCTTCTGCGTTAAATAATTAGCATATTTGAGAAAACCCCCCTCGAACTATTAGTTCTAGAACGTGAAGATCTGATCATAAGTTAAGATCGGTTTTTTTATTTGGTGGACTGAACATAAAGGCAATATTCATGGTTGGTTGGTTCTAATGCCACTCGCCATACAATACATACTAATAGCAACCATACATACTAGCAAGCCTGATTTGTGCAACCGAGTAGATTTAACGTAGAGGGTGCGCTTCTTGTTTTTCAGTAACGCCATCTATGGTCAAGAATCGACTTCTATCATATCATACGTCCGACCTGTTTATAAGGTGGACCCATTCATGCATCCATTCATTCATCCACAGATCGTAATTTTGACCAGAATCAGAGAACGATCAATCTCAAATCTAGTACCCCCAGGGGTATTGATTTGTTATGGGAACATGGATGACTTTGCGACTGGGCAAAATTTTTACGTGCATCAGTCACAAACTACACGGGGAGTCTTCGGCCGGCGGGGTTCGAACCCACGCACTCTCGGACATGGGCCCAGCTCCCGGCCGACCAGGCTATCCCGGCCTACAATTTTCATAACTTTGCTTAAAGTTTTAGGATATTACAGCAATTATTTTACAAAAAATACTTCTTATAGTACTTGAGAGGAAGATAACACTGTTTATTTTTTGAAATTACATCTTAAGACCGTTTATAAAAAATAGATTTTCAAAGCAGAACACTATTTTCATTTTGCTCTTATAAATATATATGTAGGGGTTTGTGCAGCATAAGGGTAAAATAACGACGACAATATAACATTGAAACTTAACATTTAATAGAAATAAAAGGTTTTAGTGTTTAACGGTGAATGACAAGATACGGGAGAGCTGCCTTCTCGCAGTGGTCTCCGAATCGCATGTGAATAAGAAATTAAATTGTTCTATGGATAAAGTTCAGAGTTAATTATAAATTCGGGAGTTTCCCATCAGGACTCGCTGGCGCCTCTCAACGACAAAGAGGATGATGCAACTATCGTAAAGTATTACGTGATGATGTTGAAACAACAGCTCTACATATATAAGTATTATTTTTGAAAAATCATGTTCCAGTGGTGGCGAACCATAGCAATAGCTTTATAAACAATTTTTTTTTTAATTAAACTTTTATAAGAACTTATGAATATTATGGAAATTTGATCTGACCAGTATTATGACTGTTCAAATTGTTTATGAGTGGTGATGGACAAATCTATTTTAAAGCTAGTTTATTAAAATATTAAGAAATGACTTCCAGTAAGAAAAAAATTTAGTACTATAGTACCGTTATAACAGTATTCTAATTTATTATACATGGCTGCATTATTTATAAGATTTGCTAGTAAGAACTAAAATTTCTGAAACTGCGGAAATTTCGTAGCATTTGGAGGGAATGGAACTTTAAAAATATAATAATACATTAGGAAAAACGCAACAATACAATACAGACCGTCTTTTTTTAGTGCTTATACAGTGAAACCTCTCATTTATATTTCCTTTAAAATTATGCAAATTAGACCGGGTTAGCCTGGTCGGTAGGACGCTGGACCCAAGTCGAGAGTTCGTGGGTAAGAACCCCGCCAGCCGAAGACTCCCCGTGTAGTAAAATGGTAACTGATGCACGTTAAATCTGTCGAGTCACAAAGTCCTCCATGTTGCCATAACAAATCAATACCTCTAAGGGTACTGGATTGGAGATTGATCGTTCTCTGATTTAGATCGAAGTTACGATCAGTGGATAAATGGGTCCACCCTATAAACGGGGGTGACGTATGGATGTGGCAGAAGTCGAATTCTTAGAAATAGATGGCGCCACTGGAAAAGAAGAGCAATTGCATTCCTCTACCTTAACAGGCATACGTCAACAATTATGCAATTTTTAGTCGAGAAATACATAAGTAGTTGGGATCTCAGACAATGCAATCTTACTAACAGAGCGTCTCTTTTTGATTTATGGCTGCGAGATGAGAATAGGATTTCACTTCTTGGTAATGTCGTCATAGTACTGTAAACTCGTCATCATAATCCTTAAGTTTGATAACATCAATACACTATCATTTAGATTTATTCTCAAAATTAATTTATCATACAAAAGTTTTCTTTTTAACAATTATTTCATTTACTAATATATTGTTGGATAAAAGGACAATAAATTATTACTTACAATTTTTGTACTCAAAACGGTATCCATTTGTATATTCAAATTGTGGCTTGATTTCATTGCTCTGAAATAAAAAGAAAGAATCAGATGCATTAAAAACTTTTTTTAGACCATTACAACCCAGAAATTTTAAAGTATTTACAAAGCTTGAGTAAAATGTTTAAATTATCCATATATAAATACTCGTTTTAACATTTTATTTTATAACCGTCGTTGAACAGCCGACCCATTTTTACGTTTACGACTACTAATGCTCAACTCCGTAACCTTGTAATTCTGAACCTGATCCAGAATACAAGGGATGCCCTGTATGAAGTACCAGGAGGTTTTCATGGAACTAACCCGCATTTACGTTACATGAAGAGGAAAACGGCAGAAGCCTGCCATGGTTAGCCTGACGTCAAAAGGAATATAACCTATGATTCGTCTACCACAGAGGATATATTTACGCTAGCACTGCGGCCAGGTATGGGATTAGCATCAACCAGCCATCGCTTAGATTCGGCCAGCCCTTCTCATTGATAGGCGAATGTCTTATTCTCTGAGCAACCAAGGCTCTGGTTTAACATTAAAATAAATGCTTATGCATCAAAGCAGTATCCATAAAAATATAAAAATATTAGGAAGGTTATGGATATGTTTCGCCACATATTTTGGGTGAAACAAGTTTGACTGCTAGGGCATGCTAACAATTGGAATAGTTATACTAAACGGACGTGACGAACTTCTTAGCTTCTGAGTCAGCGAATTCTTCAAAATATTTGATATATAAATAAAATTGATATGTTAAAATTTGAATCGAAATTATTTTGACTACCAGAATTTTTTGTTTATTCTAAATTATATAAATAAACATCATGGCCAAATTTCCAATTAATTCTTCTATGTTCCAATAAACTTTTTTCAGGAAGAAGATTGGTAACAAAATTACTTTATTATTGTAATTTATCTTAAAGAAGATAATAGTGTTCCTCAATATTATAAATATGTATATTTTGATTGATTGGTTAATTACAAAATGTAATTATGACTTATTGTTTAAGAAGCACCACATTAATATATACGGTGCCTCGTTTTCCATTAACTAACGTATAAACGTAGTGCTCTCCCACACGTAATCCAAATAATAGCCTCCAAAAATACCACATAAGTTCATAGGCCATAGTTTGCAGGCCATTTCAAAGTGCCGCAATTTGATGGCCATGGTGTATCTGATACGATGTCTTAACTGGAGGCTTATTTTCAGGTAAATAATACGCTCGCCCGAACTTAATCCAAACCCAAACAGCTCTCGAATTGCAAATGAGGCTTTTGAGGCACATTTTTTCGACCACTATAAAGCAGGCCTGCCAACTACTACGTTTTTTGCAAAATATTTTATAGAGTGATAAACATTTATAAGTCAAAACTTTCAATATTCATCGTAATTTTGCTAACATTTTAAAAAGCCTCACAAACGAAGCGCTGAAACAAAGTGACATAAGAGATTTTTAAATCATTTATATGTAGTGGCGTGGAAAATAAGGTCAAATTAATAAGAAATAATACATTTAAATAATAACTGAGCTACCATTAGAATAAATGTTTGCAAAAAGCGTATAAAGGTGGCAGCCCTGCATATTCTAAAATTCAGTATGCGTATACAGTGATTTGGGTGAATAGATCGTGGTATATTCGCATTATTACAGTGCAGTATTCTTTAACCTAGAGATATAATAATGGTATATTTTTGCGCTTGGTTTATGTGAAAACAGGGCTGCCAATTTCCTACGCTTTTTGTAAAAATTTATTCTAGTGGTATCAAAGTTAAACTTTTAATGAATTATTTTTTATTCATTTGAGCTCATTTTCCACATCACTACAAATAAATGATTTAAAAGTTCACACGCAACGCTGCTTCATTCCAGCTCTCACGTGTGGTGAAGCTTTTAAAATTTTGGCAAATTACCAAGAATTCTGAGAGGTTTGGTTTTAAAATATCTACCACTCTATAAAATATTTTGAAAAAAATGTAGTTGGCAGGCCTATGAATTAGTGATGGGCAATAACAGGTATTTTCAAATAACAGGTTCCAGCTGTTACAATACAAAATAATACCTGTTCCAAATACCTGTTCCAAAATAACAGGTCTTAGAAAAAAATATTCAACTTTTTTATACGTGAAAGATAGTTTAAAATGGCAAGTATTTTTGTAACAGATACATATTTTTCTATTAATTTGACAATATTATTAGGAAAAGTATTTTTTTTCTATGGGTAAGAAAATATAGCGAAGGTTTTTTCTAATTAATTTTTAAACAATATGAAAGCAATTATATATTAATTTCTCTTTTATTCTCCATTGTTTAAGTTCAAAAAAAAACTATGTTACATCCTTTTTTATGTATATATAGTTTTTTCTTTTTATGATTATACTTTAGAAGAGCAGGCAGTTCAAAAGATATCATTCAGAATTAATTTCTTACATTCGAAAACATTTCAAAAACATTTTTGTTAGTGTAATCAAATATAATGAATAATAATAGAAACAATAGTTTTCTTTACGAAATATAGCCCTTTTCCAATGCATTGTAAGGAGAAATAAGTGACAGCGAAAAAATTATTTTGCAAAATTTGCATCTTTTTTAACAATCATTAAATAATTTAGAAAGCTTAGAGAACTAAAAAAAGTTATTGCAATGTTCAAAAGTTATTGCAAGAGTTATTGTTTCTAAATAAAAAAGAATTTAGGAGTTCCCTATTACATTCTTTTGACGATATAACTAGAATATTTTCATTTCCACAAGAGGAAAAAAATGGAATAAAATTGTCCAAATGGAATAAAATACTTCACAAATATTGAGACAAATTTGAAATTAAAAAAATTTAATATCTGAATTTAAAACGCAACATTGCATAACATTATTGTTAAATCATAACAATTTAAAAGTCAGACATTACATTCTCTATATGAGAAAATTTAACCAACATTTTTTTTTTTTTTTTAAATTTTACAAAAGAAAAAATAAATAGAACTTAAAATACAGATATAGACAAGTTAGAAATTTTAAAAAAATTAATCACTGAATTTAAACACAACATTGCGTATCATAATTTATAAATCAAAACAATTTAGAGATTAGACATTACATTTTCTATATGAGAAAATATAGCCAACATTTTTTTTAATTTTACAAAACGAAAAAATTAATAGAACTTAAAATATAGATTTAGACAAATCAGAAATTCAAAAAATTTAAATTCTGAATTTAAAACACAACATTGCATAACATTATTGTTAAATCAAAATATATAGAGGTTTTAGTTGTGTAACAAAATTTGTAAGTTTAAATATATAAATAAAGCTGATTAATTTTAAATCATTTGTGAAATCGAATATCTAGTAAACAAAGTTGTGTTTAAATTACTCTCTTTTTTAACTCCTACAATTTTGGCAGGGGCCCCTATTTGCTGCCGCTCACCAGCCCCCATGATTACTTCGCAACCATCGTCGTTTTTTTTTTGCGAAACAGATCGTTTTTCCAGATCTGAAGGTACTCGCTTAATTTAAATATATTCTCTCCTTCGTTTAACCCCCTAACTACAATTCCCCAAAGATTTGTTTTGTGATTATTATTACGATCCCTTAGTTAACTAATCACTTCATTCTAATGCCACTTTCGTAAAATTATTTATATTTTCAGACATAATAAATTTAGTGAATTTTACTGAAGGTGATTTATAATTTCATTTACTTAAATACCTAAAAGTAGTCTGTGCATGCATTGCAACCTAGTTGAATGCAACTATTTAAATAATTCGAATAACATCATTTTATAGTTTTGAACTAAAAAAAAAATACATGTTTACCAAAATGTAATTGATTCAGTTTTACCAATTTGCACGAGCTAAATCATTTAACAAATTAAATACAACTAGAGCATAATCCGATATTATTTTAAGCATTTCTAAAAAAAAATTAACTATTCAAAATAAACACCAGTATACGAATATTGCATAAGTTTTAAAGAAACAAGCCTTTTTATAACAATTCTAAACTTTTCTTGGATTATTTGATTAATATTTTCCTTTTAAAACAATTAGCACATTAATTTAAAAATATTACATACTATGTAGCCTCTAATGATAATTTTTATGTCAAGTAAAATTCAAACTATTAAGGGACGAAAATTCACCCAATTAACTGTAATAGATTTTTTTCCCTTTCCTACTGAATATTATCATTTAAAAATATATTATTTATTTTCTTCAAAAATTCAAAATAAATAAATCTTTTAAGCAACAAAATAATAGACAATGCCAGTGAGACATCTATTTGTATAAGAGTGGACGAAATTCAGCGAAATAATAAATCACTCTTCACGTAGAACATTGATTGAATTACCACAACAAATAACTACTGATGAGAGTCAATTCGCAACCTCGAAGGTCACGGTCGACCTCGAAAACGAAAGCCGAAAAAGGAACCCACAGCGAAAGCTAGGGAGGTGGGGGGCCAATGGCGTAAAGAGGTGTCTGGATTCTCCAAGTAAAACTCCTTGGTTAGATGTCCCCCAAAAGACGATTGTAATTAATGCAGAAAACACAGTAGGCAGCAAAAAGAACCAATAAAAAAAATGGGGAGCACTTTCAAGTAAATGCAGGCCACAGTTACTCTATTGTAAACAATTCACTATTTCTGAATTTTTTATTAAATGTATAAAATTTAAAAATTTAATTGCCTAAAACTTCATTACTTAACTTCCTAAAATAGGTTTCTAATAAAAATAATAGCGATGTAATTAGTTTTAGAGTCCTTAATCGCTAACTTTAGGCTTCCTTTGGCTAAAGGTTAGGAATTATTTCTCATTGTTTTTCCTTTCATTAGTTTCATTTACGTTTCTATTTCAGTAGATAAAATAAATAATAGTTATT
The DNA here is from genome assembly GCA_949128135.1 of Parasteatoda lunata. Classification (NCBI taxonomy): domain Eukaryota; kingdom Metazoa; phylum Arthropoda; class Arachnida; order Araneae; family Theridiidae; genus Parasteatoda; species Parasteatoda lunata. Next base: position 13,343,698 of record OX421977.1, read on the forward strand.
TTATCATTCACAAAATATCATTTGATAGATTAACACGGAAAAAAAATATTTACATATTATTCTACTACTCTTCATCCTCTCTCTGTACTATTGTACTACCCTTTATGCTTCGTCATCTGCATAAACATCGAAAGTTACAACTCTAAAACTTAAAATTTTTATATCTTAATAATTAATAACTAGATTTTTTTGGAATTTCAGAAATTATATAAAAATATTGTACTATGTAGTTTAAATGATTTCGTATTTATATATACATAAGTTCACCATATTAAAGTATACGGAGTGCAAAAGGATTAAAGATAGGGAGAAAAATATAGTGTTTGATAATATAGCTTGCATATAAAGAAAATATAGTGTTTAAATATAGCTTGAATAGAATATACTAAACATACTAAGATATCTAGAACATACTAAATATAGTTTTAATAATTTTAACAACCCCTTTTTATATTGAAATAAAAAGTAAAAATATTTATTGCTTGAAAACAAAAAAAATGCGAAAGAGAGAGTGTAAGACTTAGGAGAGAAGAAATTAAACAATAAGACTCATATTTTCTAGGAAAATTTCGTGAATTTTTTTTTTCTATTTAACTTGTAGGAAACATGGAAATAGGAAATATGGAAAATGCAATTATAAACAACCTGCCCCCCCCCCCCCATATGCCCGAAAACCCAAAGGGCATGGAAGACAGGTCACCGTGCCCGGCATTGTTGCAAATTAGCTTAAACTGCAAAATAGTAGGAAAGGCTGTGACAAAATACCATCTGTTCCAAAATACTAGCTGTGAAAAAATATCGCCTGTTCCAAAATACTAGCTGTGACAAAAATATCGCCTGTTCCAAAATACTAGGCTGTGACAAAATATCACCTGTTCCAAAATACTAGCTGTGACAAAAATATCGCCTGTTCCAAAATACTAGCTGTGACAAAAATATCGCCTGTTCCAAAATACTAGGTGTTAAAAAATATCGCCTGTTCCAAAATACTAGCCTGTGACAAAATATCACCTGTTCCAAAAATACTAGCTGTGAAAAAATATCGCCTGTTCCAAAATACTAGCCTGTGATAAAAATAACAGGCTGTTCCGATATAGCATGTTTAAAATATTAGGTGGTAGTTTTATTAATATATTAATAATAGGTTGTTAAGACACAGAAGTAGAACCACAAGGGGGGGGGGGGGGCTAGCAGTTGACTATCAATAATTTTCAATGTTTTATTTTTTTTTTTTTTATTTAAACCTTAGAAAGGCTATTTTTTATTAAGAAATTTAAGACACCCTAAATGTGTTTTAACAATATAATTGCAGAATAATCATTTTCTTAGGAGTGAAAAAAAAAAAAAGGCATTTAATGATTTACTTCGGACGCAAAATAATTTTAACGAAACGAAATTTAAGTACTATTATTAATTTATGATTGGAATTAATATTTAGGTTTATAGAACGACATCTAGTTTTATTAGAACTAAATTTTATGACTTCTATTACAGCTCTTTTATTTTTTAGACTATGAAAACACAGAAATTGAGATTTACCATGATTTCACATATACGTTACAAAACTTATCGTATGCTACTCACGTCCCGCAGTGGACTGATCGTTCAATTCTGCTACACGGTTCCCATCAGATCACCGAAGTCAAGCATCACTGGCTGCCGTCAGTGTGTGGGGTGGGTGACCACTTGGATCAGTCTGCGTAGAGACCGAGGGTGTGCGGTACGGGGCCTCGTTAAACTGTTTTACCGTAAAGTGCTCCAATTCGCGCGCAGGTCGTCGGGCTACCGAAGCGGGGAGGACATCCCCTCTGCAGAGGATCAAAATTGTGATGGCATGTCTTCAGATCATCCTCAGGGATACTTCCCAAACCGTCGCCAATAGCCCATTGTGCAGCTTTTGTGCGACATAAATGAACTACAACGTATGCTACTCACGCGAGAAGTTTTTAATTCTTGCTGATACAAGTAAACAGTTTTTAAAAGTCTATAAATTGCTTTTAAATTTAGAAATATCATGTTTACACTTACAGGGAGGGGGGAAAAAGACTGTTGAAAAAATTTTGTTCTATTGATTGGATTTTCACGTTTTAAGTGTACGTATAATAAAATACATTCTTTGACTAAACCGATCGTTTGTTCGATGAATTTGAGTTATTTGTTTTTCCTTTTAATTCTATTTGGGCTTGTTAATTTTACTTTTTACGTATTCCATGCAAAAAAAAAAAAAAAAAAAATTAAACGAATTAAAATTTTTTTATTCATTATTATAAAATTTGTTTAACTAAGGGAAATACAATGTAATCTTTTTGAAATTATTTCTTTATTTATACTAATTTGTTTAATAATGGTTGAAACAATTTTGAATACCAATGCACATAAACTCATGTATCATTTTAAACTAATTAATTTTAAATGACACAATGCAAAATTCGAATGAAGTCAAGTCTTTTTGAAATTTTTTAACTTAGAAACGATTTGATCAATAATGTTCAAATTTCGCATTTTAAAATTACACAGTTAAAATGATCTAAAATTTACATAGCTTAAATTTTAGTTTTCTTCTAATTATAAATAACAAACAATAATAAATAATTATTTAAAATTAATTTTTACATTCAATTTTCTTTGGATAAATAAATTTTATAATTATGTGATCAATATTTCCAACTAGCTTTAAAATTTCTTGAGATATGGCGATAAACTGAAAAAAAAAGTGAATAATAATACTAATTGTACTTAAACTTAGGATTTAAACGACCGCTTTTTTGCTTAAATTGTCGGGACCATACTTTACAGATAGCGACTCACCCTCCAAATCAAAATTTGTTGAATAAAAGATTTTGTTTTTCAAGTAAAACAGTTTTTGTGTCTGGTTCGATTCTGTATAATTTTTAATGCTAGCTAATTAGCATATTTAGGGTTAACCTTAATATATATATATATATATATATATATATATATATATATATATATATATATATATATATATATATATATATATATATATATATATATATATATATATATATATATATTATAGATAACAGCATAAAATATCTAATAATAAATAAAAATCTTCCCCAGCAAAGGTTGTGCTTCTCCCCTTTCAAAAAAAGGTGAGTTCAAAGTTTTCAAGACACGAGAAGGGGTGGGGGGGGGGGATTCATAGAGTGGCTCACGTTTCATAGGCGGTATTTGTTAATTTTTTCCCAAACCTATACAAAACTGCCTAGGCATGATTTTTGAATGCAGTTCTAGTGACACCACGCAATATGAAAAGAAAAAAAAAAAAAAAAAAAAAACTATATATAGAAATATTAACTATTGAACTAGAGAAAATAAGCTATATATAAACATTTTTAGAATAATTCATTTGATTTTAGCAAAGTTACTCGTTAAATTATTAGATTTAAAACAGCTCTAAAAAAATTATAATACTAGAAATGCAAAACTTAAGTTTTGTATTTCTAGTATTATAATTTTTATAGACCCTCGCAATGTCTGGCTACGGCCCTGTAATAATAAATAAAACGTGATTTTTTTTTATTATTATAAACTGTACAAAGATTTCCAAAAAAAAAAAAAAACAGTTTAACATTTTAAAAAAAGTAGAAAAATAAATTTTTGCCAAGATAATTGAATTAAAATTTTTGCCTAGTATTTTGGAACAGGCCTTTGGAAGTAACCTGTTATTTTTATAACAGGTATGATTAAATAACAGGTTCCAAATACCTGTTCCAGAAAATATTGGACATCTCTACTATGAATAGAAATTTTTTATTTCACTTAATTTTTAAAACATAGGTTGAGTAAAAATTTAGCTTTATTATCGAATTTATGAGTTCATAAAATCTTAGACTGCTTAAAACTAAAATTAAAATTTTAATATTTTCAACGAAAAAAGTTATCTTATTTTGTGCATTTTTTTCCAATTTTTAGATTCAATTATGAAATTTAATTTTTCAACTTATTAAAAACTTGGATTTGCAAGACATACTTACACGAAAAATTTTATTCAAATATTTGACATATTTTTCCAAAACGGCATATCTAAACTGCCTTGAACCACATCCGAAAAGAAATACTATAAAAACACCCTGAAAGAGTTAAGCAAACTACTGTTAATTTATATTCATTGAATAGAAAATATTATATTTTTGATCATAAATTAAACAGAAATACATAGCACATTAAGTATAAATACATAGCTGTTACTTAATTGCTTAAACATCATATTTTAATGAAGAACTAGAAATACAGAATGTATTATTGACAACAAAAACATTTATATCAAAACCTTATGAATGTGGTAAAAGATGACATATTCTAGGCTCTTAAAAATAGGAGCCCATTCTCAAAACTCACTAGAAGTTGATGCAAATGAAGTTTTTTTTTTTTTTATCAAGTATATCTTTTCGCTTTTGTTTCTTTGTTTCTTGAGAATATTTATTCAATTGTATTATTGTTTCATGTAACTTTTACTTTTATCTAGAATCGGAACCAGAGACTTTATTATTATTTTATGCAATTTATGATTTTAGCGAGAATTAGAAATAGTGGCAGTGTTATTGTTTCATGTAAGTTTTATTTTCTGTTTATTTCAATCGACAGTAAAAAAAACAATTGAAAAAAATAAACAAAATAAAAGTAGAATGCGTAAAGCTCTATTGAACTGATTTCAAAAATTAAAAATAATTTCTTAACTAATTATTTTTTGAAGAAAATAAAACTAAAAATTATGGTATAAAAATAAAACTTAATAAAAATAAACTAATTTTAACTGATTTTTAAAAAATGTATAGAGGCATAGAAAATATTTTGCTCGAAAAAACTCAAAAACATTTTTTAAAAAAAAATAACGAATGATAATGTATCCAAATTTATAGTTCTTATAATTTCAGCATGTAAAATGTAAATTTTTTTAATTACCTTAGATTACAATTAACTGGTATTTTAGATACACGTGTAAACACTACTTATTTCTATGCTATAGTTTATCCAGAGAGTTCGAAAATTATATAGCAACAACATTGCTTTTTGGTATTGATTCAAAACTACTTATTTATTTATTCAAATCAATATATTTAAAGTATTAAACAGAATAATTAATGATTTATAATTTTGATCAATAGGAAGTTGTTTTTTAATGATTTTGATAAGGCAATGCAATCAATTATGACAAAGTTACAAACGATAGATGGTCAATAAATTTTGGTACTGTGTACATAGCAATCAAATGTGAGCTAATCAAATACACAGGTACTTTGCCTAACTACCTGAAGTTCAAAAGTTCAATAAAGTAAATAATTGAATAAGGAAAAAAACATTCCAAATATATATATATATATATATATACGATAAGACACAAAGCTTGTTATAAAATAAAATACTTCCGTTTCATTTGAAATAAATCTTTCTAGGTGATTATGTTTTGTTTCTTTTCGCAGCAAGTCGTAATTTTTTTTTTCTAAAAAAAAAATAAATAAATAAAAAATAAAAATAAAAAAGTCATACTTTGGTTTCAAAATGAGTATATTTATTAGTATAGGTTAACATTAGAAAAACCATTATAGATGACGAAACACATGAACAATATATGCTCTAGAGCTTATAATTAAAGTAGTAAAATTGAGAAGAAAACAAATATACCTAAAATTAGATGTGCAAGAGGAGTAGGTGATGATTATCACTTACAATCCAACAGTTGAAAATGTGAAAAAGTTTCCTCCATCCTCGTAGGTTGACAGTGTCTATTTCAAGCCATGTCACCAATCCTGGGATCCAAACACCCATGAAATACAGAGAGAGAAAAGACAGCATTTTTGTGCTACAGCTGAAAACAAACACAGATTCTTTTATATATTGTAATATGGTTCTTATTATACATATATTACTTAAATACATACGATAGTATACATTATGTATTTAAATTCTATTTCAACATTCCTTTGTTGATTTTAAACAATTATATCCGACCACAAGTTTTTCAGTGGTCTAAAAAACGTCTTTAAAGAAATGATAGCACAACATTTTATCATGGTTTAGGTTAGAAGCAATTCGAACAAACAATAACGACATGACAGCTGAAATTGACATGTTCAGTGTTGCAGAAATTTTAAAACGGGTTATAAATGTGTGACTTGAAGCTGTTCGAAATTTTAAAGGTTGAAAATTCACTCTAAGTTTAGGAAGTAAGTTAAATTTTTTTAAATATGAAGATATATATTTCTTTCATTTTACAAACATAGCCAATTATAAACATAGCCAAACATTCCAATGAAATAATTCCATTGGAAATGGAATCATTCCGCAAATTTCAGAAATGGTAGCAAAAACTGGAAATCGACGGAATTTCTTTTTTTGAAAATGCCTGTAAAACGTTGGAAAAAAACGTGGAATGGTAGAATTCTGCTGTTAACTTGCCGCTAACTTGTACTGTCGTTTGGAAAAAGTTGACCAAGCGGTAGTAAAATAATTATTAAGCCTTACGGGAGCCGTGGAATAAAAATTGCCCCACTAATTTTCGGCAACAATATAAAACACTAAAAGTGTAATAGTTTTTTATCTCTTTTCCACTTTTTGAGCATTATTTTCTTAAAGTGCTTAAGACTCATTCTTCACATTTACAATTGGAAAAAGCTTTGTCAAGACTTAGGACCGGCCATATAAAGTGTTTGACCTTCAGAGTGAAGTAAAAGGCTTATGCCTATTGCTCGGAGATCGCTTCTCCATCTCATCTTTTGGATTGCATTGGTGCCTCTGTTAGGCAACTGATGAGTGATGGAGAGACTGTCTATGACTTGCTGATGCGACATGATCTTCTAGACTTGGTCTTGGGCTCTAGAGTCTAGACCAAGGGGATAAGCAACAACAACAATTGGAAAAACTGAATATTCATATTAACCAAAATTTATTAATTATATAAAATTGTATGTCTTGTATACCGGAATAAAATTTCATTCACAAAAGGCAGCAGCTTGAGTGGCAATATTCAGTTTATTTTAACCGCAATTAGAGCTTGTTGTTTTCCTACCACTAGAAAATTAGTTTTCTCTTATTATATATCATTACCAGCATATTTTCTAGCTAGCAATTCATGCAATTGGAAGAAAAAGTTACTAAATATATTATTCTGTAGTGAAATTTAAAAATATATAATAAATTCATTTTTATGAAGAGTGGTAGATTGATTTTATCAAAAATACTTCAAATGAAGTTTTAATTTTCTTGGTAAAACTCGCAAATTAGGAAACCTAACGCAGATGAAAGGGAGCATAATTTGCTCAATGGTTTCAGTTTAACACGCTCATTGCCACGGAGGTGAACGGCAAAATCATTATCGTTACTAAAATGGTTTGAAGAAATGAATGCAATATAGAACACAAAAAATAGCTTTATATATATATATACAGAGATGCCAACTTGCTCCTGACATCGAATTAATATTTTCAAGAGGTAGTTTATTAACCCTTTCGCGCCGACTGTCACAAATACCTGCCAGCATAAAACCGTATCAATCAGGGTAAAAAGATAAAACTGGTAACCAAAGTATTTCTTTGGCTGTTTATTTGTGGGCGGGGTTATAATTGTTTGATTTATTTTATTCACCATTACTTCAATTCAAAATAAAATTATTTAGTTATATTTTGAACTAACATTGATTATATATATATGATTAAACTAACAGTAATTAAAGTCAGTCAAATTAGCAACGCCGACATTTAAGCTGCCGTTTTTTATTTATTTTCATTCTGATTTTGCAGGAATGCTTTTATGAATCACCCGTCCCCAAGGGGTTAATTGTGATTCTTGGTTTAATAAATTCAATTTAGTAGATTTTTATCCACTGCTATTTCTAAACAATTTGTGGCTTATATAATTCACTACTTTTTTAAACTAGCAATATATTTCGAATATTTGCAAATTTATTTTACAGTTATTTAACGTCGCACTCAACGTGTTAAATAACTATTTATTGTGTAAGTCGACTAACACACAACATTGAGCAAGCGTAATAACCATTGTCGTAAAGATAATTGAAAAATAAAAATTGTGTAATGCAGGGTATTTCAAAATTCGATAGACAGAATGAAAGAGATGAGAAAATGAGTAAAACTAAACTTGCCATCTTTGTTGAGAAAGTGAAAATCCTAAAAAATGCATGCAAGTTTGGACATTGCACTTAAAAATAACTAAGTAAGTTACTACAAACTTGTTATATACAATAAATTTATTGATTGAATATTACAAGAGTTGTTCGAAGTAGCACTTGTTGACGTCATTGCACAGTCTACAACAACGTAAAAAGGAATCCTGGACTCGCTCGAAAAGACAAAAGTTTTTTGATGAGTGCCGAAGTGACGTCTGAACACTTTTGTTGCTACCTCTAGGAAAATAATTTCTCAACTGCCGTACAAGCTTGCAGCTAATGAATTTGTTTAGAACATTTGTAATTTTCCTTTTAACACGTTGAATGCCATGTGGGTCACCGGTGACCGGCACTGAGTTTGTTCGTAGCGCCACGGGGGTCACCGATGACTGGCTAAGCCAAGATTATTAGAGACCCATAATTCGTGTAAATTTTTAATATCATTATCGTTACTAAAATGGTTTGAAGAAATTAATGCAATAAAGAACACACAAAAATAGTTTTATTTATCAAAGAAACCAACTTGCCCCCCGGACAGCGAATAAATATTTTCAAGTGGTAGATTATTAATTGTGATTCTTGGTTTAATAAATTAAATTTAGTAGATTTTTATCCACAACTCTTTCTAAACAATTCATAGGCTTATCAGGTGCCCAGATATTTTATATCCTCTTCAGACCCAATGTATCACCAACTTGGGAAAAATTATAGAGTGGTGACGAATTTTTCTCAAGACTGCAGAAAATTTCATTAACTTTATTTCCAATTTTATAAGATGAGTTTTGAATTTTTCAACTAACTTTAAACGAAATGAAATTATTTTTCAGCAGATATGAATACTTTAAAGTATGTATATTTTTCAAAATATAGCTACCACTTTAACAAATTGATAATATCAGGTCTGAAGAGGATAAAGTTAAAGTTTAAGAATAGAGATGTGCCAATCGATTCACTAAAATGAACGGTTTTATGAATCGATTCTTTTTTTTAAAAAATGGTCGTTATAATGGAAGAGTCGTTATAAGAGGAGGTTATACAAATTAATTTAGACTGTTTTAGTGTTTGAATCTTGGTCAACAGTTCCTAAAGTTTTTCGGCTACGGAATTCTAATAGCCGAATACGGAAATTCGGCTACGGAAGGTAATTCACCTTCTTTCAGCGGAAACCTCGACTTTATAAATTAAAGTTTTTTATGGTAATAGTGAACGTTATTGCCTTTTAAACACTATTTTTAAAATATTTAACTAGAAGAAGGAAAAAAAATTTTATCGTTTTATCATTAATAACCGAAAGTTAAAATTTCTGGTTCTTGTGCCACATTTAGAATTCGTTTTTAATGTTTAAATTGAAAATAAATAATTTGAAATAAATAATATAAATAAGTTAAAATAAGCCGATTTATGGTTTATTTCGAAATGAAAATTTAGAAAAACTGCTACAAACATTGAAAAGGGTTACTAAGGAAACATATTTCTTTATTAAAGAAGATAACTATTTTGATCGAAAAAGCGTAATGAGGAATACTAATGCAATATTTTATGAATGCCTGTTCTTTTCATAATTTATTCATTAAATTGTTATGAGAAATATCGATATCTCATATTATCGAATATAATATTTCGATATTATATTTTCTTTTAAAAAATGTCCTTTCTATTTTATTGGTATTTTCTCAGAATTAATTTCATAAAGGCAACTGAAATGTTAAATAAATTATAAATTGTATCTAAATACGATCTGAGGTTTTGAAAATCATCTCTGGCCATAATAATAAGTACTAACTCGCGGAACCCCTGTAACTCTTAATGGAACCCTAGGGCTCCATGGAACACCATTTAGGAACCACTCTTTTAGACCTTGTACTCTAAGGTGCAGAAGGTGAATGTTCTACTTGGGTGGCTATAAAAGAACTATCTCGTGTAACCGCTGTAACTTTTCCACGGAACCATAAGGCTTTACGGAACACCAATTGGGGACCGTTAATCTAGATCTTGGGCTCTAAGGTGCGGAAGCAGAATATTCCTGTTAAGTGGTCAGCCGAATGTGGCTAAAAAAGTACCAACCTGCGGAACCCTTGCAATTCTTGACGGAACTCTAGGGTTCAACGGAACACCATTTGGGAACAACTCTTTTAGACCTTATACTCTAGGGCAGGGCTGTCCAACTGGCGGCCCGCCAACTTCTTATTCAGCATATTTCTTTTTTCGAAATTTTATGGAATCAAGAAGCATCCGAGACTACCATTCTTGGTCAAGCCGAGATCCCTAAAGAGCTGGCTGACCAGTGTAAAAACATAGCCAACGCGGCAATTTCCTTGGCCTTGAAAACTAATTCAGCGCCAAACTAAGACACCTCCTTCTTCTTTGTACATTCGCTTTACTGAGAAGGTATTTATAAGTTAAATACATTTAAACATGAAAAACTTCTAATACATGTTTCAAGATAAACTTTTCTTATTATGCAACATTTATTTATATTTTTACGCGCATTTAAACTGCAATTAATTCCAAAATAGCGAAGAACTACTTTTCAAAGGAGGAGTATTACATTCCGTACCTTTCCCTGCAGTGCCAACTTAAGGTGAAACGTAGTATAGAAACAGTATTGCCTCGAGTTGGCAGTATCAGGCGAGGAGACAAGGCGGTGGAGACAGGAGGAAAAAGAGAAACATTTCATATAAGCAAAACCTGCCCGCAATTGGTTAAAAATAAAGACCCCCCCCCTCACTTACACCGCGGCCTTTGTTGATTTCGAAAAAGAAATTGAGTGCTTGCGCTCGTCAACTCTCCGCTCCTTTCCATTGATGATCTTGATCTGAGTGGTTGCGACGAATGTTAGGTTCTCAGATAAGCTTGCATATTTTGGATAAGAAGCAAACCTCTCTTGTATCGTAGCTATATTTTTTTTGGAACGAGTGAAAACTATTTTTATTGTTGATTGTGAATATTTCATCTTCCAATGATGAGTAAGAAACGGAAGATAGAAAGTTAGATTCGAGTGTTCCAGGACTGTTGGGAAACCCAGTATTTCATCACGAATAGAAAGGACAAACTCCAATGCTTGATTTGTATGCAAGTTGTGGCTGCGTGCAAAGAATATAATGTCAAAAGGCATTACGCGAGTCTTCACGAAGGGAGCCACAGTAAATATCAAGGAGAAGCAAGATCTCTGACAGTTTCAGAACTGAAATCAAAACTGCAAAAACAAACTGGGATGCTTACTCAAGTAAAATCAGATCAGTACAATGCTTTGAATGCTTCGTATGCAATTTCACTTGAGCTTGCTAAAGCGAAAAAACCTTACACTGATGGCGTCATTGCTAAAAAGTGTTTTGTAGAAATGGCAAAAGCATTTGGTGATAGCAAAATGGCTAAGCATTTTGATTTAGTTCCAGCTTCTCATCAGACCGTCCGAGGAAGAGTTGCCGAAATGGGTGACCAAATACAACAGAAATTGTCCTGCGAGATTGAAAAATGCTGCTATTTCTCCTTGTGTATCGACGAGAGTACAGACCTGTCGGACGTTAGTCAACTCTTGATTTTCATTCGCACTGCTAAAGAAGACTTTGAGATCAAAGAGGAGATCCTTACCATGTGTTCTCTTCACTCCACAACAAAGGGTAGGGACATATTTGAAGCAGTGATGAAAGCGGTCAAAGGTTTTGAAAAGTGTTCCGTCCTGGCTACAGACGGTGGAAAGGCAATAGTAGGACTAAAGATAGGATTGATTGGATGTTTGAGAGAAAATGGAATGAAATGCCCTGCACTTCATTGCATCATTCACCAGCATGCTTTATGCGGGAAATCGGTGAAGCAAACTGAAACCCTCAGAAAAGTTGTGAAAGTCATCAACATGATCGGAGGCGGCAACAGGGCTCTTATGCATCGGCAGTTCCATAACTTTTTGGAGGAAATTGAAGCAGAATACGGAGACCTGCTTATGTACAATCACGTTAGGTGGCTTAGTGCCGGAAACTGCCTCAAGAGATTTTTCGAGTTGAGAAAAGAAATCCCTCTTTTCTTTCACCAGTTTTCTTCTTCAGAAAACCTTGAACAAGAACTTTTCACCATGGATTTTTCACGTCACTTGGCATTTCTAACTGATATTACTGGCCACCTCAACGATGTGAACTTCAAACTACAAGGAAGAGGCCAACTGGTGTCTGACCTAATGGCACACATCAATGGGCTTAGAAACAAGCTGAAACTTTTTCAAGCAACTTTGGGAAAAAAAACTTATCTCACTTCGCCAGCTGCAGTCGTTTGGCGTCAGCGTGTGAGGAAGTGCTGGTTTTTTTTTTAATTTTGCCCTGAGTTGCAAGCAATTATTAATGAATTCAACACGAGATTTTCAGATTTTGAGAGCATCGAGAATGACATGGATCTGTTTAGTAATCCAGTCACAGTAAGTATTGAAGAACAACCGGCCAACCTACAATTAGAGCTCTGTGATCTCCAGGCTGACCCGTTCTTTCAAACAAGAACCGAAAAGGAGCTCGAGTTCTTTAAGTTGCTTCCAGCTGAACGGTTTCCAAATCTGCGTGACTTAGGACAGGAAATAGCTTCCATGTTTGGGTGCACATATTTATGCGAAAGTGCTTTTTCGGCGATGAAGTTTATCAAGAATCGTCACAGGAGCTCTCTCCCCGGCAGTTCATTGTTAGACTCTCTTCGGCTGGCAACGACAAACATCGATGTTGACATTCCTGTCCTTGTTAAGAAGGCTGATCGGCCTCAGTTTTCCCATTAAAATGTAAGCAAATTGTTTTATAATCCTTATGTTCCAATGTTTTATAATTAATAATTCAACTATTAATTGTTATTGTATAAGAGGTTAGAGGTTATTGTTCAACTTTTTAAAACTGCGGCCCACAATGTGATCAGTGACCGGAATTCTGGCCTGTGTGCTCTTTGCAGTTGGACAGCCCTGCTCTAGGGGGCAGAAGTTGAATATTCTACTTAGGTGGCTATAAAAGTACTATCTCGTGCAACCGCTGTAACTTTTCCACGGAACCATAGGGCTCCCTGGAACACCAATTGGGAACCGTGAATCGAAATCTTGGGCTCTGGGGTGCAGAAATAGAATGTACCACTTGGGTGGTCCAGTCTAAGGCGGCTATAAAAAGTACTAACTAGTGGAACCCCTGTAATTCTTAACGGAACCCTAAGGTTAATACAATTTTATTAAAAAAAAATTTTTTTTTATTTGTCAAAAGAAAGACCGATTATTAATGATAAAGATATTATTAAAAAAAATAAAACGGTAAATTCACTTATAATAATGAAAAAAATTCAAAATGTATAACGTGAAATAAAATAATAAATAGTTTAAATTGCGTTTTAAAACTTACAAAATTAAAACTTGAAAAAGTGAGAGGATGTGAATTGAATATTCAATAAGTTTGTCTAAAAATATTCCTAACAAAAAAAAAAAAAATTAAAAATATCCCTCCCCCCAGCATTAAAAAAATATTTTCTCTAAATCTTAAAATTTTTCGCAATATACAAATTTCAACCATTAAAAAAATACATTTTTTTCTCTCTTCTTCATTAAAAAAACTGTCCTTTTTTCTAAAAATTTTTGGTTACTTGCCCTTCTTTATAACCCCCATCCCTCTGAAGGTACTCTTTAATTTTTGAAAATAAGATAATAGCGAAAAGAATCGATTCGTTTCACAAAACAGTTATTTTAATGTTAAAAGATATAAAACCGCTCAAATGAATCGAATAACCAATTCAAAGAATCGTTTAAACAGTTCAATGAATCGGATGCAATGTTAAAGTATAGGAAAACGACTCAAAAGAACAGATTAGAAGTTCAAATCAACTCTTTGAGCCGATTTCAAAGTTAAGGGAAAGGAAACAGTTCAAAAGAATCGATTCATTTGGCTTTATGATTCTTTTAATGCTAAGAGATAGGCAAACAGTTCACTGAATCGTTTATTCCATTCTCGATTCTTTTCTACCTTTCAAATCATTTTCATCCAATCATAGGTTTCCATTCATAATTCAGTTCATTGCCCAATCAGGGCAATGGTTTCATTTTCTATAGTTCACGCTTCTTGGCATAGAATAAACGATAACATAAAACTTTGCTTTGCTTCACATTTACTGAAATTTATAAATTGAAAATTTACAGTTTATATGAAAAAATTCGCTTTTTAATACTAAAGGACTGAAAAGTAATGTCTGAGCTTTACAGCTTTAATATCTTTTTTATTTGAAAGGAAGAACCGAAACTGTAGAAGGCAGCTTTTCAGTTGTTGTTGCCATTTTTAAATTGTTATTTATCAATAGAGTTAATTAATTTCGTAGATGAAAAGAAAAAAAGAGAGAGTAATGCACACTTTTCACTGCATTAGAATGCAGTACGTATTGCATTAATAACATTTTCAATTCCCTTCATTCTTCAAGAGAGTCCGTTTTATCAATCATCTCTTGAGACCGGTTGTGCTATAACATTGACATAGGGGCCAATCGCATTGGATGCGATTATTCCGCCTGAGAAAAATCTCATACATACGAGTACCTTATAGGCAAGTTTTTCGCGTGTAAATATTTTCAACCAATCAGATTGTCATTCACATGATACTTGAGTGAGAATGGACCTGTGTCTATTCGACTGCGTTGGAATGTTAGCAAGCTCCAATTGTATAAACGAAATGTTGTATCAAATGCATATTTGCATGTTTAGTAAGTATAAGTACTAATTCTGAATAAGCTTATACAGTGTAGAGTACCAAATATTGACAAAAAAAGAAAGAAAAATAATAGATTCTTTTTCAAAAACGAACTTGATGAATCGATACACAAAAAAGAGATGATTAAAATATCGATTCGTGCGTATTTCGCACATCACTACTGGTGGATACTGAAAATAAAAAAAGAAATATATTTTTGTATATTGTGTGTTTCATTGAAATAGTAAGAAATTATTAATAGATTATTTTTGTGGAAATGTTTAAAAAAAAATTTGAATTTTAAGGTATTTGAATTATTAATTATTTTAAAAAATTTAATTTTAAATAAATAAAAAAAATACTACTTCTTTTCATGTGATAAATGTTGAGATAGGAATGTCGCATTGGTCATTCAGAGGTGATTTTCACCCATTAATGAGCTCAAAAGTTGGTTTTTGGGACAATGGGCTATACCCCCCTCCTGCTTGCTACCGTTCAGATACCCAGGTAATTACTTTACAATAATTGTTGTTTCTTGGTATAAAATAGTTTTTTCTTCAAAAGTTGAAATTATTCTTTTGAAGTATATACTCTAAGAAGAAATCTGTTTGCTTACGTTTGTGATTCTACTTCTTACGGCCAAACATTTTCCAGCTGATCAAGATCTATGAGAGAACATAAATAATTTGTTCGTTTATTATTTTAGCACTACACTGTATACTTTACGTTACTGAAAGTTGCTTTTTGAAAAACAATTAATGGGGGCTCTATTCTACTTTCTATAAATATTTTACAGAATATAAATATTTTATTTCATTCGCTTTAAAAAAAACTACCAGTCGATAATTAGTTATTGTCAAATAACTTCAATTCCAAAAATAATTCCTACAAAAAATAAATTTAAAAAATTAGTTTTTCTTCTAAATGTTTTCCTTAAAAAATCACAACTCAAACTTTTTTGTGTGGAGTTGTTAATTCCTCACTTATTTTAAAAGAAAAAATGAATGCTCTAGGCTTGCATTAGCTTTTTTCTTTGATTGTAAGAAAATTCAACGTGACTAACCCTAATACCGATGTTTGATACTAATAAATTGAAATTAAAAAAAAGGAAAGATTTTTATTTCCATAAAATATAAAAATATATAATACAAAAATAGTTTTTATCTATATATTACTCTCAAAAGTTAAAAACTCACAATATTTATTATGTATTTGAAATACATAAGTTTATATACACTTTAGTATAAGGTTTAAAGTTCTGGAAGAGTATTGGCTGCTTCTATTGATCTTAGAAATATCTAATATGGCCGACTTTTTTTTTCAAAATGGCGGGAAACCCGTCACACTATTTTTGGAGATTTTCATCTGAGACACCAATAAATAAATCCCAAGGAGTTCCAGGTTTGTTTTTTTTGAATATCTGAATGAGGTCTAACTTTCGTACAATGTGACTACATTAGGCTCTTCGCGCATAGGTAGCCTATAGCTCCTCCATAAAAAGAAGAATAGACATCAGTTCTGACAAAAGTTCTAATCAAATGAAATTGTATTAAAAAATATTGTTTTTGTTCACGATCGCTGGAAAATATATTTCGCAATAATCCCAAATATTATATAGTAAGATCACTAGATTAGTGCCGCTTTCACTATATAAGCGTAAATAGTATGTGAGTCTGAAAAGCGCTATGAAAAGTAAGAAATACATTTTTAAAAAAAGTCAATTTAGATATCTACCACTTTTATGTACAACATACAGGGTTATTGTAAAAAGATGGGCAAAATTTTAGGAAGTGATAGTACACACCCAAGCAAACAATTTTTATCAAAGAATGCATGGTCGAAAACAAAACGCAAAACCGCTAGAGGGCGTCATAGTTTATGTTCTTATATGAAGCAAAAACACACAAAGAACGGTGAAGTTAAGTTATAAAAGCTAATTTAATGGCATGTGATTACAATAAGTGTTCAAAACAGTGGCCGGTAGTGCCTATGCACGCAGTACAACGGCAAAGAAGAGATAGGCGAACATTCTGAAACACGCCAAGCATATCACAAACTTTCACTGCAGCGGCCGAAAGCTTGGCGACAAGTTCTTCTGCAGAGTCAATGGGAGTCTCATACAAAAGAGCCTTCAGCTGTCCCCACAAAAAGAAATCCAGACATGAAAGATCTGGCAAGCACGGTGGCCAAGCTAGAGGACCACCTCGCCCAATCCAGTGGTTTGGAAAGGTTACGTCCAGATAGTTTCGCACTTCTGGTACGTAATAAGATGGGGCTGCGTCATCAAACAACGTTTGCATCAAACAACTTTCCAAATGCACCAGCACCTTTGCGTTTTGTTTTCGACCATGCATTCTTTGATAAAAAAATTTTTGCTTGGGTATGTACTATCACTTCCTAAAATTTTGCCCATATTTTTAGAATCACCCAGTATATTTTAAATACAAATTTAAATCCATATATTTAATTGTTTTAACTTAGCAAGTAAAAATCAGTTTAGTAAAACAGAAAAATGAGATGAGAAAAAATTTAATTTTATCTTCAGCAGACAATTTTTAAATAAAAATATTATAAATTACACCTTGTCAATCGGCAACCATTTTCTAATTTTATGTTTTGCAAATAGTATAAATAGTATTTGCAAATAGTATAATATATTCCAGTATGTTGATAGCTTGTTATATAGCAGAGAGGCTCTTACAAAAGCCGTATTGTTGTTTGGGAATGTTTTGTAGATTATCATCGGGTCGGTGTTGAATGATTATTATTTAGACAATTACTTAAATCATTGGAAGAAGGTTAATGAGGCGTCAATTCTCAGAAGATGAAACATCTTTGCCAGGCTTAGAAAAAAGTATAAAATCTAATCCCCTCCCCCCACTACTTGGGAAGGTGTTTATTTTTAACGCAAGAATGGAAGATGGTTGTGAAAAGGCTGCATTTTTTTTTAAAATTTTGATAATTAGATCTTAATTAGCCCGTTTTGTCCCGACTTTTTATATTAAAATGGTGCAAAAAGTCGTTTTATGAAAAAAGTGATATAATATGTTATTCATCTAAATGGCTGATATCGAACTATTTGTTACCATTTCAGTTCGAAATATCCCTGCAGCTTATAGTTATACATCTAGTGATAGAAACTTAAATCACTAGAAAATTATTGTGGAAGGGAATCTTTTAACTCTCCTAGATAAAAGACAAAATTGAAACGATTGTCCTACCACAATATATGTTTTTGAAAAAGGAAACTGTCTATAAATATGACGCTGGGCAATAACAGGTTAAAGATGTCAATACCAGAAATTATTACTTAAAAAAACCGTTTTAATATATAAAATATTTTTTATTAAATTATTTTATTGCACCTTGACTCAGAACCAATCTTAAAGTAATTTAAACTAAAATTTAAAACTAAAATTAATTGATTGCACTCATTAATTAGTGCAGCCGACAATATTTTAAGAAACATAATCAGTCACATAACCGCGGAGAGCGATCAAAAGTTTAGTTCTCTTAATTTCAATTTTTTTGCGTGTTAAACAATATCTCGATACCACAACTCTACTTGATACCTATAAGACTTTTATAAAACCTGTCATGACTTACTGTAACGCTCCTCTTATTACAGTACCTGAGGGAGGTATAAATAAATGCAAAATATTGTACTCCGTCTTGTCACCGGTGTTGTCAAGACCACACCTATTGACGCACTTCTATTATATACCAATGAATTTCCTATACAATATGAAATAAAGAAGTCAGCTTTGAAGCTCTATCAGAAACTAATTCATAGCGATATGTTGATCAAGTCTGAACCTCGTAGGCTGAAGACTCCGGACGGCTACCTTCAAGCTGTATTAAAAGTGATGGATGAATTTGATATACCTTCCAGGATTGCTTCCCCCCTTAAATCCTATGGAAGCTTGCAAAATATTATATCACCTGGATCTTATGAGTCCTGTCTTAAAAGCCCAGGATTGTACAGCAGCTTTGTTCAGCGCGGGGATGGAGACTAGACTATCCACAATCGTTTTCCTCTTGAAGCATGGTTGCACATATATACAGATGGCTCAAAGCTTGAGATGGATGGCGTTGCCGGTGCTGGTATTTATTGAGAGCATTTCTCCCACTATCTTTCGTTAGGAACAGCCAAGACCGCTTTTGATGGTGAAGTTGAGGCAATCAAAGTAGCTTTAACTCATTTAAATGCTCGTCCTTCTCTTTTCGATCAAGCTGTCATCTTCTCGGATTCCCAAGCTGCAATTCTGGCCATTTCCAACTGCTCTCAAGCCCCTAGCTCATTGTCCATTGTGAAATGTTGATCTTTAATGACAGAGATGGGTTAAAAATATAAAACGATTGCCTTACAATGGATCCCATCTCACTGTGGTATCTCTGGCTGCGAAAAAGCAGATGCACTGGCCAAAAAAGGTTGCTTTGTTAATCAAGCCCCAAATAACTTGGTTAGCTATAAGTCCACTTCATCAATGATTAATCATGCACTTAAGACAACACATATATCATTGCTAAGAGAACGGACAAAAGAAAAATCGTGGAGAAATGACATCCTTAATCTCGCCGATTGCCCAAGAAGCAGTGCTGTAGCTGCCTTTCGTCTTGCTACCAAGCACGATTGCTTATACGCTCATCTTTTCCGTCTTAAAATAGTGGATAATCCTGTCTGCCCCCTCTGCCACAGCGGTGCGACGATAAATGCTGAACATCTCCTCAACTGTTCAGCTCTCACAAAGAACTGCATCTACTCCCGATACTAGGAGGCCAGAGATCTTTCGTTAAATTTAAATTCTTGATTTAATTTTTGGGTTTGATGTTTTGCTTTTGTATTTTGTATATTTCATCTCTTTTCTGTATTTGTATTTTTTTTTTCTCTGTGCGGCGTTAGGATAATGTCTGTATCACCTGCTGCATTGAAATAAAAAAAAATAAAAAAACAATTTCTCGATAAATTTTCCAGCTCATCGAAACATTTTATACACAGTTATAAAATTTATTTATTCAAAGATTATTCTAAGCAAAAAATAGCTTTAAATAATTATTTATTATTTTTTGGGAAAACGTTTCAAAAAATTTTGAATTTTAAGGTATATGAATTATTAAATCATTTTAAAAAATATAATTTTAACTAAATAAAAAAATACTGCTTCCTTTTACGTGACAAATGTTGAGATAGAAATGAGGTAGTTCAAATTTTATAAACTACCGTTTCAGAAAATAAAATATATTTAATATATATTTTAATTTCGTGTAAAGTTTAAGAAATTCTAAGCTGCTAAAACGCTTTATTACACGTATCTGATAGCAATACATTTTGCTGGTAGATACTGAAACATTCAAAGAAAAATATATTTAAATACAATCTGTTTCATAGGAAAAATTAATTATTTTAATTTTTTATGAAGATGTGACCGTAATTTATAATGAAGGAGACTTTTTGTGAGTTCAGAAGATTGGTTGATAAGTATTCATCATTTAGTTCTGAAAATTTCTTCTGTTTTCGTATCGCTCTTGAACAGGCTTTGCAACGATTAAATCGTGGTTCAATTAAAAACACAAATAGATAATTAGATCTGTCTGAAAGTTCTGTTCGCGAAAAAACACGTATCATTTTCAGATACGCAAAAGGTGCATTCATTCACACTATAATGAATTACAATTTCTTTTTATTTTCTAATGAATTATATTTTGTATATTTTTTCGTCGCTTATTGCAAATTCGCAATCGGTTTCACTCTACAAGATATAGTTTTTATGCAATTTAATAATATATTTTTATCCAAAATTTTTTAAAATTTAATTTGTGTGCTTACTAAGAGAACCCACTTCTCTGCTACGTAGAAAGTGGTAGGAAGTAGGGGATCATACGTTTACAATGCGATAAATTATGTTAGTTTGTAATAGAAAAAATAATCAATATTACTTTTTTCCATAACAAACAAATATTATTAATTTATAGGTACCATTTATTACGCTGAATTCCTGTTCCTTACAAAAGCTATGCAGCGCCGCCACAAGCAACTAAAATGTAAAAAGTAGTAGAAATTTTATTTATTTATTATTTATTTAATATTACTATGAGATACATTTCAAATTGTTTTGTTGAAAATTTACGGAAAATAATTCACGGAATCCACTTTCAATAGTAAATTATAATTAAAAACCGATCCGCTTTCTGCAAAATTCTAATAAAAGTGGTAGCGAATTGAAGAGTAAACCATGTAGAATTATGAAAATTAGGCCCACCCTTTAATAGTGTCAGTGCGAGACAACAGTAATAATGTTGCATTTCTTATGATATTTTATATTTTCAATATGTCAAATTACAAAAAAATTAAAAAGCCTTAACTTATTATAACTTTAATTTTGATATTACTAGAAGACATTTTTTTAGTCACCCGTGGCAAGCCTAGGAATGCATACTATTTCAAAAAAAAAAAAAAAACTATTTTGTAATAAATGATGATTTATAAATATATAACTGGTTTATATTTGCATTTAATGCATAATATCTTTAGTTTTAACATTATCTTGTTTGTATTTTGTTTTTGTAGCAAAACAAAATATTGTTGTTTTGCAACAAAATATTGTTGTTTGTTGTTTTGTTTGTGTTTTGTTTGTTTTGAGCAGTGATCGAAATTAGACTCCAGAACCGATCTTAATCATTCAAGGGCCAAAACTTAAATTTGCATTAATTAATTGCACTCATTAATTAGTGCAGCAGAGAATATTTTAAGAATCATAATAAGTCATATAACCGCACATTTTTTAATTAAGTGTCTCTTCCGTAAAATTCGAATTCTGTAGAAATGGTTCCATTAGTATGGTCAGGGAGAGCGATCGAAAGTTTAGTTCTGTTTATTTTAATTTTTGAATGTTTCGCAATATCTCGATGAATTTTCAAGCTCATAGAAACATTTTATACACAATTATAAAAATCGTTTTCGCAAAGATTATTCTATGCAAAAAGTAACTTTAAATAATTATTTATAATTTATTATCATTTTTGTGAAAACGTTTCAAAAAATTTTGAGGTATATTAATTATTAAATCACTTTAAGAAATGTAATTTTAAATAATAATAAAAAAATTACTGCTTATTTTACTTGACAAACGTTGAGATAGAAATGAGGTAGTTCACATTTTAAGAACTACCATTGCAAAAAATAAAATATATTTAATAAATATTTGAATTTTGCTAATGTACTTGTAAACATGCATAATATCAATTATACAATTAATAAAGGTATCTGTTTGAAATACATTTGGCTGGTGGGTACTAAAAAAAGGAAACATTTTCTGAATATAGGCTATTTCTTTGAAATACAGTGATACACGAAAGCCAGCATACACCTTTCAAAATTAACAGAAACTTATTTATTTCAAATATTTACCTAAGAATTGAATTCACTTTAGCTCAAATTGATTAGAAATAAAAAATTGATGAGCAAAAACAGCAGTTTTTTTATCATTAGACATAAAATAATATAAAATATTGGAGAATCAGTCATTTCGCAAGTCACGAAAGTGAACATACAGGAAATTCTACGTTTGAAATTTCCATATTTTAATATTTAGTTGGTCCACCTTTTGAATTTAAAACAGCTCTCATACGATTAGGCATTGAATAGACCAGTCCTTCGATTACAGTGCGGGGGATTTTTTGCCATTCTTCAAGCAATGCCTTTTTAAGATCGTCTTTGCTTTTAATTTGCCTTTTTCTGTTACTTCTGTCCAGTTCATCCCATAAATTTACGATAGGATTCAGGTCGGGGCTTTGAGGAGGGGAGTGCAGTTGTCTTGGAGTGTTGTACAACAGCCATTCCTTGACAAACCAGCTGTGTGCTTTGGATCCTGATCTTGTTGGAATATCCAGTCATTTCCTATGCCTAATTTTCTCACTGATTGCTTCAAATTGTTTTTCAATATATTCAAATAGACAAAACGATCCACAGTGGTTTCTATAAAGACTAAATTGCCAACACCTGAAGCTGAAAAACAGCCCCAAACCATCACTGAACCTCCACCATGTTTTACTGTAGGAATCAGATTCTTCAATTCTAACTCTGTTCCGGGTTGTCGCCAAACTTTTCGCTTACCATCCCAGCCAAAAATGTGAAATTTAGATTCGTCTGTAAAAATAACTTTGCTCCAGTAATCGAAATTATCGTTTTCATGAAGATGCGCAAATGCTAATCTTTTGTCTCGATTGACTTTACTAATGAGAGGTTTTTTACGAGGAATTCGACTATTATATCCTTCTTCTCTCAAGGCTCTTCTAACACATTCTGGATTTACATCAGTTTCTTTAACCTTTTCAAGATGTTTGGCTATGTCTACTGCAGTATTTTTCGGATTATTACGAATTGTTCGAATGATTTATCTTTTATCTCTACCGTTCAATTTTGGTAGTCTACCAGTACGAGGCAAGTTTTCCGTAGTTTTTGTCAAATTATATTTCCTTATTATTCCTTGCACTGTAGCTCTACTTCTACCAATAATTTGACTTATTTGATTGAGTGATTTTGCCTCATTTTTCAATTTAATAACCAGTTCTCTGATTTCTAATGATGTTTCAGTTCTTTTAGTTGCCATTTTAAAATTAATGAAATAAATTTCATTCAAAAATCTCCTCTAAAGCTTATATAAAACAAGGCACAATTCTTACAAATATATTAAGAGAATAAAAAGATGGCCAAATACCTGCAAAAATCTATTTAAATCCAACTGTATGCTCACTTTTGTGAGTTTGAAAAACGCATATTTTTAACTTAATCTGAAAATGATTATGATAATCTTGCTTTTTTTTGCTTTTATTAAAATTAAACTGGGTGCCTGGGCCGCGCAGCGGCCCCTAACCCATTCATCATAAAATATGTACAGTGTGTAAAAACATTTTGGTTTTTGCAACATTATGGTAGCAAGAACAGAAAAAGAAAAGAAAAGATAATTACATAATAAAAAATTTTTACATTAAAGATATTGCATGCTTTGTTTGTTGTTTAAGGTTGTAGTTTTCTTTTACATGGTTATATTACTATGGTTTTATGCTATTACTTTCAGAATTTTTAAGGAAATTATTGAATCATTTTAAAGTTCTATTTAGAGTTCAGAGTTTGCTAATTTCAGTTAGTCGGGAAACACTGTTGGATGATACTCAGTTTATGTTGTTCTGGGTGAATTGGAAGGTTGATGTTATGTACAACGATCGATGATTCGTCCACTGAGTTGATTCAGATGATGCGTTTGAGAGGATGGATGATTCCGATGCTATCTTTGAGAAAATGATGACTGTTGGGGTAGAACTTGAGATCTGTGGGGTTGTAGTCGAGCGCGTTATCCATTCAGCTATGCCGGTTTGCTATTAATTGTGCTGATGATGATGATATGAGGCGTCTGATGTGTAGAAAGCTGCTATTGGTCTTAGATGGGAATCCTTTTTGTAATTTTCAAAAGAGAGGTTCTGGTTAAAGTTGGCTGCTGTACATTTTTCGGCTTTCCTGTAGAAGTCTGCGTTCAGTTTGTTGATATAATCGGATAGAGGAGGAATTTTGAGATCTGTGTGGATATTTTTGTTTCTGATGAACCAACGGGCGCGGGTGATTTTTCGTAGGATTTTGTTCTGACATCGGTTTAGCTTTTCCATTAGATGATTCGGTATTGTGGCCCAGGCTGGAGAGGCATACGTTAAAATTGGTCTGATCATACTGGTGTAGAGGAGTTTTCGATTTTTCAATGATATATTGGGATTATGAATCAGTGGCTGTATTGTATTTGTTGCTGCTATTGCTTTATTGGTGATGTACTTGACGTGGTCTGCCCAGGAGAGTCTATTGTTTATTGTTAGACCGAGATATGTGGCTTTTGTTACTATTGGGATAGGCGTGTTGAAAAATTTTGGGATGCAGTTTTGCTGGATTCTTTTTCTTCTTTTTTGTATGACTAATATTTGGGATTTTTCCGCGTTAATTGCTGTCTTCCATTTTATACACCAGTTTTCTATTTCCTCTAATTGATCCTGTAGTTTTAGAAGGGCTAAGTTTGGATTTCGCGATTTGATAATGATTCCTGTATCGTCTGCATAATAAGCTGTGATGCTGTTATAGTCGTCTTTGTTTATCGGGAAGTCATATGTATAGAGTATGTATAGGATCGGACCCAGTATGCTGCCCTGAGGGACACCCGCTGAGATGCTTCTTTTGGTTGATTTTAGATTTTGGATATTGACCTGAAAAGTTCTATTGGTGAGGTAGCAAGAGAGTAGCTTAATGATGCCGGGTGGGAAGTTAAGTTGTATTAATTTATATATTGATCCGGTGTGCCAAACTTTGTCAAATGCTTTAGAAATATCTATCATGAGGAATACTATTGCTTCTTTATTTATAAGTGATCTGCCTGTGTAGTCAATAATTCTTAGTAGCTGTTTGGTGGTATCTAGTTTTTCCATATTGCTCGTCTGGTAGTGCTGTTAAGAGTGGTTTTATTCGGTTGTATATGATTTTTTCGAAGATTTTACCTATGATGTTTAGTAGACTGATTGGTCGATAGCTCTCAGGGCAGCTTGGGTTTTTGTTTTTCTTTAGGAACAGGATGACTGAGGCATTTTTCCAGATGGTTGGGAAGTAGTTGAGGGTTAGGCAGCTGTTTATTATGCTTGTAATTTTGCTAATATAGTTGACTGGAAGTGATTTCATCATTAGGTTTGTTATCCCGTCCTCTCCTGGTGCTTTTCTGTTTTTTAGTTTTCGGATTATATTTTGGATTTCGTTATTTCCCGTTGGTTCAATTGGTTCGTTTATTAGATGTTCTTCAAGAAATTTGCTGACTTCTTCTATTGTATTGTGATGATTGATATCTACATTTGCATTTGGTGAAAACTGGTTCTGTAATGAATCGGCAAAAATTTCGGCTTTTTCGTTGGTGTTGTATATGAGATTGGTTGCTCCTCTGATGGGTCTGTTGATTTGTGGTTCGGACCTAAAGATTTTGGCTATTTTCCATATTGATTGATCAGATGTGCATAGAGAGACGAGCTTGTTTTCCCATAGTTTCTTTTTGTATGTTCTGCTTTGTTTTTTTATTTCTTTATTATGATAATCTTTATTGATTTATTGATTATTGAAATTACATACATTTGCTGACTTTTGTGCTCAATATAGGCTTATAAGTCATTGTCAAGTAGAAAATACAGATAGAACAATTCAGAGAAGGACATCACAAAGAATACATCCAGGGTTACGGCAGGATTCGAACCCGCTACCTCCACGCTTAACAGAGCGTTTTGACCGGCGATACCACTCGGCCAGGGAGGCCCCATTATGATAATCTTCCTAGTCCTAGTGTTTTTATTTTATTGGGCACCTGGGCCGCGAAGCCGCCCCTATCCCATTCATCTGGAATTTTAACACAGTTTTGGTTGAGCATTGAGGTAAGCAGGCAGTGGAGTTGCTTTTATGAATGTTTCAAACACTTTGCTTGAATAACTAAAAAGAAATCAAAAATAAAATAAGCAGCTTGCTCTAAACTGTGTTTGTTTGATTTTGGAGTTGTTCAGAACTGTATCAGCATGAGGAAAAGTTATTTTCAGAAAGGTTGATGATATTATTTGTTTTGATAGTTATGATATGAGGCGTCGGAGGTGAAATGTGCAGCTATTGGTCTGTAGTTTTTATCTTTGATATAATTTTCAAATTTAAAGACTTCATTAAAATTTGCTGTTTTACATTCTATGGCTTTATCGAAAAAATCTGCGTTTAGCTTGTATATATGTTGTGATAGAGTTGGTATTTTGAGGTCTGCATGTATATTGGTATTTCGTATGAACCATCTTGCACTGGTTATTTTTCTAAGGATCTTGTTTTGGCATTGGTTTAATTTCTTCAGTAGATGTTGAGGTATCGTTGTCCAGGCAGGTGAGGCATAGGTGAGTATTAGTCGGATCATTGCTGTATATAGTAGCTTCTTTAGTTTAAGTGACATATTCTGATTATATATTAATGGTTGTATGGCTATTATTGCAGCATTTGCTTTATCTATTGTGCTTTTGATATGATCATTCCAGGTGAGTTTGCTATTGACTATAAGGCCAAGATAATTTGCTTTTTTAACTATTGGTATTGGTATATTGAACATTTTTGGTTGAAGTTGTGGAAGTATTTTAATTCTTCTTTTTTGTATAATTAATATTTGTGATTTTCCAGCGTTTACTGCAGTTTTCTATTTTAAGCACCAGTCTTCGATTTCGTATATATGGTCTTGTAGTTTCTGAAGAGCATGATTTGGGTTTCTGGATTTAATAATAATACCGGTGTCATCCGCGTAATAGGCTGTTATGCTATTATAATCGGCTTTGTTTATAGGAAAATCATAAGTGTATAATATGTATAAAATCGGTCCCAGAATGCTGCCCTGAGGTACTCCGGCTGTGATGTTTCTTTTTGTCGATTTTTTGTTTTTGATGGTGACTTGAAATGTTCTATCAGAAAGATAGCAGGATAGGAGTTTGATAATGCCGGTTGGAAAATTTAGCTGTATGAGTTTATATATTGTGTCAGT
Source organism: Parasteatoda lunata (assembly GCA_949128135.1). Lineage (NCBI taxonomy): Eukaryota > Metazoa > Arthropoda > Arachnida > Araneae > Theridiidae > Parasteatoda > Parasteatoda lunata. Next base: position 13,371,096 of record OX421977.1, read on the forward strand.
ATGCCATACTTTATCAAATGCTTTGGATATGTCGATCATCAGGAAGGCTATTGTTTCCTTATTTATGATTGCTCTGCCAGTATAGTCTATTATTCGGAGTAACTGTTTGGTGGTATCTAGTTTTTGTCGGAATCCATACTGCTCGTCGGGGAGGGCTGTAAGTAGTGGTTTTATTCTGTTGTAGATGATTTTTTCGTATATTTTTCCAAGTATGTTAAGTAGACTGATTGGGCGATAACTCTCAGGGCAGCTTGGGTTCTTGTTTTTCTTGAGAAATAAAATGACTGATGCGTTTTCCCAGATTTGTGGGTAGTAATTATGAGCAAGGCAGATATTAAAAATATGCGTGATTTTGTAGATGTAGTTGTTTGGTAATAGTTTAATCATTTTATTCTTTATCCCGTCCTCACCTGGAGTTTTATTGTTTTTCAGTTTTTGTATGATGCTGCTAACTTCTTGATTATTGGTTGAATTTATTGTTTCTGGGATGAGGTGTTCAGTTTGAAACTTATTAACTTCTTCTGTGATGATATTGTGATGATTTTGGTCAGAGTTGATATTTGGTGAAAATTGATTTTGAAGTGAATCTGCGAATATTTCGATTTTTTCTGATATTGTGTACGCTGTGCCTGATGGTCCATTTATTGGTCTGTCTATTTGAGGAGTTGTTTTCAGTTTCTTGGCCATTTTCCATATAGAGTTGTCGGTAGTGCAGAGGGAGGCGAATTTTGCTTGCCACAGATGTTTTTTATATTTTTTACTGCGTTTTTTAATCTGGTTATTGAGTTGATTTATTTCGTCCAGGTGTGCTGGGTCAAAAGTTCTTTGGTACCATTTCCTGTGCGAGTTCCTTAATCTTATTATATTCTTTATTTCAGGTGGTAATCTGTAATGATGGGCAGTATACTTGGTTTCTGTGGAAGCATTTTTAAAAGCATCTGTTATTTCATTATGATAATCTTAAAATGTTTGATGTCTATTAGACACATAATGATTCAAATGCATACTGGTAGCTATACGAATGAGAAAAAGAAATTTATTTGCATTTTATTTCAAAAATTTGGGAAAATTTGCAAGTGTATGCTGACTTTCGTGTATCCCTGTAGTTAGAGAACGTTGTTTTTTTTAAAAAAAAAAAAAAAAAAAATGCGATATACTGCGTAAAACATCTTTATTTGAAACATTCTACAAAGGTTATCTGCTAGCAATACATATATATGGCTAGTGGCGACTAGTCCTAGTCCTAGTGTTTTGATTTTATTGGGCACCTAGGCCGCGAAGCGGCTCCTATCCCATTCATCTGGAATTTTAACACAGTTTTGGTTGAGCATTGAGGTAAGCAGGCAGTGGAGTTGCTTTTATGAATGTTTCAAACTCTTTGCTTGAATAACTAAAAAGGAATAAAAAATAAAATAAGCAGCTTGCTCTAAACTGTGTTTGTTTGATTTTGGAGTTGTTCAGAACTGTATCAGCATGAGGAAAAGTTATTTTCAGAAAGGTTGATGAAATTATTTGTTTTGATAGTTATGATATGAGGCGTCGGAGGTGAAATGTGCAGCTATTGGTCTGTAGTTTTTATCTTTGATATAATTTTCAAATTTAAAGACTTCATTAAAATTTGCTGTTTTACATTCTATGGCTTTATCGAAAAAATCTGCGTTTAGCTTGTATATATGTTAAGATAGAGTTGGTATTTTGAGGTCTGCATGTATATTGGTATTTCGTATGAACCATCTTGCACTGGTTATTTTTCTAAGGATCTTGTTTTGGCATTGGTTTAATTTCTTCAGTAGATGTTGAGGTATCGTTGTCCAGGCAGGTGAGGCATAGGTGAGTATTGGTCGGATCATTGCTGTATATAGTAGCTTCTTTAGTTTAAGTGACATATTCTGATTATATATTAATGGTTGTATGGCTATTATTGCTGCATTTGCTTTATCTATTGTGCTTTTGATATGATCATTCCAGGTGAGTTTGCTATTGATTATAAGGCCAAGATAATTTGCTTTTTTAACTATTGGTATTGGTATATTGAACATTTTTGGTTGATGTTGTGGAAGTATTTTAATTCTTCTTTTTTGTATAATTAATATTTGTGATTTTCCAGCGTTTACTGCAGTTTTCCATTTTAAGCACCAGTCTTCGATTTCGTATATATGGTCTTGTAGTTTCTGAAGAGCATGATTTGGGTTTCTGGATTTAATAATAATACCGTTGTCATCCGCGTAATAGGCTGTTATGCTATTATAATCGGCTTTGTTTATAGGAAAATCATAAGTGTATAATATGTATAAAATCGGTCCCTGAATGCTGCCCTGAGGTACTCCGGCTGTGATGTTTCTTTTTGTCGATTTTTTGTTTTTGATGGTGACTTGAAATGTTCTATCAGAAAGATAGCAGGATAGGAGTTTGATAATGCCGGTTGGAAAATTTAGCTGTATGAGTTTATATATTGTGCCAGTATGCCATACTTTATCAAATGCTTTGGATATGTCGATCATCAGGAAGGCTATTGTTTCCTTATTTATGATTGCTCTGCCAGTATAGTCTATTATTCGGAGTAACTGTTTGGTGGTATCTAGTTTTTGTCGGAATCCTTACTGCTCGTCGGGGAGGGCTGTAAGTAGTGGTTTTATTCTGTTGTAGATGATTTTTTCGTATATTTTTCCAAATATGTTAAGTAGACTGATTGGGCGATAACTCTCAGGGCAGCTTGGGTTCTTGTTTTTCTTGAGAAATAAAATGACTGATGCGTTTTTCCAGATCTGTGGGTAGTAATTATGAGCAAGGCAGATATTAAAAATATGCGTGATTTTGTAGATGTAGTTGTTTGGTAATAGTTTAATCATTTTATTCTTTATCCTGTCCTCACCTGGAGCTTTATTGTTTTTCAGCTTTTGTATGATGCTGCTAACTTCTTGATTATTGGTTGAATTTATTGTTTCTGGGATGAGGTGTTCAGTTTGAAACTTATTAACTTCTTCTGTGATGATATTGTGATGATTTTGGTCAGAGTTGATATTTGGTGAAAATTGATTTTGAAGTGAATCTGCGAATATTTCGATCTTTTCTGATATTGTGTACGCTGTGCCTGATGGTCCATTTATTGGTCTGTCTATCTGAGGAGTTGTTTTCAGTTTCTTGGCCATTTTCCATATAGAGTTGTCGGTAGTGCAGAGGCAGGCGATTTTTGCTTGCCACAGTTGTTTTTTATATTTTTTACTGCGTTTTTTAATTTGGTTATTGAGTTGTTTTATTTCGTCCAGGTGTTCTGGGTCAAAAGTTCTTTGGTACCATTTCCTGGTCGAGTTCCTTAATCTTATTATATTCTTTATTTCAGGAGGTAATCTGTAATGATGAGCAGTATACTTGGTTTCTGTGGAAGCATTTTTAAAAGCATCTGTTATTTCATTCTGGATTTGCTGTATATAGTTTTCTATTGCAGTTTCGTTATCCAAGGATGGTAGGTCTGTCCCATTGATTGTAAGAATATTTTGATAATGGTTCCAGTCAGTTTTATAATTTGGTTTCTCAGATTGTTCTATGGTTTCCCCAACGAGCAGTCGAACTGGCAGATGATCTGATGACAAATGGTTATGAGCGCAGGCGACCATAGGAACTTGCATGTTTGTTATTGCGAAGTCTAGTATGTCCGGACTATGGTTAATCAGATTTGGAATGTAAGTTGGAGCTGATATTGCTGCTACTGTTAATTGATATTTGCTAATAAGATCTTTCAATTTTGTGCCACTGTGATTGAGGTTGTTGCAGCCCCATATTGGATGCTTGGAATTAAAGTCACCTGCAACTATTGTATCTAGGTTGGCCGGAAATAGGAGGTTCATATCATAATCTGTTAATTTATTTTTTGGAGAATTGTAAATACCTGTGATTTTGATGTTCTTGTTTCTCTAGCTTAATAAAATAGAAATTTGCTCATATCCATTATCATCTTTTGAGTTATATTCTGTTGTTAATAAGTTGGTTTTTGCTAGAAGTGCTACGCCGCCCCCTCTGTACCTTCTATCGCATCTGTAGATTGTATAGTTAGCTATTTTAAGATTTTGAGTTGCATTTAGATGGGTTTCTGTTATTATGAATACATCAGGATTGTGTTCTATTATAAAGTTTTTTAATTCATGCTGTTTTTCGATTATACCATTAGCGTTCCAGAAATAATTATTGAGGGTTGGTTTGAGTGTTAATCTTAGTATTCTGAATCTATTGCTTCTTGTTCTTCTGAGTAAACTGCCTTTTGGATTTTCTTGAACATGTTAAAGTTTTCGTTGCTTTGTAAAAAGTTCACAAAGAGCTTGAGTTCTGATAGTAGTGATTTAGCTTCCTTGATGATGGTTATGTCTGTTTGTAGATTATTGCTGGTAGTTGGTTGATATGCTGATTTTACGATTGTTGCATAACTGTTTGTGCTGCCAGGAGTAATTCTGTTGTTTTGATTGTGGTAGCTGTTCATCTTAAGAGTTGGATATTTTGGGCACTGTTTGTAATTGGCAGGATGTGGTCCTCCACAGTTGGCACATGTAGCTGGAGTATCTTTGGTTTTCTGACAGAGATGAGTTTGGTGCTCCTGACCGCACTTCAAGCATTTAGGTGTATGTCTGCAGCTCGCCTGGACGTGGTTATATTGTTGACACCTATGACACTGTGTGAGTCCTCGGCGCCCTTTGTAACTGGTTACTGAGACAACAAGGTCCATGAATCGGGTTAGGTAGAAGATATCTTTATTTTGTTCCGTTTTGTCTAATGTGATAATATGTAGAGGTAATTTAGTCCTGCCTTGCTCAGTAAATTTTGTCATCTGTGTAACTTTTTTCGGTGTGAATCCATATAATATGAGGTTTTGTTCCACTTGTTCTTCTGTAATTTCTACCGGAATACTTTTAATGACAACTCTGATTGGCTTTTCTTCATTTAATTGGAAAGTATGGTATTTTATCTGTAAGTCATCTAGTATATCTATCGCACGACGTCTCATATCAATTTCGAAAAAATGTAATTTTAAATATTCTCCTGTATGTTTACCTTCAAAACTGGTTATTTGCTGGTCTTGAAGCTTCTTTTTTAGGTTTAGCCATTGTACGCTGTTATCTTTTATTATTATCGGTGGAATCCTGGGTTTGCTTGCTCTCTGGTATTGAAAATCTGTTGTTTCTTCCATTGCTTCTTCTGTGACGTCATTAGACTGATTCAGTTGGTTTCTCCTAGGTCCGGATGTAGCGGGCGTTTCCCCATGCTGGCATTCCTTAGAGGTGGTCGCTATTGATGTCTGCCGTATGGTGGCTCCATCTTGAGCTGCTGTAGTGTTGGCTTGTTGTTTTTGAATTGGAATAAAAATTTTTGCATAGGGAAATTTTTTGTTGGTGGGTTCATCTTCCTCCGAACTGGATGATCTGGTTCTTTTTGTAACTGTTTGTTGTTTTCCTTCGTCACTGTTTGTTTTTTGTTGGTTGTTATTCGTATTGGCTTTTGTTGATGATTTCTTTCGATTTTTGTTTCTCTTTACTGGAGTATCTATGGATATCGTGGGATTGCTTGGGATTATTATTTCTGAATCTGCATTCTGTTTGTTGATTTTTTGTAGATGTCTATTTTCTTTCTTTAATTCATCATTTTCAGCTTGGAGCTTATCTATACTTTGTTGCAATGCTGTCATCTTAGTTTCAAATATTGTTTTAATTGCTGAGATAAAGATTTATTGAGTTCAGTTTGTTGTTGCAGTTGTTGTTTTAGCAAATCCATGGTGTCCATTACCCAGCTGGGAACAGCACTTTCACTGATTTTGATTGTATTAGACATTATAATGTTATTGTAAGTACAGAAATAATTATTAAGTTTATGAAATACAGTTTATCTGCACTTACTTGGAATAAATGCAGCTACCGCTGCTCGAAAATTATATCCAATAATGTGGAAAATAAAATTGTGGTTCAGCATACACTTTATGCTGACGAGAAAACAAAATAGTCTTAGTGCAACTCGCACTATGAAGCTGTATTTAAGGAATTAGTTTAGCAGAACTGCATGCCTTTGTATCACTGCTGTAGCACAAACACAAATAAATCGGTTTCGGCTAGTGGCGAAAGACATAATCTCTACATTTGAGTGTATGCGAAATGTTTTTCCCAGTGGTAGTAAACTAAAGCAAAAATTTTTTTGAAAAGATTTAAGAGTTTGCATTTATCAGGATATAGGGTGGTCTTCCGCTTAATTTACCATGTTGCGATGTCTTTAATTTTTTTTTCTGAAATAAATCAAGTGCAAGGGGGTGTCTGATTGATTTTGTGAAAACTGCGTTGTTATTGGCATACAGAGCAGTGTCGTTTAGGCTTTCCTCAAGTTTATTTTTCTTCTTTTGATGAGGAAAATCAGCATTGATTAGAAAGTAAAGTTGTCTATTTGGATATAATGGTCTATTTGGAAAAAAACTTTCTCCATACGAGATTATAAAAGTAAGAAATTCTAATGGAGTTTTAGGTTCAATTTCTTTTCTACTGCGGAGTAACATTTTGCAGTCACATATTTCGATAAAGAGTTCTATTCTATTGAAATCTGTATTATAAAATTCATTCAAATTTTTAGAAAATTTTTCAAGGTCGTTATCAACATTATCCTCGTTCAATACATTTTCAATGTCTAGTAGAAATCCAAATTTGAAATTAAGGTCACTTAATCGTGTAAATCGTGTACATATTTTTCTTGTTGGAGACTATCAAGAACGCTTTTCATAACGCGAGAAATTTCACTTTCTGTGGAAAGACCAACATCTCTAGCCAATTCTCCAGGCATTTTGAGGCCGTCTTCTTACACGTATTGTTGTATCAATATCTCATTTTCGCAAAGAGACTTCGCTTTTTTCTATTGCCTCTTCACAGAGCTTGTGTCGAATTTCGGCTAGTTAAGTCGCTAGATCATGGAGCGCTTCTCTAAAATTCATTCTATGATCTTGTAATCTGAGCGGCACACGATCAATCCTCCTTTAGATTTCATACCAGAAATGAACTAAAGTTATGAAACTAAAAGTTAGTATATTTTGCAACGGAATTGTAGCTTCACTTCTGGTGTCACTTGTAGTGGTAGTGTGCTCTGCTAATTTTTCTAATAGTTCTACTATATTCTCTAGCCCATCGACGATAACCGCTTGTATTCCGGCGCTCCATCATGTTTCAGATTCACGTTTGACAGTTTTTGTTAAAGCATTTTTGATAATTCCCGTCGTAACGTTGAACGTGAGAAAAGAGATATATGTTTTCAATTATTCCAAAACATGTAACAATAATTGGATCTTGTTTAGCTGCAGTAACTCCTACTAAATTCAATAAATGGTTATCACAATTTGCAAATAATGCTTAATGATTTTTTCCCCATTATTCTTTGTTCAACGCCAGATGTGGGACCTGCCATCACGGCAGCATTATCGTAACATTGTGATCTGCAGTTTGTTAATGAAATTTCATCGGAATTTAATTTCTCTAAAATTATATTTTCGATCGAGGCTGCATTTTTAGCATGTATTTCAATAAAACCCAAAGAAGATTTTTTGATGGAAACTTTTTTATTCATAAAATCAACATCTACATACCCAACGACTTGGGACATTTGTTCACGATGAGAGATATCAGTAATTGAATCAAGCAAAAGTCCATAATATTTATTTCTTTTGATATCGTTTATTAGTTGATTTCGAACTGTAGATGCCAGAAGATGAATGAATTCATTTTGAATCTGTGTTGACAAATATGAGACAGTTTTTGGAGTTTCTGTGGCATGTTTAAGATTATTTGCTAGTAGCGAATCAAACTAAGCTACAAGTCCAAGTAAAGATAATATGTTTCCTACATTTGTACCATCTTGAAGTGCTAGTTTTTTAACATGGCTTCATTATTTGTTTTATTACTTACCAAGAATGCCTTGAACTTGAAAGGTAGTAACACAGTGAAATATACACTATAATTTATGCTAACATTAAACTTTTAATATATAGCATTTAATATTTAATAACATTTCATTTTTATTCTAAGCAGAGCGCAATGACAAGGACGCAAAACTGAAAAATACATTCACAAAATAACTTAAACGTTAATATTTCGGGTATTTCCCTAATTTGTTGCGGACTTCCACAACCTGTTGCAAGTGTCACGGATATGTACAGTCACGGAAAAAAGTATCCGGAAAGTAACAAATAAAGAATCATTTATTTTTTAATAAAGATAATTCTCAGGAACACAACAAATACGGCGTTTTTGTCCTTTCCTAGAAACGGCAAAAGGCTGTATTTGTTGTGTGTCTGAGAAATATCTATATTAAAAAATAGACGATCCTTTACGATCCTGTATAATATATTCCAGTATGTTGATAGATTGTTATACAGCAGTGAGGCTCTTACAAAAGATGTATTGTTGTTTGTTTGGGAATGTTTTGTACATAATCATCAGATTGGAGTTGAATGATTATTATTTAGACAATTTTTTAAATCATTAGAAGAAGGTTAATGAGGCGTCAGTTCTCAGAAGATGAAACATCTTAGCCAGGCTTAGAAAAAAGTATAATATCTTATCCCCCCCCCCACTCGATGGGAAGGTTTTTATTTTTAACGCGAGAATAGAAGATGGTTGTGAGAAGGTAGCATTTTTTTTTTAAATTTTGATAATTAGATCTTAAATAACCCGTTTTATCCCAACTTTTTATATTGCAGTGGTGCAAAAAGTGATTTTATGAAAAAAGTGGTATAATATGTTATTCAACTAAATGGCTAATACCAACTATTCGTTCCCATTTCAATTCGAAATGTCCCTACACATCATAGTTATACATCTAGTGACAGAAACTTAAACCTCTAAAAAATTATGGTGGAAGGGAAACTTTTAATTCTCCAAGATAAAAGACAAAATTGAAACAATTGTCCTACCACAATATTTGTTTTTGAAAAAGGAAACTGAATGGAAAAAGGAAACTATAAATATGACACTGGGCACTAACAGCTTAACGATGTCAATACCAGAAATTGTAACTTTAAAAAAAACCGTTCTACCGTTTTGATATATAAAATATTTTTATTAAAAATTTTTATTAGACATTGACTCAAAACTGATCTTATAGTAATTTAACCTAAAACTTGCATTAATTTCACTCATTAGTTAGTAGAGATGGGCAAAACTGCTACTTCTCAGTCACTGTTACTACTGCTACTGGGACCCAAAAGTAACAGTGACAAATAGCAGTGACTGTTAATATTTCGATATAGAATTAATCGATATCGTATATCGATTAATCGTTTTAATTTATCAGAATTTAATATAGATCAATCGATTAAATATTTTATAAATAATCGATATGATTAGATTTTTGTGAAATTAATCGATATAATTAGTTTTTCGTATCGATGTAATTAGTTTTTAGTAAAATTAATCGATAAAATCAATTTTAAATGTAGTTAATAAAAATAATTAATCGTTATGCTGAGTAGTCATTTTTATTACAAGTGATGATTTTTATTAACCAATGTATATCATAGTACGCAATATAGTAAGTAGTATGATTTTTATTAACTAATGTATTTCGTAGTACAAACTAAAGTAGTATGAATTTTAATAACCAATATGGGACTTTATTTAATTCTTGTAAAATGTTAAAAATAACATAAAGAAAGCTTCTATCTCAGATAATATAATAATTTAAGACTCATAATTTTTCGCGTTACTAATATTTTCATAATGCTATTACAGTGAAAATCTAATCTTCAAATTTTCGTAGTTGAGTTATCGGCATTTATTTCCTACACCAGGTTTTGTTTTAATAATCAACAGATGGCGCCACTAAACATATTTTTTAATTTTGAATGAAGTTTTATATAGTTTTATATGTAATATTATAAAAATTCATATCATACACGTAAATGGAGCTTCCATCTGAAGGTAAGGCGATAGATAAAAAAGTATTTAAAAATAAAATATTATAAGAAAATAATTTCAATTAATTTTTTCCTTCAAGCTTTGCAAAATATGAATACATTTTTAGGGCGTTACAAATCTGGACGTTTAATAATGTGAAAATTATTTTATTTAAAAAAAAAAATTGCAAGGCGTCCAAATTTGAGAGTTAGCTTATATATACAAATATTAGCTTATACATATATATATATTCCATTTTTTTTAAAAATACTCTTCTGTATGCGAAGAATTCTTTAAAGAAATCTCGAGTTCATTTTCTCTACTACAAAGTAATAAATTTTACAAAAATAATATTTACGGAAAATAATATCAATTTCATAAATAGAGCTAAACAATAAATTTAAATTTCTATTATTTATTTACATAATTTCATTTATTTTTTCAAGCATTTTTTCTTAAATTGTTTGCTTGTATAAAACACCAACTTTCATGTAGGTCTTGAAACAGGAAAACCAAGTTTAAAAATATGTTTAAGCCATACTTAAAAAACAAACCATGTTTAAATATATAATTCTTCACAAAGAAAAAAATGCTATTGAAGAAATGTCTCAACGCCATCTATCGCCAAAGTTTACGTATACATAATGTGAATAATAATTTTAGTTAAGCAGTGTCGCCATCTATGGCCTATATTTACATTTATATTGGTTAAGCTTAAGTTTACTTAGTTGTATTCAAAGAGGTTAGTTTTGTTTTTTGATTTGACATATCCTTTATCCTCTTCACGATTTTTTACAGTTCTTAAATTAAACAAAAATTAAGATAAAAAGAAAATGTCATTAGTCTTTCCCTCCCAGTTGAATTACAATAATTTAAATGAAAAACAAAATATGTTATGATCAAAATTACGCAGAAATTAACTAACTACGCACAGCTATTGGCAGAATTTTGGAAATTATATATTTATTTTTATTTATTTATTTATTTTGTAATATTCAAGCAAACTTTTTTTTCCCATTAAAGTAGACATTTTAGAGTTTCTTGAACCTGACATTTTACAATTTATTTTTAAAAAATCATAAAATAATTTTTAAAAAAAATATTGAAATTTAAATTTTATATATACAACTGATAACGACTTGTATTATGTAGCTTGAATAAATTTAATCGAAAATATTTGCCGCATAATTTTGATATTTATAAATCCACAAATAAATATTTAAAATTAGCACATTCTCGGGGCATCGAACCTGAGACCTCCTACATACTAGTGCGGAATTGTGCCCACTATACACTTTACTTCTCAGTCGGAAGATGCTTACAAAAACTTAAAAAATTAATTTCTGCTCTTAAAAAATAATAGATATTTTTTGAAATCTTTATTCATAAATCATCACTGATATGTAATAACTTGTACTAACTTTTCGATTTAAGGGGGGGGGGAGATAAAATTTTTCATTCTTTTCACATCTTAAGATATAAATAAAAATGTTTGCAGTGTCTGAAAACCTGATGTAAAAAATCCAAGTCTTTAAACAATATCTGTTTCTTCGAACATATATCATATCAACATATATCGAACATACTTTGCATAATTTTACGTTTTTATATGCTGCATAATTGATATTTATGACAAAAAATTCAGTTCCATTTAAAGAAGAAAAATCAATACAAATTTTTTTTTGTTTTAAATTTCAAGTATGAATATAAACTAAGCTATATATATAATATATTCGAATTATATCTTATTTAAATATATAATATTGTATTAAGATTATTTTGATGTAGATGTAGATGTAGTTAATTTACGTCGCACTAGAGCTGCACAATGGGCTATTGGCGACGGTCTGGGAAACATCCCTGAGGATGATCCGAAGACATGCCATCACAATTTTGATCCTCTGCAGAGGGGATGGCACCCCTGCTTCGGTAGCCCAACGACCTGCACGCGAAGTCGAGCACTTTACGGTAGAACAGTTTAACGAGGACCAATACCGCACACCCTCGGTCCCTACGCAGACTGATCCAAGTGGTCACCCACCCGCACACTGACCGCAGCCAGTGATGCTTGACTTCGGTGATCTGCTGGGAACCGTGTCTTAACGATCAGTCCACTGCGGGACTAAGATTATTTTGAAGATTCATCATTAAAAACAATTTATCCTAATATTAAATTATAAAAATTATCAAATCAAAAACAGAGATCATGGTTTTTTTTTCGTTCTTTTTTTTTTTTTCAAACTGAAATAGAAATTGGTTGGACTCCATTATGAGATTTGATCAAAAATAACAGCAACATTTGTCACAGTGAAGCAGCTTGAACTTAGCAACGAAAATACTTTCATTTGCAGGTTACGATATGAAGCTGGAGCATCGACAGGTATTATTCACAGGTATTTCAGTATGATTTTTGGAGCAACGACCATACCTGCGACATTTGGAACAGCTAGAGTAGCAGTGATAGTTGTCACAGTGAAAGTAGCAGTGATAGTTGTCACAGTGAAAGTAGCAGTGAAATTTTTCACTGTGACAGTAGCAGTGAAATCTGTCACAGTGACAGTAGCAGTGATTTTTGTCACAGTGACAGTAGCAGTGATTTTTGTAACAGTGACAGTAGCAGTGATTTTTGTAACAGTGACAGTAGCAGTGATTTTGTCACTGTGACAACTTTTTGGTTGGAACAGGCTGTCACAGTGACTGCTCCAGTCACTGTGACAAGTCACTGTTCCGTTACTTTTGACCCATCTCTATTAGTTAGTGCAGCCGGCAATATTTTAAGAAACATAATCAGTCACATAACCGCGGAGAACGATCAAAAGTTTAGTTCTTTTAATTTTTGCTTGTTAAACAATATCTCGATGAATTTTCAAGCTCATCGAAACATTTATACACAGTTATATAATTCGTTTATTCGCAGAAAAAAAAAACCTTTAAATAATTATTTATTATTTTTCGTGAAAACGTTTCAAAAAATTTTGAATTTTATGGTATATGAATTATTAAATCATTTTAAGAAATGTAATTTTAACTAAAAAAAATACTGCTTAGTTTCACGTGAAAAATGTTTAGATAGAAATTAGGTGGTTCAAATTTTATAAACTACCGTTTCAGAAAATAAAATATATTTAATATAAATTTTTATTTCGTGAAAATCCACATTGAACAATATTAATAAATTGCTTTTTTATGTGTATCTGATGGCAATACATTTTGCTGGTAGATGTAGAGGCTGTTGGTTTCGGCAGCTGATATAGCATTAAATCCGAGGTAGAAGGATCGAAGACTGAAGGTACGAGGATGAACCGGAATAGTTCCTACGCGGATGAACACCGGCGGAGGAGCACAACCGGCGGCCACGACTGGGGGTGAAGAGGCTGATGTCGAGTACTTAAGAGGATGACAGTTTGCCTTCGAGAGAGAAGTTGTTCAGCGTCCGAGACTTCGCCACGATATTTCGTTTTCTACCCGGTGACGCCCACCTGTAGTTTGAGATGTTTACAATCGAAAGTTAAAGTTTTAATTGATTTTTTATAACAAGTTTTTAAATGTTTTTTAACTAATAATCAGTTAATTGGAGTTTGTTAGTTTCTGGATGGTTTTGTTATCTTTGACTATTAAAGAGGATGTTTCATTGCATATAGTTTTATTTGACGTCTTACACTCCCATCACCGAAACCTATATACAATTGGTGACCCGTGAACGAACACGTATATTTCTGTTTCTGCAAACTGCATTTGGGAAATTCTACTAGCCCATGAATTACGAAGAGATGCTGGTACATTGCAAGTTTTAAAATTCTTGGTAAGCCGTGAGTACGAATTGCTTCTATTGTGGGACTTATACATTAATAAAAAATGCCCGAATCTACGGAAACTGCTGATCAACAAGTTGCTCGTGTCACTGTGAAGCCGCCACCTTTTTGGAGAGCCAATCCCGAATTGTGGTTCAGACAAATTGAAAGTCAGTTCACTCTTGCCGGAGTAACTACAGAGTCTACGAAATTTCACCACGTAGTTTCTGCTCTACAACCGGAGGAACTGGCGATTATCAGCGACATTGTTATCAGTCCACCTGTGGATAAGCCGTTCACTGCACTTAAAAAAAGATTGTGCACTCAATATGCTGAATCTGAAGCTCAACGCTTAAGGGATGTGATTTCGGGAATGCAACTTGGTGACCGCCGTCCTTCAAGACTGCTTCTGGAAATGCGAAATAAAGCCTGTACAACAATTAACGACGAGCTTCTTAAGTCTTTATTTTTGCAGAGGTTGCCTACTAATGTTCAACAGATTTTGGCAATTTCCAACGACAATCTGGACAAGCTGGCGGAGATGGCGGATGGTATTATGGCTACAACAACTAACGCACAGTCAGTCAGCGTAGTTGCTGGTTCGACGGATCAGACGGATTTACGGTCTTTATTGACAGAGATCACTGCTCGTCTCTCACGGTTGGAAGCCCGTACAAGTGACCGGTCAAGAAGTACTAGTCAGAATCGCTCCACTAGCCGAAGCCGACAGTCTGCAAATTCACAGTATTGCTGGTATCATAGAGTATTCAAGCAACGAGCGACAAAATGCCAACCTCCATGTTCGTTCCAGCCGGAAAACTGCTGAGGCCGTCATCCCGTCAAAAGGGTGACGGCGAGGCGATGATTCAGCGGATTTATCTGACGGACAAGTCTACATCCTCACGTTATCTCATCGATACGGGAGCTGACGTCTCTGTGATACCTCGTGCTGCCTATGCATCCAGTGACCATTCTTCACAGATGAAATTGTTCGCCGCAAACGGTACGACCATTCCAACGTTTGGCCAACGCCTGTTGAAATTAGACCTCGGACTCAGAAGAGAGTTCAGCTGGCCTTTTATCATCGCTGCCGTGCCTCAACCAATTATCGGAGCTGACTTCTTACGCAATTTTGGTTTATTAGTCGACGTCAAAAATGCTGCAGTAATTGATCCTTTGACCAAGTTGCAAACAAGAGGTACCCGGTATGCTGGGATTACTTCAACGGTAAAGGTAATTTTAGAGAATTCTAAGTTCCACCAGTTGTTGTCAGAGTTTCCTTCTCTGATTAGGTCAGGTGTCACGCCAAGAAAGGTTAAGCATGAAGTAGAACATTGGATACAAACAAAAGGACCGCCTATTTTTTCTAAACCTCGACGTTTATCGCCAGATAAGTTGATGGCTGCAAAGCAAGAGTTCGAGTTTCTGGTAGCATCAGGGGTTTGTCAGCCTTCCAAAAGCTGTTGGGCAAGTCCGTTACACATGGTTCTAAAAAAGAATGGCGACTGGCGACCGTGTGGTGATTTTCGTCGTCTTAATGGTGTGACCGTGCCAGATAGGTACCCTGTTCCCCACATGCAAGACTGTTTTCAGGTTTTGGAAGGTAAAATGATATTTTCTACCTTGGACCTAGAAAAAGCGTATTATCAGATTCCAGTGCGCAAAGAAGACGTGCCAAAGACTGCAGTAACAACGCCGTTTGGATTGTTCGAGTTTTTGTATATGCCGTTTGGATTATCAAATGCTGCCGCAACTTTCCAACGCTTCATTCATCAAGTCTTGGGTGAGTTCGAATTTTGTGTACCTTATTTTGATGACGTATTAGTAGCTTCGAAGAACGAAGAAGAACATTTAATTCATTTAAAAAGAGTTTTTCAACGTTTTGCTCAATATGGTATAACACTCAACGTAAGCAAATGTGTCTTGGGACAGTCGACAGTAGAATTCCTAGGGCATTGTGTTACGGAAAAGGGTATTACTCCGCTTCCTGATAAAGTTTCTGCAATTGCTAATTTTCCTCAGCCAGTTACAATTAGAGAGCTGCGTCGATTTCTTGCGGTCTTGAATTTTTACAGAAGATTCATACCGAGAGCTGCCCACACTCAAGCAATTTTGAACGAATATTTAAAAGGTGCTAAGAAAAATGATAAAAGCGTGATCAAGTGGTCGGAGGAAGCAGTTGCTGCGTTTGAGAAGAGCAAGAAGGAATTGGCGAATTCAACAAAGCTGTACCATCCTGTCATGAATGCACAGTTGGCGATGGTGGTAGACGCTTCAGATACTGCGATGGGTGCTGCTTTGCATCAGCGGATCGAGAAAGAGTGGCAACCGCATGGGTTTTATTCAAAGAAGCTCGCACCATCTCAAAGAAAGTACAGTGCTTACGACAGAGAGCTCTTGGCTGCATACATGGCAGTCAAATACTTTCGGCATATGGTAGAGGGTCGACCGTTTACTATCTACACTGACCACAAGCCGCTGATATATGCCTTTAAACAAAAAGAAGATAAGTGTTCGCCAAGACAATTACGTCATTTGGATTTTATTGGCCAATTCACTACGGATATTCAGCACGTGAAGGGAATAGATAACGTGGTTGCAGATGCGCTGTCCAGAGTAAGCATTGCTACCATAGAAACACCTTCCCACATAAATTTTCAAGAAATGGCTAACAACCAAAAAGGTGACCAGGAACTAGCCGAAATTTTAGCTCAAACCGGTAACTCATCTTTGGTACTTCAACCATTCGTAATAGGTGATCCTGGTGTGGAGCTGCTTTGTGATGTATCAACCAAACGTATTCGACCATTCGTACCCGAAGTGGACAGAAAAAACGTTTTTTCCAAACTGCATTCTATTTCACATCCAGGTATTAAAGCTACTATAAGGTTGGTGGAAGAGCGATATGTTTGGCCTGGTATAAAGAAAGATGTTAGGACATGGGCTCAGCAATGCTTGGCTTGCCAACGTTCTAAGGTGACACGTCACACTCAGAGCAAGCTTGGTACATTTGTTCCACCAAATGCCAGGTTCGAGCACGTGCACATCGACATCGTAGGTCCCTTGCCGCCATCAGAAGGTTTTCGCTACTGTCTTACTTGTGTCGACCGTTTTTCCAAGTGGCCAGAAGCTTACCCGCTCGTAGATATAACAGCCAAATCTGTTGCTGAGGTTTTCTATGCTGGATGGATTGCTAGGTTTGGAATACCTCTACGAATCACAACAGACCAGGGGACACAGTTCGAAGCCTCACTGTTTGATGCCCTGACTAAGTTCCTGGGTTCGGCCCGTCATCAAACAAGTCCTTACCATCCCGCAGGAAATGGCCAAGTGGAAAGATTTCACAGACAGATGAAGGGAGCGATTAGAGCCTACAGTACAAGTCAGTGGACCAGAGTTTTACCTACCATACTTTTAGGTTTTAGAGCTGCATGGAAGGAGGACTTGCAAGCAACGACAGCGGAAATGGTTTACGGAACTCCGATACGACTGCCTGGAGAATTTTTATGTCCGTCTACTGGTACAGCGGATCCCGCAAACTTTGTTGGAAAGCTAAAAGAGACCATGCAGGAGTTGCTGCCAGTAAAGTCCAGACATCAGGGTCATAGAGCAGTTTTTGTGAGTAAAGACCTTTCGTCGTGCAGTCATGTTTTCCTGAGGACCGATGTCCTGAAAAAAGGCCTGCAGCCACCATACGAGGGTCCATTTCAAGTACTGAGTCGAGGGGAGAAGGTTTTTAGGATTCTTATTCATGGCCGAGAGAGTACGGTAAACGTGGATCGTCTAAAACCTGCTTATGTATCCCGAGATGAACAAGACATATTTCCTAAAAGCGAATCAACAGCTAGGAGCGAATCTACAGAGGAATCTACTATCCCAGAGCCTGGTGACATGCCAAAAGAGGTTAAGACACGACCAGGCCGTCGAGTTAAGTTTCAGGGAAAGTATCAGCAATGAGCTGGAAAAGTCTCGCTACCGCTGGTAGGGGGCTACTGTAGAGGCTGTTGGTTTCGACAGCTGATATAGCATTAAATCCGAGGTAGAAGGATCGAGGATTGGATCGAAGACTGAAGGTACGAGGATGAACCGGAATAGTTCCTACGCGGATGAACACCGGCGGAGGAGCACAACCGGCGGCCACGACTGGGAGTGAAGAGGCTGATGTCGAGTACTTAAGAGGATGACAGTTTGCCTTCGAGAGAGAAGTTGTTCAGCGTCCGAGACTTCGCCACGATATTTCGTTTTCTACCCGGTGACGCCCACCTGTAGTTTGAGATGTTTACAATCGAAAGTTAAAGTTTTAATTGATTTTTTATAACAAGTTTTTAAATGTTTTTTAACTAATAATCAGTTAATTGGAGTTTGTTAGTTTCTGGATGGTTTTGTTATCTTTGACTATTAAAGAGGATGTTTCATTGCATATAGTTTTATTTGACGTCTTACACTCCCATCACCGAAACCTATATACACTAGATTCTGAAAATAATCAAAGGATAATTTTTTTAATACAATTTGCTTCGTAGAAATGGATAGAAAAACTTTATTATTTTAATTTATTATGAAGATTTGACCGTATTTTGTAATGAAAGAACTTTTTGTGAGTTCAGGAGATTGGTTGATCAAAAGATTCATCTTTTAGTTCTGAAAATTTCTTCAGTTTTCGTATCGGTTTTGAACAGGCTTCGCAAAGATTAAAACATGGTTCAATTATAAACACAAATATAGGTAATTAGATCTGTCTGAAAGTTCTGTTCGCGTAAAAACACGTATCATTTTCAGATATGCAAAAGGAGCATTTATTCACGCTATAATGAATTACAATTTCTTTTTATTTTCTAATGCATTAGATTTACAACCGGAATTTTGGATATTTTTTCGTCGCTTATTGCAAATTCGCAATCGGTTTCACACTACAAGATACAGTTTTCAAGTAGTTTAATAATATATTTCCATCCAGAATTTTTAAATTAAATTTGTGTGCTTACAAAGAGATCCCACTTCTCTGCTACGTAGAAAGTGGTAGGAAGTAGGGGATCATACGTTTTCGATGCGATAAATTGTGTTAGTTTGTCATGGAAAAAGTAATCGATATTACTTTTTCCATAACAAACAAATATTATTAATACATAGGTATCATTTATCACGCTGAAGTCGTGTTCCTTACAAAAGATATGCAGCGACGTCACAGGCAACTAAGATGTAAAAAGTGGTAGAAATTTTATTTATTTATTACTTATTTAATAACACTATGAGAAACATTTCAAATTGTTCTTGTTGAAAGTTTCAGGAAAATCATTCCCGGGATCCACTTTCAATAGTAAACTATAAATAGAAACTACTCTGATTTCTGCAAAATTCTAATGAATTGGTAGCGAATTGAAGAATAAACCATGTAGAATTAGGTAAATTACGCCCACTCTTTGAAAGTGTCCCCACGAGACAACAGTAATAATGTTGCATTTCTTATGATACTTTATATTTTCAATATGTAAATTACAATAAAATGAAAGAATTTTAACTAAATATAACCTTAATTTTGATATTACTAGAAAGTAATTTTTTTTAGTCACCCGTATCAAACCTAGAAATGCATACTATTTAAAAAAAAAAATATTTTGTAATAAATAATGAATTAAACAAGTTTATTAATTGGCATTAAATGCATAAAATCTTTAGTTTTAACATTATCTTGTTTGAATTTTGTTTTTGTTGCAAAAAAATAAAAATTCTGTATAACATATGAGCAGTGATTTAGACTTCAGAAGCGATCTTAATGATTCAATGGCCAAACCTTAAATTTGCATTAATTAATTTGTTAGTGCAGCAGACAATATTTTAAGAATCATAATCAGTCACATAACTGCCTATATTTTATTAAGTTTCTCTTCCGTCAAATTCGAATGTAGAAATGATTCCATTAGTATGGTCAGGAGAGCGATCGAAAGTTTAGTTCTGTTAATTTTAATTTTTGAGTGTTTCGCAATATCTCGTTGAATTTTCAAGCTCATAGAAACATTTTATACACAGTAATAAAAGTCGTTTACCCAAAGATTATTCTATTCAAAAGTAGTTTTAAATAATTATTTATAATTTATTATCATTTTTGTGAAAACGTTTCAAAAAATTTTGAATTTTATGGTATATGAATTATTAAATCATTTTAAGAAATGTAATTTTAACTAAAAAAAATACTGCTTAGTTTCACGTGAAAAATGTTTAGATAGAAATTGGGTGGTTCAAATTTTATAAACTACCGTTTCAGAAAATAAAATATATTTCATATAAATTTTTATTTCGTGAAAAATCCACATTGAACAATATTAATAAATTGCTTTTTTATGTGTATCTGATGGCAATAATCAAAGGATAATTTTTTTAATACAATTTGCTTCATAGAAATGGATAGAAAAACTTTATTATTTTAATTTATTATGAAGATTTGACCGTATTTAGTAATGAAAGAACTTTTTGTGAGTTCAGGAGATTGGTTGATCAAAAGATTCATCTTTTAGTTCTGAAAATTTCTTCAGTTTTCGTATCGGTTTTGAACAGGCTTCGCAACGATTAAAACATGGTTCAATTATAAACACAAATATAGGTAATTAGATCTGTCTGAAAGTTCTGTTCGCGTAAAAACACGTATCATTTTCAGATATGCAAAAGGAGCATTTATTCACGCTATAATGAATTACAATTTCTTTTTATTTTCTAATGCATTAGATTTACAACCGGAATTTTGGATATTTTTTCGTCGCTTATTGCAAATTCGCAATCGGTTTCACACTACAAGATACAGTTTTCAAGTAGTTTAATAATATATTTCCATCCAGAATTTTTAAATTAAATTTGTGTGCTTACAAAGAGATCCCACTTCTCTGCTACGTAGAAAGTGGTAGGAAGTAGGGGATCATACGTTTTCGATGCGATAAATTGTGTTAGTTTGTCATGGAAAAAGTAATCGATATTACTTTTTCCATAACAAACAAATATTATTAATACATAGGTATCATTTATCACGCTGAAGTCGTGTTCCTTACAAAAGATATGCAGCGACGTCACAGGCAACTAAGATGTAAAAAGTGGTAGAAATTTTATTTATTTATTACTTATTTAATAACACTATGAGAAACATTTCAAATTGTTCTTGTTGAAAGTTTCAGGAAAATCATTCCCGGGATCCACTTTCAATAGTAAACTATAAATAGAAACTACTCTGATTTCTGCAAAATTCTAATGAATTGGTAGCGAATTGAAGAATAAACCATGTAGAATTAGGTAAATTACGCCCACTCTTTGAAAGTGTCGCCACGAGACAACAGTAATAATGTTGCATTTCTTATGATACTTTATATTTTCAATATGTAAATTACAATAAAATGAAAGAATTTTAACTAAATATAACCTTAATTTTGATATTACTAGAAAGTAATTTTTTTTAGTCACCCGTATCAAACCTAGAAATGCATACTATTTAAAAAAAAAAATATTTTGTAATAAATAATGAATTAAACAAGTTTATTAACTGGCATTAAATGCATAAAATCTTTAGTTTTAACATTATCTTGTTTGAATTTTGTTTTTGTTGCAAAAAAATAAAAATTCTGTATAACATATGAGCAGTGATTTAGACTTCAGAAGCGATCTTAATGATTCAATGGCCAAACCTTAAATTTGCATTAATTAATTTGTTAGTGCAGCAGACAATATTTTAAGAATCATAATCAGTAACATAACTGCCTATATTTTATTAAGTTTCTCTTCCGTCAAATTCGAATGTAGAAATGATTCCATTAGTAGGGTCAGGAGAGCGATCGAAAGTTTAGTTCTGTTAATTTTAATTTTTGAGTGTTTCGCAATATCTCGTTGAATTTTCAAGCTCATAGAAACATTTTATACACAGTAATAAAAGTCGTTTACCCAAAGATTATTCTATTCAAAAGTAGTTTTAAATAATTATTTATAATTTATTATCATTTTTGTGAAAACGTTTCAAAAAATTTTGAATTTTGAGGTATATTAATTATTAAATCATTTTAAGAAATGTAATTTTAACTAAAAAAAATACTGCTTAGTTTCACGTGAAAAATGTTTAGATAGAAATTAGGTGGTTCAAATTTTATAAACTACCGTTTCAGAAAATAAAATATATTTTATATAAATTTTTATTTCGTGAAAAATCCACATTGAACAATATTAATAAATTGCTTTATTATGTGTATCTGATGGCAATAATCAAAGGATAATTTTTTTAATACAATTTGCTTCATAGAAATGGATAGAAAAACTTTATTATTTTAATTTATTATGAAGATTTGACCGTATTTAGTAATGAAAGAACTTTTTGTGAGTTCAGGAGATTGGTTGATCAAAAGATTCATCTTTTAGTTCTGAAAATTTCTTCAGTTTTCGTATCGGTTTTGAACAGGCTTCGCAACGATTAAAACATGGTTCAATTATAAACACAAATATAGGTAATTAGATCTGTCTGAAAGTTCTGTTCGCGTAAAAACACGTATCATTTTCAGATATGCAAAAGGAGCATTTATTCACGCTATAATGAATTACAATTTCTTTTTATTTTCTAATGCATTAGATTTACAACCGGAATTTTGGATATTTTTTCGTCGCTTATTGCAAATTTGCAATCGGTTTCACACTACAAGATACAGTTTTCAAGTAGTTTAATAATATATTTCCATCCAGAATTTTTAAATTAAATTTGTGTGCTTACAAAGAGATCCCACTTCTCTGCTACGTAGAAAGTGGTAGGAAGTAGGGGATCATACGTTTTCGATGCGATAAATTGTGTTAGTTTGTCATGGAAAAAGTAATCGATATTACTTTTTCCATAACAAACAAATATTATTAATACATAGGTATCATTTATCACGCTGAAGTCGTGTTCCTTACAAAAGATATGCAGCGACGTCACAGGCAACTAAGATGTAAAAAGTGGTAGAAATTTTATTTATTTATTACTTATTTAATAACACTATGAGAAACATTTCAAATTGTTCTTGTTGAAAGTTTCAGGAAAATCATTCCCGGGATCCACTTTCAATAGTAAACTATAAATAGAAACTACTCTGATTTCTGCAAAATTCTAATGAATTGGTAGCGAATTGAAGAATAAACCATGTAGAATTAGGTAAATTACGCCCACTCTTTGAAAGTGTCCCCACGAGACAACAGTAATAATGTTGCATTTCTTATGATACTTTATATTTTCAATATGTAAATTACAATAAAATGAAAGAATTTTAACTAAATATAACCTTAATTTTGATATTACTAGAAAGTAATTTTTTTTAGTCACCCGTATCAAACCTAGAAATGCATACTATTTAAAAAAAAAAATATTTTGTAATAAATAATGAATTAAACAAGTTTATTAATTGGCATTAAATGCATAAAATCTTTAGTTTTAACATTATCTTGTTTGAATTTTGTTTTTGTTGCAAAAAAATAAAAATTCTGTATAACATATGAGCAGTGATTTAGACTTCAGAAGCGATCTTAATGATTCAATGGCCAAACCTTAAATTTGCATTAATTAATTTGTTAGTGCAGCAGACAATATTTTAAGAATCATAATCAGTCACATAACTGCCTATATTTTATTAAGTTTCTCTTCCGTCAAATTCGAATGTAGAAATGATTCCATTAGTATGGTCAGGAGAGCGATCGAAAGTTTAGTTCTGTTAATTTTAATTTTTGAGTGTTTCGCAATATCTCGTTGAATTTTCAAGCTCATAGAAACATTTTATACACAGTAATAAAAGTCGTTTACCCAAAGATTATTCTATTCAAAAGTAGTTTTAAATAATTATTTATAATTTATTATCATTTTTGTGAAAACGTTTCAAAAAATTTTGAATTTTATGGTATATGAATTATTAAATCATTTTAAGAAATGTAATTTTAACTAAAAAAAATACTGCTTAGTTTCACGTGAAAAATGTTTAGATAGAAATTAGGTGGTTCAAATTTTATAAACTACCGTTTCAGAAAATAAAATATATTTCATATAAATTTTTATTTCGTGAAAAATCCACATTGAACAATATTAATAAATTGCTTTTTTATGTGTATCTGATGGCAATAATCAAAGGATAATTTTTTTAATACAATTTGCTTCATAGAAATGGATAGAAAAACTTTATTATTTTAATTTATTATGAAGATTTGACCGTATTTTGTAATGAAAGAACTTTTTGTGAGTTCAGGAGATTGGTTGATCAAAAGATTCATCTTTTAGTTCTGAAAATTTCTTCAGTTTTCGTATCGGTTTTAAACAGGCTTCGCAACGATTAAAACATGGTTCAATTATAAACACAAATATAGATAATTAGATCTGTCTGAAAGTTCTGTTCGCGTAAAAACACGTATCATTTTCAGATATGCAAAAGGAGCATTTATTCACGCTATAATGAATTACAATTTCTTTTTATTTTCTAATGCATTAGATTTACAACCGGAATTTTGGATATTTTTTCGTCGCTTATTGCAAATTCGCAATCGGTTTCACACTACAAGATACAGTTTTCAAGTAGTTTAATAATATATTTCCATCCAGAATTTTTAAATTAAATTTGTGTGCTTACAAAGAGATCCCACTTCTCTGCTACGTACTTTTCATTCGCTTTAAAAAAAAACTACCCGTCGATTAATAGTTATTGTCAAATACCTTCAATTCCAAAAATAATTCCTACAAAAAATAAATTTAAAAAATTAGTTTTTCTTCTAAATGATTTCCTTAATAAATCACAACTCAAACTTTTTTGTGTGGAGTTCTTAATTCCTCACTTATTTTAAAACAAAAAATGAATGCTCTAGGCTTGCATTAGCTTTTTTTCCTTGATTGTAAGAAAATTCAACGTGACTAACTTCTTCTTTAAAATGGTATAATGCCTACTACAGGATTTTGAATGATATTCATTTAAACTACCTAATACCGATCTCTGATACTAATAAATTGAAATTAAAAAAACGGAAAGACTTTTATTTCCATAAAATATAAAAAGATATGATAAAAAAATAGTTTTTATCTAAATATTACTCTCAAAAGTTACAAACTCAAAATATTTATTATGTATTTGAAATACATAAGTTTATATACACTTTAGTATAAGGATAAAAGTTCTGATATTGGCTGCTTTTATCGATCTTAGAAATATCTAATATGACCAACATTTTTTCAAAATGGCGGGAAACCCGTCGCAGTATTTTTGGAGATTTTCATCTGAGCCATCAATAAATAAATCCCAAGAGGTTCCAAGTTTGTTATTTTGAATATCTCTTTTTGGTCTAACTTTCGTATAATGTGGCTGCATTGGTAGACGGAAAAAAAGGTCCCGGTAAGAGAGGTACCTCCATAGGGAAAATCTGTAGGGATATTTCCCCTCTCGCTTTCTGGGCAGCATGAATGCTTCTCGCTGTTTCAATGAATATTCTTTTTATCTGTAATAATTCAGATTAGATCGCTAAGGTAAGGAGAAGGGTAAGGGCTTATAGGCTGGTTGTATTACACTTTTTTTTAAAAATTTTATTTCATTTATTTATTCTTCTTTGATTATTTTTTAAAGCGGGAAGATACTATTTAAATTTTTCAATGATGTTTTACTTTTTTTTTGTAATTTTTTTAAGTGAAAAATGTGTTATTTTCTATTTTAAATTATATTTTGTGAAGAAGTTGCTAATGTGAGGCTTAAAGTAGCCAATCGGGGAAGTTGGGAGGATTTATGTGTTGGATGGTTATTCGTGATTGGAGATGAAAGTATTGGTCCTTTTTAATTAGAGACGCGGTATTTCTTTTCTTATGAGCTGGGTGTATTTAATTTCCTTATTGCTTTTATTTTTCCAAGGGGAAGATTTAATATAAAATATGCTATTTTTTTTAATTTTAAATGATATTTTTTGAAAAGCGTGTTGAGTCATGATTCCCGGTAGAATCATGATCTTAGAAAATAAATAAACAATTTTATTGAACATTTTCATATTTAATTAACTTTTTAAGAATAAATTCATAAATAAGAAACAAAAGTTGGATAAAAAGCACTTTGAAAACGCGCGACACGAAAAAAAAAAGAAAAAAAACATGCACGGAACAGCAAAAGGCGCTTCAATCTAATCTTCTCATTTCAAATATTTTCCCCTACAGAATTTTCCCTACACAGGAACCTTTTTTTCCGGGGACCTTTTTTCCGGGGACCTTTTTTCCGGGACCATTTTTTCCAGGTACCTTTTTTCCGGGACCTTTTTTTCCTAGAATCAAGAAATACATTTAAAAATAAGTCAATTTTGATATCTACCACTTTTATGTACAAAATATATTTTAAATACAAATTTAAATACAACATATTTTTAATTGTTTTAACTTAACAAGTAAAAATTAACTTAACAGTTTAGTAAAGCAGAAAAATGTGATAAGAAAAAAATTAATTTTATCTTCAGTAGACAATTTTTAAATAAAAATATTGTAGATCACACCTTGTCAATCGGCAACCATTTTCTAATTTTAAGTTTTGCAAATAGTATAATATATTTCAGTATGTTATACAGCAGTGAGGCTCGTACAAAAGCCGTATTGCTGTTTGGGAATGTTTTGTGGATAATCATCAGATCGGTGTTGAATGATTATTTTTTTAGACAATTTCTTAAATCATTAGAAGAAGGTTAATGAGGCGTCAGTTCTCAGAAGATGAAACATCTTAGCCAGGCTTAGAAAAAAGTATAATATCTGATTCCCCAGCCCCCCCCCCCCCCCCCACTCGTTGAGAAGGTTTTTATTTTTAACGCAAGAATGGAAGATGGTTGTAAGAAGGCAGCATTTTTTTTTAAATTTTGTTAATTAGATCTTAATTAACCCGTTTTATCCCGACTTTTTATATTGAAGTGGTGCATAAAGTGGTTTTATGAAAAAAGTGGTATAATATGTTATTCAACTAAATGGCTGATACAGTGAAACCTGCCAAGTTGACCACCCTTGTAAGTTGGGCACCTGCATAAGTTGACCTCGATTATCAAGAACGGAATTTTTCCTATATAATATAAAGAAGCAAAACCTTTTTAACTTGACCACCTGTCTATCTTGTATGTATACCACTGAATTAAGTCAATTTTGTCTAGGAGTACATATTATGAAATTCTATTCTAAAACTCTCATAATTTGACCAGAAAAAAAAATGCAGAAAATGTTCTGTCATTTTGCAATGTATGTTAAAATTTCAATTGTTTGGTGAAATTGTGTAAAAAGCTAATCTAAACCCTATTGTGAGTTGACCATCTGGGAAAACTGTAGGAGGGCAGCTTTTGACCATTTCTTTCATTCATTCATTGAAAACAGGTGTGTTAAAAAGTTGCTCTTACAGTTGCAGTAGTGAGCAGATAGGTATGTAAGTGCAATAATAACAGAATGAATTTTAAAGTGTTCAAATAATTTTGTTGTGTTAAAGTTTTCAAATTACATTTTCCGTGTTCTGATATTTAAAAAAAATATTTCTATTAAACACTTCACATGCATAACTAACGAAATAATTTTTTGAAAAAGTTAGTTAAATATTAGAATTATTTATATGTAATAAATTGAAATTCATTCAGGTTTAAACACATTTCTTAAGATATTCATTTGATTATTTGCTAAATAAAATATTTAAGCCAAGTAAAAAAAAAAAAATATTAAGATAGCAACATGATATAGGAAATGAAAAAGTAAACAAAGGCCCACCCCCTCTATAAGTTGAACCCTTGTCTAAGTTGAAAACTAAAACAATGCACCACAAGTGATCAACATACACAAGTTTTACTGTATCAACTATTTGTTACCACTTCAATTCGAAATGTCCCTGCACTTTATAGTTATACATCTAGTGATAGAAACTTAAATCACTAAAAAATTATGGTGGAAGGGAAACTTTTAATTCTCCAAGATAAAAGACAAAATTGAAACAATTGTCCTACCACAATATTTGTTTTTGAAAAAGGAAACTGACCTATAAATATGACGCTGGGCACTAACAGATTAAAGATGTCAATACCAGAAATTATCTACTCTTTTAATAGATAAAATATTTTTTATTACAAATTTTTATTGGACCTTGACTTAGAACATCACCTCCTACATCAAAAAGTCTCCACACGGTCTTTTATAAGTAGTCCGCGCAGACTATTTAAAAAGTGAACCAGTTTTGCGCATAAACCCAAACCTTTTAGAAAAGTAATTGAGAGAAATTTATCATATATATTTGAGAATTGAATCTGCAGTGGTTGACAAGTGAATAAGGCAAACTAATAATAATCATAAATAAAACATAATCATAAATTTTAGTCATATATTTGCTACCACTTTCTTATTTCAACTAGATTTTGTATTAACTGACTCGTTCGGAAAGTGGATATCCTTCACAGTTGTCTGATCTGACTACCTATACAAAACCGTGCGGAGGCTTTCAGATATAGGAGGCGTTGCTTATAACCAATCTTAAAGTAATCTAAAGTAAAACTTAAATTTGCATGTATTAATTGCACTCATTAATTAGTGCAGTCGGGGGCCGGGATAGCCTGGTCGGTAGGGCGCTGGGCCCATGTACAAGAGGTCGTGGGTTCGATCCTCGCCGGCCGAAGACTCCCCGTGTAGTAAATGGTGACTGATACACGTTAAATCTGTCGAGTCTCAAAGTCCTCCATGTTCCCATAACAAATCAATACCTCTGGGGGTACGGATCCAGGAGTTTCTTTGTCTTCTGGATTGGTTCAAAATTACAGGGCTTCGGAGTTGAACATCAGTAGTCGTAAACCCATGAAATTGGTTCGGCTGTTCAACGACGGTTATAAAATAAAATATTTTTAGGCAGGGGCCGGGATAGCCTGGTCGGTAGGGCGCTGGGCCCAAGTCCAAGAGGTCGTGGGTTCGATCCTCGCCGGCCGAAGACTCCCCGTGTAGTAAATGGTGACTGATGCACGTTAAATCTGTCGAGTCTCAAAGTCCTCCATGTTCCCATAACAAATCAATACCTCTGGGGGTACTGATCCAGCAGTTTCCTTGTCTTCTGGATTGGTTCAAAATCACAAGGCTACGGAGGTGAACTTTATGAGGCGTAAACCCATGAAATTGGGTCGGCTGTTTAACGACGGTTATAAAATAAAATATTTTAAGAAACATAATCAGTCACATAACCGCGGAGAGCGATCAAAAGTTTAGTTCTCTTAATTTTAATTTTTGCTTGTTAAACAATATATCGATGAATTTTCAAGCTCGTCGAAACATTTTATACACAGTTATAAAATTCGTTTATTCGCAGAAAAAAAAAACCTTTAAATAATTATTTATTATTTTTCGTGAAAACGTTTCAAAAAATTTTGAATTTTATGGTATATGAATTATTAAATCATTTTAAGAAATGTAATTTTAACTTTAAAAAAAAAAAAAATAAATAAAAAAAAAAAAATACTGCTTAGTTTTCCGTGACAAATGTTTAGATAGAAATGAGGTGGTTCAAATTTTATAAACTACCGTTTCAGAAAATAAAATATATTTAATATAAGTTTTAATTTTGTGACAATTTCGCATATCGATTTAATCTTAATGTCTTTATTATACGTATCTGATGGCAATACATTTTGCTGTTAGGTACTGAAAATAATCAAAGGATAATTTTTTTAATACAATTTGCTTCATAGAAGTGGATAGAAAAAGTTTATTATATTAATTTATTTGAAGATTTGACCGTAATTTGTAACGAAAGAAACTTTTTGTGAGTTCAGGAGATTAGTTGATAAGTATTCATCTTTTAGTTATGAAAATTTCGTCAGTTTTAGTATCGCTCTTGAACAGGCTTCGCAACGATTAAAACATGGTTCAATTATAAACACAAATATAGATAATTAGATCTGTCTGAAAGTTCTGTTCGCGTAAAAACACGTATCATTTTCAGATATGCAAAAGGAGCATTTATTCACGCTATAATGAATTACAATTTCTTTTTATTTTCTAATGCATTAGATTTACAACCGGAATTTTGGATATTTTTTCGTCGCTTATTGCAAATTCGCAATCGGTTTCACACTACAAGATACAGTTTTCAAGTAGTTTAATAATATATTTCCATCCAGAATTTTTAAATGAAATTTGTGTGCTTACAAAGAGATCCCACTTCTCTGCTACGTAGAAAGTGGTAGGAAGTAGGGGATCATACGTTTTCGATGCGATAAATTGTGTTAGTTTGTCATGGAAAAAGTAATCGATATTACTTTTTCCATAACAAACAAATATTATTAATACATAGGTATCATTTATCACGCTGAAGTCGTGTTCCTTACAAAAGATATGCAGCGCCGTCACAGGCAACTAAAATGTAAAAAGTGGTAGTAATTTTATTTATTTATTATTTCTTCTATATCACTATGAGATACATTTCAAATTGTTTTTGTTGAAAATTTACGAAAAATCATTCTCGGAATCCACTTTCAATAGTAAACTAGAAATAAAAACTACTCCGCTTTCTGCAAAATTCTAATAAATTGGTAGCGAATTGAAAAGCAAACGATGTAAAATTATGCCCACTCTTTCAAAATATAGCCACAGACAACAGTAATAATGTCGCATTTCTTATGATACTTTATTTTTTCAATGTGTCAAATTACAAAAAAAATGAAAAAACCTTAACTAAATATAACTTTAATTTTCATGTTACTAGAAGATTTTTTTTTTAGTCACCCGTGGCAAACCTAGAAATGCATACTATTTAAAAAAAAATATTTAAAAAAAAACAAACTATTTTGTAATAAATAATGATTTATAGCAGGTTCATAATTGGAATATAATGCGTAAAATCATGCGATTATGGGAAATGAAAATTAAACAGTCAAATTATTCCGATTTCATACATAAAAGTATGAAATCGACATTTACCTACCTAACATTATTATATTAACATTTACATTTGATACACACCTAACATTATTCCATAAAATCTGTATTTCGTTCGATAAATTAATAATTACCCCTTTCCCGAAACTATACGCTCGCGGCACCTCGTAAATTAGAGGGTAATGTCAAGTTTATTGGAATTATATTTGCAAGCTTGTGTGCTCAATTTAGGTATATAAACTTTTGTCAAATAGAAGGACAGATAGCGAAATACGGAGATGGACAGCACGAAGATACATCCAGGGTAACAGCGGGATCATCCCGATACCTCCACGCTTTGCACAGCATTAGGCGAACGATATCGCTCGGCTTTCGATGCCCTTGTAATGCCAAGCTTGTTTATAAGTTGAAATATATGTAATATATGTAAATATATTTAATTAAACAATTTAATAACAGTTTCATGCATGAAAATCAAATATTATTCTATAAAATTGGAATTTTATCGGGCCGTGATAGCCCAGTGGTTAAAGAATCTGACAAGATGAGCCGGGGTTCGATCCTGGTAAGAACCACCAAGTACATGCGATACACTTGCTCGTGAAATCTGTGGAATCGTAAGTCCTGTGATCAATCGCTGAGCAGTACCATGGGTACAGGCAGGGATCTGGAGAAAATGTCCTCCCACTTCAGATCTATGTCTAAATTAAGGAAGTGACCTCACAAATTGTGATGGCACGTCTTCGGATCATCCTTAGGGATGTTTCCCAGACCGTCACTAATAGGCCATACTGCAGCTCAAATGTGACGTAAACAAAGTACCCACTTTTTCATTTGATAATTTAAGAATTTCCCCTATCCGAAACTGTTAGATCGCGGACATTATTAATAAGGGGTTATGCCAAGTTTGTTTACAGGTTGTAACAGATAATTAAACAATTTAATGTCAATTTCATGAACGAAAATCTAATATCTTCCTATAAAATTGGAATTTCATTCGATAAATTAAGCACGCGACATCTTGCAAAGAAAGGGTTACGTCAAGTTTCTTGAGTCAATGTCAAGTCAAAAAATATGGCAAAACTAACAATCAGCGCAGGGCACAAGGCGACTAATTTTAAGAAATGGCGATTTAGAAATTGTCTGCCAGCCGTCGCCACTTAATTCGTCTAATGCGCACTCAATTTTTTTTAATAAACATACAATTATTATGAATATTTTAAAATATTCAAAAAATTAAATTATATTAGGCTTGTTCCTTAAAATTTTTCTTCATTTCATAAATGAGCCAGGGCAATGTTTACCATATTTAAAGAATGCTTCAACAAAAATGCCTAACATTATCACTATCAATAGTTTTTTTTAATCGTATAAAATTTTCAATTTTTGAAACAGTGGCCACATATTCTTAAAAGTTGCCTCAGTTAAAAATGCTACTGCTGGCCATCCCTGTGGCATAAAATAAAATTGCAGTTTCTGTAGTATCTGCTCTACCAAAAACTCAATCCTAGACAACAAAAAAAGGGGGAATACTATCGGAAAAACCACTTCTGACAATTACTCTCCGAAAAGATTCTGGTCTCCCATTTGAAGTGCCTTTCTCCCCTCTTAATCTGTGAATTCAATCTCTTTTCAGTGGCGGTAGAAGCTGTTAAAGAAGATAGAAAAGCCTTTCTTAAGTGTCCGAGCATATCCAGGATATATCCAACTGAGATGTCCAGCCTGTTCGTAAGAGGTTCGAAAAAGGAACAGTTCATTTACTTAAGGAACAAGAAAAATAATTACTCAGGAAAAATCTCAGCCAACCCCCAAACCAATGGAATTGCGATACTTTTTCTAACATCACTGAAATGTTAGTTGAGTCGTTTGTTTTTCTTGGTGAAGAAAATATCCTCGTTCAAAATGGTGTATGAGGTTGTTTTAATTAAACTTTTGTCTTACATAGCATCGCACACCTCCCAGATCCAATGCTTCGAAGTTAAAATATTTTTAAGAAACTATAGCAGCAACTTGGTTATAAATAATGTTTGTACCCTCGAACTTCGATGTCTCAAAAACCGTGTTATGTTAAAAAATATATATTTCTCCTTAGCATTACATATCGACCTAATGTTAATTCCTTTGTCAAAAGGTCTCTTCTCAAATCCTTGCTTTGTCAACTTTTTTTTCGAAATAGAAATGAATTTCTTCACAAAAATCACAATGTAAGTTCATTGTAAACCAATTCTTTTTAATTTAATTTAAATTCTTTTTAAGTATTTTTGTCATACTTTTAAGAATAAAATTATCATTGCTGTTTTTAGTCTTATAGTCAACTATCATTACACACTTATTTAATAGTAGTTATTCTTATGTTATATGACTCTACTTTTTAGAGTAATATTTTGGAATATATTTTTCTACTTCTTAGAACATATTTACTTCTGAACTTGTTACCCAAAAAACTCATTATCTCGAAATTTTTTTAGCGCTTTTTCCACTTTAAGATATCGAGAGTTAACTGTACATTCTTTGAAATTTAAAAAGTCAACGCTGAGGTTATGAGAGGGATATTTCGGAAGCAAGTCATGTTTCATAAACAGGTAGAAACACCATAGGCTAAATTTTATAGACTTTACGCTTAATTTATTTATACGTGTTAAAAATAACTTTAATTTAAATTTATAAAAAAGGACGTATACATTTTATAAACACTTCAAATATAAAAATAAAGTTAGCATATAGAATATATAGAACAATAGAATATATATATATATATATATATATATATATATCGCGAATTGGCCGAGGATGGCTGGCTAAAGTCCGAAATTGTTCTTGATTTCGGGAATTGGCAGCCCAAATCGCGAATTGGCATGGGAAGATCAGCCAAAGCTGGAAGAAAAAAATCATTATACCGGGCAAATATATACCGGGCAGGGTTACTTGACCATAAAAAAACATCAGTGTAGGATATACCGGGCAGTGGCACTTGACCTTAAAAAAACATCAGTGTAGGATATACTGGGCAGTGGCACTGAACCTTAAAAAACATCAGTGTAGGATATACCGGGCAAATGTATACCGGGCAGTGGCACTGAACCTTAAAAAAACATCAGTGTAGGGTATACCGGGCAAATGTATACCGGGCAGTGGCACTTGACCTTAAAAAAACATCAGTGTAGGATATACCGGGCAGTGGCACTTAACTAGACCTAGTATGACTAGACCTTTGGTGTGTGTATGACTAGACAATTTAATAATGATTATTAAATTAATGATTATTTAATAGACAATTTAAAAACTTCTAATTTTTATATTTTTAAATTAGAAGATTTATAAGAATTATTTATATAATTATAGAAGGCCGCCAAAGTAAAATATTCGCAGATCGTTTCAATTATTTCGGACTTTGGCCAGCCATCCGCGGCCACTTCGCGATCTGGCCGGCCAGATCGCGAATTGGCCGGACTTCGGAGTTTGGCCGTAACACATATATATATATATATATATATATATATACATTCAAACTTCCATCCGCTGCTAAAAAGGGATTTAATAAAAAAAAAACTG
The DNA here is from genome assembly GCA_949128135.1 of Parasteatoda lunata. NCBI lineage: Eukaryota > Metazoa > Arthropoda > Arachnida > Araneae > Theridiidae > Parasteatoda > Parasteatoda lunata. Next base: position 13,405,211 of record OX421977.1, read on the forward strand.
CAGCTTATTCGTTAGCTTTCGCCTAGGAAAATATTACAAAAAAAAAATTAAAAAACGCAGTTTGAGTGATTTAAATACGAAACAAAGATTTAATTTTAAACTATATTTGTAAAGAATTAACAAGGATTCAAATCGACAAATATTTTAAAAATTAGTAAAACGAGTATAGAAAGTCGCTGATTTGGCGACTGAACCTTAAAAATGAATTAAACCAATAACTATTCAAAGATTTAAAAATTAGATTATCAATTTATACTTTAAAAAAAAAATTAAAAAACAAGTAAGTAAATAAATAAATAAAAATAAATGGAAGAAAAACTGTGCCTTTCTTCATATTGAATTTTGGCGCAATTTTCATCCCCACCATAGACACATTGGCCAGAGATGGATAGAACTTAATAAAACAATTGCTCACTTCTGTTATGAGCTCACAACAGTTATAAAAGTAGCACATTATTCGCCAAAAAGCGTTGTTTCATTAAACAACAGAGCCTTTAAAGATAAGTTTCAACTCCATCCTAATTCGAACCATTTTTTCACTAGTTGGGCTCATTGTTGTAATTTCGGATAGTGCCAACGATGAGTACTTTTCACTACACAAGCAGATGCCAACAATAAATTCTGTCTCGGAAAAGTATCGCCGCAGTTACCATTACAAATCGTAATGGGCAATTGAAGCAACTCGTTTCCCCGCAATTCTAATTACAGACCCTTGACAGTAGCTCTATCTAAGGAATAAAAGAAATATTATTGTTGTCCTATACTGCCGTGTAATTCAAAAAACAAAATAAGTGCTTCACGATTGATTCCGAGAAATGTGGCTTGGCAAACGATTTTCCCACTATTGCTAAGATCATGAACACTGAAATAAAATTTCAGAAAATTGATTAAACAAAATTTATTAATTTTTTTAAAAATATTTTTGCGATATGTAGAGTTTGCCATACAAAAATGTCAAATAAATAAAAATCTCAATTTTGAATTTTTGTTTCTTTCCTTGATTTTTCAATTGCACGGCAGTATACGCCAAATTTTTTCCCCTCTCTTAGTACTTATATCTTGTAATACACTTTTAAATAAAGTAGCCTAAATATATATATATATATATATATATATATATATATATATATATATATATATATATATATATATATATATATATATATATATATATATATATATATATATATATATATATATATATATATATATATATATATAATATGTGTGTGTGAAAGTTTCTCCCTCAATGAACAGTTTTTTTTTAGTACTTAATTTATTTAAATATTTTTTATTTTGGTACACAGAAGATTAGTATTTTGTACATAGGTCAAAGACTTATTTTTATGCGCAGAATTAAATTTTTAAAATATAAAAAGAGAAAGAAAAAATTTTCTATATATATATAATACAGAGAGAGAGAGAGGGAGAGAGAGAGAATTACATAGTCCTCCTTTTCCGCACTTTGCGGGTTGTTATCGCATCATATATAAAGGATTTTAAAAACCGTAAAATCCACACCAATAACCGCGAGTAAAGATGGATCGTAAAACCACGTGCATTTACGACAAAATCACACGAATCATACGCATCTAAAAGGGGTTTATGAAATAATCGCTTCCAGATCTACGTGTCATAATAAATAATATCGTATTAAAAATATCCAGATTTTTAAATTATGCAAAAATCTATAGTGATAACTGCCGAACAATTGTTTGAAAAAATGATAAAATTATCGCATCGAATAGTGAATACTCAGTTGCGTGATTTGAATTTCTCGTGTCATAATAATATCAGGATTTTAAAAAAAATCATGATGTGAAAATCAACAGAAATAACTGCAAATAAAAAAAATAAAAAAACGTTTAAACACCGCATGGATTTAGGCAAATCGAACGTGTCAAAAAGTAATTGATCAAATATGCGATTTGAATTTCTCGTTTTTTTAATAATACAGACCGTGGCCAAATTATTAGACGCACTATAAGATTCTATGTAAAATCTTTATTATCAGATGACACTATACAGCTTTATTGTTTTTATGAGGTTATGTTAATCATTATATTACAATGTTAACTAATTGATACACGAAGGTAAACAAGTGTAAACAGGTTTTAGCCTCATAAAAACAATAAAGCTGTATAGTGTCATCTGATAATAAAGATTTTACATAGAATCGATTACACTCCAAAGTCATCCCCAGATCTTCACCCCTCTAGCGAACAAAAGGCATTGTTAGGGGATTTTGAGAGGCACACCTGTTACTAATTATGGTAAAGTTGGGGAAAGTTAAAGGTACTATAGGGTTATTCTTTTTTAAGTGTAAGCTTTGGCGCGTTTGCAAATATGCCATGAATGTTGTGTCTCTCCCGTATAAAGAGCCAAAGAGGTTTATATAATATTTTGACATGTTTGTGAATATTGGAATGGTATTAGTATCGTAATTTGGCAACTGAAATTAGCATTGCACATCGTACGGCAACCACAAATAATTTTCAAAATTGTCGAGATAACACATTTTTATTTTTTAACTGCCCAGAGAGGAGGAAATTTTTAGTTTATAATAACTTCACATACACTCAGTGGCGTGCCAACATTTTCTGGCTAGGGGGGCGAGCCAATGCAATGTCATAAATTTTGCCCGACTTAATATTTTAAAATTAGCTGTATTATTTTAATATTATAATTTATCTAGTTTTAATTATCTAATCTATTTTCGTTGTTTATGACAACTATGTTTCAACTATTACATTCACACCAATTTAGTTAACAAAAAATTTTTTATCAATCGGAAACAAATTAAAAAGAAAAAAAGTGTATTAAAATTTAATTAATGAATTTTGTAATTTTACTCTTTTAAATTTGTTAATGCTGATCAATTTGTCAATGCGATTTCTAGATACATTTTAATCATAATGACATAAAAAGATTTTTCGCTCCTCAAAAATATATTGAATTAAGAATAATTTGTGATTTGCATTTTGATTCTGGCATAGATTTGAATTTAATCATGAATGTAAAATTTTAGTATACAAAAAAGTAAAATTAACTTTATCATATTAATTTAATTTTAATGATTATAGGAACATTAAAACAAATGAAGGACGTAAAAGAGATTGATTTCTCAAATCGAATATTATTTTAAAATGATTTTGAATTTTAACATGTCTTCTGATTTTTCTGGTTTATTCCAAGGTAAAAATTATAAATATATATGCAAAGAAAAAATATATACGAAGAAAAAATATATACAAAGAAATAAATAGATACAATTTAAAATAATTAAATATACAGAATTCAATGAAGTAGAATTAACTTAATCATATTAAGTTTTCATGATAAAGGTCAAAGGAGGAAAAAATTAAAACAATTAATTTTCATTGAATTAATTTTCATTTCAAAATGACTTTTAATTTATTGTTAATTATAAAATCATAACCAAAATTTTATAGTATATTAGAGGTTACATGGCTATTTTTTTTTAACAATGCAATATTATTTTTTGAATTATAGCTATTCGAAACAAAATTGGATAGCAGTATAGCGAAAAAGACTAATGGAAATTTAAAATAATCTTTTGAAAAACCAAATGATATTGGGAAATTATTTATAGACTTTTAAAATATTTAAAAAATTTCAAGTATAAATTGAATGAAATATATGTTAAGAATTCAAATTATTCTAACAAAATGTAGAGAAAACAATTAACAAAAATATCATTAACATAAACAGCGTAAAAGCTAAAATCCGATAAAAATGAAATCTAAAAATTTTTTTAAAGTTAAACAAAAACTAAATCTGAAAAATTTGCTGTACTTTTAAAAATTATAACACAGTTTTTATTAAGTCTTATTATTTTATTAATAGAATTAAGAGTTATGGGTTACAAAATTAATCACAAAAATAAACAAAAAGTCACATTTAGCTTAAGAATGTTTGAAAAATAACAAGGACTGAGAAATAAAAATTATAGGGAAAATGAAAATCCGAAGAAAATAATATTTTTAAAAATAACTAACAAAAGATCAAAGTAAACTACGAATTTTGAAAATTAAAATGTGAGGAAAATGCATTTTAATAATACATGACTTAAATTATGTCTGATGCACAAAAAAAGGAAACAATTTTTCTTTACAATTTTTTTACGAATTGCGGCTATCCCCATCATTTTAAGGGTCAAGAATCTGTATACGTTGAAAGAAAAATGTTTATTCGAAGCAAGTACGTTTTTGTGAGGGAAATTTCTTGACTCTGAATATCTTCTATACACTAATTATTTCGCATACTTAAAGTTAGGCTCTGGAACCATTCGAATTGAGTCCTGCGAAAATCCATTGTTTTATCTAAGACTATTCGCTTTGTTTATTTATTTGCGCTCAATACATTGTTTGATTTTGTTACAAAATAGAAAGCTTTAGTCTCTTGCTCGTTCACGTATATAAATAATGCGAATCGAGATCATATAAAGTACCTACACTGCACAGAATCACTAATTAAAAGTGCGTGAGAGTGCGTTCTATTGATATTGTCTATCAAAGAAAAAAAATTATTTAAAAGGAACAATTAAGGATATAGATCATCAAATAAAACATATCATCAGATTATTATTATTAACCGGTATACAGAAAGCCAGGTATGGTGGAAGTAACAAAGACACTGAAAATTGTATTTCGAATGTTTTATAACATCAAAAACTGGATTTAATATAATATTAAGACTTTGATGAAAGTATAGCTCTGTCTATATATAATATGGTTACCATATGGCGTAAGAGATAAAATGATATAGCAAACTTAAAAAAGTATAATAACATTTAAAGCTAATTTAATTCATTAAGTTATTACTTATTATTATTTCTTAACTTAATTTTTCAGACAATTTTAGTAAATTTATGTATTGTTATATTGATTTTAAACTTTATAAAACTGCAAAGGAAGCGTCTAACTTATAATACAGTAGTACTCGTACTTACTTAAAATATTAAATAAATAACGTAATCATAAAAAGTCTTAAATAAAGTATCACTAGTCAACAAGGTAATTATAATGCAAGTCATGAAGTGTACATTTTATAAAACTTCTTGAATCTGGTTAATATATTGTTATAAAAAATGAAATCACTTATTGGTTTCAAATCGAAAATTTTCTACGCGTGTTATAGAAATTGGATGAAATTTTAGGGTTTTATGTATCACACATGCTCTCTCCTTTTAAAAAGTCACTATTAAATAAATATTCAGCAGTTATATAGTTAATATCGAGGTAAAAATAAAGTTACGTTACTCCAGTGTGTACAGGGTCCTAAAAATATGGCTATATTTAAAAAGATTCATTTTTGAATATTTTGCCTATTAAATATTTTGATTATTTATTAAATATTTTAAAATAAAAAATAAATGCGACCGGTGTGTTAATTTAAAAATAAATACAGCGTGAATGAAACTTCTTTTAAGGGAAAATAATTTATATTAAATATTTTGAAATAAAAATGAATGTATTCGGAGTGTTCAATGACTTTTTTTAATGGAAAATAATTCAAATTAAATATTTTAAAATCAATTAAACTTTTAATTGACAATAATTTTAAAGCGTCACCATAGAAAAAACCCATAATCTCTTTTTTTTATTGAATATTAAAAAAAAACGAATAAAGCTTTTTGAATAAAAAAATATTTTTACTGGAACTAGGGCGTCAGGAAATGAGATATTTAAATATAGTGAAATTCTGTTCGTAACAATAGAAATTTGTCATAAATTAATAATTATTTTTAAAATATTAAAAAAAAAAAGAATCATTTAATAAAAAAAATACTTTTTTTTAAAATTTAACAAGTTTTTGAAACGTCAGGAAATGAGTTAGTTAACCGTCTTAATATACTTTCGCGGGTTGATATATTTGATATAATATAGATGCATTAAGGAGCGGGTGATTTTCTTAAATACACATTAAAGAAAATTGGAATAAAAAAAAAAGTTAGATCTCCAATTTCCTTGGTCTAAACGGGATGTTTTTTAACACTAGTAAACATTAGGAGATATTTTTGACCCACTGCAGATGGATAACTTTGATCATGTTGACCGTCACTTTGAAAAGTAAAAATTTAATTTATTCAGGGTAATTTTAAAAATACTTATTCTGAATCAGTTTAAAGCTCAGTTAGGATGATTTTCAAAATTATTGAAAATAAATTATGAAAATTGATTGAAAATTATTTATGAAAAATATCTGATTTTAAGGCAAATCTGGTTTTGCAACTACTTTATTAAAATAAATAACACTTTATTTATTAATGGACTAAATGCCCTTAATTTAAAGTAAAATTAATTTAATATATTTTACTTATATAATTTTACTGAATAGCCATCAACAAAAGTCATTTAAATAAGAGTATGTTAATTTTGAATAATGAAAAATTAAAAAGCCCGGATAGATAATAAAGATAGTCAATGAAGACAGGATTATTTATTTATTATTATTTTCTATTTAAATAAAAGCCGGTTTTTTTTAATAAAAATAAGCTAACTTGACTTTTTCCAGAAAAGATCGTTCATTTATTTATTTATTTATTTTTTTTTTTTTAAAAAACCCTGCTTTATTATATTGATAATATTTTTGATTTATAATATTCCTTAAAATGTAAAAGAATAACATTTTGTCTGTGAGTAAAAATTTGCCTCTTTTTAATATTTTTATAAATTTAGTACAATCCGGTTTTCAAAGACATTAGAAATAAAATAATTTATAAAAAATCAAAATTAATCAAAAATTACATATAAAACATCAAAATTATTAATTATCAAAGTTTATAATAATAGAAGAAAATAGTTTAGAAAGCATTCTATTGATGCATCAGTAATAATAAAATTCATCAAAAATAATAATAATAAGGAATATACACTATGAAAGAGAACTAATTTTTAAAAAATTATGATAAGGTTATAAGAAATCATTATAAATGAGAAAAATATATTGCACTTAAATCAAACTAATTAACTATAAATTGAAATTATTAAATAACGTTAAAATCGTTGAGTTATAATGGAATTAATTAAAAAAAACATTAATAATTTTTAAAACACCATTTAAATAAAAGTGATAAATGCAGAATAATTTAGTTAAATTATTTAAAAAAACTGTCTGAAATTATTAATTTTTTATTTCAATCAAGAATAGATTTTCGAAGTTTTAAAGACAATATCTTACAAAAAAGAAAAAAAATATATGCAATATTAAAATATTATTGAAGAGGCACATGCTGCCTCCTAACATAATAACGATGACATCATAATAACTGTCTAAGCCAACTGAAAAAAATTTTAATGCGCACAAATTAAACTTTATAATTACAAATTAAAAATGTAAACTAAGATTAAAATCATTTATATCTTGCTGGTTAAAAATCAAAGGAATATTAGACATAAGTAATTTATAAATCTTTATTAGGAATTCATAATTTGAGAAATCACAATATAAGTTTAGAGTTCAAAACAAGCTGGAATTCTTTTAACGCTATGAAACAGAGTTAAAAAAATGCTAAAAATAAAGACTGTTACAAAAACTAAAATTTATCTTTGGAAATTATTACGCAATGTTTATAAAAAATGATCGTAATTAATAAAAAATTATTTTGCAATCAAATAACTACACACAAAAATTATAAACTTACTTTAAAATCGTTAAGTTATATTAAAATGTTATTATATTAAAATAAGTTATAATTAACAAATATAATAATTTTTATAAAACCATTTATATAAAAGTGATAAATATAAAATTATTCTATTAAATTTTGATAAATTGTCTGATGTTATTAATTTTTAATTAATAAGGAATAACTTAGTGAAGTTTAAAATATTCTGCAATTAAAAAAAATATATACTAAGGGGCACGTATTTTGCAATTAAACAACTACAAACTAAAATTATAGACTTTTTTTAAAATCGTTAAGTTATATTAAAATGTTGATATTATATTAAAATAAGTTATAATTAAGAAACGTAGTAATTTTTATAAGACCATTTATATAAAAGTATTCTATTAAATTTTTATAAATTGTCTCATGTTATTAATTTTTAATTAACCAGGAATAACGTTGTGAAGTTTTACAACAACTTTTAAAATATTCTGCAATTAAAAGAAATATACAGAGGGGCACGTATTTTGCAATTAAATAACTACAAACTAAAATTATAAGCTTACTTTAAAATCGTTGATTTATATTAAAATTTTGTTATTATCTTCTCCTAATAGTCCAAGTAAGGGGCGATAAGGGATACTTCTGCAGCAACCCCTTCACATCGACTTATTTTGCTCCTCTGGTCACCCTCCCCTTCACCCCCTCACCTGATTGTCACCCCTCCACCCAACTTTGAGTTTGACAGCTGAAGATTGATATAGAATCACCCTACCTGGGATGACTTTGCGTAGACAGCAATATAATATGTTAAAAATAAATACAAATAGGAAGTTTATAAAAAATCTCCTGAATAAAAACACATGGCATGTATATTTAAATATAAAAGTCATGTAAATAGTATTAAAAAACTACAGTGCCTTTAATAATTTGGTCTAATTATTTTAGGAAACAAATATAATACCTGATATAATAAATTTTCTGTATTAATGTAATATATCGTATAATTTATACAATCGTCGAATTTATATCGTATATCATCTAATTTAATCAATTGGATACACGAACGGAAACAAGTGCAAACCGGTTTCAGTCGCGTACAAACAATAAAGCTGTATAGTACCACCTGATAATTAAGATTTTACATAGAATCTTATAGTGCATCCAAAAATTTACCAAGAAATTGTATCTGATGAAAATATCAGTAGCAATAACTGTGAAAAAGTTGATCGAAAAACAGAGGTATCGTCGCGTCAAAAAGTGACTAAATAAATGCATGGATTAAATTTTTTGCGTGTAGGAATAACAATGTTGAAAAAAACAAGGATTTTAAAAAAAAAAGGGGAAAATTCGTAGCAATAATGACCGATAATATGATTGGAACACCACATGGATTTACGATGCTGTCGACGCAAATCAAGCACGTCTAAAAATGATTACTCAAATGATCGATTCAAATTTTGCATGTAGTTTTTGCATTATATTGGAATTTTAAAAATAATGAGAATAATAATTGCATTAACTGCAACAGAAAAAAAATTAAAGATCGACACACTGATTTCGTGCAAAAAGTTCATCCCTCGTTTATCGATGCCTGATTAAAAAAAAAAAAAAAACGTTCCTTTTTTATTCTTTCATATAACGTTTTTATCTTAACTAGGAGTCTCCGCCCCCTGTTCGCTTCGCCCACCAACTCTCGTGGTTGCTTTTCATTCAAGATCAAATAGGAAGAACGGTTTATCTTTTACAAAAATTACTATTAGATTTGGTTGCATATTGATTTGTTTGCAAATTTTGGCAAACAAATCAATAACATAGAAAATCGGTATAAATTATAAAACTAATAATCTGATTATGTTTTTTTATGTATATATATATATATATATATATATATATATATATATATATATATATATATATATATATATATATATATATATATATATAACGCTTCTGAAATTCAATTTCTCAAGAGCTATTCAACCGATATTGCTCAAATTTTGTATTTTGCCTTGTAAAGTTGTTCTTTAAAATCGTAAAAAAGTTTTTTTTAAACCTTCAAATTCAAATTTTTTAGGCCATGATTAAATAAAATAATAATAAATATTTACTAAAAGTTATTTTTTGCATGGAATTACCTTTAATAATTTTATAATTGTGTGCAAAAATTGCTTAATTCCCTTAAAAAGTTCTAGAGATATAGCGAAATAAGTAAAATTAACATTAAGGGATCCTAACTTAGGAGCGCTCTCCTGACCAAACTATTAGGACCATATTCACCACTACTCCTTATATTTTTAAGGTCAGAAATCCGAATCCGTCGAATAAAAAGTATGTTTATTGAGCGAAAGTACGTTTTTGTGTCTGATTTCGTAACTTAAAATATCGTCTGCATTTATTAATTCACATATTTGAAATCCCCTCCTGGAACCATTAGTATGGAGTCCTAGAACGTTAAAATACGATCATTAGGGGGTCAAAAGTTATTAGGGGTGGTCCGTTTTTTCTTTTTTCCCGATGCAGTGTACAACTATGTTTATTCAACCTATGCAAGGGTGCGTAGCCAAACTTGCCAACAAACAATAATCACCTTTTAAATACTATTGAAGCACTCAAAAAATATTTTTTCGCACTTTTAAAGAAAATCATAATTCGAATATGCTCACTAAGAAAAGTATTTTCTTCCTATTGATATTAGTTCTTCATCAATGTGTACATTGAATTAACAAAGTTCAAAACGTTTTCAAACTTAACGCAACTTACAGATTAGTTTCAATAATTAGTTTCTAGCAAAGAACTCTCGATTTTATTAGCCAGTAAAAAAGACATTTTACTCGCAATTTTGAATATATTTAATATAGATTTGCTTATTCTGTTTTTTTTAATTTAATACTTATATTTACAAGATTATAACAATAATTGATCACACTGAATTGATAAAAATGTGTTTAAAAAAATGAGTTCATTTAGCAGATATAAATTAGTGAATGGCCCTCTTCTTTTATTAAATTTTCTAATTTGGCTCAGTAATTTTTTAAAGGAATGATTAAAAATTATTTCAATAGTTTTGAAATCAAAATACAATTACTAGTATGAAAGATAAAAATTTTGTCGGAAGTAAATTACCATACATGGCTTCTATATTCACCATTTATAAAAAATTTAAGATGACTGAATTTTTAATTTCATATTTTTTTAAAATTAAATTATAAGGAGATAAATTTATATTATTTTGAAATGATAAATCTGAATAGTATCAAGATTTTTATCTGCTGCATTAGCCAATTGACAGTAATGAAAAGCCTCTCAATTCGTACTCTTTTTTAATAGTATCTTGCTTCTAAAATTCATCAGAGTTCTTTTTTTTTAAAAAATGACCCATACGCACTTTTTATATTATAACCGTCGTTGAACAGCCAACCCAATTATGGGTTTACGACTATTAATGTTGAAACCAATCTAGAAGACAAGACAACTAGATCAAGTACTGGGAGAAATTTTGCCTTGGTGTAGGACTTTTAGATGGAACTAACCAGCATTTGCGTTACATGGAGAGGAAAACCACGAGAACCTACCACGGTTAGACCCGGTCATTAGATCATAAGTTATTCAAGGTGGTCCGTTCTTTTATGGCGCACTGTATTCATAGACTGTCTGAAATCCACATAATTTGAGAAAAATAAGAGCATTTGTCCTTACTATGTGAGTGGGAATTTGTGAATTCTTTTCTACTATAATTTTATTCAAAAATTTAGGTTAAGTAAAACCCACCCAGCTTCATGTCAAGAAGTGTTTTTGTATTTAGAGTAAGGTTATTTTTCAGTAAAGGTGGCCCCTGCGATTTGCATCCCCCATACCAATGGGATAGAGCTTTACCTTCATGACCCGGCCGAAATCTGGGATTGGCTCGCCATACAACAAACCAAGTTGTACACCATCATCGACAGCTGCGTTCTGTGTGTCAAGAAAACGAGATTCCGTCCGGAGACCGCATTTTTTTTTATTAATGACGGCGTACTATTTTCTAAGTACTTTATTAAATAAGCTAATGAGTTTTATCATTTTTTGTAATTATTTTTTTTCTTTGTTCATTTTGATTATCCTAGATCGTGTAATACGTGTCTCTGATGCACGTTAAATCTGTCGAGTCTCAAAGTCCTCCATGTTCCCATCACAAATCAAAACCTCTGGGGGTACTGATTCAGGAGTTTCCTTGTCTTCTGGATTGGTTAAAAATTACAAGGCTACGGAGTTGAACATTAGTAGTCGTAAACCCATGAAATTGGGTCGGCTGTTCAACGACGGATATAAAATAAAATAATATAAAATCCTAGATCGTGTATATTATTATCTCTTATATTATATTGCATCTTTCACGTATGTTATTTTTCAATTTTACGATTATTACGCAATGATATTCTTTCCTCATTTTCAAATCCAAATTCAATGAAAAAGCAGACAGCCTTACGAGCAAGGTACTCTGAAATTTATGTTTAAAGCGGTATTAGGTTTATGATATTCGATGAATTTGCATCTCCACGAGCCATCGCTGCGTTTAATTCCTTGCACGTATACTTATCCTTGATATGAATAAGGCGAACCAATAATCATTCTGCTTTGATGAATGTTCCTAACTTAGTGTTGTTCATAGAGTAAAAACAATGGGAGGAAAAAAAATCATATGATAATCGTTTCAGTATTAGAATGTTCTCTAGTCGAATCGGAACAAAGGAAAATTACAGGCAAGTCAGCGGTTCCCAATTTTTTCGACTATGGAACCTCGACCTTATAAATTAAGTTATTTGACAGTGTATTTATTAACCGATAAATTTTAATAAAAGAAAATTTGATTTCTTAAATTAAGTTTTATATCTGGCACTTGAATTCAGAATCCTGGAATTATTTATAGTTCAGTTCTGAATTTTTTTTTTTGATTTATATACATAAAGTGAAAATGAAATAAGCTGAATTATGTCGCTTGCTGAAATGAAAGCTATAAAAGAACAGCTATAAATGTTAAAAAGGATTGCCAGCAAAATATATTTCTTTAATAACGAATTTATTTGTTTTTTGATTTGACAAGCGCAATGGAAATTACTAATTTAATTTTTATAAGTAATTAGAAAAATTTGGTTATATTTTCTCTAAAATTCGACCATTTGCTTATAATTGGCATTTTACTAGTTCAAATAACTTCATAAAAACAATCAAAATATTAAATATTTTAACTCACAGAACCCCTCCAGGAAACCTAAAGGTTCTGCAGAACACTACTTAACTTAGGAACCGCTAGGTAGGGAAACAATAATGATCTGTTTCATTGCATTTTGATACTAGAGAAGGTGCAGCATTATTGTATTTATACGTTCATAAAACAGCACATCATGTGACTTTATGCTATTCTCCTAATTGTAGCAACTCTACAATAAAAACTTAACAAACTAGGGTTAAGAACATTCTCATATAATTACTTATGAATGAGATAATGAAATAAAACAACTCACAGTATCACTGCAAAACGAGTTTTTATTTTCTACAGTGACCAAAAACACAACTGATATGATACAACATGTACAGTGTCCAAGACTACATTTTGGGTGCTTAACATACGTAAAGAATAAATCCACAAACTGCCCAGACCAGAAGCCACTAACCCTACTAAGCTAAGGGCTCAGTGATTACATTCTGAATAAATACTGCAAAATATACTAGATTCTTGTACAGTGACATTCTGTCAAGAGATTTATATAATAAGTCAGTTCTCCTTCCTTTTACAATACACGAGTACTTAGAAATCATAGCTGCTAGTAAGTGCAGCATTTAAGAGTAGAGCATATACTACAAGAACTTAAAGAATTTGCATTTCTAAAAACTATTTAATTCAAGAACTCAGAAGCAATTTCACAGTATCATTCAAGCACAGTTACAGTTAAAAACATCTGTTTATATCTAAATTTGAAGGCGCAGAAAGGAGATTGCTCGTAGTCCTGAAAACTTACCAACTGACTACATTAATTTAATATTACATTGAAGAATTCTGGGCACAACGTTTTGGACTAGAGAGCGAGATCAAAAAAATTGCAACAGAAACCAAGCAATCAACCACTTTTCTTAATCAATTTAAAACTATTTTTTAAAGTGTAAGATATACTTTTTTTTTTTAAGTATTAACATACTAACTTAAAAACCGTAAAATGAATGTGAATATTCTCAAAACAATTGACCTAGCTATAACTAGCTAAATAGTAAGTAGGAAAAATCAGTTGTTTCAAAACTGGAAGCTTCAAAGTTAACTTTAATTTGGTAATCTAATAATACAATCTAATCTAATTTGGAAAAAAAAATCTATTTAAAACTTAATTAGTTGAAATATTATTTAAGTTCACAAGCCTTTCAGAAATAGAAAATAAATTTGCTAAGTTGCCTCGAAATAAATTTCAAACAATGACAAATTATAAATACATAAACATAGAAACCAATTCTAAACTTCAATACAAAAATATATTAAAATGTTGAAAGATAAAAATAAGAATAAAAAATGTCTATTTTAATTTTAGAAGAAAAATTATAAACAGAAGACACATCCGGTGACTATCAGACTGTTACAACTCTTTGATTTATCATAATTTGATAAATGCATTTAATATGTAGGATAAGCAATACTTATGTTGTACAATTAAGCTATAAACTTGTAGATAAAAAAGTTTAAAATTACTATCTACGCAGGAAGTTAGATAAGCTAACAATGTGGAAAACACCGCTTGGACACAACATTGAAAACTTTTTCAAACACATGATAGATGCTAATTTCACTCCATAAATATGACTTCATGCACAAATCACAAATCAGACTTATTATTGGATACAACACATAACAAAGATTTCTAAACACAACTTTTTTTATGATACTTAGCTTTTTTTTTTTTTTTGTTTTTTTGTTTAATTGTAATTTTTTTAAAGCATCAAAAGAAAACAAAATTAATTTAATGGAGTTCAATTTCGATATAACTTAATTTCAATAAATAATACAGTCATTTCGCAATAAATGGAAGCACAATAGCTCGAATCTCACTAAAGCTAAATATTTTAATGAGGCACAATATTATTATTCTTGATTAATTAATTTAAATTCCGTTAAACGCGATCATTTTTAAAAGATTATTATATCTTTAACAACTGAAAAATGCTAATAAAAAATAACGACTCAACAATAAAAATTATTGCAATCTAAGTGGGTAAACTTGCTTTTGTGTTGTTTGATTTATGTTGTTTCATTTTATTTCTTTAGAATTTAGAAGAAAAAAAAAAGGATTCGATGTATGCATTCAAATTTACCTCACTTTTTTCACACCCACTAAGATTGGACCTCGAGTTTATTACTTTTTGTTATCACTTGCATGGAAGAAATGTGTATTGCTAAAGACATCGATGCACAAGTTAAAAACTTATTAAATTAAACGTATTAATGAGGTGGATAACAAAGATATAGCATTTGAAGAATAGAATTCTCACAGTATTAAGAGACAGAAAAAATTATCCTCAAATAAATTGAATCTACAAATCAGACTGTCAAAATGACAATTAATATTTTCAAGCCAAAAAGCAAAGCGATAAGTAAATGGAAAGTTTTTTGTCAGGCCTATAACATTCAATATATTGCGAACTGACTGTACTTAAAAACTTTCTAATGGTCAACATTTTTGAAATAATAAATAAAGCTAATTCTATGCTTCTCCTCTTTTATTTAAGGCCAGTGAAAAAAGAAAACTATGCACTCACAATGTTAATAAAAAAATGATTTGATGGTTCGATATACAAAGATTGAAAAAACAGCAATTATTTAAAGAGAAATATACAAGTTGTCCGTGGAAAACTACGATGTTTGATGTTTTGTACACAGTGTTGTACAGTGCATCAATTTACAAATGTACATGCTGTACATGGCCTACATTATTATATAGATCGGGAAAATTGGTTAAGCACCTTCTCAATGTACAGTGCAAGAGAGGGATGACAACACAGGTGCAGAAAATTCTGCTTTGAGGCACCTTTATTGTTTAATAGAGTGAGATCTTTTTCAGACCCAAAAAGGCAAGAAATCAACTGAATTGATGACTGAACACAATAATTTATATATTTAAAAAAGTGGATAGTTTTTTTTTTTTTTTTTTTTTAAAGTAATAATGAAATAGAAATCAAATAATGGGCAAGATCTGTAACACAGAAACAAGAGGGCAAACTCTGAATTGTTAAAAACATTGCTGTATGTATAGTAGAAGATATTTAAGAGTTAAAGCACTGGTAAGACTATATTTTAAGACTGGTAAGACTTTTTCGTTTAAATTAAAATTTAATCAAATATGCATTTAGAAACTGAAAAAAATATATGCTTGAAATTTTTTTAAATCATCATCTCAGATAATTATTTGAAAAGTTTATTTTGTTTCAAAGCTAGGAAACGGAAATATTGTACTATTTTTTTTCTTCAAATAAAACTAAAAAAATAGTAAAAGTGAAGTATTATATGTTACTGTACAGATTGTATTTTATATTCTTGCTTTTCATTAAAATAATAATTCACATAAAATTAGCTATAAAATTGAAATTTGCAGCAGGAATAAATACACTCCTAATTTTTTGAAGGATTATTATTTGTTAAATCTTCAAATCTGAACTGTTCTAATAGACTTATTATGAATTTTGAAAAGCAATATTACCAAATAAAGTATTACGTCACACGGAAACTATAAACCGGTCCAAACTCCACAGTCGAAAAGTATTGACAATTCGAAAGTGAGACAAGTTTGGCTTATGGTCACAGAACTTGCCCATTTGTATCCATCAAAAAAAATATTACTTTCAGAAATGTTAAGTGAATAAGACTATTTAAAGGCTTGCATACAATGCCAAACATTCATAGAGTGAGGAAACAAAAGATATAAAACATTGTTTGAACCTTAAGTTGCAATTTAAGTACACACAACAATGATCATTATCAAGATTATTACTATTAATATAAAATCTCCATAGTAGCATGTTAAATTTATTGCTTTAATTAAATCAAAATTAAATAACATCTTTGCTTTGGTTCTAGTAATTCTTATTCAAGATTTTTATTATTATTATTTATTTCCCAGGAATTTGCCAAGTATAAAAAAGCAATAACTAAGAAAAAATAGCATTAGGAGAAAAACAATTTAAATGAAACAAATGGTTTGATATTCAAATACTAAAGTAAGTAAAGCAATAAAAAGAGTTATATTTAATAATCACGAAGACACAAATTTTAGCTCATTTTTGATTACATCTTTATTAAAATATCTCCAAGAGAAAAAAAAAAAGATACCTTTCTTCTAATTTATTTATAAGAAATTTGGATGCTTTTTAACGCCTGCCAATAATATATTTTAGAATCCTTGTCGAGAAATGAATTCAAAAAGTGTACACACTAGTGATTGCAAATTAACATTTAAATGAGGGATAAATAGAAAAAACTATCAAATAACTATTAAGGAAAAGACCCCCCCCCCAAAAAAAAAAATATATATATATATCAGTTTAATTTCCAGAGGAAATGGAAATTGAATTTCCAAGCTTTACATGACAATCAAACTGGTTTTAATATTCTTTTTTTTTCCTCCTAACTTTCCTTACTTGTGATTACACAGATTTCAAAAGCTTTTTTTCATCTAATTAGTTGTTGACCCTTTATGATGATTATTTTTTTTAACTTTTTGACAAGGATTCTAAAAATATAAGAAATAGCCCTTAATAATTAAATTTTTTATAACATTTAAATTTTATGTAAAATTATTTTTGAGAATCAACAAAACAAGAGTCAGTTCCCCCGCTCTTTCAGAATATGTTTATCCTTGCATGTCATTTCTCAGCTGTTACTTTGCATAATGAAAATTTTCAAAAACATTTACAAATGTTACATGTATGCACAATAATATTGATTTAAAAAAAAATTTTTAAAATTTTAGTGTTCAAACATCAAACCGTGTTCAAGAGAGATGTTTCTTATCACACATAACTCATTATGCTTGCATTTACATGGTCAATGTTAAAAACAAATGAATTTTTTACAGATGCAATATTTTCCCAGTCTTAGTTACAATATCTATCTACAAGATCTATTTGAATGCGAAATGTAAAATTAAGTAAAACCTGCAAATTTCAAGTCTAATCCATACAGAAGGGGCCGAAACTATGGAAGACCTGTGTTCTATGTTACAATTGAAAATTAGGCCTAAAATGGAACTAATTAACAAATAATGGTTATTTACAATTTTTGTTTTTCTTCTTTTTTTTCGAATGTCGTTGGACCATACTACATTTAACATTCGGCAAAAATGAGCATGCGAACCTCCATATAGGTAAAAAATTTAAGGCCCAAAAAAAAATTTGAAATCATTTCCTTTTTATTTTACATTTTTTAAAAAAAATGAACATGTACAATTAATGATTTCAATGGTTATTTAAACTTGTTTTTTTTTAAACTTATTTACAAGTTTCTTTTCCGACGACGCGACATTGTACAAAACAGAAAAGAAAGCTAATGCACTTAAATGAATCTACGCTCATAAAAATATAAAAAATTTACAGAAATTTTGTGCAGCACTTGCAACAACCCTCTTGTAAGATCACAATATATTGATTTCTCTTATTTCTTTTTTTTTTATATGTACATACAAATTCCTTAAAAATTTATTTGGATAAAATAAAATAGGATATTACAAAACTTTACATGGATAATTTAATATGATCGACAAAATTAACATGATTATTTTAATAAATAAGGAACATGGTGTTATGAAATTAAAAATTTATGTACACAACTCTGGTTGCCCCATCTGGCTCCTTGTAAATGTTTCATCGCACTAAATAATACATCTGAAACAACCAAATGCATGTCCCACATGGTAAATTAACAAAATAAAATTACACTGTACAAATATTGTATTGCATGAGCTTTGTCTATTTAGATGATATTTACAAAAAAACAAAAATTAAAAAGAAAAACATCCTTAATGCACTCACTCGGACCCTTTAATATCTTAGAATTTACAATAGAATTCGTTACAATCGACTGGTGGGTTGACCTTATGCTTATAATCATGAAACTGTGTAACAAAACTTAAGGGATCTGAGCACGTTTAGAGTTGTCCATTTTTAAAGAATACATATATAAATTTTGACTAATTTCAGCACATAATTTAGAATAGAAATACACATTAATTCCTTAAATTCTTCAGACATTAGTCACATCGTGAAATGAAATGACTATTAAATTTCAGCCCATTGTTCAAAACCAGTAAAATAATGATGTTTAATGATTTTTCATATTTTTTAATGCCCAATTCATTTTTTATTGCAATTTTTTTTTTCACTGAAAATAATCATTTAAAATCAATAAAGAAAAAAAATTAGTATCCAATAAAATATTAATAGTTCAAATTAAAAAAATTACTTTATTTTTGAATTAAATTAAAATTTACTTTATTTTATATTGTTCAAATAAACTTTGATTTTTTTCTATTCTATATATATATTTTTCAGATTAAAAATCTTATTATATTTCGCTTAAAGTTGATTCTAATACTTAATGAATAAAAAATCAAATCTAACAATTTTTATTTTTAAAAAGTCATTTTAAATGTGCTCAGCCTCCTTAATGTCTTCTAATGAATTGTGTGACTGGAGAGCTATTAAGTATTTTTATTTTTTTGTGAATAATTGAGAGACAGGACACACACTTAAAAATTGTTGTATTCACGATTAACATAATTAAAAAGCTAAGGAATACCTCCCACCCTTCCTCTGTACAGTTGTAAAGGGCTTTTTTTAAATGGCCAATGAGCAGAAATATACAAAATCCAAATCTACAACAGCAATAGCTCTCTAAAACACTCTACATGCACATACAATTTCTACAATGAGCTAATTACAATAAAAATTGAATACAAAAATGTTTCACAAGTTTTACAAAAAAACAAGCTACCTCAACACTGCTGCTAAGGTAGCCAAGTTATATATAGTAATATGTATATATGTATATATATATTGTTACAAGAAAGCTAAACAATACTGAAGTTAACCACAACACATCTCAAATATGCAGACATTATTCCCAAGGAAGAATACACAAATTACCATATCCATCACAAGCTGAGTACACAAGACAGTATTTTATAACTTTAGCAATTAAAAAAAAAAAAAAAACTACACTCACCAAAAAATCTAAGCATTTAATACACAGAAAAACTAGAACATTTTTTTAATAACAAGGCTAAAATTGGTGGCCCAGTTACGCTTGTCTTAAGTTTCGTTGAATGAAAAAAATATGCATGGAAATGCCATCACACACACTGCCAAATAAAATTAACAACAAACAAGGCTGTATTAGATAAATAACACTGTTTGACATTAAAGAAATTAGATATAATAAGCAGTGTAATTGATTAAGTCCATTTGAATGCTTTAATTTTAGAGCATAGGTATCCAAAATAGTCAAAATGCTATTTTGTCCCTTTCTTAGGCATCAATGATGCATATAAAATGGGATCTTGAACTCCAGCATTTCATTAAATAGCTAGTAATCATTATCCCCAACTTTACTGACATGTCATACGTGAAGAAAAAAAATAAGGAAAAATACATATAAGTCAAACATGACAAAAGGAAAAATTAAAACTAGCACTCTAAATTAACAAAAAATTTCAACACATATTTTGAACTTGGCAATTCTTGCCTGGTAATGAATTTAATGCAGTGTAGAACAGGTGTACTAACAGCATTGTTATATAAATCAAAATATTAAAGGTTTAAAAAAAAAAATTACAAAAACAAGGGCTTTTTTTGTTACCTTAAGGGGGGAAAAACAGCTACACAAACCAATGAATAATTAATATACAAAATTAATATTAAGGTTTAAAAAGAAAGAAAAGATATCCATCATGAATTATTTATAATATGATATCTAACAGCGTGCTGCATATGTCCACCTGTTCATCTAAAACATATGAAGAGTTAGTTACACTTTTACACAGCTGACTGTACAGGACGTTATCAAAAATTAGCATTTAAAAATTACATCTGTAGCACCGAAATGTTACAAAATTTTTATTTTCACACATTTTACACTATACACAATTGGGTATACCTAGCTTTAAAAAAACCATTGCTGTTCTGATATACAACCTCATATTGAGGAACTTCTTAAGGCTAGTTTTTGAGGAAAAACACTGATGGAAGAACATAAATTTAAATAATATAGTAGCTGTGAAGAAAGGAGGGGAAAAAATCACTTTGCTCGCAGTGATTTTTAAGCCAAACAACGAGAATGCTTGCTATTTTTTTTTCCTTAAAATATAAACTTTAAAATCCAGCATTTTATGTTTGATGGTAATTGGTGTTTAACAGCTATTATAACAATAAATAGATACACTATGCTTAGAACAGTTAAAAGTTTTTTTTTTTAATTGAAGTACACTAATTTAGGTAAAAACTACTATTAAATATGTATTAAAGGATATAAAACTACACACGACAACCACAACAGCACTATTAAGTTGAGAAAAATCTACCCCAAAAAAATATATGACCCATACATGCTCAGATGCACTGTAAATACATCCTGTACAATATCAACTACTGGGCTAGGTGTACCCATTAAAAACTATATCAAAACAACACTCAAGTTTTTAGGTAAGTTGGAAAAAAAAATTAAAATCAATTGTAAGATCCTTACATACATAATTGATTATTTTTCTGTGTTAGCCGGAGTGCCGTTAACATCTTATATACAACAACCATATAAGTCGAAAATAAATAATTTGAAAACAATAAGTTAAATGTATTTTACATTTGGTAGTCAAGTAATAAAATTGGCCTAACCCATTACAAGTCTGCACCTAATAAAAATAAACACGAAAAAATTTTTACCTCAGCAAATTTTGCAATTTTATGTATATTATTTCTGCATGCACTCCGGACCTTTTAAAGATTAGCTTTTAAATGTTCCCATTGGATGGTGCACCAATGGGACCTAGCTCATTATTTTTCATCAAATATTTTTCTAGCTTTGCAAGAATGTGCTTGCCATAGGTATATTTACGCAGCGATGTGATATGAGGACGGATCTTGTGCAGCAACAGCTTACGTTGAGGGGGCTCAGATACTTCAATCATTCGTTGCACCACATAATTGGCATACTGGTCCTTCATCATAGCAT
This sequence comes from Parasteatoda lunata, assembly GCA_949128135.1. Lineage (NCBI taxonomy): Eukaryota > Metazoa > Arthropoda > Arachnida > Araneae > Theridiidae > Parasteatoda > Parasteatoda lunata. Next base: position 13,427,080 of record OX421977.1, read on the forward strand.
ATAAGGCACTGTGGGGCCTAGAAAAACAATTAGAGTCAAGAAACTTCCTTTTTATAATCAATGTTAAATAATATCCTTATGCCAGTGCCCTGCCTGCCCTTTGATACCTATTAATGTAAAAATAAGCTGCCCTCCCTAAGAACACTGAATTTGTATTTTATTTTTGCAGGAAAAGGTTTTCTTAACCACCTGTTTTAATGAAAAGTCCACTTATGAATTATTTAACTTCAACTTCGAATTTCATTCCTTTATTTTGGTAAGATTTATCTAATGTTATCTAGTTATATAATTAAAATATGCATGATATGATTGCTCTAATATTGTATTATTATAGCCAAGCAAAACATATCAATACATTAGCATCCATATGTTTTGCTATTGTATTGATATGTTTTGCTTTGACTATATTAATAAAATATAAGAAACCCCTATTTTTTCGGATATAATCGTGAGAGCAGATGAAGAGATAATATCTTCTCTTTATTTTATTTTCCAATGCTTTTAAAAAAAATAGAATTTTGAGAATATTTTTTAAAAATTTTCTTCTTCTTTAAAAATTCTTTATATCTTTTCTCTTGTTTTCTTCATATTTCTAACTTACTTATACTTTCAGTTTATGTACAGTAAATAAAACTTATTATTTTTCTTTTTTTGTTTCACTCTCTTTTATCCTTTTTGTCCTTATTATGTTATTATATATGTGTGTGTTTGTATATATATATATATATATATATATATATATATATATATATATATATATATATATATATATATATATATATATATATATATATATACGAGGGTTGTTTTTTAAGTAAGGGCTGTTTTGTTGTGTACACTAATAGGTGACACGTGCATCGCAACGAGTGCTTGTGCCGCATCCCAGCATCCCTTGGAAACAATTGTGCTCAGTTGCAGCTGTGAAAGTAAACTGTACAGTACTGTGTCTTTAAAATGTTCAAATTTAACAAATTTACCCTCATACACGAGATATGTCAGTGATGCGTTTTTGGTCTGTAAAAATTTGTCTGTGGACTGACAGATTAGTGAAATTACAATTTGTGAAGTATCAAAATTCCCTGTCATGCTGAAAGGGAATTCTGTTACTCTATAACAGTGTTCCCAAACTTATGACTTTTCTAAACTTTTTCGTAACGCTGTGTATCACTAATAAAAAAAATGAATGTATTTTTCACTATAAAAAAAATTGCACAAAAGTTAAAATTCACAACTGGCTGCTGACACTACTAATTATTAACTAGTAACTCTGCAAAAAATAGCCAATAGAAAAATACGTAATCACAAATTTTCATGGCTAGCTTTGTTTTTAAATAAAAATTTTTGAAATTTTCATTTGTTGCAACATATTTTGCATAAGAACCCATACCTCTGGGGGTATGCGTACCACACTTTGGGAAACACTGCTCTATGACTCTAAGCACTGATTCTCTCTGCAGCTCAGATTTCAGCTTTATTGGACACTTTTGGTTGAGACCACTCCTCCCAACAGCCCAGACCTTGCGCTGAGAGATTTTCATCTTTACGATAATTCAAACGTCATTTTGGTGGTAACCAGTACAACGATGTCGAATAGGCAAAAACGAACATAATTTTTTAGTTAACAGAGCAGGCGGCAAGTTTGTATGAAGAGGGTATTCTAAATCTAGTTGTAAGGTAAGACAAGTATTTAAACAAACTTGGCAACTAAGCTTAAAAGAAAAGAGAAACATATGTAGAATCTGAAAGTAAATTTGCTTCCTGAAATTATGTGTCCCCTACCTTCCCAATATCAGTGACAAATGTCCCACAAAGAGCACTTTAATGGATGTGACAGTCATAAAAAGAAAACATAATAATTTAATAAAATAGCACCTTAGGATTAATTCTATTTAAATTTATGAGTGTAGAATTTTAAATCAATTACTGTCATGCTTTTTTAACATTGGCAACAAAATAGCACAGTTCTATTTTAACTATCCTCTTTAAAAAAGTTCCCTGGAATAATCCCTTTTTATCTTTTTTTTTTTTTTTTTTTTAATAAATAAATTTATTTGAAGTACAGTAAAATAATAAATTCTAATGCCAGATGCCAACCCAATGCCAGAAATTTTTCATTATTACTTATTTACTACAATATACAAATGACAAATATTGGTAAAATTAAGAGTTCTTTCCAGATGTATTAATATTTAAGTTGTTGAACTCTGCCACTCTGAAATACCACTAAGGTAAAAAGAGAACCAACGATCAATCTAAACAGCTTTATTGCACCAAAAAAAAATATTCTCCTTAAAAAACGTTAAGAATAAACATCATGCAGAATATTAAAAAAAAAAAAAAAATGCTTAAGTGTTGAAAAAACTAAATAGAGAATCTGAACAAGATTGGTGTAGATTGCTAAAAACATACTCAGGGTTTATACTCTATTCATAGGTAAAAAAAAAAAAAAATTCACTTAGTTTTCTCTCATAATACAAAGAAACAATCCAAAAAATAATATGTGTAGCTATGCAATAAATCACTTTGAAATACATGATAATAATTTTGATGGCAAAAAACACCAATGAAATTTTTAAAGCATGCACAATTATCAATACCAAATCATTATACTATTTGCATTACAGAATATTATGATCTACCCACATTACTGTACTTACTCTTGTGTCTCAATAATTCCCAACATTTAATAGAATTTTTAACTAAAGACTATTTATTTTAAACAACCTTCAAACTTTCAGAAAAAAAAAAGAAAAAATTGAAACATTTTCTAAGAATGTAAGTTTGTTACATAAAAACTTTTTCAAAAAATAGGAAATTTCTAAAATTTTAATTTTTTCTATGTTCTTAACTTCTTTTGCTAGATGCCAGATTTAGCAGGTTTTCCCTGATGCACATGAACGCTAACACTAGATGTTAAGCATAAAATGCTCAAGTATATCAATTATAATATGCTTTTGTATGTTTACTCCTAAATAAGTTCTGAATAATAGTGATTTAAAACATAAGTGTTATATATACCCATCATTAAAGGTGCAGACTTCTTCAATGAGATATCCTCGTTCAGAACGTGTAGCATGAGTCACACATTTCTCCACAACATTGCTATAATGAAAACATGCAGGCATGCATTATTAAAACATCAAATTAAATTTTGCAATAAAAAATACTAAAATTACCAGCAGGAAAGGTATTTCATTTTAATACAAAGGATAAACTCAATATCAAACAACAAACACGATTTTTTTGTTATTAGTAAGAAATCAAAATAGGAAAATTATAATGGAATTCTCCACTTGATTGTGACATTATTGTAAACACAACTTATAACTTAATTTTCATTTCATGGCAAACCACACAAAAAAAAATTTAAAACACAATATCACTTTTCAAATGGAAATTAATAAAATTAAAAAGCAAATTAAACAAAGAGGAGATTATAAAAAAAATTTTTAATTTTTAAAAAGCAGTTTTAAATTATCGGTGTGGAAAAATTTGAGTAAAACTTGTATGAAAAGGCACTTTTATCTATATATCTAAAGAGAACTAAATAGAAACACATATGCATACATAAAGAACACAGTCCAAATTCAAAACGTATATCTAGGAAAAAATATGTTATTTGTATTATTAAATGTATTATGTGTTATTTATTTATTAGCCTTATTGACAATAATGCTAATTACTACAAAAATTACAAATATCGAATTGAAACTTTAATTTTTTAATTTATTTCATAAAAAGCATATGGTCCAAATTTAAGGCATCTATCTGGGTAAAAACGAATTATTAATATTAAGTACAACTGTCAATAAGGCCAATTACCCATTAATAACACTAATAGTTAAAATATTGAATTGAAACTCTTAGTTTTTCTTAAAAACTTGGACCAATTTTAGACTAGTCCAAATTTAAGATCTTGGTAAAAACGAGCCACTCAGCAATATACTGTCGATAAAGTTAATTAACCCAACAATTACACTACGTTGAAATGAATTTTAGTCTTTCTATTAATAGAATAATTGTGTCCTGAATTTTGGATTCCTTACTTAATGGGGGAAGTGGTAGAATCGGCTAAGTAAGGGCTTTCTGTGCCCTTGACAAATTGATACCTTTTATTTTCTTCTTTTTTTACGTTTGGTATAAATAATAATAGTAACACACATACACGATCATACGTCTGTGAAAAACACAGCATTAAATGCTAGTAATTTTTTAATGGAAGAACTGGAAATGTTAATACCAAGCTACAAATAAGCATTAATACTATGAAATACATCGAAATAAATGGATACCATTAGCGAAGTGTAAAAATAAGAGAAATGCTTAATAGAATGCATTAAAGATAAGGATGAAGGGAAATAGCTGTTGAAGGGATTTGAAGACAGAAAATAAGATTTAATCCATATTATCAATAGTTTTTGCTAAGAAAATATTTTAAAGTGCACTCATTTGTTCAATACATGATTCTCCTACTGAAAGCATCAGAGCTGCAACTTCTACGGATTTTTCATAATATCTTAATTTTATATTGATAACAAAGTTTGTGTTTCTTTACAATTCTTGAATTTTTAAATATGATTGAAAACGATTCTGATACCCTTTCACATAAATAATCCTATACGAAAATACATAATAATCACACACACATATGACATGATGGTATGTTTTACCCATCAGTGGATCTACACATAAAAAGACTTTTTTCATTTCAAAGTAGTAAAAATTAAAATGTCAAAACAGCAGGCTCGGGAGAATTAATTTTTTTTTCCACTATCGTCCTTTTACTATCCAGGGTACCCACTCTTTCAACAAAGCAAAAATTAGGCACTTTTAAGGACTTTTTTTTGAAGAAATAAAGGACTTTATTGAAAAATTAAGGACTTTAAATAATAATGTGATTGTTTATCATCGAATATTCATATGCCCCCAGTTACAGTGCAAATTACTAACCCTCCTAAAAAAAAAAATAATAAAAAAAATAAATAAATAAAAACAATTTTATTATAATGTAAGCACCAATATAATTGCATTAATTAAGAGGCTCGCCAAAGATTTACCAGTCAAATCTGCTTATCCTTAAGAAATAAAAATAATAGTGTTATATATTAATTTTTATCAGTACATTAATTTTTATAATAATAATAAATAAAAAAAATCGAGACATCACAGACCAATAATATATTTGAATTGTGAAAAGTATTTTTATTTTTATTTTATTCTGTTTTGTAACAATTGGCTGGTGGCTGGGTCGCATGCAAGCTATTTTCCCTTTTTTTAAAATCCCTTCGCAAATTATTATTCCCAACAGGTGATGTAATGGATGAAGAGGAGTGACGTAATGGTAGGAGAGCCTATCAGCGACTGCCAGAGGGCGCTGTTTTTCCCCCCTCCTCTTTTTCGAATCTTCCACACAGAGCGCATTAGCCAGTCACTTTTTTCCCCCTCCCTAGCAGGTCACTTTTAGGTAGACGCCTTTGGGCTACGGGGCCCTGGATCCAGGGACCGGATGACCGATAAGTATCTTTTAAATTGGAGTATTAAATGAGTAATTCATTTTATTTTTATTGATTAGAAATCCGTCTTAAATTAACAATGTGGAAAATTGTTGTAATATCAGATTTAACTTATAATAGATACTTAAATTATCTAATTACTCCGCTAATTTTAAACCACGCACGTGATGACATTTTTTTTAACCTAGCCAAATTTTTATAAATTTGTTAAAATGTGTGAATATGCTCATTAATATAATTTAAGTTGTTATTATAACATTTGAATTAATTTGAAGGTGCACCGAACTGTTAATTATTTAATGTATTCTTAACTGATTCATGAAGTCCCTATATTTGTATAAGTACAAATACATTGAAACCAAGATTTATGTTTTAATACATATTTGTTTTTAATCGTTAAATTGGTCTTGATTTCAATAATGCATCATGATATTTCTCATGGTCGTGCACGTGCAGTCTGGTGCCATAACTCTCGAAGATCGTTTAAATCCTTCTAAATAACTAATTATTTCCTTAAATTATGTAAATTGATATACCTATTAATTAATTCTATTCCAAATTGCTGATTAGTTAATCAGATTAATCTTGCTAATTGATCTCAGGCACGTGGCTGGCCTGCACGTGTACGTTAGTGAACGATAATAATCATTGATGTTATTTATTTTAAACACTAAAACCACATTGCAATTATTATGATAAGTTTAGTTAGATTCTTAAAATTCCGATTTTAACTTACACAACGCATTAATCGTAATTAAGAAATTTTCTAACATACTATATGACCACAAGTAAATCATCATTTATTTAAAGGATTAGTGTTGATAGATAAATTATAAACTACATTAAGGGTTGTTAAAAATGATCCAAGAATTCAAATTAATTTATAACATCTTTTAATTTATAACTATAATTTTTAACATTATAACACCTGGTTAAATAAATGTTAAACTAAAACAAAATTTAAAAAATATAACACTGAATTTGGTGCAATTATAAATTATAACAATAGCATAACAATCTAAAACTTAAATAAAAAAAAATATTACATTGCAACAAAACAGATTATAAATAGTTATCAAATATTTAACTTTCTCGTTAGAAGCAAATCATGCTTTCTTATTTAGTACTCGGGGAAAAAAATTAAGTATTTCTGAAAAAACACTTGGTTTTCACCAATAAACCCCAGGTTCTTGATTAAAAACCTAGATGGGCTGAGATTTTTTAAACCCTGTTCATTACAAATCTGTTCTGTTTTCTATAAATTTACAATTACTTATTACACATTGAAATATTATACAAATATATTTAATTGAAGATTTTAGGAAAAAGTTTTCATTGTGGATTCTAGTTTAATTTTTTTCCCTTGATACTTCGTTTCTTAGCGTTTTACTTAATTCCTATAAGCAGATTCAATTTTGAAGGTTAGTGTGGGTCTTCTACTTAGGTACCTTAAATCAGCCCCCCCCCCCCAAAAAAAGATCTCCATCTCTTCCATGTGCAGTATTCCCCTTGTCCACGCTATTCATTTCTAAAATGTTTCACTCTCCTCATAGAGTATCATTCTAGGCAAATGGCAGAATATATTAATGAAAGAACCAATATATTAATGAAAGAACCAATATATTAATGAAAGGACATGTTTTCTTCTCCTTGTCTGTACCCCCATTATGTACACATTAATTTTTGTCTCTCTAAAATGCTTTATTACCCTCAATGCATGGTCTAATTTTAAGTGATAAAAGAACTCCATTTTGTTCTAAAAAATTTAACTGAAAAATTTTTCCTATCAACCATAGTGATGTTAAAAAATTAAAACTTTTAAAAACCTTGAACCAAAATTAAGTACTTTTAATGGCCCTTATTTTCCAAAATAAAAATTAAGCAGCTTTTAAGGACTTTTAAGGACCGTGGAAACCCTGCTATCACTTAGGAAATTCTCAACATCCTCAGAGAGGGTAAAATTGTGGCATGATACACAAAAGATTCGGCAGATTTCAGCAATTTACAGCATTTATTTAATAGAAAAAACGTTGACATACCTAGCAAACTTATGCTGAGACAAGCTTAAGACTTTTCCCCTAACTACATTTACAATCTTGCTTTTATCTTCTTGACAGCCATGTTCAAGTACATGCTGGACAACGTAATTGCCGTATTGGTCCTGGACCAGCTGTTCAGTGTGTTGGTGCAACTCTTCTAAAACAGGTGATGTTTGCTCAGGAGTGCAATGTTCTAAAATGCGCTGAATTACTCGACAACCATATGGGTGTGTAGATAAAGTATAAACCTGCATAAATAATAAAAGTAAACAAAAATATTATTTAAGTACATTAAATTATTCAGCATAAAGGAAAAGAAAAACAAATAATTGCACGCATACTTAGATATAAACAAAACTAAGGCCAACAGATAAAAAAAAGCTTCTCTTGAAATATTTAAAAAAGTTTATTTCCCTTTTAATTAGCAATATAATTTAAAATTTAACCATAAATAACTTGGCAATAATATTGATTTTCAGGATGATGAAGATAAAGTAATGATATTAACTCAATTTTTCAATAATGATCGAGACTTTTTGAAGATTGATTTCTTAAAAATAAACTTTTGCATTGTTTTTAAAATATTCCAGACAGTTTTGCTAAGAATAGAATATATTTTTTATTATTAAATATCGTCTCTGAAATATTCATTTTAATTAATGGATAGTCTTATTTTATTGAAAACCATAAGTGTACCAACACTTCAAGGAGTCACTGTATTTACATTTCAATATAAAGCTGTAATTTATTATACTGTATTTTATCTTAACGTGCTTTTTATAAAATTCATTGATAAATTTTTTTAAACCAATATCTAAAGTCAAATTTTTAAATAATGCTGTTTGAAATTAACATTATTATTTTAAGAGATTCAGTAAACAAAAATAAATATCACAAATGTAAAATTGTCTAATTTTTTGTTGTATACTCTATAGAAAAAAAATATATAAAATTCTCTAGATTTTATACTTTTTTTGTTTTTTTTTTTAATTTGAAATTAAAATATTTAAAGAATTCCAATCTAAAAACATATTTTTTTAGTTTAGCATAGTTAATTGTTTTTGTTTTAACAATTAGAATCTTGTACAATGCAGAACTAAAACACTAAGTTTAGTTTTTATTCTTCCTACTAAAGACATATGAATAAAAAAAAAATTATATTTTATGCTCATGCATAATTTAATATGTTTCATATGTGTTCCTTAGTCTTTGAGAGTTTTTTAGGGTAAAAGGAGGAATAGTTTTGGAAAAACAGTAAACCCTGCTTAAAGGAATACCATCAGTTTCAGTCAAATCTATGCAATTAAGCGGGTTATTCGATTAAAAGGGGAGTGTAATATTCAATCTTAAATAATACATTTCTGCAGTATTTGATGAACAGTATAGCATTTTGATTAAATAAACTGTTTCATGATCAGTAATCAATTATTATTAAAACTGTCTGTGCTAGTATCATTAAATATAAATGTCATTTAAAGTTACATAAAAATAAATCAATGTTTGTAAAAAGTTTAATATAGGTACAGTAGAACTCCAATTATCCGAACTCCAACTATCCGAATCGCCGATTATCCGAATCGCTTTCAGAATTCCTATGGAAATATAGTAAAAAGAAACGTTTCTCTTTTTTCTTTTCTTTTTTTATATTTTTTTCTTCTTTTCTATTATACCAATGGACCAATCTTTTATTGAAACAATGAGGCGTCTTTACCGAAGACAACTTTTAAGGAAGCTTTTAGTAGAGGGAAAGGATGAAGAGGAGTGTTGGATAACCACAAAAAGATAAATTTGAAACATTGCGTGTACATGGTTGCGGAAGCTTGGAATTTGGTTAAAGATGTCTCATTAAGACGTGCATGGAACAAGTTAAAAGGCGTATCAACTAAAGAAGAGAAGGAAAAAGAGAAAAGGGAAAAAGAAGTTAAAGAGAAAAAAAAGGGAAGAGACAGAAGATGAGGATGCCGTATCTCTTGAGGAATTCAGAAACATATTTTTGAAAATTCCTGGATGTTCAGATGTCAGTGCTGAAGATGTAGGAGAGTGGATGACGTGTGATTCATCATACTGTGGATTTCAAATGATGATGAACTTATTGAAAGTGTGATGGAGGAAAGTGTCGATGAAGAAGATGACCCTAATGCTGAAATTGAGGAAGACACAGGGCCGTCAGCTAGTGAAGCATTTGCTGGCCTTGAAACTGCATTGAAGTGGATGGAGCACCAACCCGAGTGTACTACCATATGCAACTTCTCACTGTCAAACAGATGCGCGACTTAGCTGCCCGAAAACGGATGAAGACAGTTAAACAGCTTACTTTAACTGAGATGTTTAGCATGTAATAACTTTCATTTACTGCAAGGTGTGTACACATTATTCATAAAAAGGTCTCTTTCGTTAAAAACAGTTCTTTTCTTTCATTTCCACTACACATACAGTAATTATTTAAAAGAAGCATTTTTTAAAAAAAAAAAAACCAATTATCCGAATTTTTGATTATCCGAATGGGGTCCGGTCCCAATTGATTCGGATAATTGGAGTTCTACTGTACTAAAATATTTTATCCCTTCCGAAAAATTCTATTATTGAAGACTGTTTTTGAAACCAGTTTAATTCGCCAATTTATCAATATCAGATTTTTCCTTTCAGTTACTATGACTTTCATGACTTGCGTATTCCTTTCAAAATTAAACTTGTTTAAACCAACTAATGAACAGGAAATCCCTATTGAAGTGACCACATATTGTAACCTTATCTTAACTGAAAAACAGGAAATTGCATTTTAGCTGGCGAAACATTTCTCAACAAAAATGTTTTTTTTTTCTTTCATTTCTTTATGCAATTAGACAGGGACAAAAAACAACAAATATCCGTTTAAATGGGGAAGTTTAACATTAGTTTCATCTAAAATGATTTGGTTTCATTAAATTTTATTCGTATAAGCAGGTTATTCGATTTTCCGATATGTAATTAAATGGGAATGGCTGTACCATCTCTGGAAAGCAAGCAACATTTACGAATTAGATAATATATAATCAGTTCTCAAAAAACCTTTATTTTTAAATAAAATATGTTATAAAAGGTTAGAATGAAATAGAAACACTTAGCATTAATGCAACAATTGTAACAATTTGTCGACAAACATTGCTGTTAGCGATTGTAAAAAATGTGTGATTGGTTGGTTTGCTGAGAAAAAATAATTTACAGATTTCTTTAAATGGGAGTACAAAAGCTTTTAGAAAAAGAGTGCAATATAAAATCCATTATTATTAAATTATAACCAACTAATTTTTGGTGAATTTTATAAAGTTAAAAATACAAAAACATTTTGAATAATTTCCTCAAAATAGAAAAAAATCACCAAAGCATTGGAACAAACTTGAACGATAAATGAATTTAGCCCACGGACTGAATTTAAAAACAGAAGCAAATATCCTAACCCTAAATTCTACCATCCCATAGTCTCCATAGAAGGCAAAGGTTTCTACATTCGTTTAGCAACCATGGGAAAATATTATGTGGCATTCTAGTTTAACAGGGTTATAATGGAGCAAATTTTGATGCAAGCAAAGTATTGCTAAGTTGATGATATTTAAACTGTTTGGTGATACATTTCAGTCTAAAAAAGTGGGTATAATGGATGAAATAATTTAAACTAATTAAATTAGTAAATAATTTTAATTAGTGAAATTAAATTAGTAAATAATTTTAATTAGTGAAATTAAAAAAATATGAAAGAGAAATTTCCAGCTTTTCTCAAACATTCCCTGATTTTTCCAGGTTTTTATTCAAAATTCCCCGATTTTTCCAGTATAAAAAAATTCCCTGATAATTCCAGGTTTTCCAGGTGGGTGGCCACCCTGTTAATTTTTCTTTTGTGAAAAGGTGGTAGCGTTTTTAAAACCACTTGAAGCAGGTGGAAAATCTCAAAGAGATTTCTCTTCAAAAGGTCTCAAAATGTGTCAACGCAAATGATCCTTCAGAAGTTTGACATTTATGGACAATACAATTGCCAGGCATGCTCTTTGAGACGGTTAATGAAGAGGTAATTTACGTGCTTTTCTCTTAGTTTCACCAACAAAAAATTCAAACACATTGTGCACAATTTTAAATGCTTGGGATTTTAAAGCTTCACATTTTTTAAATTTAAAAGGCATTTTTAAAAACTAAAAAATGTTGAGTAATAGAAAAAGAATTTACTACAAAAATAAATTTCTTGAAAAACTTTTCCGAAATACAAACTATTGAAAAAGTAAAAAGAATATGTTTCAGGTGCAAATGCTCATTTCTCTTCACTCTAGGGCTAACTCAATAAACCGAAGAAAAAAGATTCTCTTTCTCTCACCGACCAAAGTCAAAACCTGTCCAAACAGTGACACTGCACCCCTACTTGAAATATTTATACCTCGATACCTTAGAAACTGCCACGGGTCCAGGCGTCTGGCTAGGGGAGTTCTTATTTTAGACAAACTATACAAGCAATTACATTAGAAAAGGCTTTAACACTCATTTTAATTTCAAACAGTAAACAAATAGTTACATACTTGTCCTTGAAAAGCGTTAATAATAAACTGTAAAGCTATAGGATCAACACATTCAATGCATTTTTGGACGACATGGTTGCCATTTTGATCTTTTACACACTTCAAAACATGTCCATCGAGTTCTTTGACAATCTCCTTCTGAAATTAACGGAAGAATCACAAAATGATACAAGAAAGGACATTTTTATAAATTTCAATTCATATACATGAACAATTATGGCCTATTCCACAACTGTCACATTTGTTTAGACTTGAAAAAAAATTTTATAAATAAGAAAAAAATACCGTTATTTCCATACTTCTTTTTCCTCTAACTCACAAACAAATTTAAACAAAATCTACTAGGTTTACGACGTTGATCATTACTAATGGCATTTAGAAGATGACAATAGAAAGTGAAATATCCTAAAAACTCTTAATTTAATGAATGGAGGTTTATATACTTTGATGTAATTTTAGTAGTTGGAGAAACTTTGAAATACTAATTAGTGTAATTTGTTGATTAAGTTACGAGATTAAATAAAAACATTTTCTCTAAATCAGCATACTATTTTTTAGCAGATTTGAATTTTTCAAAATTGTTCTTTTCTTTCTTTTTTCGCTTTGAATTGCAATTTAATAAGATTTTAACATCCTTTTAAAAAAGTGATTTTAAATTATAAAATTCAAAATTTAAACAGAATAGGTAGAACAGACTCGGAGCAAAAGAAATTCATAAGAAATAATTAATCTTTTTGTTCATTAAATACTATTTTATTAACAATTATACTCAAATTTTGGATTTTGTCCTTTGGAAATTAACATTATTATTTTAGTACTGCAAAAATAAGAAAATGTACTTTTTGTATGAAATTGCCTCTAAGGAACTTTAAAAAATTGGATAAATTTTGCTTAATTTTATTTGTGGCAAGTATTTTCAGAAAAAATGCCCCAAAAAATAACAAGAAGGAAAATTTTCAAACGAACACACTCTTGATTAAACAATTGAGACCATAACCTCCAAATTACAATTACCCTTCCATTAATATTTTGAAAGACCATAAAATTTAAATTCATTGAAAAACATACAAATATTAAACATACATAGAAAAAACTATTGTGACTGATTTCAGAACTAAAATTATTCATTTAATGTCGCTTTAGAAAATATAACTTCAGGTATTTATTGTAGCTTAATTAATGACAGTATTGCAGTCAAACTAGTTACATTAAAAAATGAGAATTTACAAATGTCTTTTTCTTTATTTTAATTATATTAAATGCATTTATGTGTTTTATTTCCAGCTTAATCCAACTCATTGCGATTCTTATTTTATTTCCAAGTCCCACATTCTAGAATTAAGAACAATACATGCAACAGATGGCCATGGAATTTAAAAAATATTTGTAAATGTCATAGGATTTTTAACTACTTATCCCTGAATGCAGCAACCAGGGGTGATTGTGAGCCCCAAGTCAAAATTCCGGAAAATTTCTAGAGTTAAAAAAAACCCGCCTAAATTGAAAAAAAAATTAAACAAGGTTTTTTTCCTTTTTCTCAATATTCTTTAGTTTACTTAAAATATATTTAAAATTTTACATACCTATACCATTTACATATACCTATGATGACCTGGAGAAGTAATTAAAATTTACAAATAAGTCTCTCTTGAGTTTATGATTATAACAACTATTCACTGATAAAAAATTAACATTAATCATGAATATAAGCTTATAAAGTATCTCTCTGGCTCTCCCTTGCAAACTAATAAAATAAACTGTGTTTTTAAGTTCCACCTTCGAAAATTTGATTTCCAGAAACTTCTGTGATCAATGATTTTTTTAAACGTCTGGACCTTCGATCTCCGGAAACTTCCGGATCACTGTTAGCAAAAAATCCGGAAATCCGGATTTTTTCCGGAGCACAATCAGCCCTGACCAACTCAAAAATAATCCTAATATCTAAATACTTATCTTCTATGGCTAGTGTCAGTTGGTTTTGAATGTAAATTCTCGAATGCAAGAGACTTAGAAAGAAAAGAAAAAAAAGACTTAGCTTTTATTTATATATATATATATTTTTTAAACAGTTAATTAAACCAGGACGCGAAATTTCCACTAGCCGTTAACAATCTAATATGTAAGGCTAACTAGTAAGTTTTATTTTTTAAAATATAGTAGAATTTCTCACCTGTGAAACCATTGCTTACTGAAACATTGGAATTTTAAGAAAACTTACTTGATATTCATTTTATCAATAAATATGTTTCTATTTTTAAGTTTTTACATTCTTATAAGGTAACCCCAGTTATCAAAAAGTTTTTTATACAACATCTGTTAGTTTTAAATGTGTCCATATATTTCATGAATGTAAAATAGAGAACAAAATTTTTCCGTGGGATATTATCTCTAAAACTGAAATTTCCCACCTTGTACTGAAACCCAACCTGTTCTTTAATCTTAAATACAAATAATTTCACAATTATTTTTAAGGCTAGAAGTATTTTCTTAAAGAAATTTTGCAAAATCGCAAAATTGGTAAATGTGGTTGATTATTTTTACTAAAATGAATGTTTTTTGTTTAAAATAGATTATATTTAAGAAATTAGATTACAACTTAGGTGTAAAAAAAAATAGTTAAACTGCCTAGATAATTTAAATAATAAGCTTTATTTAACTATTAATGACTTATGCATAGGACACTCCAAGAAACTAAAACAGGACAGATATTTAAATTCAAATTAAAATGCAAAATCACCTGCTGTTCAGGTGGTATAGACTCAAGAGCTTTTTGTATAACTCTACATCCATACATCTGCAATGCGAGAGGCAAAACGTGACCTTTCACTTTTTGCGCCAGTGCCTGTTTTTGTTCTTGGGTGCCAAATTCAAAGAATTTCTGAATAACATAATTTCCAAAAACGTCAGTCATCAAACTATAAGCTGCGCCTAAAATCTCTGTGAAAACCAGTTGCTTTTCACTCGGAGTAGCTCTTTCTAGCTTTTGCTGAATAAACCTATAATAAAAGAAAACAAATCATTCAGGATTCCTGAAATATCAATATTTGTTACATATTTAATATACACAGTACCTTGAGCCATGTTGATCTTGTGAAAATTCAACTATGTGGTTTGATAAATCTCTTAATTGCAGATTAGGATAACGGTTATTTCTAAAGTCTTCTAACAGCCTACTGCGACCAGATGGTTTTTCTAAACTAGAGCTAGAAAAGAAAGACAGATATATAATTAGCTACAGAAGAAATACTTACACTTATAAAAATTATATTTTTGTATCTGCAACTTCGTATTATGGAGATTCTAGTTTTAAGTAGAATAGCTTTGACCGATAATGTTCAATTACCCTGGTTTTACAATGCCCTTTTAAGAAACTCCTGCTTCAGGTCTTTTTCTGGCAGGTCACAATCATCGTTTCTCTACAAAGTTCATACAAACTTTTTCAGCATTCTCTCTTCTTTTCCATTAGAATTCAAGATGTCGCACATATAATGGCACATGACTCATCAATGTAAGCAATAAATTTTGAATACATAAATAATTTTGACTTTTACTTCCAGAAAAATAACAGATGAAGTTGATAGCAGGCAAAAAATTTAAGTTTTTAGTATTTATAGACTCACATATTTTAGTTTGTCAAAAAGTTACCACCTAATTAATTTTTGCAAATATTTCCTAATAAGACATTATGTTATTTTCTAGCAAAAGATACTAAGTAATTTGATAAAATATTGGTGATATTTTGTTTTTAAAAAAAATTAAAGATGGTAGGGAAAAAAAAGAAAGAAAAAAAAAGCAGTTTTGTACAATTACATTTTTTTAGTGTGTGAAACAATTAGAATCTATCATATCTCTGTCAGTATTTTTCTTCTAAAAGCTTTTATTTTCTGGTCTAAAATAGCATAAAATTTTATATCATAGGCTTTTAAAAAAAATGGCAACCAAACTAACACTTTTTCTTTCCTACTCACACTAGTACATGGAAAAGTAACCACTTATTCATCGTCTTAAACATTTTATGTCAAAAAACCATTGAAACATTTTTCCAGATTGAAAAAAAAAATTTTAATGGTTTTTGTTACTACACATGATGGTTATCGGTTAAATGGTTATCGTTACTACACATGAATTTAAATTTTGATATTTTCCAAGATTTTTTTACTTTTAGTAAGCCATAAAAATTATATAATGGACTAAAAATTTAAATCCCCATCAAAATCATTTCCACAAAACATCTATTTTTTGCCTATTTCTCCAACATTATTGGTAATTTATATTTTTAAAACTATAAAACCAATTTATTTTATTAAATTTTTAAAACAAAATCAGACTGAAGATCAGATTGCGTGAAATTTTGAAGAAAAACCAAAATTCACTAAATGTTTCAAAAATTGCAAAAGACAGCTTGATTTTAAATTTTATTTAAGCAATGAAATTATCAAATTAATAATAAAGCAAAAAGTGTTGCGTTCTAAATAACAGAGAACATTTTCAAATGAGACTTAATTTTACCTTCTCTGTAATGTTCTGTTCGGAAATAGTGTATTTGAAGAATTAAATACATTATTTCCTAAAGGCCCATTTCTAATCATATATTTGGCTTCAGCTCCTGGTGCTGCAGATAATATTCTGCCACCTAAAGTACCTGTAAAAAAAAAAAAAACGCACAATTTAGGACTACTTCAGTCATTAAAAAAAAAAAAACTAAAAATTTTAACAAAAATAAAGGCAAAATAAAATAAAGAATTATGGTTAAAAATATTTTAAAAAAACAGTTACTAAACGTAACATATAAAAGGATATTAAATTATGATTATCGTAGATTAATAATTATTTTAAGGTTTACTACAATAAGAATTGTAAACAAGATAATACACAGTGTGAAAAATTTACAATTAGACTTTGCATCAACCTAAATTGAGAGTATAAAAATCAAAAAATAATCATTTGAAAGCATGAAATATCAAAAAAACATGTTTTTATTATTTTCTATCTTTGAATGATGATGGAAAAAATAGAGATTTTTATACCCAGCACCGTTTACTTAAGGGGAGGAAGAAGAAAAAAAACAACGCTAAGGACGCCCAAACCATGGCCTTAAATATTGAATGTGCAGCATCTCGCTATGCAACAAAAAATTATTTCAAAAATATAGATTTAAAAAAATTTTATACTGTTTTTTATACTTATTTCAATTAATTTTAATAAAAAACCAAAATAGTAAAATGAAGAGGTTTTAGTTCAAAATTCTGAAAAATTAAGATCTGTAAATAAGTATTTTTAACTAAAACATATTTTAAGCAGATGCAGTTTAAAAATTAAAATTGTATGCAATTTATATACAGTAAAAAAAATACATAAAATTAATTTTTTTAAAGCATATGTGTATAAAAGACGCCAGCTTAACTTTACCTTCCACATAATTTGTACCAGATTTGTATAATTTTATTTTTTACAAAATATTGAGATAAAAAATTTTTTTATTTTATTTTATAAATCTACAACCAAAATAGCAATTATAAATTTAAACACAACTTTAAAATGTCTCTTATTTTAAAGTCATATTTTAGTATTTTATTTTATAAGTGTAAAATTGAATAATTTTAAAATTTATGTATTTTTTTTTATATTTTTTATCAGGACTCACATAAGTTTAATTTCCAGAAGATCAATTCAAATCAATCGAGAATATCAATTTATCAATTATCCAGAAGACAGAAATTAATGATCATATTACTGTTCAAGATAAATTTTACTAAATAATGTACTAATAACTACTGATTTTACTAAACAAAGCACTAATAATGTTTACTAAATATGTTAACTAAAATAATGTACAATAACACCAACCAAGGTTTAAGTTTCCAAGTGAGCCGCCATTCAAGGATTGAGGAGGTGGTGTAAGACTTTGGCTTGGTGGCATCATGCCGATAGGACCAGGACCAGATGCAGTCACAGAACCAAGGGGACCGTAAAATTGGTTGCCTTTCTGTTGAGTCATCTGTCTAGACAGCTGACTTTCTAATCCACCAGAGAAACCAGATCCGGCCATAGTTCCAAGAGATGTACCATCCCTTCGGTCAAATGAGTCTCGTCTTGGTGAGCCAGCAGTTCCACCAATGCCTGAAAATTGTTAAAAATACTGTTGAAGCTCCAAAACAATTGAATTATCAGAAACATACTCTAACATAAAAAGATGTGCTCTTAATTATACATTCGATGTAACTGTTCATCAGACAAGACACACAATTAATGGATAAGGAACTTAAGGGAATCAATAACTTTGGACAAAAATTAATCCCTTTTTTTTAATAAAAAAAGCAACTACTACAAGTCTTGAAAAAGACTGAGTATGTGAACTGAGTATTAGATATGTGAATTAAAAAGAACACGTTCTTTAACTCCTTGTTCCTCTAAATACCTAAAAGAAATGGATAAAACTGAATATTAAAAATATGATAACAGTTAAATAATTGCTAAGTTCAGAAATGAAGTTATAAGATAAAAAATATCTGTGAATGACCTCCTAAAATAAGCATACAAACAAAATACCAATACTCTCATCTTAAGTAGTCTATGGGTGAGAGGGGTTTAGCGACAACACACTTCTGAAAATAGCTTTCCCAGTTCACAGCTTCAGTAAACTGTATACAAATGCTTCTATTGGCACTGCTTGAAACAATTGTTGATTACGTATTCAGCCCTTTAGCTAGATATTCGGTTAGCTGAATAATTGGCCAAATATTCAACAAAGTATTTTTTGGAAAAGTATTTTTTGACAACATTTTTTAGGGGGAATTTGAATAGATTCAATAAAAAATAATTTTAAATCTTATTTTTTACAACAAATTATTAGAAGTAGTTTTTAAGCGTAATTGTTAAGTTCTAAAACTTGTTAATTAATGTGAAACTTGGATTACTTTATACTAAACCATAAGTTATGTACGGCTGATTTTTTTTATTATTATATTATTTAAGTGTGTTAAGTGATTTATTTATTATTTAAGTGAGTCTATTTTATAATTTTTTTTTTTCAAAAAACCTTTTTTTAGTTTGTTTCATTCCGGCTATTTTTCTATTCTAATGATAGCACAGCATTACAATGGAGCATTTCTTATACTTATTATATATTTTTTTATTGTCAATTTCTTTCTGTACAGTAAGATAGACAACAGGTAACCTAGAAATGTGTGATTTTCAACATTAAAGTTACATTTCAGAACTGAGAACAATTTTTTTCTGTTTCTCTTACTTTTTAATTAACTTTTCTTAATTTAAGTCTTTCTATTTTGACATAGCATTTTTTGAAGAGCATTTCTAATGAATGCTATTCTTTTGTGGACGCTTTTTTTTCTCAATGTGAAAAAGGTAAATTGGATTTTTAATGTTTAAAAATTAAGAATTTTTTTTTTTCTTTTCGGTTTTCTAACAAGCTTTTTCTTTTTTAAAAAATATTTGTTTTATTATGACATGGCATTGATGAGGGTTTCTATTAGACTTTATTCTTTACTTTTTAAAAAAATAAAAAATACCACAATAGGAATGCAGATGTTTAGCTTTAAAATTTTCCTTCAAAAGAAGATTTTTTTTAAATTTGCTTTTGTATATTAACTTTTTTATGGGCGTTTTTAAGGTAGCACTGTATTTTTTATAGAATCTCATTTTAAGGATAATTTTTTCCGGAAAACATTTATTTTTAGCATTGAAGTTTTGTTTTAAGAATTTAGGATATTTTTTACTATTTCGCTTTTTCCTTTATTTAACTTTACCACTTTAGTTTGTTTCTTTCTTTAATAGTATTTTTTCAACAGTTTTTTATTTATCTTAAATATTTCTATACTTCATTCCACCTTAAGTTGGCACTGGAGAGAAGGGTAGGCAGACCGGATTACAGCCATTGTCATGGAAACTGGGTTACTCTTCAAGTCATCCCCCAAAGGTGAGGTAGCAAAAAAAGGAGAGAAAGTGGACAGTATAGGCATTAAAGAAAACAAAATGTTATTTTTTTTTTAAAACCAAGAATCTCACTAACATTTTGAACAGAATACAGAAAAGATCACGATTTTTTAGAGCATTTCTAATAATTATTATTTTAAGATATTAGTTGTAAGCTGATTTTTCTTATTATGGTTTTTAAAAAGCAAATTTTCTTATTATGATTTTAAAAAAACAGATTTTCTTATTATGATTTATTAACTAAACGAAACTAGTTTTAACAACAGAAAAAAATATGTATATTTAAAAAGATTTTTTTTTTTTTGTTGAAATCTAAGTAAAAAAAAGAAATGCATAGAAGTGCATAAATACTTTGTTTTAAGTATTTATTTTTATATGCTACTCATTTTTTGTAGATTAATGTATATTTAATGTTAATTTATTATCCCACATTGGCGTTTTGTGGGGAAAGAAAAAGACAACATAAGTAAGAAATTATTGATCATGAAAAGGATCATACTTATGATATATAATATTTACTGTTCTTTTTTTTGGGTTCTTATGATTTTTTAACTAAACAAAAATAATTTTTTAAAAAAAAAAAAAAAAAAAAAAAAAAACAATTTATTTAAAAAGATTTTTTTTGCTTAAATCTAAGTAAAAAAAAAATTTAAAGATGCTCATAAATACTTTGTTTTATATATTTATATGCAACTTTTTTTTGTAGATTAATTTACATTAATTTATCCCACTTTGGTGTTTTGTGAGGGAAAAAAAGTCAACATAGGCAGGAAATCATTGATCATGAAAAATATCATACCTATGTTTTTTAATATTTACTGTTCTTTTTTTTTTATATATAAATAAAAAATTCAAATTTTTTTTTCAGAAAAGTTTTTCTTTTTTTTTACTATAAAAATAATTTTTTTTCTGAAATATATTTGCTTGCTGAAATATATTAAGCAAACTAAAGATTAATAACTTACAAAAGAAAAAAAACTATCGATTAATAAGTAACAAAATAATACAAACTAAAAAAAAAAAAACTGGCTAACACTTAGTAATTAGCAACAAAAAAGAAGAAAAAAATCTACCAAGGAATCACAACAAAAAATTAGCAATTAATAAAAAATAAAAAAAAATTAACTATAAAAATTAAGCTAACAATAAATAACTAGTAAAAAACAGCAAATTGTAGATAAACATTGTAAAAACAATTGATTAACAGTTACAGGGCTGACATTGGATAAAATACAAAAAATAGTTGCTTTAGTTGCATTATATATGAAAAATAGTCTCCTAAATAGTCTGCAAGATACATATAATAGTTGCCAAAATTGTATCATTCTCTAACATAATTTTAATTATTTGTGCTGTAATAGTATAAAATCCAGATACTAATATGCAGTTAAATTTTCACATTTTATAAAAAATGTACATTTATTTGTGTATATAAACAGAGCACTGCTGAAGGAACTGCTATAAAAAACTTCCAAACATTTTAAAAATATTTATTTTAAATTTTATTCTTTGAGGCATAAAGCTTCAGGTATCATCTAAGAAACAATAGTTGTAATTAAAATTAAAAAAACTAAAAAAGACAATTTTTTTTAAATTTTGCTACTTTGATTGAATTAAAAAAAAGAAAAAACGTGTTCGACACACGTGAAAATAAAAATCATACTTAGAAAATATACTTAATTCTAAACTATACCGTTTTAATTATACATTAAATTAAAAAAAAGTAAACATTAAATATAAAATGAATAAAATAGAGTTTATGCTTATAAACTTTAAAAATGCTGAAGAATACGATGAGAACACTGGTTGATGTGATGAGATCCTAAGATATATTACATTTTTTTTCTGCAGTAGGAGGAGCATTCACATAGTGCGAATTTCGATTACATTTGTCTGATTGGTTAAACATTTCTGCCTTGCTTATGACATACATCAAACAGTGAGGAAAAATGAAGGATGGGTAAAACGAAAGCGCACAAAAAGTGGGGGATGGAGGACTCATGAAGCTATTTTTTGTTTTGGTCGCCAATTGGCTTAAAAAAGTCGCCGATTTTATGCAACTGATTTAAAATTAGTCGTTTTTACTCATATTTCTACAAAAATAGTCGCCATAGTTGCTATTGCTTTAAAATAGTCGCTTTAGTCTCCTTTTCAGTTGCCAATGGCAGCCCTGCAGTTAATAACTAATAAAAAACAAAACAAAAGAACAATTAAGTGAAAGAAGCAAAATAAGAACTACACAAGAGATAGGATAATGGAAAGAGCTGGCTGACCAGTGTAAAAACATAGCCAACACAGCAATTTCCTTTGCCTTGAAAACTAATTCAGCGCCAAACTAAAACACTTCCTTCTTTGTACATTCGCTTTGCGGAGAAGGTATTTATAAGTTAAATACATTTAAACATGAAAAACTTCTAATACATGTTTCAAGATAAACTTTTCTTATTATGCAACATTTATTTATATTTGTACGCGCATTTAAAATGCAATTAATTTGAAAATAGCGAAGAACTACTTTTCAAAGGCGGAGTATTACATTCCCTACCCTTTCCTGCAGTGCCAACTTAAGTTGAAACGTAGTATAATTATTTTAACATATAATTATCAGTATTATCGTTTTTTTTTTTTCTTTTGATTACATAACTACTGTTTAACACAATATAAGAAAATATATTTCTTTTACCTTCTGAAGTATTAATATTACTCATTTTTTACACAAAGATTTCCCTCTGTAAATTGTCATAAATATTTCATGTGTTCATGTTATCATTTTGTCCAATTGAAAGCAAAATTTAACACATTGCTTCATTATGTTGAGGAACAACTTCTAACACTGACTGTGTTATATACTGGTTGTATAGCCACTTAAGTGTTTCACAAAGAATCAAAATTATAATTTGTAATGTCCTCCAAATTTGCCAATATAAAATCAATCACATTATTTTAATCGATCACTAATTTATTTCACATAAAATGAAGAAATTTGAAGTACTAATTTGCACTTACTAGTTCCAATAGCACTAAGTGATGCCCCAATGGGTCCCATTGAATTTGATCCATATCCCATTGTGCTTTGAGGTTGAGCAGGACCTAGTCCTAATCCAGATCCGTAACCTAATTGACTACCGTTAGTTCCAGAGAAACCTAGCCCAGAGGTGGGATGATTAAAAGTCATATTTGAGTTAGCAGGAGAAGAATAAATTGTGTTACTATTAGGTGTGCCACTATTAAAAAGACTTGCTGCAGGATTCTGTTGAGCTTGAGAACCTAATAAGCGTAGGCCACCACTTCCCATAGTTCCTGAAAAGTTAAAAAATAATACAATTATTACTGGAACCTACAAAACTTAATACAGCAGACAATCACTTATAATCATTTTAAAACAATGTTAAGAGATGTGATAAATCAAATCACCTGTAATTAGCAAAATACTAAATTATTAAAAGCTCAGATTAAGTAGGCAATCTGAAAATGAATGTCAATGTCATTAGTGAAAAGTTACCTTGACTTTTCATGACTTAAGCTGGTTGACTGATGAAGAGTTAACTCTATTCAGAATTTATTCTATTACAATTTATGAAACCCAGGGCGATATAGAATATTGTAAAAGTTTTGCACATAATTAAGAATGTTTTACTTTACATCTATAACAAGACAATTTGTATAATTTCCTGTCAACAAAGTGTTAATATAATAGCTTAAAATTAGCAATATTAATAATTTTGTTAGATATATATTTGATTTAAACACATTCATATACAAACACCTGATATTTAAAAAATAAAAACAATATCGAGAACTTTTAAAGTTATAAACTTCAGTACTAAAATCATAATCACAGGCCTCGTAGTAAAAAACATCAGATACTTAATTTAACAATTGCTTAAAAAAATTATTTGTTGGTTAACTAATGGGGTACGTAAACAATTTAAACTTCATATTTCAACGTTAATTAAATATTAAAAAAATATTTCCCAACATCTTATAGCTTTTTCTTTTTAAATATATTAACAAACCAGCAAACTTTTACGTTAAAGAAGTGTTTACCAATTGAAGTGACATTCTAAGCAGACATTCAGTTTACATTTGACCACCACTTACAACATAAAATAATTGGAAGGCTTAATATGGCTAATAAAATGTTTAAATTATTTTAATGTAGAGGTAGTTGAAATAAATTTATATAACATTTGTTAAATAAAAATCAAGTATGAAAGTAGAAATTTTGCAACCACATTAAACATAAAAATTGAATCTTCCACAAAATGCAAATAAATAAGAAGGGTATATATTAGAGATACTTATAATACTAATACATTAAATGCTACATCTAAATTGAGAGATGTAAATGCTGTATAATATTTACCAGGAGTGCTGTTGGAAGCAGCAGCAGGATTCACAATGACAGGGGGCATTAACCTCATAGCAGTACCCATTCCTCGAGCATTTCCCATCATAACTGAGCCATTTTCATAGTAAGAAGGTGCAACCATTTGATATTGTCCACCTGTAAGTGAAAATGTATATTAGCCATCCATCATAATAATCAATCATTCTTTTCATAAAAATTGTGATACAGCTCTTAATCCTAAAATAGATTTTGATTATTGAACTAATGGTTACACTTGAATAAACTTTTGCTATTATAACAGGGGCCTGTCCAGGCCGAATTTACTACCGTTTAGCGGTACCTTCACAAATTCAACTTTAGGAAAAACAATGGTTTCACAAAATACTTTTTCTTAAAATTTTATTTTTGTATCCTTTAAGGAACGATAAATCCATATTTTTATCATATTTTTGTGTGGATTTTTTAATATAATTTTTAATTTTTCACAAATTATGTCTAAGTTTTCACAAAATAGGTACCTCTCAGAAAAACCTAGACAGACCCCTGTATAACTTTTAAAACTTTATAGATATAAAATTATACAAATAATTATAAAACTATATAATATTTCAATTATATCTTAAAAATGTGGTTACCAGGTCCTTGCATACTCTGAGGCATTCCACCACCCCCTTGTGCCATGGTATCGGCACCTGGGCCTTGAGGAGTCATAGGCCTAGCACCGCCACCACGCATTAACTGTTGTTGAGTATTAGGAGTTTGACCTTGGCCACCCTGAACCATTCCAGCTGGAGTTGGGAACATACCCCAAGGAGGTACACCATAATACTGAGTCATCATTGGGCCTAAAAAACATAGAAGCTGGGATATTATTATTTACGCAACAAAGTATGTTAAATATTTTTCATGCATTTAGTACACAGTAAGTAAAAAGCTAAATCTTTCTCACATTAGTTGTATTTTCAAACCAACATTGAAAACTATCTAAACCTTAATGAAAATTAATATTATACGCAAGTATGAATATCATTAACTGGTCTTTTTGTAACAGTTTTAACTAAAACAAAAGAAAAAAAAGTAATTATTTTAATCAATGAAAATTTCTTATACCAAAAAATTTCAATAGCGATGTTTTGCTCTTTTTTAAATTCTTGATAAACATACAAAATTTTCACAAAAATGAGCAAGAATTTGACAAATTTATTTAAAATACAGTAGAGCTCAGTTACTCTGAAAAATTGGATAGTCTGAACTCCTGTCCTTATATTACGACATAGCGTCAAAGAAGTAATAGTTCAAAAGCGTGATATTTTAATTAGATCAAAATAATATGTCAAAAAATTTATGACAATAATTATGATCTCAGCCATCAAACTTTAAAAATTAAATAGCTAGAAAAATATCAAATGAAATAAAATCAGCCGCGAAATTAAAAACTTATCTTAAAGCTTTTAAATCATTGTACTTTTTTTATCATTTAAATTAAATAAGAAAGTATGCATGGTAACACACAAATTCCTCAGCTCAGCAAAAAATAAACTGGTGTAAAATAAAAATGGAAGAGATACACAAAAAAATAAATAAGTAATAGTAATAATATTTAACTGAAGTTATATGCAATTTCAGTTAATTCTGTAGACAAATTTATTTAAGGCAACAAAAAAAATCCTATAAATAACTTTATTGCTTATACAAATTAATATGTTATAAATTTAAAGGAAAAATAGTCATAAAATAGATA
This sequence comes from Parasteatoda lunata, assembly GCA_949128135.1. Lineage (NCBI taxonomy): Eukaryota > Metazoa > Arthropoda > Arachnida > Araneae > Theridiidae > Parasteatoda > Parasteatoda lunata. The sequence continues at coordinate 13,453,218 of OX421977.1, forward strand.
ATTGAAGTGTTTCTACAGACTACTCTGAGTAGTCTAAAACACTGTTTTTTTATAATAGAATATAAAAATACTTCCTTTACATTATTAATTGATAATTCATTAATTTTTCAATGGCATATGCAACAACTCTTCAAAATTTATTGTTTTATTATTATGTTAAAAATAAATTCTTTTAGATTAACGTACATGTAGAATTCAATTTAGCAAGGATGGCAGGTATCATTACAAACTTGATTTCTAAGAATCAAGTCACAGCCTTTCGGCTGTCAGACAACAACTTTTCAAATTGCCATATGCTCTGCTCAAAAACAAAGTATGATTATTATATTTCCCAGTTTCAAATGTGTGTCAGAGAAAATTTGGAGATTTTACCTCCTTGAAGTTCTTATTACAAGCAGGGGCGTAACTACGCCGGGGCACCTCCCCGGGGCCCCGATGGTCAAGGGGGCCCCATATGAAGAGACCACATCATGTTTTTTCAAAATAAAGTACTCTAATTATATATATGCAGGAAAGAAATTGTGTTAAGATAGAGTAGATGAAAATTTTCTTTTTTGTAATTACGTACCTACTATAACATAAAGGGAAGGGTAAAACACCTTTTCGCGAATTATTTCCCTTTCTCAAAAGAACAAACACGCTTTGCAGAGAAGGGGAAAGGCCACAGCTGCATGAAGTTGATTGTTAACAATTTCTGTATATTTCACTTCTGGTTTACTTAGTTGTTTCCTCTACTATCTAGTGTCAGACCCAGTGGCATGCCAACCAGGAGGAGGCAGAGGGCCCCTCTGAAATTTAAGTGATGCAGCAAATGATGCGTTTCGCCCCTCCTGAAATTTTGACACTCACAAAAATAAAGTAAAATCGGAAATTTCAAAAAAAAATAAAAATTTCAATTATGAAGCTATTTTGTAATAGAAAACTTTATATCCCTCTAACATTTATGTGCTTTGCCTCTTCTGATATTTAATTATTTGCCAAGTCGAAGTCTAGTAAAATAAGTAATTTTAGAGAAGAAAAAAAAGCTATTCTTCCTCAGTTTGACGATATACATCAAGTAGGAAACCTTATTTTGTTATGGGCGATTAATGTGTTTTTTCACTTTTGGAAAAGTCAAGTAAAAATGGAAAAAATATTTTATTTCCAATTTTCTTTCTATTTTCTTCCGAAATAGAAATGAGGGGGCGGACATAATGTTTCGCCCCTTCTGAAATTTCAAAGTGCTCAAAAATAATAAAAATTGGTAACTAAAAAAATCATCTTTGAATCTATTTTCCAAATAGAAAACTTAATTTTCTTCTGAAATAAAAGTGAAGGCGGGGGGATTTGTTTCTCATCTTCAGAAATTTAGACATTAATAGAATAAAATCAAGTAAAGTTGGAAATTTTAGAAGAAAAAAATTGTTTTGTTTCATAACTTCGACGATATTTTCCAAATAGAAAACTTCATTTTCGTATTAAATTATAGTAAGGGGATAGAAAACTTTATTTTCTTCTGATATAAAGTAAAGGGGGCTAAAAGTGTTTTGTATCTTCTGAAATTTAAACATTTGAAATACTAGTCTAGTAAAATTGTTTTTTAACAAAAAAAAAAAAACAAAAAAAAACTTTGAAGCTATTTCCCAAAGAGAAAATTTTATTTTCCTCTTAAATTAAAGTGTGGGGGCGCGAAGAATATACTTCACCCCTTCTGAAATTCAGACATTGGCAGGAATAAAGTCAAGCAAAATTTATATTTAATTCTTATTTTCGACTTTAAAGCTATTTTCCAAATCGAAAACTTTATTTTCCTCTGAAATTTAATTGAGATTGAAGATAATGTGCGCCACCCCTTCTGAAATTTGACATTCGCTACAATAAAGTAAAATAGAATTGAGAATTTTAGAAAAAGAAACTACTTTTTTTCCCAATTTATTAGCTATTTTCCAAATTGAAATAGAAATTCACAAGAAAAATACTTCGGTTTTGTTTCAACTTTTTTCTACATGTTACAACTTTTAATTTATTAAAAAAATTTAAAACTAAAACACGAAAAGAGAAGAGGAGCACATCATAAAAAAACATAACAAGTGTTTAGAAGACTAAAATAAGTACCACTGTTTTGCATCCTGAAAAATGCATCCTATAGATATATTTTAAAGCATCTTTTGACTGTGGGTGGTATGAAGGTGTCAAAACTTTCATACCACACACAGAGTTGACCCACAGTTATCTGACTCCTCAAAAAATAGCCATCTCCTTTTACACCATGGGAAAATGGCCTTTTGCTTCTTTAAATTGCTTTAATCATATTTATGACCCTGGGCTCTTTTGTGCTTCTATAAAATGTCATATATTTACAGTACCATCTATATGTCCCTTAAGTTGTCTTAAACTAGCAATTATCTAGATGTTCTAGGAAAATAGATGTAAGCTTTTAAGGGATCCAAGGGGATGACTCTTGTTGACATTTACTTAGGTCATTTTGTCAAGAGCTTTTTCTGAGACAAACGTAAAACGTTCCAGTTAAATTCCATTTTTTAGCTCATTTAATTGCGTCATTTAAATTAACCATTTTTAATTCAGATATAAATTTTCTGTTAAATTTTAATTTCAAAAATTGAACAAAATAAAAGCTAACTTTAATTAAGAGTTATTGAAATTATTTGCAACTTCCTTTTTTTTAAACATAAATCGTGATATCAATAATTCTCATTCTTACTAAAAATTTTCTTCGGAAAACAAGAAAACCAAATGTAAATTTATTTATAAGGAGGTAAGTAAATGTTTGCATTAACTCATTTAATACATTTAAATTTTATATTTATATACTGTTCGAATTCTTTTATAAGAATGGTAACATAAAAATTGCTTTTTTTTTAATGTTCGTATATAAAAAATTTTTTGTATACTATATACTTTAATTGATAATTTTACTGTTTATTGTGTGCATGGATTTTGTTCTTATTTTATACTTTTCAAATTATTAAGTCTTTTAAATTTTTTAAATTGGAACTTCGAATTTTTAGGGTTTTTAACAACTTTTTTTTCATTAAAAAATGAAATGCAATCTTTATTTTATATAAAAAAAAATCATGTTTAATTTAATAAAAGAACGCATTTTATTTAATAAAAAAGCTATGAACATCAGCTTAGAAATCCGTAGCAATTAAAATTCATTGCCATGACAAACCATTAAAAAGAATTTTTTTTTAATTAGCAAATATGCTCTGACTTTTCTCATTTTTCTTTCATAAAAAAAACTATTACTCTTTGTCATAATTTTGTCACATATGATTACATGGCATCATGAATACATAGGCCAAATATTCAAGAACGATTTTCTAGGGACCTGTTCATATTGGAGTAAGGCAACTTTTTTTTGTTAATTGATGTATATACAGAAAAAATTTCTGAATATTTTTTCAATTAGAACTTTTTAAAATGTAGGTATATGTGCTGAGAGAAAAGAAAAAAGTCTATAATTTCCTTCAGTTTCTATAACGCGACCAAAAACTTTTAGATTTGAAACTAAAAAATAATTTTCATTTTTATAATGGTTTTGTCTTGAAATGACCTTACTAACGATACAGTAACCGGATTCAACAGGTTTATAAAATTGGTATTTTATGATTATAAAAAATTAAAAATATATAGCATTATGTTTTTATATGATATTTTCATAGCATTATATTTAGAGGAAAAGGAGGCTACTGTGGACATGGGAGACAGGAGTAGACAACATGAATAGCTATTTTCCCCCTTGTCATATTTCCTCGGTAAGATGTCGTAAATTGGTAACATTTACGTACAGTGAACCAAATAAGTACCACCCTGAATAACTTTTGATTTAATGATCGGATCTTCACGTTCTAGGACTCCATCTTAATAATTAGAGGGTGTGACATCAAATATGCAAATTAATTAGTGCACGATATTTTATTTTAAGTTGCCCAATCAGACACAAAAACATACTTTCTCTGAATAAACATAACTTTTGTTCGACAGATTCGATTTTCTAACCCCCGTAATATAGGAGGTAACTGTAATCGGGGAAATATGGTCCCAATAGTTTGGTCGGGTGAGCTATCCAAAGTTTGGACCCCCAAATGTTAATTTTATTTTTTTGTATTTCACTACAGATCGAGAGCTTTTTAAGGGAAATGAAAAAATTTTGCACAAGATTATAAAATTCTGTTATCTAATGATAATTCCATGCAAAAAATAACTTTTAGTAAATATTTATTATTTTTTATTTAATAATAGTCTGATGTTGATCATTTAAGTCGCACTAGTGCTGCACAATAGCCTATTGGCCTTGGTCTGGGAAACATCCCTTGAGATTTGATCATCTGTAGAGGGGATGGCACCCTTGCTTCGGTAGCCCGGTGACCTGCACGTGAAGTCGAGCACTTTATCGTAGAACAGTTTAACGAGGACAAATACCGCACACCCTCGGTCCCTACGCAGAGTGATCGAAGTGGTCACCCACCCGATCACTGACCGCAGCCAATAGTCTGAAAACGTTTTAATCGTAAGGTAAGGCATAGTTTTTTTTTTTTTTTTATATCATTTTAAAGTATCTAATTCCACATGGAAAATACAAATTTGAGCAAAATTGGTTGAATAGTGCATTAGTTCCTGAGAAATAGAGTTTTATGAGTATGACTTTTTTTAAATTTAATTTTTCAGGATTAATCGATTTCGCTGAAATTTTGTATTTTGCCATGTGGAAAACTTACAATGTTTTCTAATCCAATTTATATGCGAACAAATAACTTGTTTTCATAAATATATTCGCTAATATAATAAATAACAGGGCCCCCGCCAAAAATTTTTGCCCCGGGGCCCCGAGGGGTGAAGTTACGGCACTGATTACAAGTCCTAAAACATGGCAAAGGGAACACTGTTGGCTTTAACGGCAAGTTTAATTAATGTTATCTTACCAGGCATGATAGTCCCCATTGAAGCAGCAGCAGCATAAGGATCTTGATTCATAACATATGGGCTGGAAGCAAATGGTGCTGGAGATGCAGCTGGATTAGCTGCTTGCATCTGACCTTGCTGCTGCATTGGAAATTGTTGCTGGCCCATCACAGGCATGGGTTGACCTTGAGCTCTTGAATAAAGCTGAAACCATACTTTATTTAGAAACTGCAAAATTTGGCTCAACTAATGTTTCATTTATGCTTGAACTGACAGATGAACATAACATTAAAATTATAAAAAGTTTTTCAAAAAAAAAAAAATTCTGTAATTAAAATTTTAATCTCAATCTTATGTGTGAATAAGATTTTGATGTACGCTTTTACAGAACAAATTATAGCACTTTGGTCCGATTCACTAATTCCCTTTTACTAATTTTAAACAAAACATTCAGGGCTTGAAGGTTCTTTGATTCAAGACTTAAAATCAGACTTGTACCTTCATAAAATAATTAGTAGTTGCCTAAACCAGCAATTAATGTAAAGGAAAGGTTCCATTTTTATAAATTTTCAATTTTGCTTATTGGTCCATGAGGTTTCTGACTGGTCCATTGGTTAATATGACTGTTTTGGTAATATATGACAATATAGAATGTTTAAGGCTTTAAAAAATATATAGGAAACATAAGATTATAGGAAGACTTAGATCCCTGAACATAGTACAGATGGCTTATAAAATAGCAAATGCACATTTTAAAATTTATAGTCAACAAACAAGCGCTTAACATTTACTAGACTAATAAAAAATAAATAGTGACAGATATTATATTTGTGTGATTATTTTCTCAACAAACTATTAATAAAGGGTCATTATTTTGCTACCTAATGGAGAAGCAGAGAGTTGAAATTATAATATATGATTATGAGAATTGATGTAAATCTATGTCCATACTCTCCAAAGAAATAAGTCCATTTCTTAAGAACCAAAATCGTTGTGCAATAAACGTGAAACAAAATATACACATACCTCCATAAAAAAATGCTGAGGATCTTGACAAGAGAAATTAGAAGAACCAAACTTTTCATCAGCTCTGTTAAGAACCATCTTCCTAGATGTCATCTAGTTTAAAGGGGGAAAACTATTAGCTTTAACGAACAAAAATATAAGTAGTTTAGCTTACAAATTTAAGACAGTTTCATACTTGATTAGTGTAATCCATGTTAGGAGAATCCATGTTAGGCATAAAAGCTGAAGAATAATCAAATTGAAGTTGGTCCATGGACACTCCCTCAAAACCTTGATCTAGTCCACCCAATGAAGTGCCACCTGATTGCATATTAGCTCCAGAAGATTGGGGCATCATTTGTTCACTATGCTTTGGCATTTTTTCATTTAATATATGCTTCTTGCTACCAATGTCTTCACTTGGAGAAGACTGCCGACTGTTTGAATGGCTGTAAAAAAAAAGAACCATCAGTGAAATTCAATTTTAAAAAAATTAACTACAATAAAAATAATAAATTACAATGATGATTTTAACTGTTAAAAATCTTCAGTTACGTAAGTGGGTGTTATGTATTTTTAAGCAGTTTCTGTTTTTAATTCGTTTTTTACCCCAATATATAAAAAAAAATAATAAGATTTTAAAAAAATCTTTAAAGGGTTTCACTTTTTTTAACTATCTAAATCACACTTATTAATGAATAAGGGAACATTTTAAAAATAGCATTAATATTACGTTATTTATTTCAGGGACATGCATTATAAATATATTGATAAATTTTGTCTGTCATTCAGAAGAGAAAATTTAAAAATAAAAAAAATTTTATAACATTAATGTGTAAGTTTACATCAAAAATTATTTACAAGTTTCAGGAAATTGAAATTATCAAGTTTCATATTCAAAAAAGAGGATTATTTTAAACATTAAGCAAACATAAATAGCAATACAGTGATTTACACCGATTGAGTAAGCTATATTTTTTATGAAATAGTTTTTATCGAATCAAAAAATTCATCATACATTAATCCATTTTTCAGCTATTGCTCTACAGTTAACAGCATTAAAATGGTATTCCTCTTATTCATTGAATAACTATCTTTACTTCGTAAAAATAAATTGAATTTTCAGAGAAAATTTTAATGGAAGAGAGCAGAAACAGTGAAAATAATTTAAGAGGACTATAAAAAATAATTCAATTGCATATCCAATTGATTTGTTTGATTGAATATTCATAAAATTCTTGAATATAAGATCATTTATATTAAGGTTAATAAATTATTCAGCAAATGGTAAAAACATGCAATTACCAGGCATAAATAACTCAATTTCAACAAAAAAAAACTCAGAAAAACAATTTGGAAATAAAATATAAAGAATTTTATGTTACACACCCCTTTGAGAAGAGAATCAACGATACAAAATATAAGGAATTTTATGTTACACACCCCTTTGAGAAGAGAATCAACGATACAAAATATAAGGAATTTTATGTTACACACCCCTTTGAGAAGAGAATCAACGATACAGGAAACAAAAACTAACTTATTATGAAATTTTAACTGTTTTGAAATAAATTTTATTTAAAATTTCATTATTTTTCAACTTGTTAAGTTTTACTAATATATTATACTAGTAATACTTGCATAGTACTGGAAAATGTTAACTTTCATAAATTTTTTGATAAACCTTACATTTAGCCTATTACTTTTTTTATGAAAACAGCATTTTTCGCAATTATAGCTGCATATTTCCACATAGTTTTTAAAATGGAAATGATTCAATATGACTTTAAAGTGTACCAAGAATTAAGAATCCCACATTTGAAAAATCACTTTTGGTTTTAACCTACCCAGTTAGCAAAGATTCCACCATAAATACATGATGTTTGCCAACTGCTATTTAGGCAGCTATTGCTTATTTTCACATGAGTTATATATAATCAAAAATGAATGATCCACCGTTATAATATACTGTGAATTCCAAAGCGCCTATTAGAGAAATCGTTTCTTGACCGACACGATTAGCTGCGATTTCATAGGGATTTTATTGATCGTTTTCCGGTTATTATTAAAATGAATTTTCACATGATTCTTAAATTCCCAATGTTTTAATCCAATATTTCATTCAGCTAACTTGGAATCCTGCATTTGAAGAATCACTTTTTTACTCACTCCATCATTTACGATTCATCAGTAAACCCATGTAGATTTACAATCGCATTTCTGTCAGTTACTGCCAAGGATTTTAAAAACTCTATTTTTTTTTCATGCTACATTATCACGAGTAGAAAATTCAGATTCACATATTTAAAGAATTACTATTTTACACACTGGATTATTGCAGATTCACCTGTAAACTAATGTTTTATCATTCATATTTTTGTTACTGCCATGGACTTTTGCAAAGTTTTCATAATCTTGACTTTTTAATGCTACATTGTTTCACATAAGACATTTTATAGCACGCATTTGAAAAACCACTTTTGCATGCCCTCAATTTCTGACAATTTTATTGGCTACATTGTCTTGATGATCGCATTTTCGACAGTTATTGTTTGGGATTTCTACAGTTTTCAAAATTTGATTCCGTTTCCTATATAATACTACAGGATGCATAGCCAAATCCTTCACACAAAAAATAAGCACCTTTTAAGTATTTTTAGAGCACTCAAAAAATATTTTAAAGCACTATATACATTAACAAAATGCAAATTAATTTTCAAAGACTTTTCATGAACATGATAAAATAACTAGTTTCTGACAAAGAACTCTTTTCTTGGTTTTATTAGCCATTATAAAATGGGATTTTTCGGTTTTATATCAGAGAGGGAAATGAAGCCTAAGATTGAGAATATCTTGAATGAACCCAGCTCAGAAGACACACATACGGACCTGAAAGCATTTCATCAAACATGTAAAATGATTGGCGCTTTCATACGCTACGGACCGACGGTGGTTGAATTAATTGTGAAAACGTTGAACAAAACAATGTGAAAACCATGCTTTTGCATAATACAAGACGAAAATCGAAATAGTAAAGAAAAAATTTCATTTTTGAAAAGGGAAAATTAAGCACTTTTTAAAAGCACCCAATGAAAAAAGCACCTTAAAGGGCTTTTAAAAAACCAAAAACGAAAATAAGCACCGTAATGCACTTTTTAAAAACACTGTGCGCCCTGTACTATTACGATCCCCGAATTTCGAAACTTTTAAATAATCACTTTATGACACACTTTAGTAGAGACAATTTAATCTCAATCCACAATTTTTCAAAATGCAAGAGTTTGGAACCTTCTGAAAACAGAGTGTGTGGTTTTTGGCGAAAGTAATCTTTTTACAAGAAAAAGAGAGAAAAAAATACGAAATGGTTTTTCGGCTGTGGTGAAAAGGCGGCTTAATTGCGAAACTCTGGATTACTATTATGCGATATCCAATTTTTTTTTATCACATTATAGCGGAAATCCGGGAAAAAATTTAACAAAAATCCTAAGTCTTGTAAAAATTATAAAAAAAGCAAAAATAGGAGGAAAGGCTAAAAATTTTCATCTCTGAATTACATATTAATCTTTTTCAAAACAATTTTGGATTATTTAAATGTACAAGGCAAAAAATAAATTTTACAATTAGAAAAGATAACTAAAATCAGAAATGATAGCATAGGTATCTATTTGAAAGACACAATTTTAGATTTTAACTACCTAAGCTTATCGACATTTAAAAGGCAAAGATTCGTGATTTTATACATACTGGTATCCACTGTCATCACTCAATCCATTTTGAAGAATTCCATTAGATTGGTGAATTACACCACTTCCTTCTTGCTCTTTTCCTTTCAATTCTCCATCAAAAGATATGGATTTTAACTTTTTTAGTTTTTCAGGATTATCGCTTGAATTCTAGAAGAAAATACAATATAAGTACACAGAAAGAAATATTTTGGACTAACTTATACAGGGTATCTGCTACATTTTAGATTTTCAAATTCATGACTTTTCATAATTTTCCATGACTAATTCCAAGAATTTTTCATGCCTTAAAGAAGTTACTATTTTCTCCACAAAAACGTAACAATAAATTTAAAAAAGCATTATAATAACATTCATTGAAATGATAATTATATTCAAAAGTGTTAAACTCTGCATCTTCATGTTTATAGATTTTAAATTTAAAAACAGTAAAGAAAGAGTTAAAGCAATAAAATAGATGGGGGGAAAAATACAAAAGCAAATTTTTTTCTTTCTTTTTTTTCTGCATAATTATATTCTAAAGATAAATTTCTTGTTCATCAGAAAGGAAATAAATACTCCTTATTTGTCTGTTCTTATTTCAAAATTATAAAAATTGACTTACTTCGCCTTGAAATTAAAAAAAATAAATAAAAATTCTTAAAACACAGAAGTCTTAAAAAATAATTCAGTCTAGAAATGATGTTTTTTCTTTCATTTTTCGAAAGAACACCATAATTTTTAAAGAACATGATAAAGACATTTTATGTTCTAATAAAATATGACTGAGTAGTGATTTTGTTAGGAATTCAGATATTTGGAACAGGATGAAATTGTGGGGGGGGGGGGGATTCAATTTTAAAAATTAGATTTTTCAGCGACCTAAATCCATGACTTTCCATGATTTTTTTTTACAAAATAGTAAAAATCATGACAAATTTTGTTCAATACAGAAATTCATAACTTTCCATGAATTTTCATGACTTTCCAGGTGCGTGGATTCCATGTTTATAGTTACAGAGGCATAAAAAAAGAACAAGAAATAGTAACAATCATTCTTCTGCACAAACTTATTTTATACACACTTACAATTTCATTATGAATATATCTATCGTTAACAATTAAAGACTTTTCAAAAGAAGGTGTGTATAAATTTAAAAACCAATGGAAACGTACAAATATTTTAATGTCATGCAAAATGCTTAAAATAGTCCCAAAATTGTAAAAAAATGAACAATTTTTCTTAAAAGTCCTAAAAATAGTTTAGAGATAACTCTCCTTTATAACAGCTTTGATGGCTTAGTCTTGGTCCTCAGGACCACAAATATCCATGTGTAAAGTCAATGTATCTCTTACAATTTTAAGAATTGCAAACATACATCGAAAATAAAATGTACAAAAAGGAGAAAATTAGCAAATATGCTAATAATACAAATAGATAAATAAATAGAATACTAATACAAATAGTCTGACCAAAAATAGAATTTTTGCTGAAATCTAAATATGGAAAATATATTATGTATTAATAATTACTAAATACATAATATAAATTTTTTAATTTTTTTGATAAAAATTGTGATGAAATTCTTAAGTTACAAATACTATTTTTGCACAGAAAATAAAGCGATATAATTGATCAACTTTTAAAATGATACTGTGCTGTGAAACGACACTCTAAAAAGTTTGTTACGATCAAACAGCATAAAAAAAATATTAAAAAATTTTAAAAAACAATTCAGTCAAAAAACCAAGGTAGTAAAGGAAGAAGGCTTTATAATGTTAAACACATAATATACTTTGAAATTAATTTTAACATTAATTGATATAAATAAGTATAATAACTTTAAATCTTTACAACACTTAAATTTGTAAATTTTATTATAATAATTGTGTATAGAAATTGATAGTCTTCTTCAAGTTTATTTAATATGTTAAAAAGTAATATAAAATGGTATTAAAATGTAAAATTGCCTTTTATTCTGATAAAAAATTTCCTGTAGCAAAAGGTCAAGTTAATTAATCTATTCTACAATGGACACCAATTGATGAGATAATGAATAAAATAAAGAAAAAAAAGCTTTGGAAGTTAATATTACCATGCCAAGATGGTGCATTCTTGTCATTCGAGTATCCAGATCTTTTGAGGTAGGAGAACTACCGAGAACATATTCAACCATTTTAACACCAAGTCCCCCAGTGTCTGCAGAAAAATGCATATTTATTAAACACAAAAGAAAATATAGTTTTTCTTAAAACTAATCAAATTTTCACGGATTTTCCACACTAATACACTAGAATTTCCAGAACCATTTATTTTTCAATTATTTTTTAAATTTGCCACTCAGTTCAAAATAAGATGATACAAATCAACCACATAAATTAAAGCTAATTATAAAAAGCTTTAACAGTAATCAGCTTATCCCACTTTCAAAGAGAGAGAAAAATATTTCCAAATAAAACTGAAGAATTAAATTTTTTAAAATGTTACGAAGTCAAACACAATAATTATAATATTATGAATACTAAAGTGATATTTGTGAAGCATTTAATTTCATTTTGTAAATAAATGTATTTTAATAAAGTTTTCCTAAAATTATTTTATTAATTGTATCATTCATTTTTCTTAAAACATATGATGCAGAAATACTTCTTTTAAGGAATACTTTATTTACATGCAAACAATTTTGACAGTTTTTCCTTGAGGTATAGGTATTTTAAGGTATTAAGGTATTTTAAGTTTTCCAAAAAACAGCCTGATTTCCAAAAATCATCCTGATTAAAACTTTATACTGATAAAAAAGAAATGAGAAAAACATAAAAATTCTAAAGAATGACTTGTGAAACCTTGCCGGCGTGATACCTCACATATAATAAATGTTTTAATTTTGCTACTTTCTTCTACAAGATGCAAGGATCAAATTATCTATTATGTGACAAACCCACATAAAATAAATCATCTTAATATTCCTTTTTCCATTAAAACTTAACCACTAATCACAGATTCAAACCTTTACAAATTTGATGACTGCATCAATATTGATAACAATAATTGATATCCTTCTCAAATATAAAAACTAATAAGAATCAAACTGAAGTTTTCTTCAGTAACAGAAAGAGTAAAAAATTATTAGTTGCAACCTTATTTTTATTTTTCAACTAAAACATAGCACTACATTTTAGAAATAAAGTTTTATTGGCATAATACTTATTAACCAGGGATGTAACGAATAGCAAAAATTTTTTTTCATTAATATTTTTTATATATAAATAAGTTTAGTCATTGTTGAAAATTAATCAAAACTTAGTAGTTATATTATTGGTATAGGGTAACAATGAAAAAAACAATAATAGTTATTCATTAGAAATAGTTGTAAAGTTGGAAAAAAAATTAAGAAAAATATTAAAAAAAATAATCTTAATTCTAAAAACAAAGCTCAATTGCTAAAAATATCTTGCAAAAAAAATATATATATCTATAAAACGTTTAAAGAAATATAGTGTATCAGCAATGCTTTTAAAAATTCTGCACAGCTATAAAAATGTTCATAAAAGCAAAATATTATATACAAAAGCCAAACATAAATAAAAATAGATCTTAAGTAGACGCTATACCACGGGAGAAACTTTTCATGTCTTCCAATAACTAATTTTTCAAGAAAAAGTCTAATAGAAACCCTCTTAATTGCAACAAGACATAAGACATAATAACAAGACATTCATCAATAAAGATTAAAACACTTAATTATACAATTTAATTACCTGATGCACTATTGTGTCCAGTACTCCAAGCAGCGTCCCGCCATTGGTCACCAAATAAGATTCCTTTACTCTCATCTTGTTTTGTGTCTTCAACACCCCACAATTTTTTTGCAGCCGGTGAATACTGTAAAGAAAATTCTTGTCAATAAAATATAATCACATATACATATAGATCAACATAGCTATTAAAACCTTTATTTTGTTACATCCAGGAGATGATACAAATAATTCTTACCAAGTTTTAAATAAAATTTCTTAAAAGAATTCTTTTTACAAGTAATTAACTTTTGGGTGAAAGCAAGGCTCTAAAAAACTTGGAAATTTTAACCCTCCCCGAGGACGGCTTGTCCAACAATGTACCCGTCCTCCTTTTAAACTAACCCGTCACTTCTAAATAAATAAAAATATAATTTTCTCTTATTTATTACAAACATTTATCATATAAATTGCACAATGAATTAGTAGTTATTAGGATTACAAATACTAGGATAACATTATACAGTTATAAAAGAAATACTAGGTTACTAATAGCAACCTAGTATTTATTTTATGAAATAATTTATTTCTTATATGAAATAATTTAAATGACAAAGGTCAAGTTATCTGGAATGTCAATTTATCCGAGGGTACTGCGTTTTTTAAATGAATCAAATATGACGTTTGCCAGTTCCACAATCAATCTAATGATTTACAGAGGTTTGTGCTCAGAAATTTGAAACGGGTTTTCCATTTAGGTAGATGTTCATAATTGCGTTTAACGCTTCATGTTAAGATCAATACGTAATGTGTATTTTTGTAAGTTCATTAACCGCTGCAGTACTCCCAGACAGAGAAAACATCAATTCCACCAAGCGCAGTATGTTGCTGTATTTCTAGATTAGAGGGTCATTATAGAAGTGAGGCGATGGACTCTTGTAAGATAACAAAAGTTAAAAATGTATCACGAACTTTAACGGGAAAATGGCCGTCCGTGCGGACATCGGATTCGAGAAATTTGTTGTCCGGGGGAACTTTTGATCGGCGATGACGGGCAGTTTTTTGAGCCCTGGGTGAAAAATTAAGTTAAACAGCAAGTTGGTTAACTGACAGTTTAAAAAGATGAATCTAAGACAAATTCTTGGCATTTCCAAACATATTTAAATATCACTCAATAAACTCTTTAAATAAGTTCTTCAAAACTAAGTGATCCGATTGAACCACTAAATTTTCATTGCTCATGTGAACCCTACTTTTTACTAGAAGCCCAGATCGCTATTTAAAATATGAATTTCTAATTTCTTTACCCAACTATAAATTCACACATTCATAAGTATTCTATCTATTTATAGATAAAACAAAGAATGTCAAGAGAAAAAAAAAAAAGGGGGGGGGGGTGCTTAGCCATATTTTTTAACAAAAAATAAGCCCTTTTTAAACACTCAAAAAATAATTATAAGCACTTTAAAAAAAATTAATTTCCAAAGATCATAATAAAATAACTAGTTTCTGAAAAAGAACATTTCTTGATCATATTAGTTATCATAATAACAATTTTAAACATATTCAATATAGAGTGGCTCATTCTATTTTTTTTATTAATAATTACTTTACTTAATTATGAAGAAAAAAACAAAATTATAATTAATTTAAAGGTTGGTTGAATAAAAGTTATTTATAAGAGCATATTCAACAAAAAATTAACAAGATTTATATTATCGATCATACCGAATTCATAAAGACATGTAAAAAATTGAGCAAACTTTTACATTCATATATAAATTACTGAATGGCCCATTTATTATTATCAGGGTTGGAGTTTTTGCCAGGAAAGTGGCAAAAACCTGGTTAAAACCGGCAAAAACCAAATTATTTAAATTGCTGATTAAATATTATTACAAAATACTTGAAGCAAATTTAAATCAATCACAAGGAATAATAATTTTGATACATTACATGAAAAAATTATTTTTAAAATATTAATAACTAATATAAGGGTAATAATTTTTAAAGGATTGAAAGTTTTTGACCTCTTTTCATTTTAGAATCCTTAAATAAATGTTTTTTTAATAAATTGTATTTTTTTTTACTTCTTCATAATAACTTTTGGTATGTATTATTTTAAATATCACTCTTACACTATATTTAAAGAGAGACATAAGAAGGCTAAGATGGATGTTTTATTAAGATAGATTTTGATAATCATCTAATTTCTCAATATTACTTCAAAATGCAAACAAAACCACACAATTTAAATTCTTGTGAAATTTCCAGTGAATTTTGGGAATTAATGTCTCATTTACACTCATGTCCTTCTAGTAGTACTGCCATTGAAAGAGTGTTTTTGAATTTTTCATTTCTACATTCTAAAATTCGGAATAAGTTGACTCTAAATAATGTTTCAAAACTAGTGTTCTGTTATGCTATGTTGAGACAGCACAAATTGTATTGTGATGATTAATAAAGTATTGAATTTGGGCAAATTTAAAAAATTGCATTGATAATTGAATATTTTAATTAACTACACATGTTGATAGATATTTTATGTTTTAAATTATAGTTACATTAATTTAAAATAAGTTCATTTCACTGGAAAAAAGAGAATAATCACTAATTTTCCGATCAATAATGTTTTAAGCTACTAAAATGATATATTAATAGATTATTATTTAGTTATGGAATAATAATTTTGTTAATTTTTTTTAAATTATATATATTTATAAGAAGTATATATTTCAATTTAAGGAATAATTTTGTATCAAAAATGTGTTTTTGTCCTCTCATTTTGGAAAATCTAGGTTTTTGCCACTTAGCTTGGCAAAAACCTGTTTTTGCAAGGACGGTTTTTACCATGGTTTTTTCCACCAGCAGCAAAATCTTGCCAACCCTGATTATTTGTTACTTGGTACAGTATTTATTTAATGAAATAATTAAAAAAATTTAAATAATTTTGAAATGTAAATACAATAAGTATTGAAGCAACATTTTTGTCAGAAGAAATTATTAATGGTCACTACACTCATAATATTTACCATATCTGAGATAATTTTATTTTTTTAAATCAATTATTTTTAAAATTAAATCATTAAGAGATGAATTAAAGTTTCTTTAGAATGACAAATCTGAACAACATAAGATTTTTTGCTGCATTTAAAACAGTGAAGCCATTTACTTCATACTTTTTTTAAATCTTGCTTGCCTCAAAATATTATTGTCTTTTCATAAACAACTTAAAAGAACTAAAAATTTTAAAAGTAATAATGCAATATTAAGTGAAAAGATTTATCAAGTACAATCCAAGTTTAAAAAAAATGTTATAAAAATAGTGGATGGTCCCTCAGGAAAAAAAATCATATAATTAAAAATATCAGTATCTTTATTAAATTAAATGAATAAAAAAGAGATGGAAATTTTGTGGAAATGAAGCTTTATGGTTCTTTACTGCTCTGGGAAACCACATGAAAATATGAAAATAATGAATTATCCCTAAGGCAAGTTCAAGAACTATTGCATTAATCTATAAAGAGAAGAACATTAGCTTGCCAGTGACAAAGACAGTGGCACTTCGGCAACGATGAAATTAACAAAAGAAAAAAATTTTCTTTTACTATTAAGGAAAACTAATTTTTGGCAATTAGTTGATCCTTGTGATCAGCAAAATTTAGAGAGATTGTTCCGTTTGATTCCAGGGGTGGAAAATGAGAATTTCCTGTCAAATGCAGCAGAGCCGCACATGAGAGTGCAAGGATCCTTCCCTTCTCGCCGAATACAGAGCAGTATATGCACATGCAAACCCGGAAGTATTTTATCTAACAAATAACATGATTGGTGCTAGTGAATTGCAAAAATGTTGAACAGAACAATGTGAAAACCACACTTTTTGCATAATTCGTGGCAAAAATCAACATAAAAAAGAAAGAATTTCTAATTTTAGAAAAGGGGAAATTAAGCACTTTTTAAAAACGCTATGCACCCTGAAGTAAAAAAAAAAAAATTTAAAAAGAGTTATATTTGAACAGTAGAAGTCTTTAATTAGGACTAATTTAGTACACCTATATCAATGAAAAGCAATGATGTAATATGTTAATCAGAATAATTTTTATTTCATTTCCTTGAGTTACTAATGACAAAGAGAAAGATTTTTTTTATACAAATTATATTGAAAGTTTGGTTATAATTTTGAATGCACACATTATTTTTTTTAAAATAGATTTACTAGTTCCTTGGAATAGATATTTTTTTGCCAGCCTTCTACAATTTTTGATGTGTGATAATGTGCAAGTGGAATCCCTATACAAAAATATTACCATTGCCAACAAAAAATTTTTATAAGTTGAAATCAAGCAAAAATAAGATAAATAATGAAGAATGTATAATATTGAAAGGTTAAATTAAAATAAGCATATCGCTGGTTCAAAACTAAAACTACACATCTGCAAATGTATTATGCTTGCAGATGTGTCGTTTTAGTTTTGAAGCAGCGATATGACAGTTCTGCAAAAACACAGAATTAAAAGTCAAATTAAAAAAAAAAAAATTCATTACTTGCAAAGATTAAAATACTTTTAATTTCATTATTATTATAAAATCATACTTCTAAAGAAGGATGTCCTGTCTCTAAAGCTAATGCTTGAAAGTCACTCTCCAATTCAGAGTTGTCACTGCCACGTACCTAAACAAACATTTAAAAAAATAACATTATCTACACTGAATTACTAGGGATAATATAATAATAAATAAAATTAGATTAGTTCTGCAAAAGGTACATGCTCTTCTCAAAAAGAAATTTGAAACTTAATTAGATTGTCACTTCCATAACCATAAAAAAGCATTAATGAAGAAAAATAATATTTGCAGTCACACTTTTAACACTTATAGAATCAAAAAAATAAAATCCTATAAAAAAAGAGTGAAGGTTTCATGATTTGAGATAAAAATTTCCTCACAATAAAATTATTAAGAAAATTTACTGTGGGTTTTATTTTGTAAAAGTCAATACTAAGTTGTGCAATAAAGTCTATCCCAAGGTTACTGAAATAAGATTCCTTAAATTTTTGGGTAAGGTACATCCATTTTGAATCAATTTATATGCAAAAGAGCATCATAGAATAACAAATATAGGCAGAGAATTTCAAAAACCTTCAAAATTCTAAAATTATTGAGAATTCATAAAATTTCTAAAGCAGACTAATTTTAGAATTTCAAAAACATTCAAAATTCTAAAATTAATTATTATACAAATAAAAAGACCTATTTTTATTTAATTAGATTTTTAAAACTAAAGTTTTATTCTTAATTTTATATCTTAATTATTAATTCTATTTAATTCTTTCATTTCTTAATTTTATATCTTACAAGGGTGGTTAGTTTTAATAACAAAAACCTGCTTTTTTTCAGCAAACATTAGCTAACATCTACTCATTTAGAGGCAATAACTGGTAGAAACATTTAACAAAAAACACAAATTCTTAGAAATAAAATTGAATATTTAAAAAAAATAGTTATAAAAAAGATATTAAGGCACACCTAAAAAAACACCCTTTAAAATAAAGGGGAATAACCTGTAGCTCGGAAGCCAAAGGAGTCCCTCAAATATTAAATGGGCAATCCCCTGACCTCCTACCAAAAAATATTTGGATAAAACTACATAAACAGTTTTAAAACTGTTTTAGAGAATCTAATTTCAAGTAACTTTGAAAGAAAAGAAAAAACTTAAAAACTCCAAAATATCCTGTTCTTTTTTCTTTCTTTTTTTTTCTTCCCCTTTTTTTATAAATGAAAATATTGTTTTAAACACAATTTAATTAAAGGATTTTCTTTTTACTTTTTTTTTTTTTTTTTTGCCCAAACTATGTTAAAAAAAATTTAACAATGGATTTATAGAATGAAAAGTATAAGTAGTTTATTTACAACAGTAAGTAAAAAATAATTCAGTTTATTACCTACAAAAAAAGTTTGAAATCCACATTGATTTTATTAAAGTAAATTAGTAAATTATTATTATTATTATTATTTTTTTTTTTTAATTATAAGAAACTTCAGTTGAATATAATTTGTCCCAGTTTTTAAGTTTCAAATTCTCAGTTTTGTTTCAAATTGATAAAGATCTTATTGCACTAAAGAATATTCAATCATCAATTAATGAAAAAAAAAAACTAGTTTTGCAGCCCATAAATACCCATTAATATTTAAAACTCCTCGCGATTGAAATGGCATTTGTAATATTAGAGTAAATGTATGCAAGTTTCTAATTCATGGCAAAACTGTTGGTTTAAACTTAAGCGAAATACTTAAAATTATGCAAAATCCAGAGGACAAAATGCAAAGAACAGAAGAGGATTGATCCCAAAACAAACTCATATCGTACCCCTTCGTTGTAACTTATTTTGTCTAATTATTTATTCATTACCTCTTTGGTCACCTTTTCTTAACCCTTGGGAAAAATAGAAAAAAAAAACGTGACATCGCCCCCCAATTTGAATTGAAAGTTTTTCATCCCTTTTGGAATACATGCAACCTAATGTTAACTTTTATTTCAACTAATAATTACTTATAAAACTTGTTTATTTGATTATTGAATTTATAAACAAGCCTTTTTAAAAATAAAAATGCATAATTGTTTACATATTTTATTTTATTTATTTAGTAACTGGAGTGCGTTCACGGAAAAGACTTTTCACTGAAAGTGAACAAATATGCTGCCAGAATCTTAATCAGGTTTGCCCCTTTTAGGATTTTCTCTGCATTTCTTTGTTTTTACAGAATTGTGCTAAAAATTAACAAGTTTAAAATCAAATCTTTCTCCGTTTTCTTAAAATGTGATTTTTCTTTCTGACGCTATTTTACAGGAGTCAAAAGTCAAAATTAAATTTTCAACTAAAATATGTGTAGGCAGTTTTAATATCGCCCAAATTAAGTATTCATAATCATTCCAAACATTATAACTTACTTTTTGGGCCGACGAGAGTACAATATAGTGAAAAATATGTTTAAAAAAATTTTTTTTAAATGTAACTTTTAAATTTATATTTCAGAAATATATATAGGATTTTCACCTTACTGTTGCATTTTTATCAAGAGTAATTAGTCTGAAATTATAGTACAATTTTTCAATTTGTTGAATTAGTTAATACTCTTGACAAACTTATAGTTTATATCTTATCATTTGACATTTTACAATGTTTGGACTCACTTTCGAAATTGATCTCCAAAAAGTTCCACGAGGTATTAAGCTAAACTTTATCTTGTTGTCTTCTTTCGAAAAAACCTGCCCCATTTTGCCCATATTGCAAAGATGGACTAAATGTATCGAAAAACAAAAATTATGTTTTTTTTTCATTTTTTCGCGTTATTTCGTAATTAATCCGCGCTATTTTGTAATATTATTTCGGAAATATAATTTGCTTTTCATTTTTAATATAAAATTACGAAAATTATTATATTTTCATTGCTATATTTAATTTTTTAAACGAACTATATATTATTATTATTTTTTTTGCTCGCCATATTTCAGCCGCCATTTTGTTTGTTTTTTTCTTTTGGAATTTTTAGTGTATTTCAAAATTTTAACTATGAATTCAATTTACTGCACATGAAAACCCCAAAATTTTGAAACAAATTTTATCGAAATACTAATTTTGGCCACGAAACCTTGGATGCTGGCCCACTGTGCGTTGTTATGAGTCAGATCTAACAAACAATAAAAGATAACAAACATTCGCCTTTTGTTTAGCGTCAAGCCAAACACGCGTTTGACACCGCCAAGTGACGTATTGCGCTGAACGGACTAAAAGAACTTTTTATATTTGGCAACAAATTCAAATATATGAGCATCGTGCTTTTTTTTTTATCTCTAAATTGACGTAATAGGGGTTATGTTTTCTGTCGCTTCTGAAGGAATAATAAATTGACGCAAATATCTTAGATAGCAGTGAATGCTAATACAAGTCTGTTTTGAAACATTTAAAAATATGACACAATTTTATTCTTTTTTTTAAACATGTAACCGCCAAACTGAACTTAAAAGCTCAGCAGAAGATTAGATTAGTTCAAAGATTATGCGTGGTTAAAATTTTATCAGTTTTTCATTGCTATTAATAATTCGAAGTAGCGAAAATAATTTAAAAGAAATAAAATTCTAAAAAACTGAGTTTTTTAAGTAGACTGAAAAAGTAGAAATCTTATTTTTATGACGCAAAACGTACTAAGCGCATTACTTTCGAAAGAAGCGAAAGGGGGGGGGGGAACTTACGAAAGTGATGTCCTTACATTAGTTTCGCTTTTGTTATGACAGTTATAGAATTATTTCCCTCTTTTTCATCCACTTGAAAAACATAATTAGAATTTTATTTTATTATTTTTTTCCTAATTTTTGTTTTATTTTGTTTATGTCGAAAAATATCCAAACTTTGATTCCCGATAAAAGGAAATAATCTCGATAAAAGGAATAAATTTTGATTGAAATATAAAAGAAACTGTTAAAACTCAAATTCTAATTGTGATAATGTAGAACTTCAAAATCTGAGTTCTCTAGATAATCGGAATTTCGATTGACGGTAATTTTCTTTTTTCAATAATATCTCGATAAATTCCACTTGTTTGAGATCAGAAAACGATTGAAACGTGCATTACATCAAACATAGAACTCTAATAGATCTGAGTGATCTAGGTAGTCGAAATTTCGATGGATGGTAATTTTTTCCGGGCGATAATACCGCATATAAACTCAGGACGCAATTAAAAAAATATAAAAAAATCGAAAAAATTGGTCAAAGTTTCGATTAAAAAATGTCATCGTCACAAACACGAAAGCGAGTTAACAAAAAGGTGATTATAAAAGCTTAAACGCTAAATATCTGTCATTTTTATTACTATTTGAAGAAAGAAAACGGCAGCATGTTTTGCTGATTATATTGATAACATTATTTGCTTCCTTTATGTTCGAAAGAGGATTATATCACAGTCTTATCCTTCAAAAATTACTCGATGGAAAAACAAATACCACAACAGAAGTAAGCGGCGGGTAGAAAGTAGACTTCCCTTATTTCTCTTCACCAATTAGGACATTGCTTTCACAAACGAGTAGCCGTGAAAGTGAAATACTTGATTCGGGTTTTAAGTGTTAGGCAAGATGCAAGCACGATTCCGCAGAACGCTTTGTGAAGCGGAACTTCCATCAGGAAAAATGATCGCTACATCCATCACACCTTGCGGCAAAAAAATAAAATAAATAAATAAATAATATTCTCCTTCCGGGAGAGACGAGAAGGAACTTGGAATTTGCAACTTTCCCTTTTGTTAACCATTATTTGCAAATTACTCTATTAGAGAAAACAATAAGTCGAAGAAATAAATTACCAAAACGATTAAGAGATAACAATAAATTTTAAAAAACAATAATAATAAATAATGCTAAACATGCAGTTTAAAACAGGGTTAGCAAATTTTTGCCCATGTGTCACGTCAAAAACTGAGTCCAAAACGAACGTTAGAAAAAAAACAAAAAAATCTTTCTGTAATAAAATAAGTACTCTTACAAACGAGATTGATAAAGAAATCAGGATTTACAACTTTCCCTCTTATTAAACATTATTTGCAAATTACGCTATAAGCGAAAATAATATGTTGAAGGGAAAAAATTATTGCGAAAGAAACAACAAAACTAAATCAAATTAACGCTAAATAAACAGTTTAAAGCAAAATTGTCTAGTTAATGACGGTTTCGACCCTAGATAAAACTATCACGTCAAAAACTTAAAAATAAATTTAATTTTTTTAATTATATGTTTCATACTTTAATTTACACATTGCACATAGTATTTCAGATAAAATGTTATGAACTACTTTATAAAATTTGGAAGAAAAAAAAACTTTTTATTAAATAAAATAAGCTTAAAATATAAACTATTTACGAAAATGCTAATAAAAGATCTGCTGGAAGCATTAAAATTTGCTTTAATTAAGACATTCTAATATAATAACAGAAAATGAATTTTAAACATTCAATTAACTTTTAACAATCATCATTACAATAATATAAAGAAGGCAAGGTAAAGTAATATAAAACTAAATTTATAAGTGCAATAACTAGAAGTGCAGGTTATTTAGATTAAAAAGTTTTCTTATTTTATTATATTAAAATTAATATCTTTTAGGCAATTCTATTTATAAATTAATCCATTGTTAAAATTTGAATTTTATGCAATTGTTCGACTTTGAAATTCACTTTAAAAAAAATGCAAATAACAACAAAATTTTATACAATTTCCATTTTAATATGAAAACTAACAGCACTAAATCTTTGGTTTCATTGTATTTATTAATTAACTAGTTAAAGAAGCTTTCTTATAAAACTTAAAAAGATCCTAAATAAAAGTACCTCTAATATAAATGTGAAGAAAAAAACATTTTCTTCTGCTCAAAACTGTAATTTCTGATTTAATATAATCATTTTCTATTATAAATTAGTAAACAATTAAATCATACATTAATAAACATTTATATTCAACAAATGTTCAAATACACTATTAAAAAAATTCAAATAGGTTCTTATGGAAGATTCATCTAAATGGGAAATTAATACTACTAATACCAATATTTTTCATATAATATAGATCATGAAATTAAAAAATATCTAACAACTTTTTTCACAATATTTAATTTTAGCTTCTTTTTTAATTTAAAATGCTTCCCATAATCTGAAAAAAGTGTTTAAAGTATGTTAAATAAAACTGACACTACTCAGGCCCATTTTTTCTCACAATTTTAATGAAACTTAGAGGAGTTACTAAATATTAATCGCAATATTAAATATTATTAAATATATTAGTATCAAGGTTAAAAAGTTTTTATGACAATTTTCAATTTTACATTAAAAATCTTTGTTATTAATTTAATACAATTTACAAAACTATTCTATGACTTTCTTCATAATCAAACTGAAATAACTGATTTAGGCATGACATATTTTGCACTAGTGCGGAGTTTTAATTCAAAGAAACGTTGGTGAAAAGGGGGAAACTTAGGGAGAGAAATGTGATCCCCAGAGGGCATGCAAAATCAGAAATCTAATGTTGAAAACTATTTTAAATAATTTAATAGGGTAGTTAAATAAATACAACATTAGAAATAGGGAAATTTTTTGATAATGTTTAGCCATGATATTTATTTAAAGGTAATAAAATCATAATAAATAAAATACAAATAAGTAGAAAAATATGATGTGTAATTACTCTATTACTAAATTTGCTTTCAACTTATGAGTAAATGCAATAATATATTTTTATTATTTGGGTTTGCAGGCCTACTATTTTTATAAGTAGACTGAATAACAGTTGCAAACAAAACAAATATTTCATTACAAATGACACATTAATTACAAATGTTATTACTAATTTACACATCATTGAAGATTAATATCCTAATAAAGCACAAGTTAAAACCAAGCTGTTATGATTTAAATTAATTTTTAGAAGATAGTTTTTATTTAAGAAAAAAAATTTCACTTTAAACTAAGTTTTTACTAGAAAGTGTGTTTTTTACAAATTAGCTTAATGAATTCAATTCTTAATTAAGTTCGGTTAAAGTTCTCTTACCATCCCGCTAACCATGGAAGGTGTTTATGAATTTTTTTTACATGAGCAATGCTAGTACCCATTAGCTTCACAGAAAAAGTTGTTCATTGATGCCAATTTACCGCTTGTTGTTTGATCTAGAAGTTGCTTCATATTTTGCTGGTTTAAATAAAATAACAAGGATCCAGAGATAGTTTCGTAACATTAGGGACAGCTAAACCAGTGTTCTCCCTAAGCATCATTTTTCAGAATAAAAATTTTAAGTGACTTCAAATTTTGAAGTACAGAATCAATGATTTTGTATGCGAAAAGCAGAAAACTCAAAAATTTTTGATCCAAACAGAAAAAAGAATGCTGTTTGATTTTTTCAAAGTTTCTTTATTTTTCTACATGCCGCTTCATTAAAGCACAATTATCTAAACATAAAGTCTGAATTAAAATTCAACATTTTATATGGTGAAATGTACTAATGAGTGGTAAGTTTAGTTTTATTTCTAAGATACATAGTTTTAGTATAATAAAAGGATAGATATTATATTAATAATTCTATAAATAAATATTTAACCTTGACCAGTTATACTTAATATAAGATGAGCAGTCATTCCTACGAAAGAGCAAAAAATTATTCAACGGTTTAGAATTCATTCTGCTGACTCTTTTGTTTTTTTCCAATGATATAGTTTGTCTAAAATAAGAACTCCCCTAGATATTCGCCTGGACCAAAGGTAGTGACTATGGTAACGAGGTATGACTTTTTCAAGTAGGGGTGTGGGGGTCACTGTTTTGGAATGGTTTCAGCTCGGGTCGGCGAGAGAAAGGGAATCTCTTTCTTCGGTCTGTTGTGTTAGTCCTAGAGTGACCCACCCTCCCTAAGATGCACCATTCTTGTTTCCATAGCACCAGACGGCCTCAGACTTTGTGACGGGAGGAGTTCTTAGCTTAGACAAACTATACCAAAAATTTTAAAATACATATCATAAAAATAGAAAAAGAGCTCAGAAATAAAAACAAGAATATAAAAATTTATATTTTATGCTATTATTTTTGCAGTAATTAAATATATCTACACATAATTTTCTAGTCAATCATTTACAAAAACAATAAACCTGAATAATTGTCATTAGCTAATGCTTTAAACTAAAATAGGTTCTAGCTTTAATAAGCAATAAACTTAAGTGAAA
The DNA here is from genome assembly GCA_949128135.1 of Parasteatoda lunata. Classification (NCBI taxonomy): domain Eukaryota; kingdom Metazoa; phylum Arthropoda; class Arachnida; order Araneae; family Theridiidae; genus Parasteatoda; species Parasteatoda lunata. The sequence goes on from OX421977.1 coordinate 13,479,339, forward strand.
TTATACAGACCAAAATTTCTTTTTACCGAACAAGTGCTACAGCATTAACAAAAAAAAGTGTTTGTTTTTTTTAAATATTCTTTTCCTTTTTTCCTCAAAAACGGCAAAGATTTAATTCTTAACATCCTAAAGTTTTGACTTAACAATTCTTACATTAAGTTTCAGAACTCATCTATACAAAATGCATTTTTTATCTAAAATAATTGGAATTCGTATATTTTCTCTAATCTGAAGCTTTAAAAAAAAATCTGAGCACACAGCTATATAAATTATTAACTTAACAAGCTTAAAAGAAATATATAGTAACAAGACCAACCTCTAAAACAGAGTCATCGCCAAGGGCCCATCTTGACTGTTTCGCATAATTTTGAAAATCGGGGTCAGTCTGCGGACGCTGAAAAAAATAGCCCACCATGGCATCATCCTGTGACCGGGTGGCTATATGTCTCACAGACTGAACCCCACTCATCTCGGGATGGCCGTTGGTCAGCACTTCATGTGGTCGGTCAGGCCAAACCACTTCATTCATGCTAAAAAAGAAAACAAGCATCAGTAATGATGATATATTATAACTTGCATGAGTACAAACTATTCTCAAGTGTCATCCCATAGTATTTGACTCGTGGTATTTCATACTTTAAACAAATTTTATTAGTATTAACAAAATGTTTGCTGTTTATGTGATTGCATCAGTACTAACAGAATATCTACCTTACTTAAGAAATAACTAAGTATTATCTCAAATTTATACTTGCAAACATAGGAAGTCAACGAAGCAAATTAATGCTAATTTATTAAATTTTAAACAATTTAAATGATAGGTGAAACTATTTTCAAATTTAATACTTATTTGGTTAAAGTTAAACTAATTGAAGTCACCAAAACTTAAAATATAAAAAAATGGTCTCTTTAAATAATGAGAAAACTAAAATAGTTCCATTAAATTTTTCATTTCATTTAATCTATTTAATGAATCTAAATAAATTCACAAGCCTACAGAAAATAAGAGCTTTGAAAAAAATAGTATACATTAAAAGAAAATTTAAAATGAACTTCTAGAACTTCTAATCAAAAATCTAATAAATTCTACTTTTATATTATTGTCAATTTATATTAGTATTTATACATTAACATATTCAAATAAATAATCCCAAGAAACTGAAGCAGTAATATAAAACCAGATTAAAAACTTCATTGGCTTCAAAAATATATAAATTGGAAATAACAGTCAACATGTTTCAAGCGTTTTAAAATAGAGTGATATAAAAAGTTAATAGACGTTAGCAAAAGTGATATAAAAATTTTTAAAAAACATAATGTTGATTACGTAATATGAAAAAATAAAGGAGAGAAACACACTAGAAAAACTACAGGCTTTTTCCTATTTGTATATTTTTGAAGCAAATGAAGTTTTTAATTAGCTAATAGTATTAGCATAGTCTCAATTATAAATTAGTATTTATATTTAAGTATATAATCAGTCAAACTCAGCTATTGCCAGCTTTGATTTAACAAGATTACTAACAAATATTTCCTTTTAAGCTGTTATAAATTTAATTAGTTTAAAATAAAACTGAAGGAATACAGCATCATAAATTTTTTTTCAATTTTATGATGGTATCTATAAGTTCCCATAACTTTTTCGGAAAAATATTGTGTGCAAGACAAAATTTTTATATTTTTTTTAATCAAGTCACTAAGTAAAAGGCCATCATATAGGCATTTAAACTGTATTGGCTATAAAATAAGTATTTTTTTTTTTTTGTTGCAATTTTTACTCTTTTTGCCATTTTTTTCTTTTTCAAAAAAAGTGAAGGCTCAATATAGTGAACCTTATCTTCCAATAGAAAATGGACATTGTAAAGAGAGGACCTCGTATCATAGTACACAAAAACACCATAAACATTTACTCATAACTGAAAAACATTTACTCATAACTTTGAAAAAAAAATTCCATACTTTATTATTAAGTGGGATACTGAAGAATTATTCATAATAAAAAAAAAAATTTACATTATAGGGAAAAAAATATATTTTAAAAAAAATGTCTAAAAAAATTTGTTTCAAAAAATATGCAGGTTCCAGGCAGTATTATTTAATAAATATACATTCGAATAATTGTAAAATCCTCATTATTAATTGAAAAATAAACCACCCAAGGGGACTAATGTAACACAAAAAAGTGAAATAAATTTTGAAACAATTTTGTTTCTATTGTAGAGAAATTTACGAAGATTGTGGACATGATAAAAATTGTCAATGGTGCCACAAGCTAGGTTGTGTCCCCCGTTTGTCCTTCAAAGAAAATTCAAGATGTTTAACAATTAATGTGTGGTACATTTAAATTTTATTGAGCGGTACTATATAATAGAGAACATTTAACATCAAATAAATAGTCAATTAAAAGTTCATTGAAACTTTTACAAACACAAATGGAAAATCCATAAAGGCTATTTGATTTGAAAATGCAAACATTTTTAACACTTATTGTCAAACAACATTTTTATCTTAAATAATTTTCAATGAGAATAAAAAAAAATAATCAAATTTTAGGCATTACATCATAATCATTGGTTCAGTTAATAGGAATAGCAAAAGGGACTTGTGTATCAGTAAGACCACAGAGTGTTGAATTGAATGCATTTAAAAATATTGTGAAAATTTGATAAATAAATAAATCAAATTTAATCCATTTTTAATTAATTTTCCCAACTTAAAATAAGACTAAATAATTCAACAAGAAAACTTATTTAACTTCAAAAAGGGTAGACAGGCAAGACACATGTGTTACACCATGATGGCACAACAATATTTAGTTATTTCTATCACAAAATAATTGGGTTCATCACAAGGGTAGGTTTTCGATATCAAAAACAGGTTTCTGGCATAACAGAAGTTAAAACAGGTCATAACTGTCAAAAACCTATACATGCAGCAAAGCTAATTTTTAAGCATTACCAAAACAACAGCCTATTTATATGATTTTCAAGTGGTTTTGCCAAATAATACTTTTTGCCCCCAAATTTGGCAACTTTTTTAAATTAAGAATAATTATAATATAGCATTTTTACTAAATAACAATAAATTCAATAAATATTCACTATTATCATTTAACAAAATTCACAGAGGGCTGCATTTTAATATACTTTTCTAAGATGGATAATATGTAAATTTATACAAGAGAACATATGCTATAACCACTATCAGTACCTTAACCGTTAACTATAAAAAAAAAAGAGTAGAAATATAATTCCGTAGTTCTTAGTGCTAAAAAATATTAAGATATAAATAGGCAAAAAATAGCTTACGATAAAATTTTAAACAACAAGAATGCAAAGTTTTACTCAAAAACATGTATGGCAAGTTTCAATATATACAATGCAAACAGTTATAATAAAAACCATTATTCTTTTTTCATTTGGTACAAGATATTTGCGAAAGAAATTTCCTTTTTTATGTATTCAAAATTGCAACAATAATTATCGAATACATATAGGTGGAATATCACATTTTCTTTTAGTTTTCAAATATATAAATAATATTAACTGTGCCTTTAATGGATAAATAAAAATACATATGTAGAAAAACAAATAAAAGATGGTTATGAAAAAAAAATGTTCAGAACTAATGCATGTTTATAAATGAGTCAAGTTGGTACTTCTTTTTATATTCAATACAAATTTTAGTTTTTTCAGAATATAAAATAAAAATTTTTCATTTTTCTTCCTATTTAATTATTCTTAATATATAAGAATCTGTATTTGTTTGTTACTTTTGCTTTGAACAATATTATAAACAACAAGTATTTTATGAGAACTATTCTATGACAGATCATTACATATCATAATTTAAAGAATGCTAAGATTAGGTTTCCAAGCATAGGTAGGATAATAAAATCATAAAATTTTTTAAGGTATATTAAAAACATTAGCCCATAAATTTATACAAGACATGTTATGACTAACCAACTAATTAATCATCGTAATCTACAGAGCAAGAAAAATGTAATTTGGACAATGGGCTTCTTTAACGACGTAGGATTTTTTGATATTCCACCTAAAAGGGGGCAAATTAAGGACAGAAAAGTCTCCTAATTTTGTTAGGTTACCTCAAGCATTAAAAAGCTGTGTTAAATAATTGAGTACTTGCAACTTAAGAAGCATGATTAGGCCGGAGAGAGGGACAAACTCGAATGGTATAACTCGTAGCCAACACCTACGTTTTTTTTTATTTATTTAATTGTACGTTTGAAATCTATTTGGCACCTTGGCCACTGTATTTGGCGCGACAGATCACGATACGGAAATATCCACTTTAGGACCAACCATGTGATATAATTCACATGCTTTTACCAAGCGGTTTAATATTACAGTAATGAGCCTTGGTTTAGCATAACGCTGAATCAATATTTAGGTTAAATTTAATTAGATATCTATAAGCAGCGTCATGAGTCTGTCAGTCCCAAATGTCTTCTGAATCATAGCAGAAATGAATATTGAAATTTACCCGTGATAACACTGCTTGCCAGGGTTGCAAAAAACCCACCTACCCACTCTAAAAAACCTACCCTAAAGTGGGTTTTTCTAAGATTGATTTCTTTTTTATCCTCTGTTATATTATAGAGCTATTCTATTGAAATATATATGTAGTCTAGCCTAAAAAAAATTTACCTATAGTGAAAAAACTAATTGTGTTGGAGACTGGAGAGTAGTCACCTTCCTGGCTAGGTTTGTCTGTATGGCCATTGATTATTCAGTGCCATTGAATTGCTTTCTATTCAAATAAAAAATTTTCCTCAAATATTTTTTAAGATTAAAATATGAATAAAAAGTAATCCTGTGTTAAAATAAGTTTCAAATGTGTGATGTATGTGAGTACATATAACATTTTGTATCGGGATGCCAGAAGAAACTTTTTTCAGACTTATGCATCAATTTATTTTTTTTTTTTTTTTTTTTTTTTTATAACCGTCGTTGAACAGCCGACCCAACTTAATGGGTTTACGGCTACCAATGTTCAACTCCGTAGCCTTGTAATTTTGAACCCAATCCAGAAGACAAGGGAACTCCTGGATCGAGTATTGGGAGAAATTTGCCTTCGTGGAGGACTTTTTGATGGAGCTAACCCGCATTTGCGTTACATGGAGAGGAAGACCACGAGAACCTCCCACGGTTAGCCTGACGGCAAGGGGACTCTAACCCATGATCCGTCTACCACTGAGGATATTTCACGTCAGCACTGTGGTCAGTGCAAGCCGGATGCGGAATTCGTATCGACTGGGATTCGAACCCGGTTCGCCTCATTGTTAGGCGAACGCTCTATCCCCTGAGCCATCGCGGCTCGCATCAATTTATTTGTATTTTGTATTAATTAAGTCAATTTATAAAATTAAATTTAATTATTAATATTAAAATAAGCTTTTTTAACCCACTGATGGTTCTGCACGTAAAAAGTTGCATTTTAAACTGCAGTCTTCTCTGCATAGCAAAACCGGTTTTTCCACGTTAATGGATAGGGGAATAGTGTATAGGGGAGAAACATTCTCTCAATTTTGCCCATTTCTTTAACCGCCAGTGGGTTAAAGTATAGTAAGGTACTTATCTCTGCCCTCTTTTTTGAAGAAAAAAAACCCATTAAACAAAACCCACCCGGGTTGGGTTTTTTGCAACCCTGCTGCATGCAGGTCATTCAGCATTAAATATTTCATTAGTTATACGTTAAGTATTTAGACTCGTTTTGTTAGGTTGTCTGAAGTAATAAGTATTAAGAATTAATTTAAATTCATTTTCATAAATTGACTTAATTTAAGTAGTCTTAATTATTTAGTTATATGTTTGGCTCTAGAAAATTTAAACAAAAACAGTGCAATGTGCAACATACTATTATGCTATTTAATGATGATGAAGAAGCTTGCCTTCGAGCAATAGTGTGTACATTTTACAATACTTAAGTTATAGTTCGAGAGGTACTTATAAATTGAAGTACTCCTGTGTGCAACAGATAGTATGTATATATATATATATATAAATATGTATATGCAAATTTATAACTGAAAATAATTCTTTAACAAATTTATAAATAAACAAAATAAAATCAAAAATAAAATGCATACTACAGTTTTTATATTATTGTAGTAGAAAGTGTTCTCCCTAAACGTTTCTAGAATGGTAGCTTGAGCTGCATGCCCTTAGATCCCTATACATGCATCCTCCTTGACTGTAATGTGAAAATAAGTCCCCACCCCTTAAAAACACTGCCTTTTTATTTTATTTATTCTAGAAAAAAAATTTTCTTAACTACCTGTTTTTTTTTTCATTTCATCCCATCATTTTAATTAATTTAAGATTTTTAATTTAAGATTAAGATTATTCTTATGTTGTCTAGTTATAATAGTTACAGCTCACATGATATTCAGCCTGAGACATTCACATGAAATTTGTATATTTTTAGGAAAAGGTATACTTTTTTTTCAAGATACCAAAAAAAAAAAAAAAAAGGATTTGAAGTCTAATAATGACCAGTACAATTGTTTAGCAATAATTATAAGCTAAAACACATAAAGTTTAACATAGTCAGGGGTCTGTTTAGAAGAAATTTGGGTCCGTTAACGAACCCTTCACAAAATATCTTTTCATAAAAACGGACCCTTCACAAAATAATTTATCTTTTAAACGGACTCTTCACAAATTTGTTTATCTTCATTATTGTTTTGTTAATCAAATAAACCCTTCCCAGGAAGGGGGGGGGAGGAAGAAAGACAGATGAAAACAAACTAAATTTTGTCTCTGGCAGACGCTTTTTCCTTTATTTGTCCGAAATAAATATTCTGTGTTCAGCAGTATAGGCTAACTACCAAATATTTGTATGTTGCATTGCTAATTTAGTAGCTGCAATTGCTGTTTATTTTTTAAAATTTAATTTTTTTATTATAACTTTACAGTGTTGAGCATAATCTTGCATTCATTTACAATTTAAGAACTCCTTGAAAAAGTTTTTTTGCAATAACGAACCCTATTTGCACAAATTCACAAAAACGGACCCTGGTTGAAAGAATGTGACTCAACGTTTATTTTATATTCACAAATTACGAGTAATTTTTTCACAATTTTACAAAAACAGACCTTCACAAAATGTCTGGACAGACAAAATGTCTGGATAGTACAAAAAAGTTATGTTTCCCTTCACTATTTGAAAAAATAACTTTTTTTTATTTTACTTTTACACAAAATGATAAAATCTATTTGCCTATTATAATGTTTTATTTTTAAATGAATTATGTCTCACATTTTCCTAAATAAATATAAATATGTACTCTCACATCTAGTTAAATTATACATACTAATTTTTAGTTTACATATTCTATTTTTTAAAAAAATGAATTCACTATTTAGATGTATGTGAACTGGAAACACACACTGAAAAAATTAAAATATCAATTCAGAATAAATAAAATAATTCTGTAATAAAAGAATCCTTCTCAGAATAAATAAATAACTATTATCAATATTTATTTCCTTGGAATATTTCAAACTGGTAAAATTTTTATTAGTTACTTTTTCTGAAAGGAGAGATATATTAATGAATTTTTTGGTAATTTTAAATGTTACCATTATTTTTGTTTAAATCTGTAACTTTTATTTAAAAATGCACCTTTAAATGTTTATTTTCTCATAACTTTAAGCTTGCAATACATATTATATATATATATATATATATATATATATATATATATATATATATATATATATATATATATATATATAACATATTTGGAGAAAATTATACAGAGATAGATTTTTTAGCTTATTTTTAGGTTTTAATACTAAACAAAATTCAAATTATAATGTTAATTTATAACTAAAATTGTTTGAGCTTAAAAATAAAAAAACATGATAATAATGGGTAAAGATTTGATTATCTTCTAGTAATTTAACTTTTGAACGGGAAGTTACATATTACTATGTTTATAATATGTATGAAAATTAATAAAATTTTCATTATAATTATTAGAATTTTTAAAGTTTTCTTTTTATTAGAGTGTTTTTTAAAGTTAATTCCAGCAGATCTTTCGTTAGCATGCATACATTAATTAATATTAAGTAAATATATGTACTTGAAGGATTTTTATATTATGTAATAGGATGTATTATGTATGTAATGTACTATGTAGACGGTTATATGTTTGTAAGTTAATGAGCATTCACCCCCTTAAGCCCTTTTCTTCTCAACATATGTTAAATTGTATTAGGAAATTAGTATGTATTATTTTATAGACCAGCAATGTGCTTTTTAGAACATGAATAACAACATTTGAACCAATAAAATGTTAGGTTTTTGACGTGATAGCTGGAGAGAGACAATAAAAACAAACATGTCAAAACACTTACTAATCTTAATTTTTCATAATATTAATACTAATACCCAACACATTTCTACCTTAGATAACAGTTTTCAAAACTAATTTTAAAAAAAACTACTTCAGAATGAAATGAGTATCCAGTTCTTGACTTAGACGAGCTTTTTATTACTTAAAAATAAGTTGAATCTATGTATCTTCCTTTAATAAAATGAGTTAAAAAAGATCTTATTAAAAATATATATATATAAAACGATTTAACAATAATTGCATTTTTGCAAAAGATAAAAATACATGAAACCTGAATTGGAAAATTAAAGAGCGTCAATTAGAAATATTTTAGTTAATAAGTCTAGTGAAAAATTGACATGTAAGTAAAATTGACATTGGGTGTAAGTGTTCCCTGCCGCGAGAATACTTAAGCCCGAAGATAAACTTTCAACTTATGTCACATATTTTCCAATTAAATTTAATTTATATTTAACTCATACTTTACTCGAATAATTCTCCCCACCATAACAATGCTCTAATTTGTTGTTGCCATACTTCCCCCTCCTCCCGTTTGACTCCCCTAAATGTATTTGTACTTGGTTCACCCCACATAAAATCTCAAGATACGTTAAATAAAAAGAAAAAATCTACATAAAATAACTTGAATCTAATATACGCATTAATAAATTAAGGCCTGATTTTTTTTTTTTTTTTTAATGAAAGGCATTAAATAAAAATTACGAAACAATGAAAAAAAAAAAAACAATGTCTGAATTTATATATCATATATAGTATCAAAATATTTAATTAAATGGAAGCAAATATTAATATCAAGACTTTAATGTTTAGAAAATAAAGCTAATTAATTCATCATTTAATAAAAGCTTTTTGTGGAGCAAAGTAAGTCACTTCACTAGGTACATAGTGAAAGCGAATGAATATCATTCTAAGCGATCTGAAAACACGCGGTTGTTAAAGAGAATCCCGATATATGCATCCGCCATTGTTAGAATGAAGTATATAAGGAGGAAATAAAAGCTTCTTTTATTTCATAAGAGTATATTTATATATAAATGATTCTTATGATTAATAAACTATATTCAACCTACCATGATGGAGTGGATTTCATGGCCAGAAAATTTAATAGCTTTCTCTTATTCAGCACGCGACATATTGGAACACCGACGAATCATGGGATTGAAAAAACTGCACGGCAAAGTGTATAATCCCAGGAAAGTGAATTTGCTTTCGTTCAGCATTTCATATTTGGTATTTCAGTTTAATTTTTACATAATATTATCTCTTTCACTTGCCAAATTTCAGTGAAATGGGTACCTAGCTTTTATTTACAATTAGTTTTCGAATGTAAAATCACTTTCACTCTTCACCTTACAATCCGTTGTTTACCATCGCCTGTAGGGTTGCCACAACTAGTCTTAGAGACGAGTTGGGAAGAGAAAATGCGGCGGAACGATGACTACCGCCAATAAAAATTTTCTCAACACCCCTGAACCACAAAAAAATTCGCAGTTTTTATGCATGCACAATTTGAACTTCTTTCCATTTTATTATACCCAAACACCTTTTTCCATTCAATATGTAAAAGCATAGATTGTTATTTTTCATTTTACATTATTTGGAAACATCAAATAAAATTAATATTTTTAACTCCATTTCATTAAATAAAAAACATTGTAATAAAACGATTATAATGAAAACTATAAAAAGAGAAGTTTCATGAAGTAATTGAGAACAGGAGGTTAAATAAGAATAACATTAAAATAACAGCTATTAAGTGTTAAAAAATTATATTCGATTAATTATTTTAACGTCCTCATTCAACTAACTTAATTCCCTGACGATTATATTTTCCAGAATTTTAATCTTTTCAAAATCGTTTTCCAAGCATAAATTTAACGTAAGTTTTATAAAAATATATAATTAAATTAAAGAAACCTTTTCGGGTTGTATGTTTTCAAAAATTTTGTTAAATGTAAGAAATCAGAATGATTTAAAGCAACACTATTCATTTTATTTTCATTATAATAAAATTTAGGAAGAATTTTAGTCTCTTAATTAAATTTCATCTAGCCCCAACATGACATTTAATTAAGAGAAGAGGAAGAATTGAACTCATTACAAACGTTTAGTTTGTTTTAAAAATGTAACATCATCAGCATTATATCAATTTGCATTGTTAATAGAAAAAAACGTCATTTAAACTTTTTTTTATCCTTTTAATTTACATTTCAAAATACATATGCATTTTAATTTTATAAAACAAATTTAAAATATGTATGAAAAAAATTGTGGAAAAATTTTGTTTAATTTTTAAGGAAGTGCAAAATGATTCATTTTTAAAAAAAAAAAAAGTTTCCCCCGTTTTTAACTTAGTTAAATTTAAATCGACAATAATTCGTGAAATTTTGTTTTATTTGTCTGAAATATTAAGAAAGGCTTTTTAAAATTTCTAATTATTGAGGGAACATCGACCGTTCTCCAAGCCAACGACGCGCCCATGTTGAGACACTTAACGTAAATAAATTCAAACTTCAATTTTATTAAAGGGGGGGGGTTAGAAAACAGGAATCATCAACAAAAGTTTATGAGAAAAACAGGAGTAATAAAGAATGCTATTCACTGGGGAAAAAATTTTTTGGGGTTTATGAGAAACGCGTCAAATATCACCAAGAACCAATCTAAATAAATAATATTATAAAATTTAAAAAAAAAAAACTCTTTAACATTCTCCGTCCGTCCCCTAAGGAGCAATCCGAAACGAAAACTAGATACACGTACGCAGGCAAAATCGCCAAATATAGTAACCAAACACTAACCGCACGTCTGTTGTAAGGCCAACGCCCTGTGTTTTGCACCTCTGCGAAGCGAGGTAGTCGCGTTTCAGGTGAAGCTTTCTACAAGGTTGACGCGAGCAGAGGCTTGTTTTAAAACCTTTGGAGTGGCAGACAATATTTTTAAGTAATCAGTTGTGTTTGATAAAACACGTTATTATTTAAGTTTTAAAAAATCTATATTTAATTTTCAAAAAGATAAGTAATCAAAATAGAAGCTTGAAATTATATCTATGTAAAATATGTCCCAAAAAAAATGTTAAAACATTACTTTAAAAATTGTACAAATAGCTTCTTATATAAAAAATTTTTGAAACTAAATTAGTATCAAATGCCTATTCCCTTAAAGTTGAAAAAGCAGTTCCATGTCTACTTTTTATTTTAGGAACTCAATTTATTTAGTAGCAATCTAACAATAGATAAAATGCTGAGTTTAAAATCACAAGAGCTGGAAATGGCTCTGCTGTACAAGATTCAAACAATATTATGTACTCCAACTAACGAAATTAAACAGTCCATATAAATTAAGTTTGACGCAAAAACTAAGGCGAAATGTCAAGACAATTTGGAATTAACTATATTTCCAATAAAATCAATTCAAAATGTACATTTTTTTTTGTAATAAAATTCATACATTTATAAAATTATTGTGATAAAGAAATTGTTATGACAAATTAATAATTACCAAAAAAAAAAACATTTCATTTCTAACAAAACAATATCATTAAATTGTTCTTAAGATCCAAATAATATGCTAAATTTAAATATTTTTGAAAAAGCTTTAAACGCCAACTTATTATTTGGAAGGTTTAAATAGCCCTAAAAGTCAGTGAATGTAAAAAAAATTTTTTTCATAAATTAATAGATCAGGGGTCTGTCCATGTTTTTCTGAGAGGTACCTATTTTGTGAAAATTTAGTCATAATTTGTGAAAATTAAAACCAGCACAAAAATATGATAAAAATATGGATTTTTCGTTTCTTACGAGATACAAAATAAAAATTTTAAGAAAAAATATTGTGAAACTAACGTTTTTCCTAAAGTTGAATTTGGAAAGGTACCGCTAAACGGTAGTAAAATTGGTCTGGACAAACCCCTGTAAATCAGCATTTTATACTTATAAAAATATTATACTGTAAGTTGAATGGGATTATTATTAAAATTTATGGGAAAATGAATTGGAAAAATTATTAAGGACATAAATAGAATATTTCCATTACAAAAAAAAAACTTTTTTCCCCTTTCATTGTCCCAGCTCCTAGAAATTTTGCATTTTTGTAATCCCTGCATGCATGTCATAGCAGCCAACATCTCTTTCAAAAAGTTTTTACTAGTGGTAGTGAAATTAAAATTACTTTGGTAACCGTGAGAAAATCTCTTTAAAATTATATCAGCCAACACCCTAAGTCCATATCAAATGGTTACCAACTATTCTATAATTATAATTTCATAGCCGCCAACTCTACTGGATTTTCCAGTAGACTACTCGATTTTGACAGTTTCTCCTGGTTCACTGGTTTAATAAAAATTCTCTTGGTTTTTGTACATTTTTGAAAATTCTCTAAAATTAAATAAGTTTCCTAAAAAAAATGCATAATAAAATAAAATTTTTACACAGATTATTGCTTGTTTGAATATATTTAAATAAGTGTTACTAATGCATAATGAAGCGAGCCTCATTAATAAAAATCAGTTTTTGTTCTAAAATGTTGAGTTTATTTTCATTAACTCCCTTTTTAATTAATTAAAAAAAATATTTTTACTATCTTTTATGAATTAAATGTCTATTGCTATTCAAAATTATGAGTAACCACAATAACATCTCATTCATTTAATGTTAATCATAACAGAAAAATATTGCAGTTTTTTCTATTTTGATGACTAAAAATTTCAAAAATTCCGTATGTGTGTAAAATATTTAGTACATTTTGCAACAATTATCATAAAATTTATATTATTTCGTAAATCTACTGGGGTTTTTTTCTTACCCACGTTGGCAGCAATGCATTTTAATTATTTACATATAATAGTCAAAATAATTTTAAATCAAAATTTAAAAATCAAAAATGAAATTCTAAAGCATTAATGTTGCTACCACTTCAAATATAAAAATAAAATCCTCCCAGAAAAATCAAAAGAGTTGGCAGCTACGAAACATAGGTTAAGGAGTTATACATTAATCTATGAAAAGACCTTATATCAAATGAGCAATCATTAAAACGTTTTTCCACAAAGGGTGGAACAATATTGATTTAATTAGCTTAGAAAAGCTGATAAAGTGGATTGAGAAAATTATTAGTCTCATTTTTCAAGCCTATTTAAATTATAATTTTTTAATTTATACCCAACTATGCAAGAACCCTTATGCCTACCAGTAGTTCCATTAATTAATTTAATTCTATTAGATCTATCATATAAAATAAACATGAAACAATGCCTTACTTGTCTGTTAAAACGTCAGACCTGTAAATAAGTAAACGTTGTAAAATCTTTATGATTTTTGAAGTGTTAGTCCCATTAACTCTGATTTTGTTTCATTTGATTCAGTGTAAAAAAATTATATAAAAGACAGACCTTTGTCTACATCGTAATAGTTTGATTTATCCCAGAGTCCACCACACCAGAACACCTAAAATAGGCACTTTTCTTCATACATTCAAGCCAAATTTTTTTTTAAAAAATCTTATTTTTTACGAGACTGAAACAATAAAAACCATATTTGAAATCAGCTCACCAAACAATATTTATATAAATCAGTCATTACATTGCAATCATTTTTTGTAACTCAAATTTTTCAGGTCTGATAATCTACTGTTTCAGAGATCTCAGAGTTTAGCACTTTAAGAGTTTAGTACTTTTAGAATTTAGTTAATTACGAAATAATAGGTTATGAATTAAAAAATAAAAACGCATAAGTCTTTGTAGTAGAGATTTAAAAATATTATTAAATAATTTGATAAAAATAATGTTAAGATTAACATTGAAAAACTTTAATGTTGATAAATAAAGTTTTAAAATCATGAATTGCCATAACCTGTTAATACTTCACTGCATTGAAGATTTACTCATAGACATAGATAAAGTAACATTGTCAAAACAACTAAGAAAGTAACATTTTCATAACAATCTGCTTGATCCCAAAATCAAAAACAAAAATTTATAAAAAGTCCTGCTCAGCATTTTAAAGAGTTTAAGTGCCACATTCACTGAAGAACAGACAGTACTAAGACTCATTGGTACCAAAATACAACAAATCAAACCCTTGGGATTCTTTCATGATTATGTCAACACTAACTTATCACATCTGTATTCATATCAGTCAGTGCCACTTTCTGTCATTATTCAATATGGTGCAAGTTACATATTTAGGAATTTTTGCAAAATTCATGGTAAAATCATGCAAATAAAAATGGAAAAATGGGCCTTAATATTTTTTAATAATTCAAGACATTTTTAAAAGATTAATTTAAAGAAAAGTGTCCCATATTATTTGCAGCTTGCAATTTTCAAACATTTTTAAAAGATTGTCATTTGATGTAAATATATGACCAACACTAATATTTATTTAAGTTTTGAACTTAAAATTTGAATAATGCACAAGAGTAAATAAATGTTTATATTTTATAAAATATTATGCAATAAAAAAATTAAAAAACTTTTTCAAGCTACAACCCAATTACTGAAAGAAAATGATTTAAATATTATATAAAATAGTAATTTTAGTAAAAAAAATTTCAAGTGTTGAGAGGCTAACTTTAATATACATGTAGAATACAAAAAAAAAAAAAAAAACACCCTGGATAATTAATGATGATCTAAAACGAAATATGCAAAATGTAAAATTAACTTTAGAGGGGTCCAAATTTAGGATCGCTCCTCAGATCAAACTATGGGGTCCATAATTTGGAGGTCAAAAATTCAAATTTGTCAAAAAATTGGTATGCTTATTCAAAGGAAATATATTTTTGTGCCAGATTTCGTAACCTAAAATATTGTCTGCCCTAATTAATTAGCATATTTGAGATCACCCCCTCAAACCATTGAGTCCTTAGTATGTGAAGATCCGATCAAAAGTTATTCAGAATCGTCCTTTTTCTTTTGCACACTGTACAAGTTGACATTTTTTATACATAATAATGCAGGAAATTTTAAATGCAAAAAAATAAAATAAACACTTCTAAAAAGGAAAAATAAATAATAAACTAGTCTTAAAATAGATGTTATTTAATACTCTAAAAATGAATTTATAAATTATATTCTAATATAAGTTATTATATACTACAATTTCTCAGCCAAATTATAGAAATGTACTACATTTAAATAAATAAATTTACTTATTATGAAAGAAATATTTAGAAAATAACAAAACAGTATGCATTTAAAACATAACATTAAAGCCAGGGATCTGTCCAGACATTTTGTGAAAGGTCCTGTTTATGTAAAATTGTTTTTGTAAACTCGTAATTTGTGAAAAAAATATAAGCGTTAAGTTGCATTCTTTCAACCAGGGTCCTGTTTTGTGAATTTGTGCAATGGGCGCAGCACCCTGCTGCCCTTTTAGTCAAAAGAATCCACCCTGTTGCCCCTGATGTAATAGACTTCATACCCTTTTTGCCCTTTCTTTCCTCAACCCTTCTTTATTTTTCCCCAAACACTGCAATGGATTTCTTAAACTTTTATCATTTTCAACTCTTTTTATTTAGTTGGTCATTGCTGTCAATACATAGATTTATATGGGAGAGGAAAAATAGCCATCACACACCCTTGTTGCACTTGTCTTTGAAAGTTTGCAGTTACTTCCACTATCATTAAATCATAATTACTATTAATCATTTTAATTATTAAATCATTACTACAGACATTTAAAAACATACATTTATTATTTTATTAATATATGCATGCATTTTAAATAAATTACTAAGCTAATTAGCTCATTAACTCAATATATATGTTAATTTATTAATAAAAATTAGTAATTAATATGATTGCTTTGCTACTTTTAGAAAAGTAAAAAAATTTCTTTTACTAATTGACAATGTTTTTTAATAAAACATGTAAATTGTTGCCTTTTTTGAATAATAATGCCCTTTTTTTAAACTTTTGCACCCTGCCCTTTTTTCTGCTTAGAATGAGCTCTGTACTTGAATATAAAGAAATGTATGTCTAAAAATATAAAATTATGTTTCAGAATAAATATAGAATATGAAAAATAGAATGCAAATAACAGAAAATTATAAAATTGTTATTAATCCAAATGAACAAAATGAGAAGGAATTGTCTACTTTTTTTAAATTATCTACTTTTTTTGGAATAGTTTTTTTTTTTTTTTTTTCTTTTTTGCATAGAGCTTCACAATCACAAAAAAATTAGAAAAACCCTGTTTAAAACTCATTATTACAAACCAGTTATAATTATTTACCAGTTTATTGGATATAATGGATATTCAGGAAATTTATTGAACAGGAATTTCAAACATTATAAAATAAATGATACTAGAATAATCTCAAGCTTGTTTTCAACTGCAAATTCAACTTTCATATTAATTACTTTTAATTGGGACTAACTATTTTTTTTTTAAAAAATGAGCATGACTAGATGGATGATAAAACAAAGGCTTATTTTGTTTTATAAATTCTTACTCATAGAATTAAATTCAATAACAGCTATGTTTTATCAAACATGATCACTCTTCTTTGTTTTCACCCTCTTTGATGATCTCACAGAAGTAGACTGATCATAATACATCCTTCCCAGTAGATTATGAAAGCCAAGTATCACTGCCTATGGTTAGTGAGCTGATGAGTGTCCACTTTGATTAGCCTACTAAGGGATCGAACAAACGATACTCATTAAACTGTTCTACTATAAATAGCTAGACATTTCTCTCACAGGTTAACAGGCTATTAAAATGCGATTTGCAGAGGATCAAAATTGTGATTGCCTGTCTTAGGATCCAGACTGTCACAAATAGCCCATTAAGCAGCTCTAGTGAGACGTAAATAAAGTACTTTTACTATTACAGGGGATGGATTTTTATGTCAAACACTGGTTTTTAACATAACACATCAAAAACATGTCAAATAGTTTCCAAAACAGTCATTAACTGTTGAAATCTGACAAAAACTATCAAAAACCTTTGGGCAAGTTTCTTAGCCATTGGTGGTATTTTTCTTAGATATTAAATCAAACACAATACTTTTATTATATACAACTATAATTATGATACATATACATAACATATAACATTTATAAAAAATAAAGCCAAAATTACTATTAATTGTTTTTTTTTTACAAACATGATACTCGTAATATTTTAAGCTCAATATTATTTGCCATATTATAACTATTCAGTTTATATTACAGGTAATAACTATGAGTGAATTATTATCAATCTAAATATTGTTTTTTATTCTCTTAATATGCCATAATTTAAGACATATTTTCTAGATTAAGTAAAACTAAACTGTTCACCAATACTCGTCTGAGCTCAACTTAAACAATTTATTTTTGATTCGCAATATTTAATGCCATTACTTTGTATGCGAAAGAGCAGAATATGTTTGATCGTGCGATTGTTTTGGAGGAAATTCAGGCAGCCATGGGGAAATTTTCCATCTAAAAAAATTCCCACAAAATTTTTTAGTACAGTGAAACCTGCCTAGTTGACCACCCTTCTCTTCTAAGTTGGACACCTGCATAAGTTGACCTCAATTATCAATAACGGAATTTTTCCTATATAATATAAAGAAGCATAACCTTTGTAACTTGACCACTTGTCTTACAAGGTTGCAAAAAACCCACCTAACCAGTAAAACCCGGGCAGGTTTTACTGGGTAAAACCCACTCTGAAAAACCCACCTTAAAGTGGGTTTTAATGGGTGTTTCTAAGATTGATTTCTTTTTTATCCTCTGTTATATTAAAGAGCTATTCTATTGAAATATATATGTAGTCTAGCCTAAAAACAATTTACCTATAGTGAAAAAACTAATTGTGTTGGAGACTGGAGAGTCACCTTGCAGGCTAGGTTTAACTGTATGGCCATTGATTATTCCGCGCCATTGAATCCCTTTCTATGCCAATAAAAAAATTTCCTCAAATATTTTTTAAGATTAAAATATAAATAAAAAGTAATCCTGTGTTAAAATAAGTTTCAAATGTGTGATGTATGTGAGTACATATAACATTTTGTAACTGGATGCCAGAAGAAACTTTTTTCAGACTTTTGCATCAATTTATTTGTATTAATTATTAATTAAGTCAATTTTTAAAATTAAACATAATTATTATTATTAAAATAAGCTTTTTTAAAGTAAGGTATTTATCCCTGCCCTCTTTTTTGAAAAAAAAAACCCCATTAAAATATGAAAAACCCAGAAAAGCCCAATAAAACCCAGCCGGGTTGGGTTTTTCTAGAAAAACCCGGGTTTTTTGCAACCCTGACTTGTCTATCTTATATGTTGACCACTGAAATAAGTCAATTTTGTCTAGAAGTATTATGAAATTCTATTCTAAAACCTTCATAAGTTGACCAAAAAAAAAAAATTCAGAAAATTTTCTGTCATTTTGCAATGTATGTTAAAATTTCACTTGTTTGGTGAGATAGTGTAAAAAGCTAATCTAAACCGTTTTGTGAGTTGACCATCTTGGGAAACTGTAGGCGTTCAGCTTTTGACCATTTCTTTCATTCAAAACATTGAGCTGATGTAAAGTCTAAACAGCGCCAAACAACAATGAGTGAATATTTTTGTAACAAATAGGTTTGTAAGTGTAGTAATAACAGAATAAATTTTAAAGTATTCAAATAATTTTGTTCTGTTCAAGTTTTCAAATTACATATTTTCGTGCTCTGATATTTTAAGAAATTATTTTTATTAAATACTTCACATGCATAACTAGTGAAATAATTTTTTTTAAAAAAGTTAGTTAAATATTAGAATTAGATGTAACAAATTAAAGTTCATTCATGTTTAAACACATTTCTTAAGATATTCATTTGGCTATTTGCTAAATAAAATTTTTAAGTCAAGTAAAAAACACTTTTAAATATATAGCAACATGATATGAAAACGAAAAAGTAAACAATGACCCACCCCTTCTATAAGTTGCCCACTTGTCTAAGTTGACCACTAAAACAGTGCACCACTAGTGGTCAACTTACACAAGTTTTATTGTAATAAAAAATGTGCTACTTTCCAACATTTTTCCTTGATAAAAAACATTATATGTCAATTTGTGTGTTTATTACTTTGAATTCCTTTAGCTTGTGAGAGGAACATAAATTTAATTTAATAAATTAATATTTCAATATATTTTTATTTTTATTATTTTTAACATATATGCTTGTTTATTCAAGAACTGTGTAAAATTAAATTAATTTTTTCACAAATAAACTTCACTTTCCAAAATTATTTTTAAAAAATGTTATTGTGCTAATAAAAAGAAAAGCTCTAATAGTTTAGGGAAGTTTCAATCTAAAGAAAACTTTATTCTAAGAAAATATTAGACTTAGAGGATTTTTTGCACTCTTGCTTATACATACATAAATATTAATCATATTTATATTACATTCCCTGATAAGTAAACTTATCATAATCTACAAAAAATATAAACATTTGTTTATATCAGTTAATTTTTCAGTCAATTAAAAGGTTTAATCTGGTTACTATCAATATTTAGTTTAGTTACTAATAGATTAAATTTCTTAATTACATGTTATTTTATTTTATTATAATAGTTTTAGTCTAAGCAGCTCTGCATCAATCAAAAGAATAGTTTTCAATTTTGTTCGTATTCATACAAAACTGAAAAATGAACTTTGAGTAGAGAGGGCTTCAAGACTTTGTAATCGCATGCTTCGCTGACAGGAGAAGTTAAAATGGGAATAAATGAAAATTAAATTGTTTTAAATATAATGATATAATGAATTAGATGATGGTTAAGTGTTTATGCATGTTATAGCATTATTGCTTTTGCATTTTTATTTTTAATAATTAAAAAACTTATGAATTGGATAAATTGCAATTTTACACATTTTTATTTACTATTATTTTCATTTACATACATTTTATTTACATTTCTATTTTCCACGCTTAACTTAGAAATTTGACAGTAATTGCCAAAACAAAAAGAGAGTTTAATGTTAGAATAATTCAAGAACATAATTGATTGATGACTTGTAATTTTATATGTATATTTATTTATATGTATATTTATTTATAAATACTTTATATTTATAATAGCTAATAATGATCCTTATACCAAAGTTTATGGTTTTTCACTATTGTCTAAAACTATGTCAAAAGGGGATTTTGACATGACAATTAAAACCATGGTTAAAACCATCAATTGGCAAAAACTTGCCAACCCTGAAAACTACCCTTTTTGATGCTGTTTACAAGCCCATTCCAGCTCCTCAGATTGATTAAATTGATTATTTGTAATGTCAAATATTACATTGTGTGAGCAAAGACATATAATAAAATAAGAATGGAAACACAAAAAGTCACTAAAACGTAGAATTTTATAAAATAATTCTAATCTTAACCCCTTACCAGCCGAGTAAAATTCACTCCCCAGTGCCACCGTTTTTCGCTCAAGTGCGCTTTCTTACGTGGTGTTTTGGTGGGGGGAAATGATGCACGCTTTACAATTTTAAAACAGTTTACTTTCACTCGACAAGAAAAAAGGGAAAAAAGAAAATACAAAACCTAAATTAAAAAATAAAAATTTAATATAAAAGATGTTAAAACTTAGCTGTTGTATGATAAATCCTGAAACATGGTTGGACACATAAACCAACATCACATTCATTGCACTGATAGCGGGATTCACGCCGAATTTTTTTTTCTTGAACAAACAGTACATTTTCGCGATGCATTTTTCTTTGCAGACGTTGATGGTACTATGTCCGGAAAATGTCTATCAGTAAGTCGTAAAGTACATTCAGTTTGTAACTTCTGACGTTTGGCGGGTCGTGGAGTATTCCTCTGAAATTTTTCTATAACATATTCAACCAAACTCATTCAGAAGTCGTAGTTATCCACGTTTGGAAGCTGCTTCTTTTGTAAAATAAAAGCATTCCAAATAGCCATATCTAACAGATGGCGAAATATGGTTACATAATTTCTCTTCTGCCTTTTGCGTGTTGTTGGATAGCATACTAGTGCCTGATCCGCTCTATCTACCCCACCCATCGTCAAGTTATAATCTATAACAACAGCTGGCTTCATAACTTTTTTTTCAGTTTCCGACAAGTTTGCTGTATGAATAGAGCTAAGAAGTGACACATACTTTTTGTCCCACCATCTCAATACGGTAATTTTGCGTCTTTGAAATGCAGCAATTTCGCCTTTCTTCAAAGTTAGTTTGTTAAAATTTTCAGGCAAATCACGTCTATTAGGACAAAGAGATCCATATACATCAGTTCTGCTTTGAATAAGCAGGTCTGCTAATTCTGGGAAGAGATAGAAATTGTCAGCAATGACGCAATAACCTTTTACCAAAAAGGGTTCAATAAGCGACATCACTGATTTTGTTGCGACGCCATACTTCTCATATTTTATGTCATACATTGTGCTTTTTCCTGTGTAAACGATGGTGTTATGAATATAACCTGACTCCGCTTCAGCAAGAACAAACAGTTTTACTCCAAAGCGAGCTCGTTTCAACGGAATATACTGTACCCATGACAGCCTACCTTTGAAAAGCATCAAGCTCTCATCAATGCTCAAATCCCTTTCAGGTGCATAAACACTGGAAAATTTCTCCATCAAGTCAGAAAAAACCGGCCATATTTTTCTGAGTTTTGGGGTTGGATGCGTTTCTTCATCGAAAGAGCTATTATCAGAAAAATGGAAAAACTTCATTATCAGCTGGAAACGATTTCTACTCATAAGTTTCCCAAAAATTGGAGTCTCAATCAATTGATTTTTTGACCAGTAAAGCGCTATTTCAGGTTTTACTGTTATTCTTTGTAAAATCAAAATACCTATGAAAACATACATTTCTTCTAAATTTGTTGGATACCACTTTTTCGTTCTTGATTTCTCTTTTCCAGGATGCATATTGATGAATTGGTCAGCAAAACGGTTAGTTTCAGTAACAATATGAAGAACAAGCTGTTCATAAAAAAATAATTCAAAAAAGGAAGTGGGTTTGAAACATCCGTAATATTTTTCTTTATTCCTGGTTGTCCCAAAAATGGAAAGCGTGGAGGTGGCGCTGGTAAATTTTTCATATCCAGTCGTGTCCACTGGCGGGCATCTTTCAGAGAATAATCACAATCAGAATCGTCTTCATCTGAAGAAATTTCATATTCTGACGAATCTGATCCTGAAGATGACGGAAAATAGTAATCTAACTCACTATCATCACTTTCAGACATATTCATCCAAAAAATAAAGCGCACCAAATACACACAGTAAACGAAAGCGAAAGAAGAATAAACCCGACCTTACTCAAACAAAAACACACAAGCAATAAATACGATCTCACTTTTTCCATTCCCCCTCTACCGAAATTAGTAATACATTTGTAAAGACTTTCAAGGTTATTTTACTGCATTCCGAAGGAGGGGGTGTAGTTCTATTTATAGCAGCGCAATGCAAAGCATCATACTTCGGGAAAGCGTATATATACGCCCGCAGCAGTTAATGCATCGTCTGGCCGAGGCGTATATATACGCCCGCGGTAGTTAAGGGGTTAATAACTGATTACTGTTACTAACAATTATCAGACCTCTTATTTTCCAGGTATGATATAGGAATTTTCTAGGATTTTTGTAAAAAATTGAGATTTTTCCTGCTTTTTAAATTAAAATAAAATTCCCTAGCAATTCCAGGCTTTCTCTGACCAACGAGAAGCCTATATTAATTTTAGCTTAATAACAAACTTTGTTGGAGGACTATTTATAGAAATTCAGAGCAAATCATGAAGTGTTCCAGTCTTCAAAGAGTTTCTGTAAGGTGCGTCAGTCTATTGTGCCAGCTGAAGCTTTTCTTGCAAGAAGCTGCAATCACTGGTAATATAGCACAAAAATTTTATAATCTCGTGCATATTCGGGAATCTCTCTAAACATTCTTTGTTGTTAAACTTTTCCAGGATTTGAGTCAATGTTACTGAAGTTATTTTGCCATCGTTTGTTTGTTTGTTTGTTTTTTTCCCCCAGAAGTTAGCACTATGCATCTAAGTGTGGTATTTAAAACTCATATATTTTAATACAATGGTATTGCTTTGAAAAGAGGAGGAAAACGTGCATTTTTAAACTATTAACTGATTGTAATTCTGATTGTAATTCTGTTTCAACTTTTTTGTATCTTACGAGATTTTTTTCAGGAAAAGACGAAGTGTTTATGTTTAAGGTGAACGATTATGAAGATTTTGTTTTATGACATTCTCTGCGCCACATTCGGAGTGAGACTTTTAAATGTCCTCTCTTACAGGAAACTGCTATCACTGATAAGCAAAGCACAAAAATGTTATAAACTGGCGCATATTAGGCAATCTGGCTGAACATTCTGTGTTGTTAAACTTTTCGAGCATCAGAGTCAATGTTAGTGAAGCTAACATTAACCTGAATTTTGTGTATACTGCCAACACAACATTTACTAGTTCATTAAAGAGATCTGGGTTTGAATACATAGAGAATTTCTTTAATTTCTCTATCCCAATAAACATCCCTTGAACATATATTTCTTCTTAAAAACACACAGAGATGTTAACACATCTGTTGACATGGATTGCAGTCTTTCCCTGATACACATCTTTGTATATTTAATTAATTTCCCCACATAAATTAAAAACTTTTGCTCCCCGTTCTTAATACTTGTCAACTGAAAACTCACTATTCTAGGGAAAATGTGGTAGTTAGATATGAAAAACAACATTTTATGCTCACTTCGCAGTCAAATATTTGGTCACTAATTGCTGGAGAGAGGAATTCACATTAAGGTCTAAAGCATAGATATAATTTAAAAATGTAAATTAAAAGAATAATAATATTTATGCAACTCGGATGAGAATATTTAAGAATGAGAATTCGGAAGCTTTAACATCAATAAAATTACATACTAAAGATTACAAATTTTCAATTTAAACATTTAATAAATATATTTTATATATTTCTTTATTAGCATTATTTCATGTTACTGTCAATGATCAAAAAATCATTTGGACAGCAACGTCTGGGTCACTAATTCAGAAACAGTGATTAAATAAATTAAAAGAAGAGAGTTTCTATTAAAAAACAATCGTTTATTTTTCCAATCACACTGCATAATTTTAAAGCAATCCGCCGTCATCAAATCAAATATTTGTACAATCAAATTCAATATAAGTACATCAAATATTTGTTGTTCTCGCTTTCAGAGCTATTGAAAGAAAAAATTTATTCGTGAATTTAAAAACACTCAGTCAGATATTCTGCAAAAGCGTAATTTCTTGACAAAGCAGACTTTTAAAGATGCAAATAATTAAGATATCAATATCTAAGGTTAGAGTCAAATAACAAAAATATCGTGCAAACAAATTTAGAAGAGTAAAAACAAAATGAAATATGACAGAACATTTAGTTCAACAAGGATCTGATTGGTTTAAAAAGAAAGGAATATCAATTTTTCTGATATTATAAAAAAACACTGCTTAACATGAAAATTTTTATACAAATTATCACAAGTAACATGACAATCAAAACCTAGGCTGTTAGTTAATCTGTCATACATTCACAATCTATACATTTGTTAACATTAATTTTATACAAAACAAATTAAGAATAACACTTAAGAATAAAACTAAGACTAATATGCTAGTCACACATATTTATAAGGAAAATATATATATGTACCTTTCAAATAAAAATGCAGTGGATTTAAGCAACCAGGTCTTCTATACACAACTCAAAAAAAATTCCGACAAGATTTATCTTTGTTGAAGCAATTCACTGAATATATTTACAATCCTAAAAATAAACAGAATCATTAAACATAAATGAAATAATTTTTAAGAACAGATAACAAGAAATAAAATTTTATTTAAGAATTATTTCATTTTCCTTAAAACCATATAAGTTAAACGATAACAATAAGAGTTATAAAAAAAATTGGTGCCCAAATTTTTTATTTTATCTCAATAGCATAATTACAATCATTCATCTAGATGCTTCATATAAATAAACAAATAACAGTTAAATTTGAAAATTTTCTTAATAGCGACGAAGCTCTGTATAATAAAACAGCAAATGTACTCGTGTACAAACTTTTTTTTAAAAAAATGAAATACGTTCATAAATTAATGATCACAATTTTATAAAATATACTAAGAGAGCAATTTAACAATCTAAGAGGACAAACTTAAAAGTATTTATTAATTTCGACATATGTTTTTAATTACATGGCTACAAACACATAAAAACCTACTTTCTCTGATAAAACATAGCTTTTATTCAACTTGGTATAAATGGTCCCAATAGTTTAGTGAGGAGAGTTAAAAGCTTAAGATTCATAATTGAAATTTTACTGTGTTTAGCATGTTTCACTAAAACTATGGAATTGTTTAAGCAAATTAAAACTTATTTTTTAAAAGATAATTTGTCAATATATATATATATATATATATACACACACACATACACAAATAAAATATTTTATTGGTTTTGTTTAATGACAAAAATGTTTTATGAATTGTTAATTCTACAAATTTTTAAACTATTTAACCATTCTAAACTTTAATTGACATTATCAAAATTTGAATAAAATCAGTTATATATTGCTTAAGAAATAAAAACTTAATATTATTTTTTGAACTTTTCTTGCTTAGTCAGGGTGCGTAGCCAAATGTTTCAACAAAAATAAGCACCTTTTAAGCACTTTGAAAAATATCATAATTAGACAGGGTTGGCAAGCTTTTGACAACTTATGATTTTATTCGGTTTTATTTACTGTGACGAAGACAATAGCACGTCATAAATGACGAAATTAGCAAGATAAATTAATTTTTCTATCACTAATAGAGAACAAAAATTTACAATGTTTGGTTGGTCCCCGTAATCAGCAAAAATTCTAGAGATTTTTCGATTCCATTACAGATGGCGGAAAATGAAGTCTGAAATTGAGAATCTCTTGCAGCAGGGTTGCACATGAGAGTCAAAACAAAAATCCTTACCACTCGAATCCAGCTCAGTATACACAAATGCGGACCCGCAAGTTCATCAAACATGTTAGAAAATTGTGCTTTTATACACTACAGACCGTCGGTACGCCAAAATAGATTGGGGTTGAATTAATTGTGAAAACGTTGAATAGGGCAATGTTTTTTTGCATAATTTGTAGCGAAAATCAACATGGTAAAGAAAAATATCAAATTTCGAAAAGAGAAAATTAAGCACTTTTTAATAACATCCATGGAAAACAGCACCTTTAAAGGCTTTTAAAAAACGAAAATAAGCACCTTTAAGCACTTTTTAAAAATGCTTACGTTTTCATGTAGAGGTTAAGCCCTTGGGTATTCTTTGGAATACTGGAACTCCCCAAATTAATTCTAAGATGGAAAATGGTAAAGCACCCTGTTAGTATATAACTTAATATCTTAAAGCTTTATATCATAGTACTCTGACCAAATAACTGTTAATCATATAGTTAAAATTTAAAAACTAATATACACCTTACAATTCAGTTATTTTTTGATGAACATTAAATTAAAAAATAATTATAAAAAATTATTTCCTAAACGGAATTATTTTTAGATATACAACTTGTAAAAGCGAGTGACAAAAATTTTCTAATTAACTCACAGCTTGAATAGTTAAATGCTCAAAACGTAAAATGAACATTAGGGAAGTGAGTAAGGGTGCCACTGTAAAAAAATGGGAACATTTTGGGTAATTAACACTGTCTAGCGTTGTTTAACAGAATTTCCTGAAGTCAATAGCTCACTGTTAGTAAAATGTACCTTTCCATAATAATAACCTACATATTATAACAATAACTTGTTTTTTTTTTTTTTTAAATAAAAATATTAAAAAAATTTTATATCATTTTTAAAGCAAACAACAAAAATTTTATATTTAACTTAGTATATCTTTTTATAATAATCACTGAATAAATACACCACTAACTTTTTCTTGGAGCCATTCATTTCTCCACTCATTTTTCACTTCATTATTATTAATTTTTTTTTTAATTTAACTCTATAAATTTCAATAAAAAAGAAACAATCTTAATTTAATTTTCCCCAGCATTTCGAAAAAATATCGGGAGAAGGCAGCAATAATTATGAAAAACTAGTAATTTTTTAATTTATAATTTACAGAAAATAGTTACAGTTTTAACCCACTGTCCCCCAATACATAATTTTCTTGTTTAACATGGAAAAATAGCAAGTTAAAATAAGACTATTAACGTGCAGAATCGTCAGTGGGATAAGAAAAAAAAAATATTAATTAATTTCAAAAACAAATAGGAAACAGTTATTAATCAGAGGACCAAGTTCAGACTACCTTTCTCCTGCTCTACAACTATTCATACCATGCACTATTAAAAATTCCTGGAAAAAAAATGGTTAAATTTATTTAAGTGTTAATTTACACTATTCAAACAAAACAGCCAAATAACCATAAAATAAGATGGTATTAAAACTGTAAACTGCGAGAAAAACTGTTTATTAACTGTTTTCACCTAATATGGTTTAAAAAAACCACAATTTTATCGCACTAACTAGGCCACCTAATGAAGCCATTTAGTTCCTAGCAGATAGGTACACATTACAGCCAAGAGTGCTAATCTGTCAATCTCGACAGTACATAATGAGCGACAGTACATAAGTCACAGACAATACATGAGCGACCGTCATAATAAAAACATCGAATAAAAACATAAGTTTTTAGAAAAAGCTAGAGAGAAAGCAAAAATTGGAGTAATCATTAAAATTAAAACATATAAAACTAGCATTATCATGCAATTTTGCTATAATTTATACTACATTACTCATAATGAATATCAGAAAATATAACATTATTCACAAATTTGACAAATTTATAAATAAAAAAAGATTTTCTCCTATAAATTACTTTAGTTATTTGTTCAACCTATTAACTGATAATCTGTCCTTAAACTCAGTCTTAAAAAATAAAATAAAAACTCACAGTTGCTAACTTTAGCACATTTAGCGTAACTTTTATTTTTACATTTAAACTAGCTATCTATATATTTCCTGCAATCCTAAATTCAATTTAAAATTATTTTAATCATTACTACAAATAAATGCATCAATATTTTAAAAAAGCATCATGATATAATGCATTCTTTTAACTTTGAACAAAATAAAACAAATATTTCTGTTTATAAGTGCAGATAAATTCTCATTTCCCTACCAGTGATAAAAACCATTTTTAGAAAGATTAAAAATTGGAAGGTATGAAAAAATAATTTTATAAACAAAGCTCAACGGTGAAAATTTTGTTTAAATTTAGAGTAGTACTGTGACAGTTAAAAGTTATTAGTTTAATGCAATATACTTTTAAGGTAATGGGCAAAATTATTTTATCCTCATCTATATACCTAAATGGAGATTAACAGTATTTAACATACATTTAGGTACATAATATGTAACATTAAAAAAATTGTGATCTTTCTACTTTATATCTAAATACTTTCATAAAAAGCTAAATAACTAAAATATTAAATATAAATACAAAGCAACATCTTTTTGCTGTAAATTTAATATATATAATTGAGAAATATTTAATTAAATGCACACATTATTAATATAAACATATTTTGTTACTCCATTTTAAAAACATAAGGCTACAAATAGGTTGGTTAAAGGGGGTCTAAAAACTTTTTACATCACCTACATTTTGTACCTTCACTAGGGTAAATTATATAATAAATATAGCCCCATTACCATATCATAGCACCCATTACCTTTAAACAAAATACCTATTATCTTAATACCACTATATTATCATATGAGTCAATAACAATAATGGTGAATTTTTACTGCCTCTTTTTACAGATCAGTACCAAAATAAAGTTTATCTTTCAATTGGCGGCCTACTTATTTCTTACAATAAATAAAATACTACGATGCAAAATCATTTATGAAATAAAATGCTGTTGTACTTTAATAACTGATAGAATGAACTGTCGTTATAACAAATAAGAAAATATTTATCTGGGATAAGACAATCTGATACAATTTCCTCCAAAAAAAACTGATAATCACAATAGTTTTTGTAGATAACCAGGTAATTTAATGCCTCAAGAATTTTCGTGTATGAGACAACTTTTAAACACTTCTAAATCTTTATTTTACACGGACATAAGAAACATGAATATAAGGCATGTAGAATTTATGTATGTCAAATTAAAATTTGACTACACATTGATTCTACAGATAAAACAGCATTTTTCTACAGACTAACATTCAATCATGCATGAATTTTACAGACAAAAATACTTCAAAATAATTAGATATAGTTAAAACTACACAAGAAAAATATATGTAATAAATTAAATATATTTTTTACTTTGTTAAATTAATTGTATTTATACCAACAATTTTTATTCGATATGCGCCTTAATATTTTTGGGGAAGATTGAACATAAACTTAAAAATATAAGTAACAATAAGAAAACGTGATTAAAACTTTAAATTAATTTTAATTGAAATTAAAACAATAATTGAATTAAAAAAAGACTAATGAATGAAATACTCAATATTTAATATGTAGATATTCATCAAACTCTGATAAGATTTGCAGTATTACGGATTGAGTATTAAGCATGCTCATGAAGAGATAAATTATCTTCAAAAATTTCTTTATTTCCAAGTGAATAGGATACACTTTGTAAAACTAATTTCAAAAAATAATATCAAAGAAACAGTTAAAATATCTTTGAATAAAATGCTGATGAAAAACTGATCTGATTCATAAGCTTAAAATTCATTCTGAGTCATTCATCTTTGGAGACTCACATGTAACAATTAAGCAAAAAATATAGATATATGTCATACTTTAATGAATATATAATACAAAAAAGTAAAAATCACTACAAAAGTGTATGATGTTATTTAGAAATAGCGTATAATAACGAATTAAATAGACGCTTCATTTTTATAATAAAAAAAAGAAGGAATAGTAGAAGCCATGCTTATTCTAAGCTGTTCGATAAGCCTTGCAAGATATAAGTTTTTACAAACAACTTACGTAACATAAATAACATTCTTGAAAAGATTAAACAAACATAACAATTAAAAATATACAAATATTTACAAATTAGAAAGTAACGCCGCAAAACTGCGAAACTATTAAGGTTAAATCTTGTCGGCTAACGCAACCGTTCAATGATATAAGAGGTTGCCATTATTTAATTGGAAATAATAAAATGTAAATAGCAGTCACTAGCAGCGAAACTTTCGGAATCGAATCCAAGTATGTTTTGTTTGGTTTTGTTTTCAGTTTCTAGCAAATTCATTAACCAGAAAGAAATTATTCAATCAATTAGTTTTCATTTTATAACCAGAATTGAAAAACTGACCTGATTCTGAGTTTGCGAATACCAATGTTCACCAAACTCAAAAGAAAAAGGAACTCCTGGATCAAACAGTTGAAACTGGTCTTGGTGGAGGACATTTTGATGGAACTAACCCGTATTTACGTAACATAGAGAGGAAAACTTCCAATGTTAGCCTTACGGCTAAGGGGATTCTAATCCATAATCCGTCTATTACTGAAGATATTTTACGTCAACACTGTCAGCGGTTCGAGTCAAAAGCAGATTTCATATCAACCAACCACCTCTCTGGGATTCCAAGTTGGTCCACCTCATTGGGAGGCGAACGCTCTATCCCCTGAAACACCAAGGCTCAAGCTTTTAGTTTATCAAAATTATCATCGAATGAGTTATAAATGCCATTGCTAATGGGAATCGTGGAATGCTATAGCTTTTTTTCAGTGGAAGATCCCTCTTTCGCAAGCAAGTCTACCTCCTAATTTAATTTTATAATCGTCGTTAAACGGCCGACCCAATTTAAGGTTTACGACGACTAATGCTCTACTCCGTAGCCTTGTAATTTTGAACCCAATCCAGAAGACAGAGGAACTCCTGGATCAAGAATTAGGAGAAATTTGCCTTAGTGGAGGACTTTTTTATGGAACTAACCTGCAAATGCGTTACATGAAGAGGGAAACCACGGAAATCTCCTATGGTTTACCAGATGACAAGAGGACTCACACCCATGATACGTCTACCATTGACGATATTTTACGTCAGCACTGTGGTCGGTGCGAAACTTGCATCGACCAGCCAGCGCTGGGATTCGAATCCGGCTCACCTCATTGGAGGGCGCACTTACAATCCCCTGATCCACCACGACTCACATCATATATTTGAAATTTTTCAACGGGGTAAATACCCATTGTCTTTCCTGCTTTTCATGCTCATATTGTTAATTGTATTGCCGTCTATGTGAGGCTGCTGTAGAATTGGAGCTGTTAGGGTGACATAGTGTCATGGATCTGATCTAGGCGTTTTGGACCAGGAGATATGAAACAATAACTAAAAATATTTTAAATGTTTCATTTCAACTTTTCCTGCGCTTAATACAATTTTATAAATCAAAACAAAAATTTTCATTTGATTTTTCTTTTCTTTGTTTGTTTTTTACCGTATTATTTATTGCCTGATGTTTGAACCAATAAGTGTCCGAGTCTCCCCGCCCCCCGTTTTACCGCTAGAATCAAATTAAATGCGTAATGCCACACTTTTTTTGCTCACTCTAATATGCATTTTTCTTTTACCAGTTTTTATGACAATAGTTTCGTTTGCTTGTATGACAGTAAAAATTATTTTTTAAATTAAGCGATTTTAATCAAAAAATTCGAAGATTGAAAAGTTTAAGTATCCCTTCCTATCATAATCAAGAATTTTAAAAAAAAATTAAATAAAAGAAACGTAATTTGATAGAAATTTGTATTTTATCGTTTCTAGTTATCTTATATAAGGAAGAAAAAAAATATTCTCCATCCCATGCGCATATTTTTATCAATAAAGAGATGTCACGATTCCTTCATGAATCACATTAGTGCACTACATTATTAGACTTTATACGCATTTGTCATTTTATATTTATCCCATACAATATTTAAAGAAAAAGTGTGGAAAATCTTAAACTTCCTTAATAAATCTATTCCTCTGATGTTAGAAAAAAATTTATATTGCGAAACCAAATTATTTTTCAATTTATTCAAATATTATTGAGTAAACAAGTTTACAATTCCATTACATATTTTTATATAACAAAAAAGCTTTAATTCCTCTTCTGTTTCCAAATATTTATTTCGGGTGCGTTAATTTTGAAATTAATTTCAATAAGTTAATTTTTATAATAATTCCACACCGAGAACATTTTAAAGCTTTCTTTAATCTATGTATTTGAATAGTTGTTTTAAATAGATGGACATTCTGTTCTGTGAACTCAGGTTTATATTAAAGTATTTTTTTGGCGACGAAATCTATTTTGCTACAAGAGAGTATCCTTTATTTTCGCGAAAACATAGATTTTTGATTTTAGGCGATATCAGCTGTAATGCTTTATATTTCAATTAGAGCCGTGTTGGCTCAGGAAAAGAGCATTCGTCTTCCAATCAGGTGAACCGGGTTCGAATCTAAGCGATAGCTGGTCGATACGAACTCCGCACCCGGTTTGCTCGACCACAGTGCTGACGAAAAATACCCTCAGTAGTAGACGGATCATGGGTTAGAGTCCTCTAACCTTGGAATGTTTTCGTGACTTTTGTCTCTAAGTAGCGCAAATGCGGGCTAGTTTCAACAAAACATCCTTCACGAAAGCAAATTGCTCCAAATACTTGATCAGGGTGTTCCCTTGTCTTCTGGATTGGGTTTAGAATTACAAGGTAACGGAGGTGGATATTAGCAGTCGAAAAACCCAAAATTGGGTAGGCTGTTCAACGACGGTTATCAAATGAAATATATTTTAATTAATTTACTATCTGTTACCAGAAGAAAAAAATTTGTTTTAGAATAACCATTAGAAATAGTGGCAACTTTTTTTATAAGTTCTTTTTATACATTTCTAAACTAGACAGGGTATAAACGTATTTCAAATTTTTATTTTCCTGCAAGAAAAAAAATTATAGATATAACTAATTCGTAGATGGCCAACCCAAATTACGTCAATAAGAATAATAATAAATCCATCTTATACCCTACTGAATACAACAGCGTCAACGGTACTACAATGCACAAGACATTCTGCTCTTAGTCACTAGACAAGTACAATGGCTTGAGTTTCTATTATGGACATAATAAAACCAAAATACAAATTCAAAATACGTATTCAATACAAATTCAAAAGACGTATTAGGTTCTGACTATTCAGTAATCAATTATAATTAAATGTTTCAAGTTAATAATTTTTATCTTATACATAACCTGACTTAACTTTTAAAAGTGCTTGCAAACAATAAAACCTGTGTGCAGTTTTGCTTATTTAAATTTGATTATACCCAAACTTATATTAAAAAAAAAAAAAAAAAATTTAAAAAAAAAAAAAGAGCGTAAATTTTTTTTCTCCTTTTTATAATTGTTTGTATGTTGCACGTGGCAACCACAACTTTGTCACTTCAACTATTTGCATGCTCCCCCCCCCCAAAAAAAAAATTAGCCCCTCCTTCTTTAATTTTTTAAAAAACATTAAATGTAGTTCAAATTAAAGTACATTTATAAAGTGTGAAATTCTATATTTCAATACGATCCATTTAACAAAGGAATTAGTACTTTTAAGTTAATGAGTAGAATCCCTTTTACCATAGACAAACGTTGAGAGACAAATTCTAGTTGGTCTATTTAAATGAATTGAAACTTTTTGCCTTGTATTTGACGAGTTATTTTTGAACTTATCTGATGATCGAGTAAAAGACTTGTTTAACTTTCTATGCATTTCTGTATTTAACGAAATAAAAATGACAAAAACAATATGCAGAATAAGATACTTTATTAAAAATCTTAATTAACAAAACAACTAACATATATATATATCGATAAAGAATGTGATTATACAACAACAACAAGTATTTGGATGCTAATTATTAAAAAAACTACTGAATCAAATCATACCAAATATCACAGACATCACTTCCAGAACATGAGGAATAAGCTAAGAAAATTTAAGAAATATTTGAAAAATTACCCATCAATTTTCACCAATTTTACATGAGATAACTCTGTGTCACTCGACATTAAGTTATTTGACTTAGAGACCGCAAATAATAAACTTATTTTATATCCTTTATTTATTCAAAACTAAGTACTGTAACTCAAGATAACTCATAGTTACTCTGTAGCTGTTATCATTCGACTCATAGACGATGAGTTATAAACAACTTATTTTTATAATTCCTTAATTTTTTTTTTCAAATTAACTACCGTAGCTTAAGGGATAAAGCTTAACTCTTTATTGGAATTTAGATAATAGATAAAATTAAATCCTTTCAGCCCTGAATCATGAATTGGGCAGATAAAAGAAAATCAATGACTGGTTAGATGCCCTGCAATCTATATAAGTTTCTTAAACATAAAATATTATATCACTCTGCCATTATTCCAGATTATCAATGGCAGATTCTGAATATTTACAGTTAAAAAGTCACAAAAAAGAGGAATATGGAGTAATGTAAAGATGTGGACGCTAGGGCGAAAAGGATAAACATTTGCAATTTTGAAGAAATTTCAATGTTATGATAGAATTTTAATTTTTCAAAACTGGCAAAATTCTGGAGACTAGTAATCCAGGATTAATAAAAATTTTTTCAAAAGCTGTAAAAAAAATTTCAGCTTTTTTTTCATTGTAACAGAGATGCACAATTTGTTTTTCTAAAGCAACGAAAGAAAATAAAAACTGTAAAATGTTGTCAAACAATATTTTAACAAAATGCAATAATTATAAAAATATAGTGCATTTAGTTTTATATTAGAAAGTATGAAAGTAATTTATGTGGGCATCACATAAACTCAATCTTTGACACGGACAAAATTAAAATACCTCCTTAATATTGTAAATGGGCGTTAACTAGCTCTTTAAATTTAATGGATACAAGAATATATTTTTTTCTTCTCTTAGTTAAATATCTGCTAAAAAAAATTATTTTTTTCACTTACTATTTTTTTTTAATGTAACTGAATTTGAATCATGATAATTCAAGAAAATTTTCTTTTTAATTGTCAGAAATATTCACTAGGACATATACCCACTGCCCCTAATGCTAATGAAGCTCCTAGTAATATAAGAGGCAAGCTAATTTGTAATGGTTTGACATTGGTTACTAATTTCTTTACAAATAAAAAATTTAATTGAAAAGATGAAGCATGTCATAAACACAGTATCGACTGCCAGAAACAAAACATATATAGGTAATGAAATTTTTCAAGTGCATTTGTGCTGAGTAGTAGTACTTTATTTACGTCACATTAAAGTTGCACAATGGGCTAACGGCGACAATCTATGATAAATCCCTGAGGATGATTCAAGGACATGCCAACACAATTTTGATCCCCTGCTTTCTTCACTTTGGTAGTTCAACATTCCGCATGCAAAGTTGGGCACTTTAGTGTAGACCGGTTTAACAACGACTTATACCACACAACCTCAGTTCCTTCACATAATTAAAGTGGTCACCCATATGCTAACTGACTATTGTCAGCCATGCTTAACTTGGGGTATTTACTGGGAACCATATCTTACCACCAATCAACTGTTGGACCTTACGCACCGAGAAGCCAGAAGAAGTAAACTAGAGTATAGGCGGTATTCACAGTCGAAACGAAGAGGTTTGACATTGGTCGAGTGTCTTTACTCTATTTTTATTCAATTGTCATTAATTAAAAAAAAAAATATTTGAATTGATACATAAAAGAAAATATACTTTATAAACTCAATAAAAAACTTTTGGTTGAAAAGTTGAGAAAAGTTAAACAATTATCAGCAGACATAAAAAAATCCTTTTTCTTTTATCACTATCAAATTTGTTGTACATTCAAACGGTGATTTCCTGTTTTAAATTTTTACAAAAATCAATAGAGTTATAAATGTTCCCCGCTTCTTTTCAATGATCTGGCACTTCTGGCTACAAAATTTAAACATATTTGATTCAGTTATCCTTTAGTAATTAGACTCCAAACATCAGGTGTTATCTCCTAAGCAACATATATTTTTCTATAAAGCTGGGACAGGATACCAGGTGGAAACAATCTGTCTTTGGTATAAACAGTAAAATAAAAATAACAAAATTAATCTGAAAAATAGATCCATTTCATTTTATAAAAGATATACTGGTATAGTGTGTATCGATGAATTTCATTTTTATCGGATTATTTATCATTTAGCTAATGGAAAGATACCATTTTTAAAAACAACATTTTTAAAAAATTAACATTGTAAAAACCGTATAAAAGTTATACTATTTAATATCACATGGATATATGTGCTTAGAGATACATGTGCTTATAGATATATACTTTTCTTGCATATCTATTTTAATTCATAGATAGTACATTAAAATTGAGGAAATAAGTATAAGCTTATTCAAAAATAATGCATTACAAATATTACACTGTTTTGCAGCTGGAGATTTGAAAAACACATAAAAACATATACATTCAATAAATTATTTGCCCAACACAAAATCTCACTAAAATATATTTCAAAGAGTATGCACCTGATTTCAGGTTAACTAATACAAGAATTTACATTATAGAAACAAAAGAAACTTTATAATGGTTACATTGTTTTTACACCTAAAATACAGTCAAACTTCGCAAACTGGAACCTCCATAAACAGAGGTTCTAGTTAGAAAATTTGTTATTTCAAAAATTCATTTAAACAAATCTTTTTTTTTAATTAATGGAATAATAAAACATTTCCTTATAATTTAAAAGAGAAAAGTGGTATAAAACTACTTCAACATTTGTATAAGGAAAAAAAGAAATGAAGTTTGTGTAAAACATTGGATTTTGCTTAGATCAGTTAAAAATAAATAAAAGATACAAGAGCTGTTAATGATTCATCCATATTGACCCTGGTAGCTTAAATGAAGTCTTTATAAGAAAAGGTTCAAAGCATTTAAAAAATTGCAAATGAGTAGTTTTTACAACTGTCTGAATAACCAATGACAAAAATATACTTTCCAAACGACACTAAAGTAACAAATTTTATAAAAGAGTTTAAATATTTGAAAAACAACTCTTGTAAAAAATAAACTATGTTTTAAAATTACACATCATTTTTTATACACTTTGTTTAGGTAAACAATAAATTGGTCCACTAACTTTTTTCTTGTTTCTAAGAAATCATTTTAAATAATGCTCACTTATATTAAAGGCTTAACAGAACAAAAATAAAATTCTCATTTTATGAATAAAGTCAGAGTATGTGCTGAAAAATAAAACTGAAAACAATTTTATAATTAAAAATCAAGGTTGGCAAAAAAAGAAAGAGAAAAAAAAAATGAATCAGTTTTCTAACTATTTCTTTTTTACCAAACCTTCAAATTTTAATTGCACCTAAGATACAAATTTCAACAGTAAAAAATGATAATCAGTCAAACTTATAAAAATAACATTTTAGAATTACCACCTGTTGCATTACAGGTCTTATAATTGATGGATTGTTTTAAGTTTCAAAAATATTCAATGGTAATTCCGAACATTATTTGAATTTTAAGATTTTCTAAAAACATGTAAATGATACTGATTTGGGCAAAATGATATAGGAATAGATAATTTTTTTAAAAAAAAATTATCAACTTCAGTAAAATTATATTTTTTTCTGAGCCAGACAACTACGTCAAAAACTAAGTATTTATGTATATCGGGTAAGGTGGATGACATTGCTTTAATCTATATGAGTTAAACTGCTGTGTTTACGGACAAAATTCTTCCAAACATTAAATAATGTTAGAAACACATTTATGATACTGTAAAGCATGCAAGTTCTATTTAAATCAATTCAAGGAACCTATACCTATAGCATAAATACTAATATTATATTACTACAAAGAGATTAATTAATGAATAAATTTAGACTTCCTTTGCTAAAAATAGCATTAGCCCTTTTAATTTAAAACAATATTGTCCTTCATGCTAAAGTCAAACTATTAAATAAGCAATCCAACATAATTATTATTTGTTAACTGAAAGACAGAAATATTTATAGTTCAGAATATACAACTATAAATATAGAGTTAAAAAATTTTTAATTATTTATTTCACTTTTCCGTTTGACAAATAATGACCGTTTGACATTCAATTGTGGATAATTTGTCTAGGTTAAATAACACAAAGGAAGGTTGAGGCTATACTGTGCCAAACTAAGTAGAAAAAAAGTTAAATATTTTGAAAAAAAAAATTAAACAGAGAACTACATAAATATAATTGTAAAACAAAGAAATGAGAAAGGAAAAACAAATAAAAACAAAGAAAGCAAAGATCACAACAATGCCAAAGGGTAATACAACTCAAGGTAAGAACATTAATCTATTTTAAAACTGTAAACAACATTTTTGTATTGTTAAGGAAAATATCTTTTCATTTTAAAAACAGATTACAATTCTCTCTTATATTAAAATTTGTAAAATTACTTTATGAATACTCAGTTAAGAATTTGCATTACTGTAAAGTTGTAATCATTAAAAATTACCTATCTATATAAACATATACTTATAAAAGATATATTGACATTAATAAAATGAAAATCTAAAAGAAATAAATACATAAAACAGCATTAATTATGAATCCTAAAATAAATTATACAAAAGACACTCTTTGAACAATATACATTACTTAAGTATTAACTAACAAAAAAGAACATCAAGTGCAACATAAAATTAAAAAGAAAGAATGAGCTAAAAAAATAAATTATGGATTTAAGAATGTGTATAAAGTAAAAATAAACTAAACATGTCAATGAAAACAATGAGAGTAAAACAACTGGAGTTTATAAAATTGTATATATATATTTATAATAAATATTTTCTAATATTTTAAATATCTATATATAGATAAACATCTTAATGATATTTGAAAAATATAATAAAGAATCTACTATAAAGTATAAGTACATAAGTTATTCATCACTTGTTTCAGCCTTCTCAGCTATGTCACTCAAAGATCTCGATTTAGAAGCTCCCCATTTTTGAAGCTTTGCAGAACCACAAAGAACATAAAGAGCTCCGGTAACTACATAAACTCCTATAGCGATGTAAAATACTATCCTCCATTGTGCTAATGTTTGCTAAAAAAAAAGGAATTGTGTAAAATTTGTTGAAATGTTCTTAATAAAAGCTTTAATTCAAGTTATAATAAATATATTGACATTTATGTATAAAATAGAAGTTATTAAAATATAAAGAATGATGTGAAATACATTAACAAAAACAGAAAAAACTGAAATATATAAAAATACTATCTTTCGTTTGGGAGTCCCCTAGACTTTGGAAACTAAGAGTATTTAGAAACCATTACATTCGAAACAAATATATATATATATTTTTTTAAATATTTAAAATAATGTAAATCTCCTATTTATATTCTTCAGTGAAGGCACATTGACTTTTGTTCTAACATATTCTGTTTCATGCATTAGTATAAATCTTTTTTGTTGTATTTTTACTAGTAGAAAACAACTGTTTTCATTTTTTCCCCTAGTTTTCTTCCGTGCCGGAAAATTTAGCATCTAAGATGAATAGTCATAACTTTTGTATATAATGATTTTTGGCATACTTAATGTCCTCTAGTAGGGGTGTACAACCTGCAGCCCGCGGGCCACACATGGTCTGCTAACCCTCGATGTGCAGACCGCGGCAGCAATCTGAACAAATTTTTTTTTTTTTTTTTTTTTTTAAATTTAATATTTTTATTGGAAAATAAAATCAAAAATTAGAAATTTTTCGCATTTAAGTTTTAGATGCTCCCAATCTCAATCAATGTTTTTTTTTTATCGCTTTTTTTGATGGTTAACACTGTAACCAATATTTTAAATATGTCATTATTATGATACACAAATTTAAAATTTTAGTTATCACTTTCGACACTCTTTGTGTGTGCTGACTTCATCCTAAATCCAATGACTTTTTGATGGTTATTGCAACCGATTTTCATGTAGTGTCTGAAATCAAGATTTTTGAAAGTTATGAAATGCTTTATTTGCACATACTTCATAGAAAATCTTAATGACTTTTGATTCTTTTTTCAGCAGTTATTGCATTTCTGCGTGGTTCTTAAAGTTTGAATATTTTACGAATTGCAAGTAAATAATCACTCATTTAGATAACCATTTTTTGACCTAGTTTATTGGTGTCGATTTTATCGCAAATCAAATTACTTTTTAATTGTTATTTTGGTGATTATTGCTACACATTTCTACAAGGTTTTGAATGTCCTGATATTTTTTATGCGCTATTACGAGATTTTAATTTCGAATCCTGCATTTAAATACATTACTTTTTTACGAGCTTTATTTACACTGATTTCATCGGAAATATAAAGGGATTTTGAATTTTTTTTTTGTGGTAGTTATTACTACGCTTTTCCCTGTAATTTAAAAAAAAAATTCTGATATTTTTAATACTATAAATTGACAGCACGTGAGTTTTGAATCGCGAATTAAAATAATTACTTTTTACATGCTTTATTTGTGACCATTTTAACATAAATATAAGGGGTTTTCCGAACGTGTTTTTTTTTCTTTCCCGTTATTGCTTTATTTTTTCTTGTGATTTTGCTCATCCTGATATTTTAACACAATATTACAACTCATAAAATTCGATTCTGTTTGAAATTTTTTTTTTTTTTGTAACGTAAAAATATATTACTTATTTTAGCAAAATCAACACCTTCTCGAAGAGAATTAAATAAAATAAAAAAATACATGTGTAAATTTATATTAAACATGGTCCCTTTTGCAAAAAAAATCATTCAAAATGCGTGCATATTACTTTAGTCCCATGAGCACCTGCAAATTTAACAACACACACCCAACTTATTCTTTTTGTTGTCACATGATTTAAAAATCACATATCGCGATTCGTGTTTACTTGTTTGAAAAAGTATAAGTTTTGATTTTTCTCGCAATTTAAAAGTCGCACATCGTAATTCGCATTTACGCGATCTTAAAATTGCACATCGCATTTTGGATTAACATTAACGAGATTTAAAAATCATCCATCGCAATTCGTATTCACAAGATTTAAAATCACGATTCGTACTCACCAGATTTAAAATTACATGGTGACTTATGCTTTGGCATGTAAAAAATCATATGTTGTTACTCACAACGATTCATATACGCACGATTAAAACAATCATATCGAGATTCATATTCAACTGTTCTAAAAATCATACGTTGTGAGTCTTCTCGAAATTTAAAAACCACACATGTTGATTTGTATTTACCCGATTTGACAAAACCACACAGGCGTTTATTTACGCTATTTAAAAATCACACATAGTAATTCGCATTCAAGCAATTAAAAAATAATACATCTATTGCTATTCAGGCAATTAAAAAATCAGAAAAGAAAGAACACCATCTAAGACTGATTCCAAAACTGATTAAGTTATTTGCTCTAAGTTTAATACTACCCATAGCAGCTTCTGTCGAAAGACTGTTCTCCAGAATCAATTTGGCATGTTCAAAATGACAAAGCAGCCATTAAACTAAATCATTAAATTTTCATTTAATGGCTCGAAAAAGCTATAACATGATCAAGTAGATAAAAGTATCAAAATTTTGCGAATTGCAGGATGACCATTAAGAAATTTTTTAAACCATTTTTCTACCGACTTGGACCATTTTATATAATTTATAATCATATTCTGGGAAATGATTTGTATATCATCAAATTTTAACTGTAAAACATGTAATCAAGATAAGTTTCGTAAAGTAATGTAAATTTTAATTAATCGTTAGGCATATTTGTGTAATAATTGAAAATAATAAGAGTCTTGTTAAAAAAGTATTAGTCATAAGGAATTGTAAACAAGAATCTTAATAGTTTTTTTATGTTTATGTAACAATTACTACCAACAATTGTTGTCAACATGTCAGTCTACTAAATACTTTGGCAATGCGGCCCTTCATTGGTCAATCTGCTGTGCATGTGGCCCTTGACTCAAAAAGTTTGTGCACCCCTATGCTATAGTGTGCAAGCAGAATTGCTGTTCCATTGCAGTAATGTTTGCATAAAAAGACAATAATAAGATATTAAGAATCGTTGAAATGTGATTTGTGAAAGAATTAATTCAAGTTAGAATATAGACATCGATATATAAATCTAAGATTAAATAAAATGTACAGATTAACTAGAAATACGTAAAAATATTATCTTTCATTATGGTAATTTTGCGTAAAAGGGCAATGAGGAGATAAGAATTGTCTAAATGTGATATATGAAAGCTTTAATTTCAGTTATAATCAACAGATGAACATTAATATAGAAATCAAAGATTAATTAAAAATTAAAAAATAACTTCTTCCATGAAATAGTATGAAATACTATCTTCCAATGAAATACAATGGAATGGAATTCCTAATGAAATACAATGGAAGATAGTATGAAATACCATCTTCCATTGAGATAATGTTTGTGTAAAAGGATAATAATGATATAATACGAATTGTTGAAATGAGAATTTTAACAGCAATATTAAGTTGGAATATGGACCTTAATAAATAAATGGGTATTTTTAAAATGTAAGGATTATACTTGACAATAAAACTTCATTCGTTTCACAAATGAAATGTATATATGGTATATATATAAAAAAAAGGTCCACATATTTCAAGTGCTTGAACAGAGCACTTTTTCTTAAAGGCATTGAGGCATGGTGGATTTTGCTTTAGAAATTCCCCATTTTTCATGTGATGTTAGCTGTAGAAAGAGTGAGGAGAGGAAAGAGGAGCTCTCAAATTTTGCCACCCTTTTTTTTTTTAATTAATAATGAAACAAATAGTGTTAAGTATTTCTTTGTCTTTCAGTTTTCTTGGAATTATTTGTCTCTAGCTTGAATTATAGGTTATGCAACCTCATTTATAGCTGTATTTTAACCTGAATAATTTTTCATTAGCATTATATAAAAAAATCTATAAGCAAAACTAATTTGATAATTTCTACTATAACAAAAACTGTTTATCTAATTTTATCAACCACATTGTTTAAAAACAAAGAAAAATAAATAAAACAGTGAAATTGGGACACCAAATCTGATAATTTAGTTGACTAAACCGAGGGATATTGTTTTTAAAGTTTAAAATCTTTATTTTAAAATTATATTGCCTGTGGCCCACTTTTATTCAGGCACTGTTGATGTGTGCCTAGTCAAAGACCTTTAATCTAAAAGATTATTGCTAAAGTTTTGAGCAATTGACAAAATTGAAAAAACATAGGTGAGAGTGGAAAAAAAAGAGAAAAAAAAAAAAAAAAACTCTTATGGACTTTTTCTGAAATGCCATATTTGTATTCTCAAATAATAATAAAAAATTTGACAATTTAAAGTAGATACATTTCTAAATTGCAGATTTAAAAAAGAAAAATATAATAATTTTATGAAAGAATTTTAAGTAAAGATCAAGACTGATCTGAGAAGTATGATAACAGAAAAATGCATTTAAGGGAATAAAATTAGATTATGAATATTGCACTTAAGGAAAATAATATAAATGATTTTCTTTGATTACTTTAAGACAATAAATTTATTATCTTTTTTTCCCTTCCAGATAAGAAATACTGCTTTCTAAAAAATATGATATAAATCTCGGACCATTAAGAAAGCAAAGTGAAAAAGAATTTTACTTTTAAGAAAAATAAATTATCGAAATAAAAATTTGATGTTCAAATTAATGAATTTTTTTAATAACATACATTATTTTGAGTTAGGGCACCAACAGCCTTGGGGGCCAGAAAACCGGTTAAAGTTGCAAATGCGTTTGTCATTCCCATAAGAGTACCTGAAAAAAAATAAGTAAAAATCCATCGTCAGTTCTAAGAAGCACTCGAAATTGTCGTTGTAATACACAGATATTCATATTTTATACTAATATAGCAATAATAAAGACTAAGTGATGAAATAAACACATTTACCTCTTTTTATTTTGAACAACTATTTTATTTTCAAACACTATAGATCAAAAGCAGGGAGCGAAATGTA
Organism: Parasteatoda lunata; assembly: GCA_949128135.1. Lineage (NCBI taxonomy): Eukaryota > Metazoa > Arthropoda > Arachnida > Araneae > Theridiidae > Parasteatoda > Parasteatoda lunata. The sequence continues at coordinate 13,523,754 of OX421977.1, forward strand.
CACCCCCAGCAAATTTACACTTTCCATGTATTTAAATCCAAATCTCTTTGATGAACAAGTTGATGTTGTGTTGGTAGCATTCACTAACATTAACTATCATTGGCGACCGAATATTTAGGGATGGCAAGTAACTTTTATCTTATAAAATTATGTGTTTCAAATCAGACTACCATACTTTCCTAGAGTTGTGAGTTTTCAGTTGACAATTATTAAAAGAGCAATAGTTTTAGACTAAAAGGGAGAGTAATGAAAGATACAAATATGTGTATCTAAGAAAGGCTGTAATCTATGTCCACAGATGTGTTTAAATCTCTGAATATTTTTAATGTCTTGGGTTGAAATAATTTGGCATTGCAGCGATAAAGAAATCCTCCATGTATTTAAACCCAAATCTCTTTAATAAAGAAGATTATGTTATGTTGGTAGAGTGGACGAAATTCAAGTTTATGTTCATTTCCCTAACATTGACTCAGATGATGGAAAAGTTTAACAACATATAATGTTCAACGAGATTGCAAATATGCTTCAGTTTATAACATTTTTGCACTATGCTTATCAGTGATTGCATCTTCTTGTGAGAAAGGTTTCAGCTAATGCAGCTTATAGAAACTTTTTGAATGCTGAGACACTTCATGATTTGTTCAGAATTTCTGTAAATTTACCTCCAACAATTTTGGCTGATTCTGCCAACATTTTAAAAATCTCACCCCGAGAAAGCTGGAACAATGTAGTGCAGAGAATTACTCTAAAATGAAAATGTATATTAAAACATAATCTTCATACTCATTCACCTTAAACATAAACATTTTGTCTTTTCCTGAAAAAATCACGTAAGATGCAAAAAAGTTAAAACAAAATTACAATCAGTTAAGAGTTTAAAAATTCTCATATTCCTCCTCTTTTCAAATTTATTATGTGGTAACATGCAATAATATGGTAACGTGATATTAAAATATAACGGATTTTAAATACCAAGTGGAGATCCATAACGTTAACTTCTGAAAAAAAAAAAAATTAAAAAAATCGATGGCAAAATAACTTCACTAACATAGACTCAGATGCTGGAAAAGTTTAACAACGAAGAATGTTCAAAGAGATTTCCAAATATGCTCCAGATTATAATATTTTTGTGTTATACTTATCAGTGATTGCAGCTTCCTGTAAGAGAGGCTTCAGCTGGAACAATAGACTTTGAAGGCTGAGACACTTCATGATTTGATCAGAATTTATATAAATTGACCCCAACAAAGTTATATGTTAAGCTTAAAATTGAAATGGTATTTCATTTTAGAGTCAAAAGGCAGCGGTATACAAATATAAAGAGTTAATGTCTGACAATATTTCTGATGTCTTCATTTTCTGATACTTTTTGTACTTTAATGAGTTGAAGGATATGTAGATAACATTGTGACCATTAAAACTTTTTTTAATCTAATATCAGTGTGTTTTAGTAATAAAGGTATTTATTCCTCCCCCCCCACTTTTCTTTCTTTCTTTTTTTGTTATGGTCACCAAAAAGTTCTTTGGGGTACATTTGTTAACACTTTGAAAATTGTTTACATTTTTTGTGAAATTAATGATGTGCAACAATTTTTGTTTGGCTAATATTTTAGAAACTGAAATTTCATGCTTTAATTTAGACAAAAATTTAGACTGTTTGCTGCAGAGGGCTTCCAGCCACAACTGAAGATTGATTCTTTTCTTTCTTTTTTTTTTTTTTTTTGGAGACATAACTTATACTTTTCCTCTGAACTTTTTGACATTTAAAATAAATTCACTTCAATTGGGTGATTATTATTCAAATAGCTTTTACATTCTTTCTCTTTTTTTCCCCCTCTTAAATGTTTGTACAAGCTTTTATTAGAAATATAAATAGTTTAACACTACACTATTCTTAAAGAACAAAAATAAAAACTATAAATAGGATATATTTTGTTTAAAAAAATATTTACAAAAAGCAAGCGTTTGATACAGCTCAAAGACAAATTTTCACTGTTTAAAGTTTCATATAATGTAATACATACCAGCAAATTCTGGAGACATATCAACATGCGTGACCATGTAGCCTGAGAAAGTAAAACCATTAAAACCCATAGCCAGAGTAAGGAAAACGACACTCCATATGTGATTACAGCCACTAAGAATAACGCCAAGTAAACATATCGCTGGTCCAATGAAACCTATAGTTAAACAATTCTTCAATTTATCAATCAAAAATACAAAATACTCTGACTATCAAGATTTAATTAATAAATAAACAACTTAAGCCACATCAAAGCTATTTAGATTTCTTCTTTTACCACAATTGAATCATAATCCATGAAGGACGAGAAGACAATAAAATTAAAGTTAATGCAACATAAATCATTGAACATAAATCATAATTCATTGAACTTGATATTCGAATCAAATGCATAATAAAACATTGGATTGCCAAGGGTTAGAAATGGTTGGATAGTCCTCTAAAAATGGTTGGAATGGGTCTCTAAAAACACACACATTCAATCAAATTTGAAAAGGAGTTTTTTTTCTTCTATTCTATACATTATTGTAGAAAATATAATGTTAAAATTACATCTCTTGCTTGAAAGAAAAAGAAGAGTTTTATTTGGTTTCTTGACAACATTTTTTCTGCCTTCAGTTTCTTAAAAAAAAAAAAAAAAAAAAAAAAAAAACATTTTTGTTGACATGCAAGACAGTAGAAATAAAGTAAGTTGAACAAAAAAGTAGATACATCATAAAAGGCCACTTAAAAACAATGGTACTCGATGTGATATAATAAAAAATTTTTTTTTTAAATATTTCTTTCAGAGCTTTTTAGAGTATAATCTGTAGGAGATGTATTAATTGTAAAAAATCTAACACTTAAACAAACCAAATAATATGTTTTTGTTAAAGCCTATAGCAAATATCAAATGAATAAAAATTTTAGACATCTTAGCGAGACTTCAAGTTTTCAGTTGCAACTAACTATAAATTTTCTTAAAACATTTCTTACTCATTCACAAAATATTAAGTCAAAAATATTTCAATTTTTCCAAACAAAAAATTAACTTCAATAATCAGTCAAATATCTTCCATTTTGCTCAATGACCTTTTGTCATCTTTCCAGTAACTTCCAGTTTATCATACAGTTTTAATTCATAACATATTATCAAATTGTTTAAATATACTTTTTGAACTTCAGCTTTAATAGTTAACTCACTATAACATAATTGATATTTCTTTAGCGCAAGTTAGAATCTTATTTTAAAAAAATATACGAATCAATTTCAAATTATGGCACAATATTTATCAGATCAAAGTTTATTTTTTCTACAGAAAAAAATTGAATTTTATTTTACACTGAAAAACTGAAATTTTTGAACACCCAATACTTATTTTTAAATTTAAAATAATAAGGAAAAGCTTACCAACAGTGTTACAGATTTTACGAATGGTGCTGATAGTAAAATATTGTTTCTGACGGGCATAATCAGCAATATAGCTTGTTACCCATCCAACAATAGCTTGTAAGAGATAAGGAAGAGCAGAAATAAAACCATCCTGAAATAGAAAAAAATTACCGTGCAGTATCAGTGTTTTGAATAAGGAAAACTTTTTTGATTTTAACTAACTCAAAAGAGAGATTAATTTGCTCAGCTTATATTCAGAGGCTTACAAGATAAAAACATTTTAAAATTGTTACAGTCAAATAGTTTAGTTTGATTTTTGTAATTAACTGATGCATTTATATACAGACCAATAATTTGAAATTTAAAAAAAATAATAATTGCAACTTTACATGCTTTATAATCAGATAAACTTGTTAAAAATAACTTTTTAACCACAACTCTTTCTCTGTTGAATAACACAGAAAGAAAAAAAATAACTGATTTTCTGTTTAGACAAGCATCCAAGCAGGTTCTAAGCAAAATAAATTTAAGAGTGAGAAAAAAAATTAAAATAAATCATAAACTTAAAAATTGGTCAATAGGTAGTGATTTTTATTTATTTCAGCAATTGTTTTTCTTTCGTTTATGTAAATGACTGATTGTAATAACAAAGCTGACTTAGTTGTCCACTTAGCTTCCCATAATTTAGTTTTAAACACAGGCTATCAAATTTTTAATTAAAAAAAACTGATATTTCCAAGCAAAAAAGAACACTTAAATTTTCTTACTAAATTAAAATTAGATAAGAAAAACATAATTTTATTTTTTTTAATGAACAATACTTTCACATGCCACCAACTAGGACTACTTTGCCCATTTTGTAAGAAAAGTTTCTTACCAAATACATCAGTACAAACCTACCAAATTTTATTTTGTCATTCAAATAATTATTGGTCAAATAATTACTAAATTTAGATCATACATAAATAGATTTTACTTTTCTGTGTTTTTTATTCACTTAGAGAACAATTAAAGCAGTTGTGAGAGTTTTAAACATGAATTGTATTTCCCATGCTTAAATTATTATAATTTACATCATGCATAACAAACTTCGCAGTGGGCAAAAAAAAATAAAAACTTTTTTCAAAATAAAAAATAAAATAAAAAATCCGGATACTTTTTGGAATAATTTAAATACTATTTTTTGAAGAAAAGCAAACTAAAAAGTATAAATGGTTCTACTCAATACTTATAATCACAAACACATTTAACTGCAAAAAAAAAGTAAAAATTACTATTTTAAAAATCAAAATTACTTTCTTTAGAGCAAAAAGTTTTTACAGTTTCCCACATACTTATATCAATACTGAATAAATAATAGTTTCAAACAGGGCTCGAAAAACCGCCCGCCCAAGGCAGTCAAAACTTCCCCGCGGACAATAAAATTCTCGAATCCGACGTCCGTGCGGGCGGCCATTTTCCCGTTAAAGTTCGTGATACATTTTCAATTTTTGTTATCTTACAAGAGTCTATCGCCTCACTTCTATAATGACCCTCTAATCTAGAAATACAGCAACATACTGCGATAGGTGGAATTGATGTTTTCTCTGTCTGGGAGTACTGCAGCGGTTGAAAGAAGCTTTTCAGTAATGAACTTACAAAAAAACACATTACGTACTGGTCTTAACAAGAAGCGTTAAACGCAATTATAAATATCTACCTAAATGGAAAACCCCTTTCAGATTTCTGACACAAACCTCTGTAAATCATTAGATTGATTGTGGAACTGGCAAACGTCATATTTGATTCATTTAAAAAACCCAGTACCCTCGGATAAATTGACATTCCAGATAACTTGACCATTGTCATTTAAATTATTTCATATAATAAATAAATCATTTCATAAAATAAATACTAGGTTACTATTAGTAACCTAGTATTTATTTTATAACTGTATAATGTTATCCTAGTATTTGTAATCCTAATAACTACTAATTCATTGTGCAATTTATATGATAAATGTTTGTAATAAATAAGAGAAAATTATATTTTTATTTATTTAGAAGTGACGGGTCAGTTTAAAAGGAGGACGGGTACATTGTTGAACAAGCTGTCCTCGGGGACGGTTAAAATTTCCGAGTTTTTTCGAGCTCTGGTTTCATATAAATGCATGAAATTTTTTTTATTGTACAGTTGATCCCTCAATTAACCATTGTTTTCTGGAATCAATCCTTTTTATCACCAGAGAAAAAAGAAAAATCAATAATTGTGAAAAAAAAATTCTACTCTACAATATTTTTTACTGCCTTCACTCTGAAAGCAATAAATATGTCTACAGCTCCTGAATTAATCAAATAAAAATTTGATAATTTAAATTTGTTACCCGAGTTCCATTTCCATAAAATAACCAAGTTCCCAAAAAGTTTAAAATAGTAAATCCAGAAAGTAAGGTTAACTAACTAACTAACCTGAACTAACATAAAAATGTTAAATCGATAATCAAAATCTTTAGATTCTTTGAATCAAGTCTAAAATCCAAAAAATATTTTATAACATTTTCTCGGCTTATGCACTGTTAAAAGGAGGACGGGTACATTGTTGAACAAGCTGTCCTCGGGGACGGTTAAAATTTCCGAGTTTTTTCGAGCTCTGGTTTCATATAAATGCATGAAATTTTTTTTATTGTACTGTTGATCCCTCAATTAACCATTGTTTTCTGGAATCAATCCTTTTTATCACCAGAGAAAAAAGAAAAATCAATAATTGTGAAAAAAAAATTCTACTCTACAATATTTTTTACTGCCTTCACTCTGAAAGCAATAAATATGTCTACAGCTCCTGAATTAATCAAATAAAAATTTGATAATTAAAATTTGTTACCCGAGTTCCATTTCCATAAAATAACCAAGTTCCCAAAAAGTTTAAAATAGTAAATCCAGAAAGTAAGGTTAACTAACTAACTAACCTGAACTAACATAAAAATGTTAAATCGATAATCAAAATCTTTAGATTCTTTGAATCAAGTCTAAAATCCAAAAAATATTTCATAACATTTTCTCGGCTTATGCACTGTCCCCCCCCCCCGGCTATTTAACAATATTAAGAGGAAGATCTACTATTTTAGAGTTGTTTGACTAAAGAAAATGGCAGTGTGAAATTGCTTGTTGCTATGTACACAATCATTCTACACAAAAGTTTGGGCTTTTTTTCTAACTTTGCACTTCAAATGACAATTGCTTTGGCGGGAATGGGTTAGATCGAAGATAGAGACTTGTGGCCTATTGCTAGAAATTTTATTTTTAATTAAATCTTTAACGCTTGTACCTCTGCATTGCTGCAAAAGGCAGTCACTTTGAAGCCAATTTAAGTTATTAGTGAAAGCTTACTCTTATTATTTGTTATACTTTGTAAGTTTATTTATTTTCAATAAAGTTATATAAAAAATTCATGTTTGTTTTTTGTTTGTTTTTTTGCCTTGTAGCATCCGACATTACCATATTGTTGACGCCTTAACAAAGTCTTAAAACTTATTCTAACTGGCTATAGTGCATGCATTTACAATCACAGAAACTTCATCAAATTCATCATCAGAAAAAGTTACTGCCCAGTTGATATTGATCAAAATTTTTTGTTTGCTATCTTTCAATTTAAGAAATGGTTCTATCATATCTAAAAGACTGTTGCAATTTGCTAATAATTCAAACTCAACAATAATTTTTTTAAAACCTTTCTTTTGATTATTTAAGCAAAGGGGATCTTCTAAATATTTTGGTGTAAGGTGCACACTTTTTTGAATTAAGTATCAATATTGAAGAAAAATTTAAGCAGCTCCTTTTATTACAGGCCATCCCTCCTGATCCCATGCCTTTGAAATAAACAAAAGAGTAATGTGTGTGGCGTAGTCGGTCTCAGGGAGAAAAAGGAACGTTATGTAATGCAAGCAACATTTAAAAACAATCTGCATTTTAAAATAGAAAAAAATTCTTTAAATTTTTACTATATTTTGATCTTAAAGAATTGAGGTCCCAGTAGCGCAAGCATCAGTGTGGGATCTCCTAGAATCCCTTCTTATAAGAGATATATATTTATACTATACTATACTGTCGTTAATAAGTTGAAATAAATAATGCGGACGCCTTTTAAATAAAATCAATCAAATGAACTACAAGTTCTACAGATGAATGACAACAATATATAAAACTTTAATCTTTTAATAAACAATAATTTAGCATCAAAACGGAATAAAAAATATATAAACTTAAATTAAAACAAAATAGAACAACAACAAAAACTATATATGGTTGCCACGCAACCTAAAGTGAAATTTTAAAACAAATAAATTTAAAGAAAATTAAAGGTGGCGCTTCTGTTAAATATACATACGTTAATGACTTAAAATCTTAAACATACTCCCACCTTGCAAAGTGATATTATAAATAGCACTTTGGAACATACATTTAGCATTTCGTTAAAATACAAACTAACTATGTATATTGGTCGCCTTTACATGAAACTAATTAAGAAAATTTTCAGTTATTATATAAATAACAAAAAGTTCATAAATCTAAACGTTGTGGAATTTTTATGATTCTTCCCAATCTGCTTTTGCTAAGAGAGTTCACTTCTAAATTTTCGGGCACATCAACGGAATTGGGAATATTATCAACTTCCAAATTAATTTTCCTTGAAGACTTTTCCAGAACATTCACATCGTTCTTTTCTGATAGCTCTAAAGGATAAAGTTTTTGGAAAGGTCGGATCCTTTCTCCTTAAGAGGTTCTTAATCTGGCTACTCTAGGAATACTGTCCTTTCCAGGATACAGCTCCAAGACAATTCCAAGAGTCCAATCTATGCGTCAAGTATTATCTTGTCCTATTAAAACAATATCACCGATGTTTATTACATCATTCCTTCTTATTCCCTTGTGCACTAGCTGAGCAAGATATTCATTTCTAAATCTTTGTTTGAAATCTTCCCGCAATTTTTGCAAAAATTTTACACGTTTCAACATAGAGGTTCGATCCACAAGGTCTAGATCTGGAGTTTCGTTGCTGTTGCTACCTTCCCCGTATTTAAACGTTGCCGGAGTTAAAGTTACTAATTCAGATGGATCATCGTGAATGTAGGTCAACGGTCTGCTATTTATAACCGACTCACAGTCACATAAAATTGTAGTTAGTTCTTCATAATCTACAACAGATTTACCTAACACACGACGCAGAAGAGTCTTAAGCATTCCAACTATCCGCTCCCACCACCCACCACACCATGCTGCTGTGGGTGGAATAAATTTCCAAATTATTTTCTGAGCGGTTGAGTACACAGCAATCTTGTCCCAATCTAAATTCTTTAAATAATTGTTTGCTCCTACATAGTTCTTTCCATTATCCGAGTAAATGATCGATATTCTACCTCTTCTTGCGATAAATCGTCTGAATGCTTGAATGAAAGCATCTGTAGTGAGAAACCGTACTAATTCAAAGTGGACTGCTCGGTACACAGCACAGGTAAACAAAACGATCCAAGCTTTTTCTTTCGATTTTAGATACAGAGGACCGGCATAATCCACACCAGACACTTAAAAAACTTTTGTCTGAGTAACTCTTTCTCTTGGAAGGGGCGCAAAAGGAACTTCTACTGGTTTAGCTCGATGACGCTTACAAGTCACACACTTGGAAATAACTTTATTTATTAACTTTCTAGCTTTAAGAATCCAGTATCGCTCTCGAGTCTTGAGAGTAAGATGGAACGACCTGCATGCATCGCTTTTATATGCTCTTCATGGATTAATTATAACACAACACTGTTAGCAGGTAAAAGAATTGAACATCTGAAATTCTCATTTTCATCACTATGTACCAGTTTGGTCTTTACTCTCAGAATATCACTTTTATCACGAAAAACTTGTATTTTGGCGAGAAATTTATCATCTTGGAAATGCGGTGTTTGCATTGACTTAAAAATCACACTTTTTGCCTTTGTTAACTCCTCATAGATTAAATTTCCCTTTAACTTATCTTGATGTGAAACGTTGTGGACAAAACGTAGGATCCAAGCGACTACTCTTACATTTCGGCTATATGTTGAAAAGTAATTGCACCATATTTCCGTTACTTCAACATTTACCATGGAAATAACTACTTGTTTTCTTTTATCCAAATTTACTTCCTCTTCATTAACGGAAATTTCGTCAGCTGTTACAGGCCATTCGGTGTTGGAAAGATATAGCCAGCTGGGACCATCATACCATTTAGAATTGCCGAGTTGTTGAGCAGAGCAACCTCTACTTGGTAGATCTGAGGGATTTATAGATCCAGGCAAATGCCTGCATGCTTTTACCGGAGTCAATTTTCTGATTTCTTGAACTCTATTTTCCACAAATACACCCCATGTGTGCTCTCTTTTAAGCCAAGCTAATACAGTTGTTGAGTCTGTCCAGAAATGAACTTTGTCCGTCTGAAACTGTTTTACTATTTCAATAGATAGACGAGCTGCAATTGTAGCGCCAAGAAGTTCAAGTCGAGCAATCGTTGTTTCCTTTTTCCCGCTAGGAGCGATTCTTGCTTTACTTTGTATCAGGTGAACTTGAACATTGTTTTCGTCTTCTATTCTTAGGAAAACTACTGTGGCATACGCAAATTTACTGGCATCACAAAAGAAATGTAATGAAATGCGCTCGTAACCTTTGTCACAATGCAACCACCTTGGGATTTCTATGTGCTTCAGATATTCAAGGTGACTTAACCACTTTGAAAAATCTTCGTGTTTTTGTGTCAACTTCATCGTCCCAACTAATTTTAGTTTTCCACAAATTTTGTAACCACAATTTTGGTCGTATCGATACCGGGCTAGTTATCCCCATAGGATCAAAAACTCTGTGTGAGGCAGCTAAAATGCTCCTTTTGGTGATTTTTTCATGTTTTGCGTCTTTCACATCAGGAATATTAATTAACAGAGTATCACTTTTTCTATTCCACTTCATTCCCAGAATGTTGGTCTCACTAGAGTTAGGTTCTGAAGGGTTAGTAGACTCCCACCCTCGTAAATTGAATTGTCTTTCAGCCATAATATTAGTAGCAACTTCTATGAATTGTTTCACCTCTGATTCAGTTTTCACGCTTGTGAGGCAATTATCTACATAAAAACTGCATATTAGTTCCTGTATAATTTCTTTAGGGTATTTTTCATTCCCTCCCATTGTTTCCTCCAGTTTATTATTCAAATGGTATTGAATAGTGGATCCAAGCAAAAACGGACTGCAGGAAACGCCAAACACAACTCTTCGATGACGAAAATGTCTGAGCTGTCCATCTTCTCCATACCATAAGAATCGCAAGAAATTTCTATCATTTTCATAAAGACTTATTTGCAAAAAAGCCTTATGTATATCAGCTGTTACACCAAATTTATATCTTCGAAATTTATTTATCATTGAGGGAATTACTTCTATCAAATTTAACCCTTTCTCAACCCAATCATTTAAACTAGGAACTCCTTTTCTCTTAGAAGAAGCATTGAACACGGGCCTGATTTTAGTTGTGCTACTCACCTTTATCACAGGTCTATGAGGTAAGTAGTGACAAGGTATCCCCATATCTTCTTTTGGAACCTCTTCAATTATTTCCTCTTTCTCCCAGTCCTTGAACACTTCTCCATAGGCATCATACAATTTGTCGGTTTTCAATTTGCGTGTTGTCATTTGCAATCTCTTTAACGCAAAATCATAATTATCTGGCAAAGGCAAATGCCCATCAAGCCATGGTAAACTAACTATAAAACGACCATCTCCTTCAACTTTCACTGTATTTAAGAAATGTTCCATTGAGGCTTCTTGCAGTTCCTCTCTAGTTTTTTGTTCTGAAGGATCTTTTATTCCTAAGGAATTTAATCTCCACAGCTCCGAAATATCCATTTCTTTTACTAAAAGGGAAGTAACCAACATTGCATTGCTTTATGGTAAATCATATTCAGGTGCTTTCCCTGTTAAAGTCCATCCCAGTAGTGTCTCTATTGCTACTAATCCATTGGCCAAAACTCTTCGTTTTCCAGTCATAAGTTTTCCTATTACGTCAGCTCCGAGCAGAATTTGAACTGGTTGTGACTCATTTTCGACGTCTGACAATTTTATATTCATTTCTTCAAGCTCTTTTAACCAGGGTCCAAAACTAACCGGTGTTATACTATCACAAATAGATGCTTGATCCAAAGCTTCTATGTTACAAGTCAAATTATTCTCTGGATTCCTTAACCTAATTCTATAACACGTGTGTTCTAATTTATCTGATTTGTGACCACCAAACAAAGAGTGTATGAGAGTTTCTTTTCTCAAGGGAACATATTCCATCTTTTCAGCCAAATTTGTTCAAATATATGTTCTTTGTGATCCAGAATCTAAAACTGCTCTCACCACAATTTCTTTTCTATCAGATATCAGCTTTAGTTTCATAGTTTGAAGAAACACTTTCGAACAGTACGTAATGTTGGACATGTTTATTTCAGAACTTTCACTTTTCTGCCCAGATTTATCGAGTTCACGATTTCTTGCAGCTAAAGATTCACACATTAGTACCACGTGTCTTTTACCGCATACGACACATTTTATAAAAGCTTTGCACTTACGAACTGAATGTCCTTGCATTAAACAGGCAAAACAGCATTGATTTTCTCTTACTATGTTCTCTCTTTCAGCTAAAGTCATATTTCGAGCGGAAAAACAATCTGAACTTTTATGTTTCCCAGAACAAAAAACACAGCCTTTCTTCAAATCCTTTACATCTGTAGTCAATAGATTTGCCTCTGTTGGGAATCTTCTTGCTGGCAAATCTCTTGCTTTCTTCTTAAAGGGCTGTCGTTTTTCATCAGATCCCAAGCCAAAACCTGACATAGGCAAATTAATTCTTTCTTTTCCGTTTCTAACTTCAGAAAAGCCATGATGTTTGTTAATCGCTCTTTGGCGTCAACAGAAGAAACGCAATAAGAACTTCGGTTCCATGCTTTCAGAAACTCTTCTTGGAAACAAGATTCTACCATAGGGAATAGTATTGAAGCGCATTTCTCGGTTGTAACACCTAACGTTTCTAAAGCTCTAAGATATGACTCTAGCTTGTCATAAAGAGACGTCATAGATATTCTTTCATGTTTTTGAACGGAAACTATGAGCTTCAACAAATCCCTAACATATACTTCGACCAAAAGGTCATCCTTGCCATGCAGATTAATGATAATAATGTTATTATATTAGTAAAAAAGTGTATTATGAATTGAAATTATGCTAAAAAGATAAAAATACGCAATACATAAATGGCAAAAAATTAAAAATATTAGCATCTTATAGACCTTGTAATTCTCTACAACAATAAAATATGTAGACTTACATGTGCATAATGGATTTTTTTTACTATTGGTTATTTTAACTATGATAAAAAAAAAATTCAAGGGATTAGGAATTCAATTTTCAAACAAATTTTTCCCAAATGTTGATAATTTTAAAAATAAACTTAAATGTATTTTGAACTTAGCATGTTTTAAATTAAGGTCGAAAGTGTTTAAAAGGTTAGTTACTGAGGATACAAAAACAATCACTTTCAGATGGTCTTTAAAAATTTTATTATAAAACTTAGAGATAAAATAAGATTAGGGCTAAGCCAAGAACTCTTAATACTAAAATCGATCTAAAATTCTAATTTTTAACAAAAAATTAAGTTTAAATACAAAACAACATCTATACTCAAAGAAAAAAATTACAAACAAACATAAACAGATTTGCAAAGCTTTGTGACAGTTTAATTAAAAATTATTGAAAGGAAAATATATAATACAAACTCTTTCAATACTTACGCTTTTAATATCAAACCGTAATATGGAGCTTAAATATGTTGGAAGCTCAGTTAAGAATGTGTAGAATCCCCAATTTTGTCCAAAATGTGTAATCATTAATGTCCACACAGGAATCGATGTCAGAATCTTTTTCCAAGGTATATTTGGTTTCTACACAAAAGAAGAAATTGATAGACATTCACAGATAAACATATTTTAGAAAAATATTGAAATAAAGGCTTTTAAGATTTTTCAGGAATTATTAGTCTTTGAAATATCTTTAAATCAGCTTAAAAACATTACATGATTAAAAACAGAAATAATAATTAGATGTATAAAATATGTTTTTAAATTTTTACATAAAAGTTTTTCACTTTAAAATTTCTCATTATAACTTAGTTTTCATTTTATACCCAGTAAACATAAAATGGAGGTTACAGTATTACTTCTTAAATACAAAATAAATAAATAAATAATAAAATGAAAGAAAGTTGAACAAAGGTATATATATACCAGGATCTTGTTTATTAGAGTAAAAGATTTGATGATAAATGAAAATTCATTAATGAATTTTCATGAAAAGCTGCAAAGTAATTACAAAATGCTAAAAAAAAAAGAAAAAAAAAAAAGAGAAATAAATAATAATTTTTTTTACAATGGCAGGCACTGAACTTTATTCTTTTCGCCTTAGAAGATGCCAGAGTTGTGACTCATTTCGCGTTACCCAATGGGCACCTGTGAACCAGAATCACCGGGGCGAGCAACATTGCCCACACCACAAACCCGTTCTTAGGGTGGGCCACATTCACTCAATCACACACACAGAAGAAAGGACATAGAACACAGAGAGGAAAAAACATCCATGCCCCGAGCAGGATTCGAACCCACAGCCATTGGCTTCACAGTCAGACTCTCTTACCACTCGGCCATCTGGCGGGCTTGAAATAATTTGTAATTCTCTTATAAAAAAAAGTCTATTCAAATAAAATCAAAAACAATATGTATTCTCATATAAAAAAAAAATAGAGAATAAGAATAAGACAAAATCAAATTGAACAAAGAAGTGCAAATTCTAAAAATTAGAAAATTATTTTCAAAACAATAACAGAACAATTATTTAAACAAAAACAAAAAAAGAGAAAAATAATAAGGCAAGATCAGATTTGTCATGATAAAATTTTTATTATAATAGAAATCCTTGAATGTATAATTCTATCATTAAAAAAAGGGAATGAAAAAATATATTTACATTTTTTTTCTGACTGTCATCACTTCTGTCAGCTTGAATAAGTAATAGTTCAGCTCTTGAGATTCGAGGATGAACATCAGGCGTTTCATAGATCAAAAGGCCCCAAAATATGGTCCATATACAACCAAGGGTACCTATAAAATGAAAAATATTTCAATCAAAAAGAAGTAAAAAAAAATTGGTTTAAAAATCAAAAATAAATTATCATTTACAAATGTAAAATATTGTAGGTAAAAGCTATATAAAAAAGAAAAAAAATCCAGAAAAATGCAAATAAATTTTAAATTTAATGACTTTTTCCCCGACCCCAGAAAATATGTAAATTGATCAAAGTTTGGCTAATTTTCTTTATTTTAATATGAATCCAAACTACCAAAATACACAATTTGCTTTAAAAAAAAAAAAAAAAAAGTTATTAATATGAAACAAATAATGATTCAATAATTTTATAACTGCAAAAGAAAGGACTTGTTTCAATATAAATATCAGAAAATTTTAATTGTCTGTAAACATACAGAACATCTTATTTGATGTGATAATCTTTTAATCACTATGTCGCAATTACTGTAACAATTTAATTTTTTTTATTTATGTATTAAGTAGATTAAAAGCTTAAATGAAAACAATTCTAAAATACATTAACCTACTTCAATCAATCAATAGTGTTAGCAATATAGTGTATTTAATTTAATATGAACATTTAATAAACATCTTCATGTCAATTAAGTACATAAATATTTTATTCTAAAATTCCTTTGCACTTTTGCCCTAGACAGCTATTAAAGTAACTGTACAGTGTAGAAAAGAAAGCACTTTTGATCAAATAGACATACTAAGACTCATTCTTAATGGTTCAAAGACCTACCTTTAAATATGCTAATTAATTACTACAGACGATATTTGAAGTTATGAAATCAAGCATAAAAACACTATTTCTTATGAGAAACAAACCTTTTTTTTATAGATTTGCATTTTCACCCTTAAAATATCTAGAATTTATTAATTTATTTGGTTTTTTAAATGGCGGGGACTTGGGTCTATCTCCCATTGGCCACAGAAACACCAGAATTGCTAATCTTTTAGCATTACCGAGTGGGCACTTGCGGCTAAGTCACAGCAGTGGAGTGGCATCATACAACCACAAACCTGTTTATAGGGTGGGTTACATTCATAAGATCACAAAGAAGATATGACATAGAACACAGAGAAAAAAAGTTACACCCATGCCTATGGTGGGATTCAAACCCACAATCACTGGCACCGTAGTCTAGTATCTGGAAAATATGCTTTTTTGTAAACTGAGCTTTACTACGAAAACTTATTAAGTGAATCAAAAAGTTTTTTTCAAACAATTATAAAATTTATTTATCTAAAAATAATTCCATTAATAAAATAATTATTACTTTGTTTAATGAAAAAAAGTTGAATTATACCGCATAGAAATGTATGCATAATTGTAATACATTAATTAATAAGAAATTGAATTCAAAATATACGACTTTTTAAAAATTTTATAACTCAAAAATTATTTAACCGATTTCGCCACTCAAAATTGAATCCTTGTTATGATGTAAAAATTCTTATATTACACCTATTGTTAAATTCACCTGTATTAATAAAAAACACCTATTATTAAATAAATAAATAAAAATTTATTTATTTGCATAGAATCATCTTTGACTAAATGAATTTTATAATTGTGTGCAACTTAAAAAGTTCTCAATAGATATTGAAATAAGCAAAAATTAAAATTTGTATTAAAGGGTTCAAGCTTTTAATTGCTCTCCTAACTTAAAGTGTGCTATCATAACTATTGGGACCATATATTCGATATTGCGGCTCTTCCTGTAATTTGCGAGTCAAGAATCCAAATGTGTCGGGGAGAAAAAGGTATTTTTATTCAGAGAAAGTATGTTTTAGTAATTTGATTTGGTAATTTTTAGTCAGAGAAAGTATGTTTGGCTGATATTGTAACTAAAAATATTGTCTGTCCTAATTAATTAGCACATTTAAGGTGAAGCTCCCAAATCCTTAGCCCTGTGGCAGAATTTTTTTCGAGCTATCTGCAACAAAACTGTCTAGCACTAATATCTTTCTGCAAGATACTTTTAATAATAACAAACACATACGTTAAAAATTTAAAATAACAAAAGCGCTATGTTTACAAAAAAAAACTAAATAATTTTTTTAATAAAACATGTAATAATTTTTTATTCTAATATTATGGGTGATAATCTCGCTTTTGTGGGGGGGGGGGGACACAAATTATCTCTTTCTTTGCCTTTTGTAAGTAATCATCACAATAAAAAAATTTAAAAATCATGAAATCCATAGTAGTAAATGCCAAAAAAAAAAGATTGATGATGAAATCACGCGAACCGTGCTCCTCAAATTCGTGTTTAGTTTCGAGATTACTTTGCTGTAATAAACAATATCAGATTTAAAAACTATGAAGAAATCAATTGCAAAAACTGCCAAAAATTTGACAGAATTATTGCTTTAAAAAGAAAATACTCCTATGAACGATTCGAATTTTCCGGTGTGAAATATATTGGGATATTTAAAATTCAAATTGGGATATTTAAAATTCAAGTGAAAATAAATATCAATAACTGCCAAAAATACAATTAAAACATTACATCAATTTAAGATACTATTGTCGTAATTTGAGCACTTCAAAAAGTGAGATCTAAATGCCACGTATCTAAATACATGATTAAAATACTACGTGTAAATTTCTGTAGAAAAGAAAAATTTTTTTGCAAGAACTCTGGAACGTTCTGCAACAATGTCGCCATGTCGCTGCTATTCAGCCACAGGGAGTCTTCTTAGTGTATGAAAATTCAATTCTAATTCAATTTTAAGAAAAAATTATTACAAAAATTACAGTGATCTAAAATAAATAAAATTTCATGTTTCTAAATCACACCTTAAAAAGCTACAAATAAAACAGTCTTTACTTGTACACAACTTAGCAAAACAAAATTTTCAGGTAATATTGTTACACACAAAAAAAAAGAAAAAAAAAGAGTTTTTCCACAGAATCTAATTAAAATGTAATATATAAAGCAGAGAATGGGGAAAAAAAAGCAGAATACATGAGAAGGAAGAGAAAACACACCAAACACATAGAAAACAGATGGCCATCCTCCAAGGAAATCTGAATCACAAAGCAGTCCAGATATTGGCATTGAAATGACTGTTCCAATCTGGGCACCACTATATATTATGGTGCCTAAAAGACTTCTTTCCATTTTTGGTAACCAAGTACCTAACATAGCATGCATTGCAGGAAATGTCACACCCTACAAATAAGTTTTTTTTTAATTAAATAATTTCAATTTGAAGTAATCTTTTTTAATATAAATACATAGCTGTCAACATACACAGGGAAAAATCCAATAGATTTTACAAAATAATACAAATTTCATGATAACAGTTGCATAATATACTAAATATTTTACATATAGGGAATTATAGGGATTTTTGTTGTCATCAAAATACAAAACTTTATTACACTAATAACTATAAACAGTATGTAATATTTTCCACTTATAAACAACATTAAATGAACCTGAAATGTTTTTTATTATGTTAAATAACAATTTTGAATAGTTCTAGGCAAGTAATTTATTACTGATGGATAAAAGATTATTTTAATTAATTTAAAAACAGAGTTCTAAATAAAAAGAAACTGAAAATTTTAGAAAAAAAAAAAAGAAGAAAAAGCTTTAAAATGATTATTATAAGTAAGGCTTGGTTCATTTTGTAACCTGTGGCAGAATCGCGGCAACACGGCGACATTGTCGCAGAAAGTTACAGTCCTTGCAGAAAGATTTTTCTTGTGAAAAAAAAATTTCTTTTCTTTTCTACAGAAATTTACACGGAATATTTGAACCACGCATTTAGGCAATCACTTTTTGACGCGCTCAATTTACGTCAATAGTATTGTAAATCTATGTAATGCTCCGACTGTATTTTCGGCAGTTATTGATATTTATTTTCACTTGGATTTTAAATATACTGATATATTTCAAACAATATGAAAAACTCGAATTGTGCATTTGAGTATTTACTTTTTAAGGCGATAATTCTGATTAATAGTTTTTAAATCCGATATTTTTCTTTGTGATATATATCATTTATTACTACAACATAATCTCAAAACTAAACATGCATTTAAGGAGCACAATTCGCGTAATTTCGTCATCGATCTTTATTTTGGCAATTACTACTACGGATTTCATGATTTTTAATTATCACCCATAACATTAGAATAAAAAATTATAACATGCTTTATTAAAAAAATTTTGTTTTTTTGTAAACACACCGCTTTTGTTATTTTAAATTAGTGACACATATGCTTATTATTATTAAAAATATATTGCAGAAAGATTTTAGTGCTAGAGTGCTTTGTCGTAGATAGCTCGAAAAAATTTTACCTCGGGGATTTCGTATTAGTAATAGGGATTTTTTTAGGAAACTTACTCAATTTTAAGGAATATTTTAAAATGTACAAAAACCAGGAGAACTTTTATTAAACCAGTAGACCAGGTGAAACAGTAGTCAACTGATAAATTCAGTAGAGTTGACAGCTATGCAAATAAAATTTGAATGTTCCCTACTGATTTACTATCAAGAATAATCAAGTATTAAATACATAAAATAGTTATATTACTTTTGTTTTTTTATACTATTGCCCTCACGATTTCAAAAACGTTAAAATTTGATTATGAATTTGCAACTGCATTAAAAAAGCAATATTTCTTTAATAGAAAAATATAGAAAAAATCAAGTATTAATTAAACATAACATTTTCAAAGTATAATAAAATGTTTTATGTTATTTCAAAACTATTTTACTTTTTACAATAAAAGCTCTGAATCTCCCATTTCTGCAAACCACTAGTTTTGAAGACCAGCATGCACATAAATTGTTTGGTTTTACAAAAATTAATTTGATACAGTCACAATTCTACTTTCCCTTTAATAATAGGCTGACTTCAAAAAAAATTCTACAGGCTTCTCAAAATTCTGATTTTTTTTTTTTTTTAATACCTTGAATAAAATTTTCTAAAGTAGAAGAGAAAAATTTAGAATAAAAAAACATGTTTTTTAATTTATAAAAAAATTACTTAAGCAGGAAAGAATGTGTCAATTTAAATTTTGAACAAGTGAAAAGTAGCTAAAATAGAATTTTACTATAGCTGAGAAACATTTGTCTTAATTTATTATTTTTATTCATACTAGCAATTATGAGTAAAACTGCACGATAGAAACATCCTTCATTTCAAAAATTCATGAAAACTGTTATGCGGTTGTAATTTCATTTTTTTACTTATTCTTCATATTCCTTATAACTGAAATAATCCATATGGGCGCGGTTTGTTTTAACCTGTAATAAAAATACAATTTTCCTGTAGCAGAGAAATATTTGTCCTAAATATTTATCCGTTTTATTTTTAAAATAGCAATACTGAATAAAACTACTGGTTTTACACATTTCATTCATTTCAAAGATTTATGAATGCTATAACACAGATGTAATTAAAAAAATTTCTTCTAATTCCTTATAAATAAAATAATCAGTATAGATGCTGAAATAACCAGTTTCATTCATCCTTAATTTTGATAAGCTGAAATAACCAAATTTTAGAGATTATTAACACCCACCTTACCTCTCCGAGTCCTTCACAAACTCTCAAAACAATAAGGGGCACAACACCCCACCTGGCAGCTATGGGTGTTAGTAATGTTAAAACAGAGGTGCAAAGTACTCCTAACCCAAATAGCCATTTTCCACCAAACTTTTCAGCCATTCGTCCACCAGGAACTTGAGTGAGTAAGTACCCATAAAAGAAAGAGCCCAAGATCGTTGCTTGAGTATTGGAATCCCAATGAAATTCACCATCCTGAAAAATAATTTTATTCAGATATAATAGTTTAAGCCAATATAAAAAAGCCATAATAAGGACAAGATAAAAAAGCTTTTCATTTTTCATTAAATTATTCCTTAAGCATATAAGGATTAACAGATTTCTTTGTTGCAAATTTAAAAAAATATATTAATAAGTTGTATAAAACTGATAAAAATGGTTGATAAGTCCCAAACAAGTTTAGAATCAGGGTCTATAAGCAAATTTTTAGTCTATTACAAAAAAATGCTACAAAATTTTTTATTGAAAAAATTCACCAAATAAAAAAGAAAATAATACCCGTTGAATAAAAGTTTTGCAAGAACAATATACAATAACACAAATTACTTCATGTGTCAATTTATTTACTTATTAGTAGTTTGAATTCCTTAAGCTTATAAGTAGAACCTTAAATTTAGTTTTAGAAATTAATATTTCAATATATTTTAATTTGAATTATTTTAAACATATATACGAATTGATTCTAAAATTGTGAAAAATCAAGTGATTTTTTTTTCTTTGTTAGAGAAAAAAATATAATAACATTTTAACCATAAAAAAAAAGTTACGCTCTGAGGAAATATTAGGCTCTAAAAATTTCCTGCATCCCTGGTTATAAAAACCCAATGATTTTAAGCAAGTTATGTTAGTTACAGCAAAGTTTTGGAGCAAATAAGAATAAAAAAATAACTAAGTAAAAAAAAAAACTTTAAGTATACCTGCTAAAAAAAATCTTAATGTATCAAAAGTGATTAAGTAAAACACATGCATTTTACTGCAATTCAGCAATAAAAAAAAAATCATGTTGGTACAAGTATTATAACTAAAACGTTCGCACATTATGAAATTAAACTTGCTCAAATTTTTAAGAAATGTATTGTTTTAATAGAATTTTGCTACAAACATATTAGCACAGAAAAGAGGCCAGTTTGTCCTCCCCCAGAATTAGATATATTGCTAAGATAAAAGAAAAGTTACCATTAATAAATAATTTATTCATCACAAAAAAAAAGGAATTATAAATAAAACAAATAATTAACCTTATAAAAAAGAAAGGCAAGAGGAATGCTACAGTTCCTTAGGCATTAATTAAAGAGATTAAAACAATTAATTTCATTCCAGATTATTATTATTTTTTATACACATTGTGATGTCATAGTAGGCATTACATATTTCCTAGCTTTTAAAATTTCTTAAATTTATTTTTTTAATCATTCGTAATCAAATATCAATTAAAATAAAACAATTACTTAACTTATATTACACTTTATAAAAAGCTAATATAAATATTTTATTCTTTTCTTAACAATGAATGTAACAGTTAACTTTTTATTTCAAAACAAATGTAAAATTCATTAATTTACTGTAGAGACTAAATTAAAAACAAAATCTTTTTATAGTTCTTTATTCTCTTTTTCTTACCAAAAAATGTTTCAGTTACATGATTACACTACTTTTTACTGTCTTTTTGGCGATTAGCCATAGCCTAATTATTTTCGAATTTAATATTGATTACGGTGTAGCGTATCTACCACTACAAAATTACAATTACAATTCACTAGTATATAAGCCATGTTAACTTGATTCTATGTTGGGGTATCATTTCATAGATGAAGGTTGGCATTGTCATTAACTACTATCCCCATATTGGACTCACTTTGATCTGAAAACGCCTACTTCAATGGATGGTCCACATTGAACAGTTGACTTGCTACTTGTGACTGCGACATTATCCACCTCCTCCCACTGTTGCTACTCAGTCTCGTCTTAATCACACGTCAGCCTGCATACACTCGACTGCTAATGGCAACGCAGGAGCAACCACGACCGTGATCTTAATACAGCTCACACGATCAGCAAAAAGTACGGCTTCTCGCAAAACAGCAATGATTCAACTAGTGGTATCCATATATCGAATTCTATCACAGCTATAATTCTGGTGGGGGAGTACTGTATCTACCACTACAAAATTACAATTTACTAGTATATAAGCCATGTTAACTCACTTCTATTTTGGGGTATCTTTTCATAGATGACAGTTGACAACTCACTCCCCACAACGGGAAATGGCTTTGTTTTGGGTTATTTTGTCTGTCAATAAATCATCAACCACGGATCTCTTCCCATGCTCCTGTCTATTGGGAGCAATTCAATTACTTTTAATTTTGAATTATTGGCATAAAGACTGGGCATTAATTAATGATTTTCTTAATGAAAATACACGAATGAATCGCTTGATCTCTTTAAGGGACATTCTTTCTTTATTTCATAATAAATTAATTTTTCTTAAATGATTATATTTATTTTTCTGGGGATAAATATCCCTTTGGCCGTATGGCCATAATCCCTTTGACAGAATATTTTTTTAAGGCTTTCTGTAATCAAACTCTAGCACTAATATCTTTCGACAAGGTACTTTTTATAATAACAAAGATGCATGTTACTAATTTAAAGTAACAAAAACGTGTTTACAAAAACCAAAAATTTTTTTTAATTGAATAAGTAATATATTTTTTATTTTAACATTATAGGCAATATTTTCGCATTTTGTTGGGAAGGGAGAAAAAGCACTAATTATTTCTTTCATCGCATTTTGTAAATCCTCATCACATGAAAAAAAAAAGTAAAATCCATTAAACCAGTAGCTGTAATTACTGAAAAATAGATCGACGATGAAATCATGCGAATTGGACTCTTCAAAAAGGGGTTACTCAAATTAGTGCTTCCTTTCAAGATTTGATTGTCGTAATTAAATAATATCATTAAAAAAATATCGGATCTTGAAAACATGTGGAAATTAAAAGTAATAACTGCCAAAAAAAAAAGAAGATAGAATTAGTGCCTTAAAAAGTAAATACTAAAATACGAGATTCGAATTTTCCATATCGCCTGAAACCCTGCGGCAGAATTTTTTCAGGCTTTCTGCGACAAACCTAACGAGAAACAATATCTTTCTGCAAGATATTTTTATCGTTATAAATATATGTGTAATGAATTTACAATAATAGATGCACTTCATGTTTATAAAAATAGCCTATATGCATAGTTACTACTGCAGAATTAATATACAATTCAGTATTCATGTTCATGCTACAGAAAAATTATACAATAACTTGCAGAGTACAATAGCAGCAGAATCATCTCATACAATAAACTGGTGGAATGTACAATAACTTTGCTCTAATCTGTAAAGTATCGAACGGAAAATTTTTTATTTTTGTCTCAATTTTAAGTGAAAAATATATTTTAACATGCTCATTGCTATCCAAGTGCAGGGTGGTTTCTCTGCATCTAACAGTGAAGGGTGTAATTTACAAAGATAAAATCAAACTTAAACTTCCTTATTTTAGCAACCACTTTAAATTTTACTAAGTTTATCTTATACTCTGTGTCATTGTCAAGTAAAACATGATATTTTCAGCAAAAATAGTTGGATGATAAAATGCATATTGGTACCACTTAATCCGTTTTATTGATACAAACTGAAGGAAGAATTGTCACGCGATATCACGTGATCCGGCAACGGGTATGTTTTAAAAGGGAAGTTGTTTAAATAGCTTGTATGTTTATGACTCTGGCAAAAAAGAATTAATTCGACAAATATAGACGACGTGAAAACTTTATATTGTGCGTAAAACATCGCGATAGAGTAAAGTATTACCTTATAATAAACGTTCAAAGTCTTTCGAACCAAAACCATAGAATCAGAACTTTGAAATCAATCTCAAATAAAAGAAAATGTTAATTTAAAAATAATTTTAAGGTTTATTTTTTAAAATTAAAGATGAATTGGCGAATTTTAAAAGAAAAAATTATGATGAACATAACATACAATATAGTTTTACAGTGCAAGAACTAAACACTAACTAGAACAGGAGTCGGCCTGCTGTGCATTAATATTATAGCAAAACAAAAAAAAAAACAAAAAAAAGAGAAGGAAAGAAGATCCTTTACACTTGTTAAATATTAAATATAAAAAAAAGCTTTCACAGCACCATAATATGGCTTAACTTTTTATTTAATCAAAATAATAAAACAGGATTGATTATAACCGAATTCTAAAAGCAAAAAAAATAACGCAATCTTTGTTTTAACTTTTTCTATATGAAAACAATTACAGATTGAGTGGTTAAATTAATTAGATTCGATTAATATTGTACTGACTTATTGAAAGATTAATTGTTTTTAAGAAAGGTAAATAAAACTTTTTTTGTGATCAGATTAAGTTCAGAACGAAAAAAATACACAGCGCTTGTGATTTGTAGCAGAAATTGCACCGAATTGTGTAAATATATAGCATTGATTCTCCACGAAGTACGCAGACGTGGTTCCGGACTCAATGCGTTCAAGTCTATTCAACATCTCCAAACGAAATCGTCTTCATCAGTACTATGATTATTTTCGCATGCGTATGGAAACCTGTTGGAAAGTGTTTCGACAGTAAATATTTTCCACCAATCTCTAGACATGATTTTTTTTTAAAAGAAGAAAGAATCTTTTTACGCATGAGATTTTCCACAAAAGTGCAAAAAAAATAAAAACGCTCTGTTACTCACTTCTCATAAGAAAACACAAAGCAAATTACTGTGCCAGTGATAGAAGCCAAAGTTGACAAATTTCCAAAAATAGCTTAATAAAGGGGAAATTTCCCCCCCTTTTTATCCAGTAACTGTTTGTGTTGGAGATAAACGGAGGATCACGAGCAATTTCTCCTTACGTTATACACTATAAAAACAATTATTTAAAAATAATTCTATAAGAAAAAAATTTTGCAGAACCATTATTGCTTCAGCAGAAATTTTCTATTTCTGTAGAAATTAGGGGAGAGTGGGGATGAATGGGACAGGGGATGAATGGGACAAATGATTTTTTTGTGCCTATATATTGTTTCAAATGTTTGATACTTCACTTAGCAGATGGCAGCACCCAGCCTAATTTACAGACTAACATCAAAATCAAAAGCTTGCATGCTTGCTTGAACAGGAACTCAAAGTGTGTTTTTCTATACAAAAGTAAGATTTTTTGTTTTCATTACAATAAAGTTTTTTACAAAAAAAATTTACTTGAAGCTAATAATGCTACAGTATATTAAAAATCTACTTATTCTAGAGTCAATATCAATTTGAATAGAGAAAATTCACTAATTTTTTTAGGCCTACTTTTTAATTTATTTCAACAAGTGGGTACAGGGATGAATGGGACAATTATCTGGGGGTATATTGGGACAGTCCCATTCCTCCCCTTCTTAATATAGGAACTTGAAAATTTTGCATCAATATCTTGCAATATTTAACTTAATTTCTCATTGTATTTCTTTTCCATTATTTTAACAAATTTGTTAATATTACACTAGCAAAACTTTATAAGTATATATTTCAAGATAAAAAAAATTTATATCTTGAAATTATTTTTTTTAAAAATTTATTAGTTGAAATTTTGAGTTTTTTTCTCATCACCTTCAAACTAAATACTTTTTTAATATATACTACATTTTAATGTATTTTAAATAATTTACTTTTTTTTAAATTTGTGAAAATTTTCTGAAGTCTATGGAACATTTTGTCAAAAACACCAAATGCACTAAAGAAAAACCGGTATTATTAATAATCATGACAGTCATGTTAATATTCCAGTCATTTCCTTTGCAAAAGAGAATGGTGTTATGATTTTAACTTTTCCTCCACATTGTACAATGCAACCACTAGATGTCGCAGTTTACAGTGCCTTCAAAATGAAGTATCGCATTGCACAAAATAACTGGATGACAAACAATCCAGAAAAAACCTTGAGCATTTATAACATTGCTAAGCTTTTGAATGAAGCATTTACATTTGGATTTTCAAAAGAGAATATAATTTCTTCTTTCAATAGAACTGGCATATACCCCTACAATTCAGACATTTTCTCTAATACCGACTTTCTTATGGCCTCGGTGTCAGATAGGCTTATAGCCAGCGAAGTTCCAACAGAAGCATGCTTAAGTCTCTCTGGACCACCAGAAGAAATTTCTACTGTGTGTTTACAAAGTCCTCTCACAGGTATTCGCCCATACACAAAAGCCTCTCCCAAAAAGGCAGGGCGTAAAGGAAGAAAACAAGGAAAGTGTCGTGTGCTTACAGATACGCCAGAAAAACTAGCTATTGAACAACAAGAGATGGCAAAACTAAAGAAATTTAGAGTGTCAAAAAGTAAACAGCCAAGAAAGGGATTTAAAAGGCTGCAATTTAGTAGTTCTGAATTCGATGTAGATGATCCTGTTTATTCAAACAGTACAGATGATGAAAGTAATATGGATTATGATCATGTCCCTGACAGTTTAGAGAAAGACATCAATATCGGAGACTACCTCCTAACAAGAGTAGCTGGTAAAAAAGCTATTCACTTTTATATTTCTGAAGTATTAAATGTTCGTTCTAAGGACAAATTTGAAGTAAAATTTTTAAAGTGAGTAGGGGCAAACAAATTTGTTCACGGAAATGAAATTTCAGATATTTTTTTGTCAGATGTCGAATGCAAACTTCCCCAACCTATCTCCACTGGTGAATCAAAAAGACAAATAACTCAACTAAGTTTCCAAGTAGAGTTTAATTCATACAATGTTAAATAAATCTTTGTTTCTTTTCTATTTGAACTTTTTTATTACTAATGTTTTGTATTTGTAATATTTTTATTTGCTAATATTTTGTTTTTTTAATATTTTTATTTATAAATTCTTTGTATTGTTAGGTTAACAATTACTACTTATCATCTGAATCAAGGTCAAATAAAGCATTTCCTCATTTCATAAACTCGTCCCATTCATCCCCCTTACTGTCCCGTTCATCCCCATCATTGGGATGAATGGGACAAAATACATACTTTTTAAGAAACAATGTTTTTGCAAGTTTAAACTACAGCTGATTGATTGAGTGCATCTTTATGGATAGCTGATGATTCAAATTATCATGTGGATAAAGTGAAAAAATTGAGAAGTGTTAATTTTTAATAATATTGATCATAAAATGAAATTTGTCCCATTCATCCCCACTCTCCCCTATTCTTTTGTAAAACAGCTTCAGCTTCTGCAGATTTTTTTATCAGAACTTTGGTTTCTGCCAAACCAAAAAATTTTAATTTCCCAAATAAAAAAATCTTTTTGCAAGAACTCAGTCGCTTTCTGTGACAATGTCGCTGTGTCGCCGTGTTTCTGCCACGGGGGTCTGAAATATACAGGGATTTTTAAAAACCAAGTAAAAATAAAGATCAATAACTGCTGAAAATACAATAAAAACAGTACATGGATTTCCGGCACTATCAGAATAAATTGAGCGTGTCAAAAAGCGATTATTTAAATAAATGCACGATTCAACTTAAACATGTAAATTTTTGCAGAAAAAAAACCCCAACATTTTATACTTCTCCAAAAAAAATCTTTCTTTAAGAACTCTGTAATGTTCAGTGACAATGTCGTCATGATTCTGCCAGGGGGGGCCATAATATGCTTAATACCACAATGGATACTAACCTCCACTAACCATTAAATTGAACTCACCACCCCCATCATACATATGATCAATTACAATTAAGACACGTGTTGGGATCTCATTTCATTCTAGTTCATTCCCAACACTGGTTTTCCAATGAAGAGGAACTTGGACATTTAAAAGAAGAAGTAAAAAAATGGAATCAAAGAAATATACAAATAACAATAAATCATGAATGCAAGAAAGATTTTTACCCCAGTGGTTTAGATTTGACAATAAAAATACCAATCAAACAAGTTCAATAATTTAAAGTCAAAGCACCCTTACCTTTATTTTATGAGTATCATTTAATGGTCCAGCAGAACATTCACTAACAATAGTTGTATTCGTATCTACAGCAATCATTGCCACCATAGCAACACTTAAGTTTACCCTTAAAGCATAGACATTGCAAAATCCAAGAAATCCCAGAATCGTTAAGACATGGCGAGCAGGAATATTTTTGAAATAATCTGAAAGAAATAGAAACAAATCTTAATATTTTGATACTTAAAACACAAGTTTCCAGATGTTTAAAACACGAATAAGTGTAAATTATGGATAGTTAATGTTGAATAGATTTTTAATAGCTCCTTTTGAGCACTTCTAATGTTTGATTATAATATTTAAAAATTAAGCAATTAAAAATTAAGCAATTAAAAATGAAAGATATTTGAAAGCAAAAATTTAATGCAGGTCTAATGCAAAAATTAAAAAGGTCTTTTTTATACTGTTTTGAGAAAACCAAAAACCTATCAAAATTATTGATACAATTTGCTGGGTACCAGATAACACCTGATAAAAATTGCAAAGTTGTGTCATCACTGCGTTAGCCAGAAATTGATTTGCCTCAGGTTGACTTTTGTGTTTATTACAATTAACTAACACAAATTAAGTTAAAAATACAGAAAACATGACTAAATTTAGTAATTTAATAAAATTAACTAAATTTAGTAATAATTACCCTTCTTAATACTTAAAAACTAAAGAGAACATTTTGATACAAGGATTTTTATCTTGTACCCAAATAACCTAAACCTTTGGTCTATATCTATACTTTTAGCCTATACCCTCACGAGTAGGAGGGGCGGGAGAGAGCCGTCCCCACTCATAAGATGCTTCCACAGTCACTGTCTGCCTAACACAGGGTTGGGAAGGTTTTTGACATGTGACAGTTTTTGACCATGGTTTAAACCGTCACGTCAAAAACCTCACTGTCATAAATGTCATAAACCTATATTCATATATGAAATTTAATTAATACATAAAATTTATATACTTTTTATAAAGGATAGTGTTTCTAAATATGTTCTAGAAAAAATAAATTTAAAATTTTGAAGAAACACTTATATTTTGAATAGTAACCAAAATCTTGTATTTTTGAAAACTCACATCTTTTGTAATATTATGTATTCATTTTCATGTGTTATTGAAAATCTGCAGTGATATTATTAAGAAATTTATTTATAACCAAATTTAGTGTATAGTATAGATTATACTAAAAATTAGACATTTTTAAAGATAAACATTAGCAGTTTTGTACATTAGACATCTTTTAAAGAAAAATCTTTTAAACAGGTTGGGCGCATGCAACATTCACAATCAATTTATTAGGATAATTAAAAAATTTCCATAATAATTTGTTTAAATATTTCATGGATCAGTGACTGTAATGTTCTTCTGTTTAGTTTGACTTTTGTGATTTGTTGTTAGTTTTTCAGAAAAATCAGTAATTTAAATTAACATACTGGATAATAAAGATATTCGGTAACATTAAAAAAAATTTTTTATACACTTGTATCAAGTTTGTATTTATACAACATAACTTGTAAGATCATTATAAATATTAGTTATATGTTCCTTATGTGTCAAAAATGCATAGTAATAAACTTTTAATTTTATTAAAAATAAAAATAAATTTTTTTTTTCAGAATATAAATATTTAAACAATTTTTGTGCAAAATTTTTCTGCACATGCATTTGAATATAAATTTCTGAGATTTTAAATCTGTTATTTTACGTTAATTTTAACTAAAAAATATTTTAAAACCTGCTGATTACCTATAGTATAATTAAATTTCAATATAATGCATGGCAACTGCTGGTAGTTTTGAAGTTTATATATTTTCTTGGCAAACTTCAGTTTTTGACGGTTTAAACCAGTATTATACCCTTGTCATGTCAAAAACCACTTTTTGACGTCAAAAACCCAACCCTGGAACAGAAAAATAAAATAATCCCCAGAGCTAATAATCAGTTAAAGGAATATGGGAGGTTTATGTTAAATAATTTTGAGAATGTATTTTCGCACATAACATTTTTGGATTTTTATTTCAGTTTGTTACCAAATTCATTCGAATAGTATGAATTAATATAGAGGTCCATAAAAAAAATTTAAAAAAAAATCTATGATATTCAAATGAATTTTGCCAAAATGAGGGGGCGGACGAAATAGTTGAAACTAGTTACAAGAGTTAATGCGAGCGGAAAGTTTTGCATTTTATCTAAGTCTGTATATTTAAACAATATAACATCTGGAAAAAAGTCCCTCGGGGAACTATGCTGTAAGCGTCTATGTGACTGGCGCTAAGAGGTAGCTGCAATTCAAAGTTAGTTATAAATGAACTGGTTGTTAAAAAATAATTATTTAGCAGCACCAAGAAAAATTTTTTTTTTTTAAAAAATGCATAATACACAAAAGATGACTAAAGTTAATAGTTAAATTCTTATTACCAACTGCATGAATTGAAATATGTCAAAGATGACTAAAGTAAATTCTCTACATTCATATTATTATTACCAACTGCATGAATTGAAATCTGGCAGATGGTGCTTTAGGAATTGTCAAAAGAAAAAGATTCCTGTGACTGTGGAAGATTGCAGATGAGGGGTGCACTTCATTTGTAGTAAATAGATTTGAACTGTCAAAATTATGATTGACTTCTGTATGAATGCTTAACAGTTTCAATAGACCATGAAAAGAACAAAATTCTTGTGATTCTTGCTGCCCACCCTTGATAAATGCTGTTTATCTATAGTAGGTGCAATTGAATTGCCAAATCTATGACTGACTATTTTATGAATACTTAAAAATTTCTAAC
This sequence comes from Parasteatoda lunata, assembly GCA_949128135.1. Taxonomy (NCBI): domain Eukaryota; kingdom Metazoa; phylum Arthropoda; class Arachnida; order Araneae; family Theridiidae; genus Parasteatoda; species Parasteatoda lunata. The sequence continues at coordinate 13,554,711 of OX421977.1, forward strand.
AATGATTAAAATGTGTATAAAAGATGGGAAAAACTATGATTAGAAATAATCAGTTAGAATATTGCAGACCAGAGATGAAAATTTGCAAAAAAGTTTACTACCTTAATACACAATTCATGCTAGCAACCAGTTCAGAAATCATTGTTTAAAGGTTCCCCGTAATGGAAATCCTATGGAAAAGTGTTGGAACCATAAACATAGGGTCATTCTTCAGATGTTTTCATTGTTTTGAGGCATTCTTTAAAGGAAGCTTTACTGAATATAAATATATAAATAAAATAAACTCTAAAAATAGGGCATTTTAAAAGTGAAAAAAATCATGCCCAAAAATACCACAATTAAAATATTGAAACTGAACACTTTGTAAAAATAAACCAACTATACTTAAATTAATTTAAAAAACGAAACGACTTAACCAACTAAAAAATAAGAACATGCCTTGCACTGTTTTTCAGGGGAAAATATGAAAGTAGAGGGTGTTTTTAGAAAACATATGGTAACAAGAAAACATACAACAACTTTGTAAAATAGTAAATATACATCATAAACAAAAATACATCATACGTATTGATAGAATACAGATATGTTGGTATGAAAATGTATGTATAAAACCAAAACATAAGTGTAATGTAGATATTTATAACAATAACTGCAGAACGGTGTTTATAAATATATATCTGACTTATGTACATTTATTTACCTTTCCATCCTGGCCTTTGAGAAGACACTAATTTAGTTTTATCTTCATTATCCATGCTTGTATTAATACTGTGTTCACGATTTCGGACTAGAGGTGTTTCATCGTTACCGCTGTCAGATGATAAATTTCGACTGTGTAGATTAGTGACAGCTAGCGCAACAGTTCGCGCAACTTCTCCGGCATCAAAGTCCGGATTGATTTCCATGTTTGAGAATCTTAAGAATTAAATCACACTTCCATAGTTTAGTTGTTAATAACTAGAGCAGAACATATGATACATACTTCATTCACTTTTTACATTGAACCGCCATGCCAGCGCGAGGCGTTGACGTCACCTGTTGACCATAACAACAAACGGACTGAGAGGGTCAATGCGCACAACGATCAAAAATCCTACCGTTCGCAAAATCACTTTCTTGTCACGTCGAAAGAAGTTGAATGCACGGCGCAAAGAATGGAATTGTGATGATCTAAGAATGAAAAAAACTGGAAAACCTTGAAATGACAAATGAAGTCAGAAATTTATATTTTTTTTTTGGATTACGTTACTTGTTAAGAGTAGGTGAAAAAGAAAAATAATGTCAGGTACAAAGAAAAAAAAAGTTATGATGCGCAGTGCAACATATATGCATAAAACATTATAATTCGTTTTAGTTTATAAACAATTTCCATACAATATTTATGATAATTGTATCGTAAACGTAAATCTTGAATTTAAATAAACTCACCAACATTATTAAAATTGGTTGTTGATTTGATAAATTAAGATATAATTAATCTTTGGAAGGAAAAAAAAAACTCAAAATCGTGAAACAAAATCATTTAAAAATTGAGACGAAATAATTGTTATCCTTACAAATTATACAATTTATAATTAATCGAATATGTTTTAATTAATCATTGTTGAGGGAAAAAAATAATAATAAACTATAAAATATTGATGAAATGTAAGGAATAGTTTTTCGCTTTAGCTAGCACATCAAGGTCAATTTCAAATATAACTTATTCCTATAAAAAAAAAAAAGGAATTTTTTTGACATGGCTGAGTAAAATAAAAGAGATCTTTTTTATTTTCTTTACTACTTAGTATCGATACTAAGTAGTAATCGAAAACTTAAATATTTTAAACTAAGTATTGGTAAACTTACGACAATGCCGATAGGGGTTATTATTTTTAAGATACATCATTATCGTTTATCCCTTTAAAATCTGATGCTATTTGAAAGTACTAAATAGCTCAAAAAGTAAAAAGTGCTACGGAAATTTCAGTTATAAACATTAGTCTAAGAAATTAAAGTTATTATTATTTTTTTCATTGGAATACATATTATTAAAATTAAGATCTAATTTTACGTTTGAATTGAAGCAGCTAGGATATTTTTTTTTATTAAAATGGTAGCCAAGATCGAGAAGAAAATTTTTACTCAGTTTAAACTTGATTTAAAATAAATATATTATTACTGTGCAGACATTGGATTTATATTTGACTCACAAAATTGAGGAAGCTCGGTCTTTAAGGGTTAAAGATTTGATAAGCGAGAATTCCTTGGGGGAAAAAACATGTATATATAGGCAGACATTAAAATATCAGCTTATTTTCGTCACCACCGTACACCGCTATTCACCGTGAGTAGGTGTGCAAGAGTAGGCCTTAGTACATCAATTAGCATTCATTAAAAAATATATTCAATTTCATGCAATTTCAACTTCAATTCTTGTAAATTAATATTAAAAAAAGGGGAAAATAACTTTAAAAACTGTTTTTCTAGAAGTACGTTGACTCCCCTCCTCTTACAAATGTGATTCATCTACTCAAATAAATCGTATCACAAAAATAAATTTTTTAATTTAGTTTTCTTTTTTTTCTTTCTTAGAAATTCTTTTTTTGCACTCCTCACTTGAATTTTCAATTTTTAAAACTTGTCGTTAGCGGTAAAAAATAAATAAAATACTTTTAAAGAGTTAACATTGTTCAAATTATTAAAAATATATTAAAATAAAAGGCAAGAAGATTCGATTGGATAATAAATGACTAGGTAATTACCTAGTGTATTAATACATACAGTTCATATGACTTTATTTCCGTTCAGTATTTATTTGAATGAATAATAAAGATAAATAAATTAATATTTTGAAGAAAATTATACTGCGTTAGGTTGGTCTTTCGTTTTTATCTTATTCAGATAAGCACGGATTCCACAATCCCAAAGTATCTCAGAGATCTTTCCACTTTTTTCAGGATTTCTTGCCTTAGATTTCGTTAATCGAACCATTGATAATTTTGCGTAAAAAGCGGTTTTCTCTTCACATTATATTTTAATTTAAAAGCGAAAAACTGATATTTTTTAAAATTAAAAAAAAGTATTTTTGTGAATTTGCTTATCATTTGGTAGTAAACATTTGAAATGAGATAAAAATGTTTACAAATTTTACGACAAAAACTCGTACGTTTTATTTCAGAAAAGACATTCATTAAGACATTATTAGTCAACTAAATAAGTTTTTTAAAAAAAAGGAAAAAAAAGATGGTTGCGAAAAGTTTTTAATTTGGTTTTTGGTGATAAATCTTTGAGGCACAAATCAGTGGAATTATCTTAGTTCAATTTTTTGAAATCTATGAATGATAATTTTTATCTATAAGATTGAAATTTATGCGTGCAAAGATATAATTATAATTATGAGTGATCACTATTTCACATTGAATAATTTGCAGAATAATGATCTATCAAAATTATATTTTAATTTACAATATTAAAAAAGAAAAAAAATCAAAAATTTTATTTGAGCGGAGAGGAGTTTGGTGTTCTTGGGAAAGTTTTTTCAAAATTTGAAACAGGTGTAATTTATTTTGATTTTATTGTATTTTATTTTGTCCGAATATATTATTTCTCGAGTTATTTTCATTTTAACCTATTGTTGTACAACAAAAAAAAGTCTAAATATGAAAAATACAGATATGAAAAAAGTAATAGTTCATATTTATTTGTAGCAAGTGGATATTTCGCTCTGCTACCTACCACTTAATCTTTAAAAAAGCACTATGCTTCGAATTCAGATTCAAATATAAATATTTATGTTAGTATATTATTTTGGTAACCAAAACTATCTCGCTTTTGCTAAATAAATTTTACTACGAAATACTTCTGTTGCCAACTTTTTTAAATGATAAATAGATGCCATACTTTTGAAAGGAGTTATAAGGAATGTATGGGATGTATAATTCATCTAGCCATAATACGTATGCGCAGACATTTTTATGAGGGTGGGCCAGTATCCAGCTAACCACTTTAAAATTTTTCAATTACTTTAGAATTTTAGATTTAAAATACTAATGCCATTTTTATATTAACAGGGTGTTTCTTAATAGCAACCCTTGATATATATATATATATATATATATACAGCCTTCACCGAGAGGAAGGATAAAAACAGGTCTTAGACAGGGGAAGAGGACATCAATATTTATTAAACCATTAAGTGTCCCACAAATCGAAGTGCTCCGATATAAAATTAGGGAAAATCTTACAAAATAAATCCGTAAATTGTTTCAGTTTCGGGAATAAGGGAAATCTGATTAGTTACAATTGGTCTATTCGGGAGAAAATAATGTTTCTCACGGTTGATTAAAGGAAAAAACCAAAATGTTAATTTATACATACTTTGAGATCTAAATACAGACTAAGAAAAGATGAAGTGAAATATTGAGTGTGTGAAAGTATTGAAAGTATTGAGTAAGTGAAATATTGAGTATTTAGTTTTGAATAATACATTAAGAAGAAGATTAAGAAGAAATAATATTAAAAAAATAGTTGAAGCTTTTTAAGTTACATATATACATATAGAATTGTGTTTTTTCCAGGATAAAGGTAATTAGAATTTAGAGACTACTTATTTAATAGTTCAGACTAAATCTTATAAATAATTATCAAAGTCAATTATAACAAAGGTAAGTTATAAAGGTAACAATTATAATAAAGGCAAGTTAGAATCTTCAATACCATATTCGTTGGAACTGTCAATTTATTCGTCAAAACTGCAGACTGTTTCCAAATTAAATTATTGTACCCGGAAATTACTTTCAGGAACTCCTATTGAGTTGCGTAGATTCGAATAGAATGGTTTTGTCGAATAGAATGGTTCGAATAGAATGTTAATTATACGGATCACCGGCTAGAATCTTATTGCCACCGGCGTGCTAGATTTCCGTGGTTTTCCTCTCCATGTAAAACATTTGCGGTTTAGTTCGATCACAAATTCTTCCATGAAGAGAGGTTTGTCCTAATGCTTGATCTAGGAATTCCTTAGAAATCTGGGTTTACTTAAAAATTGCAAGACTACGAAGTTGAATATAATAAAAAATATATAAATAAAATAATAATGATAAATATCTTCACAAAAAAATATATTCAAAAATCGCACTTGGGGGAAAAAGACATTTATTTCATACTAAAAAAAGTAGTAGAAAATTTATAATTTCATCAAGCAGGTAAATTTCTTCGATTAACTTCCGCTGAATCCCTTTTTGAAGAATAATAAAAATTATTTATGTTAGATTTATTTATTTTATATTTTAAGGTAATTGAAAAAAAAATACACAATTTGTGGAACAATGCTTGGAAGAAAAGGGAAAAATCATACAATAAATCTCCGGTGGTACAATAATTTTATGTCAGAAAAAAATTGTCATCAGGTGAATTTTTTTTTTAGATTAAATAAAAAATTCAATTTTAACTGCCAATTAAGTTTTGCTACTAAAGTTTAATAATAGAACAACTCAACAACTAAATATTAGCGTCAATTTTACAAAATGTCGATTAAGAAATTCGTAAAACTCAACATGTTCGTAACAGAAACAGCTAGCTTAATTTTTACATATTCTATACACATATTTATATTGCCAAAAAAAAGTTCCTTTCTCTCTTTTTCACTTAAACAAATAAAACGTGATTATTTTTAGAAAATAAAACTATAATTAGAAAACAAATGTGTTACGAGGTTAGGCATTTATTTTTTCTTAAACGTTTCTAAGAGTTGTTCATTATCATTCCTAACACCTAGATTTGTGGAAAAAAGATGCTTAATCAAGTGATAAATTTTATTGCGTCATGTTATTCTCTTACAATTACGCAATTTTTTATAAATATGCTAATGCGTTTTTCGTATTGCGTGGTATTTGCTACTGAGAAACATGTTTGAAAACATGTATTATAAATTAGGTTTATTTTAGCAACGCAAATACGCTTATACGTTCTCTGTAATGTGTCTGCGTAGTATAAAATAGCTACTAACAACTTTTTGAAAACGATAACATGTATACTAAATTAGAATATTTATTATAATTACACAAATATGCGCTTTTTGCTTCGCTTGGTATTGAATGCTGTAAAAAACTTGTTTTGGAAAATATGTATACTGAATTTGGTGATCATACTGAATACTGGTTTATTATAACTACACAAATATACGCTTATTGAAATGTTACGTACTAACAAATTGTTTGAGAGCATGCATTCTGAATTACCCGGTTTATGATAACTACAAAAATATTCCTGTACACTTTTCGTGGAATTGAAACGCTGCTAAGAACTTTTTTGAAAAACATGCATGTACTGATTCAGAAGGTTCATTTTAACTACACGTTGTTCATATTGCATGTTTTTGAAAACATGTATACTTTCAAATAAAAAAAATCAACGAGAAAGACAAAAAATTTAAAATGGAGATTTTTATGTACAGTGATCCCTCGTTTTTCGCGGTTAATGGGGACCAGAACCTTCCGCGAAAGCTGAAAAACGGCGAAGTAGGATTTGCCAATAGAAATTTTCGTGTATGCGGGTATACGAATGTTTTAAATACGTAAACAGTATTTATACTTCACACATTTAAGACAAAAATTACAATAGTATACGTATTTACTTAAACGTGTCAGAGCTAATTAATAAGGTTAATTAAAAAATCGAGTGCAGAGTGCTTTAAAGGCACGAATGACACCTTGATCCCAGGGTCGTCTTAATAACATGCAGGGCCCTCGGGCACAAAAATATTTTAGACTCCTATAACATGCTATAATGTTTAAAAACGAACTAAAAACTTCACATATATAAAATAAATCATTTTTAAGATAGGATTTTAACAAATTTAAACACATTTTGGTTATACCCCAAAAACTCAACAAAAAAAGCATTTTTAAACTATGTATCATTTTTTAAAATAAAAATGGAGATGCTACCCAGTTGTAATCCTCAAGTAATAAAATAATTTTCAAAATCATGGAAGTTAATTAAAATAATTAAATTAAATTAAATAAGCATAAAGGTATAACAAATTAAAATAAATTCAAAAGGTATGAATTATTTTGTCAAACTGAACAGTCATTAAAACATCTTTCAATGCCCAAGTACCTAAAATTTTCATTGGAACGTAGAAAAATAGATTTCGGTTGCCTGTTTTAAGTTTTCTTGTTAATAAACTATTCAAATTATTGGTGATTGCATGATAATCAATCAAAATTTGTAAGAAAAAAAAATGCACACTTTTATATAATGGAATATATTTATTTTAATAAATATATAAGGCAATGTTGTTTATTCTTTTGACACAATTTATAAAAAGTAAGTTTCTCAAGGGCCCCTTGAGATCTTGGGGCACTGCCCAGGTGTGCCCATGCGTAAAGACGGTACTGCCTGATCCATCGGCTGAATTAGAGGTGTAGTGTTCGAGGGCAGAAACTCTATCTGCACACCGTCATATTGCAGGTCCGATAAGTCCTGGCTTAAGCATAAAACCTACAACATTGCTAGCCGTGATGACAGTCACACGGTCTTTGTGAGCCTTGAAGCCTGGCCTTTATGAGAGCCCGTAGTATTTGTACTCTGAGTCACTCATCTCTTTGTTTGACATGCAGGGATCTCTCGCGCATCAACATGAAACAACGCTCCTTTCCGCAATGTGGCTGCCGACATGGTTGTATTTTATCATTTTTATTTTTTGATGAATATTTTGAAAAAATCCGCGAAGTACTGAAGCCGCAAAACACGAAGTAGCGAGGGAACACTGTATTCGGCATTTTTCTATGATAAGCTATACTTTTTTGCCAAGTTTCGGAAATCAATTTCTCTTATTACTTTTCTGAAATTCTGTTTTATAGCAAGTAATACTGCAGTACTAGCAAGGAGAAGAAAAATACTTGTCAAGACAAAGTTTCTCGAAAACCTATTGTGAGGAACTTATGTTATTTTCTTAATTGCACGGCAGTATACTGAATCTAAAGGTTTATTATTACAACTTCAGTGCAATGCAGTGTAACTTCATTTTATGGGCGAACGCTTTTAAAATTTTAACATGTAATAAAATAATAATAAATTTAATCTACATAAAATTTCGCCTACTCCTTAATTATTAGGATGTGATGCAAATAATTATTTAAAAAATGCATTGTGTTTGATCCTGCCAGCTTACTTACTTTCCAGTATTTTCACTCCGGTGTTCTTTTATTCCAAATATACTTGATTAATAAAATTTTAAAATTCATAATAAAGGTTTAAAATTACAACAATTTTGCTACCCATGGAAAATATCTTTTTTCAAAGCAGTGCTAGTTAGCATATCTGGATAAATACATGCTTTGAGAACAGGAAAAATGGCTACTTACAGTCAACTTAGTAATAAATTTGCACGTAACACAAAAGTGCATTTGAAAATAAATTAGTTGAAATGTTCTTTAAAGTAATATAGAGCAACATAAATGCAAACTAAATCTTTTAAAGGTATTGCATACTGTTAAAAATAAAACAAACGCATTATAGCTCAAAATAAGATTTAACATTCAGTTTATTTTTAACTTAATGAGATTTATATTTAGTGAATTATAGGAGATTTTACGAATGTTAAATCTTAAAACCGTTTTTTAAGCAATAAAAATTTAGAAACAAAGTTCAAAAACAGTTAAAAGTTTAAAAAGCCACATTCAAATTTAATATATTGTTTTAAAAATGTAATATATTGTTTTAAAAATATCAAGATTAGAAACCATATAAAAATGTGTAAATAACGAGGGGAAAATATCTTAGAATTACGATGAAATTGAAACAAATAAAACACGTCAAAAGTTATTACTATTTTCCAATTCGAAATTCGCGAGTCGTTATAATATTGTATTAAAAAGATTTAGATTTTAAGAAACACATCCGACACTTCTAAAGCATAATCGAAAAGTTACTTGGATTAATGGACACAAATAAAGAGCTTCAAAAGTGATTACTCAAGTTCGAAATTCACGCATCTTAATTTTGTCGTACTAAAAATATTGGGATTTTTAGAACAATGGAAATTCGTTGTGATAACCACCGAAAAACAACATTTAGAATTGGGGCGACCAAAACTCATATGCATAATTTCCAATTTTTTTTTTTAAATTTTCTAAAATAAATTGTATGTTAAAAGTGTTTATATGTACTGGTGGTCAAAATCAGTACTTTTTAAAATATTAAAACGATTGTGCTATAAAAGGGAAATATCTTTTTACAAAGCAGAGCAAGTTAGCTTCTTTGGATGTAAATGTATGCTCTGAGAACAAAAAATATGGCTACTATTACTCCATTTTTGGAGCAAAAAAAATTCCAAAATCCTATCTACATTACTGTTGTGCTCCAATTTTTGAATTTAATAGATCTTTTCATATGCTTAATTTATTTTTACCAAAACATAAATATGAAAAAAAAGTTTCAAGGTCAAAAACTTAGTTTTGACACAAAATAGTAGGAATTGAATGTAGGGTTTAATGGTTAAGTCCACATGCTGTACAATTCATCCTGTTTTTAAAAAAAATCCATGCATATTACAGTGAAATGCATATTACAAATTTCTCTTACTAAAACATATAAAATTGTTAAAAGAGCGCACTATGCCTGTTACATGACGTAACAGGCACTGTGCGCAAAATAAAAACAGACCAGCCTAAATAACTTTTGATCTAATGATCAGACGTTCTAAGATTCAAATCTTAATGGTTCCTGGGGGTGATCTCAAATATGCTGATTAATAAGTGCAGACGACATTTTAAGTTATAAAATCAGGCACAAAGACATACTTTCACTGGAAAAACATACCTCGCCGCAATCTGGGAAATATGGTCCCAATAGTTTAGTCAGGAAAGTTCTCCAAAGTTTGGATCCTTTAATGTTAATTTACTTTTTGTGTATTTCTCTATTATATCTCGAGAACTTTTTAAACGAATTGAAATTTTTTTGGACGCAATAATAAAATTCGTTTATCCAAATTTAATTCTAATAACTTTTCTCAGGAACTATATTAGACCGATTTTGCTCAAATTTTGTCTTGCCATGTAAAATTATATTCTTCCAAATGATGCAAAAAATTGTACCTCACAATTTAAAATTTTTTCGACCATGATTAAATAATATTGCCTTAAAGTTATATTTTCCAAGGAATTATCTTTGAATAAACGAACTTTATTGTTTACAAAATTTTTTCGATTCGTTTAAAAAGTTCTCGAGATATAATAGAGAAATACACAAAAAGTATATATTTTTGGGGTTTAAAAATCCACCTATTGGGGGTTAAAAAAAAAGGTAAGTTCGTTTTGTGTCAAATTTCGTAACTTAAAATATCGTCTCCATTTATTACTCAGCATATTTGAAGTCAACCCCTCAAACCATTAAGTCCTAGAACGTAAAGATCTGATCATTAGATCAAAAATTATTTAGGGAGATAAATTTTTTTTTGGCATACTCTGCACAAATAAGGGTAAGAGTTAATGTATCTCATCATTGTATTCGATTTAGACCTTTCTGATAACATGAATTTTTTTTCCACAGATTAGGAAAAAAGTCGTAATTAGCACAGATTTATTTTTATTCAGGTAAAGTTGTCGGACAGATGTCTTACTTTTCTGGAAGATATAACTGTTGGAATAAATGATCTGATTTTACACACAATAGTATGGACTGAACTTTCTCATGAACTATGCCAGTGATTCTCAACCACTGTGCCGCGGCACTTTTGTGTGCCGCCAAATTCTTAAAATGTGCCGCCAAATATTAGAAATGATACAATAAAAAATATGCTTTTTTTATTGCGAGTAAATATTAAATTAAAGAAAAGTGTACACATATATATAATATTTTAGATATATATATACTTTTTATAATTTTTCCATGCTTTAACCGCGTGACCATCTTTGTCGGCGATTGTCTTTTCTCTGACAATCTTAAAATAAGTTGAAATAAGAAGGAAGTGTTTAAATTGTCTTTGACACACAATTTTAAAAAAATGTTAAAATTAGTAGGAAATTTAATGACTATTAAAATAATTAACAAAGGCTAAAACAAGCTAAATATTAACTTTCCAATGGAAATAAAAGCTAATCATAGCTATGCAGTTAATAGTTATAAAAGCAAATTAACAAAGGATAACTAACAAAAAAATAAGCTAACATATTAATAATAATTAATAGTTTTTTAGCTAATAATAAGCAAAAAAACTAATTAACAAGAAATCACAAAATAATAATTAATGCAAAAAACTAACAGTTAATAACTATAGAAAACAAGCTAACAATTAATAACTAGCGAAAAAAATAAATAACTGTTACTAACTAATAAAAAATTAGTCGAAAGAAATAATTAATCCCTTAATAAACGTGCTTTTGTAGTACATATTATTTTATTTCACATTCAAAATTATTATCACAGACTATTTAACACAGTGTATTATAGGTAAGTAAACAACTTTTAAACTTTTTTTTTTTCATTGTGTGCCGCCACAAAAAAAAAAAAAGGTTGAGAATCACTGAACTATGCAATTGATTTAAAGGACTGCATATACTTAATTTTAATGTAGATGTTTTATTTCTGTTTCAACTTTATCTATACTTGGCTTGCTTAAAATGAAGGGAAACATTTTACCAGATAGAAAATTTCGTTCGCTTCCAAAATATATAAGCAGTAAAAACAGTCAACATGTTCCAAGTACTCAAAAACAGACACCCATTTTCATGACTTGCTAGACGTGAATGAAAAGAAATAAAACTGATTTGAAAAATAAAATAAAAAGTTGCCAACGAAAAATATAGGAGAGAAACAAAACTAGAAAAACCACAGTAGCCGGGAGCGAAAAAACTAAAAAGAAAAATGACAGTGGCCGAGAGGGACAAATCAAAATTAATCAAGGTTATTCTCCCCTTCACACTCTACTCAAAATGTATAACAATATATTTTCTTCACATAATAAAATTATTACAAATCACCTTATAGGTGGTGATTTATTTTTCAACTTTAAAAAATTTATAGATTCTTGTTTATGACAAAGGGTTCCCACTTAATTTCACGAAACTTCTGCAAATTTCCAGGTATATCAGGAAAGTTTCAATGAAAATCCAAACCATATTTTATGTATACCATGTTCTCTGACAGCTTTAGTTATTAGATTTTGTGAGCAAAGAAATATCATTGAATGAGACAAGAATGGAAATGTCACTAAAATGTGAAATTTTTACAACAAATAATTGCAATAGATGTTAAATTTATTTACATCTTATCTTGATAACTGACAATTCTATAACTGGTTATTGCTATTTTTCAGGTATAATGTAGAAGTTTTCCGAGAATTAAAAAAAAAAAAAAATTGCAATTTTCTCTGACTATTCCCTGTTTTAAAGAGGCAAAATAAAATTCCCTGACAATTCCAGGTTTTCCCTGACACATGGGAGCCCTGTTACATGAATTCGTTTTCCAGCCAAAACGAGGAATAAACTTAATTCTTCGCTAGGGTGAATAAAAGATAAGCTTTTATCACCTTTATTAAGACAATAACATTATAAGCATTGGATTATTTACAGCATTATAAATAAGACAAAAAGACTTATCACGGTCCAATAACTTTATTCATATATGGCTACAAATTCTACTGAAAGAAATACTATTATTAACATTATATTTTGTAAAGACATTTTCTAAATAACATTCAAAATAAATAATCATAATTCAACAATGAGTAGGATAATTTTAACAGAAATTTTTTGCATGCCAATCCAAACAGTACATCCAACAGAGCTTAATAAAAATAGAAAAAAAGTATTTGGAAATGCTAAAAATTCACAAGTAACATACACAATGATAGCGCATTAAATGCCAACTGGGGAGGGGGAAAAAAAGCAGGTTCCTTTAACGAACTTAGGATTAATGAGTTTTCAAACATCAAAATTCTCTTTCAACATATCTTACATGGAATGCTCTTATATTACTTTTCACGAGTGAATCGTATTGAAGATCTATACTGCCAAGAGCTAAGCTCTGAAAAAAAAAAAAGTTCAAAAAAGATTAAAGATTAGACAATTTGCACATTAAGAGGATTTGCGGGGTGGCATTGGCGATTGCTTAAGCTGCAGAATGATGGACCTCATGCGAGAGGTATCCTTGGTACTTCTGGATGATTTGGGGTTGAAGTCGCAAAGGCGAGCGATTCTTTCCCACTCTTGACCAGGTGACTCCGTATCTCGATCGGCAATCCATTCTTTCTCAGCATTTCTGAAATATATTTCAACATATATTAGAAAAATAACAAAAATAGAAACATTGCATTAAATATATAAATTTAATTCATATAAATTTCAAGCATAAAGCAGACCTGTATGACCCGGAGAGCTTAAATATTCAAAGTATGAGCTGAATTTATGTTTTAACATTTAATTAAAAATGGTTTTGACTGCCACAGCACATAATTGAATCTAATATAAACAAATATAGACCAAAAAGAGCTTCAGACTTTGTCAACCTACAGAAAGTATAAATTTCGTTTCCTTTAACTAATTGATATTTTTAATTTTTTTTTATTGATATCCATTCATTCTACTAGTTACCAAAATTTGTAATACACTTTCAAGCATTTAAGATACTTACACTTTTAAAATTTAGTTCACTAGGTTCAATAGAAGGCACAGAAAAAAAATTTTGTAACAAAATAAATAAAATAATGAAATTGCAATTATATAATTCACCACAGGATAGCAAGGAGTAACTAGAATCCCTTAAGTGTAGAGGACCTCTCAGTAACAGCGAAATCTTAGAAATATTTGTTCACTTAGTTATTAAACCACTGGCATTGTAAGTATATATATTTTCTTAATTTCAAATGATGTGAACACAAGACAATTCTGGTACCAGAAAACAAATAGAATGAAAACTAAAAATTAACAAGAGTGTGACTGAAAAAAGATTGATGACCCATTCAGTCCTTAGCTTTCCAGTAGTGTTTAAACAAACTCTTAGAAAAGATTGCAGATCAGCACTCTCTAGACAAGTACAGTTCCTGAAAGTTACAGAACAAGTAACATAGGTGAAGTACATTTTTGGTGGAAAAGCATAGAAAGGAAGTCATTACCAGTAGCTACAGCTTTCATTTTAGACTAGTCTGAAATATTTTAAATATCTTTCCACTAGGATTTCCGGTAGTTCCTATCTGATAATAATTCTTAATTGATCTAATAATTGTAATTATTACGGACTGCCAGTAGTTACAGGTTGGCAACTTTTATAAAGGTATGACAAATGTAAGTTAAAATTTTTGACACCAAATAACACTTATGCAATTGTTCATTTATGGTAAAAGTATTCACTGTAAATTCACACTTAGTACAAGGAATTCAAATGATTCATTGAATCAGCTCATTCGCACAACAGGTATATTCATCCACAAACTTGAAATTAGTGATTAAATGAATAACGGTTTGGCCAAATATTTGGTCCAGCCATAGCCAAACTTCTGCCAACTTAATTTTAAATCAAATTCTATTTTGAACCAAAATACTATATATTAAATACTATATATACCAAAATACTTTATATAGCTCTTATTAAAAGTTTCCAGTATCAGTGATATATTAAAAAATTTAATTAGTATTAAACATTTTAATTAAACTAGCAATAATGCAAACCGTAAAATATTTAATCAAAAAAAGGTTAAAAAACAACAGCTATTAAAATCTTACAAGCTTATGAGTGTTAATTGGTGGGCAGGCAGGTATTTGTGATCCAGTAATTATAATATAGAAATAAAAGATTTTCAAGCATAAAATCACAAAAAAGAGAAATATATAAAAAAGAATAAAATAGTTAAAAATGAACTAAGTTTAATTTTTTGCGTGCAAACTCATTAACAAATAATAATTTAAATTTTACATCATAGTATTAAAGGAGTGTTCATTAAAATTGGAGTTATGAAAAAACTTACCATAAACCCATATGGCGATTTTTATAAAAAAATCCAATTTTTCCAAAGAATATATGAGCTTTTGCATATGACTTCCGTAATAATGCATATTAAATTTAAGAATAAAATAAAATATAGATAAATAAAATTATTGCTAAAGTAACAGAATGACAAGTGGCCGGTTTTTAAATATAAATACACTTAATTTGCTTTAAAAGGAATTTTTAAAAGCATTGTAATATATTCATGGAATATAAATGCAGAATGCACAGATTAAGTAACCTTAGCACATACTCTCTTAATTTGTACTTTCCTGTTCCTCTCTTTACATTACGAATTAAAACGAAATTTATAAACTTTTTAATTATGAAAAAAAAAAAATTTTACATTTGTGTTGCAAACATTTCAAGTATATAATTTTAAAGGTAATAAATATAATTCAAAATATAATTAATAAATATAATTCAATTTTATTAGATTTATAAAACAATCAGTCCATAATATCAAAGAACAAATTGAATTGATGATCACATAGAAAATTGATTGGAAATGCAATTTCAACTTGTAAAATCTGAAAAAACAATCAGGGTTTAGTCTGGACATGGTCACCTTTGGTTAATGATTATTTATAGTTTTTTTTAAAACGTGGAACTAGAGTGAGAATTTACTTTTGATAGATGATTAAAAACAAAACATTTGAAAAAGTTTGCATTAACGGCCCCGATAATAAAGTGAGTTAAAAAGTATAGATTTCTATATTTATCTATGGATTTAAAGTTGATTCTTTTAAGCTTCTATAAATTCTGAAAAATGCACAGTAGAAAATGTTTGGCCCATTCTCAGAAATAAAAAAAAATAAAAAAGCAAATTTAAGGAATAATGACATGCCTGCATTTTAAAAACAATCCATCCAATAAACATTTTGTGTGAAAGCATAAAACCTCTGTGAT
The DNA here is from genome assembly GCA_949128135.1 of Parasteatoda lunata. NCBI lineage: Eukaryota > Metazoa > Arthropoda > Arachnida > Araneae > Theridiidae > Parasteatoda > Parasteatoda lunata. The sequence goes on from OX421977.1 coordinate 13,570,587, forward strand.
ACGATTACAGATAAAAAAAAATTGCTTCAATAAAAAAGTAGTATGTCTAAGCTTAAAAATAAAATGTTTATTATCAGATTTAAAAATAAAAAAAAAGGACACTGAAAAAGAAACAATCAGACAACGATGATTTAGAGATCAAAACATTGGGATCACATTTAACATTAATGTGGATGGTAGATACAAAAGCAGTTTACAAATATCAAACAATGCACAATGATGACTATCTTAACAATGAAAGATTTACGAATATTTATAACACAAACACCAACCATCAATTTATATACTCAACAAATATTCTTGCATACATCTATATATTGATATTTTAATAAAAATTTCTATAGATAGCTTCAATTTTATTATGTTGAGATTACAGCTTAGAATAAAATGCCGACTGTGATGATTTCAATAAAAAGTAGATCAGTTTAAGAGTTAATAATAATAAAAAATTAGTTATCAATTTACTTAACAAGATGTTTTATAAACAGAGTAAACAAGACAATGATGACAATTATTATACATTAGAACCTCATTTATCGAAAACTTTCTCTAAACTGAAGTTTATTCTGAATATTATGTTGTATTATTATTTAAATTTTTCGCTCTTATAGAGCACATTGATAAGATTAAAAATTGATGCTCCTTCTATTTAGAAAACCAGTTCCTGGTGTATTTCCTGATTTAATAATTAAAATTAACAAAACATCTGCAATCATATGTTGATTAAGAAATTAATTACATCTCATGAAAATCAATGAACAGAAATGTTTTAAAAATGAAATTTTCTTTATCTGTAACAGAAGTAAATCTAGTACTTATTAAAAATTCAAATTCTGTGAAAAATAGCTAGGTAGGTATATTGTGAAAAACAAAAATTTTTTTTTATTTATTTAACATATTTATGTATTTTAACTATATATTTTCAAATATAAAAAAATTAAATAAGCAAAAGCTTAACCAGAAGCTAGAAATTTTTTTTATTTTTAATAATCTAAGAACTAAATCTGGATAATTGCTCATAAAACAGTCTATTGAGAGTGGATAGAAAAATTGCATCACACATTTTTTTGCTAATGTTTTTTGGATTCCGTTTAAAGGTGTTTTTGCCATTCAAGCGTGAATTAATTGTTTTAACACTGATGAAAACTACTTTTTAAAATGTAGAAATACAAACAAATTAGAATCTAAATACAAACAAATTGGAATCTTAATGTTAGATAAATTGGATGCAGCAAAAGAATAGTTTAAGTAGCTCAGAATTTTTTGAAGGGTTCTTTTTATATGATTAAAAATTTAATGAAAAGTATCTTAACAGATCTAATTCCCTTGCTGATTGACCTCTAAACAGACGAATTTATAAAAAGTGTTAGCATTTTCAACTTAATATATTATACAGCATCTTATTTCCTACATATCAATACTTAACATTTTAAAAGCTTAACTACAAACTATAAAATTTTTTAAAATTTTTAAATTTAAGCTGAAGATATGAAGCCATACAAAGCAATGTTGAGCATTAAAGATAGAAAATAGAAGTAAAAGTGAACTTACTTAGATTCTTCCCTGTTAGCATAGTAAAAAAGAAATTATAAAGATAGCAAGATTTTAACAAAATGATTTCAGCAACCACAAAACATAGCATCATAAATGCACAAGAAACTAAGAACTAAAGACTAAAAAAGTACGTTCGAGCAAAACAGCTGCATTTACACATAACAATGCTTTGAAAACAAAAACTAGCAATGAAATAAAACATAGGCAACTTAGTAAATTTGAAAACACTACACTAAGCAATATATAAATCAAAACATTCCAATCAAATATTTTACATAAAAATATTGAAAATATGATTAAAAAAAATTAACCATAATTATATTTTTAAAAGAAACCTAACTGCACAAGGGAAAAAACGGAATAATTTTGAAGGCAACAAAGTTCATATAAAAATATTTTTTGATTAAATTTTTTTTTAAAGAATAAGGAAAGTAAATAACAAAGATTAAAATTTTTCCTCACTTTAAAGAATAACTTGAAAGTTTCATTAAAAGCTCTTTCAAGCCCTTCTACTACAGTGTTTTGCAGATTCAAAGTAAGGTACAATGTGAATTTCACAACACAATTTCTTAAATTTAGTGAAAAATAATTTGTCTAAACCAAAACAAAAATACAAATGTTCTTAAATTATATTATACTTCAAGCTATAAAATATCCAAAAGAGAACATTAAGAAACACACAGTTTCCAAGAGATTTTCTAAACAACTCACCTATTATTCAATTTAGATTTTTCAATCTGTTCTTTGTATAAAGCATACCAATCATCCAATTCTTTTTTTGCACCTTCTTTAAGCTCTAATTTTTTCTTTTCCTCTTCAGCATCTGAACAAGAAAATTCATTTTTAAAAAAAATGAAAGCAATTAAATGTAAGTGCATTTGAAACTTCATTTCATTAAAAATTAAAATGCAGAATTTGCAACTTTCAAATATTGTAGCAAAGTTGGCTGGTTTAAACCATGATTTAAATCAAAGCTTTTTTTTTAAAAAAAAAGTCTTAAATAACTAAATTTTCCATTATATTTAGATAAGATAAATACCTTCAGTTTAAATATAGCCAAATACAAATATTTCCGAAAAATCTTTTTATTTTGGAGTTTAATCAAAAATGTGTGTTATTGTATGTACAGCTGCAAAATGTGATTTTTAAAGGCAAATATATTTATTGCTCTTTGACTAAAATATTTTTTATACAAAGCAATTTATGTTAGTAAATTTAAAGTAAAGCCATAATGTCCTTAAAAATAATACAGATCACAGACTGTGTTCTGATAGTTTTAAAAACTTATTTAAAAAATGTAATTAGCAACAAGCATAAATGGGAATGAGAGGCTTTTTCAAATTTTATTTGGCAGGTTATTTTTTCTTTTTCTTTCTGAAATCAGTGTAAACAAGTTTTTATTGTGCAAATGCAGTAAATTTTTATTGACGATTTTAATAATTTCAAAATATAATGCTTTAATAAAAGTGCACAGTAAAAAAAATATTGAAAAGTATTAAAAAAAATTTGTATCTATCATTTAATGTTGCATTATTTATATTATTATGCTTTAAGCTTTATTGTGTTGAAATAAATTTATAAAAATTATTATTTTTATTGTTAAAACATACCTTTACTTCACTATTCATTATTTGATGTGTACAGGACTAAAATTGTAAAATGTAGCCCATTTGACCATTTTTAGACCTTTTCATCATTCCATTACTTCAAAAAGTGTTAATAGAAAAAAAAAGTTACTTTGCATTTTTCATGCTCCTTTAAGTGAAAAATAAAAATATGTATGTTCAATTGAAAATAAAATAGACATGAAAATTTTTAGTAATAAATTTACAGTAATGTTGTATATAAAATACTGCTAACTAAATACTATATTAAATAGTATTAAATATGATACTTTAATATATACTGATAAATAGAAACCCATTCTTTTTACATAACTAATATATTCTTTTGATACTAAACTTTTATTTTCATGTGTTAAGTTTTAAAAGTTATGTAATAGCATATTCACAATTCAGTTATTCGTTTTTATTTTGGTATTTTTTGAAAGAAAGTGGATATTTTGTTCAATTATTTAGTGATAATAATTAATAATTAAAGTTTTTACAGTTATAATAGACTAATTACTTTTAAAAAGGACAAATATTATTTAACACTTGCATAAAAAAAATTTAAAAAAAAAAAAACCTGATTTAAAAAAAAAAGAAAAAAAAAAGGGGGGGGGGATTATTATTTTTTCTCCAACTCTGTATTGTGGAATGATTCATTAAAACCACGCATATAGTACTAATTTTAAAGAAGGCTTGATAAACAATAAGTTATATATATATTTACATACTTAATATTATTTTTAATAAAAACATTCCTTCTGTTACAGATAATTCAAAAGATGGTTACAGTCGTTCTTTTAAAGGTTAAAGTGGAAACATACTTTGCCATTTAAATATCAAAATTTCAAACTTATATATGGGACATAATGTGTTTCAATGTCATAAAAGTAATGAAACTCATTAGGCTGATTTTTTTAATAATTTACTGTGCAGAAGTAGTCTACTTGTTCAAGTAATACATATGATATGAATATATATATATAAATTGATTCACGCATTTATTGATATTAATAAGATCAAGAATTTGAAATGAAATAACAAAATATATTTATTAATTTTTTAAAAACCAAAACAAAGTGGTCAAATTTCCTCAGTTGCTATGGTATCTAAATAACTGTACTATAAAAATTTTAATATATTTAAATTCTTTTTCAAGACTTAAAAACTAATATAATCACAAGTGAAAGAAAAAATATCATTAAACTGGACATTTTCATTATTTGCATTAGATTTTGTCTTTTGATCTGTCCTGTTCTGATTTATAGTATGTAATGTTAAATGAAGAAATTACGCAAAGAGGTAAGTCCCAGCAATTGTTAACTGATTTCATGCTATCGTTATTATGTACGAAAATAAAATAAATAAATAAAATACAGTATTTTTTTAAATTCTAATAGATTTCTCTTTGAAAATTGCACTTTGACTTTCTGGTCTTGTTCAAATTAAAAATGCTTTAAAAGTTTGTAAATTTAAGGATACTATTTCAGGAAATGGGACGAGGGGAAAAAAAGAAAGAAAAAAGAGTGAGCAAATTTGGAATGACAGTGGCAACTGTCAGTATGGGGATATATCATCCCTCGCTTAATCAGATTTTATTTTACTTTCGGCGATCAACAAACACCCAAATTCAGAAATAATCAAATTACTAAAGAAACTATTATTAATGGCTCATTATTATGTTTGGTGATTGATTAGACAAAAAAAATTAACCATGGCCAACAACCCCCTTTAACAGAAGAGTACAAAATTATGCTCATTCGAAACTAATAATTACCTTTAACTTCTAACATTTGACGCTGTTCTTCACGCCAAATTTTTATTTTTTGTGGTTCTTCTCTATTTACTGAACGAGCGGGCGTTGAAGCAGGAAAAGGTTCACTGTGGCCATTTATATGCTAAAATAGAACAAAGCTCACAATATAAAAAAATCCACCAAGTTTTCAATGGATCATAATAATTACAACCAAATAAAAAGCACACGGATAAGTCTAGTCATTAATTTTTTGTACTACCAAAAAGGTTCGTTTAGTGAACTAACAGCTAGCTGAACTTAATATTGTATTTGAAGCAAAATTTCTACTCTATCTTGTAGTTGTTAATATAATTTCTGATTTAAAAAACAAGTCACATAGTTGGCGAGTCTTGGAAGAATATCTTGTAATTATTTTGAATTATTCCTTCCAAAAGCTACCCTAAATGTATATTACTATAGCATTTCCTAAATTCAAAATATTTATTTTGAATATTAATCGTTATTCTATGTTGAATGATAATTTTAAAATAACTAACATTAAAATACATATATCTAATAAATATATATCTGAGGTGATACATGAAGCGACTCTCTAAAGCTGAATATAATAATAAGTTACATAATATTAATACAGAACCTTCAAATCAGATAAATGTATTATTTTGCCTACTATGTCACGAAGGAATCCTTAAAAAACAAAAAATTAAAGCACTGTTTTAAGTACTATTTCTATCTTTATTCTATTACTATCTAATTTAACTGTAAAACTTACTTTACTCTTATACTTTTAAGGGGCTATTGCAAATATTTAGATTTATCTGTTTTAGTAATATGTGACTCTAAAACCATTTAGCAAAATATGATTGATTAGAATGTACTCTATTAAAAAAAAATCACAAATATCATATATTTTTTTTTTTTTTAAAAAGTGACCTTAGTCAGTAAACAGTGTCTAATACAAAGAAAAAAACATTTCAGTTTTCTATAAAGTTTGTGCTAAATGTAAGATGGTGGAGTAAATTTTTAAAATAATAAACAAGACTTAAAAATACTGAAAAAAAATTAAGAATTTTTATTCAAATACAATATAAGTATCAATAAAGGCAAATTTGAACTAAAATTTAAATACACAAACATTTAAAAGGATAAATCTAATAGTTTTAAAAAAATAACATGGATTCAATTATCAAAATAAACTAAAATTAAAAACATAAAATTTTGTTTAGGACTTTAAAAAATGTAAGATTAAAGAAATTACATTGAAAAAAACTGATCAATGATAAAAGAGTTTCACTAAAAGAAGAAAAAAAAAACAAATTGTTAATATAAGATTAGCTTAAGAATTCCAGATAATCTATGATGCATATTTTAATATTAATATAATATAATTGACGAATGCTAATTTGTAATGTAGAATTTTTTTTTTTTGCATCTAGTCCTCATAAAATAGACATTAAAATACATACATACCTCACCATTGACTGCATTATGGTTAACAAAGTTTTCTGAAAAATAAAATTTGATATGTAGACAATTATAAATAATGATTACAAGGCAATATTGCTCTGGCTTTTAAAGACAAATTAACAGTTCACAAAACTAAGTCAACAAAAAACTGTCTATGCTCTTTAGTACGGCCACACATCATGAGGACTACCATGAAGTCCCGACTGCTATTCCATAGGACTAATATTATCTTTAATGTTTAACAGACTGTTCATATTGTGCTCTTTATACCAATATAGTAATTCAAAATTAAATTTTTCTTCTAGTCAATGAAAATTACTAAGTAACTCTAAATTTTTTTGCAATTTGAATAGATTTAAAAACAAATATTGCAATTAGATATAAAAACATTAAAATTTGAATTGAAACTGGATTACTTTATTCTAAATCACAAGTTTTGAATTGCTGTTTTTTTTTTAATATTTATATTCAGGCAAGACAATTTTGTAGTTTTTTCCCATACTTTTTTGTTTTTAAGAATTGAGAAAATTAATGTTTAGACGTTTTTGATGCCCTTATTATAGCACAACATTTTAAAAGAGTGTTTCTCATGACGTTATTCGTTCATCACCGCTTTTTTTCCTGTACGGTAGGAAATAACTGGTAACATAGAGACAGATTTTCAATGTTATAGTTAAATTATTTTTCCTGTTTCATATGTAATCTTTTGATTTTATGGGCTACATTTTAAAAGCATTTCTGATAAACTATGCCTTTAAAAGCTAGTGCAAAATATTTGTATTCGAACACTGTACTTGGTAAGTTAGCAAGTTTAAAAAAGGCAAAATGTCTGAAATTACAATGTATGATTAACTGTGCTATTAAAAGAAAGTACTAAAAATTATTTAACTTAAAACTTTATCAGAAAAATAAATTGTGTCAATGCAAAAGAGTGCAACTATTCCACTCTTCTCTTTTAAACAAATGGGGAGATTTTCGTATCCTGATTTATGGCAGAATAATCGCCAAGTCTTGGCTTCTTCCAGACAGCGGCTTGTGAAAAACTTAAAAAAAAAAAAAAAACTCACAGAAAGGGACCAACTTGAAAGGTATACACACCTAGCCACCACCAGGCAAACATCTACATGTTTTGTTTTTTAAATTCGATAATCATGATACGGAAATAGCCTGGAACAAATAATAAACTTTTTTTTACCAAATAAAGAATTGCGATAAGGAAATCTCCCCAAGAAGATGAACTAATTAAAAAACAAGTGGGATTTTTAAAGATACCAAACAAAATATTGATAGCAAATATTTCGCCAAAAATTATATCCTGCCAAATTTGCGACAAAAATCATTAGAAATAACATTAGCTAAATCTTAAAATTTAAATACATTAAACCAATTATGACAGAAACCAGAACTAGCAAAACAAGTAAACTTATTTAAAGCTAGAATATTAACTAATTAAAGCACAATTAGTGAATTAAAATTTATGGGACACTCCAATTCGTATTTCAATGAACCAAGATATTTTTTTTTTTACCCATGAATACTTTCAACAGAGAAGTTGAAATAAAAAGAGCAAAGATATAAACAGAATTATAGAAAAGTCTAGATATTATAATAAAGACATAATTAATGAAATAAGTTTTTCTAAATACCTGTAGGAAAACTGTTATTAGTTTCTTCTTCTTCTGTCGTTGCAGCTCCTAAGCCTAAGTTATCATCTTCTAAACCTGCTAATTCATCCTGTTCTCTAGCCAAAAAGGCAGCAGCAGGGTCTTCTTCAGTAGGAACATGATTTACTATCTCACCTTCAAATTCAAAATCTGACATATTAAAATGAGTTAAGCACGGCTACAGTAATTTTCGACGTGAGGAGGCGTTTTGAAGTGTAGCAGAAAGAAAGTGAAAAATAACAACAAAATCTGATCGGTTTCACTCTCTCACTTCACTTTACAGTTCACGAGAAAAAAAAACCGGAACCCTAATAGTTAATAATCCAGGGTATTCAAAGGAGCCATTCTCACTGCGGGCAATTTTACTCCACGCATGTGCATATAATAAGAAATTGCGGAAGGTACTTTATTTACGTGGAACTAAAGTTGCACAACAGGGAATCGGCAGGGAACCTTCCCTGAGCATGATTCCCATCACAATTTTGCGAAATGAAATTCCTAATTTGACTGAGGCAAGAAAAAATAGAGAGCAGCTGGAAAGAAATACGAGTTAACTCATATAATAATAAATAATATAGCATCTAACTTTCACTAATTCACTTGGTAGACTCTTTATTTAATTGTTGTTGTTGCTGTAGTAAAACGTCACACTAGAGTTGCACAATGAGCTATTGGCCACGGTCTGGGAAACATCCCTGAGGATGATCCGAAGGCATGCAATTTCGACATGGCATGCAATTTTGATCCTCTGCAGAGGGGATGGCACCCCGGCTTCGGTAGCCCGGTGACCTGCACCTGAAGTCGAACACTTTACGGTAGAACAATTTAACGAGCGCAGACTAATCCACGTGGTCACCCCATGGAGGTCACCCATGGTCACCCCATTTTTTTTTTTTGCTTCTTTAGATTTTTCTGGCATTGCCCTGGACCTTTAATATTTTCTTCTTTTCTTTTTTTTTGCCATTCATAAATTTTATGTTTGAAGTATTAATCAATTTTCATTTCCAGCTGGTGGTCTTTAAAGATGATGATTACTTTTCTGGCTTTTGCCTGGAACTTATTATTATTATTATTTTTTCCATACATATATGTGTTTGACTCATTAATTAATTCTCTAAAGATATATTTCAGAAATTAAATAAATAAAGTTGTTTATTTTCATAGCCAGTGCTTCCTAAAGGTGAAGAAGAAATTGTGATAGGATCTATTAACCTGCAGTTTTTTTTTTTTTTTTTTTTTTTTTGCTTCTTTAGATTTTTCTGGCATGGCCCAGGAACTTAAATATTTTCAATTTTTTGCCATTCATAAATTTCATGTTTAAAGTATTAATTTTTCCTGGAATTTTGGGGGGGGGGGTATTTAAATGGAACTTTTAAAATTTATAGCTTCTTTTCTCTACAGATGAAAAATAAATTGTAATATGCTGTATTGACCTGCTGCCGTTTTTATTTCTGAAATGTTTTTCTGGCGTTTGCCTGGATCTTTTATATATCATATTTTTCTGCCTTTCATGAATTTCATATTTCAGAAATTAAATGGACATAATTGTTTATTTTAATAGCTGGTGCTTCATAAAGGTGAAGAAGAAATTGTGATAGGATCTATTAACCTGTAGTTTTTTTTTTTTTGCTTCTTTAGATTTTTCTGGCATTGCCCTGGACCTTTAATATTTTCTTCTTTTTTTTTTTTTGCCATTCATAAATTTTATGTTTGAAGTAGTAATCAATTTTCATTTCCAGCTGGTGGTCTTTAAAGATGATGATTACTTTTCTGGCTTTTGCCTGGAACTTATTATTATTATTATTTTTTCCATACATATATGTGTTTGACTCATTAATTAATTCTCTAAAGATATATTTCAGAAATTAAATAAATATAGTTGTTTATTTTCATAGCCAGTGCTTCCTAAAGGTGAAGAAGAAATTGTGATAGGATCTATTAACCTGCAGTTTTCTTTGATTCTTTAAATTTTTCTGGCATTGCCCTGGAACTTTAATATTTTCTATTTTTGGCCATTCATAAATTTTATGTTTATTTTTATAGCTGATGGTCTCTAAAGATGAAGAAGAAATTATAGTGTGGTGAATTAATTTATACTTCCTTGTACTAGAATTTGCAAATTGTACTTATATTATAACTGTGAGATATATATTATATTTCACACAGCTTGCTCTATGACTTAGTTTAAAGTACATAATTAAGTCTATTTAAAATTACTTTTAATGTTATGGAACCTAGAGTGTTTCTTCCTTATGAGTGGTGGGTGAAGTATCATCCTTTGATTCATCAAAAATACAATGCTAAATAATTGACTCCATTGTAGCTGATGTTAGTTAAACTATGCAGCTCTTTGAGGTCAGTCATATTTGGCCAAGAGTTAATGAAGCAGAAGCAAGAGTGTTCTTCCGATGATAATTGCTACGGTATGCCTATTTTTTCTTTCTATTAATATGTAGTTATCCAGCATATTAGTCCAAATTTAAAGATTGAGATATTTCTTTTTTTAATTTTTTAATGTTAAAACTGTTTCATAATAATGTTTCAGTCATGTTATCCTAAACTTTTTATGCTTGCCTTTTTTATACAGAAATTTATTAATATTTTTTTGACAATGTAGTTTATTAAAAGTTGTTACAGTTTCTAAAATTTACTATTTGAACAGAGGTAGAGTTTATTAGAAAATTGCATCATAGGACAATAAAAGCATAATTTTTATTTGAAAAGTATTATGGGAAAAACAGTTTTAATGCAGTTCTTTCAAAGTTTGAATTTTTTAAAATCAATAGCTCTCCAATTGAATTTATAATTAATCTTTATTTTACGTTTGATTAATTTTTGAACTACTAAAATAGCATTTAACTTTGCGAATTTGTTTTAGAAAAATGTAAAAAAAAGGAAATAATGAAAAATAACTTCTCTTTTACTAAACAACTAAATTAATAAATGTTTGCTTTTACATGATGTTTGTTTAGCCCTGAAAAAATTCTATAACATCAATATAAAACCATCTCAAAAATAAAAACCAAGCAATGTTTAATAATAACTTTGACTTATCTGAAATAATAAAAATGAAATTGGCACATAATTTTATAAGTTCGTTTCAAAAAATTTATCTCTCAAAAAAATATATTTGCCTGCTTTATCTTATGTAAAATCTTTGAAATCACTGAAAAATCAATCGAATCAATTACGTAGAAAAGAAAATCAACAGATTCTTTAATTATTATTTAAATGATATGCTTAAAAACGGACTATTTTTTTTAAACGTTTTTACAGTACTTAAAATTATTTTATCTAAATACACTTTCATAAATCGCAAAATTATTCAATTTATCTGTTACTTTAGTCTATCCAATTAAAAATTTTAGCTAGCCTAAATAAAAAATCAAGAAACATAAATTAAATTTTAAACAGTTAATAATACTTTAAGTGTTTGGAAAACTCAACCAAGATTTGCGATCAGCGCTTCCTTTATCATCCCCAGAAGAGGAGAGAAACCAACTGAGACTCCCCCCCCCCCTCACCCAGAACTTGTTTTTGCCAGAGCTTTTACTCTGGCCGTTAGGTGGAGTTCTGAAGCTAGGTACAAAGTTTGTTTGGGAGGGTGAAAAAGATCTGCTTCCGTTTTCTAAGCGCGAGCTGGATATCCTATCGCTTTAGGATCCCTGGGTCACCCACACGCACATTGACCGCAGCCAATGATGCTTGACTTCAGGGATTTGTTGGGAACCGTGTCTTAATGATCGTCCACGGTGGGACCATTTTTATTTAAAGAGCATCTAAAAGGAACCCCCTAGGTAGAATATTAAATATGTTTCATAAATTTTTTTAGAATATATTATACAAAAGAGTTTAGATACTACATGTGGTCTGCCAACGCAGGTCTGTCTGGTAAAAAGACCTTCAATAAAAATATATATATTATGGAAAGATAATATATATTTGAATCCCGAAGGAGCTCCGTTTTTCTTTAATATTTCCTACCAGTTCATCAATTTAACCAGGGATTATAAGTTGTTTTTAAAAGTCAGCACTACTTTGGGTCTTTTCTTTCAGTTACGTTGTACTAGAGCTGCACAATGGGCTATTGGTGACGGTTTGGGAAACATCCCTGAGGATGATCAAGAGACAACATACATAAGTCACATCCCGTTTTATAGGGAGGTCACATTCACGCACCATCCATCCGCAGATCGTAATTTTATTTGAACCAGAGCACAATCAATCTCTGCTTCAGTATTCACAGAAATATTGGGAACTTGGAGAACTTTGTGCCCCGTAGACAATAAATTCATTCTTACACCAATCATTACTATTAAATTTGGTAACTAAAGACGCTAACAGGTGATGCTTTTTCGACACTGCCGTATATAGACTTAGTTAGGTGCACCCTAATATCTTTAACTTTCCACATAAACCACTATGGTGAAAAGATATTCGAGTATTTATTTTATTTTAATGTAATATAATGATAATCGATGCAAAAGCGTAATTTTGATTAAAGGGCGAAATTAAGAAAAGGTAGTGAATCGAAGCTTTGTATATATCACCCTGGCAAACAAAGAGCTCAGGTATCCTTTGGCCACTTACTACATTGAAATGAAATTTATCTCAATTCAAGAAAATAGCACACTATTTTACAAAAATTATATTCAAAGTTTAATTATGAGTTGTTATTATTTATACAGTGAATTAAATAAAAATATTTTTATTGCCATACCTAGTCTTATTTTTTTCTGGTACATCGCCCTCCTCCGCTGGAATGTTAATTACGCCCTTGTTTTACGACGATAATCAACGCCTGTGAATTTGTCTGACACATTGTACTTGCTACTAGAAATAAGTAAAGTTATGAAAAGATGACGGTTTAGTTTAATAGTTTTTCTTAAACGGCAGAATATTAGAAAAAACTTTAATTAAATAGTAATCGACTATGTATGAAAAATATGCCGAACGTCAGATAAAATTTTATAAATTACCGAATAGTGAAATTTTTTGAGGTCAGTTACTACTACAACTTATGGGCCCCTATTCAGGCTTTTTAAGTCAACGTAAATGATTATTTAACGGCTTTATTTGGCTACCACGTTTTTTTTATTTTATCATGATTCAGTGATTGCTATTCTGGCACTGAACTTTTAATTCCAATACAGCCACCAAAATAGATTTTTATTTTATTCCTTAACTTCGAAAATATCTATCAAACAAAATGTGAGTTCTCCCTGGGAATAAAAAAGGGCACTTGGAGTTAAGGACATTTACTTATCACCGTTAAAATTTATCAAAATATGTAATAACAGAATTTGATCTTTAAATTATACTCTTATACTATTTTATGTGCGTATTTCATAAAGTCATTCTCACTTCTTATTAAAGTAACAGAAAAATTTGAAGCTTTTAAAAAATAATTAAAGGCAATAAAAAACACACAATCTCTGCGTTTAAATTTTCTTAAAAAAAAAAAAAAAAAAAAAAAAAACCGAACTAAAAAAAAGGATTAATTGATTTACAACTTTAAGGGTTTTTTTTAAAGAAATTTCAAACTGAAAATTATGAAAAAATAAACATTTCCATTTTTAATTAAAAGCTATTCATTTAAAAAAAATAACGGTAAAATTTAAAATCACTAAAATACTTTACTTAAGATGTGAATATCTCTGGGGCCGAATATCATGCGAATTTTAACCACATAACTAGACTGTATAGGACAAATTTTAATAAAAAGGTACGCAGTTAAATAATTATCATTAACTAAATAAATCAGAAGTGGACTCTTTATTGAAACAGGCGGTTAAGACAACAACCCTTTCCTAAAAAAATAATAAAAGAGTAACGGTTTTAAAGATGGCGCATTTTATTTTATAATCGTCGTTGAACAGCCGATCCAATTCTGGGTTTACGACTACCACTGTTCAACACAGTATGCTTGTAATTTTGATCCAAAACCAGATGACAAGGGATCCCCGGGATCAGTACCCCCAGAGGTATTGATTTGTTATGGGAGCTTGGCTATCAGTGCCAATCAGGCCAGGATGGGGCATTTGTAAGGATCAAAAAGAAGGCTGCTCTCAAAAAACGAGATAGAGCACCCGCCTCCCAACGAAGCGAACCGGGTTAGAATCCCAGCGACAGCTGGTCTATACGATTTCCGCACCTGGCTCACACCGACTATAGTACTAACATAAAAATATTCTCAGTGGTGGACGGATTTTCATGGTTTCTCTCTCCATTTAACGAAAAGGCGAGATAGTTCCATCAAAAAGTCCTCCACGCAGGCAAATTTCTCCCAATACTTGAGCCTGGAGTTCTGGATTAGGTTCAATATTACAAGGGTACGGCGCTGTACATTGAGAGTCCTAAACCCTAAATTGGGTTGGCAATTCAACGACGGTTATAAAATAAAATGAGTAATTCAGTCTAGCAAAGATTTCAAAGGAAATTTTTAAACCACCTTTCTTTTTATGTTATTGCATATAATTTGTAAAAAATGTTAGAATGGAATAAGAGTGATACCTCTTTGAACTTCATCCTGAGTGAAAGTGAAACAGCGAGACGGCGGCGGATTAATTCTCTTTAATAATCAAAAGTGCACATTGTCAAGCCAGGAGAAAATAGATGGCGCTATTCATATTTTCGTTTGAAAACTTTTCCCCTCTCACTCACAGCAAAATATTAGTTCTCTTGTGTGGTTTATTTTCAAGTTAAAGCATGCAATTATTTTATTTCAAGAGCAGGATTTTCTTTTCCCGACCTTGTTGATATCTGGATGTATGTTACATTGAAAGTATTTTATTACTATATAGTAAATATTATTTAATAATATTATCGATATCATTATATAAATAAACATAGTAAATAAGTATATTATTGAATATAATAATATATTTGGAATCAGCATATTATTTTTTTGAAGTTTTAGTTACTAATTATTTTTAATATATATTAACAGAAAAAAAAGTTGCACACTTATTCTGTTAGTTTCAAAGTTTTTATTAAAAAAATTTTCATTGTTTTGTATAAGTTATAGTAATTTTTAGTTAAATATAATCATAGATGAAATTCATTATATTTTTGTGCACACGGGTGTTATTGCAACTCGTCCTAAGCACTACCTGTTAATCTAAATTCTTGAATCGCGGCAAGATGGCGCATTGAAGCTCTAAAAGAGCAAATTGAAGCTTGCACAAGCAACAAGACTCATGCTATTTTAAAATTTTTTTTACGGCATATTTCAAATTTGTTTTCTGAATTACAATTGTCATCTCATTTCAATTGTACAATTGTCAATCTCATTTCATGTATAAATTTAATAAATTCATAAATGTTTTAATTTATATACTTCATTATCATAAAAATAAATTAAGTACAATTAGATGACAGTGGGGAAGAACTACATTTCCTGGTTTATTAATTTTGTATTTTATTTCTCAACAAAAATTTAAACATACCTTGATAAAGAATTGAAAATAAAGTTATTTCTCAAAATTGTAAGACCAATTTTCTTTTTAAAAAATAATAAATAAATTAATTCATTTTATAATACTTCACGCTGGAGGTAAAAATACTTATATTTAATAAAAATAATAAGAAATATCAGGGCTCAAAAATTCCCGCGGACAACGTATTTCTCAATTCTAACGTCCGAACAGACGGCTATTTTTCTATCTTGTCTTGATCTTTATCATTTAAATTATTTCATAAAAGAAATACTAGGTTACTATTAGTAACCTAGTATTTCTTATATTACTGTATAATGTAATCCTAGTAACTACTAATTCATTGTGCAATTTATATAAATGTTTGTAATAAATAAGAGAAAATTATATTTTTATTTATTTAGAAGTTATGAGTTAGTTCCAAAGGAGGACAAGTACATTGTTGGATAAGCCGTCCTGCGGGGCGGATAAAATTTCTGAGTTTTTTCGAGCCTGGAGAAATATAATATTATTCGTGTAATGAATATTGAAAAAGAACTTCTTTTTTAGAACATTTTATTACAGAAAGGTACAGAGGAATAGTGAAAGTACGTAAAGTGCTACATACAATATTCATAGCTGACAAACCTAAACCTTATTTTTTTGTACTCTTTATAGTAATTAAAAGTGGCAATACTTTTTATGAACACCGGCAATTTTAAAAGCTCTGAATTAAACTTCAATTTTATTCTTGATTCACAATTGATAAGATTCTTTTTTTTAAAAATTTCATAATATTTTACAAAGTCAATATTTGGAGTCAATACATATAACAGGAATCAAATTCACAAAATTGAAATACTGGCATACCTTACACACATTTTATGAAAATATATCATCACAAAAACCATTCCCACTTACAAATACTGCTAAACAGAGCACATTAATCCTATTCACATTTTCGGCAATACATAAATATTTCTTATACTATTCTCTATATAATCTTTTGTGTGTGAATTATGTTGTACCTAATCGATATTTCCGTATAACTGCATAGGAATGACAGCTATGAGATATATTTATTTATATATATATAAAAAGACATGATTCATACCATAGGTGGTTCTGTATAATTATACTTATGCATATTTGAAACGAAAGAATTACCAATTTTAACGTTCGAATTACAGCTGGATCGTTCAGTAGATTCACATTTTATGCCCTCCAAGCTGCCCTGAATTAAGGAATTCATACCGGAAATGCTCGAAATATCCTTGATTTCCTCTAAATCCTCTGCAGTGAATAAAGGCTGATCATCAGTCCAAGACAAACTAGAAAATATATCATCAGGATCACTTTTTGTCAGTGAAGTACTAACTTTAGTAGGGGAAGTAAACACATCCATTTCTGGAGTTAAAGAGGAACTTAAAATATTCTCGCTATCCGTGACAAGATATTCCCACCCTTTATCCAGAAGGCTCTCAAAATCGTAACCTTTCATATCATAAGGCTCTTCCGCATGGTTCTCGAGAATACTAGGGAAATTGATTTCTGGAATGTCATCGCCACTGCTAGAGCTACAGCCAACGTCGACAGCCTCATCCGATAAACTACAAGAACTATTGCTATCAAAGGAGGAAGCATCGAGTTGCGCTGCATTATACGACGTAGACTGGCCATTGGACTGTGTTTTACGGTTTCCATTTTCATATGGAAATACAGACTTAGATTTGTTCAAATACTTTTGGTCCTCTGAAGCCCTCGCTGTTTGCACCCTTGCAGCACCACGGTTCACTATAGCCTTGACCTTGCTCGCATAGCTGTGGAGCGATGTATTGTCCATACGAGCTTTGTTCAACTTTTTCGAAGGATCTTCTCCGTAAGAACCGAGATGAGGAAAGTTTTTGCCGGCAGCAACTTTAGCGGCATTCGACCGTTGCCTCGCTCGTTTCAGACTTCTCTTATTCTTGCCCTCTTTATCCTTGCTTCTCTTCCCGTCAGATTTTGGTTGCAGATGCTTCCGGCGAAAATGAGCTTGGAGGTTCCCTTTCTGAGAAAAACACAACTGACACTCATCACATTGAAAAGGCTTCTTATTTTCGTGCACCTGCTGAATATGCAGCATCAGTACTGAACGCCTAGTGTATCCTCTGTTGCAAATATCACAGATAAAAGGTTTTTCACCTGTGTGACAGTTCATGTGACGTTGTAAAGAGCTTTTTATATTGAAGGATTTATGGCATAGTTCACATTCGAATGGTCGTTCATTATTGTGGTGGCGCAGGTGAGCTTTTAAATGCTCTTGCTGGGAGAAATCTTTGTCGCAAATGTTGCATTTGTACAATTTTTTGCTTGCGTGAAATTTTAAATGCTGATTGTAATTGCCTTTCTGGGAGAAGCGCTTATGACAAATCTGACATTGATATTGATGTTTCGAATGAGTCAACATGTGTCCTTGTAAATGATGCTTTTTGGAAAACACTTTTCCACAAAGTGTGCAGACTAGAGTTTTTTCATGCAACCTCAGATGTTTTCTATAAAATATGTGGTTTTTGAAAGCTTTTTTACATAACATGCACACTGTGATCATTTCTTGATTGTAAGGATCGCCATCTAGAAATAAAAAAAATATTTATATTAAATTCCAAAATTGCAATTTAATCAACGGAATTTAAGCTCACATTCAAAATTAATTTTCTGATTTTATAACTACTTTAGTTTAGTTGTATACATAATATAAATGAAAAACATAATACACACATTGCGTCAGTTTACAAATTAGGAAATTAACTATTGAGACAAAATTTTCTATATAGTGCTTTTCCTCACATTTTAAGGGTTGACATATATGTTTGTTCTCGATTTCCTTGTATAGAAAAACATCTACAGAATTAATCCGGACAATATTTGTTTAAAAAACTGTGCCCTGTATATAACCATGAATAATCATAACAGTTATAGTCACATAGTGCAAAATGTGAAATATATAATACAGAAAGTGAAACATAACACAAACCATATATTATTACTGTAGCATACTAGACAGTGTTTGTTATTTATGATTTAAATGATGGCGTAAATTAATTTTTTTTGAAAGAGAAAATATTGTCTAAATAACTTAAGTATCCACGCAGCCTGCTTTTATCGATTTTAAAATTTACAAAATACAATGCCTATATAAAAGAGAATATTCAAAAATATTTAAGATTAATTTAAAATCTAATCAATTTATTTTATTTACTGCCATATTATAAGCACATTGATTAGCTTAAAGCTACATAGTATTAAAAAAAGACATAAGTATTCTTATGTATTATTAGCAGTAAAACATATCATTACTTTACTATTTTATACACACATGAATGCAGGCAACTTGACGTTCTCAGTTCTTTTTATTGTTCTGTTATTTTCGAATATTTTTGAATTGAAGAATATATTACCTTAATTTTTCATGCTATCCTTAAAATATGTATTACTTATACTGAGAAAATAAGTATGATTAGTCTATAAATTAAATTGATACAAATGTAGTAAACTGAATACAGCTAATTACACCAGGCAACTTGATGTTTTTAGTTCTTTTTATCATTCTATTACTTTCAAATATTTCTGAACAGAAAAATATAGTATCTTAAATTTTTAGAGCCCTACTTAAAATTCATATGAATTAAATTGAGAACAAAAATATTAGTCCATTAGTTAAATGGATACAAATGTCAATTTGAATACAGTTAATGACATTAAATAATGATAAAGTATGAGGTTTTTCATACATATTACAAACATAAAGGAACTCATTCTTTTACATATTAATACAACATTTTAATATTAAATTTTTATTTGCATGTTATGTTAAAAAGTACAGTAATATTAATGATTATTCAAAATTTACAGTTATTCTTTTATATTAGATTAGCATTTAATAAAAAAAGTGGATATTTATAAATTGTTTATTAATGCTAATCTATAGGTGAACATTTTTTCAGACATACTTTTAATTTAAACGCAACCTATTACTTAATATTTTGTTTAAACAAATCTTTTATACCCTCAACTGATGCTGTTTCTTTTTCTATCCCAAATAAAGTATAATATTGTACAATTTTAAATAATTTCTAAATTGCAAATTTTCTTACAAAAAAAAAAAAAGGAATGTAATTAATGCTTAATATATAATACCCCTATTAATAAGTCATGGTAAACTTTACTCTCTTTTCTACCAAGACAAAATAAACTTCAGCTTTTACTTTTCCACATACAATGCAGCCCTGCTGATAACACAATTGGTTCTTATATTGGTTTGAAAACATACTAATTAAATTATAATACTAATGAAGTATCAAATAATAACAAATGTTTACATTATTAAACATTAGTTAAGAGCAAGGATTAAATTTTCATTAATTGAAAAAACCACTTCGGAAAAAAAAAAAGACCCAAGACTAGTGGAAGAAACTCAAATCAAAACAATTTGTTAAACAGTTGATAACTACAATCTAGTTTAAATAATAGTATTAATTTCCATGCTATTTAATAATTTACTTTAAAACATACCAAATTCAAATAAGCAAGAATTAAGAAAAATAATTGAATTCTAATTGAATAATTGAATTAAGAAGAATAATTGAATGAATTTCTTCAGAAATTAAAACTGCACTTTTTTAATATTTTACATAAATAAGCATTCAAACCTTTAGTTTAATAAAGTTTATAGAATCAAATAATCAAAAAGAAATTTTATTAAAATACTATCAATTTAGCATACTAATCCGTATACTCATATACCATAAAACAGTTGTATTACTCAATTTTTATTTCTTTTGGACAAGATTTTATTTTTCTTTGAAAAGTTCACTAGGAAAAATATTTAAATTTAAAAATATTAATTATTTTATGTTAAGATAGACACCGAATTAGGGACAAACTTTTAACATTGTGAAACACCAGAGAAGATAGAAATAATATTGATCATAAAATCTTTGCTAGACCAAACATGACACCCGAAAAATTTGTACAATAATCACAACACACACCAATTAATACACATTCTACATATATTTCTAAATAAGAGAAAAACAATGCATAATATAAAACAAAGCACTTACTGCTCTTCTTTTTTAAATGCTTTTTACTAACACTAGGTGCTTTCATAGCTGCAGTATGATCATTATCAATAGCTCTTGATATACGTTCATCTACTGATTTATTTTCAACATATGCGTTATGTTCAAGAAACATTTTATTCTGAAAAAGAATTACTATGTTTAATTACTTATAACAATAAAAAATCATTGATTCAAACCAATATCTTTTTGTAAATTATATATATATATAGCGTAACAAATAAATACAAAAAAGAAAAAAAAAAGGAGGAAAATTAGGAAAAACAATTGAACTAATAATAAATATACATAAATAAATTTATTTAAATTCACTGTAACCCTGATTTTATAATTTTTTTAAAATTTAATATTCATAAGAGGATTTGAAGCATGTACGTACAAAACCTCATAAAAATACAAATTTCAGATATTGTCCTTTTAAATTTTAATTTACCACCAAATATATTTCATTTCCTTTAAAATCTTTTTAACAACCTTATCCAATTTACATTTCTTGCTCTGGTGCAAAATAAATCATTTATGTGCTGTTAATTTAACACATAAATATGCATAAATACATAACACTTAAAATAAACGAAGTTTAGTTTAAAAATAAAAAGTATGTTCTCCATATGTTACGTTTAAGAGATTAACAATATTACATTTGACATACATTTAAAAAATATGCATTAGCAAGTAGTCTGACAAAAACTTTTAATTTTTCTCTATCTATATAAACAAGTTTATGCAGAAATATATAGCACAAATGAGAGTTCTTAAGATAATAGTTCACTCATCATGAACAGATTTACTTATCTGAATTGACATATTATATTAAAGCTAAAATTTACACACATAATATAAATACTTCTATACCTTATTCGAATGTAATACACACTTCTTCAAATTTTTTTCCTTATTATAATGACACTAACATGGTATTTTTATTTTGTAGGTTTGGTAGATAAAAATGGTCCGAATTTACATGGTTATAGATAGTTTGAGTTTAAATAAAATTGTATCAATCATTAAACTCATAAAGAGTAAATATATATATATATTAAGAAAATGACATGCCAGTTAATAGCTTTTTAAAAGTACATTCAGAATTTATATACAAAAAGTAGGAAAGGAAAAGATAATATTTATTATAAAAAACATCCTTCCATAATGAATAGCTATATAGTTTAAAGTACAAAATGGTTTAATAATATAAAATAGTTATATTTAATATCCAGTGAAAATTAGTCATAAGCTGCAATGTAATAAGGTGAGAAACATCATATATAATTTTAAAGATTTAATGTTAAAAAAAAAAACAAGCTAAAATTTATATAATTAGTAAACAACTTAAAATCAGCTGAATCAATTAAAAAGACTAAAGCTCCACTTCAGATTAGAATCATGCGATAAATTCAATATCAACTATCAGCATGCCAAGAAAAAACTTTTTTTTGAATAACAGGCATAATCTAATACTAGTAATGAAACATACAGAAAACAATACGGACATCAAACAATAACAGCCTTTGAAAATTATATTTATAAAACAAAATTGCTATTTTTTATAATACTAGAATAACAGGACTTCATTCACATGCTTAAACATGATACTCAATGATTTTCTTGCAATTGAAATAAACAGAAAAAAAAAATTATGTTATTTAAATTAATATTTTTCAATAAAATTATTATAATATTAAAAAATAATGTAATTCTAATATTTGGAAATAAACAAAAAAAATAACAATTATACTTGGATTATGAACAAAAAGTTACAAAAACATGTCTTGGCATGATAATCAAGGATAACATCAGAATCTAATTAAATAATAAAAACAAATACAATTATTTTATAAAAACACTAAAAAAAGTTAATTAAATAAATAAAAAACGATTAAATTTTTTATTTACAAACAAAAAGTAGAGAGTAAGGTATTGAAAAAATCCCGCCTTATCAGCTGTCTAAATATGGATCTTGGCGACATTTTTTGGCGCCAAATCGAAAAGTCAAACAAAGCGGTGTACGGCTTATTTCAGTTTCTCAACAGAAAATTAAACTTTACAGTTACAAGCATGGATCTGTTACTATTGGTGTAATATACAGCAAAACAATCTTTATGAAGTTATTGCACATAATAACAAGGCGCACTTTCATAATACAAACACTACATAAAATTTAGGGTCTGCAGCCGTCAAAGCCCAGACATACCGCCTCCTCAC
The DNA here is from genome assembly GCA_949128135.1 of Parasteatoda lunata. Classification (NCBI taxonomy): domain Eukaryota; kingdom Metazoa; phylum Arthropoda; class Arachnida; order Araneae; family Theridiidae; genus Parasteatoda; species Parasteatoda lunata. Next base: position 13,593,375 of record OX421977.1, read on the forward strand.
AGTCAACAAAACATACACAAACAATAACAACAAATACAATGACAAGTGCAAAAATTACTTACACTATTCAGAAAAATTCCGAGAGTAAACTTGATAAGAATCAGTAAAATATTACAAAGAGATCAACTACGCATTACAAAGAACAATAAGTAGCGGTTATTTCCAGATAGGCTTAGTTTGCGCGGTTTTTATATTCCAAGGAACAACACTAAAGAAGAGGAGATGCTTTATAAATCATTACACTGCACACAATTATGCCATATTTATTCACAATTATTAAAATTTTTAACTTAAAAATTTTGAAGAATAACAAAATATACAAAATTAAAGAAACGCGGTAAAACACCAATAACAACGCCTGTAGCGTGTTTAACAATAGGAAAAAAGTAATGTTGAGTTGTTTTCTGATGTTAAGTGAATTTAAATGACATGACTTAAATGACATGACTGAAGAAGCATTTAAATCAAGAAAATCTTCAGTATATTGAAAATAAATAACTGTAAAATAATAAAACAGAACGCAAAAAATATGAGTGCCTTCATATTATCTGCAGTTCGAAGCTAACAGACAAATATTTTTGCGAGTTCCGATTGATGCGGATAATTCAGCCGCACGTGCGGTGGATTGAAATTTTTCAAATTGCTGCGTTGAATCGAGGTAATTGATTATGAAAACATTTCGCGCCTGCGAGGGCAGCGTGAATTACATGTTGTTTTTAAGCATTCGAATGCACGCCAAAAGAAATAGATGGAATGCGACTGTGATTCACGCTTGCGTGAGCAATTCATCTTAAGAACCACTTATACTGCTTGCGAGTTCCTGATTGAGCCTGAACTTGTTATTTAGATTCTCGTTTACATATAAATACCCATACACGATTTAGCACATGCAGTGAGGACGACCCAAGGGTTGGTATTGCGGGATCAAGCTCCATTTTAACATTGTGATTCCATTTAATGGAACATTCTTAAGGCATGATATTCAAAATGTGAACACACATAAATGATATTGACACAAGTTAGAGCAGTTAGTTTTCCATGCAGTTTCTAATCGTTCATACTTCCTTCTACGACAATCGGATAAAGTGTGAATGGCCCTTGAGGGACCACCAACTCTCACTATAGTTTGGATATATCCATCTCTAGTTTCAAGCTTGCATTTTTTATTCTTAACCTCTGTAGAAAGTTTGACACTCCATTCCAAAGTCTGGGAGGCCCATAGCCCATTGCGCAGCTCTAGTGCAACGCAAATAAAGTACCTACCAAGAAATTAGACGCTAGATTAGTAACCCCGGTATTCCCGTATTCACCGTTGACTCTGACCTAACGCGTTACTCCCAGTTCCGAAACTCCCGGTTTGGAAACTTGACCGAGAGTTCAAAAGCGATTCCACCATTATTTTTTGACCGTCGGTTTCTTAACTGCGGGTTACAGACATTTTCCTATTGGATAATAACTTGCATCCCGGTGGTAGATTTATTTATAACCGTATTAACAGTGTTTGTTTTCAATTTTCGTTGCTATATGCGCATATTATTAATCTTTTTTCCCCCTTCATAACATATCATCGATAACTTAAACCATTGAGAAGAATTTTTTTTAGAAATTTTAAATGAAATCGTACAAAATAAACTTCTCAGTTCAGATAAGCATAAATCAACACATTCATATTATTCAGAAGTTATAAATGACTATTATTGTGCTGCCATCTGCCGATGATAAGAGAGAATCGCCGTCGGTAATATAACAATTATATAATAAGATAAAAATAAGGTAATATAATAAGATAACAATTTTTTTTAAAGGAAAATGTCACAATCGGAACAAATCTTCCGAAACTTTTAAAATTTAAAAAAATCATACTTTTAAAAATTTAATTATTTAGATAATTGTAAATGGAAATATATCAGTTGTATAAATGCCCCCTATGTCAGGCTATATATTAAAAATTATTACTAAAGACGGGCATTTTTATTTCATATAGTTTTAAGCAATAAATCTCTTCCAAATGATCGTATTTTTTCCAAATATGTAGCATATTATTTTATGGTTATTAAATTCTAAATTTCCCGATTTGCAAAGTTATTTCATGCAGATTATTGTGTAGTTTAAATGTTATCTGGGATCAAAATTTGCATTGATTACATAATATTTATTTCAGCATAAGTGCTAATATATATTTAAAATAATGTATATGTTTTTAATTTAATTAATAGCTTTATTTTTTGGATTAAAATTTTTTAAAATTCTTTTCGTTATCTTCGTATGTAAATATTGCACATTATTTTGCCAGTTCATCTCTAAACTATTTTTATTTTTGGACAAGATCTATCATCTCGATAAATATTATCAAAATCTAAAAACATTTAATGAATTATATTCTTTTTTAAATTTTATATTTCTTTCAAGTATCGATTGTTTTTTTTTTTCCTTTTAAAAAAATAAATAAAAGTTAGTTAAATTATTTAGAATCTTCTTACTTACACTATTCATTTGAATTATTGTAGCCGCAATCTTTATTATCCACGGTTTTTTTTTCGAGTGAAAAACTATTTAAGTGCTGTAACGACTGCTAATGATAATTTGAGAAATATATATGTATAGTATCTTCTATAGAAGATATTAACTCGGGAAAATTTAATTTTCGTTTTATTAATAAGCATTTATTTGATATAAATTAATTATAGTTACATCTAGTAAAAAAATAGACCTAATTGAACATAAAAAAAAGCTAGCATCTAGTAAAATAATTGATCTCAGTGAACACAAAATAAGCAACCGAATATCAAAGGTGTTATTTAATTTTGACTTTATTAATAAGCACTTATTTGAAATAAATTAATTATAGTTACATCTAGTAAAAAAATTGATCTTATTAAACATAAAAAAAGCAACCGAACATCAAAAGTGTAATTTTTCATTTTATTAATATATTTTCATTTTATTAATATTATAGTACGCTATATTTTTTTGAAGGCAAGGCAAAGATATAATTTAATTATAGTTGCATCAAGTGAAAAAATTGACCTCATAGAACATAAGCAACCGAACAACAAAAGAGTTATTTTTGAAAACATAAATAAATAAAAAATCTCCTTCTTCGTATCCGTGGTTGCTCAAATCGGGGAAATCTTCAGGTTAAAATAACAAAAAAAGAGTCGAAGTTCAAAACAATTACAATTTTGAAACAAAAAAGAGCAGAAATATAAAAAATACCGACGAAGAAAACGAACTAAATAAACAAACACTCGTTTACTGCGCATGTGCGGTTACTCTAACCGGGAATATCGCCAGGTTAAAGTTACTTAACTCTGGGTTAGAGTAACTCGCAGTTACGTACACGGTGAAATGAAATTTTGGACTCTAACCTAGAGTCGCTCTTGAAAAACCTGTTTTGAACTCTGACCTAGGGTCAGGGTCAATGGTGAATACGGGCGTAAAAGATATAAAAAGGAACCTTAAAAATACAGTAAACCAAATAATCTTAAGACCAAAACACATATTTTTAAAAAACCCAAAAGACTTGATATTCAAAATTTATCAACCATTTTTTAATAACGATATACCTATCGTCAACAAAGCCACTTTTCTAGGTCTTACTATTAACAAAGATTTAAACTGGAATGGCCATATTGTCAAAAATCATTAGAAAAGCCTCTGAGACTTACAGTCAATTAAACTGCTTACTGGGTCTCTACTCAAAATTGTCTCGTGAAATCAAAGGCTACATTTACATAACTTTCATACTACTAATAATCACATATACATCCTCAACGTGGTGCCACATAAATAAATTACAAACGAAAAAACTTTACACATTCCAAAATAAAATGCTTGTAAGAATAAATAGACTATATAATATAAGACTGTGGACTACTACATAATAAGGCCATACACACTGATTTTAAATAAAAAAACTTTAACTGAAATACTTATGATCTTAAATATTCAATTTTATAAAAAAATGCTCTCAAATATACTGCAGCTAATTAAAACAAAATCATTGATGCTGATATGCTCAAAGAATATATAAAAATAGACCCTTAGCTCACTTTTTCACAAGTGATACAATTCTCTCAAATAAATTTTAAAATAATTTTTACTCTAATTAAGGGATTTTTACAAAAAATGCATGACTCAGTGCCTAATGGCTTTACTATTTTATCACTACATGTGCATGACGCTGTAATCGATTTTAATTGATAATTTTATAGATACTGTAATCGTGCTTATTAGCATTACGGTAGATTATAATCATCATATCCTAATAATCACTGGCGTTACAGACGCAATTCTTTGGCGCAGCTATCGCTGCACCAGTAACCAATTTTATTCTTGCATCTAATTTATGATTTCGTAATCCAATCCTTTCTTTTAATTTCTTCTTTTAACTCATAATTAAAACTACTACAAGACTAAGTATCACATGATGGAGAGGTAAAAGATCCCCACTGGGTCACAAGGCCTTGAACAACCAAATGACTATGAGGTTTCGCAGTTACCAAGTCCAGAGCAGAGTTGAAGGATGTTTTACATGATTCCTTCAGGGGTGACTAATTTTTTTTTGTTGCGGTGAGCTTATGTTTCTTCTATAAACAAGCAATCAAAATCTTCATTATATAATTTATTTACATTATAAAAATAATAAAACAGCACTTCATTATAGTTGGTACATTTATGTTCTTCTCGAGATTCAGAGGCTTCACGACTTGCTCTCATTTGTATCGTTTGGATCAGTCTCGTTTTCCGGGCCCACTCCCCACGGTTGTATGGTGGCTTGGCTAAATATATCGAAGACAACTCCTCCTGAGATAAGTATAGCAGCTGTGGTTATGAAGACATTTCTCCAGTTCTCCAAAGTATGCTATGATGAGAGTTAAAAGTGAATAAAAAATTTAAATTTCGCAGCATAATATGTTTTAAATGGCAACAACTAAATCACATATAACAAATCATAATTCAACTTCTTCAAAAGGACAAAAAAAAAAAAAAAAAAAAAATGTAGGTCAAAGTTGGACATTACCAAGTTTTCAGAGCAGCTACGCGTATAAAATTGCTTTAGATTTCGTTGCATAATAAATTAATCCTACTGTTCTAAAATTAAGTATTATTCAATGAAAAGTAGACAAACAAGCTATATTTGGGAGGGAAAAGTTTATTTTTTTTATAAGTGTGCTAGTACCTGGTTTTATACAACTGGGTTCGCTAAATCAGTTATATATTAAAGATGAATTCGGGTTCACTTTTGGAGGTCCGTGTCCAAAGAATTTTAACCCGAGATCACCAGAGCCCAAGATACATAGAAATACTTAGAGCTCTTGTCCGTGATATACGTCGGATAATTTCTTCTTTCCTTAGTATGAGGATAACTAATCTTTAAAAATATACATTAACAAAAAAAATTTGCATAATTATTATTATGCCAAAGGCATGTGATATTAAATAAAAAAGGGAAATAAATGTTCTACGTTTTTGTTTACCGTTTTGTTAAAACGTTCTTTTACAGACAAGAACTATGATATACTTGGAGGGTTCATCTATACCAACGCCCCCTATAACTGAAAGCCTCCACACGGTTTTTTATAGGTAGTCAGATCAAACCACTGTGAAGGATATCCAATTTCCGAACGAGTCACTTAATACAAAATCTAGTTAAAATAAGAAAGTGGTAGCAAATATATGACTAAAAAATATTTTTATTTGTGAATATTATTGGTTTGCCTTATTCACTTGTCAACCACTACAGATTCAATTCTCAAATATATATGATGAATTTCTCTCAATTACTTTTATAAAAGGTTTTGGGTTCATGCGCACAACTGGTTCACTTTTTAAATAGTCTGCGCGGACTACTTATAAAAGACCGTGTGGAGACTTTTTGATGTAGAAGGTCAAAGTTGGACATTACCAAGTTTTCAGAGCAGCTACGCGTATAAAATTGCTTTAGATTTCGTTGCATAATAATAGAAGGTGATGCCTATACTCGACAATGCCCAAAGGGTGCTCACTTCACATCATTCACGATAGATTGAATATTACTTTTTACTACCAGACTAAATATAATCTCTCACTGTAGCATTTGAAACCATAAGTTTACCACACTTACTATAACTGCATTACACTCATGTCGACACGTTAATGAACCACGTTCAACGCCGACAGTCCAAAATGACTAAAAAAAGAAAATTAAAAAAAAAAAAAAAAATCTTAAGATGAACTTCTTAATCTTAAGCCTCACAAAGCAAAAGCGGCAAACAAAAGTAGCAGATCTCTAATTTCTTATACCTTATAAGTTTTTATTTTATATTATTTTATATCCGTCGTAGAACAGCCGACCCCATTTTATGGGTTTACGACTACTAATGTTCAACTCCATAGCCTTGTAATTTTGAACCCAATCCAGAAGACAAGCGAACTCCTGGATCGAGTATTGGTAGAAATTTGCCTTCGTGGAGGACTTTTTGAGGGAGCTAACCCGCATTTGCGCTACATGGAGAGGAAGACCACGACAACCTCCCACGGTTAGTCTGACGGCAAGGGGACTCTAACCCATGATCCGTCTACCACTGAGGATATTTCATGTCAGCACTGTGGTCGGATTTCATGTCAGCAAGCTGGATGCGGAATTCGTACCGACTAGCCATCGCCGGGATCGAACCCCGGTTCACTTCATTGAAAGGCGAACGCTCTATCCCCCGAGCCATCGCGGCTCCCTCATAATTTTTGAATTTTTTTTACTAACTGAACCAAACGTTTGTTTAAAAGTAATAAAAAGATTATCAAAATTTTATCATGAGTCTGAGCCTGCCCGAGAAATTTTTTCAATAAACGAGTCTGAGCCAGTTTCGGGCCCGGACTCGGGGTAGGCTTATCTCATCTCTAGTACATTTGACTTTAAAAAAAAAAAAACTTGTTTTCCTAACTGAAATATCTGCTTATAGCATTACATTAACCTTTTCGGGAGGGACAAGTCATGAATGTATTCGTACGAAATCAGAATCAGGAGAGTAAAAAATAAAAAGTGGTAGCTTAAGTTTGGGCATAGCTAATTTGACTGAGTTATTTTTGCTTTCACTTTAAATCTAACACATCCAATCCTTGTGTGTTAAAAGTGTAAGTATACAATTTTTAATTCGAACTAAGTAGTGGTGAATTAACTAAAGCAAACTATTATTACACCGGCCCCAAATAAACTGCTAAAAAATAGTTTGGCTACCAGTTTTATCTTTTATACCCTGATTATCGACACCCTGAGAATGTATATCTATGACCATCACCTCCTACATCAGAAAGCGTCCACACGGTTTTTTTTAAGTAGTCCGCCCAGACTATTTAAAAAGTTAACCGGTTGAGCGCATGGAACCCATATTCTATTCTATAGTTGACTCAGAGAAATGTATCATATATATTTGAGAATTGAACCTGTAGTGGTAGACAAGTGAATAAGACAAACCAATCATATTCATAAATTAAACAAATTTTTAGACATATATTTGCTACCACTCTCTTATTTTCTAATTCTATTTTTCTATTAAAGAACTCTATCGTTAACTAGTTTACTTCATAGTGGTCTGATCGGACCAACTTTAAAAAACCGTTCAGTTATAGGAGGCGTTGATATGACTCGCCTCTCGCGAAGAGGTTAACAAAGTTATTTTTCTGCGATGAGAAATGTATTGAGGTTTTAAAATCAAGGAACTAAAGGGTCATTTTGAGTTTCGCATGTTTGTAATTTTGAGTAAGTTAAGTTATGTTTCTTATATGCTTCTCATTATGCTTCTTAGCATTGCTGCAGGTTTTATGAATTTATATTAAACTGTCGTGCAATTAAAAAAACAACGTAAGTGTTAGCTAAAAGAGGTGTTATCAGTTGTAGAACTTAAATCTTCAAATGATTGGAAATTACAGAGTAAAATTAGTAGTGAAAAAAAAAAATCAAAACTTTTCCAATCAAATTTTCGGTTACAAGAGTTTGTTGAACGGATCTTAGTCACGTCACTGATTTCAAATCAGCAAGCTATAGTTTTTATGTCATTCAATAGTATATTTATCATCAGGATTTTTTGAATATTAACTGGTGTGAATACTAAGTATCTCCACTTTTCCGCTACTTAGGGAGTGGTAGAAAGAAGGCGATAATATTCTTCAGTTTAAGATGCAATACATTAAAGTCATATGTCTTTGCTGTTTTCAAAGGAGCAGACAATTACCTATACGCTCTTTATAAACTTGTTCATTTGGACGAAAAACAAACTAAACTAAAAATGTCATTTTGAAAAAAAAAATCTGTAGCTTCCGGAACAAAACTAATTTGAGATTTAAAATCCCCACATAAGGTAAGATCAAGTATTTGGGAAAATGCAAGAAAAATTTGTCCTCAAGTGTTATTAACGGAATAACCCCAAAAAACTGAAGCAGAAAGATATACTTGATTAAACAAAATCTTTGCTTCAAAAATTATAAGGATGGAAGAAGTCTACATGTTTCGAGTACTCATAAATAGTCCCCCATTTTCTTTAGCTTGCCTCATTCAACGTCTGGCGAGTCTTAAGAATGAGTGACTATTTTTGAGAGCTCGAGACACGTAGAAGCTTATATATTATCAACTGTATCGTACATCTAATTGTTTGGAAAAAGGAAATGAGTATAAAATAAAATAATTACCCCAGTTTTTGTAATCCATCCAGCGAATGCGGGAGCCAAGAATCCAGCTGAGTTTGCGAACGTACCGGTAAGAGCCATTATGATACCTAAGAAAAGGTAATAGAAACGAAATATAAGACTTAATATATGTTATAATAGTTTGAAGCATGTTGGTGCACAACTTTCCCTCGAGGATACATTTCTCAATAATTAAATAATAATAATTAAAAGATCACTAAAGATAAAAAATAATTTTATTAATCTTCCTCGTCTAAACATTCTATCTTTTTAGGGCCACTTTAACACTTTACTTTAGGTCACTTAATACCAATCTAAACAAGAAAATGAAATAATATGCAGAATAAGGTAGAAGTTTATGCTGTAAATAATATCGATCTAATTTGAAGAAAACCTTAAAGTAGTGCTAAGTTGAGACCTCTATCGCCGTAATTAAATTAATTAATTTTAATATACGGAAATTACTGATCGAAGTGAACGGAAGCGTGGTTCAATTTAAAACTTTATTAAGATTGTTGCGTATTATGACTCAAGGTACTGATATCGTGGTTCAACCACATTAAGTACCGATATCATGGTTGCACGACATCAAGTACAGATAATATGGACACAAACCTTTCAAAATTTTGTTTCTTATCTTTTATGAAAATATTGTAAAATATTAATCTTTCCGGTCTCACTGCTAAAGCTAATAAAATGACTTCAGACTAGGAATGTCAGTTACTTTGCGTTTAACAAAAGATTAAGAGGAAGAGAAGCTAAAACTTGCAGATACTAGAAAACTATCAGTTATTAGACTGACCAATGTACAGAGGTTGATCAAAAAACTTCTATTCCACCACGAAACACTTGGTAGGTAGTTGAGTCCATGTTCAAGAGGTCGTGAGTTCCATCCCAGCCAGCCGAAGACTCCCTATGGACAAACTGGAGACTCCCCTAACAAATAAATACCTCTACGGGTACTGGATCGGAGATTGATCGTGCTTTGGTTCAGGTCAAAATTGAGATCTGAGGATTGATGGAGGGTGTGTGAATGTGATTCCCTATGAAACAAGCTGTGACGTATGTCTGTGGCTGAAAATCGTATTCTTAGCCGTAGATGGTGCCACTGAAAAACAAGAAATACACTATCTGCCTTAAAAATTCAATTCGCTTAATCCTCACGCCGCTGGCAGATAAGTTCTGCAGGATTGCTGATATTGGCAAGTAGCATTAGTAACAAAAACAACAACACTTCGACTCTAACTTTATGTGAACCATTTTTCTTTCAGCAATAAATGTTTCTAAAGATTTTAAATGGCGATAGTGTTGGCTCAATTTGGAAGATCAGGTTTGAAGCTTTTAGAATATTGCAGGCGTTAAGTTCTAGTTAAGAACATTGGTATTTTGAAACTGTTTCAAAGTACTTACCGGCGTATTTAGGCGCCATGTCCATGTTGGTTATGAGGTAACCGGAGTACTTAAAAGTGCTGAACGCGTTTGCAAGAGTGAACAGAGCAATGATGGCTGTTGGCCTGCAACCCACAGCTGGAATCAATAGCAAACATGCAGCAGGAACAAAGAAAGCTGTCAAAAAATGTCAGACATTTTGGTTAAAAATATTTTTACCGAGTAGTCAACTCGAATTATGAAGGATTGATACCATCTCATCATTATCAACGTCATTCATGTAAACGACTCGATTTCCTTCCAATGTATGATGCAATGCATATGTGCTTATAAAATTGTCTTAGTTTTAGCACTTGCCAAACAGAAATTAAAAATCTAATTTTCATGTCCACGATTTTTTTAAAATTAATATTTAACATTGTTCTTGATTTGTGGGCCTTATCAAAATTTCAAGCACTTTCCAAACAATCTAGGAAATCTCTATTAGATCCCATTGCCTAATTACAATGCAATTTTTAATTATTTTCTGACAGCTACAAGCAGAATTATCGCCAAAGAGAGATTGTCGTCGATTATAATCCTGGCCACTTTCGACTCACTTGAGTGTTCAAAATAGAGCTCTGAGATGAATAACATTACTAGTTTCAATCTGTTTCTGACAGCCATTAAACATAATTTATTATGATTTTATTGCTAAAGGGAATTTATCATCAATCATAATTCCGTTGACTTTTCTATTAGATACGAGGATCAAATTTCCTCGGAGCTAGCTCTGAGCTAATTTATAGTTTCAATTGTTTCTAGTCCGCTACTTGCAGAATTTATTGTCATTCGAACAGTTTACGAATAACTAAAGTGCTCAAATTGCAAGTGGAGCTCTTTACCTGATGTCAATGCAAATTACTATCATTTCTTAAAACAAGCAAATTTTCTTTCCGTTCAAAGCTTTCAAAATTTTTGGTAATTTTGCCAACATTTTAAAAGCCTCACCACGAATGAGTTGATACAAAGTGGCGTTGCATATGAAATTTTAAATCATTTATATGCAGTGGTGCGGAAAACAATATAAGACTGAAATGTAAACAATACTGAAGTCTCTAACTTCAGATTGTTTTTTTTTATAACAAAAAAATTTCAACTTCGATTTTTATATCTCATGTTTTTTGAATATTTGCATTTTTAAAGTGCATGTGGAAATTTGCAATTTTAAGTGAAAGAATTGAAAGTTTTAGCGATGAAGAATAGTATTTATTGTAAAAAAAACTATCATCAAGAAATATAAACAAATGAGTTTGAACTGAACGGAAAGAGAGTCAGAAAAACTATTAATTTAAAAAAAAAAAAAATCATTTAATCGTAGAGTAGGCCTACAAGTATTTATCTGCAGCAAATTGTGTGTTAAATTAGTAGCATTGTGTTAAATTTTTATCAAGTTTACAAAAGTTTTTTTTTTTTTTTTTTAATAATTCACATTGGTTTTATATATTGATTGTATGTTAAGAATACAAATTTTATTCTTTTTATGTTAATTGTGCTTTTAGCATATGGAAAGTATTGCAAATGGACAAAAATTTTTTAAAAATTTTCCATGGTAATTAAAATTTTTTTGGGGAGGGGGTCGTAATATGAAAAGCTTTAACTAATCTTTTTAAGTGATTCCTTTATTTAAATCTTCTTAAAATTAAACACTTTATCACACTTTATTATTCACATCCTGTCTTTTAATTTATTTTTGGTTTCAAGTATGCTTAAATTAATATTTTAAGTCTTCCTCTTATAACCGAACTAGGGGAACCATATTATTCCCTTGAGATATTTAATGGAGTACTTGTAATTATTCGGCTTTTCTTTTCCCATAAGACGTGACATATCATTGGGACTATTTTTCAAGATTTTTCCTAATCTTTATTCTGAAGCACTTCAATTTTGAGCCATTTGGAAGATTGTTCTCTTTCTAATAATATATATATATATATAAATATATATATATATATATATATATATATATATATATATATATATATATATATATATATATATATATATATATATATATATATATATATATATATATATATATATATTCTACTTTGGGACTTCAAGGCTGAAAACATACCAATGAATTATAATTAGATTTATGTTTCAGAGGAGTTATTTTAAAATCTTTCCCTCTTTCACTTCCATATTAGGAAGTATTAAATGATTTTCGATGATGCGTAGGGATACAATGTATGCACGACTGGGCCTTTTTACCTCTTTTAGTTATAGTATTTAATGCAGGAAAGATAGTTTTTGAATGACGTTTGCTATATGATGTTTTCCATGTAAACTGTGCCGGAATTATCAGGAGTGTTGTCCATCCCCTTCCAGTGTGTAGAATGGGTGTGAACTGCAACAGCCACCAGCCTACACTTAAATAAGGCTTGTGAAGAAGTATTTGGTTCACGACTTAATTATTTGAGCTATAAACAACCAATATAACAGGGATGTAGCCCTGTTATTATATATATATATATAAATACAAATTAATAAGAAAATCATGAATAAAATAAAAAAAAAAAATAAAAACTAAAATGAAGAGAAACAAGAATGGGAAAAGCAATAGTCGTTATCGGGACACATCTATTGCTATACATGCGATATCTCTGAATAAAGAATAATTATCCTAGGATAAAAATTGTTCTTTATATGCGTCGATATCGCAAAAGACATTTCGTTGAAAATTTATGAAATAAAAGTAAAAAGTAATCAAACTTACCGGCGTGTATATATATATATATATATATATATATATATATATATATATATATATATATATATATATATATAGAAACTAATATAATCAAGACAGAAACCAGAAACTAACGTACTTCCTTCATCTAGGACTCTCCACACGCTAATGGTGAAAGCATGCAAAGTGTTGCCATTGGTATAGTTTGTCTAAAGTAAGAACTCTCCTAGCCATTCGCCTGGACCCGTGGCGGTGACTATGGTAACGAGGTGTAACTAATTCAAGTATAGGTGTGGGATCACTGTTTAAGACCAGTTTTGGTTCAGAGAGAAAGGGAATATTTTTCTCCGGTATATTGTGTAAGCCCTAGAGTGAAGAGAAGCTACCCTCCCTGAAATAGGCTATTCTTGTTTCCATAGCAGCAGACGGCCTCAGACTTTGAGGAGGGGGGGGGGGTTCTTATCGTAGGAAAACTATAGAAAGTTCTGCTCTACGCCAGCCCGTAACCCATTTCTTCGATCACCAATAATAAAGTAACGATACATTAAAAGCTGGCACAACTTGCAATGCTATCTGGGAAAGAATAGTGAAGTTAACGTTTCTAACTCAAAAATGATGTGCGCTGCGCTGCACTCTGAGGAACCGAACGGAAGGGAAGTGAGCATCGACAAAAAAGTCAAGACTCTCTCAAATACTTCCTTGGAACTGATTTTGGTTTTGTGATTTGATTCTTTTTGTTGACAAGAGAGGAAGCGGGGTATGAGCACTGCATGCGTGTGACATTAAAATTCCCCCTTTAATTTTAAAAATTTTGCTAAATAGTAAAATAAAAAAAATGTAACAAAAGATTACGAGGAAAACTATTAAATTTGGATTAAAAGTCAATTTTGGGGGAAGAAAAAATTAGAGAAAAATTTCTTTGAAGAATTTTAGTGGTTTGAAGCACAAAAAAATTAGTAAATAAATTTAAACGCAAGTTTTGTTTCATGCTAAGTGACATCTTTTATTTGAACTTTAAAATTAGATTACGGCGGTCAAAGTAAAAGCAAAAATCAGGGTGTGCGACCTTCTTACATAAGCATGTGAGGATGTTTGTGATTTGCTTATTTTAGCTGACAAGGGGGCAGGGTGAGTTTAAAATTGCCAAGAATATGCTCTTGTCATATTTGAATGGCCCCTTTACTGAGACTTTAAGCTATTTCTGATGAATATAAATTTTAATAAACGCAGAAGTTAAGGCATTTTTTCATCATTTACTCGATGATGAACAGACACCAAACGCCTAGGCCAGACTTCACAAGTGAAATCATGAAAATATACTTTTCATGATTTTTTTTAGTTATTAATTGTGTTTAGATGACCTTTAAAACATAACATAGATTCGATAAATCGGTATATCGTGCAGAAATTGATACCAGTTTTTAATTTTTTCCAGCTTTGTACGCTCCAAGGATTTTTTTCTTCCTCCTCAAAACATGATAAAATGAAAGGCAGGCCACACACTGAGGAAGCAAGCGATAAGAAAGAGGTATACAGGTAGCGAATTCCTATACTTTTGCATTAGGACGCGCAGCGATGATGTGCGCATGGTAATTCAAAAGTATAGGAATCTGCTTTTCGTATGCCTTTTACTTTTCGCTCGCTCTCTCAGTGTGTGGCCTGCCTGAAATAGCTCTTTTGCGAGTAAGGTACACTGCGTGGGATTTTTTCAGTAATATCTTACCAATCGACGACATAATTTTTCTGATAGTTGTTATATGGAATTGCTTCTTTCTCAACAAGTCTGCAATAATACTGGCAAGAGTGGATACTATAACTCCGACTATGAATGGTAATGATGATATTACCCCATTCTGTAGAAAGAAAAGATTTTACGAACGAGTTAATTGAGCAATAAAAAAAGAATGTTTTATACGAGTGTAACTCTGAAATTGGTTTTGAGAAATAGCAAAAGTAAAGATTTTTAAATCTTTTTATTCGCAAAAAAAGGCAATCAATTTATTACAACTATTTAAACTTTTTTTGTTATCGTGTATTATTTTTAGAGTTATATTTTGTTACAGGAAAAAGAAAATTACGATAAGTTCCACAGACATTTTTTTAGGCAATGAATATCGGTTTAGTACACTAAAATTTTGTACTATTTTCAAGTAAAGTTGCGTAACAGTAAACACAATACAGCTAAGTATTGCAAAGTATACTGCAAAATGTAACTAAATTGGTTTTATTTTATTTATGATTGATCGTTTATATTGTTATTGAGATGGTCGCGAAATCGGAATATTCATTGTAAAAGAGTGATGAACCACAAAAACAAAATTCTGATTCGATTGTAGTGAATTTCATTCTAGCCATTCATTACTCTAATTGTTTTTTAAAAAAAGATTTATATATATATATATATATATATATATATATGGATTATAAAATCTTGATACTATATAATTCCTTATTATAAATATTTTGCATATTTTTATTATTACAAAAATGTAATGAAAGCAAGCAAATATAGTCCAATTTTTTTCGATATGTTTTTCAAGAAACACTAAAAAGTCACAAATTTAATTTTTTTACCCCTTTGAGGGATAAGAAAAATTGGGAACCATAATTTTAACTAAGAAGAGCCATAACTATTATGGTTATCGTGTACAGTGCGCAAAAAAAGAACACTCTGAATAACTTTCGATCAAATGAGCGGATTAATATGTACTAGGAGTCAATCTTAAAGGTTCGAGGGATTACTTCAATAATGCTAATTAGTTTCACATACATATTCCTCTTTTCTCCGAATTGGAGCATAGCTCTCATAGCTCTCCATCTAACTCTATTCGTGGTTAGATGTTTAGCCTCCCTCCATGTTTATCCCAATGATGCCAAATTGCTTTGGACGGGGGATACATATTTTTTAGTGGTAGTATTTTAATGTATTTAGTGTACATAATTTTTGTAACCACCTTAAATATGAAAATAAAATCTTAAATGAAAACTCAGAAAAGCTAGTTGATATGAAATATGCTGTTAAAACTAATGTAAACACGAAACTGTTTAAATATTAAAGTGCATTTTATAATTCCTGGGCCTGTTTTGCAAGATGGCTAGACTCACGTTCGTGAGAACGGGTGTTCGAATCCAGCTCGCCGAAAAATCCCCATGTTGTAAATGGTGACTGGTGCACGTTAAATATTTCGGGTCACAAAGTCTTCCATGTTCGCATAGAAAATCTGTACCACTGGGGGTTTTGAATTGGAGATTGATCGTTCTCTGGTTCAGGACAAAATTACGATCTGTGGAAGAATGAATGGATGTATGAATGGGTCCGCTCTATAAACGAGTGTGACATATGGGTGTGGCAGAAGTCGAATTCTCGGCCTTAGATGGCGCTACTGGAAAACAATAACAATACCCCCCCCTCTCCCTTAATAACCGACTACAACAACAACAACAACAATATTCTTGGTTCAGTAATTCAATCTATAGGGTTTTTACTCACCACTACTTTTAAGTAATTCAAATGCTTATTTAAAATGCCACATTATTACAGTTGTGTTATTTCTCCCAATAATGCTGCAAGATTCCTAAGCCTTTTAAAGG
Source organism: Parasteatoda lunata (assembly GCA_949128135.1). Taxonomy (NCBI): domain Eukaryota; kingdom Metazoa; phylum Arthropoda; class Arachnida; order Araneae; family Theridiidae; genus Parasteatoda; species Parasteatoda lunata. Next base: position 13,609,747 of record OX421977.1, read on the forward strand.
AACTTCAGGAACTACTCAAAGACGAGCAAGTAAGGAGCTTCACTACTTCTCTCTTTGCTTCCAACTCTAAAGACCTAGACGTGGAGCATTTCCATCGAGCTGACATATCACCCATGATATGCTTTCTTTACATTTTTAATTTTCAGGTTCATCTGAACCAGTAGTACAACAGTGCTATGTATGTCCATTATGGGTATTTTATGATGAATGGGAAAAGGGACATTATTTGGCCTCAGGAGCCCAGCTAAACCGAACAGAACAGAACATACAGTTGCGTTATGGATAGAAGCTACCATTATACTCGCTCCCAAACCTCTTAAAGATCCAGTCATGCCCCATAATCACAGGTCTATTAGCTTATCACCAACATTTAGTAAAATATTTGAACGCGTCATTCATAACAGATTTAAATCCCACCCACACATGCTACCCGATAAACAATATGGTTTCAGAAGGGGGCTCGAGGCAACAACGAATTCTAGAGTTCATTGGACAGGGGTTTAGCCTTCCTAATGTTAGATGTTACTAAAGTCTTTGACCGAGGCTGGCAAGACGGTCCTATCAATAAATTAAAAAACTTAAATATTCCAACTGACTTAATTTTTCTCATAAACAACTACTTAAAAAACAGATCCTTTAAAAGTAAAATAAACGATATTCTCTCATCCAATAGAATAATAAGAGCCGGGGTATTCCAGGGCAGTATTCTCTGCCCAATATTATATATAATTTATGCTTATGATTTTCTTATCGATGGAGATGATTATAATAGCCTTACTGCTTAGTTTGAAAATGATACAGGGGTGGCTTACTGTCAAATCTAGATCTGTTACAAACGCCATTCATAAACTACAGACAAAATTATATGATTTTGAAATCTAACTGGACGGTCGAAGTGAATGCCCAAAAATCAAACCTATTCATTATTAAAAAGCCTAGACAACTTACTATTAGCAATACATTAACTTTCTTTGGAAATGATATACCTACTGTTGATAAGGCCACTTATCTGGGCCTTACAATAAATCTTAACTAGACCGATCGTGTTAAGAAAATAATAGCTATAGTCACTGGAATATACAATAAATTAAAATGTCTACTAGGTGTCTCTACTCCAAAATGTCACTTAGAAACAAACGATACTTATACCTTATATATATCAAACCTATAATTATTTATGCCTCCTCTGGCTTAATGCAATTACAGTAACGTAAATGCTAAAAAACTTAATGTTTTCCTGAATAAACTACAAAGAAAAATGTGGGGAGTCCCATACTTTATTCGAAACAATAATATGCACACAGATTTTAAATTAAAGACCCTCCCTGAAACTTTAACACGTTGATTGCCATGGGGGTCACCGGTGACCGGCGAAGACAAGATTATTAGTAACACATAATTCGAGTAAATTTTTAATTTTTTATATTATTATCGTTACTAAAATGGCTTGAAGAAATTAATGCAATATAGAACACAGAAAAATAATTTTATTTATATACACAGAGATGCCAACTTGCTCCGAATAGCGAATAAATATTTTCAGGTGGTAGTTTGTTAATTGTGATTCTCGGTTCCATAAATTCAATTTAGTAGATTTTTATCCACCACTATTTCTAAACAATTCGTAGGTTTAGATAATTCACCACTTTTCTTATACATGTCATCATAAACCTTTTAAAACACTAGCTAAATCTGTCTAATATTTGCAAATATAGTTTGAAGTTATTTACCGTTTGGCTAGACGGGCAAGCCATGTAAAATTAGCGTGGCATTCAACGTGTAAATAACACAAAATTCTATAAAAAAGCACAAAAATGCTCAGCCGCAAACTATAAAAATATTTTTAAAGCAGAAATGCTAATTGAAGATAATGAAATCAGATCTTAGATTATATCAGATATAAATCAATTTATCCTTTACTATTTATAATCTTTTATTGGTACTTATAAATTTAAATTATAACACTGCATCGATTGGTGCTGCAGTCATTCATCTAACAGTTCCTAACTCATATATCTTATTGGTGCTGCGACTCAGCCCAATGGAGTTGTCATTGCAGCAAATAGTTCAAAATTATGCTTACTTTTTTCTGTATCATTGAGTGCATTACCCTTATTTTTCTTTTTGTTTCTGTTTTCAAAACTCATGATGAAAATTACTTCATGACTTCTCAAATCGAGATAAAATGGTAAAAAGGCTCCTTCGGGGCGTACAGGCTTTGAGCAATAATATGACTATGACTTCAGTTATGTATGTATCCTATGTATCCTATGTTATCTATCACACTCCTAAAAAGTAGGCTTATTTATCCTTACTCAGCAAGTTTTACTATTTAATTCGCTACCAATTTATTAAAACTTTTGCAGAAAGTGGAGGAGTTTGCATCTCTGTAATTTAAATTAATTGTCAAGTATTTTACTTCTTTTTTTATTACCCAGAGGGGTCAAATCAAAAACTATTTTTACTTAAAAATTTTCAGGTTTACGTAGAACTTGAATCAATTTATTTCCATTTACGTTTTTTAATTTCCAGTTCAATCGGTTTCTGTTGGGCCGGGATAGCCAGGTTGGCAGGGCGTTGAACTCACGTTCGTGAGAACAGGAGTTCGAATGCAGCCAGTCGAAGACTCCCCTTGTAGTAAATGGTGACTGGTACACGTGAAATCTGTCGAGTGACAAATTCCTCCATGTTCCCATAGCAAATTATACCTCTCTGGGTTCTGAATTGGAGATTGATCGTTTTTTGGTTCAGGTCAAAATTGCGATCTGTGGATGAATGGATAGGTCCACCTTATAAACGGGTGTGACGTATGGGTGTGGCAGAAGTCGAATGAATGGATATAGATGACGCCACTGGAAAACAAAAACAATCGAAATCCTTCCACCTTAATGGCCGACGACGACAGGAACAACATTGGTTTCTGTTTGGCTATTCTATGCATTTCAGCGTTACAAACATCTGCGTGTTAATAAATACTTGAAGTTTTTCTAATTATTTTTATTGCAGCTCCATATTTCAGATTCATATAGTGGGACAGATTTAACAGAAGTATGAAAAATATTTAATTTGTGTTTTATTTGTTATGTTTTTGCTTTTCCAGATTTTATTGAGAAAAAAAAATTCTGCCTTTGTTTAATTTATTTATTATCAGTTCCTCTTCTGTTGTTAATTATACTTCCAAGATAAGTAAAGGTAATTAGTTCGTGCAGAAGATATATAAAGCGACGAAATCAGACACAAAATCGTACTTTCTCTGAATAAACATAACTTTTTTTTGACCGGTTCATTATTACTGATTTTTTAAGTTATAGGGGGTAGTCATAATCTGAGAAATGTTGTTCCGATAGACTGGACAGGAAAGCGGTGTAAAATGTGGATTCCTTAATGTTAATTTTGCGTATTTCTCTATATCTCGAAAATTTTTTAAACGAATTAGAAAACATTTGCACACGATAAAAAAAAAATCGTTTATCCAACGATAATTCTACGCAAACAATAATTTTTAAGAATAATTTATTACATTATTTGATAATGGTCGAAAGATTTTGAATTACAAGGTCTACAATCTTTTTACTTAATTTCAAAGGTCGTATTTTTAAGTGGAAAAATACAAAATTTGTGAAAATCGGTCGAATAGTTTCTGTAAAATTCAAATTTTTAAAAGTTGTATAATTAAAATTCGATTTTTCTGGAACTATAAGATTCAGAACTATACTTTGAATAACATTTCATATCAAACGATAAAATTGGTCATTCTTTTAAGTTCTGAGGAAAGTTTTATAAAAGTTCAATTTATTTAAAAAAAAATTACTGTGTTAACTCCTACTACTGGAAAATACAGGATGTTTATAAAGTCCCAGACCCATTTTGATGTTTAATAACTCATAAAATAATAAAGATAGATTAAAATTAATAACATAAATGGTTAGATAGACTCAAAAAGTTTCATGACCATTGTCAATGAACTTTCACGTGTGCCCCCTTCGTCGCACGGAGAATATCAAGTCGATAGTCAATTTCACGCCAGGTAGCGGCAAGCATGTCGGCATCCACAGAGGCTATTGCGGCTGTAATTCTGGCTTTTAGGTCATCAATGTTCATGGCATCAATGGCATTGTTAATCGCCATAATGTGCGCATATGAGGATCTGAAAATCTCCATGAATACCGTGAGGCACAAAGGGATTCCCCAAAGGTTAATGTGTGGTGTGGACTAATGCACGACCGAGTCATTGTGCCTTTCTTTTTTACAGAAAAGACGGTCTCATCAGTCATATACTTAGACAAAACTTCGTATTTCCACAACTAGAAGAGCTTCAGCCACATGGGACCGGGACTTGATAAACACCCTGTATATTTTGCTCACACTTCAAATATTGGGTGATTTATATATTTTCTAATATTTGAAGTGGTTGATTACAGAAACGCATGCTATAAAAATGACCTAAATATTAAAAAAAAGCGGCATTACATTTGTTTATAATAAGTGGATATTTCATTCTGTAGCTTACAGGGTTCCCGAGGGACTTGTAAATTTTAAAAAGAGGTAGCGAGAATTAAACAAATGTCGATAATTTAATCTACGACTTGACATCAAATGCAAATTTATATATTCAAATCATTAATATATTATGGTATGGTTTTCTTTTTTTATGCAACATAAATTTTAATATTGAAATAACTATGCTACTATTTTCATATAATTTGATAAAAAAGCAGTATGGGTAAATATGTAAGAGCTTTTTCATTAAGAGGTTCACATTGCTAACACTAATTGGGACAGTTTACCATTAGAGATTTAAGTACACTATATAATAAATTACATGCTAACCACAGCAAAACTGCGCCAGGTCAGCATTTTTAACATATGAGAATTAGTCTGTTTTATATAAAAATTAAATTTTTACAATTTATTTAAAAATTTAATTTATTTGTAAAAGTGGTAGTAAAATTAACTCACTCGTTTTATTATAATTGCCGCAGCAAGACGGAAAAGAGCTAAAACTTGTACGAAAGACATTTCATTTTAGAAATTTTTTCGAGAAAAATAAAATATCTGTAACTATCAAGATTTCTTTTATAGTTTTAAGATATATTTAAAACTGCTTTTTTTCCCCACGACAAAGTCTTTCCAGTATAAGCTTATTCCTTCATGACTTTAGAGCATAGGACAAACCAATATAAGATGAATCGGTTGGTGGCGCTAGGCGATCACCTCCTACATCAAAAAGCCTCCGCACGGTCTTTCATAAGTAGTCCGCGCAGACTATTTAAAAAGTTAACCAGCTGTGCGCATGAACCCAAAACCTTTTATAAAGGTACTTGAGAGAAAGTTGTCATATATATTTGAGAATTGAATCTGTAGTGGTTGACAAGTGAATAAGGCAAACCAATAATATTCATAAATAAAACAAATTTTTTAGTCATATATTTGCTACCACTTTCTTATTTCACCTAGATTTTGTATTAAGGGACTCGTTCGGAAAGTGGATATTCTTCACAGTGGTCTGATCAAACTACCTATAAAAAACCGTGTGGAGGCTTTCAGTTATAGGAGGCATTGGCTAGGCGCCAAATACCGAGGTACCCTACATATCCAGCATCCAAGATAAAGTATTGTTGAATAGTTTAAAAGAAAAATAATTAATCTCCTACCAAAAACTAGCAATAACTGAAATGGTTTTACTACCAGCCTTTTCTCTTTTCCGTTTCGCTTTCACCCCTGAATGCTTTTAGAAGAGTACAGTTGTAAATAACAATACGAAATATGAAATATCCACCTGGTCCGGGGGTCTGCAACCAGCGGCTCTTTTGATGGAAAGTTGCGGCTCCCCTGTTCCATACGAAAAAATAACTTATTATTAAAACTTAAAAATAAGAAAATATATTTTTAAGTACCTAATTTATTAATAGCTTCTATTTTCATAATTGTTACTTACAGACCGCTATGCTTAACATGACCGTAAAGAAATAAATTTGAACTATGGTTTGTTCTCAGATAGATCGACGATATATCTGAATTGTGGCTCAACTATTTAGTCAACAAGTCTGTGGAAAGTTGAACGATAGTAGTATCTATTATAATTTTGCTTGGCGTTTTACGACGGCGGAAAAATCAACCTTAATTGTCAAATTTATATTCAGTGTACTTGGTCATAGCTAATTTAAAAGCTTCAATACAAATTTTGCATTATACGATTTGCTTCGTTTATTGAAACTGCGAATTTTGTATTCTAAATATGCAAAATGTGGACGAAATCGGTTGAATAGCTCCTGAGGAATAACAATTAAAAAAAAAAAAAGAAGAAAAAGATACTTTTTTCTGAATTTTTCTTTCTCGAGAAGAAAATTGATCGAATTTTATTATAAGGAAAAAGTTTTTATCACTATATTTTATACCTGAACAATATCAATAATTAATAATTTAATTTTCGAGAGACGCTGCAAGATGTAAAGCAATTTGAATATTAATAAATAATAATTTAGTCCTTTCAAGAAACGTTGTAAAAGTTATGTCATTTGATCTAAATATAAATAAATGAAAATTAGCTCTTTCAGGACACGTCACAAGATGTAAAGTAAATTGAACTTAATATCAATACATAATAATTTAGTTCTTTCTATAAACGTTGCCAGAAGTTATGTCATTTGACCTAAATATAAATTAATGAAAATTTAGCCCTTTCAGGAAATGTTACAAGATATTAAGTAATTTGACCTTAATATCAATACACAATAATTTAGTTCTTACAAGAAACGTTGTAAGAGGTCATGTCATATGACTTAAATGTAAAATATAATAATTTAGTGCTTTTCAAGTAACGTCGCAAGATGTAAAACAGTTTAACCTACATATCAATAGATAATAATAAAACTTTTTTAAGAAAGATGTTATGCAATTTGACCTAAATATGAATGAATAATGATTTAGTTCTTGAGTTGCAAAACAACGTTTCCAAATGTAAAGTAAATATAATAACTTTGAAAAATAAGCTCATCTGACAAAAAATTAGTGACTCTAGCGTGCAAGTACCGATGAATCGTTTCGATGTTTCGTTTGATGACGCAGTTGTCAAATGAAGAGCACATCTGCATGCGCATTGCCTCAACATGATCTAAGACAACTAACCATCAGGCCGACTGGCCTGCAAAACCACCTGATTTAATATCAATGCATAATAATTTAGTTCTTTCTATAAACGTAGCCAGAAGTTATATATAAACGTTGCCCCATTGAAAATTTGTGGGACATGTTGGAAAAACGGGTAGAACGCCGAAATCAGCATCCTCGCAATTTGGTGGATTTGGGTGATCAAATCCTCAGCGAGTGGCTTAAACTGGATTCGACGTGCCTATAAAACCTTGTGGACTCACTTCTTAAGCGAATCAAGGCGGTTATCAAATCCAGAGGTGGTGTTACATGTTATTAAATGATGTTTTTCAAGACTTCTCTAAGGGTGACTAGTTTTTTGCCCGGTGTGCTTATAAAGTACTTTGCCTCAATAATATCAACAAATATTCCTTCAACAAACGTTACAAGATGTTAAGTAATTTGCCTCAATAGTATCAATAAATAATATATATCTTCAATAAACGTTGTAAGATGTAAAGCAATTTGGCTTTAACTGTATTAATAAATGATAATTTAGTCACGATAATTAGTTTTATAGGACGTTGCAAGATGTAATTTTACCTCAACTATATCGAAGAACAATACATTGGCCATATAAGTTGGTAGTTGTGTCAATAGCGTAAAAAAACCCCAGTTGTTGCAGAAATGTGCAAAGAGAAGTGTCCAGAAAGGAACGGATGTCAATATTGATTTCCAAGGAATTTCAACTGCCTGCAAAATCAAAAGTTTATTTTAAATTTCCGGTAGAGGAAAATTAAGTAAGGTAGAGAGTATTTCACTGGTATAAATTGTAAATTTTTTAAGATAAATAGAAAATTTTAAAAGCATAAAATTTAGGGAACACGTTAAACAATTTCTTCAAATTTTAGTTTTCAGTTGATTTTTAAGAAATGGAATTTTTTGTGCTTTCATTTCAGTCAACATTCTACCGAAGGAATAAAGAATGACTAACGATTTCAGAAATTTATTAGAGGTACACAGAAATGTATTGTTTGTCAAAGTTTGCTATTGAGCATTTTGTTTTTTTCCTCCTTCAAATTTAAAAAGTTAGGGAAAGTTTGGTGGCGCTGAAAAATGAAAAGTGTAAAACAATATTTCCTGTTTTATGTCTCATCATTCTGAAATACTTGTATGGGAATTTGTAAGTGGTTGTCCTCAGAATTCATAAAATTGTAGCTGCAGAACATCGTTTTAAAGTTTTTCTCAGTTAACAGTTTGTAACTTAACACGCATGGTCTAAAAAGGAAGACAGCCAAGAAAAATATGAAGTATTTATTCAGCAGAACACATTGCTGTTCTAGAATGCAGATCATAGTTATTTTTTTAGACTCTCATCAATCGGCATATATATATATATATATATATATATATATATATATATATATATATATATATATATATATATATATATATATAATTAAGAGCCATTATTTTCAATGTTAAGCTATGATGTATACAATAACATATGCTTTTGTAGTTATTATAATATTTTGTAAATATGAAAAACCAGCTTTTTAAGATTTAGGGTTGAAAAGCGCCAAAAACTGCATTTTCCACTAACTTTGATTCATCATAAAACTGAAAAGTTTTCTTGCCCCATGGAAACGAGTGAATGTCAATTACTAGACAGCAGTATATAAATAATATAGCAAACCAAAACTTTCGAGATGCAGTAGCTTTCTTTGGCTAAATAACTTCAAACATACTCATTTTTAACTTTCTAAGAAAGGACCTCGAACGACTTTGAAATTTTCTGCGGAGGAGAGTTATTTTAAGGATCTGAAGCTTACGCAGTATTTATTTTCTAAGGGCTAATTTAACAAAGAAAATCGGGCTAAAAAAGCAAAAAATACAACTACCAAAATTTCAGTTGTTTTGTTTAATTTTCAAAATAATTGCTCTTAACCCTTTCAAGAGCAGGAAATTGGGATTGAAAATTTTAGTCAGGCAGAACCTTAGCAAATGCGACCTTAGACTATAATTTTAGTGAAACGACCTTAGCACCTTGTTGCTTAAAGAATAGTGGTTGCTGAACATAAGTTTTACATTTCTTGTGGTTTGTAACATTTGTTGAATTAGAGTTGCCAGCAAGACTGCACTGCTCCGGAAAGGGGTTAAAAGCGTAGTTATTATTATAATTTTTTTTAAATTGACTTAAAATGGTCTTTCACAAAAATAATACTGCGACTCAATTGCATTTATAGAAATCTGACAAACAGTGGGTAAGAAAGATTAAAAGGTGAGTGATTTAAACTTAAGCCTATATTTTCAAATCGTCGTAATATTCTCTCTGTGCTACGCTTATGTTTGATTTACAAAATAATTTTAAGAATTATTGTGTATATGCATTCCACATTGATGTTTCTTACACTATACTGCATCGTAAAAATAACTTAAATGAGTCCTATGCTTATTTTATCTCGCAGTAATTATAAATTTTAGAGCTACTGAATAAAAAAGTGACAGTGACAACTTTACATAATGTAGTGTAGAAGAACATTCTTGGTGCAGTGAAACAACACTTTGCTGTCCACCTTTTGGGTGTTAAGGTACACGAAATTTTTTTTACAGAGTAAGGAAAAAAAACCCTGCTTTTTTGGTATAAGAATGTTTTACCGCAATATCTGCTTTGTGTTCTAATTTCTCAGTTATGTAATTTAATTCTTCTTGTGTAATACGGGGATGTTCATTCGGAGATTCATACACAAGAAAAATCCATACGATGAACCAGACAACCCCAGACAAACCTGGAATAAAAGTAGAAAAAAAAATGAACTAATGAAACGATCCCACAATTAATTTAAATATCCTACGATTAAAACTAATAATTATGGGGAAATGTTTTAAAAATTATGCGGCAATTTTTTAACAGGTTGTGGATGACCTAGAAAAATGTTTAAAAAAAAAAAAAAAAAAAAGAAACACATTTCATTTTTTTCTCGTTTTAATAAAAATTTTTTTTATAAGAGTAAATATTTTATCTATGTTTCCTTAAATCAGGACTGATATCTTGAAACGATAAAAAAAACATCTTCATTTTTACCTTCTTCCGCTAAAGAAAAATTTTTGTGATGTAAACAACATAGTAGTTTCTTTGCAATATAGCTTGACTCAACTTGATCTGGTAATTGGCGAAGTACCTGCGCGCGGATGCGGGCACCTGTATCTGTAATAATCATAATCTGGCATAAATATGTAATTTGCTTTAGGGCAACTGGGACTAAATAGCATAGATATTTGGAGGAAAATGAGGCAGTTGGCGGCTGAAATAGCACGCTGTGTTGCACAGCTTAAGTAATGATTTATAAGTAAAGATATAATAAGAAATAAAATATATAGAAGACTTTATAAATATCAAATAATGAGTATTGAGTTTAATATAATTTAATCAACTAAAGGGGGGAGCAATTATCCATTTTTTGCTTATTAATAAGTAGTATTAGTTTCGGTGAGTAAATTTTTTTTCTCGATAAACAGATTCGACAAATATATTTTTACGATAGGTTTCTACTTCTTCTGTACAAGTAGCAGGTTTGGTATTTTCTTGTCAGCCCATTGCTGGTTATTGATGTTAACGGACACCACCAACCGTAAACATGTACTAATAAATCATATATATTAACTTAGTGCTGATTTAAAGAGTGGAGGAAAATCTCTATTTTTAGCATCATCTTACTGGTTTTTAGTTTTGTTTATTTACTTTCTTTTATTTTTAATTATTTTTATAATCTAATTTTTATTTGAATATTTTAAGTGGTAGTAAACTTTATTAGTTAGCTTTTTATTATTAATTTGATAACTTTAATTTAGAATGATTTTGCCCACCACTACATATAACTAATTTAGAGAGATATATTAAAGAAATCACGTACTTCCAATTATTATCGAAAAGTAGGGCCTTCAGTGCAAATTTCAAGTCCTCATCATCCGAAATAGAAAGAAGATAAAATATGTATTAAAGATTAAATTATGTATTTCTAATTATTATAAAAAAATGGTGCCTGGAGTGGAAGTTAGTCACAACTCCTAACCATCCGAAATAAAAAAAATATACTGCCACTAAAAAACAAGTTCATTCTATTCAATGAAACAATACCAATAGTTGATAAAGCCAAATAACTTGGACTCATCCTTAATAGCAAATTCAACTGGAACGATGACATCAAAATCATAACCAGTAAAGCAGCATGCAGCTATCAACAAACATGTCACTAAAACTGGAAATATTTATCCCTCCTTACAATATGCTTCACCAGTCCTGACAAATTTGACACAAACTCAGCTAAATAAGTTAATATTTTGCCAAAATAAAATACTCAGAAGGATAACAAAAGCTCGTAAGAAACGACGCAATACCTCAAAATAGATGCAATAGACATACATATAGCTAAATTAAATATCAAATTCTGTGAAAAAGCCACCTCTTGCTCTGCAGCAAATTTCGATGAATTATTTCCTATATGAAAATTTAACTGATGACAAGAGACCAACAGCAGCATACTATTGCAGTGATATTCCCGACATTAATAGCATATACATAACCTCATTTTCAGCATAGCTCAAGTTATACCTCATATTTTTACATTACGGTCTTATCTGCATATCACTACACAGTCAGAACTCAATGAACATCCATTCACATGCACCTACTCCTTTATTTCATTTGCCACCACCTCATCGAAATACCATGAAGTTCAGGTTAAAGACGAACGGGAAAAGAGCCGCAAACGGCCTCAGATGCCAGATATTTAATACAGTTCAGTATTTCAAATTATGTATATCAAATTATGTACAGACCAATGGCTTTTCTTATCGCATGGTAAACTATCTAAGAAGTAAGGTAAATAGTGTAGGTTGTACATAGTCCCCCCCTTATTTTATTATCATTATATATATATATATATATATATATATATATATATATATATATATATATATATATATATATATATATATAATATATATATATCGAACTTCTGGTGTTAGCACGATATAAATGTTTGTTCCGTCCATAAACTAGACTATATGCTTTCCCATTCTATTATCTTAGCTGTTTGAGTCATGTCAGATCTGATGAATCAGGGAGAGCTCCCTAGGGATGGCAGAGTAGCTAGAACAATTTTAAGTCTAAGGATTATTCTTGCTCTTAAGTCCTCATAAAGATTTTATGAAAACTCTGTTTGTTTTAAAAATTTCGGACACAGTTCATTACCTCTAATAGTTATATTTCGCTGAAAACTCAAATGTTGGAGGGTATGCCACGGGTGAAAGCCCTTATATAGCAAGACGGAAAAGAGAAAAACCTGGTACGTAAGACATTTCATTCCAGCATTTTTTTCGTAAAAAATAAAATATCTGTAGCTATCAAGATTTCTTTTAAAATTTTAGCATATATATAAAACTGCTTCTTTTCGAAGATAAAGGATTTTGCTCTCTGACCATTTTACTCGTGTCTTTCGAGTGAGTCGTACCTATTTCATTCTCTTGCAATTATGCCAGTTTACTAAAGTCGCTTTGTGTTAAGAGTTTGTGAATCGCAGCAAGTTAAGTTTCAAGTTTATCTGACCTCTGAAGTCATCAATTTATGTTTTTATCATTGTTAAGTTAAATTCAAAGCACGCAAAAATGGCTTCATATCATCATCTCGGACGTGGCGGTAAACGGCAAACCGGATTTACATCACGAGTACCAGTAGTGGATGTGGAAAGTATCAGCCCAGGTGAGCGAAAAATTTACGAAGAGTGCTTGGAAATGCTGAGGAAGAGCGATGACCAAATAAAAGAGCTCCAGAATCTCAAGACCAGCCTAAACTTTCATAGAACTCAGACTAAAGAAACAGAATCCACAGATATGGAAACACAGGATGCAGGACAAAGCTTTGTACTGAAATGTGAAACGACAACCACAGACTCCGAAAATACAACTAAAAATAACACAGAGCCCCCTCCCAAAAAACGCAAAAATAAGAAGAAGAAAAAGCCATCTGATAATAAAAAGCTTGAGGATTTCCTACTCACTACAAATAGCCGCTCTACTTCAGCGATAGATGCCGCCACCTCCTTGCCACTATCAAAAGTCACAATAGAATCAACCAAAGCCCCACCCACGGAAGTCTCAAACGAAGCCATAGCTCCACCCACAACTCCAGCACAAGCACATCCAGTTACGTATATTAAAGTGTTAATCCGTGGGCTGACTACAGAATCTAAAACAGAAGATATCTCCCATCAATTGGCAAAACTAAATATCACAACTCACAAAGCAATACAGTTTCAGAGAAAAGTGGGCGAGGCCTATAGACTCCTCCCACTTTTTCTCATAATATTAATCAAAACAGACCAAAACCAACAGATTTTCTCCATATCCAATATTTGCGATCTCCCGGTAAAAATTGAAAGGTTCCGTGGTGGTAAAAGCCCAATACAATGTTTCAACTGCCAGAATTTCGGCCACACACAGCGAACCTGTTACTCCAACCCAAGATGTGTGAAATGTGCTGGTGATCATCGTTCATTTCAATGCCCTAAAGTTCAAACATCACCACCTAAATGCTGCAACTGTGGACAGTCACACACTGCAAACTTCACAGGTTGTAGTAGCCGTCCCACCTGGAGGAGCCATCGTGCCACTTCAGCTACTGTTCCCACCACAAAAGTAAGAAAAGCCCATAGACTGGTGTCTATCATTAAAGAACTCCAAGAACTAATCAAAGACAAAGAGGTATTTCAACTGCTACAAACAATAATGACCACCTCTCAATAATGTTCACTCTCTGACCTTCCGTATTCTCACAACATGAACTCTATATTAGAACTCTAATTTAATTCCGTAGATTTTCAATTCTTCAATATAAAAGTTAAACCAGCTTAATTAAATTCTTACTGTAACCGATAGATGGCACCACCAATACCGAGCAAAACTTCTGTAAATATTAGTAATTCATATCATTTTGTTTTACGACTCAAGCTTTTTCATTAAATGTTTATTCATTTCAGTGCCTAAATATAAATTATGCTTGTTGTACATATCATAATTCAATTCATCTTTTTCAATCAATCATGCAATTTATATTCAAATTACTGCATATTTTAAAAATCATGATTAAATTTTTCTACGACTCAAGATTTTTATCAAATGCTTTCATTTCAGTGCCTAAATGTAAAATATGCTTGTTGTACACATCATAATTCAATTCATCTTTTCCAATATCAATTGTGCTACTTTATTTCAATTTCTGCTTACTTCAAAAATCATGATTAATTTTCAAATTATGTTTAATTTACCAAGCAAATTTGCTTGGTCTCTTGTTCTGCTACCTCATTGTTGCATATTTCAAAATGTTTGTTTACCTCAAATTGTAATACTTCATGATGAATGGGATAGGGGCCGCTGCGCGGCCCAGGTACCCAGTTTATTCTTAATAAAAGCAAAAGCAAAAAGTCGAAGATAAAGTAGATATTGTTGAATAATTTAAAAAAAGAATAAGTAAACTCCTCCCCAAAACTAGCTATAACTGAAAAGGTTTCACTACCAGTCTTTCCTATTTTCCGTCTCGCTTTCACCCCTGGGGTATGCTATTATTTTGCTGTAGTCGGCTACTATAGCCATGTGAATAGAAGCAGAAATGAGATGGGAAAATAGAATTTTGATATGGGATAATAAAGTTATTTGAATAAAAACATAATTTTGAGTGGAAACATAATTTCAACACGGGAATATTAAGCTACATGATTAAAAACAAAATTTAAGGAAAAATTCAATTTCATTGTAAGAAAATAAAGTCATACATATAGAAATAGAATTTCTATATAGGAACATTGTGCGATTAGAACAGAAATTTGTGAGAAGATAGATATTCAATATGGGGATACGGAGCTCCATGATGGCAAGCAGAATTTTGAGGGAATATAGAATTTCATTAATAAGAAGTTTGGTGGTAGTAAAATATCTTCGGAAAATAAAAGGAAATTTACCAGATATATAAAATACTGCAGGCCATCCACCAAGGAAACCACTTTTCATTAAAGGTCCAGAAAGTGTATAAGTCGCTACCGTTGCAAATGCAATACCGTTGTAAATAAAAGTATTTACTCTGCTACGTTCAGTGTTGGGTATCCAGTTTGTTACTAAACAGTGTATGTTGGGATAAGCAATACCCTGAAAAATAAAACTTAAATTCATAACAAATACATGAAAATAGGGTTTAACATTTCCAATCTTATTAGAATTATATGAGAATACGAATAATTGCTCTTTATCTCACTTTCTTTCCTTCCTCTTATTTATTTTTAATGAATTTAGTAGTTAAATAAACGGTCGTAATTATTTTTAAGCAATAAGACTCTTATGGAGACGGAAATCTGAGTTAGGTAGGTACTTTATTTACGTCGCACTAGAGCTGAATAATGGGTAATGTGCGACGGTGTGGGAAACATCCCTGAGGGTGATCCGAAGACATGCCATCACAATTTTGATCCTCTGCAGAGGAAATGGCTCTTCCACTTTGGTAGTCGGACGACCCACGGGTGAAGCCGAGCACTTTACGATAGAGCAGTTTAACAATGACCGATACCGCATACCCTTGGTCTCTAAACAGACTAATCAAAGTAGTCACCCACCTTCATACTGAATCGCAGCTATTTATGCTTGACTTCGGTGTTCGAGTGGGAACCGTGTCTTTACGATCAGTCCACTGCGGGACTACAGAAATTCTAAAAGCTTCGATAAAAATATGAGGATCTCGTATTTTAAATTTGGTTTTTGACTACATCATAACATCCGTATATCCTTTTATTTTGCACAGATTTCAAATTGTGAGTTTAAGAAAATGGATATGCGAGTTTTTATTTTATTTTATAACCGTCGTCGAACAGCCGACCCAATGGATATGCGAGTTTGATGAAATGACCGTTTTTCCAAATGAGTGTTTAAAAAAGGTGTCATAGCTTGAAACGTGGGTTTGATAAGATAAGCATACAAGTCACCCCATTCTAGTAAAAAACTGGAATTTTACAAATGGTATTTTGGTGTAATTTAAAAACCTTTTGAAATTACGTATTCATTTATTTTAAGAGATATCTTTAAAATAAAAGAAGAGTAATAAGGGTAAGTTCACTATACGTAACTCACAGTATAAGTTACGTATACTATTAGAATTACTAGAAATAATTCTATTAGTATACGTAACTTATTTGAGAAATTTAATTGTAAGATAGAAATGTAACTACAGACGTGACGACCATTTACAGAGACTTAATTTTTGTTTTTAGTTGTCAATGAAGGATTTAATATCTCTAGCTATTGATATCCAGCACAAAAAATGTAATTCACGAAGAGACAAAATGTTTTTCATTACGAGATAAAATATGTTTCCCCAAGAGACAAAAGGTTTTTCCTTACGAGATAAAATATATTTTACCAAGAGACAAAATGTTTTTCATTACGAGATAAAATATATTTTACCAAGAGACAAAATGTTTTGCAATACAAGATAAAATATGTTTCACGGAGAGACAAAATGTTTTTCATTACGAGATAAAATATGTTTCACCAAGAGAGTAAAATGTTTTTCATTACGGGGTAAAATATGTTTCCCCAAGAGACAAAATGTTTTTCACAACGAGATAAAATGTGTTTCAGGAAGAGACAAAATGTTTTGCAATGCGAGATAAAATGTGTTTCACCAAGAGGCAAATTGTTTTTCACTACGAGATCAAGAGTATTTCACCAAGAGGCAAATTGTTTTCTATTACGAGACAAAATGTGTTTCATGAAGAGTCAAAATGTTTTTCATTGCGAGATAAAGAGTGTTTCACCAAGAGGAAAACTGTTTTTTCACTAAGAGATAAAACGTGTCAAGAGTCTTGATAAAAACCGTACCGCTCCCAATCCTTCTATCGCCTTAGATGCAATCAGAGCTCCAACATGCCAACGGGCGCATACTGGTGCCAAAAGAGACATGATTCCTGAAAGGAGTCCCCCAATAGCAAGAATCCATTTCGATGCATGCAACTTTGATCCCAAAATGGTAAATGGTATTGGAGTAAACACTGAGCCGATTTGGAAGGCACCCAGAAGATTTCCTTGAAGTGGACGACTCCAATTAAATTCTCCTCCATGTAGCTGAAATTAACAAGTGTCAGAAATTAGTTTATCAGATTCATGGAAACAGAATTATGATAGAACTACCCAATCCTGATGAACGATAAAGTTAAAGTTACGGTTAAGCACTTGTATAGATATTATATATATATATAGTTATAAATGTCGAGTTAATATAGTCTTGGCTTATTTTCCAGGTATTACGTTCATATTATAGAGTTGTTTTTTAAAATGTGTTACAAGAATACTGTATAAAAGTTTTAAAGAAAGCAGATGAAAAGTCGGTGGCAAATTTGGATTTATTGTTATTTGAAAACCAGTGACTTTTCATCTGCTTTCTTTCGAAATTTTATAAAGTATTCTTGCTACACATTTTAAGATAAACTTCATGTAAACAAATTTTAATTAATCTTCCGAACTGAATAATGATAGTCCTAACGATTTTTCTGGTCGGGGGCTTAAACTATTATTATTCGATTTCCAAATTTCGGAATCCTAATGGCAACTGTTCTGGAGTTGTGAGAAATTAAAAAAAAAAAAAAAAAGCGTTTCTTATAGTGTAGATATAATTTCAAATCAATGTAAATATAAAATTATGGATTTTTTAACATTCGTCATTTATTTACTAGCCTGTTATTTCATTTCATTTTTATAAACCAGTTGAATCACATATGAAGATCAAGGCGGAAGAACGGCTTACGTTCATTTTTCATAGAGAGGATGATTTGATCACCTTCTTTGAGGATTACTAAGTTTTCACAAATCATTCTCGTAAAAAATCGGCTACCTCCGACATCAGAAAGCCTCCACACGGTTTTTGATAAATAGTCTGCGCAGACAATTTAAGAAGTGAACCAGTTGTGCGCATGAACCCAAATTCTTTTTTGAAAGTAATTGAGAGAAATTTAACATATATATTTGAGAATTTGTGATGGTTGACAGGTAAATGAGAGAAACCAAACATATTCATAAATCATATTAAAACAAATATTTAGAAATATATTTGCTACCACTTTCTTAATTTTACGAGATTTTATATTAAATAGCTCTTTATAAACTATTTTCATTCTGGCTACCAATGCCTCAAAATCCAACTCGAACACAGGTATTGCGGCTGTTAACTCAAAAAACAATATGTCCTATATCTCTCAAATCAACTCAGTGTTCGCAGGAGAAGTTCTAGCAATTTGGTTAGCAATCACAAAAATCACTACCGAGTATCTGAATTACGCTATCTTATCGGACAGTAAGTCCGCAATCACTGCCCTCACCTCGGCTACCCATAAATCCCCCCACAGCATCCTCCTCCTACAAAATAAGATCGTTTCAGCAACTGCAAAAGTTAAATCAACTACGATAGTCTGGACACCAGCACACGTTGGCATCCCACCTAATGAAACCGCGGATTAACTGGCCAAACATGCCACCAATGCTCCTCGAGCAATCCCTCTTATCTCACCTGAGGACTTGTCATATTCAGCAGTTCTAGACTCAAACCGCGAACTCAATAACCTCCGGACTAACTCAAAATACCACAAGCGTTTCCCTTTTGATCACCCTGTTAATAATACCTCCCTTAATCAACTCCCAAACCGAAAATATGATATCTTAATCTCGCGTCTCCGAAGCAACGCAATCCAACTTTACGAAATATATGCAAAAATAGGACTAGTTGACTCCCCTTTGTGCGATCACTGTCAATATCCAGAATCTGCTATCCATTTTCTCTTTGAATGCAAAAAGTTTGAACATCAGAGACAGGCTCTGCGAGCCTCAATTGGAGTTTTCCCACTTTCCCTACATCGTCTTCTTAGTTATGACCCTCATGATAATCTTCTAAAAAACTTAGTGGTTTTCTTAATTTCTACTAAACGTTTCTAGTTTCCAGTTTTCAAACCCATAATTAAATACAGTTACAAATTATTAAATGTTTTTTTTAAGCCTCCCTGATCGCCTGGGAAAAAGAGTTTCAATCACATTTTTTTTAAAAGAATTTTCGTTTGATGAACGAGTCTCTCCAAAAGTGTTGGATTCACCAAATGTTGGATTTATTAATCCAACCTCTCCAAAAGTGTTTTGGAAATTTTTTTATAATTTCGATCTCCAGGAAAAATACTAAGTTCACTATGAACTTGTTTGGCTTCCTCAAGAACAGCGTTCACTCTCACTTCTCATCGTCATCATTATCACCAGCAACAATACAACTCATCTAAAACTCCATTCTACAGCAGAGGGGATTAGAGCGTGAAGCAGAGATCCCCTACCAACCTACCAACCTACCCAACCTACCTAACTATTTTCATATTCATAAAAATCATACTACTTATAAAAAGCCGTGTGGAGAAAAAATTATTGATTGGGGAGGATATTTGAGGAAAAAAGATGGTTCGTGTCCAACCCTGTTTCAAATTTCTTTTTCTAACAAAAAGATTGCAACTTTTTTTTTGAAATTTTTAGAGGTCATAAATAAATGCTTGTGACGCTCGTGTATATGTTGATTTATACGATCTTAATCATATGTTAGCGCCTGACAATTCTCAAACCTTGAAATTCTTTTTTCTCAGAATCAGCAATCATTTACAAAAACCGTTCTTCCCCCTTAATTCCCAGGTATAAGTTCAATTTGAAAGAACTCATTACGATAGCAATTATTACCAGGGCTAAAGAGAATAGAAAGGCTAGTTCACTCCTTTGAAGAAACTCTCGCCGTGCAAAACCTCCGATTTTCGGCTGTGACGTCACGGTGGCGCAAAGCTTGAGCTTTTACTTCAAGAACGAAGCGTTCGGTCTAACTAGTTTAACTAATATTGGAGCATTCCTTTTTGTCACATATTCCAAGACATTCTTTGATTACAAAAATTAAAAATTATTTATGAAATGCCAGCATGCGCGATTGCAACTTACAAAAATTCTGGTGGAAACACAAAAGGAAAAAATATAATTTTCCACGTGTTCCCTAAAGTAAATGAACAACTATGTAAAGAATGGCTTCAACATTGCAAACGAAATGCAGTTAATATTAAATATGAACGAATATGCAGTAAGCATTTCTTAAAACAAGATTATGAAGATGATATGAGAAATCGTTTGCTTGGATTACCGATTAGAATGATTTTAAAATTGCTCTAACTCTATCAAGTGCTCTCTTATCTAAGGGAGGACTAATTGTTCCGTCATCAGCATGGATGGAAGTGTGTCAGGAATTTGAGAACATTTTTCAAAGTGTGCATGGAACAGAAAATCAAAAAGTGTTATCAAAGAATTTATAAGTGAATTAGAGGGATGATATCCCGCACTGGATAAAATAGCAATACGCTTATTTTGCATTTCAGAACTTTTATAAGAATTCGCCATCTAAATTAAAACCGCCCAGCTACTTAAAAAAAAAAAAAAAAAAATCAAAATAAAAAATAATATTTTTAAAAACTACGTTTTTGAAGTGGAAAATAATAATTAAAAAATAAAAATTTGAAAAACGAAAAACGTACTGTTATGTATTTCATGCACCTCACGTTTTTCGTTTTTCAAATTGTTATTTTTTAATTATTATTCTCCACTACAAAAACGTGGTTTTTAAAAATATTATTTTTTATTTATTTATTTATTATTTTTTTTTTGTTCTCACTTCCAAAATCTCAATTTTTTTTACTCACTGTACACAAAATGTTTCAACTGACATGTGATACTAATTTGAAATAATCGAATCGACAACAAAAGAAAATCGCGAAAATACTAATTTTTCTTTAATTTTTCTTTAATTTTTATTTTATTTTACTTTGTATGTCTTCTTTCTCTTCATTTTCATGCATCGTCCTCCAATTCTGAACTATGTGCCAAATTTGAAGTCTGTAGCTAGTCGGGAAGTTAGTTTAAAATCTATTACAAAATTCCACCCGGACAGACATACACGAAGGCAAGTTAATATAAACGTGGTAAAAAATAAAAAAGGCTGACGAAAAAATTAAAAAATGAATAAGTCAAAGAAAATAAAAACTTAAATGAAAAGTGTAGATAATTAATAGTTAAAATTCTCCTAGTTCCATAACGTAGTTTTTAATGTAGTTATTCTACATATTTATTATTATTTTTAATCATAATATAATTATTTTTTAATATAATTATATTCTTTTAAATTTAAAAATCTATAAACAATTGTAAAATTTCTAAATTATTATTTTGTTAGAATAAGGTTGTTGGCAATAAGGCATTTAAGGTTGTCGTTTCCAAATGATTAAGTATAAACAAATTGCCATTAACAGCATATTTTAAAATCAAGATTCTAAATTTAACCTAACTTTACAAATTATTGTTATTGAACAATATGTATCTAAAAAAGTGTCGATATATGCATTAAATTTTTTTTGGTAATAAAAGTTAAAACTGAAAATTTTAAAATAAAGTATTTAAAGCGTCATTTACGACAACTAGTAAAATATTTTTATTAGTTTAGAATGGTATTTAATTTAATATTTTGGCCAAGAAAATTTTTTTGAACTAGGTTTTTGAAAGGAAATAACATGTTAATTGCATAAAGTTTGAAAGCTAATATCAAGACTAAGTCGCAATTATTTTTACAGAAAGAATGATACAAAGTTTTCATAATATCTTTGCTTGTGATCTCCGAGATCTGTGTGCAGCGTGACGTCATGAGGAGGGAAATCGTAACTTCAGCTCTAAGAGCGGAATGAACTAGCCCTTCTATTCTCCTTAGCCCTGAATTATTACGGCGTTTGCTTGTAAAAGTCTACATAATCTTCACGTGCCGTAAAAGTAAAGTTCTCTCCTTTTACTATTTTGGTAGAAAATGTATACTTGTATATTATCAAGCATTATAAGTTTTATACATTGAACTAAGAATTAATTTAGTAATTAATTTTACTAATTGTTTTATATCTTGGATATTATTCATGCCATTTCTGCTGTAAAAAAATTAATTTTTAAGCGTATAATTTTTAAACAAAATATCATAAGGATTAATTGAGTCAATAAAATTGAAAAGAATAATAAAAATTAATCTTACTCCCGATGATGTTGTAAAATTTATATACAGCTTGAATATTTGGTGCGGATTTAACCATAATATCGTTCAAATTTGTTGCATAATACTAAGTTGAAACAAATCGTGCTACCTTATTTTTATTGCACGGCACCAAGGATCAGAACAATTGAACCGTGATATAGTCCAATACAAATACCTCATCAAGGTAGCAAAGAATTTAATTCGTCTGATGGTTCAAAGTTCATTATTGCACTGCAATGTAAACTGAATGCTTAGATTGCACCAGTATTATGGTTCAATATTGAACCGACTTTTTTGAGTGTAAGTAGTTCGGTATTAAAACCGGTATCAAAGTTGGGTATTACACCGGTATATAAACTGAATGCTTAAATTGCACCGATATCATGGTTCAACGATGAATCGAATTTTTTTGAGAGTAAATAGTTCTGTATTACACCAATATCAAAGTTTGGTATTAAACCAGTATCAAAGTTGGGTATTACTCCGGTATGGAAACTGAATGCTTAGATTTGCATCAGTATTGGCTGAACGCACCAGTATTGTGGTTAAACGTTGAACAGAAATTGAGTGTAAATAGTTCGGCATTTTATCGGTATCAAAGTTCGGTATTACTCCGGTATGGAAACTGAATGCTTAGATTTGCATCAGCATTGGCTGAACGCACCAGTATTGTGGTTAAACGTTGAACAGAAATTGAGTGTAAATAGTTCGGCATTTTATCGGTATCAAAGTTCGGTATTACTCCGGTATGGAAACTGAATGCTTAGATTTGCATCAGCATTGGCTGAACGCACCAGTATTGTGGTTAAACGTTGAACAGAAATTGAGTGTAAATAGTTCAGCATTATATCGGTATCAAAGTTGGGTATTACTCCGGTATGGAAACTGAATGCTTAGATTTGCATCAGCATTGGCTGAACGCACCAGTATTGTGGTTAAACGTTGAACAGAAATTGAGTGTAAATAGTTCGGCATTATATCGGTATCAAAGTTCGGTATTACTCCGGTATGGAAACTGAATGCTTAGATTTGCATCAGCATTGGCTGAACGCACCAGTATTGTGGTTAAACGTTGAACAGAAATTGAGTTTAAATAGTTCGGCATTATATCGGTATCAAAGTTGGGTATTACTCCGGTACGGAAACTGAATGCTTAGATTTGCATCAGCATTGGCTGAACGCACCAGTATTGTGGTTAAACGTTGAACAGAAATTGAGTGTAAATAGTTCGGCATTATATCGGTATCAAAGTTGGGTATTACTCCGGTATGGAAACTGAATGCTTAGATTTGCATCAGCATTGGCTGAACGCACCAGTATTGTGGTTAAACGTTGAACAGAAATTGAGTGTAAATAGTTCGGCATTATATCGGTATCAAAGTTGGGTATTACTCCGGTATGGAAACTGAATGCTTAGATTTGCATCAGCATTGGCTGAACGCACCAGTATTGTGGTTAAACGTTGAACAGAAATTGAGTGTAAATAGTTCGGCATTATATCGGTATCAAAGTTGGGTATTACTCCGGTATGGAAACTGAATGCTTAGATTTGCATCAGCATTATCTGAACGCACCAGTATTGTGGTTAAACGTTGAACAGAAATTGAGTGTAAATAGTTCGGCATTATATCGGTATCAAAGTTCGGTATTACTCCAGTATGGAAACTGAATGCTTAGATTTGCATCAGCATTGGCTGAACGCACCAGTATTGTGGTTAAACGTTGAACAGAAATTGAGTGTAAATAGTTCGGCATTATATCGGTATCAAAGTTCGGTATTACTCCGGTATGGAAACTGAATGCTTAGATTTGCATCAGCATTGGCTGAACGCACCAGTATTGTGGTTAAACGTTGAACAGAAATTGAGTGTAAATAGTTCGGCATTATATCGGTATCAAAGTTGGGTATTACTCCGGTATGGAAACTGAATGCTTAGATTTGCATCAGCATTGGCTGAACGCACCAGTATTGTGGTTAAACGTTGAACAGAAATTGAGTGTAAATAGTTCGGCATTATATCGGTATCAAAGTTCGGTATTACTCCGGTATGGAAACTGAATGCTTAGATTTGCATCAGCATTGGCTGAACGCACCAGTATTGTGGTTAAACGTTGAACAGAAATTGAGTGTAAATAGTTCGGCATTATATCGGTATCAAAGTTGGGTATTACTCCGGTATGGAAACTGAATGCTTAGATTTGCATCAGCATTATCTGAACGCACCAGTATTGTGGTTAAACGTTGAACAGAAATTGAGTGTAAATAGTTCGGCATTATATCGGTATCAAAGTTCGGTATTACTCCAGTATGGAAACTGAATGCTTAGATTTGCATCAGCATTGGCTGAACGCACCAGTATTGTGGTTAAACGTTGAACAGAAATTGAGTGTAAATAGTTCAGCATTATATCGGTATCAAAGTTGGGTATTACTCCGGTATGGAAACTGAATGCTTAGATTTGCATCAGCATTGGCTGAACGCACCAGTATTGTGGTTAAACGTTGAACAGAAATTGAGTGTAAATAGTTCGGCATTATATCGGTATCAAAGTTCGGTATTACTCCGGTATGGAAACTGAATGCTTAGATTTGCATCAGCATTGGCTGAACGCACCAGTATTGTGGTTAAACGTTGAACAGAAATTGAGTTTAAATAGTTCGGCATTATATCGGTATCAAAGTTGGGTATTACTCCGGTACGGAAACTGAATGCTTAGATTTGCATCAGCATTGGCTGAACGCACCAGTATTGTGGTTAAACGTTGAACAGAAATTGAGTGTAAATAGTTCGGCATTATATCGGTATCAAAGTTGGGTATTACTCCGGTATGGAAACTGAATGCTTAGATTTGCATCAGCATTGGCTGAACGCACCAGTATTGTGGTTAAACGTTGAACAGAAATTGAGTGTAAATAGTTCGGCATTATATCGGTATCAAAGTTGGGTATTACTCCGGTATGGAAACTGAATGCTTAGATTTGCATCAGCATTGGCTGAACGCACCAGTATTGTGGTTAAACGTTGAACAGAAATTGAGTGTAAATAGTTCGGCATTATATCGGTATCAAAGTTGGGTATTACTCCGGTATGGAAACTGAATGCTTAGATTTGCATCAGCATTATCTGAACGCACCAGTATTGTGGTTAAACGTTGAACAGAAATTGAGTGTAAATAGTTCGGCATTATATCGGTATCAAAGTTCGGTATTACTCCAGTATGGAAACTGAATGCTTAGATTTGCATCAGCATTGGCTGAACGCACCAGTATTGTGGTTAAACGTTGAACAGAAATTGAGTGTAAATAGTTCGGCATTATATCGGTATCAAAGTTCGGTATTACTCCGGTATGGAAACTGAATGCTTAGATTTGCATCAGCATTGGCTGAACGCACCAGTATTGTGGTTAAACGTTGAACAGAAATTGAGTGTAAATAGTTCGGCATTATATCGGTATCAAAGTTGGGTATTACTCCGGTATGGAAACTGAATGCTTAGATTTGCATCAGCATTGGCTGAACGCACCAGTATTGTGGTTAAACGTTGAACAGAAATTGAGTGTAAATAGTTCGGCATTATATCGGTATCAAAGTTCGGTATTACTCCGGTATGGAAACTGAATGCTTAGATTTGCATCAGCATTGGCTGAACGCACCAGTATTGTGGTTAAACGTTGAACAGAAATTGAGTGTAAATAGTTCGGCATTATATCGGTATCAAAGTTGGGTATTACTCCGGTATGGAAACTGAATGCTTAGATTTGCATCAGCATTATCTGAACGCACCAGTATTGTGGTTAAACGTTGAACAGAAATTGAGTGTAAATAGTTCGGCATTATATCGGTATCAAAGTTCGGTATTACTCCAGTATGGAAACTGAATGCTTAGATTTGCATCAGCATTGGCTGAACGCACCAGTATTGTGGTTAAACGTTGAACAGAAATTGAGTGTAAATAGTTCAGCATTATATCGGTATCAAAGTTGGGTATTACTCCGGTATGGAAACTGAATGCTTAGATTTGCATCAGCATTGGCTGAACGCACCAGTATTGTGGTTAAACGTTGAACAGAAATTGAGTGTAAATAGTTCGGCATTATATCGGTATCAAAGTTCGGTATTACTCCGGTATGGAAACTGAATGCTTAGATTTGCATCAGCATTGGCTGAACGCACCAGTATTGTGGTTAAACGTTGAACAGAAATTGAGTTTAAATAGTTCGGCATTATATCGGTATCAAAGTTGGGTATTACTCCGGTACGGAAACTGAATGCTTAGATTTGCATCAGCATTGGCTGAACGCACCAGTATTGTGGTTAAACGTTGAACAGAAATTGAGTGTAAATAGTTCGGCATTATATCGGTATCAAAGTTGGGTATTACTCCGGTATGGAAACTGAATGCTTAGATTTGCATCAGCATTGGCTGAACGCACCAGTATTGTGGTTAAACGTTGAACAGAAATTGAGTGTAAATAGTTCGGCATTATATCGGTATCAAAGTTGGGTATTACTCCGGTATGGAAACTGAATGCTTAGATTTGCATCAGCATTGGCTGAACGCACCAGTATTGTGGTTAAACGTTGAACAGAAATTGAGTGTAAATAGTTCGGCATTATATCGGTATCAAAGTTGGGTATTACTCCGGTATGGAAACTGAATGCTTAGATTTGCATCAGCATTATCTGAACGCACCAGTATTGTGGTTAAACGTTGAACAGAAATTGAGTGTAAATAGTTCGGCATTATATCGGTATCAAAGTTCGGTATTACTCCAGTATGGAAACTGAATGCTTAGATTTGCATCAGCATTGGCTGAACGCACCAGTATTGTGGTTAAACGTTGAACAGAAATTGAGTGTAAATAGTTCGGCATTATATCGGTATCAAAGTTCGGTATTACTCCGGTATGGAAACTGAATGCTTAGATTTGCATCAGCATTGGCTGAACGCACCAGTATTGTGGTTAAACGTTGAACAGAAATTGAGTGTAAATAGTTCGGCATTATATCGGTATCAAAGTTGGGTATTACTCCGGTATGGAAACTGAATGCTTAGATTTGCATCAGCATTGGCTGAACGCACCAGTATTGTGGTTAAACGTTGAACAGAAATTGAGTGTAAATAGTTCGGCATTATATCGGTATCAAAGTTCGGTATTACTCCGGTATGGAAACTGAATGCTTAGATTTGCATCAGCATTGGCTGAACGCACTAGTATTGTGGTTAAACGTTGAACAGAAATTGAGTGTAAATAGTTCGGCATTATATCGGTATCAAAGTTCGGTATTACTCCGGTATGGAAACTGAATGCTTAGATTTGCATCAGCATTGGCTGAACGCACCAGTATTGTGGTTAAACGTTGAACAGAAATTGAGTGTAAATAGTTCGGCATTATATCGGTATCAAAGTTGGGTATTACTCCGGTATGGAAACTGAATGCTTAGATTTGCATCAGCATTGGCTGAACGCACCAGTATTGTGGTTAAACGTTGAACAGAAATTGAGTGTAAATAGTTCGGCATTATATCGGTATCAAAGTTGGGTATTACTCCGGTATGGAAACTGAATGCTTAGATTTGCATCAGCATTGGCTGAACGCACCAGTATTGTGGTTAAACGTTGAACAGAAATTGAGTGTAAATAGTTCGGCATTATATCGGTATCAAAGTTCGGTATTACTCCGGTATGGAAACTGAATGCTTAGATTTGCATCAGCATTGGCTGAACGCACCAGTATTGTGGTTAAACGTTGAACAGAAATTGAGTGTAAATAGTTCGGCATTATATCGGTATCAAAGTTGGGTATTACTCCGGTATGGAAACTGAATGCTTAGATTTGCATCAGCATTGGCTGAACGCACCAGTATTGTGGTTAAACGTTGAACAGAAATTGAGTGTAAATAGTTCGGCATTATATCGGTATCAATGTTGGGTATTACTCCGGTATGGAAACTGAATGCTTAGATTTGCATCAGCATTGGCTGAACGCACCAGTATTGTGGTTAAACGTTGAACAGAAATTGAGTGTAAATAGTTCGGCATTATATCGGTATCAAAGTTCGGTATTACACCGGTATGTAAATTCAATGCTTAGATTTGCATCAGCATTTTGGTTCAACGTTGAGTGTAAATAAATTGGATGAAAATTGAAGAGATTGTCGAATCTGGAAGAAAGCTGTTTTTAATACCCGCTATTTGAATTATAATATTGAATTTACATAGTTAAGTATTAATTTACATATTTACTTCTTTTACTGTCCGATTGGAAACAGATGCTAAAAGTTCTTTGCAGGTTGTTCCTTCCTTTGTTATGTTGGTTACGTTAAACTCTCCGATTGGATTTTTCACCATCATCACGAGGGCAATGTTCAAGTTCACTTTTAATACAGTGAGGTTGACCGCACAATAGAAACACATGATTGCAATTACATAACGAGTTTGAACTTCTAAGTAGAGGAAAAGATTAACAAAAATATAATTTCTATTCGTTTCATGCACACACTATACTCTACAAAAAAGATCTTCAAAATTATTAATATTTTTTAATCAACAGAGTTCTGCAGTCGATCCTTAACGGATTAGGTGAACGTATTAAAGTTTCTCTCCGTAGTCTTATTATGTTAAATTCAATTCAAATGGGAATGAAACTGCTGAATCCAGGGTTCGTACAAACTCGCCTTCATGAGCTGTGGTGGCTAAGGGGATAGAGCGTTCGCCTTCCAATGAGGTAAACTTGGTTCGAATCACACCGTGGTGTCTTAAAACATCCTCAGTGACAGACGGATTATGGGCTAAAGTTAAATTGCCATTGGATTAACAGTGGGAGGTTTTCGTGGTTTTATTCTTCATGTAACGCAAATGTGGGTTAGTTCCACCAAAGAGTCCTCCACGAAGGCAAATTTCTCCCAATACTTGATCCAAGAGTTCCTTAGTCTTCTGGATTGGGTTCAAATAACAAGGCTGCAGAGCTGAAACAACGCCTCCTATAACTGAAAGCCTGCACACGGTTTCTCATAGGTAGTCAGATCAAACCACTATGAAGGTAAATCAGTTTGCATAAGAGCTTTTTAATGTATAGAAAATCTAGTAAAATTAAGAAAGGGATAGCAAATATATCTCTAAAAATTTGTTTAATTTATGAATAAGATTGGTTTGTCACATTTACTTGTCAACCACCACAAATTCATTTCTCAAATATATATGATAAATTTCTCCCAATTACTTTGAAGAAGGGACTTTGGCTCATGAGCACAAATAGTTCACTTTGTAAATAGTCTGCGCAGACTACTAATAAAAAACCGTGTGGAGGCTTTCTGGTGTAGGAAGGTGATGGTTGAGCGAGCATTCGTTGTCGTAAACTCAAAAAATTGGGTTCGCTGTTCAACGACGGTTATATATATATATATATATATATATGTTATATAATTCCTCTAAAACATATTTTCTAAATACTGTTTTTTATAATTGCTATAATACTCACAGCAGTTATAAAAATAGCATATTATTTGCAAAAAAGCATCATTTCATATTACCACGTAGCTTTCGAAAAACAACTTTAAGGTAGTTAAAACAACTTTAAGGCATTATAATAAACATAATAATTCAGTTTCTTTGTTAATTAAAAACTATTTTGTTTGAGCTAGTTGTATAAGATATAGGTATATAGGTTTAAAGAAAAATAAATGATGGCAAAGTTTTGCAATAACTTTTAAATGATATGGTCGCGTATAAAAAGGAAGAAAAAAGCAAAACGGCCAGTTTTTTAACACCCTCGTGCTTTAAATTATTAAAAAAACAGATTGGTTTTTGCTGTATAAGTCACAACATCGTGCCTTGTCCTCTGAAAGCGATAAATTGAATTTTGTTTTTAAATTTTCTCGTCTTTAATTTTTCATTGCATTTTTAACTTTAAGTATCAAATTCAATATTTCCCGAACGAATAATTAAGGGTTAATTTTGTTCGGAACTATTTGTTAGATTTCAAATTTTCAGATCAGATTTTCAAGTTTCTAAAATAAATTTTGTCTTCCTATCAGATTTTATAGATGATTATTAAATTTAGCATTATTCCGTTTCCGGAGGATATAAAAATAGTCACAATAATATTGACTCCAAGAAAACTTATTTAGTGATATTTAAAACACTTTTACAGGTACTGTGGTATTAGGAATTTTAACACCTCCAGAAGCGGCATATACCTTAAATTTTAATGTAACAATAATAACAATAAAGCTCTAAAACAGCACACAAAACAACTATAATTTTGAATGTTAAACAAATAATTTCGTTCGTGCTATTTTCATATTCATTGTTTGGTGAATAAAAGTGATGCACTGCTTAGGCAGATTAAGAAATAGACGAAAAAGTGGGAATTTTGAGATAAATAGCTTAAGGCTGTTTTTCGAAGGCTCTGGCGTAATATGACATTATGCTTTATTGCTAATAATATGCTATCTTTATTACTGCTGTAAGTTTACAACTGATAGTCATGAATGTTAGGTCAAGTTAAGCCTATCTAAAGTCAGCACTATCTATGGTTATTTTGAAAATGGCGCAAAACGTCACTATGGAGAAACGCCACAGTTTTGTGAAAATGAAAAGTGTTTGTGGTTTAATTTTTTAATATTTAAAAGCTTACTCTAATGCATTATTATCTGGACTCATAAAAATGTTCAAAAACTGAGAATAAGGCAGTGATTTGATAATTTTCATCTAAGTAGAAAAATGTAGCTGAATTGGCGATTTTTTTTTAAAAAAAAGTTTAAACTTTTAAAAGTCCAGATAATTCTACATGGCAAGATCATATATATAGTTTCAAATCATCAGATTTCTTCAAGCTAAGGCACTTAATCTATGGATTTTTTTATATTTTCGACTGGCGACAAAGCTTTAAAAAACAGCAAAAACAAGTATACCACAGTCGATTGAATTTTGAAATTCGCCTTGGGTTATCGCCAGGTTGGTTGATGTTGTTTCATTTGCGGCAAACCGCACAGAAACATCTTCATTAGGTAAGTTGATATTTTTTTTACTCCAAAAATAGTGTACTTCCAATTTTCTGAAATTCCCTTGTTTCATTTTGATATAAAAAACATTTTATATGGATTACAATTGTTTTATGTTTTATTTTTAGAGATATTTTAATTGGCAGGAGACTGCGAGTAAACACAACACAATTTTCCCCAGAAATTCCAATTTTCACCGTAAAGGACACTTTTAAATATATTTATTACCTAGTACCCTAATTTTCAAGCGTGATGGCTCGGGGGATAGACCGTTCGTATTTCGATAAGGTGAACCGGGTTCGAATCCCAGTGATGGCTGGTAGGTACGAATTCCGCAGCCGGCTCACACCAACCACAGTGCTCTGACTTAATATCCTCAGTGGTAGTGGAATATCCTCATGGATTAGAGTCCCCTTTCTGTTAGGATAACCGATGGAGGTTTTTGTTGTTTTCCTCTCCTTGTAACGCTATCAAACAGTACTCCACGAAGGCGAATTCTCCCATTACTTGATCCAGGAGTTTCCTTGTGTTTTGGATTGGGTTCAAAATTACAAGTTTATGGAGTTGAACGTTAGTAGTCGTAAACCCCAAAAATTAGGTTGGCTGTTTAACGACGGTTATAAAATAAAATAAAATACCCTAATCTTTACCTAGTTGCCAACTTTTAACTTTTTTAACGGAAGAATTTTCGTTATGGTAACAAAATGTATTCTTTATTGCTCTACTTTAGTTTATTTATTATGTAATAAAAAGATTTTTGGTTTTAATCTACAATCGGGGGCCCTTCTCATTTTTGGCGATTTGCAAATAAACGAATATTCAACGTAAGTAAACCAATAATCAATCACATAAATGCAAATAAAAGTTGCAGTAACCCGAAGATGATGTTATTGAAAGCAAAGATCGCAAAGTATATCATGGTAACCAGAAATGGGATTTCCGCAAAATTGAATGAAAATTATCGCCAAACCAAGGGGGCCCACGATTTTGAACTAGAACTAGATTGTTCTTAAATGATAAATGAAATTCAAATCTATACCTAAAAACTCATAGTTACGTATCAAATGTGTTAAGTGCTAGGTAAATAAAAAAAAAATAGTGCTAACTTATATTGTTCTTGCACTACCAGCGTACATTTTATGATAAAATTCCTCAAAACAGCTGGCAGCTATGCAAAATTTCAGAACACTTTAGTCTGCTCGAGTAATGGCTCAAACTTTGATTAGTTAGTATTAATGAAAGCTAAAAAAACATTCATAATTGAAAAATTACAAAAATAAGTAAATCTATATTTGATAATATAACTGCAACAATAGTTACTGCATTTCCAAATCTTAAAACCCTTTTCTTTGGTCGTATCTTCGTCCATATTTTCTTTATTTATCAAAAATTATCTTACACTTTCCCAAAGTTCTCATTCAGATGATGTTTTAAATCATGCTTAGATCACCCTTGAAAGTTTTAACGTTTGAAAGTAAAATCTCATTGTCTCTTTTTCGTAGAACGAATTAATGGGATAACTGAAAGTGACGTAGTGTGGGTATCTCGTTAACGTTATGTTAGTATTAGTTACGTTATGTGCTTATGTTAGCTTTTTGCTCCAAAAATAAATGATAAGTCGGCCTGTTTAATTCAGGGGCTCTAGTTTTCGTTATCAACTGTTCTTTCCATTTTATTTTGAGTAAGATAAGCCCGTCAAGTATCAATTCTTTTTAGTGACATATTCTATTTTCTTTCACAAAGATTTCAATTTTTTCACTGAATATTTCCTACTTAATACAAAGACAGGCATGAAGCCATCTAGAATATAAACAAACTAATTATGCATCGATGTTGCCAGGTACACAAAACAAAAATATATCAAAGATACAATAAAATGTTTAAACAAATAATATATATAATTTAAGTAAAAGGCGTAGAAGAGAAATAATTATATTTTAACAAATTCGACGTGCGATACGGCTTAGTATTTCATTAACTTCACGTTAGTTAATATTCTAACTCATGTAAACAGACTTAGTTCGACTTCAACACGCCATTTTGTTTATAAATGATCAGATGGCGCTGAGGTCATAGGTCACCTGCATGGATATCAATCATCTTCCTCTTCTTGAAGTGCAAATATTCTATTGGGTACTTGCAACTCCAGAAGAACTGAAGTGATTATGCTTACCTTTGTGATTTAAGTCAGATTTAATTGGATACCTGTAAGCGACATCACGTGTGTGTGTCGAACCTGATTGTCTTATGAATAGACAAATGCCATGATTTGCCTATGATGATATCACTTGCAAGTATATTTTTTCTTTCCTATGAGCTGCTTAATCAGTCTTCTCG
Source organism: Parasteatoda lunata (assembly GCA_949128135.1). NCBI lineage: Eukaryota > Metazoa > Arthropoda > Arachnida > Araneae > Theridiidae > Parasteatoda > Parasteatoda lunata. Next base: position 13,643,344 of record OX421977.1, read on the forward strand.
ATGAGCAGACCTAGTGCGTTCTCCAGAAGTGGTATCCACTCTTTCAGTGGCCACCACAATGGGTGACATACCGTTGGCCATGTTAATTTGGACGTCTAGTTTCTGCCACACTAGATGGCAGCACCGAGACTCTATATGGATGCTAAAGTGCACTAGGAATTTTGCCGGAAATGCCAAGAGCCAATAAGGCACTCCAGGGATCTTTTACATGCCGCATTATCATACGACATGGCCGCTGAGGATTTTCTGCATTCACTTGCAAGTATTAAATTCTTAAACCAGCTGGGTATGCTGTTTGGTCACAATTCATAAAAATCATATATTTTTCTGAACATGTAAAAAGAAATGTATTCGCGATCACAACGGACGAGTACGCCATCTAGTGGGAGCCTAAAAATATCAGACACTAATTTATTTAGTTCCATCAAAATCATTGGCAGAATCAGAAGCCATTTTCTTAGCAGCAAATACGAAGCAAAATTTTCCTAAGGAAAAGGCCGAAGAACTTGAAAAAATTCTCCAGAATATTGGTAAATCCTTCAGAAACAGAACACGCCAAACATTTGAAGAAAAATTCCTCATTTTTTAACTTCTATGATCATCAAACTTGCAACTGATAACTTCCGTACTGTTCAGATGTGTATATTACAGTAAAATACATTTCTTCTGTCTTCAATTCATTACAAATTAAAGTGAAATCAACATTGCTTTCTTCATCCCAATGAATAAATGTGAACGTACAGAACTGTAATAGTTATAGAATATTCTTCTTCTTTATAGAATAGTATATATTTCTGTATCTACATAATTCAGAAAACAACAATAAAGTATCATCCATATTACTTAAAATAGTATCATTTGTGCTGATTATTAATACATTTTTATCGTTTTCTTGGTATTTTTTTTGTTTTGAAAGAATAATTTCAACTAGAATTCAGCTATTCTGTTTTAAAGCTACATATTAAAATTCATATCGAGATCTTACAATTATAAAATTTTGCTGTGTGGTATGTTCTCTAAAAGTAATGAAGAGATAATCTATGTATATATTATTTGAAAATAAAATTTTGAAACGAAGAACATTTCATTTTGGAATTCTCCAGATTTATAAATCAGGTAAGTGTTATGATTTTTATAATAAAAAATTTTCTTGTAAATAATTTTTTTCTTCTTATTTGATGATAGTTCTCTACAGAATGGTTTTTTTACGTCTGATTAAGGACTATAAGAAAAAAAAGAAACAATATGGAAGTTTTTGGTTTCAATATGAGGAATTTTTAAAATTGTTTTTTTTATCCTAAGAATTCTTTATTTTATGTTTTTTACTTTATAATTTTTTGATAAAAATTGCAGTTAAAATAATTGTTTTGAAAAATTAAATGGTATAAATGGTGTTTATGTATACGTTTTGCATATTCTAATGTTTGAAGTAATATGATTCAGAAAAGTATGGAATAAAATTTCGGTACTTACCTATTAACGCCACCGCAACGACAGATTTGGCGGTTTTTAAGTGCCGCCAATCTACACCGAAAATTTTTGCGACAAATCATAAAATAAAACACTTTATTTAAAATCAAAACACTTTCAAATTTCAAAACATTTTATTTAAAATCAAAGTAGTTAATCGAAATTTCGGTGGAAAATGGACCGATGTAGAGTTTAACTCTTATAAGACCTAGATATACATATTTTTTTTCCTTCTGTTTATGTACAAATATTTTTCCGATGTGCTTTGGATGTTCCTTCTCTAAAAAAAAAAAGAGATACCATTTTGTTTTTGCTTGCATAAGAAAGAGTATCAAAAATTTTTCTTTTTTAAATTTAATAAGCCACAATAAAGAAGGAACGTTGCAATGCTACACGCTACATTAAAGACGTCTCTAAAGTAACTGAATGACTGTTCATATAGAAATCGCAGGTATTCGTCTCATACAACAACGCCCCCTATAGTTCGTTGCGATCGCTAAAATGATTTTGAATTTATTATAATCTCGTTCAATGGCAGTCGTGAGAAAAATTTCCTTTTGTAATCTATTATTTTAAGGCGTAATTACTTTGACTGGTTTTAATTTTGATGAAATCTGTCTTATGCCCTATTTAGGGAATATGTCATTTTTTTAGAAATAAATAAATAAACAAAAGTAAAAGTGATATCCAATTTATTTTTATCATCCATTTCCACCTAAATATATTATCCACCTCATATCTGCTTTATTTTACTCTTTCTGGTTAAGATACTTTGTAGAGATGCCAACTTGCTCCAGGCAGTGAATAAATATTTTCAGAGTGGTAGTTTTTAAGGTATGATTCTTGATGTTGCAAATTCCATTTATAGGGTTTCTACTCATCACTACTTTTAATTATTCAAAGACCAATAAGATACGTCACTTTGTTGCAGTTAAGCCGCGTAGAAATTAAAAAATTTACAACCTCAACTATCCAGACAGTAGTATGTAGTGGTAGTCATATAAGAAGAGAATAAGTAATTGTAAACCGGAATTATTTTAACTATTCAAATAGTTAATAAGTTTAATAATTACTGTAAGAAATTTCATTGATTAATTTCAAATGTTCATATTATTTGTGTAGTGGTTGTCAAAATCATTTATATCAAATGTATTAAAGTATGATAAAAATATAGACGTATACAATTAATTACTACTATATATCAGAAATGTCAACTTCTCCACTTTCTGCAAAAGGCTTAATAAATTGGTAATTAATTGAATAGTAAAACTTGAAGAATAAGGATAAATACATTTACTTTTTAGGAGTGTAACAAGTTGAATATAAAGTTGCATTTCATATGTTACTTTAATTTTTGATATATAGTGGTAGAAAAATTATTTCAAATGAAATATACTAAAACAAAATTAACTTATATATCGATACCACTAGAAAATACTTTTTTTACAAGGCGGAAGAATTAATTGTTTACCACTCTATAAAATACTTTAAAATAGCGTGGTCGTTGCCAGGCATGCTCATATATAGTAGCAGCTAAAATCATTGCGAATTAAATTGTATTAATTAAAAAAATAATGGTAAATCATAAAGTTTATTGTACTTAATAAAAATCTGCTCAAAATCCGCGGGAAGTTGTTCAGAATGAGTTGATAATTGTGACTTAAAAAAGAAGAGAGATTTCTATTTAAAAAAAGTTTATTGGTTTCACAAACTATGACCACGTTTACAGATTTTTTTAAAAAAAGTAACATTTTTGTATTTGATGAGAACAAGAAAATGAATAAAGAAATAAAAATCACAGAGAAACTGAAGACATTATATATTTGAACAAAATGAAACATTGACAATACAACAATAAAAAATTCAAATTGCGTTGACAATATTTTAAAATTGGATTCAGGGCTGTAGTTGGCAAATATTAAGGCTGTTTTTTGAAGGCTCCGTCGTAATATGAAATGATGCTTTTTTTGCGAATAATATGCTATTTTTATTACTGCTGTGAGTTTGCAACTATAACTCATTACTGTTAGGTCAAATTTAGCCTCTCCAAAGCCAGTGCTGAGTTGCTTACCCTTATTGCAAAAATGGCACAAAACGTCAATATGGGGGAAAAGCCGCAGTTGATTAGATCAGAAAATGAAAAGCATTTTTTGATCTAATTTTTTAATATTTAAAAATTTACTCCTATGCTGCATTACCTTGGCTCATAAAAATTTGCAAAAATTGAGAATACGGCAGTGATTTTGATAATTTTCATCTAGGTGGAAAAATGTCGCCAAATTAGTGATTTTTAAAAAAGTTTAATAACTTTTAGAATATTTAAGTTATTTGTTTGTTCTAAAGTCCAGATAATTTTTCACGGCATGATTATATATATATATATATATATATATATAATTTTAAATCATCGCTTTCCCTGAAGAGTAAGGCACTTAAACAATGGCTTTTTTATTTTCCTTGGCGCCAGAGCATCGAAAAACAGCGTTAAGCAGGGAGGTAAAGTTTTCAGTAGGATTCACACTGGCCTTAAGAAACTTGATAGTGGCTGCAATTTCCAGTTAATGTTTGAAAACATTTTTTATATGACATTACTTTAAAATTTTGATAGTTAAAAGTTTCAGGATATGTTCACAGATTTCTTTTAAAAAAAACAGTAATATTTGATTCTTTTTTATCAACCTTGCCAATGGTATATATATATATATATATATATATATATATATATATATATATATAATTAAACATTCCTTTGAATTGCACCACCAGTTGCAGTTCATATTTTTTTTTAAATCAAAAATTGGTTTTCAAAACTCTTGAAATTATAAAAACTTTGATTAATAAAAATTTGCAAATAAATACCTTGTTTGATTTTATAAACAACCTGAGGAGTAAACTTTCCCCTTCCCATTTCTAATAATGTATTCTTATAAAAAATATGGCTTATTACTATACTGCCAAAATCCCTTCAATTAGGTGTTTCCTGTAAGCAACTTGTGAAGTAAGCCATCTCCCTACCGATCCTCTAATAATGTCCCTTTTGGACAAACTATGTCTAACACAATTTGCTCCAATTACATATCCTTTCTCTCCAAATTCTTTTAATAAATTATTCATTTCTTGTACACAATCTGTTGAGTAAGCTATTCCTTAGCTAAACTCTAATAATGTTACCTTTGGAAAAGATATGGTTTAATACTACACTGCTTTAATCCCTTTCATTTATGGTTTGTTTCTTTTAAGTAACCTGTGGAGTAAGCTATTCAACAGCCAATCTCTAATAATGTTACCTTTAGAAAATACATAACTTATTACTACAGTGTCCAAATATCTTTAATTTGCTATTCGTTTCTTGAAAGCAACCTGAGGAGTAAGCTATTTATCTGCCCATCTGTCCCATATCAGCCTTAATCCGAATGGTGTAAAAATCAAACTAAAGAATCAATTGAAAATTCTAAACAGCATTGGAGACATTACCAGGATGAGAAATGATATTTACATAAAAGTCATTTTTCACAAAAATGCTGATATAAATGCGTATCATTTCCAGGTCCTCCTAATTCCATATGATATGAATTAATTAAAATCCATGCAAAATGTTTCTGATGCTATCAGTTGAGATAGTTGCATTCGTAAAAGCTCATACAGTAAAACTCATCCTCCTGAAGCGGAAAACTTCTCTTTGTTCCGCGCTGAAGGGTTGATCGGTCTGATGAGATGCAATACTTTTGTTATCTCCATTAATGTCTGATTTATCACCAGTTGATTTCCATTCCTGCAACTCGGCAGAACAAAGGAAGTTAAATATTGTTCCACCAAAGAAAAAGATGGCGAAGGCTGTTATGAACACATATCCCCAGTTTTGAAGAGTGCTCTGAAAAGAAATTTTAAATATCAGTTTATGAAACTTTTTTGTATTCCTCTCCATCCTGTTAACTTCCATCGTCCATATAAGAGGACGCTGTAACCCAAGAGAAACTTTTCATGACAAATTCTTTTTCATCTCTATTGGTAATTTAAAGTATAGAGAAAAGCGAGTTCACGTAAACCTCAAGTCTGCCAACTACTACGCTTTTTGAAAGAAATTTTTTATAGAGTGGTAAACATTTAAAACTTTCAGAATTTTTGCCAACATTTTAAAAGCCTCACCACGAAATAGATAGATAAAAAGGGGAATTTTTGATTCATTTTTATCAACTGGCGGGGAAAATAAGTATAAATGAATAATATTTGTACACTAAAACACAAACTTAGCAACCACTCGAATAAATTTTCAGGAAAAGCGCAGAAAGTTGGCCTTTCTGGAATCTAGATTAAATTGTGAAATTGATCGCTTCCACCGGGGAGTTTTGTTCACAAAACTTAAAAAAATGCTTTTATAAAAAATGTGGAAGAGAATTTACACTTAAATCTATAAATACAAAATGGCGCAGCCAAATATGGCTCAAAATAACGTATGAATACATATTCAAACTTGAAACAACTTGATCGGTCCTACGACTTTGGTAGACCTAATATATATTTTCTAGGATAAATGCCCTATCACTTTTTTATTAGTTAAAGTACATTTTGAAACACTGAAAAACAGGATGTGTGCTTTCACGGACAAAACTTTGTGGTTGACCTAACAAATATGTTTTTTTGCCTATGTTACAATATATATATATATATGAAAACTGACATTATATGGAATAACTAAAATCGACCACAGAGTATAAAAAAATGATTAATATTTCTTACTCCATCTTTTATAATGTATCCAGTGAACATAGGAACTAAAAACCCAGCTGTGTTTGCCACCGTATTCGTTATAGCCATCAAAGTACCTAAAAATGATAATACTTTTAAAATTCATTAAAAAACAATGCTCAATTCACAAATGTGACATAACTCTCCACTTTTGCATAGTTGTCAACAAATCTCGCGGGAAGTGTACAAACTACTACAGTAATCTTGCAATGGTAGTGTGGATCTTCTTCCGATATAATTTTTCAACATTTAGGCAAATATTTATAATTTATATTATAAGCAATCTTATTATATAAATTATATATAGTAATCATGCAATGCCCTTACCAACATAATTTTTCAACATTTAGGTAAATATTTATAATTCATATTATAACTAATATTATAACTTATCAGAATTTTAATGAATCACATTTGGATATTCTTTAATCTTTGATTGATTTATTGAACTATTGTGGAGGGTAGGACTTGTCCTTATGATTTAGATTAGCTGTAAACCAGGTTTAACATTAACATTGAGGCAACCATTGATGTTTTTAGAAATAGATCCCTCACAGTAAAGTTGAAGCAATCCAGGATTTGCTATGCAGCTTAAGCATGGAGTAAAAATTTTCATTCCATTTTCAAATATTGGATGATCACTTCAAAGTCTACATAAGGAAAGTTTACAAGAGATGCTCCTAAAGAACTCAAAAGTTCAACTGTAGATTTGTTGGCATACCAATGATATGCAGGAGCCTTGGCGATGTTCTAGTTTCTTTCTCAAAATGGAAAAGTTGGAATCAAATTGGAAACATTTTCAGAAAGAGGTGTCATTGGTCTCTTTAGTTCCAGATAGGGTTTTGGCCTTTCATTTCCTGGTGTTTCAGCATGTCAAGGAATCCTCTTAAAAACTAGATCTGATTCCTTAAGAAAACTCATCAGGCTATTTTTTTAAGGATTATATCATAACTTGTGAAACATTCCTTAATGGCTGGGATTACTGTATGTAAATCAATGTAAAAAATTGCTTTAAAGGGTTTAGTTTTAGTGAGATCTTTTAGTATTTCATAAGCAGCAGTTTGCTCTAAAAACTGGCAAGTGAGAAGTAATTTTTTATTTTGATTTTAGTACTATTAATATCTATTATAATGTCACCACTGCCTGATGACCCATCCTCAAACAGACTTTTATCCAGAAAGATTTTTATTTTTGGATCATCGTTTGAAGCCTTAGGATGCATTGGGATTAAATTACTAATTAGATGAAAATATTGCCTCTAGAAATGCTTAAAAATTACTGTCTACACTATTCTCAAAACAACAACTACAAAATTTTGCATACTCGCAGTCCGATAAAAGTTCAAATGAACTCACCAGCAAACTCTGGACTCATATCAACATGAGTTACATTGAACCCAGAATAGATAAATCCATTGAAGCCCAAAGCTAGACAGAGAAGAAGGATGATTGTCGTGGGAGAACATCCAACAAAAGCCACAAGCAGGAGACAGGCTCCAGGACCGTAGAAACCTAATTGGAAAGACGCAAAAAGTTTATGTTAACTTTGCTTTAGCACCATCATATTTAAATGATTTACATTTAACACCTTTAGGAAGAATTTATTCTTATATTTAACGTTATATCAAGAATTTTATTATCAGATTTTATTCTTTTTTAAATAAATGCGCTTTTAAAAGATTATGGTTACCAATACATTTATATAATTTAGGAATATATATAACAAGCTTGAAAGATATTTTAAAAGGTAGAAAGTTAGTTTAATTTTAATGTGACAAGTTTATAATGTGAATTAAGACGGCATTTGAATACTAGTAAAAGTTCGGAACGTGGTATTATCAACTTCTTCGCACTTGATATCTATATTGATTTGATATTGTACAAGGGCAATATGATATATTGCACTCGGTGAGCAAAAGGTTTAAGTTTGTCACAACAATCTTGTCTCAATTTAATTGTCTTTCCTTTATTACTAAGAAAACACTTTTTGGCTGGCAGACATTCTTGTTTGTGATTCTTGGTTTAGTAAATTCGATGTAGAGGTTTTTAATCCATTACTTTCTCTTAAATAATTCAAATGCTTATTTAAAACGTCGTTTAGAGCCTTTTAAAAATTGGCAAAACTAACCAAAAATCTGCAAATATTAGTTAATAGTTCAGAACTATTTTTTTAAAATTGTTAGGTAGAAATCGGATCAGCTGTCATCGCTAGATTAAAATTTGATAGCACAGCATTGCCACAGGAGACTAAAAACTAAAAAAGAGGAGATTAATAAAATCATTAACTTTTATTAAAAGAGATTAAAATTAGCAACTTTTTCTAACATGTGTTTTTCAATTTTCTGTAGAAATAGAATGTAAATAGAATAGAAAATAAGAACAGTGTACCAGCAAGGACACCTCAGTACTTAAATGATAATTGCTGACCCAAAGCGTGAATTAAAATGAAGTTAGTATTTCATCAGTGGTTATTTGAAAAATTATAAGAAGTGAATAATTAAGAAGTGAAATAATTAAGAAGTGAAAAGAGAAGAAAAGGACAACACTAACATAAATGCAAACAACAAAGTCAGATTAGTAATACAGGGTTGCCAACTTTCTACGTTTTTTGTAAACATTTATTCTAGTGTTAGCTATGTTTATATTTTAATGCATTACTTTTTATTCATTTAAACTTATTTTCTTTACAACTACATGTAAATAATCAGGGGCCCAGTTCTACCAGTCCAACTTTTCTGTGGTGATGCTTTTAAAATGTTGGCGAAATGACCAAAAATTCTGAAAGTTTTGGTTTTTAAATGCCTACCACTCTATGGTTTATGTTGCAAAAAGAGTAGAAGTTGGCAGGCCTGGCAATATTACATAAGTGAGTCAAAAAGGGAAAATAATAACAATAGATAAATCGTGGTGCCACCCCATGCAGGTAGAAGATGTTAATTGTGATAAGAACGTCAATACGCGTGATTATTTAAGGCACATGCATACAGAATTTTAAGACGACACCAATCGATTCATCTGCTATGTGTAGACATGTACTAAAATTTATTAGAGAGTTCGATTAAATTAATTAAAGAGTTAATAAATAAATAAATATTAATTTCGTCGCCCTTGGCTTCCCTGATAGTGTGTTTTTGCTTTAACACATTTAATAAGAATTAGACTTCCTTAAATTTAATTTATATGTATGCTGATGTGTTCTTTTTATTTAAATTGGGAGTAAAATTTATATTTTTTTCATATCTTGAATTTATAAATAAATTAAAAAATTATTAAATATGAAAAGTAATAATTTGTTTACTAGGAAAAATAAAACAAATCATATTGTAATCTCACTACCACTGGGAAAAATCATTCTCGAAAAAAGTTCGCAAGCATGAAACTATTTCGAAAGTGCGTAATTATTGTTTAGACGTAATTCTTTGCACAAGTTTCACTACTATTGAGCTATTTTTCACCTTTATTTTAAATGAAATGCGTCATTCTCTACATACTTTTTAAATCGAAGTTTGAGATTTGGAGTTGAAAAGCATTATATAGGAATAATGCGACATGAGTATGTAATTTATAAAGTGAAATAAAATTGTAATGCAAATTTTAAAATAAATTAAACTTAATTGTTTTGATTTTTCTACCACTAGTATTTTAAATATATTTTAATATAATAATAAAACGACAATTGTTCTTATCAAAGTACGAATAAAACAATTGCATGAGTGTTTACTACACTTAAAATGTGTTAGTAGATGCCGTGATAAAAATAAAAGTGTATTACCAATATCGAGAGGACCTATCATCAAAGTCTCTTTAGAATAAGCGTTTTTTTTTAAAGATAAATTAATTTAAATGATTTTCTGAAATTTGATCATTTTTCAACATCACCGATTGAAGTTCGGCGACTAATTTTATATTTCACACACTTTGAAGATAAAAAAAAATTGACTTGGTACTAAAATAATCAATAATAAAAGTAATGTTAATATAAAATAGTACTTATTATTAAAAAGAATATTTAAAACGAAAGTTAAGTATAAAAAAAGTGAAAGTAGCATTTCAAGCAAAAGAACAACAAATGAGAAAACTTGAAAATTCTGTGAGGTTTTTATAATTATAGAAAAGTAAAAAAAAATGTTTTGAATGCGAAGAATCCTTTTTTTTAAGTATTCTCATCATTCCATTTGAATAGATTCTTTGACAATACTCAAAATCAACTGTGACCCGAATTATAAAACAGAGGATGCTTGAACTAAATAAAATCATTCACAAAGAGACCAGAAAGTATAAAAAATTACAGTGGAATGACAAGATCAAAAATCTAACAACTGAAAACAATTCAGTCTGGAAAATGGCCAAGGCCCTCAAAACTGACCAAGTGATTAGCAAACCAATTAAAACCGATAATGGTTTTGCATGTACTAACACTGACAAGGCAGAAGCCTTTGCCACACATATGGCTAAGCAATTCTCCTTTAATGATGATCATGATATCGGCACACATAATATTGTCAATACCACTGTGTTGGACTTCCTGGTCTCTTACTCCCAACTCACCCCTATCGAACCCACCAATAATTATGAAGTACAAAATATTATCAAGAAGCTAAAATCAAGGAAGGCACCAGGTGCTGACAATATTAAGAATAAAATGGTTAAACTTTTACCAAATACTTACATCTCAACCTTAGCAGGTATTTACAATGCCTGTCTGCACTTAAATTATTTTCCCACAAACTGGAAGAATGCAACCATTATTCTGATTCCCAAAGCAAATAAAAACCTAACCTTACCCGAGAGCTTTAGACCAATCAGCCTACTGTGTATTTTTGGTGAAATTCTAGAAAGTATACCGTATAACAGAATAAAACCTTTTCTAGGCTGCCTGCCTAATGAGCAGTACGGTTTCAGAAAAAACTTAGATACCACGAAACAACTCCTTCGAATAATTGATTTCATTGGCAAGGGCCTGCACAACAAACAGACGACCGCATTTCTCATGCTCGATATCAGCAAAGTATTCGATCGAGTTTGGCATGCTGGCATCGTGCACAAGCTAATTAATTTAAACTTTTCCTATGGCATTGTAAAAATAATACATAACTACTTATCAAACCGTACCTTTAATATTAAACTAAATAGTGTTGTTTCACCCAGGAGAAAAATAAATGCGGGTGTTCCCCAAGGGAGCATTCTGGGACCGATACTTTTCATTATTTATACCCACGATTTCCCCATATTTCGCGACGACCACAACAGTATCACGGCGTTTTACGCTGACGATACTGGAATCTTGCAGAAATCTCTCAAACCAGATAACGCACTTCAAAAACTACAAAACAAGTTATATGATGTTGAAGACTGGTGCCTAAATTGGAAGTTCAAACTAAATGCTAGTAAATCGCAACTATTAATAATACAAAAGAATAGAAAGTCCTACTCAAATAAATACCAACTAGTTCTCTTCAACAACACCATACCCATTGTTGATAAAGCTATTTACTTAGGATTAACCATTAATAAGAAATTCACCTGGTCTGATCATGTAAATAACATTAAAGATAAAGTATATGCAGCAACCAACAAACTTCAAACACTTTTTCATAACCGACACTTTAGTTTAAGACTGAAAAAACTCCTGTATACCTCCATGATACGTCCTATCATGACGTACGCCTCACCTGCCTGGTGTAACGCCTCCGAAAAAGACCTCAAAAAACTTATCGTACTCCAAAACAACATCTTGAGAAAGCTCACGGGAGCGAGATGGTTTATCCGAAACAACGACATTCATAGAGATCTTAACATTGACCGCTTTGACCATCATTTCAACAAGTTAAACAGAAGCTTCTTTATTAAAGCCGCCACCCGCGATACCGCAAATTTTAATGATATTTTCGACTGCATAAATCTCAAAGAGGATGCAAAAATTCGACCCATTGCACATTTCTACACTCCTGATATCATACTAACATTTAACAACACAAACATTCACTAAGTCATTCACACAGGACTTTAACAGTCTCTACTTAAACAGAGCCACAATTACTTACACATATACACACATCCTCACAATCCTTTAACTCGCCTTTTGTGTGTATTTCCAAACTGTAAATAATTATTAGTGTTTATCTTCCCATTGTATTTTAATTTTACCTTTTTTCATGTACTTCTTGGTACTTGCAATTTTGTTATTGCCTAATATTGGCAAAGTGCCATCTTTCTTCTCTCGAGAACTCCATTTTGCTACCCAAACTTTAAATTTGTCATGTATGTTTCTTAGCTTAATTCCAGGATAATTATTAGCTTATATACAAAATTGTAGTAGTGTATTGTCGGTCTGCTTATTACGTTTTCACGTAATAACTAAGCAACAAAATCTCCATAATCTTGTGCGCAGATAAAAAGTTGACACAGGCTAGGCTACAATTTACCACGGAAAAATACTTATTTGTTGCAAAATAAAACCTTACACGCAGAGAAAATAAAAACGTAAGCGGGTGGAGCTGTAGGCAACTGCTAGTTTATAATAATTCAACTTTCATATATCACAAAATAATCATAATAACTTAAATTTTAATAAAAATTTTACTTCATAGCTACTTTTATAAATTATGTAGAATGTAGATAGATATATTTCTTTTTATTATAAGGTAGCATAATGTAAGTAAATAGATACTATCAGTGTATGATGATTATTCCATTCATGAAATTCAAAAATTAGAGTCACGACCTGCTTATATGAGATCCACTATCGCTGACCCCCATTTTCATTTCATGGACCCCCAATTTTTTTTTCACTTGACATGGACCCCTTGCAGGTTGACGTCGACCCCTAGGGGTCGATATAGACCACTTTGGGAATCACTGCTGTAGAGTATACCAGGCAGTGGCACTTAACTAGACATTGTATATATTTCGGACAACCACCAAAGTGACTATGTGATTGTCAATATTCACCTGTGGAAGTCAACAACCACCACTTTCGGTCATTCACAGTAACACAAACACTGATTGAGATCGCAGTTACTAATGTGTTGCCAGATTAAAATTTGTAACAAAAATTTGCTGTTATACCAAGTGGTTAAGGGCTAATCAGTAAGAAAACTTCTTAAAAAAACGAGAGTTTAAATGCTTGGCAGTCCGTGAGGAGTTAAAGATTGGCCACCTTTGCATTCAAAAATGGAAAAAGTAGCCACCAGCCTTAGTTGGTTTCAGTTTGTGAAATACTTACCAATGGAATTGACGACTTTCCGAATACTGGTGATACCGAAGCGTCCTTTCTGCCGTAGTTTATCAGCAACAATGCTCGCAACAAAAGCCATAACAGCACTCATTATCTGTGGAAGAGCTGACAACAAGCCATTCTGGAAAATAAAAATCCATTATTTCATGCAAATTAATTGCACTTACTTTATAACAATCACAGGAAAGCCAACTACTACGATTTATGAAACATATTTTTATGGAGTGGTAGCCATTTAAAAATCAAAACTTGCAAAATTTTGCCAACATTTTAAAAGCTTCACTACGAAGGAACTGCAGGGATGCCAACTGCTGAGCTTTCTGGAATAGTTTTAATAAAGTGGTAGCAAATTATATAGTAAAATTCCCTAAAGAAGGATAGTTACGCTTACTTGTTAATAGAGTGACCAGTAGATAGATGCTTTAATGTTGCATTTTGCTTGATTGCGGGGATTGAGATGATACTTATAATTTTTGATATTTAGTGGTGTGAAAATTACTTAAAAAGAAAAATACTAAATTAAAAGAAACTTAAATTTCGCTACCACTAGAAAATACTGTTTTACAAAGCGGAGCAAGTTGGCATCTCTGAAACTGTACCAAAGCAGAGATTCCAACTTGCTCCGGACAGCAAATATAGATTTTAAAGTGGTAGTTTATTAATTGTGATTCTTGGTTTAATAAATTCATTTTAGTAAATTTTTATCCACCACTATTTCTAAATAACTCGTTGATTTATATAATTCACCACTTTATATCACTTTTGTCATGATATACCTTTTAAAAAGCAAGCTAAAATAGTCAAATATTTGCAAAATTTACTTAGTAGTTATTTACCGTTTTTTAAAATTATTTTGGTGTGTCCGGAGCAGTTGGCATCTCTGCCAAAGTGGCGTTGAATATGAAATTTTAAATAATTTATGTTTAGTGGTGTGAGAAATAAATTTAAATGAATAAAAACAAATACATTAAAACATAAACTTCACTACCACTCGAATAAATTTTCACCTAAAGTGCAGAAAGTTGGTAACCCTGCAATCATAGAAAAAAAAAAGAGGAATTCTGCGGGGATTGAGGGTTTGTAGGATAAGAATACACATTTTTATGATACTCGCGCCAAAAATTGCGAAGAATGGTATATGCTATATATATATATATATATATATATATATATATATATATATATATATATATATATATATATATATATATATATATATATATATATATATATATATATATATATATAATATATATAATATATATAATATATATATAATATATATATATATATATATATATATATATATATATATATATATATATATATATATATATATATATATATATATATATATATATAATATATATATATATATAATAAAAAAACAGTTGTTACTTTTTAAAAAAAAGTAAAATAAGCAAAATTATTTGACAACTTGAATTTTTTAATAAATTATTGTATAAAAAATGCTCGGAAGATTTCCGATCTAAACATATATTCTTGGAATTTTTTAAGTACAGTAATAGTTAAAATATAGTTAAATCGAATGTATAGTTGAATCGAGAAAGTGAATATTAATGAAATAATATTCTATCACTTTTATAATTTCGTTTGCTGGCTGTTGTACCTCTTATATGCATATTAATCGTTCAAATGCCAATGTTCCATTTTTGGGACGTGTCCCCTTTTCAAAATGCTAAAGACTGATAACTCAAATATTTTATTCTTAGTGCTTACTAATGGAAAAATTTGAATATTCCTACCAGCCAAAATCTGTTAATTACATATAGATCTTGTAATTATTAGATACATAGATGTTACAGATCTTGTGACATTTATATTTTTTTCTGAAATCAAAATGTTGTTGCATTTAAAAAAAATAGTAGCTAGCCGAAGAAAATTTACATTTAATTTAAGTGCAAACTTTCATAAAGTCACTTTTTCCATTAGACTAAAATAAGATTCCTCCAAGTAAGCGGTTAGTAATGGTCGTAGCGTCGTATTAAAAATAAAGTAATGGTAGGAGAAGTTTGATATTTCCCTCCATTTTTGGAAACGAGTTATTTTAATTTATCACGACCTGAGAAAAATTTAAGTCTTTTCTAACGATATCTTTTCTTCGAAGTCTCTTGAAAAATTAAGTCTTTTCTAATTTCTAACGATGGTGTTTTTAAATTAAAGTGAAATCTTTAAATTAATTTTTGTTAGCTTTGAATTAAATTAGAATTTTTCTTTACTAGTTAAATGTAAATTGGCTACCACTTAGTTAATTTTTTATAAAACGCTGCGATCATGCATTGGTTAGCCGTTGAATATCAAAATACAAAGCATAACTTGAATAAAGATCGGTGTTAGTGAGTTACGTTGATTATCTCTTGGGTCTCGAAACGCAGCCAAACCCCTCATTATTTGTAGTGAGTAATGTTGCTTATTTTTTGAATATCGAAATGCAGAGCATAACTCAAACAAAGAGGGATTACAGTGAGTAACGTTGATTACCTTTTCAATATCGGAAAACAGAGCATAATTCAAATAAAAGGGGGTTACAGTGAGTAACGTTGATTACCTTTTCAATATCGAAAAACAGAGCATAACTCAAATAAAGAGGGGTTACATTTAGTAACGTTGATTACCTTTTCAATATCGGAAAACAGAGCATAATTCAAATAAAAGGGGGTTACAGTGAGTAACGTTGATTACCTTTTCAATATCGAAATGCAGAGCATAACTTAAATAAAGAGGGGTTTCATTGATTCAATGTGATTACCTTTTCAATATCGAAAAACAGAGCATAACTCAAATAAAGAGGGGTTACAGTTAGTAACGTTGATTACCTTTTCAATATCGGAAAACAGAGCATAATTCAAATAAAAGGGGGTTACAGTGAGTAACGTTGATTACCTTTTCAATATCGAAAAACAGAGCATAACTCAAATAAAGAGGGGTTACAGTTAGTAACGTTGATTACCTTTTCAATATCGGAAAACAGAGCATAATTCAAATAAAAGGGGGTTACAGTGAGTAACGTTGATTACCTTTTCAATATCGAAATGCAGAGCATAACTCAAATAAAGAGGGGTTTCATTGATTCAATGTGATTATCTTTTCAATATCGAAAAACAGAGCATAACTCAAATAAAGAGGGGTTACAGTTAGTAACGTTGATTACCTTTTCAATATCGGAAAACAGAGCATAATTCAAATAAAAGGGGGTTACAGTGAGTAACGTTGATTACCTTTTCAATATCGAAAAACAGAGCATAACTCAAATAAAGAGGGGTTACAGTTAGTAACGTTGATTGCCTTTTCAATATCGGAAAACAGAGCATAATTCAAATAAAAGGGGGTTACAGTGAGTAACGTTGATTACCTTTTCAATATCGAAATGCAAAGCATAACTTAAATAAAGAGAGGTTTCATTGATTCAATGTGATTACCTTTTCAATATCGAAAAACAGAGCATAACTCAAATAAAGAGGGGTTACAGTTAGTAACGTTGATTACCTTTTCAATATCGGAAAACAGAGCATAATTCAAATAAAAGGGGGTTACAGTGAGTAACGTTGATTACCTTTTCAATATCGAAATGCAGAGCATAACTCAAATAAAGAGGGGTTTCAGTGAGTAACGTGTAATTTCCCCAGTCTTGACAGAAGTGTACGATAACCAATCCCCATACTGGAGGGGATGTTAGGATAGACCTCCAAGGTATGACGAGCTGAAAAGAATGAAAAACATTGTAGTATATTGATACACTTTAGCTAGTATAAAATAAATATATTATTAAAAAAACGTGAAGTTACCTCTTTCTGAATGATTTCACTCTGTCCCTTGCGTATCAAAGCTAGCTCGGCTTTAGTTATTCGGGGATGATCTTCTGGTCGTTCATAAATTAGAAAATGCCAAAAAACATACCATATGCATCCAATAGCACCTAAAGAAAGTTACTTTAGTTGGTTTTTCTGAGAGGTTAAACATTCGTTGGAACTACGCTTTTAGTTAACCCTATAGTTGAAATGCCAAGATATACAAGATATACCGTATTCACAATTCTAAATATATAATTTTTCGCTAAAAATGAAGGTAAAAGGGAACACTGTTGGTAGTGAATAACTATTTAAGATGTTAGTGAGAAAGCTATTGTAACGATATAATACAAAAAGAATCCGATAACTGAATTTTTTAAAATCAAAATAGTAAGAACGATATACGATGTGATGAATTGTTGATGGCGTTATTTAAGCCTTAGAAAGAAATAGGCCAATTTAATGTGCCCAAGTTTAAATCACCAAAAAACTTTTTTGAAGTTATTACCATTAAATCAATAAAAATAAATTTATATATATGCATGCTACTCCATGCAAATTTTTGTTCCGTTATATTTTTGGAATCTTTGTTTAAAATGAAAATCAGAACCATAAACTAGGAGGTTAAAAACTTTAAAACCTGATTGAATTCCAGAGGAAATAGAAAAGAGTCAAAGTACTTTATAAGAATTTCGTACGGTTTTCAAACTGCTTTTAAACCCGTTTTTTTCTAAACATTAAATCATTAGAGCTTGTTAAACTTTCTTGTTTTTCAATTTCAAATTATAGATTTGAGTTACTTGCTGAGCTCGTCAAAATAGTCACCAAATCATTAAATAACGATAAAAAATTTATTTATTGGCCTATTTGAATGTAACTAGTAATAGTTTCTAAACGCAAAATTAACATAAAATTATGATAATTTAAATAAACATTGCTTTTTCAAATGCACACGAATGGCCAGTTCATAATGGGCAGCCGATCCTAGAAATGAATGATGAAATTTTCTTTCAAATGATGAACATTTCCCAATTTTGGCCATGGCTTTACTTTCCCTCCCTGTTATCCCAATTTATTATGAATGTAGCTGTGTATCCGACTTGACAATACAAAAGTTTTTACTATAAGGATCTAAGTTTATAGAGAATGAAAATTTACCGAAAACATAGAATACAGATGGCCATCCCCCAAGGAAGTCGCTGTCACACAGAACTCCGGATACTGCAAATGACACAACAACACCCACTGTACAGCCAGTATAAACGATTGCAGAGACTCGACTTCTTTCCATGGTTGGTACCCATCGTCCTATAAGGGTATTCATAGCTGGCCAGGTAGCAGCCTGGAAAATAAATAAAAAAAATGCTTAGAAAACTTATGAAAAATGCTTGTAAAACTTATGGAAAAAATGCTTATTATGTTAGTCAAAATTTTTAATAGTCTTAGTGAAAGTGTTTGAAATAACGTCTTTGGTGGTTTGTAAATGGCGGTGGTAACGGAAAAGTACTAAACGTTGGCTGATCTTCCTCGGCCAGATCGCGAATTGGCCAAGAACGCTGTAAATTAGCTGACCAAGTCCGAAATTTTTCTTGATTTCGGGAATTGGCCGAGGATGGCTGGCCAAAGTCCGAAATTGTTCTTGATTTCTGGAATTGGCAGTCCAAATCGCGATTTGGCATGGGAAGATCAGCCAAAGTTGGAAGAAAAAACATTATACCGGGCAGGGGCACTTGACCTTAAAAAAACCTCAGTGTAGGATATATCGGGCAAATGTATACCGAGCAGTGACACTTGACCTTAAAAAACATCAGTGTAGGATATACCGGGCAAATGTATACCGGGCAGTGGCACAGAACCTTTAAAAAACATCAGTGTAGGGCATACCGGGCAGTGGCACTTAACTAGATCTAGTATGACTAGACCTTTGGTGTATGTATGACTAGACAATTAAATAGACAATTTAATAATGATTATTAAATTAATGATTATTTAAAAGACAATTTAAAAACTTCTAATTTTTATATTTTTAAATTAGAAGATTTATAAGAATCTATATTATATAAAACGCTAATACGTATACGTATGTATCAATAAAACCGATGATATTTCTTTTCTCGCGTTGGCAACAGTTTTCATTTTTAACGAAGTACTTAGTACAACTAAATAAGATTCTTTTCACAACACTTAAATATTTACTTTATTTTCTTCATTTATAGAGAGAACAGTCGGCAGAGAATTCTGTTAGGTTAAAAAACATTTTGCTGAAAAAACAACGAATTCTAAAAGAAATAAAAATAAACAACTTAAAAAATAAAAATGCTGTTGCCAGCCATAGAATTTTTTGAAAGATAACTTAGCAACATAAATCAAAATGACATAGAAGCGCAACTAGATCAAAATTAAGAAACCTGAGCGCTTGACGTAACAAATCCTTCAATTCTATAAGTATTGTATCACCAAATGCCCAAATTAGCAATTGTGTTTTTAGAGAAACACTCTCTCTCTCTCGCTGTGTATATATATATATATATATATATATATTTGCATTTTACAACTTCTTATTAAACTTCTGTTGTGTGTCTGAATACTGACATTTAGAACAAAATTAAGGTTTAGAATTACCTGGGAGAAATTTGAATCGTTAAAAATTACTTAAACAAAAAGTTTTATTTTAACTGACAAATGCTATATTATAATTTTAACTTTTTCTATGACTATACTCATTTTCTTACTCTTTTCTTTGTTTTTTATACATTTTATATTTTTGTGATAAAATAAAAAACTTTTAGTTGTTCTGCTTCTGAACACTGATGAAAACACAAAATGATGAGCTTCATCAACAATCAAAAATATATACATTTATTTTACAAATTCCATATTATTAGGGTGGCGCCTTTCAGAGAATTAAAAATACAAAATTTTCTTCATCGAAGCCGATGATTTACATCCGGCGTTCAGTGGCAGACTACTATTTCATATTGTTTTACAACACATGGCTTTAACAATCTGGTGGGAAAGACTTTAAAACAAAACTTACAACAGTTACTTTTCTCAACAACTGAAATTTAGAATAGTGTGATTAAGAAAAATATGTGAACTGTTTGCAATTTCAAATTAATATTGAAATGTACAGGTTTAGAATTTTCTACAGTGAAAAGTTTTCGGAACTTCTGTATTGAAAAAAGTATACAAAATCTAGACGTTAAGAACGTATCAAATGAGCGAGCAAAGCGAGCATTGGATTGCGAAGCAATCCGAAATGAACTGCGAAAGCAGTTCCGGGGGTTGGCGAGCGCCAGCGAGCAGGGGGCGAAGCCTCCTAGTTGTTTATATAATTATAGAAGGCCGCCAAAGTAAAATATTCACTGATCGTTTCAATTATTTCGGACTTTGGCCAAGAGATTGCGATCTGGACAATTCGCGATCTGGCCGGACTTCGGGCTTTGGCCGTAACATAATCAAAGCTCAAAATTGCTTATTAATAAGAGCATTAAAGTACGAAATCAGACACCAAAACGTACCTACCTTTTTTGCGTATTTCTCCGTTTTCGTTTTATATTTCGAGAACTTTTTAAGAGAATTGAAATTTTTTTTCCACACAATTATAAAGTTTATTTATGAAAATACAACTTTGTGTAAATATTTAATAACAGGTTTGGATTGTGAGATATGCAATTTTAACACCACCTTATTAAATGCAATTTTACAGGGCTAAATACGAAATTTGAGTGAAATCAGTGGAGTAGTTCCTAATAATTAAATTTTAAAAAACTTGCATTTCTTAAAAAAAATTTGGCGTAAAATATCGTCTTCACTAATTACTTAGCATATTTAAGGTCACCCCCCAAACCATTAAGATTGAGTTCTAGAGAGCGAAGATCCGATCAAAGGATCAAAATTTATTCAGATTACTCACATTTATTTGTAATGATTATCATAAGATTTGGTAAACAGGTTATAACCTTTTGCACTCTGATGTTACCACGAGCTATAGGGTTAATATTTTCAATTCTTTTTACGAAATTTGTTTTGAGTGGTTGCTAAGTTTATGATTTTATGCGTATAATTCTTAACTTAAACCTTTAATTGTCTACCGCTGTAGAAAATATTTTGCAAAAAGCTCATAAGTTGTCAGTAGCGTTAGTAGAAGTCGAAATTCATTACTCTAAAATTTTTGTATATTAATAACTAGTATCCATTCATTTATCCACAGATCGTAATTTTGACTTGAAGCAGAGAACGATCCATCTCCAATTCAGTGCCTCTAGAGGTATTGATTTGTTACGGGAGCAAGGAGGACTTTGTGACCAGACAGATTTAACGTGCACCAGTCACCATTTACAACATGGGGATTTTTCGGCGAGCTGGATTCGAACACCCGAACGTGAGTTTAGCCATCTTGCAAAACAGACCCAGGAATTATAAAATGCACTTTAATATTCAAACAGTTTCGTGTTTACATTAGTTTTAACAGCATATTTCATATCAACTAGCTTTTCTGAGTTTTCATTTAAGATTTTATTTTCATATTCAAGGTGGTTACAAAAATTATGTACACTTTATTCACACTTCACTGCATTCACATTTTATTCTTAGTTGAATAAATGTATGTGATCTAAAAATATTTTGACAATAATTACATTGAAATATTTGAAACAAATATATAATAGGTTCTCTGAAAGTGTGTTTAAATGTTGACTAAATTTTAATGTGATATAAATTTATGATGTAATTAAAATGGCAGTTTTGCACTACTAGCAGGGGTGAAAGCGAGACGGAAAAGAGGAAAGGCTGGTAGTAAAACCTTTTCAGTTATAGCTAGTTTGGGGGAGGAGTTTACTTATTATTTTTTAAATTATTCAGCAATAACTACTTTATCTTTGAAAAGAAGCAGTCTAATATATATGCTAAAATTATAAAAGAAATCTTGATAGTTACAGATATTTTATTTTTTTCGAAAAAATACTGGAATGATATGTCTTACGTACCAGTTTTTTCTCTTTTCCGTCTTGCTATATAAGGGCTTTCACCCATGACTACCAGAAATGTCAACTGCTCCGGACACGCCAAAATAATTGAAATAACGGTAGATAGCTACAAAGTAAATTTGGCAAATATTTGACTCTTTGCTTTTTAAAAGGTATTGCATGGCTATGTACTATAAAGTGGTGAATTATATAAGAAAACTAATTATTCAGAAATAGTGGTGGATAAAAATCTACTAAATTCAATTTATTAAACTAAGAATCGCAATTGATAAACTACCACCTTAAAATATATATTTGCTGTCCGGAGCAAGTTGGCATCTCTGGACTACTAGTAAAAAAATTTTTTTTTTGAAACTAGAAAAAGTTGGCGAAAATGATACTGCCGACTTTCTCTTCGCGATCTGTATATTGATATTGTGCTCGTAGTGCAAAAGGATAAAGTGGTGCCAAAATATTAAAAACAATTGCTTAAATATTTTTTGTTTGATAATAACTATAAACATTGTTGAAAGAGAGACAGAACATCGATTTCACCTGTTCTTTTCCTAGAAAGATGGTTGCCTTGCAAGAGTCACGAAATAAACTTACATGTTGCTTTGCAAAAATAACATTCCACAAAATATTAATTATTTTTTAAAGTTTAAAGTACCACTTGTTTTGTGATATTTGTTTTATAAATTTTTTATTCGAAATTTTAGTAATTGCAGAATTATGATAAAAAGAAACTTACCTGAAAAGCAACCTGATTATGAGGTGGCTATATAATGAGATTGGACTGCAATCTCGCAATGTTAGTTTAAGGGATTGAGATTTATTAATACCGCTAATCCCCAGTAGATTGGCTAGTCTTAATTTAATTATCATAACAGCACCAAAATTTTTTTTATTCAAAATGTTAAGAAAGTGGTAGGCAAGATTTTATAAAAGTTGGAATAAACTTGCCGCTATAGCGGTACAATTTGAACGTACTTATTTTTACTTCTATTAAACAGCTTAATACATAAAAAGTACTATTTTGTTATGAGCAAAAATTAAAGATAAATCCATGCACACTAGAATAGATTATAAAATTTCCTTTTCCTTTATTTATAAAAAATTGGGCACCTGGGCCGCGCAACGGCCTCTATCCCATACATCTAGAAATTTACATAAATTTAAAGTGATAACATTTTGAATTTAGCAGTCGATGTGGTAGCTTATACAAAATTACAAGCACTTTGCTTGGGTAAATAAACATTTGAATATCCAAAAATTATAAAATTTAAGATCTAATTTTAGCGTTGTAATGGATATTTTTAATTTTAAAATGGTAGAGAAAAAATTGTTAACTCAGTCTTTAGGGTGGTCTTGCATTCCATTCCCTTTTCAATCAGAGTGCTTTAAAATGCTGTTAGAACTGATAAAAGCAATAAACCATTTAAAATGCATAATACAGTATTTTTATTTACTTTTTAAAATTCTTAAAAAACTGCGGTTACTAATTATCGAGGTATAAATTTTTTAAATTTTAGGGTGGTGACTGTTGTTGGCACCTCAGAGGCGACAATGAGGTACAAAAGGTCAGTAGAATTATATTTCTAACTGATATTATATTTTAAACTAATTTAATGGAATTATATTTCCAGAATTCTAATTAGTTTTAAATTAATTACACCTGACAACAGTGATAAGTATGAAAGAATATGGCTTGTAAATACATAAAAAAGCTTTTGTAAAAACAACTTCAATAGAATTAGTGTAAAATATTGTCTTAAAAACGTACTACAATTACAATTATTTCTTTAAGGCTAAATAATAAGAACGTAAAAAACATAGCGAATCAAATGATTCATCTTCTAGATAGGATTGAATTTAGGTGCGGAAACTTGATGAAAAGGTTCTTTCAGACTCTTGTTGGTCCACTGTTAGTTGCACTTTTTAGATGTTGGTCCACTGTAGTTAGTTGTTGGTATCCATACATAGCTATCACTACTCTACTCCTTCTTGAGACTAATTCTCTCACTGATATCTCTATCAGCAAAATAACTCTGGCCCTCATTAGACCAATATTCACGAATTTTGGCTCAAAGGGCCGTTATTTTTCCGCTATTGGCCCTATACAGAATTGTCCTATTCTCCCGATAAATTAATACCACTATACAACCAGCATCGGCTAACAACAATATTGGTTGAATTATGTAATAATCATAATTCAGCCAATATAGAATTGTCAGCATCATCTGATATTTTATAATCATTATTCTCCCAATATAAGTCCTATATTGGCTCTATATAGGACCAATATTAAAATATCTAGACATCGTAATATTGGTCCCTCGGTGCATGTTCTTATTGGACCCATATTGAGCCAATTTTGACCCTATATAGAATTGTCCAATGCACCCGATGTTTTACAGAAACTATACAACCAATATCGGCCCTATATAGAATTGTCAGATTCATCCAATATTTCATAATCATTATTCAGCCAATATAAATCCTATATTCGCCCTATATAGGACCAATATTAAAATATCTAGACATCGTAATATTGGTCCCTCGGTGCATGTTCTTATTGGACCCATATTGAGCCAATTTTGACCCTATATAGAATTGTCCAATGCACCCGATGTTTTACAGAAACTATACAACCAATATCGGCCCTATATAGAATTGTCAGATTCATCCAATATTTCATAATCATTATTCAGCCAATATAAATCATATTTTGGCCCTATATAGGACCAATATTAAAATATCTAGACATCGTAATACTGGTCCCTTAGTGCATGTTTTTATGGGTCCCATATTGAGCCAACTTTGATCCTATATAGAATTGTCTGATTCACCCGATATTTTACAGCCACTTTACAACCAATGTCGGCCCTATATAAAACTATCATTATTGAAAAAAATAACTTTTTTATTATCGAATGTATCATCTGTGAGTATACATCGAAAGTCACCACCTTTAAGCTGAAAATTCTTATATCCTGATAATTAGTAACTACAGTATATAATGAGTTTAAGAAATTATATAAAGCTTTTGTACTGAGTAAATTAAAAGTGTAGCTAAATGCTTCTATGTAGCTAAATGTTACTATGCAGCTTAGATTAAAAATGAAATGATTTAGTGTTTGTATTGGTTCAAACAGCATATTCGATAACTCGGAGTTGAAAAGGTTAAACTTGATTTGTTTTACAAATGAAGGAAGGAATTATACCAATCAGAGAAATTAATGACAAAATGTTTAAACGGATATAGACAGACGACTGTTAAACAAACGCTTTAAGAATTTATATAAACTTCAAAGTCATACCACTTCTAAGCCCTCGAATAAAACGAGCCGGTACGATTAAAGCCGGAACGATTAAATTATTTGGAGCGCAAAAGGTTAAACTGGATTTTATTTTAAATGAAAGCAGGAATTATATCGAACTAAGAAATGAATGACAAAATGTTTTGACGGATCTAGATAACTGATAAACAAATGCATTAAGAATTTAAATGAACTTAAAAGTCTTACCTGTCCAAGCCCTTGAATGAAACGCGCCGCTATTAAAGCTCCAATACTATGCCTGGCCGCAGCTGGAGTTAATAGGGTAAATATGGAAGTAATAAGAACTCCAACGCCAAAGAAATGTTTGGCGTGATATTTTTCGGCCAGCATTCCACCTGGAATTTGGATTATCACGTATCCAAAATAAAAAGCACCCAATGCCATATGTTGAAGTCCAGTATCCCATGTGAATTCACCTTTCTGAAAGGTAAACAAAAAATATGCTTAAGAAATTGGAGGCATGTTCTGAAATTAGATGGGTCATGGAATAAAAATTGAAAAAGAAATCACGACTTTAAAAATGAGATTTTTTTTTGTTTATAATGGAAACGGAATACAAAACGAATTGTGAATACCAGAGATGTGCAAACCTGCTTCATTTTGTGGTTAATTTTTTTCTAGTAGTAACAAAATTGTTATTTTAACGCATGCCATGTTATTTACTATATTCAGGGCTACTACACTTTTCGCTAATTATTTTATAGATGGTTACTCAGTTAAAAATTAAAATTTCATATTTATTGGTAATTTTGCCAACAATTTAAAAGCCTCATCACAAGGATCTGGAACAAAGTGGGCTTCAATATCAGCATTTGAATTCTTTACAAGTAGTGTTAGGAAAATAACTTTAAATCAAATCCATATATATATAAAAAAACACATTAGAACCTTATGTTAGATATTTTACCAAAAGCGTAGAAAGTTGTCAGGACTGTATATTTCAAAGAATATGAATTTGTCTGCCTCGAGATAATTCGAGTGTACATTGCGCCAAAGAAAAAGCAGACCACCTTGAATAACTTTTCATCGGATCTACACGTTTCAGAATTTAATGGTTTGAGAAAGTGACCTCAAATATGCTAATTAATTAGTACAGACAACATTCTAAGTTATAAATTCAGACACAAAAAAGTACTTTCTCTGAATAAACATGCATTTTTTCCCAACGGATTCTGGTTTCTGACCCCCAAAATATAGGGGATAGTCACACCCTCGAAATTAAGGTCCCAATCAGACCTATAACTTTATTTAGACCTATAACTTTAGACCAGTGATTCCCAAAGTGGTCTATATCGACCCCTCAGGGATCGATGACAACGTGCAAGGGGTCCATGTCAAGTGAAAAAAAAATTCGGGGTCCACGAAATGAAAATGGAGGTCAACGATTGTGGATCTCATGTAAGCAGGTCGTGACTATAATTTTGGCGTTTCCTGAATGGAATAATCAACATACACTGATAGTACCTATTTACTTACATTATGCTACCTTATAATATAAAGACATATATCTATCTAAATTCTACATAATTTATAAAAGTAGCTATGAAGTAAAATTTTTATTAAAATTTAAGTTATTAGAATTATTTTCTGATGTATGAAACTGAATTATTAAAAACTAGCAGTTGCCTGCAGCTCCGCCTGCGTACGTTTTTATTTTCTCTGCCTGTAAGGTTTTATTTTGTAACAAATAAGTATTTTTCCGTGGTAAATTAGTTTGAATTTTATTAATAACTATATAAAATTAACAAGTGTTTTTTCTTAAGTTTTTCACACTATACTTCACTACAGTTAGAAATTCAAATCTTTCGCAGTGAGTAGCAGTATACCAGCTGTCAAAAATACATTTGAAGTTGATTAATTTGCAAAAAATCAATATCAGATAAATAGGGGGTCTATCCAAAACCGAAGAACACGGCAAGGGATCTACGAAACAAAAAACTTCAGGAACCACTGCTTTAGACCCTTTATTGTTAATTTTACTTTTTATGTATTTCGCCATATTTCGATAAAGTTTTAAGCGAACTGAAAAACTTTTGCTCACAATTATAAAATTCGTTTAGCCAGAAATAATTCCATGTAAAAAAATTTGTAAGTATTTATTATTATTGTTTTAATAATAGTCGAAGGTATAAAATTCTTTAAATAATCTTAACGAATGTATTTTTTAATGGGAAAATACAAAATATGAGCAAAATCGGTCAAATAGTTTCTGAGAAATCAAATTGTGAAAGAGTCGTGTATTTAAAATTTGATTTCTCGGGAACTATTCGACGGATTGATTCGGCTGATTTTCAACGAAAAACAGTGGCAATTGACCGACAAATCTTTTAATAGTCATTTGTTATATTTAGCCATCCTGTGGCTAGTAACGACCGTTAATTTTGCCTTATAATGAAAAGTGAAAGTTGAAAAAAAGATAGATGTAACTTTTAAACTACGAAATTGAGTCCTTTTTTAAAAATTTTTCCAGGGCAGTATGAGCCCTGGTATTAATTACGTAAGTACGTGAAAATGGTCTTAACTTTTCGACTGATTTAGCTTATAAAATGTACACACGGCTGTCAACTACTAAGCTTTTTGTAAAATATTTCATTGAAAGGTAGACGTTAAAACTAAAGCATACAGCATGTTTGGCAATTTTGTTAACAATTTACAAGCATCAGCAAAAGTAAGTTGGAGCTAAATGTTTTTTTTTATATTCGAATCATTTACAAGTAGTGGTGTGAAAAATAACTTTAAATTAAATTTATAAAATAAAGAATAATACATTAAAGCATAAACTTCACTACAATTGGAATTTTTCCAAAAAGCGTAAAAAGATCGCAGGCCTCTATATTTCGGTTTCTAATACTGTATTTCAGTTTCCAAATTTTTGTGTTGATTATAGATGTTTAATGACATATTTATTGAAACAAGTAATTTGCTTTATGTTAGGAAATTTTTCTACCGTTTTAATTGTTTTGGTGAACCTAACGAAATCCCGACCCTTGTTCTGGATTAATTTTTCAAGCCAAATACCATTTTCTTTTATTTGCCACAATTGATGAAATAGCGAGAATCTTGGGATCTGGTACTAAGAAAAAGCTTGAATCTACAAACCTAAAAATTTTTCTGCTCTTAGCCCCCTCCCCCCCCCCCCCCAAAAAAAAAAAAAAAATCAAAGTGGTGGCATAATTTCTCTTTTAATATTTGACTTAAAAGTTTTTGAGCACCTTAAAATATGTACCTAAAACGTCAAAAAAGCAGCCAGCATTGGCTTTAGTTGACGGTGAAACTTAAAAATCAATGCTTGCTAAATTATTATTTAACTACCACTTTAAACAGGGATTCGAAATTGTACGGTTCCTGTAAAAATCTATTCCAGTGGTAGCTAAATTTATGTTTTAATTTATTATTTTTATTCAGTTAAACTTATTTCCCCCACCACTACATATAAATAATTTAAAACATCATATCCAACGCCACTTTGTTCGCTTGCTGTGAGGCGTATAAGATGTTAGCAAAATTAGAAAATTTTTTGAAAGTTTTGGTTTTTAAATGTCTACCACTTTCTGAAATATTATCAAAGAAGCGCAGTAGTTGGCTGACGTGATTAAATAATGTTTAGTTTGCAAAACGAAGAAAAATTTTTTTTTTTAGTATACATTTTGGTGAAGCTTTGGGAACCTTGTATTTTATATAGTTCAAAGATAGATTTCGATTTTAATCAGCATGAATCCAAATTGGCATCCAGTAAATTTAAATGATGAATTAGAATATTCTAATTCATCAAATCAAGGAATGTGTCAGCAACATGAATAAACGTAAATACTTACATCAGCTGGCATGGTTCCATTCAGAACTTTTGTGTCACGGATAAGCTCGCTACATGAATCTGGTGTCTCATCTACAAAGTCTGTTTCTGGTATAGTAGACTTCACCATCGCCACCATAGCCACGCTGAGGTTGAAACGCATGGTATATGTGTTGAAGAACCCAAGAAAACCCAAAAGGGTGAACACAAACCGTGTGGGGAACCCTAGAAATAAAAACGATGCAATTGTATTTCAAATATATTTAATGATAAAAGCAAACAAATATTTATTCATATCCAGAGCTGCCAACTTTCTACTCTTTTTGTAAAAATTAATTCTAGTGGTTGTGGATTTAATGTTTTAATGTATAATTTTTATTGATTTAAACTTTGCAACTTTGTTCCAGCAACGCCACTTTGTTCCAGCCTTTTCGTAAGAAGTCTTTGAAAATATTGGCAAAATTATCAAAAATTCTGAAAGCTTTGGTTTTTAAAAGTCTACCACTCTATAAAATATTTTACAAAATGCGTAGTAGTTGGCGGGCTTGCATATCCTGTATGGCTCATCAGAAATACAAATATCCACAAAGATCCCGACCTTATCAGAATATATTTACAAATTAAATGCAGATTTCTATGACAAGGCCATAAAATGCAATGCAGTGAACTTCAACCAGATATTCAATTTTGAAAATTACAAAGAGATATAAAATTAAGACCAATAGCTGCTCACTTCACATCCGACGCCTCATATCACAATTATCAAAATAAATAATTATTCACAGATACATCCATAACATCAAATTCAGCAGCCATACTGAAAACCTGATCAAGCGTTTCCCCACTTTGACCATCAAACTATATTAAAAGCCACACATAGTTTAAAGCAAGCCTGCTTGCATCTTAAGCCTGCTTCCAGATTTTTCATGTAGCCTATCAGCTCTGATTGCGAGGTATAAGTTTAAGGTTTGCAGGGTTTGATCAAAATAACCAAAACACTTCAATATTAACTCAATGTAAACAATCCTTCTTTTAGCAGCAAATGCTTTGCAAGATATTATATGGAAAAAATGCTGACACAATTTGAAAGATCATGTTTGAAGCTTTTAACAATTTTTACTCAAGCATAATTTGCATCGATTAAAATGAGCGTACGAACTTCGTATTTTCTCTCTCCCCATTTCCTAAACAACTATGATTAAAAAAGCACCCTAATATAAATATTGCTAACATACAAAATGATTTGTTAAACTGTTCGTATTAAAACTAGATGAAAGTTATTATCTTTCACTATATGCTAACTTTTAATCTTTTCAAGGATGATTTTTCCCAGTGATGGTAAAATGGAAATTGAATAACATTAAGCAGAATAATGCGTGTTATTTTAATAAAAGCTTAATCACACAACTAAGAGATTATCACATATTTGTATATATGCTTAATTTTTTAAAACTAGTGATTTTCAAAATCATCATAATTTAAGTTTATAAATACAAGGAATATATAGAAAGCATACATTTACTACCACTTTAAATATAAGAATAAAATTTTACGCAACATGCGTAAAAGTTGACAGGTATGTTTTTCCTCTCCTCATTTTGGTTGTTCCGAATTTCGCGTGGGTAAAAATGACACCATTTCTAAAAGGTGAAAGCATGATCTTTCAAACTGTGACAACAGTTTTGGATAAAAGTTGGCGATTTGAAAACATACCTATGTATATACATATTAAAATAAACCAGGAACCAATCACATAACGGTAAATAGAAATTGTGCAGGGGTGAAAGCGAGACGGAAATAAGGAAAGGCTGGTAGTAAAACCTTTTCAGTTATAACTGGTTTTTGGGAAGAGTTAACTTATTTGTTTTTAAAACTATTCACTAATTTCTACTTATTACTACTATCTACTTAAATTAAGCAGTTTTATATATATATGATAGTATCATAAAATAAATCTTGGTAGTTACAGATATTTTATTTTTTTCGAAAGAAATGCAGTTGTATGTACCAGTTTTTTCTCTTTTCCGTCTTGCTATATAAGGACTTTCATCCATGAGACTGTGGTAACCCGATGTCATTAAAAGCACTTTAACCCAGTTTCGTTTTGTAAAATCCTCCAAAACATTTGCCGCTAAAAGGAAAATTGCTTGCATAGTGTTAGTAAGGAAGTGTGTCAACATTTTTGTCAATCTTCTGTAAAATTGAATTGTAAGATTTAAAACTTTTAAATCAAACTAATTAATGTAAGTCGCAAAATCCGAAGTTTGAATGACATTGACCGATTCTTTCCTAGGAAAGAATTTTTAAAATAAAATCTTATGAAATTTTTTTGCTACGAAGCTATTGGAGCAATTTATTAATTTTTTAGTTTTTGGCATTTAGAACTACGATGGTTAAGATGATGGGAAATATTATATACATCATAATCTTTTTATTAAAAAAAGAAAATTAAATTAAAATTTCAATTAGATTTAGGAAAAAAGAGTATTTAATATTAAAGAAAATTTAATAATATATGACATACCTAAAAGTTTTTAATTTTAATAAAATAAAATTTTGTTGGACCCCCACAATTATTGTATATAATTTAAAATTTAAACAAAAAAAAATCTTTTATTGGAATCAGAATATATTTGAGAAAAATAAAGAGGATGGTGCATAAGTTATGGTTATATATATATATATATATATATATATATATATATATATAGCATAATAAATAAATACAAAAAAACACGAAGAAAATTAAGAAAAACAATAAGTATCATTTATTGCGCGTAATCATAGTAAATAGAACTCATAAAATTAGTTCAAAATGAAGATAAAACAAAGGAAAATGACAGACAAATGAAAAAGGGAAAAACGGAAAATTATTTAAAAAAAAAAGAAAAAAATATATATATACGATAGGATTCTTTAAAAAAAAAAGAAAAAGATATAATCTTTTCATCAGCCCACACGATTATATCTGCAAAAAAGAGTGCTTTCTAATATTGTATTAATATAGCCAAAGCAAGTAAATAGAACTCATAATATATATATATATATATATATATATATATATTATCTTATTGTGAATCTTGTTATTTTAATAATTTTATTTCTTATTGTTTTAAAACGTATTGTTTTTCAGTACAAGATTCCAGCAGTCTGATAAAAATGCCTGAGATATAAAGGATAAAAAACTAAAGATAATATTTATAAATAAAATAATAAGTTTAAGAAAATGTTTTAAGGACGAAGGCAGTACTAATTCCGAGAAAACGCACGTATTATATAAACGCATCGCTATATAAAATTTTTTAAGCAAATAAAATAAACTGTTTTGGGCGAATAAATCAGTTGAATAGATAATAAAATTTTGACAATAATTGAAAATCATGGTCTGAGTAAAATCGTCTTAATATTTTAGACACTGAGTAAAGAAACTCGTATCAAAAGAAATAATAATGCTTCTGCAGCATAAAAGTGTTTACTTTTAATTCATATTTTTCATATAATGAACTCTAACATTACGTCAGATTTGTTAATCTTAATCTTATAAATCAAAATCAAGGTAACATAATGCATCAAAGTTCAATCCATATTTAAGTATTTATAGTTTTGTCGCATAAATAACAATAATAATGTCAAATAAATAATAATTTGTAATAACAATAAACGATGCGAGTAAAAAAATGAATTTAAAAAGTATTAAAGAGTCTATCATCAGAATGTTAAAGAGATCAAGGCTGAGCTACAGATTTTCTTTTATTTTATTTTGTAACTGGCGTTGAGCAGCTGTTCCAATGGGATATCTGCAAGTGACGTAGTGTGGGTATCTCGATCCTGATTGGTTGTTGAATCGTGGCCTTTGTTTATGTTAGCAACTGTTCTTTCCATTCTTTTTCGAGTGAGCCATGCTCGACAAGTATCAATTCTTGTAAGTGACACATTGTAAATTCTTTCACAAAGATTCCTTTTGAAAGATTTCAATTCTTTCACTATATATTTACGCAGAGTTTTAAGACAACGACAGGCACGAAGCCATGTGAAACATAAACAAACTAGTTATGCATCGAAGTTGCCAGGTACACAATAAAAAATATATCACGGTTACAATAAAATACATAAACAGACAATAAGTATAAATTAAGTAAAAGATGTGGATAGGAGAGAATTTTATATATGAAAAAAGTACTCGTCCAAATCAGCTGATGTACAGTCAACTTGGGAAGAAAAAAAACGGATAACAGTTTTTACTTTTAAACATTTGGTTCGATCTTCATTCTGTAGAATATTTAGATAATATCTCAAAGAAATCTTTGAAAATATGCATAACAGTTAACTGAAACCGTGGCGGAATATGTTTATTTTGACCGAAAACATGCACTTTTTCTGAAGAAACATACATTTTTTCCTTAAATTCTTTTTTTTAAAATTCAATATATGAAGAGGGAGGGCAAAGTTTTAAAAAGCTACCTTTTGTAGTTTAACCACTATAACGATGCCAGAATTTTATTTATCAAATGTAATCGCAAATCTTTCGCATTTTTCTTCATATCTTTTGAATGATTCGTTAAATGGAAACAATCTTTTTACAGAAAGTTATGAGCTATCGGCTAAAAGACAAATGTGTATCATAATGAGAAATTTAGATAAAATAAATAATTTTTACTTATTAATTTGTTAATGAGGATAAAAGTTTAGAGATTTGATTTCGATTTTTGACGGTACAATTTTTTATTTTACGAATTTTCAGATTTTTATAAATTTTCCAATCCAAATTTTCTCGTCATTTGAATGATGAAAAAGTGCTTAATTTCATTTGAAAAAAAAACCTCCGATGAATCGTTATGATATGGTTGTGATTATATCACCCAATTAGAGTTTTTAAACTTATCGTCATTCGAATTAGACTATAAATGAAAGAGTCAGTCCCTTCATCAAGCATCCTATGCAAATTTGGGTGTGGAGTTCCTAGCGTAAAATAGAAGCTGGTAGACAGTCATCGATAATTTATTTCGCATTCCATTATCTGTAAATTATGCATTTTAATTTTAAAATATTTTCTCGACAGTCTGTATTGCTTATCCAAGGTGGTCAATTTCAGTGCTTTTCGGGAAAATTTATTCTAGGGGTAGGAAGACTTATGTTTTAATATATTATTAATACTTTTGTAAATTTGATTTAAAGTTATTTTCCATATCACTTCATCTAAATGATTCCAAAGCTCATATAAAACGCCTTTTTTACTTTTTAGCAAATATTTTGAGTGATGGATACATTAACACTCAACCTCACAGTGATTTCAGTAATTTTGCTTACATAACAGTCTGACAGCGAGTACCAAAGTAAAGTACAAAATAATTTGAAATTAAATTTATAAAAGAAAGAATAATACGCTAAAGCATAAACTTAGCCACGACTAGAAGAATTTTTTCCAAAAAGCTTAGAAAGTTGGCAGGACAGCTTTTCCTTCCAACCTCTTGTTCTGGGGCTTATGAAATGTTTTCACTGTTACCGAAAAATTTCGGAGTGCTTTATATAATTTTTTACTTTCTAATTTACTTTTTATTTTAATATAGCTGGCAGCTCTGCTTATCTAGTAAACTGATTAATTAAAACAAATTTTTCTTTGCAATAGTGCTACTACTTTTGAATATTACAGGAATCCATTTTCCGAACCTAGATCTGTGAAAACCAGGGATGCCTACAGTGGCGCTTTCGGCAAAACTCGTAATAAGTTAGCAGCAAATTAAATAGAAAACTTGTAGAAGAAGAAGAATTATGCTACTACTAAATATGATACTACTTTTTAATATTACTGGAATATACTATCTACCCCCCAAATATTAAAAAATTTCTACTCGAAATATTTAAAAAAATAATATCGCCCAAAACTATATCTTTTTTGAAAAAGAATGTTTTCAGTCAAATTTATTATATCTTCAATTCACATCCTTCGTATTAACATAACTAAAAATACATACATATGGCAAGTAATTTGGATGAACAGAAATTGGAATTTTTAATTTTTTAAAAGAGGAGGGAATCGGAAAATCTTATTTTGGTGAAATATAAGTTATTAATCATGCGGTTTTAAGTTATTGTTTTTCCTCCCTGTTAGTTTTGTCTTTTGAAACTGAAGTTTTATAAAATATTACTTATGATGCATTTGGAAGACTTTCATTGCATTAGAAATAAGTAAAAAAATTATTTTAATAAAAATATACACATTCTCAAAAATGCATTTTTTTCCTGAATGGGGGATTAGAACATTTTGGAGCGGGGGATAAACACTCCATCTGACGTTGGATCGATTAAAACAACTTAGAAAAAAAAAAGAATTTTTGAATCAGTTTATTGGAATAGTTGAGTTCCTTACCCATTAGATTGTGCTGAGATGCAGGGCTGAAAGCCTATTTATACCCAGACAGACACGAGCAGATGCTGGTACAAAAGACATTTCTTTCTAGCATTTGCTTCAAATTTTTTTTAAATGATTACGCACCGCGTAGACGAAATATGAGACTTAAATTAATGTCTATGACGCATCGAAAAATTATCAAATTAAAACGCACCATCAGAATCCTTATCAAAATTTATTATACTAAAAATTATAATTCAGAATTGCATAATGTTTTTAAAAAATAATTGCAAACGATATTTAAGCTACGACATCAGACTCAAAAACGTACTTTCTCTGAACAAACATAACCGCTTTTTCAACGGATTTGGTATTCTAATTTCTAATTCCCAAAATATAGAATCTGGGAAGTATCATCCCAATAGTTTGGTCAGGAAAGCGCTCCAAAGTTTTGTCCACTTAATGTAAATTTTACTATTTCATTATATCTCAAGCACTTTTTAATCGAATTGAAAATTTTTTGCGCACAATTATAAAATTCGTTTTCCAAAAATAATTCCATGCAGATCCAAAAGGACTCGTTTAAAAAATTGGATCGTTTGTCTCAAACAAGTCTTTAAATGTTAAGAAAGCATTTGAAAGAATCGATTCATTTAGTTTAAATGATTCGAAAGGTGATTCGATTAAATGATGTGAAACAATCGATTCATTTAGGCAGACAGTTCATTGAGTCATTCGGTTTTCTTTCATCCAATCAGAAGTTTGTATTTACACTTCAATTTATAATCCGATCAGAACAAGGGTTTCATTTTCTGTAGCTATCGCTTCCTTCTCATTGAATTATCTATACCAAGGAACTCTGCCTTGTTTTGTGTTTACTGAAATTTATGACTTATTTACAAAAGTTTGTGGGAAAAAGATGCATTTTTAAATACAAAAATGCTGAAAATAATATCTGAGCCTTATAGCTTTAGTTTCATTTTATTTGAAAGGTAGAACCGAAACTAAAGATGGCTGTTCAGTTGTCGTTGCCAACATTTAGGTAGCTGTTTATCAATGAAGTTTAATATCTAGAATGAAAAAGGTGTGTGATATGCAAATTTTATCACCCACCTTTCGATCAATCGATTCGGGATCGATCAATCCGTACGTATTGCATTTCCCTTCATTCTTCATGTATGTCCGTTTTATTTTGCAGAACTGAAATACGTACACCTCTGGAGACCGGTGGAGCGTTGACATTCCCATTCGATGTAATATTCAGCTGCGTTGAGATTCGTGTATGCAGCAACTTGTATACGCATATGCAATAGTGCGGAAAATTTAAGTACTAACTCTGAATAAGCTTATATAATGAAGAATACTTTTAATAGCCAAACAAAAAAAAATCGATTATTTTTTTTTTTAAAACGAACTTTATGAATCAATTCTAAAAATAATTGATTAAAATATCGATTCTTTCGTTTTTCGCACAACACTTTATTTGAATAAGCAATCAGTATGACAATCCTGCTACGAAATTTTTCATAAGGTAGGGACTAAAATGTAAAAACTTATTTCATTTTTAATTATTTATTTGCTTAATCGTTACTACCACTATGAATTATAATTCAAATTATTCATATTTAAAACAATATCACATATGCCATAATCTTCTCGTCGTCATCATCATCACCAACAACAATACAACTCATCTAAAACTCCATTCTACAGCAGAGGGGATAAAAGCGTGAAGCAGAGATCCCCAACCAACCACTTGCCATTATTATCAATAGCAAACTAAAAATATATTAACGAATTTTAATCTCGTTTAATAAAGTTTTGAATATTTAAAGTCACCACTACTAACTATGTAAAGGCACTCTCCCTATTTCTACAAATTAAAAGTCTGGCTTGTAAACGGTTGGAACTTTTGTTTGATAGTTAAGAATAAATTGGCTAGCGATGTTTAATTTCTTTTAGGACACTTCGATCACTGATAGAATGGCTAACTAAAATTTGCAGACCTTTGGTTAAATTTGCTATATTTTTAAAAGGTTTAATTTAAATTAAGCAGAGATGAGATGCCAACTTGCTCCGGACAGCAAATATATATTTTAAAGTGGTCAATTGTGATTCTTGGTTTAATAAATTCAATTTAGTAGATTTTTATCCACCACTATTTCTAAATAATTTGTAGGCTTATATGATTCACCACTTTACCCTTATTGCTCCAACATCTTCGATAGAAAAGTAGATAGCCCTTCGGGCTAGGAACTTTGTACAACTAGATTATATCAGTACTTATGCGTACCTGCTAACTTTTAATGCTTTCAAGGATAAAATTTAAATTATAATTGTAGGCGAAAACATGCGCTGTATTTCGAACAAGCTTATGCGGATTACTTCACCAATATTACATATTAATATATATGCTTAATTTTTTAAAAAATAGTGGTGCATCAAAAATCTATATATATATTTCTCTTACACGGCACCAAAAAAAAGCCTCATTACAACTTCCCGAATGGCAACATTAGAAAATCGACCAATGATTGCATCTAAAAATGTCACATGCCAAATCTAGCTGAGGTGGCTCAACATATAGCGCTTTTAAAAACGGAAAAAATAACCAGAGTGAGCATTATCAGGTTGTTCAATTCAGCTGCGGCAAAAAAAACTTAAAAAATAAAAATGCTGTTGCCAGCCATAGAATTTTTTGAAAGTTATTTAGCAACATAAATCAAAATTATGATACCTGAGCGCTTGACGTAACAAATCCTTCAATTCTATAAGTGTTGCATCGCCAAATGCCCAAATTAACAATTGCAATTTAAAATTAATATTGAAATGTACAGGTTTAGAATTTTCTACAATGAAAAGTTTTCGGAACTTCAGTATTCATAAAAGTATACAAAAGCTAGACGTTAAGAACGTATCCAATGAGCGAGCATTGGATTGCGAAGCAATCCGAAATGAACTGCGAAAGCAGTTCCGGGGGTTGGTGAGCGCTAGCGAGCAGGGGGCGAAGCCTCCTAGTATTATATATTAAGTTTATAAATGCAAGGAATATATAGAAAGCCTTCATTTTACTACCACTTTAAATATAGAAATAAAAGTTTACGCCAACTGCGTAAAATTTGGCAGGTATGCTTATGCTATACCTATTAAAAAGCAAGAAAAAATAGCCAAATATTTGCTAAATTCACTTTGTAGTTATTTACTGTTTATTAAAATTATTTTGGTGTGTTTGATAAATTGGCAAAGTATATAAGCTTTTGAATTATTTAGAAGTAGTGGTACGTTATAACCCTATAAATCGAATTTACTAAACTAAGAATATTATTTATCCTCTGCCTGGAGCAAGAGTGCATCTGTGAATTATAAGAATCAGTGTTTAGTTTGTGTTACCTTATTATCTATTTATTTAAATTACTTGTGTTTATTGGTAGACAAAATTCTTGGATAGTCGTACGCAATATGGATAGTCGTTGGTGTCTCAGGGTTATTTGATTAAGTCCACCTCTATTAGACATTTCTCCACCCGTAAACGAGATTTAAAGCGTTTCAAACGTGAGTGTGTCCTATGATGGTATATCAAGAATTATAGCAGAGTTGGTTATAAACTTTAGTGTCTAATTTCGTGAGAGGGAGAACTTTTAGTTCATTTTTAAGAGAGAGTATAACGCTGAATCGATTAATTACGAGCGGTTAAGACGGTAATACGAACACCAGATCACTTGGGGTAAATAGGAAAGAATAATAATCGGGATAATGAAGCAAGAATGATTCACAAATATATTAATAATTCTTTTAAAACTTAAATTAAGGTTATTTAATTTATTTCGCTTACTTCATTTTACAACTTAAATTCGTTTTAATAATAAAATAAAATAAACAAAACATTTAGTGATCACATCTTGAATATCGTTATTTTATTTTTACTTTTAATTTTAAATAAATACATTTTGACATGTTTTGCTTTTTTTTAAAATTGAAGGCCAAAGTCACAATCGAGTAATTTTCTACGCAAACAATTTTTTTTTAAAGCATGACATTCTTTTTGATTAGGATCCCTTCACCACTAATTTTGTATTACAAATAAAAAATAGTTGAAGAAATCAAGATGAAAGACCTACGTGTTTCCTTTCTCCAACTTTTACATTCATAACTTTTTCATTTATCTTATGAATTCGCTAAAAAATATGAATCATAGGCTTCTCATAAAACAAAAAGTGACTAATAACATGATTGTTTTGCACTAATAATATACTTTTTTCTTAAAGTTGAAGCATTGTTAATTTATTTGATAATAAAAGATAAATTATGTAAGACATTGGTATAGGAAAATTTTCGGTGCCTTTTTAAAACGTGTTAAGAAACAATCTAATTGCATACATATGTTTTGGGTTTTAAAAGGAGAAAATGAGCTTCTTGCATTAATGAATACTTGCATTATGATGCAAACATTTATCAGTTATCCGGACACTATCATCCACTTAATAAAATATTAATTTTATTATATGTAGTTGTGGTCAAAAGCATTTAAATTAGTTTTTTAAATGCAAGAAATAATTAACAGAAACTTAAATGTTCCTACCACTTTAAATATAAAAATCAAATTTTACGTAAAATTCACATAAGTTGGCTGTAATCGAAACGGGTTAAAAAATAAGCTAAAATATTTGGTTATGGGCTAATACGGAAAATATATATACCTGCCAACTTTAATGATTTTAAAAGTAGTTTAAAACTAGCGACAGTAATGTGAAATTTGTTAATTGAAACAGAGATGCCAACTTAATCACTTTGTAAAAAATATTTTCTAGTTCTTACTAAATATAAGTTATTTTTGTTTAGTATTTTCAATTTAGTAATTTTTTCCGCCACTACCTATCAAAAATTCAAAGAATTAAATAGAATGCAACTTTATTTCAAGTGACTCTTTGAAGACTGTGCGTAATTATCCTTTTTCTGGAAATTTTATTTCTTTAATTCGCTAGCTGTTTATTAAAACGTTTACAGAAAGCGGAGCAGTTGGCACCTCTGCAGACATTGTTAAGCAGACTTTATATTTAACCAACGAGGTGTAATAGACCTTCATTAAGTACGTTTAAATTATTTACACGAAGATAAGCTTTAACTGAACTTATTGAAACTAAACGTTCAGGGCTGACAGACCAAATATATCAAGACGGAAAAGAGTAAAAACTGGTAGCAAATAAATTTTAATTTTAACTTTTTTTTGGGGAATAATAAAATATCCACATCCTTTTACCAATTTTCTTTAATGAATACAATATATATATATATATATTAAATTGTTTCTACCCAAACAAAAATTAATATCGATGAATTGCCTATTATTAAAAATGCTCCGGACAGTAAATAATTATTTTTGAGTTGTAGTTAATTAACGTGTTCAATTTATTAGGTTTTTATCCACTGCTATTTCTAAATAATTCAAAGGCTTATATAATTCGCCACTGTTACATTAAGTCATGCGACACCGTATGAAAAGTAAATAAAATTAATCAAATATTTGCAAATTTTAGTATGTAGTTGTTTACCGTTTTTTAACTTATTATGGCGCGTCCGGAGCAGTTGGTATCTCTCCGGCAAATTATCTATAATTGAAATAGATCTACTACCAGTTTTTTCTCTCTTCCATCTCGCTTTCAGGCCTGATCGAAATTGTCTACTAGATAAACTGTACAAATAATATCTTCTAGAAGAGTTCGTAAATATGAATAGAGTTATTTTACTTATGAAAGAAAAGGCAAGAACTTACTTCCTGGATTTTGGTGTGAAACATTGGAAAGTGTATCATGTCCTGCCGGGATATTTGAAACAGATTTGGTGGCTTCATTATGGATGCTTATAGTGGAAATCTGTTGCTTGACATCCGGTGGCATATGGCATTTCCACGATCGTGACCATGGTGATGTTATGGGAATGATGACTGTCGTGTCACGAGCCATTTGAACGTTAATATAATAAAGCACTAATTTAAAATTATCTCAGAGAAAATACCCTCAGGAGTTGAACAGTCTTTGAAATTGAAAACACCAAACGTTATTTTGAAATTGATATGAGTGCATACTGTTAGAGAAAATAATATCGAACAGCAGAGTCAAAGACAAACTTTCTTTTTCCAATTGAGTTGATGTTTTTGTTTTCTTTAAACAACGTTTTATGCACTCGAGCAAAAATAACGATCAGTTTGTTTACGGGGAACTCAAAAATCACAATTTCCAATCACCCGATTCGAAATTAATGACAAACACATCAATACAAATATTTAACGTATTAGTAAAAATATTTCTCTAAGGATGGTTATTATATCATAATGCCAGTTGATACACCTGGAACAGTTCTTACTTAAATGTCATTAAGATAGAAATAATTTTTCGATTTAATAAATAATAAAAATGTCGTAAAGTATGTGACGCAAGGCTAGACCTTGAAATTAAGAATATTCTTATTTGCAAAAGTCTTTGTCCGAACACAATTTACATAAAATGATTTTCAAATTTAATGTAATAAAAAATCAATTGTTCTGTAGTTTTATGCAGAAAAAGTTTTCCCATTTTTTTCTGTTAGGAGTGTATTTAGGGATCATAATAAAATTAAAATTTGCTGTTCGTTAAGGTTACACAGAACCTTTAAAGGTAAAAATTTAGAAATTTTCTTAATTTAAATTAATATGATTTCTTAGTAAATTTTATAACAGTTTTGCTTGATTTTGAAATCCATGAAAGTGTAGATGATTTTTTTTTGGAGAGATTCTTCAAATTTGAGAAAAAATGTGTAACTATCATACTAAAATCATCCCTTGTGTCCCAAACCTTAATAGAAATTATTAAATTTTTATCTGCAAGCGTATAATAGGAATACAAATTGGCAGAAAGACCAGTTTTTGATCAACTTCAAAATTATTTAAGAAAAAAAAAAACAAACAAAAAAAATCCACTTCTTCTCAAAAGTGTGCTTTTATCGATTCATTCATCAGCGGCGACAAAAT
Organism: Parasteatoda lunata; assembly: GCA_949128135.1. Lineage (NCBI taxonomy): Eukaryota > Metazoa > Arthropoda > Arachnida > Araneae > Theridiidae > Parasteatoda > Parasteatoda lunata. The sequence continues at coordinate 13,686,058 of OX421977.1, forward strand.
GTTTTGTAACTGTCACGACATCAAAATAATCTTCAGCTATTTTTTAAATCATTATAAAAAGCTTGTGTGAAACTTTTAAGAAAATTAATAAAAAATTAAGATGCATTGAGCACAGTAAAAAAGAAAATAAAAAAGTATTTTATAAGGATAAAAATCTAAATTTTGTGTAAATTAAACAAAATTTGCAAGATTGCTGTATCACCTTTAAAAATATTTTAATTGATAAAAATGTTAATTCCAAGTTGCGAACATAAGTTGTCTTTTACGCTTGAGACAAAAATAATTTCCTGATAATCTGATGATATTTATATATATTTTAAATATTAAAATAATTTATTCATAAAAAATTATTATTAAAATAATTTAATTATATAATAATAACTTATTATTAAATTAATTTATAAATAAAATAATTTAATTAAAACTGTTAAAAAATTTATTATTTAATATATATTATGATATGTTCCTGAACAATATATTTTTTCACAGTAAGAAAATATTTTTAATTAACATATTTTTTGAGAGTAACAATATACTTTATATCTGTTCGATTACAATTAATCTATAAAAAAGAGTTTTCTAAAATGAATATTTTTTAATCTTTCACGTAATTTAATTTATAATTAGTAACATAAAACTTATTCTAAACATATAAATCAATGCTTTAGACTTATTTACCTTTGATGAAGTTTATGTGAAATGCCGAAATAGGATGTTTAAGACATAATTTATCCGTAGCAACGATTATAAAAATGTTCTCGGAAATTATTTTTCAAGTAATTCTAACAAAATTGTTTTTCTTTTAAATTTTCGCGAAGCTTTAACGAATTTCGCAAACGGGTAGAAAATAACAGTTATTATGTAGTAACGGGTTCGAGTAACTAGCTGGAGACAATGCGGAAAAACGACAAAGAGAAAAATAACATTTATTCATTAGTCAGAGTTGAAACTCATTCGGAAAAAAAAAAAAAAAAAATCCGATAGTAAGTATATATTTTTTTCCCGGGAAATTAATTATGCGTGACTCCAACTTTTTATTTTTGCTTTTTACGTGCGTCTGAAATTCATTTCAAGTAAAAGGTATAAATGGAATATTCATGTTTGCCGTATCTTATTTTTTTGGAATTGATTACACTGGGAAAGATTTCTATTTTGTTGTATGAACATAACTGCCAACTAATACGCATTTTGCCTAAAAACTTTATTTTATTTTTCCCCTTCATCTTTAGCTTGATCTTTGTAGTGCTTCGATGAGGTTGTGGAATGCAAATTGAAGTATTCATGAGGATCATTGAGGTTCTGACTGTGTAGTTATATGCAGTAGGATGATAAGACTATATTGTAAAAGTATGAATTTTAGCTGAGCTGATATGATGAAAATGAGGTTATGTTTATGCTATTGATGCATCACTGCACTAGTATTGTTCTCTTGTCTTCAGTTAAATTTTCATATAGGAAATATTTCATTGAAATTAGCTGTAGAGCAAGAGGTGGCTTTTTTGTAAAATTTGATATTTAATTTAGCTATATTTTTGTCTATTGCATCTGTTTTGAGGTCATGGTGTATTCCATCATTTCTTACGAACCATCTGGCTTTTGTTATCCTTCTTAATATTTTATTCTGACAGACTATTAATTTATTTAGCTGAGTTTGTGTTATATTTGTGAAGACTGGTGAAGCAGATGGGGCAGTTCATGGATAAATAGAGCAATCTTTTAAGCTTTAGTGACATGTCGGATTGTTAGGCGGGCTATTCGAAGTAGTATTACATATATATATATATATATATATATATATATATATATATATATATATATATATATAAATGCTGATTCATCTCTCGATTGTGTGTATAAGCTTTTACATAATACAAAATATACCATTACTCATAAATGTAATTCAATATTTGTTTCTCTACCACTAAGAAATAAAATATCTTTTGTATAAAATTTTTTATTTTATTTTATGACCGCCGTTGAACAGCCGACCCAATTTTTGGTTTTACGACTACCAATGTTCAACGCCGTAGACTTATTTTGAACCAATCCAGAAGACAAGGAAACTCCTGGATCAGTTCCCCCAGAGGTATTGATTTGCTATGGGAACATGGAGGACTTTGAGACTCGACAGATTTAACGTGCATCAGTCACCATTTACTACACGGGGAGTCTTCGACCGGCGGAGACCGAACCCACGAACTCTTGGACATAGGCCCGGCACCCCACCGACCAGGCTATCCCGGCCTAGTAGCGACAATTTTTTACATTGATTGACTAGCAGCGTAACATAACAGACTCAAAGGATGGACATCGACAATAACAGTACAATATAAAATAGCTAGTCACGTCACAGGTATTTATTTATTTTTTATTTTTACATTTAACATAAATGGCCATCTAGGGTATCTGAAAAGCTCCGGACTCACTGCCTGCCCCCAGGGACTGGGAGCAGCGTCAGTGGTGAGGCGTGTGTGGTGATCAGCCACGTTGGCTGCCATTGTGAGCCAGTCCGTGGTTGATTGTGGGGTATGTATGATTTGTTTATGTTGTGTTGGTTATGTGGGGTATGTATGTTTTGTTTACGTATGTCTTGTTTATGTTTTTTTTAGCCTCACGGTCGGTCAACAGCTTGTGTTGACTGACTGCCTGCCAAATGTTTGTTGGTCAGGGGTGGGGCCAGAGTGTGTTTTATGCTGCTGCAATGGTTTGCCTGGAGCCCTGACTCCTCATGATTGTATTTGCTGCCAGTATTTTTACGAAGTTATTGTTAGGTTTATGACATATTGTTTGTGATGTTCCTGGTTATGGCAAGAATATTTATTAGTTTTTGCATAATATGCTTGTTTTTGAAACTGTCTGCAAATATCGTTCTGCCTTGTTCATTGGGTTTTTTGAGGTGGTATGATTCAGTTAGTGGGCAGTCATGTAGGTAGTGACCTGTGTCATCGCATGGGCATGTGTCTGTGTTTATTAGCTGCATCCTGTGTAAGAATGAGGGGAAGAAGCCATGCCCTGTAAGGAATTGTATTGCTGCTGGATGGCCTATAAGTCGGTCTGTGTCTACTTTAGGTGATATGATTTTGTTGTATAGCCTTTTTCATTTTCGTCCCAGTATGCTTGCCAAAGTTTTTGTGTGATGGTTTTAAGTTTATTTCTTAGGCTCGGTGGTGGAAGCAGAACACCGCTGGGAATCCTGTGACCTGCTGCTGCGTCTTTAGCCGCTAAATCCGCTGCTTCATTACCTATGTTACCTGTGTGCGCTGCCATCCAGTGTATTTGTGTGTTGCATTTGCTGACTAGGTGTTCTAGTTGTCTTTGTGTTGTTGCCACGTGTGGGTCTTTTTGTTTCGTTTTTCTAATAGCGTGTATACTAGCCAGACTGTCTGTGAAAATTATTGCATCTTTGCAGCTGTGTGTCTCTAACCATTTAATGGCTTCTTCGATGGCTAAAACCTCTGTTTGAAACACTGTGTTTTCTTGTTTTAGCGTAAATTTGTATGTATCTGTATGTTGGTTGTTGTGGTAAACACAGAATGCAGCTCCCATGCCATTGTCTGTTTTGGAGCCATCGGTGTAGATTTGTACCGTCGTTGTTTTGCTAGTGTAGTACTTGTTGGTAGGTTAGTGTATTTATGGCTAGTCTTATGGGCCTGGTGGACCATATGTGTTTTTATCTTTTGTTATTATTCACCCGCTTTTATGTTGTATTGTGTGTTTTCTTGATTGAATCTTAGTGTGTTAGCTAGTAGTGCTTCTTTTTGGATTTGCAGGTGCAATGGCGGTAAACCTGCCAGAACATTCAAACCTGATGTGGGTGCTGTTTTGAATGATCTTGTTATTTTGACTAGTAGGGGCCGCTGCACCTTGTGCAGCTCTTTGATTGCGGTTTTATTTAGTTCTGTACCCCATGCTGCTGCAGCGTACGTGAAGGCCTTTTCTGCCACAGTCTTTTACCAATGCTTGAGCATTTTAGTATTAATGCCCCTGGTCCTTGGGGCTAGTTTTATGAGATTGTTGTGTAGTGTTGTGGCTGTTGTTCATAGTAATTTAATGTGTTCTAGGTAGTTTAGATGATGATCCAATACTATACCTAGGTATTTGATGTGATTTACTGATTTTATTGTGTTACCGTCTATTTTGATTATTGGCTGTCTCTGCTTGAAAGGATTATTAAAAGTGATGTAGTTACACTTGTTAATTGACAGTTTTAGGCTTTGTGCCTTACAAAAGTTGCTGAATTGTGTCATTGCCTCATTAGCATTTGATTCTAGGTCTTTCCTTGTTTTTCCTGAGACAATGAAGCTGTAGTCATCTTCAAAGGCTTGTGTTTTAACATGGTCGTGTTTGAACTGTTGTAAAAAGATATCCGCAATGATAAGCCATAGTAGGGGTCCTAGGCAGGAGCCCTGCGGACAGCCTTTGTAGATATCGATTTTAGTTATATCAGTACCACCATTGAACTCAACTGACCTGTGGGAAAGGTAACTGTTGATTATGTTTGTGAGCTGAATTGGACAGTTTATAGTATTTAATCTGTGTATTATGTGTGTCCACAACATGGAGTCAAAGGCGCCCTTGATGTCGACCGATATTAGGGATTTATAGTATTGCCGTTTAAAATTTTTATTCTTTTTGGCTGTTTTGGCCTCGCTAATTACAGTTTTTGTAAAAAAAATTAAAAGTAGGCAAGCTTACATGAGAATTTCTAAATGGTTTATATTCTTTCGTACCGCTGATTTCTAATTTGAAATCGGTTTCTCTCGCTTAGTGAATTTTTTCTTAATGACACTTTCAGGTATATATTTTTGTCGAAATGTGTGAGTTAAAAAGTTGTATATGTATATATAGATGTTGCTCTAAACTTGTAGGGGAGTTAGGGCAGATCATGAGGATTGAAACCACATAGGAAACCATTCCCGAAAATATCGTCATAGGCAGCTAGGGGCTCTTCACTATTCTTAACTGCTCCTTTGTGTGCCTCTGAACAGATCCCAATAGAGAAGCGTGCGACTACATTTCCGGGCAAGAGTTCCTATGCTATTTTAATCCCGATGACTTATGCTAATTTCCCTAGAAGTTTGTTGAAATATTAACGCAACGTTTTTGTTGCCGCCTGGCATTAAACCAGTCTCCCAGTGGTCAGCCAAACATAAAGTTAACTCCAACTGGCAGTTAACTCTTTAACCAAAAAATAAGTAAAAATGTACTTTATATATTAAATATAAATAATTATAAAGTAAATTTTAGTATAATTTTATTTTAGACAGATTTCAGTTCATGTATTTAAGTTACTAAATTACAGTGATAGTCTGGAATGTTTTAGGAAAATTCCACCATTAACGAGCACCATTGCGGGCAGGCACCATTAACGAGACAATCATCCTCAGAAAACTTAATAACTGGTAGCAAAATTTTCTGTTTAAGAATCTTTGCGGAGGGATTTTTTGTTCTCCGAGTATTAAATTGGAAAAGTAAATCTACCAGTTTTCAAATATCTGTATATACATTTTAATACAGCATTTTTTAGTTTAATGAGGACGTTTAGGTGCCATAATAAATATTTTAAAGTTTCACTGGAAGGCTTGTTAACACGTTGAGCACCGCGTCAGCCATCGGTGGCTGACAATGGACTTTCCATTTAGGCCGCGTCAACCACCGGTGGCTGACACTGAAATTACATTTAGGCTGCGTCTGCCACCGCTTGCTGATACTGACCTTTCACATAGGCCGCGAAAAACAGCTGGCTGAAAGCGTATAACATGATATAGAACTATAAAATTTACACTCTTTTATGGAATTGCAGAAAATTTATTCAAAATTTACTTAATTATTGCGATTCTTGGTTTAATAAATTCAATTTAGTAGATTTTTATCCACCACTATTTTAAGCAATTCGTAGGCATATATAATTCACCACTTTTTTTCAGATACGTCATGCTAACTTCAACAAAATATTTTAATTTGAAAACTTTAAAAAAGACAAAAACCTTAGACCTATAGCTGCACACTTCACCTCTGACGCCTCATACCAAAACTACCAACATAAATAAAAATTTCCAACTCTTATATCAATAGTTCAAAACATCAATAGATTACAATCTCAACAGCCTCAACTACAATACCAGCCCTGAAATCCGAACCTGATACCTCATGTTGACAATAAATTCACAGCCATCTTTACTACAGCAAGTTGCTTAGATTTATTTTCACTTTTATTTTCAGTTAAACAAGCAAGGTGCTTGCTCTACAATATCAGTCACCCCATAGAATCTGTATACAAACTGTTTATATATTTATTTAATTTTTCTGTAATTTCATGATGAATGGGATATGGGTCTTCTGCGAGGCCCAGGTGCCCAGCTTTTGTTAAATAAAGTAAGATACGTCATGCTAAACCTTTATAAACTAGCAAAATCTGTCTATATTTGCAAATTTTGTTTGTAGTTATTTACCGTGTGGCCAGACGAGCAAGCCATGTAAAATTAGCGTGCCATTCAACGTGGTAAGAGTTCAATCAGGCTTGCCACAGGTGTAACCATACGCGTCAACTTGTACGGTCGCTGAAACAGATTTTACAAAGTGGTAGTAAAACATCAATTTCAGTTTGAAATATTTTTTATAAATTAAACTATTTAAGAGCTAAATAAGCACACAAATTGATCAATATGTGCATATTTTTTAATTATTGATCGGTCGTGGTAGGTTGAAATTTTTTTTTGAAACATTATATTTATTAAAGATTTAATACGTCAAAACGCTATAATGTAGCTAACAAAAAGAATTTTTTTTCTCAACAACCGTACAAGTTGGCAGCTATAGGTGTAACTGTAAAAATTTACAAATTAAAATTAGCAAAATTTTCTAGCCTATTTGATTCAGTTTATTATTGAAAATGATCGGAAAGAATTTTTTCGCTTTAAATATGAACAATGTTCAATTTAGCCCTGGTGGTAGTTTCGATTGAATAATTAAATAGATTAAATCAATAAAATAAATTATAAATAAAAAAAATAAATTAAGTGTCTACCACTCTTACATTTTCAGTAGCCCGTGATCGCACTGCTGAATCAATAGCAGTTAAAAAGTGGAACCAAAAGAAAAATAAAAAGCACTGTGCGTCACATTAATGAGCAAATAATTGCCGAAAAAACTCGCTGTTATGAGGTGATGCTGTAAAGTTGTTTGTAATAAAAGTTTTAGCTCAAATCATTTGAAGAATATCTTAAAATTCAATAAAAAAATCGTACTGCAATATAGATCTGTTCTTCAGTAAAGCAATTTTTGAATTAATAAATTTAAAAATAGACGCTTTTTGAAAAGTTTCTCTTACGTCAGGCGTTGAACTGCTAATTCATCATATATCAACGCCTAATTTATCGTATATTTATTTCGTTAGTTACGATACATTAAGAAATATAAAAAAAAAGATTTATGTGCAATATGATATAAAATGGAACACTTGATCGGAAGATGTTTCCGTTCTAACATAAAAAGGATCGAAACGTGTCTCACGTGTTCTGAGCTCAAGTGCAAAATGCTTTCTCTCTTGAGCAAATATTTGTCCGTGGTAATTATCTGAAATGCCAGGAGACATCGGCAGTAACAATAACATGTTTTTAGAACCACACCTCTAACTGTTACTTTTCCTGATAATATTTTTATGTTATGTGTTGTTTAAACATAAATAGTTCAAATATTTGAACTCGAATATCTTTGACCTAGAGTTAGAGGTCGCAGAAATAATATCTTAAAGCATAAAAACTAACTGTTAATATATTTTTTTTCAAATAAAAAAACAACATGCTTTTTTATTAAAATAGCTTTTGCTAGTCTATCAATAATATATTAAAACAAGCTGATAGATTATTGTATGGCAACGTATCAGACTATTTTATATAGACTAGTATTAGACAAGGTATTAGACCAGTATTGATAGACTAGCATTAGACTAGATAACAGATGAGTAATGATAGAGAAGTTTTAGACAAGGTATCAGGTATGTATAATTACGCTCTTAGGTGAGGTATCAGACTAGCATTGATACACTGGAAATAGATAAACAGAGATGCTAGCTTGCTCCCGACAGCGGATAAATAATTTCGAGTTGTAATCTTTTAATGCATGATTCCTTGCTGAGTGAATTCAATTTATAGTGCTTTTACTTACGACCACTTTTAAATTATTCAAAGCCTTGTGTGATACGCCACTTTGTTACGCCGAGATAAAAAGTCTTTCAAAAAGTTAGCATAATTTACCGAAAATCTACAAGGTTTAGGTAATAGTTCTCTACTGTTTTTAAATTAATTTGTCGAATCCGCTGCAGTTGATATCTATGGTAATGATCGACATGTTTTAGACAAGTAGAAGGTATGTTTAAATAAACTATTAGACAAGACAAGTCTTAGACAAGGTATCAGGTGTGCAGAGATGCCAACTGCTCCGGACACGCCAAAATAATTATAAAAAAAAAAAACGGTAAATAACTACGAAGTAAATTTTGCAAATTTTTTAAAAGGTAAAGCATAACATAAGTACTATAAAGTGGTGAAATATATAAACCTACGAATTATTTAGAAATAGTGGTGGATAAACATCTATTATATTGAATTTATTAAACCAAGAATCACAATTGATAAACTACCACTTTAAAATATATATTTGCTGTCCGGAGCAAGTTGGCATCTCTCGGTGTGTATGGACACACTATTAGACAAAGTGTCAGACTAGCATTGATACACTATTAGACTAGGTGTCAAACAAGCATTGATACACTAGTTACATGCAAGGTATCAGACTGATATTGATAGACTGGCATCAGAACAAGATGTCTGAATTATTTTCTCCGTGTAGTATTAGACAAGATATCAGACTGCTTATTAATAGACTAGTATTAGACAAGGTATCATACTACTATTAACCCCACTAATATTAGACAAAGTTTCATACTGGTAATTAGATAATCACGTTCAGCAAGCCAATTTCCGGATCAAAGATATAAATCATAGACTTTTCTCTACATGGCAGGAAGCAATTGAAAAGTTTAGTGAAAGAAGCGAAATTATTGGAAAAAATTAAACTTCTCACTTATCTCAAAACAAACGAACACTTATATTAGTCAAGGTTGTTTTTATTTTACTGAGTCAATAAATTTTAGAGATATGAAGAAATTAAGTAATTGCCTTTAAATATTTTAGAGAATAAAGTTGCCAGCACATTTGGCAACAAACATTCACTGCCAACTTTTGAAAGACTGTCTTTGGATAACATATTAAAACGAAAAGAGTTCGAGCCCTTGGACGTGAACAGTTCAAATCAGTGTTTGAGTTTATAGATTTTGGCAAACGGTAAATTACGAACAAGAAATAAAATCAAAGTATAATCTTTATATCACGCCAAACGAAACAAAAAATCGTATAAAATTATAATGTACTTTAATCAAATGCATTTAAATATCAATAAATAACTTTTTTTTTATTCAGATTTTCTCTGAGGCTTATTTATTTATGCAGGATCATAAAGAAGGTGTCCATGCAACAACGTGACATAATACCTTCGAAACTCGAACACGTGCTGCTGTCATTTTTTAATGTTTTTGCTCTTTTTTGTAATTTTCTATTCTATCAATATTTTGGCAGTTAATTTTTTTGTAAATGGCATTGTTTCTCTCGAGGATATGGCACATTCAACCAAAAACATAGAAATATCACGACGGGGGGGGGGGGATTGTGCCATGCGTGCAGACGTTTAACGTGACATTTCCATATTTATTCGCTAGTCATGATTCAAAAGCGATCAAGAAAGAGACTCTTATTAGAAAATCAATTTTATGAAAATTCTGGAAGAAAATTAGAATATCTGTTGTAAATTAAAAAGAACAATGGGCAACATGAAAACAGTCCTTAAGTTTAGTGTAATTACAATAGAAAATTGTTAATTATAGTTACGCGACGTGACTGCGGTTTGATAACAATTTCATTGATTTATTTTGAATTATCAAAGGTTTATGGGAACAAAGAAATAAACATAAAAAGGTTTATTAATACTAAATTTAAGACGGAAACCTTAAACATTCGGACCCATTAACCATTACTACATTTTGAAAATATAAAATGAATAGAAGACCGCATAAACATAATTTGACGCCAAGTGCTGGCGATATTCTAAAAATATTCACTAACATAATTGTTATTTCACGCTCTATTTAAATATTGTGGTGAGTTAGTATTTCCAGGTTGGTAGCTTCGCTTTTTAGATTTTTGTTCCCATGGCATCTACAAAACATCTTACATGAAATATTTTCTGGTTAAATGCAGGGAGACTTAGAAGTCCGTTAATAATTTCTGATCATAACCAGGATCACAACCATAACTACTACGCTTTTTGCAAAATATTTTATAGCATGGTAGACATTTAAAAACCAAACCTTTCAGAATTTTCGGCAATTTTGCCAACATTTTAAAAGCCTCACCACGAATGTATTGGTTTATTGATACAGTATACATTTGTAGGCTTGTGTACTAAATTAAGACCTATAAACAGGGGTGAAAGCGAGACGGAAAATAGGAAAGGCTGGTAGTGAAACCTTTTCAGTTTTAGCTAGTTTAGGGGAGGAGTTTACTTATTCTTTTTTTAAATTATTCAGCAATATGTACTTTATCTTCGAAAAGAAGCAGTTTTATATATATGCTAAAATTTTATAAGAAATCTTGATAGTTACAAATATTATATTTTTTTTCGTAAAAAATGCTGGAATGAAATGTCTTACGTACCAGGTTTTTCTCTTTTCCGTCTTGCTATATAAGGGCTTTCACCGATGCTTATAAACCCTTGTCAAGTAGAAGGACAGATAGCAGAATACAGAGAAGGACATCACAAAGAATGCATCCAGGGTTACGGAGGGATTCGAACCCGCCACCTCCACGCTTAACAGAGCGTTTGACGGGCGATACCGCTCGACCAGGGAGGCCCCGCCTCACCCCGAAAGACCACAATGTAACATATGGAATTTTAACTCATTTATATGTTGTGGTGCAAAAAATAATTTTAAATGAATATAAAATAATACATTAAAACATAGACATGGCTACCACTAGAATACATTTTTACAAAAGGCATTGAAAGTTGGCAGCCCTACATAATCTTGAAATAACCATTTTATAACCATGATATCTTTAATATCGCATACTTGTCCACTTGCATTTACGAAGTGGTAACAAAGTTTATGCTTTTATTTTTGATGTATTGTGAATTGTAATGATTTTGGCTGCCACTATAAACGATTTGAATAAATAAATGAAAGTTATATTAGGAAGCTTTTAAGTATAAGCAGTGATACCATGAACTTACTCTCGCTTTGCGGGAAATTTTTTTAAAAATTTATGTTTGAATGAATGAATCTTGATTTAATAAATTTGGTTTAAATTTGTTTTTTTTTTCGCCACTACACTTAAGTAATTTAAATGATCACATTAATTCTTTTATAGAGACTGAAGCAGTTGGCATCCTTGTTCAAAATAATAAAGCATAACCATAATTGTTACTTTGCTACCACTTTATATGTTGTGAGGAGCTGAGACTTCTGGGTGAGAATCTATGCGATTATAAACAGGGTTCCCAGGACCTTGAAAAAATAAATGAGTGGACAAGACAACAGAAATATGCTTAAATTTATCTTACATTTGTGAATTATAAAAATGTTCCCGATCTTAGTTTTTGCACCCATATATATTTCCTTTAAATTGAATATTTATTGATAGTTAAAAACGTCTAGAATCTAGACGTTCTTAGACTCTAGATATATCTCACTTTTGCAGCCACTTAAAAAAAAAAATTGAAGATGAAGAGAACCTTGATAAAGATCATTTTCACTCATGCAGAAGGGATGATATCGTGTCTCATGATCTCTACAGATAAAGATGCGCCCCAAATTACTATTTAATCTGTATCTCGACTCATCTGTAAAAAGTACGGTGATCCACCACATCGCTAGTCTGGTTAAAGTCGTATCATTTTAAGAAGTAGTAGATTTTCATTTATGTTATACTAGAGTGGGAGTAATGGGCTATTGGCGACGGTTTGGGAAACATCCCTGAAAATGATTCGAAGACACGCCATCACAATTTTGATACTGAATGGCTGCCACGCTATGGTATGTAGACGACCTGCTCGGGAAGTCGTACACTTTAAAGTAGTACACTTTAACGATGACCGATCACCTTCGGTCCTTCCAAAGTCGGGTCAAAGTGGTCATATATGCGCTCCCATTTGTGGTCATATATCGCAGCCAGTGACCTCTTTTGGGAACCGTCACTTATGGTCAGTCCACTGTACTTTTTTAAACCTGTTCTCTTGATCGTAGCAGAGAACGTTACGTAAATAACTTGCAGCACACTCTCATGTTACCTTTGAACAACTTAATACTGTAAAATTCCGTCTCCAGTGAGAGTACATTTCATGTGTTGTGAAATCGTAGCTGTTGTATGACTCAAAGTAACCAAAAAGATCATTTTTGTTTGACTTATCTGAATTTATTTACGATGAATACTGTGTTCTGAAAAGTTTCCTCAATTGTCGACATAACCAGGAGTTGCATGGATATATATATACTACGTAATTTTACATTATTATATATATACTATATTAATTAAGAACTAGGTTTTTTAAAGCCTTTAAATTTTAAATAAGCCTTTAATTTTTTACGTGTTAAAACAGTAGGCAGTGCAACTTCAAAGGTCTTGAAGGTTTTAGAAATGGTCCTTTCCCGCCATGCAAAATTTGTATTGACCAAAATTAAAGTGGAAAGTTTATTTTTTCCTTTTATAATATTATAATTTTGAAAGCATTCTTATCTAAATTTCGCAATCCCTAAGCATGATTTCAAAATTGTTGATGTTGAAGCTAGAAATAGGAAATAAACTTTCTCTCCTCAATTTGATCGATCCAAACTTTGCATGAGTAAAGAGGATATCACTTTTAGCTAGGAAAAAAAGTGGATATTCTTCTAAAAGCTTTAAACACGATCGTTTAAATTGTGCCAACAATTTTCGTCATGTCAAGTCGCAAACTATTTTATAGAATGGTAAACATATAAGAACCAAAACTTTCATAATTTTTGGTAATTTTGCTAACATTTTAAAAGCTTTACCACGATAGCACGGTACAAAGTGGAGTTGTATGTAAACTTTTAAATCATTAATATGTAGTGGTAAGGAAAATGAGTTCACAAATGAATAAAAAATAATATATTAATATATAAACTTAGGTACAACTAGAATAATTTTTTTTTAAAAAGGGTAGAAATTTGGCAGCCTTGGAAAATTTGTTTGCGTAGAGTTTGTATAGAAATGTTTCTATATTTTTGTCCACCACTTGCTAGTATAGAGAGACACATGTCTTTTTTTTTCTTTTAGCAAATATTTCTAGTGAGCTGTTTTGACATAAATTTTTTTTAGTTCCCAAATGCATGAAAACTGGTATTTTATGTACTGAACTAGTTTTAATCCGGTTTTAAATGCGAACACAACACGAGGTTTGTTCCATAATTTGATTAAAAAAAAAATCTTGTATTATTCATGTTAAGTAAATAGTATTTAAGCGTATAGCTGCGACATAGGACTCATAAATATTAGTTTTATGATAGTTCTGAACAAATAGTACTTTAATAGATCATGAGTCCATCAAATCCTGACAGATATATCAAGGTTGAGAAATTGGAACAGCTTGATTCCAGTGTAATTTTAAATGAAAATCGGAAAAAAATGTTGCTGAAAAACCTATGCATATTGGGTTTTCTTTTACATTAAAAAATCATAAGAGCCGCTGCCACCGCCGTATTGGGTGTTCCAGTTAGCGTTAAGTACTGTTTTGCTGTGTAAAATCTGTAAAATTTTGAACACTTTAAATTCTGAAAGTGTGGTGAAAAATGCACAGGGAGTACCATGGTATAAAAATATTTAATATTCCATTTTCGGTTCAGAAATTATTTACTGTTAAACTTGTTTTAGAAATGTCATGCAGGCCTCTCTGCAGCTCTCAGAAATGCAGCTACAGAGTTGAAATTTGACGTGCTGATTGGACCGTTTTTATATTTATATTCTCAACGCAAATTTTGTTATGAAATTCCAATTTATACGAAAGTTATTGTAAAATTCAGTGCATTTTTGAGATTATTAATACGGGGTTTTCACGGTCTGAATTTTTTTAAAAAGTGGTAGCAAAAGTAAGATAAATCTAGATGTTTTAAGTTACTAATAAATGTTTAAGTTAAGTTGGGTGCAAAAAGTACATAGGGGTAACTTTGTAATTCTATAATGAAAAATAAATTTAAGCATTCTTTCAGTAGTTTTGAAAAATCTTATCTACCACTTACTTATTATTTACAACCAGTATTAAGAAATGATGAAAATTTCCGTATTCGACATGGATGCTCCCTCGAACAAAAAGTGACCGTCATGTGTCTACCACCGCAATTTTTAGATTAAAGTCGGACTAAAAGTTTAAACTAATGTCTACTAAAGCTTCTACTACTTCTCTTGTTTTTACATACTAACGACTGTACTACAGTTGCCCAAGGGCACCAACACAGATAAAGGAGTTTACCGACTGCTTCGCGGGCCAGGCCTCCGCTTCTACACTCAGTTTAAGTCAGTTTTTCAATTCCCGCGTGATCTCATTTTCTTATAATTTAATTACTTATTAACCTTTTTATTAAGTTAATGAATAATAATAAGAAAAAAAACTTTGTGATGTTTCTAACCTACTAATTACCGAATTTTTGTGTTTTATTTGTTAACTGTTTTGTGTTGTCCTTTCCTTCTTCTTTTTACCTTTACTTATAATTAACTAACTTCTAATTTAACTAATCAACTAATTTTAACTCACAAGGATTCAATCAATAAATAATTAATAAAAATTATTTTTTTCATGCATCTTTGGGTAAATGAGCTTTATGAGTGGGTGCAATTTTTTTTTTGAATTGCTTAATTAGTTTTTAAAATATGACTAAAAACGCAAAAAGTGAAATTGACATTAAGAATTAAGGTACGAACTTTGAATCGCTCTCCTGACCCAACTATGGGGACCACATTTCCCAGATTGCGACTACCCCCTATATTTTGAAGATTAAGAATCCAAATATGTAAAAAAATATATGTTTATTCAGAGAAAGTACGTTTTTGTGTCCGATATCGTAACTTAATTAATAGTTAGCCCTAAACAATTAGCATATTTGAGGTCACCCCCAGAAACCATTAAGATTGGCACTTAGTATGTGAAAATACGATCATTAGAACGAAAGTTATTCAGCGTGATGTCTTTTTTTTTGAGGACTGTTCATATTTTTTTTTGATGAAACGTGATATATTTCCCGTCCAAAACGTGTTAAATATTCAAGTGATTATATGCAGTTACTGTTACTGGTAAGAAATATTCAACTGTCAATTGCAAAGATAGTATCCGCTCCTTTAACCGCAAACGTTTTAGCAAATTGGTTGAGAAGTTTAAAGTAGTAGAATAAGGAAAATTACTCCCACTTTTAAAAGTATAACTATGATAGCAATTAACTGCAATTTGAACTTCATAAGATACTTCGAATTTCTGATATGGGAAAATTACTTCCGAGGAAAAATATAAAACTAAAAATAATTAAAATTTTGTTACCACTAAAAAACATTTTTTTACAAAGCCAAGCAAGTTCTCATCTCAGCAATTGGCTGTCTGATTATAATTTTTAATGGAACGCTGCGGCTTTGTCAAATGGATATTTAGAAGATCTTTTAAAAAAATGATTCAAATATTCATATGAAACGTCACATCGATATTTCGATATTTTTTCATTCATCTAGTTTATATTAATTTTATTGAGGACAATATTTTCCTTACCTAAATGTAATTTATTAACACTCACGATGATATCATTTCGGATAATTAGCTTTATTTATATATCTCAAAGTATTATCATATTCGTAAACCATTAATAATACCCACGATATTACCGTATCCTATATTTATCGATGCCAAAAATAATTACGAATTATTACATTACCGATTACGAATATTACGAATTGTATATGTTACCGATATTACTCACAGCATTATCGTATTCGATACTTATCACCATCGATAACGATTAAGATGTTATCGTTGACGATAATTTTCGAATATTAGGCTAAGCAAGATGTAAGGATTTTTATTTTATTTTATAACCGTCGTTGAACAGCCGACCCAATTTAGGGTTTACGACTACTATTATTCAACTCTGTAGCCTTGTAATTTTGAACCCAATCCAGAAGACAAGGAAACTCCTAGATCAAGTATTGGGAGAAATTTGCCTTCGTGGATAATTTTTTAATGGAACTAACCCGCATTTGCGTTACATAGAGAGTAAAACCACGAAAACCTCCCACTGTTAGCCTGAATGCAAGGGGACTCAACTACTGAGAATATTTTACATCAGCATTGGGCGAACTGGGTTCAGAATTCGTATCGACCAGCCATCGCTGGAATTCCAACTTGGTTCACATCATTGGAAGGCGAACGCTCTATCCCCTGAGCCACCACAGCTCAGGGGATTCGTAAAACATGATACGTTATGGGAATACTTTTTAAAATATAATCATAACGAGGTTTTAAATAAACACTAACATTTCCCGATATATCGCCGAGTTCTAGTTGTAAATAATTATCTTACCTGATCCTTTCTCGGAAGGAGCAACTTCGACTGATATTGAATCGAATTCCGGTATAGCAGCGAATTCTGGAACCACATCTTCCGTTAATTTTTCAAAATCGATATTTGGTTGATTCGATAAAGTTCTTTTTCTTATTGCTGATATTATTGACATTTTTAAAATAAGTCTGAAATGTGTAAAAATCTACTGCAAACTGTAAGTTATATTTATAAACTAATTATGTTTTCATTATTTTATCAAACGCTTAAGCTGGAGGACTCTTCATACGTTTTCAGCGTTTCTTGAACTAGAAACAAATTATAAATGTTGTCTCTGTAAATGGCTAACATAAAAAACATCCGATATTGTCTAATTTTAATATCTGGCTGATATACTGTGACAGTTTTAATTTATAATTCTTCAGTAAAGAGTATTTTATCTCTTTGATGTTAATCACTTCGGAAGCTGTATTTCATGTCATTAAAATAAATTACGCTCGTGATAAAATTATGAAATCTGTTAAAAAAAAGTTTTAAAAGGAAAGGTGAGGTTTTTGTATAAACCGGTTTGTTTTGATGATAACTGGAATTAAATTCAGTGACACAATATTTAATTTATTTCTTTTTTACATATTCATAATACGCGTATGATGTAGATCTACGGTTTCAAAATATTCATGAGTCAAGAACACATTTAAAAACAAGCAATGCTTTCATCAAGTGATATAGACTGACTTATTATAGGTAAAAAATTTAACCCCTAAACGCCGATGGGACTCCGGTGTAACTTTTATATTTATTTTTTTTCTATTACTCTAGTTACAACCAATTACAGGATTATAGGAATGATATTTGTATCTTACTATATATAAAAATCTAATGATGGTGTCGCAATTTCGTGAGTTTTTATTGGCCGCGAAATCACGTGATAGGATCCAGTTTTTCCTCATTCATTTAAATATTGTTTTGGTTGTCATCAGCATAAAATTAATAATAGTCGTAAAGGTATTGTTTTTCTTTAGATATTTTTGTATCCCTAATTTAAACTTATTTTCCAGTACTGCTATTATTAGCGAGAATATTAAGTTATGGTTGTGAACTCATCAAATTTGTTTGAACAATATAATGTTATAAGAATATAAATGTTATTTTAAAAAATGATTACTTTGAAAAATCACTTCCGTTCATCAAGAGATCCAAATGTTTATAATACCAATAAATAGTAATATTTGGACTTGGGAAGTAGAGGCACAAGAGTAAGCAAACAGAATTCCTTTTAGTACATATATGTTAAGTGTGAATAATTTTAACTTATGTAGAAAAACTGTTTTCTGCCAAGAAAAGACAATTATTGCGAAGCAATCATCGGGGTTGGTGAGCGGCAGCGAACAGGGGGTTTAGCCCCCTAGTTAAAAATATAAAATCCAAAAAAAAAAAAAAAAAAAAAAAAAAAACTTCATAAATTTATTAATAATTGATTTTGCGAATGAAAGAAATTTCAATTATGAATAACTTTAAAGAAATTTCACTCATGAATAACTGCTTTTCTTAGATCTAAATAATTGTAAATAACTGCAAATTTGAAACAAAACATTGCTTTGACGTGAGCCGTGTTTGGAAAATTTTACATTTAACTCAGAAAAAAATATCTTTTTTTTTATGCTATATTTCATAAACATAAAATAACTAAAATGCCAAATATAATATTTTTCACTCATTTTTACATTAAATTAATACAAAATAATGCAAGAAAAAGTATGAAGAATATGTTTCATAAAAAATTTCGCGTCAAAAAGTTACGAGGTCTAAATTGCTTTGATTTCAACAAGAGTGCATTAATGTACAATTTTATTTCCTACTTTCCATAACTTATCTAAAATTTAACTTTGGATTCTGAATTTTTAACAGGAGTTTAACATAAGCATAGACATTATTAAAAAATAAACAGTTTTGCGAGACTATGTAAAGAGTATTTATAATTTAATTTTCATTTGAGCTAAAGTATGGTCATCTTAATCACATAAAATGAAGGAGAGAAAATAACTCAACCTGAGGGCTATTAAACTCTTTCATCTATATAAAAGCGACCTTCTCTTAAAATCACTCAAGTGAAAGAGTTATATGGAAATATCTCAAATTTGAGTGAAAAAAATTTGATTATATGTATCACTTGATAGGGTCCTTTAAACTTGAATAAGTGTGAATTTCAATCATTTTTTTTATTCATAAATAGCATAATTTAAGTAATTTCTATTTTAATCGTACTGTTCAATGTGGACCATCCAACGTAGTAGGCGGTATTGCGTGTTGAAAACACGTCCGGAAGTCACCAATGTGGGAGTAGGAGTTATCGACAATGCCAACCTTTATCTATCAAAAGGTACCTCACAACAAATTCAAGTTAGCATGTTTTATATACCAGTAAATTGATGTTTGCTTTTCATAGTGGTAGTTACGCCACAAACATAAAATAAAAGCGAAGACATAATCTATTTAGATCACAGAACATAAAATTTTTATTTAGATTTATTATCGTTTGCTTTTTAAAATAAAACGATTGAAATTCCAGCTTAAAGCCCACAGTTAAATAATAAATAAATCACTCAAGTTTGAGCTAAAAGCACTCAAATATTGCTTAAATAAATACCACTCAAGTTTGAGTAAACGCAATGCAAGAATTTCGCTCAAATAAGAGTGTATTTCACTCAAGTTGAGTTAAAAAAATTTAACTCTTTTTTTGAGTAGGAGAAATCATTCTTTCATTTTAAGAGAGTAGGTGGTTTTGCGGCTTTTTGCAGCCAATGCGTAGAAAATCACCCCACACACTCCAGAGGTTCGAATGACCCAGACCCATCAAACATGGAAACCACCAGTCGCCACCCAGAAGCCGCGTGAGCCTTCCCCCGCTCCTAGTGCCCAATCCTTCAACCCTACAGATCCACTTAAGCCCAACTGTTTAGGCTTGCTAGAAAGGAAAAGGTTAATATCGTTAAATAAAAACAGTACTTAAAATTAATAATTAGGCGGGTATATGGAAATAAGGCTTTAGTCAAGAGTTATTAATTGAAGGGCAGAAATAAATTTCAGATATCGAATATTGCGTCTTCACCTGGTTTGGTTGTGACTATTTGCAATGGCTATTTTCGACCGTTTATCTTTTGATAATTGGGTTATACATGGGTCACATAGGAATTTAGATTACATAAATTACTTAAATTAATATAACATAAGATAATAATAAGGTAATATGCAACGAAAATTGCATTAATTGTAATAGTATGTAAGTAATAAAATATAAGTAATAATCAGTAAGTAATGATAGGTAATAATAAAAAGTTAAAGCTTTATTTTATTTTTTATAACCATCGTTGAACAGCTGACCCAATTTTGGGTCTACGACTCCTCATGTTCAATTCCGCAGCCTCGTAAATTTGAACCAATCCGGAAAATAAAGTAACTCGTAGATCAGAACCCCCAGTGGTATGGTTCGTTATGGGAACATCGAGGACTTTGTGACTCGACAGATTTTGCGTGCAACAGTCACCATTTACTTCACGGGGAGTCTTCGGCCGGCGGAGATTGAACCCACGACCTCTTGGTTCAGAGCCCTACCAACCAGGCAATCCCGGCGTGCACATTTTTAGTCGTAATTAAAAATCAAGTCAATGACTTGAAACTGTTTTTAATCGGCGTAGTCAACTAGGCTCTGTTTTAAACCATACTATCTAAAAAAATATCTTCTAAATTAAAAAAAAAAGAAAAAAAAAACGTAATTTTTCGGTTTTTGATTAAAAAAATTCTTTTTAGACAGGAAAAGATAAAATATTTATCAAAATTTTATAAATAACATTGCGTAATCTACAGCAATGCAAAATAATAGGTTTTTGTCAAGGTAAATGTTTAAATTTCGAAAGATGTTTTTTCGTATTAGATACTGAAATGCCACTTTGCTGAGCTTTGTAAAATAATATTTTTTAGTGGTAAAGAAATTTTAATTATATTTTAGTATTCTCATTTATGAAATTTTTCCTCCACTAAATATCAAAAATTCTAAGAAAACGTATGTAATGATCACTGTGGCATTTGTGACCCTGTTAAAGAGTGGGAATAATTCTGCAACTTTTACTATTTATTTCGCTACCAATTTATTGAAATTTTTGCAGAAAGCGGAGCATCCCGGCAGTTAAAGGAAAAACTAAGGAAGTTTCATTTGGATATTTAAAAATTGGGTACTTGAACTTCAAGAAGATGATCATAAATACTCAACATGTGACGTCAGCTCCAGCTGATGGCTAATGCAATTTTGCTTAATTTTATTAAATATTTTTAAAGTTATAGCAAAAAACTGTTTGACAAAAATAATTTTTTTTTTTTTTATAAAAACAGGGTTCCCGCGGTCCTTGAAAATTTTAATAGTGGTAGTATGATTAATGTTAATGCTAGAAGATAAGTCTTACTTTAATATACCACTTTGTTATTAAGTGGAAATAAAAAGTGTATTTTCATGAATGTATACTTCCTTTGGAAAACAATTTTTAGTGATGGTTACACAGAAATTAAATTATCGACATTTGTTTAATTTTCGTGACCATTTTTTAAAATTTACAAGTAACGCGGAAACCCTGAAAAATTTCCATTTCTCAATAAATATTTAAACTAGACTTACGAAATTCTGTGCAAGTCTTGCATTCAATAATCAAAATAATTTTTACAAAATACAAATTTATTGCTACATTTTTTTGCACAGGACGTTCAAAAACATTATTTTCTGATTGTAATTTATTGTCGGTTCCTCAAACCTCTGAAAGCCTTGAACTTCTTTGAGAAGTATGAGAAATCGCATGATCTGTACTCAAAGAAGTTACAAAATGATTATTTGAGTATTTCTTGATATATATATATATATATATATATATATATATATATATAGCAAAATAAATAAATACAAAAAAATTAGGAAAAACAATAAGTATTATATATTGCGCATAAGCTGCAAGTAAATAGAACTCATAAGATAAGTTTAAAATGAAGATAAAACAAAGGTAAATTACAGACAAATGAAAAAAGGAGGGGGGGGGGAAATAATAATAATGACAAACAACTGGGGAAAGAAAAAGAATTAATTAATTTAAAAAATAAATAAATAAAAAAAAAAGAAAAGGATAAAGTTTTTTTTAAAAAACCGGAAAATAAAAGATATAATCTTTTCATCAGCCCACACGATTATATCCGAAAAAGAGTGCTTTCTAATATTGTATCAATATAGACTAAGCATAATATATCAATACAATAGTGTGAGGAGCACTCAAAATTTTTTTTTACAAAAATTACGACAAAAAAAAAAATTAAACACAATAAGTTAAAATAAAACACAATAAGTAAAAATAACACGTAAAAACAGAAAATATAATATAAAGGAAGAGTAGAATAAAACTAACTCTATAAAGCGAATAGTGAAATATAGCGAACTTACATGAACGGGAAATTTTTCAAGAATGATTTAAAATGTTTACGTAACAAGATTGCCAGATTGCAAAATATGAAAACTATGAAAACAAAAGAGCAAATAGAGTGTAACTAAAGGAGTTTAAAGTGCGTTCTTGCTGCATTACTGAAGTCCGTTTGATTTGTTAGTTACCAAGGATGGGTCAGAAAACGGATGTGCGCGAGGTAATATTATACTGGATAATTTAAAGAAGTTGACTATAAATAATTTTAGAAAATAAATATTTATTTAAGAAAAAAATATAAAATAGAAAAGAGAAAGAAACATGAATTGCCAGTTTTGCACATAATTTTAGCCACGGATTTGCCCGAAATGGATTTGCACATGGAAAAATTATATAAATTAACAAAGAAAAAATAAAAAATAAATAAAAAAAAGAAAAACAACTTATTTTAGTAAATAATTTTAGCCACGAATTTGCCCGAAATGGATTTGCACATGGAAAAATTGTATAAATTAATAAAGAAATTTTTTAGTAAATAATTTTAGCCACGGATTTGCCCGAAATGGATTTGCACATGGAAAAATATTATAAATTAACAAAGGAATTTTTTAGTAAAGGAATTGCTTTAGTAAATAATTTTGACCAAGGATTTGCCCGAAATGGATTTGCACAAGGAAAAATTATACTAATTAAGGAAGAAATATTAGAAAAAAAATTTTTTGGCCACGGATTTACCCGAAATGGATTTGCACATGGGAAAATTGTATAAATGAAGAAAATTTTTAGTAAATATATTTACAAAATATGCAATTAACTCAATGATTTCATATAGAATTTTATTACTTTAATTGGGTATCTATTGTTTTTTATCAAACTTTGAAAGAGTTTATCGATTTGTTTTTTTGGATAAATAAATATTACTACATATTCTTTTAATTCTATTAATTTCATTAAAAGTGGTATTTAAATAGATGCTCCTAGAAACATTAGAATTCCAAGTAATTAGTTTATTTATATTAAAATTAAAATCATTTCTTTTATCGTATAAATCAACAAAGCAGATATTTTCTTCTTTTATAATACCCAAATCCAAAAAATTGAATCCAATATTATCATCATGATTACGAAGCAAGATTAATTCCTCGGGGTAAATATCATTTAATAAAATAGTATAGTCTTGAAAATTAAAGATAATTAAGTCATCAATATATCTAAAAACAAATTTATTACTAAGAGTGTAATTTTTTTCATAATAATGCAAAAATAAGTTAGCTAAGAGAGATGAATAATTAGAACCTTGTGGTATTCCATCAATTTGAAGAAAAATATTCCTTCCATTGTAAAGATAATTATTAAAAAGACAAAAATTAATCAGAATTTCCCAATAATCAAAATCGCAACAAAGGATATTTTTGAAATCATAGTAATAATTCAAAAGGACATCTTTTAGTTTAGAAAGGGGAATGCTATTGAAAAGATCCTGGAAATCAAAAGTTGCAATAGAATTAATTTTATTATGTTTAATGAAATCTAAAATCGGTTGATTATTCGTGATAATCCAAGAGAAGCCTTCTTTAGAAATACTGTTAATAATTTTATTTAAGTAGTTAGAGAAAATGGTGCCAAGTTTAGTTAGATAAGTATTAGATCCACATGTGATAGTTCTAAATTTAACAGAAATTTTAGGAAATTTTGGACTGATAATTAAGTAAAGAAATTGTATATTGCTAATTTTAATTTTTAATCTCTTATATAAAGCTAAAATTTTTTCAATGACAATATATTATTATTCAAATTACTAAGTTTAAAATTTTTACTATTTTTTAATTCCGTATTTAAAAGTTCAGCACAGAATTTTATACAGAAGATTGCATAATTATTGTTAGCTTTGTCTATGGAAGTAATTACAAAATATTTTTGAAGTTGCTTAATTGATTGAACAATATTAGAAAAAATTGTTGGATTGTTACTGTTATTTAAATTATCCTTATTATTGAGAATAAAGCTTTTAACGTAATAATAAACACCCCATTTCCATTCTGTTAGCATACCTAAAGGTGAAGATAATCTATTTGATATCTTTAAACAAAAACTATTGAGATCATTAAGAAAGTATTTTAGAATTTTATTGATTGATATATGGTAAATGGGTCTAAATTTTGTGCCTTTTATCATTAAATTCCTAAGTTCTATGTTTTCTATAATATTTAAATTACCAGTAATAATATGTTTATGATGTTTATCAACAAAATCAAAATATTTCTCTTCCTCACAGTGACATTCAAAATCGGATATGTTAATGCTCCCTAAATTTTTGCTTAAATCATTATAATTAAATATAGTTCTACCAAGAGATTTATTATATTTAAAGTTATTAATAATATTAAAATCTTTTAATGGAAATAAAGTTATAAAATTTTCGAAAATATTATGAAATTTGATCTTATCGAAAATAGGATTTTGAAAGTTAATAACGAAATATAAATTATCTAAATCTTTCTTTTTATTTGGCAAAATTTTACTCATTTTGGCTTTTATAAGATCGAAAAAAATTACACTCTTAGTATTAAATTTGTTTTTAGATATATTGATGACTTAATTATCTTTAATTTTCAAGACTATACTATTTTATTAAATGATATTTACCCCAAGGAATTAATCTTGCTTCGTAATCATGATGATAATATTAATTTCAATTTTTTGGATTTGGGTATTATAAAAGAAGAAAATATCTGCTTTGTTGATTTATACGATAAAAGAAATGATTTTAATTTTAATATAAATAAACTAATTACTTGGAATTCTAATGATTCTAGGAGCATCTATTTAAATACCACTTTTAATGAAATTAATAGAATTAAAAGAATATGTAGTAATATTTATTTATCCAAAAAACAAATCGATAAACTCTTTCAAAATTTGATAAAAAACAATAAATACACAATTAAAGTAATAAAATTCTATATAAAATCATTGAGTTAATTGCATATTTTGTAAATATATTTACTAAAAATTTTCTTTATTTATACAATTTTCCCATGTGCATATCCATTTCGGGAAAATCCGTGGCCAAAAAAATTTTTTACTAATATTTCTTCCTTAATTAGTATAATTTTTCCTTGTGCAAATCCATTTCGGGCAAATCCTTGGTCAAAATAATTTACTAAAACAATTCCTTTACTAAAAAATTCCTTTGTTAATTTATAATATTTTTCCATGTGCAAATCCATTTCGGGCAAATTCGTGGCTAAAATTATTTACTAAAAAATTTCTTTATTAATTTATAAAATTTTTCCATGTGCAAATCCATTTCGGGCAAATCCGTGGCTAAAATTATGTGCAAAACTGGCAATTCATGTTTCTTTCTCTTTTCTATTTTTTTCTTAAATAAATATTTATTTTCTAAAATTATTTATAGTCAACTTCTTTAAATTATCCAGTATAATATTACCTCGCGCACATCCGTTTTCTGGCCCAACCTTGGTAACTAACAAATGAAACGGACTTCAGTAATGCAGCAAGAACGCACTTTAAACTCCTCTAGTTACACTCAATTTGCGCTTTTGTTTTTGTCATAGTTTTCATATTTTGCAATCTGGCAATCCTGTTACGTACACATTTTAAATCATTCTTGAAAAATTTCCCGTTCATGTAAGTTCGCTATATTTCACTACTCGCTTATAGATTTTGTTTTATTCTGCTCTTCCTTTATATTTTATTTTCTGTTTTTATGTGTTATTTTTACTTATTGTCTTTTATTTTTACTTATTGTGTTTAATTTTTTTTTGTCGTAATATTTGTAAAAAAATTTTTTGAGTGCTCCTCACACTATTGTATTGATATATTTTGCTTAGGCTATATTGATACAATATTAGAAAGCACTCTTTTTCGGATATAATCGTGTGGGCTGATGAAAAGATTATATCTTTTATTTTCCGGTTTTTTAAAAAAAACTTTTCATTTGTCTGTAATTTACCTTTGTTTTATCTTATATATATATATATATATATATATATATATATATATATATATATAGGTGATTCTCACGAAATATGACAATTCACTGTCCCTTGCTCCAAGATCTAGTACTATTATACTTAAAGAACTTTTTTTAAAAAAAATTAATAAATAGCATCGCTGTTAACATTTTAAAATGACTCTGCACTAGCAATGACTGTTTTGTATAGTTAAAAAATTTCATTGAACTTCAAAATGTCATTTTCCTGGCATGTCCCAAACAATGTTTCCAATAATAACTAGCTTCAAAACTTCCCATAAATTTTTCAATAACGAATTTTTTTTATCTCTACCGTTGTAAGCATTTCTAGAATATCCGCAGAGGATATTATTTACAAAACTTCGTATAAAATAATTTTTGCTGTCAATAATTTGTTTGTTCCAAGAAAATTGGTCATTTTCCTGGCTACTTTTATTTAGTGGTTTATAACCAAAATAGTTAGAGCCAGCAATTAATATCTTATGTTAATAGATTGATTAGATACCCTCCCATATGAACATGTCTTGTTACATGAATAAAGAACCAATTTTCTGATTCAAAATCTATTTAAAAAATTTTTTCAAGGTGAGTAGGTTTTAATGTTGTCATTTTCCTGGCTTCTTGAAATCATAAATAACATAAACTACATAGATTTATCTGAGTTTTTTTTAAGAAATCCTGTTGTTTTCTACAGAATATAACCGTCTTAGGCCAAAATATTAAATTAAAGTAAAGTTATATGATATAAAATGGCGAATTTGTTATTATCCTGGCTGTCATTTTCTTGGTTTATGAATGACATGACATTGAAACAGTTACCAGAAAATTTTTTAAACAGTTGAATGTAAAGCAAATATTAACCTAATATCAAGTTTATGTAAGATTGTTATATGACTGAATGTAATCAAAGTTTTTTTTATTTAATGATAGATTACTACGCACAATTTTATTCTGTAAATATCAGCAACAAAAACATTTTTGATTCTTTCTACAGTGGATAAAATAATTAGTTTAGGCAATTCATGGTCCTCCTAACATAAAGGCCTAGGTTTGACTGTTTTTTCAAATTTATAAGCTAATATGTCATTTTCCTGGCATTCAAGATTTGGTGAATTTCTATTTTATTTTTTCTCTCGAGCAAATGGCAATAAACTACACTGCTGTCTCTAAGGTATTAATAAGTGTATCTAAAGAAGTATACAAAAAAAAATTTAGATTATTTTGAAGACTTTAAATTTGAAGAATTTTTTTTTCCGAATTGTCATGTTTCGTGAGAATCATCCATATATATATATATATATATATATATATATATATATATATATATATATATATATATATATATATATATATATATATATATATATATATATATATATATATATATATATATATGTAAATAAATAAACTAAAATTGCAGGATTACTTATTTTTTTAACTTCTGACAAAAGTTGGCAAAATTCTCCCTTTTTTTAAATTTTTTTTTCAGCTCCGTACTATTGGAAAAATTTATTTCGTGAAAATCTCAATTGATAGATTGTATGGGCAATTGATCATGCTTTTAAGTTCGGATAAATACCATAATTTAATTAGTTTTAATTATTTTTGCTGCAGTTTAATCCACTGAAAATAGTAGTTTTTAAAAACATCGAATGCTTACCTGCCTTGGCGTAAAACTTTATTTCTATATTTAAAGTGGTAGTAAAATGCATGCTTTCTATAGATTCCTCGCATTTATAAACTTAATCCATAATCTTATTGACCACCACTATTTTTAAAAAAATTGAGCACAATATATTTATATGCAATTCTGCCATGGTAGTCCCCTCTTATGCCAAAAGTCCCAAATGCTATAGAGATGGGCAAAACTGCTACTTCTCAGTCACTGTTACTACTGCTACTGTGACCCAAAAGTAACAGTGACATAGCAGTGACTGTTATTATTTAGATATAGAATTAATCGATATCGTATATCGATTAATCGTTATAATTTATCAGAATTTAATATAGATCAATCGATTAAATATTTTATTAAATAATCGATATGATTAAATTTTTGCAATATTAATCGATATAATTAGTTTTTCGTATCGATGTAGTTAGTTTTTAGTAAAATTAATCGATATAATCAATTTTAAATGTAGTTAATAAAAATAATTAATCGTTATACTGAGTAGTCATTTTTATTATAAGTGATGATTTTTATTAACCAATGTATATCATAGTACGCAATATAGTAAGTAGTATGATTTTTATTAACTAATGTATTTCGTAGTACAAACTAAAGTAGTATGAATTTTAATAACCAATATGGGACTTTATTTAATTCTTGTAAAATGTTAAAAATAACATAAAGAAAGCTTCTATCTCAGATAATATATTAATTTAAGATTCATAATTTTTCGCGTTACTAATATTTTCATAATGCTATTACAGTGAAAATCTAATCTTTAAATTTTCGTAGTTGAGTTATCGGCATTTAATAACGATGAATGCTTACATTTATTCGATATTTAGTTTTAAAGGACACTGATTTTCTTTATTAAATGTACAGTAAAGTGCAAACTTAATCACAAGTAAAATTTTAGAAATGTTGTCAGACAAAAAATTTCACCGTATTCATGAAATTCTTCATAGCTTTTCAACAGTTTATGAAATTTTTTCTTCTTTATAAAAGAAAAGAATGCATAGTGTGAAAACAAAAATACATAATTTTTTTTGTTTTGTTGTTATGATGAGAAATTTCGTCATTCCATAATTTTGCATTTATTTTATCTTGGGCTGATACACCAGGTTTTGTTGTAATAATCAACAGATGGCGCCACTAAGCATATTTTTTAATTTTGAATGAAGTTTTATATAGTTTTATATGTAATATTATAAAAATTCATATCATCCACATAAATGGAGCTTCTATCTGAAGGTAAGGCGATAGATAAAAAAGTATTTTAAAAATAAAATATTATAAGAAAATAATTTCAATTAATTTTTTCCTTCAAGCTTTGCAAAATATGAATACATTTTTAGGGGGTTGCAAATCTGGATGTTTTATAATGTGAAAATTATTTTATTTAAAAAAAAATTTGCAAGGCGTCCAAATTTGAGAGTTAGCTTATATATACAAATATTAGCTTATACATATATATATATTCCATTTTTTTAAAAATACTCTTCTGTATGCGAAGAATTCTTTAAAGAAATCTCGAGCGCTCATTTTCTCTACTACAAAGTAATAAATTTTACAAAAATAATATTTACGAAAATAAAGGAAAACAATATCAATTTCATAAATAGAGCTAAACAATAAATTTAAATTTCTATTATTTATTTACATAGTTTCATTTATTTTTTCAAGCATTTTTTCTTAAATTGTTTGCTTGTTTAAAACACAGACTTTCATGTAGTTCTGAAACAGGCAAACCAAGTTTAAAAATATGTTTAAGCCATACTTAAAAAACAAACCATGTTTAAATATATAATTCTTCACAAAGAAAAAAATGCTATTGAAGAAATGTCTCAACGCCATCTATCGCCAAAGTTTACGTATACATAATGTGAATAATAATTTTAGTTAAGCAGTGTCGCCATCTATGGTCTATATTTACATTTATATTGGTTAAGCTTAAATTTACTTAGTTGTATTCAAAGAGGTTAGTTTGTTTTTTGATTTGACATTTATTGATAGCGGTCTTTATGCTCTTCACGATTTTTTACAGTTCTTAAATTAAACAAAAATTAAGATAAAAAGAAAATGTCATTAGTCTTTCCCTCCCAGTTGAATTACAATAATTTAAATGAAAAACAAAATATGTTATGATCAAAATTACGCAGAAATCAACTAACTACGCACAGCTATTGGCAGAATTTTGGAAATTATATATTTATTTTTATTTATTTATTTATTTTGTAATATTCAAGCAAACTTTTTTTTCCAATAAAGTAGACATTTTAGAGCTTCTTGAACCTGACATTTTACCATTTATTTTTAAAAAATCATAAAATAATTTTTTTAAAAAAAATTATTGAAATTTAAATTTTATATATACAACTGATAACGATTTGTATTATGTAGCTTGAATAAATTTAATAGAAAATATTTGCCGCAAAATTTTGATAGTTATAAATCTACAAATAAATTTATTTAAAATAAGCACATTCCCGCGGCATCGAACCTGAGACCTCCTACTTTCTAGTGCGGAATTGTACCCACTATGCACTTTACTTCTCAACGGGAAATTGCTTACAAAAAATTAAAAAGTCAATTTGTGCTCTTAAAAAATAATAGATATTTTTTGAAATCTTTATTCATAAATCATCACTGATATGTAATAACTTGTACTAACTTTTCGATTTAAGGGGGGGGGGAGATAAATTTTTTCATTCTTTTCACATCTTAAGATATAAGTAAAAATGTTTGCAGTGTCTGAAAACCTGATGTAAAAAATCCTAGTCCTTAAACAATATCTGTTTCTTCGAACATATATCATATCAACATATATCGAACATACTTTGCATAATCTTACGTTTTTATATGCTGCATAATTGATATTTATGACAAAAAATTCAGTTCCATTTAAAGAAGAAAAATCAATAAAAATTTTATTTTGTTTTAAATTTCAAGTATGAATATAAACTAAGCTATATATAATATATTCGAATTATATCTTATTTAAATATATAATATTGTATTAAGATTATTTTGAAGATTCATCATTAAAAACAATTTATCCTAATATTAAATTATAAAAATTATCAAATCAAAAACAGAGATCATGTTTTTTTTTTTTTTTTTTTTTCAAACTGAAATAGAAATTGGTTGAACTCCATTATGAGATTTGATCAAAAATAACAGCAACATTTGTCACAGTGAAGCAGCTTGAACTTAGCAACGAAAATACTTTCATTTGCAGGTTACGATATGAAGCTGGATCATCGACAGGCATTATTCACAGGTATTTCAGTATGATTTTTGGAGCAGCGACCATACCTGTGACATTTGGAACAGCTAGAGTAGCAGTGATAGTTGTCACAGTGACAGTAGCAGTGATTTTTGTCACAGTGACAGTAGCAGTGATTTTTGTAACAGTAACAGTAGCAGTGATTTTTGTAACAGTGACAGTAGCAGTGATTTTGTCACTGTGACAACTTTTTGGTTGGAACAGGCTGTCACAGTGACTGCTCCAGTCACTGTGACAAGTCACTGTTCCGTTACTTTTGACCCATCTCTAAAATGCTATTCAGCCCAACACAGACGAAGAAGTCGGGTGCCCGCTACCGCGGGCAGGAACTTCATCAAATACCAGATCGAGTCGAGCTATGGTAGTCCCATCAAAGATTTAAAAGAACTGTTAAAAAACAGAGAAGTCTTACAACTACCTCAAGAAACCATGCGTGAATCCACTCCAGAATAATGCCACAGTGACTAAACCTGAACTCTTTTTTGAACTCTATTCTGAACTTTAGATAATTTCTCTAGCACTATGCATACTTATATTTCTAAATGTTTAATCACACTATGTTAAATCACAATGTTAAATCACACTAGATTTATTGTAGAATTTTCAAAATTTTGAATCCCGATCATGTGTATATATGTTATCATCAATTTTTTATGCTCAATTTCAAATTTCAACTGCAATTTATGTAATATCACACATTAAGCTTGTATCTCATGTATATCGAACTAATCATGGCTGTATTCACTTCTTTTTTAAAGGTAATTTATGTAAATCATCGATCAAGTTGCACAAAATTTCTAATCATGGTTATTTTTTAATGTTACCTCACTGTTACATAATTCAAAATGCTATATGCACTATAAAATATTTTTGAGATGGATGGTTTGGGGACGCTGCGCGGCCTAGGTACCCAGTTGTTTAAATAAAGCAAGCAAGCTATGGTAGTCCCCTATGTTTACAATAAGTTAAATGTTTTTGAGAATGAAAAATCTAAGAAGAGATTTAAAAATCAACAAAATAGATGAGCATACAGATGAACTATTTGCAAGTTTCTTCAGAGATGCACTCTCTTGTGATACATGCAACTACTTTAAAAACTTTGATTTTGAGCTCATCAAAGACAATATAATTCATAGCCCGGCAACCGCCTTTTTCCTATCCGATGGAGTTTTGTCCCGTAAATTTTGTAAATAGTTGTAAATACTTGTATATATTTTTGCGCATTTATTATCATGCATTTTTCTTTTTCTCTGAGGCTATGGGGCTACTGTGCACCTGAGAAGCTCGGGGGGAGGCGAGGCAGTCTGCCACAAAAACCTCTTCTCTCTCTTAAACTTGTTTGTTTAATCCCGCTACTTTATTTTAATTTTAACTCAGTAAATGTTACTTAACCCCAACTTTCACCATTCATTTGCGCTTCGGCGATTTATTATTTATACCCACTCAGATGAATTAGTTAGAGCCCCTGGCGGGGCTGATGCTAAGATAACCACCACATATGAGTATAAGTATGGTAGTCCCCACGTTTCTAACGTTAAAAATAAGGTTGCTGCGGCAACTAATAAACTGAAAGCCTTATTCTATCAGCAGCACTTAAATCTTAAAATCTAAAAACTTCTTTACACATCAAGACCTATCATGACATACGCATCACCTTCATGGTGTAATGCCTCAAAAAATGACTTAAAAACCCTTACTGTGCTACAGAATAAAATCCTATGTAGGTGCCAGGTGGTTTATCAGAAATGATGCCATCCATAAAGATTTAAAAATTGACAAATTTGATCAGTATTTTATTAAACTGAACCGAAATTTCTTTACTAAGGCATTCATTTGTGACACCGCCGTTTTCAACAAAATTTTTGACTGCATCAACCCAGTTGATGATGCCAACATCAGATCTTTGGCTCACTTTTTTACTTCCGATGTTATCCTCACACTTAAAAACATGCACTGAGTTAAAACACACAGATTGTCGAAACCTTGTGAAAGAGCAACACCTCGTGGGTCTGATAAGGACGAGATAAATCCGAGTTATTTTTAGTGTAGAGAGCAACCCGACACGAGTGGTAATAACCAGGCCGTTCGGGTCTCTACTTTAACAGAGGTACACTTTTTTGTTTATGAAATTTTTTATGATCTTGTCGTTTCTCATCTTGATTTTTGCCAACTCTTCTCAAATTTCGTAAATAGTTATTCTTTTTGTAAATATTGTTCCCCTACTTGTAAATATGTATTGCATTTTTCTATACATTCAATTATTTGTTTCTTATTACCATGGCAAAATGCCATTCTTTTTTTCTCTGCCGTAACATGCGCCATTGAATTGTTGCATTCCATGTAATCAGTCCTTTGTTTTTGTTTAAGTTCACATTACAGGACGGATGGGAAAAAGGCCATTATTGGCCTCACGAGCCCAGCTAGACTAAATAGACCAGTTGTGGTAGTCCGCATAAGTTTAATCAAAATACAGCGTATGTTTCTGCCTAAAATTGTAATTTGAATTCTATTTTGCTACCACGGTGGAAAAGTTGGTAGGTATGCGAATGGATAAACTTAATCCCAATTTCTTTCAGCGAAAATAAAGAAATAACAATTTGGAATTTTGACGCTCCTCCGATTGCCTGAGAAAAAGAGAGTTAGAGTTCCTCTTTTTCAGGATTTTAAAATATAGGCAAAATTCTCAGGAAATCTGAAAGCTTTAGGGTTCAATTGATACCTGTCAGTAAAATATTTTGTTATAAAGCGTAGTGGTTATCCACTCTGCGTACACGCCGCAGCCAGGTATACGTTCAGAGCCGAAATATAATCATTCAATGATATCTTTCTACTAGCCTTCACTAAGAAGACTGATAGAATTTTTAGGGCCAATAAAAACAGAAATCTTACGAAGATGAATAATAAAATAAAACTAAATGTATTTCTTTATATATAAAGAAGTGGTGGATAAAAATATTCTAAATTTCTTAAATTGAAAGGCTTTAAAAAACCTAAGCAATTATCAGGGTTGAAAGCGAGACGGAAAAGAGGAAAGGCTGGTAGTAAAACCTTTTCAGTTATAGCTAGTTTTGGGGAGGAGTTTACTTAGTCTTTTTTTAAATTATTCAGCGATAACTACTTTATCTTTGAAAAGAAGCAGTCTAATATATATGCTAAAATTATAAAAGAAATCTTGATAGTTACAGATATTTTATTTTTTTCAAAAAAAATGCTGGAATGATATATCTAACGTACCAGTTTTTTCTCTTTTCCGTCTTGCTATATAAGGGCTTTCACCCATGGCAATTATTGGTTACATTTATAAAAATTTGTTCGATAAGTAATCAGTTTACTTTTTCAATTTAATATTCTGAAAACAGAAATTTCAGGTAGAAGTTAAACCTACAATTGTTCTCGTTACTCAATACCCATCCCTACTGATTGAGTTTTCCCTCACCGAGTTTTCCTCCAAATGCAACGGAAAATAACTGTTTTGAATTAAATAGAAGGGTTAAGTATTTGATATTGGATTAGTCCTTTAAAAAGTTTGATTCTATATTTGTAGTATTCTTTGAACGCTACTCATATTAGTAATAATTATCATAATTTCGAAGGTTAGCTTACAGCTTACCAAATACAATCCGCAGAAAATGAAAAAAAAAAAAAAAAAAAAACGAGTCACTGAATATCTTTAATCTAGTGATCGGATTTTCACTTTCCAGGACTCATTCTTAATGGTTCGAGGGGGTGACCTCAAATATGTTAATTAATAAGTACAGACAATATTTTAAGTTACGAAATCAGACACAAAAGTGTATTTTCTCTGAATAATCATTTCTTTCGATGGAATTGAATTTCTGACAACCGTAATTAGCCGCAGTTTGGGAAATATGGCCCCAATACTTTGGTCAGGAAAAGCACTCCAAAGTTTTAACCCCTTAATGCTAATTTTACTTATCACGTATTTCGCTATGTCTCGAGAACTCTTAAAAGTGAATAAAAATTTTTTTGCACACAATTATAAAATTCGTTTATTCAAAGACAATTCGTTGGGAAGAATAACTTATATATACAGTGGGTAAAAAAAAGTCTCCGTACGCAGATACGAATGCAAATCAAAGTTTAATTTGTCAAACAAAATTCATAATGATAAAAATGAAAACTTAAAAATGTGTTAAAACTAATATTATTTAATATTTATTCATATTAAAAGGATGACAATACTGACAAAATTAAATAATAAATCTTAAAAACTCAAAAAATGCCGTAAACATGGAACAAAAAAGTCTCCGTACGGTGCCCTGGCACACGGAAAAAAAGTTTACAAAAATGCAAAATACATTTACAAAAATGCATTTAATGATCCTTTGGCCTTTATCACCTCTAAGACGTATTGGCATTACCCCTACAAGTTTTTTTGTTGTTTCTGGAGAAATATTACACCAAATGCTACTAATGGCACTTTTGAGTTCAACTTTGTTTTTTATGTCATATTTTTTAAGTTGTCGGCCAATTTCTTCCCACAAGTATTCGATGGGGGTTTAAATTGGGTGACTGGGAAGGGCAATGAAGTTGTTGTTTAAGATGGCACCACTCTTGGCAAATCTTAGAGGTGTGTTCAGGATCGTTGTCCTGCTGAAAAGTAAATCCACTTCCAAGAGATTGTTTCTCTGCGCTGGATAACACATTTTGTTTAAGAATATCCAGATATCCAAATCTATCCATAGTTTCCTCGATGAATTGCAAATTTCCTACACCAGAAGCACTCAGACACCCCCACACCATAACACCGCCACCACCGTGCTTTACAGTTCCGTATAAATTCTTAGTTAACATTTGTTTGTTTGGTTTTCTCCACACCATACACCGGCCATCTGACCCATGAATATTAAATTTTGATTCATCACTAAAAAGAATGGATTCCCAAAAAGATAATGGCTTGCTTACATGCTTTTTTGCAAACTTGAGGCGCTTTTTCCTGTTGCACAAACTTATATAGAGTATCTTCCGGGCCGCACGTCCTTGATAACCACTTTTTAATGACATTTCTCACGGTTTGAGTTGAGACTTTAATGTTGTAACTAACCATTAAATCAGCTGCCATTAAATCAGGTGCACTAATTCGTGGATTTTCTTGAACTTGGCGTATGATGTTTCTTTTATGCACGCGATTTAATTTGGACGGCCTCCCGGATCGAACTCTATCCTCAAGTGAATGAAGTTTACGATATCTTTCAATGATATATTGCGCAGTAGACTTCGATTTTTTAGTCATTTCACTAATCCTTTTCATGGATAATCCATCTTTTCGCAATTTAATCACTAATTTTCCGAATAGCTCTGGGAACTTCCATTTCTAGACGATCAACTTTAACGATTAACTTCCTAATGTCAAAGATTTACTGCGGGCCTGTTTTAAACACGTCAGAAAGAATTTGCATAACGCGTGCGGAAACTTTTTTTGCTCTGCAATTTTCAATTTACCTTAGACATTGCAAGTAATATGCTTTTCTCGTTTTGTAAAAATGAAAATTTATAAAAATCTCTTTCTATAGACTTATACTAAACACATATAGACAGTATTTAAGGAAAAAAAATGCAATACTTTACAAATTAAATGCTCATTTATTCTTAAATTCAATGACCGTACGGAAACTTTTCTTACCCACTGTATATAAGCAAATATTTATCATTTTTTATTACTTTAATTAAGAATGGTCAAAAAATTTTGAATTATAAGGTACACAATTTTTGTACCATTTTAAAAAATGTAATTTTATATGACAAAATCCTAAATTGGAGTAAAATCGGTCGAAGAGGTTTTGAGAAATTGAATTTCAAAAATGTCAGATACCAAAAATTTGATTTAACAGGAACTATTCAACCGATTTCGCTCAACCGCTTAATATCAATCCTACTTAGTATCAACCTGACTTTCGCTTAACATCAATCCCGTATGTATTGGTTAAGCATGCAGGAATGTCAGCTATCTATACTTTGGGAGAAAATTTTTTCTAGTGGTAGAAGAGTTTATGTTTTAATCTCATATTCCAACAATTTGAAGCTGGTGTGAATTATTTTTTTTTTTCAGTTGTAGTGAATTAAAGCTGAATTATTTGAAACAAACAGAATAGATTTTTCAAGAACATTAATTGGAACTTAGGAACCTAAGCATTCGTCTACATGATCTTATATTTACCTGTTTAAATTATTTGTGTTTAGTAGTGGATTAAATTTTTTAGTTCCAATTTATTAAAATATAAATACAGTGTCATTGCTTCCACTAGACAAAATATTTTCTGATGCAACAGAAAATCCTTAATAGTTGTAGCTTCTGCATTTAGTGTATGAGCATTAGTTTAGTAAACTTGATTTGTTGTTATTTTATACACTAATTCATTTGAAATATTCAAAAGCTCGTATAAGTATAGCCATGCTGTTTTTATTTATTTCATGGTGAGGCTTTTGAAATTTCGGAAAATTACCATAAAGTTCTGAGAGCTATAGTTTATAATCGTCTGCCACTGTATAAAATATTTTGCAAAAGGCGAAGCAGATGGCAGCCATGTGCATGCAGACATGCCAACATTCTACGCTCTTTGGAAACTTTTCTACAAGTAGTGGCTAAATTTATGTTTTAATTTATGATTCTTTGTTAGATAAATTAGATTTCAATTTTTTCCACACCACTACATGTAAATGTTTCAAAATATCATCTGAAACTCCCCATTTCATTCCTAGTTATTCGTGGTGAGGCTCTCAAAAATGTTGGCAAAATTATAAATAATTCTGAAAGCTTTAGTTAATTATAGTTTTCCACTCTATTAAATGTTTTGCAAAGAGCGTATAAGTTGGCAACTGTGCTTGAATGAATAATTTTATTTTGTCCCTTTCTACTGTTTGTAACAAAGCGTTATCATTGTATTATGCTCTTTATTATATCGATGTAAAGTCTCCAGAAACTCAAAGAAAAATAATACCGCCATAACGTAACCTCATTAAATATAATATTTTAAATGCACTGAAATACTTTTTTTGGTTTTAAAGCTAGTAAATTAATGTAATTTTTTTCCCGGACAATATATTTACAGGGAAAGAAGTAACTTATATCAAAAACCTCAAATATTATAAAATAGCCCTAATTGAAGATTCAGAGTTGTGTTATAAGGCACGAAAGGATAGTAATTTAACACAGTAGACGGCAAACGGTGGTTCGCGAGCTACAAGTGAATTCTTTGCAATTTGAGAGTAGTTTGTTTTTGGTGAAAGTGTAGGAAAGTGACCTTTTGAAGCAGATTTAGTCGAAAACTAATTTATCGTCTTGATGATTATTTCACGAAACGCATTGAAATGTATTTTAAACCATATGATCTTCTTAATATATTAGCGCCAAATTTATTACTGTTTATGGATTTGCATAAAACAAGCTCGGAATTCTTTTTCAATGTATTGTTACTCTAAAAATATTCCATAAATGAGAAACAACATTTACATTCGCAGCATTTACATTCAGTAGCAAACTGAATATATATGTTAAAAAAATTGTCAATTTTATTTAATAAAATTTTGAATTTTATAGTCACCACTTTTTGAGAAATATGGTATGGCTAACATTATAAATTTTAAGAGAGCGTTCTAGAAAAATGTCAAAATAATATGCTTTAACATTTTTCACTTAATGTAGATTACCATATAAAAATAGCAGCTAAATAAAAATCTCAAATTTGATTTTGTTGTCGCTTTCGTTGTAAATTCCATTACAACGAATTTATCTAACTCTCTGCTCAACTAAATTCAAATTTAAATAAGTAATTTGTATGAAGGATAAAATACCTGCATTAAGATATTGTGTTAGACAAAATAAACTTATATAGTGCTGAGTACAGTACTTTTGAATCGGTAATAGTTTGATGAATAACTTAAAGATTGGCAAAAGAAATAATTCAACTTAAGTAAACATATTCCCTCGCGGTAGATTTCAATCATAAATGTCTCCAGTCATAATATTTCACATTATCAGCTGTAGTTAGGAGTATCAAATTTTTTTATCTCAGTAGTATTAAATTATTTCTTTCAGATGAATATGTCATATGACACCTTTTATGACATAACTGGACGCCTGATAATAAAAATAGCGCGATGATAAAAGGAGGAATAATTATAATATTCTGGCTATAATAAACTGAAAAGACATAACAGTTATGTACAAAATGTATTACGTGAGAAAATTTAAAACAATATATTTAAATTGGTAGTCAAGTTATTGATAACGCTTTAATTATTCGGTAAAAATCTTCAGAAAGAGATAAAGAAATTAGCAGGTTTACATCATTTCTGAAATTAAGACGAAAAAGAAAACAATCGGGTAGCAAATCTCCATAATTTATTTTCAGTTTTCATGAATAAGCTCTAATGATTGATTCTTAATTATAAACTACTTATCAATATTAACTTTTCCTGCGACAAAATATATATGCATAATAAAATATATTCAGTCCAATATATATGTAATAACTCGTGAGTCAAGGATATTTCAATATGGAGGTCATGGATATTTCCGTTTTCCCGTAAACAAGCTATAATGAAATGGTTTTTCTTTTTCAGGTTTTAACTCCTCTCCTCAGTCTCTCTCTCTCTATTTATCTATCTATCTTTACATATATATATATATATATATATATATATATATATATATATATATATATATATATATATGTATGTATGTATATATATATATATAGAGGGCTACCGCTCGCCGACCCCCGATAATTGCTACGCAATTACATTTTTGTTCGCTTCTCGAGCAAACTTAAAGTCGTTTTTCTGGAGATAAGCTGGCAATTTTTCTGCACCAACATCACATAGAGAGAATATGATAGGATTGTAAAATGTCCGAGGTGCTTATTATCAACATTATAAACTTATATAAAGCAATTTTAATACCAAAAATATTACAAACTTATATAAAGCGAGGAAGCAATATTATTTAACACATTACTATAGGGCAATAGCCGGAGATTAATCCTCCGTATCCAAAGCACGCATGGCCGATCCTAACTCAAATCATTGTTGATCTTATAGGATGCCGGACAGTCCCTATATGGTGCTTTATCCCCCCCCCCAGTAATTTAAATTTTAAACTGAAAACAATTAAAACCTGATGAAAAAAAACTTTAAAATATGACAGACAAATTAAAACATGTAATATTAATAAGTTGATGCTAAGTAATATTTCAAAAGCAAATACCATTGCATGTAATTGCCCAAATAATTTCAATACTGTAAACTGACAAAATATTTTAGTTTCAATCAGACAAAAAGCACATTATATAAAAAAAACATATGCAACTGAAATGCGACAAATAAAATTAAGCAATTCAATTTTTTTGTTATACTGAATACTAATAAAAAAACAAACAAATATAAAATGAAATAATTATTATGTTATCTATGATCAATAAACATTTTTGTCAGAATTGTTATAAAAAAATGGGTAGACTATATTTAAGGGTACCCCTTGATTCTCGCCAAGTTGTGATCGCGGTTGATCGCCAAGCTGGGTGATGTTGAATCCCAATCGTGATTCCGATAGATTTAGATTTCAGCTTTATTTCCAAATGTTCAACAGTATATGTAGTTTCAGAGTCCGTTAGTTCTACGTTGGATACCGGCTGGTAAGGTTACTTTTGCTTATGGTCAATAAGATCGAAGGTATGTGGGCAGTCATAAAAAGGGACTATAAAAAAATGTCACCGCCAGTCCGGTACCACAGACGCCATTTTCGATTCGTATTTCACCGAATGTGGCGATTTATGCAACGAAGGTACACAGATTCTATTCATGATAAATTTAGACAGTATCTAAGTACTATTAGAGAATTCTGTGCATCCAAATCTGAGGATATTCAAGCTTAATGAAGAAGTGAGTTTTTTTCCCTCTTCCTTTTGTGCTTATTAATTTTCGTTTCGATTCAAAATTCTCTAATTGGGTTAATTAATTTTGCTTATATTGAGGTCATTACAATTTTAGAAAGTTTTTGCCGCCATTCCTGTTATCACAATTTTCCGTACAAACAGGAATGGCGCCAAACATAAATCGCCAATCTCGCCAAGGAGCACCCTCAAGTATATTTTTACCTAAAAAAATGAGATGAAAACAATAAAATTAAAATTATTTACAATAGATCTCTGAATATTCACAAAACCTAGTTATGTACATTTTTCATTGATCTTTCTTTTCACATTATTTTGTGTACCAATGATTTGCACTTTTATGCATTATTTAAGAAATATCTCAAATATGAAGTGTTAATTAATATTTCTGGCTGAACAGTTTTTTGAAAGTAAGTAAAAAACAATTAAAAGTAAGTAAAAGATATTCACGCCTAAGACATTCACGGCGATCCATTTTATGCAACAAAGATATGAGTATTTTAAAGTAAACTCTGATCATAGAGGAATCAATATATATCACACATTTAATACAAAATGGAAATTGCAACAAGCTTTAGCTAGTAAGTTTAGTTGTAACATTTCTGCAGGCAGCATTATTAAAAATTATTACCTTTTCACACACATGCGTTCTCAATTTTGATTGGCTATGTGTTATCATTCCACTCTCTCCTTATATTATATATATATATAATGATGGAATTATGGTATTATTGATACAAAAAGTTAGTCTTTTAAAGCAAAGAAAAAAAAAATATTCAGTCAATCCGTTTTTCATATAATATTACAAGTATTTATATTTCTTAGTGTTTTCTGTCGTTGATAAAATTCTAAAAAGAAAAGGGAAATTGTTCTACATCTGTTTTGCTTCTTTCAAAGAAATTGAGAAGGTTTTAAAATTTGTTATTTAAACTCCATTTCCGATGCATATCAGCCTGTATATATACTAGAATACCATTTATATGCTTATGACTGCTCACTCGCTTGATTATTTAGTTTTCATTTTTTTTGTTGTCAAAGCAAAAAAAAAAAAAAAAAAAAAAAAAAATCTCATCGATTTTTGAAACATTCAATCACTTGATATTTCTGTTATTTGTTATCAACGCGAAAAGGGGAAAAGGTTATCGACTTTTAAACATTATGCATACGCATTAGTGCTACAGATGTTAAAACCGTGTAACTTAGTATCTAAAATTTTAGAGAAATTAAATCCTTTGAAATTTTCAGCTTTCGTATAACTTTCAAGTTCTATTCGTCATCATTTTTTAAATTTCTCAACACTGCTGCTGACACGTAAAAATAATACGGGTTAAGCCTACACTTTCCCTCAATCGCTATATGAATAATAAATTCTATTATAATTTTGAATCACAAATTCAAAATGATTTATTGTGTATTCGATTACAATCTAGAAGATTTGCAATCCTGCTTAGTTTGCGAATAAAATGTTCTATTGTGTAAATGACAATGACTGTAAGATTCTGTCTGTTTCATCTTTCATCATAGATTTTACTAAAGATCTAGAATTTTTATTTTTTATTATTATATTGTTATTTTTTAACGCATTTCAGAAATATATTTAAATAGAAATTTCTACTAATTCTAAAAACTGAAATAATGAATAAATTTTATTATTTGCAATGTTTAGTCAATTCATTGATTTAAATTATTCATAGTCATTGGTTTTAGTCTTCTTGGTGCTTTTTATTTTCATACAATATTACTATTTTCGTCAGCTAACTCTATACTATTCTTCTATTCCATAGAATGTTCTATAGTAATTATTCCATAATAAAAAATTTAAAACTAAGGATTGGAGTATTTTAATTAAACTTTTCATTCGTTGACTAATGAATGGTTTTAAAACCCTCCAAATGAGGTTGCAACTAAAACAGTCTAAAGTTTTGTAGAAATATATTTTTTGTTGTATTTTCGAAAACCTTTTTTACTTTAGGTAAACAAACGATTTCGCTAAAAATGAAAATAATGTGTAAAGTTAAATGATTAAACGAACAATTTTATGAAAAAATAAGTTAAATTCGTAACAGTATTTAATCATTAAAAATTGAGGAAAATTATGTTTTATATAAATTCTAAGCACAAAAAGGCAAAGAAAAACCGGAGTTTAAATGTTTTACAATTATTTAATTTACTTTTCTAGTCATTTTTGTTATATCTTCCAACTAAGAAAAATATATAATTTAATCAATGATAAATGTAAGTTACTGTAATAATTAAGTTGAAAAATTAAAGAGCTCAATTAATAAATCACCTAGTTATGAGTAGATACAATATGACATGTAACAAGCATTATTTGTAATTACCTAAAATAAAAGAAAATTAAAATAAATGTAATATTTATTTTATTGGATATTTAAGGGGTAGCAAATGCCCCCGCCTGACCCCCCCACGGACTCCCGCTCTCAAATCCACAATCACTTAAGTTTGAGACGTAAGTATCAGGTTTCTTTTTCAAATCACATGAAAGTCTGAACACCAGGTGGCGCTTTCAAGTTCGAACTGATCATGTCTTCTGTTAAATCATCATATTTTTTTCTCTTTTTTATTCCCAGCTGTATTCTGTGTCACGTCATTAGAAAGTGACATTCGCGTTTTATGATTTAAAAGGAATGTCTGTAACATCGAAATCGCCCAAAACAAATGGAAATTTGGAAAACGTCGAACTAAAATCAAAAGATGTGTTGACAGAGGTAAGTGACTTTTGACCCTGCAAATGGGGGTAGTTGCCTTAAGCAACGAGCCTATCTTTTCGACGCAGGCCCGAATAATTATT
The DNA here is from genome assembly GCA_949128135.1 of Parasteatoda lunata. Classification (NCBI taxonomy): domain Eukaryota; kingdom Metazoa; phylum Arthropoda; class Arachnida; order Araneae; family Theridiidae; genus Parasteatoda; species Parasteatoda lunata. The sequence goes on from OX421977.1 coordinate 13,729,852, forward strand.
TTAAATAAGAATATAATATATAAAAATATTTGGTAAAATTATATATAAAAATATTTGGCAATTATAAAAAATATTTGCAAAAATAAGAATATTATATATTTTATATAATAAATGCATTGTCAGAGAGCATAATCAGCCAGGAAAAATTTTAAAAAAATAAGTGTTTGAAATTTTTTTTGTAATAAATTGTCTTTTTTCTTTTTAATTCCTATTAATTAAAATGTATGTGTAAATTAAAGGTAATATGTTAGATGATTGATACCCATCAACAAACATTTGTCTCTATGTGTAAAATATCTATATGAATAACATCCATTATTCATATAGAAGAAACGAAGACTTTGGAAACTAGGATTTTTGTTTAGAGCAGTGAAAATTTCTTTCTTTTACCTACCACTATCACTTCAGAGCTAAATATAAATAGTCACATTTTTATTAAATTATGGTACCTAGAATTTTGAAATATAAATCTTAGCAATGAAATGTTTTTACTTTCACCACTTTCTTTTTTTGATAAAAGGAACCATCCATCTATGCTTTTAAAGTAGTTTTTCTTATTGGTAGTGGAAAAGCCAATGATATTGAGATTGTATGGTGGCGTTCCGTATAAATTTAGCTAACAATTATAAGCACTATCAGAAATCTTGATCGGTGTATTTAATGGAGTACCTGCCGCGTTAGCGGGCGCTTCACTCTTTCATCTGATGTCCCTAGGGTGACTGAGCACCTATAAATAAATAAATAAATGAATAAATAAATAAATAAATAAATAAATATATATATATATATATATATATATATATATATACATATATATATATATATATATATATATATATATATATATATATATATATATATATATATATAATACTAGGAGGCTTCGCCCCCTGCTCGCTTGCGCTCACCCACCCCCGGAACTGCTTTCACAGTTCATTTCGGATTGCTTCGCAATCCAATGCTCGCTTTGCTCGCTCATTGGATACGTTCTTAACGTCTAGCTTTTGTATACTTTTTTGAATACTGAAGTTCCGAAAACTTTTCACTGTAGAAAATTCTAAACCTGTACATTTCAATATTAATTTGAAATTGCAATTGTTAATTTGGGCAACACTTATAGAATTGAAGGATTTGTTACGTCAAGCGCTCAGGTATCATAAATTTGATTTATGTTGCTAAGTTAACTTTCAAAAAATTCTATGGCTGACAACAGCATTTTTATTTTTTAAGTTGTTTTTTTATTTATGTTGCTAAGTTAACTTTCAGAAAATTCTATGGCTGGTAACAGCATTTTTATTTTTTAAGTTGTTTATTTTTATTTTTGCCGCAGCTGAATTGAACAATCTGATAATGCTCACTCTGGTTATTGTTTCCATTTTTAAAAGTGCTATATGTTGAGCCACCTCAGCTAGATTTGGCACGTGACATTTTTAGATGCAATCATTGGTCGATTTTCTAATGTTGCCATTCGGGAAGTTGTAATGAGGCTTTTTTTTGGTGCCGTGTAAGATATATATATATATATATATATATATATATATATATATATATATATATATATATATATATATATATATATATATATATATATATATATATATATATATATATATATATATATATATATATATATATATATATATATGTGTGTGTGTGTGTGTGTGTGTTTAAATTATGCGAATGTCAAAATTATTTAAAACCATATTTATTTAATATAGAATACATTGTCGGGAAGTACTTCTTTTACGTCGCACTAGAGCTGCACAATGGGCTATTGGTAACGGTTACATAGACATCCCGAATTTCAGCCCAAATGCCAATCTGAATAATGCTATGAAGTAGAGGCATGGTGGATCAGGGAATAGAGCGTACATCTTCTAATGAGGTGAACCAGGTTCGAATCTCAGTGATGACTCGTAGATAGGAATCTTGCACCCGGCTTGCAACTACCTGAGGGCTGACGTAAAAATATCCTCAGAGGTAGACAGATAATCGGTTGGAGTCCCCTTGTCATCTAGATTTGGGTCAAAATTACAAGCCTGCGGTGTTGAACATAAATAGTCGTAAACCCAAAACTGGATCGGCTGTTTAACGACGGTTATAAAATAAAATAAAACAACTATGGATTGTCCGTAGTATTTTATTTTTATATTTAAAGTGGTAATAAATCTTATAAATTTCATTTTAAATCTTGGACTTATAAATTTCATTTAATAAAATTTTGACCACATTAAATGCACACAAAAAAAAAATCAATCTTAAATATATATATATATATATATATATATATAAGATCAAGTTATAGAAATAGAAATATTGCGTGAAATGAAACGATGATAGTTTTATACTCATGAATTACTTTATGAGTATAAAATTATATTAAATATATTTTTAGCAAATTTCTAAAAATTCTCCACACTAGCTCCCTCTATCGAGCGTGAAAATCCGATGAACGAAATTTATTTAGAAAAAAACTTATTTATTATTTAAAACTTATTGTATATATATGCTACTGTGAATGACTGAAATCGTTGGTTGTTGACTTCCACCGGCGAATGTTGACAATTACTTAGTCGCCTTGGTAAATATCCGAAATACATACAAGGTCTTTTTAAGTCCCACTGTTAGGTATACATCTTCAAGGTATTTCGAACACTGATGATTTTTCTAATCTATCCTCAGAAGACATTAAAATATCGAATAAATATAATGATACCAACGAAAAAATTAATATCAAATCGGATATAACAAATATTCCGTCATTCACCGGTGAAAGTCGACATTTTTTTGATTTCGGTCATTTACGGTAACATATACACATTTTTTTCATTCACTGTATAATATCATTCAAAACGCAAAAATATTATATCAGTAAAAAGATGTTTATAATTTTCAAGGTGTAATTTTTATGTAGAGATAATATTTTACCTCTCTATCTTTATAGCTTTTCATCTTTATCGCATTGCCATATTTAGTGATTTACCCACGTGCTAGAAATAAAAGTATTGCTGATATAACAGGGAAAGAAATAACACGTACGATGAGACAGGCTAAAATAAAAGAGAACATCAAAATATTTAAATTCAATTGTTTTATGAAAACACGAAGTTTTACCTTGAAAACTGAAAGTTCCGCCAACGTCATCGCATATAATTCTGTTACAAATTTACTCTATTGTTATTTATTTAAAAAATCATAATTTATTTTAAAATTAAAATGTTTTTCTTTTTGATTTCATTCCATGAATAAATAGATTTTCGTTTCCTTCAGGGTTGGTCAGCTCCTTACTTTTAATCCTTACAAACATTCAAATACTAAAAGAAAATTTTTTTGCAAAAATGTCTCTCTTCCAGGTATACATGCTACATTCTAGCACTAGAGAAAGATAAATTCTATTCCTTCATCCCTTCCAAACATAAAAATCGTTCGTGATAATATTTCTTCATTTCAGAAATTCTTCTTACCTTGAAACAGAGAAAAAATGCTTTGCGTTACACATGATCAAAGTAAAATGGAATAAATTGCATTGAAATATTATAAATAAATATTATAAATAAATATTATAAATAAATATTATAAATAAATATTATAAATAAATATTATAAATAAATTTTATAATACCTTAAAAGACCTTACCCTCCAACATTAGAAAGCTTGTCATTTCTAATTCCATCATTGCAGTTCTCCAATTCTGTTTTATTACTCGCGGAAAATTAAACACTGAAAAACAATTTTTTTTGAAGAAATGCTTAATTTCTGATCCCCGCAGCGGAGAAAGAACAATGGTTTGCGTTGAACGTGATAAGATATTAAGTTTAACTTAAATTAAATGAAAGTATTATAAAGAAATTTTATAATACTTAATTGGGAGCCGCGATGGTTCAGGGGATAGAGCGTTCGCCTTCTGATTAGGCTATCCGGTTTCGATTCAGCGCTGACGTGAAATATCCTCAGTGGTAGATGGATTATGGGTTAGAGTTCCCTCGCCGTAAGGCTAAACGTGGTAGGTTCTCGTGGTCTTCTTCTCCCCGTAACGCAAATGTGGGTTAGCTCCATCAAAAATTCCTCCACGAAGGCAAACTATCTCCCAATACTCGATCCAAGAGTTCCCTTGTCTTCTGGATCGGGTTCAAAATTACAAAGCTACGGAGTTGAGCATTAGTAGTCGTAAACCCATAAAATAGGGTCGGCTGTTCAACGTCGATTATAAAATAAAATACCTAATAGAGAAGTCTTTCCATCATCAGAAATCTTTCAGAAATCAATTTCCGAACTTTTATAAAGGTTCACTATTTAAAAATCTTTCTTAGTTGGAGAAAATTTTCCTTTCTGAACCCAGCAACAAAGAATAAAATCTACTTCGCGCTACATATGATCAAAGTAAAAAGGAATAATTGAATTTGAATGCAAGTATTATAAATAAGTTTTATAATAGCTAAAAGACGAATTTCTCAACAACATCAGAAAGCTTGATATATTCGATTTCTTCAGGCTGTTTCTTCTCTTTTTTTTTCATTCTTTCCAAAAGCTCAAATCTTTTACCACTTTCTTTTTAACCCTTTTTATTGAGAAATGATTCGCTTCAGAGCTCTGCAAAAAACATGCTTTGCGATCAACATTATCAAAGATAAATGGAATAACGTGCAATCACTGCAAGAACTATAAAATTTTCTTATCTTACATAAAAAGAAATATTTTTCCAACATCATTAATCTAGTATTTTTACTTTCTCTAAGGGTATATAACTTTTTTTTTAAAATTCCTACAAAACATCCCTTTCAATCTTGCATAACAATCTTTCTTTATTGAAGAAATTAATCCCTTCGGGGCAATGCAGTGAAGTAAGATCCTTGCTTTGCGTTAAACATGATCGAAGATGAAATAACCTAGTTTGAGATCAAGATCTATAAATAATATAAATATACCCTCAAAAAGGTTTTATCTCCAACATCAGAAAGCTTGTCATTTCCCTTTCCTTTAGAGTAGATCTTCTCTCTCTTCTCGTCTCTTCCAAACGATAAATTCTTCCAAGACAATCTTTCTTCATTGAAAAAATATTTCCCTTCTGAACCTAGAAAAAGAGAATAAAACATGCATTGCGTTAAAAAAGATCAAAGATGAAAAAACTTATTTTGAGAGCAAAATCTATAAGTAATATTAATATACCTTCAAAAGGATTTTTCTCCAACATCAGAAAGCTTGTCATTTTTATTTCCTTTAGTGTAGATCTTCTCTCTCCTCTCGTCTCTTCCAAACGATAAATTCTTCCAAGACAATCTTTCTTCATTGGTGAAATATTTCCCTTCTGAACCTAGAAAAAGAGAACAAAACATGCATTGCGTTAAAAAAGATCAAAGATGAAAAAATTTATTTTGAGAGCAAAATCTATAAGTAATATTAATATACCTTCAAAAGGGTTTTTCTCCAACATCAGAAAGCTTGTCATTTTTCTTTCCTTTAGTGTAGATCTTCTCTCTCTTCTCGTCTCTTCCAAACGATAAATTCTTCCAAGACAATCTTTCTTCATTGGAAAAATATTTCCCTTCTGAACCTAGAAAAAGAGAATAAAACATGCATTGCGTTAAAAAAGATCAAAGATGAAAAAACTTATTTTGAGAGCAAAATCTATAAGTAATATTAATATACCTTCAAAAGGGTTTTTCTCCAACATCAGAAAGCTTGTCATTTTTCTTTCCTTTAGTGTAGATCTTCTCTCTCCTCTCCTCTCTTCCAAACGATAAATTCTTTTCAGACCATCTTTCTTCATTGGAGAAATATTTCCCTTCTGAACCTAGAAAAAGAGAAAAAAACATGCATTGCGTTAAAAAAGATCAAAGATGAAAAAATTTATTTTGAGAGCAAAATCTATAAGTAATATTAATATACCTTCAAAAGGGTTTTTCTCCAACATCAGAAAGCTTGTCATTTTTCTTTCCTTTAGTGTAGATCTTCTCTCTCCTCTCGTCTCTTCCAAACGATAAATTCTTCCAAGACAATCTTTCTTCAATGGAGAAATATTTCCCTTCTGAACCTAGAAAAAGAGAATAAAACATGCATTGCGTTAAAAAAGATCAAAGATGAAAAAACTTATTTTGAGAGCAAAATCTATAAGTAATATTAATATACCTTCAAAAGGGTTTTTCTCCAACATAAGAAAGCTTGTCATTTTTCTTTCCTTTAGTGTAGATCTTTTCTCTCCACTCGTCTCTTCCAAGCGATAAATTCTTCCAAGACAATCTTTCTTCATTGGAGAAATATTTCCCTTCTGAACCTAGAAAAAGAGAATAAAACATGCATTGCGTTAAAAAAGATCAAAGATGAAAAAACTTATTTTGAGAGCAAAATCTATAAGTAATATTAATATACCTTCAAAAGGGTTTTTCTCCAACATCAGAAAGCTTGTCATTTTTCTTTCCTTTAGTGTAGATCTTCTCTCTCCTCTCGTCTCTTCCAAACGATAAATTCTTCCAAGTCAATCTTTCTTCATTGGAGAAATATTTCCCTTTTGAACCTAGAAATGAAAAAACTTATTTTGAGAGCGATAAATTCTTCCAAGACAATCTTTCTTCATTGGAGAAATATTTCCCTTCTGAACCTAGAAAAAGAGAATTAAACATGCATTGCGTTAAAAAAGATCAAAGATGAAAATACTTATTTTGAGAGCAAAATCTGTAAGTAATATAATATACCTTCAAAAGGGTTTTTCTCCAACATCAGAAAGCTTGTCATTTTTCTTTCCTTTAGTGTAGATCTTCTCTCTCCTCTCCTCTCTTCCAAACGATAAATTCTTTTCAGACCATCTTTCTTCATTGGAGAAATATTTCCCTTCTGAACCTAGAAAAAGAGAATAAAACATGCATTGCGTTAAAAAGATCAAATATGAAAAAACTTATTTTGAGAGCAAAATCTATAAGTAATATTAATATACCTTCAAAAGGGTTTTTCTCCAACATCAGAAAGCTTGTCATTTTTCTTTCCTTTAGTGTAGATCTTTTCTCTCCACTCGTCTCTTCCAAGCGATAAATTCTTCCAAGACAATCTTTCTTCATTGGAGAAATATTTCCCTTCTGAACCTAGAAAAAGAGAATAAAACATGCATTGCGTTAAAAAAGATCAAAGATGAAAAAACTTATTTTGAGAGCAAAATCTATAAGTAATATTAATATACCTTCAAAAGGGTTTTTCTCCAACATCAGAAAGCTTGTCATTTTTCTTTCCTTTAGTGTAGATCTTCTGTCTCCTCTCGTCTCTTCCAAACGATAAATTCTTCCAAGACAATCTTTCTTCATTGGAGAAATATTTCCCTTCTGAACCTAGAAAAAGAGAATAAAACATGCATTGCGTTAAAAAAGATCAAAGATGAAAAAACTTATTTTGAGAGCAAAATCTATAAGTAATATTAATATACCTTCAAAAGGGTTTTTCTCCAACATCAGAAAGCTTGTCATTTTTCTTTCCTTTAGTGTAGATCTTCTCTCTCCTCTCCTCTCTTCCAAACGATAAATTCTTTTCAGACCATCTTTCTTCATTGGAGAAATATTTCCCTTCTGAACCTAGAAAAAGAGAAAAAAACATGCATTGCGTTAAAAAAGATCAAAGATGAAAAAATTTATTTTGAGAGCAAAATCTATAAGTAATATTAATATACCTTCAAAAGGGTTTTTCTCCAACATCAGAAAGCTTGTCATTTTTCTTTCCTTTAGTGTAGATCTTCTCTCTCCTCTCGTCTCTTCCAAACGATAAATTCTTCCAAGACAATCTTTCTTCAATGGAGAAATATTTCCCTTCTGAACCTAGAAAAAGAGAATAAAACATGCATTGCGTTAAAAAAGATCAAAGATGAAAAAACTTATTTTGAGAGCAAAATCTATAAGTAATATTAATATACCTTCAAAAGGGTTTTTCTCCAACATCAGAAAGCTTGTCATTTTTCTTTCCTTTAGTGTAGATCTTTTCTCTCCACTCGTCTCTTCCAAGCGATAAATTCTTCCAAGACAATCTTTCTTCATTGGAGAAATATTTCCCTTCTGAACCTAGAAAAAGAGAATAAAACATGCATTGCGTTAAAAAAGATCAAAGATGAAAAAACTTATTTTGAGAGCAAAATCTATAAGTAATATTAATATACCTTCAAAAGGGTTTTTCTCCAACATCAGAAAGCTTGTCATTTTTCTTTCCTTTAGTGTAGATCTTCTCTCTCCTCTCGTCTCTTCCAAACGATAAATTCTTCCAAGTCAATCTTTCTTCATTGGAGAAATATTTCCCTTTTGAACCTAGAAATGAAAAAACTTATTTTGAGAGCGATAAATTCTTCCAAGACAATCTTTCTTCATTGGAGAAATATTTCCCTTCTGAACCTAGAAAAAGAGAATTAAACATGCATTGCGTTAAAAAAGATTAAAGATGAAAATACTTATTTTGAGAGCAAAATCTGTAAGTAATATAATATACCTTCAAAAGGGTTTTTCTCCAACATCAGAAAGCTTGTCATTTTTCTTTCCTTTAGTGTAGATCTTCTCTCTCCTCTCCTCTCTTCCAAACGATAAATTCTTTTCAGACCATCTTTCTTCATTGGAGAAATATTTCCCTTCTGAACCTAGAAAAAGAGAATAAAACATGCATTGCGTTAAAAAAGATCAAAGATGAAAAAACTTATTTTGAGAGCAAAATCTATAAGTAATATTAATAAACCTTCAAAAGGGTTTTTCTCCAAAATCAGAAAGCTTGTCATTTTTCTTTCCTTTAGTGTAGATCTTTTCTCTCCTCTCGTCTCTTCCAAGCGATAAATTCTTCCAAGACAATCTTTCTTCATTGGAGAAATATTTCCCTTCTGAACCTAGAAAAAGAGAATAAAACATGCATTGCGTTAAAAAAGATCAAAGAGGAAAAAACTTATTTTGAAAGCAAAATCTATAAGTAATATTAATATACCTTCAAAAGGGTTTTTCTCCAACATCAGAAAGCTTGTCATTTTTCTTTCCTTTAGTGTAGATCTTCTCTCTCCTCTGGTCTCTTCCAAACGATAAATTCTTCCAAGACAATCTTTCTTCATTGGAGAAATATTTCCCTTCTGAACCTAGAAAAGGAGAATAAAACATTCATTGCGTTAAAAAAAATCAAAAATGAAACAACTTATTTTGAGAGCAAAATCTGTAAGTAATATTAATATACCTTCAAAAGGGTTTTTCTCCAACATCAGAAAGCATGTCATTTTTCTTTCCTTTAGTGTAGATCTTCTCTTTCCTCTCGTCTTTTCCAAACGATAAATTCTTCCAAGACAATCTTTCTTCATTGGAGAAATATTTCTCTTCTGAACCTAGAAAAAGAGAATAAAACATGCATTGCGTTAAAAAGATCAAATATGAAAAAACTTATTTTGAGAGCAAAATCTATAAGTAATATTAATATACCTTCAAAAGGGTTTTTCTCCAACATCAGAAAGCTTGTCATTTTTCTTTCCTTTAGTGTAGATCTTTTCTCTCCACTCGTCTCTTCCAAGCGATAAATTCTTCCAAGACAATCTTTCTTCATTGGAGAAATATTTCCCTTCTGAACCTAGAAAAAGAGAATAAAACATGCATTGCGTTAAAAAAGATCAAAGATGAAAAAACTTATTTAGAGAGCAAAATCTATAAGTAATATTAATATACCTTCAAAAGGGTTTTTCTCCAACATCAGAAAGCTTGTCATTTTTCTTTCCTTTAGTGTAGATCTTCTGTCTCCTCTCGTCTCTTCCAAACGATAAATTCTTCCAAGACAATCTTTCTTCATTGGAGAAATATTTCCCTTCTGAACCTAGAAAAAGAGAATAAAACATTCATTGCGTTAAAAAAGATCAAAAATGAAACAACTTATTTTGAGAGCAAAATCTGTAAGTAATATTAATATACCTTCAAAAGGGTTTTTCTCCAACATCAGAAAGCTTGTCATTTTTCTTTCCTTTAGTGTAGATCTTCTCTTTCCTCTCGTCTCTTCCAAACGATAAATTCTTCCAAGACAATCTTTCTTCATTGGAGAAATATTTCTCTTCTGAACCTAGAAAAAGAGAATAAAACATGCATTGCGTTAAAAAAGATCAAATATGAAAAAACTTATTTTGAGAGCAAAATCTATAAGTAATATTAATATACTTTCAAAAGGGTTTTTCTCCAACATCAGAAAGCTCGTCATTTTTCTTTCCTTTAGTGTAGATCTTCTCTCTCCTCTGGTGTCTTCCACACGATAAATTCTTCCAAGACAATCTTTCTTCTTTGGAGAAATATTTCACTTCTGAACCTAGAAAAAGAGAATAAAACATGCATTGCGTTAAAAAAGATCAAAGATGAAAAAACTTATTTTGAGAGCAAAATCTATAAGTAATATTAATATACCTTCAAAAGGGTTTTTCTCCAACATCAGAAAGCTTGTAATTTTTCTTTCCTTTAGTGTAGATCTTCTCTCTCCTCTCGTCTCTTCCAAACGATAAATTCTTCCAAGACAATCTTTCTTCATTGGAGACATATTTCCCTTCTGAACCTAGAAAAGAGAATAAAACATGCATTGCGTTAAAAAAGATCAAAGATGAAAAAACTTATTTTGAGAGCAAAATCTGTAAGTAATATTAATATACCTTCAAAAGGGTTTTTCTCCAACATCAGAAAGCTTGTCATTTTTCTTTCCTTTGATTAGATCTTCTCTCTCCTCTCGTCTCTTCCAAACGATAAATTCTTCCAAGACAATCTTTCTTCATTGGAGAAATATTTCCCTTCTGAACCTAGAAAAAGAGAATAAAACATGCATTGCGTTAAAATAGATCAAAGATGAAAAAACTTATTTTGAGAGCAAAATCTATAAGTAATATTAATTTACCTTCAAAAGGGTTTTTCTCCAACATCAGAAAGCTTGTCATTTTTCTTTCCTTTAGTGTAGATCTTTTCTCTCCTCTAGTCTCTTCCAAGCGATAAATTCTTCCAAGACAATCTTTCTTCATTGGAGAAATATTTCCCTTCTGAACCTAGAAAAAGAGAATAAAACATGCATTGCGTTAAAAAAGATCAAAGATGAAAAAACTTATTTTGAGAGCAAAATCTATAAGTAATATTAATATACCTTCAAAAGGGTTTTTCTCCAACATCAGAAAGCTTGTCATATTTCTTTCCTTTAGTGTAGATCTTCTCTCTCCTTTCGTCTCTTCCAAACGATAAATTCTTCCAAGACAATCTTTCTTCATTGGAGAAATATTTCCCTTCTGAACCTAGAAAAAGAGAATAAAACATGCATTGCGTTAAAAAAGATCAAAGAGGAAAAACCTTATTTTGAAAGCAAAATCTATAAGTAATAATAATATACCTTCAAAAGGGTTTTTCTCCAACATCAGAAAGCTTGTAATTTTTCTTTCCTTTAGTGTAGATCTTCTCTCTCCTCTGGTCTCTTCCAAACGAAAAATTCTTCCAAGACAATCTTTCTTCATTGGAGAAATATTTCTCTTCTGAACCTAGAAAAAGAGAATAAAACATGCATTGCGTTAAAAAAGATCAAATATGAAAAAACTTATTTTGAGAGCAAAATCTATAAGTAATATTAATATACTTTCAAAAGGGTTTTTCTCCAACATCAGAAAGCTCGTCATTTTTCTTTCCTTTAGTGTAGATCTTCTCTCTCCTCTGGTGTCTTCCACACGATAAATTCTTCCAAGACAATCTTTCTTCTTTGGAGAAATATTTCACTTCTGAACCTAGAAAAAGAGAATAAAACATGCATTGCGTTAAAAAAGATCAAAGATGAAAAAACTTATTTTGAGAGCAAAATCTATAAGTAATATTAATATACCTTCAAAAGGGTTTTTCTCCAACATCAGAAAGCTTGTAATTTTTCTTTCCTTTAGTGTAGATCTTCTCTCTCCTCTCGTCTCTTCCAAACGATAAATTCTTCCAAGACAATCTTTCTTCATTGGAGACATATTTCCCTTCTGAACCTAGAAAAGAGAATAAAACATGCATTGCGTTAAAAAAGATCAAAGATGAAAAAACTTATTTTGAGAGCAAAATCTGTAAGTAATATTAATATACCTTCAAAAGGGTTTTTCTCCAACATCAGAAAGCTTGTCATTTTTCTTTCCTTTGATTAGATCTTCTCTCTCCTCTCGTCTCTTCCAAACGATAAATTCTTCCAAGACAATCTTTCTTCATTGGAGAAATATTTCCCTTCTGAACCTAGAAAAAGAGAATAAAACATGCATTGCGTTAAAATAGATCAAAGATGAAAAAACTTATTTTGAGAGCAAAATCTATAAGTAATATTAATTTACCTTCAAAAGGGTTTTTCTCCAACATCAGAAAGCTTGTCATTTTTCTTTCCTTTAGTGTAGATCTTTTCTCTCCTCTCGTCTCTTCCAAGCGATAAATTCTTCCAAGACAATCTTTCTTCATTGGAGAAATATTTCCCTTCTGAACCTAGAAAAAGAGAATAAAACATGCATTGCGTTAAAAAAGATCAAAGATGAAAAAACTTATTTTGAGAGCAAAATCTATAAGTAATATTAATATACCTTCAAAAGGGTTTTTCTCCAACATCAGAAAGCTTGTCATATTTCTTTCCTTTAGTGTAGATCTTCTCTCTCCTTTCGTCTCTTCCAAACGATAAATTCTTCCAAGACAATCTTTCTTCATTGGAGAAATATTTCCCTTCTGAACCTAGAAAAAGAGAATAAAACATGCATTGCGTTAAAAAAGATCAAAGAGGAAAAACCTTATTTTGAAAGCAAAATCTATAAGTAATAATAATATACCTTCAAAAGGGTTTTTCTCCAACATCAGAAAGCTTGTAATTTTTCTTTCCTTTAGTGTAGATCTTCTCTCTCCTCTGGTCTCTTCCAAACGAAAAATTCTTCCAAGACAATCTTTCTTCATTGGCGAAATATTTCCCTTCTGAATATAGAAAAAGGGAATAAAACATGCATTGCGTTAAAAAAGATCAAAGATGAAAAAACTTATTTTGAAAGCAAAATCTATAAGTAATATTAATATACCTTCAAAAGGGTGTTTCTCCAACATCAGAAAGCTTGTCATTTTTCTTTCCTTTAGTGTAGATCTTCTCTCTCCTCTGGTCTCTTCCAAACGATAAATTCTTCCAAGACAATCTTTCTTCATTGGAGAAATATTTCCCTTCTGAACCTAGAAAAAGAGAATTAAACATGCATTGCGTTAAAAAAGATCAAAGATGAAAATACTTATTTTGAGAGCAAAATCTGTAAGTAATATTAATATACCTTCAAAAGGGTTTTTCTCCAACATCTGAAAGCTTGTCATTTTTCTTTCCTTTAGTGTAGATCTTCTCTTTCCTCTCGTCTCTTCCAAACGATAAATTCTTCCAAGACAATCTTTCTTCATTGGAGAAATATTTCCCTTCTGAATATAGAAAAAGGGAATTAAACATGCATTGCGTTAAAAAAGATCAAAGATGAAAATACTTATTTTGAGAGCAAAATCTGTAAGTGATATTAATATACCTTCAAAAGGGTTTTTCTCCAACATCAGAAAGCTTGTCATTTTTCTTTCCTTTAGTGTAGATCTTCTCTTTCCTCTCGTCTCTTCCAAACGATAAATTCTTCCAAGACAATCTTTCTTCATTGGAGAAATATTTCCCTTCTGAACCTAGAAAAGAGAATAAAACATGCATTGCGTTAAAAAAGATCAAAGATGAAAATACTTATTTTGAGAGCAAAATCTGTAAGTAATATAAATATACCTTCAAAAGGGTTTTTCTCCAACATCAGAAAGCTTGTCATTTTTCTTTCCTTTAGTGTAGATCTTCTCTTTCCTCTCGTCTCTTCCAAACGATAAATTCTTCCAAGACAATCTTTCTTCATTGGAGAAATATTTCCCTTCTGAACCTAGAAAAAGAGAATAAAACATGCATTGCGTTAAAAAAGATCAAAGATGAAAAAACTTATTTTGAGAGCAAAATCTATAAGTAATATTAATATACCTTCAAAAGGGTTTTTCTCCAACATCAGAAAGCTTGTCATTTTTCTTTCCTTTAGTGTAGATCTTCTCTCTCCTTTCGTCTCTTCCAAACGATAAATTCTTCCAAGACAATCTTTCTTCATTGGAGAAATATTTCCCTTCTGAACCTAGAAAAAGAGAATAAAACATGCATTGCGTTAAAAAAGATCAAAGAGGAAAAACCTTATTTTGAAAGCAAAATCTATAAGTAATAATAATATACCTTCAAAAGGGTTTTTCTCCAACATCAGAAAGCTTGTAATTTTTCTTTCCTTTAGTGTAGATCTTCTCTCTCCTCTGGTCTCTTCCAAACGAAAAATTCTTCCAAGACAATCTTTCTTCATTGGCGAAATATTTCCCTTCTGAATATAGAAAAAGGGAATAAAACATGCATTGCGTTAAAAAAGATCAAAGATGAAAAAACTTATTTTGAAAGCAAAATCTATAAGTAATATTAATATACCTTCAAATGGGTGTTTCTCCAACATCAGAAAGCTTGTCATTTTTCTTTCCTTTAGTGTAGATCTTCTCTCTCCTCTGGTCTCTTCCAAACGATAAATTCTTCCAAGACAATCTTTCTTCATTGGAGAAATATTTCCCTTCTGAACCTAGAAAAAGAGAATTAAACATGCATTGCGTTAAAAAAGATCAAAGATGAAAATACTTATTTTGAGAGCAAAATCTGTAAGTAATATTAATATACCTTCAAAAGGGTTTTTCTCCAACATCAGAAAGCTTGTCATTTTTCTTTCCTTTAGTGTAGATCTTCTCTTTCCTCTCGTCTCTTCCAAACGATAAATTCTTCCAAGACAATCTTTCTTCATTGGAGAAATATTTCCCTTCTGAACCTAGAAAAAGAGAATAAAACATGCATTGCGTTAAAAAAGATCAAAGATGAAAAAACTTATTTTGAGAGCAAAATCTATAAGTAATATTAATATACCTTCAAAAGGGTTTTTCTCCAACATCAGAAAGCTTGTCATTTTTCTTTCCTTTAGTGTAGATCTTCTGTCTCCTCTCGTCTCTTCCAAACGATAAATTCTTCCAAGACAATCTTTCTTCATTGGAGAAATATTTCCCTTCTGAACCTAGAAAAAGAGAATAAAACATTCATTGCGTTAAAAAAGATCAAAAATGAAACAACTTATTTTGAGAGCAAAATCTGTAAGTAATATTAATATACCTTCAAAAGGGTTTTTCTCCAACATCAGAAAGCTTGTCATTTTTCTTTCCTTTAGTGTAGATCTTCTCTTTCCTCTCGTCTCTTCCAAACGATAAATTCTTCCAAGACAATCTTTCTTCATTGGAGAAATATTTCTCTTCTGAACCTAGAAAAAGAGAATAAAACATGCATTGCGTTAAAAAAGATCAAATATGAAAAAACTTATTTTGAGAGCAAAATCTATAAGTAATATTAATATACTTTCAAAAGGGTTTTTCTCCAACATCAGAAAGCTCGTCATTTTTCTTTCCTTTAGTGTAGATCTTCTCTCTCCTCTGGTGTCTTCCACACGATAAATTCTTCCAAGACAATCTTTCTTCTTTGGAGAAATATTTCACTTCTGAACCTAGAAAAAGAGAATAAAACATGCATTGCGTTAAAAAAGATCAAAGATGAAAAAACTTATTTTGAGAGCAAAATCTATAAGTAATATTAATATACCTTCAAAAGGGTTTTTCTCCAACATCAGAAAGCTTGTAATTTTTCTTTCCTTTAGTGTAGATCTTCTCTCTCCTCTCGTCTCTTCCAAACGATAAATTCTTCCAAGACAATCTTTCTTCATTGGAGACATATTTCCCTTCTGAACCTAGAAAAGAGAATAAAACATGCATTGCGTTAAAAAAGATCAAAGATGAAAAAACTTATTTTGAGAGCAAAATCTGTAAGTAATATTAATATACCTTCAAAAGGGTTTTTCTCCAACATCAGAAAGCTTGTCATTTTTCTTTCCTTTGATTAGATCTTCTCTCTCCTCTCGTCTCTTCCAAACGATAAATTCTTCCAAGACAATCTTTCTTCATTGGAGAAATATTTCCCTTCTGAACCTAGAAAAAGAGAATAAAACATGCATTGCGTTAAAATAGATCAAAGATGAAAAAACTTATTTTGAGAGCAAAATCTATAAGTAATATTAATTTACCTTCAAAAGGGTTTTTCTCCAACATCAGAAAGCTTGTCATTTTTCTTTCCTTTAGTGTAGATCTTTTCTCTCCTCTCGTCTCTTCCAAGCGATAAATTCTTCCAAGACAATCTTTCTTCATTGGAGAAATATTTCCCTTCTGAACCTAGAAAAAGAGAATAAAACATGCATTGCGTTAAAAAAGATCAAAGATGAAAAAACTTATTTTGAGAGCAAAATCTATAAGTAATATTAATATACCTTCAAAAGGGTTTTTCTCCAACATCAGAAAGCTTGTCATATTTCTTTCCTTTAGTGTAGATCTTCTCTCTCCTTTCGTCTCTTCCAAACGATAAATTCTTCCAAGACAATCTTTCTTCATTGGAGAAATATTTCCCTTCTGAACCTAGAAAAAGAGAATAAAACATGCATTGCGTTAAAAAAGATCAAAGAGGAAAAACCTTATTTTGAAAGCAAAATCTATAAGTAATAATAATATACCTTCAAAAGGGTTTTTCTCCAACATCAGAAAGCTTGTAATTTTTCTTTCCTTTAGTGTAGATCTTCTCTCTCCTCTGGTCTCTTCCAAACGAAAAATTCTTCCAAGACAATCTTTCTTCATTGGCGAAATATTTCCCTTCTGAATATAGAAAAAGGGAATAAAACATGCATTGCGTTAAAAAAGATCAAAGATGAAAAAACTTATTTTGAAAGCAAAATCTATAAGTAATATTAATATACCTTCAAAAGGGTGTTTCTCCAACATCAGAAAGCTTGTCATTTTTCTTTCCTTTAGTGTAGATCTTCTCTCTCCTCTGGTCTCTTCCAAACGATAAATTCTTCCAAGACAATCTTTCTTCATTGGAGAAATATTTCCCTTCTGAACCTAGAAAAAGAGAATTAAACATGCATTGCGTTAAAAAAGATCAAAGATGAAAATACTTATTTTGAGAGCAAAATCTGTAAGTAATATTAATATACCTTCAAAAGGGTTTTTCTCCAACATCTGAAAGCTTGTCATTTTTCTTTCCTTTAGTGTAGATCTTCTCTTTCCTCTCGTCTCTTCCAAACGATAAATTCTTCCAAGACAATCTTTCTTCATTGGAGAAATATTTCCCTTCTGAATATAGAAAAAGGGAATTAAACATGCATTGCGTTAAAAAAGATCAAAGATGAAAATACTTATTTTGAGAGCAAAATCTGTAAGTGATATTAATATACCTTCAAAAGGGTTTTTCTCCAACATCAGAAAGCTTGTCATTTTTCTTTCCTTTAGTGTAGATCTTCTCTTTCCTCTCGTCTCTTCCAAACGATAAATTCTTCCAAGACAATCTTTCTTCATTGGAGAAATATTTCCCTTCTGAACCTAGAAAAGAGAATAAAACATGCATTGCGTTAAAAAAGATCAAAGATGAAAATACTTATTTTGAGAGCAAAATCTGTAAGTAATATAAATATACCTTCAAAAGGGTTTTTCTCCAACATCAGAAAGCTTGTCATTTTTCTTTCCTTTAGTGTAGATCTTCTCTTTCCTCTCGTCTCTTCCAAACGATAAATTCTTCCAAGACAATCTTTCTTCATTGGAGAAATATTTCCCTTCTGAACCTAGAAAAAGAGAATAAAACATGCATTGCGTTAAAAAAGATCAAAGATGAAAAAACTTATTTTGAGAGCAAAATCTATAAGTAATATTAATATACCTTCAAAAGGGTTTTTCTCCAACATCAGAAAGCTTGTCATTTTTCTTTCCTTTAGTGTAGATCTTCTCTCTCCTTTCGTCTCTTCCAAACGATAAATTCTTCCAAGACAATCTTTCTTCATTGGAGAAATATTTCCCTTCTGAACCTAGAAAAAGAGAATAAAACATGCATTGCGTTAAAAAAGATCAAAGAGGAAAAACCTTATTTTGAAAGCAAAATCTATAAGTAATAATAATATACCTTCAAAAGGGTTTTTCTCCAACATCAGAAAGCTTGTAATTTTTCTTTCCTTTAGTGTAGATCTTCTCTCTCCTCTGGTCTCTTCCAAACGAAAAATTCTTCCAAGACAATCTTTCTTCATTGGCGAAATATTTCCCTTCTGAATATAGAAAAAGGGAATAAAACATGCATTGCGTTAAAAAAGATCAAAGATGAAAAAACTTATTTTGAAAGCAAAATCTATAAGTAATATTAATATACCTTCAAATGGGTGTTTTTCCAACATCAGAAAGCTTGTCATTTTTCTTTCCTTTAGTGTAGATCTTCTCTCTCCTCTGGTCTCTTCCAAACGATAAATTCTTCCAAGACAATCTTTCTTCATTGGAGAAATATTTCCCTTCTGAACCTAGAAAAAGAGAATTAAACATGCATTGCGTTAAAAAAGATCAAAGATGAAAATACTTATTTTGAGAGCAAAATCTGTAAGTAATATTAATATACCTTCAAAAGGGTTTTTCTCCAACATCAGAAAGCTTGTCATTTTTCTTTCCTTTAGTGTAGATCTTCTCTTTCCTCTCGTCTCTTCCAAACGATAAATTCTTCCAAGACAATCTTTCTTCATTGGAGAAATATTTCTCTTCTGAACCTAGAAAAAGAGAATTAAACATGCATTGCGTTAAAAAAGATCAAAGATGAAAATACTTATTTTGAGAGCAAAATCTGTAAGTGATATTAATATACCTTCAAAAGGGTTTATCTCCAACATCAGAAAGCTTGTCATATTTCTTTCCTTTAGTGTAGATCTTCTCTTTCCTCTCGTCTCTTCCAAACGATAAATTCTTCCAAGACAATCTTTCTTCTTTGGAGAAATATTTCCCTTCTGAATATAGAAAAAGGGAATTAAACATGCATTGCGTTAAAAAAGATCAAAGATGAAAATACTTATTTTGAGAGCAAAATCTGTAAGTGATATTAATATACCTTCAAAAGGGTTTTTCTCCAACATCAGAAAGCTTGTCATTTTTCTTTCCTTTAGTGTAGATCTTCTCTTTCCTCTCGTCTCTTCCAAACGATAAATTCTTCCAAGACAATCTTTCTTCATTGGAGAAATATTTCCCTTCTGAACCTAGAAAAAGAGAATAAAACATTCATTGCGTTAAAAAAGATCAAAAATGAAACAACTTATTTTGAGAGCAAAATCTGTAAGTAATATTAATATACCTTCAAAAGGGTTTTTCTCCAACATCAGAAAGCTTGTCATTTTTCTTTCCTTTAGTGTAGATCTTCTCTTTCCTCTCGTCTCTTCCAAACGATAAATTCTTCCAAGACAATCTTTCTTCATTGGAGAAATATTTCTCTTCTGAACCTAGAAAAAGAGAATAAAACATGCATTGCGTTAAAAAAGATCAAATATGAAAAAACTTATTTTGAGAGCAAAATCTATAAGTAATATTAATATACTTTCAAAAGGGTTTTTCTCCAACATCAGAAAGCTCGTCATTTTTCTTTCCTTTAGTGTAGATCTTCTCTCTCCTCTGGTGTCTTCCACACGATAAATTCTTCCAAGACAATCTTTCTTCTTTGGAGAAATATTTCACTTCTGAACCTAGAAAAAGAGAATAAAACATGCATTGCGTTAAAAAAGATCAAAGATGAAAAAACTTATTTTGAGAGCAAAATCTATAAGTAATATTAATATACCTTCAAAAGGGTTTTTCTCCAACATCAGAAAGCTTGTAATTTTTCTTTCCTTTAGTGTAGATCTTCTCTCTCCTCTCGTCTCTTCCAAACGATAAATTCTTCCAAGACAATCTTTCTTCATTGGAGACATATTTCCCTTCTGAACCTAGAAAAGAGAATAAAACATGCATTGCGTTAAAAAAGATCAAAGATGAAAAAACTTATTTTGAGAGCAAAATCTGTAAGTAATATTAATATACCTTCAAAAGGGTTTTTCTCCAACATCAGAAAGCTTGTCATTTTTCTTTCCTTTGATTAGATCTTCTCTCTCCTCTCGTCTCTTCCAAACGATAAATTCTTCCAAGACAATCTTTCTTCATTGGAGAAATATTTCCCTTCTGAACCTAGAAAAAGAGAATAAAACATGCATTGCGTTAAAATAGATCAAAGATGAAAAAACTTATTTTGAGAGCAAAATCTATAAGTAATATTAATTTACCTTCAAAAGGGTTTTTCTCCAACATCAGAAAGCTTGTCATTTTTCTTTCCTTTAGTGTAGATCTTTTCTCTCCTCTCGTCTCTTCCAAGCGATAAATTCTTCCAAGACAATCTTTCTTCATTGGAGAAATATTTCCCTTCTGAACCTAGAAAAAGAGAATAAAACATGCATTGCGTTAAAAAAGATCAAAGATGAAAAAACTTATTTTGAGAGCAAAATCTATAAGTAATATTAATATACCTTCAAAAGGGTTTTTCTCCAACATCAGAAAGCTTGTCATATTTCTTTCCTTTAGTGTAGATCTTCTCTCTCCTTTCGTCTCTTCCAAACGATAAATTCTTCCAAGACAATCTTTCTTCATTGGAGAAATATTTCCCTTCTGAACCTAGAAAAAGAGAATAAAACATGCATTGCGTTAAAAAAGATCAAAGAGGAAAAACCTTATTTTGAAAGCAAAATCTATAAGTAATAATAATATACCTTCAAAAGGGTTTTTCTCCAACATCAGAAAGCTTGTAATTTTTCTTTCCTTTAGTGTAGATCTTCTCTCTCCTCTGGTCTCTTCCAAACGAAAAATTCTTCCAAGACAATCTTTCTTCATTGGCGAAATATTTCCCTTCTGAATATAGAAAAAGGGAATAAAACATGCATTGCGTTAAAAAAGATCAAAGATGAAAAAACTTATTTTGAAAGCAAAATCTATAAGTAATATTAATATACCTTCAAAAGGGTGTTTCTCCAACATCAGAAAGCTTGTCATTTTTCTTTCCTTTGATTAGATCTTCTCTCTCCTCTCGTCTCTTCCAAACGATAAATTCTTCCAAGACAATCTTTCTTCATTGGAGAAATATTTCCCTTCTGAACCTAGAAAAAGAGAATAAAACATGCATTGCGTTAAAATAGATCAAA
Source organism: Parasteatoda lunata (assembly GCA_949128135.1). Classification (NCBI taxonomy): domain Eukaryota; kingdom Metazoa; phylum Arthropoda; class Arachnida; order Araneae; family Theridiidae; genus Parasteatoda; species Parasteatoda lunata. Next base: position 13,750,961 of record OX421977.1, read on the forward strand.
GATGAAAAAACTTATTTTGAGAGCAAAATCTATAAGTAATATTAATTTACCTTCAAAAGGGTTTTTCTCCAACATCAGAAAGCTTGTCATTTTTCTTTCCTTTAGTGTAGATCTTTTCTCTCCTCTCGTCTCTTCCAAGCGATAAATTCTTCCAAGACAATCTTTCTTCATTGGAGAAATATTTCCCTTCTGAACCTAGAAAAAGAGAATAAAACATGCATTGCGTTAAAAAAGATCAAAGATGAAAAAACTTATTTTGAGAGCAAAATCTATAAGTAATATTAATATACCTTCAAAAGGGTTTTTCTCCAACATCAGAAAGCTTGTCATATTTCTTTCCTTTAGTGTAGATCTTCTCTCTCCTTTCGTCTCTTCCAAACGATAAATTCTTCCAAGACAATCTTTCTTCATTGGAGAAATATTTCCCTTCTGAACCTAGAAAAAGAGAATAAAACATGCATTGCGTTAAAAAAGATCAAAGAGGAAAAACCTTATTTTGAAAGCAAAATCTATAAGTAATAATAATATACCTTCAAAAGGGTTTTTCTCCAACATCAGAAAGCTTGTAATTTTTCTTTCCTTTAGTGTAGATCTTCTCTCTCCTCTGGTCTCTTCCAAACGAAAAATTCTTCCAAGACAATCTTTCTTCATTGGCGAAATATTTCCCTTCTGAATATAGAAAAAGGGAATAAAACATGCATTGCGTTAAAAAAGATCAAAGATGAAAAAACTTATTTTGAAAGCAAAATCTATAAGTAATATTAATATACCTTCAAAAGGGTGTTTCTCCAACATCAGAAAGCTTGTCATTTTTCTTTCCTTTAGTGTAGATCTTCTCTCTCCTCTGGTCTCTTCCAAACGATAAATTCTTCCAAGACAATCTTTCTTCATTGGAGAAATATTTCCCTTCTGAACCTAGAAAAAGAGAATTAAACATGCATTGCGTTAAAAAAGATCAAAGATGAAAATACTTATTTTGAGAGCAAAATCTGTAAGTAATATTAATATACCTTCAAAAGGGTTTTTCTCCAACATCTGAAAGCTTGTCATTTTTCTTTCCTTTAGTGTAGATCTTCTCTTTCCTCTCGTCTCTTCCAAACGATAAATTCTTCCAAGACAATCTTTCTTCATTGGAGAAATATTTCCCTTCTGAATATAGAAAAAGGGAATTAAACATGCATTGCGTTAAAAAAGATCAAAGATGAAAATACTTATTTTGAGAGCAAAATCTGTAAGTGATATTAATATACCTTCAAAAGGGTTTTTCTCCAACATCAGAAAGCTTGTCATTTTTCTTTCCTTTAGTGTAGATCTTCTCTTTCCTCTCGTCTCTTCCAAACGATAAATTCTTCCAAGACAATCTTTCTTCATTGGAGAAATATTTCCCTTCTGAACCTAGAAAAGAGAATAAAACATGCATTGCGTTAAAAAAGATCAAAGATGAAAATACTTATTTTGAGAGCAAAATCTGTAAGTAATATAAATATACCTTCAAAAGGGTTTTTCTCCAACATCAGAAAGCTTGTCATTTTTCTTTCCTTTAGTGTAGATCTTCTCTTTCCTCTCGTCTCTTCCAAACGATAAATTCTTCCAAGACAATCTTTCTTCATTGGAGAAATATTTCCCTTCTGAACCTAGAAAAAGAGAATAAAACATGCATTGCGTTAAAAAAGATCAAAGATGAAAAAACTTATTTTGAGAGCAAAATCTATAAGTAATATTAATATACCTTCAAAAGGGTTTTTCTCCAACATCAGAAAGCTTGTCATTTTTCTTTCCTTTAGTGTAGATCTTCTCTCTCCTTTCGTCTCTTCCAAACGATAAATTCTTCCAAGACAATCTTTCTTCATTGGAGAAATATTTCCCTTCTGAACCTAGAAAAAGAGAATAAAACATGCATTGCGTTAAAAAAGATCAAAGAGGAAAAACCTTATTTTGAAAGCAAAATCTATAAGTAATAATAATATACCTTCAAAAGGGTTTTTCTCCAACATCAGAAAGCTTGTAATTTTTCTTTCCTTTAGTGTAGATCTTCTCTCTCCTCTGGTCTCTTCCAAACGAAAAATTCTTCCAAGACAATCTTTCTTCATTGGCGAAATATTTCCCTTCTGAATATAGAAAAAGGGAATAAAACATGCATTGCGTTAAAAAAGATCAAAGATGAAAAAACTTATTTTGAAAGCAAAATCTATAAGTAATATTAATATACCTTCAAATGGGTGTTTTTCCAACATCAGAAAGCTTGTCATTTTTCTTTCCTTTAGTGTAGATCTTCTCTCTCCTCTGGTCTCTTCCAAACGATAAATTCTTCCAAGACAATCTTTCTTCATTGGAGAAATATTTCCCTTCTGAACCTAGAAAAAGAGAATTAAACATGCATTGCGTTAAAAAAGATCAAAGATGAAAATACTTATTTTGAGAGCAAAATCTGTAAGTAATATTAATATACCTTCAAAAGGGTTTTTCTCCAACATCAGAAAGCTTGTCATTTTTCTTTCCTTTAGTGTAGATCTTCTCTTTCCTCTCGTCTCTTCCAAACGATAAATTCTTCCAAGACAATCTTTCTTCATTGGAGAAATATTTCTCTTCTGAACCTAGAAAAAGAGAATTAAACATGCATTGCGTTAAAAAAGATCAAAGATGAAAATACTTATTTTGAGAGCAAAATCTGTAAGTGATATTAATATACCTTCAAAAGGGTTTATCTCCAACATCAGAAAGCTTGTCATATTTCTTTCCTTTAGTGTAGATCTTCTCTTTCCTCTCGTCTCTTCCAAACGATAAATTCTTCCAAGACAATCTTTCTTCTTTGGAGAAATATTTCCCTTCTGAATATAGAAAAAGGGAATTAAACATGCATTGCGTTAAAAAAGATCAAAGATGAAAATACTTATTTTGAGAGCAAAATCTGTAAGTGATATTAATATACCTTCAAAAGGGTTTTTCTCCAACATCAGAAAGCTTGTCATTTTTCTTTCCTTTAGTGTAGATCTTCTCTTTCCTCTCGTCTCTTCCAAACGATAAATTCTTCCAAGACAATCTTTCTTCATTGGAGAAATATTTCCCTTCTGAACCTAGAAAAGAGAATAAAACATGCATTGCGTTAAAAAAGATCAAAGATGAAAATACTTATTTTGAGAGCAAAATCTGTAAGTAATATAAATATACCTTCAAAAGGGTTTTTCTCCAACATCAGAAAGCTTGTCATTTTTCTTTCCTTTAGTGTAGATCTTCTCTTTCCTCTCGTCTCTTCCAAACGATAAATTCTTCCAAGACAATCTTTCTTCATTGGAGAAATATTTCCCTTCTGAACCTAGAAAAAGAGAATTAAACATGCATTGCGTTAAAAAAGATCAAAGATGAAAATACTTATTTTGAGAGCAAAATCTGTAAGTAATATTAATATACCTTCAAAAGGGTTTTTCTCCAACATCAGAAAGCTTGTCATTTTTCTTTCCTTTAGTGTAGATCTTCTCTTTCCTCTCGTCTCTTCCAAACGATAAATTCTTCCAAGACAATCTTTCTTCATTGGAGAAATATTTCTCTTCTGAACCTAGAAAAAGAGAATTAAACATGCATTGCGTTAAAAAAGATCAAAGATGAAAATACTTATTTTGAGAGCAAAATCTGTAAGTAATATTAATATACCTTCAAAAGGGTTTTTCTCCAACATCAGAAAGCTTGTCATTTTTCTTTCCTTTAGTGTAGATCTTCTCTTTCCTCTCGTCTCTTCCAAACGATAAATTCTTCCAAGACAATCTTTCTTCATTGGAGAAATATTTCCCTTCTGAACCTAGAAAAAGAGAATAAAACATGCATTGCGTTAAAAAAGATCAAAGATGAAAATACTTATTTTGAGAGCAAAATCTGTAAGTAATATTAATATACCTTCAAAAGGGTTTTTCTCCAACATCAGAAAGCTTGTCATTTTTCTTTCCTTTAGTGTAGATCTTCTCTTTCCTCTCGTCTCTTCCAAACGATAAATTCTTCCAAGACAATCTTTCTTCATTGGAGAAATATTTCCCTTCTGAACCTAGAAAAAGAGAATAAAACATGCATTGCGTTAAAAAAGATCAAAGAGGAAAAACCTTATTTTGAAAGCAAAATCTATAAGTAATAATAATATACCTTCAAAAGGGTTTTTCTCCAACATCAGAAAGCTTGTAATTTTTCTTTCCTTTAGTGTAGATCTTCTCTCTCCTCTGGTCTCTTCCAAACGATAAATTCTTCCAAGACAATCTTTCTTCATTGGCGAAATATTTCCCTTCTGAATATAGAAAAAGGGAATAAAACATGCATTGCGTTGAAAAAGATCAAAGATGAAAAAACTTATTTTGAAAGCAAAATCTATAAGTAATATTAATATACCTTCAAAAGGGTTTTTCTCCAACATCAGAAAGCTTGTCATTTTTCTTTCCTTTAGTGTAGATCTTCTCTCTCCTCTGGTCTCTTCCAAACGATAAATTCTTCCAAGACAATCTTTCTTCATTGGAGAAATATTTCCCTTCTTAACCTAGAAAAAGAGAATTAAACATGCATTGCGTTAAAAAAGATCAAAGATGAAAATACTTATTTTGAGAGCAAAATCTGTAAGTGATATTAATATACCTTCAAAAGGGTTTTTCTCCAACATCAGAAAGCTTGTCATTTTTCTTTCCTTTAGTGTAGATCTTCTCTTTCCTCTCGTCTCTTCCAAACGATAAATTCTTCCAAGACAATCTTTCTTCATTGGAGAAATATTTCCCTTCTGAACCTAGAAAAGAGAATAAAACATGCATTGCGTTAAAAAAGATCAAAGATGAAAATACTTATTTTGAGAGCAAAATCTGTAAGTAATATTAATATACCTTCAAAAGGGTTTTTCTCCAACATCAGAAAGCTTGTCATTTTTCTTTCCTTTAGTGTAGATCTTTTCTCTCCTCTCGTCTCTTCCAAGCGATAAATTCTTCCAAGACAATCTTTCTTCATTGGAGAAATATTTCCCTTCTGAACCTAGAAAAAGAGAATAAAACATGCATTGCGTTAAAAAAGATCAAAGATGAAAAAACTTATTTTGAGAGCAAAATCTATAAGTAATATTAATATACCTTCAAAAGGGTTTTTCTCCAACATCAGAAAGCTTGTCATTTTTCTTTCCTTTAGTGTAGATCTTCTCTCTCCTTTCGTCTCTTCCAAACGATAAATTCTTCCAAGACAATCTTTCTTCATTGGAGAAATATTTCCCTTCTGAACCTAGAAAAAGAGAATAAAACATGCATTGCGTTAAAAAAGATCAAAGAGGAAAAACCTTATTTTGAAAGCAAAATCTATAAGTAATAATAATATACCTTCAAAAGGGTTTTTCTCCAACATCAGAAAGCTTGTAATTTTTCTTTCCTTTAGTGTAGATCTTCTCTCTCCTCTGGTCTCTTCCAAACGATAAATTCTTCCAAGACAATCTTTCTTCATTGGCGAAATATTTCCCTTCTGAATATAGAAAAAGGGAATAAAACATGCATTGCGTTAAAAAAGATCAAAGATGAAAAAACTTATTTTGAAAGCAAAATCTATAAGTAATATTAATATACCTTCAAAAGGGTGTTTCTCCAACATCAGAAAGCTTGTCATTTTTCTTTCCTTTAGTGTAGATCTTCTCTCTCCTCTGGTCTCTTCCAAACGATAAATTCTTCCAAGACAATCTTTCTTCATTGGAGAAATATTTCCCTTCTGAACCTAGAAAAAGAGAATTAAACATGCATTGCGTTAAAAAAGATCAAAGATGAAAATACTTATTTTGAGAGCAAAATCTGTAAGTAATATTAATATACCTTCAAAAGGGTTTTTCTCCAACATCAGAAAGCTTGTCATTTTTCTTTCCTTTAGTGTAGATCTTCTCTTTCCTCTCGTCTCTTCCAAACGATAAATTCTTCCAAGACAATCTTTCTTCATTGGAGAAATATTTCTCTTCTGAACCTAGAAAAAGAGAATTAAACATGCATTGCGTTAAAAAAGATCAAAGATGAAAATACTTATTTTGAGAGCAAAATCTGTAAGTGATATTAATATACCTTCAAAAGGGTTTTTCTCCAACATCAGAAAGCTTGTCATTTTTCTTTCCTTTAGTGTAGATCTTCTCTTTCCTCTCGTCTCTTCCAAACGATAAATTCTTCCAAGACAATCTTTCTTCATTGGAGAAATATTTCCCTTCTGAACCTTGAAAAAGAGAATAAAACATGCATTGCGTTAAAAAAGATCAAAGATGAAAAAACTTATTTTGAGAGCAAAATCTATAAGTAATATTAATATACCTTCAAAAGGGTTTATCTCCAACATCAGAAAGCTTGTCATATTTCTTTCCTTTAGTGTAGATCTTCTCTCTTCTCTCGTCTCTTCCAAACGATAAATTCTTCCAAGACAATCTTTCTTCATTGGAGAAATATTTCCCTTTTGAACCTAGAAAAAGAGAATAAAACATGAATTGCGTTAAAAAAGATCAAAGATGAAAAAACTTATTTTGAGAGCAAAATCTATAAGTAATATTAATATACCTTCGAAAGGGTTTTTCTCCAACATCAGAAAGCTTGTCATTTTTCTTTCCTTTAGTGTAGATCTTCTCTCTCCTCTCGTCTCTTCCAAACGATAAATTCTTCCAAGACAATCTTTCTTCATTGGAGAAATATTTCCCTTCTGAACCTAGAAAAGAGGATAAAACATGCATTGCGTTAAAAAAGATCAAAGAAGAAAAAACTTATTTTGAGAGCAAAATCTGTAAGTAATATTAATATACCTTCAAAAGGGTTTTTCTCCAACATTAGAAAGCTTGTCATTTTTCTTTCCTTTAGTGTAGATCTTCTCTCTCCTCTCGTCTCTTCCAAACGATAAATTCTTCCAAGACAATCTTTCTTCATTGGAGAAATATTTCCCTTCTGAACCTAGAAAAAGAGAATAAAATATGCATTGCGTTAAAAAATATCAAAGATGAAAAAACTTATTTTGAGAGCAAAATCTATAAGTAATATTAATATACCTTCAAAAGGGTTTTTCTCCAACATCAGAAAGCTTGTCTATTTTCTTTCCTTTAGTGTAGATTTTTTCTCTCCTCTCGTCTCTTCCAAGCGATAAATTCTTCCAAGACAATCTTTCTTCATTGGAGAAATATTTCCCTTCTGAACCTAGAAAAAGAGAATAAAACATTCATTGCGTTAAAAAAGATCAAAGATGAAAAAACTTATTTTGAGAGCAAAATCTATAAGTAATTTTAATATACCTTCAAAAGGGTTTTTCTCCAACATCAGAAAGCTTGTCATTTTTCTTTCCTTTAGTGTAGATCTTCTCTTTCCTCTCGTCTCTTCCAAACGATAAATTCTTCCAAGACAATCTTTCTTCATTGGAGAAATATTTTTCTTCTGAACCTAGAAAAAGAGAATAAAACATGCATTGCGTTAAAAAAGATCAAATATGAAAAAAATTATTTTGAGAGCAAAATCTATAAGTAATATTAATATACCTTCAAAAGGGTTTTTCTCAAACATCAGAAAGCTTGTCATTTTTCTTTCCTTTAGTGTAGATCTTCTCTTTCCTCTCGTCTCTTCCAAACGATAAATTCTTCCAAGACAATCTTTCTTCATTGGAGAAACATTTCCCTTCTGAACCTAGAAAAAGAGAATAAAACATGCATTGCGTTAAAAAAGATCAAAGATGAAAATACTTATTTTGAGAGCAAAATCTGTAAGTAATATTAATATACCTTCAAAAGGGTTTTTCTCCAACATCTGAAAGCTTGTCATTTTTCTTTCCTTTAGTGTAGATCTTCTCTTTCCTCTCTTCTCTTCCAAACGATAAATTCTTCCAAGACAATCTTTCTTCATTGGAGTAATATTTCCCTTCTGAACCTAGAAAAAGAGAATAAAACATGCATTGCGTTAAAAAAGATCAAAGATGAAAATACATATTTTGAGAGCAAAATCTGTAAGTAATATTAATATACCTTCAAAAGGGTTTTTCTCCAACATCAGAAAGCTTGTCATTTTTCTTTCCTTTAGTGTAGATCTTCTCTTTCCTCTCGTCTCTTCCAAACGATAAATTCTTCCAAGACAATCTTTCTTCATTGGAGAAATATTTCCCTTCTGAACCTAGAAAAAGAGAATAAAACATGCATTGCGTTAAAAAAGATCAAAGATGAAAATACTTATTTTGAGAGCAAAATCTGTAAGTAATATTAATATACCTTCAAAAGGGTTTTACTCCAACATCAGAAAGCTTGTCATTTTTCTTTCCTTTAGTGTAGATCTTCTCTTTCCTCTCGTCTCTTCCAAACGATAAATTCTTCCTAGAAAATCTATCTTCATTGGAGAAATATTTCTCTTCTGAACCTAGAAAAAGAGAATAAAACATGCATTGCGTTAAAAAAGATCAAAGATGAAAATACTTATTTTGAGAGCAAAATCTGTAAGTAATATTAATATACCTTCAAAAGGGTTTTTCTCCAACATCAGAAAGCTTGTCATTTTTCTTTCCTTTAGTGTAGATCTTCTCTTTCCTCTCGTCTCTTCCAAACGATAAATTCTTCCAAGACAATCTTTCTTCATTGGAGAAATATTTCCCTTCTGAACCTAGAAAAAGAGAATAAAACATGCATTGCGTTAAAAAAGATCAAAGATGAAAATACTTATTTTGAGAGCAAAATCTGTAAGTAATATTAATATACCTTCAAAAGGGTTTTTCTCCAACATCAGAAAGCTTGTCATTTTTCTTTCCTTTAGTGTAGATCTTCTCTTTCCTCTTGTCTCTTCCAAACGATAAATTCTTCCAAGACAATCTTTCTTCATTGGAGAAATATTTCCCTTCTGAGCCTAGAAAAAGAGAATAAAACATGCATTGCGTTAAAAAAGATCAAAGATGAAAATACTTATTTTGAGAGCAAAATCTGTAAGTAATATTAATATACCTTCAAAAGGGTTTTTCTCCAACATCAGAAAGCTTGTCATTTTTCTTTCCTTTAGTGTAGATCTTCTCTCTCCTCTTGTCTCTTCCAAACGATAAATTATTCCAAGACAATCTTTCTTCATTGGAGAAATATTTCCCTTCTGAACCTAGAAAAAGAGAATAAAACATGCATTGCGTTAAAAAAGATCAAAGATGAAAATACTTATTTTGAGAGCAAAATCTGTAAGTAATATTAATATACCTTTAAAAGGGTTTTTCTCCAACATCAGAAAGCTTGTCATTTTTCTTTCCTTTAGTGTAGATCTTCTCTTTCCTCTCGTCTCTTCCAAACGATAAATTCTTCCAAGACAATCTTTCTTCATTGGAGAAATATTTCCCTTCTGAACCTAGAAAAAGAGAATAAAACATGCATTGCGTTAAAAAAGATCAAAGATGAAAATACTTATTTCGAGAGCAAAATCTGTAAGTAATATTAATATACCTTCAAAAGGGTTTTTCTCCAACATCAGAAAGCTTGTCATTTTTCTTTCCTTTAGTGTAGATCTTCTCTTTCCTCTCGTCTCTTCCAAACGATAAATTCTTCCAAGACAATCTTTCTTAATTGGAGAAATATTTCCCTTCTGAACCTAGAAAAAGAGAATAAAACATGCATTGCGTTAAAAAAGATCAAAGATGAAAATACTTATTTTGAGAGCAAAATCTGTAAGTAATATTAATATACCTTCAAAAGGGTTTTTCTCCAACATCAGAAAGCTTGTCATTTTTCTTTCCTTTAGTGTAGATCTTCTCTTTCCTCTCGTCTCTTCCAAACGATAAATTCTTCCAAGACAATCTTTCTTCATTGGAGAAATATTTCCCTTCTGAACCTAGAAAAAGAGAATAAAACATGCATTGCGTTAAAAAAGATCAAAGAGGAAAAACCTTATTTTGAAAGCAAAATTTATAAGTAATAATAATATACCTTCAAAAGGGTTTTTCTCCAACATCAGAAAGCTTGTAATTTTTCTTTCCTTTAGTGTAGATCTTCTCTCTCCTCTGGTCTCTTCCAAACGATAAATTCTTCCAAGACAATCTTTCTTCATTGGCGAAATATTTCCCTTCTGAATATAGAAAAAGGGAATAAAACATGCATTGCGTTAAAAAAGATCAAAGATGAAAAAACTTATTTTGAAAGCAAAATCTATAAGTAATATTAATATACCTTCAAAAGGGTTTTTCTCCAACATCAGAAAGCTTGTCATTTTTCTTTCCTTTAGTGTAGATCTTCTCTTTCCTCTCGTCTCTTCCAAACGATAAATTCTTCCAAGACAATCTTTCTTCATTGGAGAGATATTTCCCTTCTGAACCTAGAAAAAGAGAATAAAACATGCATTGCGTTAAAAAAGATCAAAGATGAAAATACTTATTTTGAGAGCAAAATCTGTAAGTAATATTAATATACCTTCAAAAGGGTTTTTCTCCAACATCAGAAAGCTTGTCATTTTTCTTTCCTTTAGTGTAGATCTTCTCTTTCCTCTCGTCTCTTCCAAACGATAAATTCTTCCAAGACAATCTTTCTTCATTGGAGAAATATTTCCCTTCTGAACCTAGAAAAAGAGAATAAAACATGCATTGCGTTAAAAAAGATCAAAGATGAAAATACTTATTTCGAGAGCAAAATCTGTAAGTAATATTAATATACCTTCAAAAGGGTTTTTCTCCAACATCAGAAAGCTTGTCATTTTTCTTTCCTTTAGTGTAGATCTTCTCTTTCCTCTCGTCTCTTCCAAACGATAAATTCTTCCAAGACAATCTTTCTTAATTGGAGAAATATTTCCCTTCTGAACCTAGAAAAAGAGAATAAAACATGCATTGCGTTAAAAAAGATCAAAGATGAAAATACTTATTTTGAGAGCAAAATCTGTAAGTAATATTAATATACCTTCAAAAGGGTTTTTCTCCAACATCAGAAAGCTTGTCATTTTTCTTTCCTTTAGTGTAGATCTTCTCTTTCCTCTCGTCTCTTCCAAACGATAAATTCTTCCAAGACAATCTTTCTTCATTGGCGAAATATTTCCCTTCTGAATATAGAAAAAGGGAATAAAACATGCATTGCGTTAAAAAAGATCAAAGAGGAAAAACCTTATTTTGAAAGCAAAATCTATAAGTAATAATAATATACCTTCAAAAGGGTTTTTCTCCAACATCAGAAAGCTTGTAATTTTTCTTTCCTTTAGTGTAGATCTTCTCTCTCCTCTGGTCTCTTCCAAACGATAAATTCTTCCAAGACAATCTTTCTTCATTGGCGAAATATTTCCCTTCTGAATATAGAAAAAGGGAATAAAACATGCATTGCGTTGAAAAAGATCAAAGATGAAAAAACTTATTTTGAAAGCAAAATCTATAAGTAATATTAATATACCTTCAAAAGGGTTTTTCTCCAACATCAGAAAGCTTGTCATTTTTCTTTCCTTTAGTGTAGATCTTCTCTCTCCTCTGGTCTCTTCCAAACGATAAATTCTTCCAAGACAATCTTTCTTCATTGGAGAAATATTTCCCTTCTTAACCTAGAAAAAGAGAATTAAACATGCATTGCGTTAAAAAAGATCAAAGATGAAAATACTTATTTTGAGAGCAAAATCTGTAAGTGATATTAATATACCTTCAAAAGGGTTTTTCTCCAACATCAGAAAGCTTGTCATTTTTCTTTCCTTTAGTGTAGATCTTCTCTTTCCTCTCGTCTCTTCCAAACGATAAATTCTTCCAAGACAATCTTTCTTCATTGGAGAAATATTTCCCTTCTGAACCTAGAAAAGAGAATAAAACATGCATTGCGTTAAAAAAGATCAAAGATGAAAATACTTATTTTGAGAGCAAAATCTGTAAGTAATATTAATATACCTTCAAAAGGGTTTTTCTCCAACATCAGAAAGCTTGTCATTTTTCTTTCCTTTAGTGTAGATCTTTTCTCTCCTCTCGTCTCTTCCAAGCGATAAATTCTTCCAAGACAATCTTTCTTCATTGGAGAAATATTTCCCTTCTGAACCTAGAAAAAGAGAATAAAACATGCATTGCGTTAAAAAAGATCAAAGATGAAAAAACTTATTTTGAGAGCAAAATCTATAAGTAATATTAATATACCTTCAAAAGGGTTTTTCTCCAACATCAGAAAGCTTGTCATTTTTCTTTCCTTTAGTGTAGATCTTCTCTCTCCTTTCGTCTCTTCCAAACGATAAATTCTTCCAAGACAATCTTTCTTCATTGGAGAAATATTTCCCTTCTGAACCTAGAAAAAGAGAATAAAACATGCATTGCGTTAAAAAAGATCAAAGAGGAAAAACCTTATTTTGAAAGCAAAATCTATAAGTAATAATAATATACCTTCAAAAGGGTTTTTCTCCAACATCAGAAAGCTTGTAATTTTTCTTTCCTTTAGTGTAGATCTTCTCTCTCCTCTGGTCTCTTCCAAACGATAAATTCTTCCAAGACAATCTTTCTTCATTGGCGAAATATTTCCCTTCTGAATATAGAAAAAGGGAATAAAACATGCATTGCGTTAAAAAAGATCAAAGATGAAAAAACTTATTTTGAAAGCAAAATCTATAAGTAATATTAATATACCTTCAAAAGGGTGTTTCTCCAACATCAGAAAGCTTGTCATTTTTCTTTCCTTTAGTGTAGATCTTCTCTCTCCTCTGGTCTCTTCCAAACGATAAATTCTTCCAAGACAATCTTTCTTCATTGGAGAAATATTTCCCTTCTGAACCTAGAAAAAGAGAATTAAACATGCATTGCGTTAAAAAAGATCAAAGATGAAAATACTTATTTTGAGAGCAAAATCTGTAAGTAATATTAATATACCTTCAAAAGGGTTTTTCTCCAACATCAGAAAGCTTGTCATTTTTCTTTCCTTTAGTGTAGATCTTCTCTTTCCTCTCGTCTCTTCCAAACGATAAATTCTTCCAAGACAATCTTTCTTCATTGGAGAAATATTTCTCTTCTGAACCTAGAAAAAGAGAATTAAACATGCATTGCGTTAAAAAAGATCAAAGATGAAAATACTTATTTTGAGAGCAAAATCTGTAAGTGATATTAATATACCTTCAAAAGGGTTTTTCTCCAACATCAGAAAGCTTGTCATTTTTCTTTCCTTTAGTGTAGATCTTCTCTTTCCTCTCGTCTCTTCCAAACGATAAATTCTTCCAAGACAATCTTTCTTCATTGGAGAAATATTTCCCTTCTGAACCTTGAAAAAGAGAATAAAACATGCATTGCGTTAAAAAAGATCAAAGATGAAAAAACTTATTTTGAGAGCAAAATCTATAAGTAATATTAATATACCTTCAAAAGGGTTTATCTCCAACATCAGAAAGCTTGTCATATTTCTTTCCTTTATTGTAGATCTTCTCTCTTCTCTCGTCTCTTCCAAACGATTAATTCTTCCAAGACAATCTTTCTTCATTGGAGAAATATTTCCCTTTTGAACCTAGAAAAAGAGAATAAAACATGAATTGCGTTAAAAAAGATCAAAGATGAAAAAACTTATTTTGAGAGCAAAATCTATAAGTAATATTAATATACCTTCGAAAGGGTTTTTCTCCAACATCAGAAAGCTTGTCATTTTTCTTTCCTTTAGTGTAGATCTTCTCTCTCCTCTCGTCTCTTCCAAACGATAAATTCTTCCAAGACAATCTTTCTTCATTGGAGAAATATTTCCCTTCTGAACCTAGAAAAGAGGATAAAACATGCATTGCGTTAAAAAAGATCAAAGAAGAAAAAACTTATTTTGAGAGCAAAATCTGTAAGTAATATTAATATACCTTCAAAAGGGTTTTTCTCCAACATTAGAAAGCTTGTCATTTTTCTTTCCTTTAGTGTAGATCTTCTCTCTCCTCTCGTCTCTTCCAAACGATAAATTCTTCCAAGACAATCTTTCTTCATTGGAGAAATATTTCCCTTCTGAACCTAGAAAAAGAGAATAAAATATGCATTGCGTTAAAAAATATCAAAGATGAAAAAACTTATTTTGAGAGCAAAATCTATAAGTAATATTAATATACCTTCAAAAGGGTTTTTCTCCAACATCAGAAAGCTTGTCTATTTTCTTTCCTTTAGTGTAGATTTTTTCTCTCCTCTCGTCTCTTCCAAGCGATAAATTCTTCCAAGACAATCTTTCTTCATTGGAGAAATATTTCCCTTCTGAACCTAGAAAAAGAGAATAAAACATTCATTGCGTTAAAAAAGATCAAAGATGAAAAAACTTATTTTGAGAGCAAAATCTATAAGTAATTTTAATATACCTTCAAAAGGGTTTTTCTCCAACATCAGAAAGCTTGTCATTTTTCTTTCCTTTAGTGTAGATCTTCTCTTTCCTCTCGTCTCTTCCAAACGATAAATTCTTCCAAGACAATCTTTCTTCATTGGAGAAATATTTTTCTTCTGAACCTAGAAAAAGAGAATAAAACATGCATTGCGTTAAAAAAGATCAAATATGAAAAAAATTATTTTGAGAGCAAAATCTATAAGTAATATTAATATACCTTCAAAAGGGTTTTTCTCAAACATCAGAAAGCTTGTCATTTTTCTTTCCTTTAGTGTAGATCTTCTCTTTCCTCTCGTCTCTTCCAAACGATAAATTCTTCCAAGACAATCTTTCTTCATTGGAGAAACATTTCCCTTCTGAACCTAGAAAAAGAGAATAAAACATGCATTGCGTTAAAAAAGATCAAAGATGAAAATACTTATTTTGAGAGCAAAATCTGTAAGTAATATTAATATACCTTCAAAAGGGTTTTTCTCCAACATCTGAAAGCTTGTCATTTTTCTTTCCTTTAGTGTAGATCTTCTCTTTCCTCTCTTCTCTTCCAAACGATAAATTCTTCCAAGACAATCTTTCTTCATTGGAGTAATATTTCCCTTCTGAACCTAGAAAAAGAGAATAAAACATGCATTGCGTTAAAAAAGATCAAAGATGAAAATACATATTTTGAGAGCAAAATCTGTAAGTAATATTAATATACCTTCAAAAGGGTTTTTCTCCAACATCAGAAAGCTTGTCATTTTTCTTTCCTTTAGTGTAGATCTTCTCTTTCCTCTCGTCTCTTCCAAACGATAAATTCTTCCAAGACAATCTTTCTTCATTGGAGAAATATTTCCCTTCTGAACCTAGAAAAAGAGAATAAAACATGCATTGCGTTAAAAAAGATCAAAGATGAAAATACTTATTTTGAGAGCAAAATCTGTAAGTAATATTAATATACCTTCAAAAGGGTTTTACTCCAACATCAGAAAGCTTGTCATTTTTCTTTCCTTTAGTGTAGATCTTCTCTTTCCTCTCGTCTCTTCCAAACGATAAATTCTTCCTAGAAAATCTATCTTCATTGGAGAAATATTTCTCTTCTGAACCTAGAAAAAGAGAATAAAACATGCATTGCGTTAAAAAAGATCAAAGATGAAAATACTTATTTTGAGAGCAAAATCTGTAAGTAATATTAATATACCTTCAAAAGGGTTTTTCTCCAACATCAGAAAGCTTGTCATTTTTCTTTCCTTTAGTGTAGATCTTCTCTTTCCTCTCGTCTCTTCCAAACGATAAATTCTTCCAAGACAATCTTTCTTCATTGGAGAAATATTTCCCTTCTGAACCTAGAAAAAGAGAATAAAACATGCATTGCGTTAAAAAAGATCAAAGATGAAAATACTTATTTTGAGAGCAAAATCTGTAAGTAATATTAATATACCTTCAAAAGGGTTTTTCTCCAACATCAGAAAGCTTGTCATTTTTCTTTCCTTTAGTGTAGATCTTCTCTTTCCTCTTGTCTCTTCCAAACGATAAATTCTTCCAAGACAATCTTTCTTCATTGGAGAAATATTTCCCTTCTGAGCCTAGAAAAAGAGAATAAAACATGCATTGCGTTAAAAAAGATCAAAGATGAAAATACTTATTTTGAGAGCAAAATCTGTAAGTAATATTAATATACCTTCAAAAGGGTTTTTCTCCAACATCAGAAAGCTTGTCATTTTTCTTTCCTTTAGTGTAGATCTTCTCTCTCCTCTTGTCTCTTCCAAACGATAAATTATTCCAAGACAATCTTTCTTCATTGGAGAAATATTTCCCTTCTGAACCTAGAAAAAGAGAATAAAACATGCATTGCGTTGAAAAAGATCAAAGATGAAAATACTTATTTTGAGAGCAAAATCTGTAAGTAATATTAATATACCTTTAAAAGGGTTTTTCTCCAACATCAGAAAGCTTGTCATTTTTCTTTCCTTTAGTGTAGATCTTCTCTTTCCTCTCGTCTCTTCCAAACGATAAATTCTTCCAAGACAATCTTTCTTCATTGGAGAAATATTTCCCTTCTGAACCTAGAAAAAGAGAATAAAACATGCATTGCGTTAAAAAAGATCAAAGATGAAAATACTTATTTCGAGAGCAAAATCTGTAAGTAATATTAATATACCTTCAAAAGGGTTTTTCTCCAACATCAGAAAGCTTGTCATTTTTCTTTCCTTTAGTGTAGATCTTCTCTTTCCTCTCGTCTCTTCCAAACGATAAATTCTTCCAAGACAATCTTTCTTAATTGGAGAAATATTTCCCTTCTGAACCTAGAAAAAGAGAATAAAACATGCATTGCGTTAAAAAAGATCAAAGATGAAAATACTTATTTTGAGAGCAAAATCTGTAAGTAATATTAATATACCTTCAAAAGGGTTTTTCTCCAACATCAGAAAGCTTGTCATTTTTCTTTCCTTTAGTGTAGATCTTCTCTTTCCTCTCGTCTCTTCCAAACGATAAATTCTTCCAAGACAATCTTTCTTCATTGGAGAAATATTTCCCTTCTGAACCTAGAAAAAGAGAATAAAACATGCATTGCGTTAAAAAAGATCAAAGAGGAAAAACCTTATTTTGAAAGCAAAATTTATAAGTAATAATAATATACCTTCAAAAGGGTTTTTCTCCAACATCAGAAAGCTTGTAATTTTTCTTTCCTTTAGTGTAGATCTTCTCTCTCCTCTGGTCTCTTCCAAACGATAAATTCTTCCAAGACAATCTTTCTTCATTGGCGAAATATTTCCCTTCTGAATATAGAAAAAGGGAATAAAACATGCATTGCGTTAAAAAAGATCAAAGATGAAAAAACTTATTTTGAAAGCAAAATCTATAAGTAATATTAATATACCTTCAAAAGGGTTTTTCTCCAACATCAGAAAGCTTGTCATTTTTCTTTCCTTTAGTGTAGATCTTCTCTTTCCTCTCGTCTCTTCCAAACGATAAATTCTTCCAAGACAATCTTTCTTCATTGGAGAGATATTTCCCTTCTGAACCTAGAAAAAGAGAATAAAACATGCATTGCGTTAAAAAAGATCAAAGATGAAAATACTTATTTTGAGAGCAAAATCTGTAAGTAATATTAATATACCTTCAAAAGGGTTTTTCTCCAACATCAGAAAGCTTGTCATTTTTCTTTCCTTTAGTGTAGATCTTCTCTTTCCTCTCGTCTCTTCCAAACGATAAATTCTTCCAAGACAATCTTTCTTCATTGGAGAAATATTTCCCTTCTGAACCTAGAAAAAGAGAATAAAACATGCATTGCGTTAAAAAAGATCAAAGATGAAAATACTTATTTCGAGAGCAAAATCTGTAAGTAATATTAATATACCTTCAAAAGGGTTTTTCTCCAACATCAGAAAGCTTGTCATTTTTCTTTCCTTTAGTGTAGATCTTCTCTTTCCTCTCGTCTCTTCCAAACGATAAATTCTTCCAAGACAATCTTTCTTAATTGGAGAAATATTTCCCTTCTGAACCTAGAAAAAGAGAATAAAACATGCATTGCGTTAAAAAAGATCAAAGATGAAAATACTTATTTTGAGAGCAAAATCTGTAAGTAATATTAATATACCTTCAAAAGGGTTTTTCTCCAACATCAGAAAGCTTGTCATTTTTCTTTCCTTTAGTGTAGATCTTCTCTTTCCTCTCGTCTCTTCCAAACGATAAATTCTTCCAAGACAATCTTTCTTCATTGGCGAAATATTTCCCTTCTGAATATAGAAAAAGGGAATAAAACATGCATTGCGTTAAAAAAGATCAAAGATGAAAAAACTTATTTTGAAAGCAAAATCTATAAGTAATATTAATATACCTTCAAAAGGGTTTTTCTCCAACATCAGAAAGCTTGTCATTTTTCTTTCCTTTAGTGTAGATCTTCTCTTTCCTCTCGTCTCTTCCAAACGATAAATTCTTCCAAGACAATCTTTCTTCATTGGAGAGATATTTCCCTTCTGAACCTAGAAAAAGAGAATAAAACATGCATTGCGTTAAAAAAGATCAAAGATGAAAATACTTATTTTGAGAGCAAAATCTGTAAGTAATATTAATATACCTTCAAAAGGGTTTTTCTCCAACATCAGAAAGCTTGTCATTTTTCTTTCCTTTAGTGTAGATCTTCTCTTTCCTCTCGTCTCTTCCAAACGATAAATTCTTCCAAGACAATCTTTCTTCATTGGAGAAATATTTCCCTTCTGAACCTAGAAAAAGAGAATAAAACATGCCTTGCGTTAAAAAAGATCAAAGATGAAAATACTTATTTTGAGAGCAAAATCTGTAAGTAATATTAATATACCTTCAAAAGGGTTTTTCTCCAACATCAGAAAGCTTGTCATTTTTCTTTCCTTTAGTGTAGATCTTCTCTTTCCTCTCGTCTCTTCCAAACGATAAATTCTTCCAAGACAATCTTTCTTAATTGGAGAAATATTTCCCTTCTGAACCTAGAAAAAGAGAATAAAACATGCCTTGCGTTAAAAAAGATCAAAGATGAAAATACTTATTTTGAGAGCAAAATCTGTAAGTAATATTAATATACCTTCAAAAGGGTTTTTCTCCAACATCAGAAAGCTTGTCATTTTTCTTTCCTTTAGTGTAGATCTTCTCTTTCCTCTCGTCTCTTCCAAACGATAAATTCTTCCAAGACAATCTTTCTTAATTGGAGAAATATTTCCCTTCTGAACGTAGAAAAAGAGAATAAAATATTCATTGCGTTAAAAAAAATCAAAGATGAAAATACTTATTTTGAGAGCAAAATCTGTAAGTAATATTAATATACCTTCAAAAGGGTTTTCTCCAACATCAGAAAGCTTGTCATTTTTCTTTCCTTTAGAATAGATCTTCTCTTTCCTCTCGTCTCTTCCAAACGATAAATTCTTCCAAGACAATCTTTCTTCATTGGAGAAATATTTCCCTTCTGAACCTAGAAAAAGAGAATAAAACATGCATTGCGTTAAAAAAGATCAAAGAGGAAAAACCTTATTCTGAAAGCAAAATCTATAGGCAATAATAATATACCTTCAAAAGGGTTTTTCTCCAACATCAGAAATCTTGTAATTTTTCTTTCCTTTAGTGTAGATCTTCTCTCTCCTCTGGTCTCTTCCAAACGATAAATTCTTCCAAGACAATCTTTCATCATTGGAGAAATATTTCCCTTCTGAACCTAGAAAAAGAGAATTAAACATGCATTGCGTTAAAAAAGATCAAAGATGAAAATACTTATTTTGAGAGCAAAATCTGTAAGTAATATTAATATACCTTCAAAAGGGTTTTTCTCCAACATCAGAAAGCTTGTAATTTTTCTTTCCTTTAGTGTAGATCTTCTCTTTCCTCTCGTCTCTTCCAAACGATAAATTCTTCCAAGACAATCTTTCTTCATTGGAGAAATATTTCTCTTCTGAACCTAGAAAAAGAGAATAAAACATGCATTGCGTTAAAAAAGATCAAATATGAAAAAACTTATTTTGAGAGCAAAATCTATAAGTAATATTAATATACCTTCAAAAGGGTTTTTCTCCAACATCAGAAAGCTTGTCATTTTTCTTTCCTTTAGTGTAGATCTTCTCTCTTCTCTCGTCTCTTCCAAACGATAAATTCTTCCAAGACAATCTTTCTTCATTGGAGAAATATTTCCCTTTTGAACCTAGAAAAAGAGAATAAAACATGAATTGCGTTAAAAAAGATCAAAGATGAAAAAACTTATTTTGAGAGCAAAATCTATAAGTAATATTAATATACCTTCAAAAGGGTTTTTCTCCAACATCAGAAAGCTTGTCATTTTTCTTTCCTTTAGTGTAGATCTTCTCTCTCCTCTCGTCTCTTCCAAACGATAAATTCTTCCAAGACAATCTTTCTTCATTGGAGAAATATTTCCCTTCTGAACCTAGAAAAGAGGATAAAACATGCATTGCGTTAAAAAAGATCAAAGATGAAAAAACTTATTTTGAGAGCAAAATCTGTAAGTAATATTAATATACCTTCAAAAGGGTTTTTCTCCAACATCAGAAAGCTTGTCATTTTTCTTTCCTTTAGTGTAGATCTTCTCTCTCCTCTCGTCTCTTCCAAACGATAAATTCTTCCAAGACAATCTTTCTTCATTGGAGAAATATTTCCCTTCTGAACCTAGAAAAAGAGAATAAAATATGCATTGCGTTAAAAAATATCAAAGATGAAAAAACTTATTTTGAGAGCAAAATCTATAAGTAATATTAATATACCTTCAAAAGGGTTTTTCTCAAACATCAGAAAGCTTGTCATTTTTCTTTCCTTTAGTGTAGATCTTCTCTTTCCTCTCGTCTCTTCCAAACGATAAATTCTTCCAAGACAATCTTTCTTCATTGGAGAAATATTTCCCTTCTGAACCTAGAAAAAGAGAATAAAACATGCATTGCGTTAAAAAAGATCAAAGATGAAAATACTTATTTCGAGAGCAAAATCTGTAAGTAATATTAATATACCTTCAAAAGGGTTTTTCTCCAACATCAGAAAGCTAGTCATTTTTCTTTCCTTTAGTGTAGATCTTCTCTTTCCTCTCGTCTCTTCCAAACGATAAATTCTTCCAAGACAATCTTTCTCAATTGGAGAAATATTTCCCTTCTGAACCTAGAAAAAGAGAATTAAACATGCATTGCGTTAAAAAAGATCAAAGATGAAAAACCTTATTTTGAAAGCAAAATCTATAAGTAATAATAATATACCTTCAAAAGGGTTTTTCTCCAACATCAGAAAGCTTGTAATTTTTCTTTCCTTTAGTGTAGATCTTCTCTCTCCTCTGGTCTCTTCCAAACGATAAATTCTTCCAAGACAATCTTTCTTCATTGGCGAAATATTTCCCTTCTGAATATAGAAAAAGGGAATAAAACATGCATTGCGTTAAAAAAGATCAAAGATGAAAAAACTTATTTTGAAAGCAAAATCTATAAGTAATATTAATATACCTTCAAAAGGGTTTTTCTCCAACATCAGAAAGCTTGTCATTTTTCTTTCCTTTAGTGTAGATCTTCTCTCTCCTCTCGACTCTTCCAAACGATAAATTCTTCCAAGACAATCTTTCTTCATTGGAGAAATATTTCCCTTCTGAACCTAGAAAAAGAGAATTAAACATGCATTGCGTTAAAAAAGATCAAAGATGAAAATACTTATTTTGAGAGCAAAATCTGTAAGTAATATTAATATACCTTCAAAAGGGTTTTTCTCCAACATCAGAAAGCTTGTCATTTTTCTTTCCTTTAGTGTAGATCTTCTCTTTCCTCTCGTATCTTCCAAACGATAAATTCTTCCAAGACAATCTTTCTTCATTGGAGAAATATTTCCCTTCTGAACCTAGAAAAAGAGAATAAAACATGCATTGCGTTAAAAAAGATCAAATATGAAAATACTTATTTTGAGAGCAAAATCTGTAAGTAATATTAATATACCTTCAAAAGGGTTTTACTCCAACATCAGAAAGCTTGTCATTTTTCTTTCCTTTAGTGTAGATCTTCTCTTTCCTCTCGTCTCTTCCAAACGATAAATTCTTCCAAGACAATCTTTCTTCATTGGAGAAATATTTCCCTTCTGAACCTAGAAAAAGAGAATAAAACATGCATTGCGTTAAAAAAGATCAAAGATGAAAATACTTATTTCGAGAGCAAAATCTGTAAGTAATATTAATATACCTTCAAAAGGGTTTTTCTCCAACATCAGAAAGCTAGTCATTTTTCTTTCCTTTAGTGTAGATCTTCTCTTTCCTCTCGTCTCTTCCAAACGATAAATTCTTCCAAGACAATCTTTCTTCATTGGAGAAATATTTCTCTTCTGAACCTAGAAAAAGAGAATAAAACATGCATTGCGTTAAAAAAGATCAAATATGAAAAAACTTATTTTGAGAGCAAAATCTATAAGTAATATTAATATACCTTCAAAAGGGTTTTTCTCCAACATCAGAAAGCTTGTCATTTTTCTTTCCTTTAGTGTAGATCTTCTCTCTTCTCTCGTCTCTTCCAAACGATAAATTCTTCCAAGACAATCTTTCTTCATTGGAGAAATATTTCCCTTTTGAACCTAGAAAAAGAGAATAAAACATGAATTACGTTAAAAAAGATCAAAGATGAAAAAACTTATTTTGAGAGCAAAATCTATAAGTAATATTAATATACCTTCAAAAGGGTTTTTCTCCAACATCAGAAAGCTTGTCATTTTTCTTTCCTTTAGTGTAGATCTTCTCTCTCCTCTCGTCTCTTCCAAACGATAAATTCTTCCAAGACAATCTTTCTTCATTGGAGAAATATTTCCCTTCTGAACCTAGAAAAGAGGATAAAACATGCATTGCGTTAAAAAAGATCAAAGATGAAAAAACTTATTTTGAGAGCAAAATCTGTAAGTAATATTAATATACCTTCAAAAGGGTTTTTCTCCAACATCAGAAAGCTTGTCATTTTTCTTTCCTTTAGTGTAGATCTTCTCTCTCCTCTCGTCTCTTCCAAACGATAAATTCTTCCAAGACAATCTTTCTTCATTGGAGAAATATTTCCCTTCTGAACATAGAAAAAGAGAATAAAATATGCATTGCGTTAAAAAATATCAAAGATGAAAAAACTTATTTTGAGAGCAAAATCTATAAGTAATATTAATATACCTTCAAAAGGGTTTTTCTCAAACATCAGAAAGCTTGTCATTTTTCTTTCCTTTAGTGTAGATCTTCTCTTTCCTCTCGTCTCTTCCAAACGATAAATTCTTCCAAGACAATCTTTCTTCATTGGAGAAATATTTCCCTTCTGAACCTAGAAAAAGAGAATAAAACATGCATTGCGTTAAAAAAGATCAAAGATGAAAATACTTATTTCGAGAGCAAAATCTGTAAGTAATATTAATATACCTTCAAAAGGGTTTTTCTCCAACATCAGAAAGCTAGTCATTTTTCTTTCCTTTAGTGTAGATCTTCTCTTTCCTCTCGTCTCTTCCAAACGATAAATTCTTCCAAGACAATCTTTCTCAATTGGAGAAATATTTCCCTTCTGAACCTAGAAAAAGAGAATTAAACATGCATTGCGTTAAAAAAGATCAAAGATGAAAAACCTTATTTTGAAAGCAAAATCTATAAGTAATAATAATATACCTTCAAAAGGGTTTTTCTCCAACATCAGAAAGCTTGTAATTTTTCTTTCCTTTAGTGTAGATCTTCTCTCTCCTCTGGTCTCTTCCAAACGATAAATTCTTCCAAGACAATCTTTCTTCATTGGCGAAATATTTCCCTTCTGAATATAGAAAAAGGGAATAAAACATGCATTGCGTTAAAAAAGATCAAAGATGAAAAAACTTATTTTGAAAGCAAAATCTATAAGTAATATTAATATACCTTCAAAAGGGTTTTTCTCCAACATCAGAAAGCTTGTCATTTTTCTTTCCTTTAGTGTAGATCTTCTCTCTCCTCTCGACTCTTCCAAACGATAAATTCTTCCAAGACAATCTTTCTTCATTGGAGAAATATTTCCCTTCTGAACCTAGAAAAAGAGAATTAAACATGCATTGCGTTAAAAAAGATCAAAGATGAAAATACTTATTTTGAGAGCAAAATCTGTAAGTAATATTAATATACCTTCAAAAGGGTTTTTCTCCAACATCAGAAAGCTTGTCATTTTTCTTTCCTTTAGTGTAGATCTTCTCTTTCCTCTCGTATCTTCCAAACGATAAATTCTTCCAAGACAATCTTTCTTCATTGGAGAAATATTTCCCTTCTGAACCTAGAAAAAGAGAATAAAACATGCATTGCGTTAAAAAAGATCAAATATGAAAATACTTATTTTGAGAGCAAAATCTGTAAGTAATATTAATATACCTTCAAAAGGGTTTTACTCCAACATCAGAAAGCTTGTCATTTTTCTTTCCTTTAGTGTAGATCTTCTCTTTCCTCTCGTCTCTTCCAAACGATAAATTCTTCCAAGACAATCTTTCTTCATTGGAGAAATATTTCCCTTCTGAACCTAGAAAAAGAGAATAAAACATGCATTGCGTTAAAAAAGATCAAAGATGAAAATACTTATTTCGAGAGCACAATCTGTAAGTAATATTAATATACCTTCAAAAGGGTTTTTCTCCAACATCAGAAAGCTAGTCATTTTTCTTTCCTTTAGTGTAGATCTTCTCTTTCCTCTCGTCTCTTCCAAACGATAAATTCTTCCAAGACAATCTTTCTTAATTGGAGAAATATTTCCCTTCTGAACCTAGAAAAAGAGAATAAAACATGCATTGCGTTAAAAAAGATTAAAGATGAAAATACTTATTTTGAGAGCAAAATCTGTAAGTAATATTAATATACCTTCAAAAGGGTTTTTCTCCAACATCAGAAAGCTTGTCATTTTTCTTTCCTTTAGTGTAGATCTTCTCTTTCCTCTCGTCTCTTCCAAACGATAAATTCTTCCAAGACAATCTTTCTTCATTGGAGAAATATTTCCCTTCTGAACCTAGAAAAAGAGAATAAAACATGCATTGCGTTAAAAAAGATCAAAGAGGAAAAACCTTATTTTGAAAGCAAAATCTATAAGTAATAATAATATACCTTCAAAAGGGTTTTTCTCCAACATCAGAAAGCTTGTAATTTTTCTTTCCTTTAGTGTAGATCTTCTCTCTCCTCTGGTCTCTTCCAAACGATAAATTCTTCCAAGACAATCTTTCTTCATTGGCGAAATATTTCCCTTCTGAATATAGAAAAAGGGAATAAAACATGCATTGCGTTAAAAAAGATCAAAGATGAAAAAACATATTTTGAAAGCAAAATCTATAAGTAATATTAATATACCTTCAAAAGGGTTTTTCTCCAACATCAGAAAGCTTGTCATTTTTCTTTCCTTTAGTGTAGATCTTCTCTCTCCTCTCGTCTCTTCCAAACGATAAATTCTTCCAAGACAATCTTTCTTCATTGGAGAAATATTTCCCTTCTGAACCTAGAAAAAGAGAATTAAACATGCATTGCGTTAAAAAAGATCAAAGATGAAAATACTTATTTTTAGAGCAAAATCTGTAAGTAATATTAATATACCTTCAAAAGGGTTTTTCTCCAACATCAGAAAGCTTGTCATTTTTCTTTCCTTTAGTGTAGATCTTCTCTTTCCTTTCGTCTCTTCCAAACGATAAATTCTTCCAAGACAATCTTTCTTCATTGGAGAAATATTTCTCTTCTGAATCTAGAAAAAGAGAATAAAACATGAATTGCGTTAAAAAAGATCAAATATGAAAAAACTTATTTTGAGAGCAAAATCTATAAGTAATATTAATATACCTTCAAAAGGGTTTTTCTCCAACATCAGAAAGCTTGTCATTTTTCTTTCCTTTAGTGTAGATCTTCTCTTTCCTCTCGTCTCTTCCAAACGATAAATTCTTCCAAGACAATCTTTCTTCATTGGAGAAATATTTCCCTTCTGAACCTAGAAAAAGAGAATAAAACATGCATTGCGTTAAAAAAGATCAAAGAGGAAAAACCTTATTTTGAAAGCAAAATCTATAAGTAATAATAATATACCTTCAAAAGGGTTTTTCTCCAACATCAGAAAGCTTGTAATTTTTCTTTCCTTTAGTGTAGATCTTCTCTCTCCTCTGGTCTCTTCCAAACGATAAATTCTTCCAAGACAATCTTTCTTCATTGGCGAAATATTTCCCTTCTGAATATAGAAAAAGGGAATAAAACATGCATTGCGTTAAAAAAGATCAAAGATGAAAAAACTTATTTTGAAAGCAAAATCTATAAGTAATATTAATATACCTTCAAAAGGGTTTTTCTCCAACATCAGAAAGCTTGTCATTTTTCTTTCCTTTAGTGTAGATCTTCTCTCTCCTCTCGTCTCTTCCAAACGATAAATTCTTCCAAGACAATCTTTCTTCATTGGAGAAATATTTCCCTTCTGAACCTAGAAAAAGAGAATTAAACATGCATTGCGTTAAAAAAGATCAAAGATGAAAATACTTATTTTGAGAGCAAAATCTGTAAGTAATATTAATATACCTTCAAAAGGGTTTTTCTCCAACATCAGAAAGCTAGTCATTTTTCTTTCCTTTAGTGTAGATCTTCTCTTTCCTTTCGTCTCTTCCAAACGATAAATTCTTCCAAGACAATCTTTCATCATTGGAGAAATATTTCTCTTCTGAACCTAGAAAAAGAGAATAAAACATGCATTGCGTTAAAAAAGATCAAATATGAAAAAACTTATTTTGAGAGCAAAATCTATAAGTAATATTAATATACCTTCAAAAGGGTTTATCTCCAACATCAGAAAGCTTGTCATTTTTCTTTCCTTTAGTGTAGATCTTCTCTCTTCTCTCGTCTCTTCCAAACGATAAATTCTTCCAAGACAATCTTTCTTCATTGGAGAAATATTTCCCTTTTGAACCTAGAAAAAGAGAATAAAACATGAATTGCGTTAAAAAAGATCAAAGATGAAAAATCTTATTTTGAGAGCAAAATCTATAAGTAATATTAATATACCTTCAAAAGGGTTTTTCTCCAACATCAGAAAGCTTGTCATTTTTCTTTCCTTTAGTGTAGATCTTCTCTCTCCTCTCGTCTCTTCCAAACGATAAATTCTTCCAAGACAATATTTCTTCATTGGAGAAATATTTCCCTTCTGAACCTAGAAAAGAGGATAAAACATGCATTGCGTTAAAAAAGATCAAAGATGAAAAAACTTATTTTGAGAGCAAAATCTGTAAGTAATATTAATATACCTTCAAAAGGGTTTTTCTCCAACATCAGAAAGCTTGTCATTTTTCTTTCCTTTAGTGTAGATCTTCTCTCTCCTCTCGTCTCTTCCAAACGATAAATTCTTCCAAGACAATCTTTCTTCATTGGAGAAATATTTCCCTTCTGAACCTAGAAAAAGAGAATAAAATATGCATTGCGTTAAAAAATATCAAAGATGAAAAAACTTATTTTGAGAGCAAAATCTATAAGTAATATTAATATACCTTCAAAAGGGTTTTTCTCCAACATCAGAAAGCTTGTCATTTTTCTTTCCTTTAGTGTAGATTTTTTCTCTCCTCTCGTCTCTTCCAAGCGATAAATTCTTCCAAGACAATCTTTCTTCATTGGAGAAATATTTCCCTTCTGAACCTAGAAAAAGAGAATAAAACATTCATTGCGTTAAAAAAGATCAAAGATGAAAAAACTTATTTTGAGAGCAAAATCTATAAGTAATTTTAATATACCTTCAAAAGGGTTTTTCTCCAACATCAGAAAGCTTGTCATTTTTCTTTCCTTTAGTGTAGATCTTCTCTTTCCTCTCGTCTCTTCCAAACGATAAATTCTTCCAAGACAATCTTTCTTCATTGGAGAAATATTTCTCTTCTGAACCTAGAAAAAAAAGAATAAAACATGCATTGCGTTAAAAAAGATCAAATATGAAAAAAATTATTTTGAGAGCAAAATCTATAAGTAATATTAATATACCTTCAAAAGGGTTTTTCTCAAACATCAGAAAGCTTGTCCTTTTTCTTTCCTTTAGTGTAGATCTTCTCTTTCCTTTCGTCTCTTCCAAACGATAAATTCTTCCAAGACAATCTTTCATCATTGGAGAAATATTTCTCTTCTGAACCTAGAAAAAGAGAATAAAACATGCATTGCGTTAAAAAAGATCAAATATGAAAAAACTTATTTTGAGAGCAAAATCTATAAGTAATATTAATATACCTTCAAAAGGGTTTATCTCCAACATCAGAAAGCTTGTCATTTTTCTTTCCTTTAGTGTAGATCTTCTCTCTTCTCTCGTCTCTTCCAAACGATAAATTCTTCCAAGACAATCTTTCTTCATTGGAGAAATATTTCCCTTTTGAACCTAGAAAAAGAGAATAAAACATGAATTGCGTTAAAAAAGATCAAAGATGAAAAATCTTATTTTGAGAGCAAAATCTATAAGTAATATTAATATACCTTCAAAAGGGTTTTTCTCCAACATCAGAAAGCTTGTCATTTTTCTTTCCTTTAGTGTAGATCTTCTCTCTCCTCTCGTCTCTTCCAAACGATAAATTCTTCCAAGACAATCTTTCTTCATTGGAGAAATATTTCCCTTCTGAACCTAGAAAAAGAGAATAAAATATGCATTGCGTTAAAAAATATCAAAGATGAAAAAACTTATTTTGAGAGCAAAATCTATAAGTAATATTAATATACCTTCAAAAGGGTTTTTCTCCAACATCAGAAAGCTTGTCATTTTTCTTTCCTTTAGTGTAGATTTTTTCTCTCCTCTCGTCTCTTCCAAGCGATAAATTCTTCCAAGACAATCTTTCTTCATTGGAGAAATATTTCCCTTCTGAACCTAGAAAAAGAGAATAAAACATTCATTGCGTTAAAAAAGATCAAAGATGAAAAAACTTATTTTGAGAGCAAAATCTATAAGTAATTTTAATATACCTTCAAAAGGGTTTTTCTCCAACATCAGAAAGCTTGTCATTTTTCTTTCCTTTAGTGTAGATCTTCTCTTTCCTCTCGTCTCTTCCAAACGATAAATTCTTCCAAGACAATCTTTCTTCATTGGAGAAATATTTCTCTTCTGAACCTAGAAAAAAAAGAATAAAACATGCATTGCGTTAAAAAAGATCAAATATGAAAAAAATTATTTTGAGAGCAAAATCTATAAGTAATATTAATATACCTTCAAAAGGGTTTTTCTCAAACATCAGAAAGCTTGTCCTTTTTCTTTCCTTTAGTGTAGATCTTCTCTTTCCTCTCGTCTCTTCAAAACGATAAATTCTTCCAAGACAATCTTTCTTCATTGGAGAAATATTTCCCTTCTGAACCTAGAAAAAGAGAATAAAACATTCATTGCGTTAAAAAAGATAAAAAATGAAACAACTTATTTTGAGAGCAAAATCTGTAAGTAATATTAATATACCTTCAAAAGGGTTTTTCTCCAACATCAGAAAGCTTGTCATTTTTCTTTCCTTTAGTGTAGATCTTCTCTTTCCTCTCGTCTCTTCCAAACGATAAATTCTTCCAAGACAATCTTTCTTCATTGGAGAAATATTTCTCTTCTGAACCTAGAAAAAGAGAATAAAACATGCATTGCGTTAAAAAAGATCAAATATGAAAAAACTTATTTTGAGAGCAAAATCTATAAGTAATATTAATATACCTTCAAAAGGGTTTTTCTCCAACATCAGAAAGCTTGTCATTTTTCTTTCCTTTAGTGTAGATCTTCTCTCTCCTCTGGTCTCTTCCAAACGATAAATTCTTCCAAGACAATCTTTCTTCATTGGAGAAATATTTCCCTTCTGAACCTAGAAAAAGAGAATAAAACATGCATTGCGTTAAAAAAGATCAAAGATGAAAAAACTTATTTTGAGAGCAAAATCTATAAGTAATATTAATATACCTTCAAAAGGGTTTATCTCCAACATCAGAAAGCTTGTCATTTTTCTTTCCTTTAGTGTAGATCTTCTCTCTTCTCTCGTCTCTTCCAAACGATAAATTCTTCCAAGACAATCCTTCTTCATTGGAGAAATATTTCCCTTTTGAACCTAGAAAAAGAGAATAAAACAGGCATTGCGTTAAAAAAGATCAAAGATGAAAAAACTTATTTTGAGAGCAAAATCTATAAGTCATATTAATATACCTTCAAAAGGGTTTTTCTCCAACATCAGAAAGCTTGTCATTTTTCTTTCCTTTAGTGTAGATCTTCTCTCTCCTCTCGTCTCTTCAAAACGATAAATTCTTCCAAGACAATCTTTCTTCATTGGAGAAATATTTCCCTTCTGAACCTAGAAAAGAGAATAAAACATGCATTGCGTTAAAAAAGATCAAAGATGAAAAAACTTATTTTGAGAGCAAAATCTGTAAGTAATATTAAGATACCTTCAAAAGGGTTTTTCTCCAACATCAGAAAGCTTGTCATTTTTCTTTCCTTTAGTGTAGATCTTCTCTCTCCTCTCGTCTCTTCCAAGCGATAAATTTTTCCAAAACAATCTTTCTTCATTGGAGAAATATTTCCCTTCTGAACCTAGAAAAAGAGAATAAAACATGCATTGCGTTAAAAAAGATCAAAGATGAAAAAACTTATTTTGAGAGCAAAATCTATAAGTAATATTAATATACATTCAAAAGGGTTTTTCTCCAACATCAGAAAGCTTGTCATTTTTCTTTCCTTTAGTGTAGATCTTCTCTCTTCTCTCGTCTCTTCCAAACGATAAATTCTTCCAAGACAATCTTTCTTCATTGGAGAAATATTTCCCTTTTGAACCTAGAAAAAGAGAATAAAACATGCATTGCGTTAAAAAAGATCAAAGATGAAACAAATTTTTGAGAGCAAAATCTATATGTAATATTAATATACCTTCAAAAGGGGTTTTCTCCAACATCAGAAAGCTTGTCATTTTTCTTTCCTTTAGTGTAGATCTTCTCTCTCCTCTCGTCTCTTCCAAACGATAAATTCTTCCAAGACAATCTTTCTTCATTGGAGAAATAATTCCCTTCTGAACCTAGAAAAAGAGAATAAAACATGCATTGCGTTAAAAAAGATCAAAGATGAAAAAACTTATTTTGATAGCAAAATCTATATGTAATATTAATATACCTTCAAAAGGGTTTTTCTCCAACATCAGAAAGCTTGTCATTTTTCTTTCCTTTAGTGTAGATCTTCTCTCTCCTCTCGTCTCTTCCAAACGAAAAATTCTTCCAAGACAATCTTTCTTCATTGGAGAAATATTTTCCTTCTGAACCTAGAAAAAGAGAATAAAACATGCATTGCGTTAAAAAAGATCAAAGATGAAAAAACTTATTTTGAGAGCAAAATCTATATGTAATATTAATATACCTTCAAAAGGGTTTTTCTCCAACATCAGAAAGCTTGTCATTTTTCTTTCCTTTAGTGTAGATCTTCTCTCTCCTCTCGTCTCTTCCAAACGATAAATTCTTCCAAGACAATCTTTCTTCATTGGAGAAATAATTCCCTTCTGAACCTAGAAAAAGAGAATAAAACATGCATTGCGTTAAAAAAGATCAAAGATGAAAAAACTTATTTTGAGAGCAAAATCTATATGTAATATTAATATACCTTCAAAAGGGTTTTTCTCCAACATCAGAAAGCTTGTCATTTTTCTTTCCTTTAGTGTAGATCTTCTCTCTCCTCTCGTCTCTTCCAAACGAAAAATTCTTCCAAGACAATCTTTCTTCATTGGAGAAATATTTTCCTTCTGAACCTAGAAAAAGAGAATAAAACATGCATTGCGTTAAAAAAGATCAAAGATGAAAAAACTTATTTTGAGAGCAAAATCTATATGTAATATTAATATACCTTCAAAAGGGTTTTTCTCCAACATCAGAAAGCTTGTCATTTTTCTTTCCTTTAGAGTAGATCTTCTCTCTCCTCTCGTCTCTTCCAAACGATAAATTCTTCCAAGACAATCTTTCTTCATTGGAGAAATAATTCCCTTCTGAACCTAGAAAAAGAGAATAAAACATGCATTGCGTTAAAAAAGATCAAAGATGAAAAAACTTATTTTGAGAGCAAAATCTATATGCAATATTAATATACCTTCAAAAGGGTTTTTCTCCAACATCAGAAAGCTTGTCATTTTTCTTTCCTTTAGTGTAGATCTTCTCTCTCCTCTCGTCTCTTCCAAACGAAAAATTCTTCCAAGACAATCTTTCTTCATTGGAGAAATATTTCCCTTCTGAACCTAGAAAAAGAGAATAAAACATGCATTGCGTTAAAAAAGATCAAAGATGAAAAAACTTATTTTGAGAGCAAAATCTATACGTAATATTAATATACCTTCAAAAGGGTTTTTCTCCAACATCAGAAAGCTTGTCATTTTTCTTTCCTTTAGTGTAGATCTTCTCTCTCCTCTCGTCTCTTCCAAACGATAAATTCTTCCAAGACAATCTTTCTTCATTGGAGAAATAATTCCCTTCTGAACCTAGAAAAAGAGAATAAAACATGCATTGCGTTAAAAAAGATCAAAGATGAAAAAACTTATTTTGAGAGCAAAATCTATATGTAATATTAATATACCTTCAAAAGGGTTTTTCTCCAACATCAGAAAGCTTGTCATTTTTCTTTCCTTTAGTGTAGATCTTCTCTCTCCTCTCGTCTCTTCCAAACGATAAAATCTTCCAAGACAATCTTTCTTCATTGGAGAAATAATTCCCTTCTGAACCTAGAAAAAGAGAATAAAACATGCATTGCGTTAAAAAAGATCAAAGATGAAAAAACTTATTTTGAGAGCAAAATCTATATGTAATATTAATATACCTTCAAAAGGGTTTTTCTCCAACATCAGAAAGCTTGTCATTTTTCTTTCCTTTAGTGTAGATCTTCTCTCTCCTCTCGTCTCTTCCAAACGATAAATTCTTCCAAGACAATCTTTCTTCATTGGAGAAATAATTCCCTTCTGAACCTAGAAAAAGAGAATAAAACATGCATTGCGTTAAAAAAGATCAAAGATGAAAAAACTTATTTTGAGAGCAAAATCTATATGTAATATTAATATACCTTCATAAGGGTTTTTCTCCAACATCAGAAAGCTAGTCATTTTTTTTCCTTTAGTGTAGATCTTCTCTCTCCTCTCGTCTCTTCCAAACGATAAATTCTTCCAAGACAATCTTTCTTCATTGGAGAAATAATTCCCTTCTGAACCTAGAAAAAGAGAATAAAACATGCATTGCGTTAAAAAAGATCAAAGATGAAAAAACTTATTTTGAGAGCAAAATCTATATGTAATATTAATATACCTTCAAAAGGGTTTTTCTCCAACATCAGAAAGCTTGTCATTTTTCTTTCCTTTAGTGTAGATCTTCTCTCTCCTCTCGTCTCTTCCAAACGATAAATTCTTCCAAGACAATCTTTCTTCATTGGAGAAATAATTCCCTTCTGAACCTAGAAAAAGGGAATAAAACATGCATTGCGTTAAAAAAGATCAAAGATGAAAAAACTTATTTTGAGAGCAAAATCTATATGCAATATTAATATACCTTCAAAAGGGTTTTTCTCCAACATCAGAAAGCTTGTCATTTTTCTTTCCTTTAGTGTAGATCTTCTCTCTCCTCTCGTCTCTTCCAAACGAAAAATTCTTCCAAGACAATCTTTCTTCATTGGAGAAATATTTCCCTTCTGAACCTAGAATAAGAAAATAAAACATGCATTGCGTTAAAAAAGATCAAAGATGAAAAAACTTATTTTGAGAGCAAAATCTATACGTAATATTAATATACCTTCAAAAGGGTTTTTCTCCAACATCAGAAAGCTTGTCATTTTTCTTTCCTTTAGTGTAGATCTTCTCTCTCCTCTCGTCTCTTCCAAACGATAAATTCTTCCAAGACAATCTTTCTTCATTGGAGAAATAATTCCCTTCTGAACCTAGAAAAAGAGAATAAAACATGCATTGCGTTAAAAAAGATCAAAGATGAAAAAACTTATTTTGAGAGCAAAATCTATATGTAATATTAATATACCTTCAAAAGGGTTTTTCTCCAACATCAGAAAGCTTGTCATTTTTCTTTCCTTTAGTGTAGATCTTCTCTCTCCTCTCGTCTCTTCCAAACGATAAATTCTTCCAAGACAATCTTTCTTCATTGGAGAAATAATTCCCTTCTGAACCTAGAAAAAGAGAATAAAACATGCATTGCGTTAAAAAAGATCAAAGATGAAAAAACTTATTTTGAGAGCAAAATCTATATGTAATATTAATATACCTTCAAATGGGATTTTCTCCAACTTCAGAAAGCTTGTCATTTTTCTTTCCTTTAGTGTAGATCTTCTCTCTCCTCTCGTCTCTTCCAAACGAAAAATTCTTCCAAGACAATCTTTCTTCATTGGAGAAATATTTCCCTTCTGAACCTAGAAAAAGAGAATAAAACATGCATTGCGTTAAAAAAGATCAAAGATGAAAAAACTTATTTTGAGAGCAAAATCTATGCGTAATATTAATATACCTTCAAAAGGGTTTTTCTCCAACATCAGAAAGCTTGTCATTTTTCTTTCCTTTAGTGTAGATCTTCTCTCTCCTCTCGTCTCTTCCAAACGATAAATTCTTCCAAGACAATCTTTCTTCATTGGAGAAATAATTCCCTTCTGAACCTAGAAAAAGAGAATAAAACATGCATTGCGTTAAAAAAGATCAAAGATGAAAAAACTTATTTTGAGAGCAAAATCTATATGTAATATTAATATACCTTCAAAAGGGTTTTTCTCCAACATCAGAAAGCTTGTCATTTTTCTTTCCTTTAGTGTAGATCTTCTCTCTCCTCTCGTCTCTTCCAAACGATAAAATCTTCCAAGACAATCTTTCTTCATTGGAGAAATAATTCCCTTCTGAACCAAGAAAAAGAGAATAAAACATGCATTGCGTTAAAAAAGATCAAAGATGAAAAAACTTATTTTGAGAGCAAAATCTATATGTAATATTAATATACCTTCAAAAGGGTTTTTCTCCAACATCAGAAAGCTTGTCATTTTTCTTTCCTTTAGTGTAGATCTTCTCTCTCCTCTCGTCTCTTCCAAACGATAAATTCTTCCAAGACAATCTTTCTTCATTGGAGAAATAATTCCCTTCTGAACCTAGAAAAAGAGAATAAAACATGCATTGCGTTAAAAAAGATCAAAGATGAAAAAACTTATTTTGAGAGCAAAATCTATATGTAATATTAATATACCTTCAAAAGGGTTTTTCTCCAACATCAGAAAGCTTGTCATTTTTTTTCCTTTAGTGTAGATCTTCTCTCTCCTCTCGTCTCTTCCAAACGATAAATTCTTCCAAGACAATCTTTCTTCATTGGAGAAATAATTCCCTTCTGAACCTAGAAAAAGAGAATAAAACATGCATTGCGTTAAAAAAGATCAAAGATGAAAAAACTTATTTTGAGAGCAAAATCTATATGTAATATTAATATACCTTCAAAAGGGTTTTTCTCCAACATCAGAAAGCTTGTCATTTTTCTTTCCTTTAGTGTAGATCTTCTCTCTCCTCTCGTCTCTTCCAAACGATAAATTCTTCCAAGACAATCTTTCTTCATTGGAGAAATATTTCCCTTCTGAAAATAGAAAAAGAGAATAAAACATGCATTGCGTTAAAAAAGATCAAAGATAAAAAATTTTATTTTGAAACCAAAATCTATAAGTAATATTAATATACCTTCAAAAGGGTTTTTCTCCAACATCAGAAAGCTTGTCATTTTTCTTTCCTTTAGTGTAGATCTTCTCTCTCCTCTCGTCTCTTCCAAACGATAAATTCTTCCAAGACAATCTTTCTTCATTGGAGAAATATTTCCCTTCTGAACCTAGAAAAAGAGAATTAAACATGTATTGCGTTAAAAAAGATCAAAGATGAAAATATTTATTTTGAGAGCAAAATCTGTAAGTAATATTAATATACCTTCAAAAGGGTTTTTCTCCAACATCAGAAAGCTTGTCATTTTTCTTTCCTTTAGTGTAGAACTTCTCTTTCCTCTGGTCTCTTCCAAACGACAAATTCTTCCAAGACAATCTTTCTTCATTGGAGAAATATTTCCCTTCTGAACCTAGAAAAAGAGAATAAAACATGCATTGCGTTAAAAAAGATCAAAGATGAAAAAATTTATTTTGAAAGCAAAATCTATAAGTAATATTAATATACCTTCAAAAAGGTTTTTCTCCAACATCAGAAAGCTTGTCATTTTTCTTTCCTTTAGTGTAGATCTTCTCTCTCCTCTCGTCTCTTCCAAGCGATATATTCTTCCAAGACAATCTTTCTTAATTGGAGAAATATTTCCCTTCTGAACCTATAAAAAGAGAATAAAACATGCATTGCGTTAAAAAAGATCAAAGATGAAAAAACTTATTTTGAGAGCAAAATCTATAAGTAATATTAATATACCTTCAAAAGGGTTTTTCTCCAACATCAGAAAGCTTGTCATTTTTCTTTCCTTTAGTGTAGATCTTCTCTCTCCTCTCGTCTCATCCAAACGATAAATTCTTCCAAGACAATCTTTCTTCATTGGAGAAATAATTCCCTTCTGAACCTAGAAAAAGAGAATAAAACATGCATTGCGTTAAAAAAGATCAAAGATGAAAAAACTTATTTTGAGAGCAAAATCTATATGTAATATTAATATACCTTCAAAAGGGTTTTTCTCCAACATCAGAAAGCTTGTCATTTTTCGTTCCTTTAGTGTAGATCTTCTCTCTCCTCTCCTCTCTTTCAAACGATAAATTCTTCCAAGACAATCTTTCTTCATTGGAGAAATAATTCCCTTCTGAACCTAGAAAAAGAGAATAAAACATGCATTGCGTTAAAAAAGATCAAAGATGAAAAAACTTATTTTGAGAGCAAAATCTATATGTAATATTAATATACCTTCAAAAGGGTTTTTCTCCAACATCAGAAAGCTTGTCATTTTTCTTTCCTTTAGTATAGATCTTCTCTCTCCTCTCGTCTCTTCCAAACGATAAATTCTTCCATGACAATCTTTCTTCATTGGAGAAATAATTCCCTTCTGAAAATAGAAAAAGAGAATAAAACATGCATTGCGTTAAAAAAGATCAAAGATAAAAAATTTTATTTTGAAACCAAAATCTATAAGTAATATTAATATACCTTCAAAAGGGTTTTTCTCCAACATCAGAAAGCTTGTCATTTTTCTTTCCTTTAGTGTAGATCTTCTCTCTCCTCTCGTCTCTTCCAAACGATAAATTCTTCCAAGACAATCTTTCTTCATTGGAGAAATATTTCCCTTCTGAACCTAGAAAAAGAGAATTAAACATGTATTGCGTTAAAAAAGATCAAAGATGAAAATATTTATTTTGAGAGCAAAATCTGTAAGTAATATTAATATACCTTCAAAAGGGTTTTTCTCCAACATCAGAAAGCTTGTCATTTTTCTTTCCTTTAGTGTAGAACTTCTCTTTCCTCTGGTCTCTTCCAAACGACAAATTCTTCCAAGACAATCTTTCTTCATTGGCGAAATATTTCCCTTCTGAATATAGAAAAAGGGAATAAAACATGCATTGCGTTAAAAAAGATCAAAGATGAAAAAACTTATTTTGAAAGCAAAATCTATAAGTAATATTAATATACCTTCAAATGGGTGTTTCTCCAACATCAGAAAGCTTGTCATTTTTCTTTCCTTTAGTGTAGATCTTCTCTCTCCTCTCGTCTCTTCCAAACGATAAATTCTTCCAAGACAATCTTTCTTCATTGGAGAAATAATTCCCTTCTGAACCTAGAAAAAGAGAATAAAACATGCATTGCGTTAAAAAAGATCAAAGATGAAAAAACTTATTTTGAGAGCAAAATCTATATGTAATATTAATATACCTTCAAAAGGGTTTTTCTCCAACATCAGAAAGCTTGTCATTTTTCTTTCCTTTAGTGTAGATCTTCTCTCTCCTCTCGTCTCTTCCAAACGATAAAATCTTCCAAGACAATCTTTCTTCATTGGAGAAATAATTCCCTTCTGAACCTAGAAAAAGAGAATAAAACATGCATTGCGTTAAAAAAGATCAAAGATGAAAAAACTTATTTTGAGAGCAAAATCTATATGTAATATTAATATACCTTCAAAAGGGTTTTTCTCCAACATCAGAAAGCTTGTCATTTTTCTTTCCTTTAGTGTAGATCTTCTCTCTCCTCTCGTCTCTTCCAAACGATAAATTCTTCCAAGACAATCTTTCTTCATTGGAGAAATAATTCCCTTCTGAACCTAGAAAAAGAGAATAAAACATGCATTGCGTTAAAAAAGATCAAAGATGAAAAAACTTATTTTGAGAGCAAAATCTATATGTAATATTAATATACCTTCATAAGGGTTTTTCTCCAACATCAGAAAGCTAGTCATTTTTTTTCCTTTAGTGTAGATCTTCTCTCTCCTCTCGTCTCTTCCAAACGATAAATTCTTCCAAGACAATCTTTCTTCATTGGAGAAATAATTCCCTTCTGAACCTAGAAAAAGAGAATAAAACATGCATTGCGTTAAAAAAGATCAAAGATGAAAAAACTTATTTTGAGAGCAAAATCTATATGTAATATTAATATACCTTCAAAAGGGTTTTTCTCCAACATCAGAAAGCTTGTCATTTTTCTTTCCTTTAGTGTAGATCTTCTCTCTCCTCTCGTCTCTTCCAAACGATAAATTCTTCCAAGACAATCTTTCTTCATTGGAGAAATAATTCCCTTCTGAACCTAGAAAAAGGGAATAAAACATGCATTGCGTTAAAAAAGATCAAAGATGAAAAAACTTATTTTGAGAGCAAAATCTATATGCAATATTAATATACCTTCAAAAGGGTTTTTCTCCAACATCAGAAAGCTTGTCATTTTTCTTTCCTTTAGTGTAGATCTTCTCTCTCCTCTCGTCTCTTCCAAACGAAAAATTCTTCCAAGACAATCTTTCTTCATTGGAGAAATATTTCCCTTCTGAACCTAGAATAAGAAAATAAAACATGCATTGCGTTAAAAAAGATCAAAGATGAAAAAACTTATTTTGAGAGCAAAATCTATACGTAATATTAATATACCTTCAAAAGGGTTTTTCTCCAACATCAGAAAGCTTGTCATTTTTCTTTCCTTTAGTGTAGATCTTCTCTCTCCTCTCGTCTCTTCCAAACGATAAATTCTTCCAAGACAATCTTTCTTCATTGGAGAAATAATTCCCTTCTGAACCTAGAAAAAGAGAATAAAACATGCATTGCGTTAAAAAAGATCAAAGATGAAAAAACTTATTTTGAGAGCAAAATCTATATGTAATATTAATATACCTTCAAAAGGGTTTTTCTCCAACATCAGAAAGCTTGTCATTTTTCTTTCCTTTAGTGTAGATCTTCTCTCTCCTCTCGTCTCTTCCAAACGATAAATTCTTCCAAGACAATCTTTCTTCATTGGAGAAATAATTCCCTTCTGAACCTAGAAAAAGAGAATAAAACATGCATTGCGTTAAAAAAGATCAAAGATGAAAAAACTTATTTTGAGAGCAAAATCTATATGTAATATTAATATACCTTCAAATGGGATTTTCTCCAACTTCAGAAAGCTTGTCATTTTTCTTTCCTTTAGTGTAGATCTTCTCTCTCCTCTCGTCTCTTCCAAACGAAAAATTCTTCCAAGACAATCTTTCTTCATTGGAGAAATATTTCCCTTCTGAACCTAGAAAAAGAGAATAAAACATGCATTGCGTTAAAAAAGATCAAAGATGAAAAAACTTATTTTGAGAGCAAAATCTATGCGTAATATTAATATACCTTCAAAAGGGTTTTTCTCCAACATCAGAAAGCTTGTCATTTTTCTTTCCTTTAGTGTAGATCTTCTCTCTCCTCTCGTCTCTTCCAAACGATAAATTCTTCCAAGACAATCTTTCTTCATTGGAGAAATAATTCCCTTCTGAACCTAGAAAAAGAGAATAAAACATGCATTGCGTTAAAAAAGATCAAAGATGAAAAAACTTATTTTGAGAGCAAAATCTATATGTAATATTAATATACCTTCAAAAGGGTTTTTCTCCAACATCAGAAAGCTTGTCATTTTTCTTTCCTTTAGTGTAGATCTTCTCTCTCCTCTCGTCTCTTCCAAACGATAAAATCTTCCAAGACAATCTTTCTTCATTGGAGAAATAATTCCCTTCTGAACCAAGAAAAAGAGAATAAAACATGCATTGCGTTAAAAAAGATCAAAGATGAAAAAACTTATTTTGAGAGCAAAATCTATATGTAATATTAATATACCTTCAAAAGGGTTTTTCTCCAACATCAGAAAGCTTGTCATTTTTCTTTCCTTTAGTGTAGATCTTCTCTCTCCTCTCGTCTCTTCCAAACGATAAATTCTTCCAAGACAATCTTTCTTCATTGGAGAAATAATTCCCTTCTGAACCTAGAAAAAGAGAATAAAACATGCATTGCGTTAAAAAAGATCAAAGATGAAAAAACTTATTTTGAGAGCAAAATCTATATGTAATATTAATATACCTTCAAAAGGGTTTTTCTCCAACATCAGAAAGCTTGTCATTTTTTTTCCTTTAGTGTAGATCTTCTCTCTCCTCTCGTCTCTTCCAAACGATAAATTCTTCCAAGACAATCTTTCTTCATTGGAGAAATAATTCCCTTCTGAACCTAGAAAAAGAGAATAAAACATGCATTGCGTTAAAAAAGATCAAAGATGAAAAAACTTATTTTGAGAGCAAAATCTATATGTAATATTAATATACCTTCAAAAGGGTTTTTCTCCAACATCAGAAAGCTTGTCATTTTTCTTTCCTTTAGTGTAGATCTTCTCTCTCCTCTCGTCTCTTCCAAACGATAAATTCTTCCAAGACAATCTTTCTTCATTGGAGAAATATTTCCCTTCTGAAAATAGAAAAAGAGAATAAAACATGCATTGCGTTAAAAAAGATCAAAGATAAAAAATTTTATTTTGAAACCAAAATCTATAAGTAATATTAATATACCTTCAAAAGGGTTTTTCTCCAACATCAGAAAGCTTGTCATTTTTCTTTCCTTTAGTGTAGATCTTCTCTCTCCTCTCGTCTCTTCCAAACGATAAATTCTTCCAAGACAATCTTTCTTCATTGGAGAAATATTTCCCTTCTGAACCTAGAAAAAGAGAATTAAACATGTATTGCGTTAAAAAAGATCAAAGATGAAAATATTTATTTTGAGAGCAAAATCTGTAAGTAATATTAATATACCTTCAAAAGGGTTTTTCTCCAACATCAGAAAGCTTGTCATTTTTCTTTCCTTTAGTGTAGAACTTCTCTTTCCTCTGGTCTCTTCCAAACGACAAATTCTTCCAAGACAATCTTTCTTCATTGGAGAAATATTTCCCTTCTGAACCTAGAAAAAGAGAATAAAACATGCATTGCGTTAAAAAAGATCAAAGATGAAAAAATTTATTTTGAAAGCAAAATCTATAAGTAATATTAATATACCTTCAAAAAGGTTTTTCTCCAACATCAGAAAGCTTGTCATTTTTCTTTCCTTTAGTGTAGATCTTCTCTCTCCTCTCGTCTCTTCCAAGCGATATATTCTTCCAAGACAATCTTTCTTAATTGGAGAAATATTTCCCTTCTGAACCTATAAAAAGAGAATAAAACATGCATTGCGTTAAAAAAGATCAAAGATGAAAAAACTTATTTTGAGAGCAAAATCTATAAGTAATATTAATATACCTTCAAAAGGGTTTTTCTCCAACATCAGAAAGCTTGTCATTTTTCTTTCCTTTAGTGTAGATCTTCTCTCTCCTCTCGTCTCATCCAAACGATAAATTCTTCCAAGACAATCTTTCTTCATTGGAGAAATAATTCCCTTCTGAACCTAGAAAAAGAGAATAAAACATGCATTGCGTTAAAAAAGATCAAAGATGAAAAAACTTATTTTGAGAGCAAAATCTATATGTAATATTAATATACCTTCAAAAGGGTTTTTCTCCAACATCAGAAAGCTTGTCATTTTTCGTTCCTTTAGTGTAGATCTTCTCTCTCCTCTCCTCTCTTTCAAACGATAAATTCTTCCAAGACAATCTTTCTTCATTGGAGAAATAATTCCCTTCTGAACCTAGAAAAAGAGAATAAAACATGCATTGCGTTAAAAAAGATCAAAGATGAAAAAACTTATTTTGAGAGCAAAATCTATATGTAATATTAATATACCTTCAAAAGGGTTTTTCTCCAACATCAGAAAGCTTGTCATTTTTCTTTCCTTTAGTATAGATCTTCTCTCTCCTCTCGTCTCTTCCAAACGATAAATTCTTCCATGACAATCTTTCTTCATTGGAGAAATAATTCCCTTCTGAAAATAGAAAAAGAGAATAAAACATGCATTGCGTTAAAAAAGATCAAAGATAAAAAATTTTATTTTGAAACCAAAATCTATAAGTAATATTAATATACCTTCAAAAGGGTTTTTCTCCAACATCAGAAAGCTTGTCATTTTTCTTTCCTTTAGTGTAGATCTTCTCTCTCCTCTCGTCTCTTCCAAACGATAAATTCTTCCAAGACAATCTTTCTTCATTGGAGAAATATTTCCCTTCTGAACCTAGAAAAAGAGAATTAAACATGTATTGCGTTAAAAAAGATCAAAGATGAAAATATTTATTTTGAGAGCAAAATCTGTAAGTAATATTAATATACCTTCAAAAGGGTTTTTCTCCAACATCAGAAAGCTTGTCATTTTTCTTTCCTTTAGTGTAGAACTTCTCTTTCCTCTGGTCTCTTCCAAACGACAAATTCTTCCAAGACAATCTTTCTTCATTGGAGAAATATTTCCCTTCTGAACCTAGAAAAAGAGAATAAAACATGCATTGCGTTAAAAAAGATCAAAGATGAAAAAATTTATTTTGAAAGCAAAATCTATAAGTAATATTAATATACCTTCAAAAAGGTTTTTCTCCAACATCAGAAAGCTTGTCATTTTTCTTTCCTTTAGTGTAGATCTTCTCTCTCCTCTCGTCTCTTCCAAGCGATATATTCTTCCAAGACAATCTTTCTTAATTGGAGAAATATTTCCCTTCTGAACCTATAAAAAGAGAATAAAACATGCATTGCGTTAAAAAAGATCAAAGATGAAAAAACTTATTTTGAGAGCAAAATCTATAAGTAATATTAATATACCTTCAAAAGGGTTTTTCTCCAACATCAGAAAGCTTGTCATTTTTCTTTCCTTTAGTGTAGATCTTCTCTCTCCTCTCGTCTCATCCAAACGATAAATTCTTCCAAGACAATCTTTCTTCATTGGAGAAATAATTCCCTTCTGAACCTAGAAAAAGAGAATAAAACATGCATTGCGTTAAAAAAGATCAAAGATGAAAAAACTTATTTTGAGAGCAAAATCTATATGTAATATTAATATACCTTCAAAAGGGTTTTTCTCCAACATCAGAAAGCTTGTCATTTTTCGTTCCTTTAGTGTAGATCTTCTCTCTCCTCTCCTCTCTTTCAAACGATAAATTCTTCCAAGACAATCTTTCTTCATTGGAGAAATAATTCCCTTCTGAACCTAGAAAAAGAGAATAAAACATGCATTGCGTTAAAAAAGATCAAAGATGAAAAAACTTATTTTGAGAGCAAAATCTATATGTAATATTAATATACCTTCAAAAGGGTTTTTCTCCAACATCAGAAAGCTTGTCATTTTTCTTTCCTTTAGTATAGATCTTCTCTCTCCTCTCGTCTCTTCCAAACGATAAATTCTTCCATGACAATCTTTCTTCATTGGAGAAATAATTCCCTTCTGAACCTAGAAAAAGAGAATAAAACATGCATTGCGTTAAAAAAGATCAAAGATGAAAAAACTGATTTTGAGAGCAAAATCTACATGTAATATTAATATACCTTCAAAAGGGTTTTTCTCCAACATCAGAAAGCTTGTCATTTTTCTTTCCTTTAGTGTAGATCTTCTCTCTCCTCTCGTCTCTTCCAAACGAAAAATTCTTCCAAGACAATCTTTCTTCATTGGAGAAATATTTCCCTTCTGAACCTAGAAAAAGAGAATAAAACATGCATTGCGTTAAAAAAGATCAAAGATGAAAAAACTTATTTTGAGAGCAAAATCTATATGTAATATTAATATACCTTCAAAAGGGTTTTTCTCCAACATCAGAAAGCTTGTCATTTTTCTTTCCTTTAGTGTAGATCTTCTCTCTCCTCTCGTCTCTTCCAAACGATAAATTCTTCCAAGACAATCTTTCTTCATTGGAGAAATAATTCCCTTCTGAACCTAGAAAAAGAGAATAAAACATGCATTGCGTTAAAAAAGATCAAAGATGAAAAAACTTATTTTGAGAGCAAAATCTATATGTAATATTAATATACCTTCAAAAGGGTTTTTCTCCAACATCAGAAAGCTTGTCATTTTTCTTTCCTTTAGTGTAGATCTTCTCTCTCCTCTCGTCTCTTCCAAACGATAAATTCTTCCAAGACAATCTTTCTTCATTGGAGAAATAATTCCCTTCTGAACCTAGAAAAAGAGAATAAAACATGCATTGCGTTAAAAAAGATCAAAGATGAAAAAACTTATTTTGAGAGCAAAATCTATATGTAATATTAATATACCTTCAAAAGGGTTTTTCTCCAACATCAGAAAGCTTGTCATTTTTCTTTCCTTTAGTGTAGATCTTCTCT
The DNA here is from genome assembly GCA_949128135.1 of Parasteatoda lunata. Classification (NCBI taxonomy): domain Eukaryota; kingdom Metazoa; phylum Arthropoda; class Arachnida; order Araneae; family Theridiidae; genus Parasteatoda; species Parasteatoda lunata. The sequence goes on from OX421977.1 coordinate 13,795,225, forward strand.
CTCCTCTCGTCTCTTCCAAACGATAAATTCTTCCAAGACAATCTTTCTTCATTGGAGAAATATTTCCCTTCTGAACCTAGAAAAAGAGAATTAAACATGTATTGCGTTAAAAAAGATCAAAGATGAAAATATTTATTTTGAGAGCAAAATCTGTAAGTAATATTAATATACCTTCAAAAGGGTTTTTCTCCAACATCAGAAAGCTTGTCATTTTTCTTTCCTTTAGTGAAGATCTTCTCTTTCCTCTGGTCTCTTCCAAACGACAAATTCTTCCAAGACAATCTTTCTTCATTGGAGAAATATTTCCCTTCTGAACCTAGAAAAAGAGAATAAAACATGCATTGCGTTAAAAAAGATCAAAGATGAAAAAATTTATTTTGAAAGCAAAATCTATAAGTAATATTAATATACCTTCAAAAAGGTTTTTCTCCAACATCAGAAAGCTTGTCATTTTTCTTTCCTTTAGTGTAGATCTTCTCTCTCCTCTCGTCTCTTCCAAGCGATATATTCTTCCAAGACAATCTTTCTTAATTGGAGAAATATTTCCCTTCTGAACCTATAAAAAGAGAATAAAACATGCATTGCGTTAAAAAAGATCAAAGATGAAAAAACTTATTTTGAGAGCAAAATATATAAGTAATATTAATATACCTTCAAAAGGGTTTTTCTCCAACATCAGAAAGCTTGTCATTTTTCTTTCCTTTAGTGTAGATCTTCTCTCTCCTCTCGTCTCATCCAAACGATAAATTCTTCCAAGACAATATTTCTTCATTGGAGAAATAATTCCCTTCTGAACCTAGAAAAAGAGAATAAAACATGCATTGCGTTAAAAAAGATCAAAGGTGAAAAAACTTATTTTGAGAGCAAAATCTATATGTAATATTAATATACCTTCAAAATGGTTTTTCTCCAACATCAGAAAGCTTGTCATTTTTCTTTCCTTTAGTATAGATCTTCTCTCTCCTCTCGTCTCTTCCAAACGATAAATTCTTCCAAGACAATCTTTCTTCATTGGAGAAATAATTCCCTTCTGAACCTAGAAAAAAAGAATAAAACATGCATTGCGTTAAAAAAGATCAAAGATGAAAAAACTGATTTTGAGAGCAAAATCTACATGTAATATTAATATACCTTCAAAAGGGTTTTTCTCCAACATCAGAAAGCTTGTCATTTTTCTTTCCTTTAGTGTAGATCTTCTCTCTCCTCTCGTCTCTTCCAAACGAAAAATTCTTCCAAGACAATCTTTCTTCATTGGAGAAATATTTCCCTTCTGAACCTAGAAAAAGAGAATAAAACATGCATTGCGTTAAAAAAGATCAAAGATGAAAAAACTTATTTTGAGAGCAAAATCTATATGTAATATTAATATACCTTCAAAAGGGTTTTTCTCCAACATCAGAAAGCTTGTCATTTTTCTTTCCTTTAGTGTAGATCTTCTCTCTCCTCTCGTCTCTTCCAAACGATAAATTCTTCCAAGACAATCTTTCTTCATTGGAGAAATAATTCCCTTCTGAACCTAGAAAAAGAGAATAAAACATGCATTGCGTTAAAAAAGATCAAAGATGAAAAAACTTATTTTGAGAGCAAAATCTATATGTAATATTAATATACCTTCAAAAGGGTTTTTCTCCAACATCAGAAAGCTTGTCATTTTTCTTTCCTTTAGTGTAGATCTTCTCTCTCCTCTCGTCTCTTCCAAACGAAAAATTCTTCCAAGACAATCTTTCTTCATTGGAGAAATATTTCCCTTCTGAACCTAGAAAAAGAGAATAAAACATGCATTGCGTTAAAAAAGATCAAAGATGAAAAAACTTATTTTGAGAGCAAAATCTATATGTAAAATTAATATACCTTCAAAAGGGTTTTTCTCCAACATCAGAAAGCTTGTCATTTTTCTTTCCTTTAGTGTAGATCTTCTCTCTCCTCTTGTCTCTTCCAAACGATAAATTCTTCCAAGACAATCTTTCTTCATTGGAGAAATATTTCCCTTCTGAACCTAGAAAAAGAGAATAAAACATGCATTGCGTTAAAAAAGATCAAAGATGAAAAAACTTATTTTGAGAGCAAAATCTATATGTAATATTAATATACCTTCAAAAGGGTTTTTCTCCAACATCAGAAAGCTTGTCATTTTTCTTTCCTTTAGTGTAGATCTTCTCTCTCCTCTCGTCTCTTCCAAACGATAAATTCTTCCAAGACAATCTTTCTTCATTGGAGAAATATTTCCCTTCTGAACCTAGAAAAGAGAATAAAACATGCATTGCGTTAAAAAAGATCAAAGATGAAAAAACTTATTTTGAGAGCAAAATCTGTAAGTAATATTAATATACCTTCAAAAGGGTTTTTCTCCAACATCAGAAAGCTTGTCATTTTTCTTTCCTTAAGTGTAGATCTTCTCTCTCCTCTCGTCTCTTTCAAACGATAAATTCTTCCAAGACAATCTTTCTTCATTGGAGAAATATTTCCCTTCTGAACCTAGAAAAAGAGAATAAAACATGCATTGCGTTAAAAAAGATCAAAGATGAAAAAACTTATTTTCAGAGCAAAATCTATAAGTAATATTAATATACCTTCAAAAGGGTTTTTCTCCAACATCAGAAAGCTTGTCATTTTTCTTTCCTTTAGTGTAGATTTTTTCTCTCCTCTCGTGTCTTCCAAGCGATAAATTCTTTCAAGACAATCTTTCTTCATTGGAGAAATATTTCCCTTCTGAACCTAGAAAAGAGAATAAAACATGCATTGCGTTAAAAAAGATCAAAGATGAAAAAACTTATTTTGAGAGCAAAATCTGTAAGTAATATTAATATACCTTCAAAAGGGTTTTTCTCCAACATCAGAAATTTTGTCATTTTTCTTTCCTTAAGTGTAGATCTTCTCTCTCCTCTCGTCTCTTCCAAACGATACATTCTTCCAAGACAATCTTTCTTCATTGGAGAAATATTTCCCTTCTGAACCTAGAAAAAGAGAATAAAACATGCATTGCGTTAAAAAAGATCAAAGATGAAAAAACTTATTTTGAGAGCAAAATCTATAAGTAATATTAATATACCTTCAAAAGGGTTTTTCTCCAACATCAGAAAGCTTGTCATTTTTCTTTCCTTTAGTGTAGATTTTTTCTCTCCTCTCGTCTCTTCCAAGCGATAAATTCTTTCAAGACAATCTTTCTTCATTGGAGAAATATTTCCCTTCTGAACCTAAAAAAGAGAATAAAACATGCATTGCGTTAAAAAAGATCAAAGAGGAAAAACCTTATTTTGAAAGCAAAATCTATAAGTAATAATAATATACCTTCAAAAGGGTTTTTCTCCAACATCAGAAAGCTTGTCATTTTTCTTTCCTTTAGTGTAGATCTTCTCTCTCCTCTGGTCTCTTCCAAACGATAAATTCTTCCAAGACAATCTTTCTACATTGGAGAAATATTTCCCTTCTGAACCTAGAAAAAGAGAATAAAACATGCATTGCGTTAAAAAAGATCAAAGATGAAAAAACTTATTTTGAGAGCAAAATCTATAAGTAATATTAATATACCTTCAAAAGGGTTTTTCTCCAACATCAGAAAGCTTGTCATTTTTCTTTCCTTTAGTGTAGATTTTTTCTCTCCTCTCGTCTCTTCCAAGCGATAAATTCTTTCAAGACAATCTTTCTTCATTGGAGAAATATTTCCCTTCTGAACCTAAAAAAGAGAATAGAACATGCATTGCGTTAAAAAAGATCAAAGAGGAAAAACCTTATTTTGAAAGCAAAATCTATAAGTAATAATAATATACCTTCAAAAGGGTTTTTCTCCAACATCAGAAAGCTTGTCATTTTTCTTTCCTTTAGTGTAGATCTTCTCTCTCCTCTGGTCTCTTCCAAACGATAAATTCTTCCAAGACAATCTTTCTACATTGGAGAAATATTTCCCTTCTGAACCTAGAAAAAGAGAATAAAACATGCATTGCGTTAAAAAAGATCAAAGATGAAAAAACTTATTTTGAGAGCAAAATCTATAAGTAATATTAATATACCTTCAAAAGGGTTTTTCTCCAACATCAGAAAGCTTGTCATTTTTCTTTCCTTTAGTGTAGATTTTTTCTCTCCTCTCGTCTCTTCCAAGCGATAAATTCTTTCAAGACAATCTTTCTTCATTGGAGAAATATTTCCCTTCTGAACCTAAAAAAGAGAATAAAACATGCATTGCGTTAAAAAAGATCAAAGAGGAAAAACCTTATTTTGAAAGCAAAATCTATAAGTAATAATAATATACCTTCAAAAGGGTTTTTCTCCAACATCAGAAAGCTTGTCATTTTTCTTTCCTTTAGTGTAGATCTTCTCTCTCCTCTGGTCTCTTCCAAACGATAAATTCTTCCAAGACAATCTTTCTTCATTGGAGAAATATTTCCCTTCTGAACCTAGAAAAAGAGAATAAAACATTCATTGCGTTAAAAAAGATCAAAAATGAAACAACTTATTTTGAGAGCAAAATCAGTAAGTAATATTAATATACCTTCAAAAGGGTTTTACTCCAACATCAGAAAGCTTGTCATTTTTCTTTCCTTTAGTGTAGATCTTCTCTCTCCTCTGGTCTCTTCCAAACGACAAATTCTTCCAAGACAATCTTTCTTCATTGGAGAAATATTTCCCTTCTGAAAATAGAAAAAGAGAATAAAACATGCATTGCGTTAAAAAAGATCAAAGATAAAAAAATTTATTTTGAAACCAAAATCTATAAGTAATATTAATATACCTTCAAAAGGGTTTTTCTCCAACATCAGAAAGCTTGTCATTTTTCTTTCCTTTAGTGTAGATCTTCTCTCTCCTCTCGTCTCTTCCAAACGATAAATTCTTCCAAGACAATCTTTCTTCATTGGAGAAATATTTCCCTTCTGAACCTAGAAAAAGAGAATTAAACATGCATTGCGTTAAAAAAGATCAAAGATGAAAATATTTATTTTGAGAGCAAAATCTGTAAGTAATATTAATATACCTTCAAAAGGGTTTTTCTCCAACATCAGAAAGCTTGTCATTTTTCTTTCCTTTAGTGTAGATCTTCTCTTTCCTCTGCTCTCTTCCAAACGACAAATTCTTCCAAGACAATCTTTCTTCATTGGAGAAATACTTCCCTTCTGAACCTAGAAAAAGAGAATAAAACATGCATTGCGTTAAAAAAGATCAAAGATGAAAAAATTTATTTTGAAAGCAAAATCTATAAGTAATATTAATATACCTTCAAAAAGGTTTTTCTCCAACATCAGAAAGCTTGTCATTTTTCTTTCCTTTAGTGTAGATCTTCTCTCTCCTCTCGTCTCTTCCAAGCGATATATTCTTCCAAGACAAACTTTCTTCATTGGAGAAATATTTCCCTTCTGAACCTAGAAAAAGAGAATAAAACATGCATTGCGTTAAAAAAGATCAAAGATGAAAAAACTTATTTTGAGAGCAAAATCTATATGTAATATTAATATACCTTCAAAAGGGTTTTTCTCCAACATCAGAAAGCTTGTCATTTTTCTTTCCTTTAGTGTAGATCTTCTCTCTCCTCTCGTCTCTTCCAAACGATAAATTCTTCCAAGACAATCTTTCTTCATTGGAGAAATATTTCCCTTCTGAACCTAGAAAAGAGAATAAAACATGCATTGCGTTAAAAAAGATCAAAGATGAAAAAACTTATTTTGAGAGCAAAATCTGTAAGTAATATTAATATACCTTCAAAAGGGTTTTTCTCCAACATCAGAAAGCTTGTCATTTTTCTTTCCTTAAGTGTAGATCTTCTCTCTCCTCTCGTCTCTTTCAAACGATAAATTCTTCCAAGACAATCTTTCTTCATTGGAGAAATATTTCCCTTCTGAACCTAGAAAAAGAGAATAAAACATGCATTGCGTTAAAAAAGATCAAAGATGAAAAAACTTATTTTCAGAGCAAAATCTATAAGTAATATTAATATACCTTCAAAAGGGTTTTTCTCCAACATCAGAAAGCTTGTCATTTTTCTTTCCTTTAGTGTAGATTTTTTCTCTCCTCTCGTGTCTTCCAAGCGATAAATTCTTTCAAGACAATCTTTCTTCATTGGAGAAATATTTCCCTTCTGAACCTAGAAAAGAGAATAAAACATGCATTGCGTTAAAAAAGATCAAAGATGAAAAAACTTATTTTGAGAGCAAAATCTGTAAGTAATATTAATATACCTTCAAAAGGGTTTTTCTCCAACATCAGAAATTTTGTCATTTTTCTTTCCTTAAGTGTAGATCTTCTCTCTCCTCTCGTCTCTTCCAAACGATACATTCTTCCAAGACAATCTTTCTTCATTGGAGAAATATTTCCCTTCTGAACCTAGAAAAAGAGAATAAAACATGCATTGCGTTAAAAAAGATCAAAGATGAAAAAACTTATTTTGAGAGCAAAATCTATAAGTAATATTAATATACCTTCAAAAGGGTTTTTCTCCAACATCAGAAAGCTTGTCATTTTTCTTTCCTTTAGTGTAGATTTTTTCTCTCCTCTCGTCTCTTCCAAGCGATAAATTCTTTCAAGACAATCTTTCTTCATTGGAGAAATATTTCCCTTCTGAACCTAAAAAAGAGAATAAAACATGCATTGCGTTAAAAAAGATCAAAGAGGAAAAACCTTATTTTGAAAGCAAAATCTATAAGTAATAATAATATACCTTCAAAAGGGTTTTTCTCCAACATCAGAAAGCTTGTCATTTTTCTTTCCTTTAGTGTAGATCTTCTCTCTCCTCTGGTCTCTTCCAAACGATAAATTCTTCCAAGACAATCTTTCTACATTGGAGAAATATTTCCCTTCTGAACCTAGAAAAAGAGAATAAAACATGCATTGCGTTAAAAAAGATCAAAGATGAAAAAACTTATTTTGAGAGCAAAATCTATAAGTAATATTAATATACCTTCAAAAGGGTTTTTCTCCAACATCAGAAAGCTTGTCATTTTTCTTTCCTTTAGTGTAGATTTTTTCTCTCCTCTCGTCTCTTCCAAGCGATAAATTCTTTCAAGACAATCTTTCTTCATTGGAGAAATATTTCCCTTCTGAACCTAAAAAAGAGAATAGAACATGCATTGCGTTAAAAAAGATCAAAGAGGAAAAACCTTATTTTGAAAGCAAAATCTATAAGTAATAATAATATACCTTCAAAAGGGTTTTTCTCCAACATCAGAAAGCTTGTCATTTTTCTTTCCTTTAGTGTAGATCTTCTCTCTCCTCTGGTCTCTTCCAAACGATAAATTCTTCCAAGACAATCTTTCTACATTGGAGAAATATTTCCCTTCTGAACCTAGAAAAAGAGAATAAAACATGCATTGCGTTAAAAAAGATCAAAGATGAAAAAACTTATTTTGAGAGCAAAATCTATAAGTAATATTAATATACCTTCAAAAGGGTTTTTCTCCAACATCAGAAAGCTTGTCATTTTTCTTTCCTTTAGTGTAGATTTTTTCTCTCCTCTCGTCTCTTCCAAGCGATAAATTCTTTCAAGACAATCTTTCTTCATTGGAGAAATATTTCCCTTCTGAACCTAAAAAAGAGAATAAAACATGCATTGCGTTAAAAAAGATCAAAGAGGAAAAACCTTATTTTGAAAGCAAAATCTATAAGTAATAATAATATACCTTCAAAAGGGTTTTTCTCCAACATCAGAAAGCTTGTCATTTTTCTTTCCTTTAGTGTAGATCTTCTCTCTCCTCTGGTCTCTTCCAAACGATAAATTCTTCCAAGACAATCTTTCTTCATTGGAGAAATATTTCCCTTCTGAACCTAGAAAAAGAGAATAAAACATTCATTGCGTTAAAAAAGATCAAAAATGAAACAACTTATTTTGAGAGCAAAATCAGTAAGTAATATTAATATACCTTCAAAAGGGTTTTACTCCAACATCAGAAAGCTTGTCATTTTTCTTTCCTTTAGTGTAGATCTTCTCTCTCCTCTGGTCTCTTCCAAACGACAAATTCTTCCAAGACAATCTTTCTTCATTGGAGAAATATTTCCCTTCTGAAAATAGAAAAAGAGAATAAAACATGCATTGCGTTAAAAAAGATCAAAGATAAAAAAATTTATTTTGAAACCAAACTCTATAAGTAATATTAATATACCTTCAAAAGGGTTTTTCTCCAACATCAGAAAGCTTGTCATTTTTCTTTCCTTTAGTGTAGATCTTCTCTCTCCTCTCGTCTCTTCCAAACGATAAATTCTTCCAAGACAATCTTTCTTCATTGGAGAAATATTTCCCTTCTGAACCTAGAAAAAGAGAATTAAACATGCATTGCGTTAAAAAAGATCAAAGATGAAAATATTTATTTTGAGAGCAAAATCTGTAAGTAATATTAATATACCTTCAAAAGGGTTTTTCTCCAACATCAGAAAGCTTGTCATTTTTCTTTCCTTTAGTGTAGATCTTCTCTTTCCTCTGCTCTCTTCCAAACGACAAATTCTTCCAAGACAATCTTTCTTCATTGGAGAAATACTTCCCTTCTGAACCTAGAAAAAGAGAATAAAACATGCATTGCGTTAAAAAAGATCAAAGATGAAAAAATTTATTTTGAAAGCAAAATCTATAAGTAATATTAATATACCTTCAAAAAGGTTTTTCTCCAACATCAGAAAGCTTGTCATTTTTATTTCCTTTAGTGTAGATTTTCTCTCTCCTCTCGTCTCTTCCAAGCGATATATTCTTCCAAGACAATCTTTCTTAATTGGAGAAATATTTCCCTTCTGAACCTATAAAAAGATAATAAAACATGCATTGCGTTAAAAAAGATCAAAGATGAAAAAACTTATTTTGAGAGCAAAATCTATAAGTAATATTAATATACCTTCAAAAGGGTTTTTCTCCAACATCAGAAAGCTTGTCATTTTTCTTTCCTTTAGTGTAGATCTTCTCTCTCCTCTCGTCTCATCCAAACGATAAATTCTTCCAAGACAATCTTTCTTCATTGGAGAAATATTTCCCATCTGAACCTAGAAAAAGAGAATAAAACATGCATTGCGTTAAAAAAGATCAAAGATGAAAAAACTTATTTTGAGAGCAAAATCTATATGTAATATTAATATACCTTCAAAAGGGTTTTTCTCCAACATCAGAAAGCTTGTCATTTTTCTTTCCTTTGGTGTAGATGTTCTCTCTCCTCTCGTCTCTTCCAAACGAAAAATTCTTCCAAGACAATCTTTCTTCATTGGAGAAATATTTCCCTTCTGAACCTAGAAAAAGAGAATAAAACATGCATTGCGTTAAAAAAGATCAAAGATGAAAAAACTTATTTTGAGAGCAAAATCTATATGTAATATTAATATACCTTCAAAAGGGTTTTTCTCCAACATCAGAAAGCTTGTCATTTTTCTTTCCTTTAGTGTAGATCTTCTCTCTCCTCTCGTCTCTTCCAAACGATAAATTCTTCCAAGACAATCTTTCTTCATTGGAGAAATAATTCCCTTCTGAACCTAGAAAAAGAGAATAAAACATGCATTGCGTTAAAAAAGATCAAAGATGAAAAAACTTATTTTGAGAGCAAAATCTATATGTAATAATAATATACCTTCAAAAGGGTTTTTCTCCAACATCAGAAAGCTTGTCATTTTTCTTTCCTTTAGTGTAGATCTTCTCTCTCCTCTCGTCTCTTCCAAACGATAAATTCTTCCAAGACAATCTTTCTTCATTGGAGAAATAATTCCCTTCTGAACCTAGAAAAAGAGAATAAAACATGCATTGCGTTAAAAAAGATCAAAGATGAAAAAACTTATTTTGAGAGCAAAATCTATATGTAATATTAATATACCTTCAAAAGGGTTTTTCTCCAACATCAGAAAGCTTGTCATTTTTCCTTCCTTTAGTGTAGATCTTCTCTCTCCTCTCGTCTCTTCCAAACGAAAAATTCTTCCAAGACAATCTTTCTTCATTGGAGAAATATTTCCCTTCTGAACCTAGAAAAAGAGAATAAAACATGCATTGCGTTAAAAAAGATCAAAGATGAAAAAACTTATTTTGAGAGCAAAATCTGTAAGTAATATTAATATACCTTCAAAAGGGTTTTTCTCCAACATCAGAAATTTTGTCATTTTTCTTTCCTTAAGTGTAGATCTTCTCTCTCCTCTCGTCTCTTCCTTACGATACATTCTTCCAAGACAATCTTTCTTCATTGGAGAAATATTTCCCTTCTGAACCTAGAAAAAGAGAATAAAACATGCATTGCGTTAAAAAAGATCAAAGATGAAAAAACTTATTTTGAGAGCAAAATCTATATGTAATATTAATATACCTTCAAAAGGGTTTTTCTCCAACATCAGAAAGCTTGTCATTTTTCTTTCCTTTAGTGTAGATCTTCTCTCTCCTCTTGTCTCATCCAAACGATAAATTCACCAAGACAATCTTTCTTCATTGGAGAAATATTTCCCTTCTGAACCTAGAAAAAGAGAATAAAACATGCATTGCGTTAAAAAAGATCAAAGATGAAAAAACTTATTTTGAGAGCAAAATCTATATGTAATATTAATATACCTTCAAAAGGGTTTTTCTCCAACATCAGAAAGCTTGTCATTTTTCTTTCCTTTAGTGTAGATCTTCTCTCTCCTCTCGTCTCATCCAAACGATAAATTCTTCCAAGACAATCTTTCTTCATTGGAGAAATATTTCCCTTCTGAACCTAGAAAAAGAGAATAAAACATGCATTGCGTTAAAAAAGATCAAAGATGAAAAAACTTATTTTGAGAGAAAAATCTATATGTAATATTAATATACCTTCAAAAGGGTTTTTCTCCAACATCAGAAAGCTTGTCATTTTTCTTTCCTTTAGTGTAGATCTTCTCTCTCCTCTCGTCTCTTCCAAACGATAAATTCTTCCAAGACAATCTTTCTTCATTGGAGAAATATTTCCCTTCTGAACCTAGAAAAAGAGAATTAAACATGCATTGCGTTAAAAAAGATCAAAGATGAAAATATTTATTTTGAGAGCAAAATCTGTAAGTAATATTAATATACCTTCAAAAGGGTTTTTCTCCAACATCAGAAAGCTTGTCATTTTTCTTTCCTTTAGTGTAGATCTTCTCTTTCCTCTGGTCTCTTCCAAACGACAAATTCTTCCAAGACAATCTTTCTTCATTGGAGAAATATTTCCCTTCTGAACCTAGAAAAAGAGAATAAAACATGCATTGCGTTAAAAAAGATCAAAGATGAAAAAATTTATTTTGAAAGGAAAATCTATAAGTAATATTAATATACCTTCAAAAAGGTTTTTCTCCAACATCAGAAAGCTTGTCATTTTTCTTTCCTTTAGTGTAGATCTTCTCTCTCCTCTCGTCTCTTCCAAGCGATATATTCTTCCAAGACAATCTTTCTTAATTGGAGAAATATTTCCCTTCTGAACCTATAAAAAGAGAATAAAACATGCATTGCGTTAAAAAAGATCAAAGATGAAAAAACTTATTTTGAGAGCAAAATCTATAAGTAATATTAATATACCTTCAAAAGGGTTTTTCTCCAACATCAGAAAGCTTGTCATTTTTTTTTCCTTTAGTGTAGATCTTCTCTCTCCTCTTGTGTCATCCAAACGATAAATTCTTCCAAGACAATCTTTCTTCATTGGAGAAATATTTCCCTTCTGAACCTAGAAAAAGAGAATAAAACATGCATTGCGTTAAAAAAGATCAAAGATGAAAAAACTTATTTTGAGAGCAAAATCTATATGTAATATTAATATACCTTCAAAAGGGTTTTTCTCCAACATCAGAAAGCTTGTCATTTTTCTTTCCTTTAGTGTAGATCTTCTCTCTCCTCTTGTCTCTTCCAAACGAAAAATTCTTCCAAGACAATCTTTCTTCATTGGAGAAATATTTCCCTTCTGAACCTAGAAAAAGAGAATAAAACATGCATTGCGTTAAAAAAGATCAAAGATGAAAAAACTTATTTTGAGAGCAAAATCTGTAAGTAATATTAATATACCTTCAAAAGGGTTTTTCTCCAACATCAGAAAGCTTGTCATTTTTCTTTCCTTTAGTGTAGATTTTTTCTCTCCTCTCGTCTCTTCCAAGCGATAAATTCTTTCAAGACAATCTTTCTTCATTGGAGAAATATTTCCCTTCTGAACCTAAAAAAGAGAATAAAACATGCATTGCGTTAAAAAAATCAAAGAGGAAAAACCTTATTTTGAAAGCAAAATCTTTAAGTAATAATAATATACCTTCAAAAGGGTTTTTCTCCAACATCAGAAAGCTTGTCATTTTTCTTTCCTTTAGTGTAGATCTTCTCTCTCCTCTGGTCTCTTCCAAACGATAAATTCTTCCAAGACAATCTTACTTCATTGGAGAAATATTTCCCTTCTGAACCTAGAAAAAGAGAATAAAACATTCATTGCGTTAAAAAAGATCAAAAATGAAACAACTTATTTTGAGAGCAAAATCTGTAAGTAATATTAATATACCTTCAAAAGGGTTTTACTCCAACATCAGAAAGCTTGTCATTTTTCTTTCCTTTAGTGTAGATCTTCTCTCTCCTCTGGTCTCTTCCAAACGACAAATTCTTCCAAGACAATCTTTCTTCATTGGAGAAATATTTCCCTTCTGAAAATAGAAAAAGAGAATAAAACATGCATTGCGTTAAAAAAGATCAAAGATGAAAATATTTATTTTGAGAGCAAAATCTGTAAGTAATATTAATATACCTTCAAAAGGGTTTTTCTCCAACATCAGAAAGCTTGTCATTTTTCTTTCCTTTAGTGTAGATCTTCTCTTTCCTCTGGTCTCTTCCAAACGACAAATTCTTCCAAGACAATCTTTCTTCATTGGAGAAATATTTCCCTTCTGAACCTAGAAAAAGAGAATAAAACATGCATTGCGTTAAAAAAGATCAAAGATGAAAAAATTTATTTTGAAAGCAAAATCTATAAGTAATATTAATATACCTTCAAAAAGGTTTTTCTCCAACATCAGAAAGCTTGTCATTTTTCTTTCCTTTAGTGTAGATCTTCTCTCTCCTCTCGTCTCTTCCAAGCGATATATTCTTCCAAGACAATCTTTCTTAATTGGAGAAATATTTCCCTTCTGAACCTATAAAAAGAGAATAAAACATGCATTGCGTTAAAAAAGATCAAAGATGAAAAAACTTATTTTGAGAGCAAAATCTATAAGTAATATTAATATACCTTCAAAAGGGTTTTTCTCAAACATCAGAAAGCTTGTCATTTTTCTTTCCTTTAGTGTAGATCTTCTCTCTCCTCTCGTCTCATCCAAACGATAAATTCTTCCAAGACAATCTTTCTTCATTGGAGAAATATTTCCCTTCTGAACCTAGAAAAAGAGAATAAAACATGCATTGCGTTAAAAAAGATCAAAGATGAAAAAACTTATTTTGAGAGCAAAATCTATATGTAATATTAATATACCTTCAAAAGGGTTTTTCTCCAACATCAGAAAGCTTGTCATTTTTCTTTCCTTTAGTGTAGATCTTCTCTCTCCTCTCGTCTCTTCCAAACGAAAAATTCTTCCAAGACAATCTTTCTTCATTGGAGAAATATTTCCCTTCTGAACCTAGAAAAAGAGAATAAAACAAGCATTGCGTTAAAAAAGATCAAAGATGAAAAAACTTATTTTGAGAGCAAAATCTATATGTAATATTAATATACCTTCAAAAGGGTTTTTCTCCAACATCAGAAAGCTTGTCATTTTTCTTTCCTTTAGTGTAGATCTTCTCTCTCCTCTCGTCTCTTCCAAACGATAAATTCTTCCAAGACAATCTTTCTTCATTGGAGAAATAATTCCCTTCTGAACCTAGAAAAAGAGAATAAAACATGCATTGCGTTAAAAAAGATCAAAGATGAAAAAACTTATTTTGAGAGCAAAATCTATATGTAATATTAATATACCTTCAAAAGGGTTTTTCTCCAACATCAGAAAGCTTGTCATTTTTCTTTCCTTTAGTGTAGATCTTCTCTCTCCTCTCGTCTCTTCCAAACGATAAATTCTTCCAAGACAATCTTTCTTCATTGGAGAAATAATTCCCTTCTGAACCTAGAAAAAGAGAATAAAACATGCATTGCGTTAAAAAAGATCAAAGATAAAAAAATTTATTTTGAAACCAAAATCTATAAGTAATATTAATATACCTTCAAAAGGGTTTTTCTCCAACATCAGAAAGCTTGTCATTTTTCTTTCCTTTAGTGTAGATCTTCTCTCTCCTCTCGTCTCTTCCAAACGATAAATTCTTCCAAGACAATCTTTCTTCATTGGAGAAATATTTCCCTTCTGAACCTAGAAAAAGAGAATTAAACATGCATTGCGTTAAAAAAGATCAAAGATGAAAATATTTATTTTGAGAGCAAAATCTGTAAGTAATATTAATATACCTTCAAAAGGGTTTTTCTCCAACATCAGAAAGCTTGTCATTTTTCTTTCCTTTAGTGTAGATCTTCTCTTTCCTCTGGTCTCTTCCAAACGACAAATTCTTCCAAGACAATCTTTCTTCATTGGAGAAATATTTCCCTTCTGAACCTAGAAAAAGAGAATAAAACATGCATTGCGTTAAAAAAGATCAAAGATGAAAAAATTTATTTTGAAAGGAAAATCTATAAGTAATATTAATATACCTTCAAAAAGGTTTTTCTCCAACATCAGAAAGCTTGTCATTTTTCTTTCCTTTAGTGTAGATCTTCTCTCTCCTCTCGTCTCTTCCAAGCGATATATTCTTCCAAGACAATCTTTCTTAATTGGAGAAATATTTCCCTTCTGAACCTATAAAAAGAGAATAAAACATGCATTGCGTTAAAAAAGATCAAAGATGAAAAAACTTATTTTGAGAGCAAAATCTATAAGTAATATTAATATACCTTCAAAAGGGTTTTTCTCCAACATCAGAAAGCTTGTCATTTTTTTTTCCTTTAGTGTAGATCTTCTCTCTCCTCTTGTGTCATCCAAACGATAAATTCTTCCAAGACAATCTTTCTTCATTGGAGAAATATTTCCCTTCTTAACCTAGAAAAAGAGAATAAAACATGCATTGCGTTAAAAAAGATCAAAGATGAAAAAACTTATTTTGAGAGCAAAATCTATATGTAATATTAATATACCTTCAAAAGGGTTTTTCTCCAACATCAGAAAGCTTGTCATTTTTCTTTCCTTTAGTGTAGATCTTCTCTCTCCTCTCGTCTCATCCAAACGATAAATTCTTCCAAGACAATCTTTCTTCATTGGAGAAATATTTCCCATCTGAACCTAGAAAAAGAGAATAAAACATGCATTGCGTTAAAAAAGATCAAAGATGAAAAAACTTATTTTGAGAGCAAAATCTATATGTAATATTAATATACCTTCAAAAGGGTTTTTCTCCAACATCAGAAAGCTTGTCATTTTTCTTTCCTTTGGTGTAGATGTTCTCTCTCCTCTCGTCTCTTCCAAACGAAAAATTCTTCCAAGACAATCTTTCTTCATTGGAGAAATATTTCCCTTCTGAACCTAGAAAAAGAGAATAAAACATGCATTGCGTTAAAAAAGATCAAAGATGAAAAAACTTATTTTGAGAGCAAAATCTATATGTAATATTAATATACCTTCAAAAGGGTTTTTCTCCAACATCAGAAAGCTTGTCATTTTTCTTTCCTTTAGTGTAGATCTTCTCTCTCCTCTCGTCTCTTCCAAACGATAAATTCTTCCAAGACAATCTTTCTTCATTGGAGAAATAATTCCCTTCTGAACCTAGAAAAAGAGAATAAAACATGCATTGCGTTAAAAAAGATCAAAGATGAAAAAACTTATTTTGAGAGCAAAATCTATATGTAATAATAATATACCTTCAAAAGGGTTTTTCTCCAACATCAGAAAGCTTGTCATTTTTCTTTCCTTTAGTGTAGATCTTCTCTCTCCTCTCGTCTCTTCCAAACGATAAATTCTTCCAAGACAATCTTTCTTCATTGGAGAAATAATTCCCTTCTGAACCTAGAAAAAGAGAATAAAACATGCATTGCGTTAAAAAAGATCAAAGATGAAAAAACTTATTTTGAGAGCAAAATCTATATGTAATATTAATATACCTTCAAAAGGGTTTTTCTCCAACATCAGAAAGCTTGTCATTTTTCCTTCCTTTAGTGTAGATCTTCTCTCTCCTCTCGTCTCTTCCAAACGAAAAATTCTTCCAAGACAATCTTTCTTCATTGGAGAAATATTTCCCTTCTGAACCTAGAAAAAGAGAATAAAACATGCATTGCGTTAAAAAAGATCAAAGATGAAAAAACTTATTTTGAGAGCAAAATCTGTAAGTAATATTAATATACCTTCAAAAGGGTTTTTCTCCAACATCAGAAATTTTGTCATTTTTCTTTCCTTAAGTGTAGATCTTCTCTCTCCTCTCGTCTCTTCCTTACGATACATTCTTCCAAGACAATCTTTCTTCATTGGAGAAATATTTCCCTTCTGAACCTAGAAAAAGAGAATAAAACATGCATTGCGTTAAAAAAGATCAAAGATGAAAAAACTTATTTTGAGAGCAAAATCTATATGTAATATTAATATACCTTCAAAAGGGTTTTTCTCCAACATCAGAAAGCTTGTCATTTTTCTTTCCTTTAGTGTAGATCTTCTCTCTCCTCTTGTCTCATCCAAACGATAAATTCACCAAGACAATCTTTCTTCATTGGAGAAATATTTCCCTTCTGAACCTAGAAAAAGAGAATAAAACATGCATTGCGTTAAAAAAGATCAAAGATGAAAAAACTTATTTTGAGAGCAAAATCTATATGTAATATTAATATACCTTCAAAAGGGTTTTTCTCCAACATCAGAAAGCTTGTCATTTTTCTTTCCTTTAGTGTAGATCTTCTCTCTCCTCTCGTCTCATCCAAACGATAAATTCTTCCAAGACAATCTTTCTTCATTGGAGAAATATTTCCCTTCTGAACCTAGAAAAAGAGAATAAAACATGCATTGCGTTAAAAAAGATCAAAGATGAAAAAACTTATTTTGAGAGAAAAATCTATATGTAATATTAATATACCTTCAAAAGGGTTTTTCTCCAACATCAGAAAGCTTGTCATTTTTCTTTCCTTTAGTGTAGATCTTCTCTCTCCTCTCGTCTCTTCCAAACGATAAATTCTTCCAAGACAATCTTTCTTCATTGGAGAAATATTTCCCTTCTGAACCTAGAAAAAGAGAATTAAACATGCATTGCGTTAAAAAAGATCAAAGATGAAAATATTTATTTTGAGAGCAAAATCTGTAAGTAATATTAATATACCTTCAAAAGGGTTTTTCTCCAACATCTGAAAGCTTGTCATTTTTCTTTCCTTTAGTGTAGATCTTCTCTTTCCTCTGGTCTCTTCCAAACGACAAATTCTTCCAAGACAATCTTTCTTCATTGGAGAAATATTTCCCTTCTGAACCTAGAAAAAGAGAATAAAACATGCATTGCGTTAAAAAAGATCAAAGATGAAAAAATTTATTTTGAAAGGAAAATCTATAAGTAATATTAATATACCTTCAAAAAGGTTTTTCTCCAACATCAGAAAGCTTGTCATTTTTCTTTCCTTTAGTGTAGATCTTCTCTCTCCTCTCGTCTCTTCCAAGCGATATATTCTTCCAAGACAATCTTTCTTAATTGGAGAAATATTTCCCTTCTGAACCTATAAAAAGAGAATAAAACATGCATTGCGTTAAAAAAGATCAAAGATGAAAAAACTTATTTTGAGAGCAAAATCTATAAGTAATATTAATATACCTTCAAAAGGGTTTTTCTCCAACATCAGAAAGCTTGTCATTTTTTTTTCCTTTAGTGTAGATCTTCTCTCTCCTCTTGTGTCATCCAAACGATAAATTCTTCCAAGACAATCTTTCTTCATTGGAGAAATATTTCCCTTCTGAACCTAGAAAAAGAGAATAAAACATGCATTGCGTTAAAAAAGATCAAAGATGAAAAAACTTATTTTGAGAGCAAAATCTATATGTAATATTAATATACCTTCAAAAGGGTTTTTCTCCAACATCAGAAAGCTTGTCATTTTTCTTTCCTTTAGTGTAGATCTTCTCTCTCCTCTTGTCTCTTCCAAACGAAAAATTCTTCCAAGACAATCTTTCTTCATTGGAGAAATATTTCCCTTCTGAACCTAGAAAAAGAGAATAAAACATGCATTGCGTTAAAAAAGATCAAAGATGAAAAAACTTATTTTGAGAGCA
Source organism: Parasteatoda lunata (assembly GCA_949128135.1). NCBI lineage: Eukaryota > Metazoa > Arthropoda > Arachnida > Araneae > Theridiidae > Parasteatoda > Parasteatoda lunata. The sequence continues at coordinate 13,813,357 of OX421977.1, forward strand.
AAATCTGTAAGTAATATTAATATACCTTCAAAAGGGTTTTTCTCCAACATCAGAAAGCTTGTCATTTTTCTTTCCTTTAGTGTAGATTTTTTCTCTCCTCTCGTCTCTTCCAAGCGATAAATTCTTTCAAGACAATCTTTCTTCATTGGAGAAATATTTCCCTTCTGAACCTAAAAAAGAGAATAAAACATGCATTGCGTTAAAAAAATCAAAGAGGAAAAACCTTATTTTGAAAGCAAAATCTTTAAGTAATAATAATATACCTTCAAAAGGGTTTTTCTCCAACATCAGAAAGCTTGTCATTTTTCTTTCCTTTAGTGTAGATCTTCTCTCTCCTCTGGTCTCTTCCAAACGATAAATTCTTCCAAGACAATCTTACTTCATTGGAGAAATATTTCCCTTCTGAACCTAGAAAAAGAGAATAAAACATTCATTGCGTTAAAAAAGATCAAAAATGAAACAACTTATTTTGAGAGCAAAATCTGTAAGTAATATTAATATACCCTCAAAAGGGTTTTACTCCAACATCAGAAAGCTTGTCATTTTTCTTTCCTTTAGTGTAGATCTTCTCTCTCCTCTGGTCTCTTCCAAACGACAAATTCTTCCAAGACAATCTTTCTTCATTGGAGAAATATTTCCCTTCTGAAAATAGAAAAAGAGAATAAAACATGCATTGCGTTAAAAAAGATCAAAGATGAAAATATTTATTTTGAGAGCAAAATCTGTAAGTAATATTAATATACCTTCAAAAGGGTTTTTCTCCAACATCAGAAAGCTTGTCATTTTTCTTTCCTTTAGTGTAGATCTTCTCTTTCCTCTGGTCTCTTCCAAACGACAAATTCTTCCAAGACAATCTTTCTTCATTGGAGAAATATTTCCCTTCTGAACCTAGAAAAAGAGAATAAAACATGCATTGCGTTAAAAAAGATCAAAGATGAAAAAATTTATTTTGAAAGCAAAATCTATAAGTAATATTAATATACCTTCAAAAAGGTTTTTCTCCAACATCAGAAAGCTTGTCATTTTTCTTTCCTTTAGTGTAGATCTTCTCTCTCCTCTCGTCTCTTCCAAGCGATATATTCTTCCAAGACAATCTTTCTTAATTGGAGAAATATTTCCCTTCTGAACCTATAAAAAGAGAATAAAACATGCATTGCGTTAAAAAAGATCAAAGATGAAAAAACTTATTTTGAGAGCAAAATCTATAAGTAATATTAATATACCTTCAAAAGGGTTTTTCTCAAACATCAGAAAGCTTGTCATTTTTCTTTCCTTTAGTGTAGATCTTCTCTCTCCTCTCGTCTCATCCAAACGATAAATTCTTCCAAGACAATCTTTCTTCATTGGAGAAATATTTCCCTTCTGAACCTAGAAAAAGAGAATAAAACATGCATTGCGTTAAAAAAGATCAAAGATGAAAAAACTTATTTTGAGAGCAAAATCTATATGTAATATTAATATACCTTCAAAAGGGTTTTTCTCCAACATCAGAAAGCTTGTCATTTTTCTTTCCTTTAGTGTAGATCTTCTCTCTCCTCTCGTCTCTTCCAAACGAAAAATTCTTCCAAGACAATCTTTCTTCATTGGAGAAATATTTCCCTTCTGAACCTAGAAAAAGAGAATAAAACAAGCATTGCGTTAAAAAAGATCAAAGATGAAAAAACTTATTTTGAGAGCAAAATCTATATGTAATATTAATATACCTTCAAAAGGGTTTTTCTCCAACATCAGAAAGCTTGTCATTTTTCTTTCCTTTAGTGTAGATCTTCTCTCTCCTCTCGTCTCTTCCAAACGATAAATTCTTCCAAGACAATCTTTCTTCATTGGAGAAATAATTCCCTTCTGAACCTAGAAAAAGAGAATAAAACATGCATTGCGTTAAAAAAGATCAAAGATGAAAAAACTTATTTTGAGAGCAAAATCTATATGTAATATTAATATACCTTCAAAAGGGTTTTTCTCCAACATCAGAAAGCTTGTCATTTTTCTTTCCTTTAGTGTAGATCTTCTCTCTCCTCTCGTCTCTTCCAAACGATAAATTCTTCCAAGACAATCTTTCTTCATTGGAGAAATAATTCCCTTCTGAACCTAGAAAAAGAGAATAAAACATGCATTGCGTTAAAAAAGATCAAAGATAAAAAAATTTATTTTGAAACCAAAATCTATAAGTAATATTAATATACCTTCAAAAGGGTTTTTCTCCAACATCAGAAAGCTTGTCATTTTTCTTTCCTTTAGTGTAGATCTTCTCTCTCCTCTCGTCTCTTCCAAACGATAAATTCTTCCAAGACAATCTTTCTTCATTGGAGAAATATTTCCCTTCTGAACCTAGAAAAAGAGAATTAAACATGCATTGCGTTAAAAAAGATCAAAGATGAAAATATTTATTTTGAGAGCAAAATCTGTAAGTAATATTAATATACCTTCAAAAGGGTTTTTCTCCAACATCAGAAAGCTTGTCATTTTTCTTTCCTTTAGTGTAGATCTTCTCTTTCCTCTGGTCTCTTCCAAACGACAAATTCTTCCAAGACAATCTTTCTTCATTGGAGAAATATTTCCCTTCTGAACCTAGAAAAAGAGAATAAAACATGCATTGCGTTAAAAAAGATCAAAGATGAAAAAATTTATTTTGAAAGGAAAATCTATAAGTAATATTAATATACCTTCAAAAAGGTTTTTCTCCAACATCAGAAAGCTTGTCATTTTTCTTTCCTTTAGTGTAGATCTTCTCTCTCCTCTCGTCTCTTCCAAGCGATATATTCTTCCAAGACAATCTTTCTTAATTGGAGAAATATTTCCCTTCTGAACCTATAAAAAGAGAATAAAACATGCATTGCGTTAAAAAAGATCAAAGATGAAAAAACTTATTTTGAGAGCAAAATCTATAAGTAATATTAATATACCTTCAAAAGGGTTTTTCTCCAACATCAGAAAGCTTGTCATTTTTTTTTCCTTTAGTGTAGATCTTCTCTCTCCTCTTGTGTCATCCAAACGATAAATTCTTCCAAGACAATCTTTCTTCATTGGAGAAATATTTCCCTTCTTAACCTAGAAAAAGAGAATAAAACATGCATTGCGTTAAAAAAGATCAAAGATGAAAAAACTTATTTTGAGAGCAAAATCTATATGTAATATTAATATACCTTCAAAAGGGTTTTTCTCCAACATCAGAAAGCTTGTCATTTTACTTTCCTTTAGTGTAGATCTTCTCTCTCCTCTTGTCTCTTCCAAACGAAAAATTCTTCCAAGACAATCTTTCTTCATTGGAGAAATATTTCCCTTCTGAACCTAGAAAAAGAGAATAAAACATGCATTGCGTTAAAAAAGATCAAAGATGAAAAAACTTATTTTGAGAGCAAAATCTGTAAGTAATATTAATATACCTTCAAAAGGGTTTTTCTCCAACATCAGAAAGCTTGTCATTTTTCTTTCCTTTAGTGTAGATTTTTTCTCTCCTCTCGTCTCTTCCAAGCGATAAATTCTTTCAAGACAATCTTTCTTCATTGGAGAAATATTTCCCTTCTGAACCTAAAAAAGAGAATAAAACATGCATTGCGTTAAAAAAATCAAAGAGGAAAAACCTTATTTTGAAAGCAAAATCTTTAAGTAATAATAATATACCTTCAAAAGGGTTTTTCTCCAACATCAGAAAGCTTGTCATTTTTCTTTCCTTTAGTGTAGATCTTCTCTCTCCTCTGGTCTCTTCCAAACGATAAATTCTTCCAAGACAATCTTACTTCATTGGAGAAATATTTCCCTTCTGAACCTAGAAAAAGAGAATAAAACATTCATTGCGTTAAAAAAGATCAAAAATGAAACAACTTATTTTGAGAGCAAAATCTGTAAGTAATATTAATATACCTTCAAAAGGGTTTTACTCCAACATCAGAAAGCTTGTCATTTTTCTTTCCTTTAGTGTAGATCTTCTCTCTCCTCTGGTCTCTTCCAAACGACAAATTCTTCCAAGACAATCTTTCTTCATTGGAGAAATATTTCCCTTCTGAAAATAGAAAAAGAGAATAAAACATGCATTGCGTTAAAAAAGATCAAAGATGAAAATATTTATTTTGAGAGCAAAATCTGTAAGTAATATTAATATACCTTCAAAAGGGTTTTTCTCCAACATCAGAAAGCTTGTCATTTTTCTTTCCTTTAGTGTAGATCTTCTCTTTCCTCTGGTCTCTTCCAAACGACAAATTCTTCCAAGACAATCTTTCTTCATTGGAGAAATATTTCCCTTCTGAACCTAGAAAAAGAGAATAAAACATGCATTGCGTTAAAAAAGATCAAAGATGAAAAAATTTATTTTGAAAGCAAAATCTATAAGTAATATTAATATACCTTCAAAAAGGTTTTTCTCCAACATCAGAAAGCTTGTCATTTTTCTTTCCTTTAGTGTAGATCTTCTCTCTCCTCTCGTCTCTTCCAAGCGATATATTCTTCCAAGACAATCTTTCTTAATTGGAGAAATATTTCCCTTCTGAACCTATAAAAAGAGAATAAAACATGCATTGCGTTAAAAAAGATCAAAGATGAAAAAACTTATTTTGAGAGCAAAATCTATAAGTAATATTAATATACCTTCAAAAGGGTTTTTCTCAAACATCAGAAAGCTTGTCATTTTTCTTTCCTTTAGTGTAGATCTTCTCTCTCCTCTCGTCTCATCCAAACGATAAATTCTTCCAAGACAATCTTTCTTCATTGGAGAAATATTTCCCTTCTGAACCTAGAAAAAGAGAATAAAACATGCATTGCGTTAAAAAAGATCAAAGATGAAAAAACTTATTTTGAGAGCAAAATCTATATGTAATATTAATATACCTTCAAAAGGGTTTTTCTCCAACATCAGAAAGCTTGTCATTTTTCTTTCCTTTAGTGTAGATCTTCTCTCTCCTCTCGTCTCTTCCAAACGAAAAATTCTTCCAAGACAATCTTTCTTCATTGGAGAAATATTTCCCTTCTGAACCTAGAAAAAGAGAATAAAACAAGCATTGCGTTAAAAAAGATCAAAGATGAAAAAACTTATTTTGAGAGCAAAATCTATATGTAATATTAATATACCTTCAAAAGGGTTTTTCTCCAACATCAGAAAGCTTGTCATTTTTCTTTCCTTTAGTGTAGATCTTCTCTCTCCTCTCGTCTCTTCCAAACGATAAATTCTTCCAAGACAATCTTTCTTCATTGGAGAAATAATTCCCTTCTGAACCTAGAAAAAGAGAATAAAACATGCATTGCGTTAAAAAAGATCAAAGATGAAAAAACTTATTTTGAGAGCAAAATCTATATGTAATATTAATATACCTTCAAAAGGGTTTTTCTCCAACATCAGAAAGCTTGTCATTTTTCTTTCCTTTAGTGTAGATCTTCTCTCTCCTCTCGTCTCTTCCAAACGATAAATTCTTCCAAGACAATCTTTCTTCATTGGAGAAATAATTCCCTTCTGAACCTAGAAAAAGAGAATAAAACATGCATTGCGTTAAAAAAGATCAAAGATAAAAAAATTTATTTTGAAACCAAAATCTATAAGTAATATTAATATACCTTCAAAAGGGTTTTTCTCCAACATCAGAAAGCTTGTCATTTTTCTTTCCTTTAGTGTAGATCTTCTCTCTCCTCTCGTCTCTTCCAAACGATAAATTCTTCCAAGACAATCTTTCTTCATTGGAGAAATATTTCCCTTCTGAACCTAGAAAAAGAGAATTAAACATGCATTGCGTTAAAAAAGATCAAAGATGAAAATATTTATTTTGAGAGCAAAATCTGTAAGTAATATTAATATACCTTCAAAAGGGTTTTTCTCCAACATCAGAAAGCTTGTCATTTTTCTTTCCTTTAGTGTAGATCTTCTCTTTCCTCTGGTCTCTTCCAAACGACAAATTCTTCCAAGACAATCTTTCTTCATTGGAGAAATATTTCCCTTCTGAACCTAGAAAAAGAGAATAAAACATGCATTGCGTTAAAAAAGATCAAAGATGAAAAAATTTATTTTGAAAGCAAAATCTATAAGTAATATTAATATACCTTCAAAAAGGTTTTTCTCCAACATCAGAAAGCTTGTCATTTTTCTTTCCTTTAGTGTAGATCTTCTCTCTCCTCTCGTCTCTTCCAAGCGATATATTCTTCCAAGACAATCTTTCTTAATTGGAGAAATATTTCCCTTCTGAACCTTTAAAAAGAGAATAAAACATGCATTGCGTTAAAAAAGATCAAATATGAAAAAACTTATTTTGAGAGCAAAATCTATAAGTAATATTAATATACCTTCAAAAGGGTTTTTCTCCAACATCAGAAAGCTTGTCATTTTCCTTTCCTTTAGTGTAGATCTTCTCTCTCCTCTCGTCTCATCCAAACGATAAATTCTTCCAAGACAATCTTTCTTCATTGGAGAAATATTTCCCTTCTGAACCTAGAAAAAGAGAATAAAACATGCATTGCGTTAAAAAAGATCAAAGATGAAAAAACTTATTTTGAGAGCAAAATCTATATGTAATATTAATATACCTTCAAAAGGGTTTTTCTCCAACATCAGAAAGCTTGTCATTTTTCTTTCCTTTAGTGTCGATCTTCTCTCTCCTCTCGTCTCTTCTAAACGAAAAATTCTTCCAAGACAATCTTTCTTCATTGGAGAAATATTTCCCTTCTGAACCTAGAAAAAGAGAATAAAACATGCATTGCGTTAAAAAAGATCAAAGATGAAAAAACTTATTTTGAGAGCAAAATCTATATGTAATATTAATATACCTTCAAAAGGGTTTTTCTCCAACATCAGAAAGCTTGTCATTTTTCTTTCCTTTAGTGTAGATCTTCTCTCTCCTCTCGTCTCTTCCAAACGAAAAATTTTTCCAAGACAATCTTTCTTCATTGGAGAAATATTTCCCTTCTGAACCTAGAAAAAGAGAATAAAACATGCATTGCGTTAAAAAAGATCAAAGATGAAAAAACTTATTTTGAGAGCAAAATCTATATGTAATATTAATATACCTTCAAAAGGGTTTTTCTCTAACATCAGAAAGCTTGTCATTTTTCTTTCCTTTAGTGTAGATCTTCTCTCTCCTCTGGTCTCTTCCAAACGATAAATTCTTTCAAGACAATCTTTCTTCATTGGAGAAATATTTCCCTTCTGAACCTAGAAAAAGAGAATAAAACATTCATTGCGTTAAAAAGGATCAAAAATGAAACAACTTATTTTGAGAGCAAAATCTGTAAGTAATATTAATATACCTTCAAAAGGGTTTTACTCAAACATCAGAAAGCTTGTCATTTTTCTTTCCTTTAGTGTAGATCTTCTCTCTCCTCTCGTCTCTTCCAAACGACAAATTCTTCCAAGACAATCTTTCTTCATTGGAGAAATATTTCCCTTCTGAAAATAGAAAAAGAGAATAAAACATGCATTGCGTTAAAAAAGATCAAAGATAAAAAAAATTATTTTGAAACCAAAATCTATAAGTAATATTAATATACCTTCAAAAGGGTTTTTCTCCAACATCAGAAAGCTTGTCATTTTTCTTTCCTTTAGTGTAGATCTTCTCTCTCCTCTCGTCTCTTCCAAACGATAAATTCTTCCAAGACAATCTTTCTTCATTGGAGAAATAATTCCCTTCTGAACCTAGAAAAAGAGAATAAAACATGCATTGCGTTAAAAAAGATCAAAGATGAAAAAACTTATTTTGAGAGCAAAATCTATATGTACTAATATTAATATACCTTCAAAAGGGTTTTTCTCCAACATCAGAAAGCTTGTCATTTTTCTTTCCTTTAGTGTAGATCTTCTCTCTCCTCTCGTCTCTTCCAAACGAAAAATTCTTCCAAGACAATCTTTCTTCATTGGAGAAATATTTCCCTTCTGAACCTAGAAAAAGGGAATAAAACATGCATTGCGTTAAAAAAGATCAAAGATGAAAAAACTTATTTTGAGAGCAAAATCTATATGTAATATTAATATACCTTCAAAAGGGTTTTTCTCCAACATCAGAAAGCTTGTCATTTTTCTTTCCTTTAGTGTAGATCTTCTCTCTCCTCTCGTCTCTTCCAAACGATAAATTCTTCCAAGACAATCTTTCTTCATTGGAGAAATAATTCCCTTCTGAACCTAGAAAAAGAGAATAAAACATGCATTGCGTTAAAAAAGATCAAAGATGAAAAAACTTATTTTGAGAGCAAAATCTATATGTAATATTAATATACCTTCAAAAGGGTTTTTCTCCAACATCAGAAAGCTTGTCATTTTTCTTTCCTTTAGTGTAGATCTTCTCTCTCCTCTCGTCTCTTCCAAACGAAAAATTCTTCCAAGACAATCTTTCTTCATTGGAGAAATATTTCCCTTCTGAACCTAGAAAAAGAGAATAAAACATGCATTGCGTTAAGAAAGATCAAAGATGAAAAAACTTATTTTGAGAGCAAAATCTATATGTAATATTAATATACCTTCAAAAGGGTTTTTCTCCAACATCAGAAAGCTTGTCATTTTTCTTTCCTTTAGTGTAGATCTTCTCTCTCCTCTCGTCTCTTCCAAACGATAAATTCTTCCAAGACAATCTTTCTTCATTGGAGAAATAATTCCCTTCTGAACCTAGAAAAAGAGAATAAAACATGCATTGCGTTAAAAAAGATCAAAGATGAAAAAACTTATTTTGAGAGCAAAATCTATATGTAATATTAATATACCTTCAAAAAGGTTTTTCTCCAACATCAGAAAGCTTGTCATTTTTCTTTCCTTTAGTGTAGATCTTCTCTCTCCTCTCGTCTCTTCCAAACGATAAATTCTTCCAAGACAATCTTTCTTCATTGGAGAAATAATTCCCTTCTGAACCTAGAAAAAGAGAATAAAACATGCATTGCGTTAAAAAAGATCAAAGATAAAAAAATTTATTTTGAAACCAAAATCTATAAGTAATATTAATATACCTTCAAAAGGGTTTTTCTCCAACATCAGAAAGCTTGTCATTTTTCTTTCCTTTAGTGTAGATCTTCTCTCTCCTCTCGTCTCTTCCAAACGATAAATTCTTCCAAGACAATCTTTCTTCATTGGAGAAATATTTCCCTTCTGAACCTAGAAAAAGAGAATTAAACATGCATTGCGTTAAAAAAGATCAAAGATGAAAATATTTATTTTGAGAGCAAAATCTGTAAGTAATATTATTATACCTTCAAAAGGGTTTTTCTCCAACATCAGAAAGCTTGTCATTTTTCTTTCCTTTAGTGTAGATCTTCTCTTTCCTCTGGTCTCTTCCAAACGACAAATTCTTCCAAGACAATCTTTCTTCATTGGAGAAATATTTCCCTTCTGAACCTAGAAAAAGAGAATAAAACATGCATTGCGTTAAAAAAGATCAAAGATGAAAAAATTTATTTTGAAAGCAAAATCTATAAGTAATATTAATATACCTTCAAAAAGGTTTTTCTCCAACATCAGAAAGCTTGTCATTTTTCTTTCCTTTAGTGTAGATCTTCTCTCTCCTCTCGTCTCTTCCAAGCGATATATTCTTCCAAGACAATCTTTCTTAATTGGAGAAATATTTCCCTTCTGAACCTATAAAAAGAGAATAAAACATGCATTGCGTTAAAAAAGATCAAATATGAAAAAACTTATTTTGAGAGCAAAATCTATAAGTAATATTAATATACCTTCAAAAGGGTTTTTCTCCAACATCAGAAAGCTTGTCATTTTTCTTTCCTTTAGTGTAGATCTTCTCTCTCCTCTCGTCTCATCCAAACGATAAATTCTTCCAAGACAATCTTTCTTCATTGGAGAAATATTTCCCTTCTGAACCTAGAAAAAGAGAATAAAACATGCATTGCGTTAAAAAAGATCAAAGATGAAAAAACTTATTTTGAGAGCAAAATCTATATGTAATATTAATATACCTTCAAAAGGGTTTTTCTCCAACATCAGAAAGCTTGTCATTTTTCTTTCCTTTAGTGTCGATCTTCTCTCTCCTCTCGTCTCTTCTAAACGAAAAATTCTTCCAAGACAATCTTTCTTCATTGGAGAAATATTTCCCTTCTGAACCTAGAAAAAGAGAATAAAACATGCATTGCGTTAAAAAAGATCAAAGATGAAAAAACTTATTTTGAGAGCAAAATCTATATGTAATATTAATATACCTTCAAAAGGGTTTTTCTCCAACATCAGAAAGCTTGTCATTTTTCTTTCCTTTAGTGTAGATCTTCTCTCTCCTCTCGTCTCTTCCAAACGAAAAATTTTTCCAAGACAATCTTTCTTCATTGGAGAAATATTTCCCTTCTGAACCTAGAAAAAGAGAATAAAACATGCATTGCGTTAAAAAAGATCAAAGATGAAAAAACTTATTTTGAGAGCAAAATCTATATGTAATATTAATATACCTTCAAAAGGGTTTTTCTCTAACATCAGAAAGCTTGTCATTTTTCTTTCCTTTAGTGTAGATCTTCTCTCTCCTCTGGTCTCTTCCAAACGATAAATTCTTTCAAGACAATCTTTCTTCATTGGAGAAATATTTCCCTTCTGAACCTAGAAAAAGAGAATAAAACATTCATTGCGTTAAAAAGGATCAAAAATGAAACAACTTATTTTGAGAGCAAAATCTGTAAGTAATATTAATATACCTTCAAAAGGGTTTTACTCAAACATCAGAAAGCTTGTCATTTTTCTTTCCTTTAGTGTAGATCTTCTCTCTCCTCTCGTCTCTTCCAAACGACAAATTCTTCCAAGACAATCTTTCTTCATTGGAGAAATATTTCCCTTCTGAAAATAGAAAAAGAGAATAAAACATGCATTGCGTTAAAAAAGATCAAAGATAAAAAAAATTATTTTGAAACCAAAATCTATAAGTAATATTAATATACCTTCAAAAGGGTTTTTCTCCAACATCAGAAAGCTTGTCATTTTTCTTTCCTTTAGTGTAGATCTTCTCTCTCCTCTCGTCTCATCCAAACGATAAATTCTTCCAAGACAATCTTTCTTCATTGGAGAAATAATTCCCTTCTGAACCTAGAAAAAGAGAATAAAACATGCATTGCGTTAAAAAAGATCAAAGATGAAAAAACTTATTTTGAGAGCAAAATCTATATGTACTAATATTAATATACCTTCAAAAGGGTTTTTCTCCAACATCAGAAAGCTTGTCATTTTTCTTTCCTTTAGTGTAGATCTTCTCTCTCCTCTCGTCTCTTCCAAACGAAAAATTCTTCCAAGACAATCTTTCTTCATTGGAGAAATATTTCCCTTCTGAACCTAGAAAAAGGGAATAAAACATGCATTGCGTTAAAAAAGATCAAAGATGAAAAAACTTATTTTGAGAGCAAAATCTATATGTAATATTAATATACCTTCAAAAGGGTTTTTCTCCAACATCAGAAAGCTTGTCATTTTTCTTTCCTTTAGTGTAGATCTTCTCTCTCCTCTCGTCTCTTCCAAACGATAAATTCTTCCAAGACAATCTTTCTTCATTGGAGAAATAATTCCCTTCTGAACCTAGAAAAAGAGAATAAAACATGCATTGCGTTAAAAAAGATCAAAGATGAAAAAACTTATTTTGAGAGCAAAATCTATATGTAATATTAATATACCTTCAAAAGGGTTTTTCTCCAACATCAGAAAGCTTGTCATTTTTCTTTCCTTTAGTGTAGATCTTCTCTCTCCTCTCGTCTCTTCCAAACGAAAAATTCTTCCAAGACAATCTTTCTTCATTGGAGAAATATTTCCCTTCTGAACCTAGAAAAAGAGAATAAAACATGCATTGCGTTAAGAAAGATCAAAGATGAAAAAACTTATTTTGAGAGCAAAATCTATATGTAATATTAATATACCTTCAAAAGGGTTTTTCTCCAACATCAGAAAGCTTGTCATTTTTCTTTCCTTTAGTGTAGATCTTCTCTCTCCTCTCGTCTCTTCCAAACGATAAATTCTTCCAAGACAATCTTTCTTCATTGGAGAAATAATTCCCTTCTGAACCTAGAAAAAGAGAATAAAACATGCATTGCGTTAAAAAAGATCAAAGATGAAAAAACTTATTTTGAGAGCAAAATCTATTTGTAATATTAATATACCTTCAAAAGGGTTTTTCTCCAACATCAGAAAGCTTGTCATTTTTCTTTCCTTTAGTGTAGATCTTCTCTCTCCTCTCGTCTCTTCCAAACGAAAAATTCTTCCAAGACAATCTTTCTTCATTGGAGAAATATTTCCCTTCTGAACATAGAAAAAGAGAATAAAACATGCATTGCGTTAAGAAAGATCAAAGATGAAAAAACTTATTTTGAGAGCAAAATCTATATGTAATATTAATATACCTTCAAAAGGGTTTTTCTCCAACATCAGAAAGCTTGTCATTTTTCTTTCCTTTAGTGTAGATCTTCTCTCTCCTCTCGTCTCTTCCAAACGATAAATTCTTCCAAGACAATCTTTCTTCATTGGAGAAATAATTCCCTTCTGAATCTAGAAAAAGAGAATAAAACATGCATTGCGTTAAAAAAGATCAAAGATGAAAAAACTTATTTTGAGAGCAAAATCTATAATTAATATTAATATACATTCAAAAGGGTTTTTCTCCAACATCAGAAAGCTTGTCATTTTTCTTTCCTTTAGTGTAGATCTTCTCTCTCTACACTAAACTCTACTCCTCTCGTCTCTTCCAAACGATAAATTCTTCCAAGACAATCTTTCTTCATTGGAGAAATAATTCCCTTTTGAACCTAGAAAAAGAGAATAAAACATGCATTGCGTTAAAAAAGATCAAAGATGAAAAAACTTATTTTGAGAGCAAAATCTATATGTAATATTAATATACCTTCAAAAGGGTTTTTCTCCAACATCAGAAAGCTTGTCATTTTTCTTTCCTTTAGTGTAGATCTTCTCTCTCCTCTCGTCTCTGCCAAACGAAAAATTCTTCCAAGACAATCTTTCTTCATTGGAGAAATATTTCCCTTTTGAACCTAGAAAAAGAGAATAAAACATGCATTGCGTTAAAAAAGATCAAAGATGAAAAAACTTATTTTGAGAGCAAAATCTATATGTAATATTAATATACCTTCAAAAGGGTTTTTCTCCAACATCAGAAAGCTTGTCATTTTTCTTTCCTTTAGTGTAGATCTTCTCTCTCCTCTCGTCTCTTCCAAACGATAAATTCTTCCAAGACAATCTTTCTTCATTGGAGAAATAATTCCCTTTTGAACCTAGAAAAAGAGAATAAAACATGCATTGCGTTAAAAAAGATCAAAGATGAAAAAACTTATTTTGAGAGCAAAATCTATATGTAATATTAATATACCTTCAAAAGGGTTTTTCTCCAACATCAGAAAGCTTGTCATTTTTCTTTCCTCTAGTGTAGATCTTCTCTCTCCTCTCGTCTCTTCCAAACGAAAAATTCTTCCAAGACAATCTTTCTTCATTGGAGAAATATTTCCCTTCTGAACCTAGAAAAAGAGAATAAAACATGCATTGCGTTAAAAAAGATCAAAGATGAAAAAACTTATTTTGAGAGCAAAATCTATATGTAATATTAATATACCTTCAAAAGGGTTTTTCTCCAACATCAGAAAGCTTGTCATTTTTCTTTCCTTTAGTGTAGATCTTCTCTCTCCTCTCGTCTCTTCCAAACGAAAAATTCTTCCAGGACAATCTTTCTTCATTGGAGAAATATTTCCCTTCTGAACCTAGAAAAAGAGAATAAAACATGCATTGCGTTAAAAAAGATCAAAGATGAAAAAACTTATTTTGAGAGCAAAATCTATATGTAATATTAATATACCTTCAAAAGGGTTTTTCTCCAACATCAGAAAGCTTGTCATTTTTCTTTCCTTTAGTGTAGATCTTCTCTCTCCTCTCGTCTCTTCCAAACGATAAATTCTTCCAAGACAATCTTTCTTCATTGGAGAAATAATTCCCTTTTGAACCTAGAAAAAGAGAATAAAACATGCATTGCGTTAAAAAAGATCAAAGATGAAAAAACTTATTTTGAGAGCAAAATCTATATGTAATATTAATATACCTTCAAAAGGGTTTTTCTCCAACATCAGAAAGCTTGTCATTTTTCTTTCCTTTAGTGTAGATCTTCTCTCTCCTCTCGTCTCTTCCAAACGATAAATTCTTCCAAGACAATCTTTCTTCATTGGAGAAATAATTCCCTTCTGAACCTAGAAAAAGAGAATAAAACATGCATTGCGGTAAAAAAGATCAAAGATGAAAAAACTTATTTTGAGAGCAAAATCTATATGTAATATTAATATACCTTCAAAAGGGTTTTTCTCCAACATCAGAAAGCTTGTCATTTTTCTTTCCTTTAGTGTAGATCTTCTCTCTCCTCTCGTCTCTTCCAAACGATAAATTCTTCCAAGACAATCTTTCTTCATTGGAGAAATAATTCCCTTCTGAACCTAGAAAAAGAGAATAAAACATGCATTGCGTTAAAAAAGATCAAAGATGAAAAAAGTTATTTTGAGAGCAAAATCTATATGTAATATTAATATACCTTCAAAAGGGTTTTTCTCCAACATCAGAAAGCTTGTCATTTTTCTTTCCTTTAGTGTAGATCTTCTCTCTCCTCTCGTCTCTTCCAAACGAAAAATTCTTCCAAGACAATCTTTCTTCATTGGAGAAATATTTCCCTTCTGAACCTAGAAAAAGAGAATAAAACATGCATTGCGTTAAAAAAGATCAAAGATGAAAAAACTTATTTTGAGAGCAAAATCTATATGTAATATTAATATACCTTCAAAAGGGTTTTTCTCCAACATCAGAAAGCTTGTCATTTTTCTTTCCTTTAGTGTAGATCTTCTCTCTCCTCTCGTCTCTTCCAAACGATAAATTCTTCCAAGACAATCTTTCTTCATTGGAGAAATAATTCCCTTCTGAACCTAGAAAAAGAGAATAAAACATGCATTGCGTTAAAAAAGATCAAAGATGAAAAAACTTATTTTGAGAGCAAAATCTATATGTAATATTAATATACCTTCAAAAGGGTTTTTCTCCAACATCAGAAAGCTTGTCATTTTTCTTTCCTTTAGTGTAGATCTTCTCTCTCCTCTCGTCTCTTCCAAACGAAAAATTCTTCCAAGACAATCTTTCTTCATTGGAGAAATATTTCCCTTCTGAACCTAGAAAAAGAGAATAAAACATGCATTGCGTTAAGAAAGATCAAAGATGAAAAAACTTATTTTGAGAGCAAAATCTATATGTAATATTAATATACCTTCAAAAGGGTTTTTCTCCAACATCAGAAAGCTTGTCATTTTTCTTTCCTTTAGTGTAGATCTTCTCTCTCCTCTCGTCTCTTCCAAACGATAAATTCTTCCAAGACAATCTTTCTTCATTGGAGAAATAATTCCCTTCTGAACCTAGAAAAAGAGAATAAAACATGCATTGCGTTAAAAAAGATCAAAGATGAAAAAACTTATTTTGAGAGCAAAATCTATATGTAATATTAATATACCTTCAAAAGGGTTTTTCTCCAACATCAGAAAGCTTGTCATTTTTCTTTCCTTTAGTGTAGATCTTCTCTCTCCTCTCGTCTCTTCCAAACGAAAAATTCTTCCAAGACAATCTTTCTTCATTGGAGAAATATTTCCCTTCTGAACCTAGAAAAAGAGAATAAAACATGCATTGCGTTAAGAAAGATCAAAGATGAAAAAACTTATTTTGAGAGCAAAATCTATATGTAATATTAATATACCTTCAAAAGGGTTTTTCTCCAACATCAGAAAGCTTGTCATTTTTCTTTCCTTTAGTGTAGATCTTCTCTCTCCTCTCGTCTCTTCCAAACGATAAATTCTTCCAAGACAATCTTTCTTCATTGGAGAAATAATTCCCTTCTGAATCTAGAAAAAGAGAATAAAACATGCATTGCGTTAAAAAAGATCAAAGATGAAAAAACTTATTTTGAGAGCAAAATCTATATGTAATATTAATATACCTTCAAAAGGGTTTTTCTCCAACATCAGAAAGCTTGTCATTTTTCTTTCCTTTAGTGTAGATCTTCTCTCTCCTCTCGTCTCTTCCAAACGAAAAATTCTTCCAAGACAATCTTTCTTCATTGGAGAAATATTTCCCTTCTGAACCTAGAAAAAGAGAATAAAACATGCATTGCGTTAAAAAAGATCAAAGATGAAAAAACTTATTTTGAGAGCAAAATCTATAAGTAATATTAATATACCTTCAAAAGGGTTTTTCTCCAACATCAGAAAGCTTGTCATTTTTCTTTCCTTTAGTGTAGATTTTTTCTCTCCTCTCGTCTCTTCCAAGCGATAAATTCTTTCAAGACAATCTTTCTTCATTGGAGAAATATTTCCCTTCTGAAAATAGAAAAAGAGAATAAAACATGCATTGCGTTAAAAAAGATCAAAGATGAAAAAATTTATTTTGAAACCAAAATCTATAAGTAATATTAACATACCTTCAAAAGGGTTTTTCTCCAACATCAGAAAGCTTGTCATTTTTCTTTCCTTTAGAGTAGATCTTCTCTCTCCTCTCGTCTCTTCCAAGCGATATATTCTTCCAAGACAATCTTTCTTAATTGGAGAAATATTTCCCTTCTGAACCTAGAAAAAGAGAATAAAACATGCATTGCGTTAAAAAAGATCAAAGATGAAAAAACTTATTTTGAGAGCAAAATCTATATGTAATATTAATATACCTTCAAAAGGGTTTTTCTCCAACATCAGAAAGCTTGTCATTTTTCTTTCCTTTAGTGTAGATCTTCTCTCTCCTCTCGTCTCTTCCAAACGAAAAATTCTTCCAAGACAATCTTTCTTCATTGGAGAAATATTTCCCTTCTGAACCTAGAAAAAGAGAATAAAACATGCATTGCGTTAAAAAAGATCAAAGATGAAAAAACTTATTTTGAGAGCAAAATCTATATGTAATATTAATATACCTTCAAAAGGGTTTTTCTCCAACATCAGAAAGCTTGTCATTTTTCTTTCCTTTAGTGTAGATCTTCTCTCTCCTCTCGTCTCTTCCAAACGATAAATTCTTCCAAGACAATCTTTCTTCATTGGAGAAATAATTCCCTTCTGAACCTAGAAAAAGAGAATAAAACATGCATTGCGTTAAAAAAGATCAAAGATGAAAAAACTTATTTTGAGAGCAAAATCTATATGTAATATTAATATACCTTCAAAAGGGTTTTTCTCCAACATCAGAAAGCTTGACATTTTTCTTTCCTTTAGTGTAGATCTTCTCTCTCCTCTCGTCTCTTCCAAACGATAAATTCTTCCAAGACAATCTTTCTTCATTGGAGAAATAATTCCCTTCTGAACCAAGAAAAAGAGAATAAAACATGCATTGCGTTAAAAAAGATCAAAGATGAAAAAACTTATTTTGAGAGCAAAATCTATATGTAATATTAATATACCGTATATTCCGGCGCATAACGCGCCCCGGCGTATAACGCGCACCCGTAATTTCTAATACTTTTTTTTAAATTTTAAGATATACTCTTCGTATAACGCTCACGAAAATTAGGATTGTACATGTGCAATATTTCGTCTTTCAAGATCGTAAATAAAAAGTTATTTTTCCTATCTTTTGCAAAATTAAAAGAACTGAATTTGACATGTATGTGAGGGTAGAGTTGAAAGAGTAATAATGTGATTCTGAGAAAAGAGATGTAGTCGTATTCAGCAGTGCAGGTGTGTGGAAGAATGTTGTTCCCCACATTCTAGAAGTAAGGGGGGGAGGGTTATCTGGAATGCTGTCTATTGTGTATGTCTCAAAAGCATACCACGAATCAGGAGACAAAACGTAATTCCTCTTCGGCCAATCGCACCATTTGATGTCCTGCCTTTGAAAAGTAAACATTGTAAACTTCAAGAATTCAGCGTAGTTTTTAGTAGTAGACATGGCTCCTATCAAACGAAGCAAACACAGCGCTGGATTTAAATGCAAAGTAATTCAGTTTGCGAAAGAAAGTGGAAATCGGGCTGCGGCGAGACATTTTGGTATTGGGGAAAGCTCGGTGCGTGAATGGAAGAAATATGAACAAAAAATAATGGATATGCCTAAGGATAAGTGTGCATTGCGTACAGGACTAGCAAAATGGCCGGTGTTAGAGGAAAATGTAGAAAACTGGATTTTGGAAAATCGGCAAAATGGCTTGATTGTAACAAGAAACTGTGTTCGCTTGTTTGCTCTAAAATGGGCAAAGATTAATCCACACGAGAGTGAAAATTTCAAGGCTACTGTGAGTTGGTGTAGTCGATTTACGGCTCGAAAAAATTTAGTTCTACGTGAAAAAACCAAAGTATCACAAAAACTACCAAAAGATTTGGATAGTAAATTGTTAAGTTTTCAAAAATATATTATAGAACTGCGAAAAAAAAGGAATATTTACTTTCGCAAATAGGAAATATGGATGAGACCCCAGTCATGTTTGACATGATCGGTAATAAAACAATTGATTTAAAGGGAGTAAAATCTGTCAACGTAACAACGGGACATGAGAAATCTCATTTCACCGTAGCCCTTTCTTGCTTAGCGGATGGAACGAAACTAAAACCAATGGTTATTTTTAAGAGAAAAACTTTTCCCAAATGTAATTTTCCAAACGGTATTTTTGTTCATGTCCACGAAAAAGGCTGGATGGACGAAAATGGTGTTAAATTGTGGGTAAAAAATGTCTGGCAAATCCGTCCTGGTTGCGTAAGTAAACCAGAAAGCCTTTTAGTGTGGGACATGTTTAGGTCTCACCTTACAGATAATACAAAAAAATTGTTGAAAGAATGTAACACCGATATGGCAGTTATTCCGGGTGGATTGACACCATTAGTTCAGCCCTTGGCGAACAAATCCAAGGATCCCACAGTATCCTTTGGCCAAGGTTCAGCCATTAGACGTCTGCTTAAACAAACCATTTAAAGCCAATTTAAAAAAACAATGGAACACTTGGATGTTGGAGGGCGAGAAAACCTTTACGAAAGGAGAACATATGCGTCATGCAAGTTTGGAAACAGTGTGCGAATGGATATTAAAAGCATGGGATGAAATTAAGCCTGAGATTGTTAGAAAATCATTCAAAAAATGCAGCATTTCAAATAATCTGGACGGATCAGAAGATGACTGTTTATTTATGGATGAGGGTAACACAGATGATGAAGACGAAACAGATTGTGATGACGTGCCTGAAGAAATAACGGAAGACGAATATAATGAACTATTTATGTAATAACGAAAATGAATAAAGTATATAGGTAAAGGTATGTTATTTCTTTAAAATAAAGTTTTTTTCTATATTAAATTTTTTTTAATCAATAATTTTTTATATTCGGTGTATACCGCGCACCCGTAAATTCCAATATTATTTTTTGTATTAAAAGTGCGCGTTATACGCCGGAATATACGGTACCTTCAAAAGGGTTTTTTCTCCAACATCAGAAAGCTTGTCATTTTTCTTTCCTTTAGTGTAGATCTTCTCTCTCCTCTCGTCTCTTTCAAACGAAAAATTCTTCCAAGACAATCTTTCTTCATTGGAGAAATATTTCCCTTCTGAACCTAGAAAAAGAGAATAAAACATGCATTGCGTTAAAAAAGATCAAAGATGAAAAAACTTATTTTGAGAGCAAAATCTATATGTAATATTAATATACCTTTAAAAGGGTTTTTCTCCAACATCAGAAAGCTTGTCATTTTTCTTTCCTTTAGTGTAGATCTTCTCTCTCCTCTCGTCTCTTCCAAACAATAAATTCTTCCAAGACAATCTTTCTTCATTGGAGAAATAATTCCCTTTTGAACCTAGAAAAAGAGAATAAAACATGCATTGCGTTAAAAAAGATCAAAGATGAAAAAACTTATTTTGAGAGCAAAATCTGTAAGTAATATTAATATACCTTCAAAAGGGTTTTTCTCCAACATCAGAAAGCTTGTCATTTTTCTTTCCTTTAGTGTAGATCTTCTCTCTCCTCTCGTCTCTTCCAAACGATAAATTCTTCCAAGACAATCTTTCTTCATTGGAGAAATAATTCCCTTTTGATCCTAGAAAAAGAGAATAAAACATGCATTGCGTTAAAAAAGATCAAAGATGAAAAAACTTATTTTGAGAGCAAAATCTATATGTAATATTAATATACCTTCAAAAGGGTTTTTCTCCAACATCAGAAAGCTTGTCATTTTTCTTTCCTTTAGTGTAGATCTTCTCTCTCCTCTCGTCTCTTCCAAACGAAAAATTCTTCCAAGACAATCTTTCTTCATTGGAGAAATTTTTCCCTTCTGAACCTAGAAAAAGAGAATAAAACATGCATTGCGTTTAAAAAGATCAAAGATGAAAAAACTTATTTTGAGAGCAAAATCTATATGTAATATTAATTTACCTTCAAAAGGGTTTTTCTCCAACATCAGAAAGCTTGTCATTTTTCTTTCCTTTAGTGTAGATCTTCTCTCTCCTCTCGTCTCTTCCAAACGATAAATTCTTCCAAGACAATCTTTCTTCATTGGAGAAATAATTCCCTTCTGAACCTAGGAAAAGAGAATAAAACATGCATTGCGTTAAAAAAGATCAAAGATGAAAAAACTTATTTTGAGAGCAAAATCTATATGTAATATTAATATACCTTCAAAAGGGTTTTTCTCCAACATCAGAAAGCTTGTCATTTTTCTTTCCTTTAGTGTAGATCTTCTCTCTCCTCTCGTCTCTTCCAAACGATAAATTCTTCCAAGACAATCTTTCTTCATTGGAGAAATAATTCCCTTCTGAACCTAGAAAAAGAGAATAAAACATGCATTGCGTTAAAAAAGATCAAAGATGAAAAAACTTATTTTGAGAGCAAAATCTATATGTAATATTAATATACCTTCAAAAGGGTTTTTCTCCAACATCAGAAAGCTTGTCATTTTTCTTTCCTTTAGTGTAGATCTTCTCTCTCCTCTCGTCTCTTCCAAACGAAAAATTCTTCCAAGACAATCTTTCTTCATTGGAGAAATATTTCCCTTCTGAACCTAGAAAAAGAGAATAAAACATGCATTGCGTTAAAAAAGATCAAAGATGAAAAAACTTATTTTGAGAGCAAAATCTATATGTAATATTAATATACCTTCAAAAGGGTTTTTCTCCAACATCAGAAAGCTTGTCATTTTTCTTTCCTTTAGTGTAGATCTTCTCTCTCCTCTCGTCTCTTCCAAACGATAAATTCTTCCAAGACAATCTTTCTTCATTGGAGAAATATTTCCCTTCTGAACCTAGAAAAGAGAATAAAACATGCATTGCGTTAAAAAAGATCAAAGATGAAAAAACTTATTTTGAGAGCAAAATCTGTAAGTAATATTAATATACCTTCAAAAGGGTTTTTCTCCAACATCAGAAAGCTTGTCATTTTTCTTTCCTTAAGTGTAGATCTTCTCTCTCCTCTCGTCTCTTTCAAACGATAAATTCTTCCAAGACAATCTTTCTTCATTGGAGAAATATTTCCCTTCTGAACCTAGAAAAAGAGAATAAAACATGCATTGCGTTAAAAAAGATCAAAGATGAAAAAACTTATTTTGAGAGCAAAATCTATAAGTAATATTAATATACCTTCAAAAGGGTTTTTCTCCAACATCAGAAAGCTTGTCATTTTTCTTTCTTTTAGTGTAGATTTTTTCTCTCCTCTCGTCTCTTCCAAGCAATAAATTCTTTCAAGACAATCTTTCTTCATTGGAGAAATATTTCCCTTCTGAACCTAGAAAAGAGAATAAAACATGCATTGCGTTAAAAAAGATTAAAGATGAAAAAACTTATTTTGAGAGCAAAATCTGTAAGTAATATTAATATACCTTCAAAAGGGTTTTTCTCCAACATCAGAAATTTTGTCATTTTTCTTTCCTTAAGTGTAGATCTTCTCTCTCCTCTCGTCTCTTCCAAACGATACATTCTTCCAAGACAATCTTTCTTCATTGGAGAAATATTTCCCTTCTGAACCTAGAAAAAGAGAATAAAACATGCATTGCGTTAAAAAAGATCAAAGATGAAAAAACTTATTTTGAGAGCAAAATCTATAAGTAATATTAATATACCTTCAAAAGGGTTTTTCTCCAACATCAGAAAGCTTGTCATTTTTCTTTCCTTTAGTGTAGATTTTTTCTCTCCTCTCTTCTCTTCCAAGCGATAAATTCTTTCAAGACAATCTTTCTTCATTGGAGAAATATTTCCCTTCTGAAAATAGAAAAAGAGAATAAAACATGCATTGCGTTAAAAAAGATCAAAGATGAAAAAATTTATTTTGAAACCAAAATCTATAAGTAATATTAATTTACCTTCAAAAGGGTTTTTCTCCAACATCAGAAAGCTTGTCATTTTTCTTTCCTTTAGTGTAGATCTTCTCTCTCCTCTCGTCTCTTCCGAACGATAAATTCTTCCAAGACAATCTTTCTTCATTGGAGAAATATTTCCCTTCTGAACCTAGAAAAAGAGAATAAAACACGCATTGCGTTAAAAAAGATCAAAGATGAAAAAATTTATTTTGAAAGCAAAATCTATAAGTAATATTAATATACCTTCAAAAGGGTTTTTCTCCAACATCAGAAAGCTTGTCATTTTTCTTTCTTTTAGTGTAGATTTTTTCTCTCCTCTCGTCTCTTCCAAGCGATAAATTCTTTCAAGACAATCTTTCTTCATTGGAGAAATATTTCCCTTCTGAACCTAGAAAAGAGAATAAAACATGCATTGCGTTAAAAAAGATCAAAGATGAAAAAACTTATTTTGAGAGCAAAATCTGTAAGTAATATTAATATACCTTCAAAAGGGTTTTTCTCCAACATCAGAAATTTTGTCATTTTTCTTTCCTTAAGTGTAGATCTTCTCTCTCCTCTCGTCTCTTCCAAACGATACATTCTTCCAAGACAATCTTTCTTCATTGGAGAAATATTTCCCTTCTGAACCTAGAAAAAGAGAATAAAACATGCATTGCGTTAAAAAAGATCAAAGATGAAAAAACTTATTTTGAGAGCAAAATCTATAAGTAATATTAATATACCTTCAAAAGGGTTTTTCTCCAACATCAGAAAGCTTGTCATTTTTCTTTCCTTTAGTGTAGATTTTTTCTCTCCTCTCGTCTCTTCCAAGCGATAAATTCTTTCAAGACAATCTTTCTTCATTGGAGAAATATTTCCCTTCTGAAAATAGAAAAAGAGAATAAAACATGCATTGCGTTAAAAAAGATCAAAGATGAAAAAACTTATTTTGAGAGCAAAATCTATATGTAATATTAATATACCTTCAAAAGGGTTTTTCTCCAACATCAGAAAGCTTGTCATTTTTCTTTCCTTTAGTGTAGATCTTCTCTCTCCTCTCGTCTCTTCCAAACGAAAAATTCTTCCAAGACAATCTTTCTTCATTGGAGAAATTTTTCCCTTCTGAACCTAGAAAAAGAGAATAAAACATGCATTGCGTTTAAAAAGATCAAAGATGAAAAAACTTATTTTGAGAGCAAAATCTATATGTAATATTAATATACCTTCAAAAGGGTTTTTCTCCAACATCAGAAAGCTTGTCATTTTTCTTTCCTTTAGTGTAGATCTTCTCTCTCCTCTCGTCTCTTCCAAACGATAAATTCTTCCAAGACAATCTTTCTTCATTGGAGAAATAATTCCCTTCTGAACCTAGGAAAAGAGAATAAAACATGCATTGCGTTAAAAAAGATCAAAGATGAAAAAACTTATTTTGAGAGCAAAATCTATATGTAATATTAATATACCTTCAAAAGGGTTTTTCTCCAACATCAGAAAGCTTGTCATTTTTCTTTCCTTTAGTGTAGATCTTCTCTCTCCTCTCGTCTCTTCCAAACGATAAATTCTTCCAAGACAATCTTTCTTCATTGGAGAAATAATTCCCTTCTGAACCTAGAAAAAGAGAATAAAACATGCATTGCGTTAAAAAAGATCAAAGATGAAAAAACTTATTTTGAGAGCAAAATCTATATGTAATATTAATATACCTTCAAAAGGGTTTTTCTCCAACATCAGAAAGCTTGTCATTTTTCTTTCCTTTAGTGTAGATCTTCTCTCTCCTCTCGTCTCTTCCAAACGATAAATTCTTCCAAGACAATCTTTCTTCATTGGAGAAATATTTCCCTTCTGAACCTAGAAAAAGAGAATAAAACATGCATTGCGTTAAAAAAGATCAAAGATGAAAAAACTTATTTTGAGAGCAAAATCTATATGTAATATTAATATACCTTCAAAAGGGTTTTTCTCCAACATCAGAAAGCTTGTCATTTTTCTTTCCTTTAGTGTAGATCTTCTCTCTCCTCTCGTCTCTTCCAAACGATAAATTCTTCCAAGACAATCTTTCTTCATTGGAGAAATATTTCCCTTCTGAACCTAGAAAAGAGAATAAAACATGCATTGCGTTAAAAAAGATCAAAGATGAAAAAACTTATTTTGAGAGCAAAATCTGTAAGTAATATTAATATACCTTCAAAAGGGTTTTTCTCCAACATCAGAAAGCTTGTCATTTTTCTTTCCTTAAGTGTAGATCTTCTCTCTCCTCTCGTCTCTTTCAAACGATAAATTCTTCCAAGACAATCTTTCTTCATTGGAGAAATATTTCCCTTCTGAACCTAGAAAAAGAGAATAAAACATGCATTGCGTTAAAAAAGATCAAAGATGAAAAAACTTATTTTGAGAGCAAAATCTATAAGTAATATTAATATACCTTCAAAAGGGTTTTTCTCCAACATCAGAAAGCTTGTCATTTTTCTTTCTTTTAGTGTAGATTTTTTCTCTCCTCTCGTCTCTTCCAAGCAATAAATTCTTTCAAGACAATCTTTCTTCATTGGAGAAATATTTCCCTTCTGAACCTAGAAAAGAGAATAAAACATGCATTGCGTTAAAAAAGATCAAAGATGAAAAAACTTATTTTGAGAGCGAAATCTGTAAGTAATATTAATATACCTTCAAAAGGGTTTTTCTCCAACATCAGAAATTTTGTCATTTTTCTTTCCTTAAGTGTAGATCTTCTCTCTCCTCTCGTCTCTTCCAAACGATACATTCTTCCAAGACAATCTTTCTTCATTGGAGAAATATTTCCCTTCTGAACCTAGAAAAAGAGAATAAAACATGCATTGCGTTAAAAAAGATCAAAGATGAAAAAACTTATTTTGAGAGCAAAATCTATAAGTAATATTAATATACCTTCAAAAGGGTTTTTCTCCAACATCAGAAAGCTTGTCATTTTTCTTTCCTTTAGTGTAGATTTTTTCTCTCCTCTCTTCTCTTCCAAGCGATAAATTCTTTCAAGACAATCTTTCTTCATTGGAGAAATATTTCCCTTCTGAAAATAGAAAAAGAGAATAAAACATGCATTGCGTTAAAAAAGATCAAAGATGAAAAAATTTATTTTGAAACCAAAATCTATAAGTAATATTAATTTACCTTTAAAAGGGTTTTTCTCCAACATCAGAAAGCTTGTCATTTTTCTTTCCTTTAGTGTAGATCTTCTCTCTCCTCTCGTCTCTTCCGAACGATAAATTCTTCCAAGACAATCTTTCTTCATTGGAGAAATATTTCCCTTCTGAACCTAGAAAAAGAGAATAAAACATGCATTGCGTTAAAAAAGATCAAAGATGAAAAAATTTATTTTGAAAGCAAAATCTATAAGTAATATTAATATACCTTCAAAAAGGTTTTTCTCCAACATCAGAAAGCTTGTCATTTTTCTTTCCTTTAGTGTAGATCTTCTCTCTCCTCTCGTCTCTTCCAAGCGATATATTCTTCCAAGACAATCTTTCTTAATTGGAGAAATATTTCACTTCTGAACCTAGAAAAAGAGAATAAAACATGCATTGCGTTAAAAAAGATCAAAGATGAAAAAACTTATTTTGAGAGCAAAATCTATATGTAATATTAATATACCTTCAAAAGGGTTTTTCTCCAACATCAGAAAGCTTGTCATTTTTCTTTCCTTTAGTGTAGATCTTCTCTCTCCTCTCGTCTCTTCCAAACGAAAAATTCTTCCAAGACAATCTTTCTTCATTGGAGAAATATTTCCCTTCTGAACCTAGAAAAAGAGAATAAAACATGCATTGCGTTAAAAAAGATCAAAGATGAAAAAACTTATTTTGAGAGCAAAATCTATATGTAATATTAATATACCTTCAAAAGGGTTTTTCTCCAACATCAGAAAGCTTGTCATTTTTCTTTCCTTTAGTGTAGATCTTCTCTCTCCTCTCGTCTCTTCCAAACGATAAATTCTTCCAAGACAATCTTTCTTCATTGGAGAAATAATTCCCTTCTGAACCTAGAAAAAGAGAATAAAACATGCATTGCGTTAAAAAAGATCAAATATGATAAAACTTATTTTGAGAGCAAAATCTATATGTAATATTAATATACCTTCAAAAGGATTTTTCTCCAACATCAGAAAGCTTGACATTTTTCTTTCCTTTAGTGTAGATCTTCTCTCTCCTCTCGTCTCTTCCAAACGATAAATTCTTCCAAGACAATCTTTCTTCATTGGAGAAATAATTCCCTTCTGAAACTAGAAAAAGAGAATAAAACATGCATTGCGTTAAAAAAGATCAAAGATGAAAAAACTTATTTTGAGAGCAAAATCTATATGTAATATTAATATACCTTCAAAAGGGTTTTTTTCTCCAACATCAGAAAGCTTGTCATTTTTCTTTCCTTTAGTGTAGATCTTCTCTCTCCTCTCGTCTCTTCCAAACGAAAAATTCTTCCAAGACAATCTTTCTTCATTGGAGAAATATTTCCCTTCTGAACCTAGAAAAGAGAATAAAACATGCATTGCGTTAAAAAAGATCAAAGATGAAAAAACTTATTTGTAGAGCAAAATCTGTAAGTAATATTAATATACCTTCAAAAGGGTTTTTCTCCAACATCAGAAAGCTTGTCATTTTTCTTTCCTTAAGTGTAGATCTTCTCTCTCCTCTCGTCTCTTTCAAACGATAAATTCTTCCAAGACAATCTTTCTTCATTGGAGAAATATTTCCCTTCTGAACCTAGAAAAAGAGAATAAAACATGCATTGCGTTAAAAAAGATCAAAGATGAAAAAACTTATTTTGAGAGCAAAATCTATAAGTAATATTAATATACCTTCAAAAGGGTTTTTCTCCAACATCAGAAAGCTTGTCATTTTTCTTTCTTTTAGTGTAGATTTTTTCTCTCCTCTCGTCTCTTCCAAGCGATAAATTCTTTCAAGACAATCTTTCTTCATTGGAGAAATATTTCCCTTCTGAACCTAGAAAAGAGAATAAAACATGCATTGCGTTAAAAAAGATCAAAGATGAAAAAACTTATTTTGAGAGCAAAATCTGTAAGTAATATTAATATACCTTCAAAAGGGTTTTTCTCCAACATCAGAAATTTTGTCATTTTTCTTTCCTTAAGTGTAGATCTTCTCTCTCCTCTCGTCTCTTCCAAACGATACATTCTTCCAAGACAATCTTTCTTCATTGGAGAAATATTTCCCTTCTGAACCTAGAAAAAGAGAATAAAACATGCATTGCGTTAAAAAAGATCAAAGATGAAAAAACTTATTTTGAGAGCAAAATCTATAAGTAATATTAATATACCTTCAAAAGGGTTTTTCTCCAACATCAGAAAGCTTGTCATTTTTCTTTCCTTTAGTGTAGATTTTTTCTCTCCTCTCGTCTCTTCCAAGCGATAAATTCTTTCAAGACAATCTTTCTTCATTGGAGAAATATTTCCCTTCTGAAAATAGAAAAAGAGAATAATACATGCATTGCGTTAAAAAAGATCAAAGATGAAAAAATTTATTTTGAAACCAAAATCTATAAGTAATATTAATATACCTTCAAAAGGGTTTTTCTCCAACATCAGAAAGCTTGTCATTTTTCTTTCCTTTAGTGTAGATCTTCTCTCTCC
The DNA here is from genome assembly GCA_949128135.1 of Parasteatoda lunata. Lineage (NCBI taxonomy): Eukaryota > Metazoa > Arthropoda > Arachnida > Araneae > Theridiidae > Parasteatoda > Parasteatoda lunata. The sequence goes on from OX421977.1 coordinate 13,841,139, forward strand.
TCTCGTCTCTTCCAAACGATAAATTCTTCCAAGACAATCTTTCTTCATTGGAGAAATATTTCCCTTCTGAACCTAGAAAAAGAGAATAAAACATGCATTGCGTTAAAAAAGATCAAAGATGAAAAAATTTATTTTGAAAGCAAAATCTATAAGTAATATTAATATACCTTCAAAAGGGTTTTTCTACAACATCAGAAAGCTTGTCATTTTTCTTTCCTTTAGTGTAGATCTTCTCTCTCCTCTCGTCTCTTCAAAACGATACATTCTTCCAAGACAATCTTTCTTCATTGGAGAAATATTTCCCTTCTGAACCTAGAAAAAGAGAATAAAACATGCATTGCGTTAAAAAAGATCAAAGATGAAAAAACTTATTTTGAGAGCAAAATCTGTAAGTAATATTAATATACCTTCAAAAGGGTTTTTCTCCAACATCAGAAAGCTTGTCATTTTTCTTTCCTTTAGTTTAGATCTTCTCTCTCCTCTCGTCTCTTCCAAACGATAAATTCTTCCAAGACAATCTTTCTTCATTGGAGAAATATTTCCCTTCTGAACCTAGAAAAAGAGAATAAAACATGCATTGCGTTAAAAAAGATCAAAGATGAAAAAACTTATTTTGAGAGCAAAATCTATAAGTAATATTAATATACCTTCAAAAGGGTTTTTCTCCAACATCAGAAAGCTTGTCATTTTTCTTTCCTTTAGTTTAGATCTTCTCTCTCCTCTCGTCTCTTCCAAACGATAAATTCTTCCAAGACAATCTTTCTTCATTGGAGAAATATTTCCCTTCTGAACCTAGAAAAAGAGAATAAAACATGCATTGCGTTAAAAAAGATCAAAGATGAAAAAACTTATTTTGAGAGCAAAATCTATAAGTAATATTAATATACCTTCAAAAGGGTTTTTCTCCAACATCAGAAAGCTTATCATTTTTCTTTCCTTTAGTTTAGATCTTCTCTCTCCTCTCGTCTCTTCCAAACGATAAATTCTTCCAAGACAATCTTTCTTCATTGGAGAAATATTTCCCTTCTGAACCTTGAAAGAGAATAAAACATGCATTGCGTTAAAAAAGATCAAAGATGAAAAAACTTATTTTGAGAGCACAATCTGTAAGTAATATTAATATACCTTCAAAAGGGTTTTTCTCCAACATCAGAAAGCTTGTCATTTTTCTTTCCTTAAGTGTAGATTTTCTCTCTCCTCTCGTCTCTTCCAAACGATAAATTCTTCCAAGACAATCTTTCTTCATTGGAGAAATATTTCCCTTCTGAACCTAGAAAAAGAGAATAAAACATGCATTGCGTTAAAAAAGATCAAAGATGAAAAAACTTATTTTGAGAGCAAAATCTATAAGTAATATTAATATACCTTCAAAAGGGTTTTTCTCCAACATCAGAAAGCTTGTCATTTTTCTTTCCTTTAGTTTAGATCTTCTCTCTCCTCTCGTCTCTTCCAAACGATAAATTCTTCCAAGACAATCTTTCTTCATTGGAGAAATATTTCCCTTCTGAACCTAGAAAAAGAGAATAAAACATGCATTGCGTTAAAAAAGATCAAAGATGAAAAAACTTATTTTGAGAGCAAAATCTATAAGTAATATTAATATACCTTCAAAAGGGTTTTTCTCCAACATCAGAAAGCTTGTCATTTTTCTTTCCTTTAGTTTAGATCTTCTCTCTCCTCTCGTCTCTTCCAAACGATAAATTCTTCCAAGACAATCTTTCTTCATTGGAGAAATATTTCCCTTCTGAACCTTGAAAGAGAATAAAACATGCATTGCGTTAAAAAAGATCAAAGATGAAAAAACTTATTTTGAGAGCACAATCTGTAAGTAATATTAATATACCTTCAAAAGGGTTTTTCTCCAACATCAGAAAGCTTGTCATTTTTCTTTCCTTAAGTGTAGATCTTCTCTCTCCTCTCGTCTCTTCCAAACGATACATTCTTCCAAGACAATCTTTCTTCATTGGAGAAATATTTCCCTTCTGAACCTAGAAAAAGAGAATAAAACATGCATTGCGTTAAAAAAGATCAAAGATGAAAAAACTTATTTTGAGAGCAAAATCTATATGTAATATTAATATACCTTCAAAAGGGTTTTTCTCCAACATCAGAAAGCTTGTCATTTTTCTTTCCTTTAGTGTAGATCTTCTCTCTCCTCTCGTCTCTTCCAAACGAAAAATTCTTCCAAGACAATCTTTCTTCATTGGAGAAATATTTCCCTTCTGAACCTAGAAAAAGAGAATAAAACATGCATTGCGTTAAAAAAGATCAAAGATGAAAAAACTTATTTTGAGAGCAAAATCTATATGTAATATTAATATACCTTCAAAAGGGTTTTTCTCCAACATCAGAAAGCTTGTCATTTTTCTTTCCTTTAGTGTAGATCTTCTCTCTCCTCTCGTCTCTTCCAAACGATAAATTCTTCCAAGACAATCTTTCTTCATTGGAGAAATAATTCCCTTCTGAACCTAGAAAAAGAGAATAAAACATGCATTGCGTTAAAAAAGATCAAAGATGATAAAACTTATTTTGAGAGCAAAATCTATATGTAATATTAATATACCTTCAAAAGGGTTTTTCTCCAACATCAGAAAGCTTGACATTTTTCTTTCCTTTAGTGTAGATCTTCTCTCTCCTCTCGTCTCTTCCAAACGATAAATTCTTCCAAGACAATCTTTCTTCATTGGAGAAATAATTCCCTTCTGAACCTAGAAAAAGAGAATAAAACATGCATTGCGTTAAAAAAGATCAAAGATGAAAAAACTTATTTTGAGAGCAAAATCTATATGTAATATTAATATACCTTCAAAAGGGTTTTTTTCTCCAACATCAGAAAGCTTGTCATTTTTCTTTCCTTTAGTGTAGATCTTCTCTCTCCTCTCGTCTCTTCCAAACGAAAAATTCTTCCAAGACAATCTTTCTTCATTGGAGAAATATTTCCCTTCTGAACCTAGAAAAGAGAATAAAACATGCATTGCGTTAAAAAAGATCAAAGATGAAAAAACTTATTTTGAGAGCAAAATCTGTAAGTAATATTAATATACCTTCAAAAGGGTTTTTCTCCAACATCAGAAAGCTTGTCATTTTTCTTTCCTTAAGTGTAGATCTTCTCTCTCCTCTCGTCTCTTTCAAACGATAAATTCTTCCAAGACAATCTTTCTTCATTGGAGAAATATTTCCCTTCTGAACCTAGAAAAAGAGAATAAAACATTCATTGCGTTAAAAAAGATCAAAGATGAAAAAACTTATTTTGAGAGCAAAATCTATAAGTAATATTAATATACCTTCAAAAGGGTTTTTCTCCAACATCAGAAAGCTTGTCATTTTTCTTTCTTTCAGTGTAGATTTTTTCTCTCCTCTCGTCTCTTCCAAGCGATAAATTCTTTCAAGACAATCTTTCTTCATTGGAGAAATATTTCCCTTCTGAACCTAGAAAAGAGAATAAAACATGCATTGCGTTAAAAAAGATCAAAGATGAAAAAACTTATTTTGAGAGCAAAATCTGTAAGTAATATTAATATACCTTCAAAAGGGTTTTTCTCCAACATCAGAAATTTTGTCATTTTTCTTTCCTTAAGTGTAGATCTTCTCTCTCCTCTCGTCTCTTCCAAACGATACATTCTTCCAAGACAATCTTTCTTCATTGGAGAAATATTTCCCTTCTGAACCTAGAAAAAGAGAATAAAACATGCATTGCGTTAAAAAAGATCAAAGATGAAAAAACTTATTTTGAGAGCAAAATCTATAAGTAATATTAATATACCTTCAAAAGGGTTTTTCTCCAACATCAGAAAGCTTGTCATTTTTCTTTCCTTTAGTGTAGATTTTTTCTCTCCTCTCGTCTCTTCCAAGCGATAAATTCTTCCAAGACAATCTTTCTTCATTGGAGAAATAATTCCCTTCTGAACCTAGAAAAAGAGAATAAAACATGCATTGCGTTAAAAAAGATCAAAGATGATAAAACTTATTTTGAGAGCAAAATCTATATGTAATATTAATATACCTTCAAAAGGGTTTTTCTCCAACATCAGAAAGCTTGACATTTTTCTTTCCTTTAGTGTAGATCTTCTCTCTCCTCTCGTCTCTTCCAAACGATAAATTCTTCCAAGACAATCTTTCTTCATTGGAGAAATAATTCCCTTCTGAACCTAGAAAAAGAGAATAAAACATGCATTGCGTTAAAAAAGATCAAAGATGAAAAAACTTATTTTGAGAGCAAAATCTATATGTAATATTAATATACCCTCAAAAGGGTTTTTTTCTCCAACATCAGAAAGCTTGTCATTTTTCTTTCCTTTAGTGTAGATCTTCTCTCTCCTCTCGTCTCTTCCAAACGAAAAATTCTTCCAAGACAATCTTTCTTCATTGGAGAAATATTTCCCTTCTGAACCTAGAAAAGAGAATAAAACATGCATTGCGTTAAAAAAGATCAAAGATGAAAAAACTTATTTTGAGAGCAAAATCTGTAAGTAATATTAATATACCTTCAAAAGGGTTCTTCTCCAACATCAGAAAGCTTGTCATTTTTCTTTCCTTAAGTGTAGATCTTCTCTCTCCTCTCGTGTCTTTCAAACGATAAATTCTTCCAAGACAATCTTTCTTCATTGGAGAAATATTTCCCTTCTGAACCTAGAAAAAGAGAATAAAACATGCATTGCGTTAAAAAAGATCAAAGATGAAAAAACTTATTTTGAGAGCAAAATCTATAAGTAATATTAATATACCTTCAAAAGGGTTTTTCTCCAACATCAGAAAGCTTGTCATTTTTCTTTCTTTTAGTGTAGATTTTTTCTCTCCTCTCGTCTCTTCCAAGCGATAAATTCTTTCAAGACAATCTTTCTTCATTGGAGAAATATTTCCCTTCTGAACCTAGAAAAGAGAATAAAACATGCATTGCGTTAAAAAAGATCAAAGATGAAAAAACTTATTTTGAGAGCAAAATCTGTAAGTAATATTAATATACCTTCAAAAGGGTTTTTCTCCAACATCAGAAAGCTTGTCATTTTTCTTTCCTTTAGTGTAGATCTTCTCTCTCCTCTCGTCTCTTCAAAACGATACATTCTTCCAAGACAATCTTTCTTCATTGGAGAAATATTTCCCTTCTGAACCTAGAAAAAGAGAATAAAACATGCATTGCGTTAAAAAAGATCAAAGATGAAAAAACTTATTTTGAGAGCAAAATCTGTAAGTAATATTAATATACCTTCAAAAGGGTTTTTCTCCAACATCAGAAAGCTTGTCATTTTTCTTTCCTTTAGTTTAGATCTTCTCTCTCCTCTCGTCTCTTCCAAACGAAAAATTCTTCCAAGACAATCTTTCTTCATTGGAGAAATATTTCCCTTCTGAACCTAGAAAAAGAGAATAAAACATGCATTGCGTTAAAAAAGATCAAAGATGAAAAAACTTATTTTGAGAGCAAAATCTATAAGTAATATTATTTTACCTTCAAAAGGGTTTTTCTCCAACATCAGAAAGCTTGTCATTTTTCTTTCCTTTAGTGTATATCTTCTCTCTCCTCTCGTCTCTTCCAAACGATAAATTCTTCCAAGACAATCTTTCTTCATTGGAGAAATATTTCCCTTATGAACCTAGAAAAAGAGAATAAAACATGCATTGCGTTAAAAAAGATCAAAGATGAAAAAACTTATTTTGAGAGCAAAATCTATAAGTAATATTAATATACTTTCAAAAGGGTTTTTCTCCAACATCAGAAAGCTTATCATTTTTCTTTCCTTTAGTGTAGATCTTCTCTCTCCTCTGGTCTCTTCCAAACGATAAATTCTTCCAAGACAATCTTTCTTCATTGGAGAAATATTTCCCTTCTGAACCTAGAAAGGAGAATAAAACATGCATTGCGTTAAAAATGATCAAAGATGAAAAAACTTATTTTGAGAGCAAAATCTGTAAGTAATATTAATATACCTTCAAAAGGGTTTTTCTCCAACATCAGAAAGCTTGTAATTTTTCTTTCCTTTAGTGTATATCTTCTCTCTCCTCTAGTCTCTTCCAAACGATAAATTCTTCCAAGACAATCTTTCTTCATTGGAGAAATATTTCCCTTCTGAACCTAGAAAAAGAGAATAAAACATGCATTGCGTTAAAAAAGATCAAAGATGAAAAAACTTATTTTGAGAGCAAAATCTATAAGTAATATTAATATACCTTCAAAAGGGTTTTTCTCCAACATCAGAAAGCTTATCATTTTTCTTTCCTTTAGTGTAGATCTTCTCTCTCCTCTGGTCTCTTCCAAACGATAAATTCTTCCAAGACAATCTTTCTTAGTTGGAGAAATATTTCTCTTCTGAACCTAGAAAAAGAGAATAAAACATTCATTGCGTTAAAAAAGATCAAAAAAGAAACAACTTATTTTGAGAGCAAAATCTATAAGTAATATTAATATACCTTCAAAAGGGTTTTTCTCCAACATCAGAAAGCTTGTCATTTTTCTTTCCTTTAGTGTAGATCTTCTCTCTCCTCTGGTCTCTTCCAAACGATAAATTCTTCCAAGACATTCTTTCTTCATTGGAGAAATATTTCCCTTCTGAACCTAGAAAAAGAGAATTAAACATGCATTGCGTTAAAAAAGATCAAAGATGAAAATATTTATTTTGAGAGCAAAATCTGTAAGTAATATTAATATACCTTCAAAAGGGTTTTTCTCCAACATCAGAAAGCTTGTCATTTTTCTTTCCTTTAGTGTAGATCTTCTCTCTCCTCTGGTCTCATCCAAACGATAAATTCTTCCAAGACAATCTTTCTTCATTGGAGAAATATTTCCCTTCTGAACCTAGAAAAAGAGAATAAAACATGCATTGCGTTAAAAAAGATCAAAGATGAAAAAACTTATTTTGAGAGAAAAATCTGTAAGTAATATTAATATACCTTCAAAAGGGTTTTTCTCCAACATCAGAAAGCTTGTCATTTTTCTTTCCTTTAGTGTATATCTTCTCTCTCCTCTCGTCTCTTCCAAACGATAAATTCTTCCAAGACAATCTTTCTTCATTGGAGAAATATTTCCCTTATGAACCTAGAAAAAGAGAATAAAACATGCATTGCGTTAAAAAAGATCAAAGATGAAAAAACTTATTTTTAGAGCAAAATCTATAAGTAATATTAATATACTTTCAAAAGGGTTTTTCAATAACATCAGAAAGCTTATCATTTTTCTTTCCTTTAGTGTAGATCTTCTCTCTCCTCTGGTCTCTTCCAAACGATAAATTCTTCCAAGACAATCTTTCTTCATTGGAGAAATATTTCCCTTCTGAACCTAGAAAAGATAATAAAACATGCATTGCGTTAAAAAAGATCAAAGATGAAAAAACTTATTTTGAGAGCAAAATCTGTAAGTAATATTAATATACCTTCAAAAGGGTTTTTCTCCAACATCAGAAAGCTTGTCATTTTTCTTTCCTTTAGTGTAGAACTTCTCTCTCCTCTCGTCTCTTCCAAACGATAAATTCTTCCAAGACAATCTTTCTTCATTGGAGAAATATTTCCCTTCTGAACCTTGAAAAGAGAATAAAGCATGCATTGCGTTAAAAAAGATCAAAGATGAAAAAACTTATTTTGAGAGCACAATCTGTAAGTAATATTAATATACCTTCAAAAGGGTTTTTCTCCAACATCAGAAAGCTTGTCATTTTTCTTTCCTTTAGTGTATATCTTCTCTCTCCTCTCGTCTCTTCCAAACGATAAATTCTTCCAAGACAATCTTTCTTCATTGGAGAAATATTTCCCTTATGAACCTAGAAAAAGAGAATAAAACATGCATTGCGTTAAAAAAGATCAAAGATGAAAAAACTTATTTTGAGAGCAAAATCTATAAGTAATATTAATATACTTTCAAAAGGGTTTTTCTCCAACATCAGAAAGCTTATCATTTTTCTTTCCTTTAGTGTAGATCTTCTCTCTGCTCTGGTCTCTTCCAAACGATAAATTCTTCCAAGACAATCTTTCTTCATTGGAGAAATATTTCCCTTCTGAACCTAGAAAAAGAGAATAAAACATGCATTGCGTTAAAAAAAGATCAAAGATGAAAAAACTTATTTTGAGAGCAAAATCTATAAGTAATATTAATATACCTTCAAAAGGGTTTTTCTCCAACATCAGAAAGCTTGTCATTTTTCTTTCCTTTAGTGTAGATCTTCTCTCTCCTCTGGTCTCTTCCAAACGATAAATTCTTCCAAGACAATCTTTCTTCATTGGAGAAATATTTCCCTTCTGAACCTAGAAAAAGAGAATAAAACATGCATTGCGTTAAAAAAGATCAAAGATGAAAAAACTTATTTTGAGAGCAAAATCTATAAGTAATATTAATATACCTTCAAAAGGGTTTTTCTCCTACATCAGAAAGCTTATCATTTTTCTTTCCTTTAGTGTAGATCTTCTCTCTCCTCTGGTCTCTTCCAAACGATAAATTCTTCCAAGACAATCTTTCTTCATTGGAGAAATATTTCCTTTCTGAACCTAGAAAAAGAGAATAAAACATGCATTGCGTTAAAAAAAGATCAAAGATGAAAAAACTTATTTTGAGAGCAAAATCTATAAGTAATATTAATATACCTTCAAAAGGGTTTTTCTCCAACATCAGAAAGCTTGTCATTTTTCTTTCCTTTAGTGTAGATCTTCTCTCTCCTCTGGTCTCTTCCAAACGATAAATTCTTCCAAGACAATCTTTCTTCATTGGAGAAATATTTCTCTTCTGAACCTAGAAAAAGAGAATAAAACATTCATTGCGTTAAAAAAGATCAAAAAAGAAACAACTTATTTTGAGAGCAAAATCTATAAGTAATATTAATATACCTTCAAAAGGGTTTTTCTCCAACATCAGAAAGCTTGTCATTTTTCTTTCCTTTAGTGTAGATCTTCTCTCTCCTCTGGTCTCTTCCAAACGATAAATTCGTCCAAGACAATCTTTCTTCATTGGAGAAATATTTCTCTTCTGAACCTAGAAAAAGAGAATAAAACATTCATTGCGTTAAAAAAGATCAAAAAAGAAACAACTTATTTTGAGAGCAAAATCTATAAGTAATATTAATATACCTTCAAAAGGGTTTTTCTCCAACATCAGAAAGCTTGTCATTTTTCTTTCCTTTAGTGTAGATCTTCTCTCTCCTCTGGTCTCTTCCAAACGATAAATTCTTCCAAGACATTCTTTCTTCATTGGAGAAATATTTCCCTTCTGAACCTAGAAAAAGAGAATAAAACATGCATTGCGTTAAAAAAGATCAAAGATGAAAAAACTTATTTTGAAAGCAAAATCTAAAAGTAATATTAATATACCTTCAAAAGGGTTTTTCTCCAACATCAGAAAGCTTGTCATTTTTCTTTCTTTTAGTGTAGATCTTCTCTTTCCTCTCGTCTCTTCCAAACGATAAATTCTTCCAAGACAATCTTTCTTCATTGGAGAAATATTTCTCTTCTGAACCTAGAAAAAGAGAATAAAACATGCATTGCGTTAAAAAAGATCAAATATGAAAAAAACTTATTTTGAGAGCAAAATCTATAAGTAATATTAATATACCTTCAAAAGGGTTTTTCTCCAACATCTTGTCATTTTTCTTTCCTTTAGTGTAGATCTTCTCTCTCCTCTGGTCTCTTCCAAACGATAAATTCTTCCAAGACAATCTTTCTTCATTGGAGAAATATTTCCCTTCTGAACCTAGAAAAAGAGAATAAAACATGCATTGCGTTAAAAAAGATCAAAGATGAAAAAACTTATTTTGAGAGCAAAATCTATAAGTAATATTAATATACCTTCAAAAGGGTTTTTCTCCAACATCAGAAAGCTTGTCATTTTTCTTTCCTTTAGTGTAGATCTTCTCTCTTCTCTCGTCTCTTCCAAACGGTAAATTCTTCCAAGACAATCTTTCTTCATTGGAGAAATATTTCCCTTCTGAACCTAGAAAAGAGAATAAAACATGCATTGCGTTAAAAAAGATCAAAGATGAAAAAACTTATTTTGAGAGCAAAATCTGTAAGTAATATTAATATACCTTCAAAAGGGTTTTTCTCCAACATCAGAGAGCTTGTCATTTTTCTTTCCTTTAGTGTAGATCTTCTCTCTCCTCTGGTCTCTTCCAAACGATAAATTCTTCCAAGACAATCTTTCTTCATTGGAGAAATATTTCCCTTCTGAACCTAGAAAAAGAGAATAAAACATGCATTGCGTTAAAAAAAGATCAAAGATGAAAAAACTTATTTTGAGAGCAAAATCTATAAGTAATATTAATATACCTTCAAAAGGGTTTTTCTCCAACATCAGAAAGCTTGTCATTTTTCTTTCCTTTAGTGTAGATCTTCTCTCTCCTCTGGTCTCTTCCAAACGATAAATTCTTCCAAGACAATCTTTCTTCATTGGAGAAATATTTCCCTTCTGAACCTAGAAAAAGAGAATAAAACATGCATTGCGTTAAAAAAGATCAAAGATGAAAAAACTTATTTTGAGAGCAAAATCTATAAGTAATATTAATATACCTTCAAAAGGGTTTTTCTCCTACATCAGAAAGCTTATCATTTTTCTTTCCTTTAGTGTAGATCTTCTCTCTCCTCTGGTCTCTTCCAAACGATAAATTCTTCCAAGACAATCTTTCTTCATTGGAGAAATATTTCCTTTCTGAACCTAGAAAAAGAGAATAAAACATGCATTGCGTTAAAAAAAGATCAAAGATGAAAAAACTTATTTTGAGAGCAAAATCTATAAGTAATATTAATATACCTTCAAAAGGGTTTTTCTCCAACATCAGAAAGCTTGTCATTTTTCTTTCCTTTAGTGTAGATCTTCTCTCTCCTCTGGTCTCTTCCAAACGATAAATTCTTCCAAGACAATCTTTCTTCATTGGAGAAATATTTCTCTTCTGAACCTAGAAAAAGAGAATAAAACATTCATTGCGTTAAAAAAGATCAAAAAAGAAACAACTTATTTTGAGAGCAAAATCTATAAGTAATATTAATATACCTTCAAAAGGGTTTTTCTCCAACATCAGAAAGCTTGTCATTTTTCTTTCCTTTAGTGTAGATCTTCTCTCTCCTCTGGTCTCTTCCAAACGATAAATTCGTCCAAGACAATCTTTCTTCATTGGAGAAATATTTCTCTTCTGAACCTAGAAAAAGAGAATAAAACATTCATTGCGTTAAAAAAGATCAAAAAAGAAACAACTTATTTTGAGAGCAAAATCTATAAGTAATATTAATATACCTTCAAAAGGGTTTTTCTCCAACATCAGAAAGCTTGTCATTTTTCTTTCCTTTAGTGTAGATCTTCTCTCTCCTCTGGTCTCTTCCAAACGATAAATTCTTCCAAGACATTCTTTCTTCATTGGAGAAATATTTCCCTTCTGAACCTAGAAAAAGAGAATAAAACATGCATTGCGTTAAAAAAGATCAAAGATGAAAAAACTTATTTTGAAAGCAAAATCTAAAAGTAATATTAATATACCTTCAAAAGGGTTTTTCTCCAACATCAGAAAGCTTGTCATTTTTCTTTCTTTTAGTGTAGATCTTCTCTTTCCTCTCGTCTCTTCCAAACGATAAATTCTTCCAAGACAATCTTTCTTCATTGGAGAAATATTTCTCTTCTGAACCTAGAAAAAGAGAATAAAACATGCATTGCGTTAAAAAAGATCAAATATGAAAAAAACTTATTTTGAGAGCAAAATCTATAAGTAATATTAATATACCTTCAAAAGGGTTTTTCTCCAACATCTTGTCATTTTTCTTTCCTTTAGTGTAGATCTTCTCTCTCCTCTGGTCTCTTCCAAACGATAAATTCTTCCAAGACAATCTTTCTTCATTTGAGAAATATTTCCCTTCTGAACCTAGAAAAAGAGAATAAAACATGCATTGCGTTAAAAAAGATCAAAGATGAAAAAACTTATTTTGAGAGCAAAATCTATAAGTAATATTAATATACCTTCAAAAGGGTTTTTCTCCAACATCAGAAAGCTTGTCATTTTTCTTTCCTTTAGTGTAGATCTTCTCTCTTCTCTCGTCTCTTCCAAACGGTAAATTCTTCCAAGACAATCTTTCTTCATTGGAGAAATATTTCCCTTCTGAACCTAGAAAAGAGAATAAAACATGCATTGCGTTAAAAAAGATCAAAGATGAAAAAACTTATTTTGAGAGCAAAATCTGTAAGTAATATTAATATACCTTCAAAAGGGTTTTTCTCCAACATCAGAGAGCTTGTCATTTTTCTTTCCTTTAGTGTAGATCTTCTCTCTCCTCTGGTCTCTTCCAAACGATAAATTCTTCCAAGACAATCTTTCTTCATTGGAGAAATATTTCCCTTCTGAACCTAGAAAAAGAGAATAAAACATGCATTGCGTTAAAAAAGATCAAAGAGGAAAAAACTTATTTTGAAACAAAATCTGTAAGTAATATTAATATACCTTCAAAAGGGTTTTTCTCCAACATCAGAAAGCTTGTCATTTTTCTTTCCTTTAGTGTAGATCTTCTCTTTCCTCTCGTCTGTTCCAAACGATAAATTCTTCCAAGACAATCTTTCTTCATTGGAGAAATATTTCTCTTCTGAACCTAGAAAAAGAGAATAAAACATGCATTGCGTTAAAAAAGATCAAAGATGAAAAAACTTATTTTGAGAGCAAAATCTATAAGTAATATTAATATACCTTCAAAAGGGTTTTTCTCCAACATCAGAAAGCTTGTCATTTTTCTTTCCTTTAGTGCAGATCTTCTCTCTCCTCTCGTCTCTTCCAAACGATAAATTCTTCCAAGACAATCTTTCTTCATTGGAGAAATATTTCCCTTCTGAACCTAGAAAAAGAGAATAAAACATGCATTGCGTTAAAAAAGATCAAAGAGGAAAAAACTTATTTTTAAAGCAAAATCTATAAGTAATATTAATATACCTTCAAAAGGGTTTTTCTCCAACATCAGAAAGCTTGCCATTTTTCTTTCCTTTAGTGTATCTCTTCTCTTACCTCTGGTCTCTTCCAAACGATAAATTCTTCCAAGACAATCTTTCTTCATTGGAGAAATATTTCCCTTCTGAACCTAGAAAAAGAGAATAAAACATGCATTGCGTTAAAAAAGATCAAAGATGAAAAAACTTATTTTGAGAGCAAAATCTATAAGTAATATTAATATATCTTCAAAAGGGTTTTTCTCCAACATCAGAAAGCTTGCCATTTTTCTTTCCTTTAGTGTATCTCTTCTCTTACCTCTGGTCTCTTCCAAACGATAAATTCTTCCAAGACAATCTTTCTTCATTGGAGAAATATTTCCCTTCTGAACCTAGAAAAAGAGAATAAAACATGCATTGCGTTAAAAAAGATCAAAGATGAAAAAACTTATTTTGAGAGCAAAATCTATAAGTAATATTAATATACCTTCAAAAGGGTTTTTCTCCAACATCAGAAAGCTTGTCATTTTTCTTTCCTTTAGTGTAGATCTTCTCTCTCCTGTCGTCTCTTCCAAACGATAAATTCTTCCAAGACAATCTTTCTTCATTGGAGAAATATTTCCCTTCTGAACCTAGAAAAAGAGAATAAAACATTCATTGCGTTAAAAAAGATCAAAAATGAAACAACTTATTTTGAGAGCAAAATCTGTAAGTAATATTAATATACCGTCAAAAGGGTTTTTCTCCAACATCAGAAAGCTTGTCATTTTTCTTTCCTTTAGTGTAGATCTTCTCTTTCCTCTCGTCTCTTCCAAACGATAAATTCTTCCAAGACAATCTTTCTTCATTTGAGAAATATTTCTCTTCTGAACCTAGAAAAAGAGAATAAAACATGCATTGCGTTAAAAAAGATCAAAGAGGAAAAAACTTATTTTTAAAGCAAAATCTATAAGTAATATTAATATACCTTCAAAAGGGTTTTTCTCCAACATCAGAAAGCTTGCCATTTTTCTTTCCTTTAGTGTATCTCTTCTCTTACCTCTGGTCTCTTCCAAACGATAAATTCTTCCAAGACAATCTTTCTTCATTGGAGAAATATTTCCCTTCTGAACCTAGAAAAAGAGAATAAAACATGCATTGCGTTAAAAAAGATCAAAGATGAAAAAACTTATTTTGAGAGCAAAATCTATAAGTAATATTAATATATCTTCAAAAGGGTTTTTCTCCAACATCAGAAAGCTTGCCATTTTTCTTTCCTTTAGTGTATCTCTTCTCTTACCTCTGGTCTCTTCCAAACGATAAATTCTTCCAAGACAATCTTTCTTCATTGGAGAAATATTTCCCTTCTGAACCTAGAAAAAGAGAATAAAACATGCATTGCGTTAAAAAAGATCAAAGATGAAAAAACTTATTTTGAGAGCAAAATCTATAAGTAATATTAATATACCTTCAAAAGGGTTTTTCTCCAACATCAGAAAGCTTGTCATTTTTCTTTCCTTTAGTGTAGATCTTCTCTCTCCTGTCGTCTCTTCCAAACGATAAATTCTTCCAAGACAATCTTTCTTCATTGGAGAAATATTTCCCTTCTGAACCTAGAAAAAGAGAATAAAACATTCATTGCGTTAAAAAAGATCAAAAATGAAACAACTTATTTTGAGAGCAAAATCTGTAAGTAATATTAATATACCGTCAAAAGGGTTTTTCTCCAACATCAGAAAGCTTGTCATTTTTCTTTCCTTTAGTGTAGATCTTCTCTTTCCTCTCGTCTCTTCCAAACGATAAATTCTTCCAAGACAATCTTTCTTCATTTGAGAAATATTTCTCTTCTGAACCTAGAAAAAGAGAATAAAACATGCATTGCGTTAAAAAAGATCAAATATGAAAAAACTTATTTTGAGAGCAAAATCTATAAGTAATATTAATATACCTTCAAAAGGGTTTTTCTCCAACATCAGAAAGGTTGTCATTTTTCTTTCCTTTAGTGTAGATCTTCGCTCTCCTCTCGTCTCTTCCAAACGATAAATTCTTCCAAGACAATCTTTCTTCATTGGAGAAATATTTCCCTTCTGAACCTAGAAAAAGAGAATAAAACATGCAAATTATTTTCTAAAAAAATACTGCTATAAAAGAATGTAACTTATTATTCTCATTATTAAATTTTATTATTTCATTTTATTTGCAATTTTTGTATTCTCCCCATGTGATATTTTGATAGACTAAAAATTCAACAAGCATTAAAGTTAATTAAAAGCACTGCTATAAAAGGATGTTACTTATTAACTAAAATCATTAAACTTTGTATCTAGTGCACGTATTAGTTATTATTATATGTGTTAGTTAGTTTAGTGCATGCGTTAGTTATTAACTGTAACTTATAAATATTATTTCATCTTTATAAAATAAATTAAATATTTCGACTTACAATTTTTAATAATCGGTCAACACCCTTTTTTACTTCATAATTTAAGTTTTAACAGTTTTTACTCATCTTGAAAGTACAACCTTCTACCACGAACTCAAAATACAAAATGATTCTTATAATGATTTTTACTTATTGTTAAAATTTGTTCACAACAATGAACAATTTTATAAAAATATTATTTCTTACTAATGGCTGTGATTGTTTAATTACATCTATCAGCTTATTGTAAAACAATGGTGTGCGCAGATAAACAACAATTACGCAGTAACTGAATATCCCTTGTCAGAAACTGAAATTATTTCATTTCTAGATAATATGAAAACATACAACGCATCCGGCTTGCACTGACCACAGTGCTGACGTGAAATATCCTCAGTGGTAGACGGATCATGGGTTAGAGTCCCCTTGCCGTCAGGCTAACCGTGGGAGGTTCTAGTGGTCTTCCTCTTCATGTAACGCAAATGCGGGTTAGCTCCATCAAAAAGTCCTCCACGAAGGCAAATTTCTCCCAATACTCGATCCAGGAGTTCCCTTGTCTTCTGGATTGGGTTCAAAATTACAAGGCTACGGAGTTGAACATTAGTAGCCGTAAACCCATTAAGTTGGGTCGGCTGTTCAACGACGGTTATAAAAAAAAAAAAAAAAAAAAAAAAAAAACATAATCCCGATATATTTGCACATCCAGTATTTTATCTGGGTGTCCAAGACAATTCTACATAAATTTGTATTTTTAAATTCAGTGTATGAATTAGGGTACACCAAATAACATAAATATAAATTGATTTGAGTAAGGTTATATTGTGCCTAATTGTTAATTTAAGTTAATTTTTATTTTACTTTAGACAAGGATTCTAAATTATATATATATATATATATTTTTACAAAATATATTGTGTCCTTCTTTATAGTAAGGGCATTTCAATGGCGGATGAAAATGCCATCCAACGAGGGTGAAAATGCCATCCAAGGAGGGATATAACAATAAAAGAGTGCTAAAATTATTATATATACTCATGTTCAATGCTTAGAAAAAATTAATAAGAAATTGGAAAAAATATTTTAGTAAAATGCTTTTTTTAGAACCAAATCAAAATTAAGTGGAGAAAAAAGTAAGTCTATAACGGCCTAGGGACAAGGAATTGGAGTCAAACAAAACTTAAACTTGAGTGATAAAAAATGAGTTCATACAACCAATTTGCTCATTGTTTGAATGATATAGAATGTCGCTTTTAAATTTTATGTAGCCTAAAAATTGGTTGTATTTTTATATATGAACAAAAACTGTGTCCAGAATATAAACAGTATCTAAACTAGCTCAATATTCATTTTAATTTGAAGATTCTTTTCCTGTAGTTTAAAGATACGATATTTAACTTCTGAGGAAGTTACAGCTTTATTCAATTTCTAATGAAATAAAGAAGTTTTTAATGCCATATAATTTGTGGCACTGAAGTCTATGGCAAAATTTTTTTTCTTTCTCTATTTTGCAATATAACAATAATTATATACTTTCAAAACACTATATTTGATTAAATATTTTAATCAACGCACTAAGGAAACCACAATGAAACTTGTTTCCTATTTTTTAACTATTTGTTTGACCATAGTAAATAAAAAAATACTTTAAAAGCAGGGGTTGTACGAATAAATGGAAATAGAAATGAATAAATTTACACAGTAAAAGAATTTTAATTTGAGGGTGTTGCTTTTCGTTTTTGAATGTAGATTGGGAAATTCTACAAATGCCTAATTAATTAATCTTTAGAAATATTTTTTATGTAACTATCTATATGTTAAGGTTAATGTGACATTTTCATGTTTCTTATGAACGAAATAAGTATTTTTTCTACAGTAACAATGCAATTATATCTATGTTTATTATTAATTTATTGCTTTTACCCTTTTTAAAAAGCTCTTTTGGTTCTTATGGTTCTTTTTACTGTTAAAAATTTAACAGTTTAACAGTTAAACTGTTTGACTATGAATTCTTGTTATTTTTCTTTGGTAAATTTTGTTTCCATTAAACCAACAACATATTGTTTAAATACACGATATTTAATATTCAAAGTAAGGAATACTTGTCAAAAAAAAAGGTTAAGGAACATACAAATTGTAGCTCACTCATTAATATGTAAACGGAGAAAAATAGAAACAGTGTTTCAATCCGGAGAATTGGAAATGGCGAGAAAAAAATATAAAAACTATTTTCTGCATCTTTAAGGTGTTTATACAAATCAATTTACATTTTCTCTCTGCTTCTTGTTAACTATAATAATTAAATTTTGATGTTTTTATTTCCATAATCCTCAGTTGATATATTAGATTTCATTTTTGTTGTGTGTACCTCAGTTAAATATTAATTTTTGATCCTCAATGTGTATTTCTCATTTATTTTTCTTGAGAAGATGTTTATAAACTTGCAATACTCTATCTAATGATACTTCGATAAGTTAAGATCGCCAGACATTGGCCTCGCGAATTAAGTTCGAAAAGTGCACCTTTCGTTTGACAAGAGAGCACCGCAATGGTGAAAGTATGTCTTACCTCTTTTCCAATACTTTAATCATAATTTTAATCGAATAATAATGAATTTTAATATTTATTTTTAAAATTTATAAAACATTTTAGATCTAAAACTTTTACCTCATGCTAAATTTTTACCAGTAGGGTTTTCTGCAGGGAGCTTCAATCAATATCTGGAGGGAAAAAAAATTCCCGTTATGATTCTAAGAAATAAATATTTTACTAGGTTAAGCAGAAAGAGTTATCTTTAGTTAATAGTGACACTTATTTTTCGAAGCTCTTTTGCCAAGGAAAATAAAAAAGTCGCAATTTAAGTGCCTTACACTTGAAGTAAAGCCATAATTTTAAACTATTTATACCATCTTGGCTAAATGAATTCTCTGGGCTTCTGAATGGACTAATAAATATTTCAAAGGTTATTAAACTTTAAAAATCGCCAATTTGGCGATATTTTCCCCCCTAGATGAAAAGTATCAAAATCAATGTCTTTTTCTCAATTTTTGTCATTTTTTATGAGCTCAGATAGTGCGACAGTGGAGTAAGTTTTTAAATGTTAAAAATTTAAAACACAAACGCTCTCCATTTTCACAACAAAACAGTGGCTTTTCACCATATTACCGTTTTGTGCAATTTTCATAATAAGCACAGACAGCGCTGGCAGAAGGTAGGTTAAACTTGACCTAACAGTCATGAGTAACTGCTGCAAATTAGCAACTGTTACGAAATTGGTATATAATTCTCAAAAAAGCATAAGGAGAGATGGAGTTTTCGAAAAACAGACTTAACTAAAACTTAAAAATGGCTGATTTTTAATGATTATACAGTCAGCAAAACTGAAGAAAGAAAGAATAATTTCATTTCATTATAATTGTTATTTCGCTCATTTAGTATACGTTTATAGTATTTTTAAAATATATTATGGCTCTTAATTATAATAATTGTATTCTCAGAAAGCGGTAATTAAAACATCCAAGTCACAAATAGTTAAATTTAAAGATACTTAAATGTACCGCTATGAAAGAATATAAATCATTTCTGAGTATCATAAAACTTTTTGCTAACTGTATTTTGTTATTCTTTCATATTTTAAAAAATAGGTATTTAATAAATTATTTAAACTTACTATTTTCTATCAACTTTTTTTTCAACAACTTTTACAGATCTGCAAAACACTATCTTCAGATACGAATTCCAAACACAAAATGAATTCAATAATGATTTTTACTTATTGTTCAAATTAGTTTGCAACAATGAATACTTTTAGATCAAATAGTATTTGGTACTTACAGCTGTGATTGTTTAGTTACATCTGTTTGTTCTTTTGAAACAATGGTGTACGCAGATTTTTAACAATTAAGCAGCAACTCAATATCCTTTGTTAGAGACTGAATTTATTTCATTTCTAGATAATATGAAAACATGCAAAACAAAATTGCAATATATTTGTATCAATAATTATACCAATAATGTGTAATTGTAATACCAAGCACCGAATGAATGTACTGTTTTCCAGGTTGAACTTTTGTGTATAAACCTGGTTGTTAAGTGGATAAAAAATTCTTTTAGTGAAAACAAAATTTTTAAATATCTCATTTGTACAGATTCTCTTTCTTCACTTTTTCTTTTGCGTGACACGACTTCTACTGAGAAGCTTGTGGTGGAAATTCCCTCGATTTTGAACGCTCTTGAAAACGTAACTTTTCATTTTTCTTATGTTCGTGGCCATAGCGGTATTTTGGGCAATGAAAGAGCAGACCAATTGGCTAGGGAAACTACGTGTGGTGAAAT
This sequence comes from Parasteatoda lunata, assembly GCA_949128135.1. Lineage (NCBI taxonomy): Eukaryota > Metazoa > Arthropoda > Arachnida > Araneae > Theridiidae > Parasteatoda > Parasteatoda lunata. The sequence goes on from OX421977.1 coordinate 13,860,734, forward strand.
AGACTTAAGGGTGTCTGTTCACATCACAATTTTGACATCACAATTTAGTTAAAAAGAAAACATAAAGTGAATAATAAAATTGTTTGAATGTTCAATGCTTGGAACAAATTTATAAAAATATTTTAGTAAAATGTTATTTCAGCACCAAATCAAAATGTAGAGGAGGGAAAAACAAGTCTACAACGGCTTGAGACAAAGAATGGGAATGAATTAAATCCGAGTGTCGAGTTTTAAAAAAACGAGATGATACGACCCATTTGAACTGAACTGAACTGTACAAAACATCTGGACTCCTGATGCCGCTGGCGTCCCCTTTCCCATTCATATTTAACTTTAACTTTGTGGTGTATCGATAAGGTGGTGGAATGCAGATGAAGTAAAGAAATGAATAGTTGAGTTCTGACCGTGTAGTTATATGCAGATAAGAGCATAATGCAAAAATATGAGGTTTTACTTGAGCTATGGTGAAAATGAGGTTATGAATATGCTATTGATGTCGAGAATATGATGCATCACTGCAATAGTGTGCTGCTATTGGTCTTTAGCCTTCAATTAAGTTTTCATATAAGAATATTTCATTGAGATTTGTCGCAGACGGAAACGACCAATTTGCCAGGGCTAAAAGCGTATGTATACCAAGACGGAAAAAAAAAAAACAAATGCTGGTACGAAAGACATTTCATTCTAGAAAAATAAACATTTTTGTATCTACCAAGATTTTTTCTTACAATTACAGCATTTATATAGAATTCCTATTTTTTATTTTTATAAAGGAAACGTAGATATGGATGAATAATTTAAAATAAGGGAATATATTTACTTATCCCGGTAACTATTTAAAACTGAAAAAACTTTACAACCAGTGTCTCCTCTTTTCCATGACATTTGCTCATTGCTTGAAGGATGTCGCTTTCGAATTCTATTTAGCAGAGAAGTTGGTTGTAATTTTTATTTCGTACAGAATGTTCACTGAAGCCAGTATCTAAAACAGATCAATATTTATTTTAAATAGAAGCGTGTTTTCCCCCGTAGTTTAAAGATACGATTTTTAACTTCGGAAGATACGGGCTTATTCAGTTTCTAATGAATTAAAGAAGTTTGTAATACCATATAACTTGTGGCACTGAAGTCGATTGCTACATTTTTTCCTTTTTCTCTTTTCATAAGTAATAATGAATTTTAATATTTATTTTTTAAATTTATAATAAATAATAATGAATTTAAATTTTTTTTTCTTAAATTATAAAACATTTTAGATCTAATACTTTTACCTCTCGCTAAATTTTTACCAGTAATTTTTTGTCTTTTTCGTAATTTGTGTCATTTTTTATGAGCCCAGATAATGCGACATTGGAGTAAGTTTTTAAATGTTAAAAATTTAAACCACAAACGCTTTCCATTGGTGGTATTGCTGACATCCATTTTGCTTACGTTCGAGGCCATAGTGGTGATTTCGAAAATGATGGAACAGATCAGTTGGCCAAGGATGCGACTCGCCTTGATATTGATTTGCCTATGTCTGTCTCGCTTTCACACTGGAAACACGTATCTTCGGAAAAAAATTGTTTTGGGCTAGAACAAAGAATATTTGGCTTCACCAAAAGCTATTTGGACTAAAAATTTCTTCCCAACTATTTTTCATCGGATTAAGTGTAAAACTTTTTCTACTGACTTTAAGCTGTTCCAGATTCCTACTGGCCACGGTAATTTTAAAAGTTACTTGTTTAAGTTTAATTTGATAAATGATAATCTTTGCTCATGTGAACAGGACACTAAAACTTTTAAAGATATTATTTTTTATTGTTAGCTATACTAAAGCCGAATAAAAAGTTTAAAAAAGGAGTTGAGACTTTCAGGTATTTGTTGGCCACCTGTTTTATCCTCTTTAGTTATGTGCACTGAATATCTTACTATTTTGCAAAATTTTGTATACAGCTTAAACTTTTAATTCTTATTTTGTTTCTTTGTAATTTTTATTCTCATTTGTACTTTGCCCACTTACTTCTATAAGCCTTATGTTATACATTGTGGAGCATGAGGAGTTGTTTAATAAAACGTAATTTTAAAAATAAATAAATAAATAAAAAAATTTAAAAAAACGCTTTCCATTTTCACGACAAAACAGTGGCTTTTCTTCATATTGACGTTTTGCGCCATTTTCAGAATAAGCTCAAAGAGCACTGGCTGAAGGTAGGTTAAACTTGATCTAACAGTCACGAATAACTGTTGCAAATTAACAACTGTTATGAAATTAGTATATAATTCTTAAAAAAGCATAACGATCGACGGAGTTTTCCAAAAACAGACTTAACTAAAACTTAATGGCTGATTTTTAATGCTTGTACAGTCATCAAAACTGAAGAAAGAAAAAAAAAATCATATCATTATAATTATTACTTCTTACGTTTAGTTTATGTTTATAGTATTTTTCAAATACATTATGATTTTGAATTATAATGATTAAATTCTTAGCATGTGGTAATTTGATGGAGGAAAACATCACACGCACAAATAGTTTAATTTAAAAGATACTTAAATGCATTGCTATGAAAGAATGTACAATATTTTTGAGTACCTTTAAACTGTTTGTTAACTGTTTTTTTTTTTTTTTTTTTTTTTGTTCTTTTATATTTTTTTAAAATAAATATTTAATAAATTATTTAAACTTACAATTTTCTATCAACTTTTAAATTTCTTCTACAACGTTTACTCATCTTCAAAACGCAACCTTCCGATATGAATTTCAAACACAAAATGAATTCAACAATGATTCTTACTTATCGCTTAAATTAGTTTTCAACAATGAATACTTCATAAAATATTATTTGATACTTTTGACGGCAATTGTTTAACTATATCTATTAGCTATGTTAAAACAATGGTGAACAAAAAAAAATTAGAATTAAAATATAACTTAATAACCATTGTTAGAGAAAAATTTTTAGTTTTTAAGAATGTAAAACAAAGCGAAACATGATTTTCAAAGATTTGCTATATAATTTTGCACAATAAGTACTTCATCAGGTTGTTCTACAAAATCTGACCTATACATACATTTTTAGAAGTTCCGCAAAATCGTAAATAAATTAGGGATTCCAAATTAACACAGATAATAATCAATAAGATCATGTTAAGAACTCCTTCCCCTCAATGTTAACTCGAGTTATTCTTTTCTTTTACTTTACTTTAAATAAGGGTTCTGAAATATATATTAAAGATTTGTTTCATAAATAGATATTTATATAAATATTTAATTGGAATATTTGACAGATGTGGTCAACGGGTCACCTAAAGCTAAACTAAGGGAAACGAGAAGGGACATGCAAGTTAGGAACTAAAAGAATCAAAGTAGTTTTCACCTACTAAAAATACTTTTCCGAGTTAAAGCGAATAAATTTAAGCACTACAACTTTCTTTTCTAGTTTCTACACCAGATGGAGACACCACTGCCAGCTTTTAAAACTTAGATTCCAAATTTTTGTTTCTTCCCCATTCTATTAAAATATTTTATGACTTTCTTTAGATGAAACTACTGATGTATTTTATGTGTTTCGTCTCTTATTTTATTGAGTCGTTTAGTTTTAAGTTTTATTTTCTTTATTCAACTCCATACTTTTTCTAATTGGAGATGGTTTCAACTGCAGAAACACAATTTGCACGTAATTTTAAGAATGAACCACTAATTTTAAGTTAAAAACAGGTGGTATAAGTTTCGTTTAAACTTAATCTTTACTTCTTAGTGAATACCAATGGACAAGCTGAATATTTTTATCAACCAGAATGTATTAATAACAAAAAATTATATATATTATATATAACATAAAATTATATGTATATGACCGAAATCAAGGGAATGTTGACTTTCACCAGTAAATCATACAGTTGCTTTGGTGAATGTCCGAAATATTTATTATATCCGATTTAATATAAATTTTTTCGTTGATATTATTATATCCTTCGATATTTTAATATCTGCTGCTCTTTTTGTGAAATATTTTCCTTACTTTTTAACCTTTTCGGAATGAGCGAGTCATAAATATGTAGTCGTAAAAAAATCAAAATGATAGTAAAAAATAAAAAACAGTAGCTGAAGTTTGGGGATAGCTGATTTGACAGACTTATTTTTGCCTTCAATTTAAATCTAAATCATCCACTGCTTAAGTGTTAATAGTGTAACGATACAATTTTTAATTAGAACTAAGTAGTGAATTAAATAAAGCAAACTATTATTACCCCGCCCACAAATAAACTGCTATAAAAATGGTTTGGCTACCAGTTTAATCGTTTTTTATACCCAGGTTATCAACACTCTGAGAATGCATATATGACTCATCCGTCTCGAAGAGGTTAAATTACAATATTTCATTTTTAGAACGTTTTTTTTTTTTTTTTTTTTTTTTTTTTTTCAAAATGTTTAAGACTGGAAACAGAAATATCAAACTTCACGTGTAACTGGAGATAAACAGAATATTCCTATCAGTCAAAATTTATTAGTTAAAAATATCTATATTATCTAGTATATATTTGGTTCTGATATCTAAAAGTTGTTGCGTTTTTTAAACAAAATTAATAGATAAATGAAAAAAAATTCCACTTATTTTATGTGCAAACTCACAACCACGTTTTTCTTAAAGTTACTTTTTGTATTAGTACAAAATAAGAGTCCGGAAGGTAAATGGTTAAAGTGGTAGACATAGTGGTAGCGGGAGAATTTTTCAGCATTTCGATAAATTTCCTGCCGACATTTAAAAACAACAGCCACATGTCTAGTAACGCAAAGTGGCATTTTATAAAAACTCTTGAATCATTCATATGTAGTGGTGTGGTAAATAATTTGTAATCAAATCTACTAATAAAAAAATCACATATTAAAAGATAAAATTTGCAACCACTTGAAATGTTTTATTCTCCGCAAAGTGTAGAAAGTTGGCAACCCTAGATTAATTACGAAATGTAACCTCATACCCTTCTCTAAATGCTTAGTTCTTCGTGAAATGTGGTAGTTATCGATGTATTATTTCTCTCTGAAATAGACTGACAGAAATATAATTCGGCAGCAACTTTTTAATTTATATTGAATAAATGTATGATGATCTCGCTCGTTAACTGTCGCGATTGGATTAACGCTATTTAAATGTTTATTTTTATGCTTTATTTCAAACATTTTAGTTTAATCAGTTTTAAGAATTTTGAATGCCTTGTTTTAAGTTAAAGCTGTTTGCACAGCGGGAAAGTTATAAAACTGTAGTAAAATTATTTTCTTTCGAGCTTATGTTTGCGAAGACCGTTTTTACTGAAACATTATTCGAACTTATTTTAAAGCGTGTGAAACAGTATGTTGTTTCTTATGACACATTGGCCTTTGGAAATTAAGCCAGGAAGGTGCCCCTTTCGTTTGACAAGAGATCACGAAAAAGGTGAAAGTACGTCTTAGCTCAGAACCCCTTGTATAGATGGCAGCACCACTCATTCGTGAGGCCACTCAACGCCTCCTATAACCTCCACACGGTTTTTTGTAGGTAGTCCGATCAGACCACTATGAGTGTAAACCAATTATTTCTTTCTTTATTTATTTAAAAATAACTGGGCACCTGGGCCACGCAGCGGCCCCTAGCCCTTTCATCATGAAAATAATATATGGACAGATCTCTAGAACCTTTAACTTTTGATAATAAAAAGAATCATAATAAAAAATAATAGGCACACTATTTTTACTCCTCCAGAATTGTTTGAAAATGTGTAAAATATCAGAAAATAATCGTGAACGTCGAAACTTTTGATGCCCTTATAAGTAATAACAAGAAATTAAAATTTTTGAATTTTCCATATTTACCCTTTATTTTTCATCAAAAATTATTAGTATCTTAAATGAATTGAAAAATTTTTATATTAAGTTAAATTGTTATAAAATGTATAAAAAGGCTTACTTTAATTATTTTCAGTCAAAAATTATCTTCAATTAGTAAAACATAGGGAAAAAACTAATTTCTGATATGTTAAATTCAATTAATTAATCCTGAGGTTACGATTTGACAGGGTTACGGTCTGGACAACCTAGGGATTAGATCGAAAACTTTACTCAGATGCAATGCGATGCACACAACACAGAAAATAAATTAGGCAATGACAAACGTGTGATCAAAATTTTGATTGATTTTAACATTTACTTTTTCGTCTGGTTACGGTCATAGTCATCGTTACTGTTTCCTCACCGAATGACAGTTTGTGATAAATTCGATTAATTTATAATTACTGCAAATAAAAATATTTATCTATAATAAGGATACAAGTTTGTTCTACTTTAAATAAGCTTTAGGAATATCACTAACATAAAACTCGCAGAATTGGATTGCATACCTTTTTTTCTTTTCAATTTTCGCTGGTTACGGTTTGACGTGCCAAAATTTGGCGACAAGCTTTAAGTGTTTGCAAACGTTAATATTCACGAAAAATATCATTCAAGAAAATATGATAGTACAGCTGAGCTACTAAATTATGTTTTTAGTGATTTTCAGTTTTTTTTTTAAACAGAATACATATTGGAAAAAAAAAGTATGTTAAACACTCTAAGCGACACTCATGAAAAGTTGTCAAATGTAGGATTGAAGTAAGAAATGAAAGCCAAAAGCAAGTTACTCGCATTCAAAACTGTACGTATCTTAAAGTTAGTAATGCATAGTTATTCCTGTAATTTTATTAAAATTAATTTTCGCTTATTATGTTATATATTTATAAGAAAAGTTTGAAGACGTATAGGTTAATGATTCCTGAGATTCGCCCATATACATTGAGTAAAAAACCTTTTGAATTAAATATAATGGTAGCTTAATTTACGTGATTATATCCTGAAATTTTCCACCAAATAAAATATAGTTTGTCTATATAAAGAACTCTCCTAGCTATAGTCTGGAGTAACCATAGCCTCCGCCACGGTGACTATGGTTACTCCAGACGATAGTTTACGAGGCTTAAATATTTCAACTAGCGGTGTTGGGTCTGTTATAGATCGTGCCGGCGAGAGAAGCTCCCCTCTTTGAAATGCGTTATATCTTGTTTCCGTAACGGAGGACAGCCTTAGACTTCGTGGGGGCTGAAGTTCTTACTATAGACAAACTATTTTTAACCCAGCCAGTCTGCTATTTGCTTGACACTTTTAAAAATGATAGAGTACTGTCTTACTCGATTCTAAACCAATTTCTTTCTTCTTTATTTAAAAATAGCTGGGCACCTGCGCCGTGCAGCGGCTCTTATCCCATATTTTAAACCAATTAGTGAAAGAACCATTTAATATGAAATCTATAAAAAATTAGAAAGTGGTAGCAAATATATGTCGAAAAATTGGTTTGATTTATGAATATAATTGGTTTATTTTATTTACTTGTCAACCACTACAGATTCAATTCTCAAATATATATGTTAAATTTCTCTCAAGTACTTTTAAAATAGAATTTGGGTTCATGCGCACAAGTGGTTCACTTTTTAAATAATCTGCACAGACTACTTATAAGAAACTGTGTGAAGGCTTTCTGATGTAGGAGGTGATGGGCCACTTCCATGCTTTTGACATATATATATATATATAGATATAGATATATATTGTGATAATGTTAATTATCACAAGTTTTATTCTCTCTTTAATATAATTTTGTTTCTTTTAATTTGCTTTACTTTTGTCCTCTTAACTCTTAATTTCTTGTTCACGAGTTCCTGCGCTTTACTTCATTTAACGCTCTGTTTATAATTAATTCCGTTATCAATCTACAATGTATATGTTTAACTACTGCATATTTTTATTAATTATTAACTTTTATAGATTATTATTTTGTTTTATAATTTAATTATGCAATATTATTTTATTTATAAGTATTTATTACTGCAGGTTTCTCTTTTTCTGTCATGCTCTACCTTAAGATTCTTCTTTTTTTATGGTCAGTAACTTGATACCATGTTGCACCCTCTTTCCTTTCACTCCCGTTTCTTCACAGCTGACACCTGCGTGGGAGGAAAAGGGGCCTTTGGTCACAGCTACATCCGTTGGTCAGGCGCGGAGATAGAAATATATAAAATTTTATGTCTTGTCCCCTTAACCTTGTGACATTTTCTTTTCCTCTCATGGTGGGTGATTTTTTAATTGCGTACTGGACGGAAATCATTAATTTTAACCTTTAGCCAATTTTGACCTTTTCTCATGGGAGTGTGAAGCCACGTTTTGGTTGCACTGTCCCGCACTAGTTCTCCTGTCGGCCAATAATTTCGTATGGGGTGAGGTTTGAACGGCCCACCTCCCTCTTCATTCGCCTTTCTTTATGATGTCCTGCCTTTTTTCCCCTCATTGGCTATTCATGAGGGACCCCGACTTTTTCTGAAGATGGTGCATGGCGAGGAAAAGAGACACTCTCTCTCCGATTTTTTTTGTGAAACGAAATGTCAATTATGTTTTTGATGAAAATAATTTGTGGAGTGATGTAAAAAAAAAAAAAAAAAAAAAGGTGCGAAATGGTCTTGCGGAAAATTTGTTAAGAAGGTTTGTGCTTGATGAAATGTGAAAGTTACTTATGTGAAAATTTATCTTGCGGAGCTACATCTATATGTCATAACGATATAACAACAATAAACCAGTGCATAACAATACTTCGTGTTCTGTTTTTTTTTTTTCTTCAATGCAGCAATCGCTGCGTCATCGCCATGTTGGGTGGGTGGTCAATTTTTTTATTGATAGTAAGCACAGATAATATTTGAACTCACAAGAATGTGGTACCTTAAATTTTTTATATGCATTTCTCCTTATCATTAGCTGTTTTGTTTTCACTTCCTTATTTCTAATTTTATTGACCCAAGGGACCTATTGGGTTATTCGGTGTTCAACAATGCTGAAACACCACTATTCGGCCTATTTAAACGCAATTTAAGATATTTTATGCAACCTTGCCCTATTCATTTAATTACTAATTGGTTTTAATTTCTTATACATTCTTGTGGGTTTACCTTGCCACATACACAACCTGTTTGTTATTATTTTTTTAGATCTTATGTACCTAAATTCAATTGTCTCACCAATTTTGAGTATTAATCACTAATTTTATAAATAATTTTAAACTTAATTATTTTTTTAATCTTAACAATTATTATTTGTTTTAATTCCTAACTTGCACTTTTCAATATTAAAACTTTAAGATATATATATATATATATATATATATATATAACATATATATATATATATATATATATATATATATAACATATATATATATATATATATATATATATATATATATATTATATATATATAATTATATATATAAATTATATATATATAATATATATATTATATATATATATATATATATATATATATATATATATATATATATATATATATATATATATATATATATATATATATATATATATATAAAAGAGAAATTTTTTTTTCTTCAGGTGGTATACCCATGATATTGCTCATCGATCGGTTACAGGACATTCGATCCCACAGATTCTACGACATGTATATCGCATGTGCCCCGGCCCCTCCGAACCATAGTATAATTCTTTAACCGCTTGGCTACCACGGTTGGAAACAGTCTTGTACACGCCTTATAACTTTAAATTTGTCTCGGTAGCCTAGGTTGTTTATTTCTCTCGAAAATAAGCTAGATATAAAATGATTTTACTACAAGTTTTAAGACCTTCACCGGAATACAAACAACCCTGATAAGTTAATGCTTTTAATTATTGACTGAGCTTATTTTATTTTACAGAAAGATGTGCCTAGCTACAATTCTGGAGCGAATCAAGATGCCCACACGAATGGCGTGGCAAATGTGGGAGGATCTCAGGATAATTTAGTTCAAAAGCTTCAAGTGACTCAACAAACTTCGTATTACTCTTTAAACTCTCCATTCACTTATAATCAATTAAACCAGCCATTTTTTACGCATTTTGCCACAAATAATTCTAAGCTTGCTTCTAAATCTGAAAGTATAAAATTCTGGTTTAAAAAATAGTTCATTTTTTCCTATAATTAAGAAGATATCAAAATTCTTTAAATACTACTAGAGTCCAATCAAATTGCCCCAAAGATTATAAAAATTTGTACAAAAATTGGGATAGTTTCAATTTTGTAATATGTTGTCTGGGAAGATGCTGAGAAGAAAAATCCAACAATTAAAAATCTTTCAATTTACCGCGTGCGCCACAATCTTTAAAAAATAAATAAATAAATAAATTTTAAAAAAATTAAGAAACCTAAATGTTTTGACTTATTTGGTTTTTTTTTCCAACTACTCCCCGAAGTATTTGTACTACAAAAAATATGCAAATTGCATTTTCTATAAACAAAATTATTTACAATATGAGATTACTACAAAGCTTGTAGCAGTAATAGATGCGAGATGTCAAAGTATTAGATATTTTACAAAAAACTATAAAATGTCTGATTCCAGATAGATTATTGATCGGTATTAACTAAAAGGGGAGTTCTATGATAAATTTCGTTTCCATAATCGTAGTAAAGATAAAAGGCCGTATTTTTCACACTTCTTTATCAGAAGCGTAATTTCTTCTAAAGGGGTAAATGCAATACCTTTTAAAAGTTGGGAACGAATCCATCCAGCTTCCCATTTTACGGACAAATTTTTTTTTTTTTTTTTTTTTTTTTTTTGAAGAAGAAGAAGAAGAAACGGTGCTGTATAAGAAATTTTTTTGCAAACGAAAATAATAAGAAAACTGCCCAAGAAGATATAGCTAAAGATAACATTCAACTGCAACAGACGACTGAAAATATTGATCTAATGATTTTAACCACTGACATTTCTGTGGCTATACGGCATAACTTTATACTTGTAGTTGGCGTGAGCAATGATCTTCCTCTTCTCAAAGCATTGCCACCAACATACAATAATATTTATTACAGAAGTGAAGGAAGAAAATGCATTCTAAATGGTTCGAGGTTGTGACCACAAATATTTTAAATAATTGGTGCGAGCTGTGGTGGCTCAGGGGGCAGAGCATTCGCCTTTCAACCAAGAGAACCGGGTTTGAACCCCAGCGATGGCTGGTTGAAGAGAAATCCACACCCACCTCACATTGACCACAGTGCTGACGTCCCCTTACCATCATGCTAAGCGTGGGAGGTTTTCGTGGTTTTCCTCTCTATGTAAAGCAAATGTGGGTTAGTTTCAACAAAAAGTCCTTCTCGAAGACAAATTTCTTCCAATAATTAATCCAGAAGTTTCCTTGTCTTCTGGATTGGGTTCAAAATTACAAGGCTACGGAGTTGAAAATTAGGAGTCGTTAACCAGGCTGGGTCGGCTGTTCAATGACAATTATAAATTTTAAAAAAAAAATTGGTACAGAGGAATATGTTAAGTTACGAAATTAGACACAAAAACGTACTTTATCTGAATAAACTTACTTTATTTTATATATCTGGTTTCTGATTCTCAAAATATGGCGGGAAGCCGCAATATGGGAAATATGGTCCCCACAGTTAGATCAGAAGAATGATCTGATGCTTGGAGCCCTTAATGTTAATTTTACTTTTTGAGTACTTTCTCATATCACGAGAACATTTCAAGCGAATTAAAAAAAAAAATTGCTCACAATTATAAAATTCGTTTATCCAAGGATGCAGAAAATAAATTTTAGTAAATATTATTATTTTTTATTATTTTATTCAATTAAAACATTTGAATTCTGAAGTATAGAAATTTTTCATCATTTAAAAGAATGTAATTTTACATAGCATAATGCAAAATTTGAACGAAATCAATCGAATAGTTTCCGAGAAATCTAGAAAGTCGTAAATATAATATTCAATTACTTAGGAACTATTCATCCGATTTCGCTCAAATTTTGGATTTTGTCATGAAAATTAAATGATGTAAGAACTTGGTTATCTTAAAATTCAAAATTGTTTCAACTATTATTAAATAAAATAAAAAAAAAATAATAAATATCTACTGAAATTTATGTTTTGCTTGAAATTATCTTTGGATAATTTTGTGTTTTATAATTGTGTGCCAAAAAGTTTCAATTCGCTATACAAGTTCTTGAGTTATGGTGAAATACGTAAAACGTTAAATTATCATAAGGGGTCCCAACCTTGGATCGCTCTCCTGATCAAAGTATGGTAACCATATTTCCATGATTGCAACTACTCTCGATATTCTGGGGGTTGAAATTCAAATACTTTAAACAAATGTGTTTATTCAGAGAAAGTATGATTTTGTGTCTGATTTCCTAATTTAAAACATCGCTTGCACCAATTAATTAACAAGTTTCAAGTCAGCCCCCAAGCCATTAAGAATGAGTCCTGATTATTTTGAGGCACTGTACCTTATAAAAAAACAATTATTTGAAAACTTCGTAAAAAAAACTCTGTTACTTGAAATCTTAATTAAAAAAAATAATATTACTTGAAAAATAAAGTACTTAATCTTTTACAGAAAAATACTATTAGTACTTGAAACATTATATGTGCATACCCGCCTTCTCTTAAACCTTTCGAAGATGATTTTTCATAGTGGTAGTAAAATGGATATTGAATTACAATCTCAGATAAAAATATACATTTTATTTTGAGGAAGCTATAATGAATGATAGTATATCACATATGCGTAATTTTTTTTAAAAATAGTGGTATTCAAAATCATTTCAAATTAAGTTTTTAAATGCAAGGAATATATAGAAAGTATACATTTTACTACCACTTTAAATATAAAGATAAAATTTTATGCCAAATGCGTAAAATTGGCAAGTATGTTGAGTGAAATCAAGTTATTTAAATTGAATTGCGACACAAGATTGTTGATAAGACTAATCGGTGTTAGTGTATAACTATGTAGTTTTTATTTTGAATTAAACTGCGGCGAGCTAAATAAATTAAACTATTACTATTTTGCACACTAATAAATTGCCGTAGAGATAATTAGGCTATGAGTTTTATCCTATTAACCCGACTGTCGCTATCCTGTTTTTAAATTACAGCAGTTCCGTAGTACTGCATGCATCTAAGCATTTTCGAGATGCATCTATGGCATAACTTAGATTTTAATCCGATAAAAATAAACTGATTTGAGTCAAGTAAGGACTAAAATTTTTAAAGAAACTATTTCCCCATAAAATTTTTATTTATTTATTATTATTATTATTATTATTTTTTTTTTTTTTGTAGAAGCTTTGCAACTCTTATGCATTTGTTAAAAGGTAACCTGAACATCGGAGTTTTAGCAATGCCAAATGCTGTTTCAAACGCTGGTCTTGCGGTAAGTATGTCCATTAATTATAGAAAGAGAAAGGCTCTGAAAGTGTCGACGAATTTACTATAAAAATACAGGATATTTTTAGAAAAGATAAATTGAACATTTCATTTATACATTTAGAATGAAATAAGTAAACTATTACAGTCCCTGGCTGAATTAGTAGACCCACTATAAGATTCCATGTAAATTCTTAATGATCAGGTGATACTATACAGCTTTATTGCTTTTACGCGAATGAAACCGGTTTGCACTTGTTTACGCTCGTGTATCAATGGGTTAATTAGATGATATATCATATAAATTCAACGATTGGATAAATTAAACGATATATTATATAAACATAGAATAATTATTATATCAGGTATTATATTAGTATATTATAATAATTAGAACAAATTATTAGACGTAGTGTAGTTTTTTAATGATTACATGTTTTGCACTTGTTTATATGCAATACTTTTATATTTAAACATACATGTAATGGGTACTTATTCAGCTGCTTTTTTATATACTTCCTTTTTGTATTTATTTTTAACGTATTGCATTACTATGTTGACCAATTGATTCACGCATGTTATCAAGTGTAAACCGAATTCAGCAGCGTAAAAGCAATAAAATGCTGTATGGTATTCCCTGATCATTAAGATTATACATAGTGTGTCTAATAATCCAGTGCGTCTAATAATTTGGCCAGGGACTGTATTTACTGCTACTTCTTTCCTAGTTATTCTATTTTCTAGTAATTCTATTTTTAGTTAGCGTACAATTCATACTAATTTTGAATTTTCATGAGTAAATATGAATAACTGTTCTTAATTATTAGCAGTGTCACGGATTGTTTACTTTTCAAAAAAGGTAGAAATGAAATTTTCTTACTGGAATTTTTTATTAATTTCTACGCAAGTTCTGAACACATTTGTTGTTGTATTTGCGGTTTTTATAATTTTAATGTTGGTAATTTTCCTTTCGTTTTTCTAACGCCAACTTATTAACTAAGAGCAAAAATTTAGAATCTCGAAAAATGACACAAGATAGACTCAGAAATTTCATGTAGCATTTCGCGCTTTCATGAACTCATTTTCTGCACAAGCTCTGTAAACTCCGCTCAGCCATTGTTTGGTTTATTCTACTATATGATGATAGAGTGAGGATTATGATATGATTAACACGTTGAATGCCATGGGGTCACCACTGACTGGTACTGAGTTTATTCGTAGAGCCACGGGGGCCACCGGTGACATGGCGAAACCAAGACTATTAGAAACACATAATTCGAATAAATTTTTGATTTTTTTAAATATTATTATCGTTATTTAAATGGTTTGAAGAAATTAATGCCATGTAGAACACACAAAAACAGTTTTATTTATATACACAGAGATGCCAACTTGCTCCGGACAGCGAATAAATATTTTCAAGCTGTAGTTTATTAATTGTGAATCTTGGTTTAATAAATTTAATTTAGTAGATTTTTATCCACCACTATTTCTAAACAATTCGTAGTCTTATATATTTCACCTTTTTTTCTGTATTGTCATTTTAATTCTTTTAAAAAATTGGCAAAATCCGTCTAATATTTGTAAATTTCGTTTGTAGTTATTTACAGTTCTGGCCAGACGGGCAAGCCAGGTAAAATAAGTATGGCATTCAACGTGGTAATATGATGACTTCTTTATTAGGATGCAAAATTTATCACAGTTATTATAATAATTGACGCCCGGTGGCTTAGTGGTAGCTTTCGCGCTCCCGTACTACAGGTCCTGGGTTCGATCCTCGGGCCGGGCAAGGTTGAATCAGCCTTTCATCTCTTCAGTGGGTCGATAAATGAGTACCAAGCATGCTTGGGAACTAAATACTGGGGTTCCGCGTTCGGCTGACTACCTAACCAGAACATCTGCTTTTGCACCCCAGAGCCCAAGGTCAAGAAAACCGAGATGGGCACAGTAGGCCTTGGCCCTCTATGGGCTATTACGCCACTGAGCTTAGTTTTTATTATAATAATTATTTGTATATTTCATTTATCGAATAATTATTTGTTTTAATGATAATTGAACAGGGCACTTTGTAAAAATTAGAATTCTGATGCTAGTAATTTTCTTTTTGTTTTTCTAATGCCAACTTATTAACTAATAGCAGAACTTTAGAATCTCGTAAAATGACAAAAGCAAGATTTAGACCCTTCGTGTAGCATTCCACGCTTTAATGTGCGTATGTTCTGCGCTAACTCTGTAAAGAACTGATGTTGTTATGTAGTAAAAGCGCGGCTGTTCCATTGTAAACTGTACTGCTAAGTGCTGTACCGTAGTAACTGCGAAAGTGTTTGTAGCTGGTTGGCAAAAGAGAAAAAAAAACTTAAAATTTAATTAAAACTTGAACTTTGCTATATTTTTCTAGATGTTTAACTTTTTCCTCAATCAAACAGAATTCTTTTTTTTATAGCTGGGTACTGTTGGTATCCCAATTTTGGGAGCGATTTGTATCCATTGTATGCATTTATTAGTCATCAGTAGCAAAACAATAGGTGAAAAGTAAGACAATTATATTATATACTATTATTGTTTTGATATGTACTCTGTTTCTGTTAACTAGTTGGATTGGTAGGGAAGAACGAAGCGAAATTTAATTGATAGCGAAATTTAAGTTACTTTTAGTTTAGTATTTTTTATTATAAGTAATTTTTTCACCACTAAATATCAAAAATGATAAGTATAATATAAAATGCAACGTTAAAGCATCAAACTACTGGTTACTATATTAAAAAGTAAGCGTAACTATCTTTCTTTAACGAATTTAACTATATAATTGGCTACCACTTTATTTTATTTTATTTTTATAACCGTCGTTGAACAGCCGACCCAATTTCATGGGTTTACGACTACTAATATTCAACTCCGTAGCCTTGTAATTTTGAACCAATCCAGAAGACAAGGAAACTCCTGGATCAGTACCCCCAGTGGTATTGATTTGTTATGGGAACATGGAGGACTTTGAGACTCGACAGATTTAACGTGCATCAGTCACCATTTACTACACGGGGAGTCTTCGGCCGGCGAGGATCGAACCCATGACCTCTTGGATATGGGCCCAGCGCCCTACCGACCAGGCTATCCCGGCCCCAGCTACCACTTTATTAAAACTATTCCAGAAAGCGGAGCAGTTGGCATCCCTGTACTCTTTTGTCCCTTGACAAAATGTCACATGAATATCGGGTTGCAACGCGCGACATCTATGTGTTGTCACCGGCCACTAACATTTGGCTTGGACATGGCACCAACGTTTTGTTACCGGCTGTTAGTGTATGGCTTGCGTATGTCAGCTTGGCGAACAAAGAGCACGTATCCTCACAGTATCCTTTGGCCAAGGGCTTGCGTATGGCACCAACGTGTTGTCACCGGCTGTTAGTGTATCGCTTGCGTATGGCACCAACGTGTTGTCCCCGGCAGCTAACGTTTGGTTTTCACGTGACAACACGTTGGTGTCACCGGACATGAAAGTGTTAAGCCAATTATTTCAATTTACTTAATTAACAAGACATTAATTTTGTTATCAATAAGAGGAAATAATTTTTTAAAATGCTTAAATTTTACGTTAATTAAAACAGCATTCATGCGATCCTTAAAAATTTAATATGTGGTCGCATACGTTAGTATATCTTTCAAAGTAATATTTGCATTGCTGCCAACTGGTACAACATCTGAGAAATTTTCTGAGGCATTAAATCTTGAAAAGTCCTAAAGTTTCACTACCACGATGACTCGATTTGTTAAAATAAATATGTATATAAGATCTATTGGTTGGCTAATTTTGCTTTTAGATGTCTGTCGCGCATTATGCAAACAACGAAACTTATTCGTTCAACTCATAACATCAATACTGAAAAATAAAAAAAAGATTTTGTGTAAGGACATTTAAATACCTTTATCTCCTTAGTCCAGGTTTTTTTAATCATCTAATTCTCTTGAGGAGATTTTCCTTTTCATCTCTAATAAAAAAATCACTGTAAAAACAAAGAAACTTATCGATCCTACACGCAACAGATTAAAATTGAAAGGTTGATTTTGGTGTTACCCTGTAACGTGAAGTAACATTAAAAAAAAATTTTTTTTTTCAGAATGGGTGTTGCATCTTTGGATTATTCCACAACTGCTGAACAAGCATTTCGTTCGGGACCCAAGAAAGTACAGTTTCTAGCTCCTTTTGCTAGGTGAAAAGCATTTTATTTCAAATATTTACAGCAGTTATCTACAATATCTATATTTTATTTCGATATCCTTATTTAGCATTTATAAAATGTCTTTCTCAACAGCAAACAATGGGTCAAAAATATAAAAGTTATTGTTTTAAACTTCAGCCGTGTGATAGTTGTAGTTTTTGATGGGTGTGATTTATTTATTTTTTATATTTTTTTTGCATTGAAGTAGAGTATGGAAAATGAATGCCGTGTAAGTTTGAGAGTTTAAAAACGCTTTTCCTCCACTGGAGAAAATGTCGTATTTCAAATTCGATCAAGGTCATTTCTGTATTCGAGCAACGCCTCCCATAACTGAAAGTCTCCACACGGTTTTTTATAGGTAGTCCTAACAGACTACTGTGAAGGATATCCACTTTCCGAACGAGTCAGTTAATACAAAATGTAGTTGAAATAAGAAAGTGGTAGCAAATATATGTCAAAAATTTGTTTAATTTATGAATATAATTGGTTTGTTTTATTTACTTGTCAACCACTACAGATTCAATTCTCAAATATATATGATAAAATTCTCTCAATTACTTTTCTAAAAGGTTTTGGGTTTATGCGAACAACTGGTTCACTTTTTAAATAGTCTACGCGGACTACTTAGAAAAGACCGTGTGGAGGCTTTTTGATGTAGGAGGTGGTGATTCGAGGCTCATTCCCTGTATTTCATCATTTGCTTGGCATTAGTTGGTGAACTGTTTGTCTAAGCTGAGAACTCCTCCCGCCACAAAGTCTGGAGTCGTCTGGTACTACGGAAACAAGAATGGCCCATATTAGGGAGGATAGCTTCACTCTAGGACTGAAGAGATTCACTTTCTCTCGCCGACTCTACCCGAAACCACTCCAAGGCAGTGACCTCGCACCCCTACGTTAAATAGTCAAACCTCGTTACCATAGTCCCCGCCACAGGTGCAGACGAATGTCTGGAGGAGTTCTTATTTTAGAAAAACTGTAAAACTCTAAGCACTAAAAAAAACTTTTTTTTGTATTCAACTAGTCTGTTCTCTAAGACAACTTTTAAGGGCCAATTAATTGAAATGTGTGGTATTACGTATTTTCTTTTCGTGTCAACTCTATAGGATTCTATGCTCTCCACTTTAAATTTATCTGGTGACCTAGGATTTTGCAGGTAAATTCAGTAATATGTTTTTTGAAAAAATCATTTATTTCCATCTATAGATGTTATCTTTAATAAGTATTGTGATATTCTGGCCTTTCTGACTGCAGGCAGGCAATTGAAAATTACTTTCTTTCTCAATATTTTCAGTTTCTGACTCCTCCCTATCGTTATTTTCATATATTTTATCATTAACGTCAAAATTAGGCGCGTCTTTATTAGCAGGCGGGACTTCTCGGGACCAGCATATTCCAATACCTGAATCGTAATACTATATATTAAATTAGCAGTTCTTAACTTTTTATTATGATGCATTTCAGAATCAGAACTAATTCAGATAATTGGTTTTACAATAGTTTCATTGGAAGAATTAGAATTAAACTACTAGTATTTATTTTTCGCATTTTTCTTTTTCCGTTTGCAGAAGTAGTAAGCACACTGTAAGTGGTGGTAGGCGTACTTGCCTTTTCCCTGATAGGTGTAAGCGGTAGTAAAAAACTCTCTCTTCGTTTGGGGTAAGTGTTGGTGGGCTGACTTTTTTCAATTCAAACGGTGAATCTAACTTTTACAAGGTGCATTTACCAGGTGGATGATCATTTTAGCTGCTAACAGAAGCAAGTGAAGATAGCGTTTCTGCAAAAACTTTTCTCGGAAAATATTTTTTTTAAAAATAGTTTTACGTGATTATATCCTAAAATTTTCCACCAAATCAAAAGTATCAAATATAGTTTGTCTATATAAAGAGCCCCCCCTAGCTATCGTCTGGAGTAACCATAGCCACCGCGACTATGGTTACTTCAGACGATATCTTACGACGCTTAATTATTTCAAGTGGCGGTGTTGGGTCTGTTATGGATCGTGCCGGCGAGAAAAACTCCCCTCTTTGAAATGCTCTATACCTTGTTTCCGTTGCAGCAGACAGCCTTAAACTTTGTGGCGGGTGAAGTTTTAACTATAGCCAAACTCTTTTTAATCCAATCAGTCTACTATTAGACTGAAACATTTAATATTGTTTAAAAATTATTATAACTCGATTAGATAACCTTACTTTTTGCTTTATTTAACGAAAGCTGGGCCATTAGATAATCTTTCTTTTTTTATTTATAAAAAATTGGGCACTTGGGCTGCGCAGCGGCTCTAATTTAGAAGATCATTTCAAATTAAATTTTTATGATATCAAAATTCAATAAAAAATAGTGGGAGTTATAAATCTTTGAAATATAGGATAATTATGTTTTTGCACGGAATGAAAAAAATATAAACGGATTACCTTTGTAACTTTTGAATTGTTTGTCGGATTTTCATCCCGTGAAGTTTTATGACAATATCTCAAAGAAATATTTTAAATTGTAAATAACCGTTAACTGTAATCTTTGTGGAATATGCTTACTTTGAAGAAAAACACACTTTTTCTGAAGAAAAAATATATCAATTTTGATTATTGTTTTCGATTTGGAATGTATAAATGGCACCTGAATTCAAATTTCATTACATTCTGAAAATTAGAGGGCTTTCAAAGACAAATTAACATTTGGGAGAAAAAAGGGAATAATCACCAATTTTTGACATTGATTGTAACGGAGTTACGTAAGGCATCACTTGGTAATCGCGCTATCTTTAAGTTCATCGTTACGTAACCTTTTGTTTGCTATAGTGGCAGTATTAAAAAGTGGTCGTAAGATTTACTACTTGTTAAATGTGAATTTAGTAGACCCTTAGGGAAACCTAATGAGCAACAATTAATTATGGTGTACAATTATCTACCAAGGGTGATAGTAGAGTTTTGTAGAACACACTTTTGGGAACTAGGTACTTCGAGGTCATTCTAATGCATCGTAATATTTATATAAAATTTTTTTAATAATAGTGGTACTGCAAAAGTAATAAT
Source organism: Parasteatoda lunata (assembly GCA_949128135.1). NCBI lineage: Eukaryota > Metazoa > Arthropoda > Arachnida > Araneae > Theridiidae > Parasteatoda > Parasteatoda lunata. Next base: position 13,881,241 of record OX421977.1, read on the forward strand.
TTCTTATTATATAATGATAATTTCATCTCATAGAATAACGTCCTCTCATTTCGGTCGATCTAAATCTTTTGCATGGGTGAAAAAGACCTCTTATATGCTCTTTCAAATTGTACCAACAGTTTCGCCATGAAAAATCTTAAAAACTTAGAAGAATTTTTTTTTTATATAGAGTTAGTATAAGAATGTTTCCATTATTTTAACCAACCCCTGTATATAATTTGCTATGATCTGCTGAATTATTGTATGCAGAATTATATGATTTTGTAACTTTTAAATATTTCATTTATAAATAATTTGCTTACTCATTATCATTATTTTTGCAGACATTCTGTAGACATTATGTTAATACTTACGCAGTTTGGATTCTGTTGTGTATATTTTCTTTTTGTTGCTAACAGTCTCTATGAGGTAAGCCTTTTTATTTCATTATATACCAAATTTATAAACTAGTTACATTACAACACCATTTATTCATTACGAGTTAAATTAGTAATTATCTCTGCCAAATTTATTTCTTAAATGTAAACGTATTCATTACATTTCATTAAGTATGTATAAACCCAGGTATGTTGCCAACATTATTTAACACTAGATTTACGAAAGTTTCTCATCTATTCAAACATGCGTCAATTTGACACATGAACATATAACAGCACTAAAAAAGAGATGCCCACTTGGTCCGGACAGCAAATGCATATTTTAAAGAGTGGTAGTTTATCAATTGTGATTCTTGGATTAATAAATTCAATTTAGTAGATTTTTATCCACCACTATTTTTAAGTAATTTGTAGACTTATATATTCACCACTTTATCTTCTGAATTCACTTATTTAATGCAAACAATCTCAGTAACCAGTTAGCACATCTCAGATGAAGAAGTCAGGTACTTGAGTAAACTTCCTATCAAGTCAAATTTGCAAAATTTACTTAGTAGTTATTTACCGTTTTGTATCTATTTTGGCGTGTCAGGAGCAGTTGGCATCTCTGATTAAAGTTTGGTGGTTAATTTAAGTATTAAAGTTTAAAATATTAATAATTAGAATTTGGTGTAATAAAATTGTAAAAATTTAATCCTATAGAGCCGTAAAAGAAAACTATATCTTAATATAGAATATGAATCATCAAATCAACCTGACTGAACTAGAATCCTCACGTGGTGGTTAACCCTAAAATTATTAGTGGTAGTACAATGCAAAAATTTCTCTGGAAATAAAATAAATAAATTTAGATGATATTTAATTAGGCTGAAATAAAAAAACAAAACATAATCCCAAGAAAACGACAAATAAAGAAAAACTTACAGATATTTATTCCAACATGATATTCAGAGTAACAGGCACTTTAAACTGATATTAAAAATAGAAAATAAATTGCTTAAAACATCTCCAAAACCATAATCTGCATTGCAGATAACTCATTAAAACAAGATGAAAAAAGATTCAATTAATTTTTTAGCAGCAGGCGCTTTTCCATCGCCGTTCAAACACTCACGCTTGCAGGTAGAATTCGCGGATGGCCGAAGCCACCGCTATTCCCCAGATCAAATCATCATCTGCCGTCTCCAATTACTTTTAGGGACGCTTCACACTCGTTGCCATCATACTTAACTCGAAGGATGAAAAACACTTCCTTCCCCAAATCTGAAGATAGGTGTCTCTGTCCTCTCGAGTTGGAATTCGGCTCTCTCCTCTCGAGTTGGAATTCGGCTCTCTCCTCTTGCTTAGAATTCTGACCCCAGGTCTTTGAAATCTGAAGCACTTAGAAATCTGAATCTGAAGCAAATCACTTTCAAATCATAAATCAAATTTATTTGTAGTTAGCATGGAGTGTGAAAAGTGTTCAAGTAGATCAGTTATGTAAAACTAGTATCACAAATTGTAATATTGAAAATTAGTGTTACAATGTAACATTACCCTTCCTTAAAAGGAAAAAAAAAATGAATAAAAAAAATAAATTTTGTGTGCCAATTTTTGTGATGTGACCTCTGATGAAAATGTAAAAGAAAAAAATAACAATATAAACACATAAGTAAATATTCCTGAATATATAATACATAAATCACAACCATTACTGTCGTTTCCTTTGGGAAATAATGTACCCCACTCTCTCTCTCAAACACAACAATTCTCTACCAACGTAGAGTAAAAAAAAATAATCTGTACGCTTCAATCTTATTCATACATTAACACTCTTGTTTTGGTATTTTTGATAAGCTTGAATTTTCAAATATAAGACTATATGTTTGTAACCAGAGTTAGCATGTTTTTTTTACATATATGTAGTCTTATCCCTTTTTACAATCCTACTCTGGCTTGCAATATCATAAAAAAAAATTTCTTTTTTTTTTTCCCTTTGATATATCCCTTTAACTTTCAAATGTGATGATTATCCAATTTCAATTATCTTATATTATTTTCTTTCAGATTTCATTTTTTATTATTTTCTGTTTTATCAATTTGATTTAATCAAATTTGTCCATATGCCTTTTTTTTACTTTTTGTGATTCCCAACAGATTTTATGTATTCGCCTGACAATATGATCAAAAGTTCAAGATTGAAAAGTAAAAATCTTATAATAAATGGCAAAAAAATAAACATAGTAATAAAATAATTTTGCTAACTTTGAACAGGATTTTTCCTATTCAATGAAATTAGAACCAGCCATAACTCACTGAATTTCAAATTTATTGGCCTTAAAAATTTTGGAAAAATGCAATTCAAAAATAGAAACATCAAAACAAAATAATATTCATAAATTTAAACCATTTGCATTTTTACCAGAAAACTAAACTCATCATCATTATTATCAAACAGAACAATTTAAATCTTAAATTCGATTCAGTATAATCTTACTCTTCAGTATTCTATACTTAAATCATGTTCATTGACCTTCGTCTCATTCTCTAATTCCTTCCTTAAATTTCTTTTCTTAAAAAGTTTACTAACATGAAATTTTTTGTATATGTCTCTTTGTTTATCTTTGATGTGTATTAGATAATTATTATTTCTAAACCTTTTTGTGATCTCAAATGGACCTTCTTATTTGGGATCTAGAGAATTTACATCTGTATTTATTTTTAAATAAACAAGATCTTTACACTCATAATTAGGAGTTGGTCTACCCTTAATATATTTTCCATGCATTTCAAAATATTTGTTTTCATTACGACTTACTATTTCTCTGGTTTCTGCAATGTATTCTTTTAATTTTTTGATATAGTTAAATGGGTTCTCTTCACTGTTGATATTAACACTTACATTTAATGGGAGATTTAAATCACGACCAAAAAATAGTTCTGCAGGAGTAAAACCTGTTACCACATTAATAGAAGAATTATAATGTAATTTAAAAAATAAAAGTTTTTTAGTCCATTCCCAACTATTGTTACACATTGAAGATATAGACTCCTTTAAAATTCTGTGAGATCTTTCTATTAAACCATTAGATAAAGGGTAATAAAATGAAGTTTTTCTATGTTCAATATTTAATGATTTTAAAATATTTTCAAACTCATCAGAAGTGAAGTTAATGCCATTGTCACTAATTATTTCCTGAGCTAAGCCAAAATTAGAAAAATATTCATTTAAGCTACTGATTATGTTAGATGATTTTATATTAGTTAAAGGAATAGCTTCCAAAAATCTTGAATAATTATCAATAATTGTTAAAATAAAAAATTTGTTGTCAATTGACCTAGGCAATTTTCCGACAATATCAATTGACAGTCTTTGTCCCACCGCGAGATCACTTTTCTCAATAAATTTAGTTTTTGTAATTTTTGCTTTAGGTTTATTTGCAAGACAAGCATCACAAGATTCCACGAAATTCTGTGTGTCAGCTAACATGCCATACCAGGAATAATTTTTTTTTATTAAATTGTATGTTTTAAAAGTGCCGAAATGTGAAGCATGAGCTGCCTTAAGAATTTCACCTCTAAGAGATTCAGGTACAAAAATTCTACTAATAGTCTTATGAGGATGCTTAGGAGGTTTAATTCGTATCTTAAGTATTCCCTTGTCATTTACAAAAAATTTTTTCAAAGTGAATTTGTCATTGTTTTTAAGTTTTTCTAATATTTCTTTAGTTTTCTTACAATTTTGTTGAATTTTAATGATATTCTCAATTTTTAAGACTTTCATTCACCTCAAAAATACTTACATTATTTACAACAACATCAGTAATGGGTACTCTAGATAGATAATCAGCAGGATTTTTTAAACCCTCTATATGCTTAATTTGATAATTAAATTCTTGTAAATACATTAGCCACCTACTCACAATTTCTGGTTGTTTTTGCAAATTAATGTGAAAGGTTAATGCTTTTGCATCGGTTAAAATAATGAATTCTTTACCATAAATATGTTGGTTGAATTGTTTAACAGAATCAACAATAGCTAAAAGTTCTCGTCTAATAGATGGATATTTGGACTTTGCAAAAGTTAGTTGTCTGGAATAAAACTCAATCGGTACAAAATTTTCCTCAATTTTTTGCATTAAAATACCACATAAAGAACTATTAGAAGCATCAGTCACAATATAAAATTTTTCATTTTCATTAATGTTTTTTAAAGTAGGTGTAAGGAGTTATTGTTCTGATATGTAATTAAAGGCTTTTTGGCATTTTTCATTCCAATTGTACTCAACATTTTTTTTAGTTAAATTTACTATAGGTTTAACAATGTCAGCAAAATTATAAATAAGATGTCGAAAATAATTAATCATGCCTAGAAAAGTTTGTACTTGCTTGACATCTTTAGGAATAGGAAAGTTCACAATTTTTTTTACATTATCCGGAGCTGGGGAAAAACCATTGGCATGAAGTTTAAAACCCAAATAAACTATCTCAGATTTACATATTTGAATTTTTGCAGGGTCTAAAGTTAAGTTAAATTTTTTAAGTCTTTCAAATACTTTGAACAATAAATTTATCATTTCTTCTATAGAATTTGCAGCAATAACTATGTCGTCTAAAAAAAATTGTACATTAGGCCCTTTAATATCATCTAAACATTTTGAAATTAAATTATGAAATTATGAAGTACTGTTACGAGATCCAAAAGGAAGACGAGTAGGTTGAAAATTTCCAATCTCACAACAAAATGCAAGTTTGGCCCTATCCTGCTCTTTTAATTGTAGCTGAAAGAATGCACTTTTTAAATCTAAAACTGTGTAGAGTGCTTTGCCAGAAATTTCATGTAAAATATCATTAATTTTAGGTAAACAAATTTTAAAAGTTTCTGTTACAGAATTTGGTAAGCGATAGTCAGTGACCATGCGAAATTTTTGTAAATTTGGATCATTTACAAAAGGTTTTTTTTTTAACAAAAATTACCGGAAAACAATAATTTGAAGATGAAGGTTCAATAATGCCTGCTTCTAGTAAATTTTGAATCTCTTTTTTAGCAAAAGATTTAGCAATTTTTGGAATTGGATAAGGTTTAGTCTGAATAGGAAATTGATGCAATAATTTAAATTCGGGAATGACAGCATTAGTAGAGCCTAGAGTTGCATAAGATTTTGAAAAACTTCAGCATTATCCATTAAAATTTTGAGCATTTTGTCTGCATCATCCCTATTCAAGTGTTTTAAGTCAAAATCATTGGTTTTAATTTCTAATTTTCTAAGTTCATGAATCTCTTCTAAATTTAAATTATTCATTTGTAAATGCTTATCCTCTGTAGGTATCATGATATCATTTTCTTCAATTTTGAATACTTTACCCATTTTAGTTCCTTTATTGATAATTATTATTTTTTCAGTATTATTCTCAATCATAGTTGCAAATTTATTATCATTAATTTGATTAATAGATTCATGAATAGTATACTTTAGTTTATTAGTATTGGGAGAAAATAAGATTTGTTTACAATTGCTTAAATTTTGAGAAACAGTTAGTTTAATTAATTTTTGGGAATTAGGCTCAATTATTATTTTTTCGGGTGCACAAGCAATATTGTCTTTTTCTATTTGCACATTATTTATTACATTATTTATCACACGAGGAGTATCTTCAAAAAATTCAAAAGAATCGTGCCCCAAAATTAATTTCCTATTTAGTGTGTCTAAAATAATTTTGTTGTTTTGTAAGAAATCATAACCTAGGATAATTTTATATTTATACTGCCACGAGTTTTGAGTTACAAAGAAAGTTCCATTAAACCACCTAGTATTGATTTTAAATTTAGATGATATAGCCGATAAGTAAGGAATAGTGTTGTTATCTAAAGTATGTATTTTAACTGATCGAGATAAATAATTTGACTTTTGTTTTTTCTTTTATTTCATTTACAGTTATAGGATCAATTAAACTCAGATTAGCACCAGTATCTAATAAAGCAGGTACTGATAAATCCCCAAATCTCAACATTATAATAGGGAGAGTATCTAAATCCTTACTATTATTACATGTCATAACATGCTTCTTACCTAATCTTATTTCCTCATTAATTTCTTTTGATTTAACATTAATTTGATTTGTGTCATAGCTAATTGTCTGATTTTTATTTAAATTATGTTTAGAATTTGTTACTTCCTGATTTTTTTTTACATACTTATCTGAATTAAAATCTTTATGTTTGATATTTCTATTAACAAATATTCTAGTTTTATACTCCTTGTTATCATAATTTGGATTGATATCTTGCTTATAATTTTCCTTTCTACTCAATTTTTCATTTGTATTTAACCTCAAATTCTTTGATATCTCATTGGTTCTTGTAAACCCTGTATTATTCCACCTGTTACAAGAACCAGCGATCAGTTTAAATTATTCTGTCGCCTATCTCTGCTGTTGTAACCCCCATGTCTAAAGTTCCTATTAAAACCTCGCCTGAAATTGCTACGACTCCTATCATAAGGTGTTGCTCTATTGCTTTTATTCCAACTTTTGCCTGGATAGTACCAGCATTCGGTAGTTAAGTGATTTTTGTTGCAAATATGGCAAGTAATTTTTGGTTGAGCAAAGTTTCTATTTCCTGAGATATTGTTTACAGCCTTGCTTTTAGTTATATCCTCAATTTTTTGTGTTAACTCCTCTATTCTGCTATTACTTTCCATCTGATTTTTCAATAATATTTCTACATCTGTTGTTTTAGTTACATTAGTTACATGATTTTCACTAATTGCTAGTGCATTCTCCACATCCCTGTGCTATTCTGCCTATATCATCAACATATTACAACATAGATCCACTATTTAAACATATTTTTTGTGCACAAGGCACTGAGTATTAAAAATTTGAAAATATTTCAGCCATGAATTAATTTTAAAGCCAAAATTTCCAGAGATTTTTCTAAAAAAAATTACTTCTAACACCAGGTTCGAAACCACGCGAAGGCACCAAATATTATAGTTTGGTGGTTAATTTAAGTATTAAAGTTTAAAATATTTATAATTAGAATTTGGTGTAAAAAAATTGTAAAAATTTAATCCTATAGAGCCGTAAAAGAAAACTATATCTTAATATAGAATATGAATCATCAATTCAACCTGACTGAACTAGAATCCACACGTGGTGGTTAAACCTAAAATTACACAAGCCTGCGAAATTGAATTTTTTGAAAAATACAAGAGAAGTTATTGTTGATTTATATGTTATTTGATGTGCTGATTTCGAAAACAACCTTCATTTTCCCCAATCACATCAGGATTTTTTATAAAATCGATATTAATGTTTTTATTAAAATCCTATTTGAAAAGGAATTCTCTCAAACAATTTTGCATGTATTATCCGGTAACTGTTCTCTTCATTCATTTTGATCTATGTAAAATTTAATATTGTGAAAGAATATTGATTTGAGCTGTCAGCTAATTTTTATAGGTTAAAATGAATAAAAAATACTGATACCAGACAGCAGAAGTCACCTCTGGTCGAAAGAAAAACAATAAGTTTCTTGTGTTCAAACTTTTTGCATCAGTTTCTAGAAAAAAATACCAATATACCATTTTAATTTGTTTTCATTGAGATAACTTACGTAAAATTGACGATTAACCAAGAATAACAAATATTGTGTATGTGTATATGAAAGTTTGAAACAAAAAACAAAACAAGGAAATAAACAAAAGTGAAAAGTTTCTATTTAAGTATATACTCGTTTTCCTCTGAAACTTATTTTTGATGATCTTCTTTTATGCTTAATCTCAGGTTTATCCCGAGCTATTATCTAACAGTAGTCAGTGAACATGTTCATGTCCCTTCTTCCTTGATATTTACGCTCCATATCTCTGATACCTTAATGGAACCTTTCCCCTTGTTCTTCAATGACTGCTCCTCAATTTTCAGGGAAAAAGTCCACATGCGAGTGAAGGAAATTCATTTTTACACTCATGGAGCAACCCAACGTTTTAAATTTGTCCAGTATTTTCATTACAATTTCTTTATAATCAGGATCCTTGTAATTACCCAAAAATTTACTGACGACATCTTTGTAAGCAACCTTAGCTTCTCTTTCCGTTTCGGTCATGTTAGTCTCAAATTCTTTATCCTTCATGAGTTTGCAGATATCTGGACCACCAAATATTCCTTCTTTCAACTTAGCCTGGGATAAACCTGGAAACTTTTTGCACAGGCATTTGAAACAATTGCCATCTTTTGGAACAGCCTTGACAAACTGCTTCATTACACCTAATTTTATATGTAGCAGAGGTAACAATACTTTTTTTGGATCAACTAAGCTGTTTCGAAGCCTGGGTCAAGATTTTGTCTTTTCGGCCGTTCTTTTTTAACCCAATGTTGAGTCTTGTCACGGCTGTCCCACTCACAAATGAAACATGGGTACTTTACCCCCCTGTTGACCAAGAAGCATGGAGATAACTTTCAAATCTCAACAAATGGTCCAACTGTGATCAATATATTTTATTTTGTTAGGACGAGAGCCAGGTTTTTGTAGCATTCTTTTAAATATACTGAGTGTTCAACTGGTAATTATGCATACTGGATCCTGTGATGAACAGCTTTGAGGCTTCTTTTAGATGAATCTATAAACAGTCTCCACTCATCTTTATTGTAGATGACATTAAATTTGTTCATCAATCCAGGAACATCAGAACAATAGACCAAGTTCTCCTCTTCATCAAAGTACTTAATAAATTCCTTTTCACGATTCCTGTACCAATTAAAAGATGTTCCTTTGGCCAGTAAATTTTTATCTTTCAGTCTGGAGCCTAACAATTCACATGCCTCTTTCAAAAGACTAAGATCTCTAGTCAGATCATTAAGCTCAACCTGAGAGGAGGTCTGAGGGAAATCGGCTAGAGATGGTTTATATTCGATATCGGAGCCTTGAACTTCTGGATGTTCCGAGTCTAAAGACTCTGAAGAGATGATTGATAATTCAGTTGGAGGCAAAGGCACAGGCACATCAGGACCATGAGGAACGGGCGTAAGGCCGATGGAATGCTATCTGGATAAGATATTAGTGCTTGATTTTTCCGGTTATACTCACGAACATGGCAGGAACGAAAATAACAATCATCAAAGTGGTTTTGGGGCTCCCTCCACGTCATGAGAATTCCAAATCATAAAGCAGTCTTCTTTCCTTGATGTCATAAGCGTAGATCATTGAAACACTGCACACAAACTTTATAAGGTGCCCAAGATTTGTCCTGTTCTCCGACTTTCATGCAAAAATATGCGAGATAAAGTTGTCTTACATAGTATTTAATTCTCTTCATGCGATTTTTAACAACACTATATTCGCCGCATGTATAACAAAAGTCATCTGGGAAATTTTCACAACTTCATGAACTTAAAGCTATGTTTCACGAAACGCACAGAAAAAAGCAGACTTTAAAATGATTACCTATTATGCATGCTAGTGTTTATCAGAGGTCAGCGAACCTAGATAAGGATTCTCGCAAAGCTATTGGGAGAGAGAGAGATTGTTACAGAGAGAGGGACGGTGACAGGAAGTAGTAATAGAGGGGTACTTTTGTAGATTTGACCAAAGTAGAATGCTGGTCAGTAAAGAAGGGAAGAAATTAAAAAACGAAAATATTTTTATGGTAAATGTAAATAAAAATTCCAGTAAAATTGAATTTTTCTAATAAACGTGACGTGATGGACATTTTTAATTATTATTTTCCATTTCGGCACTAAAATCTACATTAAGTTCAGCTATCAGACCCCGAGTATTTTTTTCATCGCAGGCCTGTGTTATTAGTGGTGCAAAAAATTCAATGCAAAAAATTCTCTGGAAATTAAATAAATAAATTTAGATGATATTTAATTAGGCTGAAATAAAAACAAAACATAATCCCAAGAAAACGACAAATAAAGAAAAACTTACAGATATTTATTCCAACATGATATTCAGAGTAACAGGCACTTTAAACTGATATTAAAAATAGAAAATAAATTGCTTAAAACATCTCCAAAACCATAATCTGCATTGCAGATAACTCATTAAAACAAGATGAAAAAAGATTCAATTAATTCTTTAGCAGCAGGCGCTTTTCCATCGCCGTTCAAACACTCACGCTTGCAGGTAGAATTCGCGGATGGCCGAAGCCACCGCTATTCCCCAGATCAAATCATCATCTGCCGTCTCCAATTACTTTTAGGGACGCTTCACACTCGTTGCCATCATACTTAACTCGAAGGATGAAAAACACTTCCTTCCCCAAATCTAAAGATAGGTGTCTCTGTCCTCTCGAGTTGGAATTCGGCTCTCTCCTCTTGCTTAGAATTCTGACCCCAGGTCTTTGAAATCTGAAGCACTTAGAAATCTGAATCTGAAGCAAATCACTTTCAATCATAAATCAAATTTAATTGTAGTTAGCATGGAGTGTGAAAAGTGTTCAAGTAGATCAGTTATGTAAAACTAGTATCACAAATTGTGATATTGAAAATTAGTGTTACAATGTAACAGTAATTATATACTAAAAGAAAAAAAAATGAAAATATGAAATATTCTAGTAATTTATTTTTCAATACTCGAACTAAGCAACTGATCAAAATCTGACATCAATTGACATTCTGCGTTTGTTCTTTCTATCATTGCTTATCCGCAACAGTTGTTTATCGCTTGTTTCATTTGAGAAAACGATATCGGATTACGGATTGAAGTATTGTCATTGCATTCCTATTTATTATTGATGTTATGCATGTTTACTCAAAATTTTGTCTAAATTACAAACGTCGAATTGACGCATATCCATAGAGTTAGGTGTACCACAAAGAGAATTTCAATATTTCAACGCTTTTGAAGAAAATATACTTCAATATATATTTACCTTGATCAATGGATAAAAGTCATTACAAGATATAAAAAAAAAAATTCAAATGCTTTTTGCAAATTTCCTTACAAAACTTGAAATGCGTCAAAATGACGCGTCCCGTAAACCTAGTGTTAAGATCAGTTCTGAAGTCTGATTCCGATCATTAGTTCATATGTTATTCAGAGTTTTTATTTTTTGCTACAAAAACAAAATACAAACGAGACAAAGTTAAAACTAAACACTTCCTGCTTTAAATGCTAATTATGAGCCTGTTATAAATTTATATTTATTACAAAATGTGTTCTTTTTGAAATAGTATGCATTTCCAGGTTTGTCACGGGTGACTAAAATATTAAAAAGTGGTGCCGATTAAAATTTAGAATTTCAATAAAAGAGATAAAAATTTGCAAATTTTATAGCATATTTTTCTAGATTACCAGAAATGCCAACTTGCTCAGCTTTGAAAAAAAAATTCTAGTTATATCAAAATTAAAGTTATTTTTAGTGAAAATTCTTTCATTTTTTTGTAATTTGACATATTGAAAATACAAAATATCATAAGAAATGCAACATTATTACTGTTGTGTCCTGGTGACACTTTTAAAGTGTGGGTGTAATTTTTCTAATTCTACATGGTTTACTCTTCAATTCGCTACCAATTTATTAGAATTTTGCAGAATGCGGAGTGGTTTCTATTTCTAGTTTACAACTGAAAGGGGATTCCGAGAATGATTTTCTATAAATTTTCAACAAGAACAATTTGAAATATAACTCATAGTGTTATTAAATAAATAAAAAATAAATCAAATTTCCACCACTTTTTACAATTGAGTTGCATGTGACGTCGCTGCATATCTTTTGTAAGGAACACGACTTCAGCGTGATAAATGGTACTTGTTTCTTATGGAAAAAAGTCATATTGATTATTTTGTTCATTACAAACTAACATAATTTATCGCCTCGTTAACGTATGTTCACCTTCTTCCTACCACTTTCTACGTAGCAGAGAAGTGGGAATTCCCAGTAGGCACACAAACAAATTTTAAACAAATGTGGATAGAAATATATTTATAAATTACATAAAAACTGTATCTTGTAGAGTGAAACCGATTGCGAATTTGCAATAAGCGACGAAAAAATATCCAAAATTCAAGTCAAAAATCTAATGCATTAGGAAATAAAAAGAAATTGTAATTCATTAGAGCATGAATAAATGCAACTTTTGCATATCTGAAAATCATACGTGTTATTTCGCGAACAGAACTTTCAGACAGACCTAATTATCTATATTTGTGTTAATAATTAAATCAATTTTTATTGAGAAGCCTGTTCAAGAACTGAAGAAATTTTCAGATCTAGAAGATGAATACTTATCAACCAATCTTCTGAACTTAAAAAAAATCCCTCTTATTACAAACTACTGTCACATCTTTAAAAATTAAACCTTTTCAATCCATTTCTATGAAATAGACTGTATTCAGAAATATTTTCCTTTTATTATTATTTTCAGCATCTACCAGCAAAATGCATTGCTATCAGATACCGGTATTAGATTTAGTGTAATGAAAGTTAATTTCATCAAATTTATTTACAAAATTAAAATTTATATTAAATATATTTTATTTTCTGAAACGGTAGTTTATAAAATTTGAACCACCTCATTTCTATCGCAACATTTGTCACGTAAAAGGAAGCAGTAATTTTTTTATTTATTTAAAATAAAATTTCTTAAAATGATTTAATAATTCATATGCGTTAAAATTCAAAATTGTTTTAAACGTTTTCACAAAAATAATAATAAATGATAAATAATTATTTAAAGCTACTTTTTGCATAGAATAATCTTTGGGTAAACGAACTTTATAACTGTGTATAAAAGACCTTGAAAATTCATCTAGATATTGTTTAACCCTCAAAAATTAAAATTACGAGAATTAAACTTTTGATCGCTCTCCTGACCGTACTTGTGGAACCATTTCTACAGAATTCGAATTTGATGGAAAAGAAGCTTAATAAAAATCTGCGGTTATGTGACTGATTACCAGATAAAAACCACAGTTCGCCCAATTGCCTTATAACAGCTCGAGATCATTAAAGAGGTTATTAACACTAGGTTTACGGACGTTTCTTATATATCTATCTCTACGAACACGCGTAAATTTGACGCATGAACGAATACATCACTAGGTTTTTCCGACGTTTCTTATATATCTATCTCTACGAACAAGCGTCAATTTGACGCATGAACGAATACATATAACAGCCTTTCCTTTATTTAAAATAAATTGGGTGCCTGTGCCGCGCAGCGGCCCCTAACCCATACATCATGAAATATTAAACAATGTATGAAGACTATTTGTGTTTTGCAACATTATGGTAGCAAAAAAAGATCAAGCAACATTTGCTTGATAAATTAAACATAATTTGTAATAAAATATGAATCATGATTTTAGAAAAACTCAGTAATTATCATAAGTATAATAAATTAAACAGCCATGATATAATGAATATGTATACAATCATATTTTTAAAAAATTTACATTATTTGCGATAAACGTGAACATTAAAAGTTGATGAGTGCATACGTACATAATTCTTGAATCAAATATTGAAAAATTGCCGTGATTAAGATGAATAAACATTCTTACTTTAGTTGCAATACATTATTTGTGATAGAAATTATGAAAAAGAACAATTTAAATTGATGAAAGCATATGTACACTAAGTCTTAATTCAGAGCATGAAGTTTTCAGCATAAATTTTGTCTTTCCTTAGTGGCGCCCTCTAGTGTAGCAGTATGCAGTATTAAATTATTGTGGTGAAAAAGATACAAATTTAGAGTTCAAAAAAATAGAGTTCAATGTTGAGAGAATTATAGGTTTGAACATAGAGTGACACTATTCAGAGGTGGACATAATTGTTTGCAGAAGTTGAAATACCTCTCTGTCTTTTAGTAATTCTTGAAGTTCTTTTAGGATAGTGACAAATCTATGTGCTTTGCCTGCTTTTGTGGTGGGAGCTGTGGCTGGAGTGGCACGATGGTCCCTCCTGGGTGGACGGATGCTGCAACCAGATTCCAGATTTAAATTAGATATGAGATTCACTACAGTTGCAACACTTGGGTGGAGTATGTCTGTCTTTCGTAGGATCGGTGATCGCCAGCGCATTTCACACATCTTGGGGGTGCATTACATGATCTTTGGGTATGGTGAAATGCTTGACAATTAAAGCACTGTGTTGGTCCACGTCCTCCACGAAAGCGCTCAAATCTGACAGGAAAACTTTGAATGTTGGTGATGGAATGAATTTGCTGGTTTAGAACTGAATCTTTGAGAATGATGAGAAAAAGTTTGAGGAGCCTATAGGCCTCGCCCACTTTTCTCTTAAACTGTATGACTTTATGAGATGTGATATGTGATTTGGCCAGTTGATGGGAGATTTCATCAGTTTCGAAATCTGTTGACAGGCCACGGAGTAAGACTTTCATATACTTATCTGGATATGCTTGAGCTGGAGTTGTGGGTGAGTCTTTGGCTTCATTTGAGATTTCCGTAGGTGGAGCTTTGAATGAATCTGCTGTGGTTTTTGGTAGTGGTAAGGAAGTGGCGGCATCTATCGTTGAAGTAGAGCAGCTGTTTGTAGTGATTAAGAAATCTTCAGGTTTTTTGTTATCAGATGGCTTTCGTTTTTTCTTTCTTTTGTTTTTTGGGAGGTGGTACTGCTATATTTTTGGATGAGTTTTCGGAATCAATGGACGACGTAATCCCTGTCTGAAACATGAGTTGGCCGCTTTCATGCGTTTCCATGTCTGTGACTTCCGCTGGTTTTGTCAGTATTCCATACTTGATTCGGTGAGCCTTACTTTGCTGCAAGGTTTTCTCTGCTGCTTCCCTTTTTTTCCTTGACAATTCCACTTGCTCGTTTGATTTCCTGAGACATTCCATTACTGCTTCATATACCTTTCGATGAGTAAGTTCCGTGGATGACTCAGACGTCTTGAACTCTCGTCCCGGCCTTTCGGTTTGCCGTTTTCCGCCTCGTCCATGATGGTGATACGTAGCCATTTACGTGATTGAATTTTTACCTTCAGTAGTGATGAATCATAAATTGAGCTACAATATCAGGCTGAAACTTTAAACTTAATTTGCCTCTATTTAAACTCTTAAATTAATTCCGAATTAGAAAAACATACATAATTGCAAGAGAATGAAATAGGTACGACTGACTCGAAAGACACGAGTAACATCATGGTCTGGTCATCGGAAGCAAAATCTGGTCTCCCAAAATGGTCCATCTGGTCTCTGGTCAGCAAAAATCCATTTTTATTAATCAACAAAACTCCCACATATAACAGCTTGCTTTGCTTTATTTAAAAATAACTGGGCACCTGGGCCGCGCAGCGGCCCCTATCCCATACATCGTGAAATATAAACATTGGTTTAAAAACATTTTGAAATTTTGCTACATTGTGGTATATATAACAGCACTACACAGATGCCAACTTGCAACAGAAAATATATATTTTAAAGTGGTAGTTTATCAATTGTGATTCTTCGTTGAATAAATTCATTTTAGTAGATTTTTTATCCACCACTATTTCTAAATAATTAGTAGGCTTATAAAATTCACCTCTTTATATTAGCAAAATTTACGTAGCAGTTATTTACCGTTTTCTTAATTATTTTGGCGTGCCCGGAATAGTTAGCATCTCTGCACTTAGAAAGCATTGTAATTATATACTATAAGAAAAAAATGAATATATATATATATATATATATGAAATATTCTAGCATTTTATTTTTCAATACTCGAACTATGAAACTGAAACCTTCAAAATCTGAGATCAATTGACATTCTGCATTTGTTCTTTCTATTATTTCTATTATTCTATCGGCAACAGTTGTTTATCGCTTGGTTCATTTGAGATAATGATATCGGATAACGGATCGAAGTATTGTCATTACATTCCTATTTATTTTTGATGTGATGTTTGCATGTTTACTCAATTTTGTCTAAATTACGATCGGGTCAAATTGATGCATATCCGTAGAGATAGGTATACCACAAAGAGAGTTTCAATATTTCAACGATTTTTGAAGAAAATAGACTTCAATATATATTTACCTCGATCAATGGATAAAAGTCATTACAAGAGATAAAATAAAAATGCAAACGGGTTTTGTAATTTTCCTTATAAAATTTGAAATGCGTCAAAATGAGGCGTCCCATAAGCCTAGTGTTAAGCAGATGTATGTACAATTTTGTATAAGCTTAAATGTATAATAGTTCATTGCAATGAACCTAAAAAATTTCTGTCTATTTGGAAAATACTAGCAAATTTTCCTGTTAGTGTGAAGTAATGCAAAATGAAAGTGACATTGCGATGTTGATCCATTTATTCTCCAAATGGATAACAATAGTCATGATTATCAAACTAAAGAACTTGATGATCAACCAATATGTTACAATAATTGCAGGCCAAACTAAGCATATTTTTGTGGAAAAAAGTAATATTTATGTAGTATTGCTACAACTTTAGTGAAATACAAGAAAATAATAAAAAAAATTTCACTTGTATCGATCTATTAAGATAACTGGAAGTAAGAGCTAAGTAAAAGGCATACAAGATGTAGATTTCCCTATTTTTCATTAACACACGCTCATCACCTCTGCGCAATCTAACGTTTAAGAATATGGATTCACCAATTGTATGCTTTTTTCTTATCCATAGCTTTCTTAGGGCGTGGCATGCATTTTTTTAATAGAATATAGATAAGGCTCTTAGGCGTTAATGCGCGGGGCAGCAAGCAGTAATTTCGCAGAAGTGGCAAAGCTTTACTAGAATTGATTTCCAAACTAGTTAGTGTATCACTTGAGTATCTCTCAGTTGAACACAGATTATATAATTCTCTATAGATGTGACCATTAGTGAGACAGGGATAACCTGACTGGTCGAGCGTTGTGTTCTGTTACCCATAAATCTGTGATCTCTTAATTTTAACTTGGGTAACAGCTACCCAGGTTCTACAATAGACAAATAACTAATAAATTACAGGAAACATTTAAATTTTATTACAACTCTAAATTTTCAATAAACATAACTCCTCACATTTCCAAATGCTAACATGGGAATAAACACTTCCCATTACTTCAAGTTCTAGGTTTTTCTACACAATCTTAACCTATTCAATAACATGCAATTCTCAAGCATAACATTCAATTCATCCAGTTCAAAAAAGACATTTAAAGAAATAAAAAGCACTCTCATTCTAAAACTACTAAAATCACTTAAAACTTAGGATATGATATCATGTAATCAAGCTTAAATTCTAAGGGCTCTCTAAATTTTATTACAACTCTAAATTTTCAATAAACATAACTCCACACATTTCCAAATGCTAACATGGGAATAAACACTTCCCATTACTTCAAGTTCTAGATTTTTCTACACAATCTTAACCTATTTAATAACATGCAATTCTCAAGCATAACATTCAATTCATTCAGTTCAAAAAAGACATTTAAAGAAATAAAAAGCACTCTCATTCTAAAACTACTAAAATCACTTAAAACTTAGGATATGATATCATGTAATCAAGCTTAAATTCTAAGGGCTCTCCTTAAAGTAAAAACACAGTATAAACAATTCAAAATTTAGAGTAAATGATTCCTCTAAAATGGTATTCAAATTAAAATTAAAGTTTTATAAGTACCCAAAAATTTACGGATCACCTTCTGGAACGCCCACCGGAAATGCAGATAAGCTCGTGGACAAACAAACACCTAGTCTCGGATATCAAAAGTACTCCAGCTATTCCAATTTCTTTAGGCTTAGGCAGGCACAAGGGAAACACCGGACTTCTAGCATGGGTACATTCGGATTTGGCCCACCGTCTCGAATGTATCGGCCTTCGGCTAATCACGGTCGTTCATCCTACTAGAGACTCCAGTTTAGTTTTTTTCAAGATAACTATCCACCATCTCCGCGGTGCTGTCACGGATCAACTATCCAGCGGGCAAGCTCCGTTCTCTCCGTGGTACTGCTTTTCCGGCCACTCTTCACGTCTCTTTTATCCTCCTTTCAGCAAGGCGAAAGAATCTAGATTGACTTGTTCACCAACTCCAGAGCCATTCCGCATCCGGCGGACGTCAGAACAAAAAAAAAAAGATCCCCGCGAAAAATCAGTCATAAACCCACTAATACACTATAGAAGTGATAATACCATCCTCATTAAATCTTAATAAATTCAACTACCCAGATTTCACCCCAAAAATCACATTTTAAAAGATTAATTCAAAATTTCTAAAAAAAATATCATTATTATGATTGAATTTAAACTTTATCTTAGTGGTGCCATCTATAGAAAAATAACCTATCTTTAAAAGTATTGACAAAAAAAAAAAAAAAAAAACTATAATACATTTCTATTTATTACAATACCATCGCCTCACCGAAAAAAAATTAAAATACTTTTAATTTTTTGAAACATTATAGCACTATTTGTTAAAATTACTTGGAACATTATCAAGAAACCAAGAAAACTAAATTACTGGTCTTACACAAAAATTTTTGGTCTTCTCCTTTCCCTAAGCTGTTCATAAAAAAATTCCTACTTAAAGTTCAAAATCTCTAAAAGCACCACGCGGCTTTAAACCTACTTTTAGATCTTTATCCCTAAAATCAGATCTGCCCCTACCAATGCGCGCCTTGCGAGGAAACAGAAAAGAGGAATCAAATACGAGCCAAAGAAGTTTAAACTACACTTAATTTTAAAAAACATTACAACTCAGATTTACACTTAGCAATACTTTTTATAGCGGCCCACAGGGGGTCAGGAAAAGATTATACAGCAATTTTATCAATCTTCAACTTTCACTAAATTTTAAACATCTAAACATTCATAATCTACATTTTCAAAATAACATTAAAAAAAAAAAAAACTGGGACAAACCCAGTTTTGACTGATTACATATACTATTACAATTGCCAGTGGAGACCTACACTTAACACTTATGTACATAAAAGGACAGTGGTCCACCTGCAAAATAAAAAACAGTCTCCACTGACCTACTACATTCCAGCCTATGTAACTAAATATTTACACACTCATGTATAAACTACTCCGCCACACTTTGGAGAACATCTGACATTTCACCAAAATACTTATAAAACAATTTGAAGCAAGAAAAATTTAGTTTAACCCCCCTCTTACAAAAATTAATTTCTAACGACCCGTCCATTTACTCGTGGTCTTAGGTTGTAACGAGGCTGCGGAAAAGGTATGAATTGACATGTCTCATAAAGTAGACTTCCTGGAGCAGGTGTCTCTACTCTTCCTCTACTCATACAGCCACTGACTTGGTCACCGAACCCACAATCTCTGGATCGCAACATTTCCAATCTCTGCTCAGCCTTTGTTACATTCTCCACATGAACAACACGAGTATAGCCAACATTTTTGGTATGTTGAATTTTCAAAGTGACAGGGGAGATGACTTCTATCACTCTGAAAGGACCCTCATTAAATTTAGAAAATTTCTTGCACTGGTTTTTCTTTACTACAGGGTTGAACCAGTACACACTATCACCGATCTGGAAATTATATTGTTTGATGTTTTTGTCTCTACGAGCCCTTCTATTTTCCGCAGAATTATCTAGATTTTCCCTCGCTGATGCATAAGTACTATGCAATTTACCAAGTAAATCTTTGGCAAAGTCCTCAGCAGCCACATAAGAGAAAGGTTTATCTTTAGGACACATATTCGATTATAACTCAAATGTCAGAAATATACTAGTAATTGTTTATATCCGAAATTGTTTATATCTACCTCACAACTAGGAATACATAAATACACTTAAATATAATATAAATTAAAACACATAAAAAGTCAAATGCCAGCATCTGGAAATGTAAAAGGCTGCGGCACCAATCTGTACCATTCTTATTAAATTTGCCTATCCTGGTCACGGCACCAATTTGTACTGTTACCCCTCAATCTGTGATCTCTTAATTTTAAATTGGGTAACAGCTACCCAGGTTCTACAATAGACAAATAACTAATAAATTACAGGAAGCATTTAACATTTAAATTTTATTACAACTCTAAATTTTCAATAAACATAACTCCACACATTTCCAAATGCTAACATGGGAATAAACACTTCCCACTACTTCAAGTTCTAGATTTTTCTACACAATCTTAACCTTTTCAATAACATGAAATTCTCAAGCATAACATTCAGTTCAAAAAAGACATTTAAAGAAATAAAAAGCACTCTCATTCTAAAACTACTAAAATCACTTAAAACTTAGGTTATGATATCATGTAATCAAGCTTAAATACCAATGGCTCTCCTTAAAGTAAAAACACAGTATAAACAGTTCAAAATTTAGAGTAAATGATTCCTCTAAAATGGTATTCAAATTAAAATTAAAGTTTTATAAGTACCCAAAAAATTTACGGATCACCATCTGGAACGCCCACCGGAAATGCAGATAAGCTCGTGGACAAACAAGCACCTAGTCTCGGATATCAAAAGTACTCCAGCTATTCCAATTTCTTTAGGCTTAGGCAGGCACAAGGGAAACACCGGACATCTAGCATGGGTACATTCGAGTTTGGCCCACCGTCTCGAATGTATCGGCCTTCGGCTAATGACGGTCGTTCATCCTGCTAGAGACTTCAGTTTAGCTTTTTTCAAGATAACTATCTACCATCTCCGCGGTGCTGTCACGGATCAACTATCCAGCGGGCAAGCTCCGTTCTCTCCGTGGTACTGCTTTTTATCCAGATTTCACCCCAAAAATCCCATTTTAAAAGATTAATTCAAAATTTCTAAAAAACATATCATTATTATGATTGAATTTAAACTTTATCATAGTGGTGCCACCTATAGAAAAATAACCTATCTTTAAAAGTATTGACAAAAAAAAAACTATAATAAATTTCTATTTATTACAGTTGGGCCATGTCCGAAGCGTCATGAATTCGATCCCCGCCGGCCGAAGACTACCCGTATACAAAACGGCGACTGGTGCAAGCTAAATTTGTCGGGGTCATAAATTCCTCCAGGTCTCCAAAACAAATCAATACCTCTGGGAGCAGTGGATAGGAGAATGATCGTGCTCTTGGTCTGGTCAAAATTACAATCTGAGGATGGATGGTGTGTGAATATGCGCTCTCAATAAAACGGGATGTAATGTACGCATATTATCTCCGGGATCTCCTCAGGGATGTTGGCTAGACCGTCGCCAATAGCCCATTACGCAGCTCTAGAGCGACGTAAATATAAATACCTTAAACATAAGATTTTTTTCATAAATTCTAGATTTTTCCAGTGCTTTTTTTCTTGAAATATTAAAATTATTATCAAAGTTAATTTTTTATTTGCATCAGAGTTATAACAGTGAATATTTAATTTTAAACGAACGCAAACTTTCATGTTGTAAAAATGAGTTGAAGGAAATTGGAATCTCTCTCTGTATTTATATATAACTAAAATAACCTACCAGACTGGTCCCGAAAATTTAGTTCGGATTCTAAAAATAACCCAATTAGTTTGCTTAAAAAACACGTTGCAAAAATAAGCAGAGCAACAAACAATAACACAAATGAAATTATTTGAATTTATTTAAATGTGTCGATGTAGGCTTTTAGAATTTGAATATAAACCGGAACTAAATGCAGTCGCAGGTGATTACTTAAATGCTATACCGCAATTGTCTCTTCTTATTTTGAAACGGGAGTATAGTATATATTATTTATAGTGAAACTGCCAACCAAAACCCAAGAATAGCTCAAACTTTCTACCTGGAAATTCGGGATAAAGCGTCAATATTTTCAAACATTGATACAAAATTCATAAAACTTTTGCTTTTAATTCTCTACCATTTGACAAAATATTAGATCTAGTATTGTGAGTAAAGGCTCCACAATGTTTTTTATAGGTAGTTCGATCAAACAACTATGAAGGTAAACCAGTTTACAAAAAGGCCCTTTAATAGAAAATTTAGTAAAAATAAGAATGTCAAAAAATTTGTTTAATTTATGAATACGATTGATTTGTCTTATTTACTTGTATACCACTACAGATTCAATTCTCAAATATATATGATAAAATTTTCTCAAGTACTTTTAAAACCAGTGCTTCTGTACTTCACTTGTATTTGCTATAAACACAGTACCCCAGTCGCCTACGGGCATCAACTCAGATGAAGCAGTGGAGTGTCCGCTTCGCGGACAGGTACTGCGTACCACAACACAGCCTAAGCCTACTTTTAAAATAGAAATTGGGTTCATGAACACAACCGGTTCACTTTTTAAATAGTCTGCGCAGACTACTTATGAAAAGCCGTGTGAGGGCTCTCTGATATATGACGTGATGGTAAAGCGGAGCAGTTGGCGTCCCTGCCAATGCATGATTTATGATAAAGTTATCATTTATGAATTAAACTGCATGTCTCAAATTGATCATTATTTTCAGCAGCACAAGGAATAAAAAACAAAATGAAATAAGGAAAAATAATGAAACGATGTGTTAAATTAAAATTTTTCAATTTCAAAGAATAAATTTTCAAAATTTTATTTCTTATTCTGTTTTTAAAATCATTTTCTTCAAATTATTATTATTATTTTTTGTTATTTTTCAGGTTTCTGAAAATCTTTTCGGCTCGTCTCCGTTTTCTCTTCATGAGTTCATGGCCATCATATTTCCATTTTTGATTCTATTCAACTTCATCAGAAGCCTTAAGAGATTGTCCATTACTACAAGTATTGCCAATTTCCTGTTAGTCGTCAGTTTTGTGATGGTGTTTTACTTCCTTGTCCAAGGGAGGCATAGTTCCAATCTTTACCCATATACAGCACCTGTCAAAAATTGGCCTTTGTTCTTTGGAACTGTTACCTTTGCTTTTGAGGGAATTGGAGTGGTAAGAATACAAGAATATCTAATATAGTTATTTCAAAACTAAAATTTCGAACGTAAATTACTAAAGATAGATATAAAAACATCTGAAACTGTGGCGTTGCGGTCTGATTTGCAAAGTCCGAATCTACAAATCTCTGACTTAGGATTACGTTACGTAGGATTACGCTTGCAGCCGATAATTGTTGTATGACGTGGACCTCACACCTGAATGGAGATTTCCTCGGAGTATATGCGTAAAGTGCGAAATCGCAGGGCTAAAGAGAAGAGAAGGGCTAGTTCACTCCGCTCTCAGAACTGAAGATACGATTTTTCTCCTCATGACGTCACTGTGTCTACAGATCTCGGAAGTCGCTACCAAAGATATTATGATAACTTTGCATCTTTCTCTCTGTAAAAATAAGTTAGACTTTTTCTGGTTCTTAGCTTTCCTACTTTACACAGTATTTCCGTTCATAAACATAGTTCAAAAAAATTTTCTTGGCCATAATATTAAAATAAATACCATTTTAACTCTTAAAAATATTTTACTAGTTGTAGTAAATAAAGCTATAAATACTTTATTTTAACATTTTCAGTTTGAACTCTTACTGTTACAAAGAAATAAAGCTTATATCAATACTTTTTCAGCTACATATTGTTCGACAACAATAATTTGTAAATTTTGTTAAATTTAGAATCCTGATTTTAAAATAAGCTGTCAATGGTAATTTGTTTATACTTAATCATTAGGAAACTACAACCTTAAACGCTAATTACTGAAATAAAATAATAATTTATTTTCATAATAACATTAAAAATTTTACAATTGCTTATAGATGTTTAAATTTTAGAGAATATAATTTTTTAAAAAAATCATAAATATGTAGAATAACTACATTCAAAACTTATTTATCTGTTATGAAATTAGAAGAAATTTAACTATTAATAATTTTACTTTTCATTTAAATTTTACTTTTCTTTGACCTTATCCATTTTTTAATCTTTTCACTTGCCTTTCTTTTTGAAGTAACGGGTCGGTTTCTGTTTAGATGGCGAATTCTTATAAAAGTTCTTAGACGACAAAATAAGCGTATTGCTGCTTTATTTACGGCAGGATATCGTCCCTCTAATTCATTTATAAGTTCTTTGATGACACCTTTTGATTTTCTGTAAAATGTCCTATGCACACTTTGAAAAATATTTTCAAATTCCTGACACACTTCCATCCATTCTGCTGATGGAACAAATAATCCTCCCAAAAATCATACGCTTTTGAAGAAAGAGAACGTATAATAATACATCGGGAAATGTCCTCTGTTGTCCATTTGACATTTGAAGTACCCTTCATTAAAGATTGTATTTGACCTCTTGTAAATACTTTTGTTACACTGTTTTCTAAATTATGCATTTTCTTTAAAGCTTGTTCCAATTTCAACAATTCCCTTCTTTGCTCATAATTTTTTTTTCAGAATTCTTTTTCTAGATGCGTTCCACCGTTTCATACGCTGAACTGATATTTTTTTAAACTTTATTTCTTCATTATTTTTATTTTTCAAATCCTTTTCTAAAGTTTCCATTCTCTCTTTCAGTACTTTAACTTCTGCTTTTAATTTAAAGCATTTATCACAATTTGTTTTACTTAAAAAATTTTCATTCCTTGTATTTAAATTGCTTTTCTTTGGGCTTAGAGTTTTTAATCTGTCCAATGCACGAACCAACACTTTGCGTTTGTTCAATCTTTCTTGCCGAGAAGAAATTGTTTGTGAAGAAGAAAATGGCAAATCTACTCTTGGTATAGCAGAAGATTTTAAAATCACTCTAATCGGCAATCCAAGCAAACGATTTCTCATATCATCTTCATAATCTTCTTTCAAGAAATGCTTACTGCATATTCGTGCATGTTTTATATTAACTGGGTCATTTCGTTTGCAACGTTGAAGCCATTCTTTACATAGTTGCACATTTACTTTAGGAAAAGCATGGAAAATTATATTTTTTCCTTTTGTATTTCTATCAGAGTTTTTACAAGTTGCAATCGCACAAACTGGCATTTCGTTAATAATTTTAAATTTTTATAATTCACTTTAAAAAACTGAGGAAAATCATTATAGAAAACTACGAAAGTCTTGGAATATGTCTCAAAAAAGGAATGCTCCAATTTTAGTTAAGAGTTAGTTAGACCGAACGCTCCGTTCTTGAAGTATAAGTTCAATAAGTTCAAGCTTTGCGCCAAAGTGTCGTCACAGGAGAAAATCTGAGGTTTGGCGCGGCGAGAGTTTCTTCAAAGGAGTGAACCAGCCCTTCTACTCTCTTTAGCCCTGACGAAATCGGCGAAACGCGCACAGGATGCATCTTGATATATCTTGGCCGCCTCTCCACAGCTCACTCTCTCTCCGTCGGTTCGGGAGTAACTAGCTATCAGTTAGGCATGTTCTTACCGGTTACTCATTTGCAGCTTTTTCTATGCTGCTTGAATTTCAAAGTTGTTATATTTTATTTATGTTAAAATGTTTAGTTAAATTTACCAAGTTCTTAAGTGTTAATAAAGATAGTTGTTTATTTAAGCTTAGAATGTTATTTATAAGGTAACACGACAAAAAACCTATGGTTCCTTCTAATGAACATTTCCACGTTGAAAGTTATAATAAAACTGGAGTCAGATTTCTTCTCAGAGTTCAAGTGGGATTCTACCAAATATACTAACTTCCACAAAGCAATATAACTGGAACAGAAACACTCACTTGACACGGAAAAATCACCAATAGCTTCAAAAATTATAAAGCTGCAAAAAACTATACACTTCCTAGGTTCGAACCCCAGCGCTGGCTGGTTGAATAGGAATTTTGCTCTCGGCTCTCTACGACCACAGTGCTGAAGTAAAAAATCCTTAGTGGTAGCTAGATCAAGGGTATAAATCACCCTGCAGTCGGGTTAACAATGGGAGGATTTCGTGGTTTTCCTCTCCATGTAACGCAAGTACTGGTGTAATTTCATCAAGAAATCCTCCACGAATGCTAGTTTGTCCCAATGCCTAATAAAGGAGTTCCCTTGTCTTCTGGATTGATATTAAAATAGAGCTAATGAGTTGAACATTGATAGTCGCAATCTCAGAATTGTTCAACGCCTGTTATAAATTTAAAGGGTGCAAGCAGTCGACACGTTTTAAGGACTTAAAAATAGGCGCTCATTCTCAAGAACGTCGATGATAAAGACAAAACAACAGATTCGGAAAAGGAAACCAAAACGTTGCGAAACTGCAGTGGAAAATAAACAAACAAACAAAACAAAAAAAACGCCTATTTCGGCCGAAATTATAATGTTGGCCAAAATAGGCGTTTTTTTTTTCTTTTCTTCTTTTTTTTTCAAATCTGTTTTGTTGGTTTTGTTGATCATTAGTTGGTCAAAAAAAAAGAAGAAAAAAAAAACGTTTTTCAAAAGCGATTTTGCCGAATATGGCGATGGATTTGAAATTCACCTCTGTAGGATTTGGCCAGTTTTGGTTCGGGATTTGGAATCGGGGATTTGGTTGAGTTTGCAATGGTTTCTTGTTTTTAAAATATGGTAAAGGAGAAAAAATAATTTTAGAATGTGACAGACTTTGCTACTGAACGACACAGTTAAAAAATTTTACAGAAAAAAAATGGTATTAGAAGAATTGTACAAAATGGAAAGAAATTCATCAAGCATAATTATCAGTTTTAATCGTATGTTTAAGGGAAATAAATAAATTAATTAAATTGACTGAAGCAGTTGCAATAACTACTTTAATAACAATAAATAGAGCTTGAAAAGTAAATACGTAGTATTTTTACTATATGAACATCTCGGAAGCTATTCATTCATTTCACTTCAAATTTTTTGCTTTAGCACTAAATTAACCCTACAATACAAAAATCAATAGTGAGAAAAATTCTGGTTATATCTGGTATTTTTAAATGGTAAGCTACGTATCGGAGGTAAAAATATGTTTAAAAATAATTTTTTATCAGCTTTCTGAATTTTTATTTTAGTGTTAACAGTATTAGCAATAGAAG
This sequence comes from Parasteatoda lunata, assembly GCA_949128135.1. Taxonomy (NCBI): domain Eukaryota; kingdom Metazoa; phylum Arthropoda; class Arachnida; order Araneae; family Theridiidae; genus Parasteatoda; species Parasteatoda lunata. The sequence continues at coordinate 13,908,401 of OX421977.1, forward strand.
AAAAATTGTTACCCAATAGTTTTTCGCTAAATTTATTATGAAGCACTTCAACCAATTTTTCTCGAAATTTGTCATGAATTACTATCATTGTTATTTTCAGAAGAAATATTACGTTGAAACACTACAATTTGTTTTAGGTGCTTCCTCTTCAGAATGCTATGAAAACACCAGAAGATTTCGGGGGTTTTACTGGTGTCCTCACCACAGGAATGATCATTGTAATTTGCCTGGACATAGCTGTCGGATTTTATGGTTACTTAAAATATGGGAATAATGTCAAACCAAGTATAACATTCAGTCTCCCTAAACATCCGTAAGTATTCGAGTTATTTTCCTCACTTTTTATTAAATTGAAAAATAACGATATGTTATTGTACTTACAGTTATCATTCTTATTATATAAGTGCAAAATGACGATAATTTTTTGATTATATTAATCTAGGGATAAACATTAGATTTTGAGTTATTTAAACCACTGTAACAGAAAGAATTTTAAAACGTGAATAATAATCTTGCAAATTATGACTAGCAAAATAAAATTTTAAAAGATTGTTAATAACTTTAATGTTTTACTCTGCTTTTCAACTTCCACCGCGAAAATTCTTTAGTAAAAAACATAAAAATTGGCAAATATATTATAATTCTAGCAACCCCTAACAGCAAAATAAGCAGGTCATTTGACATATAATAAATAGGGGAGCGTGTCAATATTTCTGTTTTCTATCACACTCCAAAAATTTTCTGTAAATTTTGTCACAATGTCAAAATTGTATAATACTTTCATGTGTAGTAACAAGTTGTTCAAAAAATAAATTAATTAAACTCTAAGCAGTTGTTAAAGTAGCAAATAAAGAAACTAAGATTCTTAAGGGGGGAAAAGTAGCTACTTAATTTTTGATTTAACCTCTTCGGGACGGGCGAGTCAAAAATTGAGCCATACAGAATCAGTATCAGGATGGGGGGGAAATCTGTAGCTTAAATGTGGACATGGCTAATTTGACAGATTTATTTCACCTTCTCTTTAATTAATGTTAGACTAAACTTATTAGTAAACAATGACTTAGATTTGAACTCACTACTCCCTACAGGGGCCGCATAACCGGGTGGGGGCAGAGGTGGCTTTAGCCCCCTCACATTTTTTAGACTATGAGACGCAGAGCCCCTTCTAAGATTACAATTTTTCACTTTAAAATTTTAAAAAAAATCGATAATTTAACTGCATTTAAAAAAGAAGTAATATATATATATATATATATATATATATATATATATATATATATATATATATATATATATATATATATATATATATATATATATATATATATATATATATATATATATATATATGATATACTGACCTGATATTTGATAAGGGTTAATGGCCACGTTAGGCAAATTTCTCATAATCCAAGAAAAGACCTCGAGATATAGCGAAATAAGCAAAAAAGTAAAATTAGCATTAAGAAGTCCAGACATTGGAGTGCTCTTCTGACCGAACTATTGGGACCATATTTCCTAGAAACTCAGCATAGCCATGCGGCTAGATGAGTTTCCAAACATCAATTTCAGTAACATTCCTTTTAAAAGACTTGAACTAAAATCATCGAAGTTCAATCGCCAAAGAGAGCTGTTACGATACCTTTAGTGATGTGAAGATGAATGAGCCTTACACGTGCTCCTGTGGCGATGAAAAGAGTTCGCCAAGAGGAAAACACGTGACCTCCTTCAGACTGTGTGTCTAAACTAGTTAAAGCATTTTTTCTTACTTGGGAAAAGGATGAAAGAAATATTATTCGATTTTTATGTTATATTTTTAACTTTGATAGATTCCAAAAATGGAAGAGGGATTCTGAAAATTCAGTACAAAATGTCACCAAATAGAGTCACTTTCTCCAGCAAAGAAAATTCATCAAGTGAGGCTAAGAAAGCACTCCAAGGAGAGGTAACCATTTATATCGGTTACAGTTAAACAAAGCTTCAAATTAAAAAAAATTATCGATCAAATAAAAGGTTAAAATGCCACCACGGGTAAGAGAACCGAAACTAAAATAAACTTGCTCCTTCGAAAAATTTTCATTGCGAACAATAAACTACTAAGCTGAGATAAAGCAGTTAAGCTAAAAACGATTCGGCGCTGGTGTGATGCAGTAATATTAGAGTTATTTGCACAATGATATTGGCATAATTTGTTTAATTTGTACAATTCTATTGATATAAATTTTCCTTTTTGTAATTAATATGACCTAATTTATTATTTGTACAATTATATAGACATAATTTGTTACTTGACAATTAGTATATTCAAAAAATTTGTTATTTGTGAAATTGTAGTGAAGTAATTTGTTATTTGTACAGTTATATTGATATAATTTATTATTTGTACAATTTTATTGATAACAATGCACACTATTTTATTAGGCTAAGTGAAACAATTCGTCTCACATTTGCACTTGCTATCTTCCTGTCTCATCCTCTTCAGTTTTATGTGGCTTTATCAATTATATGGTCTTATTTGAAAGAAAAGTTTCAACTAGAGAAGAGATTTTCCCCGAAAATTCAAACAGTTTTCGAACTTTTGCTTCGTACTTTTTTAGTCTTTGTCACGTGTAAGTATAATTTGCTTAAATCTTTAAAAGTCTTTATATTTTATATCTATAATTGCCATTATTTGTTCACCCATTTACCACTATATTTTGTGATATTTGCGTCCGCTGATGGTACGTTTGAAAAAAAGAGGTATAAATTTTCTTCTTCTTGCGTAAATAACACTGGGGAGCAAATTATTTGTTACATTTATATAAATACTTGATCTAACCTAATTCAGATTTGAGAAAATCAAATCTGAAAAATTAGTTTTATTCCAAAAACTACAGATTTTTTTTTTTTAAAAATGATATTTTTAGTTTAATTTAATTTTTGTCTGAATGCACAATTTGATAAAGAATGGATAGGTTGAAATACATCTACATACTTAAGTGTTCTTTAAAAAATACAGTCATATCCATAAATTAAGAAAAATTCAAAATAACACGGAAATTGATTTTTAAAGTTAAAATTTCCCCTGTAGTATTATGAATCACATCTTCAAGAATAATGAATTAAATTACAGGAAATCACCAGATGACGTCGCTAGTACGTCACCATGGCGAGAGCTCTTGTTTTATATCCCCAGGATCAGCAGTGCTAAATCAGGTCTACGATCTTGTGCACCCTAAAAAGTCCAATAACATCACAGGATTGTCCGTCAAATCTTGTCGGTTAATCTAAAGGCAAGCAGGATGTGGACACGGGATGCCTGTTCATTGTAGCACATCGTGCATGTATCAAATCCCCTCGAACCAACTGGATATTTTAAAGATTTCAAGTGTCCACTGAGAAATCGAGTAAGCAAATAGTTATGAAACAGAGGACGTACGTGAATGATTTTTATATGGTTAAATTATCGATCGGCTGGAATAAGAACGAACTCAGTTGGAAGTGTCCGAAGAACTTGGACTTGCACTCAGTGCCATCTCTAGGCTTAGGCAACGATTTCAAAATCATGGAAATGTTAGTAAATGCTACAGTACCGATCACCTCCGAATTACAATGCTGAATGAAAACCACCGGTTTTGGCAGTAACTGTCAAAAGAAGCAAACTGAACACAGCATCTGACCTGTCGTGTAAGCTGTCTGCAGTCACGGGTCTGATCAAGGGAAACCATGTACAGCCGTTCAAAAAATATTGGTTTATATGCCCACAGGCCTGTCTGATGCGACCCTATCACGGCGACTCACTGTCACTAGCGGCTAACTTGGAGTAAAAAACATACAATATGGACATCAACACAGTGGGCTTCTTTGATATTTTCTGTCGAGTCCAGTTTTAGCTTGTAATCAGATTCACTTCAAACTTTCATATACTGAGCACCTGTACCAGTTCAGTATATTGAAATTATTATGAAAAGGCCTTTCCGAATTGTGGGATAGTCATTTATTGTAGTGGATTTTTTGGTTGTCACTATTTAAGTGTCATGGTTATTTTCAAGATATTGATCAACGCCATTGATCAACGCCATTGTATTAGTGCAGGATTATTCTTTTGGGAATAAATTATACTGGGCTACAGAGCGGATCTGCATATTCAAACTGAAACCATTTTGCGATTTGCATTAAACTTGAATGTAGTAGTCCATGCCTGAGCCCGATTTGTTTTTTTGATAAATAAATATTATTACATATTCTTTTAATTCTATTAATTTCATTAAAAGTAGTATTTAAATAGATGCTCCTAGAAACATTAGAATTCCAAGTAATTAGTTCATTTATATTAAAATTAAAATCATTTCTTTTATCGTATAAATCAACAAAGCAGATATTTTCTTCTTTTATAATACCCAAATCCAAAAAATTGAAATTAATATTATCATCATGATTACGAAGCAAGATTAATTCCTCGGGGTAAATATCATTTAATAAAATAGTATAGTCTTGAAAATTAAAGATAATTAAGTCATCAATATATCTAAACACAAATTTAATACTAAGAGTGTAATTTTTTTCATAATAATGCAAAAAGAAGTTAGCAAAGAGAGATGAATAATTAGAACCTTGTGGTATTCCATCAATTTGAAGAAAAATATCCCTTCCATTGTAAAGATAATTATTAAAAAGACAAAAATTAATCAGAATTTCCCAATAATCAAAATCGCAACAAAGGATATTTTTGAAATCATAGTAATAATTCAAAAGGACATCTTTTAGTTTAGAAAGGGGAATGCTATTGAAAAGATCCTGGAAATCAAAAGTTGCAATAGAATTAATTTTATTATGTTTAATGAAATCTAAAATCGATTGATTATTAGTGATAATCCAGGAGAAACTTTCTTTAGAAATACTGTTAATAATTTTATTTAAGTAGTTAGAGAAAATGGTGCCAGGTTTAATTAGATAAGTATTAGATCCACATGTGATAGTTCTAAATTTAACAGGAATTTTATGAAATTTCGGACTGATAATTAAGTAAGCAAATTGTATATTGCTAATTTTAATTTTTAATCTCTTATATAAAGCTAAAATTTTTTTAATGACAATATTATTATTCAAATTACTAAGTTTAAAATTTTTATTATTTTTTAATTTCGTATTTAAAAGTTCAACATAGAATTTTTTATAGAAGATTGCATAATTATTGTTAGCTTTGTCTATAAGAGTAATTAAAAATTTTTTTTGAAGTTGCTTAATTGATTGAACAATATTAGAAAAAATTGTTGGATTGTTACTGTTATTTAAATTATCCTTATTATTGAGAATAAAGCTTTTAAAGTAATAATAAACACCCCATTTCCATTCTGTTAGCATACCTAAAGGTAAAGAGAATCTATTTGATATCTTTAAACAAAAACTATTGAGATCATTAAGAAAGTATTTTAGAATTTTATTGATTGATATATGGTAAATGGATCTAAATTTTGTGCCTTTTATCATTAAATTCCTAAGTTCTAAGTTTTCTATAATATTTAAATTACCAGTAATAATATGTTTATGATGTTTATCAACAAAATCAAAATATTTCTCTTCCTCACAGTGACATTCAAAATCGGATATGTTAATGCTCCCTAAATTTTTGCTTAAATCATTATAATTAAATATAGTTCTATATATATATATATATATATATATATATATATATATATATATATATATATATATATATATATATATTTATTTGACTTTTATTTAATTTTTTTTACTTTTCATTCAATATACGAGATATACATTTTAATTCAAAATTTCAGAATTCCTTGTTAATCAAAAAAAATTCTTTTCTTCTCTGAAATTTGTAGGTGCAATAACGGTTGCAGTTCCTAATTTGGATTTACTGATTTCCTTAGTGGGCGCTTTGGCCAGTAGTTCCCTTGCCCTGATATTTCCACCAATTATCGAACTTGTTATGATATGGAATACTTCCATTAGTAAGTATCAATTTAAGACTTTATTAGAAATCTATTCATTATGTGAATTACTGCCACATTAGAGTCTGGTTTTCTATAAAATGCCTTGTTTCAGAGAGTTAAAAATCAGCCCACATAGTAGGAAAATTATTAAAATTTCGCAAATTGCTTTGATATTTAATACAATGTATAGTCAATGTACAGAAATATCGAACATCTAATTTAATTCACCTAATTAAAGAGGATACTTTATTTACAAACATGCTATGTACAAAGACGTGTGATACCGGAAGATACTTATACGTGAACTCACTGAATTTCTGATATACACTTCACATATTCAGTTTGTGCATACCATTTCACTCGGCACATATTCTAACAGAAATCCAGTTTCTTCCCTATGTTCAAATGTATATTTCTATTAATGTCCGTCATAATAGCAATGATGTGTTATATATATATATATATATATATATATATATATATATATATATATATATATATATATATATATATATATATATATATATATATATATATATATATATATAAATGACGGTAAATAGTAACAAAGTTAAATTTGCAAATATTAGACTATTTTTGCTTGCTTTTTAAAAGGTGAAGCATGACATAAGTATGAAAAGTGGTGAATTATAAAAGCCTGCGAATTATTTAGAAATATTGGTGTATAAAAATTTACTAAATTGAAATTATTAACCCGTTAGTGGGCCATTTATTTCTAGTAAAGGTAAATAAAAGAATTTTTGGAAATGAAATTGATATAATAATAGTAATTGATATAAGAAAAAAAAAACTCATTTAGTTTATAAAAAATTAATTTAAATTTTAATGTCATTTTTTTGGTAAGTATATTTACCACGACCTATTAAGAACTTATAAATTTTTATTTTTCGTTATTTATAAAATAAATTTTATAAATTCTGCATACTTCAAAAAGAATTATGTATTTTATAACTTTTATACGTTTTCTTAAACTAACAAATGGTTACCAATTTTATTCAAATGCACTTCAAGAACGTCTAGGTTATTATCAAATGGAAACCTAAATTAAAAGTAGTAAAAAAGTTCACCATGGACTTAAACATGGATTAAAAATTGGTGGTAAGTATAATTATCACGGCCTTATAAAGGTTAAACCAAGGATCACAATTGATAAACTAGCACTTTAAAGTATACATTTGCTGTCCTGATCAGGTTGGCATCTCTGTATATATATATATATATATATATTGATATGCATAAACTTGAGAAGAACAATCTGTTTGACTCCTCAATGTAAACAACATTGCTGGAACGCACCAATGTTCTCCAACGACGACATTGATAGAAACCACGGTATGGGGTACACGATGTCCTGCGTTATGTTTCACTTTTGAAGGGAATTATGACTCGTTAAAAATCAATTTTGTGGGTTGCTAAACAGACTTTCTGAGTAGAATCAACACATTAGTAAAGAAAATAAAAAGTGATGTTTTTCTTTTTATTGTATACCCAATTAAAAGTTCAGTACAGCTTTCACGAGAACATATTTGGAGACTAAAAGTCTGAGATAGTCTACTGCTGTAAAAAAAAAGACTATAAACCACTACTTATAAGAGAGAACTGAAAAAAAAAATTATATGACTTCTCCATATCTACTAAATTGCTAGTCCCATAAGAAATTGTCAATTTAGAATTAGTGCTATATACTTACCACTGTTTTTTAAATGATGCATTAAAACGATACGAAATGATAACTTAAATGTAAGAAACACATTTCAACAATAACATGATATGGAGCACAGAAGTAAAATTCAAGTTTTGATTTTACTTGATACTTGCAATTATACTTGTACTTATACTTGTACTTAAACTTGCACTTATACTTGTACTTATACTTGTACTTATACTTGTACTTATACTTGTACTTATACTTGTACTTATACTTGTACTTATACTTGTACTTATACTTTTACTTTATTTATACGTGATTCTCAGAAAGAAAGACAGAGGGAACTACTATAGGTTGGAGGATTTATCAGCTTATTGATGAGGCTGTTGGTTGGTTGATTGAAACGACTTTTCTGCACTCGTACTGAAATCATCTATTCATTCCATAACAAAAGAAATTTTTAAATTTTCAAATCTATAACATAAATTGAACCTTTATAAAAACTTATATATTATAATAACCTATTATAATAATAACCGAACCTATATATAATATAACATATATAAAATTATTAACAATATTAAATAATAAACCTAATAATTAATCTATATGTAATAATTGAACCTAATGTATAAATTGAATCTGTTCTATAAAAATAGCGTTTCTATTATGCAGGTCGGAGAAAGCTGATTTTGATTATCATCAAAGATGCTGCCATCATTATATTCGGAATATTCGGATGTTTCATCGGAACATATACAACAATAAAAGAAATTGTACAGAAAATGAAACAGCCATCCTGATACTAGGTATTTTTCGAGCATTTGCAATGCCAGGATCTCTGGGACACTCATGATCTCTAAACTTCTGGACTGAAGGAAAAAAGAAAACAGATACTGGTAGTAAAACCATTTTAATTTAAGCTGATTTACGGAAGGAGTAAATTATGCTTCTAATTTTTAATTATAAACTATTTATCACTATTTGCTTTTTCTCGAGTAAGAAACAATCTTATATACAGGTTATGACTGTTCAAATGTTTTGATAAACATGGATAATTTACTCCTCTCAAAATTACTCCAAAATAAAATGGTTTTCCTTCCAGTTATTTCTAACTTCTGAGTTGATATATATAAACTTCAGCCTTGTTGTACTATACTTGTATACACTGTGATAAAAACACTCTAATTCTGTACTGTCGATGTAGCTAAATATATATGATTTTGTTTTGTATTCGTCAATTATAGCAAGATAAAGTTAGTCACAAAAATACCTGAACGTTACAAATAATTTAGAAAATAAAGAATTATAATTCACGTTAGTTTCATGCATGTTCATTGTCTTGCTGTTTTTCTTTTATTCATCAGGAGCTTTTTTAAAGCATGTTATTTGGAAAATAAAATGAATTGCGCTCAGTTTTCATATATTAATATATTACGGGGTTCCCTCGACCTGCAAAAATAAATGAGTGGTAGTTAAGATTTTTCATGACTGTTGAAAAATGCTTAAAATTGTCTTTCATTTGCGAACTATGAAATTATTATTTTCGCAGCTATAAATATTTCATTAAAATGAAATATATATTGATTGCTTAAAACATAAAGATATCTCTAATTTCGCTACCACCTTTAAAAAGCTTCCACATAGTGGGAACCCTGTATTAGTATCATATTGGCATTTGTATCAGAGTAATTCTTCATACAGACAAAGAAAAAAAAATTAAATTTGGGAAATAAGGAAAACTGAATCAACACCAAAGTTGAAAGCCTCTTTATGCAAGTAAGATGTTCAGGGTACTCAAGGAGGGAACTTGCTTTGACAGCTGAACTTTTAATGGAGGGCTTGTAATGACCATGAAAATTAAAGTGGTCAAGAAAATTATCGAAATTTTTACATTCCTTACCAGACATGTACGTCTTTGGAGAGCATGTCTAAATGAAACTTGTAATTGTCCAAACCTCGTTTTCAAATGCTTATGAATACATGTAAGTAATCAGCCAAGAAAGGATTTTTTTATTTATTTTAAAATCGTCGTATAACAGCCGATCCTACTTTTCGGGTTTATGACTACTAATGTTCAATTCCGAAACTTTGTAATTTTGAACCCAATCCAGAAGACGAGAGAACTCCTGGTTCGAGAATTGGGAGAGATTTGCTCTCGTGGACGACTTTTTGAATGATCTAACCCGCATTTGTGCTGCATGGAGAAGACAACCACGAAAGCTTTAAACGGTTAGTCTGGCGGCTAGGGAACGATCTGTCTACGACTGAAGATAATTTCCTTTAGCTCTGTGGTCATTGAAGGCTAGTTGCGGAATTCGTATCTACCAGCCATCGCTGTTATTTCAACCCGCTTCCTCTCATTGGGAACAATAGGAATGTAAGAAGCGTTCGTAAACCTAGTGATAAAATCCTTCTGTAAGATTGCCCTTTGCTTTTAATGAAATGACCTTGAGCTTTGGCATTTTTTACAGGAAAGCGAACATTTTTTAATGATCTCAAACTTATACAGCACTTATATTCTCCAATCTTCCTCATTGTGTGAAAAAATATTAAACTAATCAAAAATTACAACTCTCACATCTCGTTTGAAGCTTAAAAATAATGACAAATACTCATAGTAATGATAGCATTAATGATTATAACAGCGATAATAATAATGATAGTAATAATATTAATAATAACGATAATAATCATGATCTTGAATAGCTAGAATAGGGAAGGAAAATAAATTTCCTGTTGCTCGCGATTTTTGAATAAATTTTATATATTGCCGATAGCTGATTTCAAATCTGCAACTGGTTTTTCAATACAAACAGTTTTTATGCAATTAAATAATACATTCCTAACCAGAAGTTGTTTGAAAATAATTCGATTGAACAATAATTTCCCTACATCTCTGCTATGTAGGGAGTGATAAGATAATACATTTCTGTATAGATTGCGATACGTTAAGTTTAATTTTTAATTATTATTTGAAATTGTAAAAACTATACCACTTCCTCTTAAACAAATTTTGATAATATATTTTAATTTTCTATGAGAGATATACACAGTTAAAAGAACCTGAACTAACTTACTAACCTAATTAAAAGTGCTTACTTACTAACCTAATTAAAAGTGCTTACTCGCGGTAAAAAGTGCGAGTAAGTATTGTTAATAATAAAAGGATAAGTTTCATTCAATAATGACGGCTTTAGAGTAAATGTGAAATGGAAAAAACTGGTTATAAAGCAATTTCAATTACTTGTTTTCGTGGGAGTAAAGAGATGCCATCTTGCTCTGAACTGCGGATAAATATTTTCGAGTGGTAGTTTTTAAATGTAAGATTCTTGATTTATAGGATTTCTCCTCACCACTCTACTTCTAAACATTTAAAAGCATATGTGAAACGCAACTTGCAGTTGATCCTTTCAAAAAGTGAACAAAATTAACCAAATATCTACGAATTTTAGTTTGTAGTTCTTTACATTTTTTTTAAAAAACGTTTGTCACATTTGAAATAGTTGACATCTCGAGGGGTATCGCAAGCTCTTATTGTTCTTATCAGTAAACTATACAACACTTTTTACTTTTCTTCGAGTAAGAAAATGTTCCATAGAGGAGTTCTATCTGATATCTTTCATTTTAAAAAAAAAAATTAACAGGCAAATTTGAAATGGCTTTCCTACCAGTTTTTCTCTTTACCGTTTCGATATACATATAGAGTTTCAGTCGTGCGCAATTGTAGACAAATGGGAAAAGGGCCGTAAGGCCTCAGACACCCAGTTCCACTAAAACGGACGAACGAGCTATTGCAGAGACCTTAACATGTGACATTTAATTGTTGCATTTCATGTAATCTGTCTATTGTTTTTGCTTAAATTCTCATCACAGGATGAATGGTAAAAGGGCCATTATTGGCCTCAGGAGCCCAGCTAGACTAAACAAACCAGATAAGAGCAACTGCAGAGATGTCAACTTGCTCCGGACAGCAAATATATATTTTAATGTGGTAGTTATCAATTGTGATTCTTAGTTTAATAAATTCAATTTAGTAGATTTTAATCCACCACTATTTCTAAATAATTCGTAGACTTATATAATCCCCCACTTTATAGTACTTGCAGAGATGCCAACTTGCTCCGGACAGCAAATATATATTTTAAAGTGGTAGTTTATCAAATGTGATTCGTGATTTTATAAATTTAGTTTAGTAGATTTTTATCCACCACTTTTTCTAAATAATTCGTAGGATTATATAATTCACCTCTTATAAATAATTAGTCGTGCCATACCTTTTAAAAAGCAAGCAAAAATACCCAAATATTTGCATAATTTACTTTGCAGTTATTTACCGTTTATTTAATAATTTTGGCGTGTCCGGAGCAGTTGGCATCTCTGTACTTATGTTGCTCATCAATTATGTCTTTCATTTTTCAAAAATAATTGCACAAATCAAATCATGTTTTATCTTTATTTTTAATCTGCAATTTCTAATGTTATGTAAAAACGTCAATTTGTGATATTGAATTTTTTCATTGTTTTATTTCACAAGCAAACGGCTTTATTTATTTATTTATTTTTATGGCTACCACAATGTCTGCCAAATCAATGTATTTTATCTTACTGTATGTAATTTTATGATGAATGGGATAGGGGCCGCTTCGCGGCCCAGGTGCCCAGTTTATTTAAATAAAGAAAAAAAGAAGTACTTATGCTGCGTTTATCACTAAATTATTTTCCGGTAATATGGAAGACTGGAAATATAATCCTATTTCCTAAACCGAACAAAGACTTGCAATCTCCGACCAGCTATCGACCTATAAGTTTGCTCTGCACTCTTGGGAAGATACTGGAAAGAATAGTATACACAAGGCTAAAACCATATCTAAGTTGTCTACCAGACGAACAGTACGGGTTCAGGGCGAAACTCGATGCTACTAAGTAGTAGTTACGTATAGTTGTCTATGTCGGCAGAGGATTACATCTGAAGCAGACTTCGGCTTTGTTGATGCTTGATATTAGTAAAGCGTTTGATAGAGTATGGCACAAAGGTAAAATTTATAAATTGATGGAACTTGAATTCCCGAAAGGGTTAATTAAATTACATAACAGTTATTTGGCAGAGAGAAATTTTTAAATAAGAATGAAAAATGTATGCTCCACGGTGAGGTGTATAAGAGCAGGCGTACCTCAAGGTAGCATACTCGGACCAATTTTGTATATCCTATTTACATACGATTTCCCAATTGATAGGGGTGATTGGAACTGTCTAACTGCATTCTATGCAGATGACACAGGTGTCATAGTAATATCTAGTGACCCGAACATGGCTGTAGAGAAACTGCAAGAAAAGATTACGAAGAATGGTGTTTAGGTTGGAAATTCGAAGCAAATGCTCAAAAGTCCCAACTATTGATTATCCAGAGGAACAGGAAATAAATTAGAGAGCATAATGATCTAGTACTTTTTAACCAAGTGATAAAAGGGTTAACAAAGCTACCTACTTAGGTCTAGTCATTAACAAAAAACTGACTTGGTCGGATCATGTGAAAAATTTTAAAAATAAAGCCAATGCTGCAACGTTAAAACTACAGCCCATCATGTACAGCAAAAAACTGAGCTTGAAACTGAAGAGGTTACTGTACACCTCCATGATAAGACCGATCATGACCTATGACTCGCCAGCATGGTGTAACGTATCAGAACGTGAGCTTGGGAAACTCGCAGCAACGCAGAACAAGATCTTGAGAAGACTAACTGGCGCAGAGTGGTATCAAAGAAATGTAGACATTCACTCGGACCTAGAGTTGGAGAGTTTCGAACATTACTTTCACAAACAAAATCAAAACTTTTTTAAGAAGGCTTTAGACTGCAAAGCAGCAAATTTCGACTCTCTTTTTAGTTCGAAAATTTAGCTGAGGACGCCTCCCTGAGGCCAGTTGCGCCCTTTTTCACAAGTGATTTAACTCTGACCATGTGAGAAAAACTCAATGGCTTTATATCTAACAAAAATATCATATATGACAATTTAACTCAGACATGACATTTAAATATTGTAATTATGCGTTGACAAAATCAATTGGATTTGTTTATAAGAGCTTTGAAATGAATATGAATGAATGAACATTGTAAATTATGAGAGACGAGAGGTAAATTCTTAGCACCGGAGGAGTGCAATTATTTGAGAAACTTCTTACTAGAAGTTCAAAATTTATTTTGGCACTATTAATAGATATGTCTATATTAAAATACAAATGGCACAATTATAAACATGACAATTTCAACTCGGACATGACTAGTAAATGCTGTAATACGTTGACAAAATAAATTTGGATTTGTTCAAAAAAAAAGGAGCTATAAGACGTAGAATGAATAAATTGTAGTGTATGAAATGGATGAGAGGAGGGGTGGATAATTTGTACAAGGGGCGTACAATACTTGACAAACTTCTCTCTAGAAGTTCAATTTTTATCTTATTTTTATTTACTCATTTATTGTATTTTATGTTCTGTATTTATGTACTGCAATATGTATCATTTAAAATGATTTTACTCGAGCAATATGCTTATAGTGATCATTGTGTTTTGAGGTTCTTGCAAATGTGGTATTTGATTACTTGTGTTTACAATGCTAAAGGTGCTAACACTAACTTAAGATGGTGCACAGCTTTCAACAGGAACAAAAAGTAATATAAACAAATGGAAAGAGGCCAAATCAGGACTGACAAAAAAGCGAGTTATTCAAAATCTAGCAACCACGTCACCTTTTTAACAATATATCTATATATATTGAAAACAAATTTTCACTTCAAACACACCATAATTACTTAATAAAATCTTATGAAATATGGCAGCACAAAAACTATCTAATTTACTTTATTGAAAACAAAATTATCGCCTTTCAGAATACGCTGTATTAAGCAAATTTTCAAATTGTTATTGTTTACATTTATATTGAAAACAATATCCATAAAAATCAAGAGACTAAAATTCAATTAGAATGTATATCTCTCTAGCTTATGATTAGCCTGTCTAAAATTTTTAATCAAAATTTGCTGTTTCGGAAAAGGTTATTATATATGATTTTTGTTTGCGTAGATTCGATTTATCAATGAATTCGATTTTTAGCATTCTAAATTCGATTTATATTCGAAATTTACCCTCCTCTACTTCTAGTTAAGTCACAGCCTTATATGAAACGCAACTTTGTTTCGGTTATTTCGTGTTGAACCCTTTAAAAATGCGTCAAAATTGTTGTTCTTCACTAGTTTTTGAAATATTTTGTACAATCTGTAGGAATTTGCATCTCTGTTTTGCTAACAACTTTTATTTTACCAGCGAAAGTTTTGGAATATTTTACGTCGCAAAACTTTGCACGATTTTAAAGATCACGCTATTAGAAATGGGGTCCTTTTCATCGATAAAAATGAGTGATGAATGTAAAAGGTGATTTCCATCTTCAATACTATAATAAGTAAAAAAAGCATAATTTTTTGAAGATTTCGATCTCTGTCGGCGGACTATTCGCCGTGTAGTAAATGTTGATTGGCTAACGTTGAATCTGTCGGTTCTCCAAGTCCTCCATGTTCAAAAACAAAGCAACACCTCTGGGGGTACTGAATTGGAGATTGATCGTTGTCTGGTTCAGATCAAGACTACGATTTAAGGATGAATAGATGGATCCGTCCTCATGACTGAAAGTCCCTTTATATATAGAAGGAAAAGTGTAAAAACTGGTTACAAGTAAATTTCATTTTTGGCTTCTTTTCGGGAATAATAAAATATTCCAAACTACCAAATTTTTTCTAACTGATACAATGAATCGCTCCCCCCCCCCCCCCCCCCACAGAGAAAAAATTAATAGCAGTGAATTGCTTGCTGTTAAGCATAGATTTGATTTCCTCCTCCCGAAAATTACCTGTTATTGAAATAGTTCTACTACCAGTTTTTTTGCCTTTCCGTCTCGCTTGCAGGCCTGCTCCGCCTCAAAATATGCCCTGCCAACTTTTACGCATTTGGTGTAAAATTTTATTTCTATATCTAATGTGGTAGTAAAACTTATGCTTTCTATATTCTTTCCATTTATAAAGTGAATTTATAATCTTTTTGACCTCCACTATTTTTAAAAAAGTTAAGCTTACATAATGTTAAGCTATGTAATATTGCCACAATATTTCGTGTTCACTTTACCAACATGCAGCGTATATTTCTGCCTAAAATTGTAATCTGAAATCAAATTTTCTACCACTAGGGAAAATCATCCTCGAAAGCAATAAAAGTTGGCAGGTATGCATATGCCTTTATTTGTTGCATTTTATGTAATATGTCTTTTGTTTTTGTTTAAGTTTTCATTTTAGGACGAATGGAAAAAGGGACATTCTTATATTATTAAGGGGCATTCAGATATTGGTAGTAAAACGATTTTAATTTCAGATGGTTGACGGAAGGATTAAATTATGGTTTTAGCTCGTAATTATAAATTATTTATCACTATTTGCTTTTGATCAGATTAGAAGCAATATAATAAACAGGTTATAAAAATAAAGAAAAAATTGATAGACAGGATATTTTACCGTTCCCGATAACAAACCAGAATGAAATGGTTTTTCTACCAGTTTTTGCTTAATTCTGGTTTGATTTTAAAAAATTTCTGCCCTACTATACTTGTTAACACTGTGATATAACACACTAATACTGTACGATTTATGTATCTAAATTATGATTTCTTTTTGTACTTTTCAAACATAGCAAGATAAAGTTTAAGTCACAAAAATACCCGAACGTTACAAATAATTTAGAAAATAAGGAATTGTAATTCACGCTAGTTTCATGCATTTTCATTGTCTTCTTGTTTTTCGTTTTTTCATCAGGAGCTTCTTTAAAACATGTTATTTAGGAAATAAAATGAATTGTACTTAGTTTTCTCATATTACAGAGTTCCTACAACCTGGCAATCTAAATGAGTTTTAGATAAGACTATTCATGACTACTGAAAAATTGGTAAAATTGTAAAAATGATTATTTTTCGTACCCATATATATTTCATTTAAATTAAATATCTATACATAGCTTAAAACATCTAGATATCTTCAATTTTGCTACCACTTAAAAAAAAATTCCGAACCGTTGGAACCTTGTATAGGCATCATTTTGACATTAGTGTCAGACAAAGAAAACAAATTCGAAAATCGGGAATTAAGAAAAACTGGATTTCTCGGGGTACTTTAAAAAGGGAACTTAATTTAGCAACTTAACTTTTAATGAAGGTTTTGTTATGACAATAAAAATTAAAGTGGTCTTGAAAAATAACGAAATTCTCACATGCTTTACGTCTTCAGAGTGGATGTCCGAATGAAACGTGTTAATGTCCAAATATCATTTTCAAATGCATAGAATACGTCTATATAATAATAATTGTCCCCACTTCTCTGCTATATTGGGAGTGGTAAGATAATACATTTTTTTTTATATGTTGCGATACGTTAAATTCATACGATTTTAGTTATAAGTGCAGAGAGACTAACTGCTCCGGACTCAACGATATATTAAAAAAAAAATATGATAGAGAACTTCGATTTAAAATAAGCAGACTTTAAGTTAATTTTGCCAACTGTTTAAAAAGCTTAACGGCATTGACTTGACTTGATATGTGGTTT
This sequence comes from Parasteatoda lunata, assembly GCA_949128135.1. Lineage (NCBI taxonomy): Eukaryota > Metazoa > Arthropoda > Arachnida > Araneae > Theridiidae > Parasteatoda > Parasteatoda lunata. The sequence continues at coordinate 13,925,649 of OX421977.1, forward strand.
TGCAAAGTACTTTCCCGCGAAGTGGGCGTCTGACTTCTTTATCTATCTATTTTTCCCTTGGGCGACTGAGACTATTGGCGTTAGGTAGCTTAACTGCTTGCTTTATTTAGAAAAACTGGGCACTTGGGCTGCTCAGTGGCCCCTATCGCATACATCATGAAATTAAAAATATTGAGGTAAAAACTTTTTGAATTTAGCAACATTAGGGTAGCTATAACATCAAGCCCTTTGCTTGATAATTAAAAGTTGAAATTATAATAACAATGATAAAATTGTAAATCTATTAACCAATCTATTGAAAACTAGTTTATAAAAAAAATATTAAAAGTTTTTTATTCAATATTGCGAGTTCAGAATTTATAAGTTTGTTGATGTTGATTAAACGTTCACGCCGGGTGTTCAGGCCTGAAAGCGGGACGGAAAAGTGAAAAATACTGGTAGAACAACTATTTCAATATTAGATAATATTCGGGAGGAGTTAATCTATTCTGAACAATAACAATTCACTGTAACGAAATTTATCAAGGCGAAGAAGCAATTCAATATAAAAATTGCATTGTTATGGTAGTTATGGATTTGGTAGTTATTTTGGTAGTTATGGAATTGGTAGTTATGGATTTTTATTATTCCTGGAAAAAAACTAAAAAATGAAATTTATTTGTTACCCGTTTTTACTCCGGTGCGCCGCCCGATGAGTTCACACCGGTGTAAACGTGTTAATCCAGCAGATTGCTTGATTAAAAAAATCAAAATTAACAGGAAACTATAAAGAGCGGCTTTCTCTAAACTATGTTTGACTGTTAGTTTTCACAATTATTACTAATATGCTAATCGGTAACTTGACTGCCTAGTCCTAGTGTTTTTATTTTATTGGGCACCTGGGCCGCGAAGCGCCCCTATCCCATTCATCTGAAATTTTAACACAGTTTTGGTTGAGCATTGAGGTAAGCAGGCAGTGGAGTTGCTTTTATGAATGTTTCAAATACTTTGCTTGAATAACTAAAAAGGAATCAAAAATAAAATAAGCAGCTTGCTCTAAACTGTGTTTGTTTAATTTTGGAGTTGTTCAGAACTATATCAGCATGAGGAAAAGTTATTTTCAGAAAGGTTGATGAAATTATTTGTTTTGATAGTTATGATATGAGGCGTCGGAGGTGAAATGTGCAGCTATTGGTCTGTAGTTTTTATCTTTGATATAATTTTCTAATTTAAAGACTTCATTAAAATTTGTTGTTTTACATTCTATGGCTTTATCGAAAAAATCTGCGTTTAGCTTGTATATATGTTGTGATAGAGTTGGTATTTTGAGGTCTGCATGTATATTGGTATTTCGTATGAACCATCTTGCACTGGTTATTTTTCTAAGGATCTTGTTTTGGCATTGGTTTAATTTCTTCAGTAGATGTTAAGGGATCGTTGTCCAGGCAGGTGAGGCATAGGTGAGTATTGGGCGGATCATTGCTGTATATAGTAGCTTCTTTAGTTTAAGTGACGTATTCTGATTATATATTAATGGTTGTATGACTATTATTGCTGCATTTGCTTTATCTATTGTGCTTTTGATATGATCATTCCAGGTGAGTTTGCTATTGATTATAAGGCCAAGATAATTTGCTTTTTTAACTATTGGTATTGGAATATTGAACATTTTTGGTTGAAATTGTGGAAATATTTTAATTCTCCTTTTTTGTATAATTAATATTTGTGATTTTCCAGCGTTTTCCATTTTAACAACCAGTCTTCGATTTCATATATATGGTCTTGTAGTTTTTGAAGAGCATGATTTGGGTTTCTGGATTTAATAATAATACCGGTGTCATCTGCGTAATAGGCTGTTATGCTATTATAATCGGCTTTGTTTATAGGAAAATCATAAGTGTATAATATGTATAAAATCGGTCCCAGAATGCTGCCCTGAGGTACTCCGGCTGTGATGTTTCTTTTTGTCGATTTTTTGTTTTTGATGGTGACTTGAAATGCCGGTTGGAAAGTTTAGTTATATGAGTTTATATATTGTGCCAGTATGCCATACTTTATCAAATGCTTTGGATATGTCGATCATCAGGAAGGCTATTGTTTCCTTATGTATGATTGCTCTGCCAGTATAGTCTATTATTCGGAGTAACTGTTTGGTGGTATCTAGTTTTTGTCGGAGTAACTTGACTGCAACAAACAGGCGTGTCACAAAAGCTTTTGAATTATTTAGAAGTGCTGGTAAATAAAAACTTCATAATTCAAATTCTTTAAACTTAAAGTCATAAATTAAAAGAGGGCCATTCTAAAATATTTATCCGCTGTTGCGAGTTAGAGTCTCTGTAAGTGTAATTATTTTCATACGAGCCGACAAGTGTATTTGTATGTATATAAGCCAATATGTTCTTTGTAAACTTGTATATTCAGAAAAATATGTTTAACCAAGAATATCATTTAAAAAAAAATCTATACAATTCAAACAAATATAATTTCAGATTTGAAATCAGCAAAGTCGCATTATGTAAGATAAAATAGTTGTATAAACAAAATTAAACTCTGGGGCGTAACATCCTATGGAGGGCCATGGCCTATCCCAGTTTTCTTGACTTCGGACTCAGAGGTGCAGCAGCATAGCCACTGAGAGTCAAGGCCTTTGAGCAGGTTTGGGATGCCATCCTCAGAATTGTAAGCGAACCGGACGTTAAAGCGGTATTCAGATTTGTATGAATATAAAACTATAATAAATAGTTCAAACTTTTAAGCGATGTAAAATATTTTTTAAGTCGTCAATTTTTAGCTTTTTATTAAAATTAATCAATGCTATTTATCACGTTAACACTGAATAAAATGAACACGTAGGACTGTTTGATGCTTTTCATGAAGCAATATTGTGTATATTTAGGAATAGAAACGAATTTAATAAGATATTTTTTTTCTTTTAATTTTAAATCTTGATTCATCATAAATACTTTTAATATCAAAAAAATAAATCTTAGTTAAGTATGTAATTTATAATTTTCTAATATGTAATCAAATATTAGATTTAATCATATATTTGAAAATAAGAAATAATACATTTTAATAAGGAAACGAATACGAGATAAATAAATATATGTTATACTATGGCAGAAAAGAGACAAATAAAGAAAATATAATTTTATTGGTACATTCATAAAATTTGTTATTTTAAAATTGGTTTTAAAGAATTCTTTCAGAATCGTATGACATATATTTAAATTTCAAGTGGAAATAATCTAAACCTAAACACTGCAATTATTTATAAATAATATTACAATGGAACAGAATAATTTAGCAAAGTATAATTATAAGGAATAATAATTAATAAATTAAAAGTAATTTAGCAAAGCATTTCGATCTTTAAGATTGTAAAATTTTAAAATTTATAAGATTTGTTAAAAAAAATATATATATCCCAAAATTGTCATTCCTTTAGAAAATTTCTATTATAATATTCTGGAGCAGATATTGTTCAATAATTAAAAAAAAATTACGCATTAAAAAAGAAAAGAAAATATTGAATAATTTTTATGAGCTACATTTGAAATTGTCTGTAAGTTTTTGTTAAATCGTAATGTTCGAAACAATTTAGATGGAAAAAATATAAAAGCATTTACTAAAATCATTTTTCCTGTTATTCAATTAGATGCATCGTATTAATTAATATATTTTATATAAGATACATTTAAATGAATATGCATACATATATGAACTTATGTATTATTATCTTAAAGCTTGTTAACATTAAATCTTCCAGACTTATAAGATAAACATATAAATTGGAATAAAATGAGAATAGCACATTTAATCTGGAGCAAACTCAAAATTTATTCATACCATATGAAGCAAGAACAAGACTTTCATTAATATTCATTTGAAATTATTACGTTAATAATTAAAATGGCTGAGAATGAATTATATTCCTTTTTTTTATTAATATGATTTAATGCATTGGACTTTTTTTGCTTTCAAGTATGAATATTTATGAAATTTTGCTCATATGATCGCAAGCTATCGTTAAGAATAAATAAGTTTCAAGCGCCAATCAACATTGTTATTAATTTTTCTTTTTTTAAAAAATATAACTAAAGCTTCTTTGGTGGTTTTTTAAATACTAAAAATCTTATCTCTTTAATGACATCTGATATTTGTTTATATATATATATTTAAGCAAGAAAAATAATAGTTAAATTTGTTTTATTTCAAGTCTAAAAGTTTTTCAAAAGTACGAATGTTTTATGTTTTAATATTCGCTAACATTAAACAATACCTAAGAAATTTTAATTTTTAAATACAACCTTTTTCATTTTGTAGTTAAAAAGCTTATTATAAATTCTGCAAAAACGAATATTAAAATATAAAAGATAAATAGCACTTACTCGACTATTAACGGTTATTTGATAACTGTCTCGTTTGATGGAACTAATCCTTTTTTTTTCTCATTTCATCACTTTTCGGAAACCTAAATACTGATACTTTAAGCCCATTTTTGTAGTTCCCTTTGCTCCTTAGAACTACACACGCATATGTCATTATTAAAAGCTGTAAAATAATGCAACATATTTATATTTTGGTTTAAAACGGCAGACAAAAGGGACTGCTCTTCAACGAATGACAAATATTTGAAATTGGCGGCTAATCGCTTATCAGCTATACACCACTGCGCCAACTCTTAATTATTTATGCCAACTCTTAGATTTAAAAAAAAAAAAATAGCTTTAGTTTACTACCACTAGGAAAAACATTTCGCATACACTCAAATACTGAGATCATGTCTTTCGCCACCAGCCAAATGTATAGCTAGCAGATAAACTCTGTAGAATGTTTCAATTAAAGATGTCTTACGCAGAATATCTCGACTGTCGAAAAATAAAAACTTTTTCTTACCATTTCAATGAAATAAACTATAATCTGGATTAATTTATTTTCTCTATTTTTAGTATCCAAGAGCCATATGTTCTGCTGTCAGATACCTTTATTTAATTTAAGCAGATGTTTTTCAAACATTATGTATTATGCAAGATTAAATATATATTAAATATAGTTTATTTTCTGAAACGGTAGTTTTTAAAATTTGAACTGCCTCATTTCTCTCTCAAAATTTGTCATGTAAAAGGGAGCAGTTTTTTTTTATTTATTTAAAATTACATTTCTGAAAATGATTTAATAATTCATATACCTTAAAATTCAAACTTTATTGAAACATTTTCACATAAATTATAAATACTTATTTACAGCTGCTTTTTGCATGACAAACATGGAAATGCATAATATATCTTTAAAAAAAATATTTTTACACTCCATTTTTTTGATTTTTATTTTTTAGCAGTTTCAACATAATGTTAATTATTACTTGTATGCTCATCTATTTGGGTTAATTCTATTAATAGATTTGGACTTCTTCTTAAAACAATTCAAATAAGTATGACTATTAAATAAAATATAATATACTTCAGCAGGAATGCCAAACACTACCAGAGATGTCAACTTGCTCCGGACAGCAAATAAATATTTTAAAGTGGTAGTTTATCAATTGTGATTCTTGATTTAATAAGTTGAATTTAGCAAATTTTTTTCCACCACTATTTCTAAATGATTCGTAGGCTTTTACAATTTACCACTTTATGGCACTTATGTCATGCTATACCAATTAAAAAGATATCCAAAATAGTTGAATATTTGCAAAATTTAGTTCGTAACCTTTTCCGCTTTTTTAATTATTTTGACGTGTAAGGAGAAGTTGGCATCTCTGCACTACGCTTTTTGTAAAATATTTTATAGAGTGGTAGACAATTGAAAACCAAAAATTTTTGGTAATTTGAATTTGGACTTATGAATCATTTATCTATAGTGGTTTTCGAAAATAAGTTCAAATGAATAAAAAATAATACATTAAAGCATAAACTTAGGTGCCACTAGAATAAATTTTTACAAAATGCGTAGAAAGTTGACAGCCCTACTGTAGTTTCATAAACTTTCACTTATTTATGGAACATCAGTATCATGTAAGTTTTATCAAATATAATCGAATTTATTTTTTCTCCAGAATATTTTTGATTATATTTCATTCGTTTTTCTTGGTTAGGCATTCAAGGATAAAATTAAGAGACAAATAGGAGTTTTCAAGATCTTGTACTAAATAAACTCTTCCACCCATTAATGCCCTGCCACAAGAACCGATCTATGTATGAAAAGACGCGTGTATTAAAAAAAAGAAATACTGAATATTTGTTATTTTTGCACTAACTATAAGCATTAACATTGGATCTAAATATAAAAATTTATACTAAGACAGACCAGTCAATTTTCTACCCTTTTCGAGAAAATTTATTCAACTGTTTACTAAGTTTAAGGTTTTAATGTACTATTCTTTTCTTCGTAAATATAATTTAAAATAATTTTCCAAAGCCACTAGACGTAAATTTTTAACTATACAAAAAAAAAAGAAGAAAAGGCTATGTTCCGTAATTTACTTCATGGTTGTGCACTCCAAATGCTGGCACAATTACCAATAATTTTGAATATTTTTGGTTATCATTTGTCATCTATTCTACTTAAAAATTTGCAAGAACGCGAAGTACTTTGCAGGAAGACCTTTTACGTTTCCTCAAAATTGAATCTCTGCATTAATATACCTACTCTACCACTTTAATCTTTTTTCTGTAAAAAATGATATTTTTGAAATGCTTTGTATTAATATATCAACCAGTCATATGACAAAACTAAAGTAAATGCAATACTCTTTTAAACTACATTTTGCTGTGGTATAGAAAAGGTAAATATGTTAAATGGAAAGAAATAGGAACGCCTCGAAACAATTATTTTATTTGAAGATGAATAAAATATTTTTAAAGAGAAATATGAAACTTACGTTTCCCTCTTTAGACTATCAAATATTGAAAAAATAAAAAAATGAAGAAGAAACCATTAGATAGATGCATAACATATTATCTTAAATTTGTTACCCTTATTAATTTCTTGTGACTCCTTTTTGTTGCCTATTTCTACGAAATTACGTACTAAAAAAGAAAAGAAAATATTGAATAATTTTTATGAGATACATTTGAAATTGTCTATATGTTTTTGTTGAATCGTAATGTTCTTCAAACAATTTAGATGGAAAAAATGTAAAAGCATTTACTGAAATCTTTTTTCCATTTATAAACTTATGTATTATTGTCTTAAAGCTTGTTAACATTAACTCTTCCAAACTTAAAAGATAGGCCTATAAATTGGAATAAAATGAGAATAGCACATTTAATCTGGAACAAACTCAAAATTTATTTTCCCCATATACTGATTTTCCCCATATAAAAAAACCAAGAAGAAAGTCTAAACGTCACTGCTTTGTATGCCAATGACCCCATAGTTATCACAAAATCAATCAGACACACCCTTGCACTTGATTTAATTATGCCAACTCTTAGATTTTTTTTTAAAAAAATAGCTTTAGTTTACTACCACTGGGAAAAACATTTCGCATACACTCAAATACTGAGATCATGTCTTTCGCCACCAGCCAAATGTGTTGCTAGCAGATAATCTTTGTAGAATGTTTCAAATAAAGATGTCTTACGCAGAGTATTACTACTCTAAAAAAATAAAAACTTCTTCTTACCATTTCAATGAAATAAACTATAATCTGGATTAATTTACTTTCTCTATTTTCAGCATCCACCAGCTATATGTACTGCTGTCAGATACCTTTATTTAATTAAAGCAGATGTTCTGCCAAAAACAGTGCGTTATGCAACATTAAAGTTTTATTAAATATAGTTTATTTTCTGAAACTGTAGTTTTTATAATTTGAACTACCTCATTTCTATCTCAAAATTTGTCATGTAAAAGGGAGCAGTTTTTTTTATTTATTTAAAATTACATTTCTTAAAATGTTTTAATAATTCATATAACTTAAAATTCAAACTTTATTGAAACGTTTTCACATAAATAATAATAAATTATAAATTATTATTTAAAGCTGCTTTTTGCATGGCAAACATGGAAATGCATACTATATTTTTAAAAAATATTTTGTAATAAATAATGATTTATAACAGGCTCATAATTAACATTTAATCCATAAAGTTTTTAGTTTTAACTTTATCTTCTTTGTATTTTGTTTTTGTTGCAAAAAAACAACAACTTTGAATAACATATGAACTAATGATCGGAATCAGATTTCAGAACCGAACTTACGGATTCAAGGGCCAATACTTAAATTAACGCCTCGTAAACGTATGGTATCCTTCTTCCTACCACTTTCTACACAGCAGATAAGTGGGAAATTTTAGTAGGCACACAAATTAAAGTATCTGGAAATCTGGTATAAAATTTTGGATAGAAATATATTCATAAATTGCATAAAAACAGCATTTTGTAGAGTGAAACCGATTGCGAATTTGCAATAAGCGAGGAAAAAATATCCAAAATTCCGGTCAAAACTTTAATGCATCAGAAAATAAAAAGAAATTGTAATTCATAATAGTGTGAATAAATGCACCTTTCGTATATCTGAAAATGATACGTGTTTTTTCGCGAACAGAACTTTCAGACAGACCTATTTATCTATATTTGTATTTATAATTAAACCACTTTTTAAATGTTGAGAAGTCTGTTCAAGAGCGATAGGAAAACTGAAGAAATTTTCATATCTAAAAGAAAAATACTTACTATGGAGACCTGTCTCCTACAACTCAACGCTGACAGTCAGGTATCCCATAGCAACGAGGAACACAAAAGAGAAACTGATGTTTTCTTTTTTGTTTTTTTGATAATTCTCCTGTTTTTAATATGTACTTTATTATAATTATTCAATTCTGTTTAATATATAAAATTTTATAATAAGAAGCACGTCTACTTATTTCTCACAAAAAGTATTCCTCTATAATTGGTGCCCGTGTGGAGATTATCGCCGGTTAAATGCAGCTACAAATCCTGATGGTTACCCAGTCCCGCACATTTAAGACTATATGAAAGTCTTAGAGGGAAAAACTATTTTTACAACTGTTGATCTTGAGCAGGCGTACCACCAAGTGCACGTTAATCCCGCTGATATTTCAAAAACTGCGGTTATAATGCCTTTCGGAATATTTGAGTGTCCTGTTATGACTTTCGGCTCATGCAATGCCGCTCAAACGTCCCAACGCTTCATGAATGAGATGTTAATCGGCCTGAACTTTTGTGCGCCGTATTTTTAATGACGTCTTAAACGCCTCCGCTTCAGAACAAGAACACTTATCACATTTAAGAACTATTTTGAACGGTTTCGAAGTTACGGTGTCAGTCTTAATCCTTCCAAATGCGTTTTTGGCCAACTAAAAGTATCGTTTCTTGGCCATGACATTTCCGCTGATGGCGTTTGACCCTTTTCAGATAGAGTCACCGCTAACCGCGATATGCCCTAACCATCTACTATAAAGGACTTAAGAAGATTTCTTGCCATGCTCAATTTTTACCGACGTTTCCTATCTCATGCCGCGACCATACAAGCTCCTCTAAATTATTTTTTGGTTGGAAGCAAGAAAAATGGCAAACGTGTTATAACCTGGACCACAGAATCATGAGAGGCGGTCCAAAAAATTTTAAAATAATTTAATATCGGCAACAAATTTGCAATATTCTTCAGCATCTAAGCCATTATTACTCTACTTCGACGCGTCGACAACAGGTATAGGAACAGTTTTACAACAAAAAGATGAAGAAGCATGGAGACCACTTTCATATTTTTCTAAAAAAACTCTCACTAGCCCAAATCTGATACAGTACTTACGATCGCGAATTATTCGGGACTTATGAAGCTGTAAAGCATTTTCGACATCTGTTAGAAGGACGCGGTTTCATGATCTTCACTGATCACAAACCATTAACCTGTGCTTATCACAGCGTTCGGATAAAGCCTCCCCTCGTCAAATGAGACACCTAGACTTCATGAGCCAATTGGCAACAGATATCTGTTATGTTGAGGGTTCACAGAATATCGTAGCAGACACCTTGTCTTGTATCGAAGAACTAGCCATTCCTTCGCCAATTGACTTTGCCCTTGCGGATGAACAATATCAGGAACTATAAACCCTCTTGAAAAACAAACCTATCAGCAATCTCAACTTGCAGCCTATGCAGCTGTAATCTGGAAAATCACTTTATTGTGATGTTCATGATTCATGAATTCGGCCTTAAGTTCCCCCTGGGTTTCGGCATGCCATTTTTAGTCAAATACATTGTCTGTCACATCCTGGCATCAAGGCTTCAAGGAAACTGATACAGCAACGTTTCGTGTGGCCTAGTATGCAAGAGGACATAGCGAGCTGGACACGTTTTTTGATTGGATTGCAAAAGATCTAAAATTGTCAGACACACCACCAACCCACTTAAAAATTTTAATTAGCCATCATCTCGGTTCAATCACGTGCATCTTGACTTGGTCGGACCATTGCCGCCTTCTAATGGATATTAGTATCTTCTTACTTGCATTGATCGATTTACTCGCTGGCCCGAAGCCGTTCCTTTAGTGGATATTTCAGCTAGTATTGTGGCAAATGCGTTCTACGCTGTTTGGATTTCTCGATTTGGAGTTCGGAACAGATTTCTACTGACCGGGGGCGTCAATTCGAATCTCTACTCTTCACGTGGCTAGCTAAGTATTTAGGCACTTACAAAGTGAGAACTAGTCCTTACCATCCAAGTTCCAATGGAATTGTCCAGAGATTTCATCGCTCTGTAAAACAATCAATTCGATACCACAATGCAATACAGTGGACTGAGGTGTTACCTACCGTACTTCTAGGTCTGCGATCAGCGTTGAAAGAGGATATGAATGCCTCTTTTTGCCGAACTTGTATAGGGTAATGCTCTCCGTTTGCCAGGGAATTTCATAAATTGAGTCAATCCATCTAACTGCAATGTTCCTTTTACATTCGCGAATGAACTTAGAAACTGCATGTCAAAATTACGACCAGTTTCTACCAGCGCTCATTGCAAACAAACTGTCTTCGTACACAAAGAACTCATCTCATGTTTTTCTCAGATGTGATGCTTCAAAACCTTCTCTTGCACCACAATTTTTAGGACCACATCAAGTACTAGCTAGAAACGAAAAACATTCAAAATTTTAGTAAACGAAAAGGAGGTTAATGTTATTATCGACCGCCTTAAACCGGCATTCATCTGGAAATCTGAAGCCGCTGCAGCACTTGCGTCATCAACATCAACTGAAACCACGACGTCCGACTTAGCAAATGCTACGACAAGAACACGCTCGGGACGTCGAGTGCACTTTAACTCAAAGCAATTGTAAAGAAGGTATCGTTAGCACTGGAGGGGGAGTACTGTGGTGACCTGCCTACTACAACTCATCGCTACCACTCTGGTATCCCATAGGAACACAAAAAAGAAACGTTGACTTTTATGTTTTTTGATAATTCAACTGTTTTAAATATGTACTGTATTATTATTGAAGTCTGTTTATTAAATAAAATTTTAAAATAAAAAGCACGTCTACTTATTTCTCAGAAAAAGTATTCCTCTACACTTATCAACCAATTTCCTGAACTCACAAAATGTCCTTTTTACTACAAATTACTGTCACATCTGTAAACAAATTTTTAAAAAAAACTTTTTCCTTCCATTTCCTTCGAAATAGACTGTACTCAAAGAAATATTTTCCTTTCATTACTTTCAGTATCTACCAGCAAAATGTATTGCTAGCAGATACGTATATTTGACAATTTTGTTTAGAACCTTGGAGTGCATTTTTATTAAAAATAAAATAATATTAAATATATTTTATTTTCTGAAACGGTAGTTTATAAAATTTAAAACACCTCATTTCTATCTCAATCTTTGTCACGTAAAAGGAAACAGTATTTTTTTTATTTATGTAAAATTACATTTCTTAAAATGATTTAATAATTCATATACCTTAAAATTCAAAATTTTTTGAAACGTTTTAACAAAAGCAATAATAAATGATAAATAAGTATCTAAAGCTGCTTTTTACTTAGAATAATCTTTGGGTGAACGAATTTTATAACTGTGTATAAAAGAGCTTGAAAATTCATCTAGATATTGTTTAACACGTAAAAATTAAAACTAAGAGGTGTTCGGGTATAGTAGTCCAGGCAGGTGAAGCATATGTAAGTTTAGGTCGGATCATGGAGGTATATAGTATTTTTCTGATTTTTAGTGAGACGATTTGGTTATAGATGAGAGTTTGGATGATATTAACTGCTGCATTGGCTTTGTCTGTTATATTTTTTATATGGTCGCTCCAGGTGAGTTTATTATTAATTATGAGTCCAAGGTACTTTGCTTTACTATTGGGAATGTTGAACAGTTTCCATTTCTGCGACAGTCTTCTATTTCATCTATTTGTTCTTGTAGTTTTATTAGAGCTAAGTTTGGATTTCTGGATTTGATTATTATACCGGAATCATCTGCATAGAAGGCTGTAATGCTATTGTAATCTGCTTTATTTATAGGGAAATCATAGGTGTAAAGTATGTATAAAATTGTTCGAAGTATGCTGCCATGATGTACTTCGGCTAAGATGTTTCTTTTTGATGAAATGCAGTTTTGTATAGTTACTTGAAATGTTCGGTTTTAGAGTTAACAGGATAGAAGTTTGATGAGTTCTGGAAGAAAATTTAGTTGCATTAGATTGAATATTGTACCGGTGCGCCATACTTTGTCAAATGTTTTTGAGATGTCGATTATTAGAAATACTATTTTTTCTTTGTTTACTGTTGCTCTTCCGGTATAGTCTATTATTCGTAGTAGCTGTTTGATTGTATTTAGTTTTTTTCGGAATCCATATTGTTCATCGGGGAGGGCTGTTAAAAGTGGTCTGTAACTCTCAGGGTAACTTGGAGTTTTGTTTTTCTTGTGAAATAGAATGACTGATGCATTTTTCCAGATTTGTGGGTTATGATTTAATGCAAGGCAGTTATTGATGATATGTGAGATCTTCTGAATCTAGTTTGGTGGTAGAAGTTTTATTATGATATTTTTGATTCCGTCTTCACCTGGAGCTTTATTGTTTTTCAGGTTTCAGATGATATTACAGATTTCTTCGTTGTTTGTAGGTTTTATTGATTCTGGTATAGGATGATTTTGATGGAAGATGTTTACTTTTTCGGAGATTGAATTATGATGATTTTGATCTGAGTTTGAATTTGGTGAAAATTGGTTTTGAAAGGAATCTGCAAATATTTCTACTTTTTCTTCTATTGAGTTTGTTGTGAAAGATGGTCCATTGATTGGTCTGTTTATTTGCTAGCTGTTTAAACTTTTTTGCCATTTTCCAGACTGAGTTATCATTGGTACAGAGAGGACGACTTTGTTTTACCAGAGTTTAATTTTGTATTTCTTACTTTGTTTTTTAATCTGTCTATTAAGTTGTCTGATTTCACTGAGGTATAAAGGATCTGCTGTTCGTTGATACCGCTTTCTGTAGTAGTTTTCAAGTCTGATGATGTTTTTAATTTTAGGTGGGAGTCTTTATTGTTGAGCAATGTGTTCGGTTTCGACGGCTGATATTTTATATGATTCTAAAATTTCGGATTGTACTTGTTGGATATATGTTTCTATTGTAGGCTCGTCTTCCAGGGTTGGTAAACAGCCATTGTTAATAGTGAGTATGTTTTTGTAGAGATTCCATTCTGTGTTCAGTTTAGGTTTTTCAAAGTGTTTGGTGGTTAGCCCGACGAGCAATTGAACAGGCAGATGACAGGTGATTTAGGTGGAAGATGACCATAGGGACTTATATGTTGGTTATTTCAAAGTCTAGAATGTCAGATCTGTGGTTGAGTAGATTAGGAATATATGTGGGAGAAGTAGGAGCTATGACGGTAAGTTGATATTTCATGATGAGGTTTGTAAGCAGAGTTCCAGTATGGTTAGAGTTATTGCAGTTATGGTTAGAGTTATCTCATGTTGTATGTTTGGCATTGAAGTCACCTGCTACAATTGTTGGCACATTGGGTGGAAATAGTAGTCTTAGGTCGTCATCAGTGAGTTTATTTCTTGGTGAGTTGTAGATGCTTGTGATTTTAATGTTCTGATTTTGATAGTTTAGCAGTATTGATATTTGCTCATAGCCACTGTCATCTGTAGAGTTATATTCTGTTGTGGTCAGGCTGTTTTTAGCTAGTAGTACTACGCCGCCTCCTCTGTACCTTCTATCACACCTAGATGTTTTATACTTTGCTATTGTAAAGTTGAAGGTTGGATTAAGATGAGTTTCTGTAACTATTAGGATGTCCGGGTTGTGATATAAAATAAAACTTTTTAGTTCGTGCTGTTTTGCTAGTATTACGTTGGCATTCCAAAAATATATGTTGAGGGATGGTTTTTGTGCTATTTTAATTCTAATCTTTTTCTTCTTGTTCGTTTGATTGGACTGCATTTTGAAGTCTTTTGAACATGTTAAAACACTCGTTGTCCTGCATAAATCCTTCAAAGTGCTTTAAGTCTGCAATCTGGCCTCTTTTATTGTTGTCGTATCATGTTGTAGTGTATTGGTACTTTTTTGATTTGATGACTTTAAAATATCTGCATAAGAGTTGGAATTGGAGTTATTGTTGCCAGGAGTATTTCTGTGATTTGTGTAGCTGGGTCCATTGTTGATGATGGTTTTGGTAGCTGGATATTTTGGGCACGCTCTGAAGACACCACCCAAGAAAAATATGTGAATAAAAATATCTTACATATCAAAACGGTTGATATTATCAACAAAATAATTTTTTATATTATATTTTCTGATATTGACATCTTTAATTAAGATCTAATGATCAAAATTAAAAATTCAGCCTTCTCACAACCATCTTCCATTCTTGCGTTAAAAATAAATACCTTCCCAAGTAGTGGGGTAAACAAAATCAGATATTAAATTTTTTTCGAAGCCCGGCAAAGATGTTTCATCTTCTGAGAACTGATGCCTCATTAACCTTTTTCCAATGATTTAAAAAATTTTCTAAAAAATAATCATTCAACACCGACCTGATGATTATCTACAAAACATTCCCGAACAACAATACGGCTTTTGTAAATGCATCTCTGCTATAATACAGCTATCAACATACTGGAATATATCAGCAAACCAAATGCACATACGAAACTGCCCTTATGCTAATGCTCGACATCGCTAAGGCTTTCGGTGGAGTGTGGTATAAGGGGACTTCTAATCTATTACATCTTTTAAGCATTCCTAATAATGTCCTTTTAATCTTAAACTCATATCTCTCTAATCGATAATTTAGAACCAAAATCAATGATACTTACTTCTTGTAAGGAATCATTAAAAAAGCGTGTGTCAAGGCAACATTCTTGGTTTCCTACGTCTTCTTTTGTTATTTTAATAAAAAAGCTTATTATAAAGTCTGCAAACACGAATATTAAAATATAAATAACAGCTACTCGACTATTAGCAAAGATTGGATAACTGTCTCGTTTAATGAATAATCTATTTTCGTTTCATTTTTGGGAAACTGATACTTGAGGCCCATTTTTGGAGTTCCCTTTACATTTTGGAACTACACATGCATTGTTAAATGTTGTGAAATAATGCTATATATATTTTTGATAATAGTTTATAAAGAAAAAGTTTGTCCGACGGACAAACGGGACTGTTGCTCAATAAATGACAATTATTTGAAATTGGCGACCAATCACTTTTCAGCTATACACCATTGTTTGTGACGTGACTAAAAGACCTTGGTGATCTCAACGGCTTTATTTCTCGGTGGCTATGGCAGTAGCCAGATCAGTCAATCGCGGAACCTCAAATGTTAAGTTCACAAACATGCTTGGTAATCATTTTAACGACCCACTGAAGAGACAGAAGGCTGAGTGAAGCATGATTGGTCCGAAGATAAAAAATTTGAGCGTGAAGTGCTACTACCCAGACATCAGACTTGTAAGTAAATTTGTATGTTTGCAACAAAAAAAATTGTATACCAGTTTAATTTTAAATTACAATTTGAAATTCTAACACAACTCCCGCTTTATATTATATATATTTTTTTAGCTAAGCAGACAAATATATTTCGAAGTTTCTTTCGAATGATTTTTTCTAAATACAAGTGAAATAAAAATGTCTTAATTGAATGTGAAATAGAAAAAAAAACTGGTAGTAAAGCTATTTCAATTACTGCTAATTTTCGTGTGGAGTAAAAAGATGCCAACTTAGCAGATAAATATTTTCGAGTGGTAGTATTAAATGCGTGATTCTTGGTTTATTAAACTCAATTTATAGGGCTTCTCCTCAACACTCTACTTCTAAATATTTCAAAGACATATGTTCTACGCCACTTGAAACATTTCTATCAATTTGATGTCATGCTACTGAGCTCTTGAAAGTTCATGCGATAAGATCTACTGAAGGATGGGGAGTTTATTGAAGTCTCGACTCGTCATTGATGTCATGCTGGTCTGGGATGCCGATAGCTGATGCTGGTCATGCTCTACTGATGTCCTCTTCTCCCTTGCTATGCTAATCATACTGAATTGATGCTGATTATGCTGAACGTTACACAAGGTGAGTGATACTGATTTTGATCTCGTCAGGTTCCTGAGTCGGGAGAGACAATACTGCCAACTCACCATTTTGATGTCTAGATTTTGAGCCCGCCATTTTGTTTTTTCAAGTCATGCCGTATCATAAAACAGCTCGTGGTGAAAAGGTCTCACTCTCTGGTCATAATTCACCGTCGCATTTTTAAGAATCCACGTCATTAGAAGAAATCATTGCTCCTAGTGGGATTTCAAAAAAATATTTTCCATCAATTGAACTTGAACATATTGACGATCTTGTAGAGTTTTACACCCAGTTTGATACAGAGGAGCTGATTCATTTAGATAAATTATTTAGCAAACTGCTCATTCAAATAAGATCGAGTTACCCTAGAGACTATGAATACTCGTACTTCCTAAAATTTACAAATGCAGCTTATCACGTTAGATGGAAGAGGAAAAATTTTCAAACAGAAGAAAACAAGATGAATGAAAAATCCATTCAAGTCGAATCAATAAATACTGAAACTAATCCAAACTCTGAAAACATAACCACGGAAAATAAAGATGAAAACCTGAATACAACACTGAATACAGAAACTGACACAGACATCAATATTAACAATAATTCAGAGCCACCAGCAAAGAAAAGAAAAAAGAAGAAGAAAAAGCAAAATGCAGTGAAAATAATTGAAGGTAATTCTACACTCATGTCTACAAACAGCTGTCCTTCTTCTAGCCAACATAACTCAACATATGACGCCACTATCTTGCCGACAACAAAACCTAAGGAGGATACCGACGAAGTACGGGGTCTGCCCAGCAAACCTGAAATAACATCGCAAGCCAGATTTATTAAGGTTTTGGTCCGGGGCATGCCTGTGGACTTTAATACAGATGTCATCAATACAGAATTTCAGAAAAACAATATTGAAACCTTTAAAATAGTGCAGTTTAAGAAGAGAATGGGAGAGGCCTATCGGCTCCTACCACTTTTTCTCATAATCCTAACATCAAAGGCGAATCACCATAGAGTATTCGAAGTCAACAACATACAGCAGATCCCGATCAAAATCGAATGATATCGAGGAGGTCGTGGACCTATACAATGTTACAACTGCCAAAATTATGAACATACTCAAAGCCACTGCAATGCACCTGCAAGGTGTGTAAAATGCGCTGAAAACCATAGGTCTCATGAATGCGACAAAGACAGAACAACACCTCCAAAATGCTGTAATTGTACCAAAAACCACACAGCTAACTATACTGGGTGCGAGACCCGACCAAGCAGATGGAGCCCTCGAACAACATCAAATTCGAAGCCTAAACTTGCTCACCGATTAGTGTCATTAATCAAAGAATTACAGTAATTGCTCAAAAATGAAGAAGTGCTCCACCTTCTGAGGCGGATCATCGGGGAAACATCTCAATCTTAGTGAGTTCTGTTTTTATTTTTAAGACTCTCAAGTTAAATTCACTGAACTTTTCAAAGCAGAGTTTTACTCAAGTTAAATTATATTCCAATTTATTTTCTGATATAGCCAATTTAAATATATATATTTATCAATTTATGCACGTTAAATTCTTTTGCAAATTCTATTGTAGTTAATGAGCAATATTTCTCTGATAAAATATATTGACTGCATTTTCTCCAAACATGCTATTTTATCATGTATCAAGGTATGATTTATCTATTTTCATCAATTATGTCTTTCATTTTTCAAAAATCATTGTACAAATCAAATCATGTTTAATTTTTATTTTTAATCTACAATCAATATATGTAAAAACGTTGTGATATTGAAATTTTTCATTGTTTTATTTCACAAGCAAACAGCTTGATTTTTTTTTATGGTTACCACAATGTCTGCCAAATCAATGTTTTTTATCTGACTGTTTGTAATTTTATGATAAATGGGATAGGGGCCGCTTCGCGGCCCAGGTGCCCAGTTTATTTAAATAAAGAAAGAAAGATACATTTTTACTTAGTGGACACATTGACGCGATCACTCTTGGAGATTTTCAACTCGCCATCAACTTCATCGTCAAGCCTTCATGTCATGCGCCAGTCTTCAGTTGGAGCATTCATAGCACGTGAGTAGCTTTGTTCTTATTTGTTCGCCCAAGTTTTTGATCATCAGACAATTTGTCTCGCCGTCATCTGGAGCTCTGCGACTATGTCAACCCAACTATGTGCCCGTGGGGAGAAGCGGGGAATCGAAAGGTCCGTGCGGCAACCCCCACAGCTCCGTGATCTCTCATTGAGCCATTACAGTGTAGAAGAAATCGATCAGCGAATTGCTAATCGTGCTGCTCTTCTTAAACTAGTGAAGGGGAATATTGTCTTTAACCCGGAGACACTCACTTCCTACGAGCAGGAACTCATCGACTTAAAGCAAGCAAGGAGTCTACGGTGTCCTGTGGAGCCTGAATCGACCACGCCCGTGGAAGCCGAAAAGTCAAATCTGCCTGAAAATGCCACGGAACCCATAGAAACTGTTTCTTAATGCGAGCCTCAACTAGAAACCACCCAAATCGAGCCATCTACTGAGATAAGTGTAGAAAAGGAGCCTTTTCTTACAGTTTCCTCACCCGAAAGACCGAGGAAGAGAAAAAAGAAAAGCCGAAATGCCAGCGGAAACCAGGAGACCATTTCTACCAGTCTTGAGTCAACACCTGCGATCATTTCACCCAAACCAGAAATGACGGAGCCTTCTACACCGACCATGAACAATTACCTCCCGAGAAAACTTAAATTTCTCGTGCGAGGCCTTACAGTAGACATCGAAACGGAAGATCTTCGGAAAGATATAGAGGACAATGGTCGACGACACATCAAGCTAGAGCAACTAAGAAAGAGGCATGGCAACGGATACAATCTCCTCCCCCTCTTTCTAGTGATACTCCATGACTTCCCAGAACATCGGGACTTTATTTCCACAAAGAATCTGCTGTGCTTTCCAGTCCAATTCGAGAAATTTAACGGAGGGCGTTATGCCATCAAATGCTACAATTGCCAGAAATTTGGACATACACAGAATGCATGCTCAAGTGATCCAGCCTGTAAGAAATGTGCAGGAGCACATTTTACCTACCAGTGCGTGAAGCCTCTCTCCTTTCCGGCCAAATGCATCAATTGTCAAGGCGATCACCCGGCCTGTTTTACGGGCTGTGGTGCTCGGCCGAGGCGAAATCATCGCACCTTTACGCGTTGACCACAAGATGCCCCCAGCAGTGTAGTGAAGTTCCTGAGGATCATCAAAGAACTTCAGGAACTTTTGAAAGACGCGAAAATCATCTCATTACTCATCTCCCAGCCCTAAAGACATAGATGAGGAGACTCACCATCTACATCTTTCATGATGCCTTTCATTATTTTATCACATTTCACTTTCTTTTCCGAACCACCAATACAACTTTTCTATGTATGTCTCTTTGGGATATTTCACGATGAATGGGATAAGGGCCATTTAGGCCTCAGATGCCCAGTTCTAAAACAATGAACGAACGAACATTTCTACCTAGTCGATCCTTTTAAAATGTGAGAGAAATTAACCAAATATATGCAAATTTTAGTTTGTAGTTCTTTACAGTTTCTTTTCCTATATAATATTTTGTCAAAATCAAAGTAATTGACATCTCATAAAAGAATCAGAAGCTCTTATTGTTTTTATCAGTGAACTATGCAACACTATTTGCTTTTCATCGAGGAAGAAAGTGTCCATAGGGGCGTTTTATCTGCTATCTTGGTAGGCACTGATATTTTACTTGCAAAAATGAAGTGGTTGTCTTACCAGTTTTTTTCTTTACCGATTTAATATATATATAGACTTCAGTCGCAATCTAGTTAATTTCATTTTTCTAGCTTTCACAGTAAAAAAAGTAAATTTTCCATTACTGCCAGCTTTTTGTCGTTACGAGGTTGAATTCCTCCTCTAAAAATAGTGTTGAAAACTTAAATAAATCATTAAGAGAAAAATGAAAACTGAAAGGAAAATTGTTTCATTTTGAGCTCTTTCATTATGAGCTGAGTAAAATATCCATATCTACCAAAATTGTTATTTATCAAGTGTAACATACAGGTTAAGATAAAAAAAAAATAATGGAGGCTTTTCAACGCTACCATGCCAACTAGTACTGTAACATAAAAACAATTGGATTTGGAAGAATTTTCTAATAACATAACTATAATGACATCTGTTAAATTAATTGTCAAAAAAAAATTACATTATTATTTTTCCTTGGAAGTTTAGAAAATTTTTTTGATACTTTAAATTTCAACATTGAATGCGTCAAAACACAAATGTTGTTACCACTCAACTGTCGTACAAGTTAACGTCTATGTCAAAAATGCTAATTTGTTTCGAAATACGGATAAATATTTTCTTGTGGTAAATATTTTAAACTTTTTTTGGTTCCGTGTATCCAATATGGCAACACTAGTTCAACAGATGGCTCAAAACCGGTAGATATGCAGAACTAGTTGCTTTTTAACGTTAAGCAATCACTATTCTGTAAAAATCAAAGGACTAATATATATCGCTTCACTTTAGCCTGTCTAAAATTTTTAATCAAAATGTACTGTTTCGGAAAAAGTTATTGTATGATTTTTGATTTAGTAAATTCGATTTTTGGTCTCGTAAATTCGATTTATATTCCATTTTTGCTCACCTCACAAAGGCTTATATGAAATGCAACTTCGTTTCAGTTATTTCATATTGAAACCTTTAAAAATTCGTCAAAATTATTGTTCCCCACCAGTTTTTTTTAAATATTTTATACAATCTGTAGCAGAAAGCATCTCTGTTATATTAACAACTATTCAACAAGTTTTGGAAGATTTTACGTCGCAAAACTTTGCACATTTTTAAAGATCACGCTTTTAGAATTGGGGTCCTTTTCATCTACAAAAA
Organism: Parasteatoda lunata; assembly: GCA_949128135.1. Lineage (NCBI taxonomy): Eukaryota > Metazoa > Arthropoda > Arachnida > Araneae > Theridiidae > Parasteatoda > Parasteatoda lunata. Next base: position 13,947,062 of record OX421977.1, read on the forward strand.
TGAGTGTTTTAAGTAAAAGATTATTTCCTTTTTCAATACCACTATAACTAAATAAAGCATCCTTATATGAAGATTTCAACCCCCGAAGGAGGAATACTCGATGACAGTCCTCTACTTAATACTGAAAGTCATTTCTTGCTAGTGGATTGCGAGAATTGGGCAGTGATTGAAAATTTTGTTTTTATTAGAAGTTAAACTCGTCGATTGCTAAATGTGACTCAGTAATTGCAAGTATACTTCATGTGGTAAATATTCAAGTGAATATTTAATAATTTATTTTATTATTATTATTTTTTTTTGTACTGAAAGTATACAGTAAATTAAACCATGGAGGTTCAAAACCCAAATAGCAATGAGTTTACTATTCCAACAACTACTCCTCAGCCAGGAGACATGGCACAGCAACTCTCTATCATGAATTTTAGATTATGTGCTCTAGTTGAGCAAGTAGCTAAATTAAACGAGCAACTAGAGGAACTTCGATCCAAGAACTCTGAATTAGAAGCAGAAAAAAGAAACTGGAAAAAGCTCTTGATAAAGCACAAGAACCAGTGATTTCCCCAACCCTACCAAATACACATAAAAACGTAAAATACCAACTAAAAAGAAAACAAAAAGCAAGCAAACTACTACTACGACAACCAAAAATGATGTCATCAACAATAATGAAGACAAACAAATATCGAACGATAATAAACTAAGCGATTCACTGGAAACCGACGAAGAAAACGCGATGGAACTCGAAAAAGTTATTCATACGCTTCCATCAGCAGAAAGCGGCGAAGAAGAATTCAACAAAAATAAAAAAACTAGATTTGAATCTGACGACAAAAACCAACGAGAGGATGAAAGTGACTTCTTCCAAACTCCCAAGTTTAAAAAGCAACGCATACCACCAATCCTCATCAAAGACTCCAACTTCAACTGGAAGCAAATTAAGGAATTACTTCAAAATAACAACTGCTCAGATTTTACAGGTAAAGTGTTTGGCGATCAAATAAACCTAAAAGTAGCAGATGACGACGCGCACAGAAAGATTACAAAAATCCTAGATGACAACAAGGTCGAGTACCATACTTTTCTGCTTCAAAAGGACAAACCACTCAAAGTTGTGCTCAAAAGCATACCGGCCGAGTACATTGCTGATGAAGTAGAAAACGAACTCATCAAAGTGGGATTTGTCCCAATCAAAATTACACAGATGACAAAATACACCGAGAAGGGTAAAATCAACTTGCCTTTGTTTATAGTGACACTGCCAAAAAACGATCACAACAAAGAGATCTACGAACTCACGAGACTCATGAATCTAATAATTAGAGTTGACAACTACAAAGGGCGTAGCGGTGTCACTCAGTGCCATAGATGCCAAAACTTTAACCACGTCCAACATTCATGCAGACATGCTCCCAAATGCTTAAAGTGCGGTGAAGGACACTTTACATATACCTGTCAGAAATCCAAGGGCACTCCGGCCAAGTGTAACTGTAGTGATCCCCACCCTTCAAATTACAAACAATGCCCCAAATATCCTCAAGTAGAACTCAGACGCAGTTACAGCTCCAACCATCAAAATGATGAAGTTTACCGAAATAGAACTGTTGCGACTGTAACATATGCCTCAACTCTTAAACAAGCAAAGCTACGGGAACTCCAAAATGCCCAGCAAGAAGACAGAAGTCTGGTTCAAGAAGCGCACACAATTCTGAGCGAACTTAAAAACTTAGTAGAATTTTTAAAAAACGATGAAGGATTCAACTTACTTCGACTACTAAAATCAACAGCAGAAGCTGTTAAATCAAGCCAACCCTCAACGATTAATGAATAAAGCCACTTTTCGTAAATCACCACTTCACATTATAAACTGGAATGCAAACGGAGTTTTTAACAAAATTCGAACTTAAAGATTTCATTTCTGAATTTGACCCGGATATTATGATTATCACAGAGACTCATCTTAACAAACAGCATCATATTAAAATTGCCAACTACACTACTTATAGGTGTGACAGGAGTTTCAGAGGAGGGGGAGTTGCCCGCATAGCGAAGAATAGCCTTATGACCACCGAATTTAATAAATCAAACCATGCTGGATACGAACAAATTTCAATTCTTCTTAATTACGATAACAAAAGCATTAAGATCACTGGAATTTACAATGCTCCTGGCAATACTCTCACTGACGAAGATATCAAACAACTTTTCCCGGCCAACATGGAAACAATAGTAGCTGGAGATTTCAACTCGAAACATGTAATATGGGGATGCAACAGATCTAACCGCAACGGGCTACAACTCAAGAATATTTTGAATAAACACGGACTCACTGTTATCGCGCCATTATGTCCAACATATCTACCAAACATGAGGAATCAAAGACCGGACATTCTCGACTTCGCCATATCCAATTTGAATGCACCCATTGCTACTGACGTTTTAAATACACTATCCTCTGATCATCTGCCAGTCTACATCTCGATTGGGATAGCCTTACAACAGGAGAGAAAACAGATCTCTAAAACCGATTGGAATCTCTTTCAAAATATTCTCACAATAAACAAACCAAACATTGCAGCACTAAACACTACAGAAGACATCGATACACAAATTACTATACTCCAGAATGATATCACGACTGCCTATGGTAAATCAACTACGTCAAAAATACTCACTTCAAACTATCTTAAACTACCCCCTGAAATCAAATCTTTAATTAAACAGCGAAACTGGTGCCGAAAGAAACATCAAAAGACTTCTGATCCAGAGTACAGAGAAGAGATGATCAACCTCAAATACGCAAGAAATGCCGGTACTATAAAAGAAAACAATGGATAGACAAAATTGAATCACTCAGCACACAGGATAATTCTGTCTGGAGAATGACTAAATCACTTCATCTCAAGTGGATAAGCCCTTACAAAATGAAACAGGGTATGTCTTCACATCGGAAGATAAAGCCGAAACATTTGCTGACTCCCTAGAAAAACAATTCTCTCTAAACCCGGCTTTCAATCTGAACAATCACAACTTGGTTATTGAAGAAGTGAAACAATTCAACTTATCACATCCATCACCAGAGATAATCGAACCGGCCACAACAGAAGAAGTTACAAACCACATAAAGAAATTAAAAATAAAAACAGCTCCTGGTTGCGACAATATCAAAAACAAGATGATCAAGCTACTACCAAAACAGTATATTCAACTAATCGTTCATATCTATAATGCTTGCTTTGCCTTGAACTATTTCCCTGATACCTGGAAGAACGCAAATGTCATACTTTTCCTTAAACCTGGCAAGGATCCTACCTTACCTGAGAGTTACAGACCCATCAGTCTCTTGTGCAATTTAGGAAAACTTATGGAAAAAATTATCTACACACGGATTATGCCTCACCTTACCAAATTACCAGACGAGCAGTATGGCTTTCGGAAGCATCTTGACGCAACCAAACAGCTCCTCAGAATAGTCGACTATATTGGCCGCGGCCTCCACAACAAACAGAGTTCAGCATTTTTGATGCTAGATATAGCAAAAGCATTCGATCGGGTTTGGCACCAGGGTATCATCTTCAAGCTTATTAATCTGAAATTTCCATCTGGTATCATTAAAATTATACAAGCCTACTTACACAATAGAACTTTTCAAGTTAGCTTTAAACACATGAAGTCAACAAACAGAAAAATAACAGCAGGAGTGCCCCAAGGAAGCATTCTTGGGCCCATATTATTTATATTATTTACCCACGACTTTCCTGTCGACAAACAAGACCTTAACAGCATCACCACACTATTCGCAGATGACACTGGAATCGTAGTGAAGTCAAAAAACCCCAACATTGCCCTACAAAAACTCCAAAGTAAACTGAAGTAAATCGAAACATGGTGTCTAGACTGGAAGTTCAAAGTAAACGTACAAAAATCAAAACTACTAATCATTCAGCATAAAAGAAAAACCATCCTCCCCAAAAATCAAATTGTTCTCTTTAATGAAATCATTCCCATAGTCAAAAGCGCAAAATACCTTGGTCTCGTCATTAACAGTAAATTTAATTGGAAAGATCACGTCAAAACAGTTATCAACAAAGCACAAGCAGCCTGCCACAGATTACAAATCCTTCTTCAGAACCCCAAAATGGAAGTTAGACTTAAACGTCTACTCTACATCTCAATGATCCGTCCCATCCTGACTTATGCATCTCCAGCCTGGTGCAACATCTCCACATCACTCCTCAAAAAACTCAAAACATGCCAGAACAAAATCCTCAGGAAAATAACAAAAGCAAGATGGTTTATCCGAAATAAAAACATACATCGCGACCTTAACATAGATTTTTTTGATCATCATATTGCAAAGCTAAATTTCAGATTTTTTGAAAAAACCATAAACTGTGACACCGCAGGATTCAACGAAATTTTTACTTTTGAAAACCTAAGAGAAGACATAAACCTCAGGCCGATGGCAGCTTACTTTTGTAGTGACGTAATTTAATCTAAAACTCAAAATATATAAATTTCTTTTACTCCAATTGCATTCCAATTACCAGAAAGAACCACCCTAAAGACCACAATTCAAGATGAATGGGAAAAAGGCCGCTAACGGCCTCAGGCGCCCAGATAAATATTGATGATGATGATGACGGAGGAATACTCACTGCGTAGTAAATGGTGACTGATGCACATTAAGTCTGTCGGTTCATAAAGTCCTCCGTGTACCATAGCAAATCAACACCTCTGGGCGTACTGAATTGGAGATTGATCGTTGTCTTCTTTATAGCCAAAATTACTATTTATGGAAGTATGGATGGATACTTCCTATAAACAGACTGTGACGTGTGTGTGGCAGAAGTCCTACACTTGGAAATAGATGGCGCCACTGAAAAACAGGAAACACCTCTATTGTTTTAAATAAGCTAAGTCACACCAAGCAGGCTTGCTAATATTGACAAGTGGCATTAAAAACAATAACCCATAGAATGATTTAAAAATTGCTGGTATATGGCTGAAAAGAAGTGTTTAACTTCCAACGCTCATTTTCGACAATCCGGTAATTTGGCTAGAAAGAAGTATTTAATTTCCAACGCTCACTTTGAACGATCCTGTATTTCGGCTAGAAGGAAATACCATTTAACATCCAACGCTCATTTTGGACAATCCGGATTTTTAGCTAGAAGGAAGTATTTAATTTCCAACGTTCATTTTGGTCGATTCGAACTTAAGGTGAAAATGACAGCAGAGCCTATATGCCTGAAGCTTTTAGAAAAAAAGCTTCAAGAATATACTTTGAAATTTTTCTTACAATATTGCCATCTAAAATTTTCCAAAACATTTTTTGCTAAACGAAAGATTGTTTATATAGAGTGATTGTAGAAGTGTTTCCATCATTTTGATTAATCAGAAAAAAATGTTTAGAAATGCAGGGATCTCATGACCTGGAAAAAATAAATGAGTGGTAGCTAAGATTTTTCAAGACTATTGAAAAATGCTGATATTTATCCACAATTTGTGAAGTACGAAATTATTCCCAATTTATTTTTCGCAATCATACATATTTCCTTTAAATTAAATTATACTTGATTTAAAACATCTAGATACATATCACTTTTGCTATCACTTTAATAAAATTTCAAGACGGTGGGAACCGTGGAATATATATAAAGTATGTTCAATGTCCTTTCTGATTCTTTAGTTGCATTCATTAATGATGCTTTCATACTAGCTAGTTAGATTTAGGCATACATTCTGAAGACTAACATACCCTGAATGAGTAAAAAATGAGTATGTTAAGTTAATTGCATGTTACCACTATAATTAAAAAAGTATTCATTTTAAATGTTTGTAATCTCTTTGAATAAGCAGAGCGTGTAGCTACCATGATGTTGCTAATTGACAAAAAGTTTTTTATTCACTGTTATATTTCATAATGAATGGGTTAGGGGCCGCTGCGCGGCCCAGGCACCCAATTTATTTTTAAATAAAGCGTAAAGAATAAGCAGAGCTGGCGTATTTTCCAAAAAAGCCTTAATTAATTAATTGAATTAAATAGAAAATTTTGAAAAGGATAACTACACCCACTTTTAAAAATATTCACCATGATTTCACGGCAATAAAGCATTGCTATATGACACTTTAAATATTACTTGAAATGAAAAATGATAAACTAAAAATAACTTATACTTGTCCCTTCTATAAAACAAGCTGGTATCTCTGCCTTAAGTACACATATTACTATGTTCATTGCCAGCCAACTACAGATGGTTGTATTATATTCACTAATGAAGATAGTTGTTCACAAGGAGAAAATCAAACATAAATTTTCTTATTTTAGCAACTATTTTGGAGTAATTTTATTTTATTCAACAAGTACGATATTAAGTCACGAGAAAACGTCACATTCTCTGTAAGTTAGTCGGATGATTGATCTGTTTTTTTAACAGAAAATGAAGGGGAGAATTTCATATAGCCGGATTGGCAACGAAAATTAGAATTATTGATCTTTTAAATTGTACGAACAATTTTGTTATATAAAGTTTTCCAAAGCATTTGTTACAAATAGAGAAATGTAAAGTATAACGCTGTTCCAAATATAATGCTGGATTCTAAATATAATGCCGCATCCATTTCATTTTAAAGTATATCCATTATATATTCCCATCATATTTTGATCAACGATAGAAATCAAAAGTGTCAATTATCATGAACAAAAATTATTTAGTATTATTCGAAAAAAGTTATTGGGCCAGGAGAAAAAATTATAGTAATAATTTTAAATTACTTATTGATTCTCTTGCGCGAATGCCGACCAGTTGGCCGAGCGGTCAGCATGCCTGACTGTGAAGCCAATGGTTGTTTTATGGTAATTGCATGGTTGTTTCTCTCTCTCTCTCTTTCGTGTAATGGTTGCAGTTTCCCCCGCTCAGGGCATGGATGTCTCTCTCTGTGTGTTGTTTGATGTGTGAATGTGATCCACCCTATAAAACGGGTATCTGTGGCAGTATGGCGTGGGTAATGTTGCTCGCCTCCGTGACTTTGGTTCACAGGTGCCCACTGGGTAACGATAAATGGCAGCACTTCCGTCATCTTTCGAGTTAAAGTGCCTGCCGTAGGAATAGAAAATGTTTTACGCGAATAGATCAATAACTCCTGATGATTAAAAAACGAACGAACTTTAAATAAACTTTTCCTTTGAAAAAGTACTCTGCTCTGAAATTGTCGGATAGCATTAAAAGTTTTAAACATATATTACGTAAGAGTTATAAAAACAATAACACACTCTATTTTTTGATTTTTATTTTTTAGCAGTTTCAACATAATGTTAATTATTACTTGCATGCTCATCTATTTGGGTTAATTCTATTAATAGATTTGGACTTCTTCTTAAAACAATTCAAATAAGTATGACTATTAAATAAAATATAATATACTTCAGCAGGAATGCCAAACACTACCAGAGATGTCAACTTGCTCCGGACAGCAAATAAATATTTTAAAGTGGTAGTTTATCAATTGTGATTCTTGATTTAATAAGTTGAATTTAGTAAATTTTTTTCCACCACTATTTCTAAATGATTCGTAGGCTTTTACAATTTACCACTTTATGGCACTTATGTCATGTTATACCAATTAAAAAGATATCCAAAATAGTTGAATATTTGCAAAATTTAGTTCGTAACCTTTTCCGCTTTTTTAATTATTTTGACGTGTAAGGAGATGTTGGCATCTCTGCACTACGCTTTTTGTAAAATATTTTATAGAGTGGTAGACATTTGAAAACCAAAAATTTTTGGTAATTTGTATTTGGACTTTTGAATCATTTATGTATAGTGGTTTGGGAATATAAGTTCAAATGATTAAAAAATAATACATTAAAGCATAAACTTAGGTGCCACTAGAATAAATTTTTACAAAATGCGTAGAAAGTTGACAGCCCTACTGTAGTTTCATAAACTTTCACTTATTTATGGAACATCAGTATCATGTAAGTTTTATCAAATATAATCGAATTTAATTTTTCTCCAGAATATTTTTGATTATATTTCATTCGTTTTTCTTGGTTGGGCATTCAAGGATAAAATTAGGAGCCAAATAGGAGTTTTCAAGATCTTGTACTAAATAAACTCTTCCACCCATTAATGCCCTGCCACAAGAACCGGTCTATGTATGAAAAGACGCGTGTATTAAAAAAAAGAAATACTAAATATTTGTTATTTTTGCACTAACTATAAGCATTAACATTGGATCTAAATATAAAAATTTATACTAAGACAGACCAGCCAATTTTCTACCCTTTTCGAGAAGATTTATTCAACTGTTTACTAAGTTTAAGGTTTTAATGTACTATTCTTTTCTTCGTAAATATAATTTAAAATAATTTTCCAAAGCCACTAGACGTAAATTTTTAATTATACAAAAAAAAAGAAGAAAAGGCTATGTTCCGTAATTTACTTCATGGTTGTGCCCTCCAAATGCTGTCACAATTACCAATAATTTTGAATATTTTTGGTTATCATTTGTCATCTATTCTACTTAAAAATTTGCAAGAACGCGAAGTACTTTGCAGGAAGACCTTTTACGTTTCCTCAAAATTGAATCTCAGCATTAATATACCTACTCTACCACTTTAATCTTTTTTCTGTAAAAAATGATATTTTTGAAAGGCTTTGTATTAATATATCAACCATATCATATGACAAAACTAAAGTAAATGCATTACTCTTTTAAACTACATTTTGCTGTGGTATAGAAAAGGTAAATATGTTAAATGGAAAGAAATAGGAACGCCTCGAAACATTTCTTTTATTTGAAGATGAATAAAACATTTTTAAAGAGAAATATGAAACTTATGTTTCCCTCTTTAGACTATCAAATATTGAAAAAATAAAAAAATGAAGAAGAAACCATTAGATAGATGCATAACATATTATCTTAAATTTGTTACCCTTATTAATTTCTTGTGTCTCCTTTTTGTTGCCTATTTCTACGAAATTACGTACTAAAAAAGAAAAGAAAATATTGAATAATTTTTATGAGATACATTTGAAATTGTCTATATGTTTTTGTTGAATCGTAATGTTCTTCAAACAATTTAGATGGAAAAAATATAAAAGCATTTACTGAAATCTTTTTTCCATATATAAACTTATGTATTATTGTCTTAAAGCTTGTTAACATTAACTCTTCCAAACTTAAAAGATCGGCATATAAATTGGAATAAAATGAGAATAGCACATTTAATCTGGAACAAACTCAAAATTTATTCATACCATAAAAGTTTTTCAAAAGTACGAATGTTTTATGTTCTAATATTCGCTAACATTAAACAATACCTAAGAAATTTTAATTTTTAAATACAACTTATTTCATTTTGTAGTTAAAAAGCTTATTATAAAGTCTGCAAAAACGAATATTAAAATATAAAAGATAAATAGCACTTACTCGACTATTAACGGTTATTTGATAACTGTCTCGTTTGATGGAATTAATCCTTTTTTTTCATTTCATCTCTTTTCGGAAACCTAAATACTGATACTTTAAGCCCATTTTTGTAATTCCCTTAGCACTTCGGAACTACACACGCATATGTCATTATTAAAAGCTGTGAAATAATGCAGCATATTTATATTTTGGTTTAAAACAACATATCCGACAGACAAACTTTACTGCTGTTCTACGAATGACAAATATTTGAAATTGGCGACTAATCGCTTATCAGCTATATACCATTGTTTGTGGCGTCACTGAAAGACCTTGGTGATCTCAATGACCTTATTTCTCAGTGGCTATGCATAAGGGGACTTATAATCAAATTACTTCTTAGTGGCATTCTTAATGATCTTCTGCTAAGCCTAAATTCATATTTCACTTATCGAATTCCGAATCAAAATTAATAATAATTACTCCTCATACAGAAACAATAAAGCCGGCTTACCTCAAGCTAATATTCTTAGAGGGCTTCACTTTCTAATTCATGCTGATTTTCCCCATATAAAAAAACCAAGAAGAAAGTCTAAACGCCATTGCTTTGTATGCCAATGACCCCATAGTTATCACAAAATCAATCAGACACACCCTTGCACTTGATTTAATTATGCCAACTCTTAGATTTTTTTTAAAAAAATAGCTTTAGTTTACTACCACTGGGAAAAACATTTCGCATACACTCAAATACTGAGATCATGTCTTTCGCCACCAGCCAAATGTGTTGCTAGCAGATAATCTCTGTAGAATGTTTCAAATAAAGATGCCTTACGCAGAGTATCACTACTCTAAAAAAATAAAAACTTCTTCTTACCATTTCAATGAAATAAACTATAATCTGGATTAATTTACTTTTTCTATTTTCAGCATCCACCAGCTATATGTACTGCTGTCAGATACCTTTATTTAATTAAGGCAGATGTTCTGCCAAAAACAGTGTGTTATGCAACATTAAAGTTTTATTAAATATAGTTTATTTTCTGAAACTGTAGTTTTTATAATTTGAACTACCTCATTTCTATCTCAAAATTTGTCATTTAAAAGGGAGCAGTTTTTTTTATTTATTTAAAATTACATTTCTTAAAATGTTTTAATAATTCATATAACTTAAAATTCAAACTTTATTGAAACGTTTTCACATAAATAATAATAAATTATAAATTATTATTTAAAGCTGCTTTTTGCATGGCAAACATGGAAATGCATACTATATTTTTAAAAAATATTTTGTAATACATAATGATTTATAACAGGCTCATTATTAACATTAAAACCATAAAGTGTTTAGTTTTAACTTTATCTTGTTTGTATTTTGTTTTTGTTGCAAAAAATAATAATAATAATATGTATTAGAAAATGCATTCGAAATGCATTAGACAGCATTAGAAAATAAAAATTTGAAAATAAAAAGCATTAGAAAATAAAAAGAAATTGTAATTCAATATCGCGTAAATAAATGCTCTTTTTACTTATCTGAAAATGATACGTGTTTTTTCGCGAACAGACCTAATTATCCATATTTGTGTTTGTAATTGAACCACTTTTTAATTGTTTAGAAGTCAGTTCAAGAGCGATACGAGAACTGAAGATTTTGAGATCAAAAAGAAAAATACTTTTTGTGGAGACCTGCCTCCTACAACTCAACGCTGACAGTCTGGTATCCCATAGCAAGGAGGAACACAAAAAAGGAACTGATATTTTGTTTTTTTGATAATTCTCCTGTTTTTAATATGTACTTTATTATTATTATTATTCAATTCTGTTTAATATATAAAATTTTATAATAAAAAGCGCGTCTACTTATTTCTCACAAAAAGTATTCCTCTGTAACTGGTGACCGTCTGGAGATTATCGCCGGTTAAATGCAGCTACAAATCCTGATCGTTACCCAGTCCCGCACATTCAAAACTGTATGCAAGTCTTAGAGGAAAAAACTATTGTTACAACTGCTGATCTTGAGCAGGGGTACCACAAAGTGCGAGTTAATCAAGCTGATATTTCAAAAACTGCGGTTATAACGCCTATCGGACAATTTGAGTTTCCTGTTATGACTTTTGGCTTATGCAATGCCGCTCAAACGTCCCAACACTTCATGAATGAGGTGTTAAACGGCCTGGACTTTTATGTGCCTTATTTTTGATGACGTCTTAATCGAGGCGATTAAGACGTCATCAAAACAAGAACATTTATATATACATTATAACATCGCTTCAAAACAAGAACATTTATCACATTTAAGAACTATTTCTTAACGGTTTCAAAGTTTCGGTACCAGTCTCTATCCTTCCAAATGCGTTTTTGGCCAACTAGAAGTATCCTTTATTGGCCATGACATTTCCGCTGATGGCGTTCGACCCTTTTCAGATAGAATCATCGCTAACCGCGATATGCTCTAACCATCTACTGTAAAGGACTTAAGAAGATTTCTTGCCATGCTCAATTTTTAGACCTAGACTTCATAATCCAATTTGTAACAGATATCCGTTATGTTGAGGGTTCACAGAATATCGTAGCAGACACCTTGTCTCGTATCGAAGAACTAGTCATTCCTTCGCCAATTGACTTTGCTGCCCTTGCGGATGAACAATATCAGGAACTAAAAACCCTCTTGAAAAACAAACTTATCAGCAATCTCATCTTGAAGCCTATGCAGCTGTAATCTGGAAAATCACTTTATTGTGATGTTCAGGATTCAAGAATTCGACCTTAAGTTCCCCCTGGGTTTCGGCATGCCATTTTTAGTCAATTACATCGTCTGTCACATCCTGGCATCAAGGCTTCAAGGAAACTGATACGACAACGTTTCATGTGGCCTAGTATGCAAGAGGACATAGCGAGCTTGACACATTCATGCTTGGATTGTAAAAGATCTAAAACTGTCAGACACACCACAAGCCCACTTAAAAATTTTAATTAGTCATCATCTCGGTTCAATCACGTGCATCTCGACTTGGTCGGACCATTGTCGCCTTCTAATGGATATTCGTATCTTCTTACTTGCATTGATCGATTTACTCGCTGGCCCGAAGCTGCTCCTTTAGTGGATATTTCAGCTAGTACTGTGGCAAATGCGTTCTACGCTGTTTGGATTTCTCGATTTGGAGTTCTTAACCGATTTCTACTGACAGGGGGCGTCAATTTGAATCTCTACTCTTCACGTGGCTAGCTAAGTATTTAGGCAATTACAAAGTGAGAACCAGTCCTTACCATCCAAGTTCCAATGGAATAGTCCAGAGATTTCATCGCTCTTTAAAACAATCAATTCGATACCACAAAGCAATACACTGGACTGAGGTGTTACCTACCGTACTTCTAGGTCTGCGATCAGCGTTGAAAGAGGATATGAATGCCTCTTTTGCCGAACTTGTATATGGTAATGCTCTCCGTTTGCTAGGGAATTTCCTAAATTGAGTCAATCCATCTAACTGCAATGATCCTTTTACATTCGCGAATCAACTTCGAAACTGCATGTCAAAATTACGACCAGTTTCTACCAGCGCTCATTGCAAACAAACTGTCTTCGTACACAAAGAACTCATCTCATGTTTTCCTCAGATGTGATGCTTCAAAACCTTCTCTTGCACCAAAATTTTCAGGACCACATCAAGTACTAGCTAGAAACGAAAAACATTCATCAACATCAACTGAAACCAAGACGTCCGACTTAGGAAATGCTACGACAAGAACACGCTCTAGACGTCGAGTGCGCTTCAACTCAAAGCAATTGTAAGGAAGGTATCGTTAGCACTGGAGAGAGAGAGTACTGTGGTGACCTGCCTACTACAACTCAACGCTACCACTCTGGTATCCCATAGGAACACAAAAAAGAAACGTTGACTTTCATTTTTTTTTATAATTCTCCTGTTTTTAATATGTACGGTATTATTATTAAAGTCTGCTTATGAAATAAAATTTTTAAATAAGAAGCACGTCTACTTATTTCTCAAAAAAAGTATTCCTCTACACTTATCAACCAATCTCCCGAACTCACAAAAAGTACCTTCTACTAAAAATTACTGTCACATCTGTAAACAAATTTTTAAAAAAAACCTTTTTCTATCCATTTCCTTCGAAATAGACTGTACTCAAAGAAATATTTTCCTTTCATTATTTTCAGTACCTACCAGCAAAATTTATTGCTAGCAGATACGTATATTTTAGAGATGGGTCAAAAGTAACGGAGCAGTGACTTGTCACAGTGACTGGAGCAGTCACCGTGACAGCCTGTTCCAACCAAAAAGTTGTCACAGTGACAAAATCACTGCTACTGTCACTGTTACAAAAATCTTTAATGTATTGCTATCAGATACTTATATTTCACTAAATGTAACGTTAATCGCCGCGAGAAACGTTTATAAAATTAAAATTATATTAAATATATTTTATTTTCTGAAACGGTAGTTTATAAAATTTGAACCAAATCATTTCTATCTCAAATTTGTCACGTTAAGGAAAGCAGTATTTTTTTTATTTATTTAAAATTACATTTCTTAAAATGATTAAATAATTCTTATACCTTAAAAATCAAACTTTATTGAAACGTTTTCACAAAAATAATAATAAATGATAAATAAATATTAAAGGCTACTTTTTGCATAGTATATTCTTTGGGAAAACGAATTTTATACGAAACTTTTTATAATAAATACGATGAGCTTGAAAATTCATCGAGATATCGTGAAACACGAAAAAAGTCAAATTAAAATTTAGAGAACTTAACTTTTGATCGCACTCCGGACCATACTATTTGGTCTGGAGTAATTAGACACAATTCGAATTTGACGGAAAAGAAACTTAATAAAAAATTTGCGGATATATGACTGATTTTGTTTCTTAAGATATTGCCTGCTGCACTATTTAATGATGCAATTAATTAATGCAAATTTAAGTTTTGGTCCTTGAATCATTAAGATCGGTTCTGAAGTCTGATTCCGATCATGAGTTCTTATGTGATTCAGAGTTTTTATTTTTTTGTAACAAAAACAAAATAAAAACTAGATAAAGTTAAAACTAAACACTTTATGCTTTAAATGCTAATTATTAGCCTGTTATAAATCATTATTTATTACAAAATATGTCTGTTTTTTTTAAATAGTTTGCATTTCCAGTTTTGCCACGGGTGACTAAAATAGCAAAAAGGGGTGACGAGTAAAATTCACAATAAAAGAGATTAAAATTTACAAATTGTATAGCATATTTTTCTAGATTACCAGAAATGTCAACTTGCTCAGCTTTGTAAAAAACTATTTTCTAGTAATATCAAAATTAAAGTTATTTTTAGTTAAGTTCCTTTTCATTTTTTGTAATTTGGCATATTGAAAATACAAAGTATCTGTTGTTGATATGCAAATAAAATCCCATTTTTCCCCTCCCTCTCAGGTAAGTTACGCTAGTTGCGTAATTTGATGCGACGACTTCCCGATAGGGGAAATCGAAATATATTAGTTGTAGAAGCTGACTGAGTTGTTAGTTAGTTGATTGATTCGGATGTATTCTTTTGCATCGCACTGTGTGTGCAAGTTATTATTTCTGCATATTATGTTTTAATAAACTGTTTATTTGCCGGCATTTGCTTCTGTGTTATTCAACATAACAACAGTTGGTAGCAGAGCGTGGTTTACGATCATCATGGAAAAAGAATTAGTTTTTGGAATTCCGAAGTTGACTGGAAATAATTATCATCTTTGGGCCATGAAAATGGAAGCAGTTTTGAATTTGAAAAAACTAATGTCGGCATTGACAGAGGAAGCTCCAACTGACCCTGCTAAATTGCAAGTTTGGGAAACTACTAACCAAGATGCCGTATCATACTTAAAGTTGTCGCTATCAGACGAACAGGCTTTGCAATATGCAGAAGAAAAGAATGCAAAAACTTTGTGGACAAGGATTAAAACTACCTACACTGGGCTTGAAGAAGATAGAAAGATTGATGCGGGTGCCGAACTTAAGGGCTTAGAAATGCTAGATTCAGAAGCCATCAACGATTATATAGCTCGAGCTAAAGGAAAATATCTGACAGAGAATTGGTGTTTTACACTGTCAGAGGTCTAGCTGGAAAATATATGCGCTTAAAACAAGTTTTAAAAACTCAACGAGAAAAGTCGCTAGAAGATATACTCGAAGAAGTCTTAAGGGAAGAAGAAAAAGATTTACAACAGAAATCGCATGGACAAAGAAATTCGGAATCTGCGTATGCTACTCAGAAGAAGAGGTTACCAAGAAAAATTTGCTACGCCTGTAGACGATCGGGACATATAGCAAGGGATTGTTATTCGAAACATCAAGAAGTGGGATCCGATAGAGGCTACAAACCATCGATCACTAGAGTAAGAGGTCGTCGAAAACCAAATTTTCAAGAAACATTGGTATCCGATAGTGCTACTCCAGAAAATTTCGCCTTGGTTTCAGTTGAACAGAATGGACAAGTGGACGAATGTTGGATCCTGGATAGTGGAGCCACGTCTCATATGTGCAAGGATAAACGCTGGTTCGAATCTGTAGATGCTTGCGACAGCAAAATATACCAGGCAGGTAAGACTTTTACATTGGATACTAAAGGAATCGGAACTGTTAAAGCTATTTCACTAAGTAATAATGCAAAAATTGTAATTAGTAATGTATTGTATGTACCAGAATTACGTCATAATTTACTGTCACTTACATGTTTAATGGATAAAGGGTATAAGGTTAAATCACATTCAAACTCAGTATTAATTATTGCTCCTAATGGGCGCTTAGTTTTGAAAGCTTTAAATATGAATAAAAAATTAGAAGTTAAGCTAAAGCCTAATGTTAATAACGAGGTATGTTTTTCTGGGTGTAACAAAGTTAAAAATAACGCTGAAATGAATATAATTTGGTATAAAAGATTGTGTCAATTAAATGCTGATTATATGCGTAAAATTTCTAAAGTGCTAAACTTAAAAATTGATAATGAATTGTCTTGTGAATCGTGTGATATTTCTAAGATTACCAGAAAACCTCATTTTAGCATTTCCTCAAAGTTCAACAACTTTAGAATTAATACATGGTGATTTGTGTGGGCCATTCCCAGTTAAGTCTTTAGGTAATTCAAGATATTTTTTAACATTATTAGATGATTTTTCTGGCATGTATTTTACTTATTTTCTTAAGAACAAGACCGAAGTATTTGATAACATTGTAAGTTTTAAGCTGAAATTTGAAAATTTACTAAATAAGAAAATTAAGAAATTTCGTAGTGATAATGGTCTTGAGTTTGTAAATAAAGATCTTGAACTCGTGGTCGTCCAGTAGGTTCAACTAAAGAAAAAATTAGGGAATTAAATGAATAACGAATAACTGAAGACGAAAACAGGTTATTAGAGCTAGGTGTACGTCGGTCAGATAGAATAAAGGAAAAGACAAGTTCAAACTTAGTAACTAATATTCCAGGTAATTTTGATGAAGCTAAACGTGATAAAAATTGGTTAAAAAGGGAAAAAGCAATGAATGAAGTAAATGGGTTTTTACTATGAAAGAAAATAAATACAAAGCTAGGTTAGTAGCAGCAGGTTTTAATCAAGTAAAAAATCGTGATTATTTAGAGTCTTATTCACCCGTGTTAAGTACCGAATCTTTTCGTTTGTTGTTAGTATTATCTGCCAAATTAAACTTAAAAGTAAAATTTTTAGATATAAAAACTGCCTATCTTTATAGTGATTTAGAGGAAACTGTACATATGGCTAATCCTCCAGGTTTTAAACATTTGTATGGTGAAAATAAAGTATGCAAGTTAAAACGTAGTCTTTATGGATTACCCCAATCAGGTCGAAATTGGCATTTACACCTTAAACGGGAATTGGAAAAGCTTGGTTTGAAACAGCTAGCTTCGGATAATTGTATTTTCACTAGAATAGAGAATTCTAAGTATTTTTATATTGGAATATACGTAGATGACTTAATAGTTATTTATTCAGACTTGCAAATGTATAATAATATAGTGGGGAAATTATCTCAGATATTTAAAGTGAAAGAAAGTAGAGAGAATAAATTTCTAGGTATTGAAATAAATAAAAGTGAAAAGGGCATAACTTTGTCTCAAACTGAATATATAAACTATTTATTGCAGAAACATGGTATGTTTGATTCTAAATGTGTAAAAACACCAATCGTAAGAGGTGAGAATAGGAGTTTTAATTGTTCAAACGAAATGGTTAATCAAACACAATATCAGGAATTAATAGGAGAACTTTTATATCTCTCGAACAGAGCACGACCAGACTTAGCATTTGTCATGAGCTACTTATCTCAATTTAATAATAAACCTGAGAAGCGACATTTTAATTTAGCTAAAAGAGTGTTAAAATATCTCAATGGTACAAAGGATAAAAAATTATTTTTTAGTAACAAATCAGGACTTTTGAATGCTCATGCCGATGCAAGCTGGGGAAATGCTGAAAATGGGAAATCATTTTCAGGAGAAATTGTAATTTTAGGTGATTCTTTAGTTTTATGGAAGAGCAATAAACAAAAAACAGTTGCTCTATCTACTTGTGAAACGGAGCTTGTTTCTTTAGGTGGTGTTTGTAAAGAACTAATGTGGATATTAAATTAGAAGAATTGCATTGTTCTATATTTGTAAAGAAACCTGTGACCTTTTCGTCTGACAATCAATCTGCAATGGATTGGTTGAATAGTAAAAAATCATCTTCTAGAACGAGACATATCAATTTGAAACTCCATTACGTAAAGGATATAATTGGCAAAATTATTAAAGTAGAGTATATGCAAACTGGCGAAATGATCGCAGATTTCCTAACTAAAGCTGTAACTTTTGGCAAGCTCACTTGGACTTTGTCACAAATAAATTTAATTGATTACTTGTTAAAAAGTTTAAGTTGTATGAGAAATTAGTTTATTTATGTTTTTTTTTTTTTTTTTTTTTTTTTTTTTTTTTTTTTTGTGTGTGTGTGTGGAAAAATGTGTATTTATTTGCAGGGGGAGTGTTGTTGATATGCAAATAAAATCCCATTTTTCCCCTCCCTCTCAGGTAAGTTACGCGAGTTGCGTAATTTGATGTGACGACTTCCCGATAGGGGAAATCGAAATATATTAGTTGTAGAAGCTGACTGAGTTGTTAGTTAGTTGATTGATTCGGATGTATTCTTTTGCATCGCTCTGTGTGTGCAAGTTATTATTTCTGCATATTATGTTTTAATAAACTCTTTGTTTGCCGGCATTTGCTTCTGTGCAACAACAGTATCATAAGAAATGCAACATTATTACTGTTGTCTCGTGGTGACACTTTTAAAAGGTGGGCGTCAATTTCCTAATTTTGCATGGTTTACTCCTCAATTCGCTACCAATTTATTAGAATTTCACAGAAAGCGGAGTAGTTTTTATTTCTATTTTACTATCTAAAGTGGATTCCGAGAATGATTTTCCTCAAATTTTCAACAAGAACAATTTGAAATGTACATAACTCATAGTGTTATTAAATAAGTAATGAATAAATAAAAGTTCTATCACTTTCTACATTTTAGTTGCCTGTGACGTCGCTGCATATCTGTTGTAAGGAAAAAGACTTCAGCGTGATAAATGATACCTATGAATTAATATTATTTGTTTGTTATGGAAAAAAATAACATTGATTATTTTGTTCGTTACAAACTAACATAATTTATCGCCTCGTAAACGTATTGTCTCCTTCTTCCTACTACTTTCTACGTTGCAGAGAAGTGGGAACTCTTATTAGGCTCACAAATTAAAGTTTTAAAATTTTTGGATAGAAATATATTTATAAATTGCATAAAAACTGTATCTTGTAGAGTAAAGCCGATTGCGAATTTGCAATAAGCGACGAAAAAATATCCAAAATTTCAGTCAAAATCTGATGCATTAGAAAATAAAAAGAAATTACAATTCATTACAACGTGAATAAATGAACCTTTTGCATATCTGAAATGATACGTGTTTTTTCGCGAACAGAACTTTAAGTCAGACCTAATTATCTGTAATTGGGTTGTCTCTAATGGTTAATGACAGATAATTAACCAAAATTAAAATTTAAAATATATAAAAAAATTAAATATATAAATTAGAATACATGTGTTCTAATTTCGTTTCAATTTTTTTGAGTGCTCCTCACACTATTGTATTGATATATTTTGCTTTGGCTCTATTGATACAATATTAGAAAGCACTCCTTTTTGCAGATATAATCGTGTGAGCTGATGAAGAGATTATATCTTTTCTTTATTTTGTTTTCCGGATTTTTAATTTTTTTTCTCAATTTTTTAGCTTATTTTATGAGTTCTATATACTTGCAGCTTAAGCGCAGTTAATATAACTTAATAATTTTCTTCGTTTTTCTCTTTGTTTTTTTGTGCTATATATATATATATATATATATATATATATATATATATATATATATATATATATATATATTTATATTCGGATAGAGACAGAATTTTGAGATCTTCATGGATATTTGAATAACGTATGAACCATCTGGTACGGGTGATTTTTCTGAGTATTTTATTTTGATATTGGTTGAGCTTTTTTATTAGGTGTTCGGGTATAGTAGTCCAGGTAGGTGAAGCATATGTAAGTTTAGGTCGAATCATGGAGGTGTATAGTATTTTCTGATTTTTAGTGAGACGATTTGGTTATTATGAGAGTTTGGATGATATTAACTGCTACATTGGCTTTTTCTGTTATATTTTTTATACGGTCGCTCCAGGTGAGTTTATTATTAATTATGAGTCCAAGGTACTTTGCTTTACTATTGGGAATGTTGAACAGTTTCCATTTCTGCGACAGTCTTCTAATTCATCTATTTGTTCTTGTAGTTTTATTAGAGCTAAGTTTGGATTTCTGGATTTGATTATTATACCAGAATCATCTGCGTAGAAGGCTGTAATGCTTTATTTATAGGAAAATCATAGGTGTAAAGTATGTATAAAATCGGTCAAAGTATGCTGCCATGAGGTACTTCGGCTAAGATGTTTCTATTTGATAAGATGCAGTTTTCTATAGTCACTTGAAATGTCCGGTTTTAGAGTTAACAGGATAGAAGTTTGATGAGTCCTGGAAGAAAATTTAGTTGCATTAATTTAAATATTGAACCGGTGCGCCATACTTTGTCAAATGCTTTTGAGATGTCGATTATTAGGAATACTATTGTTTCTTTGTTTACTGTTGCTCTTCCGGTATAGTCTATTATTCGTAGTAGCTGTTTGGTTGTATCTAGTTTTTGTCGGAATCCATATTGTTCATCGGGAAGGGCTGTTAAAAGTGGCTTGATTCTGTTGTAAATTATTTTTTCATAGATTTTTCCAATTATATTTAGTAGGCTGATTGGTCTGTAACTCTCAGGGCAACTTGGATTTTTGTTTTTCTTATGAAATAGAATGTCTGATGCATTTTTCCAGATTTGTGGATAGTGATTTAATGCAAGGCAGCTATTGATGATATGGGAGATCTTCTGAATCTAGTTTGGTGGTAGAAGTTTTATCGTGATATTTTTGATTTCGCCTTCACCTGGAGCTTTATTGTTTTTTAGGTTTCGGATGATATTACAGATTTCTTCGTTGTTTGTAGGTTCTATTGATTCTGGTATAGGATGATTTTGATGGAAGTTGTTTACTTTTTCGTAGATTGAATTATGATGATTTTGATCTGAGTTTGAATTTGGTGAAAATTGGTTTTGAAGGGAATCTGCAAATATTTCTACTTTTTCTTCTATTGAGTATGTTGTGAAAGATGGTCCATTGATTGGTCTGTTTATTTGCTAGCTGTTTAAAATATTTTTGCCATTTTCCAGACTGAGTTATCATTGGTACAGAGAGGACGACTTTGTTTTGCTAGAGTTTATTTTTGTATTTCTTACTTTGTTTTTTAATCTGTCTATTAAGTTGTCTGATTTCACTGAGGTATAAAGGATCTGCTGTTCGTTGATGCCGCTTTCTGTAGTAGTTTCTAAGTCTGATGATGTTTTTAATTTTAGGTGGGAGTCTGTAATGTTGAGCAATGTGTTCGGTTTCAACTGCTGATATTTTATATGATTCTAAGATTTCGGATTGTACTTGTTGGATATATGTTTCTATTGTAGGCTCGTCTTCCAGGGTTGGTAAACAGCCATTGTTAATGGTGAGTATGTTTTTGAAGAGAACCAGGTTGTTTTCAGTTTAGGTTTTTCAAAGTGTTTGGTGGTTAGCCCGATGAGCAGTTGAACAGGCAGATGACAGGTGATTTAGGTGGCAGATGACCATGGGGACTTATATGTTGGTTATTGCAAAGTCTAGAATGTCAGATCTGTGGTTGAATAGATTAGGAATATATGTGGGAGAAGTAGGAGTTATGACGGTAAGTTGATATTTCATGATGAGGTTTGTAAGCAGAGTTCCAGTATGGTTAGAGTTATTGCAGTTATGGTTAGATTTATCCCATGTTGTATGTTTGGCATTGAAGTCACCTGCTACAATTATAGGCACATAAGGTGGAAATTTGTAGTCTTAGGTCGTCATCAGTGAGTTTATTTCTTGGTGAGTTGTAGATGCTTGTGATTTTAATGTTCTGATTTTGATAGTTTTGCAGTATTTATATTTGCTCATAGCCACTGTCATCTGTAGAGTTATATTCTGTTCTGGTCAGGCTGTTTTTTGCTAGTAGTGCTACGCCGCCTCCTCTGTACCTTCTATCACACCTATATGTTTTATACTTTTCTATTGTAAAGTAAAAGGTTGGATTAAGATGAGTTTCTGTAACTATTAGGATGTCTGGGTTGTGATATAAAATAAAATTTTTTAGTTCGTGCTGTTTTGCTAGTATTCCGTTGGCATTCCAAAAATATATGTTGAGGGATGGTTTTTGTGCTATTTTAATATTAATCTTTTTCTTCTTGTTGGTTTGATTGGACTGCATTTTGAAGTCTTTTGAACATGTTAAAACTCTCGTTGTCCTGCATAAATCCTTCAAAATGCTTTAACTCTGCAATCTGGCCTCTTTTATTGTTGTCGTATGATGTTGTAGTGTATTGGTGCTTTTTTGATTTGATGACTTTAAAATATCTGCAGAAGAGTTGGAATTGGAGTTATTGTTGCCAGGAGCATTTCTGTGATTTGAGTAACTGGGTCCATTGTTGATTATGGTTTTGGTAGCTGGATATTTTGGGCACGGTCTGAAGAAACCATCCAAGAAAAATATGTGAATAAAAATATCTTATGTATCAAAACGGTAGATATTACCAACAAAAAAATTTTTAAATTTTATTTTCTGGTATTGACATCTTTAATTAAGATCTAATGATAAAAATTACAAATTCAGCCTTCCCACAACTATCTTCCATTCTTGCGTTAAAAATAAATACCTTCCCAAGGAGTAGGGTAAACAAAATCAAATATTAAATTTTTTTCGAAGCCCGGCAAAGATTTTTCATCTTCCGAGAACTGACGTCTCATTAACCTTTTTCCAATGATTTAAAAAATTTTCTAAAAAATAATCATTCAACACCGACCTAATGATTATCTAGAAAACATTCCGAAACAACAATACGGCTTTTGTAAATGCCTCTCTGCTATAATACAAGCTATCAACATACTGGAATATATCAGCAAACCAAATACACATACGAAACTGCCCTTATGCTAATGCTCGACATCGCTAAGGCTTTCGGTGGAGTGTGGTATAAGGGGACTTCTAATCTATTACATCTTTTAAGCATTCCTAATAATGTCCTTTTAATCTTAAACTCATATCTCTCTAATCGATAATTTAGAACCAAAATCAATGATACTTACTTCTTGTAAGGAATCATAAAAAAAGCGTGCGTCAAGGCAATATTCTTGGTTTCCTACGTCTTCTTTTGTTATGTTAATAAAAAAGCTTATTATAAAGTCTTCAAACACGAATATTAAAATATAAATAACAGCTACACGACTATTAGCAGAGATTGGATAACTGTCTCGTTTAATGAATAATCTATTTTCGTTTAATTTTTTCACTTTTCGGAAACTTAAAAACTGATACTTGAGGCCCATTTTTGTAGTTCCCTTTACATTTTGGAACTACACATGCATTGTTAAATGTTGTGAAATAATGCTATATATATATTTGATAATAGTTTATAAAGACATAGTTTGTCCGACGGACAAACGGGACTGTTGCTCAATGATTGACAATTATTTGAATTTGCGACCAATCGCTTATCAGCTATACACCATTGTTTGTGACGTCACTAAAAGACCTTGGTGATCTCAACGGCTTTATTTCTCGGTGGCTATGGCAGTAGCCAGATCAGTCAATCGTGGAACCTCAAATGTTAAGTTCACAAACATGCTTGGTAATAATTTTAATGACCCACTGAAGAGACAGATGGCTGAGTGAAGCATGTTTGTTCCGAAGATAAAATATTTGAGCGTGAAGTGCTACTACCCAGACGCCAGACTTTTAAGTAAATTTGTATGTTTGCAACAAAAAAAAATTGTATACCAGTTTAATTTTAAATTACAATTTGAAATTCTAACAACTCCCGCTTTATATTATATATTTCGAAGTCTCTATCGAATGATTTTTTCTAAATACAAGTGATTTCTTTTCTTTATTTAATTAAACTGGGCACCTGGGCCGCGAAGCGGCCTCTATCCCATTCATTATAAAATTACAAATAGTCAGATAAAAAACATTGATTTGGCAAACATTGTGGTAGCCATAAAAAAATCAAGCTGTTTGTTTGTGAAATTAAACAATGAAAAAATTCAATATCACAAATTGACGTTTTTACATATATTGATTGTAGATTAAAAATAAAAATTAAACATGATTTGATTTGTACAATGATTTTTGAAAAATGAAAGACATAATGATGAAATAGATAAATCATACCTTGAAAATAGATAAATCATATCTTGATACATGATAAAATAGCTTATTTGGAGAAAATGCAGTAAATATATTTTATCAGAGAAATATTGCTCTTTAACTACAATGGAATTTGCAAAAGAATTTAACGTGCATAAATTGATAAATATATATGTTTAAATTGGCTATTTCAGAAAATAAATTGGAATATAATTTAACTTAAGTAAAACTCTGCTTTGAAAAGTTCAGTGAATTTAACTTGAGAGTCTTAAAAATAAAAACAGAACTCACTAAGATTGAAATGTTTCCCCGATGATTCGTCTCAGAAGGTGGAGCACTTCTTCATTTTTGAGCAATTCCTGTAATTGTTTGACTAACGACACTAATCGGTGAGCAAGTTTAGGCTTCGAATTTGATGTTGTTCGAGGGAACCTTCTGCTGGGTCGGGTCTCGCACCCAGTATAGTTAGCTGTGTGGTTTTTGGTACAATTACAGCATTTTGGAGGTGTTGTTCTGTCTTTGTCGCATTCATGAGACCTGTGGTTTTCAGCGCATTTTACACACCTTGCAGGTGCATTGCAGTGGCTTTGAGTATGTCCATAATTTTGGCAGTTGTAACATTGTACAGGTCCACGACCTCCTCGATATCGTTCGATTTTGATCGGCATCTGCTGTATGTTGTTGACTTCGAATACTCTATGGTGATTCGCCTTTGATGTTAGGATTATGAGAAAAAGTGGTAGGAGCCGATAGGCATCTCCCATTCTCTTCTTAAACTGCACTATTTTAAAGGTTTCAATATTGTTTTTCTGAAATTCTGTATTGATGACATCTGTATTAAAGTCCACGGGCAGGCCCCGGACCAAAACCTTAATAAATCGTGCTTGCGGTGTTATTTCAGGTTTGCTGGGCAGATCCCGTACTTTGTCGGTATCCTCCGTAGGTTTTGTTGTCGGCAAGATAGTGGCGTCATATGTTGAGTTATGCTGGCAAGAAAAAGGACAGCTGTTTGTAGACATGAGTGTAGAATTACCTTCAATTATTTTCACTGCATTTTGCTTTTTCTTCTTTTTTCTTTTCTTTGCTGGTGGCTCTGAATTATTGTTATTATTGATGTCTGTGTCAGTTTCTGTATTTTGTGTTGTATAAAGGTTTTCATCTTTATTTTCCGTGGTTATGTCTTCAGTGTTTGGATTAGTTCCAGTAATTATTGATTCGGCTTGAATGGATTTTTCATTC
The DNA here is from genome assembly GCA_949128135.1 of Parasteatoda lunata. Taxonomy (NCBI): domain Eukaryota; kingdom Metazoa; phylum Arthropoda; class Arachnida; order Araneae; family Theridiidae; genus Parasteatoda; species Parasteatoda lunata. The sequence continues at coordinate 13,972,601 of OX421977.1, forward strand.
ATCTTGTTTTCTTCTGTTTGAAAATTTTTCCTCTTCCATCTATTGTGATAAGCTGCATTTGTCAATTTTAGGAAGTACGAGTATTCATAGTCTCCAGGGTAACTCGATCTTATTTGAATGAGCAGTTTACTAAATAATTTATCTAAATGAATCAGCTCCTCTGTATCAAACTGGGTGTAAAACTCTACAAGATCGTCAATATGTTCAAGTTCAATTGGTGGAAAATATTTTTTTGAAATCCCACTAGTAGCAATGATTTCATCTAATGACGTGGATTCTTTGCAATGCGACGGAGAATTACGACCAGAGAGTGAGACCTTTCCACTACGAACTGTTTTATGATACGGCATGACTTAAAAAAACAAAATGGCGGGCTCAAAATCTAGACATCAAAATGGTGAGTTGGCAGTATTGTCTCTCCTGACTCAGGAACCTGACGAGATCAAAATCAGTATCACTCACCTTGTGTAACGTTCAGGATAATCAGCATCAATTCAGTATGACTAGCATAGCAAGGCAGAAGAGGACATCAGTAGAGCATGACTAGCATCAGCTATCGGCAACCCAGACCAGCATGACATCAATGACGAGTCGAGACTTCAATCCCATCGATACTGCTGTTATCGCAGTTGTCAACCGGATTCCCAAGAAAGGCTATAACCTGTATCCTAAATACAAGTGATTTATAATAAAAATGTCTTAATTGAATGTGAAATAGAAAAAAAACTGGTAATAAAGCTATTTAAATTACTGCTAATTTTTGTGAGGAGTAAAAAGATGCCAACTTAGCAGATAAATATTTTCGAGTGGTACTATTAAATGCGTGATTCTTGGTTTATTAAACTCAATTTATAGGGTTACTCCTCACCACTCTACTTCTAAATATTTCAAAGACATATCTTCTACGCCACTTGAAACATTTCTAGGGGCCTCCCTGGCCGAGTGGTATCGCTGGTCAAAACGCTCTGTTAAGCGTGGAGGTAGCGGGTTCGAATCCCGCCGTAACCCTGGATGTATTCTTTGTGATGTCTTTCTCTGAATTGTTCTATCTGTATTTTCTACTTGACAATGACTAATAAGCCTATATTGAGCACACAAGTCAGCAAATGTATGTAATTTCAATAAACAATAAACAATAAATAAACATTTCTACCTAGTGGACACATTGACGCGATCACTCTTGGAGATTTTCGACTCGCCATCAACTTCATCGTCAAGCCTTCATGTCATGCGCCAGTCTTCAGTTGGAGCATTCATAGCACGTGAGTAGCTTTGTTCTTATTTGTTCGCCCAAGTTTTTGATCATCAGACAATTTGTCTCGCCGTCATCTGGAGCTCTGCGACTATGTCAACCCAACTATGCGCCCGTGGGGAGAAGCGGGGAATCGAAAGGTCCGTGCGGCAACCCCCACAGCTCCGTGATCCCTCATTGAGCCATTACAGTGTAGAAGAAATCGATCAGCTTATCGTTCTGCTCTTCTTAAACTAGTGAAGGAGAATAATGCCTTTAACCCGGGGACACTCACTTCTTACGAGCAGGAACTCATCGACTTAGAGCACGTAAGGAGTCTACGGTGTTCTGTGGAGCCTGAATCGACCACGCCCGTGGAAGCGGAAAAGTCAAATCTGCCTGAAAAGACGACGGAACCCACAGAAACTGTTTCTTCCTGTGAGCCTCAACTAGAAACTACCCAAATCGAACCATCTACTGAGATAAGTGCAGAAAAAGAGCCTTTTCCTACAGTTTCCTCAACCGAAAGACCGAGGAAGAGAAAAAAGAACAGCCGAAATGCCAGCGAAAACCAGACCATTTCTTCCAGTCTTGAGTCAACACCTGCGATCATTTCACCCAAACCAGAATTGACGGAGCCTTCTACACCGACCATGAACAATTATCTCCCGAGAAAACTTCAATTTCTCGTGCGAGGCCTTACAGTAGACGTCGAAACGGAAGATCTTCGGAAAGATATCGAGGACAATGGTCGACGACCCATCAAGCTAGAGCAACTAAGAAAGAAGCATGGCAACTGATACAAGCTCCTCCCCCTCTTTCTAGTGATACTCCATGACTTCCCAGAACATCGGGACTTTATTTCCACAAAGAATCTGCTGTGCTTTCCAGTCCAATTCGAGAAATTTAACGGAGGGCGTTATGCCATCCAATGCTACAATTGCCAGAAATTTGGACATACACAGAATGCATGCTCAAGTGATCCAGCCTGTAAGAAATGTGCAGGAGCACATTTTACCTACCAGTGCGTGAAGCCTCTCTCCTTTCCGGCCAAATGCATCAATTGTCCAGGCGATCACCCGGCCTGTTTTACGGGCTGTGGTGCTCGGCCGAGGCGAAATCATCGCACCTTTACGCGTTGACCACAAGATGCCCCCAGCAGTGTAGTGAAGTTCCTGAGGATCATCAAAGAACTTCAGGAACTTTTGAAAGACGAGAAAATCATCTCATTACTCATCTCCCAGCCCTAAAGACATAGCTGAGGAGACTCACCACCTACATCTTTCATGATGCCTTTCATTATTTTATCACATTTCAGGTTCTTTTCCGAACCACCAATACAACTTTTCTATGTATGTCTCTTTGGGATATTTCACGATGAATGGGATAAGGGCCATTTAGGCCTCAGATGCCCAGTTCTAAAACAACGAACGAACGAACATTTCTACCTAGTCGATCCTTTTAAAATGTGAGAGAAATTAACCAAATATATGCGAATTTTAGTTTGTAGTTCTTTACAGTTTCTTTTCCTATATAATATTTTGTCAAAACCAAAGTAATTGACATCTCATAAAAGAATCAGAAGCTCTTATTGTTTTTATCAGTGAACTATGCAACACTATTTGCTTTTCATCGAGGAAGAAAGTGTCCATAGAGGCGTTTTATGTGCTATCTTGGTAAGCACTGATATTTTACTTGCAAAAATGAAGTGGTTGTCATACCAGTTTTTTTCTTTACCGATTCAATATAGATATAGACTTCAGTCGCAATCTAGTTAATTTCATTTTTCTAGCTTTCACAGTAAAAAAAGTAAATTTTCCATTACTGCCAGCTTTTTGTCGTTACGAGGTTGAATTCCTCCTCTAAAAATAGTGTTGAAAACTTAAATAAATCATTAAGAGAAAAATGAAAACTGGAAGGAAAATTGTTTCATTTTGAGCTCTTTCATTATGAGCTGAGTAAAATAACTATATCTACCAAAATTGTTATTTATCAAGTGTAACATACAGGTTAAGATAAAAAAAAAATAATGGAGGCTTTTCAACGCTACCTCCCTGCGCTACCGTGCCAACTAGTACTGTAAACAATTGGATTTGGAAGAATTTTCTAATAACATAACTATAATGACATCTGTTAAATTAATTGATTGTCAAAAAAAAATTACATTATTATTTTTCCTTGGAAGTTTAGAAAATTTTTTTGATACTTTAAATTTCAACATTGAATGCGTCAAAACACAAATGTTGTTACCACTCAACTTTCGTACAAGTTAACGTCTATGTCAAAAATGCTAATTTGTTTCGAAATACGGATAAATATTTTCTTGTGGTAAATATTTTAAACTTTTTTTGGTTCCGTGTATCCAATATGGCAACACTAGTTCAACAGATGGCTCTAAACCGGTAGATATGCAAAGCTAGTTTCTTTTAAACGTTAAGCAATTTTTACTCCATAAAAATCAAAGGACTAAAATATGTCGCTTCACTTTAGCCTGTCTAAAAGTTTCAATCAAAATGTACTGTTTCGGAAAAAGTTATTGTATGATTTTTGATTTAGTAAATTCGATTTTTGGTCTTGTAAATTCGATTTATATTCTATTTTTGCTCACCTCACAAAGGCTTATATGAAACGCAACTTCGTTTCAGTTCATATTGAAACCTTTAAAAATTCGTCAAAATTATTGTTCCCCACCAGTTTTTTTTTAATATTTTATACAATCTGTAGCAGAAGGCATCCCTGTTATATTAACAACTATTCAACAAGTTTTGGAAGTTTTGCACATTTTTAAAGATCACTCTTTTAGAAATGGGGTCCTTTTTATCTACAAAAATGAGTGTTGTGAGTAAAAGATTATTTCCTTTTTCAATACCACTATAACTAAATAAAGCATCCTTATATGAAGACTTCAACCTCCGACGGCGGAATGTTCACCGTGTAGAAAATGGTGACTGGTTCACATTAAGTCTGTCGGTTCATAAAGTCCTCCGTGTACCATAGCAAATCAACACCTCTGGGAGAACTGAATTGGAGATTGATCGTTGTCTGGTTAAGGTCAAAATTACTATTTATGGAAGTATGGATGGATACTTCCTATAAACAGACTGTGACGTGTGTGTGGCTGAAGTCCTACACTTGGAAATAGATGGCGCCACTGAAAAACAGGAAACACCTCCATTGTTTTAAATAAGCTAGGTCACACCAAGCAGGCTTGCAAATATTGACCAGTGGCATTAAAAACAATAACCCATAGGATGATTTAAAAATTGCTGGTATATGGCTGATAAGAAGTGTTAAACTTCCAACGCACATTTTTGACGATCCAGTATTTTGACTCGAAAGAAGTATTGAACTTCCAACGTTCATTTTCGACGATCCGGTATTTTGGCTAGAAAAAAGTATTTAATTTCCAACGCTCATTTTGGACGATCCGTTATTTTGGCTTGAAGGAAATACCTTTTAACATCCAACGCTCATTTTGTACAATCCGGATTTTTAGCTAGAAGGAAGTATTTAATTTCCAACGTTCATTTTGGTCCATTCGAACTTAAAGTGAAAATGATGCTTGAAGCTTTTAGAAAAAAGCTTCAAGCATATACTTTGAAATTTTTCTTACAATATTGCCATCTAAAATTTTCCAAAACATTTTTTGCTAAACGAAAGATTGTTTACATAGAGTGATTGTAGAAGTGTTTCCATCATTTTGATCAATCAGAAAAAAATGTTTAGAAATGCAGGGATCTCATGACCTGGAAAAAATAAATGAGTGGTAGCTAAGATTTTTCAAGACTATTGAAAAATGCTGAAATTTATCCAAAATTTGTGAAGTACGAAATTATTACCAATTTATTTTTCGCAATCATACATATTTCCTTTAAATAAAATTTTACTTGACTTAAAACATCTAGATACATATCACTTTCATAAAATTTCAAGACGGTGGGAACCTTGGAATATATATATAAAGTATGTTCAATGTCCTTTCTGATTCTTTAGTTGCATTCATTAATGATGCTTTCATACTAGCTAGTTGGATTTAGGCATACATTCTGAAGACTAACATACCCTGAATGAGTATGTTAAGTTAATTGCACGTTACCACTATAATTAAAAAGTATTCATTTTAAATGTTTGCAATCTCTTTGAATAAGCAGAGCTGACGTATTTCCCGAAAAAGCTTTAATTATTTGGTAGCGAATTAAATAGCAAATTTCGAAAAGGATAACTACACCCACTTTTAAAAATATTCACCATAATTTCACGACAATAAAGCATTGCTATATGACACTTTAAATATTACTTAAATGAAATTGAAATTATTGAAATTACATACATTTGCTGACTTGTGTGCTCAATATAGGCTTATAAGTCATTGTCAAGTAGAAAATACAGATAGAACAATTCAGAGAAAGACATCACAAAGAATACATCCAGGGTTACGGCGGGATTCGAACCCGCTACCTCCACGCTTAACAGAGCGTTTTGACCGGCGATACCACTCGGCAAGGGAGGCCCCTTACTTGAAATGAAAATAGCTAAACTAACTTATACTCGTCTCTTCTATAAAACAAGCTGGTGTCTCTGCCTTAAGTACACATATTACTATGTTCATTGCCAGCCAACTGCAGATGGTTGTATTATATTCACTAATGAAGATAGTTGTTCACAAGGAGAAAATCAAACATAAATTTTCTTATTTTAGCAACTATTTTGGAGTAATTTTATTTTATTCAACAATTATGATATTAAGTCACGAGAAAACGTCACATTTTCTGTAAGTTAGTCGGATGATTGATCTGTTTTATTGACAGAAAATGTAGGGGAGAATTTCATATAGCGGGATTGGCAACGAAAATTAGAATTATTGATCTTTTAAATTGTACGAACAATTTTGTCATATAAAATTTTCCAAAGCATTTGTTGCAAATAGAGAAACGTAAAGTATAACGCTGTTCCAAATATAATGCTGGATTCTAAATATAATGCCGCATCCATTTTATTTTGAAGTATATCCATTATATATTCCCATTATATTTTGATCAACGAGAGAAATCAAAAGTGTGAATTATTATGAACAAAAATTATTTAGCATTATTCGAAAAAAGTTATTGGGCCTGGAGAAAAAATTATAGTAATAATTTTAAATTACTTATTGATTCTCTTGCGCGAATGCCGACCAGGTGGCCGAGCGGTCAGCATGCCTGACTGTGAAGCCAATGGTTGTTTCATGGTTGTTGCATGCATGTTTCTCTCTCTCTCTCTTTCGTGTAATGGTTGCAGTTTCCCCCGCTCAGGGCATGGATGTCTCTCTCTCTGTGTGTGTGTTGTTTGATATGTGAATGTGATTCACCCTATAAAACGGGTATCTGTGGCAGTATGGCGTGGGTAATGTTGCTCGCCTCCGTGACTTTGGTTCACAGGTGCCCACTGGGTAACGATAAATGGCAGCACTTCCGGCATCTTTCGAGTTAAAATGCCTGCCGTAGGAAAAGAAAATGTTTTACGCGAATAGATCAATAATTCCTGATGATTAAAAGATGAACGAACTTTAAATAAACTTTTCCTTTGAAAAAGTACTCTGCTCTGAAATTGTCGGATAGCATTAGAAGTTTTAAACATATATTACGTAAGAGTTATAAAAACAATAACACACTCCATTTTTTTTTTTTTAGCAGTTTCAACATAATGTTAATTATTACTTATATGCTCATCTATTTGGGTTAATTCTATTAATAGATTTGGACTTCTTCTTCTTAAAAAAATTCAAATAAGTATGACTATTAAATAAAAAATAATATACTTATAAAAAATATATATATATATTTTTTTTTAGCAGTTTCAACATAATGTTAATTATTACTTGTATGCTCATCTATTTGGGTTAATTCTATTAATAGATTTGGACTTCTTCTTAAAAAAATTCAAATAAGTATGACTATTAAATAAAAAAAATATACTTCAGCAAGAATGCCAAACACTACCAGAGATGTCAACTTGCTGTGGACAACAAATAAATATTTTAAAGTGGTAGTTTATAAATTGTGATTCTTGGTTTAATAAATTGAATTCATTACATTTTTGTCCACCACTATTTCTAAATGATTCGTAGCCTTATATCATTCACCACTCTATGGCACTTTTGTCATGCTATACTTTTTAAAATGATATCCAAAGTAGTTAAATATTTGCAAAATTTAGTTCGTAATTATTTCCCGTTTTTTCAATTATTTTGGCGTGTCCAGAGCAGTTGGCATCTCTGCACTACGCTTTTTGTAAAATATTTTATAGAGTGGTAGACATTTGAAAACCAAAAATTTTTGGTAATTTGTATTTGGACTTTTGAATCATTTATGTATAGTGGTTTGGGAATATAAGTTCAAATGAATAAAAAATAATGCATTAAAGCATAAACTTAGGTGCCACTAGAATAAATTTTTACAAAATGCGTAGAAAGTTGACATCCTTACTGTAGTTTCATAAACTTTCACTTATTTATGGAATATCAGTATCATGTAAGTTTTATCAAATATAATCGAATTTAATTTTTCTCCAGAATATTTTTGATTATATTTCATTCGTTTTTCTCGGTTGGGCATTCAAGGATAAAATTAGGAGCCAAATAGGAGTTTTCAAGATCTTGTACTAAATAAACTCTTCCACCCATTAATGCCCTGCCACAAGAACCGGTCTATGTATGAAAAGACGCGTGTATTAAAAAAAAGAAATACGAAATATTTGTTATTTTTGCACTAACTATAAGCATTAACATTGGATCTAAATATAAAACTTTATACTAAGACAGACCAGCCAATTTTCTACCCTTTTCGATAAAATTTATTCAACTGTTTGCAAAGTTTAAGGTTTTAATGTACTATTCTTTGCTTCGTAAATATAATTTAAAATAATTTTCCAAAGCCACTAGACGTAAATTTTTAACTATACAAAAAAAAAGAAGAAAAAAAAGGCTATGTTGCATAATTTACCTCATGGTTGTGCCCTCCAAATGCTGGCACAATTACCAATAATTTTGAATATTTTTGGTTATCATTTGTCAACCATTCTACTTAAAAATTTGCAAGAACGCGAAGTACTTAGCAGGAAGAACTTTTAGGTTTCCTCAAAATTGAATCTCAGCATTAATATACCTACGCTACCACTTTTATCTTTTTTTTGTAAAAAAAAATATTATTCAAATGCTTTGTATATATATATATCTACCAGTCATATAACAAAACTAAAGTAAATGCATTACTCTTTTGAACTACATTGCAATTGCACTGTGGTATAGAAAAGGTAAATATGTTAAATGGAAAGGCCTCGATACATTTCTTTTATTTGAAGATGAATAAAACATTTTTAAAGAGAAATATGAAACTTATGTTTCCCTCTTTAGACTATCAAATATTGAAAAAATAAATAAAATGAAGACGAAACCATTAGATACATACATAACATATAATCTTAAATTTGTTACCCTTATTAATTTTTTGTGTCTCCTTTTTGTTGCCTATTTCCACGAAAAAGGCCTTTCTAATAAGACTTGTTTAAATACATTTATACCACGTGTTGCTTTATTTATTTTCACGTGTCTCTCAGTGTTTACTCCAAATGTTTCATGTGTTTCGATTCATCTCTTTTTATGGTGTTTGCGTTATTGTTAGTGTATTCGTGCAGTCATAAATTTTGATGCCATGCTGCAACTAGTAACGTAACTTAGTAAATAGTTTTATAGAAAAGTTATTGTGAGCTAAACTTCGTTGCATGTTTCACATTCCTCCACTATTTCGTCACGAAAATTAATCAAGTCGCTCAGATTTTGTAACCCTGTTGTCAAATGTCTGACTATAAATGTAAAAGCAAAAAGACCTGATCAATAATAAGGAATAGCCAATCAAAGGATATTTTAACTTGAAAAACATTTTCTTGTATTTCTACTTACCACGAAGAATAAGAGGAAACATCCAGGGTTAAGGTGAGATTCAAACTCGCCACCTCCAAGCTTCACACAGCGTTTGGAGTGTGATATCACTCGGCCAGGAAGGTCTCTAAATAAGCTAACAAATGGATCATATCTGCAAATGTTTTAATTATTGATTTGTCGTGGCAAGTTGACATTTTTTTATAACTTTAAATTGAAGATTTAATGGCTATAACATTGCTACTACTAAAAAAATCTCAAATTCTCTAATTATGATTCTCAATGGCTGTACAAGTTGACAAATATGGATAGAGTATAAAAGAAATGAAATCAATTTCTACCACTTTTTACATTTTTAGTCACCTGTGGCATCTTGGTGCAAAAATTCTTGTTAATTAATTAACTTGGTATAACGGTCATAAAAATTTTCTTGACCAGTATAGTAGTGATGCCGCAGGTGACTAAAAAAATAAAAAGTTGTAGAAATTCAAATCGCTTTTATTTATTTGTTAACGTTTTAATAATTCAATTGTAACTACCACTAAGATTTAAATTTCAAATTATTCAAATATAAAACCAAAGAATTTTCTGCCAGAGATGCCAACTACTCCGGACACGCCAAAATAATTTAAAGAACGGTAAATATCTTCTACCTTAAAATTTGCCAATGTTTGACCAGTTTTGCTTACATTTTAAAAGGTTTAACATGACTTAACGACTGCAAAGTGGCGAATTATATAATCCTTCGTATTAATAAAAAATAGTGGTGGCTAAAAACCTAATACATTGGATATGTTAAACCAAGAATCACAATTAATAAACTACCACTCGAAAATAATTATTTGCTGTCCGGAGCAAGTTGGCATCTCTGCTGCGCCGAAAGCAAAAAAAGCTCGTCTTGTAAAAGTCACCAACATTGCCCTTCGAGGAGATTAAAGAATTTTTGAAGGATGAAGAGCTTTTTGAGCTTCTTCGCTCTGTATTTCCATAGTTCCAAAACTGAATTTGGACTCACACTCATTCAGGATTTTTTCTATCCTGACCTCACAGTTCACCGCTGTGAATCACTTTTATTTTTATCCCATTTCTTATAGGTTCATATGACTGACTAGTTTTACGACCTACCAGAATCGATGAATCAGTTAGTGGCGCTTGAGCTACCCTACATATCCAGCATTTCTGTACTTGCTACGCCAGCTGTACCTGTCGCCCTAGAGCAAATCACTGATTAAGAGGTCTGGTGCACGCCTATGCTGGAAGTTACCTTACCGACAACAGATCATTGTCGCCGTCTCTGTTCTTTCAACCCCTCGGTCTCTGATAAGGAGTAAGCTTAATTCCTGTAACTTAAGAGTAGAGAGCAAACCGGCACGAGTGGTAATTACCAGAACGGCCGGGTCTCTACTTTAACAGGACCACACTTACTTACACACATTCCTTTAACTCACTCCCCCGCTTTTGTATATACTATTCTCAAGCTGTAAATATTCATTAGTGTTTATTTTCTCATTGTACTTTAATTGTACCTTTTTTCATGTACTTTTTAATTACTTGTATTTTTGTTATTACCTAATAATGGCAAAGTGCCATTTTTTTTCTCTCGCGAACTCCATTTTGCACCCCAAACTTTATTTTTTGTCATGTATGTTTCTTAGTCTAATTTCAGGAAGAATGGGAAAAGGGCCATAAAGGCCTCAGACGCCCAGTTCCACTACAACGAATGAAAGAATCTCTGTACTTTCAATAGCAAACTGAAAAAATATGTTATGAAGGAGAACTAATTTTAATGCAGCACTCTTTGCAATTTTCAATTTAAGTCGTTCGTCGTAAGCCGGCTGCAGGCACCTCGTAAAATAATTCATTTAATTAATATGTTATTTGTACAATTCAGAACAAATATAATTTTAGATTTGAAATCCCCAAACCAGAATTAGGTAAGATCAAGTAATTGCATAAACTAAATTTAACTCTGAGGCGTGATATCCTATGGAGGGTCCTTTACCAGTTTCATTCACTTCTGACTCTCAAAAGGGAGACTAGGGAAGTGTGACTCGTCGATTTTGAAATAAACTAGTCGTGGGATGTATGCCTTATAAGGAATAATTTTAGGGGGCAACATTCGTTTCGGCCCATAGAAGGTCCTATGAGAGATAAAAAATAATTCAATCTATAGAAAAATCGGTATTTTATTGCTTCAAAGCAGACTATTAGTTATAGTAATTATCTCATACTCCAATTAATTTTGTGATACTTTCACGTACTATATAATGTAATTTTCCAAATTACTTGAAGTATGTGGAGTATATAATTAATTAATTAAATTATAATCAATTAGTTGATAATTAATTAATTTATTAGTCTGCTAATTAATCAATTAATTAACTAATTAATTTCAAATTAATTGGAGTATGAGTTAATTACAATAGTCTGCATTGAAGTAATAAAATATCGATTTTTCTATATATTGAATTATTTTTTATCTCTCATAGGACCTTCTATGGGCCGAAACGAATGTTGCCCCCTAAAATTATTCCTCATAAGGCATACATTTTAACGACTCACTGAAGAGACGAAAGGCTGAGTGTAATATATTTGGCTAAAGAATAGAACCCCAAATGGGAGCATGAAGTACTACCACTCAGACATCGGACTTATAACTAGATATGTATGTATGTAACTACAACAAATTGTACCCTAGTTTAATGTTTATTTGATATTGTAATAACTACCACTTTTTATTATAAATATGTTTGATAATGTATTTTAATTTCCCTTACCTAATGTTTTTTTGAATTGCAATCAAAATCTGTTTACAAAAGTGCTTACTCGCTGAAAAAAATGCTGGTAAGTACAGTTAATTAATTAAGCTAGCGATTTTGTTTTTGCATCACTTTTTTCATTAAATAGCTGAATGCTCGTTCTTCGCTTAGTGTGAATAAAATACAAGTATAATATCAATAAATCCCCTTAGAGAAACACTATGAAATCGTGCTCATAACTGAAAAGCACATAGCGACACAATGAAAAAGCTTAATGGAAGAACCAGGTAAGTGACTTTTTTTAGGGCAGTTAATGAATCACTGGTTTTGCCTTTCTCTAAATCTTAACACAACAAATCGCATAAATTTTTAGTATGATTTTTTATTTCAAATTAGGCAACAAGGTTTAATTTTTTAGGTAATTAGGTTTTATTTGTTGTTGTTTCTAATTACACTTAACATACTAGCAAGCCTGCTTGGTGAAACCGAGCAATTTATGGCAGAGTGTACGTTTCTTGTTTTTCAGTGGCGCCAACTATGGCCAAAAATTCGTCTTCAGCCACACACACGTCACAGTCCGTTTATAGGGTGGACCCATTCATACATCCATTCATTCATCCACAGATAGTAATTCTGACCTGAGTCAGAGAACGATCGCTCTCCAATCCCAGAGGTATTGATTTGTTATGGGGACATGGAGGACTTTGCGACTCGACAGATTTAACATGCATCAGTCACCATTTTACTACACGGGGAGTCTTCGGCCGGCGGGGTTCGAACCCACGAACTTTCAGACATGGGCCCAGCGCCCCACCGATCAGGCTATCCCGGCCAGAAAAGGTATTATTGAAAATTAGGAACAATGAAGCGAAGGATTATTAAATTGGTAATAAAATAATTCGAATAAAATTTTTTTTTTCATTCTGAAAATGTCACTTACCTGCTTCTTCCACTAAGTTTTTCAATTAATATAGCCAAAATAATATCATTTTTTTTTATTTAATATTATTTGTTGTCATTCACGTTGGCTTTACGTTATTGAAGTAAGTAAGTAAAACTTGTTTTTTTGTAGTTCATCACATTAAAATAAGGAGAAAATGTATTTAGCATCACTTGCATGATGCTATTTCTCGTGGCTAAACCAAATATTAGTCAAAAGTTACTATTATCAAATAATTTTCTTCCGTACTTATCCTTTTCGGGGCCGTTCTAAAGTATTGGTATTTAAACGGCTTAGTATTGTTTCTGTTTTAATCATAACGAAATATATTATTATAATATTTTATATCTATATTAGCACATTTGGTACTTATTACATAACCCTTCAACATTTAAGTTTTGAGAAAAATATATTTGTCAGTAACAGCCAACTAAAGCCGAACTGTTTAAAAAAAATAATTGAATTCTTATTAGAACTTGATAGGGATTTTGGAGAATGGCCATTTTACTACCTAACCCTTAATTTAATATTAAAATATTTAGTAGTGGAAGAACAAAGAATTTAAAAACATTTTAATAGGGCTTATTAGCCGAAAAAAATGCTTGTAAGTACCGTTTATAAAAAAAAGCAAATGTTTAAAAAATACAAGTTGACAAATATGAATATAATATAAAAGAAATGAAATGAATATCTACCACTTTTTACATCTTTACATTGCACTTTTTACATTAGCAAAAATCCTTGACAATTATTTAACTTGGAATAACGGTCATACACATTTTTTTGACCAGTAGTAGTAATGCCGCAGGTGACTAAGAAAATAAAAAGTAATATAAATTCAAATCACTTTTATTTATTTGTTAATGTTTTAATAATTCAATCGTAACTACCACTACGATTTAAATTTGAAATTATTGAAATATAAAACCAAAGCATTCTCGGTACTTAGACAGAGATAGACAGGAGATCAGCTCAAGACTTTGCAGAGTGCGGATGTGTTGTATCTAGCTCTGAGAAAATCATGTCCTACCATCGAAGTGCACGCGGCGGTAAGGTTTTACCTTCCGTCCGACGTCATAGCTATCCTGAAAAACATGACTACTCTTCCATCTCTACGGATGAACTTATTGCGACCTGCGGTATTCCCGCGAAATATCTTCCTCCTAAAGATCGTATCCACGATGCAAGAAATTTCTACGATCAGCTTCCATGGGATGACCTTACCGAAGCAAATAAACACCTGAAAAACTTTATTAGTACTCTTGCACTTGGCCCCCACTACGACTGCTTCTTGAAATTGTCAAATGCTGCCTACAACATCATGTTCATTAAAGCCAATGCAAAGAAGGAAGTGAAAGCTAAGCCAGTCCTAGAATCACCCCAGCAGACCGTGATCCCATCTCCAGTTGTAGAGACTAATACTTCAAATACAAAACATGAAAGGCCCTTTTTAGGGCCTGAAAATTCAGCCCGTTGTGTCAACCCACAGCCTCCACCCACTGCAACTAAACTAGACAACATTCCTAACTCCAATATCCCTGATAAAAAGAATCAGAAGAAGAGACAAAAAGTTTCCGACTCAAGCTCAGATTCCGAGACTATTCCAGTAAACCAAACTCCATTGGAGAAAGAAGTAGAACCTAAAGCCTCGGCGAAAGTGGAAACCTCAGCTCCAAAAGAACCTACAATAGACACTCCTGCAACTTATCCCAGAAAAATTAAAACCCTTATCCGTGGACTTAAAATAGACACTAGCATTCCAGAATTAGAAAAATATCTCAAGAAATTTGGACTTAACCCTGAAAAAACCATCCAACTCAAGAGGAGGCGTGGCCAGGAGTATTCGCTCCTCCCCCTCTTCCTTGTGATCCAATCAGATTCCAAGCCTAACAGAGAAATTTTCAACGTGAACTCCATCCTCAATCTCCCGGTACGGACCGAGCGCTTTCGCGGCGGCCGTTTCCAGATTCAGTGCTACCGGTGCCAGAAGTTCGGGCACACTCAGAGAAACTGCCCAGCCCCTGAGCCTGCATGCATGAAGTGTGCGAAAGCACATTTCACATACACCTGCACTAAACAACCAAGTGAGCCTCCAACATGTGTGAACTGTAAGGGCCTCCATCCTGCCTGTTTCACTGGCTGCAGTGAAAGACCAAAGAAAGAAAAAGGGAAGAAACCAACGACCATCACTAACAAGGCGACCAGACTTCTCCTCATCTTTAAAGAATTGCAGGAGCTACTCCAAAATGCAGAATTGTGAAGATGCTTCAAACCCTCATCTCCGATGTCCAAGCCTAATCCCACCACCCAGGACTTTGCCTTTTCCACGACCCGATCACTGGCTGTGATCAACATTTTTTCTTTTATTTTCAGACCTACTGAAACCTAGCCACATCTTAGAACTACCCAACTCCGATGAATGGGTTAAAGCCGCTTCGCGGCTGTGTACCCAGGTTTTCGCCATTTCTACCATTCTACCATTCTCGGTACTTATCAGCGCAAACTGTATTAGTTGCTCTAAGGCAAATCCCATATTAAGAAATGTCCGCTTTTGCGGGCAGTTACCTTACTATCTACGTACTTTCCACCCCTCGGGGTCTGATCATGTACTTCTTTATTATTTGTAATTTTGTTTATACCTAATAATGGCAAAAATGCCATTTTTTCTCTTTTACGAACTCCATTTTGAACCCTAAATTTTATTTTTGGCATGTATGTTTCTTAGTCTAATTTCAGGAGGAATGGGAAAAGGGCCGTAATGTGGCCTCAGACGCCCAGTTCCAATACAACGAACGAACGAATCTCTGTACTTTCAATAGCAAACTGAAAAAATATGCTATGAAAGATTACTAATTTTATTGCAGCACTTTTTTCAATTTAAGTCGCCCGCTGCAGGTACCTCCTATAATAATTCATTTAATTAATATGTTTTTGTGTAAAAGAGATTATGAAAATGATTAAACTTTTTATCTTTCTTAACAAGTTTTTAAAATTTTTTTAAATTTTTCTAGTTATGATTTGCTAAATTCCAAAAAATTTTTAAAAAGTGAGTGAAAGATCGAGGACATAAAATGTTTTCACCCTTTCGAAGGCCGTGGTAAGTATACTTATCACTAATTTTTAAAGTCCATGGTGAACTTTTTTGCCGCTTTCAATTTGGATCTCCATTTGATCATAACTTCAGCGTTCTTGAAGTATTACTAAGTTTTTGAATAAAACTAGTAAGAATGTGTTAGTTTAAGAAAACGTATAAAATATAAAATGCGTAATTTTCTGAAGTTTGTAGAATTTATAAAATTTATTTTATAAATAACGAAACATAAAAGTCAATTAGTTCTTAATAAGTCGTGGTCTTAATAAGTATTACTTACCACCAAAAAATGTCATTAAAATTTAAATGTATTTTTTATAAGCAAAAAAGGTTTTTTTAACTTATATCAACTACTATTTTTATTTCAATTCCAAAAATTATTTTATTTACCTTTACTAGAAATAAATGGTTATTAATTAGTTATTTTCGGCTCTAAATCTTTACTACTAACTGCAATCCAAAAATTAATTTGAAATTAATGCTTATAAAAAGTACATTCACCATTTATTAAATGTTTCTAGACTGCTACCACTTTGCTCCAGCTTCAACATTTTCATTCTCGTGATTGCCAATTATATATGCTTGGTAGGAAATTCTCTTGTAGTGGTAACTAAGTTTATGTTTTCATGTGTGATTATTTATATTGTAAATTTGATTTAAAGCTATTTTCCGCACCATTTCGTGTAAATGATTGAAAAGTTTATGTGAAATGTTCCTAATATATCAATCTGAATCTTCACTGGGTTGCCAAACTGTGTTTACTTGGGCAACTAAAATTGGTAAATATTCAAAATATTATTACAAAAAATTTAAAATTAAAAACTTTTTATAGCATTTCTTTTTTTAGTTCACTATTTCAAATAAAAATACAGTTAATGATCTTGTTTTAAGCATGCATAATTTTAAAAATACTTTCTATTGTTAGTTAGGACTGAATATTTAAGCAATTATAAATGAAAAAAAGTGAATAATGTAACTACCACTTTTTTACATTTTTAATCGCCTGTGGCATCCTTAACCTCTTCGAGACGGGCGAGTCATATATGCATTCTCAGGATTTCGATAATCAGGATAAAAAAAAAAAAATTGGTAGCCAAACTATTTTTATAGCAGTTTATTTGTGGGCGGGGTAATAATAGTTTGATTTATTTAATTTAGCACTACTTAGTTCGAATTAAAAATTGTTTAGTCGCACTTTTAACACACAAGGTTTGGATGAGTTAGATTTAAAGTGAAAGCAAAAATAAGTCTGTCAAATTAGCTATGTCCAAACTTAAGCTACAGCTTTTTATTCTTTTACTATCCTGATTCTGATTCCGTACGACTACATTCATGACTCGCCCGTACCGAAGAGGTTAACTCCGATGAATCCGCTGGAAGCCGAGATTCTGTATACACAGAGATGCCAACTGCTCCAAACGAGCCATAATTATTTAAAAAAAGGTAAACAACTACAAACTAAAATGTGCAAATATTTGACTAGTTTTGCTTACTTTTTAAACGGTATAGCACTAAGAAACTATTTTTTTCTTTATTTATACAAATTGGGCACCTGGGCCGCGCAGAAGGCCCCTAAACACTAAGAAACTATATTAAAGTGGAGAATTATAAAAGCTTTTGAATTATTTAGAAATAGTGACGGATAAAAACCTAATAAATTAAATTTTTTAACCAAGAATCACACAGTAATAAACTACCACTCGAAAATATTTAATCGCTGTCCGGAGTAAGTTTGCATCTCTGTATACATCGTAAACTCCAGCTCTCTTGTAATGAGGCTTTTAAAATGTTTGCAAAATCACCAAAAATTTTAGTTTTTAAATTTGAACCGCTGATTAGAGTATAATGCAAAAAGCGTAATAGTTGGCAGCTCTTGAGTACATGTTAAGATTGTTTACAGGTAGCGGTAATCAAAATCATTGTGAATTACTAAAAAAAATATATATTAAATAGCGAATAGTAGAGCATAAAATTTTCTACCACTTCAAATATTTTCATTTGTATTTATGCTTTTTAAACTTTTTGTCACTAGACGGCGCTTTCGCAATCGAATTTATTTCCCCGTTCGAATATTCTTCTACAGTTAGATCACCTGTTTTTCTATGCTTTATCTAATTGCCTGTAAGTATGTTACTGAAACATGACATTCGTGTTACTGAATCGAATAGGAGATGTCGGAAACTTTGGAGTTGTCAAAAACACTTGAGAATTTGGATAAGAGAAGAGAATCCCAGATTCCGTTAACGGAGGTAAGTGACAACACAAAGAATATATTTTATTTCCTTTCTCTTTTCTTTTTTTGTCAAAATTATTTTTTATTGTGTAGTACAGGACTGATTTATTAGAATGTTTCACCTAATCAGAACATAACGTATTCATATTTGGTAAAATGTGGTATTTTTGTCAAAATATTGTTCAGATTTAAGATCATGTTGATATTTTTATACAAATTGTTTTAGATTAATAATTGCTGGATGGTGTTTTAGATTAATAATCAATGAGGATGATTGGTACGAAGAAACCACGGGGATTGGTGAGTGAGGCACCCAGTTGCTATTTTTTTAAAATACAGAGAAAAAGACTAAAATTATTAAGCAATTAGTAGATATAGCCTTTGGAAGAAAAACTTTATTTCCGAAATACGCGTGACTGAGCCTGAATTTCGGATGCATAAGTTAAAAAGAATGATCCATACAAGATGTCAGTCAATTTTAAAAGATGATATGAATGATTAAAAAAACTATTTTGTTAAAAAATAATTAAGACCAAAATGACCATGGCATTTAAGACATTGTCCATGGCCTGGTTTATCCGTAAGTCAAAAAAAGAAGAAAAAACTATCGATGAAGTGTTTACTTTTATAAAAATTAAATTTGTAAAACAACTCAACTATCGATGTTAATGCAAATCTGACAACTTATTGTTTTATAAATCTTGTTAAAACCATCCCCGCGAATCCAAAATCGTTGTTGGTATTCGCAAAGAAGATTTTGTTTTATTTTACTACCAAAATTATTTGTAAGTCTACAATTTAAGAAACTTAAAAACAAATATAAGCTAAAAATATAGACTTTTAGCGTGAGGAATAACTACCACTACAATTATTAAACATTGATTGATTAGTATATAAAACTTGCTATATTGATTTCAACTAGTATTTCCTTTTGATACATAAAAGTTGGCATTGTCTAATGATTTGTCACCACAAGCTTAAGCAGAAGAAACAGAAATTTTATTTCTTTTCTTACACTCACTTTTAATTAAGATCTAAACAAAAATTATTACGTATTTCGTTCTTCTGCACAAAATACTGGATATCTGGTTTCAGTAAACGATATTTGGTTGTATCAGTTTTCAATCAAACCCAAAAAAATTGGTACTTACCCATCTCTGAACGCTAAACTATCGGCACAAATTGGTTAAAATTGCTTTTCATAAGTCTTTTATGACTACATTTTAGGACTACGACTTAATCAGCTAAGCGAAATAACTGGTAGTTAGAACATCTCATTTCAACTTTTTTTTTGTAAAAGAGTAATATGACGCCCTCTTCTTCTTAAGAATTTAAATATTTACCTTATATTTTAATATTTACTGAATATTTTAATATTTACTGAATATTTTAATATTTACTGAATATTTTAATATGTACTGTATATTTCAACAATATAAGTAAATAAACAAATACATTAACGAAAGATGTAACTGTTGATTTGTAGTGGTACTAATAATTAGTTGACTTTTCCCGAAAAAATGGTAAACATTAAATGTTTGTGATACTTTTTTTTCCTGAATTTTTTTTTAAACACTGGGGGTTCCGAGTTCGACCATAACCATCTAGAAGAGAGGAGGCCCTGACACTTCACGCAGGCACGATTAGTCATCCATTCCGTCGAACGCCAATCTTTCTTTGAATCTTTCTTTTCAAACTTTCTTTTGAATTTTACTACTCTTATTTAACTTTTCATTTAAAAAGTTTAAAATACAAATTGTAATATATAAATATATATATATATATATATATATATATATATATATATATATATATATATATATATATATATATATATATATATATATAAGCAAAAACTTTTAACATCGGAAATTTTGGTCCGAAAAATATCATAGATATGTCATTGTTCAAGAACCACTTTGTGTTCACCAAATCTCAGCACAAAAAATTTTGTTGAATGTAACTCTTACAAGAATTTTCTCTGCACTAAATTGCTTAGTATTTTGTTCAGTGATTTAAACATAGATATTTTTACACACGTTTTTAAAAACAAGCTTTCATATATGAAAAAAAAGATTTTAATTAATTTTTTTAGTTTTTTCTGAAACAAAATGTTGTTGTACTTTAATTAAGATGTAGATCGACTAATCTCAAACGTGTAAAATATGTAAAAAGTTATGGAAATGAATAATTTATTAGTAATATAACATACTTATTGTTCTAATAATCAAATTGAATGAATTTTTTTTTAAACCAACTGTCTTTTTCATTTTTTATTTCTTTTTCATTCACGACATCTTTGTGTTTGTGTATATATATATATATATATATATATATATATAATATATATATATAATATATATATAATATATATATATATATATATATATATAATATATATATATATATATATATATATATATATATATATATATATATATATATATATATATATATATATATATATATATATATATATATATATATATATATATATATATATATATATATATGCAGGAAAATATCAAAAAAGTAGCAAGCATACTTATTAAAATATTCAAATATTTTTGTGATTAAAAATAAGATTTCTGTATTTCAATTTTGATAGCATCATCATGTGGTTACTTGACTGGTATTACAAAACAAATAATAATACATTTTTATTCCTTTATCTTAGATTTGTTTCTTTTTTTTTTTTTTTTTTTTGAGAAAAGAAAATGACTCCTTTTCCTATTTATTATATAATTATTTATTTTATTAAAACTTTTAAATTTCAGATCACAGCATAAAAATTAAAGCGAAGATATTTAAACACATTTATTGTGGATTGTGAGGTTATTTTTTGTAAATAAATGGAAGAAAAAAAAACATTTTGCAAGTAAATAGAAACATTCAAAGAATTTCTGCATAATAGTTTCGTTTTCATACGTTGATAAACGTACTAAATGTTTCGCGCATAAAAATAGGGAAACGTATCGTAAATAAATGCTAGCCTTCATCAAATTTCTGTTACTTTTTAATAGTAAATATTTATTCATAAAATAACTAGCTTAATAGCTGTGAGAACGCATCTCAGCAGCCGTTGCACATTTCCCCCCCCCCCAAGTCGGTATGGACGGAATTGATGACTCATGTTTCGGCTGTCAAGGCCTCCTCCTTTCTAGATGATTATGGCACAGTAGACCTTGGCCCTCTATGGGCTGTCGCGCCACTGAGTTTAGTTTAGTACATTTAATATTTACTGTATTGTAATATTTACTGTATATAATGTATATTTTAACACTATCAAGCAAATAAACAAGTTACATTAACAAAGTACATAAACGAAAGATGTAAATGTTGATTTGTAGTGGTACTAATAATTAGTTGACTTTTCCCGAAAAATGGTAAACATTAAATTTTTATGATTTTTTTCTGCATTAGTTGCATTCTCAGAAGATGTTTAATAATATCTCTAAAATGAGGAAGTCCCATTAAAATGAAAGAGAGTCAAAAACTTTATTTATTTCTGTGAAAAGTCGTGGTGGTCTCACCAAAACGTTGGAGAAAGTTGTCTATAAACGAGTCTTTCAGTTTAAATTCATTATTTTTTTAATTAATTAAAAAAGACAATTATTGTCTCAGAATGAATCTACCAATTTTTTCTTTAAATACTACTTTTAAAGTATTAGAAAAATTAAGTACTGTTAACCTTAGGGCCTCCCTGGCCGAGCAATATCGCTCGCCAAACGCTCTGTTAAGCGTGGAGGTGGTGGGTTCGAATCCCGCCGTAGCCCTGGATGTATTTTTTGTGATGTCTGTCTTTCTACTTGACAAAGGTTTATAAGCCTTAATTGAGCGCACAAGCCTACAAATGTATGTTGTATCAATAAAACAATACTGTTAAACTTGAAAAAGGCAACAAATCGAGTACCCGTTCCCTTATAAATGCTAGACCTGATAATCAGGTTATCACACTCTAGAACGCGAACTTAATGGTTCGAGAGAGTTATTTCAACAGGGGATAGAGCGTTTACCGCCTTCCATTGACTCCCTGCTATGGCTGGTCGATACGAATTCCACATCCTGCTTCCAACGATCACAGTGCTGACGTAAAATATCCATAATGGTAGACGGATCAGGGGTTACAGCACTTTTGCAGTCAGGTTAACCGTCGGAGGTTGTCGCTGTCTTCTTCACCATGTAACGCAAGTGCGGGTTGATTTCATCAAAAAGACCGCCACGAAGGCAAATTCCTCCCAATACTTGATCCTGGAGTTCCTTTGGATTGGATTCTAAATTACAAGCCAACGGAGTTGAACATTAGTAGTTGTGAACCCAAAAATTGGGTCGGTTGTTCAACGACGGATATAAAATAACATGTCAAAAAACTAGTTTTATAAATCTAGCCGTTTGTAACACTTGTTGAATTATTGGTTCAAGACTGGCTACACGACAATGGAAAGTGTTAAACAAATGTCAGTCAATGTTAAAATGGTCAAGCATAAATTAAGTTTATTATTACTTTTTAAAATAACTCTCCAGTTCAAATGCTCCGTCAAAATCCAGTCAAAAGTTCACGAGTCTTTCAACATATTAGTAGTGTTAATAAACGCCTTTTTTCTTTTTAAAAAAAAAAAAAAAACTCCTCTTTTCATTGATAGAAAAAGTAGTTGTTTTATTTTTAGTATTCACAATACTTTCACAATTAGTATTTATTTCGAAGAAATAATTTGGTGAGAAAGGCAGTAAACAAACTTTTCTGAAATCAAACATGTTTTATGTTCGCTCACAACAAATATAAAACTGTAAAGTTCACAAGCTATGAAATAATTGAACCAAGCTGCCAACTTTTCTGATTTGACAGGAGGATATTCTTGTTATTATTTTCAAATTGATAGTAAAATGTATGTTTTTATACTTCATACTTGAAGTAGTGAATTTGAGTTGAAATAGTTTCGATTACCAGTATTAATGAGATTGCAACTTTATTACTATAGAAAAAACATCTGCAAATGTTGGTAACTAAACTCAAATTATATAATAAGCGCGTAATAGGACGGAGGGCGTAATAAGACTTATCATGATATGCAATCATTATTTCTATGATTAGAAAATAACGGAATTCTGCTCACATAACAGTGAAATGATTTATTTGACATCAATGTCATAATACTTGTCAAATCTTTAAAGATAACACAATATATGAACACTTTTTACCGTCACCTACTACAGGTATGTGAGTAGATTTATTACACAATTTTATTTTGTCGTAAAAATTTTGTTGTGAACAAACACTAAAATTTTGCTTCTTTCTTCTGATTATAGTAAATGTCTTACAAATAGTTAATATTTATATAAGATTTATTAAAGAAATTGTTTGTTTGAACAGCTTTGTTAATACGCCAGACACGAAATACAGAAACATAAAATTCTATGGTAGAGGTTTTCTAGAAATCTAAGAATGCTGTTTAAGTATTAAAAACAAACATTTTTCTTGTAACTTATTTACAAATAAATATTGACCCATAACTATGAAATTTCCTTATTTTCTAGAAAGTTCCATCAGTTGTATAAGTATTGTAATGTTTTTAAGGGAATCGAATGGAAATTGAGAAATTTTATTCTGTCTGTAGAACAATATTTTCAGAAAATGCCCTTTAAAGTTTGAGAAATTTCCACTTCAAATAAGCACGCACAAGTTAAAAGTTACTTTATTGCCTATTTTTATAAATTGTTCGATATTTCATTCCTTTTTTTTCATATTTTTCTATTATTTTCTTTTTTGTATTTTTTATACATGAGTTATCACATAGAATTTTTAAAAAAAATTTTTGGTCTTATATGATAAAATAGAGTTATTTTCATCAATAAACTTTTTGAAAAGAAAATGGTTTATAAAAACGTCCCTATAGTGACTAACTATAGTCATTGTTAAAAAACCGTCACTATTGTGTCTCCCTTTAAAAATTGCCACTAGATAACGCTTTTCGCGACAGCTTGACCACCCAGATCCTCATTCTTGCAACATTTGTCTGTGAAAATATTTCAAGATTTGGTCTAATATAATCCTATCACATATATATCTGAACTTACTGGAAGCATAGCATGTCATGTGCGTAACATTTCCCGACATTCAATAATTGAACATGCGATTTTGTTCATCCAGGCGGTGGCAGACAATGGTGGATATCATATTCAGTCCGTTTTGTAAACACGAATTCATAAAATGTTAAAGAATATTCTTTGTACTCTAACGTGCTCTATACAAATAACGATTTATATACCCAAGAAACATTGAAGAATATGTAGCACAAATTAGAGAAAGACAGAACAGGCGTACATTCAAACTTGTGGTGGGTTTCGGACCTACTACCTCCCCACTTAAATGCATTCGGCGGACAAAACGAAAAGTACAAAGGCTCTTCCTACAGGGTTATTTGTTATTAATCATTATGAAGCTATGACACGCATTTAAAATTTATCATTGCCGATAAATAAAACCCATATAATTGCCCGATCTATATGAAATTCCGCGGCATAATTTTTGGATACAAACTGGTCAAAAATTCTAACTTTAATTATGGCCAAATGCCTCATACTTATTCTTTTCGAATAACACGATTCGGCGGAAAATAATTTCAAACATTATAATTAAGGATTATTTATTATTAATTTATTTATTGCTGATGCCACCATTCCATCTCTGTTTGGTCCAAGAATTCATGTGACCTAGCAAAATCAAGCACTATAACAGGATGTGAAGGGAAGCCTTTTAACGTTAAAACCAAAACAATCTAGGATATACGCTCCAAGGAGCAAAAAACTCTTCACCCTTAATACAAGTTGGACAAACTTTACTGTGTAATTCAAAGGTCATACATTTAAATGGCCACTAAAGAATCGAGAGATGGTCGTTTAATCTGAGTACTCCTCCAGGACAGTACCTAGAATTTATCAGCCAAACCAATGATGGACAGAAGGGATAGACCATTAATGTCTGTTTCCAGGGCTGACACTTCCAAATAGTCGATGCAATAGCCTGTTGCTTATTATACCAGCGTTGAGAAGTCGAACACGTTTAGGGTTTTCGGTCATCAATTTAATGGCCAGTTTATACGATCCAAGGTCTTGGATGAAGATAGATTGGAATTGATAGGAAAAAAAAATTTCTTGGAGCTTGTATTACATTAACGATCATCCAATATCGTGGTTCAAGTCCTTGGATGATAGTAGAGCATGTTTCTACTTTCCATCCAAGCTTTTCCTCCCTAAACCAATCAGCTTCTAAAGTTTTGTGACCTCAAAAAGCAGGCATTGGACGATATTTTGCTATGCGTTTTCATATAAATTTCAATCCAAATAAATTAATCTGTTAGGTTCTATCTGTGTTATTATGATTTTATTTGAATTTATTTAGTAATTTTGAATGCATGTAAGTATGTTTTATAACGTTGAATATGAACAATGTGCGTGCTTAGGGTTTTCCTCCGACCAATAAGTGACATTCAAGAGCTTGGATAGGGTCGACGAATCCTCCAATCTCTTGAAGAGAGAATTTCCTCCAAGTTTTCGGATTCAAAAACTTGGACCGTGTAAATCGGCCTTGGAACTCCACAGCTTTTTAATTTTGAACTCAACCAGAAGACAAGTGAATTCCTGAATCAGGTATCGGGACAAACCCACATTTTCCGTTGCGTGATGAGGAAAAGCGTGAAGCTCGATGGCATGGGTACTAAAAACTCATAGTCTGTCTACTAATGGGAATATTTGGCATCGGCACTGTGATCAATGGGATCTGGGAAGTAGTATTCCAATCGACTCAGCTATAGCTGAGATTCAAACTTCAACAAGAAGCGAATCCTAATTTGCACTAATTGATTCACTTTTTATATTTCTATGTATTAACCATATTTGTCTTTTTCAGAAAGATGTGACATTATTAAGTTATTTAGCAGAAGCATCTCCCATGGCTCGTCGTAATAAAGATGCACACTCAGATCGTTTTGGTGTCAGTATTGCTTCAATTCAACAGGTGAAACACACCGGACGAACTTCGTAAGAGAATAAATATATTAATTTCTTGCACTTTTTCAGATTTTGATAAATTATAAGGCAGTGTTCCGTCTGTAATTGAAAAAAATAATAGTATTAACATAAAAATCTTCGATTTTTGAGACCATTGCTATATATTATTCAGCAAAAAGAGGATATGTGCATGAAAACATCGATCAGCTAGAAAATGTTTTGAATTATCTTAAAATAAATAAGTTCCTGCTGCCGTGGACAAAAATTTACTACCATTATTAAGTTTTCGAAGATCTGTGGGAAATGTGCTAAGTTATTAATGATCATCACTACATATCTCTTCTAATTGAACCAAATTGCCGCTTAAGCCAGCAAATCTAACAATACAGAGACTTTGATATGGATGTCACATTTTACTTTATATAAGGACTAGAAATGGAAAACGACCTAAGTTCAAAAAAGATATTTTTTTCAGGAGAGCAGATAAAAGAAAAACACTCTCATCTGGTACTATTTCACTCCTTCGGTTTCGTAGTCAACAACATAAATCCCTAAACATAACCTGACGTCTAGACTTCTTTACGTTTAGTTTTTAAATACCTTCTTAATATTATTGTTATTCTTATAGTAAATTATTCGCTATTTTTATCGGTATTATTGTTAATTTTATCGTATTATTTTTACCGTACGTGAACACAAAATGCCGAGAGTCTAATTGTTACTATGTCGGATGGCATTTGGGACTTTCTCCATTTAGAACGTAACGTAACGTGGACGCTAGGAATAATATATCTATATATATATCTTTATATAATGTAAGAAGAGAGGGGAATGATAACACATAGCCAATCACAGAAGACTTTTGGTTAGTAACGCACAAAATAGTCAATCAAAATTGAGATCGCATGCGTGTGAAAAGGTAATAATTTTTAATAATGTTGCCTGCAGAAATGTTACAACTAAACTTACCAGCTAAAGCTTTCTATTTTGTAATGAGTGTGTGAAATATATTGATTCCTCTATGATCAGAGTTTACTTTAAAATACTCATATCTTTGTTGCATAAAATGGATCGCTGTGAATGTCTTAGGCGTGAATATCTTTTACTTACTTTTAAATGTTTTTACTTACTTTCAAATAATGTTCAGCCAGAAATATTAATTAACAGTTCATATTTGAGATACTTCTTAAATAATGCATAAAAGTGCAAATCATTGATTCACAAAATAATGTAAAAAGAAAGATCAATGAAAAATGTACATAGCTAGGTTCTGTGAATATTCAGAGATCTTTTGTAAATAATGATAATTTTATTGTTTCACCTTATTTTTTTAGGTAAAAATATATTTGAGGGTGCCACTTGGCGAAATTGGCGACTTATGTTTGGCGCTATTCCTGTTTGCGCTGAACACTGTGGTAACAGGAATGATGACCAAAACTTTATAAAATTGTAAAGAACTGAATATAAGCAAAATTAATTAACACAATAAAATGAATTTTAAATCGAAACAAAAATTAATGGAGTAATCACAGAAAGAAAAGATAAAAAAACTCACTTCTTCATTAAGCTTGAATATCCTCCGATTTAGGTGCACAGAATTCTCTAATAGTAGTTAGATACTGTCTAAATTTATCATGAATAGAATCTGCGTACCTCCATCGCCACATAAATTCGGCGAAATACGAATCGAAAATGGCGTCTGCGGTACTGGACTGACGGTGATATTTTTTTCTAAAGTTCCTTTTTATGACTGCCCACATTTTTTATCTCCTATGAGCTGCACAATCAGTCTTGTCCCGATGAGCAGACCTAGTGCGTTCTCCAGAGGTGGTATCCAATCTTTCAGGACCACCACAATGGGTGAGATACTGTTGGCCATGTTAATTTGAACGTCTAGTTTTTGCCACACTATATGGCAGCACCGAGACTCTATTTGGATGCTAAAGTGTACAAAGAATTTAATTTTGCCGGAAATGCCAAGAGCCAATAAGGCACTCCAAGGATCTTTTGCATGCCGCATAATCATACGACATGGCCGCTGAGAATTTTCTGCATCCCGAAAATCCGGTGTCTGGGCCGTGCATCGAACCCGCAGACTTGGGCTCAGAAGACCGACGACAAACCCACTGCGCCACCATGGTGCATGACTGCCCACATACCTTCGATCTTATTGACCATAAGCAAAAGTAACCTTACCAGCCGGTATCCAACGTAGAACTAACGGACCTTTGAAATTACATATACTGTTGAACATTTAAAAATAAAGCTGAAATCTAAGCCTTTCAGAATCACGATTGGATTTTAATATCGCCCAGCTTGGCGATCAACCGCGATCACAACTTGGCAAGAATCAAGGGGCACCCTCAAATATAGTCTACCCATTTTATTTATAACAATTCTGACAAAAATGTTTATTGATCATTGATAACATAATAATTATTTCTTTTTATATTTGTTTTTTTATTAGTATTCAGTATGACAAAAAAATTGAATTGCTTAATTTAATTTGTCGAATTTCAGTTACATATGTTTTTATTGTATAATGTGCTTTTTGTCTGATTGAAACTAAAGTATTTTGTCAGTTAACAGTATTGAAGTTAATTGGGCAATTACTTGCAATGGTATTCGCTTTTGAAGTATTACTTAGCACCAACTTATAAATATTAAATGTTTTAATTTGTTTGCCATATTTTAAAGTTTTTTTTCATCAGGTTTTAATTGTTTTCAGTTTAAAATTTAAATTACAGGGGGGGAGAGATGAAGCACCATATAGGAAGCGTCCGGCATGCTATAAGGTCAACAATGATTTGAGTTAGGCTCTGCCACGCGTGCTTCGAATACGGTGATTAATCTCCGTCTAATGCCCTATAGTAATGTGTTAAATAATATTGCTTCTTTGCTGTGATATTATTTTGATTGTAATATTGTTTGTATTAAAATTGCTTTATATAAATTTATAATAAGCACCTCTGACATTTTACAATCCTATCATATTCTCTCTATGGGATGTTGGAGGATGAAAAATTGCCAGTTTATCTCCAGGAAAACGACTAAGCTTGTTCGAGAAGCGAACAAAAATGTAATTGCGCGCAACTATCGGGGGTTGGCGAGCGGTAGCGAGCAGAGGGCGGAGCCCTCTAGTATATATATATATATATATATATATATATATATATATATATATATATCATATAAAAGTTCTTGTAGATTAATACAATTAATCTTGTATTTTAGGAGTTTTGCAACACTTATGCACTTGTTAAAAGGCAACATAGGCACTGGTATTCTTGCAATGCCAAATGCTGTTTCAAATGCTGGACTCACGGTATGTTTATTTACTATTTATAAATTAGTATTGTAAATCGTAATTTGTCGAATTACTATTTCGAATTCTTAACTAAATGATCTTGTTGCTTATTATATAGATTGATTAACGAACAAGTGCGTAAAGGTTGAATTCTTGTTTTATATCTTTTTTTCAATTCAAAAAACACGAAAGTGGAAATATTACTTTCAGTTTCCATGGAACACCATAGAAATGTTTATACTCAGGAATGTTATACCTGAACCTCCTTATCTGGACCTTATGAAGAAAAAAAAGGAAAAAAATTTTTTTTTTTTTTTTTAAATATAAAAAGAACAGTTGCTTACTTTCAATAAGATTCTAAAAATATTATACTTTCTATTATGTTAGATAAATTGACTAAAAAAAAGAATCCAAATAGTAAAACTTATTAAAAAACGCATTCTCTTGTTCCAGAAGTACACCTTCATCAGTATGACAAATGGCAAGAATAACAAAACAGAGATTGTATGATTCAGCATAGGTTACGTCACACTAAGTGCATTGAGTATACAGTTAAAAAGGAACGATATTAAATTGACCTAAATGTTACCAAAAAATTAATGATATCCAAATAATCGAGAAACATAGTACAGCAGAAAGGTCATTAACAATAATTTTATTTTAACTATGTAAAAACTCTCCCAGAAGTCCAGGTCGGTGAATGAAGTACATTAATTATGATATTGAGTGAAGAAAAATCGAAACTATGACCCTCTCTTCGATAGATAAGCTGTGGAGCTCTTGATTCATTTTTTTAAAAATGTTTTTTGAGGTGTTATGCTTTTACAGAAAGCCATAGCTTTGATTTTTCTCACTCAATGTCATTCATAAATGTATTTCCTGCTCTGACCTCGGAGAGTTTTGAAACGTCTGGAAACATAAAATTTACTGCCATTTTAAGTGGCAATAAAAATCTGTTTAAACGGAGGAGTTTCATATATTATGTGGGTTAAACTCGTATGTTTGACAACTGTTATTGTTGTCATTGTTGGTTACAATTAACAAATAGATGCCAGAACTCCGCAAAATGATATTTAAGTGGTGATAAACGACTCATCAAAACAAGTATAAATATTTAGATTTCGAAACAACTTCAAATTTATAGATTTTTCTTTGCCGTGATGTCAGTTTTCTATACATGAATTTAAGTTATTGAGGTGCTTTAGAAGTTTTGGGATAATATTTTAAACACACACAAGAAAAACAGTTTTTAAGAAAATTCTGACACCCTTTAATTTATTTTGTTTGACCACTGGAAGCCTTGAATAAAGAATATGAAGAAGATGTTAGCTCATGAAAATAATGCAAAAACTTGGTGGCGAGAGTAGTAAAGATAATTTTTGTAAAAATAATTGCTTTAAAAGTATCTGGCTAATTCGAACTACAAACATCTCTCTGCAAATTCATGCAAAATACTTAATTAAGTGTTCAATTGAAAATATATATTGAAAATATTTAAGAAACTCTAATAAGATAAAATCTTGCATTAAAAATTGTTTTTAATTAATTCTTTAATTAAGTAACTACCAACATCTTCCTGCAAATTCATGCGAGTTACTTAATTAAGCGTTCAATTGAAAATATATATTGAAAATATTTAATCAACACTCATAAGATTAAATCGTGCATTAAATTTTTTTTAATTCATTCTTTAATTAAGTAACAATTAATTATCAATATAATTGTTAAAATTGTAATTGATTGTTTTCCCTTGTAAAATAGCTTTTCTGTAGCATAAATTGACTATTACTGCCAGGGGTGAAAGCGAGACGGAAAATAGGAAAGGCTGGTAGTGAAACCTTTTCAGTTATTGCTAGTTTTGGGGAGGAGTTTACTTAGTCTTTTTTTAAATTATTCAGCAATATCTACTTTATCTTCGAAAAGAAGCAGTTTTATATATATGCTAAAATTTTAAAAGAAATCTTGATAGTTACAGATATGTTATTTTTTTCGTAAAAAATGCTGGAATGAAATGTCTTACGTACCAGGTTTTTCTCTTTTCCGTCTTGCTATATAAGGGCTTTCACCCATGATTACTGCTATGATGCATAACGGTATCTACGATACCATGTTTACCCTAACTGCAAATATACCACAGGCAGCTAAAAATGTAGAAGTGGTAGAAAATCAATTCATTTTTTTAATTAATTTATTTTGTTTAATTATTCAATTGTATCCATCACCATTGTAAATTATTCTTATTTTTTAAATGAATAATTATTTGCAATTTTCTTCAACTTAAAAAAAAACTCGATAAACGAATATATTAGGAAAAAGTTACTAGTTTTTATCTATTTCAGAAATGCCAATATGTTCCACTCTTTTTTTTAATCAATTTTAATGGTAATGAAATTTTAGTTACTTTTAGTTTAGTATTTTACCTTTTAAATAACTTTTCCGTCACTACATATCAAAATTTTTTATTAAATGTAACTATATAACAGTTATCTCGCGGCAACAGATATACTAACGAGGTAACAGTTATATATACAGTTATATATACAGTATACTAACAAGGTAACAGTTATTCGGAGATACGAGGTAACAGTTTATTGTACAGTAGCCGTAATTACACTTATTCTAGAAGTTTAACTATTTAATTCGCTGAAAATTTATTAAAACTTTTGCAGAAATCGGTGCAGTTGGCATCCCTGCTATTTTAATAATTTTTTGCCCTTTATTAATCACTACTCTTTACATTTTTAGTCACCAGTAACATTCCTGAAAACTTATAAAAATATGTTCATTATAGTTAGTATTCAACTAGTCGCCAGAAATGTTAAAATGGTAGTAAACTAATGTTCAAAACAAGTTCAAATTTTCCTGGTGTAGCGCACGTTTTGCGTGATTTTATTACCGAATCGGTGAATTATTTATGTTTGTTATGTGTGAGCGAGAACTTTTTTTTTAAATTTTGAAAAAAAGGTCATACACATTTATTGATGCAAATTTTTCTTCACTTTTATTATTTTTGGAAAAACACAATTGAGATAAATTATAATCATCCCTTTCCTTCTCTATAACTTCCTCCCTTACTAATATATTTCTTTTTATAGCTAGGTAGCTTTGGTATACCTATCTTAGGCGCAATTTGTTGTCACTGTATGCATTTGTTAGTCATCAGTAGCAGAGTTATAGCAATAAAGTAAGAAAAATATATTATTTTTAGATTGAAGTTACTCACAGGGCCGTTACTTGTCCGGAGAAAATAAAATACTGGTAGCAAGAATATTTTATATTTTTCTTTGGGAAATGTTAACTGCCGTGATTACCACCTACTTTTTTTTTCTCACCACAACCTGCAGATTATTAACATGGTGAATGCCATGGGGTCACCGGTGACCGACACTGAGTTTGTTCGTAGTGCCACGGTGGTCATCGGTGACCAGCGAAGCCAAGATTATTAGAAACGCATAATTCGAGTAAATTTTTAATTTTTTATATTATTACAGTTACTAAAATGGTTTGAAGAAATTAATGCAATATAGAACACAACAAAAATAGTTTTATTTATATACACAGAGATGCCAACTTGCTCCGAAAAGCAAATAAATATT
Source organism: Parasteatoda lunata (assembly GCA_949128135.1). Lineage (NCBI taxonomy): Eukaryota > Metazoa > Arthropoda > Arachnida > Araneae > Theridiidae > Parasteatoda > Parasteatoda lunata. The sequence continues at coordinate 14,005,680 of OX421977.1, forward strand.
TTCAAGTGGTAGTTCATTAATTGTGATTCTTGGTTCAATAAATTCAATTTATTAGATTATTATCCACCACTATTTCTGAACAATTCGTAGGCTTATATAATTCACCACTTTTTTTCAGATGTATCCTGCTAAACCTTTTAAAAACTAAAAAAAAATCTATCTAATATTTGCAAATTGAGTTAGTAGTTATTTACCGTTTGGTCAGACGAGCAAGCCATGTAAAATTATCGTGGCATTCAACGTGTAAAATTTCTTACAAGTAAATTTACTTGAAAACTATTAATAACTAGTGATAGTTACGAATAGTTTTATTTCTTCTGAATAAAAAGAAACAAATATAATGTTTTTATTACCAGTATTTTATATTTTCCGGATAAGTAGCAGACCGGTAACTAACTTTTAATAATTTTTTGCTGTTGAAAACACAGCCTATGTAAGTTCGATACATAGGCTGTGTATCAAAAATTAGTCAAATTTACTAGTTACTAAAATTTTCTCATTCTACAAAAAGCATAGAAATTACTAAAATTAGTCAAAATTGTTTTTGCAACAAATAAATAAGTGAGCTAATTTCATTTTATTCAATTACGCTTTGTTTTACTTTTTGAAATGCAAAATTATAATTTTTAAAATATGAAAAATTGAGCTGTTTCTGTTTTTTATGATTTAATGTAAATTTTAATATAATATTTCTAGATTGGGAGCGACATCTCTAGATTATTCCACAACTGCAGAACAGGCATTCCGCTTTGGACCACCAAGCCTGCGGTTTATAGCTCCTATTGCGAGGTAAATAACTTTTTATCAATGGCTGCAGCATTTTTTTTATCTCTGTAATGATTAAAATTACAGGGTTGTTTTAAACATAGTTGAAAGAGTCACAGCCTAGTAGTTGTTTAAGGCTTTTAGGCCCCGATAGAGATCTTTTACCTTTCCAGGCCTGCCAACCACTACTCTTTTTGCAATATATCTTGCATACCTGCCAACGTTTACTCAATTGGCGTAAAATTTTATTTCTATATTTAAAGTGGTAGTAAAATATATGCTTTCTATATATTCCTTGCATTTATAAACTTAATTTGTAATATTTTTAATCCACCCTCCACCTAATGGATCCATTTAAGTGGTGATTTAATCCACCCTCGGGCTGATCTGTGTAAGGACATCACGAAACCTACTCCTCAAAATTATTAACGAGAAAGATGATGACATAGCTACAAATAAACGAAATCAAAACTTCCAAAATTCTAATCCACTGAAATATATCTATCCATCATCATCACCACAGTCTACCGGATTATGCTTGAATATTTAGTTGATGTAATTTGATTTAACCACATAATTTCAGCGAATATCTTTAACTTGACGTTTTTGTTTCACTAAATCTAAACGAACGAAGACCAAAGAAAACTAATTTTTAAAAAAATTATTCAAAAAGAAAAAAATTCTACCGCACAATTTTTATTATTTATTAAATAGTTAAATAAAAAAGTAACGTTGATATCTTTTCTCAACACTTTTATTCTTTTAGTAAATAATTTTACTATGGCAATAAATTATTTTAATATAAATTTATAAAATTTAATTCCTATTTCTGTAATATAGAACTAAATGAATGTATATGCTTGATTTCAGTACTCTTATAACATAGTTAACGCAATTAAAAAAAAAAGTTCTACTGGAACATGTCAATTTTTTTTTCTTCTTTTAACATAATTTTTTTTTTGTTTTTTTGAAAGAATAAATTAAAAGTTTTGCTGGGATCAGAAGTTTATCAAAAGGCTAATACTATACTGAAGATAATTCCTTGCATTAAATTCAAGTTAGAATCAACAAGTAAAAAAAAATAATAATTACTTAAGCTTTTCTGCATTTTTAAAATCTACGATAATAAAATTCAATATTTTATAAAAATGTAGATATAATTTTTATCAGTTACGTCTCGAAAGCGAATGCAGATTACTTTTGCTTTGAATATAAGTAATTTGAAATGTAACTCATAGTGGTAGTTACGTTTGACTAATTAAATAATAAATAAATAAAAATTAATTAAGTTTCTACCAGTCTTTATTCATTTATAGTCGCCTGAGGCATTCTTGTATCACTGCAACCACTTGAAAAAAATTTTTAGGCCGTGGGAAAACAAGGCATGGGTGAAGGTAACATTGGAAAAGCTAGTAGTTAAACCATTTCAAATTTAATTTATTTTCGGGGGGAGTTAATCTATTCTTTTATTAAAATTATTAATCAATATCTACTTTTTCTCAAGAACGAAGCATTCTCATATATATGCTATAATTGTAAAAAAAAAAAGAAATTCGGTAGTTACAAAAATTTAATGTTTCTCGAAAAAGAAAACGCCTTTCGTACCAGTTTTTACTTTTCTCCGTCTTGGTATATATAAGCTTTCTGCACTGACGTAGGCATTCAAACTGCTCCGGATTCGATATAATATCTTTAACAACAGTAGAGACATGCAAACTAAAATTGGCAGATTGTCGGTAACTTTTCAATAGGCTAAGCTGTAAAAAAATGGCGTATCACATAAGCCTTTGAATCATTTAGAAGTAATGGTGAGTAAAAACCTTTTAAGTCGACTTTATTAAACCACGAATGATACTTTATTGAACAACCATTCAAAAATATTTACTCGGTAGTCGTAGCTTCAGCCTCATTAGGAACCCTGGACCTATGTAACTCGACTATTTTTCTTTCAAATAAAGTGCAGCAAAATTATCGATTTGGCATGTACTTGAATTATCATAAGATTATTTGCCGAAGGACGAAGAAGATTGTTATGAAATATAAGAAATAAAATTTTTAACTCAAAGTGGATTAATAAAACATGTTAATTATATATTTTTTTTTTGTATTACATTTTCTAATTTATGCATTTCAAAAAAGAAAAAAACTCTTTTACTTCTATAGTACTAAGTTTGCTGATTACATTTTAAAATTAACTTGATCTCTTGGACATTGGAACCATATCTGAATGTTTTAACGCATTATTATATCATAACTAGTTTCGGTACATTCTTTGCAAAAATTAAAAATTAGTTGCAAAATTTTATAATTTTTATATTTAGTAAAACAAAGTTTAGCAATTTAATTGTGATACCAACAACACAGGGGCGGATTACCCATTAGGCCAGACTATGCCATGGCCTGGGGCCCCTTTAAAAAAAATCTTTTTTTAAATAAATTTTAAAAAAATGAAAAAAAACAATGATTTTTTCAAAAAAATCTATTTCAAATATATCTTAGTAAAATATGATAATTTTTTTAATTCTAATTTAACAAAATAAAGTAAAATTTAATTTATTATTATTTATTTTTATTTTAAATATGCTTTCTTAATGAAAAGATATATAAATGCTTTTATATTTGAATAAATAAAAAATATACGAGAAAAAATTTTAATGGCCTAGGGCCCCGCGTACGCTTAATCCGCCCCTGCAACAACTTAAACGGATTTCAAATTGCAGATATCATATTTTATAATCATATGTTAGAAAAAACGCTTAACTTTGATTTTTTTTTAACACAAATTTGATAACACTATTTAGTTTTTTTAAAAAGTGTACATAGTTTTTGTCGTGAAAATGGGATTAAAATTCTAATTCGCTTTAGACTATATACTGTGTTCAAATTTAAAAAACTGAACTCTTTTATTTTAGTGATTAAATTTTTGGTTCTAAAATTGTCATTATTCATAGTAGGGCAGTTTAAACTAATACATAGTGATAACTTAAATTAAAAATCTCAGAAAAAAAGGATGACAGAGGTATAGGACAAACGGTATGTTTATTGTGAAAACTCCTGTAATTTTATGCAAAAGTTTTTGAAATTCGTAGCTTAAGCCAGTAAGCCATTAACTAAAGTTTCATGACCATACGATCTGTTTTTGTATTAAAATGCAAACGTAAACGGAGGTAATGGCATCAGATTTTAAAGTTTTGTATATTTTATTGAACATTCTTTTGTGGCGTAACTACCACTATAAATATTAAATATTTATTTAATACTATATAATACATGTTAACTTAGTATACTTATTGTAAATAACTTACAAGCATTTTTATAAACTGCTCATCCCATTTCGTAGGGAAGAGTCGGGTAGCCCCGCCCACTTAAGGAGTATTGCTTATATTTCTGTATATTATTGAGTAATAATCAATATTTTTGTATGTTTCTATTGTTTTATCATCTAATTAAATAATGCAAAAAGAATAAACCAAAAAAAGAATAGTTTAACTTAAAAAAATAGAAATTTAAAAAATTTGACTACTGTATTCAACATATTTTCAAAATTATTGTTTACCATGTTACCAGCTGCATAAATACTTGAAACTTTGAAAATAATCTTTTTTTATTATAACAATTAATGTCCGATGGCCCATTGACTTGAAAAAATATTCTATACATATAAAATTGACAGTGGGCGGGTGTACCCGACGCTCCCCCATATAGTTGTAAATATTTATTTCTTAATTTTGTTATTATCTAATGATTTAAAATAATTTTAATCATATCATTCTTGACAATGGAGTTTTTTCTCCAATCCCACCTCTTATATTTTACGATTGTTTTTCTGTGTTTATTTATATTTCTTTACAGTTTATGACCAATAGAATAAGATGAATCAGTTAGTGGCGCGTCGCGCCAAATACTGAGTTTCCATACATATCCAGCAACTTCGTATACCTTGAGATAGCTTTTTAATACATAAAAAGTTACATAGTCTATAACTATTTCGCTTCACTTTTCAAAAATTTAATACAACTTTTATCGCCCTCTCTTTTTATAACTCTAACATCTTTGCCATCGAGAATTTTAATTATGAAATCAGTCAGTCTACCTCTGGATACTTTCGCTTAATATTCTTTGTTTGGTGAATTCAGATTTTGACCATCAGTAAATCATGTATGGGGAAGAGATAGCTGCATTTTTGCAAATGTAATCCCAATAGTTGAGTCTGAACAGCGGTCGAAAGTTTGGTCTCCTTCATGTTAATGTCGCTTTTCTGCAATCCGACTATTAGATCAAAAGTTATTTAAAATGATACGTTTTTTATTTTGAGGATGATTCTCGACATCCAATTTTTTTAATGTATTAGGATTATTTTAATGAAGTGATAACACGAATTTTTTGACTTTAAAGTATTGATGATTTTACATAACATTTTTGACATTAATTTTTCAGGTATGCTGTAAATATAATGCTTATGTTTACACAACTTGGATTTTGTTGTGTATATTTTCTTTTCGTCTCGAGCAGTTTGTATGAGGTAAGAAATCGTTTATTTAAGGCTAAATGTTTGATTATTCGCGATCGCAATGCTCGAGTACGCCCTCTAGTGGATAGGTTATTTTCAGGCTTTGATTTATTAAATTTTAATGAAGTTTTATCAGAATCATTAGCAGAGTATGGCGCCATTTTTAGCAGCAAATAAAAAGCCAAATTTCCTTAAGAAAAAGGCTAAAAAACTTTTTAAAAAAACGACCCACAGCATTGGTAAATCTTTCTGAAACAGAACTCGCCCAACATTTGAAGAACAATTTCTCAACAGTTTCCACCTTTCTATTATCAACAGCATAACTTCCGATTTCGTGATCTTATGCTGTTACAGATGTGTGTGTTACGGTAAAATAACTTTTTTTTTGTTCTCAATTCATTACAAATTGAAGTGAAGTCAACAATGCTTACTTCATTCCAATGAATAAATGTGAACGTACAGAACTGTAATAGTTATAGAATATTCTTCTTCTTTATAGAATAGTAAATATTTTTGTACTAATATAATTGGAAAAACAATAGTAAAGAATCATCCGAATTTTTTGAAATAGTACTATTAGTGTTGATTATTAATAAATTTTTATCGTTTTCTTGGTAAATATTTTTCAATATTGAGTGATAAATTTCAACAAGAATTCAGCTATTCTGTTTTTTAAGTTACATATTGAAATTCCTATCGAGACCTTGCAATTATAACATTTTATTGTGAATTATAAAATAATACGGTAATATAAAATAATACTGTAAGATAAAATTATAAAATTTTATCTTACCGTAATGAAGGGATTATCTACGTATATATTATTTGAGAGGAAAATTTTCAAACGAAGAACACAACATTTATCAGAACTAAATTCTTAGCAAGAAAACTAAAGTTTTATCAAAACGTTAACTATTTATTCGTAATATAACAGCAAAATTAACTTGATAAAAATGCCAAATATAAGTACCAAAATTTTTTTACTGCTAATTATTTCACTAAGCATACATCAATTTCAACATTTTTATGGGTATAAAAGATGCGTATAACAAATACTATAAATATTATACTATAATATAATTATAATTATCACCGTCGTTGAACAGCCGCCACAATTTTGTGTTTACGACTGTCAATGTTCAACTCCGTAATCTTGAAATTTTGAATCCAATCCTGACGAGAAGGGAACTCCAGGATCAAGTATTGAGAGAAATTTAGCCTTTGAGGAGACGTTTTGATGAAACTAACACGCATTTGCGATACATTGAGAGGAAAACCACGAAAATCTTCCACGGTGAGTTTGATGGTTAGGTGACTCTAATCCATGATCCGTTTACCACTGATGATATATTTCATGAGCAATGAGGTCGGTGCAAGCCGGGTGCGAATTTGTATTGACCAGCCATTGAGGAGATTCAAACCCGGTTCATTTGGAGGCAAACGCTTGATCCTCTGAGCCAATAAGGTTAAAAAAATACGTTAAATATTAACATATTTCTGCAACACAGAGTTCCTACAACACAAAGTAAGCTTAATATTAACATAGTTAAATATTAAACTTACGTTAAATACATATGTTAAATATTAAAATAAAAAAAGAAGAAGAAAAAGAACAGCCGAACAATCCTTCGTCTTGCAGCAGAGTACAAGCTATATTTATTCCTCCGAATAAAAATACCTGGTTCATCACTCCGTACTTGATATACTAGTAAATATTAGCATTTTTTTAAAAATACTTGACTTATATGACTGTTACATGTATGGTGTAACTCTCTAACTATGTGAGATACAGGGAATCTAACTAAGCCTTCTTCTTCTCTCTTCAAAAAACTTCGACTTTCGACTCATTGTATGACCGTTACTTGTATGTCGTCACTCTCTAACTACGTGAGGTACAGAGACTCTAATTGTAAGTACTTGACTAAAACAAAAACTTTATCCTTCCTGAGAGCAGTATATCTCATGTTCTAATTCGATTATAGGTTTCTGAGAACCTTTTTGGTACCTCTCCATTTTCAATCCACGGATACATGCTTCTAACGCTACCATTTATGGTTCTTTTTAACTTTATCCGGAGTTTGAAGAGACTCTCCATTGCATCAAGTGTTGCTAACGTTCTCTTAATGGCCAGTTTCGTAATGATGTTCTACTTTCTTCTACAAGGGAATCACAGTACCAATCTTTACATCTATACAGCACCTGTTAAGAAATTGCCTCTGTACTTTGGAACAGTAATGTACGCTTTCGAAGGCATTGGAGTGGTGAGTTCGAATTTTTTTATTTTTTCTTAATATATATATAGGCTCAAAAAACCTAAAAAGAAAAAAGAGAAGAAAGAAAATAATTAAGAATTAATAAGCTCCGTTTACTGCTCATAAGCTGCAAGTATATAGAGCTCATAAAATAAGTTAAAACTATAGAGGAAACATGGAAAATAAAGAAAGATTAATGAAAAATAAAATATTAAAAAAAAATATTTTAAAAAAATATTAAAAATTTCATGATAAAATTCGTTAAAAAAATATATCATAAATATTCATAATGTTATCATTCATATCATATCATTATCATGTCATATATCAAATTTGTTAAAAAAATATATCATAATATTCATAATATTATCATTCATATCATATCATCATTATCATATCATTCATAATATTATTCATAATATTATTTTTTTTATTATTTTATTAATTTTATCTTTATTGATACAATATTAGAAAGCACTCCTTATTGCGGATATAATCGTGTGAGTTGATGAAGAGATTATATATTTTCATTATTATGTTTTCCGGCTTTTTAATATTTTTTCAAAAATATTTTATTCTTCTTCTTCTCTTTTCATTACTCTTTATTATTTAAAATGTTTTTTCAATATTTTTATCTCCAAATCTTAATAACTCATAACTCAAAATTTGCATATTGCGAAGTTTGAAAGTAAGAAAAATTTGCACATTTGTGTTTCCCTTCTTCTATTTTATGCCAATTGCTTATGCCGTTATTTCATAGAAGACTTACAATATCCTTTAATTGTTTTAAGTAGTAACTCAATCTTAATGATGCAAGTGCCTAACTTTAAATTTACTAATTATCATCAAGGCGAGTTAGTTAAGTTATGAAATATATATATATATATATATATATATATATATATATATATATATATATATATATATATATATATACAGTCGGACCTCTATTTAACGAAGTCGCTAAATCCCGAAAAAAAGTTCGTTATATGGAAAATTCGTTAAATAGAAAATCATCTTTTGAAATACTTACACAGCGTAGAACAGGTTTTAAATTCATAGATACTAGAAATAATTAAAACTGCAATTGATACACCTTTATCTTGTAAATTATTATTTATTAATTATTTTATAAATCTTACCCGTAAAAGAAATCTGTAATGAAAGTAAGAATAGAACAAAACATTATCCAGTGTTACACTATCATGCTACATATATTTTCCCCTGAATAAAAATGCTAAATTTTTATATATTAAAATTATTGCTGCATTTATTATAGATGTAATTTTAAGCATACATTTTCACATGCGTTCTTTACTTTAATTGCTACTGATAACGTCCGTTAATTTTGTCTGAGGTTTTCGTTTGAGAAAGTGTTTTTTCTCATAATAGGTCTCACATTTTTGTAATCCACCAAAGATTGCTTCAGGCGTATTCTCTTCAAACTGCAATCCACGACGAATTGTTTCAAATGATTTTAACATTTCATCATATGAAGGTTTGCTATTTTCTTCATCTTTTCCGTCTTCATCTTCCTCACAATTTATAGCTTTATTGTTTTTATTTTTCACACCGTCCAAAATATCCGATTCAGTTAATGTTTCGGTGGTTTCAGCTTCAGAATCAATAGAAAGAAAATCCTTAATCCGCACATCATCATTAATTTCGTGGTTCTCTCTTAGCTGTACCCACATTTTTTTAAGTTCTTCTAAATTAATATCATCCTCGTCCTCACTTTCCAAATTCTCAGCGTTGACAAAGAATCTAGCTTTAGCAAAACTGTTACGAATGGTACGATCTGTAACATCATAGTTCCATGCTTTGGAAATTTCTGTTATGCTTTCTCGCAAATAGATCTTTGGCACAGATTGCTTATTTTCAAGAACAGTGATAACTTTTCGTACAATTCTTTTGCGATAGTGCAGTTTAAAGTTTTGAATCACCCCTTGGTCCATTGGTTGTAGCTTCGATGTAGTGTTTGGAGGCAAGTAAAAAACTGTAATATTTTTCAGTTTTTTGTTGATTTCCTTCGGATGGGCAGGGCAATTGTCGAAAATTAGAGTAATTTTGCGATGCTCTGCAATCATAAGTTTGTCCAACTTTTGAATCCATTTTTCACAAATTTCTGACGTCATTCATGATTTTTTGTTGAATTCATAATCAACTTCCAAAGATTTTATGCCCTTAAAACGTCTTGGAGTTTTTCTTTTTCCTATAATTAAGGGTTTTAATTTTTGATTGCCAGATGAATTTTACTACTTTCTCTAAGAGTTAAGGGATGCGAAAATCAGTTCAAGGTCATTTCCCCCTTAAAATGAGTTGACAAGTTTATAATTTTCTCAAATATTTTGGGAAATAGAGAAAGTAGATCTCAAAAAAAAAAAAAAAAAATTTCGTTAAATAGAAGTCCAACATTATATATATATATATATATATATATATATATATATATATATATATATATATATATATTTATTTATTTATTTATTTGTTTCGGATTTTAGATTCCCAAAATATCGGGAGGGGGGTAGGAAATAGCCGCAATCTGGAAAAATAAGGTCCCACTAGCAATAGGTTTTCTATCCTCCTTGTAAAGCGGGCCGTGATGTTTGAGTGTCCGGTCGTATTCTTCGCCATACATTGCGCCACTGAAAAAAAAAACGAGAAATACACCCTCTGCCTTAAAAATTCGTTTGATTTCAAACAGGCTTGTTGGTATTGGCAAGTTGCATAAGTAACAATAACAACAAGTTTTTGACTCCTCAAAGTTAATTTTGCTTTTTGCGTAATTTTTGCGTATCTGGGTATTTTTTGAAGCAAATCGTAAAGCTTTTACTTAATTTTGAAAACTCAATTATAAAATGTATTAATTCAAAAACTTATTCCTTGCAACAAAAAAAATTTTTAAATATTTTTTTATTATTTTTTATGATTTTATGTCGAAAAAATTTTGATCTGTAAGGCATAAAACTTTTTGCATCATTTTGAAGAATGTGATTTTAAGTAGCAAACACTAAAATTTGTACGAAAACGGTCGAATTGTTGTTGAGCTATCAAATTTTATTTCTCACGAACTATGTGAACCTCAGTTTAGAATCTTGCTTTTTGCACGGATAATTGTGAAGATAACCTACATGGGAAGATTATTATGTGTCGCAAAGACCCAATCATCACGCGCCTGAGTTACAGTCTGAATCTGAGTTGTCTTCGCCTGACAGTGTCAGCCTCAAAGCAAACTAAGAGAATCGGAGTTAAAAATCAGATTTTTCATTTATCTTGTGACATCACGGGCCTGATATCAGGCCACTTGTAAATGGAGACTGACTGGAGCATTTCATTAAAACTTCCTCTGAATGTTGCTATGCTCGTTGCAAGTTAAGAAAAAACCATTATACATATGGAGAGAGCCAGTTTGCACGCTAAAAGGATGCCAAACTCCCAGCGCGAACGTATATCTATATCGCCAACTCTTGAAATGACGTTGCGCAGCCACCTTTCTTGCTTGCTTTCTTATTAATAACAATCATGAATTAAAAAGGATAAGAATTAATAATAATGATATTAAAAAATCGTAAAAATAAACGTCTTTCCGTTCGCATTAAAAGAAACTGATGAAAGAATAATAAATATTGTTCTTGCAGACGATTTTCTTCTACAACGAAACAAAAGTGAAAATTCTTTAAGTCGCATTTGATTTGTTAAGAGCATGTCAGCACAAGACGTTCCAATTTAGTGATCCAATCAAATCCAAAGCACTTGCAACGTCATACGGTTGTTTCATTTTCAAGAACGAATGTTCTCTTTATTCATCGGAATATGTATCCAAGTCTAGGATTTCAGTAAGACTACGAAACTATAACCCTTTTTATATTTTTATGATGTATATCGTAATCAATGATAGCCCTAATTAAATTTCTGTCTGCCGAGTTTAACTTTCAAAAGCATTTATATAGTTTTGAAAGCATATTTGTATAATATAATAACAAAATAAAACAGAAACAGCAGTCGCGGATGATTACTAAAATTCTGTACCACAAGGGTCTTTTCTTAACTTGCAACGGACTATAATAGTTCAATGCTGTATTTTTAATGCAACTGACTGATATGGACTTTTACCAACATTTTAAATACGCTTATCTTTATTTTGTTTTGTAAATTTTTAGGTTCTTCCTCTTCAGAATGCTATGAAAACACCCGAGGATTTCGGTGGTTTAAGCGGTGTCCTCACTACAGGCATGGTAATTGTGATTTGTCTGTATACAGCAGTTGGCTTTTACGGATATTTAAAGTATGGAAATTATGTCAAAGCAAGTATAACATTCAATCTGCCATCAGTTCCGTACGTATGAACATTTTCTATCAGTAGTATTCAATCTGTGGGTCTTTGATATTAAATAACTTCTAAATTTTACATTTTGAGTCGGTATCTTGGGAGAAGTCCTTGGATAGATTTGCTAAATTTAAAAATGCAGGCAATAGAGTTAAAATGAATGTAGTTAAATGTTTAAAATGTATGCTTCTGACAGGTAATTGCACCAAAAAAAAAAAAAAATTTTTAAAAATTTTCTAGTTTTTAACTTAGCTTAATTTTTAAATTACAATATTATCTCTTTAAGACCCAGCCTGCATGTTCGTGACGTTTAGATATTAACCCAGTATATACATATTGGTAATCTATTCATATAAAAACAAGTCTGAATTAAGTTAAATTTTCTACTCTAAAAGACCAGTTTAATATTTAAAATACTGATTACAATGATTAAATTAGATTTTCACTTTTATAGTGTATTTTACTATACATAGATTATCGTTATATTCTTAGATTAATGTTTATCAAAATAACTTTTCCCATTTACATATATAAAAAAAGTAAGTGCTTTCGAATTGCATCTGGTCATAAAGAGTTAAATTGATAACCAAATCAAAGAAATCGCTTTCTTTATAAGTTTAGTAGTAAGATGTAAAACAAGTTTTTAAAATATTGTTAGATTCAATCTCCTATTTGAATTAAAAGTTTCTTTAAGAATTCGTTTTCATCGAAAAGAGTCGGACATCTTACTATTTTTTTTAATTGTTCATTCGTTTGTTTTAACAGATTTTCTAACTATTTTGGACTATAAATTGTGTGCTGATTATACTCTAAAATTATGTAATTGTACGAAATGTTACATAAAAAAAAAGAAACGTATGCGGGGATTGTCCCAAAATTAATGAGACTGGTTGGGTTTAAATGGTTTTACTACTCATTTGTAGCATGTTGTTGTTTCGAATACCACTTACCAATACCAGCAGTCTTGCTTTGTGAAATGAAGCGAATTTAAGACAGAAGGTGCGTTTCTTGTTTTTCAGTGGCGCCATCTATGGCCAAGAATGCGACTTTAGCCTCACGTACGACACAGTCCGATTATAGGGCCGATACATTCATACATCGATCGACCGAACGTAATTTTGAACTGAATCAGAGAATGATTAATCTCCAATTCAGTACCCCCAGTGGTATGATATGTTATGGGAGCATGAAAGACTTTGTGACCCGACATATTTACTTTGCGTCGGTAACCATTTACTACACGGTGAGTCTTCAGCTGAAGATGATCGAGTTCACTAACTTTTGGTCATGGGCCCCACGCCCTACCAACCAGGCTATACCGGCCATATTTGTATAATGTGAATACGCGTAATAGTCTGCATATTAAGCCTCTCGAACATTAATACAATCATTCTAGTGGTTTTGCCACATTTAAGACTCGTGACTCAAAAGATGAAACTCAAATTATCATCAGAACCCACGTTATTTTTTCAAACAAAATATTGACACATCAGAATCTATCTATACGTGGCACTTTTGTTCGTGAAACTCACAAGCGTAGTCTTAGTTTTCTTCGCAGACAATTTTTTGCCTGCAGCTTAGAGTGATTTCAGAAGTTAATCTCACACTTTGTGTTTCTGACCATATTTGAATGTCTTGTACTACCTAAAAATGTAGCAGTCTATATTTTTTTGATAATTTTAAACGCTAACCTTTCTTTCTACAAGCAACATAGCGATATGTCGGAAAATGTTTGAGCTGAGAATTTAGAGGGAACCGTTGTTGCTGTCGTCGTAAGCCATTAAAGCAGGGAATGTGATTGCCAGTGGTGCCACCTGCGGCCAAGATTTTTACTTCTGCCACACCCACTCGTCACACCGTTTATAGAGTGGCCCCATTCATACATCCTTTTTTTTTCATCCACTAGTAATTTTGAACTGAACCAGGGAACGATCATTCTCGAATTCAGTTCCCCCAGATGTATAATTTGTTATGGGAGCATGGTGGACTTTATGACCCGACAGATTCAACGTGTACCTGGGACTATTTACTACACGGGAGTCTTCGGTAGGCTGGATTCGAACTCCAGTTCGCACGAAAGTGAGTCCAGCACCCTGCCAACCAGGTGATCCCTTCCCAGGGAAAACGCTACGCCTTTCAGATGTTAATTATGTTACTCTCCATATTATATAATTATTCAATAGTAATCATAATTTGTAGGGTCTACCTACATTATAAATGAACAAAGTATCTACTCTGCAGGTTGAGTGAATTAATTCGACTCACATTTGCCGTTGCCGTCTTCCTGACGTATGCTCTTCAGTTTTACGTGCCTCTATCAATCATATGGTCATATCTGAAAGAGAAGTTTCAGATGGAAGGGAGGTGCTCTTCCAAGGTTCAAACTATTTCTGAACTTCTTCTTCGTACTTTTTTAGTATTTATCACGTGTAAGTATAACTATAACTGATTTCGGTACTTAAAAATGATACATACCCGTTGTTTTGGAAGGCAATCATTAAAGTACATTTCATTTCTTTACGACGTTAAACTGTTTCCTAATTATATCAAACTGTTACCTAGCAGCAAGGGAAAATTTAAAAAAAATAAACTCAGATTTTGTCTTATGATTATTAGGTAATGGATTTGCCTTAAAGAAATAAAAATGTCAATTGCGAATATTAGCGAAGGGAACATCTATAAATTAACACTAGATTGTTTAAGGAAGTCATTTTGACTGCTTTTAATTTAAATTAGAAAAACAATGATGTATATAATGACACAATTTCTTAGAATTTTGTACAACATATAATTTTTTTATTGTTAATATTTACTAATAACTTGTTATATAACTGTAAATAATATAAAAAATATTAAAATATAATTTTAAACAAATTTTTTTTCACATTATTTATTCTTTTACAATGCAGTCATTTTGACTGCTTTGGGGCAATATAGGTATATACTAAGTTTCAGTCTTTCTAGTTTTAAGGAATAGAAAAAAATCAAAGAATCACTTTACATTTATCTAATATAAGTAATTTTTACATTTGTCTTAACATAAGTAATTTTTTTTAAAAACGGAATTAGTGCTGAAAAGAAATTTTCACCATACACTAATGAAATTTCTCATTTCACCTTATACAAGATTTCACCTTATATATAAGGTTAGTTATTAGGCAGAGAATATTTATATAAATACTTTACATATCGAACACTAGGGCACTAAAACTGTATAAAGTAGAAAAAAAATCTTATAATCATTTTAAAGATCTCTATTATATACAACATTTCAAAATCTTAGTGTAATTTTATATATCTCTATTACTCACAACGTTTCAAAAAAAATATATTAGAATCATTATATATAGTAGAATCAATATATTAGACAATTATACGTTCCGAACGAATCTCATAATCATTTTAGATATCTCTACTAATTTAAACGTTTCTAAAACGAAATCTTAAAATCATCTTAGATATCTCTATTTACAACGTTTAAAAAAAATACTACGTTTGAAAAAAATCTTTTTCAGCAGAACCTGATGAGATTGCACCCCATACTCTTAGAAATAAATATAAAGGGGGTCAAAAGCTGAAAAATATATCCATATTATCTATCTGATTAATATGTGTGGGAAGGGGGAACAAAGAGAGAAGTCAAATGTATACTAGTGTCAATAATTATGTTTTTAAATTTCAACTATTTTGAACTAATGTGCTTGATCCGTGCATCCGAGGTAAATTTTTTTTAATACAATATTCACCGAAAATTAAATGAAAAATATAATAATAAAATACTGATATTTTCTGATTTTCTTTTGTTAACATACTATGTTTCCATTAAAATAATTTTGTTGAAAGATAATTTTTATGCTGATTTTCATTAAATATGTTCAAAATTTAAATATAATACCAAAAAAAAAAAAAAATTGGTTTAACAACATTAAATAAAAAAATTTAAACTGTTTGTAAAAATATTCTAATGTATATACCACAAAAATATCATTCACAATTTAAAAAAAAAAGAAAAAAAAAAAAAAATTCAGAATCCTTATTAAAATTATGATTATAAATAATAATCTACACGCAGAAGCAAAATAAAGTTAAGAAAAATTATTAAAAAAAAAACAATGTCTTCCCGTAAATTCAGAACAGACAGAAGTGCCACTTGCAATCGTTAAATGTTGGTTGGTGGGTTCTAATGCCACTTGCCACACGGGCAAGCCTGCTGGGTGAAACCAAGCAAATTTAAGGCAAAGTATGCGATTCTTGTTTTTCAGTGGCGCCATCTATGGCCAAGAATTCGACTTCTGCCACATCATATGTCACACCTGTTTATAAGGCGGATCCATTCATTCATCCACAGATCGTAATTTTGACCTGAATCAGAGAACGATCGCTCTCCAATCCAGTACCCCCAGAGGTTTTGATTTGTTATGGGAACATGGAGGACTTTTGCGACTCGACAGAATTTCATCGTGCATCAGTCTCTAACTACACGGGGAGTCTTCGGCCGGCGGGGTTCGAACTCTTGGACATGGGCCCAGCACCCTACCGACCAGGCTATCCCCACCCATCGTTAAATGTGATACACTTTAACCACTACTATGAAGTTTAAAATTTTCTACCACTTTAAATATTTACGAAAAAATCATCAGTTAAATTAAGAGTGGGGAAAAAAAACAAACTTGGGCACTAATGAAACAAAAGATACGTATTACACAGACACATAACATGTTGATAATGTTACCTCATTTGTTTTTTTTTATTTCAATTAACAGGTATAATGGCCATTGCTATTCCTAATTTGGAATTATTGATTTCTTTGGTGGGCGCTTTGGCCAGCAGTTCACTCGCTCTCATATTTCCACCAATCATTGAACTTGTTACATCGTGGAATACCTGCATGAGTAAGTATACCATTATATATACAAATTACAATATGTTATTCTTCCAGAAAACAAGCTAGAATGAAATTATTTTCCTAACAGTTTTCTCTCTTTTTCGTCTTGACATCTAAATGTTTCCGAATTTCAGCCAAAGATTTCTCGAGTCAGTACTAAATGTCCCCATTTTTCAGATCAGTAGGGAGTGGTATGAAGATGGTGATAAAGAATTTCAGAGTATGATTTGATACGTTACGGTGATATGTTTTTTGTCTCACACGTTATTTTCAAAGGGGTAGACAAGTGTATATATATATATATATATATATATATGTAAACCTATACGTTCCTTATAAACACTCAGACAAAAAAATTAACTAAAGAAAAAAATGCGATTTTGAAAGAAGAAAAAAATCTGTAGCGTTCGTAACAAAACTAATTTTAAATCCTCACACCTGATTTAGGTAAGATCAAGTATAAACGCAATAAAATTTTGTTCCCCACAGTGTTGCCAATAATTCGGTAATTAATCAACACTAAGCATACATGCTCAAAACTGAGAGGTATCATTTAAAAAAAGTAAAAAAATTCACTTTGCTGCCTTTTTATAAGTTAAGCAAAACACATTTTTAAAAGTTAAATTCATCAAAACGAATCTTTTGATTCCGACCGATTCATCATTAGAATTTACCGTTGTTAAGCAGTATTCCACATCCATTTTGATATTTAATTAAACTATTTAATTATAATCTTTCAACTATCAATGATTTAAAACCATTTAAATTTCTAAAAATAATTTTTAAAAGTACAATTACACACATAATAAATACAAGATTTCAGATTGCTTTCAAAATTGTAATACGAAGACATGGCCCTTGCATGCCATCTAAGTAGATTTTCCTTGAACTTACTTAATATAAAAGCAAGGAAACACATATAATAAAATATTAAAAAAGTGTACAGTAGATTCCCAGTTTAAATGAAAAAAAGAACTGTAAGGTTGAAAAAATATAACTGATTTTGTCTATTAAAAAATTGAAAAACTAGAGTTGTCTGCAGTTCAAAGCTGAGTTTGTGAGAAAAAGTAAATTTGAAAATCGCTGCAATTTATGAGAAAAATCCGTTCATGACATGTCCATCTCTAGCAAATTAAACTTTTGGAGGACTTTTTTAGGATCGGGATTAGGATTGTCCTTTATCGCCGCTGCACAAATTTCAGGACCAACTGCTTCTGCAGTTACAACAGAGATACACAAAATCTTCCTTTGCTCATTATATAGTTTCAAAATTTTTAACTTGTTTATTTCGAAAACCTGTTCGGTACAAGACGTTTCAGAGAACAATTGTGATTCTTATTCCGAAACTTTTTATATCCTTGAGTACTTTAAAAATTTCGAAGTTTAATGTAGCTCCAAATATCATTATAAAATTCAAACGGTGTTTGAAATATATTCTGTTTAAAAAAAGCTTTATTAAATACATATATTATTAATGCGTCTATCATCAGTGACATAAAATATTGGAAAACTCTTAAACAAAAATGACATTCTAAATGACTAAAAGTAAGATCGAGTTTTATAAACCTACAGTAATGTTAGGTTTCTAAAAAACGAAATTAATTGAACATTGAAAAAGTTATTACAGATTGCAATGGAATTCGTTTTGCTTCAATTTGACCAATAAAACATATTCTGGATTTTAAAATTTCCCGATATTTAGATTTTTTTAAATTTATTTGCTTTTAATTTTTAAAAACACTTTTAAATAGTTACATTATGCTGTTATTTTAATTAATGTTAATTTCACTTTCTAGACCAAAGAAAGATGACACTGATTATCATCAAAGATGTTGCCATCATATTATTTGGAATATTTGGGTGTTTCATTGGTACATATACAACAGTTAAGGAAATAGTGCACCAAATAAGGGAGCCCTCGTGATATCTGTCTTTGACAGTTATCATAAATATGCATGTATTTGTACGTGAAGGGCTTGAGGTGATATAATAATAAGCTATGATGATAGCTTCACATCAAACAGTTCTTTGGTATATTTTCCTGATAGGTACATTACAATTTTTTTCTAGGAAGCTGCTTAATACATAAAAATAACTTATTGCGTAAAAGAAAATTGAGAATTGCTTTTCACCATAAGCCCTCTGGTAAAAATTAAAAAATGTGGCTTATCATTACATTTCCCCAAGCCTTTTGTATATTAGAAGAGCTTAGCCAAAGATGGTACAAAGTAACATTTTATTAGAACACAAATGTGCTATGACAACAGGAAGGAATAACAAAGTATAATGATGCTTCTGTGCTCTTCATTTCTGTCTAGTTTCGCCACTGTTTTGTACATAAAGATATTGCATCGACGCCCTTTTAAGATTTTTTACAGAGATTATTAAGTTTTAAGGTTATAATGTAGATGATATCTTGAAACTTCACTGTATCTGTGAAACCTGGATAAGCGCTTTTAGCCACTACACATGTACCATTTTTTTTAAAAATTTCATTATTTAAATATAAGAAACTAAAACAATGTTTCAATCCTTTCCAATGCCTGCCCTGTGTCTAAGCATGGTTCGAGACAAACTATTTGCGGTCAGTAGTAAGGGCAGGCATCTATGCGGCGGAAGTGATGGGCAGTCAAGGGGTGCTTATTTCTGCCCCAACCGGAAGTTGCTTATTTCTGCCCACCCATAAACCGGAAGTTGCTTATTTCTGCCCACCTACAAACCGGAAGTTGTTTATTTCTGCCCGCTTGCTTATTTCTGCCCGTCTGAAACTTCGTCTGCAGCGTCATGGGGAGCTTATTTCTTTTTTTTCTTAAGCCTAATATATTTTTAGTTTCGGTTTCTGTTTTTAATTTAGTTTCGTTTTTTAAAATATTATTTAATTTATTAGTTTTTTGAGGGTGGCAACACTTATTATTTTAATATTAGTTTTTAAGGATGGCAACATTTAGAAACTTTGTTATTTGGGATAGAAATTGTGTATTATGAAGTTGTGACGTCATCTTTTATTACATAACACATAAATGATATCATGCTTTTGATCTAGTGGCGCCATCTATGTGGAATAAAATAACTTTAAATCTATTTTAATATTTAAATCTGTTTTAATATTATTTATTAAATATAATTAAGGCTGAGGATCGAACTCACGCCATCAAAAAGCCTTCGTGGGTCAGTAGTTGGATATCATAACCACTGACCCACGAATGCTTGGTTAGATATGTGTTAATAAGTTTAACTTTTGTATTTTGAACACGTGTGTAAATGAAAAGGATTTGATAACGATATCATCCTACAGTTTAATCGATATAGTTTCACTTAACCTTTGATAGTTATTAAATAATTATTTCTGCCCCTCTTAATGTTATTATAACTTTTTCTGGATGGCAACGGTACTGACCATACACGTGTTTTGTGTGACGTGTTTTGTGTGATAACACAACAACTGATTACAGGGCGAGTCATTCTGATAAGGTATAGCAAGTTAGATCTTGGTCTATCACGTGTGTGTTGAATTCAGCTCCTTTCACTTGCGCTGATAAGTAGTTAAGCATGTGACAGTTTCATATTTTTCTGATTGGCTGTTAGAGTTATATTTCCTTTGTTGGCAACGATTTATACTATGTTGATTATAATTTCCCTATCGTATATAACCAGTTCCTTTGTTCTGGCGTATGTAGTTACTTCGTGAAAATTGTTAATATTTATTTCTTAAGTGGAGTTTTACAGTACTTAGATAGTTATGGAAGCCAACTCTTCATTAAAAAGAAAACACGATGAAATTCAAGTAAGTACTTCTATATTTTAACTCTTATTTTATCTTCATGTGTAATAATATTTTTATTTAATGTTAATAGATTTTCCAGGCTAATCATAATTTTTTAACTTCTTTTACTAAATGTTTTTAACACTCCTATTCGAAACTTATCCTTATATTTTACTTTTAAACTTTACATTAAATATTAATATATAATTTGCTTAGAAATTATATTTTACTTTTAAACTTTACATTAAATATTAATATACAATTTGCTTAGAAATTATATTTTACTCTTAAACTTTGCATTATATATTAATATACAATTTACTTAGAAATAGTAGCGCGAAATAATGTAGTTAATGTCTAAACAGTAATTAGGTTTTGCTTGTTTGTTTTTTCTTGGTGACTCAAAACATTTCTTTTTTACATTTTTAGGATGTACCAAAGAGGAAAGGTCTTTTCCAAGAGGGTGCTTATCCAGAACATTATTTTCCTATTGGAGACAACCACTTTATACTAGCAAGTACTTTTAAGGAGAAAACTTCGATTCACATTAGAAAGTTCAATCGATATGGAGACAACTATTATCCCTCGACAGTTGGTCTGACGTTGCAACCGGAGCAGTTTAATATTTGTTTCAAGCATGGGCCTCCTACTAACATATTTGACATTGTGGAAATCAATCTTGCTTTAGAGGCTCTCAATCCAGACAACAAAAAGGATTTCTACATTCTGATGACTGATGACGGCAAATACTCCTTGACTCATGAACATACGTGTCGAAGTGGTCGCGTGTACAAATTCCCCCTCGATATCACCTTTGCCCAGTGGATGGCTATCAGACGTGTACAGGAGGATATCATTTCCAGCTACATCACCCTGAAGTTCAAGTCTAGAGACTTTTTAAAAACTTTTAAAATGATATCAAAACGCTTGCTACCAGTGGAGAAGCCAAACAGTAGCCGCTATGAAGAAGCGGAGAGAAGTATGAACCACTGCCTCACCCTAGTGTTATATAGACTCATCGGTGAAAAAAAGGGTCTTAGCCCTCCTCTGAGAGTGGAAGATGAAGACGTTGAGGTGGGTGATTTAGTACCCGTGAAGGACTTTAATGAGTCCTGCATGTACCTCAATGTTGTGGGAGTTGTGAAAGACTTTGAAAAAGAACTATGTGAAAACGAACTTTATCCAGAACGTGAACCGCTCATTGACTTTTTAAGTGAGACTTATTTAAAAAATATACGGTTGGATGTATGTATAGATGCTGCTAGAAAAGATTTCTGTTCGTATGAATTTTAATTTGTTATATTTATTATTATTTTTAATTTGTTTTCTAAATAAATGTAATTATGTTAACTACATATTTTTTTCTCTCTCTCTTTTTCTATTTCAGCAGGCATGACTTTTCTTTTTTCAGTATAATACTTTTTTTTCAGGTTCTTAAAATAAAATTCTTGCTTAAATTTAAAAAGGGAAAAAAAAATTCAATACTTACTATTTAATTTTATTAAAATTATTGTATACCATTATTTTTAAGAATGTTTATGAGTGTTAATTTTAACTGTTAGAAATAAAACTGTTATTAGAGAAAACAAAATAATTTCTAAAAAATTTTTTTAAATAGATTATGGATCATTTACTTTCATCAGTTTATACGAAACCTGAACATCCAGGAAGTTTTGGAGGTGTAAATGCTATTTATAATTCTGTGAAAGGTAAAGTGACGAAAAGTGACGTTAAGAAATGGTTAGAGACTAAAGATTCTTATACTTTGCATAAACCAGTAAAAAAGATATTTAAACGGAATCGAGTGATTGTTGGAGGTATAGATGAACAATTTCAAATTGATTTAGTTGACATGCAATCTTTAGCGAAATTTAATAAAGGCTTCAAATATTTGTTAACTTGTATAGATTGTTTCTCAAAGTATGCTTGGGCTATTCCTATTAAAGACAAATCAGCCAAAAATGTATTGCCAGCTTTGAAAACTATTTTTAGAGAAAGAAAACCTGAGAAACTGCAATCAGATAAAGGAAAAGAATTCACTAATAAACTTATACAGCAGTATCTTAAAAATTTAGGAGTTCATTTCTTTACAACGAATAATGAAACTAAGTCAAGTATTGTTGAGAGGTTTAACCGTACCATTAAAATGAAGATGTGGAAATACTTTACAGAATATAATACGAAAAAATATATTGACGTCATTTCTAAATTAATCGATAGTTATAATCATACCAAACACAGAAGTATAAAAATGGAACCAGCCTCAGTGAATATCGATAATCAAAAAGAAGTATGGAATAATTTATATAGTGATAAGGTGAATAATGATAAGCCTGTCTTTCAAACAGGTGACACTGTTCGTATTAGTAAGTCCAAACGTCATTTTGAAAAAGGATATGAAAATAATTGGACACGAGAATTATTTGTTATAGATAAAATAATTCCACGAAATCCTATAGTTTATAAATTGAAAGATTTAATGAATGAATCAATCGAAGGTACCTTTTATGCAGAAGAATTACAAAAAGTAGTCGATTCTGGATTTTATCCAGTTGAAAAAATAATTAAGAAGAAAAAAATAAATGGAAAGATGCAATATTTTGTTAAATTTCTAGGTTATTCCGATAAATTTAATGATTGGGTGACGGATGTTCATAAAGTATAAATAGCGAAACGTTTTCGTTAAAGGTTCATTTTTAAAAATGTCTTTCTACGTGACGTTACCTTCTGACAGCTCAACGCGATTCTTTCCTGATAATAAAATCTCTCATTTCAAAACTCAATTACCTATACCAGTGGATTTAAGAGGTGAATGGGAAGTAGGCCTATCTGAAATCATCTATCCGCATTCTTGGCTGAACGTAAATGAAAATAACAATTATTTTCATTACAAGATAAATAATGGTAATATCATATCGACTGTTAAGCAAGCAATTGATGTGGGCTGTTATGAATCAATGTTTGATATTGTATCAGCTATACAACTTGCTTTACCTAAAAATCCAAGTCGGTTTACAATAAATTACAATAAAGCTACGAAACGAGTAAAAATTAACGCCGTTCAAGGTTGCAGCCTTCATTTAGAGAAGTTAGGCGAATTGTTAGGATTTCAACGTGATGCAATCATTACGGGTAACCAGAAAAGCGAATTTGTGGCTGACGCATGGTCTAATTTTTCAGTTTTCTATGTGTACACAGATCTTATTTCCCCCCAAATTGTCGGAGATACACAAGCTCCTTTACTGCGGATCGTCCGAATAAAAGGACATGATGGTGAAACTATCAGTCAGTATTATGATAGACCTCAATACTTACCCTTAACGAGACATTCATTTCAAACAATTCAAATCGAACTCAGACTGAATTCAGGAGATTTTGTTCCGTTTGAAAGAGGTAAAGTGATGGCTGTGCTGCATTTCCGAATGCGACAAATACTATAAATATTGAGTGTTTTTTTAAAAAGGCTTCATTTCAAGATAAGTAGTCAAGATGAAAGTACCTTATGTTTGCTGTTCCAAGAAGTTGGAGGACCATTATGCTTCCCAAGGGGGAAACGGTTTACCTTATTATCGTGGTGTGTCGTATCAAAAAGGTTATGGTCTGGGCGGCATATTTAGACGTCTATTTAGAGCTGCCCTACCATACATTGTTCGCGGGTCAAAAACTGTTGGAAAAGAAGCATTAGTCACAGGATCACGTGTTATGTCCGATGTACTAGCAGGCCAAGATTTGAAAACATCAGCCAAAAATAGAGCAAAAGAGTCGGGTAAAAATCTGGCCAATAAAGCTCTTGGGAAAATACAGTCAATGATTGGCAGTGGACGCTATAAAAGAAAACGCAAGACTAAGAAAAAGATCATTTCATCAAAGAAACAGAAAGTGAGAGGACGTGATATTTTCGATTCATCATGACGTTTCTTTTAAAAGGTTCCCCGGAATGTGTGAAGTCTGAACTGGAATTGTTTCAAATGCCCGGCACACAAACAGTTATACAAAGTGGACAGTGGGTTGAATTTCACCCGTTATCGAACGTGTTTGATGGCGGACCCGTTGAATTTCATATATCAGGTTCTGGTGATGAATTTATTGATCTAAGCCAAACTCAGCTTCACGTACAAGCAAAAATTTTAAAAAACGATAATACCAATTTAACAGCTGATGATAAAATTGGTCCAGTAAATTTATTTCTGCATTCTTTGTTTTCTCAAGTGGATGTTTCTTTAAACGACCGCATTATATCTAATTCCAGCAATACTTATCCTTATCGATCTTACATTGAAACACTTTTAAACCATGGTTATGACAGTAAAACCTCCCAATTGACGGCCGAACTTTATTATAAAGATTCAAACGATGGTCTTAAAAAAAGATCAGATTATTTCAAGTTAAGTGCAACTGTGGATATGATTGGTTGTATTCATAGTGATTTGTTTCATCAAAACAGGTTATTATTAAACATGGTTGATATAAAAATTAAATTAAATCGTAGTAAACCCGAGTTTTGTCTAATAGGAAAGTCGGGATATAAAGTTGTATTGGATAGAATTTCGCTTTTAGTTAGAAAAGTACGTGTAAGTCCCGGAGTCATTCTAGGACACGCAAAAGCATTAGAAAAAGATACTGCAAAATATCCTGTCAATCGAGTGCTCTGTAAAGTGTATTCCATTCCTAAAGGAAACATGTCATTTGTGCAAGACAATGTATTTGTGGGACAAATTCCTAAACGACTTATCATAGGATGTGTCGAAAATGATGCATTTCATGGAACATTTGAAAAAAATCCTTTTGATTTTAAACATTTCAATTTAAATTTTATCGCCGTCTACGTAGATGGTCAACCAGTCCCCCATAATCCATTGGAACTCAACTTTTCACAAAAACAATATATAAGAGCTTATCAAAATTTGTTCATGAGCACTGAGCATATGAGAAGTGATAAAGGTAACTTTATTTCCAGAGAAGAATTTTGTGATGGTTACACTCTATATGCTTTTGACTTATCACCTGATTTATGTGATGGCGATCATTTTAATTTAATAAAGCACAGTAATTTAAGAGTTGAAATGAAATTTGAGCAACCGTTAGAAAAAACAGTGTGCGTTATTGTGTTCGCAGAATTTGAAAACGTCATAGAAATTAACAAAGCACGTGACATTATATACGATTTTGGAAATTAAACAATGGATGGAAAAAAGATTTATGAAATTTTATCAAAAGATCCAACAACAGCATTTAGATTTAGAGGTGTTTATTCGAGAGACACTACACCCTTATTGCAAGAAAATGAAGCTATTATCGTCAACACTGATGAATCAACTTTACCAGGATCGCATTGGTTAGCTCTGTACATGACGGAAAGAAAAACACTGGAATTTTTCGATTCCTATGGCCATTCTCCAGATTTCTATGGACTTGATGTTTATAAATTATTTAATATTTCTAATGCATGTTGGAATTCTGTATCTTTTCAATCACTCACATCTAACGTATGTGGAGCCTATTGTATTTTTTTCATTTATAATCGTTGTCGTGACATATCTATGTTATCCATTATTAAAAATCTCAATGTAAATCGAAAAAATGATTTTGTAATGTATCAGTTTGTGAAAAAGAAATTTGGTGTACGTTTTGCCTTCAAACAATAAAATTATTATTTTTTTAAAATTTTGTGATATTTTATTTTGTGTTTTTATTTACATACCGTTATTTGCGTTATTTATTTTTAATAAATATTCTCGTTTATTCATTCTCCGTTATAAATTATGGAGTTCCCTAAACTTAGGCATTCGTTCACATGCATTTTGGCTGGTCCAACAGGATGTGGAAAAAGCCAGCTCTGCAAAAAAATAATTGAATCTAAAATTATTGAACCTTTTCCAAAATCGGTTATTTGGTGTTATGGAGCGTATCAAACCATGTTTGAAACAATACCGAATGTGATATTTCATGAGGGCGTTCCTTCTGATTTAAATACTATTTCAAATGCATTAATTATTCTCGATGATCTCATGTCTGAATTAGGAAGTAATTCCAAATTGACGCATCTGTTTACTAAACATAGTCATCATCGTAATGTGTCCGTAATTTTTATAGTTCAAAATATATTCCATAAAGGAAAAGAGATGCGAGAAATATCTCTAAATGCTCATTATCTTATTCTTTTTAAAAATCCTCGTGATCAAAGTCAAATCACACATTTAGGTCGACAACTCTATCCAACAAAAGTAAAATTTTTCCAAGAAGTGTATCAAGACGCCACTTCGAAACCCTTTGGTTACTTGTTAGTCGATTTAAAACCAGATACTGATGATAATATGCGCCTGCGCACAGGTATATTACCGAAAGATAAAATGATCGTGTACCAGTCACGATAGTCATTTTCCCATTAACCTTTCGTGTTAACTGTAATTTTAGACACTTTAACAGAAATCACTTTGCCTTCATTAAATCTCAATTATTTGGAAATTAGTATAAATTAAATCTCGCTAAGAATAAAATAATCAAATGCGATTAGAATGTCGGACAGTAAACACTGTTGTCTCGAGGTCTTAAAAGCTGTGGCTAAATCAAAATCGAAGCGAAAATTTTTAAAACACTGTCCAGCTAAATCTATTAAACATATTTGTGAATGTGTACTTAATTTGTTAAAAGGTAACATTCCTCTAAATAAAAATCAAAAGAAGAAACTTTCACCTTTTAAAAGAAGCTTAAGAAAAATTGTAGACAAAAGAGTTCCTTTATTCCGTAAGAGAGAAGTTCTTGTTCAACGAGGTGACGGATTTTTAGGATTTCTGATTCCAGCGGCCATAACAGCTTTAACATCTTTGATCAATGGAACACGGTAAAAAATTTATCTTAGTTCCAGAAAATAGATTACAAACTAATACTGTGGAATATTTATCCGATTTGGACAGGCAAATGCACGATATTTTAAAAAATAAAAATATTTCCGACAATGAAAAAGCAGAGTTATATTTACAAATTCTTCAAAAGTATATCAAATTTCCTACTTTTTTGGAAAATAAAAACGAACCAACTCAAGCAGTGGAGGAAAATGAAGTGGAAGAAAATCCTAAAGAAATTAAAGAAGAAGAAAAAATGACAGAAAGTGATAACTTGATAGAAACGCAACTCATGAATGTCGTACCCAAGAGTCAAAAGGATCGAGCTAAAGAGCTTTTACAATTCTTACAAGAGAATAAAGAACTGTTGACGTGGACTGAAAAAGGAGAAATTTTGTATAGACAAAAACTTTTACCCGGAACCAACATCACTCATTTAATAAACAATGTATTGAGAAATGAAAAGAAACAACCCAAAGGACAAAAAGAATTTTTCGAAGCATTAAAAGAAATGAAAATACCTGAAAAATTTGTTGTCAATAAAAAAATGTTAAATGACTCACCTTCAGTAGTTTATTCACCAGCATTCTTTGCTAGAAAAAATAGATGGCTGAAATATTAAAACATTTTGTAAAATATTTTTAAAATGCGTTTTTTCAATAAATAATTTTTTAAAAAAATGTAGTTTTTCTTTCAATTTCATGACAACATTCACTCACTCACAAACATTTGTACACTCATTCTTCATATTATTTTTTAAAAAATTTAATCTAAATAAAACTTGTATAATTAATTCAATAGTTTTTTTTTTCTGCAATGGAAGTAGGAGACATCGGTTGGTTTGAAGTAACCATCCAGAGTGCGGGACGAGGACCCTTCTCCAGTGGCACTCCGCGGTTATTAAAGTGGACGTCGCCACTGCTTTTTTTAAGTGGGTATAGCCTCCACTGCTTTTTTCTAAGTGGGTATAGCCTCCACTGCTTTTTTCTAAGTGGGTATAGCCTCCACTGCTTTTTTCAAGTGGGTCGCCTCCACTCTCTTAAATCAATATCCGTATGGTAAGGTTGTGAAATCGTCACGGTTGATTACTCTCTTATCGTATACCATACGATATACTTTTGTCTCCGGAACGTTCACGATTTTCCTCTTCT
This sequence comes from Parasteatoda lunata, assembly GCA_949128135.1. NCBI lineage: Eukaryota > Metazoa > Arthropoda > Arachnida > Araneae > Theridiidae > Parasteatoda > Parasteatoda lunata. The sequence continues at coordinate 14,034,178 of OX421977.1, forward strand.
TCGGCAGTCGAGTGATTTTAGCAGGATTATGAAGAGGGATTGTTGCAGTGTTGTCCAGAGTACGTACCAGGTGTTTGACAGACTCGAAATTTAGAATTTCCGAGTTTCTGGCATTCAGCGAGAAGCCCCTCACTTTGCAACATGTCTTTCCGGATCTTGTGGAATAGGCATAGTTCTTGGCTCCTCCTAAAATAAAAAAATAAAAATAAAAAAATAAATAAAGTTTTCAAAAGAATTTTTTAGACAATAAAAATGACGTTTTAATAAAACAGAATTTAAAAATGTTTGAAAGATTATTTGAAAAAAGGGATAGTTACCAGAAACAAAAGTAGTTATGACGTCACCATCCAATTCATCGGTGAACTCTCCTAAAAAATTTCCAATTTCCGGATCATTACTTCCATTTCTGGCGTAGATTATAGAATCGGTGTCATGATACAACACGGCGGTTCCTAACTTTTCCATTTCCTCGTAAAGTTTTAAACGAGCCCAGGCAGTTGTAAAGGATGCGATGAAGATGTTGGTCGAAGCATCCTGTTCGATAAACTCGCTGCGGGACTCCCACTGTAAGGCGGCCGTATTGTGAATGAAATAAATGTCTTTCACCTGAAAAAAAAATATATATATAATAATTTTAAATAAAATAGGATAATTTTTCATTAAAATAATTTATTTTAAATTGTGTTACCTTTTTTGTAGGGTCCGCTAACATTTTATTAAAATCCGACAGAGTTTTGACATAAGTGAGACGGGTCTTATTCAGGTTCATACCCCATCTGAAAATAAAGATTATAAAATATTTCAATCTAAAATTACTACAGCACTGAATGGAAACAATATCGGAGAAAAAATTACTCACCTCCCCCAAAAATTATTCAAATATGCTTTCGACACCTGTCTTTGTCCGGGATTTTTTTGGATTTGGGTTGGGTCGAGATCAATACCCTCTCTTTCTTTATATTCTCGGAGATACCGCTGTTTTTCCTCTTCGGTCACACATTCTCGTGGCCAACCACTGCTCTCTTGTTTTATCTTAAGAAAAAGATCTATATATGGCCTGAAAAGCTTGTCCGATTTTTCCTTAAAGTGATATACTTCATGCATCTATAATAATAATAAAAAAAATAATTAACAATAAACATACATTTATTTCAATCACCAAAACAGTCATTAAAACGATAATTACCTCGACTATTCGATATCCCTTTTTCACGGCCAACTTGACTTCTTCAGTTACCCATGTGCCCGTGATGGCTCTCTCTTCTTCGGTGTGAGTGCAAGCGACTTGTGATAGAGTATCCGCACACGTCCGGCATAGGGGGAACATCAATTTTCCGTTGGATCTGTATGGTAAAACAGGTAGGAAGAGACCTCTAGGGGGCGACACTGTGCACTTTACTATGCCAAAGTAGTTATCGATGGTATCGAAGTCAGTCGTTATTACTTTGGGATGGCCCACTGGATATAAACAGTATTTGTTGACCTGAAAAATTAAAAATAATTAAGACAGACGTAATAACTTTTCATAAAAAAAAAGTGAAAATTCTAAAAATGCATGCTTACCCATGGATATAACGAGGTGAAATCGACATACTTGGCTTCGCCCTCATAAAATAGTCGAACGGCATTTGTCCGACCGCCGAAAAAGGACTCTCTAGGGTTGAGTCTGTCCACCATTTTATGGCTTTTCAGAAAATTCTGTAGTTCGGGCATTTCCTTCTTCAATTGTTGAAAATGATGCTCCCACATCTCTATGACTTGGTAGCCTAAGCCCCTGAATTTTTCGGTGGTTTCTTGGGTGGCTGCCCTTAATTTTCCCATTGACATCTTTTTGAACGGATGTTGAGTATCCGCATCATAACAGGTCAAACACCCATGGAAGAAGCAACCCTGTGAAAATATAAACAAAAACATGTTAAAGTTAGAAAACATTTTTAAACACTATTTCAAAAAACAATAAAATAATAATTACATGATATTGGTAGATGGTTTTGGTTTCCCGGCAAAGACCATCCACTGACATTCCTCCAATCTTGACTTCCCCCTTGTTTGACAAAGCATGCTCAATCATAATGCCTTGATCCTCTGCTACATAATCCAACCATCGTATGGAGTCAGGGCTGTAGATGGTTCTGTTGATATAACCATACACTGGGACCATGGCAATGGTGTCTGGTTGAATAAGTTTGCTCCTGTAGACTGCCATACAGGATGAAGCTATAGTAATATAGCTGTAAAAAAAAAGACATAGGTTTAATTTCATACAAAATAAATAGTAAAATGATAATTTAAAAAAATCAAATATTTACCAAAATGGATCCACGCCAGATATTTTAATCATTTCTGATCTAAACATATTGCAACACCTTCTCAATATATCGACATCAGAACTGTTGAATATAAAAAGGCAAATTCATAACATTGAGAAAAAAAAAACATTTATTATTTTTTTTTTAGAAATGGTTACCTGCAATACTCTTTCATCTCTTTTTGAAAGTTGAACTCTGCGTCCTTATGTACTTCATGCCACTTTAAAAACTCATCCCGAGCCTTGCTTGACATAGTATCAGGACAATAAAAAGATGGTTCTGGCAGGCGTCCAACATAGGCTTGATTGGCTGCTGTGTTGAAAAGGTGCGGGAAATAGCCTTTCTTCAGCTCGGCTAATCCGAAGCAAGATGGTAGCTTAGAGAGGGCCATCGGAAGAAAGTTGAAAGAATCTATAATGACCAGTTTTAAACTTGGATGCAAAATGCTCATGACTTTAGAGCCGTTGGGTATCACTTCAGGGGTGATGCCTTGTTCTAGAAGCCATGCCATGATAAACTGTCCATCAAATCTATAACGAATAAAGCAGACATAATCATTAGAGTTTTAAAATTCAGAACAACTTATAAATTTGAATATAACTAAAAATGATAAATGTTAACATAACTAAAATAAAACAAATAAAAAAATTAAGATAAAGAAAATAAATAAAAATTTAAAAATGAAAACAAATGAAAAATTAAGATTAAGAAATAAATAAAAATTTAAAAATGAAAATAAATAAAAAATTTAAGATAAAGAAAATAAATAAAAATTTAAAAATGAAAACAAATAAAAATTAAGATAAGGAAATAAAACTTTAAAAATAAATAAGAATAAATTTAGAAAATAACAAAATTAGAAAATAACAAAGGATTTAACTTACCCCTTCATGTTGTGTGCAATGGCTGTAAATTTTTTATGCTGAGTGGAAAACAACCAAGAACAAAATTCTGCTAAAGCACCATATCCTTGGAACACTTTCTCCACTCCATTGAAGTATTGGGCGATGGCATAGTTGACAACGTGTTCCCCAGAACTCTGGTCGGTTTCAAAATCAAAGTAGATGATCTTTTCAGAGGGGGGCTTTGCATCTACTTTGCGAAGGTAGCACAAATGATCACCTTCCACATACCGATCACATGAACGACACTTTGATGTGCCACAGCGATGTTCATCACGAGGGCAGTTCCTTCTCTGAATCACCTGACTACATGATGGACATTGATAGATCTGAAAGAATAAATTATATATTAATCAACAATAACCAAACTATATTGTGTCAGAAAACATTATTAATAGACATAAACTTACTTTATCACATAGAGACAATACTTGGTTTCCCTCCTTGCTCTTGTGTTGTTGATAACAGACTTCTGATAGGCACAGTCTGTCACAATCGCTACATCGTCTAGAGGGTCCATTTGGAAGACAGTCTTTACGACGACAGATGGGGCAAACATTTTCGCAAAAATGTTTTTCTTCGTGGTCGTACGGCTTCTCACATCCTTCGCAATAATAATTGGAGCCATAGAAACCCTTTAGCGATGTGATCACTTCAAAATGTCCACCGTGGAGCCATAGGTTAATCCGGCGTGGTCTACACACATCACTTTTGTATGACACCTAAAATTTAAAAGGAAAATAGGTAAAAAAGCAAATTCGTAATAACACTTTCTACAAGGATCATAAATAAATTTTTATTTATTAAAACTCATAACTAAACTTAATATAACTTTTAAAAAGGTTTTAAAATTTAATATTTTTTAAAAAAACTAATAAGTGAATATTTTGAAAAAAATTTGAAAATAATGTTTATAACAAAAAATATAATAATTATAATAATTAAAAAAAAAGTAATTTATAGAACAAAATATAGGGAAAAAAACAACATACCCTGTTTGAATTTTCTGTGGAAAACACCACAATTTGCGTATCCAGATAATCCTCAAAAACGGCAATCTCGCTGTAGGTGCAAGGTCCCAGGGGTACACCGACATCTTCATGGAGTTTAACAGCTTTGTTAAAAAGTGCAGGACGTCGTTTATCTCTAAAAGCATTGATGGCTGCTTTATCCTTATCCACATGCGCTATAGCCCGTACTATAGCTTTTGCACAACACAGTCCCAGCTCATCATTATCGATGGTAATAATCGAGTTTTTTCGCAGCCTGTCGACTTGGATGTTTATGACTTTCCTATCCACTCCGGCACCAACATCACGTTTCACCGTGATAATGTCCACGACAAATCCATCCACCAGCTTGATTTTGTCTTTAGATTGCAACACTTTGAGTACAATGGTCAAGAGCTTCTCCAGGGTGAAAGCATCCACACGCTGCAAATGGGACGAAATCGGCTTGTCCAAACCTTCTGCCTGAATACAGAATCTCACGAGATCCATAGGGGCTAAGCCCTCAAATGTGCGCTGCATCAACGTTCCGAATAATTCTCGAACAGCCTCCACAGCAGCAACCAAGGGCCTTTCCCTCAAATACTCTGGAATCCGATCGATATCAATTCTCGCCCGGTAAGAAGCTTCGTTGGCTCTATAAGTTTGATACGTTCTCTGGTGAAGAGGGGTTAATACTATCGCATTCTTCACCTAAAAAAGAAAAAAATATATCAATGATAAACATAATGTATATGAAATGAACTCTAAAAAAGAAAAATGTTAAAATTATGTTGGGGATAAAAATACTATAACATTCCAATATAATAGCAGAATTTAACTATAAAATAAAACATTAAATAAGCATGAATACATATAAATTAAATACATAATAAATAAATATATATTAAATAAATTAAATACATATTAAATAAATAAATTAAATACATATTAAATAAATAAATTAAATACATATTAAATAAATTAAATAATTAAAAATGCAAAATAAATAAATAAACAAATTATTTAAAACTCACTTCATTTGATGGAGCCGGTACACCTTCCACAAACACTGATCCTCCACTAGAAGGTCCTGGCTGATTCTGATATAGAAATAAAAAATACATAAAAATAAATAAATGAATAAAAACAAATTTTCCACTGAGAGTTTTTTTTTTTTAAATAGCTGAATAAAATGTTATTACCTCAAATCCCGAACCCACTTGATAATAAATAGGCAAATTTTGAAAGACCTGAGTAGCCTCCGCAAAACCTTGCGTGATATCTCCGATTAAATGTTTGTCATCTTCGAAAAATTCTTGCGTGAGCTCTCCCAAAAGCTATAATAAAAGTTGTTGATTAAAAAATAACTATGTTAAATTGATATTAATATTTTTTCTACAAAAATAAAATAAAATATCCTATTATTACCTCATCATCTGTTTCATTGAACTCAAAACCTGGTTCATTAAAATTAAATTCACTTCCCCCATCATCATTCTAGAAAAATAAAAAAATATTTCACGATAAAATTAACAAAAAAAAAGGCAGTAAAATAATTCAAACATACAACTGTTGTATAAAAATAACTTTGCGAATTTTATAAATAAAAGCAGCTTATTAACTCAAATATACTAAAGAACTTTAAAATGAAATAAAATCAAAACTCAAAGGTAAATAATTTCAATAACATGCGTTAACAAAGTTCTACAACGTACTTATCGCCATACAGAAACAATATAATAAACAGTATGCAAATTATTAATTAATGAAATATAAATAACAAATAATTAAACTTAAGATGCTTCGCTTAATTTAAATAATATAGAAAAAATTTATCAATAAGTAAAATAAAAAACAATTAATTTAACTAGAAATTGATTTATAAAATAATGAGAGAAATATTTCTTACTTTTTCAGAATCTCTTGATCGCTTTGACATGGTTTATCCTTTATAAGACGAATACACCGAATATACTCTGAAAAATAAACTAATTCTAACGATACCACTACGTCTGGTATAATATTCTCAACTTAATTGTTTTTCCGTGAAGCAGCTCTCTCTATATATACATATATACTGATTATTATCAATACTCATTTATATAGATAAGCTCTAACTATGTCCTTCCCATAACCCCTCTATGTAGATAAGCTAGATCCCCCTTATGGTTGTGATTAATAAAATACGGATAAAACTCAAAGCATACCTATCTTGTTAAATTTTTGTGAGAAATAGTAATAATCCCACGCTCAATAATCAGTGATATACTTTAAATTCTCACTTATTGATAAAATGTTCCACACCAGATAAAACTCAAATGGCACATAGTGAGATTTATCTTCTTAAATTTCATGAGAAATAGTTGTATTCTCACGTTCTATAATAAGTTTGAAATACGATGTTATACTTTATATTATGACTAATTGATAAAACGTGAATAGACCCCAACGGCCCGTCCCGTACAGAAATTATCGTTGTAAAATTTTGTGAGAAATGACTCTCCCAAGTTCCGTAAGCAGTATCCGTTAAAGTCAACAGATACTTTTTGAATTTTAATTCTTAATTTGAAAATAAAGTAAGTTATTTGGATTATTATAATATCAAATAATAAAATGAATATATTTTGAATATAAAATTTCAAGCGGTAAAAATTTTCATTATATGTTTTTTTTAAATTTGAAATAATTCATTTGTAGTTTTAAGGAAATTTAATATATGATAATATAATGTAAATATGTAATTATTTATTTTAACAGAAATTAAAATTAATTCAAATATTTTGTTTGATAAGAATAAAAAATAAATATTATTGTATTTTAATGTAATTATGAAATTATTCCGCCTGATAAAATTAAAAGTTTAAAGATGAAACAAATATATATATATATATATATATATATTAATAATGTTTACTAATGTATTTAAATATATAAGTGAATGAACTCCTTAGTTGTGTTGTTATACATTTAGTTTTTAATTAGATAATTTTTTTTCATGGAAATAAAATTTATGTTACTTAAATATCTATATTAATACGTCTTGCAAAATAATAAAGCTGAAAATTAGGTGCAACCAAAGCCATCTGTTAAGTTTTCACGACCCCCCCCCCTTCTTGTGGTTGAACTAAGTATAAGAGGTTTTCGTGATTTCCCTCTTCATATAACGTAGGCGCTCACAAAGTCCTCTTCGCAATGATTAAGAAAATATATCGATGAAACTGTATTAAGATATCGATATCAAACAGTTTTTTTTATTTATGCACATGTTCACTATACAAAGGTTTAACTTATTAACACATATCTAACCAAGCATTCGTGGGTCAGTGGTTATGATATCCAACTACTGACCCACGAAGGCTTTTTGATGGCGTGAGTTCGATCCTCAGCCTTAATTATATTTAATAAATAATATTAAAACAGATTTAAATATTAAAATAGATTTAAAGTTATTTTATTCCACATAGATGGCGCCACTAGATCAAAAGCATGATATCATTTATGTGTTATGTAATAAAAGATGACGTCACAACTTCATAATACACAATTTCTATCCCAAATAACAAAGTTTCTAAATGTTGCCATCCTTAAAAACTAATATTAAAATAATAAGTGTTGCCACCCTCAAAAAACTAATAAATTAAATAATATTTTAAAAAACGAAACTAAATTAAAAACAGAAACCGAAACTAAAAATATATTAGGCTTAAGAAAAAAAAGAAATAAGCTCCCCATGACGCTGCAGACGAAGTTTCAGACGGGCAGAAATAAGCAAGCGGGCAGAAATAAACAACTTCCGGTTTGTAGGTGGGCAGAAATAAGCAACTTCCGGTTTATGGGTGGGCAGAAATAAGCAACTTCCGGTTGGGGCAGAAATAAGCACCCCTTGACTGCCCATCACTTCCGCCGCATAGATGCCTGCCCTTACTACTGCGGTCCATCCTTTTTAGCAACTGCAATTCTTTCAGCAACATAGACCTAAAGAATATATCTTTATTTAAAACGTACTTTGGTAGCTAATATGTTTGTCGAAAATTCTCTTAAACCTCTGGTGGTTTAGCAAAAGGGCAAGATAGGGAAAATGTTTCTCCCCGTTACACTATTTTCCTCCCTAATAACAAAGAAAAACCAGTTATGTTATGCGGAGAAAACTCCAAGTTAAAATATTACTTTTTACGAGCATAAACACCAGTGGTAAAAACTTTAAATTATGCCATGTAACGAAAAAAATAAAAATACACTTAAAAGAAACTATTAAAATGCCAGTCAACACAAATTTTTTTTTTCTTCTTTTATTGAGATAATCATTTTTTGAGAGCCCACCTTATGCCTTTTCATTAAGTTTTATTTATTTATTTTTTTTAAACAGTATGCTCGGCAGAGGGTCATACATTGGCAAAGTTCCTTATTAATTAACCTTTTAAAAGCTAATTTTTTCAGCCATATTATGAAATAAGTAAGTTTTTCAGAAAATATGTTTTATAAAGTATTATCGCCTGTTGCTATATTTCCTAAAACAGATGTTTTTAAATTAGCTAAAATGTTACTTAGAACCTTCTTCCATTTTGTTCTTCAAATATATATGTTTATTATTTATAGCTAGTTATATGCTTAATTTGACTGCCAGTGTACTTATGTATATTCACCATAAAAATGTGTATTTTGTATAATAGCTTATAATCAGTTAAAATATGTTTAATTTGACTGCCATTGTACTTATGTATATGATCCTTAAAAATATTTGTGCTTTGTATAACAGCTTATAATCTCTCTAAGTTGCTGAGAAAAAATTGCATAATACATGTGGACTAACCATTAGACAATAACAAGCTTTATCTATTAAAAGGTACCTCATGTTTGATTAAAGGTAGCATGTTTTATATACTAGTGAATTGATGTTTAATAATTGTAGTGGTCTCAAGACCTTTTTTAAATTAGTATTTTCTATTTCTATATGCAGTGAAACGTCCAGGAAAGTCCAACTCTATGTAAGCGACCATCATTATTTACGACCACTTATGGGAAACCAAAATATTTTCCCAAGATTTCGTGTTGAAAAATACATTTAAGAAAGACTATAAAAAACCTCTCCCATCGACCGGGAAAACCTCTACTCCAAATGTGGTAAAGGTGAAATAAGGATAGGCGTAAAAATATCGAAACAAAATATATAAGTAAAACAAATAAGCAGATTAAAATTCAAAAGGTTCTTACTTAGAGAGTTCTTTTTGACGATCTCGGAAAAAGTAAGTACCTCATATCACAGTCAGAGTGCACTAAGAACAATTTATTTTTAGAGTTGCAAGTTAAATTAGAAAAAAAAAAATTATTTTAGAAAAAACTAAGCATCTCAAACAAACAAACCTCTTCCTATTTTTTAAAGCTACTAAGCCTAAAGCTACAAGCTCATATAAAATTAAATGCAAACTTAAATACAAAACATAATTGTTTATTTATTTAAAATAGTTCTATCATTCATAATTGGTAAATTCATAATTATATCATTATTCATTATCAGTAAATTCATAATTATTCATAATTTTTACTCGTAATTATATCAGTAGGGATCTCTTTCACTCATCAATCCAGTTTTCATAAGGCCAACACAAGTGGCATTTCCGCTTCAAGAAAATGACACTGACAAAAATTAAAATCGTTTAGAAAAACCATGAATTTTCGATAACATTTTGAAACCAATGAAGGGAACCACTAAAAACGACCCACCTCCATTAACGAGTATTTTACTGTGGAGACAGAGTGCGGTCGCTCCCGAGAGGTTTCACTGTATTATATAAGTTTCATTATGGTAAGTCAAACTTCTATAAAATCTGAAACAAATTCATTTCATGGTTACACATTAGTGCTATATCATTTAATATATTCTGCATGAAAATTTAACAAATATCATGCAATTAATTGGAGCGAAAATCACCAACACAAACCCAACTAAAGAGACTGCTATTCACTATAAAACTCCCCCCGACAGCAGAATTTACGGAGTGAATCTGCAGCACTATTTTCAAAAATCAAAATTTGTCTGAGACCTCAATAGAGTCAGCCAGAGATAATAAGTGTTGTTTCATATTCCACTTGATCCAGCCCTTAGCTAGAACAAGTCCTGAAGACCGTTCACTCAAAGACAGTAATGAACCTGCACGTGATTATCAAAGAGATCACTCTTCTCTAATTCTAAACAGGGGTGTAGAGTGGTGTGAATTGCACTTGGTTATTGACACTAAACATACCATAACCGGTCTAACAACCGTTTAAGAACTTCAGCATCGAAAATGCACTTAATCATCTTATCCTTTTTGCACATTTGACTTCATGACTTTTTCCAGCAATTATATTCAGTTAATATTCTATTATTATAATAATTATTATTTTTTGCATTTTGTTTGTTTCGAATAATACTTGTCGTATACCTATTTCAACCACAACCAATCATTTGACCGGGAGAACAATTTATTGCTTTATAAGATTATCGGATCAGGAATTACAATGTAATGCGTGTTTAACATATTGCATTTGATTAGTTGCACATTTCTGCAAAGACTGTTGTGTAGTTAGTTCAATGAGAATAACTGTGAATTCAAATTTCAAGAAAGTCCCTAAAATTTTAGATTGGCATTTTTGAGTAAGAAAAAGTGACAAAAACTAAATGTTTTGGTACGTAGCTTATATTTTATTTTGATAGCTTAACTTCATTTCTAACTAACTGTTAGTTTTTACCCAGAAAAATATTGAAACAATCAAGACCGCACAAGTACTCAGAAATAATAATATTAATTAAAAGAATAATTATTGGAAATCTAATTCTTATAATTATAAGAATTATAGAAAAAATAATAATTAGAAGAAATATGTTTGCAGAAAATGTACAATGGAAATGTATATGTAAAAAATGAATTGAGCAATGAATTAAAATTTCTTATATTTTGTGTTTGTAAATACATAAAAATTGGCAATATACAATTTTGTTTAATTATAAGAAAGTTTTTTTTTCCTTCCTAACATCCATATTTCCTACATTCAATCAACATAAAGTCCGGTCATTTGTCCGGCTATGGTAGAAATAGGTATACATTAAGTGTTGTTATGTTTAGTGTTAACATATATGTGCATAAAAGTTGGTTTATGGAAGAAATTTTTGACAAATATTAGATTGCATAAAAGAAATTAATAAATTATAACAAAAGTCGAAGGTATTTTTGGGCTAATAATAAAAAAGAAATGAAAAAGGGAAAATGTATTAATTTAAAAAAAACAATAAATAATTTTGAATAAATGTGAATTTACATAATGCTTATCTTTCTTTCAAACAAAAGCTATTATGGTTTATTTTTTTTCTTCAACTAATTCTGTATGTTTTATTCAAAATAAATATATTTTATACAAAACTTTTTTATTGCACAAAGCAGTTACTTAATTTACTTTGTACTGCACTACAAGTATATTACAGTAAGTTTAATCAGCTATATTGTACATTCTAAAAACTATTATGAAATGGAACATTTCATTCTACACATCTTTCAAATGCATTTTTTCTCATGCTATTGTATTCGTTACATATTTTCTAACTTTTTTATTAAATTTAATTCTTAAAGATTTATTTAAATCTCAATAAATTATGCAGCTGATGATTTGGTTAGCTTAACTTTGCCGATAATCTCCCCCTGAATAACTACTGCTAAACTTCACTTTTGATCAATCTATACAGTAACGAGAGTTTTTAACTCTCGTGAACTGTTTATACAATTTCATTATAATAAAATTGCTCAAAATTACAAATGGATCAATAAAGTTTAAGTAAGCACCACTAAAATTAGTATTTGTCCTGTAGATCTTTATATATTTGATAACACAAGATTTATTTCAATCCCAAATATGACCTTGTCTATCTGAATATCATCTTTTTATAATAACAGCGAAATAAAATATTTACTGCAACAATTTTTTCATTATTTAATATCAAACCTCAACAAATTTTATTTAAAACTTAGATTGTATTGAGCAATTTGAATTGAAAATTTATGTAGACTAACAAAAGATACTACCAAAAAACATTAATGAAATTTGCTATACAAAATTATATGTTTGTTAAAAAAAAGGCAAACATGTTTATGTAAATAATATAAAGATAAGCAATGAAATTTTTTTTTTCTTAATAAATAATTATGATACCAAATATTTTTTTATATGCCTTACATATTATCATTTTTAGTACAGCCTGTAGTGATGCTTTTATGTATTTTTTTACTGTGCTTTCAGTACACAGAGTGCACAAATAATTAAATTTTTCTTCAAATTATAGTGTTTCTTTTCAATTTTACAACCAATATGACATCGCAATGCATTATAAGAAAAACCAATATTAAAAAATGAAACTTTTTATTTCATTCACCTCATCACTCAATAACATTCAATGTATCAAACAAATAGGTAAACAGCAACTTAAAAAATATGTCTATAGCGTTAAAATGAAAATATGTACAGTGAATCTATAATTCCTTCACAGAAATAAAATTAATAACAATTATTATAATATTTTTTTTACATGAGTAATCATCACATGATTGTGCACTTAAATTTTATTTTACAATCCTGTCTTATTTTGATCAACACTTGTAAAAGAAAGTCCCCCATTAGATAACATAACTGGGTAACTTTCTTTAGATTGAGTTGTGGCATTATCCTCAGTTTCTGAGTCTCCAGAACTGTCCGTTTCACCAGCCAATTCGTAATCTTTCGAGCTTATATTAACTTCACCCGTTTTGGGTATGACTTCAGCAGGTGGCGTTTCTTTTGCATCAGATTTATTTGCGGATGAAGGCTCCTCTAAGAATTTGTCCCAAGAATTCAAACGTTTCTCCAATTCCTCCTTTGTTTCGGTGATTTTGTATTTTGTCTTTCCATCCCACGTTTCAGCAGTAAGTTGACGAGAGGCAAACCACCTTCTATTCATCAAGTTGATGCATTCATCAGCCATTTCAGGTTCAGCAAACGTGACGGCAACAACACCTTCAGGATTTCTCTAAATTTATGTATTATAGAAGAAAACATTTTAACAAATTGTAAATGCTTGTTCTAAAAATGTATACATTAGGATAAGTCAAAAGTATCTAAATCCATAGCTGTCAACATCAATAGTAAAAATCCAGTAGATTTTGCGAAATATAAATTTCATGATAATTGTTACATAATGTACTAAATATTTTACACATAGGGAATTTTAGGGATTTTTATAGTCATCAAAAAAGAAAAACTTCAATATTTTCTAGTCATGATTGGCATTAAATATACTTTAAATGTTATGTATTAAATTTACTCATAATTTTGAATAGTAATTGGCATTTAATTCCTAAAAAATAATTAAGATTTTTCAATTAATTTAAAAGGGAGTTCTGAGCAAAAATAAAAGGAACATTTTAGAACAAAAAAATAAAAATGATTTAAACTGATTTCAGAAAATGAGGATCGCTTCATTGTTTATTAGTAATAATTATTTAAATATAAAAGCAAGTAATAATTGGTGCCAAAATTCTATTTCAATAAAGATTTTTTAAGTCACTTACTCAATTTTAGGGAATTTTTTAAAATGTAAAAATCAGGAGAAGTTTTATTAAACCAGTAGACCAGGAGAAACTAGCAAAATCCAGTAGTCTACAGGAAAATAAAGGAGAGTTGGCAGCTATGTAAATCATTTCACAATCGGAGTTGCAAACCCACGCTGAGGCCCGAAGAATTTTTACAAGCGCCAGTCTCTCCAGAGCCAGAGAGTTTTTTGCTGTTAAGATTTAACTCATGAAACTACCGATATATAAATGTCTTCTTTAATAATATATTGAGAAGGAGATGAACGAAATATACTATAATTTTTTTAACATTATTTGCTTAAGTATATTTCAATTTAAATAGATTTTCAAACAATTTTTGTTCAGTATTTACTTATTATTTTCAATGCTCTAACATTACAGTGAAAAAAACGAAAAAATTTGATGTTTACAAGGTCTAACTATCAATTGAAAAACTATATTCTAAGCCCTAATATACTTAAGCAAACTAAAACTCTTCCACTTACTATAAGAGGGAGTATATATATATATATATAATGTCACACTACTATACTCCCACTTACTTTACTCACTATATTACTCTCCCACTTATGTATATAGTAATGCCCACTTACTATATACTTACTCACTGTTCCACTTACTCCTATTTATTATATCCACTTATCTCCTACTTACTCATGCTCATTTTAAACAGCCACCAAGAAGCATTCTATTTAGAAACACTCCTTTTTACCAAGCTTATATAATCAGAACTCAAATGCAATTGAGTCATTTGTCTCTTGTTTTGAACAGAAAATCAAATCTACACGCATCTCAAATCAATGGACACACAACGCCATCTTGTTTAAAAAATTATAGTTTTTAAAATGTTCAAGAACATTGTCACACATATGTGAAGGCTGGGGTGTGAACAATAAAGCGCTCTGGTAGACTGGTGTGTCAGCCAGGAAATTAAATAATTTTAAAACAAAGCAGACGCATTGGATGTCTTCTGTAAAAGTATGTTTAACTGTCGGATACAATAGTATATAAAAAAATTATCTTAATAGTCCCAATTTGATAAAACTAACCAAAAACTAATTATTCAATAAAAATAAAAATATACAAATGGCAGGAGCTACTTATGCATGCTACAAAACCAAAAAATAAATGTGAGAAAAATTGAAGAAATTATCAAAATTTTCAGAATAAACAGTGCTGTTTTTTTTAATTTTTTTTTTAAAAAAACATTTAAAGTTTATGTAATTTATTTAATCCAGAAGCACATGAATGAAACTTAACATGGCGTTTCTATGTGTTTCAGTAAAGTTACACATTTCAAGGATAAAAAAAAAGTAAAAACATAATAAGAAAAAAATAAATAAATAAAGGATAAAGTGAATATAACAAAAATAAAAAACTTAAAGGGCATAAATATAATTACGTTTGTAATCATCATGGTACTTAAGTACCTAAAAACCTTGAATTTGTAATTCCAAAATAAAAAAATAAACTAAAAAGATTTTACTAGGTTATTTAAAATAAGACAGAAAACCTTTTATACTGATCTTAAGAACTATTTGGATCACAATATATTCACAAATAGAATAAGAAAAAAATAGAGGATAAAGTGAATTAAACAAAACAAAAAATCTTGCATTTGTAATTGAAAGATGTAAATTTGTGCTAAAAAGATTTTACTAGCTTATTTTAAATTAAACAGAAACCACTTTTATAAAAAAAATTTAAGAACTATTTGAATCACAATATATTTAAAAACGAAAGTAGTTGTCACTTTTTTTCACTCAAAAAGTGATGACCAGCAAAATTTTAACAGTTACAAGTACAGTTACTTTCCACATTTTATTCAGTATAAATATATAATAAAAAACTATCAAAATGTCTTTTTCACTTCTTTTCAGAACTGACTACAGTGATATGAAAAGAAAACTGATTTTAAAAAAAATAAAGATTGTGATTTCTTAAACAAAGAGTAATTTCGTCATTAATTGAACTCCAAGTAAAATAAAGAGTAAAAATAATGATAAAAGATTTTCCTAACTACTCACATCATAGATGACAACTTTTTTTACTTCTCCACATTTAGAACATTCCTCTCTTATATCTTGTTGATAGTCTAATAGCAAAGTTGCATCTTCCTAAAAAAATACAAATAGAAATATTATCAAAAACTTAAGTTTCTAAATATAATAAAATTACACAAAAATTACATACAGTAAGACCTCGATTATCCGAGCTAATTGGGACCGCTAGTACCTCGGATATCGGAAATCTCGGTTAATAGAAACCATGTATAAAAACCTTCCGTGCTTGCGAATTTAACTACTTTTAAAGTAAAAAACAATAGAACGTTTTTTAAATGGTAAAATTAAACATGTATGAACTTATGTTTCACAGCTAAAAAGATTTAAAAAGGAAATAAACTATCAAAACAACTCTTATCATCTGTTAACAAAGCATTCATGGATTTTGTCTTCTCAGGGTGTAATATTTCTTGGAAGTTGAGTGTTTTTGTGGGGAAGAAGTGCCTGTAACACGGACAACGAACTAAAATGAGTATAATTTTTTCCTAGCTCATTTTGGAAAAGAGAAAAAAAGAAAAAAAATTTGAACTTCGTTATTGCCTCGGTTGACAGAAACCTCGGTTAATCGAAGTTCTACTGTATAATAAATCATATATAATAAAATTAAAATTACATAACTTTCCGTTGCATGAAGATGATGTTATACCAAGACAAAAACACTTCATAACAATTTATGTGTCAACTTAAAATGTAGAATTTAAAACGTACAAGAAAGTATGTTCATGTAAACCAAGAATCTACAATAAAGTTTCAAATGTTGAAAAAATGCTTTGAGAAACCCCAAATGATAACAATATATGGTAGGAATACACAGGACATTCAGTGTGAAAGTAAAACATTCTTTTAGTATTAAAAATTACATTGTTTAATCAAGGTTTATTTGAATTCACTTTTATCTTTACACTAAAGTTTTTAAATAAAATATATATGGTAGAAGATCTATATAACACAATTCTATAAATCGCGATTCTTCATAAACCACACAAGCTTTGTGGGTGAAAACGGGGAAATTTGCAATTAAGAAATTTCTGTAATTAAGCAATAACTGTAAATTTTTTACATAATTTGATTAATTATCTGCTAACCAAAATCGATTAATTTGTTTGTAACTAGTCCTGATGCAAATAAATAAATAAAATATTTGTAAATAATAAATATTTAAATACAAATTTTGTGTTTTTAAGCATTTGCATTTAAAAATTGAATCAGAATATATTAAAACTGATCTGTTCCAGACTAAAATACCCATATTCTGTAGGTAAATTTAAATGATAAATGTTGAGATGAAAGATCTTGTATTATATATATACACCAGTGGTGGGGAAACTTTTTTTAAGACGGGCCATTTGTAATAACTAGACAATCGTAGCGGGCCAAAGAATAATGCTTAATCGTTAAAAAATTTATGTGTTCTATAAACATATGCATATATTATTACATACACTTATTATTTTAATAGTCAAAAAGCAAAAGGTAAGAAAATTATAAGCGCAAAATATAAAATGAATTTAGTGTAGTTCTTGATGTGAAGTATTATCACTTTATTTTCTGGTGTCATTACTGGTTGATGGTGCACGAGAAAAATGAAATTGAGACTGTTTCTTCAAAATTTCATCATAGTCCGGTTCCATTTGCGAAGCTGAAATTCTTAAAACTGATGAAAGGTGCTCATCTGTAATTCTGTTTCTTAAAGAAGTTTTCTTAAGCTTCATTGTTGAAAAGATTTGTTCGCATATATAAGATAAGCCGAACATTGTCATTATCTTCATTGCATGAGTAATTAGATTTGGGAAATTATCTGGACTTAAATTTTTATAAAATTCTAGTAATGGTACTGTATGAAAAGTTTGTTTCAGGAGAGTATTACAGTTCAGTTCTATTAACTCAAGTTGAAATTTTGCATCAACTTCTTCGTAATTAACATTGAATGGGGTCGCAAAAATACTAAACTCTGGTTCCATTTTTCTAAAGTCCTGAAATCTCTTTTCAAATTCTGAAGATAGTTTTCTCAAATTAATTTCGTATTTTTTAATCTTATTGTTTGATATAGTGAATTTTAAAGATTGTATTCTTGTAAAATGAGAAAAATCAGATTTAGAGATCTGATTAGCAAATAATAATAACTGTAATTTGAAACTTTTCAGGTATTGCCAAATATCGTGAAGAAACTGATTTTTCCCTTGCAATTTGAGATTAAGTATATTCATGTGTACGAGGAGGTCTGTGAAAAAAGCGAAATCAGAAAGCCACGTTTCGTTTTCTAAGACGTCAAATTGATTATAAATGTCGTTATCAAGAAGAAAATTCACAATATCGTCTTTTAAATCCCAAATTCTTTCAAATACTTTTCCAGCACTTAACCAACGAACTTTTGAATAATACAGGATATCGGAATGCTCAGCATGTACGAACTCCAAAAACTGTTGAAACTGGCGATGTAATAATCCTCTGGAACGAATCATATTTACTACTTTTACAACAATATTAAGTATATGGTCAATATCTAAAGCCGATTTACAGAGAGCATCCTGATGTATAAGGCAATGCAAAAAAACAACATCATTTTCCGGATACTTAGAATTAAATTTCCCAACAAATCCTTGATTGATTCCAACCATATTAGGTGCACCATCTGTAGTTACATTACATAACTTATCAATAGGTAAACGAAGTTTATAGATGCAATTTTCAAATTCACAAAATATATCGGCACCAGTCGTTGTTCCTTTCATTGACTGCAGCCCTGCAAGTTCTTCCGTAATTTCAAAGTGGGCGTTGATTCCTCTTACAAATATGAGTAACTGTGCAGTATCGCTGATATCTGTACTTTCATCCATGGTAATTGAATAAAAAATAAATTTTTGAGTTTTTGTAGTCAGTTGTGAAATTAGATTTTTATCAATATTTTCAATTCTCTCCGGGATTGTTCTTCTTGAGAGAGACAGTGACTGAAAATCATTTTTATTTTCAGGGCACATAATATCGCACACATCTACCACTTATAAATTCACCATCTGAAAATGCTTTATTAGATTTAGCAATATTATAAGCCAACACATAACTGGCTTTCGTGACGCATCTTTGAGAATGATTAACTCTCTGAAATAATTGTTGTTGACTTGATAAATTTTTTATTAAATCTTTCGATTTAATTTTTTTCTCCTCTTCACTTAACGATGAGTAGGAGTGGTTTTCATGTTTGCTCTTGCAATGGCGTTGAATGTTATATTCTTTTAAAACTGCAACAGTTGTATTGCAAAGTAAGCACACAGGTTTTTCTTTAAATAAAGTAAAGAAATATTTCCACGTCCATTCTTCTTTAAAAACTCGACATTCTGAATCCACTTTTCTTTTTTTTAACATCCATTTTAGACGTTACCTACTACGGAGAACAACACACAGAAACGCAATTGACGAAAGCTTACTGCTAACTAATGCTCTTGCGCGGGAGTTTGCGCGGGTCCTCTTAAAATGAAATTATAATTTTATTAAACTTTCATAACGCTTATACAAAAATTGTAAAGCAGTTTGAAGCAAAGGAAACAAGAACTAGAGCAGACGCAAATCGCGAAGCTTTTTGGTTGTGATTGGTCAATTCATTTTCATGTGACGTCACAGTACCCTCCTCTTTGGATATTCATGGGCAAAATTCTGTATTCATGAAATTAAAATAGTTCTTCAATATTTTGATAACTGTCAATCAATGGCCTATTATATTTTGGAGGCCATACGCAATAAATAATTCACGCCGGCAGAAAAATGAAAAATTCGCTCGTTGGAGCTTAAAATGCGCAGTCTGCCACATGTGAAGCACAATTCACCTACATTAGATTCCGTATTGTCTGCTCCCCGAGAAAGACAAACGCTTCTTGACGCCATTCTACAGCTATTCTATGAAGAACTTCTGCTTTCAAAATTTTACCAATTGAAAAGCTGTCTGAAGCTATTTCCATCAATTTATGTTTTGTAGAACAAAAATAGAAAAAGTAAAAAGGTCACCAGTACTTTATTAAAAAAGAGAAAGAAAAAAAACTAGCTTTAAACAAAGTATACAAATACTACGTATATTGTTTATATTTGCGATGGATCGGCAAGTTAAAATTCTATCCGCGGGCCGGATAAAACCTTCCGGCGGGCCACAGTTGGCCCGCGGGCCGTAGTTTCCCCATCACTGATATACACAGTCAAACCTGTGAAAGTTAACCACTTGTGGTGCAATGATACAGTGGTCAACTCACACAGGTGGTCAGCATATAGAGGAGAGTGAGTCATGTTACTTATATATATATATCTATTGTACCACTTAAATACCATATGAAATATTGTAGCATCAATGACTGACCATTAAACTAATTTCCTTAAATGTTGAGATTTTATTTGGCAAATACCCTTATGTATATGCTTAGAAATGATATTAATTGTTAGAATAAATTTCAATTTATAATAAAATTTTAATATTTAACTAATTAGCATTAAGCTAATCTTATTTTGTTAGTGGTTCATGTGAGATGTTTCTTATAAATAATTTCTTAAAATATCAGTTAACAGAAACATACACAATTATGAATTTTTCATCATTTTCAATGAAAATTATGAAATATTTTTCATCATTTTAAATTTATTCTTACAAAAATATTTGTTGCAAAAATATGATCCCTTATTCTTGTTAGGAACTGTCATATTGAATTTAAGTTAGCTCAATATCTTTAAATCAAACAAAGAATTCCATTACCTTTTTCTGAAATATCACATTATTTATAAAGCACATTACATAGCATATTAAAATTTGGAGACAGTCTGATGATTATGAATCTTACTTAAAGAATACCTTCATACTCAAAGTAAACCTAATGTTGTAAAAGAATATAATTCACAGGGATTGGACAGAAAAATAATTTTTAAACCAAATATAAAAAAATTTACTCACATCAAATTCCTTAGGTGAAAACATGTTCTTGAGTATGACGGTTTTTTCGTTTTTTGATCTTTCACCCCTCAGTTTTTCAAATTTCCATTCAAACAACCTACAAGAAAAATAAAAATTTTAAAATATAGTATCAGGAAAAAAAGAAGCCTTAACTTTTTTGTGTCAAGTAGGTGTTGCCATCTCGCAGAAATGAATAGAACTAAAACAACACATTATTGTGGTATAATGACTACATAATAGTCTGGTCTTCTTAAGACTTGGTACATGCAATTGTAACTTCTGGTGATTTTGTTACTGTATTAAGTTGCACATACTAGTAAACAGTGCAAATAAAATTAGCACATTCTTAAATGTTTCATTGTCTTTAGTTCTGTGTACATAAATGTGCGTTTATTAACCCACTAATGGTTCTGCATGTAAAAAGTTGTATTCTCACCAGCAGCCTTCTTCGCATTATAAAACCGGTTTTTCATGTACTTCAATAGGAAAATAGCGTAACGGGGAGAAACATCCTCCCAATTTTGCCCTTACGCTAAACACCCAGTGGATTAATATTCCTTTAGTGACTTAAAATCTGAATAATGTCTTTGAGGCAGAAAAGAGAAGTTACTAAGGCAATTTATACATACATTTACGATCCAATGGCCCTTTACTAAACTAAACTCAGTGGCACAACAGCCCATAGAGGGCCAAGGCCTACTGTGCCCATCTCAGTTTTCTTGACCTAGGGCTCTGGGGTGCAGAAGCAGATGTTCCAGTTAGGTGGTCAGCCGAACGCGAAACCCCCAGTGTTTAGTTCCCAAGCATGCTTTTAACTCATTTATCGACCCACTGAAGTGATTAAAGGCTGAGTCAACCTTGCCCGGCCCAAGGATCAAACCCCGGACCTGTGGCACGGGAGAAACGGCCCTTTAGAAAAGAAAATGTTCACAGTTTAACCATGATTTAAAATAAATATCATAAATATTTTACACTTCTGCAATATTTTACCCACACAGTTTTATGGTTTTAAAGGGTTAGAACTTTTAAAACTTTATTATCAAACAATTGCTTTTAACACTCAAAACCACATTAATATGAAGAAAACTTATTTTTCTGCTTTTCCTTTTGTTGTAAATATGCATTTATTATCGCTTGCCTTACAACTACAATTTGTCCCATACTCAAGATAGGACAGGAAATTTGATGAAATATTTTTTTTTCAAATAAAAATAATGGTAATCTTTTATTTTCTTAAAATATTATTGAATTTTTAAGAGCATGAAAGTATAATGTGTTCATAGAAATATTTGAAGCTTCTTGAATTAACTAGTTGATGATTTTATAATAAATTTTGAACTGGTACTGCTTTCTGTGCCATATTCCCATACAATGTACAGTACCAAAATATAATATTGCACATTAGGAAAAAAACTGTATGCATATAGAACATTGTATTACAAAGGAGCATTAAAAAAAGAAAAAAAAAAAAAAAAAAAACATGGAATAAATTTTTAATTTGAAACCAAAAACTTTAAAATAAAATACCAAAAATTACAAATCATTTTGGGAAATAAATATTTTGTTTAAAAGATCTAAACATCATGATTCTGCATAAAATAAATAAATGAATATCTGTAAATAAAATAGTTAAAATTCTCATTTCATCAGCAAAGCACTTGAAATAGCTTTAGTGATCAATAAAAAGTTTTTAATGCACTAAAGGAATAATTTCAGAGAAAAATAAAAAATTATGATGCAATAGTGTAGAGGTAAACAATGCATCAGGTGAGCAAACTCAATGATGAATTTTGCTTGGAAAAAAATTCAGAACATAAAAGCAAAAATAAATAAAAATAACAAGATTAAAGTGTTAGAGACTGTTATGAATGCACAGGGAAAAAAGAAATGTAAAAAGCAAGGAAATGAAGACTAAAGTTAAAGAAAAAATACTACCAGTTATAGTTAAATTATTGACATAAACCACCAAGAAGATTATTTAAAATCAGTTTTATTTAAGGAAAAAAAATTCTCCCATTTTGAAATTCAATAAATCAAATCTTTCATTTAATTTATTTCATAATAAAAAAAGAATAGCAAATGATTGCTCATTGTGTATTTTCTATTAATCAAAAATAATGAAAAAAGGGAAGAAAAAAATTTTTTCTTTCAAAACTTGAAAACAGAGACGCACAACCAATTTAGAATAACAGGCCAGAAATATAAGAAAATATAATGTTGGGTGCCAAGAATATGACAATGTAGTAAACTTACATATGGATTTTAAAAAAAAATTTTTTTTCCTTGGGTGCAAATAAAAATATGTTATGAAAATAAATATATTGCAAAAATACGAAGCAGATTTTTATGACACGTTTATATGTACAAAGTGGGGAAAATTTAAACAAATTTCTTTTATATCCAAAGTTAACTTTAATGATTACACAGAAAGCTAGATTCGTAGCCAATAACACAGTATCAGATCATTGTATGATCAGATACCATGTTATTGGTTATGAACTCACTTTAAGATTTTTGAAATTTTATTTAGTTTAATTCAATAATTTTTTGAGAAATTATATTTAACAAGCAGCAATGAACCTATAAAAAATGACTTATCATAACATAGGACAATAAATCATCTTAACAATAAAAAAATTTATTTTGTGACAGAGTTCAGCTAAAAAAAAGTTTTTCTTCTTCACTTTTTATTAATATTTAAAGCAGTTAACATGCAACTTTTAAAAGCGCATTGTGAATCACTTATGGCTTTCAGACCATATGCTGTGCATCTTTGATTGGATAAGTTTTAAAATAAAATAGGCAATGTTTAAGGACATACTTGTCGATTTTTTTCTTCAGCTTTTCTTTTTCCTTTGCTTTCATTTTCTTTGGTTTCTTAGAAGGGTCATACTGGCCTTTCAGCTCAAACTGTGCTCTTTCAACATGAATCTTTTTTCCCTTAAACTCATAACCATCTAAGATATCAAGAGCTAGTCTCACAGATTCAATCTAAGAAAGATAAATAAATTATTAAGTAGAGAAATAATAAAAAGTCAGTTGATAATAGGCAAACTTATTTTTAGTTAGCTCCTTTAAGTAGAAAGTGCTAAAAACTGCAACATACAGTGCACAAAAAAAAGGATTAATTAGAATAACTTTTGATTGAAATGATCGGACCTTCATGTTCTGGGACTCAATTTTATTACCATTATTATTTTAACATCAATTTAGACTCCAAAAAGAAGTAAATTTTTCACAAGAAGTCTGGATAGGCAACTAGTTTTTGTAATCTATCACAAAAACCAAGATCCTATTTTCATAAAGTTAAGGGTAGAATTTGTATAGGTTTCTTAGATTTATGATTAGAAATTCAAAAAATTATGACCCTTGATACAGGCATGGAAATTTCCATACTTTTAGTCAATTATTGGGCTTTTTCAAACTTTAGAAGAATTCTAAATATTTCTACATTATATAGTTTTTTACTTTAATTTTTTAGTCTTTTTAAGCATGATTTATAAGTAAAGCTTTACAGTTCATTGGATTGTTAATATGCGCAAAAAAAAATAAAGAAAGAAAGAAACAGACCACTCAGAATAACTTCAGATCCAATGGTCAGATCTTTATGTTGGACTTTAGGGTTTGAGGTGTTGAACTCAAATATGGTAATTAATTAGTACACACAAAATTTTAAGTTAAAAAATCAGCAAAAAACATACTTTTTTTGAATAAAAGAATTCCTTTTTTCTTCTTCTTTTTTTCTTGTCAACGACTTCGGATTTCTGACCCCCAATTTATCTACTATCTGGGAATAGTCTGTCTAGTTAGGTCAGGAGAGCGATCCAAAACTCAAACTCTTAATATAAATTTTATTTTTTGCGTATTTTACCACATCTTGAGAACCTTTTAAACAAATCGACAAATTTTTGCACACATTTATAAAATTTGCTTATCCATAGATAATTTCATGCACAAATACCTTACAATAAATATTTACTTTGTTTTATTAATATTTAATAGTTGAAAAAAGTTTGAATTCTAGGGTATACAATTGTTTACATCATTTTAAAGAATGGAATTTTACATGGCAAAATACGAAACCAGAGCAAAAGAAATCAAATAGTTCCTGAGAAATTAAATTTTAAATACACTACTTCTTTAAGATTCAATTTCACAGGAACCATAAGACCAATTTGGCTAAGCATTGTTTCTGATCTCGCTTGTGATCTTTTTTTATGGTTATTTTTTATTCTTGCTGCCATTTCTACAAGTTTCTTTTTTTTTGTGTGTGCAAATTCTGATAATTATTTTGATTTGTAAATTTTAGTAGTCAAATAGAGGCACTTCATTCCTTATGGTTCTATCGTTAACCTCCATCAATCTTTCATCATTTCATTTTTTCCTTGGCAGCTATCAATTGTTTTTTCAGTGGCTTATTGTCCAAAATTTTTTACTATGACTTTTTATGAGTTATTTAATATGACTCACAAATTCTGAAGTTGAGTTATCTTGATCATTATTGAGTCATCACTGATTATTTTAGCTATTCCCACATCTTTTTTTTCCCGTCTATAATATCTTTAATATGATGTTAATACAAGATGCGAATTTCAAACTTCTGTAATTTTTTGACGAGTTTTGCTAAAAATGATTCTATTGTAAATTCACATAATTTTTCTGAATTTATTCATCATTTTTTGTCCCATTTTTACCAGATTTCAATATTATTAATATGCAGTTATTATGAAACAAAAATTGATTTTGAGTAATTACTTCTCTTCTACTTAAAGTGCTTGAAAATAAATATTTCACTACTTTGTTTAAATTAACAAAACTTTTTTTGGAACTTTCCTAGCCTTTTTTACAAATTTATAACTTTCATGATTTGCATTTATGTTATTGACATTATAAAGAAAAGTAGATTTCTGCGCTAAATGAACTGATATATATTCTGCGAGCAATGCAATTATCAGGAGAATGCTAGAGAGATGCCCAGGGGTAGGAACCATCTCTTGATGAAGATAATATGCGGGAAATTATGAAAGTGTGTTGAATACGCCGAAAACTGTATTAGAGATGTTGAAAAAAGGTTGATACATTCTGCGAGTTTGTAATTCAGCAACAAGAAGAAAAAAATAGCATCCATACAGATTTATGCAGACAGAATTAAACCAAACTTTAAAAAGAGAGAAAATAAAAAGTTTTTTTTTTTTACATTCAAAGTAGAAATAGAAAGTGAAAATAGTTCTGAGTACAAAATTATATAGCTAAATTTTTTTGATACAAGTGTTGGATCATTTCCAATTAAAAAGCTTGATTTCCATTCTAATTTTTGGTTTTGTCTATCGAGAGAAGGAAACTTTATAAATGTGCATATCAATCAAATAAAAGAAGCATTTTGTTTATATTTTTTTCCCTTTTTTATTTCTATCTAAATATTTTTGACATCATTTGAAGCGTTAATTTATTTAATTTCATTCAGACTTTTTCATGATTTTTGAAAATTCAGTATGCTTAAGACTTATATTATCTTAAATTCGGACTCGCTTTTAGGTTAGGAAGTTCAGGTTTCTAAGGACCTGTTGTTTCCAAAGTCTAGAGGAATTACTGTAAGCAGATTGATAATACAGACAATACAAAATAAGAAATAAAATATCACACTCACACAGGCAAAAGGAATCCATTTTAATGAGACTCAGTATAAGCTTGTTTTTATGTATAATTTGTATACTTGTATGTCTCAGTTTCTCATTAAAGTTTTGATTCCTTTTGAATTTCTTATTTTCCATTTAGAATAGAGAATTGCAATAATGATTTTATAAAACATTGAGATAAAATAATGAAATATTTCTTAACTATATTTACCTTTATATAACAACATCTACCATCACCCTTTGGTACTCCATTTGAATCCCTGTAAAGCTTGATTTTATATTTCATTGTGTGAGGATCTTTCATGATGAGACCACATTTTGACATCAACTCAATAAATTCTTCTTCTTTAATATTATCAGGTAAGCCTGATACATAAACATTTGTATTGTGATCATCATCCACTTGAAACCAGCCTAAGGGATAGAGAATTGTTCATCAAATTAAGATTTCATTTCTTTAAAACTTTTTATCCAAAGAATTTGATTAAATATATTATGCAATTTCAATTGTTATATCTAGAAATCTAGGAATTCTGTTACCAGCCAGTTGTCAGTAGTTGCATCTTTAACAAAGTCAACTTTTAAAAAAAATTAAAGTTCTAGACAATTAAAACATTTGTAATATTGCAAATAAAAAAAATTTTCTTTTGAAGGATTTCTCAAATGTGCTAAACAATGGGAAATAGTCAAATTGTATGGTGAACTTTTAAAGTAAATAATTTTTAAAATAAAGGAAAAATATCTTAAAAAATTTTTTATTCCTTTGCATCAACTAAATACTAAGACCTTCCATCCTAGTTTATTACTTGATCAAAATTTCTGAGGTAACAAACTGAATATAAAAAAGAAGAAAGCTGTTGAATCAACTAGGAGTAGAAGAAATATTTCAGTAATTTGATAGCATTAATTATGAAATTCCTTGCTCTGACAAATTCTTAATATACATTTTTATGGTAGTTTTTGTATTTCGAACATCCATTATGAAATGGTGAATTGATTATCTAGTTTTTATGAACAGAAAACAAAGCAGTAAAACAGTTAGTTAATTCTGCTTGTGTGAGAGATTTATTATTTTCTGTGCATGATGATTGAACATTCAAAAATTAGAAATTAATTGGCACATGAAAAAGCCAGATATTACACATTATAACACATTTTGCGAACATAAAATTTAAAAAAAAAAATTAATTCAATAGTTAGAAATATTAAATATATAGAATAGCTCATTATCTGATACGCAATTAAGTGATATGATTATAAATAGAAAACTAATAAATGTTCCTTAAAACTAAACAAAAAAAAAATTTACAGGATAGTTAATTCTATAATGTGATATTTAAATAATTTTATTAAATTCTTATTTCAAAGAAATATAGTTAAAAAGTTTTGGTAATACAGTGAAATCTCCTGTTATGGACACTCCTGCAAAACAGACGCCTCTCATTACGGACATATTTTTAATTCCCCGGGAATCTTCTATGAATAAACCATTATGTACATAGTACGGACACTCCCGTAACCGAACGTGGACAGTCATTTTGGCTCTGAAACGTCATTTTCTATCTCTTCAAACCGGACACTACTTTTTCTAAATTTGAAAAAAAAAACTTACTGCTTTAAATTGCAAGGAAAAAAACTCAACTTTTCACCATTTTCAAAGCATGTAATTTTTTTTTTTTTTTGCTTTATCCATAACTAAAAATATTGTTAAACTATTTCACTACTGAAGAATCAATCTTTCTCCTGTCCCCTTGCCTTATCTTTGTAAAGAAAAGAGAGAAAATGATACTGCTGTTGTGAAATAATTCAGACAGCAGTATCTTTCGATCTTTTCATCTTGACCACACAGATTATGAGACCCCTCAAGCTGAAATGACATCTTAAATGCTCTCAATGTTTCTTCTCCATTGAAACTTTCTTAAATTTTCTTATCAATTTGAAGACTGCATTTAACACAGCTGGAGTAAAAAAGAGAACAGAAGTATAATCTTTGAGGTGTTCATATGAATGGAACATTTATTCAGACACTTGATAGCTGATCAATTGTGAATAATCAACTCCACAGATCCTTCTGACTTACAGGTAGGTATAGCTTTTTTTCCCTGTGAATTGTGTGAGGTTTACTTTCAAAAATGTATTAACCAAGTCCCCTATCAAATAATAGGTAGGTGTAAGGGTATGTAAACCTAATAATTGAAAACGGCTGAGGATTGAAAGCTCCTATTCGGAATCATATGTCTAACTGAAGTATAGGATAACAGGAAAATTATATTCATTTATTTGTAACTACATCTGGAATTATGTATTTATATCAAACTTCTTTATATATTCTTTTTTTATCTTTCTTAAAGTTTAAAAAAATATCCTTGTAGATAGTTATTGTAGATTATTTAATTATTTCTACATCTTCCAAAATATTTTAAAAACAATTTACAGTGTTAAACTTTGTTGTTAGGGTACCCTTCCCGTAAACGGACAATTCTTTCGGCACCAAGAATGTCCGCTTAACAGAGGTTTTACTGTATTTAAAATTTTACAAATATATTTCAATCACATTTAAAATTTTCAAAAACATATTAACATTTTGAAATTTGTTCTGCTATATATTTATTACTTAACAAATTAATTATATGTTTTACGCCAGAAAAATAATGCTCAGAAAAAGTTATTAGGTAGTAAATAAAAAAAAATCCAATTTAAATTTTAAAAAATCAGAGTTTCTTGATTTCTTCAAAAAAAATCATGAAGTTGTAAATATTTTAAATAAAGTAAGACCTAATGTACACTATTCTCTAAAATCAACTACCCGTAAAGTTTAAAAAATATATATATAAAAATATAATAAATAAATAAAATAAAAACTTTTCTATTTTTTTTAATTTTTAATCAGAAAAAAATTTCAGCAATTCAAGGAAACCTTTTATTGAAATACAATTCAGTCAAGCAGATAAACTGTGTTACCATTGAGTGCCACACATGTTTATAATGAAATCCCCATTATGCAACAGATTAAAGCACTCTACTACCAGAGATAAATAAAAGTTTAATTTGAAATAAATAAAAAGCAAATTTTTGGTAATGAAAACTATGAAATATTTTTAAGTTTCATGCCACATTTTACACTGTTAGATACCAGTGACTAACACAGCCTAAGTTCAGTGTCAGTCACTGACTGTGTTAACACATGTCTACATACTGTAAATCAGGGATGCACAACCAATAGCCCTTGGGCCAAAACTGGCCCTTGAAGTAGGCCTTGAACAGTTTTAAATATTAATAAAAATATATCAGGTATTTTTGATAAAAATATAAAAAATGAGGAAATTTTTTTCTCTTCTCTTCTTTGGTAAAAATATTAGAAAGTTAACCTTCTTCTCACCGATGTTGCTCATGAGGCAACAACAGCAATCACCACTCTAAAATTTACAAATCTTAATATTTAGTAACCACATTATTTTATGAATTTTAAAAATTATGTAAAATTACTGTGATTAAACGATCTTGTATTTTAAAAGACTTAGTGTTTACATTAGTTCAATGAGCATTTTAAAATGCTTGGAGTGCTAAAGTTTAAATGGTATTAGAAAGGTCATTTGTTTTAATCAATTTTTCTTTACTGGTCATCCTGGCTTTTTATTTATTTATTGTTTCAGTACAGCACCAAACTTGATTGTGGAAACTTATTTACAAGGTTTGTTTATGGATATGATTTCGATGCTTGAACAAAAATGAAACAGCATGCAAGTGTTACATATTACAATGTAATTTACATATGTTACTTTCAATTAAAATTTAGATGCACCTCAAGTTTCTGCAAACACAGCTTTACGTTACTCATGTGGGCTCCTAACATACAATATCAGGAAAAAGACGTGCATACCTGCTTTAATAAAACTTTTACAACGGCTTTTCTAAATAAAAATGCTTTAAATTTAAATGCAAAATAAATGAAAATTTTATTAAAATATAAAAATTAAAATCATCACTAAAATATTAATGAACATAAAACTTCAGAAGTACAAGAAAACAAGGAGAATTTATAAAACTACAAAAAAAAAAGAACATTAAAATAAATATACAATACTTACAGGGATCACTTGGCTTTCTTTTCTCCCCTTTAGGTTTGTTTTCTTCAAGTTTTTCTTCAGGCTTTGATTCTTCTGTGTTCACATAATTATAGCTCATCTGATGATACCTAGCTATGTCATCATCATTAACCTACAATAATATTATACTCATTACTTTAAGTAATACATTGTTTGAGTATAACATTACCTAACAATGTCATCTGCCAACTACCCAAGGCAAAAAATCTTGATGGTTTTCCATTGATGGGCTAGCATAAATGTGATAGTTACCATCTCAAATTCCCATTAACCCTTTGCCTCTGACGGGCACAGCATATCTGCCGCTCAAAAAACTTGCCCTTACAATGGCGTTGGCTCAACAGTTGTGCCTGCTTTCTTTCACCTGAACTTTTTTGACCACCCATTAACCTGTCATTTCATCACACTCCTCTTTTAGAAGACCCTTTTGTTGGAAAAGAAGCTATGAGTATATCAGAGTCTTCGTTGACTTGGCTGAAAGATATTTAGGTTTTTATCTATTATTTGGTGAATTTTGAGTGCTTATAAACTTTTCACTGTCTTTATGATAGCTGTGCTATTATTTCATTATTTATTTTCATTTGAGATCTATTTCATAAAATTATTTAATATTTTATTAATTTTTTTAAATTATTTTGTTTTATATTAGATTTGGAGTCTTATCTTTATATTATTATTCCTCATTTGAGTTTAGAACTTTATGAAAATTTCCATTATTTTTTAGTGAAACAATTATATTTTCCATGCTAAATATTTTATACAAAATTTCATACAAAAATATTTTAATTTAGAGCTAAAAATTTTTTAAAACAATTTAAAAAATAACTAATTATTATTTTGTAATTAAAATGAGTTTCTTTTAAGATCCAAATAATTAAAAAATAAAAACGTATTTAGTTTCTCGTGGCAAAAAAAGAAAAAAAAAAACACGAATTTCTTTTAAATTAAATTGCGCTTTTTCTGATATAAAGGGGAAAAAAACTATTTTTGAAGAAATTATTATTAAAGAAAATTAAGAATTGGACGGCCAAAACTAAATCTAACTCTCTTTTTCAAATACAGATTGTTTTTGAACTTGTTCAAAAAATATTTAGTGGAAGAATTTAAAATCCTATTATTATTATTATTATTATCCCTTTTTAGTATATACTGCTAGGACTTGATTCATTTCTTTTTCTACCACTTATCCATTTTTAGGCAGAGAAATGATTCAGGAAAAAGCTATTCAAATTCATTTTATATAACTATGAATAAATTCAAATATAAATATGATTATGAGTTTATTTTATTAGAAGAACTTCAGAAAATTAAAGGAATTCCTAATAAAAAAGAGTGAAAAGTATAAGTTCTTAATGGTGTATTGAAGGGGAACAGATATAGTTATAAATAACTAAAGATCAATGAACACTTAATTTTTTAAAGGAGAATTCAAGCATTAAACAATTCTTAAATTTTGTCAGGTATGATGCATTTTAAAATTATGCAGAATCCTTCGTGTTTCAAAATAAAAATGATAACGCACCAGACGAGACTTTGGAGGTCTGCAAAATTGACATATAAACGGAAAATTGAGTTCAATATAGATTTTTACTACACAAGACCACCTTAAATGAAAATCAAATGTTGAAAAGTGAATAGAGTTGCTGGTGTAGATAAAAAAAAAAAAAGCAGCTAAATAAAAAGGATTGTGGTCTAAAGATAAAATCATTCAAACTGTGCCTATTGTTGGTATTTGTCATGTGTTTGGAAGGCAGAAAAGTTATTATGTGAACATCTATAGGATTGTTTTTAATATGTGACCTTAAACAACAAGTTTACTCTCAATGAAATAGTCTCCATTTCTCAAAATGCCACCCACATGATAAACTATTGAACTACATACTGTCCCTTGCTCTATTCTCTGAGAAGCAAGTTTTTCTTTCTAAGATTCCAGGAAATATTCTTTTCCATGCCTTCACAGCTTGCCACAATTTAATTTACTTCTCACAAAATAAATTGTTTCCCTTATTTTGAGAAAAACAGGATATTGAAATCATTTCAACCTTTCAGTATTGCCTCTTCCACATGAAAAATGGCATTTACTGCCTCTTTGTTTATCTTCAGAAATATTGATAATATATTTCGGGGTCTGTCATTTTTAAAATTTTTAACAATAGCTAATCCCTGACACCTGAAGAAAGGACCAAACAATTACCAAAGTATATGCATGTTTTTTGCATTCAGTATGTCAATCGAGCTTGTATGGATGTGTCTGATAAATGACTTGAAACTTTTTATTTTTAATGTATTAGTTGTAAAAGATTTCAGATCAACAGATACTTTCTTTTGAACAGAACTTTGCAGCTTTTAACAGAAATAAAAATAAGTAAAACTTCTAATTATATTATAAACAAATTATCAAATCTTAGAATAAACATTATTAAATCTTAGCGATGTAACATTGGATACAATGAAACATTTAGCATACAATATTTACCGTTATTGAAATTTTAAAGATATCAAATGCTTGAGAATTTTGTTTTGAATTTCTTTTATTTTTTAAATTTATTTTATTGTTTTTTAATGTGACATAAAATTTTTAAGCAAATAGGCACGCGAATTTTTGTTGTGAAAAATGACAAGTTCATTTTCTATAAGAGAAAAAAATTGATTAGAATTATGTACAAAGAAACTATCATATGCACGTAATCTCATAAGTATTAGCTACATAGCTTTGTTCTTGTCACCAGTATTTTTTATTAAAAAGAAGGAAAAAACTGAATATTTTAGTAATTATGTGCAAATATGAAAAATAAATAACATAGTTAAATGAATAAATAAGTTCTACATACAAAATATTATTGCAGAAACATCCCGTTTATTAAAAGGGATTAAATAATTAGCATTAAATTTATTCAATTTTGTTCAAGAAACAATATTTAAAATTAATTTTATGTAATAAAAATATTAATGATTTAAATATAATTTTTTATCTCTTATGATATTTGTTTTCAATTATATAAGAATGTACTTTATGTGATCTTAAAGGGTTAAAACAAGTAAAATAGTTAAACAAAATCTGAAGAATAAAAATTAGCATTTGGTATCACTTTTTAAACCGATAAATGAAATAAACTTTCAAAAAATAAAAATGTACCGTTCATCGTTTTATTCACGTCTCATTTGAAAGCTTCTTTTTTTAACAATATCTAAGAGGATAAATTTGTTTATAACTTTAAGACAAGAATAAAACTTCAAACAAGGCTCTATTTATCAAAGTAATGTGTTTCTTTTGTAGCTGTCTATTTATAATCTTTTAAGAATCAAGAACATCAAAATACAAGTTTTAAAAAAATAAAAAATTTAAATAATTTGTAAAATGTTTGCTTCTTTTTTAGAGAAATTGTTAATATACTTAGAAAAAAATTATCTATAAATGTTTCCTTTGTAGAAATTTATTTAAAATCCTTCAAGAATCAAGATCACTAATATACACCCTGTTTTTAAATAATAAAAATTTTAAATAATTTATAAAAAAAAAACTTGCTTGTTTTTTTAGAGAAATGGTTAATATATTTAGAATAATCTTTTAAAAAATTATGTTTTAACTTTTTAAAAAATACATTAGAAAAAAAAGTAAGCCGAAATATGTATAACTTTGACAAAAATAACTACTGGTCTACAACCAGGAAACTTCTTCTCTCTCCAGGAAACCTGAAGTACTAATTGCGACAAAATATTTCCTATTCATAAGTGGTTAAAGTAGTTACCTCCCACAGACAAAGTGGGGGGACGAATTTCGGTAAGAAAGCGCCGTGGTAAGAGAATTTTTTCATCTTTGTTGTCGTAGCCAAAAGGTTAAAGACCAACATACAGCTTGATGGGAGTATCAAAAAAGTCCAACATCCTCACCTTTTTAAAATTGGCACCTCTTTTGAGTTGGACCATCATAGCATACCCAACATGGTATGATGGATTTTTATGTTGGGATAACACAGCATACCCAGCCTGGTACAATAGATTTTTATGTTGGGCCAACATAGCATACCCAACATGGTATAAAAAATTTTATGTTGGGCCAACATAGCATACCCAACATGGTATAAAAAATTTTATGTTGGGCCAACATAGCATACCCAACATGGTACAATGGATTTTTATGTTAGGCCAACATAGCATACCCAACATGGTACAATGGATTTTTATGTTAGGCCAACATGGCATACCCAACATAGTATGATGGCTTTTTATGTTGGGCTAACAAAGCATACCCAGTATAGTATGATAGGTTTTTATAATAGGCAACAAAAAAAAAAAAAAAAAAAAATCCATCATATTTCATGTTGGGACCATCAAATCTGCTCAAGATCCCAAACACCTTTTCACATTGGGCCAACATATACCCAATATAGTATGATAAGGTTTTATAAAAGGCCAAAAAAAAAAAAATCTATCCTGATGCAATATAATTTATTGCTTATCATTATAATTTTACTTAAAGTATAATTTTACATAGAGGGGTAAAGCTTGCTTTTGGTATAATTCAACACAAAGAGAGAGAAATATTTAAAACAAAAATATAAACTGCACGATTCTACAACTAAATATTGAAATTGTAAATCAACAAATTTTAAACCACAAGCTTATTAGTTAAATGTCCTGCTGTTGTTATAAAAAGTAAAACATTGTAAATGTGATATCAAGCAATGTCATCATCCTCCTAATATGATTATACTAATTACATAAAGTTAAACCTTGTTTAAATGAAATTTTTTGAATACTAAGTTTACTCAAGACTAACAAAAGAG
Organism: Parasteatoda lunata; assembly: GCA_949128135.1. Lineage (NCBI taxonomy): Eukaryota > Metazoa > Arthropoda > Arachnida > Araneae > Theridiidae > Parasteatoda > Parasteatoda lunata. The sequence continues at coordinate 14,069,490 of OX421977.1, forward strand.
ACTCTTGATTATCCAGCAAACACAGTATAGTCTGTTACAATTCAATTGCAAAAAAAAATACCTAAAAAAAAATTCATTTATGCGTGGATACCCTAAAACTATAGACTATAACTTAGAAACCATATTCATATGTATTTGTGATTAATGGCATGTTTAAATAAATGCTTCATTAACGTTTAAATAAAATTCCTTTAAAATAGAGTTTGTCCAAGAAGACAAACATAACAGACTCTTGATTATCCAGCAAACAAAGTAAAGTCTGTTACTATTCAATTGCAACAAAAAATACCAAAAAAATTTACTTATGCATGGATACACTAAAAATTGTAACCTTAGAAACCAAACATATGTACTTATTTGTAATTAATGGCAGAAATTTTCTAAATAATTACTATTAAAAACTGTCGTGACAAACAAAGAAAAATTACCTTGTTTTTGGACACTTTTGTACTTAAGCGTACTCCTTATAAAATAATGTCTTTTTTATTGTAAAAATAAAGTAATTAGTTTAATGGAAATTTGTATATAATTCTTTCATAAAATTTAACAGGTGAAAAATTATAAGTAAAAAGTTATATAATAGTAGAGAATAAACTATAACAGATTAACACCTGAGAAAATAATAAATTCATTCCACAGTTTCAAAAAATGCTAACTTATATAGAGTAATCTATTATATTACTTGCTCTGCAAATAGAAAATAACAATAATTAAAAATCAAACATTCATGTAAAAATTTGATGCCTTCCAAACATCATTCAATAGATAATCTTTTAAAACGTAAAATACTAATTAAAAAAAAAATAAAAAGCAAAAAAAAAAAAAAAAAAAAAAAACATCAGCTTCAAATAGTCCAATACTGAATGCATGCTGAAAATTTGGAAAATCAAGTGGATAAATTACTATGATTCAAACACATTCAAATGTGCAGTAAGGGTTGTAAAAAAAAAAAAAAAAAAAAAAAAAAAAAGATTTAAAAAACCATGTGTAAATATATAGCAATAACTGTCAACCACTACGGTTTTTAGAAATATTTCACAGAGTGGTAGACAAATTAAAAACTAAAGCTTTCAAAAGTTTTATTAATTTTTTCAATATTATAAAAGCCTCACAATGAAAAAGCTGGAAGAAAGTGGCATTTTTGATGAATATAAATATACATGCAGTGCAGAAAAAAATAACTTTTATAAAACAAAGAATCATACATTACAACATAAATTGGTTCTTATGTATTATCACAACCAGGTTGGCGCGATTTGTATGTTATGTTTTTCGTATGTATGCGATTTGCACTGATGTTATTTTAAGTTCAAGTGCCACTGCCCGGTATACATTTGCCCGGTTTATCCTACACTGATGTTTTTTTAAGGTCAAGTACCACTGCCCGGTATATTCTACACTGATGTTTTTTTAAGTTCAAGTGCCACTGCCCAGTATACATTTGCCCGGTATATCCTAGACTGATGTTTTTTTAAGGTCAAGTGCCACTGCCCGGTATACATTTATTCAAGATGTGTGAAGAAAAATAATATAAATCACTTAGGGTTGCCGTAAGTAGGGTCGCCAAATTTGGCGATTTATGCGAATTTTGGCCTGGTTGCGTTAATATGTAAGTACCCATAAATTAAGCTACCACTGCAAGAAATTTTTTGCATAGAAATTTGGCAGCTCTGTAGTTATTGTAACTAAAAATTTGATCACATTTTTAATGAATGAAAAATAGTGATGATCAAATTTGTTAGTTTGACTTGAACCTTTAGAATTGAAATTTTAATGCCCAAGCTTAAATCATACAAAAATACCTCATTAATGTTTCTTTCAATCAAATTAATTGGAAAAAAAAAAATGCAAAGCAAGTCTAAAAATAAGAAATGCTGAAATGCAATATTTGAGTGAAAATAAGGATAACTCTGAGAGACTACGTTCTAACACTTTACATTGAAATTTAACTAATAACAAATTAATACTTATATATACAGATGGTCTCTTATCAAACAAAATCAACTATAAGAATTTTACTAATTTTTGTAACTTAGATAGGTGAGATTTTTTTATTATCCTATTTTAACATTTTAATTAAACATTGATATAGAATAAGAAGTTATGATAAACACAGAAAGTTTTCCAGAAATAAACCTGATAATTTTTTTTAATAAAAAGTTTGATGAATAAATATCCTAATTTTTGTTCAAATACTAATTTTATTTAAATTAAAAGTGAATTGATGAAATAGATTTTAATATCACAGTTTAACAAATTTAATAGAAAAAAAACTACATATTGGTTCTACTTATTTAAATAATACTGATAACAAGAAAAAAATACATTTTTCAACATGAGTTTCAAGGTATAATTGGTTATATTTAAAATGGTTTTAATGCCAAATAATAAATTGAAACACATTTGTTGCAAAATTGTAACTGAACATTGTTAAATAATCACTAATACTCCTAAAATTTCCAGCAACAATAAAAAAATTTCCAGAGAATTCAAAGTTTTTTAGTAGCATTTTTAAGATCCCTGAGTTTCTTTCTTTTCCTTTTTTGTGCTTCTAGAGAGAGGGGCTACCCTGATATAATAATGAAATTCAAACTATTAGCAACAAATTTTATTTACTTTAGGAAACCATGCTTGTTTTTCTTGATTCCACTCATAAACAGTGCCATCATCTGGGCTAACATAAGTGTATGGATCAGTTACGCCTTCTTCAGTAAGTTCTTTCTTTGTCTTCTCTAACTTCTCCAACTCCAGTTGGGCTTCAAATTCTTGATTTGCCATTATCTTTTGTAGTAAAAAAAAGAATCAGAAAAATCCTTAATTTTATTACAACTAACAAAAATATACTTTAATATAAAAAACATATATATATATATATAAATATACAGTAAAACCTCGCTACAACAATATTTTAGGGACCAAATTAATATATTGTTGTAGAGGGATATATTGCTATATTGAAGGCCTACATACTTTAGGAACACAATAAGAATTAATTTTAAATTTTAATGCTATGAATAACTATAAATGTATGTATTAACTAGTAGACTAGTAGATAGGTTGATTATGGTTAAATATTAAAAACAATCGAAATAAAATAATAGATTTCAGAATAACAGTCAGAATAATAGAAATAATAAAATAATAGAATAAAATAATAATAAAAGATTGCAAATATATCTGAAAACCGTTTTTATTGAAAATAATCTGATATTTTTGTTTTTTTATTCATTATTCTGACTGTTAAGTCAACCAAAATATTATGCATTGAGTTCCAAGTACGAAAATGATTTTTGTTTGTGAATGGTGCTCCACCCACCCTCTACGGAAAAAATTCTCTTTCAGGTGTTAATGTGATGCTTGCGGTCGTTTGTGTCTCATGCAGATAGGAATGTTACATCTGTGACTTCTTAAGAGATAAGGGAGGCAATTCTAAGAATGGAAGCTGTTGGAGTGGTCCACACACAGAGAGTCTTTTCTTGTCAAAAAAGTGGGAAAATGGCAAAAGATGATAAAATAAGATTTTTTTTAATATTATTTGAAAACCATTAAGAAATGAAGAAAATAAGGTTTAAATTTGGGAAAAAAATCGTTTTACAGGGGTTTATTTCTTAAGAAAATATCTTAATATTAAGGAGAATAACATTAATTCATATAAAAGTTCGTCGGGACCACGAAACATTATCATAATAGAGGGAGTTATTGTTGTATTGGATATTGCAGTAGCGAGAGTTCACTGTAATCTGGGTTAAGCGGACATTCTTGGGACCCAAAAAATTTTCCGTTTATGGGGAGAGTACGCTAATAACAAAGTTTAACATTGTAAATTGTTCTTAGAACATTTTCAAAAATAAATAAATAATTAAACAATCTAGAGTAACTATCTACAAGGATATTTATTTAAACTTTAAAAAATATTTTATCAATAAAAAAATAATATATAAAAAGTTTGATATAAATACATTTCCTTTCTATTTTTTTGAAGGATTATTAAAAATATTTTCTTTAACTCCAATAAAAATGATAGCATAGGTTAATATTAAGACATGGTTGATTATTGTTTTATAACATCAAAAATGGTTAATTTGCAAATCTAAATCTCCTCTCTTTTACATATTAGGATATATTTTAATTTATTAATCAACATAAGAGGCGATTACATCAAATTGTTACAGTGTTTCAAAAAATGGTAGAAAAAGTTATTAAATAAATATTTTGATAAATTAAAATTATTTAAAATATCAATAAATTAAATTTATTTATAAAATCAAATATCAGGGTTGGCTTTTTGTCTGCAGAAACTGGTTACAACCGGTAAAAACTGGCAGAAACTAAAAAAACTTCTATATTAGTTCTAGTAATTGCTTAGTGACATTTTGTTTAAGTAAACTGAAAAATATAACTCCATGTAACAGTAACTAACTTTTTAATTCATTGTTGGGAAATATATATTATTTTGTTTATATTAAATATAAAGAGTGCAGTATATCAAATATTTCTAAAAATGAAGAATAAAGTAATGTAATAATAAATATAAATACTAGATTTTAGTTTATTATATTAAACTCTAAAAATCAGTAATTATTATCATTTAACTCTTAACATAACTGAATAGAGCTATTTTCAAATAGTTTTTTTCTTCAAGACATAATTTGCATGGCAACAATCCAATTATTATAATAGTAAAAACTTGTCTTTTGTTATAGATTACTGCAGAGTGCAAACAATGTGATATTTGATTTTGTAAATAAATTGTACTTTGTTTAACATTGAATTGTTTTTTCTATGAATTATCCACTGTATGTCAATCTCAGTACTTACTTTTATGTTATTTTCTGAATTTCTGCCACAAATGTGGTAGAAAAGGGTCTCTGCCATGCCAGTTTAAACCGGTTTCTACCAGCGGTTTTAACCACCTTGGCAGAAACTTGCCAACCTTGTCAAATATACAAGCCATGCTCTCAATGTTTGAAAAACATACTTATAAAGATTCTGACTCTTTGTTTTTCTCTACACTACAAAAAAATACTGCACTAGCTTCTAATGTAGGAGGCTGTACATAAATTTGTATGCTGTAAAATTCTTTAATTTCAATTAAAAAAAATAATTTCAGTAAATTATATTTTACATAAAATTATCTTTGGAATAAAGTTTTAGAATATTATAATAGAGGGCAAAATCTTTTTTCAACTTGATTAAATATTACTAGAACAAATGCAAAAAAAGAAAAACTAAAATTAACAGATTTAAACTTTTGATTGCTCTCTTTAAAAACTATTTGGACTATATTTTTCTGATTGCACTTTATTTTCTTATTTTGAGAACAAATAATTAAAAAGCATTAGAAAAAGGTTTCTTATTCAGAGAAAATAAAATATTCTGACAGATATTTTTTTTAAGGTAATAATATGGTACTTTAAATGCTTTTGAAAAATGTTGTTTTGAGAAAATCTCTTGACACTAACACACAATTAAAAACATTTATTATGGAAAAAACTTTATATGAGAAACTAAAAGAAAACATCACAGATGGGGAAAAACTTGAAAGGTATAACGTGTGGCAAAACCATAGGCAATCCTCCACATATTTTCCCTGTGTCTGTGTTTAAATCTAATATGCATCTTAACGCTTGTAGTTGGCATGGCAGATTACTAAATGGATGTGTTTCCTTATTGTTAGGTACATTCCAGGAAGATTTTTGTATCGTGATGAGAGTCAATATAATCACCATGTCCTGGTAACTTCCAGTATCCCGCAAGAAACTACAAAAAACATCATAGAAAGGCACCAACACATGCCACCAATGAGCAACAGTCTCCATACTTTTTTTTAAAAAATTATTTCCAGTTTAAAGTCTATTTTGCGCTACTTGTCACGGTACGAAACTTTTCCTTTATAGAAAGATTTCTACATTTTTTTTAAAAAAATGTGCTAGTTTAATATCCCTTTGGATCCTTAAATGTTGTAGTTGTAGGCGCAACAGATTACAACACGGATATATTCTACATATTTCAACTAAATTCTGTTTAGAAAAATCCTAATCTCTACGTAAAATAGCATTTTAAAAGCATAGAAAAAAGGTAGAAATCATAGTATTCATAATCGACTAATATTGACCTAGATATTACGTATGGGGAGAGAATGCGAACAGAAAAACAAGATAAAAAAAGAAACGTATTGATTTCATTTTCAATGTATATATTGTAAAATAAAATGCCAATATATAGTATTATAACCAAAAAGTTAACTTAAAAGAACATCGTTACAAATAACTCATTTAAATTTTAAATACAAAATATTGAACATATCTACTATATACCGTAATTATTTATATGCTTGCTATAAAATTGGAGTATTTTTCATAACAAAATATAAAAAAATTAGAGTTAAAATGAAATTCTTACAGCGACAACAAACACTAGCGTTTGTGAGTAAGCACCTGCACTGGTGTACGATGTTATAACCATAATCAGTCAATATTATTTTAGCTTACAGCTTTTTACCTCAAAAATTAATGTGATGGCAAAATTAAGGGTTATTTTCACTAGAATAAGAGTTGGTCACATATGAACGAGAAATTGATTGGCTCGTTTTTAGAATATAAATGTAGTACACATGGTTATGTCGAATTATAAATAAAATTAGTCAATTTATTCTAGGAAATCAAACAATCTAAGATGGTATATTGGAGATCGAAATGGGCTGCAGGTGGCGTAGAGCAAAACTTTCTACCTATAGTAAATAACACTTTACATGCTGTCCCCATTAGCAGGTGGAGACCCAAGTAGCACTCAATATCGATTGATCTCGAAAAAACTTCGCTTACGACGTCGATCGATGTTCTTCCGAAACATCGATCTATGTAAAAACGTCAGATTTTTTTTATATTGTACGACATTGTAAAATTTATATAGATCGATATCTCAATAACGCCGTAAAATGTCGAGTTTGAAAAAACCATATTCCACGGCGTTTACAGATACAGTAGAATGTCGATGAATATTTTTATCACGTTATTCGTAAAACAAATATTAATAAGCATTTAAAGATGCGGCAGAACGCCGATCGATAATTTTAATACGTTATTCAAGAAATTTTTTTCACTGGATATAGGTACACGTCTGTTAATTATTTTACATGGTTTTGCACTTCAGATTTCATTTCGCTAATTATACTCCAGGCTGTACAGTTGCAGATTTAATTAATTTGATTTATAATGAGTAAAAAAAAAATCCTTCATTTTTTGTCAAGGATAACTTGAAAAGAGCTACATGCTCTGCTCAGTCTATGCCTATTTAGCAGAAAATTAATCATTTCCTTGCATGCTAGACAATAAGCATTCTGCAAACTAGTGAGCAAAGATTTAATATTGCCTTAGAATAAAATATCTGCAAGTATTTAAGTCATACTTTCAAAGTTCAAGGTGTGTAGACAGATTTTTCAAAAAAATAAAATAATAATAATAAGCACCCAAAAATATTTTTAATCAGTTTCCAAACAATAAAAATATATATATAATTAGGATTTGAGCAGTAATAAGCTTAAAAATTAATTAAGTGTAAAATAGGTGAAAAGGAATAAGTGTGAGCACTGTAGATGGAATGTAAGAAGTGAATATTAATTTAAGGCATGATAATTATTTTCAGCTCAACTATGATTTATAAATCAAAGACAATTTGCTTGTTTAAAAATTACCACATTTAACTTGTATGTAAATTAGTTTTCTTATTTTTTGGCATTTGCAAGGTACATTTGATCTTCAGACAGGATTCAGTCACTGAAAATTAATAATTTAATATATTGCACAATAGCACTAAAAACTCAAAAAATATTATAATTTTATGGGTTCAATAAAATTTACACTTCTGATATGAACGTGCTTTGTAATATAGAAGGTGTGAATGCAGAGGAATAAAACAAAAAGTAGCTATGAATATTTTATTTGAATAAACATTTAAAAATTTATTAAAACAAATTGGCACATTCTTAGGTCTCCAAGTCCAAAGAATTGGTCACGTCAATTATCTTAGGTTTCCGTCCTTCCCAATCAGTGGCTGAAGCAGACCTTCCCAAATTTTTCCGCAAGCTCTTGGTCTCAAAGCGTTCGAGAACTGTAGCTGGAAGCAAAACATTGAGTAATATTATAACATTTAAAAAATAAAAACTGAAAGACTAACAAAACACAATTTATTAATGAGTATATAACGAAACTTAGAGAACTAAATTGAATAAGGGCTTTGAGCAATGATTCTCAACATTTTTTTGTTTTGTTGTTACGGCACACTTTTAACCATTTCGAAATTTGACGGCACACAATGAAAAAAACTAGATTAAAAGTTGTTTACTTACCTACAACACACTGTGTTAAATAGTTTGTGATAATAATAAGTACTACAAAAGCACGTTTATTAAGGGATTATTATTTCTTTTGAGTGATTTTTTATTAGTTAGTAACAGTTATTTTTTCTTCTTCTTTTTGCTAGTTATTAATTGTTAGCTTGTTTTCTATAGTTATTAACTGTGATTTTTTGTGATTTCTTGTTTACTAGTTTTTTGCTAATTATTAATTGTTAGCTTATTTTTTTTTTTTTTTTTTTGTTAGTTATCCTTTCCTAATTTGTTTTTTTATATAGGGGAGAGTCGGGTACCCCCGACTAATATCAATTTCATATGTAGAGAATAATATTTTTTTCAAGTCAATGGGCCATCGGACAATAATTGTTATATTAAAAAAAGATTATTTTCAAAGTTTCAAGTATTTATGCAGCTGGTAACATGGTAAACAATAGTTTTTAAAATATGTTGAATACAGTTGTCATGATATTAAGAAAAATTGGTTGAATGTTTCGATTAAACTTCATTTTAATATTAAAAAAATAATTTTTTCTATACATACAGCATTAAAGTATGTAGTCTTAAGTTTAGTTTGCACAAAGAACGAAGTTTATTTGTGAAAAATTGTTCGAGTAATTACAAATTTACAAAAAAATTGGATTTTGGGTAGCCCAGCTCACATGAATGTTAGGTATCACAGCCCACTTTTATTTCGTCGATAAATGTACGGTTCCAAAGATTTACTTAAATTAAATTATTTTCTTTAAATATTTAATATAAATATATATTAATATTATAATATATTAATATACATTAATAATAATAAAAAATATAACATTTGTTGTTAATAAATGATAGAATTCACTAAAAGTATATAAATATGTAATAAAAAAAATAATTTTGTGATAAAAATGATAAATAAGGTTTATCTATTGTCAATACATTGGTCATTTTCATTTACACCTGAAAAAACAATCAAAAAACATAATTTTTGTAACTGGGCGGGGCTACCCGACACATTTTGAAAAGAGCTGAAAACATGTTTTTTTAAATTTCTATTTTAAGTTAAACTATTGTTTTTTTGGTTTATTCTTTTTGTATTATTTAATTAAATGATAAAACAATAGAAACATACAAAAATCTTGATTATTACTCCATATTATACAGAAATATAAGCAATAGTCCTTAGTGGGCGGGGCTACCCGACTCCCCCCTATTTGGTTTTTTTTTTAGTTATCCTTTGTTAATTTGTTTATTAATTGCATAGCTTACTTTAATGATTAAGTTTTATTTCCATCTGTAAGTTAATATTTAGCTTGCTTTCCTTAGTTAATTAATCATTTTAAATTAAAGTCATTAAATTTCCTACTTACTTCAAAAAATTTTTAAAACTATGCGTCAAAGACAATTTTAATTCTCTCATCTATTTTAAGATTGTCAGAGACAAGGCAATCGCCAACGAAGATGCTAGCGCGGTTAAAGCTTAGAAAAATTATAAAAAGTATATATATATATACTTTTTATGAAAATTTCAAGAATTTGGCAGCACAGCGGTTGAGAATCACTGGCTTAGAGAATCGACACACGGATCAAAAAAAGGCATGCTGCATTAGACACTGTTTTGTAAACTGACTGAATATTCAAGCGGCAATGCTGTATCTTTGATTAAATAATAAATCTTTAACAACAAAAAATACTATAATAAAAAGCTAGTCAGTTCAGCTTTAATTGTATTTCTTAATATTCAATTTTACTTCTATGTATTAAAGAAAATTCTCTTAAACTAATGTGAATACACAAAAAGTATTGAAGTTGAAAATAAGATTTATTTTTAGAATTTAGATCTGATATTGATTACTTATGATTGCATATACTTAGAAGTATAATTAAACAAAAGCTCAAACTTATTATAAATACACTGCATTTCCAAATGCATTCAATTCCTTAATGTAACCGTTTTTTTTCCCTTCCTTCTACAAAATTACTTTTTTTTTGTGATCAGATCCAAAAATTATTGACTTACAACTGTGTTAGACTTAGAAAATTAAGTTTTTCAAGCCTCTCTCTCTCACTCACTCTTTTGGTTTGGATTTCTGAAACTTTTTTGCAATATTTGGTTTCCTTTACATGGGAAAAAATTTTTATTTTGTATTTTTCAAATAGAGAGAATCTCTTTCTATCATTATTTTTAAATTAAATTTAATTGTAATGCTGCCTTTAACTAAAGCTTGTAAAGATAAAAATCGACTGATGATATATATATTAATACATATTAAAAAATTGTGAGTATACACGAAAAATCCTGAATAAACTTAGAAATGTTAAGGATTAACTGCAGATCAATGTTTGTAAAATTTAATACAAAAAGGAGAGGAATTCTAAATATTTTGATTTATTATTAGCAATTTGAATTGTTATTCAGATGAAAAATTTTTTAAATTTTTTTTCTTAAAGCATTTAAAAACTGGAAGGAAAAAAATATCACATATATATATTAATAAAAATAAATAATATTTTAATCAACAATTTTACCCAAATGACATTAGTGATGGCAGGCACTCTTTCAAATGACTTTTTTTCTTTTCGCCTCAGTCAAAATACCGGCATATGCTATCAAAATACCGAATCTGAAAACAAAAGTTTGTTAATTTATTCAAACAGCTACAAGACAATACAAATTATGTAAAAATTTAATCTAAAAAAGTATTAAAATATTTATATTAGCTAGCCCACTTTCCAGTATTATTTATATGTACACTTGTTAATAATAAGAAAAATCGATGCTATAAACAACTCCGCAGCTGATACATCGCTTAAAATGAAAGTCACTATCAGTTGCTTAAATCAGATTTCTGATGCATCATCTAAAACAAAAGTCATCATATTGGCCTGCCGATATATGTGTTACGTAGATATTTTGAGATACATAGATTTATTGTCCAGTCCTATATAGAATAATCATTTAAACTCTCTCCATACACCCTTAAGTACAGAAGAAATAAGATGGTGAAAGTCTTTTTCGCTTTTTAAGGGGACAGCAAGGTTTGAAAAGGTTAAGATTTACTGGTCTATACTTTAAGAGCAAAGGTTCCTTTGCCAAAAGATCCAAAGAGCAATTGTAATTTTTTTGATCATAATAATAATAGCTCCATTTTTAATAAAATGCTTTCTATGGAGAAAAAATTTTGGGAATGATTATACTTACTAATACATAAACTAAATACATTTTTGTAAATATTATAACATGCAAATTTTTCATGAAAAATAAATTAGGAAAAAAAATTGAAAATACAAAATGTTACTCGAGGCTCCTAAATTTATACTAGTTTTCTCATCTTGCAATTGCTCTGTGCAGTGACAACAAAATAAAATAGTCTGATGTCATAATTTATTTACTTATTTAAAAGCTAAAAGGCTGAGTAGAGCAAAATATACACCTATGTTGGTGAAATTGCAACACAATGAAAGAACTGTGTGACATTTATTCATTAAATTACTGATAGTGGTATAAATAAACAAGTGCACTCATTTTCTAAATAAATTCTAATCATTTGCGAGAAGGCATTGAGAATAAGATACAACAGTAACAAACTGAAAGATAAAACAGTAACAAATTATCACATCAAAATATAAAATTTCTACTTGATATATATTGTAAATAGATATCAATATAAGATTAGACATTACAAAATTAATTTCTACACATTAATTTTAGAATGAATCACAGCTAAGTTATAATCTTATTTAATAAGAATCACATATAGACCTGTTGTGTTATATATATACTTATACCATGTATATTTATATATATATATATATATATATATATATATATATATATATATATATATATACCTGGTCTGTCTAGGTTTTTCTGAGAGGTACCCCTTTCGTGAAAAATTTAGACATAATTTGTAAAAATTAAAAAATCAACACAAAAATATGGATTTATCATTTCTTACGAGACACAAAAATAAAATTTTAAGAAAAAGTATTTGCTGAAACTATATCTAATTTTATTCAATTATATGTAATTTTAATTTCACTTTCTATTAATTTTATTATAAAAACATGGAAGACCATTGAGTATTTATTTCAGTTTTTACTGATTATAAATTATTTACTGGTTATAACTTTACAATAGGTAAGATATATATATATATATGTTTAGTAAATATATGTGCGTGAAAACGAAAAAATTAATAAACTTGTTCCTTTTATAATACTGTATTTATATTTTATAATGCTTGGGTTAAAAATTGTGAAACGTTATGTATTTAACAGTAAAGAAGATTCAACCTATGTATTAGTGATAATGTGTTATTCAAACATAATAAAAAATACATATAATAAAATTAAAATAACTTTTCAGATTTATTTCTATTTTTAAGCTTATACAACACTTTTTAATAAATAAAAATATTTATACAGTAAAACTTAAAGTTTATGACCACAAAATGAAAAAACCCAATTTTCCCCGGGTTTTTTCAAAGCCTGAAAAACAATAAAATATTTAATTAGAAAAACTTTGATCAATATTTTCTAATCATTATCTTAGAAACTTATAAGTTTTAGTTGTTGTGCTCTTATCCAAATTATACTTCAGTTTTTAAAGTTATTTTAAAGATTAACACATTTTGATATTATTTTTGACAATTAAATTTTCCTTTTTATCTATAATTTTTTTTAAAAATTTTCAGCAAACAAAAAATTCTTTAAAGAAGTTTTAATAAACATACAAATCTCTATTTTGATTTTGAGCCTTTAGTGTCTATTTTAATTTTCCTTTAGTATACTCTTGTTACATAACAAACACATATCATACTTTATACATAACACATACCTTACTTGATATCTGACACATTTAAAAAATTTTTTTTAGTAGTAACGAATAACAATCATTCCTGTACCATAAACTAAATCTTATATTAATAACTTTTATATAGAGAATTATATTACAAGACTGGATTAAATTTAGGTAAATAGAATATCATTGTTTTCAGAAATTGAAAAGTTAAACTTATTTCTTTTTTTAAAATTGTTTAATATTTTCATACTGCTTATTTTACTTTTAGACGTAATTTTAAAATCTATATAACCTTTTACAATTCGCTTACATTAATATTTTGATAAATTATGTATACTTATATCATTTTGAGCACAATTTTTAATGTTTTAAAACGAATTAACTGTTAATAAGCTACAGAATTAACGTTGACAGACTTAATTTTTATGAAAAGTATTTATACACTCATAACTACAATGCTATGAACCTTGTTCACACAACAAATGACATTAGAAACATTTCATCTTACATAAAATTATTTACGAACCTAGTGAATTTATTTAATAAAAATTAGATAGATTGTAAAACATAACATTTAACATCCCAGCAAACAAGAAGTAAACAATTCAGAACAAACAACTTTGACAATAAATATACGTCATTAATTAGAAATTATTCCGATAATAATATTTAAAATTAGCGAAAAGTTAAAAACTACTTACTTAATTATAATTCAAAACCAGCTACATATGATCTTTTATAATGGAATGTTCTTTCGGTAATGTAGGCTTAACCTAAATATAAAAGTGAAACATTGCAATTAGAAATGAAGACCTGACACGATATTAATAGAGTTTATATAAGTAAATAGAAGATGAATAAACTTTGCTTACCTAAATTAAATCAGTAAGGTGACTTTTGACGACAATATTACGCTAAAAATTCATGGATCATGGTAAAAACATGGATCCTAAAGCGCGACGTCAGAGCTGAAGATCACGTGACAAGCGGATAAACTTTGTTGATAGCAATACTGAGATCGCTTCACCTTCCAATCCCGTTCCATAAAGTTATCACGGCATTCTATTTTTTACTTTCACTAATATGAGCAAGTATAAAGAAATTTTACTCATTTTTATCTTTCTAGCAAATATTTTGAACTATGGAACTAAAATATATTTAATATAGAGTGTTTTAAGAAAAATACTTTTAAAGTTTTATTGACGGAATTCATTCAATAACTTGTTCACAGTATCTATATTCCTCCGCTTTCAAAATATTGATAGGAACGGCCACGGTATAGATCGATGTTTCTGTGCTACTTGGGGAGTCATAGATGAAGGAAGTGCGTTAGTTTCTCTCGTGATTTTCATATGGAGTAAAATCTTTTAAGATGGAAAACTATATGGAACTAAAACTACATTAAACATGGTTCTCAAGAAAAGGGTCACGGAAATTGTAAAAAATATTTTTATTAAATAAAAAAGAAAAATATTAAGAAAAGGGAAAATATCGTAGTACATTCCTTTACAACTGAAAAGAGGAGGAGAGAGAAGGGAGAAGGGTCAATGGCATGAAACCAGTCTCTCCTCAGTTGGCGTATTCGATCGCCAATTGTTTTAATCCATTTTTGTACTAAAATCCAATTTTTTATTTAACCATGGTTCCCAGTTGAACACCGTAGTCAACAATCACTGGCTAAGGTCAGAAATAGGGTGGGTGACATAAAATACACATGAGGACAAGAAACTTCGGTGTATCGAAGGCAAGAAGATTCGAGAGAGAGAATGACAATATTCTGAAGAATTCTGAGAGTATTCAGAATACTGAGAAAATTCAGACAAGTAATATACAGTTAAAATTCAAGGAGCAAAGAGTTTGAAAAGCAGACGATTAAGATTGGTATGTCCCCCCCCCCCAAAAAAAAATGAACTAAAACATTATCTCCCACAATTGGTGATTTTGGGAAAAACAAAGTCAAAAAGGACTTTCATTGTTATATTTTGGCTAAAGACGGGAAAACACGAAAGGCGAAGATCGAGTGGTATATCTATCCATTAAACTTAAAATCAAACAGAAGGTGCAACGATCATCCAACAAAAAGTTAAGATTCTTTTCGAAAAGTAAAGTGAATTTTTTTACCAGACAAAATCTATTCAATATACGTATTTACGTTTAAATTGGAAAAAAAAATAATCCCCTAATTAAAGAATAATGACTTTAAACTTTTGCATAGAATAAACTCAAACTGTTTCAAAATTATACGGTAAATAAAAGTTTAAGAAAGAAAAACTGAAAGAAAAGATTTAAATAAAAGATCAATAGTATCGTACACAAAATGAAGCTGTGACATAGACTCAGTTCAAAATACGTATTTCAGAAAATAAACAGAGCTCAAAATACGTGTTTGAGAAAATAAACTCAGCTTCATTTTCATATAATTTATCTACCTCATTGACTATTATAGACACGATGGAGGGGCAAGATTCATGCTTGACTCAGGTACCCAGCTACATTTAATAAGTGAAGTTTAATATTGTGGTTTACATAGAGTAAATTAAAATATCATTTTCTGATTACATTGGTAATTCAAATGTCTTATAATCAAAATTTGGAAAAATTAAAATCTCGAACCTAAGAACAATAAAAGGAGACAAGCGTGTAAATATTTAGAGCTTCCCTGGTTATACGTTAGAAATGTTTATAAATATTTAAAGTGATTGCCAAGTTTGCGATTGATATCCGATTATTGGTTTCATAAATTAATTTCGCCCATTTATTTTATTTTATTTTATAGCTGTCGTTGAACAGCCGACCGAATTTTTAGATTTACGATTACTAATGTTCAATTCTTTACAATTGTAATTTTGAACCCAATACAGAAGACAAGGAACTGCTGGATCAAGTATCGGGAGAAATTTGTCTTCGTGGAGTACTTTTTGATGAAACTAACCAGCATTTGCGTTACATGGAGAGGAAAACCACGAGAACATCCTACGGCTAGTTTGACGGCAAGGGGATTCTAACCCATGATCCGACAGCTACTGAGGATATTTCACGTCAGCTCAGTGGTGGGTGAAAGCCTGATGCGGAATTTGTAACGAGAAGCCTTTGAGGATCAACTGTCCTTTTATGTAATTAAGAGTTCAAATGACTTCGGCAAGCTACAATGCCTCCGAAATATTAAACTTTTTACTCGTCCGCATTCGCCACTGTTTTAATAATCGGGAAAGTACTGTATTTAATTAAAGCATATACAATTAATGCATACAATAAGTCCCGAAGTTATTCAAATAATAATTAATAATTTTTATTTAATATAACGGTAACATATAATATTTCAAATGTCTTTTTAAATAGTTTGTAAATCTGAAATAGCATATATTGTGTCTAATTTTCTTTCCATACTAAATTAATTTCTTATTATTTAAGGGACAAGATTTCCTTACGCTGTTAGAAATTCCAAGTAAAACATTGAGCAGAATTGAGGGGATAATTTTTGATACTAAATACATATATGTAATTTTAAGGCCAAAGACTCTATTAAATACAGCTTGAATACATTCATCCTCGCCAAGATTTGTGATTTAGGCGAAGTATTTTTTCCAATGGTAGAAAATGTTTTCCTTACTTGATTTTTTTCCAAATACAATTGGTCAATTTTGAGTTTTCCTGTTACAATTTAAGTAAATTATATAGCCCTTTAAATGAGATATTTGTTGAGGTGTGCAAAATTCTGATTATTTTAATTTATTATAATAAGGATATACTTTTTTTTGTTACCAACAGCTGAAAATTTTGCGAAATTGCTGTAAATTTAAAAGTTATAATCGTGTAATTACAGTTCTTCAAGAATTTAATCTGCTCCGCCTTCTGCATAAGTTTTCATTGATACCGAGTTTTATATAGCAAAACATAATAATTACGTAATTTAAGAGTTAATTTAATATCAAAATTTAAAATAAAACATAAAATTAATAATAAAAACATAACAATTTAGCAAAAACCATAATTACGCCCATTCCTAAAAAGTGTCACCGCTATATATCTGCAATAAAAATATATTCGATACATTTTGAATTTTTGATTTGTAGTAGCCAACTTCAACCAAATCCTATCATTTGAAAACTACAAAAAAGATTGCCATCTCCGACCTATTGCAGCCTTTTATACATCAGATGCCTCACTTCATCATTATCAGCATAAATAACAGTAAACTGCCATAGCCGAATGGACAACGCACCCGCTTACAACTACAAAGATCCCAGGTTCTACCCCAACTGAAACCACTTCTTCTAAATATCATCAGAATCATCCATCCAGTCAGAATATCGTCAAACCATAGAATCAGCATTGTGCACAGGAGTCATCGACCTCAGTCATCAACTATCCAATTGCATCCAGATCTACATCAATCTCCTGTTCAACCTGCAGTCTAATCTGATCAGCTGAAAACAAAAATCAAAACTCTGAACATTAAATATGAACTCTAAAAATTCAAAATTATTATTAGTAAAATCTACGAAATCTACTGTATTAAACTTAAAAGTAAAATTTTCCAATTGAACTGAAAACCATGTAAAATCCAAATTGACTGTAAATTCTTTTATTATTTATTTTTGTATTATTTTCCTTTTATTATTGCCACCATAATGTTGCAAAATTCAAAGTGTCTTTCATCCAATGTTTTATTTCACGATGTATGGGGTAGGGGTCGCTGCGCGGCCCAGGCACCCAATTTATTTTAAATAAATAAAGAAAGAAAGATTTGTAGTAGGTCATAAAATGAAAAATACTGAATTAAAAATAACTTCAATTTCGTTTTCATTAGAAAATATTTTTTTTGGAATGCCAAGAAATGGCTGGAAGAGGGAAAAAAGTTAATATTTCAAGACTTGAAGTAAAAAGATTCTTAAAGTATATTTTATTTACAAAATTTCCTCAATAATATAACGGTGGTATATTTACATTAATCATTCAAATTAATCATCTTCGACATCTTCTTCGTTAATCATCTTCGGTGTATCGAAAGCAAGAAAATTCGAGAGAATATTGACAACATTCTGATAAAATTATTGAGAGTATTTAGAATACTGAGAAAAATTCAGACAAGCAATATACAGTTAAAATTAAGGAGCGACGAGTTTGAAAATCAGACGATTTAGATTGGTAAGCAAGGCCCACCCCAACAAATAAATAAAAAAATAAATAAACTAAAAAATTAACTCCCACAATTAACTCCACATCTTCTGTCAAAAGACAGAAAAACACGAAAGGCAAGAATCGAGGGGTATCTCCCCAGGAAACTTAAAATCAAACAGAAAGTGCAACGATCGTCCAATAAAAAGTTAAGATTCTTTTCGAAAAGTAAAGTGAAATTTTTTGCCAGACAAAATCTATTCAATATATTTACGTTTAAATTGAGAAAAAAAATCCCTTAATTAAAGAAAAAATTACTTAAAAGTTTTGCATAGAATAAATTCAAATTGTTATAAAATTATATGGTAAATAAAGAATTTAAAAAAAATAATAATAAATAAATAAAAGAAAGTATTTAAATAAAGGGTCAATTGTATCATTACATAGACTACTGCGATACAGACTCTGTGACATAGACTCAGTTCAAAATACGCGTTTAAGAAAATAGCTACATTTGATAAGAGAGGTTTAATATTGTGGTTTACATATAGTAAATTAAAATATCAATTTCTGATTACATTAGTAACTCAAATATCATTTATTTACCATTTAGAAAAATTATACCTAGGAACAATGGAAGGCGACAAGTGTTTAAATATTTAGAACAATGCTATTTTTCCTGGCTATACGCTAGAAATGTTTATAAATATTTAAAGTGATAGCCGAATTTGGCGATTGATATTTGATTATTGGTTTCATAAATTAATTTCGACCTGCTGCCCATTTATTTTATTTCATAGCCGTCGTTGAACAGCCGACCCAATTTTTAGGTTTGCGACTACTAATGTACAACTCCGTAGAATTGTAAATTTGAACCCAATACAGAATAGAAGGGGACTACTTGATCAAGTTGCGTGAAAAAATTAGCCTTCGTGGAGTACTTTTTGATGAAACTAACCAGCATTTGCGCTACACGGAGATTAAGACCACGAGAACGTCCACGGTTAGTCTGATGGCAAGGGGATTCTAACCCATGATCCGCCTACCACTGAGGATATTTCACGTCAGCGCAGTGGTCTTTGCAAGCCGGATGCGGAATTCGTATCGAGCATCCTTTTATGTCCTCTATCCACCACTGTTTTAATAAACGGGCAAACGCTGTATTTAACTAAAGAGTATTGATAAGAGTATTGATTTATCATTCATATAACTCTTTAAATGAGATACTTGTTGAGGTGTGCAAAATTCTTATTATTCTAATTTATTGAAATAAAGATATACTTTTCTTCACCAACAGCTGAAATTGCTGTAATTTTAAAAGTTATGATCGTTTAATTATCGTGCTTCCAGGATTTAATCTGCTCCGGTTTCAGCATAAGTTTTTATTAATTCATAGCGAGTTTTATACAGCAAAGCATAATAATTACGTAATTAACAAATTTATTTAATATACGTAATTAAAATAAAACATAAAATTAATAATTGAATTATAATAATAATTTTCAATAGTAACAATTACGCCCACTCTTTAACAGTGTCACCGCTATATATCTGCAAAAAAATTACATTCGATGCATTTTGAATTTTTGATTTGTAGTCAGTAACAGCCACCCCATAGACTGCTGAACTCAAACTGTCTTTTATTTTAACTTTTAATTTTACTTCATGATATATGGGATAGGGGCCTTCTGCGCGGCAAAAGATGCCCAATTTGTATAAATAAAGAAAGAAATGATTTGTAGTAGAAGATCTCGGGGCATGAATTGATGCCTTTTAAAGACGTCGAAGTTGATTGATCAAAAAACCCACCCAAGCATCACTTGATTGTCTATGTCATCCTTACAGCTGACTTCACTGTATATGTTTACCTGAAAACTGATTGTTCTCATCTCGAGGTGAGTGAATTTTTCAAAAAATTGCACGGATTTCCCATAAATGTTCCTGAGTCGGGAGAGACGAAACTGACAATTGACCATTTTGATGTCTGGATTTTGAACCCGCCATTTTGTTTTTTCAAGTCATGCGGCGTCACAAAACAGATCGTGGTGGAAAGGTCTTACTCTCTGGTCGTAATTCACCGTCGCATTGCAAAAAATCCACGTCATTAGAAGAAATCATTGCTACCTGTGGGATTTCAAACAGATATTTTCCATCAGTTGAACATGAACATATTGAGGATCTTGTAGAGTATTGCACTCAGTTTGATACATAGGACCTGATTCGTTTTGAAAAATTACTTAGCAAACTGCTCATTCAAATAAGATCAAGTTACCCTGGAGACTATGAATACTCATACTTCCGAAAACTTATAAATGCAGCTTATCACGTCAGAAGGAAGAGGAAAAACTTTCAAGCAGAAGAAAACAAGGAGATGAATAAAAAATCCATTCGAGTCGAATCAATAATGACTGAAACTAATCCAATCACTGAAGACATAACCATGGAAAATAAAGATGATAACCTGAATACAACACCGAATACAGAAACTGACACGGACATCAATATCAACAATAATACAGAACCACCAACAAAGAAAAGAAAAAAGAAGAAGAGAAAGCAAAATGCAGTAAAAATAATGGAAGATAATTCTACACTGATGTCTACAAACAGCTGTCCTTTTTCTAGCCAACATAACTCAATAGTTGATGCCACCATCTTGCCGACAACAAAACCTGAGGAGGTTACCGACAAAGTACAGGATCCGCTAAGAAGACCTGAAATAACCCCGCAAGCCAGAGTTATTAAGGTTTACGTCCGGGGCCTGCCTTCGAACTTTGATACATATGCCATCAATACAGAAAAACAATATTGAAACAATATTAGTATTGAATAGTATTTGAAGTCAACAAAATAAAGCAGATCTCGATCAAAATCGAACGATTTCGAGGAGGTCGAGGACTTGCATAAACTTGTATTTTTACAATGCCGAGCAAGATGGTATCTCCGGTAGTTGGAAAAAGCTAATATTTCAAGACTTTAAGTAAAATGATACTTAAGGAGTATTTTATTTACGAAATTTCCTCGGGTTTCAAAAGTAAAATAACAGTAGTATATTAACGTTAATGCCACTATGTAGGTGCCACTATGGAAATGGTAGCTTATTGGCTTTTGACCTTATGATTATTTTTAATTTTAGTTAACAGTAATTTTATAAAAGTCATATACGTTCTATCCAGTTATGAATGTTCCTATGGAGTTACAAAAAAAAAAACTATTAAAGTGATCTTAATTAGGTTCGTTAGCCTCCGAATTTCTCAATGATAAATTTCGATTTTTTTATTATTTTTTTTTTGTATTGCACAAAACAAATATGACTGCATCTCAACAAATTTTTTGTGTAATATGCATGCGACCTTTTAAGATTATTATGAGTAAGATTTTCTAGTGGTAGCGGAAGCCGATTACATGCTTTAGTACTTTAATACAGGTTTGAATACAAGGAATTTAAAGACATATGTAAGAACCTATAAAAGAATTCTTTATTTTTGAAGCAGCTCGGAAAAATTTAAAGATTTGCTAACGCCTTTCAACTACCACTAAAAAAATCTTTATCAAAAAATAACATAAAATAAATGTAAGAGTTTAAAATTCTGATTATTAAACGCTTCAGTCAAGCTAACAGTTTTACTTTTAAATTTTTAATTAAATAAAATTAATATAAATTTATTTAATAAACATTAAATGCTGATGATATTCAAATGTAAATAGCTGCCTAAAAACGAAAAGGGTAGTTATGCATTATGTAATTTCTCTTAGTAATTTCTTAAGCTATTTTTATTTAACAATTTTTTTCCCGGTTAGTTAAAATTACTAAAATTTGATTGAGTCCACGGCCACATGAAAATATCTGTTCTCGTCATATCACTCAAGTAAAGCATCATCGGGCGAGGTCAGTACTTGGAAGGGTGACCACCTGGAAACCCAGAAGGCCGTTTGCATACCTTTTGAGCAGACCAGACTGTGTTGTGGTCAGAACTCACATCAGAAAGGTCCTGGATTCAAATTCCAGACAAGGCATGCATGTTTTTTTATTCTCTGCACTACCTGTCCTAAGTAAGAAAGCAAGGTTGGCCTACCTAATATTAAGATGCCCTTGAACAAGTGGCGAAAAATTTTACCTAGTAATATCTGAAGGACGAGAGTCAATCCAGGGCTACCAGCTACTGCTCTTTTTGCAAAATATTTATTTCAGTGGTAGATAATTAAAAACTAAAGCTTATAGAATTTTCGGTAAAAATCTAATTAATATTGGATTAAATCAGCTGCGCCATCTACAGTGATTCTCCAAAGCATTCAACAAAAACTTTTATATCGAAAGTTTATTGTTTTCGATTATTGTGGCTCCCTCTTTTATCAGAGATCGACACTTAAAATATTTAAATTAAATAAATATTACAAAACACAAACTAGCTTATTATTATTTTTAAAAAAAAGCAGTTTTTGTAACATATTTAACTCTGATTGAGTGGCATTGCTAATTGTGGACAATTATCTGTCAAGTAGTAATTTCAATCTCCTTGTCCCACTGATTCGCCAAACTGATTTATGTATCTTTTAAGTCGTCCAATAATGATATTTAGGTTTTCATAAGTCAAATGACGATATTTTTGCTCTAATAAGAAGATGAGGAGAGTGATAAAGGCTGATTTCTCTTATAACATATTTATTTCCCAAACACAAACATTAATATAACATAACTAAATTAAACATTATTGTGTCGTCCTGTGACCAAGCTAGCTAGTGACGAAGTCGAAAAGGTGAGTCGTTGTTCTTCATCTGAAGGACAGAATATATATCACAAGGATCACAGGGTTGCTTTTACCTGAAGATCTTAAATCGCCAAGCTGGCGGTAAAACTGGTGAGAGTGGCGAGCACCGCACACTCCCCCCGCAGTGTATCACTTACTATACTTTTTTGAAAAACGCACAGTTCTTCCAAACCTATTTTTGGTCTCCTGCATTACAGGAGTACATGGTATTTCACACTTTAGTGTCTTAGTTATTTCAGAAGGTAGTATTACTTCACTTTCAAGGAAGGCAGGTTTCACACGATCTATGGAGATTGTAGACTTCCGACCTCTAATATCAACTTCAAAAGTTTTATCGGTTCGCTGAATCACTTTGAAAGGTCCGTCGTAACGGACTTGCAAGGGTTTCTTCACAGTATCATTCCTAACGATTATGTGACTGCATTCTTTTAAGGCTGGATGCACAAACACTGACTTTGTAAAGTGGCAAGAAGCTGGAGAAGGTCTGATAGTAGAGAAATGTTTCTTTAAATCCTCAACTAGTTGAATTGGGGACGGGTCCATTGGAGTAGAATCAAAAAATTCTCCTGGAAGACGAAGTGTTGTCCCGTAGACGAGCTCTGCGGATGATGACTGTAGATCTTCCTTATATACAGTTCAAAACCCCAACAGGATAGCTGGTAAGGCGTCTGACCAATGGTCTGTACTGTAGGCCTTGAGTGCAGCTTTCAAGGGTCGGTGCAATTGTCCTATCATCCCATTACTTTGAGGATCGTAAGGTGAGGATCGAACTCTTTTGATGCCCAGAAGTTGTGCTAGGGTTTTGAAGAGTCTACTTTCGAACTGGCGACCCTGGTCGGTCGTTATCACTGAAGGTGATCCAAAGCGAGCAATCCAGGTCTTAAAGAAAGCTTCTGCTACTGTCTCCGCTGTAATGTCCGGAATCGGAACAGCTTCCACCCATCTAGTATATCTGTCAATCATTGTCAGGCAGTATGAAAATCCTTTAGATGGTGGTAATGGGCCAACGATATCAAGATGTATATGGTCAAAGCTATTTAACTTTATTGGAAAATTAAAAATAGGGGATTTAGGATTCTTGATTAAACTGTTTAATTCTTCGTCATTTTCCTGAGCTTTTGCAATTTCGCTGTAATCTATAGGATTTGGCATATTTATCGATGCTATTCTTGATAATTAATGCATCTGCAGTTATATTATCAGAACCATTTAGGTGTCTTATATCTGTTGTAAATTGCGATATAAAATCTAATTGACGCGCTTGACGTGGTGAAAATTCATGTAACTTTTGCTTAAATGCATAGGTGAGAGGTTTGTGATCTGTGAACAAAATGAAATTTCGTGCACGAGCATGTACCTGAATTGTTTGATTGAAGCGTATGCGGCAAGCAACTCCCTATCATAGGCGCTATAGCGTTTTTCAGTTTCGGTTAACTTGCGCGAAAAAAATGCTAACGGTTGCAGATGCTCGTTTTCTGTTTGAAATAATGCTCCCCCAATAGCAAAATCCGAGGCATCTACTTGCAATACTAAATTTGCATCGGGGTAAGGATGAGCAAGCAGCGTAGCGTTTGCTAAAAAGGTTTTGCAGTTTTGAAATTCGCTAATTGCTTGTTCTGACCAGTTAATCAAACGATTATCATTGCGCTTTGAACCTTTCAAAAAATCGTTTAAATGAGTTTGGTTATGAGCTGCGCGAGGTAGAAAACGACGAAAAAAATTTAGAAGTCCGAGAAATCTTCTCAATTCCTTAATTGTTTTTGGTTGTGGGTAATTTAAAATAGGGTCTACTTTATTGGGTAATGGTTTGGTGCCATCCTTTGTTATTAAGTGGCCTAAAAATGAAATTTCTGCCACACCAAACAGACATTTTGATACATTTACAGTTAAACCATGTTCGTTTAATTTTTGAAATACGGCTCGAACATGCGTTTTATGCTGTTCTTCTGTTTCACTAAAAATAAGGATATCATCGAGGTAAACATAGCAAAAAGGCAAATCTCCCAGAATTTCATTCATGAACCTCTGAAAAGTTTGCGCGGCTCCGCATAGACCGAAATTTAAAAAAGGAAACTCAAATAGACCAAAAGGCGTACACACAGCAGTTTTCTGTATGTCATCTGGGTGCACTGGGATATGAAAATAAGCACGGACGATATCAATCTTGGAAAAAATATTTTTGTTATTCAGCGCGTGTGTGAAATCTTGTATATGGGGAATTGGGTACCGATCCGGTGTTGTCCCCGAGTTTAATTTCCTGTAGTCTCCAACTGGTCGAATACTTCCCGAGCTTTTAGTAACGACATGTAGTGGAGATGACCATGGCGACTTCGAGGGCCGGCAAATCCCCTGCTCTAACATAAACTGAAATTCTTGTTTTACATTATCATATATTTTTGGACTTAATCGCCTAGGTTTATTGTGTATAGGCGGACCAGTTGTATCGATATAACGCACAGTATTGACACGCCTGCTTAATTTTTGGTGTTAATTTAGTTAATTATGGAAAATTTGATAATAATTTATGATAATATGTGTCACCTGAAATTAATTTTACTGAAAAAACATTAGTTTTGGTAGTTATGCCTAATAAAGAAAGATTAGTGACACCATCAATTAGTTTACGACGTTTTAGGTCTATCAACAGTCCAAAGTGCTCTAAGAAATCTGCTCCAATAATTGGAATAGGTACCGTAGCGACTCAAAATTTCCACTTAGTCTCTTCGTAATTCTAAATTAATGTTCAATAATTTGCTCCCGTAAGTAAAAATTTTTGAATTATTAGCTGCAGTTAATTGTAAGGGATCAGGATGTAAATTTTCAATCATTTTCGGGACAGGCAAGCAGCTCACATCTGAACCTGAATCCACTAAAAATTTTAAATGAGTCTTTTTATCATATACAAATAAGCGACACGAACGTTCGGCTGTCGGATCATTTGTCGCTGTAACAGCAACAGCCGGTTTTAGCTTTCCTGGTTTATTGTTATATGAACACGGTGAGCAACATTTTCCAGCCTTTTTACCGAATTTCGAATGATAAAAACAGAATTCAGACGATCTTTTCCGTTCCCTAGAGCTAGATGTATATCTACGAAAATTATTATATCTTGTTCGAGAACGATTGCGCGATCTCTCGCGAGATAATTTTTCAACTTGCTGGCTAAGTGCAGCTATTTGCTGACGAAGTGCACATACTTCTTGATGTAACGGGTTCGATGTCGACGGATTTTCTCGTGTAATTGCTGAGAGTGAGGGATTTGAACTCGTGGAATTATTCATTGCGCAAACATTTAGAAGGGAATCCGTTCTAACTTCGGCTATTTTATCCGCCAGCTTAGCTAAATTTTCGAGCGACTCTGAACTAACGGAAAGAATTGTTTGTATCTCTGGCGTTAAACGCTGTAGCCATAAGGTTTTCAAAAAATCTTCATTTAAAGATGTACCTGCCAGAGTTTGCATTTTCCTTAACAAATGTGACGGTTTGTCGTCACTTAATTGTAATTCAGAAAGAAGTTTGCGAATTTGTTTACTTTCAGAGTCTGTAAATTCCGCGATAAGTCTTTCTTTAAAAGTATTGTATTTATTTGTAGCTGGAGGATTAAACAAAATATCTGAAACTGCTGATAAAGTCTCTGGGTCGATTGCTGCAATAATATTGTTATATTTAGTTTGGTCGTTAGTAATTCCGGATAAATCAAAATTACTTTCTGCCTGAACAAACCAAAGTTTGATATTATTCTTCCATATTGGAGGTAGTTTAACAGCTATACGTGCAATTTGAGCTTCGGTAAGATTCTGCTCACCTTCATTTGGCATTTTGAATTTTAAATAGTAGCAAGCTTAAACAAATAAAACTAATTCAAAGACTAACTTTTGTATTACGTAATTTTTACATGCATTTTAAGTTTAGAATTGAAGTTATTTAAATATTAATACTACCACCGCTAACTTAATGACTAAGAGGGACAAATTGCATACATAAACCAAGCGAATGACCATAAAAACATACTTGAATCGTCGCCACGTCATCAAGATATACTTGAATCGTAGTTGGTAATCCAATTCATGTGGTATAATTCAAGGTTTCTTCCATGAAAGTTGATTTTATCGTGCTGCGACGTCCGGTTCACCACTGAGGAGAGTGATAAAGGCTGATTTCTCTTATAACATATTTATTTCCCAAACACAAACATTAATATAACATAACTAAATTAAACATTATTGTGTCGTCCTGTGACCAAGCTAGCTAGTGACGAAGTCGAAAAGGTGAGTCGTCGTTCTTCAATGGTAGAATGGTAGAAATGGTGAGAATCTGGGTACACAGCCGCGGAGCGGCTTTAACCCATTCATCGCTGTTAGGTGGTTCGGTGAGGTTGCTTGTTTCACTGTGGATCTGGAAATAGAGAACAAATAAGGATCACAGCGAGCTGTGATCGAAAAAGTTCATGGGGCGTGGCTTCGTGAATACTGGTATCTGATTGGCCGGTGGTAAAAGTCCATGTAGAATCCGAAGATGTTGTTTCAGGAGCTCTAGATTTTATAAGTCCGATCAATAAATTGAAGACTTCTTCATTTTGAATAAGTTTTTCAAGTTCTGTGAGGAGTAGGAGGACTCTAGCAGCAGGAGAAACATCCTTTTCTGTAGATCTGGTGTTGTTCGATCTTTTGTTGTTGACTCGGTTGTATGGCCTTTTTAGTCGTCTGGATAGGCACTTTGAGAAATTCGCAGTGTGGGTACCTCCACAATTAGCACAGGAGGGTGGTGTAGATTTATCCTTAGTGCAGAGATGACTTCTATGTTGACCTGCACATTTCACACAACGGGCTTCGTTGTTGCATGAGCGCTGGGTATGTCCGTATTGCTGGCAGCAGTAACATTGGATCAGGCACCGCCCACCGCGGAAAAGCTCGACGCTGATTCGCCGTTAACAGTAGACCTGAGATGTGTTCTTCAATTTTTCGCTGATATTATTTTCATCTTTGCAGATCACGATAAAATTTAGAGAGTCTTTCAGTGGTCTGTTCTTTTCATCAGTTCTAATCTTCATTGGGATAATCTTAGTGGGGAAAAGTCCAGAGATTTCTAAATCTTTTTTCAGGTCTGATGATGATGTTGAGTTTGGAAAACCTCGGAAGAAGAATTTAACATTTTTAGCCAGGGGTGCTGCAGCTACCACCACCGGAGGAGCAATCTTGGGTACGGGAGCTTTGTTGTTCACAGGGAGGAGCTTGAGTTTTTTCTTTGCAGGATATGTTGGAATGGGATTTCGAGAGTCTTTAGCAATATCGGTGGGTGAAGGCTTAGACACTACTACAGGAGATGGGATCACAGTCTTCTGGGGTGAGTCAGGGACTGGCTTAGAGTTCTCTTCCTTCTTTGCATTGGCTTTAATGAACATGATGTTGTAGGCAGCATTTGACAATTTCAGGAAGCAGTCGTAGTGGGGGCCAAGTACAAGAGTTCTAAGAAAGTTTTTCAGGTGATTATTTGCTTCGGTAAGGTCATCCCATGGAAGCTGATCGTAGAAATTTCTTGCATCGTGGATACGATCTTTCGGAGGAAGATATTTCGCGGGAATACCGCAGGTCGCAATAAGTTCATCCGTAGAGATGGAAGAGTAGTCATGTTTTTCAGGATAGCTATGACGTCGGACGGAAGGTAAAACCTTACCGCCGCGTGCACTTCGATGGTAGGACATGATTTTCACAGAGCTAGATCCAACACATCCGCACTCTGCAAAGTCTTGAGCTGATCTCCCGTCGTTCTTCATCTGAAGGACAGAATATATATCACAAGGATCACAGGGTTGCTTTTACCTGAAGATCTTAAATCGCCAAGCTGGCGGTAAAACTGGTGAGAGTGGCGTGCACCGCAAAGATTTATATAAATATTTCCGTTGGGTTCTTGCACTTCAAAAAGACGAAGATCACAGATAATCACACATGAGAGCTATGACCTTAGCGCCAGATGATCGTTGATAAGCAAAATAGTATGTTAAAAGGGGACCCGAAAAGTGAAAAATGTCAAAATTTTCGAAAATATTTTTTTAATTTTATTGAATAATTTGAACTTTCTTCTTTCCAACGATACCAAGTTTATATGGTAGAAGTATTTTAATTTATTTTTCGAAACACTCAGGTATGTCAAAAAATAAGAGAGCAGACGGTTTCGGTCTCAATGCAGACGATATTTAACATAGCTTCGATTTAATTTCGCTTCAAATTGTATAATAAAAATGCAGCTAATAATCTTTACTTATTTTAGCTTTATTAGATTACCATTTATTTAAGTTAAAGATTATTATACTTTAACTTTCACTTCATAAACTCTGTTTATCTTAGAAATATTGGGAAGCAAACATGTTGATTTGATATTTTTAGAATCATTTGTTCATTTTAATTATTTTTTGTTAATATTAAATTATTTTTGTTTTGTTTGATCTTTATTACGTTTAAAAACTCTTTGTTTTTGTTAAATAAGTTACCTTTTTATTTGTTTTTGTTGATATTTTGAAGCGTATGTTTTGATTTTGATTCAGTTTTTTGCCATGGATCGAACTGGAAATGTTTTTAAAAAGCGTAAGGCTTTTAATTTAGCGGGAAGAAAATCAAAAGTACAATGCAAACCATGTTGATAAAATCTCGTTAGAAAATTCTACTTTTAGCCGTAAGATAAGTAGCTGTGATTTGTTGGAAAGTCTAAGGATGAACAAACATCAAAAAATCTAATAATAAAACTTGGTTTATTATCAGCAGCATTTGAAAATGTTATTTTGAATGTCATTAAAGGCTACATTTTCTTTTATTAATGTTTTTTATTATTGATTGATTTATAAATAGCAATGATAATGTATCTATCTTTTTTAAATTATAATTTAAATTATAATCTATTTTTAAAATAAGAATTCTTCAAATATGAGTATTTTTGGAAAAAAGAATCATTTTAGGTTCTACTCATTTTTAGGCTTTAAAACCATAATGTTACTAGCTTAATATATCTTTATCGAAAAAATTAAGTGTATATATGTATAAAAACAAGGAAAATAATAAGAAACTTATGATTAAAAGTTTTTAATAGTTTTTTTTAGTGTAAAATTAGACATTTTGCCTCGTATCTCAAAATGAGTTTTTTTCAAACTCGATGTACCTTTTCTGAAAAAATAATAAAGTTACAGAGTTAAAAAAATTACACAATATTTATAAAGTGTTATACTTTAATTTAACATGAGCTTTTGTAGAAAAATTGATTAAGTATAATTTTAAAAAATTTTAAAGTTTAAAATCTTCTGTTTTTTGCCTTTTTTTTGGCATCGCTCCACTAAAAAAATTTTTTAAAAAGTTCGAAATAAGTAATTTATAAAAGCTGATGTTAAATTATTCTCAAATGTCAAAAAATTTGTGTAAAAAATTTCAAGCCGTTATCTTCGTAAAATTCTGAGAAAAGGCACAGTAAAAATTACCTTTTTAATATAGACGGTATACGGAATTCCGGGTCTCCTTTGTAAAGCATAAGTTAGAAAGTTATTTAACTTGAATATAATTAAATACAACACTGTAATCGCGCATCGAATTTGTGGAAATATAATTCTTTCTCGCCTACGCATTAACTCAGATTTATTATTTGGTTTTGCTTTTTATTGTAACTATGATATGTTTTTGTTTTGTGAACCTGGTAATTTCTATGTTAACTTAATATGTTTATGTTCTACATGGCTTCGAGTCTTTCTTAGTGTTAAGAAAGAAATATAAGAAATAAATATAAGTGAAAGAAATAAAATCATTGTGAACGAATGCAGAAAGTGGGATTTAACAGAATTGATACTTGACGGGTTTGGCTTACTCAAATTAGAATGAACAGAACAGATGCTAATGTAAACAAAAGCCACGTTTCAACAACCAATCAAGATCAAGATGCCCCCACTACGTCACTTGTAGGTATCCCATTGTGTAAAATAATTTCTTAGGATTTAAAATCTATTCACTTCAGCTTTGTTAAACCTAATTCTAGTGTCATATTGATATTCTCTCTTTGGTATTCGTACGTTTGGTTCACAAACAACTATTTTTTTTAAAGAAATATTACATAAATACATCTTAAATTTATGATTATTGCTTTATACAGTATCGTTAAATTATCTTTACTAATTCTGGCGAGGAACCCCGCAGCTATAATTATAAATTTTAACACTTTGCACTCGAGAGGTGACTGACGATCACCACTGCCACCTGTAAATTACCTATCACCCTAAATGTAAAATTTTTTTAACCTAAATGTTTAGTTACCACTTCATCCAGTGATCTCCGGGTATTAAAAGGCAAGTTTGCAAAAAATCTTTCAAAATGTTAGTGTTTGCGTTCATTTTTTAACAGCTGAAAGAACTTCAAGTGCAAAACAATATTTTTTTAGATTGCGGCTCAGGCTAATACTCGTATTTTGAGTTTTAAAAACTCAATTGCGCTGATAAACGGTATGAATCTATTGAAAAAAAATTGTGTCTGGGTTTTTAACATTAAGTATTATATTTGTTAATCAGTTTTCCTATTTCACGCTAAAATTATTGAGTCTGATTAAATTGTTTGCCCAAGATGTTTTATTTGTCCCTCTCGGCCGCTGTGGTTCTTCTCTTTCTATTTTTCATCTTTTGTTTCCTTCCTGCATTAGACAGATCGTAAAGTCACGGTTCCCAGTAGAATACCGAAGTCAAGTATCACTGGCTCAGTAAGCGGGTAGATGACCACTTTGATCAGCGAGGAGAATGAGGGTGCGTGGTATCCGTTCTCGTCAAACTGTTCTACCGTAAAGTGCTAGAGCTCGAGATCAGATCATCCGCGGTGACCAAAGCAGGGGAGCCATCCCCTTTACTGAGTATCAAAATTGTGATGGCAATCAACCTCAGGGATGTTTCGCTGACCGTCGCCCAAATCTTTTTTATTCACTCAGATACTTTTTTTTATATCTGTTTCTCACCATTATTTTTTTTATTTTTTCGTTTGCAACTTCACGTTTTATATTTCAAATAAATTTTGTTTCTTTTCATCCACGTCTGGAAACATGTCGACTATACTTTTCATACATTTTTGAAGTGAATTAAGTTTTTAATCAGGTAACACAAGCTAATACGTATCAAAAAGTTTAATTTTTCAGCTTAAGGGTGGAACGTCAGTTATTTAATTTTCTTATCATACATTAAAAAGTAAACATAAAAGCAAACAAATTGTTAAAATTTCTGAATTTTATGCAGTTTTTGAACAATAAAAGAAACTACTGAATTAGTAATACAAGATAAATAGCTGGATTATAAACTATAGAAAAATTATGAAAAACCAAATATATAATATTTGACTTTCCGATAGCGGCGCAAATCATTTGCGAATATATTATTTGTCAGAAGTAAAATGACATTTCCAATGAAATAATTCATTTCTAAAATTAACAGGGGAAAAAGCTAAGTTGACTATAACTCTTTTTCCTCTGTATCTGTCATCACTTCAGTATTCATCTGAGGTTCGTAACTGGGACTCCATGACTGCAAATCTGCTTTGCAAAGGATACTGTATATTGTACCAGATATTATTAAAATAATTGCTGTAGTCACATAAGCAATACCCCAATTTTGTAAAGTATTCTGAAAAAGTTTTATAAGAAAATAAATATTAAAATTATTATCAAAACCTATTTAAGATAGTTCTTTTTAAATTAAATTTTCGCAAAATCAACCGTACACATAATCCATAATAATAAAATGAAAAATTTTAAAGTTTATCTCTCAGGGAAACCGATTGCAAAAAATGTAATAGAGTTTAGAAAAAAAGTCACAGGAAGTTATGAAAGACGTAAATGAGAAAGTTTTAACTTATAAAAAAAAGTATTATTTTCACTGAAAATAAAAATGAAACATAATTTCAGAGAGAAGAAAGAATCAAAAGAATAAATAAAAAATATTTGAGTAAGAATATGAAATTATTAATCAATAAAAAGTTGCATTTGAGATTAGAAATTCCATATTTCTACCTTGAGAGAAGAGAATTGCAGTCCCTAAGATGGCGGCGTATCGCTACGTAATCTATTCAGGACTTAAGGCTTAACTAGCCACATCCTTAATCTGAGTTCGTTTTATAATTAAGGAAAACATAGAAAAATCCTATACTAAAAACCTTGCCTTCTAGTCTTCTTTTTTCAACTTAATTACTTTTAAATAAAGCAACACTGCCATGAAGGAAGGGGGAAAAAAGAAGCTTTTAATCAAATTGATTTAGAAACAGATAAAGTCAAAGATATAGCTCACCCCCGAATGTATGATGAACCCTACAAAAGCTGGGGCTAAGAATCCAGGGAGGTTTGCTATACAGTTTGTGATACCCATCAATGTACCTAAAACACCAAAGAAAATGTTATTTAACATTTTATTAACTATTATTAATTATATTATTGTAATTTATATAATTAATAAAGCATCAGCTGTATAAGATATTATTAATTTTATTAACTTTTATTATTTATGCTATTTGCTTTTTCCTCTCTTTTTGCTACCACGGAAGCAAGACATAGGAAACAAAATGATGCAAAAAAAAAAAAAAAAAAAAAATGAGAAGCAAATAAGTACTTAATAAGACGTAAAAACGGGGTGCACAAAACACAATATGACTTCAAAAACACGAGTAACATGCGACATTCTTGCAGGCATGCCAACTGCTTTAAGCTTTTCAAAAAACGGTAGAGGACTATAAGGCTAGCACATTTTCGTTTTTATTTTGCCAAATTTTTAAATCTTTCCAATCCACAGTGTAGCCAGTTCGGCACTGCTAAATCAACCGGCACACTATGGGCATGCTTTGAAACGTTTTGCAACCTCCATTCTTCAAACATGCCAGACTGACTAAAATTTTCAATCGAAATTTGCTGTTCCGTTAAAGGTATGAAGGCTTATCACGAATTTACTGATACGAATTGGCGTTTCATATAAGCCTTTGAATTATTTAAATGCAGTGACGGGTAAAAACATCCTAAACATAATTCACTAAGCATGCAAAAAACATAATTTCTGATACCACTTGAAAGTATATAGTCTCACGCAGTAATAATTTTTTTTTTAAATTTCTATTTAAATAGCTAGTTTTTAGCTCTTAAACTACGTTAATAATTAAAAATATGTCTACCGGCTCAGCCCTTGAATTATTTAAAAGTAGTGACGGGTAAAAACACCATAAACCGAATTTACTAAACCTAATTAACTAGACATGCAAAAAAAAAAAAAAAAAAAAATTCTGCTACCACTTGAAAGTATATAGCCGGCACCTCTGCCTCATGCAGTAATAAAAAATAAAAAAAATACTTTTTTTAATTAAAAAAAAGAAAATAGCTGTTTATTAGCGCTTAAACTACATAGATAATTAAAAATATGTCTACCGGTTCTGTTATAAAAAATATTGCAAAATCCTAATTTCGAAGCAAAATTATTTCGTTTCTTGAAAATAATCGTCTTGAACCAGAACATTGGTTCTTTATTCATGTAACAAGACATGTTCATATAGGAGGGTATTATGTAATTGTAAAATTTCAAATATCATTATGAACCTAAATTATTATTTTGTTTCAGTAATTAGCGCTTAAGGTTGATGTTTCCTAATGATTAAGTATGAACAAATTGCAATTAACGGCATATTTTAAAATCAGGGATTCTAAATTTAACTCAACTTATGGCTATAAAAGAATATGTAGATAAAAAAGTGTCGATATATGCTTTCATTTTTCTTAATAATTAAAGTTAAAACTGAACTTTTTAAAATAAAGTATTTATAGTGTCATTTTCGCCAACTAGTAAAATACTTTTATAAGTTTAAAATGGTATTTTTTTAATATAATGGCCAAGAAAGATTTTTTGAACTATGTTTATGAACGAAAAATAGTGTGTTATTTACGTAAAGTTAGAAAGCTAATAACCAGAAAAAGTCGAACTTATTTTTACAAAGAGAAAGATGCAAAGTTATCATAATATCTTTGCTTGCGATCACCAAAATCTGCGGACACAGTGACGTCATGAGGAGGTAAATCGTAGCTTCAGCTCTAAGGGCGGAGTGAACTAGCCCTTCTATTCTCTATAGCCCTGGTATTCGCCACTGTTTTTATAAACGGTCAAACGCTGTATTAAGTTGAAATTAAAGACTATGTTTTAACATCAAGTTCAGAGGTTATTGAAATAATAATTTATAGTTTTTATTTAATATAACGGTAACTAAAAATGTTTCAAATGTCTTTTTAAATACTTGTTTGTAGTTCTATTTAAAAAATCTAAAAAGCATAATTTGTGTCTAATTATCTTTCCATACTAAATGAAATTATTATTATTTAAGGTACAGGATTACCATATGCTGTTAGCAATTCCAAGTAAAACATTGAGCAAAAGTGAGGTGATAATTTTTGATATTAAATATATATTTGTAATTTTAAGGTATTTGTAATTTTTTAATATATTTGTAATTTTTAACAAATATTTTTTTCTTGGAAGTTTGGTTTACAACACTATTTTTCATGAACTTTGAAATTTCCTAAAATAAGAAAAAATAATTTACCACTTTTTATATATAATCGTAGAAGAAATCTTCATTGGCATGAAAGATTTCTTAAAAAAAAAAAGAAAAAAAAAAGATTTAAATAAAGGATCAATTGTATCCTTACACAAAATGTAACTGTGACATGGACTCAGTTCAAAATAGGCAGAGCTCAAAATATGTGTTTGACAGAAATTGTAATTTTTCCATTCTTGTTTGATTTCTTCTAAGGCAGGTAAAGAAACAATCAATAAACCATTAGAAAAACAAACTTTATTGTCTTTGTAAACATTAGCGTATTTACTAAATTTCATTGTCTTTAATGTTGTGAGTATATACATTGATTTGAAATGTTGCTTAAAAAAAGCATATTAGAAAAATGTTTAACAAATAATTTTTTCTTGGAAGTTTGGTTTACAACACTATTTTTCATGAACTTTGAAATTTCCTAAAATAAGAAAAAATAAATTACCACTTTTTATATATTATTGTAGATATAAATTTAATAATATCGTACTAACTATAGCTCTAAAAAAATAGAAAAATATTCCAACTACTACAAACAATCATGAGGGAGCCCACTCCAGAATAATGACATTTTCTGCCTAAACTTGAATTCATTTATAACATTGAACTCTAATTCTAATTCTCATACTGTTTTATTTCACAAATTTCGAATATTTTCCATTCAATCATTTTCAAGTTGTTTACAACAGATGGCGCCACTAAAGCTTGGCAAAATCTAAGATTTATGCAGCTCGACTTATGTTTATGTTTCAACTTGATCAATAACTTTCAATTGCTTAATATTCATTTCACCATTTGTAATTCGATGCATAATTTTCAAATCTAGCTGACTATTAGTACTATTGCACATTTCACTAATTACGTTTTTTAAAATGTTGCTTTTTTCATTGTTCACGATCGCAAATAATGATTTACGTATCCATCTCCAATTATGTCTGTAAATTTACACCAATGCAAATTTTATCTCTGATCAAGTCTGTAAATATTTCTCCAATCATGGTTGTATTTTGATAATTTTGTAAAGCTACTATATTGACGCTTAAATTCAAAATGTACCTTTTCATTGTAAATTTCTATTTTCATGATGAATGGGATAGGGGCCGCTGCTCGGCCCAGGTGCCCAGCTTTTTTAAATAAAGTAAAGTTAAGTAAAACTAGAGTTGCTTACTTTTCCGATTCCCTCCCTAATAAATAGCTAACATTCGTTGGCGTGTGATAACTAAGGCCCGGATTTTGATGACATTTGCATTTCTGGACATTTTTTTTTAGATTTATAGGACATTTCTTTATAATTTTGGGGCGTATTTTGCATGTTTTGTTAATTTTTTCCTGTTTTTATTATTTTTTGGGGCATTTTTACTACATAAAATGCAAGATTTGTCTTATAATTTGTCTTGATTCAGAAGATGCTGCATCAATTAAGATAGCGCAAAACGTGTTGGTCTCTGATAAAATCAAAGGAAACTTATCATTTATAGGTCTAACTTTGCTATTGTGTCCTCGACAATTACAAGCTTGGAGAAACAAGAATTGGAACTTTGCGATGCAATAAGTTATATTGACGTATCAAGTGTTGCAAAAAGCAAGGCGAAAGATAGCACAGAGAGTAGCATCTAAATTGAACAAAGTTTTGGAGAAGAACACTGGCTTCCAAACAATGAAGAAAATCTCTAGAATATTAACAGGTGAAGCAACATCTTTTCAAATTGAAGAATTGTCAGTAAGTGAGACCGTCTTTTTCAAGTACGCACCTATAACATCAGTAGACGTTGCGAGAAGCTTCTCCAGGTATAAAAATTTACTTTCAGACAAGAGACGCTCGTCTACATCTCAAAATATCAAATATCATTTAATAATCCAATGTAATTCTGATATTTAGTAATACTATGAGATGGAAGTTGTTATATTCATTAAAGTTTCTATACAAAATGAAAGTGTTTTGGAGTCAATACATTTTCCTTTTTCTGTTATTTTAGGATATAAAACATATTTTTCAAACTTTAATAAACGTAGAACAAGTATTGCATTGCTTTATATTTTTTGAAATGACTCATAATAATTTTAGTTCAATATTATTCATTTAGTTCATTGTTTTAGTTCAATATTTTTACTTTATTTAAGTTATGTCATAAAGCATTTTTAGCGAAATTTTCGCATTTTTAAGGTCATTTTTTGCACTTTTTAAGGGCATTAGTTGAGATTTTTTAGGTCATCAAAATCCGGGCTCTAGTGATAACAATTGTATTCCGAATAAGCTGGTTGTTGTTATTGATAAAATTTATAACTTTAGTAAAACAGAGTGAAATTTAAAAAAATTTTTTATACTTAATTTATCAAATTTTCCATTGAAAATTGTCCAAGATTTATTAAGAATTTGTATAATTAAAAAGTAAATTTAAAAGTGGCGTTAAAAATTAATGACTGAATCGGTGAAATTCCTAATGGATTTGATGATTCTGTTTACGTGAATGCTTTTGCTGGACAACAGAAGCCTTACGCAAGATGAACTCGCACTATGCATAAAATGGATTCTGAGCGATATTTTCAGTCTCGATCTATGCTAGAGGGAAACATTAAGCAATACGAAGAGTTCGATAGCCTGTTTACATCATTCTCTAATGCGTTTGTCAAATAATGTGTTTATCGCTAAACTTGGCGACTTTTTAATGTTACAAATATTCCCGTTAAATTTACTTAACGCTATTTTTCCAAACTCTGTCGCGAAAGAGAATAAAAAAAAGCCGTAGTTTAAGTGCCTTATTCTTGAAGCAATGCGATGATTTGTAACCTTGCAGTGCAAAATTATCTGGGCTTTAGAGCAGACAAATAGTTTAAATGCTCAAAGTTAGTTTAAATGTTTCAAAATAGACTCAGCTTCATTTTTAAATAATTTATTTACCTCATTGACTATTATAGACACGATGAATGGACCAAGGCCATGCTTGACTCATGTATCCAGCTACATTTGATAAGAGAAGTTTAATATTGTGGTTTACACAGAGTAAATTAACATATCAATTACTGATTACATTAGTAATTCAAATGTCATTTAATTAAAGTTTGAAAAGTTAAACGTAGGAACACTAGAAAGCAACAACTGTGTAAATATTTAGAACAATGCTATCTTCCCAGGCTATACATTAGAAATGTTTATAAATATTTAAAGTGATTGCCGAGTTTGCGATCGATATCCGATTATTGCGGTTTGATAAATTAATTTCAACCAACTGCCCATCTATTTATTTTTAGAGCTGTCGTTGAACAGCTCAAGTTTTAGATTTATGACTACTAATGTTCTACTCCGTAGAATATTAATTTTGAACCAAATACAGAAGACTAGGAAACTGTTGGATGAAGTATCGGGAGAAATTTGATGAAACTAACCAGCATTTGCGTAACATGGAGAGGAAGGCCACGAGAACGTCCTGCGAATAGTCTGACGGCAAAGAGATTCTAAACCATAATCAGCCTACTGTTATATGGCTTTGCTGGGTATCGACAATAGGAAATATATAAAAATGAATTTAGAGAAAATATGGCCGAATTAATAAAAGTGCAGTACAATAATCCATTAAAAATTAACAGGCAAAAACAACTTAACCAAAAAAAAAGGACAAACACAAAGAAAACACATACCTATCATGTAGCTGATGGAGAGAAGTCATATTATAAAATCTAAAAAAATTAAAGAGTTCACAAAGGGAAAAAAACAGAGCAACTTGTTAGGATGAATAAAGATCGTTTTATTTCATATTAGCGACATCAAAGATAGAATCACAGGCGGCACATCGGAGGGGGGGTGTGGCAGTCTGGAGTGACTGATTTTCGTGGTTTCAACTCAGACCGAACGAATATCCAAAATACACCAATAACAGTGGAAATCAGATCCTTGCCGGGAACATCAGAGCGAGATCATGGCTGGACTTCACCGAAGATTAAAAAATCATAATTCGCAACTCGAATTACGACAGCATCAACGTTACTCTTTAACGTACACATGGTTCTTTCCAAATCCCAGCCAAATTTTTCGGTTACAAATTAGTCCAAAACTGTCATATTAAAAGGAGTTGCGTGGTCAGAATGAAAAGAAATATTTTGTAGCCCGAGTCACTGCATGGTTGGTTATAAAAA
Source organism: Parasteatoda lunata (assembly GCA_949128135.1). Classification (NCBI taxonomy): domain Eukaryota; kingdom Metazoa; phylum Arthropoda; class Arachnida; order Araneae; family Theridiidae; genus Parasteatoda; species Parasteatoda lunata. The sequence goes on from OX421977.1 coordinate 14,109,225, forward strand.
AACTGGCAATCCAGGAGTAGTTCCATAAAAAAAATTAAGCTTGAGTCGTAGAATGAATCAGTACGATAACGCCAAATCAATCTTGCACCATTTCGAGGATGGCTGCAATGTCGAAGCCATCAAATATTTAGTCCGTCCCTCAATAGAGAGGAAGGGGAAAAAAATGTAAAAAAAAACTCCGTTAAGCGGAGTAAGTGCTCTCGCCGGAAAAATAAAAATCGAATGCCTTGAGCTTTTCTGCGCTCAGATATTTACACACAATCTTTGAAGTTCAACTACAAATATTTTAGAAAGTTAAATTTCCTAAATTTTCGAGTTGAGAAGTTACATCAATATATATTTAAAAGTTTTATTCCCACTTTCTGATTAAAAGGGAAAAGCTAAGATCACACATACTTCGAGTCCCTGGTGGACTTCACGTGCACATGAAAGAAGCCGACAAACAGGTGTTATTCCAAGAAAAAAGGGGCTGGAAGGGAAAGGAATGTTCTTGAAAAGGAGGGGTTGGAAAGAATGGGAAAAGGAATTTCCGGGGGAGAATGTCCTAATAGCACTAAGGCCTTAAAGGGGCGAGAAGGAATCGGATCAGCAAATTTAAAGATTTGTATCAGGAATTAACAAAAAAATTAGAAAATTAAATTAAACGTGTGACTCGATGTCACACCTACCTCTGAGGATATTTCACTTCAGCACAGTGTTCGATGCAAGCCATCACCTCCTACAACAGAAAGCCTCCACGTGGTTTTTTAGAAGTAGTCTGCGCAGACTCTTTAAAAAGTGAACCAGTTGTGCGCATGAATCCAAATTCTTTATTTAAAGATAGGCTTAGTTGTTGTATGAAGTACCTGCCCGCGGAGCGGCCATTCCACTTCTTCATCTTTGATGATGCCCGTAGGCGACTAGAGTACTGTGTTATTTAAAGGTAATTAAGAGAAAATTATAATATATAGTTGAAAATTAAATTTGTGGTGGTTGATAAGTAAATAAGACAAACCAACCAAATTACACAAATTTTTAGACATATATTTGCTACCAATTTTCGTAATTTTTCTAGATTTTTTTATTGAAGGCTCTTTCGTAACTTGGATTATCTTCATAGTGGTCTGATCGAACTAGCAATAAGAAACCGTGTGGTGGCTTTCATCTATAGGAAGCATTGTGCAAGCCGGAGCCACCACGGCTGAACTGATCTTAAAATCAGGCAGAAGGTGGAACGATTGTCTAACAAAAAGTCAAAATTCTCTCGAAAAGTAAACTGAAATTTTTGCCAGACAAAATCTGTTCAATATATTTACGTTTAAATTAAAAAAAAAATCCTTTGCTTAAGAAAAATTACTTAAAACTTTTGCATAGAATAAATTCAAATTGTTATAACATTATAAGGCAAATAAGAGTTTAAAAAAAAAAAAAAAACGAAAGGAAGGATTTAAATAAAGGATCAATTGTAATACACAAAAAGTAGCTGTGACATAGACTCAGTTCAAAAGACGTATTTAAAACCTTTTAATGGGCCATTTATTTTTAGTAAAGGTAAATTAAAGTAATTTTGTGAATTGAAATTGTTTTAAGAATATAGTAATGGATCTAAGAAAAAAAAACTCATTTAGTTTTAAAAAATGCCATTTTTTTTTGGTGGTAAATATATTTAACACGACCTATTAGGAATTTATTGACTTTTATTTTTCTTTATTTATAAAATAAATTTTATAAATGCTACAAAATTAAAAAGGAATTATGTATATTATTTATAACTTTTATACGTTTTTTTCAAACCAACAAATGGTTACCAATTTTATTCAAACGCACTTCAGGAAAGCTGACGTAATTAACAAATGGAAACCTAAATTAAAAGTGGTAATAAAGTGGTGGTAATTATAATTCCCACGGCCTCCGAATGGGTTAAGAAAATAGACTCAGCTTCATTTTTAAATAATTTATCTACCTCATTCACTATTATAGACACGATGAATGGCCAAGGCCATGCTTGACTCAGGTACCCAGCTACATTTGATAAGTGAAGTTTAATATTGTGGTTTACATAGAGTAAATTAAAATATAAATTTCTGAGTACATTAGTAATTCAAATGTCATTTCATTAAAATTTGGAAAAATTAAAACCTAGGAACAATAGAAGGCAACAACTGTGTTAATATTTAGAACTATGCTATCTACCCAGACTATACGCTAGAAATGTTTATAAATATTTAAAGTGAAAGCAGAGTTTGCGATTGATATCCGATTATTGGTTTCATAAATTAATTTCGACAAACTATCCATTTATTTTATTTCATTTTATAGCAGCCATTGAACAGCCGATCCATTTTTAGGTTTACGAATACTTATGTTCAACTCCGTAGAACTGTAATTTTGAACCCAATACAGAAGATAAGGGAACTACTGCATCAAGTATCGGGAGAAATTTGCCTTCGAGGAGTACTTTTTGATGAAACTTACCAGCACTTGCGTTACACGGAGAAGAAAACCACGAAACCAAAAATACTTTCAGTGACATCTTCTGGCAAAAGAGGGCAAAACACGAAAGGCAAGAATCGAAGGCCTCCCCAGGAAACTTAAAATCAAACAGGAAGACCAACGATCGTTCATAAAAAGTTAAGATTCTTTTCGAAAAGTAAAGTGACATTCTTGCCAGACAAAATCTGTTCAATATATTTAAATTGAAAAAAAAAACCTAAATTAAAGAAAAATTGCTTGAAACTTTTGCATGGAATAAATTCAAACTATTATAAAATTATGAAATAGATAAAAGTTAAAAAAAAAAAAAAAGATTTAAATAAAGGATTGCTTGCATCACTACACAAAATGTAACTTTGACATAGACACAATTCAAATTACGTACTTAAGAAAATAGACAGAGCTCAAAATACGTGTTTAACACTTTGAACGCCGCATCAGCCATCGGTGGCTGACAATGGACTTTCCATTTAGGCCGAGTCAACCACCGGTTGCTGACACGAAAATTACATTTCAGCCGCTTCGACCACTGAACTGCCACTTCGTGCCTGACACTGAAATTACATTTAGGCTGCGTCAACCACCGGTGGCTGACACAGACCTTTAACATATGCCGCGAAAAACAGCTGACTGACAGCGTATAATATGATATAGAACTATAAAATTTACACTCTTTTACTGAATTGCAGAAAATTTATTCAAAATTTACTTAAAAAAGTAATTTTATCGATTAAGAGTTCTGTTACAGATTGGTGGAATATCCACTGCTCTAATGATAAGTTAGCACGTTGAATGTCATGGGGGTCACTGGTGACCGGCACTCATTTTGTTCGTTGCACCACGGGGGTCACCAGTGACCGGTGAAGCCAAGATTAATAGAAACAAATAATTCGAGTAAATTTTTAATGCTTTTTATACTATTATCGTTACTAAAATGGTTTAAAGAAATTAATGCAATATGGAATACACGAAAATAGTTTTATTTATATACACATAGATGCCAACTTGCTTCGGAAAACGAATAAATATTTTCAAGTGGTAGTTTATTAAATGTGATTCTTGGTTTAATAAATTCAATTTAGTAGATTTTTATCCACCACCATTTCTAAATAATTTGTAGGCTTATAATAATATTAATTCACATCTTCCTCACTACTCCTCATCATCGAATTTTTACTACAGATGAATCGGTTAATGACGCTTCGCGGCAGCTCACCGAGATTTATGTGATTTCTACCATTCTTTAGACGGATACATCATGATAAACCTTCTAAAAAAATAGAGAAAGCCGTCTAAAATTTGCAACTCTAATTTGTAGTGGCCAGATGGGCAAGCCACGTAAATTTAGCGTGGCATTCAACGTGTTAACAGAAATTTTTATTTTTTCATTCTTGTTTGATTTCTTCTAAGCCAGGTAAAGAAACAATCATTAAACTATTAGAAAAACAAACTTTATTGTCTTCGTAAACATTAGCGTATTTACTAAATTTCATTGTCTTTAATGTTGTGAGGATATACATTGATTTGAAATGTTTACTTAAAAAAGCATATTAGAGAAATGTTTAACAATATTTTTTTCTTGGAAGTTTGGTTTATATCACTATTTTTCATGAATTTTGATATTTCCTAAAATAAAAAAAAAATAATTTACCACTTTTTATACATAATCGTAGATATAAATTTAATAATATCCTATCAACTTAAGTTAGAGTTACAGAGGACGAAGGGACTACACTCAGTGCCACAGGTGTCAGCAGTTTAACCATGTACAGGCATCCTGTCGGCATGCTCCAAAATGCCTCAAATGTGGACAGGAGCACCTGACATACCTGTGCCAAAAAACACGTGAAACACCTGCAACCTGCGCCAACTGCGGAGGACCGCATCCGGCCAATTTCAAGCAATGCTCAAAACATCCGATAAATCACACAGCCTACAGGAAAAACAATTCACCCCTATTTTCTCCAACCAATACTAAATTCACCACATATGCCGACAAATTAAAAACCAGCAACCAAACAATAAGTATGGATGACATCAAACAGCAAAAGAAATAATGACAGAAATCAAGTCCTTTGTAACTTTGTTGCAGAATGACGACGGATTAAAATTATTTAGAGCATTCACAGCAAATATGGCTACCATCATGGACAGAAATCAAGAAGAAGAACAAATTGAACAGGATGAATATTAAAACAACAATAAAACCAACCCTCAATCTCAAAATCTGGAATGCCAACGGAATCTTAGACAAGCAACACGAATTCAAAAATTTCATACTCGACTACAACCCCGATATCATCATCGTAACAGAAACTCATTTAAATCCAACACTCAACTTTACAATAGCAAACTACAGAGTGCATAGATGCGATCGACAATATAGAGGAGGAGGAGTAGCGCTGCTAGCAAAAACCAGTCTTACAACCACAACCTATAGCCAAACTACAAACAGAGGATATGAACAGATTTCAATACTATTAAACCACCTAAACCAAGATATCAAAATAACAGGCATATATAATTCTCCGCAAAATAAGCTCACCGATCATGACATTCAACTTCTCTTTCCCTCAAACATACCAACCATAGTCGCCGGAGATCTAAACAGCATACATACTATTTGGGGATGCAGAAATACCAACCACAATGGAAATCACTTAAGAAAACAAGTACTGAAAAATAATCTGACAGTCATAGCACCAACCAGCCCAACATATATTACAAGTCATAGCTCTGATATACTAGACTTTGCCATCCCTAATCTCCAAGTTCCCATAGTAGCCCATACACACAACCAACTATCCTCTGACCATCTGCCGGTACAAATCACAATTGGACTATCCACGCAGCATAACGAAAAACCAAAACTTAAATCAGACTGGAACCTATACCAAAGCATACTCACAGCAAATAATAGTAACCTACCCAACCTAGAAGACGAGTTCACTATTGAAAATTATATACATCAACTACAGCAAGAAATAACCAAATCATACAAAGCAGCAACCTCAGAAATTAATAAAATAGCCCACCACTACAAACTCCCTCCAGCAATTAAAAATAACATCAGACTAAGAAACTACTATAGAAAAACATATCAAAGAACAGCAGACCCCATATACATGCAAGAGATGAAACAGCTCAATAAAGAAATCAAAAAACAAAGCAGAACATACAAAAAGAAACTATGGGAAAACAAGCTCGCCTCTCTATGCACATCTGATCAATCAATATGGAAAATAGCCAAAATCTTTAGGTCCGAACCACAAATCAACAGACCCATCAGAGGAGCAACCAATCTCATATACAACACCAACGAAAAAGCCGAAATTTTTGCCGATTCATTACAGAACCAGTTTTCACCAAATGCAAATGTAGATATCAATCATCACAATACAATAGAAGAAGTCAGCAAATTTCTTGAAAAACATCTAATAAACGAACCAATTGAACCAACGGGAAATAACGAAATCCAAAATATAATCCGAAAACTAACTAAAAAACAGAAAAGCACCAGGAGAGGACGGGATAACAAACCTAATGATGAAATCACTTCCAGTCAACTATATAAGCAAAATTACAAGCATAATAAACAGCTGCCTAACCCTCAACTACTTCCCAATCATCTGGAAAAATGCCTCAGTCATCCTGTTCCTAAAGAAAAACAAAAACCCAAGCTGCCCTGAGAGCTATCGACCAATCAGTCTACTAAACATCATAGGTAAAATCGTCGAAAAAATCATATACAACCGAATAAAACCACTCTTAACAGCACTACCAGACGAGCAATATGGATTTCGCGAAAAACTAGATACCACCAAACAGCTACTAAGAATTATTGACTACACAGGCAGATCACTTATAAATAAAGAAGCAATAGTATTCCTCATGATAGATATTTCTAAAGCATTTGACAAAGTTTGGCACACCGGATCAATATATAAATTAATACAACTTAACTTCCCACCCGGCATCATTAAGCTACTCTCTTGCTACCTCACCAATAGAACTTTTCAGGTAAATATCCAAAATCTAAAATCAACCAAAAGAAGCATCTCAGCGGGTGTCCCTCAGGGCAGCATACTGGGTCCGATCCTATACATACTCTATACATATGACTTCCCGATAAACAAAGACGACTATAACAGCATCACAGCTTATTATGCAGACGATACAGGAATCATTATCAAATCGCGAAATCCAAACTTAGCCCTTCGAAAACTACAGGATCAATTAGAGGAAATAGAAAACTGGTGTATAAAATGGAAGACAGCAATTAACGCGGAAAAATCCCAAATATTAGTCATACAAAAAAGAAGAAAAAGAATCCAGCAAAACTGCATCCCAAAATTTTTCAACACGCCTATCCCAATAGTAACAAAAGCCACATATCTCGGTCTAACAATAAACAATAGACTCTCCTGGGCAGACCACGTCAAGTACATCACCAATAAAGCAATAGCAGCAACAAATACTATACAGCCACTGATTCATAATCCCAATATATCATTGAAAAATCGAAAACTCCTCTACACCAGTATGATCAGACCAATTTTAACGTATGCCTCTCCAGCCTGGGCCACAATACCGAATCATCTAATGGAAAAGCTAAACCGATGTCAGAACAAAATCCTACGAAAAATCACCCGCGCCCGTTGGTTCATCAGAAACAAAAATATCCACACAGATCTCAAAATTCCTCCTCTATCCGATTATATCAACAAACTGAACGCAGACTTCTACAGGAAAGCCGAAAAATGTACTGCAGCCAACTTTAACCAGAACCTCTCTTTTGAAAATTACAAAAAGGATTCCCATCTAAGACCAATAGCAGCTTTCTACACATCAGACGCCTCATATCATCATCATCAGCACAAATAATAGCAAACCGGCATAGCTGAATGGATAACGCGCTCGACTACAACCCCACAGATCTCAAGTTCTACCCCAACAGTCATCATTTTCTCAAAGATAGCATCGGAATCATCCATCCTCACAAACGCATCATCTGAATCAACTCAGTGGACGAATCATCGATCATTGTACATAACATCAACCTTCCAATTCACCCAGAACAACATCAACTGAGTATCATCCAACAGTGTTTCCCGACTAACTGAAAAAAGCAAACTCTGAACTCTAAATAGAACTTTAAAATGATTCAATAATTTCCTTAAAAATTCTGAAACTAATAGCATAAAACCATAGTAATATAACAATGTAAAAGAAAACTACAACCTTAAACAACAAACAAAGCATGCAATATCTTTAATGTAAAAATTTTTTATTATGTAATTATCTTTTCTTTTCTTTTTCTGTTCTTGCTACCATAATGTTGCAAAAACCAAAATGTTTTTACACACTGTACATATTTTATGATGAATGGGTTAGGGGCCGCTGCGCGGCCCAGGCACCCAGTTTAATTTTAATAAAAGCAAAAAAAAATCTTCCTCACTACTCCTCATCATCGAATTTTTACTACAGATGAATCGGTTAATGACGCTTCGCGGCAGCTCACCGAGATTTATGTGATTTCTACCATTCTTTAGACGGATACTTCATGATAAACCTTCTAAAAAAATAGAGAAAGCCGTCTAAAATTTGCAACTCTAATTTGTAGTGGCCAGATGGGCAAGCCACGTAAATTTAGCGTGGCATTCAACGTGTTAACAGAAATTTTTATTTTTTCATTCTTGTTTGATTTCTTCTAAGCCAGGTAAAGAAACAATCATTAAACCATTAGAAAAACAAACTTTATTGTCTTCGTAAACATTAGCGTATTTACTAAATTTCATTGATTTAATGTTGTTAGGATATACATTGATTTGAAATGTTTACTTAAAAAAGCATATTAGAAAAATGTTTAACAATATTTTTTTCTTGGAAGTTTGGTTTACATCACTATTTTTCATGAACTTTAATATTTCCTAAAATAAAAAAAAATACTTTACCACTTTTTATACATAATCGTAGATATAAATTTACTAATATCCTATCAACTTAAGTTAAGTATTCTTTTCGATTCCTTCCTTAAAAAATAGCTAACAATCGTTGGCTTGAGCTTTAATTTCAGTGAGGCGGATTGTGATAAGAATTGTATTCCGAATAAGCTGGTTGTTGTTATTCAAGAAATTTATAACTCTAGTAAAACATAGTGAAATTTAAAAAATATTGTTGACTCAATTTATCAAATCTTCCATTGAAAATTGTCCAAGATTTATTAAGAATTTGTTTAATTAAAATGTAAATTTAAAAGTGGCGTTGAAAATTAATGACTGAATCGGTGAAATTCCTAATGGATTTGATGATTCTGTTTACGTGAATGTTTTTGCTGGACAACAGAAGCCTTACGCAAGATGAACTCGCACTATGCATAAAATGGATTCGGAGCGATATTTTCAGTCTCGATCTTCTATGCTAGAGGGAAACATTAAGCAATACGAAGAGTTCGCTAGCCTGCTTACATCATTCTCTAATGCGTTTGTCAAATAATGTTTTTTATCGCTAAACTTGGCGACTTTTTAATGTTACAAATATTCCCGTTGAATTTGCTTAACGCTATTTTTCCAAACTCTGTCGCCAAAGAGAATAAAAAAAAAAAACGCAGTTTAAGTGCCTTATTCTTGAAGCAATGCGATGATTTGTAACCTTGCAGTGCAAAATTATCTGGGCTTTAGAACAGACAAATAGTTTAAATTTTTTCAAAGTTAGTGTAAATGTTTCAAAATAGACTCAGCTTCATTTTTAAATAATTTATTTACCTCATTGACTATTATAGACACGATGAATGAACCAAGGCCATGCTTGACTCATGTACCCAGCTACATTTGATAAGTGACGTTAAATATTGTGGTTTACATAGAGTAGATTGAAATATCATTTTCTGTGTACATTAGTAATTCAAATATCAATTACCATTTGGAAAAAATTAACCTAGGAACAATGGAAGGCGACAAGCGTGTAAATATTTAGAACAATGCTATCTTCCGAGGCTATACGTTAGAAATGTTTATAAATATTTAAAGTGATTGCCGAGTTTGCGATTGATAACCGATTATTGGTTTCATAAATTAATTTTGACCAACTGTTCATCTATATTATTCTATAGCTGTCGTTGAACAGCCGACTCAATTTTTAGGTTTACGACTACTTATGTTCAACTCCATAGAATTGTAATTTTGAACCCAATGCAGAAGACAAGGGAACTGCAGGATCAAGTATCGGGAGAAATTTCCTTTCGTGGAGTACTTTTTGATGAAACTAACCAGCATTTGCGCTACATGGAGACGAAGACCACGAAAACGTCGTACAGTTTGTCTCACGGCAGGGGGATCCTAACCCATAATCCGCCTACCACTGAGGTTATTTCACGTCTGCACAATGGTAGATGCAAACCGGAAGCGGAATTTGTATCGAGCAGCATCGCGGTTCAACTGTCCTTTTATGTAATTAATAGTTATATTTAAATGGCAAGTTACAATGCCTTCGAAATATTTAACTTTATATTTATACACCGCATTCGCCACTGTTTATATAAACGGGCAAACGCTGTTAGCAAATCCAAGTAAAACATTGAGCAGAATAGTGGGGAGAGAATTTTTGATATTAAATATATTTGTAATTTTAAGGTAAAAGTCTCTACTCTATATACATTTTGAGTCAATTCATCCTCGCCAAGATTTGTAATTTTGGCGAAGTATTTTTTTCCAATGGTCGAAAATGTTTTTCTTACTTAATTTTTCCCCAAATACAATTGGATAATTTTGAATTTTCCTGTTACAATTTAAGACCAATTAAATTTTTAAATTTATCATTTACATAACTCTTTAAATGAGATATTTTTTGAGGTGTGCCAAATTCTTATTATTTTCATTTATTAAAATAACGATATACTTTTTTTTTTACCGACAGCAAATAACTTCGCGAAATTGCTGTAATTTTAAAAGTTATGATTGTTTAATTATAGTGTTTCTAGGATTTAATCTGCTCCGCTTTCTGCATAAGTTTTTATTGATTGATTGCGAGTTTTATATAGTAAAGCGTAATAAATACGTAATTAACAATTTTTTTATATTTGTAATTAAAATAAAACGTGAAATTAATAATTAAAACATAACAATAATTTACAATAATAATGATTAAGCCCACTCTTTAAAAGTGTCACCACTATATATCTGCAATAAAGTTACATTCGATGCATTTTGAATTTTTGATTTGCTGTAGAACATAAAATGAGAAATACTGAATTAAAAAATATTTTCAATTTCGTAATCATTAAAAAATATATTTTTACAATGCCTACCTAGCAAGATGGCATCTCTGGTAGTGTGAAAAAAGTTTATATTTCAAGACTTTAAGTAAAAAAATGCTTAAAGTGTATTTTATTTACGAAGTTTCCTCGGGTTTTAAAAATAAAATAGCGTTAGTATATTCACGTTAATCATAGAAAACTTATATTTTTTATGGACGGTGCCACTATGAAAAAGATAGCTTATTGACTTCTGAACTTTATGATTATTTTTAATTTTAGATAACATTAATTTTATAAAAGTCATATACGTTCTATCCAGTTATGAATGTTCCTATAGAGTTACAAAGAAAACACTATTAAAGTGATCTTAATTAGGTTTGTTAGATTTTGAATTGCACAAACCCAAAGATGACTGCATCGCAACTAATTTTTTGTGTAATATGCATGCTAACTTTTAAGATTATTACGAGTGATATTTTCTAGTGTTAGCGGAAGCCTATTTTACTCCAGTGAAGGTTTGAATACAAAAAATTTAAAAACATATGTAAGAACCTAGAAAAGTATGCTTCATTTTTGAATCAGCTCTGAAAAATTTAAAGATTTGCTAACGCCCTTTCAATTACCACTTAGAGAAATCTTCATCAAAAAATAATTTAAAATAAATGTAATAGTTTAAAAATTTGATTATTAAACGCGTCACTCTAGCTATCAGTTTTACTTTTAAATTTTTAATTACATTAAATTAATATGAATTTATTTAATAAACATTAAATACTGATGATATTTTAATGTAAATAGATGCCTAAAAACTAAAAGGGTAGTTATGCATTATCTAATTTCTATTAGTAATTTCTTAAGCTGTTTTAATTCAAAATTTTTTTTTTCCGATTAGTTAAACTTGCAAAATTTTGATTGAGTCCTCGGCCATACAATAGTTAAAATATCCGTTCTCGTCAGATCACCAGCATCATCGGGCGGAGTCAGTACTTGAAATGGTGACCATCTGGGAATACAGAGTGCCGTTGGCATGTACCTTTTGAGCCGACCAGTAGTGGTCAGTAAGCTGAAACAACGCCTCCTATAACTGAAAGCCTTCACACGGTTTTTTGTAGATAGTCCGATCAGACCACTATGAAAGTAAACAAATTATTAAAAGAACCATCTAATATAAAATCTATTAAAAATTAGAAAGTGGTAGAAAATATATGTCTAAAAAATTATTTAATTTATGAATATAATTGGTTTGTTTTATTTACTTGTCAACCCCTACAGATTCAATTCTCAAATATATATGATAAATTTCTCTCAAGTAATTTTAAAATAGAATTTGGGTTCATTCGCATAACCGATTCGCTTTTTAATTAATCTGTGCAGACTACTTATAGGAAAGCGTGTGGAGGCTTTCTGATGTAGGAGGTGATGGCTGAACTCACATTAGAAAGGTCCTGGATTCAAATTCCGGACAAAGCATGGGTGTTTTGTCATTATCTGTTCTACATGTCCTAAGTGAGGGAGCAAGGTTTGCCCACCTAATATTAAGATGCCTTTGAAAGAGTGGGCAACAAATCTGCGATACTGATACCTAACGGGTGAGTGTCAATCCAGGGCTACCAGATACTACTCTTTTTGCAAAATATTAAATTAAGTGGTAGACAATTAAAAACTAAAGTTTACAGAATTTTCGGTTATTTTGCCAACATATTAAAAACCTTAAACTAAGTTAACATCTCCTAACACCTACCTATGACTTCATAAGAAATGTGGTTAATACCTCCTTAAAAGTAAACCTCTCAATATTCACAGTGAAAAACAGCAATGCATACCTGGAACTGTAAGTCTTGAGTGCCTATGGAGCATTTGATCATCTATCAAATGTTTGAATAAATGTTTCATTTATATGAACACCTCAAAGATTATACTTATTTTCTCTTTTTTTTTTTTACCCCAGCTGTGTTAAATACAGTCTTGAATTCGATATAAAATAAAAGAAATTTTCAGTGAGGAATAAGCATTTAAAATGTCATTTTAACTTGAGGAGTCTCATAACCTGTGTTGTCCAGATGAAAAGATGACACTGTCCGAATTATTTTACAAGAGCAGTATCATTTTTTCTCATTTCTTTACTAAGATAAGGCAAGATGACTGAATTAAGATTCATTCTGAAATAGCTGATATAGCACTGAAATAGCTTAACAATATTAAACAGCTATGATTTCAATTGATGCTAAACAGTCTGAACATACCACAACTCTTAAAGTGGTAGGGAAGTAGCAGTTAAAATAATTTTAATTTGTTAAATTTGCCAAGTACTTAAAAACTACCGTACACAAACCACAGGCTCCTACTTTCATCAGAGAGGACCTAAAACATACCCAGTTGTAGACAATGATTTAAGAAAGGCTCTGATAGCCCAGTGGTTAGAGAATCGGACGGTCTGAGGGAAGGGGATAAATCCTAAACTCTGGAGCCTTTTTTTGAGCTACTGTCCTTTTAATACATTTTTGAAGTGAATTAACTTTTTAATCAAGTAACACAAGCTTTACGTTTCAAAAAGTGTAATTTTTATTCGAAGGAGAGAACGTTAGTTACTTAATTTTCTTATCATACATTAAAAAAAAAAAAAATAAAAACAAACAAAATTTTTAAATTTCTTAATTTTATGCAATTTTTGAATAATGAAAGAAACTACTGAATTGGTAATACAAGATAAATAGCTGATTTTTAAACTATAGAAAAGCTTTGAAAAAATAAATATATAATATTTCATTTTCCTATGGCAACGCAAATCATTTGCGAATATATCATTTGTCAGAAATAAAATGACATTTCCAATGAAATAATTCATTGCTAAAATTAACAGAGGGAAAAACTATGTTGACGATGAAAACTCTTTTTCATCTGTGTCTTTTATCACTTCAGTCTTCATCTGTGGTTCGTAACTGGGACTCCATGGTTGCAAATCTGCTTTGCAAAGGATATTGTATATTGTACCAGATATTATTAAAATAACTGCTGTAGTCACATAAACAATACCCCAGTTTTGTAAAGTATTCTGAAAAAAATGTTTAAGAAAATAAAGATTAAAGTTATTATCAAAAACTATTTCAGATTATTTTTTTAAATTAAATTTTTGCAAAATCAACTGTACACAGAATCCATAATAATAAAACGAAATATTTTAAAAATTATCTCTCTGGGAAATCGATTGCAAAAAATTTAAAAGTGTTTAGAAAAAAGTCATAGCAGGTTATGAAAGACGTAATGGGAAAGTTTGAACTTATAAAAAAAAGTATTATTTTGCACTGAAAATAAAACATAATTTCAGAGAGTAGAAAGAATCAAAAGAATAAATAGTAAATATTTAAGTTATCTTCAAGAATATGAAATTATTGATCAATATAAAGTGGCATTTAAGTTTAGAAACTCCATATTTTTACATTGAGAGGTTCGGTCACATGAGAGTTGCAGTCACCAAGATGGCGGCGTATCGCTACATAATCTTTCCAAGGCCATCAGGCTTAACTGGCCACAGCTTAAACCTTCTCAGGACGGGCGAGTCATAAACGTATTCTAACGGAATCTGAATAATAAAAAATAATAAGCTGTAGCTTAAGTTCGGGCACAAATAATATAGCAGACTTATTTTGGATTTTACTTTAAATCTAACATATTCACTCAATGAGTGTTAAAAGTGTAACTATATAATTTTTAATTCGAAATATTTATTGGTGAGTCAAATGAAGTAATCTTTTATTACCCCGCCCACAAATAAAATGCTATTAAAAATAGTTTGGCTACCAGTTTCATTTTTTTTTACCCTGATTATCGACGCCCTGGGAATGCATATATGATTCTCTCGTCTCGAAGGGGTTGATCTGAGTTCATTTAAAAATTAAAGAAAAAATAGAATAATCTTATACTAAAAACCTTGCCTGCTAGTCTTCTTTTTTCAACTCAATTATTTTAAAATAAAGCAACACTGCTATAAACGAATGAAAAAAAAAAACGAAACTTTTAATCAAATTGATTTAGAAACAGATAAAGACAAAGATATAGTAAAAAAAAAAGATAGCACACCCCCGAATGTATGATGAACCCTACAAAAGCTGGGGCTAAGAATCCAGGGAGGTTTGCTATACAGTTTGTGATGCCCATCAATGTACCTGAAACACCAAAGAAAATGTTACTTAATATTTTATTAACTATAATATTATTAGTTATATTAACTTATATAATCAATAAGAATATAATCAATAAAATATATTATTAATTTTATTTACTTTTATTATTTATGCTATTTGCTTTCCCCTCTCTTTTTGCTAGCACGGAAGCAAGACATAGGAAACAAAATGATACGTAAAAAATACCGTGAAAATGAGAATCAAATCAATACTTAATATGACGTAAAAACGGGTTGCTCAAAACACAATATCACGTCAAAAACAGGGTTACGAGAAACATGCGAAATTCTTGCAGGTATGCCAACTACTTAAGCTTTTAAAAAACGTTAGAGGACTATAAGGTTATCAAATTTTCGTTTAATATGGTCATAGTTTTAATCCTTTCCAGCCCTGTGTAACCAGTCCGGCAACGCTAAATCAACCGAATCACTAGGCATGTTTTGAAACGTTTTGCAACCTCTATTCTTCAGACACGCCACTCCGAATAAAATTTTCAATTGAAATTTGCCGTTCCGTTGAAGGTATAGAGGCTTATCACGAATTAACTGTTATGAATTGGAGTTTAATAAAAGTCTTTGCATTATTTAAAAGTAGTGACGGGTAGTAGTTTACTAAAAAAAGTAGTAGTTTACTAAAGTAGTAGTTTACTAAACCTAATTCACTAAACATGCAAGAAACATACATTCTGCTACCACTTGAAAGTATATAGTCGGCATCTCTGCGGTCTGACATAAATTAAAAAATTTTTTCTTTTTTTTTAAAATTTTTATTTTTATTTTTGAAAAAGAAAATCGATAGTTATTAGCGCTTAAAATACGCTGATAGTTAAAAACATGTCTAGCGGTTCAGTTATAAAAAATATTGCATTTCGTTTTTTGAAAATTTTTTTATGGAGTAGAGGAATATTAAAGACTACAGCTCTTAGAATGTTTGGTAATTTTGCCAACATTTTAAATGCAGAGATCCCAACCGATCCGGATTCGTCAAACATTGTAAAAAACCGAAGAGAACTAAATTTCGCAGATTTTTGGTTAATTTTGCTAACTGCAAGCCTGCCAACCACGACGTTTTTTGTAAAATATTTTATAGAGTGGTAGGCATTAAAAAACAAAAGCTTTAAATTTTTTTTTTCGGTTTGTAATTTTTCAACATTTAAAAAACCTTGCCTCGAAACAGTTGGGACAAAGTACATGGGGGAGAACTAGAACTTAGGTGGTTTAGTAAATTAACAAATGTTTCTTATTATCAATTTTAAAGGATAATTCCTTTTTTTTTCAAAAACTAAAAAAAATGTGTTAGTGAAAAGATTTTATCAATTGGACTAAATAGTTCTAAATAAATATATTAAAGTACAGTTGAATAAAACAGGATCTCTAACATTGTTTTTCGAACCTCTGTCAACAAGGAAAATAAAAAAGTCACAGTTTAAGCACCACCTCCGACATTCGGAGGCCTCCACGCGGATTTTTATCAGTAGTCTGCGCAGATTATTTAGAAAGTGAACCTGTTACGCGCATGAACCCAAAATCATTTTTAAAAGGGATCGAGAGAAATTCATTATCTATATATATAAAAGTGAATGTGTGTCTGTCTGTCTGTCCCCTATAGACTCCTAAACCATCCGACAGAAAGCTATGAAACTTGGCATACAGATAGTTCAAAGCACGAGGAAGGTTTATGTCGACATTAGAACATTCTGCGACAAACCGTTCCAGCGATATCAGCGAAAATCGAAATGGAATTTTCTGATTGGTTAAAAGTTACCCATTGTTTTAAATTTTGCTACAAGCGATTAAGATTTCAAATATCTTGAAGATAAAGAAAGTGAAATTTTCTATCTTATAGCTCTATTCATTTAGAAAAGTAAATTACATGTACTTTAATATTTAATTATAATTCGCGCAAGTTTCGTTATGTCAGGTGAGCACAAGCACATAAAATCAACGAGAATAGATTTCGTAATTATAAGTCGTATCACGGATTTATTAATATTGTGAAAAATGTTTAATAAAAATAAAGGCAAATTTTATTCAATTTCACGCTTTTAATAATTATTTATATTTTATATGCAATTTTGGGTTAGCACAATTAAAAATAGTTTTTGAAGGTTTCATTGCTGACAGTTGTTGTCATTTGGAAACTATTAGATTGTTTGCTATTACAAAGTTTTCGAATTCACATTCATTTTATTTCTTTCATTTAAAAAATAAATTTTTGTTTTTAATTTTATCATTTTTATATTTTTTATTTAATTTATTTCATTTTTATTGCTTATTATTTAAAATAAATATGTGAATTTTCGATTTAGCAAATTTGCGACCACTGTCAAGTTTTACACTTCTTTTTATTTGAAGGAGAATATTTGCAGAAATATGCCGCCTAAACGAATCGCTCTCAGTCGATCAACATCTCAAGCACGCAAAAAGAGAACTACCCGTGTTTCAGAAACATCGGAGCAACGGGGAAAAAGACTTGAAACTAATCGAGAACACAAATGCTTTAGCCCGTTCCTTAGAAACGTCTGATCAACAGGAAAAAAGACTATTAACAAATCAACTACGCACTACTCAAGCCCGTTCAATGGAAACATCAGAGCAACGGGAAAGAAGACTGTTAACGAATCAACTACGCGCTACTCAAGCCCGTTCGTCGGAAATATCAGAGCAACGGGAAAGAAGACTGTTAACGAATCAACTACGCGCTATTTAAGCCCGTTCGTCGGAAACATCAGAGCAACGGGAAAGAAGACTGTTAACGAATCAACTACGCACTACTCAAGCCCGATCGTTGGAAACATCATAGCAACGGGAAAGAAGACTGCTAACAAATCAACTACGCACTACTCAAGCCCGTTCATTGGAAACATCGTTGTAGTTGTTGTTGTAGTTCATTTACGTCGCACTAGAGCTGCACAATGGGCTATTGGCGACGGTCTGGGAAACATCCCTGAGGATGATCCGAAGACATGCCATCACAATTTTGATCCTTTGCAGAGGGGATGGCACCCCTGCTTCGGTAGCCCAACGACCTGCACGTGAAGTCGAGCACTTTACGGTAGCACAGTTTAACGAGGACCAATACCGCACACCCTCGGTCCCTACGCAGACTGATCCAAGTGGTGACCCACCCGCACACTGACCGCAGTCAGTGATGCTTGACTTCGGTGATCTGCTGGGAACCGTGTCTTAACGATCAGTCCACTCATTGGAAACATCAGAGCAACGGGAAAGAAGACTGTTAACAAATCAACTACGCGCTACCCAAGCCCGTTCGTCGGAAACATCAGAGCAACGGGAAGCAAGAATGAAATCCGATCGAGAACGCATTACTCAAGCCCGTTCGTCGGAAACATCAGAGCAACGGGATGCAGGAAGGAAAATCAATCAAGAACGCTCTTCGCTGCCAATACTCTGATTTGAATCTCAGTACATTTCACTATGAACCGACAACCAACTATAGTCTTCACCTAAGCGTCATCATCGGAAAAATGGATCAATTATGTATGTTTTGTAGTGCTCTAAAATTTAAGAATGAAACAGCTGGAATTTGCTCTTCTGGAGGCAAAGTGAAACTACCCGATTTAACGCCGCCCGCCGAGCCATTATCAACGTTGTTATCGGGTCAAGCCAACACCTCCTAGAAGAAGGAAGGCCTCAGCACGGATAAATTTCGTAGTCCGATATGACGAAGTTAACTGCGCAGTTGTTGAAAAATAAGAAAGATGTCTCTACGTTCGGGGTACTAAGCTGCGCAGTGGTTGAAAATACGAAATATGTTATTACGTTTGGACTACTAAAGGATATTTTTGGTAACCCGTGCTGAGGCCTACTCTTTCTAGGAGCTGTTGGTCAAGCAAGACAATAGAAACTTTTCTTGGCGAAAAAATGCCGGTACATTCCTGTTTCCAAATGACTTCATTCGGTGCTACAAGTATCGGTGCGCATATGGTCAGCCAGAGTTATTTATTACATTCACATGCAATCCTGCTTGAGCTAATATTAAAGATCTTTTGTATACTAGGCAAACATCATCAGATCTTCATGATGCATTACCGCACGTGAGTTAAAACAAATATTAAGCTCTATGCTTGGTTTTATTGCGAAGCTTCATGTTTTTGGAGAGACATGGTGTTTGATGTATTTTATGTAATGGCAAAAAAAAGAAAAAAAAAAGAAAAAAAAGAAAGAGAATTGCCACATGATTTGGCTTATTGAAAAAATCACACCATGACAAATTGGCCAGCTCATATCAACAGAAATACCTGATGTCACCATTGATTCAAACTTTTTTCAGATCATCAGCCAAAATATGTTTCATGGTCCACGTGCATCACCATACATGTCTGTTTGAAAATGCACTAACGATATCCTATAGAATTAACTGTTGAGACTATCACCGGTTTTTTTCACCATTAAATAAAATTCTCATTTCAAATCATAATCGCAAATCTTATTTACACACTTAAATACAAAATTAAAATTCAAACTGAAAGCGTTGCAACGCACGCAGGGTACAGCTAGTATATATATATATATTTGAGATTTGAATCTATGGTGATTGACAAGTAATTAATACAAAACAATAATATTTATAAATAAATTTAAAGACTTATATTAGCTAGTACCTCCTTTTTTTTAAATAAGATTTTGTCATAAATGGCTCTTTCGTAAACTGGTTTACCTTTACAGTGGTCTGATCGGACTACTTGCAAGAAACCATGAGGAGGTCGTGGTTTAAGTGTCTTACATTTTAAGCAATGCGATGGTTTTAAACTATATATATCACCTTGACGTGAAGAATTATCCAGGCTTTATAATGAAGAAATAACTTAAATATAATATTGTAAGAGTTATTAAACTTTTTAAAAAAAAGCAGATTTGGTGTCACTTTTCCTCCTGGATGAAAAATATCAAAATCACTGCCATATTTTAAGTTTTTTTTATAATAACGCAGCATTAACCCTTTAAATACGACAATCAGTCCGAGTGCGCACCATTGCTGGGATCAGTTATTTCTCCTCCAAGCGATTATTAGATAAAATAACTGTGCCTAAAAGGTTGAAGGTATTGGAGACGCATAAACGTTCCCATAACAACGCACCATCAACAACAATGATTTCACAATCTTCATTAATGGGACAACATATGTCCCGCCGTAAACCCAAAAAATCTGAATCCCGGGACAGGGTATGTCCCGGCCGTAATTCTAGAGTCATTAGCTCATTTTTATTGACATTTTACTTAACATTTTGATGATTATTTTAGGTAACGTTTTATTGTTCACATTTGTACATTTGCGTTGACATATTTATTTATAAGCCTTTTTCGGAATTGACAGTTATAAAATAAGAACGGTAAAAAATTTAAAAAATTGAAAGTAGTGGAGGAGCAACAGTATCTAAAGTCTTGACGATCCCTACTCATTGTCTTTTGAATTGCTCCATTTCCCTGTGAACAATTGAGTGATCAATAGTGAGCCTTTTGAGGTACCCGGTTGTAGCTCATGATCAGCAATATCCCAACTACTGACATGATTTCCAATTTGTCGGGTCATGTGATGCATTTTGTCTGTAGCGTTTCGACTCTCTAATGCTGAACTTGTTTCCTTTTTTTTCAATACTTTATTCTCCATTTCTATTCTTTCGTTCGTACATAGTAAATGAATAAGCTTTTGGTAAAGATCTTGAAGAAAAAATCCACTTCTGGGGTTTCGTTGTCAATAGAGAGATTTGTTTGACCCTTGATGTAAGTAACTAGCAGCATTCGTGGTGCAAAGTTAGTCGTATGGGACCATGAAAATGATGGTGGATTCTGGTTCTGGAGCTCTGTTGCATCATCAAACAAATCGTTGAGATTGAGTGGAACGACTCCGTGTTTTCAGTTTCAGTAGAGTTCCTAATACAAGCGAGTTGTCTCAGATTGTTATCTGAGCCTTTGAATAAGCCTTTGAAATTTTTAGAAATAGTGGTGGCTAAAAATCTATTAAATTGAATTTATTAAACTAAAAATCACAATTAATTAACTACCACTCTAAAATATTTATTCACTGTCCGGAGCAAGATGGCATCTCCAGTTGTCAAATGCTTGATTAGATCGGGAACGATTGACATGCGAAATTTATGGACTCAGAGCGACGAGACGGCCTCAAAATCAGTTTGGAGGAGAAAGTAGGCGTTATTTTCTGTCCTAGATATTTTTCAGTAACTGGGACATGCCGAACCAGCTGAATGCAGGTGGTTATATTCTATATATCATTGAAGAGTTATAATCTATAAAGATTAAATCAAAGCTAAATATATTTTATTTATTTGAGCCATCAGGACATAACATAATTAAACCTTACGTTATTGTCATGAGAAAATTTTCTTCAAATCTAGTTGAATGATAATATGCATCTTTTTACCACTTAAATTGTTTTATTAACACAAACTGAAGGAAAGAATTTCGTCTCGTTATACAGCGTGATCGGCAACGAAAGCGATAATCGAAAGAACAAAATTGGTTTTCATAGTGGATCAGGAGCAGAGGAGTGAAAAATTCTCTGAGAATCAGCAGGGCTAAATAAAAGAACTAAACTTACCAGCGAATTCTGGACTCATGTCTATATGGGTAGCATTGAATCCAGAGTAAATACAACCATAGGAACCCATAGCTATTGAAAATAAGATGACTATTACGATTGGATGGCATCCACTGAAAGCGATAGCTATCATGCATATCGCAGGTGCATACGAACCTGAAAATCGTAAGCATGTTTTAATTCAATTGTGATCAGAAATTTGTTATACAGTCAAACTAACTTTAAAGGACGCCATACCGCGGAAGATAATTTTCATCGCAAATTCTCTTTGACAGTTATTATTTATATAAAAGAAACAAAAAATGAGTTCAGGCAATCCTAGAGTAAGTCATGAAGGTTCAATTGCTTAAAAAAATCTCCAAAATATTAAAAATTATTAGAAGATAACTTCGTTTCGTAATCCAAAGTTATCATCTCATAATTTGTTTTACTTTGTATATTTTAAAAATTTCTTTTCAGTATTTGAAACTTCATGGCTTACTATATGTTTATCTGATTTCTACACTACATTTAATCTTACGCTTCTAACACTTTTTCTACGCTTTAAATTTTAAATTATTAATGAAGGAAAAAGAGAATTTGTGAGGATAATTTTCTTCCATGGTATGGCGTCTTCTTACAAAATATAGCAGTTGTCAAACTTTGACAATTCGATGTTCGGTTCGATAAAATAACATACAATTTAGTAATAAAAAATAACATCCGGTAATATAATCCAGTAACATCCAGTGAAATTTACATGTAATTCGGTTAAATAATAAATAGCATCCCATAACATAAAAATAATATAATAAGCAACACCGGGAGAACAACATATATCCTCTTATACGGAAAAAAAGATTTAAAGAAAGATAAAATATTAACTTCATATAATTCAGTAATATAGTAAATAACATCCAGTAACATCAGTTAACAAAATCTAGTAACATCCGGTGAACTAACATATAATTCAGTAACACAATAAATAACATCCGGTATCGCAACATTAACTGATATCTATTCACGACTTCTTTCTAAACTTACCCTTAAGTATCAGAGAAGTGGAGATACTTAGTATTCAATAGATTGAATTTAAAATCAAGATGCTGCATGTCGGGAGAAACCTCTCACAGATTTGAAATTCAGTGAAGTCAAAATATCTAAATACAATCCTAAAAAACGTCATGCAAAAGAAAGTAAAAAGAATATTTCCCCCCTGTGTAGTTGGCTTTTTAGTTGTAAAGTGCGCGAAAAAATGGGAGGGGGGAATAGACCTCCTTGAATATCTTTTGATCTAACAATCGGATCTTCACGACATAGGACTCAATCTTAATGATTCAAGGGTATGACTTCAAATATGCTAACTTCTATAGTTCGGGGGTCAGAACTCCGAATCAGTAGAAAAAAGCTTTGTTATTTAGTAAAAATACGTTTTCGTGTCTTATTTCGCCACTTAAGCTATCGTCTGCGCTTATTAAATTTTTTTAACCGTCGCTATGGTGAGGAACAGCCGACACAATTTTTGGCTTTACGACTACTAATGTTCAATTCGGTCTTGTAATTTAGAACCTAATCCAGAAGACAAGGCAACTCCTGGATCAAGTCTGGGGAGAAATTTGCCTTCGTGGTGGTCTTTTTGATGAAACTAACCCGCATTTGCGTTACATGGAGAGGAAGACAGCGAGAACCTCCGACGGTTAGCCTGACTGCAAGGGGTCTGTACTCCATTATCCGTCTACCATTAAGGATATTTTATGTCAGTGCTGTTGTAGGTCCACAAGCAGGATGTGGAATTCGTATCGACCAGTCATCGCTGGGATTCAACGGAATGGGATTCAAAGCTCCAAACGCTGTTGAGGTAACTCGCTCGTACCATTAACTTTGTTATCTAGAGCAGGGGTCGCCGAATTTTTTTGATCATCGACCTCTATATAATTTTTCGAAAACTCCATCGACCCCCATAACAATAATTTTCTGTTAATTAAAATAAAACTCTATTAGATACTGTGTTTGTACATTTATTTTATGATTTTAAACATTTATTATTAAAGTAATGAGAAATTTACCCCGACCTGCCCTAATTTAGGGCATACGGGTAAATGTTTATTGAAATCTAAAAATCATTACAATACATAAAATGCTTAACATACTTAAAATTCATAAAATACATGGTAACATCCCATATGCATGACAGGCGAGTAAGATTGTATAAGAAAACAATTAAAACATAAAATAGTTTGACATGTTCACTAATTGTGCGTATTGCCAGCTAAAAATTACTCTACAGGATCCTGTCCAGGATCAAAGGATCTCTACATAAAAATGAATTACTAACACAACACGTAATAAACCATGAAAAAAATTTTTTTTTAATGGATTTAAAACTATAGGTCAAAGGACCTTTATAGAGTTTAAAGAAGTCAGCATTTAAAAATGTTAAAGCAATAAATCACAGTAAAAGTGACAAAAGCATCACAATGGTTAAAAAGCAAATTTAAAAAGGGATCGGCTAAAACTGTAGTATGTAAAATTTACAGCAAGAATTACAAAGAACACTGAAAATTTAAAATTAAAAAAAAACAAAGGTTAAACATGTATAAAAGTTATTAAACAGTAAAATCCCAAATATTTAAGATTGAGGACTCAGAAACAAAATTCAAAAACACAAATACAAAATTTACAAGTCTTGTGGCAGAAAAGCTGCTCCAGAAGGAGATATCTAAAATGAGGCATCAGTAAAATTCAATTTTAAAAGTGTCAATTTAAATGCGGTGGGGAAAGTTGACGTTGCGGTCTGAGGTTCAGCACTGTGCTAAAAAGAGAAGATTTAGTTGTGCAAGTTGTTCAATGTGTCTTCTAGGGTCACTTTAATAATGTATTTGATTGTTGTTCTGCAGGCCAGGTTTGAGAATAATTGATGGTCGGTTTGAGGTTGGAAATCGTTGCCACGATGTGCCCGGAATTCAGGACAATCGCAAATTAGGTGTTTGATGTCCTGAATTTCTCCACAATAACTGCAAGTTGGTGACTTTCTGAAAAATCTAGATTGGTGTGTTCCGAACACGCCATGGCCAGTTAAAAATTGATTTAGATAAAAATTGGCCTGCAGTCGGGTGACCCTTGGGTCTTTGAAGAACTTATATGTTTGCCGCCCTTTATTGCTGTTTGTCCAGTCTCTCTTCCATCGCCGCATAATGTGATCATGAATTACCAACTTGACCTGTGTGGGAGTTAACTGGGTGTGGTAATCTATGTGGCCGAGACTGATGGCATCCTTTGCGGCCTGATCCGCCTCCTCATTTCCATGCGTCCCCACGTGAGCCTTAGTCCAGTTTAGGCTGATTTTCTCATTAATTAGGCTTTTAATCTCTTTTACAATATCGTTTTTGTGTGTGGGGTTTGCAAGGGCATGGAGTGAGGAAAGCGAATCGGTAAAAATGCTAATTTTTTCGTCTTTGTTAACCGCCCACTTTACGGCTTCTCTGATTGCAATCAGCTCTGCGTCAAAGATGGTACAGTGGTCTGACGCTCTGGATGAGGTCTTGAGTACAGTTTCACCTCTGTACTTAACGATCATGCCAAATCCAGCTCTGTAGTGTTGTTCGACCTCCATCCTAGAGCCGTCAGTGTAAATTTCCCAGCCGATGTTTTGTGGCGCGCTATATCCCCAAGGCACAGCGATTTGTTTTGCAGGTTGTATCGGGGTTGGTGCATCAATATTGGTGTTATCAAGTAAGTAGTTGCATGTGGTTTCCGGGATGATCTGATAGATATCGTCTCTCTTCCAACCCCATTTACTTCTTTTGTTGTAAATTGTTTCAATTACAGTCAGATTATTATTAAAGTAATAGTGCATTTAATTAATTATTAAAGTTAATTAGTGGATTTAATTAATTATTAAAGTAATAGTATTTTCAAAAAATTTTTCATTTTCGTAAAAAAATACAAAGTGTGCTATAGTTTCTTCGCGGTCTGTACTAATCCATATTATTAATGCTTACCTTCTTTTTTACATGTATTGATAATTAAAATTGATATCTAAACTAAACGAATAGTTTTATCGAAAACAATAACTAATTATCCAAAACTATAAAAGTTTTAATAATGACACTGCAAACATTCACACTTAGCAAAGGTAGCTGAAACTGCGTATGATATTTGCATTTGTAACGTCAATGCTCGTCACACGTGTCATTTGGACAAGAGCACATATGCATATGACTTATAAACCAGAAGTGCAGAGTTCGTGCCACTGCGCGCTGGTACGTAAATACTTGTTTCACCGAATAAATATACATTTATTAATTTATGTTCTATAAATTAACTGATATTAAGTTAATTATAAAAAAAAAATCACAAGTTTTACATACTAAATTAGGTATGTGTGATTTGTGTATTGAGAACTGTTTTTTCTTCGACCCCTGGGGGTCTATATAGACCACTTTGGCGACCTCTGATCTATACCGATAGTCATGTCAAACATTAATAAGAAATCATGTATCTACCAATCTTCACGAGACCGGGATACTCAAAGAAGACTTGGGAGTTATGTTAAACGCAATCAAATTTTTTTTACGCTTTATTTACACTAAAACTGGGGGCCTAGGCCGCGCAGCGGCCCCTAACCCATTCATCATGAAATAATACAAACAGTGAATAAAAAACATTTTGTAAATTAGCAACATTGTGGTAGCTATACGAAAGGTCAAGCACATTTGCTTGATAAATTATATGTTGAGGTTATATATTGAAATGAGAAAATTTTTTATAATAATTTGTAATTGAGACTAGTTAAAATATCTAAGAATTGAATCATAATAAATTAAACATAGTTTGATATTGAAATGAGTCATGATTTATGAGATAATCAGATATTTTCATAAATTAAAAAGCACAATTGATATTTAAGCATTGAGAAGATATGAAATATTCAAAAGTACAATTGTCATTAAAATTAATCATGATTTATGAGATAATCAGAAATTTTCATTAATTTAAAAGCATAATTGATATACAATCAAATCGAAACTTTTCTAATACTATAAATGTAGTATTTAAAGAAAATAACTGGTAGGTTTATTCTATCTTTTTAATTAATTTAAAAAATATTGAATTTAAACTGGAAGACCCATTTATAGACAACTCTTTCCTACGTTTTAGAGGGTCCACCACGACTTTTCACAAATGTAAATAAAATTTTTGACTTTCTTTCATTTTAATGGGACTTCCTCATTTTAGAGATATTATTAAACATCTTCTGAGAATGCGACTTATCCAGAAGAAAAAGAATCATAAACATTTAATATTTATCCTTTTTTCGGGAAAAGTGAACTGATCATTATTACCGCTACAAATCAAGTTACAGCTTTCGTTAATTTACTTTGTTAATGTAATTTGTTTACTTGCTTGATATTGTGAAAATATACAGTATATATTAAAATATACAGTAAATATTAAAATATACGGTAAATATTTAAAATCTTGATAAGTACAGGATGTCATATTACTCTTTCCCAAAAAAAGTTGAAATGAGATGTTCTAACTACCAGTTATTTCTCTTAGCGGAATAAGTCGTAGTCCTTTATTCCTTAAGAAAATAAAACTTCAAGGATTTAGTCATAAAAGATATATGTAAAACAATTTTAACCAATTTGTGCCGGTAGTTTAGGGTTCAGAGATGGTTAAGGATCAATATTTTGTGGGATTGATTGAAAACTGATACAACCAAATATCGATTACAGTAGCCAGTAGAGGGTATCATATTACTCTTTCGCAAAAACTTTTTTAAATGTAATGTTCTAACTACCAGTTATTTCTCTTAGCTGAATAAGACTTAGTCCTATATCCTTTATGAAAAGAAAACTGGATTTCTCGATGAGAGAGTTGGAGATGACCATTTGACCAGGAGTTAGACCATTTTACTCGTGTCTTTCGAGTGAGTCGTACCTATTTCATTCTCTTGCAATTATGCCAGTTTACTAAAGTCGTTTTGTGTTAAGAGTTTGTGAATCGCAGCAAGTTAAGTTTCAAGTTTATCTGACCTCTGAAGTCATCAATTTATGTTTTTTTTTATCATTGTTAAGTTAAATTCAAAGCACGCAAAAATGGCTTCATATCACCATCTCGGACGTGGCGGTAAACGGCAAACCGGATTTACATCACGAGTACCAGTAGTGGATGTGGAAAGTATCAGCCCAGGTGAGCGAAAAATTTACGAAGAGTGCATGGAAATGCTGAGGAAGAGCGACGACCAAATGAAAGAGCTCCAGAATCTCAAGACCAGCCTAAACTTTCCTAGAACTCAGACTAAAGAAACCGAATCCACAGATATGGAAACTCAGGATGCAGGACAAAGCTTTGTACAGAAATGCGAAATGACAACCACGGACTCAGAAAATACAACTAAAAATAATACAGAGCCCCCTCCCAAAAAACGCAAAAATAATAAGAAGAAAAAGCCATCTGATAATAAAAAACCCCAGGATTTCCTACTCAGTACAAATAGCCGCTCTACTTCAACGATAGATGACGCCACTTCCTTACATCAACCAAATGCCACAGCAATATCATTCAAAGCTCCACCCACGGAATTCTCAAACGAAGCCATAGCTCCACCCACAACTCCAGCACAAGCACATCCAGTTACGTATATTAAAGTATTAATCCGTGGGCTGACTACAGAATCTAAAACAGAAGATATCTCCCATCAACTGGCAAAACTAAATATCACAACTCATAAAGCAATACAGTTTCAGAGAAAAGTGGGCGAGGCCTATAGACTCCTCCCACTTTTTCTCATAATATTAATCAAAACAGACCAAAACCAACAGATTTTCTCCATATCCAACATTTGTGATCTCCCGGTAAAAATTGAAAGGTTCCGTGGTGGCAAAGGCCCAATTCAGTGTTTCAATTGCCAGAATTTCGGCCACACGCAGCGAACTTGTTACTCCAACCCAAGATGTGTGAAATGTGCTGATGATCATCGTTCATTTCAATGCCCTAAAGATCAAACATCACCACCTAAATGCTGCAACTGTGGAGAGTCACACACTGCAAACTTCACAGGTTGTAGTAGCCGTCCCTCCTGGAGGAGCCATCGTGCCACTTCAGCTACAGCTCCCACCACAAAAGTAGGAAAAGCCCATAGACTGGTGTCTATCATTAAAGAACTCCAAGAACTAATCAAAGACAAAGAGGTTTTTCAACTACTACGAACAATTATGACCACCTCTCAATAATGTTCACTCTCTGACCATCCGTATTCTCACAACATGAACTCTATATTTCAGAACTCTAATTTAATTCCGTAGATATTCAATTTCTTCTCCAATGTAAAAGTTAAACCAGCTTAATTAAATTTCTTACTGTAACCGATAGATGGCATCACCAATACCGAGCAAAACTTCTGTAAATATTCGTATTTCATATCATTTTTGTTTTACGACTCAAGCTTTTCATTAAATGTTTATTCATTTCAGTACCTAAATATAAATTATGCTTGTTGTACATATCATAATTCAATTCATTTTTTTTTTCAATCAATCGTGCTACTTATATTCCAATTACTGCTTATTTTAAAAATCATGATTAATTCTTTCTACGACTCAAGATTTTCATCAAATGTTTATTCATTTCAGTGCCTAAATATAAATTATGCCTGTTGTACATATCATAATTCAATTCATCTTTTTCAATCAATCGTGCTACTTATATTCAAATTACTGCATATTTTAAAAATCATGATTAATTTTTTCTACGACTCAAGATTTTTATCAAATGCTTTCATTTCAGTGCCTAAATGTAAAATATGCTTGTTGTACATATCATAATTCAATTCTTTTTTTCAATATCAATTGTGCTACTTATATTTCAATTTCTGCTTACTTCAAAAATCATGACTAATTTTCAAATTATGTTTAATTTACCAAGCAAATTTGCTTGGTCTCTTGATCTGCCACCTCATTGTTGCATAATTCAAAATGTTTTATCTCAAAATGTAATATTTCATGATGAATGGGTTAGGGGCCGCTGCGCGGCCCAGGCACCCAGTTTATTCTTAATAAAAGCAAAAAAAAAAGCAAAAGAAAACTGAACCGCGACGCGTTCGATTCTGATGTAGAGCATTATGAGACCGATCAGATATATGACTTCGAAGTCAAAGTGAATGCGACCGACCTTTTGGCCTTCGAAATCGATACCAGTTTTTTGAAGGATTACCAAAATTGATCATAGAAGCCTTGATTTGGATGTGAAGGGTCAAACTGTGAAAAAGTGGAATACCAAAGATTGATGCGTATTTTGCGATTACGAAGCCGAAATCGTGAAAGAAGTTGGACCCAAATCGATCTGAAAGCATGCTGCTTTTATGTGTAAGTTGAATCGCCATTGATATTCACTGATAATTTGTGTTGATGACGCTGTGATGAGTATTGATGACGTGTTTTTATGCCACGTATACAACAATTGAAATAGTAAACATATCTCCGTGAACTATTATTTAAACTGATTCATTTGTGCTACAACAGTGATACATAAACATGTAAACTGATTCCCGAAATACAGTTTCATAGTGCGAGCTGCACTATTTTATTTTCTCACCAGCATAAAGTGTATGCTGAGCTACAATTTTACTTTCTATATTACTGGATATAGTTTTCGAGCAGCGGTAGCTGCATTATTTTCAAGTAAGTGCACATAAACTGTATTTTATAAACTTTATAATTCAATCTCTGTGCAATAACATAATGTCCAATACTATCAAAATCAGTGAAAGTGCGGTTCCCAGCTGGGTAATGGACACCATGGATTTACTTAAACAACAACTCCAACAACAAACTGAACTCAATAAATCTTTATCTCAGCAATTAAATGACATCAAAACAATATTTGAAACTAAGATGTCCGCATTGCAACATAGTATCGATAAACTTCAAGCTGAAAGTGACGAACTAAAAAAAGAAAATCGACAACTACAAAAAATCAACAAACAAAATGCAGAATCAACAATCACAATCCCTGATACACCTACAACTTCAGTAACAACATCACCAAAGAGAAGTAAAAACCGAAAGAAAACAACATCTAAAAGCAAAACAGAACAACAACAATCTACAAATAATAAGAATAACAACGAAGTGGACAATAGTAAACAACAAACAGTGACCAAAAGAAATAGATCTTCCAGCACAGATGAAGAGGAACCAGCCAGTAATAAAAAACTGTTAACTCAAAAACAAACTGCAAACCCAAATATGCCAGCAGATGGAGACACCATACACCAACCTTCAACAAGTACCACCCCACCGCAACGTCAACGTGAAGTAACGACTATACACTACGAATCTGAAAAAAATACTATTAATCAGCAACAGGACGCCAGCGATGAAGAAGAAATGGATGACAATGAGGATTATCAGTATCAAAGACCCAGCAAACCAAGAATACCACCAATAATAATAAAAGATAACAATGTAAAATGGATGCAACTTAAACAAACTCTACAAGAACAGAAAATTACTGGATTCGAAGGTAAACACACTGGGGAATACCTTAAACTGCATTTCTTTGATATAAATATGAGGCGTCAAGCAATAAATATATTAGATAATTTACAAGTCAAATATCACACCTTTCAACTGAATGAAGAGAAGCCATTAAGAGTTGTTATTAAAAGTATTCCAACAGACATAACCTCAGATGATGTACACCGAAACTTAATCAATTATGGATATACACCAAGAAACGTCTCTCAAATGAAAAAATACTCCGATCAAGGCATTATAAATGTACCACTACACATCATAACTCTAGATAAAACCGAAAGTAACAAGGATATTTTTTATCTTACACGTTTTATGGATCTCGTTGTCACTGTATCAACCTACAGAGGGCGCCGTGGATTCACTCAGTGCCACAGGTGCCAACAGTTCAACCATGTGCAGGCATCCTGTCGGCACACACCAAAATGTCTCAAATGTGGCCAGGAGCACCTGACTCACCTTTGTAAAAAACCCAGAACAACACCAGCAACATGTGCCAACTGTGGAGGGGCTCATCCTGCAAACTATAGACAGTGCCCAAAATATCCAGCTTCCAAAACCATCATCAACAATAGACCTAGCTACTCAAATCACAGAAATGCTCCTGGCTACAATAACTCCAATTCCAACTCTTATGCAGATATTTTAAAGTCATCAAACCAAAAAAGCACCAACACTCTACAACTTGACACAACAACAATAAAAGAAGCCAGATCATTACTTGCAGAATTAAAGCTCGAGTTTTAACATGTTCAAAAGAATTCAAAAAGCAGCCCAATCAAACCAACAAGAAGAAGAAGATGAATATTAAAGTAGCACAAATACCTTTCATCAACATATATTTTTGGAATGCCAACGGAATACTAGCAAAACAGCACGAACTAAAAAATTTTATTTTAGATCACAACCCGGACATCCTAATAGTTACAGAAACTCATCTCAATCCAACCTTCAACTTTACAATAGCAAACTATAAAACATATAGATGTGATAGAAGGTACAGAGGAGGCGGCGTAGCACTACTAGCAAAAAACAGCCTGATCACAACAGAATATAACTCTACAGATGACAGTGGCTATGAGCAAATATCAATACTTCTAAAATATCAAAATCAGAACATCAAAATCGCAGGTATCTACTACTCACCAAGAAATAAACTCACAGACGACGACCTAAGACTCCTATTTCCACCCAATCTGCCAACAATTGTAGCAGGCGACTTCAATGCTAAACATACAATATGGGGCTGCAATAATTCTACCCATACTGGAACTCTGCTTAGAAACCTCATCATAAAATATCAACTTACCGTTATAGCTCCTACTTCTCCCACATATATTCCGAATCTACTCAACCACAGATCTGACATTCTAGACATTGCAATAACCAACATCCAAGTCCCCATGGTCGCCTGCACCCTAAACCACCTGTCATCTGACCATCTGCCTGTACAACTGCTCGTCGGGCTAACCATCAAACACTTTGAAAAACCTAAACTGAAAACAGACTGGAATCTCTACAAAAACATACTCACCATTAACAATAGCAGTTTACCAACCCTAGAAGACGAGCCTACAATAGAAACATATATTCAACAAGTACAATCCGAAATCCTAGAATCCTATAAAAGATCAACAGTTGAAACCAAACAAATTGCTCATCACTACAGACTCCCACTTGAAATTAAAAACATCATCAGACTTAGAAACTACTACAGAAAGCGGTATCAACGAACAGCAGATCCTTCATACCTCAGTGAAATCAGAAAACTTAATAAACAGATTAAAAAACAAAGTAAGAAATACAAAAATCAACTCTGGCAAAACCAAGTCGCGTCCCTCTGTACCAATGATAACTCAGTCTGGAAAATGGCAAAATTATTTAAAACAGCACCGCAAATAAACAGACCAATCAACGGACCAACTGGCACAACATACTCAATAGAAGAAAAAGTAGAAATATTTGCAGATTCCCTTCAAAACCAATTTTCGCCAAATTCAAACTCAGATCTAAATCACCATAATTCAATCACCGAAAAAGTAAACAACTTCCATGAAGATCATCCAATACCAGAAACAATAGAACCTACAAACAACGAAGAAATCTGTAATATAATCCGAAACTTAAAAAACAATAAAGCTCCAGGTGAAGACGGAATCAAAAATATCATGATAAAACTGCTACCACCAACCTATATTCAGAAGATCACACATATCATCAATAGCTGCCTTGCATTAAATCACTACCCTCAAATCTGGAAAAATGCATCAGTTATTCTATTTCTCAAGAAAAACAAAAATCCAAGTTGCCCTGAGAGTTACAGACCAATCAGCCTACTAAATATAATTGGAAAAATCTATGAAAAAATAATTTACAACAGAATCAAGCCACTTTTAACAGCCCTTCCCGATGAACAATATGGATTCCGACAAAAACTAAATACAACCAAACAGCTACTTCGAATAATAGACTACGCCGGAAGAGCAATAGTAAACAAAGAAACAATAGTTTTCCTAATGATCGACATCTCAAAAGCATTTGACAAAGTATGGCACACGGGTACAATATTCAAACTAATGCAACTAAATTTTCCTCCTGGACTCATCAAACTTCTATCCTGTTATCTCTCAAACCGAACATTTCAAGTGACTATCCAAAACTGCATCTCATCAAAAAGAAACATCTTAGCCGGAGTACCTCAGGGCAGCATACTTGGACCAATTTTATATATACTTTACACCTATGATTTCCCTATAAATAAAGCAGATTACAATAGCATTACAGCCTTCTACGCAGATGATACTGGTATAATAATCAAATCCAGAAATCCAAACTTAGCTCTAATAAAACTACAAGAACAAATAGATGAAATAGAAGACTGGTGTAGAAAATGGAAAATAGCCGTAAACGCCGACAAATCACAAATCCTCATCATACAAAAAAGAAGAATTAAAATTTCACCTCAATGCAAACCGAAACTGTTCAACATTCAAATTCCAATAGTTAAGAGAGCAAAGTACCTCGGACTCATAATTAATAGCAAACTCACTTGGAGCGACCATATTAAAAATATAATAGACAAAGCAAATGCAGCAGTTAATATCATCCAACCTCTCATCTATAACCAAAATGCCTCACTAAAAATCAGAAAATTACTATACACCTCTATGATCCGACCTATTCTTACATATGCTTCACCTGCCTGGACTACTATACCCGAACACCTAATGAAAAAGCTCAACCAATGTCAAAATAAAATACTCAGAAAAATCACTCGTGCCAGATGGTTCATACGTAATTTAAATATCCATAAAGATCTCAAAATTCCGTTTCTATCCGAATATATATATAAATTAAATGCAGACTTCTACGATATAGCCATAAAATGCAGCACAGCCAACTTCAATCAGATTTTTAACTTCGAGAACTATAAAAAAGACGAAAAACTAAGACCAATAGCCGCTCATTTCACCTCCGACTCCTCATACAACAACTATCAGCATAAGTAATAGTCATCAATTCCAGCATCTATAGTCTACATCAATAATCCAAAACATCAATAGCATCAAACACTTTACCAATACTGAAATCCTGACATGTTACTTCACGTTGACTATCAAACCACAGCCATCCACAGTTTAACAGCAAGTTGCTCTTATTATTTTCATTTTCTTTCAGTTATGCAAGCAAGGTGCTTGTCTCCCAGTAACAGCCACCCCATAGACTGCTGAACTCAAACTGTCTTTTATTTTAACTTTTTTTTACTTCATGATATATGGGATAGGGGCCTTCTGCGCGGCCCAGGTGCCCAATTTGTATAAATAAAGAAAGAAAAGAAAACTTTATATCAAGCAAAGTGTTTGAATTCTTGTATAGCTTCCACAATGATGATAAACCATCACCTCCTACATCAGGAAGCCTCCACACGGTTTCTTATAAGTAGTCTGCGCAGATTATTTAAAAAGCGAACGATTTGTGAGCAGGAACCCAAATTCTATTTTAAAAGTATTGCATTTACATAAATTTTCAGGCTCGTGTGCTCAAAATAGTATTTTAAAAGTTTTATTTATTTTTATTGAAATTACATACATTTGCTGACTTGTGTGCTCAATATAGGCTTATAAGTCATTGTCAAGTAGAAAATACAGATAGAACAATTCAGAGAAAGACATCACAAAGAATACATCCAGGGTTACGGCGGGATTCGAACCCGTTACCTCCACGCTTAACAGAGCGTTTTAACCGGCGATACCACTCGGCCAGGGAGGCCCCTATTTATTTATTATATATATATTTTTTTAAAAATACTTGAGAGAAATTTATCATATATATTTGAGAATTGAAACTGTAGTGGTTGACAAGTAACTAAGACAAACCAATTGTATTAATAAATTAAACACATTTTTCGACATATATTTGCTACCTCTTTCTAATTTTTAAAAGATTTGATATTAAATGGTTCTTTCACAAATTGGTTTACCTTCATAGTGGTCTGATCGGGCTACCTACAAAAAACCGTGTGGAGGCTTTCAGTTAAAGGAGGCGTTGGCTAAACTCAATATGTTGGTAACTCAATTTTTTTAATATTTCATGGTGTATGGAATAGGGGACGCTGCGCGGACCAGGTTCCCAGCTGTATTAAAAAAAGGAAAGGAAAACTTATATTTAATCATAAAAGACTTATGAATAATGATTTTAACCTATTTGTGCCTATAGTTGAGCGTCCAGAGGTATTGGTATAAATTATACCATTACCATTGGTATAGATTACAAACTGATATAACAACCAAATGTCAGTTACAGAAACCAGATCCTTTAAGTACGTAATAATTTTTATTTAGATCTTAAATCTTTTAGATCTTTTGGTTGGAAAAAGTTTAGTAAAACTTCTATTGCTTCTGATAGAGTTAAAAGTCTTTATTGAATTTATAAGCTTATTTTTGTTTTTAATTATCTTAAATTGTAGGCTTAATAAAATTTTGGTTGTGAGTTCAAACGAAATGTGATTTAAATCAAATACAAATTTAAAAATGTTTTGGTAAAAAAATATTTACATATTTAGCATGCACTCATTATAGTTATTTTCAATGAATTTGTAAAAAGTATAAAAAATCATCCAATATAACAGTCACAAGTTCACATATTAATAAGAACTGAAGGAGTATCTTAAAGGGGAAATAGACTTTGAACGTCTCATAAACAAGTTTAAAAATAATATTTTGTTACATTTTATGCAGACAGCTTTTCAAAAACATGTATTTTAGCATTTCTAGTTTAAAATTTTATTAAGAAAGTAGTAGACAACATTTCATAAAAGATGGAACTAACTTGTCTTTATAATTATAACTTTAATTTTAAAAAATCTTACTGCGAATGATTGTAGTAATGATTATATATATACTGAATTATTTATAGTTGTAGTAATCACGAATAGATAATTTCTTCGATAAACGGAGAGGAAAGAGGTAGTGTTGCTATCACTTCTTAAACGCATATATTTCAAAAACAAATTACGTAACCCGCTTGCAATATGTTAAGACAACGCCTCCTTTACCTGAAAGCCTCCACACGTTTATTTGTAGGTAGTCCGATCAGACCACTATGAAGGTAAACCAATTTGTGAAAGAACCATTTAATATCAAATCTATTAAAAATTAGAAAGTGGTAGCAAATATATGTCTAAAAATGCGCTT
This sequence comes from Parasteatoda lunata, assembly GCA_949128135.1. Classification (NCBI taxonomy): domain Eukaryota; kingdom Metazoa; phylum Arthropoda; class Arachnida; order Araneae; family Theridiidae; genus Parasteatoda; species Parasteatoda lunata. Next base: position 14,145,925 of record OX421977.1, read on the forward strand.
AATTTATGAATATAATTGGTTTGTTTTATTTACTTGTCAACCCCTACAGATTCAATTCTCAAATATATATGATAAATTTCTCTCAAGTACTTTTAAAAGGGGCCTCCCTGGCCGAGTGGTAGCGTTAACGCTCTGTTAAGCGTGGAGGTAGCGGGTTCGATTCCCGCCGTAACCCTGGATGTATTCTTTGTGATGTCTTTCTCTGAATTGTTCTATCTGTATTTTCTACTTGACAATGACTTATAAGCCTATATTGAACACACAAGTCAGCAAATGTATGTAATTTCAATAAACAAATACTTTTAAAATAGAATTTGGGTTCCTGCGCACAAATGCTTCGCTTTTTAAATAATCTGCACAGACTACGTATAAGAAACCGTGTGGAGGCTTCCTGATGTTGGAGGTGATGGTTAAGAGCTATCATGGGAAAAATTCGAATCAGATTACGGAGTAAATTTTCCGCTCATTTATAAAAGTACTTAATCTTACCTAATTCAGTTGTAGGGTTCTAAGATTTGTTTTATCACATTGATATATTTAGTTTAGTATTTTGCTGAATGAACAAGTTTATAAAGAACGTGTGGGTTTACATACGTATACATTTTTCGGATCTTTCGTAAAACGATAACACTAAACCAACAGTTACGTAGCAGAGATACTTAGTATTCAGTAGAGTGAATTTAAAATCAAGATCAAATCTGGGAGAAACCTCTTCCAGTTTTAAAATCCAGAGAAATCAAATTATCTAAATACAATTCTAAAAAACGTAATGCAAAAGAAAGTAAAAATAATATTTCGCCCCCAGAGTAATTGGCTTTCTAGTTGTACAGTGCGCAAAAAAATGGGAGGGGGGAATAGACCTCCTTGAATATCTTTTGATCTAACAATCGGATCCTTACGACATAGGGCTCAATCTTTATGATTCAAGGGGATGACTTCAAATATGCTACCCCCTATAGCTTGGGGTACAGAACTCGGAATCAGTCGAAATAAAGGCATGTTTATTCACAAAAAGTACGTTTTTGTGTCCTATTTCGCCACTTCAGGAATCGTTTGCTCTAATTAATTATTTTTATTTTATAATCGCCGTTGAACAGCAGACTAAATTTTTGGGTTTACGACTACTAATGTTCAACTCGGTAGCACTGTAATTTTCAACCCAATCCAGAAAACTTCTGGATCAAGTATTGGGAGAAATTTGCTTTCGTGGAGGACTTTTTAATGGAACTAACCCATATTTGCGTTGCTTTGAGAAGAAGACCACGAGAAGTTCCGACAATTAGTGTGACGGCAAGGGTATTCTAACCCATGATCCGTCTACCACTGAGGACATTTCACGTAAAATCTGCGTCGGTGCAAGCCGGATGTAGAATTCGTATCGACCAGAAATCGCTGGACTCACTGGAAGGTAACTCTCTCTCGACCGATTATTGTATTTACCAATCTGCACGAGACTGGATACTCAAAAAAGAAGTAGCTTTTTGTGAGGAAATTAACTCTTTTTTTGCTTTTATTAAGAATAAACTGGGTACCTGGGCCGCGCAGCGGCCCCTATCCCATTCATCATGAAGTATTACAATTTGAGGTAAACATTTTGAAATATGCAACAATGAGGTAGCAGAACAAGAGACCAAGCAAATTTGCTTGGTAAATTAAACATAATTTGAAAATTAATCATGATTTTTGAAGTAAGCAGAAATTGAAATAAAGTAGCACAATTGATATTGGAAAAGATGAATTGAATTATGATGTGTACAACAAGCATATTTTACATTTAGGCACTGAAATGAATGCATTTGATAAAAAATCTTGAGTCGTAGAAAAAATTAATCATGATTTTTTTAAAATATGCAGTAATTTGAATATAAGTAGCACGATTGATGGAAAGAAATTAACTCTGATTTACTTATCTAATACATAAAAAGTAGTATTTAAAGAAACAAGTGGTACATTTATTCTGTGAAAATAATTTTCTTTTTTAATTAATTTAAAAGAATAATGAATTTAAATAGAAAGACTCATTTACAGACAACTTTAGCCAACATTTTGGTTTGTCCAACACGACTTTTTACAGAAATAAATAAAATGTTTGACTCTCTTTAATTTTAATGGGACTTCCTCATTTTATTGTTAAACATCTTCTGAGAATGCGACTTATGCAGAAAAAAAATCATAAACATTTAATGTTTACCATTTTTTCGGGAAAAGTCAACTAATTACACAGGTCTGTGATGAAAAAAATACAAGGGGTCTGATCGCTGAACTTTATGTATTTTTTGGAGCTGAAATGAAAATAATAATGACAAATTTCTACCACGTCACGTTTTTTTGAAAATTCAATTTTACTGGAATTTTTATGAACACCAGCAAGCGTAACAGACAGTCATTTTTCGGAAGCATTTTTAACGTCAGCTTTCCTCTACTTTCGTTTCGTGAAACATGGCTTCGAGTTCGAGACATTGTAAAAATTTCCCAGATGACTTTTGTTGTATATGCGGCGAATATAGTGTTGTTAAAAATCGCATGAGGAGCATTACAGACTATGTAAGACAACTTTATTTTGCATATTTTGGCATGAAACTTGGAGACCAGGACAAATCGTGGGCTTCTTCTAAAGTTTGTGTGCAGTGTCTCAATGATCTACGCTTATGGCACCAAGGAAAGAAGATTGCTTTGTGATTTGGAATTCCTATGATGTGAAGGGAGCCCGAAAACTACTTTTATGATTGTTATTTTTTGTTCCTGCCATGTTCGTGGGTATAACCAAAAAGAAAAAAAAAATCAAAGGCTAATATCTTATCCTAACTTTCCATCGGCCACACACCCCATTGCTCATGGACATGATGTGCCTGTGCCTCCAACTGAATTGCCACTTACCTCTTCAGAGTCTTCAGACTCGGAACATCCAGAAGTTCAAGGCTCCGATATCGAACGCTGTCCCTGTTCCTCATGGGAGCCAGTTGGCATCTGTACCAGTTAGACACTCGGTATATTTAAAAGAATGCTATGGAAAACTGGCTCTCGTCTTGGACAAAATAAAATATATCGACCAAAGTTGGACCATTTGCGATGATTTGCTCCATGCCTCTTGGTCAACAAAGTGGATTTTCAAAGTTCCCATATTTCATTTGCGAGTGGGACAGCTATGACAAGACTCATCATTGGGCCAAAAAAGAATGACCGAAAAGACAAAATCTTGACACAGGAACTAAGAACGGTATTCGAAACAGTTTAGTTGATCCAAAAAAGTATTGTTACCTCCGCTACATATAAAAATAGGTGTAATGAAGCAGTACGTCAAGGCTGTTTCAAAAGATGGTGATTGTTTCGAATATATGTGCAAAAGGTTTCCAGGTTTATCCCAAGCCAAGTTGAAAGGGGAATCTTTGTTGGCCCAGATATCCACAAACTCATTACTATAAATATTTTGAGACTAACATGACAGGAACGGAAAAAGAAGCTTGGGTTGCTCTCAAAGATGCCGTCAGTAAATTTCTGGGTAACTACAAAGATCCTGATTATAAAGAACTTGTAATGAAAATGCTGAACAAATTTAAAACTTTCGGTTGCTTCATGAGTTTGAAAATGCATTTCCTTCACTCACATGTGGACTTTTTAAAAGAAAATTTAAGAGCAGTCAGCGAAGAACAAGGAGAAAGATTCCATCAAGATATCAGAGATATGAAACATAAATATCAAGAAAGATAGTGCAAGATGTTTTTCTCTCGACCAGACCTGACTCGTGCGATCTGGCAACAGTATTTTTTATTTATTTTAACCAATAAAAAATTGGCAGATCACTCAAAAATCAATTTACTTTCACAAGATTCAATTTTAAAAAGATCATAATGAATGAAGACGACAATTACCAGACAGTACATGCAAAATTGTTTGAGAAAATTCCTTTCTAAATAGGATTTTAATAAAAATATTAATATCGATTTTACAAAAAATCCTGACGTGATTGGGGAAAATGAAGGTCATTTTCGAAATCAGTACATCAAGTAACATATAAATCAACAAAGATATCTCTTGTATTTTTCAAAAAATTGAATTTCGCAGGCTTGTGTTATTAGTACCACTACATATCGATAGTTACATCTTTCGTTAATGTACTTTGTTAATGTAACTTGTTTATTTCCTTGATAGTGTTAAAATATACATTATATACAGTAAATATTACAATACAGTAAATATTAAATATATTAAAACAAACTCAGTGGCACAACAGCCCATAGAGGGCCAAGGCCTACTGTGCCCATCTCAGTTTTCTTGACCTTGGACTCTGGGGTGAAGGAGCAGACGTTCCGGTCAGATGGTCAGCTTAACTCGGAACCCCCAGTGTTTAGTTCCCAAGCATGCTTGGTACTCGTTTATCGACTCACTGTAGGGATGATGCGCTGAGTCAACCCTGCCCAGCCCGAGGATTGAACCAAAGGCCTGTGGCACGACGTATTAAATATACAATAAATATTAAAACATACGGTAAACATTTAAACTCTTAATTAGTAGAGGGTATCATATTACCAAATATCGATTACAGAAATCAGATACTTTAAGTACGAAATACCCAAAATTTTTTATTTAGATCTTAAATAAAAGTGGGTGTGAAAAATTAAATAGCATTTCTATTGCTTCTATTAGAGATAAAAGTCTGTATTGAATTTTTAATCTTATCTTTGTTTTTAAGTCTCTTTAATTGTAGACTTGCAAATAATTTTGGTTGTGAAATAAAACGTAATTTGATTTAAATCAAATACAAAATTAAAAATGTTTTGGATAAAAAAATTAACATATTTAGCATGTACTCATTATCGTTACTTTCAATGAATTTGTGAAAAGTATAAAAAGCTATCAAATATAACAGTCACAATTTCATATATTAGTAACAACTGAAAAAGTAGGTATTACAAATTAAAGCTTTTTAAGTTTGTTTATTTCCCGATAATGTTATTATGTAGCAAAAAAAAAATTTTTTTTCATTCGTTTCATGCCAAAGTTTAGGAAACAAATTGAAAAAAAAAAATTCATTTAAATTTCATATAAAAATTATTTAAATAAGATGGGTGTAAGAAAAAAAAATTTTAACATGTGAAAATCATAGTAAGCAAGTGAATCTTAGTAAAAAAAAAAAAAGAAACGTGAAAATCATTGCAAGAACAACTATTTAAAAATAATTATAAGAGTTAGCCTTACAATAGTTATTTCTGAAAATTCTTTCATAGTTCTGTAAATATATAAAGGAAATCGAACTATCTTACTATTAATTTTAATATAACACATGCAGACTTCTAATCATTTTGAAAACATGTATTGAATCGAATCTGTATTAAATTAAAAATATCAACTTCCTAGTATCAAGTTCATAATATGCTCCTTTGTATTTGTTTCGAAATAAAGAATTCGTAACTATTGATTACAGCTGGATCAAGTTGATACAAAATGATCCAGGTCGTACTGGACCATCACCTCCTACATCAGGAAGCCTCCACACGGTTTCTTATAAGTAGTCTGCGCAGATTATTTAAAAAGCGAACCATTTGTGCGCAGGAACCCAAATTCTATTTTAAAAGTACTTGAGAGAAATTTATCATATATATTTGAGAATTGCATGTGTAGTGGTTGACAAGTAAATAAAACAAACCAATTATATTCATAATTTAAACACATTTTTATACATATATTTGCTACCACTTTCTAATAGATTTCATATTAAATGGTTCTTTCACAAATTGGTTTAACTTCATAGTGGTCTGATCGGACTACCTATAAAAAACCGTGTGGAAGCTTTCAGTTAAAGGAGGCGTTGACTGAACCAACGACTCCTGAAACTGAAAGCCTCCACACTGTTTCTTATACGTAGTTTTATTGGTAGACCAAGGAAGATCAAACCAGTTTACAAGAGAGCCGCTTAATCAAAAATCTGGTAAAATTAGGAAAGTGGTAACAAATATATCTTTAAAAATTTGTTTAATTTATGAATATAATTGGTTTGTCTGACTTGTCAACCACCACAAATTCAATTCCCAAATTATAAGGTAAATCTCTCTCAATAACTTATATAAAAAAAAAAAAAAATTAAAAAAAAAAAATTGGGTTCATGCGCACAGCTGGTACTCTTTTTAAATAGTCTGCGCAGACTACGTATAAAATACCGTGTGGGGGATTTCTGATGTAGGAGACGATGACTGGACCCAAGTACATACTTGATGTAAGTCGGTACGTGCTCCTCATTGATGACACTAATTTTTGGTTAGTTAGTTTATAAGACTCCTTTTTCGAAAATCTTGAAAAAAGGGCTCAGCACTTTATTTATTTCTAAAGTTTTCTTAATGATTTTGAAATTCATATGTTATTTTGAAGTGGCTATTCTAAGTGTAACTTTATCTTCATTTATTTTTCTTATTTTGTGTACTTTTAAGTCATTATTAAGACTTACTTTGTGATTGTTTGTCATTTATTTATCTTTGCATTTACATTTCAATTTTTTAATTGTCTTTCTTATTAGACTTTCCACTACGTGGCCTCGGTTCACTGTCAGTTTTTGGTTTCACCACTGACAACAGAAATGCTCTTGTGTGTTAGCAGGCAGTGTGTGTCCCCTGATGAAGTTCTGCTAACACACATATCTTTAAATTTTCATGGTTTTTGTTTTCTGCAGGATTTGTTTTCCTAACTTTTTAAATTAAATGACTGACAGCTAATATTTCTCAAAGTGATTGAAATATACTTATATTGAGCTTTGATTTTAAAATGACGACATTATGCAAAGTGTATTTTTCCTCCTGTAAATATTTTCTTTAAATTAAGAAATAATTGGAATCTTTAATCATCTAGTACTAAAAAATGGCTTGTTCTTAGACATAATCTTCTTTGCTTTTAAAATATATAGGGATCTACATAAGCTTCTTACCGATGGAATTGACAGTTTTGCGCAGGAAAGTAATCTGCATACGTCCTGTAGAACGAAGTTTATCAACAATAAAACTAACAGCGAGAGCTACGATCAATTGAATTAGGTTGGGAAGAGCTGATAATACACCATTCTATAAAATAAAAAATACAATTATTAATATTATAATATTATTAAATATTATTAATAATTAAAAATGATTTAATGAAGGCACAGGTGTCATTATCAAATTTAAAGTTTTGGAAAGCAAAAATGCTGAAATCTTGCAGAAATAAGTATGCATTCTTGTCATATTATAACTTTTTTGAGGATAATTTTTTCAAGGAGTAATAAAATTAAAAGTAACTTACAGTCAAATACTAAAATATAATTTTTTGGTGTGTAAGATTTTGCTACCACTTTGGTTGTAAAAATAAAATTTTAAGCAAAAAACAAAATTTCATAATTTATCTTATTATAACACTAAAACAGCAGTCTGAAATAAATTTGACCCTCATAATAGCATTGATGTTATTTAAAGGTATATGATGAATATTGTTAAAGATGCAATATATAAGAATAATTAAAGATTAAAGGAAAGATTCTTTAATGAATGATTCTCTATGAAATTACATTATAATGTAATATCGCATAAGGCGTATATACGGAAAGAGACAACAATACATGAACAAATTATTTTCTAGCATTTCCCACAGGTAGTATTCATTTCATTCTGTTCCTTGTGATGTTAAAAGACATGTTCCTTATATTTTAGAGACTGAACTTTATCTCTTAGTGATAGTCTGACGAACAAGCAGGGCTCGAAAAAACTCGGAAATTTTAACCGTCCCCGAGGACGGCTTGTCCAACAATGTACCCGTCCTCCTTTTAAACTAACCCGTCACTTCTAAATAAATAAAATTATAATTTTCTCTTATTTATTACAAACATTTATCATATAAATTGCACAATGAATTAGTAGTTATTAGGATTACAAATACTAGGATAACATTATACAGTTATAAAAAAAATACTAGGTTACTAATAGTAACCTAGTATTTATTTTATGAAATAATTTATTTCTGATATGAAATAATTTAAATGACAAAGGTCAAGTTATCTGGAATGTCAATTTATCCGAGGGTACAGCGTTTTTTAAATGAATCAAATATGACGTTTGCCAGTTGCACAATCAATCCAATGATTTACAGAGGTTTCTGCTCAGAAATCTGAAAGGGGTTTTCCATTTAGGTAGATGTTCATAATTGCGTTTAACGCTTCTTGTTAAGACCAGTACGTAATGTGTTTTTCTGTAAGTTCATTACTGAAAAGCTCCTTTCAACCGCTGCAGTACTCCCAGACAGAGAAAACATAAATTCCACTAGCGCAGTATGTTGCTGTATTTCTAGATTAGGGGGTCATTATAGAAGTGAGGCGATCGACTCTTGTAAGATAACAAAAATTAAAAATGTATCACGAACTTTAACTAGAAAATGGCCGTCCGCGCGGACGTCGGATTCGAGAAATTTGTTGTCCGCGGGGAATTTTTGACCGCCGAGGACAGGCGGGTTTTCGAGCCCTGCGATCAAGTACTAATTTGTAGTTCTTGAACACAGGAATGAATTCGCAATGAGTATGATTGGTTGGATTCATTGGTTGGACATTTTGTGTGACAGTGCGGGGCTTCTACTTGAAAACACGCTAAAATGAATACTATTTAGAATTATGGTATTCTTTTGTACCTATACAGAAAGTATTTAGTTTTCATTTTACAGTGCAAAAGATGAATGTCATGACGAAGTAGTGACATCGAAACTAAGAGGACATTTTCTTTTATCCAAACTTAATATCCCTGTAATATAGGTTTTTTATATGAAAAAAATTCATACAAGTATTACTGTGGGAAAAAAAAACAGTAATTTCGCTGCACTTGTTTATGTGTGGTTTATATTTAAAGCATTATACTTTTTTTCCGAGTCCTATTGTTTTGATTTTATTCGACACCTGGGCCGCGAAACGACCCCTATCCCATTCATCTGGAATTTTAGCACTGTTTTGGTTGAGCACAGAGGTAAGAAGGAAAGGAGTTGGTTTTATGAATGTTTCAAGCACTTCGCTTGAATAACTAAAAAGGAATTAAAAAAAAAAGCATCTTGGTCTAAACTGTGTTTTGTTTGATTTTGGAATTGTTCAGAGTTGTATCAGCACGAGGAAACGTTATTTTCAGTAAGGTTGATGAAGCTATTTTTGATAGTTATGATATGAGGCGTCGGTGGTGAAACGTTCAGATATTGGTCTGTAGTTTTTATCTTTGCTATACTTTTCTTAGATCTTCCTCCCTCAATTTGATACTAAAAACTTTTTATGTGTATTGCTGGGAAGAGATTATTGTATTAAAAAGGAATTAAATATTTTGTTAACACTAAAAATTATTTTTTTAGAAACTTGATATATATACGCACACGCACATGACTTGACATATTAGAGATATATTAAATGGTGCTTTTATTAAAACTTCTTCTTTATTTAAATAAAATGGGCACCTGTCCCATTTTTCATTAAATTGCATACAGCAGGGTATTATACATTGATTAACATTTGATTACATTAACATTGATACATTTGGTAAACATTGCGGTAGCCTCTTTTAATAAAACACTTCGTCGCTTTGAAACTAAACCGTAGTAACTAAAAAAAAAATCTAAAAATGAGATATTTAGGTCATATTGTTTAAAAAATATAACCCTGTTAGAGAAACAACGTGCTATCTTCATAGTTCCATAAAATTAATTTAGAGAGCAGATAAATCGTTATCGCATTGGCGCGATTCGCCCTCCTGGTTTTAGGGAATAGTGCAGCAGTGTACCAGTTGCAACAAAACCTTGGAGGACATAACGTCGTTTGAAGCTAAACCGTGGTAACTCAAAAAAGCAAGTTTTTCAGGAGAGCGATTTTTTTCCCTACACAGTTGTATGTCAAAATTTGAAGTGAAATATGTAATATTCGGAAGGATATTTTGAAGAACATTGTTGTATTTTGAAATAACTCTATACTTTTAATAAAATTTTTAGAGAAAAGTGTTGCAACTCAAAGTACCTTAACTTATTTTGAAATTACCACAAAACTAGAAATGCTACAAGAATCAAGCCTGGTTCATTGAAAAATGTATAGAAACAGGTTTTTTTTAATCTAAACTATTTTGCAATAGTCGCCATAGCTTCGAGTCAACCTGCGGTGGAAGTTCCTGAAAAGTTAGAAATCGCTCTCCTGAGAAACTTGCTTTTTTGAGTTACCACGGTTTAGTTTCAAAGCGACGACTTGTAGGCAGGGAAGTAATGGTACCGAAAAATAAACAAATGTCGGTAATTTAATTTCTGTGTAAAGAAAATATTTATCAATGAAAATTTCACCTTGTAAATCACTTAATTACAAAGTAGTATATTAAAATACGAATTATCCTCTAGCATAAACCTTAATTTGCTAAAACTACTAGGATTTTTCAAGGACAGCGGGAACCTTCGTAGGGTATTTATGATTATATAAATTTACTTATTAAAATTTAGTCTATAAAAGTAGCTTTATAAAAAATAATCCAAATAATGATAACCTTATGCTACCACTTTTTCCTTTTTGAGAGAAGTAATCTTCTTTAAAAGGACGGTAGGTACTAGTGAGAAAAATTTTCTAGCGTTGGACCTAGAAAATCCTATCACTTGAATGCGAACCTATCATATGAATATGAATTCAATCACTTGAATGTGAATCACCATTACGTAATTTCTGAACAAAATATAGAAATTATCAGGGTGGTCACGGTCTGCAAAAATTTAAAAAGTGGTGACAACTGTTTCGTGAGGTTGTCGTAAATTTTAAAGGTTCAATTTCACGTCGAATTCGAGAATTCAGCTAATAAGTAATAATACATATACACGACAGCTAACACGATATTTCTTTCTTTAAAAATAACTGAGCACATGGGACGCGCAGCGGCCCCTATCCCATGCTAACACGATATACATGACAGCCAACTTTCTACGCTTTTGTAAGCATTCATTCTAGTGGTAGCTAAGTTTATGTTTTAATGTATTATTTTATATAAATTTAAACATTTTTTCTACACCACTACATATAAATAATTTAAAAGCTCATCTGTAACGCCACTTTATTTTAATCTTCCGTAGTGAAATTTTTAAATTGTTGACAAAATTACTAAAACAAATTGAGAGATTTGGTTTTTAAATTTCTACCACTCTGTAAAATATTTCGCAAAAAGCGAGCGTTGAATTTGGATGGCCTGCATATAATTAATTTTCAAATGTTTTTTGTCTATAGTCAAAACATTTTGTTTCCTCGATCTTTTTTTACCAGTTTTTAATTTTTTCTTGTGGTGTTTACTATGCATTATTGATTTACTTATGCCTATCGTCTTCTGATATTACGGATCTTTTATGTAAACAATAAAAAAGTGGTAGCACAAGTGTTTCATTGTTATTTGGATTGCTGTTTTGTAGGAAAAAGTGGTGACTTTCTAGAAAAATTTAAAAAATGGTCGATAAAATGGAAGAAACAATGTGGTTTGAGTAACTACTATCGACCATAAAAATTTGTTTACTAAATATCTTTGTTACAACTGATCATCTAAATTCCTAAAACTGACGGGAAATTAAAGCTTGTAAAATTTACGATAACCTCATAAAACAGTTATAACTTTTTAATTTTTTTCCAGACTCTGACCAACTTGAAGCAACCAGATATTTTTATCAATCTCATCCCAATGGTATCATTTGGCGAGTGAGATTCACTATACACTTATTTTCTATAAATAAATACAAAAATATTCGCGGCAAAAGTAATTTTCTATCAGTTTATTTCAGAAAGAGATAACACAGAGAATTACCACATCATATAAATAATAATCTATTTAGATATCAAATTTGAATTGGTAATCGACAAAATTAAAAAAATATCAATCATTTTTTAATTAAAAACTTTCTACCTGATTTTAATTTGGGTGGAACTTAAATAAATTGTCTCTCAATTGGTAAGTGTATCAAAACAAATAACTATAAATACTGGTCTCTGAAATCAATGCAAAGTTTTTTTAAAGCCAAAGTGGTAGGTAACAAAATAAGAAATTACTTGATATTGAAAAAATATTAGCTACTATTTTTTATCCATAAAAGTGCTTTCCTTAGGAGAATGGAAACCAAAAACTTTTCAGCTGTAAAATATTTTGAAAAATGTGTAGTAGTTGGTCTGTGTCATTTTTTTAATGCCACTTGCGTTGGTTTCCTGCATATACTTGATTGCAGCAAAATAAACATTGCATTGCATGCAAAGCTTTTCCCTCTAAGCGCGTCTCCAGAATGATCGGAAATTATTGTTTCTTGCCTTTTTATTTAACACGTTCACGCCGGCGTGAACTCTTCGGGCGGTGCACCGGAGTAAATAAATTTCATTTTTCAGTTTTTTTTTCCGGGAATAATAAAAATCCATAACTACCAATTGTTTTTAACGAGCCGCGATGGCTCAGGGGATAGAGCGTTCGCCTTCCAATGAGGCGAACCGGGTTCGAATCCCAGTCGATACGAATTCCGCATCCGGCTTGCACTGACCACAGTGCTGACGTGAAATATCCTCAGTGGTAGACGGATCATGGGTTAGAGTCCCCTTGCCGTCAGGCTAACCGTAGGAGGTTCTCGTGGTCTTCCTCTCCATGTAACGCAAATGCGGGTTAGCTCCATCATAAAGTCCTCCACGAAGGCAAATTTCTCCCAATACTCGATCCAGGAGTTCCCTTGTCTTCTGGATTGGGTTCAAAATTACAAGGCTACGGAGTTGAACATTAGTAGCCGTAAACCCATTAAGTTGGGTCGGCTGTTCAACGACGGTTATAAAATAAAATAAAATTGTTTTTAACGGATGCAAATTTTATATTGAATTGCTTCTTCGCCATGATAAATTTCCTTACAGTGAGTTGTTATTGTTGAGAATAGATTAACTCCTCCCGAATATTATCTGATATTGAAATAGTTCTTCTACCAGTATTTTCTTTTTCCGTCCCGCTTTCAGGCCTGAACTCCCGGCGTGAACGTGTTAAACAAAGTTTCAAAATTGACCATGGAATTCCCTGATTTCATGGAATTACCCCACAATTAATCAAGGGAGCAGAAAATAGTATAGAAGTAAGCAGAAAAGTATTAAAAGAACAGAAAAAGATTATAAATTCATGAGTTCATATACTTACTTCTTTTATATCAAAATGTAAGACATTGGATAGATAGAGTGGGGTTTCATTCAGTAAAGTGTAAAAACCCCAATTCATGCCAAAGTGAGTCAAAATCAGCCCCCACATTGGAGAAGATGTCATGATGGCTTTCCAAGGAATTGGAGCTCTCTACATGGATTATACAATGTTATTTAAAAATATGGACCTAATGTGATGAATTTTTATTTATACAGTAAAATCTAATCACCCTCTGTTCAACAGTAAAATGGTCTTTAATAGAGGTTAGTCGTTCTGTGGAGTTACCTCCATGAACTTCAAAATATTATCGAAAGTCCATGATTTTTCGCAAGCGATTTTAATTTCAGTCAGTGTTATTTTCTTGTTGCGGAACTCCCTCTTGTGTTATCGTCATGAAAACAGGATCGATGAATAAAATTTAGCGTCAATTAAAATGGCCCCTACTGATATAATTATGTGAATGATAGAACTATTTTAAATAAAAAAAAACAAATAGGTTTTTTTTTTGTATAAGTTTGCATTTAGTTTCATATCATCAGATTTAATTTACTTTCAAAATGAGACGTTTGTTTGAGATGCTTAGTTTTTTCTGAAATAACTTTTTTTTTCTAATTTAATTTTTTACTCTAAAACTAGCTCATTGATAGAATCGTCTTTAGTGAACTCTGACAGTAACATAAGGTTGTCAATCTCTTTCAAAAATCATCAGAAAAAGCTCTCTAAATAAGACCCACTTAAAAAAATTTCGAATATATATTTAATTTACCTATTTGTTTTGTTAATATTTTTTTCCTGTTTCCTTATTTGACCTTTCCCGCATTTGGAGAGGTTTACCTGGTCGCTGGGAGAGGTTTTAATGGTCTCTCTTAATGGTTTACTTCAACATCGAGCCTAAAGTCCCTTAAGAGCTTTGACAAGCACAACAATGCGTCATTAATGGTCCATTAAAATCCAATGCTGTTACAGTGTCATGTGAGTATTTCTTTTTTTAAGGACAAATATTTTCCTTGTTTGTTGAAATGCTTCGCCAAGTCTAGGATTACAGTATGGCTATGAAACTTCATCCTTATTTTAATAATTCTATGATGCATGTCGTCAAAATATAAAGGAAAAAAATTCTGTTTGACGTGTATAACTTTTAGAAGCTTTTATATAGTTTTGAAAGCATATTTGTGTAATCAGACAACAAATGAAAATGATGTTGAAATAAAATAATGATTACAATAGAAAAATTTGACAAGCACATCGCCACATTATGGGAGCATTGGTCTTATTATTGAAACGTAAGTTATCGTTTTTGTTAGGTAAAAACTATATGCAGGGTTACCACCGGCGACTATAAATGTGAAAAGTGGTGACTAATAAAATTCAAAATTTTATTTTAAGAGATAAAAATTAGCCACTTTCTCTAGCATACTTCATTCAGTTTACCATTGAAAGTGGATACAAAGAATGATTTTTATCAAAGTGTTAATAATTTGAAACGTAAGTCCTAGAGGTAGTTATGATTGATTAATTAACGAGAGAATAAATAACCAGAAATGAAATGAGTTTCTACGACAATTAAAAATTAGAGTCAATTGTGGCATCCCTGTACGCGAACAAAGTTCCAATGAAAAAAAAATATTTACTCAATTAATAAGTAGTAGTAGTTCAGTGAGTATATCTTGAATGAGGGAAAGATTAAAACGAAATGTTCTTACTCCCAGTTTTTAATCTTTTCCAGATAAGTTGCAGACTTTTTCAATTTAGATAATATACTAAAGCAAAGATGATCCTTATAAAATAATTACTTTTATTCCTGATTCTTTATGATTAGTTTGCAACTTTCTCAACTCTGTTTTTAAAATTCGAGGACCCATTTCTGGCGACTCAGATACCAGAATTGTCCACAAAATGAAAGTCACGACTCCAAGTATACCTAGAATTGAAAATAAAAATCTATAATTGAAAAAAAAAACAGTAATTTCAGGAAAAAAGAAAATAGTTTTAAGGTAATCTTTAAAGCAGAAGTTAAAATTAGCCCTTATTACATAGGGGAAGAAAATATTTATGCAAATACTTGTTCTTTCCTGATTCGGGAGTAAGTTTTTCAAATTTAAAATTAATTTTGTTTGAAAAACGAAAGCTTTTTTTCAAAGTGATATTTTTAGACAACTCTATTCTTTGTCTGAACGAAGAAGTTTATGAAAAATGTATGAATTTATATATGTCACCGTGAATGAAATCAAGAGAATGTCGACTCTCACCGGTGAATGTCAACAATCACATAGTCGCTTTGGTGAATGTCCAAAACATTTGTTATATCCGAATTGATATTAATTTATTCGTTGAAATTATTTTATCTATTCGATATTTTAATATCTGCTGAGGATAGATTAGGAGAAATATCAGCGTTCGGTGGACCGGTTAAATGCATACTGGGCAGTTTCACGTGACCTTAAAAAGACGTTGATGTAGGGCATACCGGGCAAATGTACACCAGGCAGTGGCACTTAACTAGGGATAGTATATATTTCGGACATTTACCAAAGCGACTATATGATTGTCAGCATTCACCAGTGGAAGTCAACAACCATCCAGTTCGGTCATTCACAATAACATATACATACAATATTTACGTTTCTGTGCCTCTGGAAATAATACTTAAGACAAAACACTTATGACTTTAACCTATCGCATCATAAACTTTAGTATATTATATAATTCTTCCTACCACTCCCTGCCTAGCAGATACGTAGAGACATTTTAATATTCACTTAAGTAAATTGAAAGCAAAAGTGACATATTTAGTGCATTACATTATGATCAACCTTTGATATGTATGTTTTATTTTATTTTATAACCGGCGTTGATGAAGAGCCGACTCAATTCTAAGTTGACGTCTATCAATTTTCAACTTCTCAGACTTGTAATTTTGAACCCAGTCTGGAATGTAAGAGAACTCAAGCACTGAAACAAACAAACTTCGATTGGACTGACTATCATTCGCGTTGCATGGTTGGGAAAACCACGAAAACCTTGCATATTTAGCTTGATATGGATTCTAACCCATAATCCGTCTATCACTGAGAATATTTTACGTGAGTATTGTGGTGTCGGGAGAAAATAATTCGTATCAACCGTATGTGATATCGGGTTCACCTTATTGAGAGGGAAACGCTCTGTCCAATAAGTCACCGTGGCTCTGATTTATATTTTCAAATTATTTATCACTTCTGCCATCGTACGGGACAGTTTTTAAACTAATCCTGCTAAACTACCAATCAAAACAGGACATTTTCGTTCGCCGAGGATAAAAAAAGCGGAAAGCCTCTTAATATCGTCTTTTTAGTATACAAATAAAATTTCAGATCCGAACTGAACTGGACAGTATTAAATATCTGGGCACCTGAACCAACGCCTCCTCTAACTGAAAGCCTCCACACGGTTTTTATAGGTTGTCCGATCAGCCATTTAACAGAAAATTTATTAAAAATTAGAAAGTGGTCTCAAATATAGGTCTGAAAATTTGTTTTCATTATGAATATGATTGGTTTTTGTCTTATTTACTTGTCAAACACTACAGATTCAATTCTCAAATATATATGATAAATTTCTCTCAAGTACTTTTAACCTCTTCGAGACGGGCGAGTCATATATGCACTCTTAGGGCGGTTTCTACCAGTTTTTTTCTTAAAAAAAGAAAAAAACTGGTAGACAAACTACTTTGATAGCAGTTTATTTGTGGGCGGGGTAATAATGGCTTTCTTTATTAATATCAATAAGAATTAGTTTGAATTAAAAGTTATATAGCTACACTTTTAACAAATATAGATTGGATGCATTGGATTTAAAGTGAAAGCAAAAATAAGGTTGTCAAATTAGCCCTACTCAAACTGAAACTACCGCTTTTTATTTTTTTCCCATCTTGTTTCTGATTCTATATGAATATATTTATGACTCTCTCGTCCCGAAAAGGTTAAAATATAATTTGGGTTCATGCGCACAACTGATTCGCTTTTTAAATAATTTGAGCTGACTACTTATAAAATCCCTGGTGGAGGTTTTCACCTACAGGAAGCGTTGCCTAAAACCTTTTCGCTTTCATATTTACCTTGAATTTCGTGGTGTTTCGATGCGATGCAAATGAAGTAAAGGAATATTCGTGTGAGTCATTGAGTTCTGACTGTGAATAATGCAGTAAGGTGATAAGACCAAAATGTTAAACTCTGAGATATAAAACTTTAGATTCTCTATTTTCCGATCTCTATACAGAAAAGAAAATATTCTGGTAGCTACAAACATTATGCCATAAATAAATTATCGTAATATTAATACCGCGCTTTACTAGGTACGTATGAACTTATTCTGAGCACTAGTAAACGGTTAAAGTGTTAAGAATAATAAAGAAATAGTCTCACCAAATACATAGAATGCAGATGGCCAACCACCAAGAAATGTGCTATCACAAAGTTGTCCTGATACAATTAGAGAGACGACTGTCCCTATAGTGGTGCCTATAGAAATCATGGTTAGAGTACTAGTGCGTTCCATTTCACCTGCCCATCGACCCACTAGGACATTCATAGCTGGATACGTCACACCCTGGTTGTGGAGAAAAAAAAAGTTTTGTAGCTTATAAAAGAGTAACTAACCTAAAATTATCCATAAATAAAAAAATTTATAATTATAACGAAAAATAGGGAATTTAAAAAAAAAAATCATTGGCTAACTAAAAATATAAACACCAATTGAATCGTTTGGAGAAAAATTGTACATTTCTTCAATAATATAAATATTATTGAAGAAATGTAAAAAAAGATAGATTTATATTCTTTGGAGAAAAATAGTTTTTATTTCTGTTTTTGATAGAAGTAAAGATACACACTTATACGAACGTTGGATGAAGGTAATTAATGTAACATGATTTTGCTCCATTTTTTAATAATTGATTTATTCCGGGAATATTTTGCTTCTATCTTGTTTAACAAGCATGTTTAATTCTTTTTTGTGCAGCAAATTTTGGCTGTTAAATTTAAACAGGTGGCATTTTAGCAATTGTGACTGTCTAAGTAATCAAACCATTAGAAAAATTTGAGGTATTTTTGAAGTTTATATGACTTTGTTTTGAGGTGTCAATGTTGATTTGAAGTTTATTCGTAGTTGATTTAAAAAACAATCCAAAAAAAGATTAATCTCCCGAATTTTATAATCAAGGTGTATGAATTTGTTTTATTCACACTTGAGGTTGTTTTGAGATTGTTGGAAAGTTACTTTAAGGCAACAAGCTTAGGGAGGTAATTTTTGAGGTGTACGAATTATTTTTTCCACACTTCAAGCAAACACGTATATATGAGGTAATAACAATTTCACTCGATCTAAACTAAAATTGAGTTACATATGCGGTTGAAATTGTGCTTTATTAATAAGTTTATTTTTGGTGCAAAACAAAACCTTATTTCCTACATCAGGTGTATTTTTTTTTACTTCTATCAACTTCGAAACAACCCCCAAAGTACCGTATTTTTTCGTAAGGGCATGCACTTGAACTCTGTATTAGTTTTTTTAAATGGCATCTGAAAACTACGGGCATTTGGAAACAAAAATTCGCTCTATGTTTAAAATATCAAGCATAGCGGAATGAAGTAGCATTACGTCACACAAGACTTTGCCGAGAAATCCAATCAGCGCTCTCAAAATCATTTTTTAGAAACTGTAGGCGTAAAATTAGGTTACATGCAACCCGGGAGAATAGGCAATCAAGAGCTTGCAGCGCTTCCTACTGTAAATAACAACATCCATGTGTATCAATGTATTTTTCTATAGAAAATAATAGTTTATTATACCTCACCAAGGCCTTCGATAGTCCTGGCCGCAACCAAAGCCCAGACGCTCCATTTAGCAGCTAATGGTGTGAGTAAGGTGAATATGGCAGTGACGAGTATACCCATTCCATATAGTGCTTTGGCACTGTATTTTTCTGCCATGATGCCACCAGGAATTTGAGTCAGGAAGTAACCATAGTAAAATGATCCTAAAACTAGATGCTGTGTTTGAGAATCCCAGTCAAATCCTCCCCTTGACTGAAACAAAAATCAAGAAATATTTGCTTTAAAGGATAATTATAATAAAAGTTATTCTGTTGCTTTGTGTCTAATGGCACCTGCGAATATCAGCAAGCTTATTTGGTTCAACCATGTAATTTTGCGGAAAAAGGTGCGTCTCTTGTTTTTCAGTGGCATTAAGAATACGACTTCAGCTACACACACACGTCAAGCCCGTTTATAGGGCGGACTCATTCGTTCATCCACAGATTGTAATTTTGATCTGATCCAGAGAGCGATCAGTTCAGTCAGGTATAATTTGTTATGAGGACATGGAGAAGTTTGTGACACGACAGATTTAACGTGCACCAGCCAACATTTATTTACGACATGAGGAGACTTTAGCGAGTGGGGATCTAACTCACTTTCACATGGGTCCAATGCCCATCCAAGCAGGCAATCCCAGCCAAGTCATTCAATTTAAACCTTGAAAGTGTTAGTTCTGGCTGGGATGTGTTGTTGAAATGGTAAATACGTTATATGAACAGTGTGAAAAGCAGCTGAAATTTCGATCTATGAATGAAAATTTTCAAGTACGTAAAAGGAAATAAATACAAGTGGCAAAATAACAATAGCCACTGCCGAATTTTTTTTTCTTTCTGACCCTTGCTAATTTCTAAAGAATTGGAAAACATTCTGAAAAAATTCGAAAATACTGGAGAAACGAATAGTTTACTACTGCTTAAATATTTTGGTTGTTAGGTCACGCTGTTGGACGTTTTAAAAAACGATACTTAAATGAGTCAATTAAGTATTACAGTCCAAGTCTTAATCCTTTATTAACATTAAATAATCATTGCGATCTAAATTTAAAATTACCTCTAACACTCCAAAATGGTATACGGCAGCGATTCTCAACCTGTGGGGCGCACCCCCCTTGGGGGGCGAGAGCACACTCGAGGGGTGGCGCGAGAATACCCAAGAGAAAATATTCTTTAAAAAAATTGGATGGAAGAAACCTGGATGGAAGAAACCGCACATATACAAAAAAGAAGAAAGAAAAAAATTGACATATTTAATAACTTATTTAAGTAAAGTAATTATCTCCAACATATGTGTATTTACACCTTGGAGTAGAAGATTCAAGTTATTTAATTTCTTGAATATGACAACTAAGTAGCTGAATTTCATCACAAATAAACAATCGCGAAAATTCTTGGCTTCTGGTCTGCTATCTTCTTCTAGGAAAAGGGCGATTTCTTTTCTTAATTCATAAACACGTTGCAAAAATTTCTCACGCGATAAACATCTTGTCTCGAAATTAAATAGTAACGCTGAATGTACTGAACCCATGCCTTTACAAAGTGCGGAAAAGATTCTCGATCTCAGGGGTTTCATTTTTATATATTTTGCTATGGTTGCAACCGTAGTTAACGCAATATTCAAACCAAGGCTCATTTCTTTCGAAGCCAAAGTTTCTCTGTGGATCATGCAATGTGTCCAGGGGTGAAAGCGAGACGGAAAATAGGAAAGGCTGGTAGTGAAACCTTTTCAGTTATAGCTAGTTTTGGGGAGGAGTTTACTTATTCATTTTTTAAATTTTTCAACAATATCTACTTAATCTTCGAAAAGTAGCAGTTTTATATATATGCTAAAATTTTAAAAGAAATCTTGATAGTTACAGATATTTTATTTTTTTCGAAAAAAATGCTGGAATGAAAAGTCTTACGTACCAGTTTTTTCTCTTTTCCTTCTTGCTATATAAGGGCTTTCACCCATGAATGTGTCCAGACGCAATGAGGCTATTTTTGTTTTACAAGTTGTGGGGGAATACTAACATGAATTAAAACTAATATGAGCCATCGAATAACGAAATAAAACTAAATTGCAATAATAAACTATTTATTAAAAACTTTAAAATAAAAACTTAATAAGAACATACTTCAAACTTCCAAAGTATTTGGGAAAAAGGCTCTGCGCTCTGAAACTCTTTAAGCCAGAGTAAAAACATGCTGTCGTGAAATCGCTAATTCAACTGACTGGTGAGCAGGCAAAAATATTCGAGTTAGCAAGAGTTTCAGAGCGCATGCGTAACAAATTAACAAAAAACAACTAAGAGAAGTTCTCTCCTCATAAGTGATTGTTCGATTATTCAACTACGGCTAAACATACCGCCGCCCTTGAAGTAACTAACTTCAACAATTAATAAATTAAGTTAAACAATTATACAAGAAAATGAAACAAATCACAATTTTTTAAACTTGTTCATAACATTGAAAATACTGAAAACACTTCTGAGTAGTATTTTCAAGAAGTATTAAATTTAGAAATCTTAATAGAAAAATTAAATAAGCATATCTAATAGAAAAATTAAACAAGCATAAATTTAGAATCACAAACTCAAATATCTTAGAGTATAAATTTTGAAGATCACAAAAACATAAAACTCAATTCTAAATTATTCTCAATAAATTAGTTGATTTGTTGACTCAAAATTTTTGAAACAGTGGTATTTAAATTTTAGAGTCAAGAGGCAATAGACATAATTTTACAATTGGTCTTTTAATTATACCATTGACAGTTTTTAAAGATACAACTCGTATCTTATCGTCACTACCTGGAAATGTCTCAATAACTCTTCCTAAGCTCCATCGTAGTGGTGGTAAATTGTCATTTTTTATGATCACTAAATCACCTACCTTTATGTTTTGTCGGTTGGCGCACCATTTTGGACGATTTTGCAGCCGAGATAGATATTCGGATTTCCACCGATCCCAAAATGTTTGTATCAGTTTTTGCAATAGATTCCATCTAGATAGCCTGTTGTCAGGAAGAGATTTATAATCCCTCTCTGGCACTGATGTTAAGGATTGTCCTGTTAGAAAATGACCAGGAGTCAAAGGAGCTAAATCGTTGGGATCACTTGAAATTGGTGTAATGGGTCTTGAGTTCAAGCACGCTTCAATTTGCACTAGAAGCGTGTAAAACTCTTCATAAGAAAGTATGGTGCGTCCCAGAATGCGGCGTAGATGGTATTTCACGGATTTGACACCTGCTTCCCAGATGCCACCCATGTGAGGCGCTGACGGAGTGTTGAAATGCCAACTTATGTTATTGTCTGCTAGATGATGGGATACTTTATCTGTGTTCGTTATAGACCTCCAGTTGCGATCCTCTTCCAGTATTTTGGATGCACCTACAAAATTAGTACCACAGTCACTATAGAGATCAGTACACTGCCCACGTCTACTAATAAATCTCTTTAGAGCAGCAATGAATGTCTCTGAAGTCATATCACCCACTAGCTCCAGGTGAATAGCTCTTGTTACAAAGCACACGAAGAGTGCGATGTACCCTTTGTAGGTGGATCTACCCCTTCCTTTCGAAGCTTTTAGTGAAAATGGACCAGCATAGTCAACGCCACATTTTAGAAAGGCCTTACATGGTAAAGTTCTATCTCTAGGTAGATCTCCCATAAGTTGTTCCATGGTTTGAGCTTTATGTCGGCAACAAATGACACATTTCCGAACGTGATGTCTTGCAACATCCCGAGCTGCAATTATCCAATACTTTCGAATTAGTACTGAAAGCATCAGTTGGGGACCTGCATGCAAGTACCTGAGATGAATATCAGACAGTATCAAATCTGTTAACTCGTGGTGTTTGGGAAGTAAAATTGGATGCTTTTCAGTCTCTAATAGCTTGCTGTGACGTAGTCTGCCTCCTACTCGAAGAATTCCTTTCTCGTCTAAGAAAGGATTTAGATGGGCTATTTTTGATCTGCAACTAAGACTTTTATGTTTAATCAAGGTTGCAATTTCATCTTGAAATACATCTTTCTGCGCTTGACGAATGAGGTGAATCAAGGCTGATTCTAATTCCTGCGCTGTTAAAAAGCCATATTTTCTTGAACTACCAGGGTGAGCGTTAGAGGCAAAACGTTTGCAGTATGCTAATACTCTCTTCAGTTTGGACAAACTTGAGTATTTGGCAAACGGAAAGATGTTTGTGTTCTCTGGTTGAATAGTGTGGTGAATTTTCACCGGTTTTACTTCACTTAGTGTTTCCTCAGTCAAATCATTAACTGAAGAACTTGTGTCGATATTGGATAAATCTGGACCTGTCCACCACAGATGATGATCGTTCAAGTCAATAGGATTGACTCCTCTGGTAGCACAATCTGCAGGATTGTGTTCGCCTTTGATGTGATGCCATTGTGCTTGAGGAATTATATCTTGGATCTTGCTTACCCTATTGGCGACAAACGTTTTCCATCGACTAGGATCACTATTTATCCAAGCTAAGATAATTTTGGAATCTGCCCAGCTGTGAATGATTGGCGATTTTAAGGAAAGAGATTCCAGAACTTGTTGTATTGTACGAGCTAAAAGTAATGATCCACATAGCTCCAGTCGAGGCAGGGAAATCAGCTTCAACGGCGCTACTTTAGTTTTAGCTACCGCTAATCTTGTCATCGAATTCCCCAGGTTGTCACTAGTTCGTAAGTAAACTACACTGGCATAGGCTTTCTCTGATGCATCACAAAATCCAAGAACTTCAACTTTTATGGAGCTCTTCAGCACTATGCACCTTGGAATTCTGATGCTCTTTAACTCTTTAAGTTTCGAGGACAGAGTCAACCATTCCCGTTGAATCGTGGTCGGCAGAGTTTCATCCCAGTTTAGATTGTTCCTCCATAGCTCTTGCATTAGGATTTTTCCTTTAACTGTTACTGGTGACAACCAACCAAGTGGATCAAAAATTTTAGATAGTTCAGATAAGAGTTGTCGTTTCGTAACTGATGCAGATAAATGTTCAATCACGTTGAATGAAAAGCAATCAGAAGATGGTTGCCATTGAAGACCAAGCGTTTTTACTGAGTCATCAATATCAATACGACGAGGTGGGCTTATGTCTTCGATTGGAGGGTCTATTGCTTGAATTATCTTTGGTGAATTTGATGACCACTTCTTCAGTTCTAAGCAACCCCTTTTCAAAGGAGATATAATTTCTTGTGCAAGCTGAAGCGCTTCAGCTTCACTATCCGCACCACTCATTAAATCATCGACATAGAAATCTCGTTGAACAATTAAAGCAGCACATGGAAAGTCCTTTGCTTCGTCGAGGGCAAGTTGCTTCAAACATCTTGTAGCTTGATATGAAGCTGAGGCTGTACCGTATGTTACGGTTCGTAACCTCCAGTCTTGAATTGGATCTGACGATGAATCCCTCCAAACAATTCTTTGATAGTCCCTATCCATATCTTCGACATTGAATTGTCTGTACATTTTTACGATGTCTGCCACAATAGCTACTTGGTGGATGCGAAATCTAAGAAGTATGTCAGCAAGAGTATCCTGCACTACAGGTCCGACCAGTAGTTTATCGTTTAAAGATATTCCGTTTGAAGACTTCGCCGATGCATCAAAAACCACCTGGAATTTTGTAGTGCTAGCTTCACATTTCGTAACAGCATGATGTGGCAAATAAAAGGTTTCATGAACAGATTTTAATAGTTCTTCTGGAGGTACCAATTCCATATGCCCTAAGGACATATACTCCCACATGAAAGTTTTGTAAGCTCTGTCTAGATCAGGGTTGTATTTCAATTTTCTCTCTATGCGTTTCAAACGTTGAATGGCAAACTCTCTAGAGGCTCCCAATTCAGGACTTGATCTTTTAAATGGTAATCGAACAACAAATCTTCCTTCTGCATTTCTAGTCGTAGTTTCTTGGAAGATTTCTTCGCAATACTTTTCAGATTCACTAAGAAATTTGTTACATGGAATATGGTCTAGCTCCCAAAAGGTTTGCAAATTCTTGTCGATATCACAGCAAGCAACGTGCAAATTTCTGACTTTCCTTGTAGAGGCAAAACTCATTTTTCCTGTGACCACCCATCCGAATACAGTTCGGAAAGCAGCAATATTAACCTTAGCTGGTTTATGCTTTTCACCTAGAAAAACACTAGGAATTGCATCTGCTCCTAATAGCATGTCTATCTTGTTTGGCTGATAGAAATTTGGATCAGCAAGTTGAAATCCTTTGAAGTAGGTAAACTCGTTAAAGTTAAGTTTGTGTTGAGGTAAACTACTTGTTACCTTCGAAAGAACTAACGTGGATATATTTAAACAAAGGTTCGGATAAAGTCTTGAACCAATTGTAACATTTACAAAGTTTTTAACTTTGGTCATGGGTTTCGCTGATAAACCTGACAAAGATATGTTTGCGTTCATCCTTTTTAAACGCAAACGTTGAACCAAGTCTTGACTGATAAAACTCGATTCAGATCCAGAGTCTATAAGTGCTCGGCAATCAACACCAAATCCAGAAGGATCAAAAGTTTTAACTATGGCAGTTGGAAGGATGCTACAATCAAAATTCTCGCCTATTGAAAAATGAGCAGAAGATTTTATTTCAGAATTTTCAACAGACGCTAAGTTCGAATCCTCAACTTCTTCATGCAACAAACTATGATGCTTTCCTAAGCAAAAGTTGAAGTATTTGCTTTTGCAATTCGCTACAATATGTCCGAATTTCAAACAATTAAAACAAAGTTTTCTTTTAAAAACGAAAGTCTTTCTTTCTTTAACTGATTTAGCAAGAAACTTTTCACATCTATAGATACTATGCGAATCATCGCAGAATACGCAACATTCCAATTTGCTTGGCGAAATTTGACATTTGAAAATCTTCGCTTTTTCAACTCTCAACTTCGGTTTTTGAAATAACATGTTTGTCGATTCAAGAGCGCGTGCCCTCATTTCTAAGAAAGACCGAAATTCCTCAAAAGTCGGCATCTTTCCTTTCGTCTGTGATAATTCCCATTCTTTTAATGAAACGCTATCAATTTTCCGTCTTAATGAATAAACCAAGATTGAATCCCAATTATCAACCGGTTGGTTTAAAATTCGTAAATTGTCTAAGCATTCAGTTGATAAATCCAAAATTTTCCTTAAACCTTTAGCGGATTCAATTTGCAAACTAGGTTGCGTGAATAACTTATCCAAATGGCAATAAACTAAGTCGACTTCACTGTGATACCTATTAGTAAGTGCTTTCCACGCTTTTTCAAAGTTTGCGTCTGAAACTTGAATAGAGTTGATTAACGATAGTGCTTCGCCTTTAACTGATAATTTTAGATATTGCAATTTTTGAGAATTCGATAATAACTCATTATAGCGTACAGTAGCGGAAAATAAATCACGAAATGATATCCAAGAAAATAAATCACCTGAGAAAGTAGGTAAGTTCAGCTTTGGAAGATTGATGTAAGCCTTTGGAGTTTCAGCTACAACCGAAGTTTGAGATTGTGCGTTCGTCAAATTACTATTTTCGGTCAAATTACTATTTCGTTTCTTTAAAGACAATTCAAAACTATCTAATTTATTCAGTAAGTCGAAAAGCTCAGTTTCGTAATCTGAATAATTTTCTTCATCGCAAGCAACTAAGATGTCTTTGAAAAGATTCGAAACTTCAAAATTGAGTTCACTTATTTGACGTAAACAAATATCTGAATGTTCAAGGTTAAGTTCAGTATCTTGCAACAAGTCAGAGATAGAATTAGTTACCCTAGTAACTTTACTTTTAACTACTCTTTTCAGCTTAAGTAGCTCTTCTAATAATTTTGGCATATTGAAAGCTCATGAAAAGTAATTCAAAGCCCTAACTAAAAATTTTAACTTCGATGGCTCCGGCTCGACGGACCAGCTGTGGGGGAATACTAACATGAATTAAAACTAATATGAGCCATCGAATAACGAAATAAAACTAAATTGCAATAATAAACTATTTATTAAAAACTTTAAAATAAAAACTTAATAAGAACATACTTCAAACTTCCAAAGTATTTGGGTAAAAAGACTCTGCGCTCTGAAACTCTTTAAGCCAGAGTAAAAACATGCTGTCGTGAAATCGCTAATTCAACTGACTGGTAAGCAGGCA
The DNA here is from genome assembly GCA_949128135.1 of Parasteatoda lunata. Lineage (NCBI taxonomy): Eukaryota > Metazoa > Arthropoda > Arachnida > Araneae > Theridiidae > Parasteatoda > Parasteatoda lunata. The sequence continues at coordinate 14,173,034 of OX421977.1, forward strand.
AAAATATTCGAGTTAGCAAGAGTTTCAGAGCGCATGCGTAACAAATTAACAAAAAACAACTAAGAAAAGTTCTCTCCTCATAAGTGATTGTTCGATTATTCAACTACGGCTGAACACAAGTGCTTGTATATTTTCGAATTGAACGAGCACCATCGGTGTATATTCTGATGCAATTATTGCATTCTATGTTTTCCTCATTCATAAAACCATTTAAAATAGCAAATAATGCGAGGTCTGTTGTTTTGAGTTCGATTGATTTGCAGAAAAGTAGTTCTACTACTGATATATTATCACAAAATCGAATATAGGCCATTAAAAAAGCATCTATATTTATATCTGTTGCTTCATCAAGCTGCATTTAAAACAATTTGACATGCAATGTTGAGAAAAGCTGTCATTTTACATCTTCAGCTATATCACCGATTCGACGAGCAACAGTATTATTTGAAAGAGGTGTGGACTGTAATTGTTTTGAAAAATTATCTCCAAACATAGTTTCTACAACCTCAATTGCTGTTAGCTTTTACTTTACTTTTGTTTTGGCAGCTAAAAATAATTTAAAGACAGAATTCAAAATACTCAATATACATTATTGTCGTATACATTTTACTGTAAGCGGGGGGCGCGATGAAAATTTTGATCAAAAACTGGGCCGCGAATACTGAAAGGTTGAGAAACGCTGGTATACGGAACTGATAGAGCGAAACTAACTGAGATGGAAAAGAGGAAAAGCCAAGGATAAAATAAATTTTATTTATAGTAAGTATTCAGGATGAGTAAAATAATTCGTTTTTTTTTTTTTTTTTTTTTTTTTTTAAAAAACTATTTAGCATTATGTACTCTTTCTAGGATTGGAGATCTCGGCACATGTGCACCAAACGACATTTACAAATTCATCGGATCTAGGTTGACCTATGATGAGAAGTCATTAACATATAAAACTTTAATCCACCGACGGTTTTGCACGTAAAAAGTCGTATTTTTCCTGCAGTCTTCTCTGCATTGCAAAACCGATTTTTCTATGTCATTAGATAGGGAACTAGTGTACAGGGGACATACTTCCTCCAAATATTTTCCATTTGCTAAACCGCCAGTGGGTTAAACTGTAGGTAAAAGGGGTAAGGGGGAATATCGCCATTGTGAAATCAGGTTACCGTGAATGACCGAATTAAAGAAGATGTCAACTTTCGCCGGTGAATGTCAACAATCATATAGTCGCTTTGGTGAATGTCTTAAATATTTATTATATCCGATTTGATATTAATTCATTCGTTGCAAATTATTATTTTTATTCGGTATTTTCATATATGCTGAGGATAGATTAGAAGAAACATCAGTACTCGAAGTACCGGTTAAATGCATACTGGCCAGTGGCACTTGACATTAAAAAAACATTGATGTAGGGCAATATATACCGGACAGGGACACTTAACTAGACCTAGTCATTTCGAGCATTTATCAAAGTGACTATGTGATTGTCAACATTCACCGGTGGCAGTCAACAACCGCCAATTTCTGTTACTCCCTGTAACATATATATTAGCAAGAGCTAATTGTCCAAGAAAGAGCAGTAGCACTACACGGAGCGATTAATATGATGCAATATAAGAAAAGTGATAATTGATAAAAAAAATAATAGCTATAAAGTAATTAATGACCCCGAGAGGGAGACCTTTTCGGAGTAGATTATTACTAATTGCTCTTAGTACTCCCACCAACATTTTGAGAAGTTGTCCTGCAGTGTTCGATAGTTTCGTTCTTAGGTTCTCACTTAAAGTAGTTAGCATGACACGCATAGTTATATTGGTCTAATAACTTGACCAATATAACTATGCGTATATATATCCTCTTATTGGCAAAATCCATCAATTTTGAGTTTTTATATGACATGGATTAAAGTGCATAAAATGTTTTTTTTGTGTGTGTGTGGTTTTAATGCAAATGTCTTAGTAGACTGTTGATGTTGATGGGGGGGGGGCGATCTCTGTTACCCGCTTTTATTCCCCTTGCTGTAAGGTGTATCTTTAGTGAGTTGAGTAGTTGGTGGTGATGATGATGGCGATGAGATGGTGAGTGTGTACGCTGTTCTTGAAGAAGCGAAACAAATTTACTATGGAGATCAAAATTATAAATATTTTTCCAAAACACTTTTGGAGGGAATGATTTGATAAAACTAAAATCCAACATTTGGTGATTCCAACACTTTTGGATAGACACACGTTCATCAAAGGAGAATTCTTAATAATAGGGAAAAAAAAACTCTTTTCCCCAGGCGATCAGAGAAATTGAAAAAAAAAAAAAAGAAGAAACTTAAAAAAATTTGTGCCTGTATTTAATTATGGATTTGAAAACTGGATACTAGAAACGTTTGGTTGAAATTAAGAAAACCACTAAGTTTTTTAGAAGATTATCTTGAGGGTCATAACTAAGAAAACAATGAAGGGAAAGTGGGAAAACTCCAATTGAGGCATGCAGTGCCAGTCTCTGAATGTCTTAGTAACAGAGCAGTTTAACGAATGTATTATAATTGCAAATAAAAATATTGTTAATTACAAAACATTCAATTTTTTTTTTGCGTAATATTTCTAGAATGAAATGTCTTCCGTACCAGTTTTTGTTTTTTTCCGTCTTGAAATATATATATATATATATATATATATATATATATATATATATATATATATATATATATATATATATATGTGTGTGTGTGTGTGTGTAAGAAGTTTGTGTTACGATGGGGGAGATATTTCTAGTTGATTTAAACTATTAGTTTGTTAGTTCAAAATGATTCATGAACTTCTTTTTTCCCTTTATTTACTAAGAATTACCCAGAAATCAAAAGCATGAAAAAATAATATTTACTTACCGCAGGTGAAATGAAATGAACTGTGCTATTGTGAGATTTAATGTCTTTGATAAGATCTAAGCACGCTACAGAGCTTTGAGCAGATGCGATGTCATCCGAGACTAAAGGATCTTTCACCATGGCAACCAAAGCGACACTTAAATTCACCCTCATGGCATACAGATTGAAGAAGCCCAAGAAACCCATCACTATGAACACATACCGTCGTAGGTTTCCTGAATTAACGTTAATATATTATAATTCTATCAATGCACTACAATTATTAGAATGTTATTATGAAAGAGAGAGAACTTCTGTGGCGCTAACATTGTTATCATAGCACTGAAGAACGGAACCAACTATTTTAGCATGCTATAACGTGCTAATTATTTATCTAACTTCAGAAAAAAATTAACTCTACGTTCTAACATCATTGTCATGCATACTAACGAGAAAAACAGAGCCTCTTGTTAGCTAGTGGTATAATGTTATGTTATCAAGATTATTTCGAAACAAGATCAAAGAAGTCAGAATTAGTACAGTACGTCAGTGCTAACTGGGTTTTCAAGACGTTAGCAAAGAATGTGTATTACTTTGCAGCCGAAAATGAAAAGATCATTTCGAAAGCATAAAACGTTGCTTTTTTGCAAATAATATACTATTTTAATAACTGTTGTAAGTTTACAACTGTTACTCATGACTGTTAGGTCAAGTTAAGCCTATCTAAAGTCTACGCTAATTTCGAAAATGACGCAAAACCTCAAAGCCACAGGTTGGTAAAAATGAAAAGCCTTTGTGATCTAATTTTTTAATATTTAAAAACTTACTCCAAGGCTGCAATACCTGGGCTTATAAAAATTTGCAAAAACTGCGAACAGGGCAGTGATTTTGATAATTTTCATTTAGGTGGAAAAATATTCCCAAATTCGTGATTTTTAAAAATGCTTAATTACTTTGAAAAAATTTAAGTTATTTGTCTGTTTTAAAGTTCAGATAATTTTGCACTGCAAGGTTATATATTTATATATATTAAAATTCTCGCATTGCTTCAAGAGTAAGGAACTTAAACTGTGGCTTTTTTTTAAATCTTCCTTGTCGATAGAGTTTCGAAAAACAGCGTTAAGTTGATTCCAACGTGAATATTTGTAACATTAAAAAGCCACCAAGTTTAGCGATAAAAAACATTATTTGACAAACGCATTAGAGAATGATGTAAAGAAGCTGTCGTACTCTTGGTACTAATGCTTAATGTTTCCCTCTAAATCGAAACTGAAATTATCGTTCCGAATCCATTTTAGTACGAGTTCATCCAACGCCTCCTATAACTGAAAGCATCCACACGGTTTTTTGTAGGTAGTCTGATCAGACCACTATGAGGGTAACCATGTAATATGAAATCGACTAAAAATAAGAAAGTGATAGCAAATATATGTATAATTTTTTTTAAAATTTATGTATATAATTGGTTTGTTTTATTTACTTGTCAACCACTACAGATTCAATTCTCAAATATATATGATTAATTTCTCTCAAGTACTTTTGAAACAGAAATTGGGTTCACGTGCACAAGTGGTTCACTTTTTAAATAATCTGCGCAGACTACTTATAAGAAACCATTTGGAGGCTTTCTGATGTAGAAGGTGGTGGTTCATCTCGCGTAAAGGCTTCTGTTGTCCAGCAAAAACAAATACGTAGTTGTAAACTGAATTATCAAATCATTAGAAATTTCCTCAATTTGGTCATTACTTTAAAACGCCACTTTTTAAATTCATGTTTTTAGTCTACAAATTCTAAATAAATCTTGAACAATTTTCAATAAAAAATTCAATAAATTAAGCTAACAGATTTTGTAATTCTCACAGCATTCGGAATACAATTGTTATCACTAAATACACAAGTGTGTGACCCTTGTGCTAAAATACAAACTACGGCAAACAACGTTAAAGAGCACAAAAATATATAATAATGCAGACAACTGTTTCGGATGCTCAAAAGGCAACCTTCATCAGTGCAACAGAAGGAAATGAGAGATATTATTCTTTCATTGCCGTAACGTTGTTTGCCGTAGTTTGAATTGTTATCACTGTCGTATTGGGATTGAAAACAAACTCTAGCCAACGAATGTTAGCCATTTTTAAAATAGTCAAAATGAAAGAATAATATAATTATTTAAAAAGAAATAATTACTTCATATCTACGATAAAAAGTAAAAAGTGGTATATTATTTTGCTTTATTTAAAGAAATTTCATGAAAAATAGCGTTGTAAATTAAACTTTCAAGATAAAGACTTTTTAAGGGGTAATAAGATAAAGAATAACAACAATAAGGGGTAACAAGATAAAGAATATTTAAGGGGTAAAATAAGTGCGAAATTTTTTTTTGAAAAGTGTGTGTTCACAACATTGATTTAATGATCGTTTCTCTGCCTGGCTTAGAAGAAATCAAACACGAATGGAAAAATTAAAATTTCTATTAAGATCCTTAAAATTTTTGATGAATCCTTTTAAGCTTTTTCTTACAAAGAAGATTAGATATATTACATTTAATTATTTTAGTGATCAATATATATATATATATATATATCTGAAATTTTTGAGATACGCGCAGACGAGAATTTACAAAATAAAAATAACGGTTTAATTTCAAAATACAACGTATTTCAACACAGCAGACGATTTTTTACTGACTTACTTCAACTTGTTTAGCGTAAAATAAATTTTAAACAGAAGAGAAAATGGAGTTGACGCAGGAACATTTTCGCGCTATGATTTTCTACGATTTTAAAGCAGGATTAAATCAAGATGAATACGTTCAACGGTTGCAGTTAGTATTTGGTGATGAATCTCCAGCTCGTGCTACTGTATTCAGATGGTTTAAAGAATTTAGCAAAGGTCGCACTTTTCTTCAGGATGAAGAACACACAGGAAGGCCGCCGTCGGCAGTAATCCCGGATAATGCGTCTGCCATACGAAAAATGTGAAAGGATGATAATCGTTGTACCTATCAAATTATACAGAAGGAACTTAACATTGGATCCGCAGCCATACACCAAATTATTCATGAAGAATTACATATGAAAAAAGTAGTTTGCCGTTGGGTTCCCCATAATCTAACTGAGCACCAAAAAGAGGAGCGTGTCAGAATCAGTAAAGAAACTCTTAAACTGCTAAATGATGGTGCCCATCGCATAATTTCTAAAATTATAACGGGTAATGTAACGTACATACCTTTTTTGACGTTCCAAAGCGGCATGAAAGCAAAGTATGGGTCCTTGAATATGATACCACGCCGACAATGGTGAAAAGACAACGCGCTCTGAAAAAAGTGATGTATGCCGCTTTCTTCAGAAGTACGGGATTGGTCAAAGCTATCAAGTTGAAAGGACAGAAGACAGTAACAGCAAACTGGTATACCACTAAATGTCTTCCAGAAATTCTACAAGAAGTGAATGTTAGGGGACTAATGCTTCACTATGACAATGCATCTTTACATACATCCGGATTAACAGTTGAGTTTCTTAAACAAAAACAAATTAAAGTGTTAGAACATCCGCCGTATTCACCCGATCTTGCCATGTGTGACTTTTGGTTATTCTTTAATCTAAAAAAAGAACTTACGTGGACGTCGTTTTCATTCAGAAGAAGTGATTGATGTGACTATAAATGCATTTTTTTCATCTATTTCTAGAAATGAATGGCTTGAGGCATTTAATGTGCGGAAAATTTGACTACAAAAGTGCATTGATGCTGGAGGAGACTTCTTTGAACACACCTAAAGTTTTGTAAGTGTAACTTTAAAACCCTAGTTGTATCTCAAAAATTTCAGAGCGACCCTCGTATATATATATATATATATATATATATATATATATATATATATATATATATATATATATATATATATACATTGATGTTTAAAATTAATGTATTAACTTTAGCTATTATTAACTTTACCATGCATAGTTGGTAAGCATGTATTGTTGTAGAATTCGCGAAAAAGCTCATGATTTCGAGATTCGAATTTGTGACCATCAAAAAAAATATATATATAATAATAATAATAATAATAATAATCTCTTTCGTAAGGTATGGTTAATGATTTGAGTTTCCCGACTTGGTATAATCCCGTCACTCCTAGCTGCACAAAATTTTATAATTCTGTTTTTCTCTTTCTTTTTTGCTTTTTTTTTTTTTTTAATTTTTTTTAATCACAAGCGCCGGTACCATTTATAGTATAATTAAACATAAAAGCATGCAATAAATATATGCTGAGAAATTTGTTATATATGGCAATTTTTCATAGCATATGTTCTATTTTAGATATTAATATATATATATATATATATATTCAAAGTCACTTACTTGAGCAATTTGATGAATTTGGCAATGACTCATGATTTATCGCAAGGTCCGATTTTGAATCATTAAGAACATTTCCACAAATGTCAAATCTATTTGTTCTTGACGGTGGCATAATATCAACCGCACTGTCAGCCATAATAATTGATTGATATGAGTTTTATGAAACTGAATCAAATAGTTTTCGGAAATAATAATTCACAACCACAATCTTAAATTTTTTTGCATTATTTTTACTAGCTTTGTTGAGCATTTTGACGAAACATTTTAAAGTGAACGATATCTTAATAAGAGCACGACGATTATCCCATTTTAAACACAAAGAAAAAAACCGACACTGAATATTTCGTCATTTGTTTTAAAATACGTTTTTGAGGATCTTATCTTTTTGTTTTCGCCATAATGACGAAACATAAAAAATCAATGTGGAAAGCAGAGAAAAGCTATCGAACGAAATTATGAAGCGTGAAGCACAATTAAAGTATAAAAATAGCTCAACAGTAGTTGTTTTAATAAAATAGTTCCACACCAGCTTTAAATTCCAACAAACACATTATATTTAAACAACCGCAGACGATTTCTTATAACGAACGATTCAAGTAACTTTAACGACTCTGTTTAAACCATTTGTATTTATTATTATTGCTGTTTTGATTTCGCAATTATTTTCGATTTACGTCATGATTTGTAGCTTTCGTTGGAGGTTTTAAAAAATGAGACTCGGACGAGAGTATTTATAAAACGAAAGCTCTTCTAATTGCGATTGTCACTTTTTCATTTCCTTTAGCCACTTAGTTGTTCCAACGAATCTATTTGAGTTTATGAACTCTTATATTAATTTCGTTTCACTCAATCTACTCTTATTAAAGTTTCTAAGAAGTCGCAGTTTCACGAGAAGTTAGAACGCAATTGTGAAACGTTTTAACTTATAATTCAGACAGAGCTTATGTTATTCACTAGTCCTTATCTTTTAGTCTGCACTGTCCTTTGAGTTTTATCTTGTTATATTGAATGGTATGTAGTATACGATCGTAAATAATGTAAGAAAAGAGAAGGAAAAGATTCATATCTTTTAGGTTTGAGCATTATAAATTTCTGTACCTGCCTTGCAATGAGATATAAATTTATTATAAATTAAATTACTTCTATTGTTCAAATAATGAACTTTGTAATATAAATTTAAAAAATTATTCTTGTGACATCTGAAAATGTATTATAAATTGCGGTTGCTATGACCATAATATTTTTTTTAAATGGCAGCAAAACTTAAAAAAAATATATATGTGTGGGCTGAAAACGAAGTTTTTCCTTTTCATTTGAATTTTTCTTATTTTTTTATTTAATTATTTTTTAAAATTTCTTTTTAAAAATTTAATTTTTGATAATTTTTATTCATTTTAATTAAAATCAATTTTTTTCTTTTGCTTTTTTCTTGCTTTTTTAACGTTTTCTCTGTTATTACGGGTCTATTTTCTTGCAGCTCTTGCGCAATTGATAATAAATCTTAAATATGTGCAGATATTTGTAAATCATAAATTTTTAATATTTTTTCCTGCTTTTCCCGTTGCCCGGAGGTGTACCAATTGACACGATGTTGTTCGATGTCAACTGATGATAGTCAAAATTTATCACAATTTATCCGGTATTTATTATTTTCGAAGGGCTAGTAAAAATCTCTTTACATAGTATCTATAGTAACTGCGCAGTATTGATATACTTGCGAACTATTTAAACTTCACCATTTGACAAAATACCATTAATGTCTATGACCAAAGATAATTATGCATGATTATTGTCATTATGGTTAGAAAACTTTCTTTCTTTTTTCCGAAGGGAATAAAAAAATTTTTTTTTGAAATTTTTGATTTTAATGTATAGTGTTTCATTTACTTATTTTTTTGAATTGGATGCCTGGAAGTAATATCATAGTAGATTACAGTGGCATTTGTTATCTCAGAAACCAATTAGATTCCTCACACACACGCGGCGTCACTGAGAATTATCCAATTAAATCTGATATAATGCACGATATTACACATAATCACTTCACTTTTTTTGAGTTGCATGTACCCTATTATCAAAATTAATCACGCATTGTAGGCGTCAATAACATTACGATTTTTTCCTGTTTTTCCTAAGGCGAATCAATACTATCTATCCATTAACGTCGCGTAAACTTATAAATCCTTTAGTTTTATATTAAACGAGCTCTTTAAAGTATAACGAATATACATTACTATAAGGCAAATAATGAAAAATAAAACTGTAAACAAAAAAAGCACTGAGTTTTAGAAAGCTATTGGGCTGCTAATTTAGTGACGTAGCTCGCCTATTCTGTCACGTTAATGATGTTATTTAGTTTATGTGAAATAACGAAAAAAATTAACAATTCAAAAACGCGCAATATATACCCTTTTTTCATTATTGTAAGCTAAAAGTCTGCAAACATTACTTATTTTTAAATATTTGATTAAACAGAAGCGTAATTTTTTTTATCAATATTTATCTGTAGCGTAATTTTTATCAATGGCCAGATCTCCGTAATGAGAGAAACTCCTTTCGTTAAATGTCTTCCCAGAATGACCTAATAGAAATTTCAGAACAACTTTTAAAATTGGAGACTTAAAAAATTGCTTCTTTCTCCTATTGTTCATATTTCAGAACTTTAGTATAAACAGTTCTAAAATTATGTACATGGGTGAAAGCGAGACGGAAAATAGGAAAGGCTGGTAGTGAAACCTTTTCAGTTATAGCTAGTTTAGGGGAGGAGTTTTCTTATTCTTTTTTTAAATTATTTAACAATATCTACTTTATCTTCGAAAAGAAGCAGTTTTATATATATGCTAAAATTTTAAAAGAAATCTTGATAGTTACAGATATTTTATTTTTTACGAAAAACAAAATGCTGGAATGAAATGTCTTACGTACCAGGTTTTTCTCTTTTTCGTCTTGCTATATATCTCTTGCTTTCACCCGTGGTTATGTATGGTGTTTTCAATATAAATTTAAACAACAACAGTCTCGCGCTTTTGACCTGCTCTTCTTCCGGTTAGAAAGTATACAGCCGCTTACTACAGCTTATCCTAAGAGGCGATAATTTTGAACCCGATAATTGAAACCGATGAAACCGATAATTTTGTTAATAAAATATATAAATTCAAAGAGCACATCTGCGGCATTTCATAAGATATTAGTGATATTAAGAAATTCTCGTGAGCTTGAATCGAAAATTTGCTTTAGTTATTTAGAGATGTATTGTTAAAAAAGGTGGCATCGTTGCTAGATTAAAAAAGCATTCGCTTTTTTTGGCAGTTCTAATCTGGCTGTGCACAATCATACGTTAGTGTTAGCATATTGTTTGAGCAGCGAAAGTAAGTTTATTGTACAAATTTATCATTAATGTTTAAATTTCGAAGCTAATATATTGTTAACAAGGTAAAAAGTGTTTTATAACGATTCTTCCGTCTTGAAATGAAAAGTCTTCAAATGAAGATTCTTAAAATGATTCGTCTTTAAGATGCAAATAATAAATCAAGTTAACTGTAACTAAAGGAAAAAGTAAATAATAAGTGATAGTAAACAGAATTTGTATTTCAGTGTTCATTTCTAACAGTTCTTTATACAAATACAAACTTAGGAAATACTTAGGAAACAATGATTTTTTCTCAGTTTGTTTTATGACAAAACACCTCGGTGTTTTTCTTCCATAAATATATCTTTGAATTAAACATAGATTTCTTATAAAATATTTTTATTTGTGCTTATTTTGAAGGGGTCCATCGTTTCTGTCTTAAAAAGGGGTTAGGATGTAAATTTTTAACATAACATTTACATGCAAATTGGATAATTCTTTTCGAGAAAGGCAAGGTCCGATTATTTTTTTGTTTTCAAGAGTTAGTAGATATATTTATCTACAAGATGGTATAGTTAATTTTTTTGAGCGACGATGCCGTTTTTAGAAAAGCTGAATAAAAAATTGCAAATTTTGTATTTTTGTTACTTTGACTATATCTTCTAAAAGCATAGTTAACTCAGGAAATTTCTGGGTCACAGAACTTTTCCTATAAGTGAACCTTAATATTCAGTAAAGAATTGTAGTAATAATTGTATTCTAAGATTTTGAGGGTAGAAAAAGGCCAAAAACCGAATTTCTCTTAAACTTTAGTAGAGCGTAACTTAGGAAAGCAACAAGTCCCCATGGAAACGTGTGCATGCCCATTACTAGGCAGCGATATACTAATAATAAAGCAAAGCAAAACTTTGGGGTATTTTTGTTTTTAAACCCCATAAAACATACTTATATTTTACTTTTAAAGAAATGACCTCGAACGACCTTGAACTGTCCTATAGAAGAAGGAAAATTTTTTTATAGACTCAAACTTGCTCAATAATCATTTTTCATAACCTACTGGCATATAAAAAAATCAAACTAATCGAAAAATACGACTGCCACATATTTTCTGAAGTTCAAAATAATGGCTCTTAAAAGAAAATCACTCGAAAGTATTTATCAGCTGTCAAGTTGCCTCTCTGTCAAATATAATTGCAAAAACATATTCTTTTTTCTCAGCTTAATTTATTAAATAATATTTTTAATTATTTAAAGTATCACTTTTTAAACAATAATTTATATAATAAATAACGTTAATTATAATTACCATTTAATTGTTGAATGGCACTACCCAACTTTTAAAAGCGTTTACTGGTTAAAAAAGTTACTGGTGAATACTAGAGATAAGAAAAATATTTATTATATTGTTATCTTCGAGGAAATTTTTCCAACACTGCGATGTCTGGTATGAGTTTATATTTCAAGTTTTCCCGTACTCAAAAATTTATTTACATTAACTGGCAACTTTTATTTGTTCAGAAAATGTAACGTTATGTAATGACGACAGAAATCTTATATGGGTGATTTTCCATTGTTAACTTTTGCCTAAGACAATTAAGAGGAATTCATTTAACTTACCATTGATAGTTTCATTATTTTTTCTGTAAACCAATAATTAATAAATAAATATAGGAAAACATTCTAAATAATACTTAATTAAAAATTTAATCAATATTTCCTAAGAAAATTAATGTCTAGAATTTTGAAGAAATATTGAGAATTTTCATAAACATTTTTACTTTTCCATTAATGTTCGGGATTATGTGTTCGGGACATGGGACAGTAATGAAATTTTAATTATATTTATTTATTTAAAAATTAATTTTAAATACAAAATGTGCCTGGTATATTTTTTGCATCTCAATGTGAGTATTTTCTGCATCTCAAACGGACAAATGTCTTTTTGTGGATCTGTTGATTGCCACTTTTTATTTTAAAAACTAATTTTCATTATTTCTGATTAATAAATTTATTCTAACATACTTTTAACTACCACTACATTTAAATAGTTTAAACACACTTAGTGAGAACCATCAGCTAGCAACTGGAGAGTTATGAGGAAGAGTAAATTAATCAATTGCTTCCCTACCACTGAGAAAAAGCTGTTTTAAAGCGAGCATAACTTGACAGATAGGAGAATATAATAAAATATGATGACCTAAAATTTCATGTTAGTTACATTTCATATTTGTACCGAAACTTATGTATGCTTTTGTGATAACGAATTTAATAAGATAAACTTTAGCTTTTACTTTATTATTATTTAGTGGTAATCTGATGAAGTACGGGATTTTCGAATAGAGAAAATGATCTTTTATCTCCAGTAGTTAAAAAACTACCCGTACAAAAATAGTTTTGAGGTTGACAAATGTGAAAAAATACACTTGAGGTAGAAAATGAGGTTCTGTTTTGCACCAAAAATAACCTCGTTAATAAACCTCATTTACACCTCACAAAATCAATCTTATATATAGCTCAGAAATAATTTTGGTTTAGATCGGGTGAAATTATTCACACCTCAAATATGCGTATTTGCTTGAAGTGTAGAAAAATTAATCTAATCTGTACAACTCAAAAACATTCTCACTACGCTGGTTACTCTAAAGTAGATTTTCTTCAACCTTAAAACATCATCAAGAGTGTGAATAAAACAACATACTCCTTAACTATACACCTATGGAGGTTGATCCTTTATGGTTGTTTTTGAAATCAACTTCGAATAAACTTTAGGCATGCCTCAAATTCCTGTAAGGGTATTAATATTTACACTATCGCAGCATTACACATCGTAGTTTAGGGATGGTATTACTTTTTCGAGTAGTGTACCAATTAATAAAGGTTTAACTTGTTATTTATGTTTAATTTTAACACGTTGAATGCCACGCTAATTTTACATGGCTAGCTCGTTTGGCTACACAGTAAAAAACTACAAACTAAATGTGCAAATATTAGACAGATTATGTTAGTTTTTTGAAGGTTTAGCATAACATTTTTTTTCTTTCTTTATTTAAAAATAACTGGGCACCTGGGCCGTGCAGCGGTCCCTATCCCATTCATCATGAAATTATAAATGCAGTTTAATTACAAACATTTTGGTAAGCAACATTGAGGTAGCTAATTCTAGAGAACAAGCGCTATTGCTTGACAAATTAAAAACATTTTGTAGTCCAAACAAATTTGAATTTGGTTGATATATACGAACATGATTTGAGAATATAACATTATAAAAGCGGTGAATTATATAAGCCTGCGAATTGTTTTAAAATAGTGGTTGTAAAAAATCTACTAAATTGAATTTATTAAACCATGAATGATATTTAAAAAACTACCACTTGAAAATATTTATTCGCTGTCCGAAACTAGTTGGTATCTATGTGTATCTATACATAATAATAAACGCGGCTGTGTGTGTGTCTGTAATCAGAATATATCGCCCCAGAAGCCTAGCCCAGGCACGAAACTCGGCACATAATTGTGTTTTGACATAATGAAGAAGTATTTTTTTTTTCTTTTTCAAAAATTTGGATTAGTTTTTTAGTTATCAGTCATTTTGTAAGAAAATCTATGCTTTTTCATCTTCAAAGAGCCATATTCAAAAAACTATTAAAAAATGCATATACTTCTCTCCACTCTTATAAATGTATGCTAATGCGAACCTTACAATTGAAATATTAATTTTCGACAACTTAAACCAATAATATACGAAGAAATTAATAATTTAATTGTAAGGTTCGCATTAGTTTACATTTATAAAAGTGGAGACAAGTTTAACTTTTGTATTAAAAATGTGGCACCATATTCGATACGTAAATAGAACGCTTCGCTTTGATATATTTGTCGCTGTTCATAATTGTTATAATAAGTTTTTCTTCTTCTTTCCACGCTCTATTTTTTTTCTTAAGCGAAGACGATAATTTTTATAGCGATATAGAAATAGAAATTGATACCATAAAGAATTAATTCGTTTTCGTGTTCTTTTCATGTATTTAGCATTTTAGTTTTTTTTTCTTAAGCGTTGTAGCTATATAATATATAAAATAGGAATTTAATTGTTTTTGAAGGAACGATCACACTTACCTTGGATCTCTTTGGTTTTTCTATTCTTTATTTTAACAGTTTTTATTAAATGTAATTAGTTATTTTCGAGTTTCAGTTTGCAGGTAAGCACTTAGAGTTTAATATTGAAGTTTCATGATTTGCGTTCATAGTGATTGTTGTTCTAAAGTATTCGTTGACTTCTTAAAAACCCGATTACTGACATGACAGAACAAAAAACTTTGACAGAACAAAACTTCCAAAAAACTTTGTATTTTGTTAAAGAAAAAGATATTAAGAGATTCTCAAAGAAGAAGAAGGGCCCAAGAAACGTCTGTGGAACGTCAAAGAAGGATGGAACATGACCGAATTTCGACAAGCAATTCTAGAGCCCAAGAAGTATCAGAGAAACGTCAAAGAAGATTAGAAGAGGATCGTGTCTCAACTAGTAGTGCTTGGGCCCGAGAAACACCTGAGGAACGTCAAAGAAGATTGGAGGAGGATCGTGTCTCAACTAGCAGTGTTAGGGCCCGAGAAACACCTGAGGAACGTCAAAGAAGATTAGAAGAAGTTCGTGTCTCAATTAGCAGTGATAGGGTCCGAGAAACACCTGAGGAACGTCAAAGAAGATTGGAAGAGAATCGTGTCTCTACTAGCAGTGCTAGAGCCCAAGAAACATCTGAAGAACGCGGAAGATTAGAAAATAATCGTGTCTCAACCAGAAATGCAAGGACCCGAGAAACATCCCAGGAACGTTGAAGAAGGCTAGAAGAAAATCGTGTTTCAACATCCCAAGCTCGATTGCATTTGTGGCAAGACAAGGAAAACTCTGGCGGACAGCTTAAGCGGCTAGTATTAAATAAAACTATTTTCGTGTGTTCTTTATAGCATTAATTTCTTCTAACCATTTTAGTAACGATAATAATATTTAAAAAAAAAAATATTTACTCGAATGATGTGTTTCTAATAATCTTGGCTTCGCCGATCACCGATGACACCCATTGCATTCAGCGTGTTAACCCAACGCCTCCTATAACTTAAAGCCTCCACACGGTTTTTTGTAGGTAGTACAATCAGACCACTATGAAGGTAAACCAATTAGTGAAAGAACCACTAAATATGAAATCGATTAAAAATTAGAAAGTGGTAGCAAATATATGTCTAAAGATTTGTTTAGTTTATGAATATAATTGGTTTGTTTTATATACTTGTCAACCCCTACAGATTCAATTCTCAAATATATATGATAAATTTCTCTCAAGTACTTTTAAAATAGAATTTGGTTTCATGCGCACAAGTGGTTCGCTTCTTAAATAATCTGCACAGACTACTTATAAGAAACCGTGTGGAGGCGTTCTGATGTAGGAGGTGATGGTTAACCTCTTTCCTACGGCGCTTGATGATATTCTGGATCACGAGTTATACCAGCCGTAAGCAAAAGGTTAGGATAAGAGAAAATGTTCTTCAGTGGGGGGGGGGGGCATTTATTGTAAATAAAGAAAAAAAATAATGTAAAATATTTAAAAACTTTTATGGAATGGAAACTTAGATTCATTTTATTTTACTTTGCTTGAAAAAAATAATGTCCCTTTTAAAACCCTTCTCTTAATATACTTTTTTTAAATTTTCAAAATTCATTAAATTAATTTTACAAATAAATACTACAATGCAACAAAGATCAAAGAAACTAATAAAACTGTAAAAGTTCATGAGTATATCTGAAAAAAGTAACAGCATCTCTATTTTTATTTTTTTAAATATTTATTTTGAATATAATTAGTATACTAGTGCTAAGTTATTGTTTTTTTTTTCAGAGTTATGATGTATTCAAGTTAGTGTAAATGGAGATTTTGCCATATTCATATTTCTGCCTTTAAAATTTTGGTTAAGCAACAGCACCCAGACATTTTTTTATGAATATTAAAGTTCACTATTCGAAAGGCTTGAAAAAGGCAAAACCCGCAGATATAATTAAGGCATATTTCAAAAAAGCATCAATACTCGAAAAAAACAACAACAACACTAGGTACACCGTGTTATAAAACTACATTGATTGTAAAACTTCATTTGCTTCAAAACTATACAGATTTGATACAACAGTTGACATGTTTCAAGCACTCAAAAATAGACGCTCATGTTCAAGACAAGCCAGACGTGAATTAGAAGAAATAAAAATGATTACTTTAAAAAAAATTTGCTTTCTTTAAACTCACTGTCGATTTAGATATTTTACATGCGGTGATGAAAGTGGGTCATATTGGCTTTTACATTCTTACTGTATCTTCGGAATAAAATATTGAAAATTCAATACTAACTGACTATACTATTGAAAATACAATACTAAATGTTAAATCATGCTATATTTAACATTCAGTCGGACATCCTGCCATTGTCTTTAACATTCTATGTATTGTCTTCAACGTTTTCTGTATTCTATGTTTTGTCTTTAACATCATTCTATGTATTGTATTATTCTAAGTACTGTCTTTAACATCATTCTATGTATTGTATTATTCTATGTATTGTCTTTAACATCCGCACACAGAAAAAAAGACTTTCTGTCTCTGTTGTTCCATTTGTGTACAGAGAGTTATGTAAATGATATCATTTAATGTTAATATCGTTAATTATCATGAATGAAGTTCTTTTTATTTTTATCTATTTAATGGTTCTTCAGCTAAGATGTCACTTCTCTCAGCATTCCGATGATTGATGTATTTGACGCTGTATGAAGACGGACTCTTAAAAGAAACTGCAGATTTTGGCAACTCTTTTGAATGTCTATTTTCGTTAATGTTGTTCCATGGTTGCAGATCTGCAGAAGCAAATGTGATGTAAAATATGCCAACGATGAAATAAATAGCAGATGTCATCATGAAAATGATTCCCCAGTTATGTAAAGTTTGCTGAAAATAAAATAAGTTTAAATATATACTCAATGAAGAACGGGAATATTTAAAGCATTCTATGGTACCTGTCTGAATAATCCCAAGAAACTGAAGCGAAAATGTATACTTGCTAATTTAGTTTCCAAAATGCAAGAACATGTTTTTCACGTTAATTAATAAATAAATTGAAAATTGATCATAATTGATCTAAAATAATTGATCTTAATTTTTTCGTCAAGAAATATTTTCTAAAGATTTTGATTTCCTTACGTATTTAAAAGAATAATTGACTTAAATTTCTAAATATTTAATAGACAAATTCTTAGTGATATTTTAATCATGCAACAATATTAGAGTTGATTTTCACTTAAAACAAAGTTGTCATCAAAACTGCATAAAATTTAAATACAAATTAATAACTATTTAAAAATACTTCAATGCAAAATGTTAGCAGAATTTGTTTTCACTTAAACCAAAGCTGTCTGATGAAAAAATTTAAATACAAAATAAAAACAATTAAAAAGAACTTCAATGCAAAATACTTAGCAAATTTGGTTTTCACTTACAGCATAGATATCCCAAGAAGTGTATAAAATTTAAATACGAAATAATAACTATTTAAAATTGTGTCTACTCAAAATGCTTAGCACAGTTGGTTTTCACTTACAGCAAATCTGTCACACGTAATGCTAATAAATTTATATACAAAATATAAACTATTTAAAAATATTTCAACGCAAAATACTGAGAGTTGGTTTTCAATGACAGCAAAGCTGTCCCAGGAAGTGGAGAAAATTTAAATATAAAATAGAAACTATTTAAAAATGCCAAATACTTGGCAAATTTGGTTTTCACTTATAGCAACGCTGTCAAAAGAAGTGCATACAATTTAAATACAAAATAATAACTATTTAAAAAGGCTTCTACGCAAAATACTTAGCAAAGATCTTCACTTACAAGTTGTGCCAGGAAGTGGAGAAAAATTAAATACAAAATAGAAACTATTTCAAAATGCTTCAACGCAGAATACTTAGAAGAGTTGGTTTTCATTTACTGCTAATCTGTCACAAGTAATGCTAATAAATTTAAATAACAAGATATAAATTATTTAAAAATATTTCAATGCAAAATAATTAGAGTTGGCTTTCACTGACGGTAAAGCTGTCCCAAGAAGTGCAGAAAACTTAAACACAAAATAAAAACGGTTTAACTTTTGAAAATTTGGTGTTTAAGCCGAAATTTTAAGAAAAACGAAAAATGAGCTGTTTGCAATGATGAGTAAACTTAAGTTTTTCGATTTGGAATGTAGGTAAATTTGATTGGAACAGGAAATTAGGTTGTGTAAATTCTAATGATGATAAGTAAACGCATGACCATTCATGTGCTGAAAGAGAGCACCTGTTTATGTGTAGCAGAGATTGCACCACCGTCTATGCAATAGCTTATTTGGAAAGTTTACCAAAGAATAGAATGTAATCAGTCACTCAGATTATTGTGACTAAAACAATATTTGACCGTAAAATTCTCTCTTAATAAAATCTACATCATTGTTAGCATTATTTAAATTAATAGTTTAGATTTCCAAATTACTCACTCCACTTTTCAGAATGACTCCAATCAATGTTGGTGCTAGAAATCCCGGTAGCGTAGCAGCGGTATTTGTTATTCCAAACAATGTTCCTGAAAGTTAATACTTCATATTTATTATATATTTTTAAATCTTTATTCATAAGAAGTAAAACTCTATTAAATTATTCTTATAAATTGAGAAAATAGTTAAAATTTTAACCTAGTGATATAATTCAAACACCGTGCTTTTCTATATTTTAATACTACGTATAATTTTATTTCCGTGTTAAATATTTCATTTCTAATGAGTTAATGAGTGTGTTTGGGCGATAATTTTTTACTCGCACTTCGAGAAGAAGAAGATCACAGATACCCCATGTGACCTATGAAGTCAGTTGATCGTTTATAAGCAAAATAGCGAGTTAAAATAAAGCTAAGATCCCCCACATATGTTAGAATGTCAATTAACGTGAAGTTAATTAAATACAGAGCCGTATCGAACATTGAATTTTTTTAAAATATAACACTTTCTGGTCTACGTCTTTTACTTAACTTAGTTTTATTACTTGTTATGTCGTTGAACAGCGACCCAATTTTGAGTTTACGACTATCAATGTTCAACTCCGTAGTCTTGTAATTTTGAAACCAGCCCAGAAGACTCCTGGATCAAGTATTGGGAGAAATTTGCCTTCATCGATGGCTTTTTGATGGATCTAACACACATTAGCGTTACATGGAGAATAAAAACACGAAAACCTCCTACAGTTAGCCTGTTGGCAAGAGGACTGTAACCCCTGATCCTCCTAACACTGAGGATATTTTACGTTAACTCTGTGGTCGGTACGATCCGGGTGCAAAATCTGAATCCACCAGCTATCACTGGGATTCGAACTTAGTTCACCTCAATGGCAGGCAAACGCTCTATCCCTTGAACTACCAGGGTTTAAACACTATTTTTCCAACGGTACGTGGTGTTCCCGTGTGGTTATATTCCCAAGTACTGACCACAACCAATTGAATTCATTGATCGTATCAGAACTGGTATATTCATCATGGTATATATTCATCAACAATTAAATATGACATTCCAATCTGAAATTTCGTGATTGCCTTTCATTGAATATCATGTTGAGCATGTTTTGTGAATAGAGAATTGATACGCACTGTATATTGATTTTCATTTGTGTATGTTCTCGTCAAACCTTAAGAGAGCCATTCTGTGGTAGTTATGGCACCAAATGCTTATTTAAAGAATATCTTCACTGATTTATGTTGCCATAACCCAATTCTATTGCATTATTTTTGATACAGACTGCTCGCAAATGTAAATTTTCAGAATTGCATGTTGTAAAGTATGATGCAAATTTGTATTCTAGAGCATATGACTGAACTAAATACAACCTTTAGAGGGCTTTTTCTCAAAGAAATGTTTTAATACTTATATTGCGTATTATTTTCAAAAAAAGTTTTTCTAATGATTTGATTAGAAATATTATTTTAGAACCACTAAATTTTCTTACTGTAATTAGAATTTCTGATTAATAAAATGATAAATACTAATTTTAAGGACATTTTTTCGTTTAATAAGTATTTTCACTTTTCCAGAAGAATTTAAAAACATTGTACGCGCAACCAAAATTGTATCAGGCGTTTTTTGCTTTCAATCGATTTAAATATGGAAAAAATGGCAAAAATTTTCCCTTTGTTAAAGTCTTCATTGATGAGCTGTATGCCATCAACAATGTACTTGTTAAGCTTTTTTGCAAAATAAATTTTTATTTCAAAATATATACGCACTAAAATGGATTGAGCATAAGTATTTGAACATAAATGTGTAAATTAAAGTAGCTGATATCTTATGAGTATAAACACATATCTTATGAGTATCACAACATTTGACGTTTGTGGCAATTATAAATTGCGTGAATGGAGAATTAAACGTTAGTTCAAAACCATGACTCACCAGCAAATTGTGGACTCATATCTACGTGATTCACGAGGACTCCCGAAAATATGAAACCATTGAATCCAAAGGACAAGCAGAGGACGGCTACTATTATTATAGGATGACATCCGATAAAAGCAATGGAAAGAACACAAACTCCTGGTAAAAATATTGCTGGAAAAAAAACGCATGCATTATTTTGGAATTAAATATTTATTAAAATATAATACTAAGACGAGTTTACTTTACAATTGAACGCAAAATACATGGTGCTTATGAAGATTATTCAATCCTTTAATTTTATTTCTTCTTATTGTAACTTTAGTGTCTTTTATAAAATAAAATTTCAACTATTCATTAAAAGAAAATAGTTCTGTCAAAATATTAAGCATTAGCAAATGAATTGGTGATAATTTTAGATTTCACGCCAAATACAGAGATTTTTCCTTCGCTACTAAGAAATAGTTTTGCTTTGTGATATTTTTGGGTTTTACGCTAAATACAGAATTTCTTGCTTTCGCAAATAAGAAATAGTTTAGTAACATTTTTAATACGGAGATTTTTTTTACACTTACTAATAAGAAATAGTTTTGTTTCGTGGAATTTTTAGGTTTTATGCAAAATACAGAGTTTTTTACTTTCGTTAATAAGAAATAGGTTTGTCTTGAAATTAAAAAAAAAAAAAAATGGATGTAAAGATCAAAAGTGAGGCTGGAACATACCAATGCTGGTCATGAGTTTTCTGATCGTTGTGATTTCGAGTCGACCACTGGCCCTGATTGTGTCAGCGGTTAAACTAGCCAATATCGAACACAATGTCATAGTCAACCATGGCAGGCCAGATAGTATTCCATTCTGAAATATGGAAAAACGAAGTCAAAGCGAAAAGAAAAATGGCGTTTACAGGCGGAGGGAATTATGAATAACCCTGTAAATTTCTGAGAAAGATTGGATTGCGGTAATTATTTTAACAGCACTTGAAAAATCCATTATCGGAAAGAGTGAAAATTGGCTAGCATGCATATGTGATAATGCCTAAGAAAGTAACTGACATATTGGCGTTAATGAATGCAAGGACATACTTGCCAACTTTTACGAACTTCTAAAAAGCTTTTTGTCAGTGGTAGTGAAATAAGTATTGCTGCCAATTTTCAAACTTTTTGTGAAAATTTATTCTAGTTGTAGTTATGCTTATGTTTTAATCCATTATTTTTTATTTATTTGAACTTATTTTCTACACCACACAAGTTCATATATAACGCCACTTTGTTCCAGCGCTGTTGTGGTGAGGAATTTAAAATATAGGTGTAATTACCAAAAATTCTGAAAGCTTTGATTTTTGAATATCTACCAGTCAATAAATTATACTTTGCAAAAATCGTAGTAGTTGGCAGGCATAGATATATCGATTAGTTTACCGCGAAAAGTTTAGTCACCCTAGGGCGCGAACAACAATGAAGATGTGAGCTGTCCGCTTCGTGGACAGATGCTTAGAATCCTATTAAAAAACAAGTCAAACCTATCGATTAGATATGTTAAAACGAAATGAAATGAAGAAAAAAAGTGTCAATTGAATCAGTGTCGCCTACATTTAAGCTACCGCTTTTTTCCACCCTGATTCTGTTAGAACGCAAAAGGTTAATAAAGTAGATTTATTTTAATTTTTCAATTAACACATGTAAAGATGATAAATGTACATGCTAAAAACAGACAGTATTCCTTATAAATATTAAGCAGCTGAAAGATTAAAATTATTTCCTGTTTACAAGAGTAATTTCAGTTGTTATATTGCTATTACAACAAATAATACTGATTTGATAAAAAAAAAAAAAAAGTCATTTATGCGAAAGTAGAGGAGCCACAGACAAATTTAAAAACTGGTAAGATATGTTTTAACTAATTCCTATTTACTAAAAAGTATAAGTAAACGAAATATTTGCGGAAAAACTGACTAACAAAATTCTTAAAAATAAAATATTAAAAAATAACAAAAACTTATTAACACGATAGTCGCCATTTCTCAAATGATTCTGGACTTGGCCAACGCATTCGCATGGTTTAAGGTTCAGACCACTGCGAAGTATATCCACTTTCCGAACGAGTCACTTAATACAAAATAGTTAAAATAAGAAAGTGGTAGCAAATATATGACTAAAAATTTATTTATGAATATATTTAGTTTGCCTTATTCACTTGTCACCCACTACAGATTCGATTCTCAAATATATATGAGGAATTTCTCTGAATTACTTTTATAAAAGGTTTTGGGTTCATGGAAACAACTGGTTATAAAAGACCGTGTGGAAGCTTTTTGATGTAGGAGGTGATAGCTTGGCCACGTTTAAGTTCATACTTATAGTGGTAGCTTATTCATAGGTGGTGGTAGAGAATATGCGTTTCCTCTGGAATACAAAAAGAAAATTGATATAATTTTATTGAAACTTACATTCTTTAAATCAAAATGCAAAACATTGGACAAATATGTTGGTGTCATAATCAACAAAGTGTAAAAGGCCCAGTTGTGTCCAAAATGACCTATAACTACCGCCCACACTGGCAACGATGTCCAAATAGACTTCCATGGAATTTTAACGTTCTAGAAAAAGTAAAAATAAAAATAATCGTTATTATTAAAGCTGATATTCCATAAAAAGCTTTCAATTTTAAGTGATATGAATTAAGCAACTATAATCGAAAATTCTGACTGATGCTAAATGTTGCATCGAAACTAAATAAGTCTCGTAGTGCATGGATAGTCTTTTCAATATAAATGTTAACAACAACAATCTGAAGCTCCTGACCTGCTCTACTTACGGTTAGAAAGTATGCAGCTGCTTACTACGGCTTATTCTGTGAGACGATATTTTCAAACAGATAATTTTGTTCTTAAAAAAAATAATTTTACATAATTTCCGAGCTCAAGTCTGCTGTATTTCATTAGATATTAAGTATTTCTGGTAAGTTTAAAGTTAAAATTTTAGTTATTTATGGATGTTTTGTTAAAAAAGAAGATGACATGTTTGCTTGATTTAGAGAGAACTCTCTTTTTTGGAACTCCCGATATGGCCTCTTTTTACTTGTTTATTATTGTTTTTCGTGTTGCAAGCCGTTCACCATCATAGGTTAGATAGACTTAGAGGTTGGGCAGCTCTAACGAGCAGGGCACATCAACCAGAGGTCTATTGTACCCAAACCCTAAATCATGATTAGCAAGAAATCCTTATAGCTGAAATAAAGTTCAGCAGACACCTTACAGGAACATCTTGCAGTTCCCAGGCATTGACGCAATGCTGCCCTAAATGCTCAAATCTTTGAGCTGAATAGACCTCACAATCACAGAGTATGTGTCGTGATGTCTCCTCTTCAAGATGACAGCCTCGACAAAGAACCATCATAGGTTAGTGTTAGCATATTGTTAGAGCGGTGAGATTAAGTTCATTTTACAAATATATTGGCATATTGTTGACAAGGTAGGAAGTGTGTTATCTCTATTCTTTTTTTTCAAATGACATTTCTTACGTCTTGAAATGACAGATCTTCAAATGTCGATTCTTTTAACGATTTTTTTAAACACAAATAATGAATCAGGTAACAAATACACGTATACAGGAAATAATATTCAAGAGAGTCACAAATCACAATGATTACGTTAAGAGCCAAATGGCCTCAAAATACACCGGAAACAGAAACCTAGAAGTATAGGCAGTAAAGAGATTGCAGTGAACTATAGTGTAGAAAACACCACCCATATACACTTTAAAAGACTTCCTTTCTTAGAACTGAAAAATTCTAAAATTTTTGATTGACTTACAATTTTAGCTCTTTTGTCGATGTTTGCTTGTATGAAAGTTAATTCTTTTTTTGTTATGAAAGGATGAGTTTCAGGACTTTCATAAACCAATACTGCCCACAAGAGAAACCAGACACATCCGAGGCTACCTAAAAAATAATTATGTCATAAGGGTGATTTCTACAAATGAAAGTTTTAAGATATATTACATTAAAAAATTTTATATGCAGGAGGAAAGTTTAAAATTGTTAGCTTCAATATGAAAAATACACTATTTTTTAAAAAAAAATCTTTTTATTGTTATTACGTTCTTAGGGGAGCCTGTAGCCCCAGCGAGCGCATCCCCAGATCTAAGAGTATAGAAAGGAGAAGAAGTTCATCAGCTCTCAGACTACGTAACTAACTTGGGGAATTGTTTGGTTCGGTATGCTACACCAGAAAAACAACTTACAGGGTGAGAAACATGCTTAGATTTAACAGAGCATCTAAGGTTCAGCGCATGTGTATAAGAAGCTAAATGACTGCCAAGAGGTATGTCACATGTGAACCGGTTTTTGGGAGACTTTAAATGTATTTTTGGGTACGCAAGCCAATCACCGTTTTACTCTTACTTTCTATGTCAAAATGTGTTATCAGATTTAGTCAACATGAATAATATAAATGGTTTTTCAAGGAAATATCTTTATTAACAATACAGCACTGTTTATCTATAGTGTAAAAATTTAGAGCAGACCAATAATAAATAAAAAGAGAAAAATTATCTTCTTCTCCCCAACCCCAGTAGTGCTAGGGAGAATAGGAGGGTGGAAACCTGTTTCAAGAACTTCAGGTGTTGAGCCTCTAAATATTGTTTTTTCTCCTTTATACACATGGACCACAACAAACTTTGGGATACTGGTTTATATTATGCTTACGAAAGCTACCTTTCTTCCCCTTTGTACATTGCTTCCCCAGGTGGCAGATCAAGGAATGCCTCCATCAGTTTTCCATTGGTTGGTAGAAGGTAAATAAAATACCCTTCTCACACCAACAGGTGGAAATCCAAACTCCGGCAACAGTTCTTTAATGGGCGGTCAGCTGAATTAGATTAAGAACTTTTAGACCTTGCAACAATCGTCCAGATACACCATTGATTCTCCTGTAATTTTACGCCCCTCTCTCTCCTAGAGAAAAACCCTCGCTTTGACGTGGAACGACTCTACTCGAACAAGATCACCGAGATTGTCTGTTTTCAATCCATGGGTGTATTTGATCTTGACATGACACCACGACCTATTTTTATTTCGGGAGTTCCTTAGGTCCCTAAAAATATATTTAAAAAAAGTGATTTCATTAATGCAATACGGGGATTGTAAAAAAATTGTTTTTTACATTTAAATTTCGACACAAGTCTAGACTTAGTGTGAAGAGTACTTGCTGTTGGGTAATCTCCGTTCTTGTAATATTTTTACTGCTGTAAGAACATTTACACTGATGTAAGTGAGATTCCTTAAGAATTTACACGTCGAATATTGACAATGATTTGAAATTAGCTACTGCTTCAATTCGCAATATCAAACTTTATCCGTTTCAAATGAAATAGTGCCACATAAGCAACTGGCACGAATGACATAAGTCATAGAATATGAATTAAGGAGTTTATACGCCTGATTCCAGTTTTGCAGTAATGGGAAAAAGGGGAAAAAGTGGTAGCAGGCTTACATATAAATTAAACAAATATTTTCTACTTTCAACTTCCAATTTGACTTTAAAACATAACTGCTAGATTTCTAAAACAAATATAGAGCTTCATAGCATTTTGTTGATATTAATATTCTGTTTTTCCACTGCATAGAACGAAATAATTGAGTAACCAGCTAGTATTACCAGATTAAAAAATGGAAAATTAATGTTTCAAAAATGGAACATTAGCGTTGAGGAGAGTGATAATGTGTAAGAATATTTAAATACAGTTCTGCTGTACATTCAATTTGGTTATCATTAAAGTACACGCTGTATAAGATAATTTTGAAAGGTAATTAAGCTGGACAGCAAAAGTGGAGAGTGGTCCTCATAAAAGTATAAAAATTTTGTCCACGATTTGATATTATTAACCAAAACAGATGGATAGACTTTC
This sequence comes from Parasteatoda lunata, assembly GCA_949128135.1. Lineage (NCBI taxonomy): Eukaryota > Metazoa > Arthropoda > Arachnida > Araneae > Theridiidae > Parasteatoda > Parasteatoda lunata. The sequence continues at coordinate 14,199,975 of OX421977.1, forward strand.
AAATGGTCAGGTCATTAATTTTCGATAATTCTCCAACAAAATTTCTGTTGGTTTTGACTTTACTACACTAACACTAGAAAATATATTTCTCTAATACCTTTATTAATGGAGGACATGTACAAATCTGAATAACCAGTATAAGTCAAACGAACTACTGTCATGCTTACCAACTTCTGCTTTCTGCAAATTTTTGAGTCGTCATATTTTCATTCCGCAAGACAATACGTCCTTCTTGCCACTCCAACAACTACACTTTTTTGTATTTGCCCAGATTCAAGTCCCCCAATAGTACGCAAAGCCATAGATTCTGGCAGATCACGTTGGCGTGACATTTTCAAGTAATCTTTCCTCAAAACAAAAGCCGAAGGGTTAAATTTCGCTACTGAAATAACAAAAGACAGTATCTTCTGCGAAACCAAGATTTCTGCATCGATATTCCTTTTCTTGTTTTTGACTTCATGAACAAATATTTGCATATGAAATTCTCTTCTTCCTTTTTCTGCTATAATTAGGACTATGAATGTTTTGTTTTGCCTCAATTACAAGAAAAAATATTTGCGTAATTGCGTTAAAGCCATGTGCTCTCTTATAATTTTTTAGCAGTTTGTGTATCGATCTATCTCTCTCTCTCTCTCTCTATATATATATATATATATATATATATATATATATATATAATAAAGATTAATGAAAAGAGAAGAAAATTATTTATTAAAATGAAATGTTTTTAAAAAAACTTTTATTTATTTAAAAAAATTAAACGAAACGAAAATAAAACACATTAAGTAAAAATATATATACGAAATAAAACCTATCAAGCAAAAAGCTGAAAATTAAAAGTAAAGAAATTGCAGAATAAAACATAAAACGAAATCTATAAAGTGAGTAGCGCATTCAAATGAACTAACACATACCGGAATCTCTTAAGAATGATTTTAAATATTTTCGTAATAAGTTTGCCAGATTACAAAAAATGAAAACAGAAGCGTAAGTAGATAGCACTTTTTTGCGCGTTCTTACTGCAATACAGTAGTGCGTTTGATTTGTCAGTTACCTTGGATTGGCCCGAAAATGGATGTGCACGAAGTAATAAAATTATACTGGATAATTTTGAAGATTATAATTAATAAGGTTGATATTTAATTATACAATTTTAATGATTTTAGAAAATTAACAATTATTCAAAAAGAAACATGATTTGCACGATTTGCACAGATTTTTTCCAGGCGCTAAATTATTATTACTGTTCAAATCCATAAAAATAGGCTCAAAGAGCAACATCCAAACATATGAAAACAGAGAAACAAACAAAAAACGGAAACAAAATGAAAACAAAAGTGAATTAATGGTAGATAATATTAAGCGCTGAAGTTGCATTAAATATGATCACTAATACACTGCTAGCACAATAAAGACAAAAAGGAAAATAATAGAAAGTCACCGCTTTCTCGTTCCAATTTCTCTTAAAAATACTTGGAATAAAGATTTTCTTCGATCAAATTATGCTACCAAAATATTAAATAGGGTAGATTAAGCAATGAATTTATTATTAAACTCTCAGTAACCTAAACTGGTCAGCTTAGTAAAAAAGATGAACTATTTCGTAGCATTTCAATAAAATTCAGAATGTTTCCTAGAGTAAGTTTCACTTACCAAATATGTAAAATGCTGAGGGCCACCCACCAAAGACAGTGCTTTCACATAATATGCCCGTTATGGGATTTGTAATGACGGTGCCAACCATAATTCCTACACAAATCGCTGTCGTTATTCTACTTCGTTCATTCTTTGGCGACCATTGGCTAATCATCACAGTCATTGCCGGTGGTACAACACCCTATAAAACAAAATTTTCTTTTAAAATTTTCTATAAAATTTTTTATTTTAACAAAAATTCAAATTTTTTTTATTTTACTGCAATGATAAAAGTGAATATATAACTGCAATTTCAACTGTATAATCATAAATGCAAAAAATCATCATTCATAATGTAATAATCATCATCAATCATCATTAAACATGAAAAATAAATGAGGTTCATATTTTAGATTTTAATGCCTTATTGTCTCCTTAAGATGGTATTTTTATAGTTTACTAGTCTGCTGTGTTGTGCGTAATTTTTTTTTATTTGTTGCTTTGTTCAAATTTGTCATCGGGCTTAATTCAATAATTAAGCCTTTTTTCGTTATGGTGATATTTTTCAGAATAACCAATACATACTGTTTTAAAAACCTGTCGCTGCTGTTGCTTCTCTTATGTTGCTCCAGAAATAATCGTTTTAAAAGTTAAAATTTTATATGCTAAATGCCATGTAAAATTTGATTTATGGTCTTCATCGCACCATTTTCAGAGCTGAAAGTCCATATTTATAAACACGAAAAAAAGGAAAACTGGTATCAAATAAATTTTAATTATAGCTTTTTATCTAGAATAATAAAATTTTCAAAACTACCATTTTTTTTAACGGATGCAATTTATAGGTTGAATTGCTTCCTTCCCGAGAAAAATCTAATAACAATTAATTGTTTATAGCTAAGAATAGATTTACTCCTCCCAAAAATTATCTAGTATTGAGATAGTTATATTGCCAGTTTTCTTCTCTTTTCCATCTCGCTTTCAGGCCTCGCCATTTTGTTGAAAAGGCGATATTTTTTTAAAGCAGTCAGTAGTATCAATCCTTCAATGCGCTTCAAAATTGATATTTATATTTTCAATCGTGGTGTGTCTTTTACTTGCAGATGCATTTCTAATTATCTTTTAATTACTTACCGAAGCTAGTCCTTCTATGACGCGAGCAGCCATTAATGTCCAAATACTCCATCTAGCGGCTAAAGGTGTCAACAATGTAAAAATAGCAGTTATGAAGATACCAAATCCAGTTACCCACTTTGCGCTGCATTTTTCTGCAAGAATTCCTCCAAGTATTTGAGTGAAGATGTAACCATAGAAGAAAGATCCAAGAATTTGCCCTTGAATTTGAGAATCCCAATCGAATTCTCCCATTATTATCTAAAAAAATATACACAATCAAGTCAAAATATACATAATCAAATATACATAATCATAATCACAATAAATTTGGAACTTAAATAATAAAAGTGGTTGGACATAATGAAGGAAAGTATATATCTTAATATTTTAATAAATTAGATTTTTAAATAAATATTTCTCATTACTAAAGCAAACAATTAAACAGCTAGATACTCCATTACCAAACTCTCATTGGCATGGACATGTTCTTATCAAGTGGATAATAGGTTTTAAAGTTTAAATTTGTCCTAAAAACTTCTGTTTTGGTTCACTACTACTGTAGGGATGCCAAATGCTCTGCTTAATATTTGTATAAAGTGGTATTGAATTCACAACTAAAAATTGCATTGTTATGTTTCATTTCGCCAATACTTAAATAGTCTCACCTCGAATTGATGCGACTTGATATGATGCTATTCGTAGTGACTGTTCGCAGCAGTAGGCAACTGACTTCTTCATCTACTATTTTTGCCTTTGGGAGGCGGAGACTTTTGGCGTTAGGAAACGAAATTATTTGAACAAAGCGTCAAGCCATATGAATATATGAATTATTTAAATATAGTGGCGGGAAACAAAACTGTATATCTAACCTGGTAACTCAACAATAACCAAACTATTTCTACAAAAGTGGAACAGGTTCGCATCGATAGATAAGATATATAGTATGTGTTAATTTGACATTATATGATTGCAAACTTTTCAAAACTAAAGAGGTTACTAAATTACCATTATTACTACAAATTACCACTTAATTAAAGTATAAGTACTATACCACATTTTTTTAATAAAAGAACTATTGAGATCACTTCAAAAAATGTGGATACGTTATACATAGTTTTTAACTCGTTCTGCTGCTGAGAAATAATATTCTTAGTGGTAGCAACATTAGCATAATGAATCTTGAAGTTAAAAGTTTTTTAAACTACCATTATTAACCAATAATTAAAAAAACAAAATGTCAACAACATCTATATTTTCGCTAATTACACTTACAGACATCTTACTAGTGTTGTTTTTAGAAAATGCCTCCAAATCTTAATTGTTTTTTTACTTTGTAAAATCTTTTTCTGTCAACTTACAAGTTGGAAAAAAAGATTAACTATTACTAGTAACTATATGCCTTTGTATAAATTATAAATTGAGTGATTAATATATAAAAATAGCCGAAGCTCAATTGATTGGGGGAAAAGTAAGGATCAGTTACAACTGAATAACAATAAAATTTAAGCAATATAAAAAAGTATATATATATATATATATATATTTGAACTCTTTGTGTTTAGTGATGATGATCAGAATTCTTTTGATTTATTAATATTTAAATACATAATTCTTGCAACCACTATTAAATTATTTTTTTGAAAATCTGGATTAGAATTTAAGGTGTCTCCGATATTAACGGATATTTTATTCCTCCTAAACGAATTGCTTTGTTATTCAATAATACAGTTCCGAATCAAGCCGCATAGATAATATATAAGACAATAATTATAAAAAGTGGAGGTATTAATAGAAAGAGACAGAAAAAGAATAAAAATTCAAGAAAGTATAAAAAAGCTTCAATCATTTCCTTAACGGGTAAGGTACATAGCTTAAAAAAAGAACACAAAATAGACTTGTTTTCCGACGTTCCAAATTTCTCTAGTTCTTGCATATTTTTCCTTGATCTCGTGGCACTGTTTTTCTATTAATAGTTTTGTTAGCTGGATAGTTTTAGGACTCAACAGCTTACAGTTTTTCTATTAATGCTTGTGTTTGTAGGATACTTTCAGGGCTCTACGGCTTACAGTTTTCCTGTTAATGCTTGTGTTAGCTGGACATTTTAAGACTTTATAGCTTACAGTTTTATTTATCAATGTTTGTGTTATTAAGTTTGTGCTCGCTGGATAAATTTTGGACTCTAACATGCAAAAGGTGCCATTAAAAAAGACTAATCCTTAAATGTTTATATCAGATGAACTGGTTATGTCTATTCGATACTTTCGTTACAAGTTTAAATATGTAACTTTAATGCATTGATGTGAAGGTATCTGACTTGTGGTATTTGCTTCTTCATCTAAAAATATTTCATCTTCATGAGGCTTCATCTAAAAAGGCAACCGAAGTTTGCGATCTAGCGATAAAAGTAAATAGTTCAGTAATAAGATCTGAATAATAATTGAAAAAAAGCAAACACGAATACGAGAGGTCTGAATAACATAAAATATTTATATAATCGAAAAAATAATATGTAAGTTCTTGTTCATCTGCTCTATATATGCAGAGCTGCTAACTTTCTACGTCTTTTATAAAAATTTATTCTAGTGGTAACTAAGTTAATGTTTAAATGTATTACTTTTTATTCTTTCAAACTTATTTTAAACACCACTACATCAAATGATTTAAAAGCTCATCTGCAACGCCATTTTTCCTGCTCCTTCTTTGTGAGACTTTTAAAATTTACTCAAAATAACCAAAATTTCTAAACGCTTTGTTGATTAAAAGTCTACCACTTTATAAAATATTTTATAAAAAGCGTAATAGTTGGCAGCCAATTATCGTTTCTCAGCTATACTAAATTTTTTCTCACCTTAGTTTCTTCTACTTTGGTGACATTCCTCAAATTTATAAGTTCCGGACATGTTTGTAATGTTTCGTTTGTTCCATTGGCTACTCGACGAGGTTTTCCAACCATGGCAACCATTGCCACGCTAAGATTTACACGCATTGCGTAAAATGCAATAAAGCCAAAACAGCCTAATATGACCAACACTACACGCATCGGGATGACTGAAAGTAAAGAAATCACATTTATTTATTTATTTAAAATAATATCAAATATTTAAGAATGCTATTTCAACAATTTCTTGACACCAAAAACCCTTAAGGCTATATATTTAATTCTGTGATAACATAAAAAAAAATAATGTCACAAGAGAGTACAGAAATGTTCAGGTTTGGTGAATATCTCTTTGATTTATCTAAAATTTATATATTATTAATACATACTCGTTATCATTCATCCACTTATCGGAGATGCTAACCGCAGGAGAATTGTTTTCCTATTTAATAAAACTAAAAAAATTATTAGTTAGAAAAATTTAAAGAAAACTCAATTAGTCTACAATTGAATAAAATAGTTTAAACATTGAATCTACTTTTGAAAAAAAAAATTATCATTTAGTTCGGAGTATACGGTATTATATGGAAAAAAGTATACGGACAAAAATGGGTAACTATAGCAACTGATTTTTTTAATAAAGAAACATTTAACCAGGCCTACTAACTACACAGTGGTAGGCGTTAGAAACCAAAGCTTTCAGAATTTTTTGTAATTCTGGCAACATTTTAAAAACCTCTCCACGAATAATACATTAACTTAGCTACCACTAGAAATATTTTTTACAAAAAGCGTTGAAAGATGATAATCCTGCCTAACCAGAGGACCTCAATATGGCACAAAAAATCATATATAAATTTTTATTGAACACATTAACCTTTTCGGGACGGGCGGGTCATAAATGGATTCGTACGAAATAAAAACCAGGATGGTAAAATTAAAAATTGATATCTTAAGTTTTGGAATAGCTAATTTAACAGACTCAGTTTTACTTTTACTTTAAACCTTACACATCCAATCCATGTTTCTTAAAAGTGTAACTATATAATTTTTAATTTGAACAAAGTAGTGGTGAATTAAATTAAGTAAACTATTATTTCCCCACCCACATTTAAATTACTACAAAATTAGTTTGGCTACCAGTTTTATCTTTTTTAGCCAGACTGCTGCCACCCTGAGAATGCAAATATGACTCGCCCGTCTCAAAGAGGTTAACAGGATTCAAACTACTCCACTTTCCACAAAAGTTTTGATAAATTGGTAGAAAATTAAATATTAAATTGTAGAATAATGATAATTGCGCCCATTTTTAAAAGTGTCACCATGAGATAGCTACAATAAATTTGCAATGCATATGATACTTTGAATATTTGATATGTAGTAGTGGAAAAATGACTTGAAATGAAAAATAAAAAAACTAAAAATAACTGAAATTTCTGCACCACTAGAAAATATTTTTTTACAAAACGGAGCAAGTTGGCATCTCTGCAAAATGACCAGTCACTAAAAGTGATGTAACATAAAACCACCTTTATGAAAAAAGTGGTAGTATGTACTTGTAACTAGTGGATCTTTAAATTTGTACATTCAGACAAAAAATAAACTAAGCTAAAAATATCATTTTGAAAACGATCTTTTGCTATCCGAACAAAATTATTTTCAGATTAGAAATCCCCATACTCGAATTACATAAGATGAAGTACTTATAAATAATAATAATAATTTTAAAAAAAAGAAACTTGCTACGCGGAGTCAGCTATTTTTACCTGTTGGACTAATACTTCCCGAGATATAGGCAATTCTGCACAAATTAGAAGGTATCATAATCATTTAAGTATCATTTAAAACATATCTTTAACCTTTTTCGAAGAAAATTTTCATAGATAATTTTAAACAGGCAGCGCATTAGCAACAGCAACGTTAGATGGTGAATTTGAGTCGAAAGATTTACTTGATTTCTATATCATTAAAATAATAACGATTGTTTAAAAAAAAAGGGTAACGTTTTGAAAAAAATAGTTTCAATCTTTAGTGGTTGGCAATATTTTTAGAATAAATGTTGCCACACTTGATGCACTGTGCCAGAAAAGATTAACACCAAATTAACGCTGGACCAATCCTTGGCTCTTTGCAGTGCAGAAAATCACATCCTCATAAAATAATATTTAAATAAAAATATATTTTAGAAAAGCCAAGAGAATGGTGATTATACAGAATGAAGGGATATAATTTAATTTAAAGTAATTAAAATAAAAGGGTGAAAATAGAGTCAGGAAGAACATTAATAGTGGCTTTAAACAGTCCATTTTAAGTAAAGCAGTATACTTCAGTTTTTTGTTGTTAACAGAACATTGATTGTTAAACGTTTAAAAATAATTATCTTTGAATTTTTAGTGGTTTGTAACATTTGTTGAATTAGTACTATCAAACTGGCTAAAGGGTTAATGAATGAGCCTTTTAAAGATTTGAAACAGAACCATTAGAAGAAATGTCTTATTGTAATAATCGAGCATGCACGCAACTTTATGAAAAATCCTATAAAATTACTTACTTGTGCATTTTTCTTCAGTATCATTAGAATGGTCTTGTTTAAAAGTCACATCAGGCAAACCTTCATTCGATTTACCGTTATCTGTTGGAACAGAAGAATATTGCTCGTTTCGAGCAGAAGACATTGTGAAAACTTTTTATTCCATAAGAATGTTTAGAGAAAAGGAAATAAGCATATATCTTAATATATTATGAACGAATAATAAACTACACGACTAAACATGACTAAATTGCTGTTTCACAACACGGAATAAAGTGGTAGATACGAAATGACTAATGGCAATTTATTGATGATGCATGGACGTTGATGTAACTATTTTTCTTAGCATTAAAAATACCTTTTTTTATTTACTTTAGATAAAGCTGTTCAAATATTTTGTTATTGAAAATCGAAAGAAAGACCTAAAAGGAGAATAAAATAGAGCTTAAATAAGAAAAGTGCTTCAATTTATTTTGAAGTGTTTTAAGACAATACTCAAACAAGACTGAGTTTATTAATCGTTTACTGTTGAAATTATATGACGAACATGTTGTTGTATTTAACTTTTATTATAGTTTTATACAACTTGATTAATGTAGTTTTGTTGGAAAAAGAGATAATATACTGAACAAAATGAAGTAAATGAAAATAAATATTAAGTTTCAAAATTAAAAGTAAATCTTAGATTGACCGCAGCATATTAATGACAAGCAATTAAGTTTTATTTATATTTAAAATTATCTATAGCAGTAACAAAAGAATTTTTTTTAAACAAAACGGAAAACACTGATATAGAAGAATTTAAAAAAAAATCTAAGTTTAAGGTGCATTCATAAAACATCTATTTAAGAAGGAATTAATTTATAATTATTTAAAAATGCAATATTTTAAAACTTTATATATATTAGGTTTATGAACAAAAATTGTGAAATAAAATATGTATTATGATTCGCTCTTTTTTATGGTTTATAAGCAATACTAATAAATAAATTTATTTCCTGTTTGCAATGACGAATATATTAAAATAAATGCTTTCAAATAGATATGAACAACATTTGGTAAGATTCAGTTTTAAATACACTGGTTATCATAAATTAAGGAAAAATCACAAAAATAGCGATAACTCTTTCAAAAGTCAGATCAATGGAGGCCTGTTCTCTTTACGGATGAGTCCAGGTTTAGTCTAGAAAGTGACAGTAGACGTTATTTGATATGGAGAGAACCTGGGACCCGTTATCATCCATCAAACATCCGTGAAAGAGATGCATACGGAAGAGGCAGTGTCTGTGTTTGGGGAGGCATATCCTTAGGAGGGCGCACATACCTCCATGTCTTTCCAAGGGGAACCGTGAATGCTCAGGTTTATCGAGACAACATCCTTGATGCTTATGTGCGCCCATATGCCGGGGCAATTGGTGATTGCTTCCTGTTACAGGACGATAATGCAAGACCACACAGAGCTCGCATTGTTGATGATTATCTTCAACAGGAAACAATTACTCGCATGGAGTGGCCAGCTCGATCCCCGGACTTGAATCCTATCGAGCACGTTTGGGATGCTCTAGGGAGGCGTGTATCTGCCATCAATCCGCCCCCTCAGACCCTTGCCACGCTTGCAACTGCTTTACAAGAGCAATGGCTCTCACTTCCTATTGAACTGATAGACCGCATAATTGAAAGCATCACACATCGCTGTTTGTGCTGTATTGCTTCTAGAGGCAATCATATTCCATATTAAAGGTACTTTTTCTATTGCAAACCGATACTTCCAATTTGTTTATTTTATACATGTGCTAATTTCTATACTACTATTAATGTCTGATAATTTCTTTTTATGTTGTTTAATACCTTACTATGTGTTGTATATTGTGGGTAAGTTTCATAAAATTCCATGTGTAATTTCTTGAGTTATCGCGATTTTTGTGAATTTTCCTTAATTTATGATAACCAGTGTAGTTGGACTAGATTGTTCCATATTATACATATGAAGACGCATTATTTCCTTTTGGCTGCTTTTCTTAGTTTCTTAGGCTCGGTCGTAATATGTGGGGAAAAAATGTGGTTTCCTCAAATAGCTTACATTCTTCAAAAAAATATAGAAATAAGATATTTACCACATTTTATATATTTTAAACAGTTTTAACGTAAATGGTAGGCAGTGGCAGTATTGCTTGGCTGTTCCACTTCAAGGGATGACCCTCAGGACACTATAAATATAAAATGTGGTAGAAACTCAATTACCTTTTATTTATTTATTATATCTCTTTAATTATTAAATCGTAGCTACCACTGTGACTAATTCCAATTTATTTATATTTGAAATAAAAACATTCTTACCATTCACTTTCAATAGTAAACTTAAAAAAATATGTTCGAAAAAATTGCGAATTTTAATTTCATTTAATAATAATTTAAATTTTATTAATCAGTACTTTCAGCAATTTTAGTCGACCGGGCAACCCTGCACTTTCAGAATTTTTAGTTAAAATTTGTCAAAAATAAATATTATGGCGGAGGGAAGAGCTGGAATTTGATAAGACTAATGTACCAAAAAAAGTTACTAAATTTGTTGTTGTTTCCAATCCATTTACAATATAGCTTCCGCTATATCAAAATAGTTATATAAGTTAGCCTACTTGTTCATATTATCTTATTCATGTATATTGTTATTTATAAAAAAAAAACTTTTAAAAAAATTAAGAGAAGTTACTAGATCAATAATAGTAATTGTTGCACTTGTCGATAATACTTTTGATAATATTACTTTGTTATTAAATATAATGCACATCTTCTAAATAATGTCTTTGCTAGAATGCCTCATCTTACATAATTTATACTATAAATAATGATTTAAATATAATGTTGTCAATATGCTCCAAAACCTCTTTACGTTCTATTACTCAATCTAATTGATAGGAGGGGGCAACCTCACTCAAACATGATAATTAATTAGGGCTGGCTAAATTTTAAATTACGAAATCAGACAAAAAATGCACTTTCTCTGAATAAAAATACCTTTTTTTGAATATATTCGGATTTTTTAATTTCTAATGTATTGGGGGAAGCGGCAATTGGGAAATATGGCCCCATATTTCGGTCAGGAGAACGATTCAAAGTCTTTTTGTGTATTTCACCATATTTAGAGAACTTTTTAAGGGAATAGAGAAAGTTTTTCATATATTTATAAAATTCATTTGTCTAAAGATAACTCTGTGCAAAAAATAAATTTCCGTAATTATTTATTATTTTATTTCATGATAGTTGAAAAAATTTTGAATTGTAAGAGATACATCTTTTTTAAAGTATGCAATTCTTTAATTCTGTAAAATTTTGATAGTATGCAATCATTTTAAAGTATGTAATTGTACATGACAAAATATAACATTTGTGCGAAATCGATCAAATCATTCTTGAGAAATCAAATTTTAAGTAAACGACTTTCTTAAAAATTCGATTTCTTAGAAACTGTTCAACCGATTTCGCTCAATTTTTTTTATTTAGCCATGCAAAATTAGGTATTTAATGAAGATGTAAAAAACTGTTTACTTTACAGTTCAAAATTCTTTAGACAATTATTAAATAAAATAATAATAAATATTTAATGAAATTTATTATTTGCGTGGATCAAGTATTGGGAGAAATTTGACTTCGTTATGGATTTTTTTTTTCATGGAACTAACCCGCATTTGAATTACATGGAGATTAATACCGACTATGAGAACCTTCCACGGTTAGCCTGACGACAAAAAGACTCTAGACAATGATCCGTCTACCACTGAGTATATTTCACGTCAGCACTGTGGTTGGTGCAAGCCGGATGCGGATTCGTGTATCGACCAGCCATCGGTGGGATTCGAACCCGGTTCACCTCATTGAAAGAAGAATGCTCTACCCTCTGAAACATCTGGGGTGTCAGTTGTTACATTCCCGACTGCCTGGTAAATTATTTTTCCTTACTATCGCATCATAAAGTAATCTTTTTATACAACCTTATTATGCAACATTTTATAATATAGATTTAGTTTTTATTTAAGTATTAATAAACGCTAAATAAGTTTAAATATAATTATTTACTTTCACAAAAAAAATATATCTCTAGTTATGCGGCATATGCAGTAAAAGTAGTAATTAATTACAAAATAACTATTTCAAGACATTAAGAATATCCTTTTTGCACTATTTCTAAATGATGTACTCGGCGTAAAATATTTAACAGAATGTTTTAGCAACCAAAAAATGACAATAAGAGTTTCTGACTGAAAATGCCATGGTAACCGAGCAAAATAATTATGTTTGAATTTTGTCTCGCTAGAATCAAAATCTGAATTTATGAAACTAAACTTGGATTATTCCAAATTAAAAATATTACGATCTTTTAATTGAATATTTTCGATGTAACTATATGTTTATAGCCAAAAACAAAGATGATTACTTAGCAATCTTGATAGTTTGTGGACGAAGCGAGCAATGGCTCCTGACCCAACTGTAGAAACCATAATTCCCAGATAGCGACTAAGCCTTATATTTTGGGGGTCAGAAATCCGAATCCATAGAAACAAAGGTATGTTTATTCAGAGAAGGTACGTTTTTGTGTTTGATTTCGTAACTTAAATTATCGCCTGCACTAATTAACATATTCGAGATCACCCTTTCGAATCCTTAAGATTGAGTCCTAGCACGTGAAGATCTTATCATTAGATCAAAAGTTGTATTTACAAGAGGACACATTGTCTTGTAAATACAACTTTTAAGAAGAACTCCATTTAATGAATGGAACATAATAGAATATTTTAAAAATATTTTATTACCTTTTAGCTGAGATACTGAATGACAATATCAAAATCGGAAGAAGAAAACACATGAGAACTTTTTAAAAGAAATGTTAAACTTTATTTACAAGTGTTTAAAGGTTTCAAGACTCAAAATGTACAAATTAAAGAGAACAGGATTTTGAAGTCAACATGATTGAACTAGCATTAAAGGTTACATGATAATTAATATTGTGAGGACGAGATATTCATAAGTGTTTGAAGGAATTATTATGCTAATTTTCGTGGTTTTTCCATTCGCTAAAGTCCTTCGCTTTTTTTAATAATATCTCTGGTGTCAGATTGATCTCTTAGTTCTGTTTCAACAATTTCCATTTCAGTCCATATTTGTTGCTCTGCTGAGGCAAATATGACATACATGAAACCAGTGAAGAGTTGTACAATAGCTGCGATGAAAAATAGGAGATGCCAGTTCGCGAATGTTTGCTGAAAAAGAAACAAAAATCATTTTTATTTATTTATATCTTCGTTTATAAATCAATCGTAATAATCACTATAATTTACAATTCAAATTATTCATCGTTAACACAGTCACAGTATTTTTAGTAGTGATCTTTATAATATCTATTACAAAAGAAATGGAAATTGATAGAGATAAAATAGGGTTCTCACGGCCAGGATTATGTTTTAAAATGGTAGAAATCGAATTTTAAATGTCAGACAATTTCTCAGGAATTATTCGACTGATTTTACTCATTTTTTATTTTGTCATGTAAATTTATATTGTTTAAAATGATGCAAAATTTTTTGGGGACAATTATAAAATTCGTTTATCTAAAGATAGTTCCTAGCAAAAAATAGCGTTTAGTAATTATTTATTATTTTTTTATTTGATAAAGTTGATAAATTTTTACATTGTAAAGTATGCAATTCAACATCATTTTAAAGAATGCAATTTCAAATGGCAAAATGCATAATTTAAGCGAAATCGGTGTAAAAGTTTCTGTAAAATCAGACTTTAAAAACATGACTTATACAAAAGTCTGTTATTTATTTTGCCATTTAAAATTGCATTCTTTAGAATTATCTCAAATTGCATTTTTTACAATTCGAAAATGTATCAACTATCATCACTACGAAATTTAAGCGTAATCGGTATATTAGTTTCTGAGAAATCAAATTTTAAAATACGACTTACACAAAATTCGATTTCTCAGGAACGATTCGACCGATTACGCTCAAATTATGTTTTTTTTTTGTTTAAAATTACACTATTTAATAAGCTTACTTGAGATCACCTCCTCGAACCTTTAAGAATGAGTCCTACCCCGTGAAGATCCGATCATTAGTATCAAAAAGCGTGGTGCACTGTATATGGATTGTTATTGGATTTTTGCTGTTCATGGATTTTTGTACACTGTAGATGGATTGTTATCCAGTATGAATCTTCAGTTCATTTTAAAAACTGGTCAAAATTCCGATTGACGATCAACTCCTTTAGGGATAGTACGGTCAAAAAGCGATTAAAGATCATTGTTGTCAGACGGGGAATATTAGTAGAAATTTTAGTGATTTAGCTGGTTGGAAAAAAGTTTTTACCTCAATAACGAGAAAATGCAATAAATATAATTATTCTTACTCCTTTGCTTAGGATAGCGTTTGCTGCTGCAGAAGCGGCAGATCCAGCAATTGTTGCAAACGTATTTGTAATGCCAAAAATAGTACCTGTAATTAAAATAAATCATTAGTGTAAAATTTAGAATTAAATTAAATTAAATAATAAAAATAATAAACATTTATTAAAAATTATCTTTTGCATGAAATTATTTTTGGGTAAATGGGTTTTATAAGTGGGTACAGTTGTTTTTTTTACAGAAGTTGCTTAATTAATTTTAAAAATATGACTAAAAACGCTGAAAATGAAATTAACATAAAGGGGTCCGAGCATTGGATAGTTCTCTTGATCAAACTATGGGGACCATATTTCCCAGATTGCGGCCAACCTCTATTTCAAGGTTATGAATCCAAATATGTTAAAATAAATATATGTTTATTCAGAAAAAGTAAGTTTTTGTGTCCGATTTCGTAACTTAATTAATAGTTAGCACTGAATAATTTGCATATTTGAGGTCACCCTCAGAAACCATTAATATTGATACTTAGTACGTGAAAATCCGATCATTAGAGCGAAAGTTATTCAAGGTGATATTTTTTTTTGCCAATTGATATATACATATATTTTTTGCCATCTGATTATATGCCTATGGGTAAATATACCTTAACACATTTTTTAATACGGGCACCTTTTGCATCCTTGGATATTGGGGGCGTGTTCTCTCGTGGAAAGAATTTTCCAGTACACCTACGATTTACTTTCTGACCAATTCCACTTTGAGTGGGGTCTTTTCTGGTCAAATGGTACCTCCCGCCAAACGCAGTGCGAAGCGTGGAGGTAGCGGTTCGAATCCCGCTGTTACCTTGTATGCATCTTCGTACTGTCCTCTGTATTGTTCTATCTGTCCTTAACAAAGGCTTATGAGTCTAAATTGATCACACAAACCAGCAAATGTATGTTATATCAATAAATTAAGCTTCTTGTAATTGGTCAGTTCCGGCAGGATCAGGAGTTGAGTGGCAAGGGTTGATAAGTCACACCCTCTCTTTTAGTGAACTGTTCTAACTGCTGAATTTTATAACCACTTTCGTGAATTCAAATAAATAACTTTCTTGGTCGTTTCAGCAGCTACTCTTTGGATCAGAACTTTGAAAATTCAAACAATGGCAGGTGGTACCTGAACAGATGCTTCAGGAACTTTGACTAAAGTTCTCATCTACGGAAACTTTATCAGAAACTAGGTTAGGTGAAACAGGCAAATTATTCACAGTTTGCATTGAAATGAGATGATCTGAAAAAGTATCGCCAATCTTATCTATCGTTGGTTCGGAAGGTATTTCAATTGCTTGTTCCTCAATACTGTCAAGTATTTTTTGTTCCTATTTTGTTCCTTTTAATGAAAGGAAGCTCCTTGATCTCTTTGGAGACCCTTACGATGAAATCTGTTTCAGAGTTTGATGCATTTGTCATGTGATTCTTTTCCTCTTCAGAAATTGTAATAAATCAATATTTTTAGCCGGACATTTGCTTAGCAGCGCGATCCACACTTCATCAATCATGGTAGTTAAGTGTCTCTATACTCGTTTCATAAGAACACAGGTAAGTGGGAATTCAAAGGCGCTTATATCTTTCTTCTTGGTGTGAATTTGGCGAGATTTTGTTTTATTTAAGCTGGGGTGACGGAGACTTATAGATTTAGCATAGCACCTTTCTTTTAATAAAATGAACTAAAAGTGTTAAAAGCTTCCAAAGAAGCCATCGTGGCTCAGGAGATAAAGCGTTCGCCTTCCAATGCCTCCAGGTTCAATCCCAGTGATGGCTGGTCAATACGAATTCCGCACCCAGTTCGCACCGACGACAGTGCTGACGTAAAAATATATCATTAGTGGTAGTTCCACGCGTTAGAGTACCCTTGCTGACAGGTTAACCATGAGAGATGTTCGTGGTTTTCTTCTCCATGTAACGCAAAGGCGGATTAGTTCCATTAAAAAGTCCTCCGCGAGGGCAAATTTCTCCTAATACTAGATCCTGGAGTTCCCTTGTCTTCTGGATTGAGTTGAAAATTACAAGGCTCGAGTTGAACATTAGAAGTCATAAGATAAGCCCAAAATTGGATCGGTTGTTTAACGAGATTATAATTTTTTTTCCTTTTTTTTCCCAATGAGCTGCACAATCAGTCTTCTCGATGAGCAGACCTAGTGCGTTCTCCAGAAGTGGTATCCACTCTTTCAGGACCACCACAATGGGTGAGATACCGTTGGTCATGTTAATTTGGACGTCTAGTTTCTGCCACACTAGATAGCAGCAACGAGACTCTATTTGGATGCTAAAGTGTACTAGGAATTTAATTTTGCCGGAAATGTCAAGAGCCAATAAGGCACTCCAGGGATCTTTTACATGCCGTATATCATACGACATGGCCGCTGAGGATTTTCTGCATCCCGAAAATCCGGTGTCTGGGCCGGGGATCGAACCCGCAGACTTGGGCTCAGAAGGCCGACGACAAACCAACTGCGCCACCCAGCCACTCCAGATTGTAAATTAAAACCTCCCAAAGAAGTACTTTCGGTCCAGTTTACTGGAAACGAGAATTTCCGATAAGACGATTTTACACTAGATTATGTGAATGATGTAGTTCATTCACGCTTCTTTAAAGTTAAAAAAATGCACAGTTCCATTGGATGTAGACTGCAGTTATTTGACAGGGCTGTTAACTATTACCCTTTTTGAAAATAATATATGGAGAAAATAATTTATATAGTGGTTGACGATCAAAAAAAAAAGATTTTGTGTGAGTTTTCAACATTTTAACAACTTTACAACGTGAGAGTTAGAACAAAGTGGCGTTTCCTATGAATTTTTTAATTGTTTACTGATAGTGTGAAAAAAAGTTTTTAATTTAATTTACCTAATAAATAAAAACACACTCTATAAACGTTATCTACCACTAGAAGAAATTTTCAAAAAAAAAAAAAAAAAAAAAAAAAAAAAAAAAAAAAAAACGTAGAAAGTTGGTCACCCTGCATCAGACTATCGTATCGGAAATTCACACTAGCAAAGTGCTTTCAACGCTTTTTTAAAACGTTTATGCTTGTCTAAATACCACAAAATTTTTTAATAACAATTGTGTGATGTAATTAATATTGTAATGTAACTACAATTTAAATAATGATTATCGATAAATAGAGCACCGCTAAACAGATACACAACTAGATTTTGAAAAGAAATCAGCGCTTGAAAATTCATAGTTTAATCTTGGAAATGAATTAATTTTTTCTAGATTTTAAATTTCAAACTATACTATTTTTGTTGGAGGCGAGTTTACTAAGGAGGTATTCAATAGGGTGTCCTCTTAAAAGCCGTAAGGAAAATTTTAAAACACAATAGTCACATTAGAAATATTAGTATCCATTTTAAATGTATACGTATTTCAGGAGTATTAAAAAAAATGAGTAGCGATTCTTAGCTTTCAAATTTACGTGATAGATATTGTAATTAGAGCATTGTCATTGACCAATGTGAAATGTTTACAAAACTGTTTTACTTCTCAAAACAAAATAAAATGTAACTGATATTACTAACAGTTTTTCCTTAATTACGGGTAGGGTTTTCTGTACGAAATTTTTTTCAATACTTTGGGTCAATGTAAACAAGTTGATTTGCACAGTATTAGCATTATGCGTAAAGGTTTGGGGCAATTAAATTATCGCATATTTTGGAGAATCATTATAGTGGAAGACCTAATAACAAATCTGATGTTACTATAAGACGATTTGACTTACCAGCAAACTGTGGACTTAAGTCAATGTGATTCACCACGAATCCGGAGTACACACAAGAATTTAAAGCAAACCATAGCAACACGAATAACACTGCCATTATGCGTTTGCAACCAACTACTGCTATGGCTATAGCACACAAACCTGATCCAAAAAAACCTGAAAACAATTAAGCAACAATTTTTATTATTTTTTTTATCCATTTATGGCTTTTATTTTAATCTAATCAAGTAATCACGTAATCAGCGGTTATTCACAATATTCTTCTTTTCAAACAGATGCTTGCAAAGTTTTGTGAAATTTACTAGAAATAGGGTTAATTTAAATGTCTTACCAATACTATTCATCATCTTCCTAATTGAGGTTATATGAAAATCTTTACTAGATCTCAAAGAATCCGCTGCAAAACTGATGGGTGGCGCAAATGCAGATACAACCAAGTACTGAGATCCGGATATATATGCAATCTAAAATGATAAAACATGGATAGTATGCATACGGGATTACTGGGAAAAAAAGTTTTAAAAGTGGTAGGGAACATTCATATTTGCATAGTAACCTATGGATGGAAATGTCAACGTTCGCCGCTAGGTGTATTTATACACAAGAGCACTGGAGGAAACAAACCAGCATTGCCTCAACTGTTTGAGCTGTCATCGCCAGCAGAGAAGCATGCAGTGCTTTTTTTTATTTATAATTTTTTAATTTATATACTTTTAATTAATTTGTTTTTTTGAATCAAGCTGGGCGGTAAGCACATGATGTACAGATTGACAGAGGAAAATGCACGAGCAGCAGAAAGTTATCAACAGTGACATACGTCGGGCGCTAATCCATTAAGGGTAACTCATGTATCGCTAGTAATGATGAAAACGTTGAACTTCCTTTGTGTCATTTTCACATATGCCACCACACATATACCGCAGTACATGTACTGATACATAAACACGTGACCTATGACCTCAGCTCCAGCTGACTGGTTATAAAAAGATGTTATGTTAAATTTAAGCTAAGTTTCTCCCCAGAAGCTAAATGTTATATACAACGCCTAATCGCACATCGAATTTGTTAAAATAACATTTTCTTCGTCTTTTATCTAACTTAGATTTATTATTCGTTTATGTATTTTTATGTAACCGTGATGTATTTTTGTTTTGTGTAACTTCGATGCATTTAGTTCGTTTATGTTCTACATGGCTTCAAGTCTGTCTTTCTGTTAAGGAAAAAATTAAAAGCGTAAGAATTTAAACCTTTGTAAAAAAACATACAATGTGACACTTAAAAGAATCGATACTTGGTGGGGTTGGATTACTTGAAATAGAATGAAAAGAACAGTTGCTAACGTAACAAATTCCACGTTTTAATAACCAATAAGGATCGAGGCAAACACACAACGTCACTTGCAGGTATCCCATTCTGAATTCTTATTATATTCCCTACCTCCCGTTAAAGTTTCTCCTAACAATCTCGAGACACGCTATATAGAGTCTGAAATTTTTAAAAATATGGATAGTATACAATGTAAATGCAGTCTAGCGTCATAAAATGTGGATAGTGAACGAAAACAATTATGTATGGGTAGTATACAGCATATATACACTTAAACTGATAAAGTAAAGGTGACTTGTGGCAGTAGTGACAAACCTACGCAGGGGACAACAACCGGGAAAAATGTATAATAAATGCTTCTTGAGGCTATAGGAACTTTTTAAAATTTTAAAGTGGTTAACATCTGGAAAAAATTTAAAAAGTTGGTGACAAATATTACGTGGTAATTGTAAAGATTTTAGTTTCAGATGAATTTTAGGAATGAAGTAGGGCACGACATAAGAATTAGATGTTTTTTTTTAAAAATTACAACTATAGTTTGGTAAATATATATATACTAGTAAAAATAATTTGTTTCTCTTACCTTTCTCTAACACTCCTTTAATTTGCCCCGGCTTAACTAAGTTAACAGCTTGCCATATTTCCCTTAATTTTTACTTACATCTTAATAAATAGCGCTTAACTAAATCGCTCTCTTTATTTTATTATATGATGCAGTTTTAATAGGGGTCAACTATACTATAACATAATATATTCCACCAATATATTAGTATATTTGTTACCTATATTGTTTGTACATTTTTGTAACTATTGAAACACGAGAGACCAATGACTTTAATACCAGTCGAGCCTATTACCAATAAAATAAAAGGACGCTTTGTTTACGATAATAATATAGTTTTAAAATTTGAAAACTTACTTCTTTGGAATCAAAATGTAAAATGTTATTTAAATATGTAGGCATCATGGTGAGTAGTGTATAAAGGGACCAGTTTTCTCCAACATGAGCAATTACTAACGCCCACACATGCCACGAAGTCGTGATTAATTTCCACGGAATAATGTCATGCTGTAATAAAAAAAAAATAGTGTCAGTAGTATTGGGTCCTTACATTGATATTGATGAGGTTGCTACCCTGAAAAAAGAGAAAAGAATTATTTAGTAATATTTCTGTTCATTATGATGAAGGCTGAACGGAAATTCTGATTTTCAAAATTATAGTTCTGAAAACCAGATAATCGCATATCCTATTTTCCTTCTTTTTAGAGATGTAAATTATCTATGATTATGACTTGAATAGTCAACAGTTACAACTTGTGTTGAATGTCCTCTCTTCTCCTAAATCAAATTTTTAAATTATATTTTTATGAAATTTACTTATCTCACCGACTATTAAGGACATGATGAATATCCTAAGGCCGTGCTAGACGGAGGCACGCTCTCAGCTCTGTTTTATTAGTGAGAAGTAACTAGATGTTACTGCAGTAAATAATCTTATACTATAATACGAGGAATGGTTGCCAAGTCGAAAATCGCCCCAGAATTAATAAACTCCGGTAAACTTGGGGGTCTGGGGTTTTTGGCCACGAGGAATCGATTGGCGCCGGTTTTGAAGCGCTACGGTCGAGCAGTTCGGAGTTACAGATAGGATATTTTCAAACTTTATTAGTTCTGTATTAGTCTGTTTGTAATCACAATATATCGCCCCAGAAGCCTCGCCCAGGCACGAAAATTGTGTTTTGACATAATGAAGAAGTATTTTTTTTCTTTTTCAAAAATTTGGATTAATTTTTTAGTTATCAGTCATTTTGTAAGAAAATCTATACTTTTTCGTCTTCCAAGTGCCGTATTCAAAAAATTTATTAAAAAAATACATATCTCTTATAAATGTATGCTAATGCGAACCTTACAATTGAAATATTAATTTTCGACAACTTAAACCAATAATATACGAAGGAATTAATAATTTAATTGTAAGGTTCGCATTAGTTTACATTTATCAAAGTGGAGAAATGTTTAACTTTTGTATTAAAAATGTGGCAACATATTAGATACGTAAATAGAACGCTTAGCTGTCGTTGTTCATAATTGTTATAATAAGTCTTTCCACGATTTAAATTCTTAAAATTTTCTTTGTCTATTGCCTAATAAGTTTCAAGCGGTAACGTGCTGCCATCTATAGCCAATATGGCGAACTAATAAAGTTTGATGACCACACGATTATTTTTAAATCACAAAATTAAGGTAAAACAAATATAAAAGAAAAAAATAAGGATAACTTTGATATTTTTACTAAATTTTCTTTTGAAAAAGTACGATTCTAATTCCACTGTTTTTTATTAAGGGAAATTTGTTAATGAAATTTTGAATTTAGCGCTCGTTCGATAACTAAAAGAAGTCCAATTTCCAAATATTCGAATTTCCAAAAAAGCATTTAAGGAACTGATTTCGATTTCAAATCATCGTCAACAAAGTCCGACATTTCAACATTCATCAGATTTCAAGCTACATTTTCAGCATTCATATTTACAACTCGCATCAACGCGCGGTATTTTCAGCTACTGTTTTCTCCGAGCCGAGCTCGGTAACCCGCTTGTATATGGTAATAACAGATATTTAATAAATTAGTGCTCATGGAAATACAAATCTTTTTATGTTTTTTTTTTGGGGGGGGGGAGTAATAGCTTGGAAAGTCTTTACTTTCTTGAATTAAGAGTCGTGGTGCAATCCAAAATTAAATCAAAATTTCTAATTGTAGGATCTCCTATCCAAAATATTTTAATAAAATACTACTATGTAAAATATTTTATTAAAAATGATTTTTCTAAATTGTGTAAGAAAAAGAATTAATTGTAATTTGAATGTAAATAATGGAAATTGCAACTTATTTAGCTGTAATAAAGTAATAATTTTAAATGAAGGTTGCAAAGTGTTATCGACAGTTTTTTATCAATTTGAAATAAACGTAGACCCAGCAACCAAATAATATGCTCCAAATAAAGATGACCCTTGAGAATTTCAGCATATTAGAAGTTACCTCTTCCTCGTAACCCATGAATTTCAACATCTTAGATATTACCCTTTACTCGTTAGATTTGAATTTCATCACAATAGGTGTTACCCCTTACTCGTTACCCTTGAATTCCAGCACATTAGGCGTTACTATGTATTTTCCACTTAGTGCATAGACATAGTTTCCAAAGTTTGAAATTTATGTATCGTATATAGTGAAATAACAATTGAAAAAAAAAAAAACGAATTAATGGGAAAGTAGTATGGTTTTTAGAAGTTGTATAAACCGTCTTCTAACATTCATTTATATAAAAAAATACTATTAACGAAGTAGAATAAAATACATCATGGTTTTAATAAAAGTTTCTACCATATTAAAGTTTATACTCTTATTATTATTATTTTCCACATAGAACTTAGATAACTATGAACCTATGTTGATTAGTTGAAACTTTTTGAAATACTTGAATAAAAACGAGCTTTTTCATTATTTCTGCTGTTCAATTCTGATTGCAAGAGACCTTAAATATTTTGCACATTTTAAACATAATAAAACTTACACTGTAAAATATATGTTTTCGATTTCTTTTGATGTAGTTTAATTCATCGTCACTTATATTTGGTTGAGATTCAGGCTTATCGTAGGCAAGAACAACCCAAATAAAAAACCACAAAATTCCAAATATTCCTAAAGAAAAGGAAACTAGTTGAAAAAAATAATGAAAAGTAGAGTGTGCAAAAGAGTAAATATCCTGAATGACTTTTGATTTAATGATCGAATTTTCAGGTACTAAAACTCAATCTTAATGCTTTTAGGACCTTAACCTTAAATAATTAATTTACTTGATTAAACGATATTTTAAATTACGAAATTTGATACAATAACTTACTTTCCCTGAATAAATTTCCCCCTTTCAACTTATTTGGATACCTGACCCTCAAAGTAACCGGAATCAGGAAAATACGGTTCCACCAATTTAGGCAGGTGAGTGAATGCTTGGAAGTTTCAATCCACTTTTACTTTTCTGCTTATTTTGAAATATTTCAAAAAATATTTAATGTCAATCGAAAAACTTTGCATTCAGTTGTAAAATTCGTTTATCAGAAGAGTTGATAAACGAATAAAAAGATAATCTTAAGAAAAAAAAAAATCTTAATTATGATTTATACGAAGAAAAAAAAAAAATCTTAATTATGATTTATTTTTTTAATTCATTTAATAATAGTCGAAAAATTCTGATTTGTAAAGTATAAAAGTTTATTTATTATTTTAAAGAATGTTAATTTAAATGGAAAAATACAAAATTTTTCCAGAATTGGTCAATAGTCTGAATTATCAAATTTTTAATATTTTCTTTCTTTAAGAATTCACTGTTTTGCGTGTACGGGGGTTCATAGTATTTAATAATTCTATTAAAAATGTTTGGTTGATAAAATAAACACTTATATATTGAATTACTTATACATTTGTCTTACGTATTTTCAAAATCGTTAGTCTATCTAAGCTGGCAACAAACGGATAGTTTTCAATAACCGTTAGACCCTTCTTTCCAATAATTGTTTGGTTTCCGAAAACTGTTGATGTGAC
This sequence comes from Parasteatoda lunata, assembly GCA_949128135.1. Classification (NCBI taxonomy): domain Eukaryota; kingdom Metazoa; phylum Arthropoda; class Arachnida; order Araneae; family Theridiidae; genus Parasteatoda; species Parasteatoda lunata. Next base: position 14,224,227 of record OX421977.1, read on the forward strand.
ACAGACAACGACTTGTAGCTTTTTGTGTAACTATTATAGACAATCGTGAGACTCTGTTTCTGCCGAAGAAACTACCCTTACAAAAAAGTAAGGTGTTTTTGAGGTTGACAGATGTAAAAAAATTACACCCGAGGTAGAAAATGAGGTTATGTTTTGCACCCAAAATAACATAGATGAACCTGTGGGGAGAGAAGTTATGGAAAATGTACACACTCATCTATGAAAAGACACCCCTACATAAAATCGACTTAAGCCTCATATACTAGTGAATTGGACTAGTGTGTTTGTAATGGTAAACACACTACAGTACTCCAAGATCATCATTTTATCTGTGAAAGAATTCGATGAATAGATGCCACTAGTTGATTCCATTGCTGTTTTGTGAGAAGCCGGAAGAGCTGTCTTAAGATCACCGAATTTTTTAGTGCTGATCGTGCGAGCTGAATTAAGTTCACGGTCGTAGTCTCTCCTGTGTTGCCATTAACAGTCGAGTGCATACAAGCCGACGTTGTGCGTGATCGATGTTTAGTAGCAGCAACATCGTGTGGACGTGGATAATGTCGCAGTCACAAGTAGCAAGTCAACTGTTCAATGTGGACCATCCACCTAAGTGTGAGTTTCTGTCAGGGTAGGCGAGTTCACATCACATCCGAGGGCCACCAATGTGGGGAGAGAGGTTATTGACAATGTCAACATTCATCTATGAAAAAGTAAGCACTACTTAGAATCGAGTTAAATTGAGTGAAGCTGCAGACTCCCTGCTCGGGAAGCGGGCACTCCACTACTTCATCTGTGTTAGTGCCCTTCCGCAACTGAAGTACTGTCGTTAGTAGGAAGAATCGAGTTAACAGGTTTTATATATTAGTGAATTGGAATTGTATTTTTGCAATGGTAGACACAATGTAAACCTCAATTTCAACCGCATCTACATTTCATAAGATCATCCTCATGCTTAACTCAGCAAACTTTTAGTTGAAATTGGGTGAAATTATTCATACCTCAAATATACTTATTTGTTTGAAGAGTAGAAAAAATAGCCTGTACACTTCAAAAATAACATCTCTAAGCGGGCTGCTCTAAAGTAGATTTCCAACAGCTTCAAGTGTGACTAAAACAACCCCATACACTTTTATTATACACCTTCAGGGGTTGATCCTTTAAGGTTCTGAAAGAATTCCTGCCTAGGCCAGCGTTTCTCAACCTTTCAGTATTCGTGGCGCAGTTTTCAATCATAATTTTCATCGCGCCCCCCGCTTACAGTAAAATGTATACAACAATACAACAATAATGTATATGGGATATTTTGAATTATTTTTAACTAACTGCCATAACAAAAGCAAAGTAAAAGCCAGCAGTAATTGAGATTATAAAAACTATGTTTGGAGATAATTTATCAAAACATTTGCAGTTCATACCTCTTTCAAATGATACTGTTGCTCGTCGAATTGGTGACATAGCTGAAGATGTATAGTGTCAGCTTTTCTCGAAGTTGCGTGACGAATTGTTTTCAATACAGCTTGATGCACAGGCAGCAGATACAGCAACATGTATTAATAAAGCTGCTCATATAATTGCCTATGTTCGATTTTGTGATAATATGTCAGTAGTAGAACTACTCAAAACAACAGCGCTCGCATTATTTGGTATTTCAAATGATTTTATGAATGAGACAAACATAGAATGCAAAAATTGCGTCGGAATATGAACCGATGGAGCTCGTTCAATGTCCGGAAGATTCCAAAGTATACAAGCACTTGTAAAACAAAAATGGCCTCAATACATCTGAACACATTGCATGATCCACAGAGAAGCTTTGGCTTCGAAATAAATGAGTCCTGGTTTAATTATTGTGTTAACTACGGTTGTAATCGTAGTAAATTATATAAAAATGAGACCCCTCAAAACGAGAACCTTTTCCGCACTTTGTAAAGATATGGGTTCAGTATATCCAGCTTTACTATTTAATTGCGAGGCAAGATGATTATCTCATGAGAAATTTTTGCAACGTGTTTATGAATTAAGAGAAGAAATCGCCATTTTCCTAGAAGGAAACAGACCGGAAGTCGATAATTTTCGCGATTGCTTATTTGTGATTAATTGAGCTACTTGGTCATCATATTCGAGAAATTAGAAGGAGCAAATGCATATAAGTTGGGTACGAGAGATAAAGTTAAAGCTTTTTGTAGAAAATTGGAATTATGGGCAGAAATTTAAAGCAAAAAAACCTAACAATGTTTGCAAATGTGGACGATTGTACGAAAACTCATAAGGCTGAAGAAGAACATGTAAAAGCTGTTTTGTAACCATTGAAAATCATTTAGCCATGCTGGCAAATAATTTTAAAAAGTATTTCTTACTGACAACAAACTGATAGCAAGTTACGAGTGAGTTAGGGATTCATTTCATAAGACTCCCGAAGACTCCCAATTGATGAGGAAGAAAACTTTTTGAACTTCACGACGAGTGGCGAAACCAAAAAACAATTAAGTAATAAATCACCATTTGAAAGTAAAGGATGATTTTTCTGCACTAAAAGCAAGGGCATTTCGTATTCTATTACCATTTTCAACATCCTACTTTTGTTAAACTAGATTTTCTGCTGTGGCTTCTTTGAAGACAAAATATAGATCTCGTCTAATTATAGAAAGAGAAGTCCCGCAGTGGACTGATCGTTAAGACACGGTTCCCAGCAGATCACCGAAGTCAGGCATCACTGGCTGCGGTCAGTGTGCGGGTGGGCGACCACTTGGATCAGTCAGCGTAGGGACCGAGGGTGTGCGGTATTGGTCTTCGTTAAACTGTTCTACCGTAAAGTGCTCGACTTCGCGTGCAGGTCGTCGGGCTACCGAAGCGGGGGTGCCATCCCCTCTGCAGAGGATCAAAATTGTGATGGCATGTCTTCGGATCATCCTCAGGGATGCTTCCCAGACCGTCTCCAATAGCCCATTGTGCAGCTCTAGTGCGACGTAAATGAACTACAACTACAACAACTATAGAAAGAGAACTGAGGGTGGCTATTTCTAATATTAAGCTTTGCCTCGAAAAACTTTGCTCTACAAGACAGGCCCAAGGAAGTCACTAATAATTATTAAATTTGTTTTTAATTTAGTATGTTTAGATTAAGTAAGGTGGTTGAGCCCAAGGTGGCCAGTGCTCCTAAAGTAGCCCACCCACCAAAAGTAGAATTATTTTTATTTTGAATCACAAGTAAATCTTGTATCTGAGGTGCACGTGGCTGAATTGGAAGAGATTTCCTTCAATGGCCTTCATTGTATGAAGTGATTTAATTTTTTGCAGTTATCATTCTAATTTCCGGGTAGGAAGATATTGTTATCTATATGCGTTTACATTCTTAGAACGTTGAATTATGATGTGTTTTCTGAAGATTTATTTCTTTTTCATTAACCACATTACGTTAATTTGAATTAATCTATCAGAGTAATAGTTTTAAGTCTTGCAAATGGTGACCATATGCTTGTTTCCAAGGTGGCCCAACACCTGTGCCACTTTGGAGACACTTGGGCCACCTTCGGAAGCAAACGTGAAACCCATAAAAGAATTAATTATAAATCAGTACGTAGTATATTATTTCTCAAAAAGAATGATTTAATTGAATTTAATTGAATGTTTGAATTTACTTGAATTTATTTATTTAATTTTAAGCAAATGTGGAACTTAGGAGATGTGGAACGCAATTCTTGTTTTATTCTGTTGAGTTAACTCAAAAGAATAGCAAGTGACGTCACGCAAGAACTATCAATGCAAATGATATATAAAAAAATTATACACTCTAAAAACAAATATCTTTTTTAAAGTTGGAAAACTTGTCCCTACCAGCGAGACACTTAAAGTGCCTTTTTAAAAGACGTTTGCCAGTCTAAGTGTCTTTTCTAAAGACAATTTGAGTAAGTGAAAAAGTGATTTCAATATATGGGCCACCTTTAGAACCTTAGGGTCAGAAGCCACAATTTTGAACTTATACTATAAAATAAATAAAATTTTATTTTACAATTAAAAGTATACGTGATATGTGTTAGAGATAGGTAAAAAAAATTTCAGCAACACAGACTTAACCAGAAAATTAGGAAAAAACCCCCCACCTAAGTTTTGATTTAATAAGTGTTTTACTTTAATAAGTTATTAAATATGTCGAAATGTATTTTGTTTTCTATGAGTATATGCGCTTTACTTTAATCCAGTTAATCAATTTTTTTAAATAATATTTTCTCTTGGATATTCTCGCACCACCCCTCTAGTTTGCTCGCGCCCCCCTAGGGGGGCGCGCTCCACAGGTTGAGAATCGCTGGCCTAAGCCATAACTTTCTTACAGACAAGCAGACAGATGGTGAAAGACTCGTTTCATTCCAAGGGGGCAGACTTTTATGATGGACTACAAAGTTTCATTCCATGGTATGACAATCGTTATGAAACATGTGGCACTTAGGTTGTGAAGAGACTGATTTATTGCCGTATATTTTGCAATAAATCTCTCCACCTAATTATGCTTAGTTTTTCTTAATGATATTAAATGTTACTTGTGTTCTTGTTAAATGGTATGATATCTCAATAAAGTAATGTTCAAAAAAGTAAAAAAAAAAAAAAAAAAGAAAAAAAAAACAACTTTTATATGATTCTGTAGGAAAAAAGTTTGAAGTAATACACTCGGTGTAATTTATAAGAATCGAATTGATAAAGTCTGAGTTAATCTTCTGGATATTATGTTAATTCTAGTATACAAAACTTATCTTAAAGTGTGTGGCAAGAACTTCTAAAACTTTTTAAAGAAAGAAAATTTTGAGGATTATTTGATTATGATAATTCTTTTCAATTCCTGCTATTATGGTATTTTGATTCACTTTTGCGTGTGTATTTTTTTTTTTTTTTTTTTTTTTTTTTTTTTTTTACTAAACATTATTTTTATCACTTTTTTGTATTTCCTATTTCTAACAAAAGGTTTTTTCTCTACTTCTTTGTCTTCGTTTATATGCAAATAATTTAAAAACCTGGTCGGATTTCATAGTGCCAGTTAATTACAGATAAATTGAGTTATAAACTTTTTTATGCGTTGAAGGATATTGTTGCAAAACTGTATCGGTATTCAATTTCAACTGTTCTACAACAATAATCTTCATTAAAAGTTCTCAATACCGTTCATCTTCTATTTTAGGTTACATTTTTAATTTGCAATTATTTGGCATTTTTTTGTAGTGAACAAGCTTTTGATGATATAGTATTAATGAACGACACATTTCTTTTCAAAAAATGTAGTAATTAAAGAGCAGTTTCATTATATTCAGCAGAAATAGTGCTTCATATTTTTTAAGACTTTTATGAATTTTTCACCCAAACTCAAAAATTTTGAAAAGAGACACATTTTCGCTTTGAGTAAGTAATTTAAACCTACGCTCAGTTTCTCGGTTTTTAGATTTCTTAAAATCTAATTTTATTACAGTTTAAACAAATGTTAGATGACGCTTAAAAATTATTTTAACGTTAAATGCATAAAACACAAAGATACTTATCAAAAATCTAATGACAGGTAACTGAATACTATTTAACTATTTATTAAAAACTGCTGATTGGAGAAATGTATTGACATAACTTGGTCTAAAACATTTAATAAATAATCTAAAATACTGCACGCTCTCATGTCGGGATTAGACATCGAAAGATATTGCTAAATAGTGTAAATATTCAATGTCAGTTTAATTAGGAAAATTAAAAGCATATTTAAAATTTTTCTTCCTTATCTCCTCCCCTTCGACAGGGGAATTCGGCGGATAGAAAAGAAGCCTCTTCAGAAGCAACTAGTGGAAAACAGGCAAATATCATAATTATGAAACAACTAAAACCTAAAACTGGTTATAATCGACATTCAATTATACATAAGGTTGCTTAAAACTGTGTTGATATTTTTGTATAAAGTCCCTTATCTGATACGAAATTTTTTATAATACCTTGCATACATTGCCGAAATGGGCAGGTCATATGAATATTTCGATATCCTGGAGGAGATGGATTAAAATGATGCAACTGAATTAATTTAGCAACAATAGTACAGGAAAACAAGAGAAAATGGGTTGCGAACAAAAAATTACATTGACGGATAAGTTTGAAATTAAAATTTGAAAAATGCTTTTTCTGGAGGAGGCGGATCAAAATGATGCCATTGAATTAATTTAAAAATAATTGTACGAGCTAACAAAAAAAAATGGTCTTGGGCAAAAAATATTACATTTACGGAATAGCTTAAAATTAGGATTTGAAAAGTGTCTTTTTCAGAAGGAGAGTGATTAAAATAATGCCATTGAATTAATTTAATAACATTTATACAAGAGAACTAAAAAATTAGTCGTGGGCAAAATAATACGTTTACGGAATAGTTTGAAATTTAAATTTTAAAAGAGTCCTTTTAGCAGAAGTTGGAAAAAGTGGAGCTAAAAAATAACATTATCTTTAAAAGAGTGTTCCATTTGTATTGTGAAACCAAACAAATTTTACAGAAACATATTTTCATTATCATGTTAACAGTTTAAAAAAAAAATTATAAAATCGATAGATGAATATTGAGTCTCACCCCATAGGTAAAATACAGAAGGCCACCCTCCAAGAAAATTGCTGACACACAAAAATCTGGTACAAAAAGTTGCGACGAAACCTCCTATTTGTCCACCTGTGTAAATTGCCGTCAATATTCGACTTCGTTCCAATCTTGGTGACCAACGACTCACCATTGAATTCAATGCTGGATACGCCACTCCCTAAATTAAAAAAGAAAAAAAAATGTAGGCAGTGGTATTTTCTAGATTAGAACTTTGATCACCTATTTCGGTTGTGTTTACAACTACCAGGAAGGGTGTAATGTATGTTCAAATGAGCGATCCTCAAATAATACACTACTACTGGTTAAGATAAATTAAGGAAAAATTACAAAAGTAGCGATAACCTTCACAAAAATAGGCCAGTCCCAATGAAAATTGAATGGGTTGTTAATTAAGAATTGCTAAGTAAAATTGAAATGCATAATCACGCTGCTATGGAATGATCTCATGTGCAATAAACATTATTTGATCGCAGACCCGTGAATTTTGATGTTTCTGAAATTAGAAACTTGCAGGACTGCCAACTTTCTATGCTTCTGGGAAAATGTCTTCTAGTGGTTAATAACTAAGTTAATGTTTTTATAAGTGTTTCTTCGTTTTATAAATTTGATTTATGCTTATATTCTACACCACTACATGAAAATGATTCATAAGTAACGATAAAACGCCGCTTTATTCCAGTTTTGAAAAACTTTGTTCAGGAAGTATAATTTTTGATTATTTTTTACTCTTTATATATCTATGTGTAAAGTATTCTTATTTTTATCGTTATTTATGTATTTTCAAAGCTCAACTCATATGATGATAAATACTCGGGTGAAGTGTCCATTATTAATTCCTACTTTTATTTTTAGGTATTATGGACCAGATGGTTTTCACCTCAGCTATCCTGACCTGATAATGAAGGGGTAAAGGGCCACTCCGGTCTCAGGCACCCACAGCCAACCGAAAAGACTGTGACTGACTCCAGTTCTCTAGCGAAGCATTAAAAAAAGAACAATATGCTGAAATCTGCAGTTTTCAATTGTCTACAGCATTTAAAACTATTTTTCAAAAGCGTAGTAGTTGACAATAAATAGCTAATGTGGCGTAGTGATGGCCAATTTGCAAATTGATCTCCAGGTATTATTTGTCGGAAATGATAATTGTTGAGATATTTTTGAGATCCATTGTAAGACAAGAGTCATGATAAAGTCAGTGGTGGACAAAGAGGCTAAGTGGCAAAATGTGAGTCCTTTTGTGGTTTATAGACTTGCAACAATTTCTAACATCGATTCTAAATCTTCTAGATTCTTCGGCATCCAGAAGATTAGGTCAAAAACAGCCAAATGTTACGCCGATGATCGATATTTCTTGTTGGGTACCCGAAAGAGTAGAACCGAGGTAAGTAGATGGCTTTACAATCGTGGTTTGTCATTTGCCTGCTACACTCGTCGAACATTTAAGGTGGTAGCAGCAACATGTCCACTAGATGGCTGACCAATGGAGGGCTGTTCCAATACCTCCTAGATGGGAAGAAAGCCGAAGGACGCAAAACAATGACTCATGAAGTTAGGCCCAGATTTGCTGATCACTTCAGTCGACGACGGTTTTTTTTTCTTTCGTTACTCTTTTACTAATTTTTTAATTGTTACAATCTTTATATTTATTTGTATTCAGAAATGATTAACAATAAAACAATTTGAACAAAAATAACAGCTGTGTGAGTGAAAAAAAAATTATTTAAACATTAAATACCAGTTTAAATTTTTTTTATTAAAGAATAAAAAAAGTGTTTCATTAACGATCAATTATTTTATAAATTGGAAAATTTTATTTTGGTTTTTTTATAAAATGTATGGAAATATATTTTTCAAACAAATTTGGACAAGAACATTCAAGTTTCTACACATTTTTTATTATTATTATAAATTTAAACTAGTTATAAAACTTAGAAAAGGGTCTAATTTTTATAATACCATATTTACATTTTTAGTAGATTAATTTGGATTTTAATGATTAAGTTTTTCAGATTATTAAAATTATAGAATACAAAATAAAATAGAAATTGTATCTAAACAATGATATAAAATGAGCTTAGGAAAATTTAGAAAATGAAATTCTTTATGAGAATGAAATTTTAATGCATTCTTTAAACAAGATTTAGAAAGAAAAAAACATAACATCAAAAGCGTGATTATAACTTGGATTTTTTTTCATGTGGAAGTGTAATTGTTAGAAGTGATAAACTGAAATAAAGGATGCAACCTTAGATAACAAATATTTTATTAAATAGCAAGTTCAAAAAATGATTAAAATGTACATCAACTTTACACATGTGTTTTTAAATTTCTTTCAACAAGTTATGTATATATATATATATATATATATATATATATATATATATATATATGAAAAATTAATAGATTTTTAGGAAAATTTCATTATTAAATAAAAAAAATTTGCTTAAAGCACTTAGAATATATTACGCTCAAACAAAAATGTTTAAAGTTTAAGCAGAAAGTTTAAAAATACAAAAACTTTTAATATTTTCATTAAATGAAATTCAATCAAAAAATATTTAATAACCCTTTTCTTAATTATTTACACTACTTTCTTAATTATAATTAGCTTACTTATTTCAATTTAAGAGCAGTCTACAATTACAGCCAATTATTAGTATTAGTAAGATAATAATAAAATTAAGAAAATGACTAAACACTTTTCATATTTCAATTACCTTCTTTTGTTCCTTGATTAGCAGTATTTTCACTGTTTATTTTTAATTTTGGCTTATGAATAAAATTTTATTTCTTAAATAATCAAATTTAAAGCAACATATGAATGTTTTTCCTTTAAAAATCTTTTCGACACCAAAATTTGTGCCATATTTTATTTAAAATAACAAATTGCTGCTCTTAACTATTATATATATGCATAAATCATATTTACATCTATCTATCTATGTATGTTTTTATGTATTTTAATATATATATTATTTTATTGCTGTAAAGTCTACAAAAAAATTATTACAATATTTTGCCATTTGATTGATAAGAACAACTTAATTATAAAAATAAATTAATCCACAATTAAAAATATTTTACTCTAAATGAAAATATAATAAAGAATCATAACTAAATTCTAAAATGAGGATCACAGCTAATTTTAATATGAAATTGCGCAAGGGATTTTTAAAAATAAAAACAAGTATTACTCCCTTTGAACTTTAAAATCTCTCGGTATGGCGGCAAGCCATTTCTTATGTAGTTCTTTATTTTTGGGAAATGCAAAAACTAATACTTTCCTACCATCAACTTTGTAATTTCTTTAGCTGTTTGGTACACAGCACTTATATACCATTATTCATAACACTAAGAATTAATTTAAGCTGAAATTTACAACATTTGTTGAATAAATATAAATTTTACGAAGCACGTTGACATCAGAACACCAACGGTTGTTTACAAATTCTAATCAAAAATGTTCGCCAAATGGCTGAATGCAATGAATGACGATACACAGGTTACTATACTTCAGAATATCGCCAATAGCTCGTTTGTTCAGATTCGGAGTTTTTCGTAAAAATATCTACCCTGACTGGTTTTCTTCTGGGCCTAACTCTACTACGTCATCATCGCCTATAGTAACCCGTTGTGGGGCTTGATTCCTCTCTAGAAGGTATTGGCTGTTCTCTTAACAGATGAGTCCATGTTGTGGCTCTAAAGCAATAATAGAAGTTGCTTCATTCGCAGAGAGCCTGGAACCCGATATCATCCATCAGACATCCATGAATGAGATGAATACCAAGGAGGCAATGTTTGCGAGTAAGGTGGTATCTATTTAGATAGACCCACAGACCATGTCTTTTCCTGTGGAGCCGTGAATGCTCACGTGTATAGATATGCCATCTTTGATGTTTAGGTGCACTCTTATGTGGGTGCAATCGGTGATGAATCGGTGATGACAGGACGATAACTTAACACAGCACAGAGCTCGCACTGTGGATGATTACACTTCCGCAGCAAACAATTCAATGCGCATAAAGTAGCCAGCTTGATCACCAGGCATTAATAATATCGAACATGTTCGGGATACTTTAGGAAGACGTGTAGCTTCTGTCAATCCTACTCCTTGCAACTGCTTTACAAGAACAATGGCTCGCTCTTCCAAAGAAACTAATTGAAAGCCTCAAACGTCACTGAATGTGCCGTATTGCGAATAAAGGTGATCATACTTCATACTGAAGATACTTATTCTATTCCAAACTGACACATATGATTTACCAATATCATATGCTGATTTCTGTTGAATCATAATCGTCTGGTAAATACTTTTTATGTTATTCTATACATTATTATGTGTACAATAATATGTGCCAGTTTCATTGAATTCTTTTTTAAACGTTTTTAATTATGAAAATTTTTTGTGGTGATTTTTACTTAATTTGTGACAACCAGTGAAACTTGGAAATCAATTCTGGTAAAACATTACCATTTCTGCTAAATTACCGTTTTTAACACATGTACAAAATGCCCCTCAGCCATCTCTGTATTTGTATAATGCTGGAGACGAATAGCTTTTGAATGATAGGATCTAGGAAAGTGAGATGTTTCACCAACTCCAGAGAAAGCGCTCTCTCGTAACTCACCCTCTAATTTTCAATTCTAGTTTTTCTTCCCAGCGATCCTAGTCTCTGAAAGGTATATCATCCCTTATAATAGTAACATTTTATTTTGTAACACAATATTATCAACTCGAAAAAAATACAAATACCGGACTCACACAGTGATAATGCGAGGTAAGTCAATTTTTCATTCCTTTACATGGAAAATGGGGAATGCTGTTGTAACTGTTCACGCAAGGCCTGGATGTATAATCGGTTCTCTTCTGTGAGATAATAGTGAGATGAATAACTATGTAAGTATATCAGCTTTTCACAATATATTTGATACTCACCGTCAATAAATTAATATGGACTTAAATTGTTATTGCACAGATGTCTTCAACTGTCACTGGAGTTCCTGCTACTCTCAGTTAGAGAGTTTCAACAATTGTTTCAAAATTGTTCAAAATTGCTGTGTTGCGAAAGCGAAAGAGAATGGTTACCACATTTGGCTACGCTTCTTTACAATATTATTTTTCATCCGTGCAACTTTTTGCATTCTCAGGGCTTATTAGTATTTTAATTTTAACGTATAAAACATCTCGTATAAGTATCACGAGAAGTTTGAATTAAAGATGATAAATAAAAAGTGAAACTAAAATGAAGGGCATTTTAATTAAGAAATTAAATTGACAAATCGTGATAAATTGATTATAAAAAACAATGATAAATCGTCATAATTAAGATCGGAAAATGAATCCATGTCAGAAATTATCTTGTTGATATGGTATCAAGTTACGTTATATCTCGTTTTGCTTTTCCTATCCAAGAGACAAGAAACTACGCCAAAGAAAATTAAATTTTTGATGCACTGATTAAGCTATTTTTAGATAAAAATATAATTTATTTTTAGTTTGTTTGCCAAAGTCAGTTTAATTAGTGCTAAATTGAGTTTGTCTTAGGGATAAAACTAACATTTTCTCAAAAATTTAACGATTTATTCGACATATAATAACATTAATTACTTGATAAAACTGACAAGTAGAGCTATCATAATTTCTAAATTCTAATTATTTCACAGAATGGATATATTTTGACATTGTATTCGTATATAAAATACACTTTTAACAGTTTAGAATGGTTTTTAAAGCAAGGGAAATGAATATTTACTCGAAATTATTTGAGATTTTAATAGATAAAAATACCTTCTCAATCCCTCCGTGTTAAGTCTACGAGAAAAAGATTCTTTCTTTTTGTTTCGGTAAATTTTGGCTGCCTGCCAATCAGAGAATGTCACACATATGTCGTAAATCTCTAATTGAGTTAGTTGGAAGTAACTCTTAACTGTCACGCGGGACTTTGTATTTTGGGTATAATAATCAGCAAAATATACTTACTCCAGCCATTCCAACGATGATGCGATTCCCTACTAAAGTCCAAGGACCGAAATCTGCCATAAATGGTGTCAGAATCGTAAAAAACGAGGAGAAGAATATTCCCACTCCGTAGACAAACTTTCCGCCATAGTTATCTGCCAAAACTCCGCCAAGAATTTGAGTGAAAGCGTAACCAAAGAAGTAAGATCCAACAACATAGTCTTGTGTTTGTGAGTTCCAATCAAATTCACCTTCTATCTAAAATATTTCTTTAAGAATAAAATTAAGGAAATGGGGAAAACTTACCTAAAGAGTATGATTTAAATTTCTAACGATGCAGTAATTTTTTGTTATTAACATTCGAATTTTTTTATTTTTAGGAGCAAAACAACCTAAAATTTAATAAAATCAATTTTCGTAAAACCACCATGAAACAATTCCTTAGTACACCAGATCTTGATGCTGGTGAATTTTGAGATTTCTTTCTCTAACTTGCCATCGATGAGTTTTTAAATTTGGACACAGTTCTACATGTGTGTTTACGAAAATGGATACAGGTCTAAATGCGTGTTAACGAAAGTAGACACAGTTCTAAGTGCTTGTTTACAAAAATGGAAAAGATCGAAATGCGTGTTTACAAAAATGTACACAGCTCGAAAATGCGTTTACAAAAATGGACTTAATCGAACTGCGTGTTACAAAAATGAACACAGCCCAAAGTGCGTGTTTATAAAAATGGGACACAGCTCGAAGTACGTGTTTACGGTAATGGGCACAACTCGAAATGTGTTTCTACAAAAATGGACACAGCTCGAAATGTATTTTACAAAAATGGATACAGCTCAAAATGTGTTATTACAAAAATGAGCACAGCTCGAAATGTGTTTTTACTAAAACGGACACAGCTCGAAATGTGTTTTTACAGAAATGAACACAGCTCGAAAAGTGTTCCTGTGAAAATGGAGAAAACAAAAAATGTGCTTTTTCAGTTTCTAACCCAGATATAAGAGTTAAACGAGGGATTCCTTACTTATTTAAATATGAAACACTATTATTGCAAAGGCAGTGTTCCGATCGTTGGAATCTGGATGTATAACACAGAAGTAACTTCTTCATATTCAGAACTCTAAATGATAAAGTGAGTTTTAAAACTCTAAATTCCTGAAACGTTAACTTACAACCACTATCATAAATTTATATCATTTATGACAACCTTCTGAAAATAATTATTGACTGTTAAAATCGATTTTGTTTCACAAAAAAACTAATTTAATAAAATGCAGGAAGCGATTTGTGCAAATGGAAGAAATCATCTTACTATTTAGTTGAATTCATTAGTTTAAAGTTTATTTCGTTTAGACCAAAACTTATTAAAAAGATTAAAAATACGGAATCAAATGCTAGTTCATTTTCTTAAACAGCGAAGTCCATTTTTGTTAACATGCATTTCGATCAGAGTCCATTTTCGTTAGAACGCATAGTAAGCTGTGTCCATTGCTGTAAAAATTCATTTTGAGCTGTGTCCAAACTTACAAACTCTTTGATGAGCCTGCTAATCCTTAACCTTTTCAAGACAGGCGAGTCATAAATGTATTCGTACGGAATCAGAATCAGGATAGAAAAAAAAAAGCTGTGGCTTAAGTTCCGGCATTACTAGTTTGACAGACTTATTTTTGCTTTCACTTTAAATGCTAACACATTCAATTCTTTTGGATTAAAAGTGTAACTATACAATTTTTAATTCAAACTAAAAAGTGGTGAATTAAATAAAGTAAACTATTAGTACCCCGCCCACAAATAAACTGCTATAAAAATAGTTTAGCTACCAATTTTATCTTTTTTACCCTGATTATCGACACCCTCAAAATGCATGTATGACTCACCCGTCTCGAAGAGTTTAAGTTACATTTCTTTATTAAAGAATACATGCATTTCTAACATAAATATATTTCTTTGTTTAGAATTATGCAATCTGTGATCCCGCTCATTAATGTAATGTTTGACTGAAATATAAAATTTGCGAAAATTAGCAATTTGACTAGAATTTGCTAAACACTGTTGAGTTTTGTCATCGAAAGCAGAAGCTGTTACACAAATCATGGCAAATTACTTGTCAAAACAAAACATTTTGCTAGAGTATGGAGCCCAAAGAGCGTCATGAGTTACGAATATAGTTCAATTTTCTCTATTTTATTATACTAATTGAATACCCGGTCTTAGCAGGGATTGAAAGAATAAGCAATCATATACTAGCACTGAACTACACTACAAAATCCTGTACAAAACTCTGAATAATTTTTTTTATTTTATTTTTTTATTTTTTTGATCTAATGATGGGATCTTCATGTTCTAGGACTCCTTCTTAATGGTTCAAGGGGATGACAACAAATATGTTAATTAATTAGTGCTGGCGATATTTAAAGTTACGGAATCAGACACAAAAACGTTCTTTCTGTGAATAAACGTACAATTTTTTTACCCGATTCAGATTTCTGACCGTTAAAATATAGGAATCAGCCGCAATCTGGGAAATATGGTCCCTATAGTTTGATCAGGAGAGCGTTCCAAAATTTAAACCCCTTAATGTTACTTTTATTTATTGCGTATTTCGCTATAACTCGAGAAACTTTTAAGTGAATTTTGAACATAATTATAAAATTGTTTTATCCATAGATAATTCCATGATAAAAATAACTTCTTTTAATAACTTTTAGTAAAAAAAATAACTTCTTTTTCTAATTTTTTATTATTTTATTAAAGAATGGCGTTTTTTAAAAAAATCTCCAGACGTATTTTTAAGGAAATCTCCGTCAGGGCATGCGCGCTGAGTTGAAGAGTTCGCATTATTGCTTGCAAAATGCACTACTTACAGATTAAAAAAATGATTGTAATAAAAAAACCTACTTAAAACAACATATTTTTTTAGTTTTATATCTATCTTAGGTTGTCAGTCAATGCTGACTGACTCGGCCAAATTTAAAAAAATCAGTGTTCGTTGTCGATGGCTGAGTCTGCGTAAACGTGAAAGGTCAGCGTCTCTCACCGCTAACTTGGCCTAAACATAAAAAGTCTGTGTCATTCACAGATGGCTGACTAGGCCTAAACATAAAAGATCAGTGTCTATCCCCGATAGCTGACTTGGAAATCAACGTGTTAAAAATCGAAACCAACGAAATTAATTCAATGTTTTTGTACTTGCCTCTATATCTTCTTTGGATTTATTCACGCTTTTAAGTTTTGGACAGGCTTCTTTGCTTTGTGTACTGTTTGTCACAATAGATGTTTTAGCCATGGCAAACATTGCTTCACTTAAAATTACTTGAATAGCATATAGGTTGATGCAACCGAAAAACCCTAGAATTATGAATGTAACTCGCGCTGGGATCACTGGAAAAAAGAAATACATGTATTTATCATCTAGCCAATTGACAATTGCCTAACTGACAATTGACACAAAATAAGTATCGTTACTCTCCCATTAACAAAATATTTCACTTAATAACGCACGTTTACAGGGAGTCAAGGAATTAAAAAAAATTAATGGCTTAAGAAATAAAAATTTAAATATGCGATTTTAAATTTGAAATTCTATATATCTCTGATGCTAATTTTACCGATTTTATTTAAATTTTGTAATTAAAAAAATATACATTAAAATTTTTAAAAATTTAAATATTCTACAAATTAAAATTATTTCAATCATAATAAAAAAATAAAAAACAATAATAAATATTATTTAAAACTATTTTTTTAGGAAACAATATTTAGATAAACTCTTTTTTTCAATACGAAATTTTTTCGATTTGCTTAACCCTTTGGCACAGAATTTTTATTAAACAAATTTTTCACACTTTTTTCATTGCTTTGTACTAATTTAGTCAAAATAAGTGGAAATATTGTATTTAACATTTTAATTATTCATGGTCATGAATTATTCATGATTATGAAACGCAGCATGAAACATTGGTGTCTCTTTCTTCGTTAAAGGTAAATTCTTCTGAACGCGGCTCATTTCCAAATAATAAGTTTTCAAATTTGCACTTGTTTGCAGTTATATAAATCTAATAGAAGCAGTTATTATTTTATTCGGAAATACTTTAAATTAATGTTATTATGAAAATCCTGACCTTTAATTTATTAACTCAATTTGATAATTTTCCGAATATCAATGAAAATAATCTTTTTCAAACTACTTTTCTCTGGATTCTGTATTTTAGTACAAATATAATTCGGGTAAACAAACAGAATTTTTCAGTGTCCATTTGACTGTTTTTATAATTAATGATATTTATATTTTTGCTCGCAATTATAGCGTTAGAAAAAATATATATAAAGGACACCGGTGTCTCATCTGCGTCAATGGGTTAAAAAATCTAGCAATGTAGAAAATCAGGCAGTAACTAATGTATAAATTATAGAAAAAATTGGGATAACCTTATAAGAGATTAAGGACTCCAACTTTCCAGCCAGTTGAATGCTCCCTGTAAAGTAAATGGCTAAAGGTGCACGTTAAATCTGTCGGGTCACAAAGTACTCTATGTTCCCGAAGCAAATTACACCTCTGGGGGTACGGAATTTGAGATTGATCGTTCTCTGGCTCAGGTCAAAATTACGATCTGTGGATGAATGAGTGGATGTATGAATGGGTCCGCCCTATAAACAAGTGAGGCAAAAGTTGAATTTTTGGCCGTAGTTGGCGCCACTTTTAAAGAAGAACATTCGTACCTTTTGCCTTAGTGGCCTACAAAAACAACAAAACATTGATGCTTAGAATATGATTCGTCCCTGCTGTGGCTCCTGTTTTGTTCCTTAATCTGATATTGTTGTTTTCATTTTTAAATGTAAAGCGGAAATAAAAAAGAGAATACTCAAAAGTAAATTTTAACTCTAACATAAGCTCTTATAACTAAAAGAGTTCTTCCAAAATTAGAAACCTATAAAATTTTATAGTTAATGTAAGTTTATATTATTTACATGTCTTTTGCCCATTTACTTCATGACATAAGTATAAATCTATTCCTGGTTATGGGAACCATATTAAACTAAATCCAACTTCTTTCCGAGGAAAAAAAAAAATTTTTTTCGTTCACAAACATTTGTACTTTCACAAACATTTTTTACTTTCCCAAACATTTCATAATTACGAAAACAGTCTATTTATATGATTATTTTGGAGAAAATGAAAATGTTTAAGATAAAATATTGAGCCGCGAAGCGGTTTGTTGGTGTGGGCAAACCAGCTGGCTTTTTAATCTGGTATGATCACTCTGGCCTGTTTTGGGTATGGGGATATACAGAATATACAAAAGGTCGCTCAAATCTTATTGCTTAAAATTTTAGTTTTGTAAATCTTTAACATTAAATTTAATTTTTCTATATTTTTTAAAGGAAAAGGTTTTTCGTATTCTAATGCTTACTTTATGGCTTTAGAAGTTCATTGAAGTTAACTAACTTAATCCTAATTTAATGAAATTAAATCTCGAGTTGTGCGTTTCTTTAAAAATATTGCTTTGTAAATTTTTTAATCAACCAAATAGACTTTAATCTTTTTTGAAATTGACGTAGGTAACGTACATTGTAAAAGAAGTAAAAACAGATGCAATAAACAAATAGAAGACCTTTACAATTTTGCATCTCGCTTTCATATTTCCTGCATCATATAAAAATATATATATCATATATCTTTATGTGACAGTAAAGGAATGACATGTAAAGCAAGTATATATATATATACTTGCTTTACGGCTTTATGTTAACGGCAAAGTATGAAATAAACGACATGATGAGGTTATTATGTAAATGATGTGCATGTTACTGTGAATGACCGAAATCGGTGGTTGTCGACTTTCACCGGTGAATGTTGACAATCACATATTCGCTTCGGTGAATGTACGAAATACTTATTACATCCGATTTGATATTTATTTATTCGTGAATATAATTACATTTATTCGATATTTTAATACTTACTGATGATAGATTAGAAGAAACATCAGTGTTTGGAGTATGGAGCAAATATATACCGGGCAATTGCACTTGTCCTTAAAAAAACATCATTGTAGGGTATACCGGGCAATCGCACTTGATCTTAAAAAAACATCAGTGTAGGGTATACCGGGCAGAGGCACTTAACTAGACCGGACATTTACCAAAGGTCTAGCATGAAGTCTAATAGTAGGTCTAGTTAAGTGCCATTGCCCGGTATACATTTGCCCGGTATACCCTACACTGATGTTTTTTAAGGTCAAGTGCCACTGCCCGGAATACATTTGCCCGGTATACCCTACACTGATATTTTTTTAGGTCAAGTGCCACTGCCCGGTATATATTTGACCGATACTAAAAACACTGATATTTCTTCTAATCTATCGTCAGTAAGTATTAAAATATCGAACAAATGTAATTAAATCCACGAATAAATTATAATCAAATCGGATGTAATAAATATTTTGGACATTCACCAAAGCGACAATGTGATTATCAACATTCACCGGTGAAAGTCAACAACCGCCGATTTCGGTCATTCACAGTAACATGCTCATCATTTACATAATAACCTCATCAGGACGTTTTTTTCATACTTTGAATTTGGCATTCTATAGAATACCTAGGCAATGTGTGAAATATAAACCATTTCATACTTTACCGGCTAATTTTAGGCATTCTATACAATGCCGGATTTCGTACTTAGCCGGTAACATATATATGTTACGGGCAATGTAAATAATTGGGCATTGTTTATAATGCCCGGGAAATTTAAAAAGTGCCCAAAAGGATATGACAAAATGATAAATTATGTTGCAAATATTACATTGCCCGGTCATTATGTATAATGCTAAAAAGTCAAGTGGGCAATTTGTGTCACACACAGCCACAGGGTGTCTTGGGATATTCATCCACTTTTAGATGCACCTGGATAATTTTTTTTTAAAATTTTCCCGCACATGCGCTGTATAAAGCAACTACTTCAATTACTCTTATCTGGCACAGTTTTTATTATTTTTTTTTAATTTTAAAGCAATAATTTCGGTATCAGTTTAAAATTGATTCGAACGCTTTGTTTAATTTTTTTTTTAAATATTTATAAGCTATAGCAAAAGTGGCACTAGACCTAGTATATATTTCGGGCATTTACCAAAGATCTAGTCATACTAGGTCTGGTTAAGTGCCATTGCCCGGTATACATTTGCCCGGTATATCCTACACTGATGTTTTTTTAAGGTCAAGTGCCATTGCCCGGTATACATTTGCCCAGTATACCCTACACTGATGTTTTTTTAAGGTTCAGTGCCCCTGCCCTGTATACATTTACCCGGTATACCCTACACTGGTGTTTTTCTTAAGGTCAAGTGCCACTGCCCGGTATACATTTTCCCGGTATACCCTACACTGATGTTTTTTTAAGGTCAAGTGCCACTGCCCGGTATACCCTGCACTGATATTTTTTTAAAGTCAAGTGCCATTGCCAGGTATATATTTGCCCGATATTCCAAACACTGATGTTTGTTCTAATCTATCGTCAGTAAGTATTAAAATATCGAATAAATGTAATTATATCCACGAATAAATTAGTATCAAATTGGATGTAATAAATATTTTGGACATTCACCAAAGCGACTAATTTGATTGTCAACATTCACCGGTGAAAGTCAACAACCACCGATTTCGGTCATTCACAGTAACATGCACATCATTTACATAATGATGTGCATGTTACTGTGAATGAATTCACGACAAGCGACTGAAAATGAATGCTGATTGGCCAACCAGTATCACACCACACGCACGTGGTTGTCCCATTGCTGTCAATTAATCAAAGTGCCCAAAGAAATAATTTATAATGACCGGGCAATGTGAGAAATTATCGTAAAGTAATTCAAATTTATCAAATTGCCCAATTTTAATTTTCATTATTCATAATAACTAAGCATTATGAATACTGACCTAAATAATTACATTGCTAAAATAATAATAATAATAATAATTTATTATTATTATTTTTTTATATTATAATTAATTTTTTTAAATTATTATAAATGTATAATTAATTATCAAACTTATTAATTACAAACTTTAAATTACCTTGCGCACATCCATATTCGGACTCATCCAAGGTAACTAACAAATTTGACGCGCTTCAGTATTGCAGTAAGAACGTGACATAAGATATGACTTTATTTATGCTTCTGTTTTCATAGTTTGTAATCTGGCAATCTTATTACGTAAATATTTTAAATCATTCTTGAAAGATTCCGGTACGAGTAAGTTCATTTAAATTCGATCCTCACTATGCAGATTTCCTCTCGAGTACTGTTCTTTAATCTCTTTACATTTCATTTTCTGTTTTTTGCTTGATATATTTGTTTATTTTTTACTTAATGTGTTCTAATTTCGTTTCAATTTTTTTGAGTGCTCCTCACACTATTGTATTGATATATTTTTCTTTGGCTATATTGATACAATATTAGAAAGCACTCCTTTTTGCGGATATAATCGTGTTAGCTGATGAAGAGATTATATCCTTTCTTTATTTTGTTTTCCTGATTTTTTATTTTTTTCCCTCCATTTTTTCTAAATATTTTAGCTTATTTTATGAGTTCTATATTATACTTGCAGCTTATGCGCAGTTAATATAACTTATTGATATTCTTCGTTTTTTCCCTTTGTTTTTTTGTGCTATATATATACATATATTTATATATATATATATATATAATACTTCACACGTTTTTTTTTTCTCAAAGGACTCAGAAACCAGTGGATAATTTTTAAAAGTCACACGCAACAAGTACATGAAATTTAAAGATACTTAGTCTAAAAAAATTTTAAACTGTTATTGACATAAATGATACATAAACAATAGTTTACTACTTGTATTGTAGTAATAAGTAATATACGCCTAGGTAAGAAGTAATTAATATAGATTCTCATATTCTATCTTTGTTGCAATAGGTTTATCACAGTCCTGATAATATATAATTGCACATTTAAATGCATTATTTTTCACGCTTTTGATGGGACGATAAAAAAGCAGAGTTTTATTTAAATTAATGTGGGTTGGTGAGTTTAGTATTCACTTTCTTATAATAGAGTGTCTTATACTTTATTTGGTACTTAACCGTTTCGGGTCACCTAACTATTTCCGATGTATAATTAAAGTTGGTAATTGGTACTAAAGACATTGTTGTTATAGGTGCTGATTTGTTGTAGCTTATATATAAATATAGTTACCTGTTCTGTAATAATAGATAATTTCAGGATAAATATTCTCTATTTACGCCATGACTTATGATATGCGCCAAATGTGTTCGCTGAGAGAAAGAAAAATCTTTGTACAAAAATCGTATCCTTCGATAGAGAATTTTAAGCAGTATCTTGAAACTTTCTTGACTTTTAATTAGGATAATAATATTTTTCATAAACATGAAAGAAAAAAGCAATAAATTTATTTCACTACTTTATGGAAAGAGTTGATGTGTGTATATAAAGAATGTTTCAAGGTATACGTTTGAGAGTTTAATAATACGTGTCTAAAATACAAAACATCTATAAATTTAGAATTAATTCAAAAATCAGAAACAATTTATAAATGAAACTTACTTTATTGTGTATTTCTCCATAAGGATTGTTTACATTTTGCTGTTGCCATTTGTTAAGAAGCAAATTGTAATGAATCCTTGAAGATATCAAACTTAACCAGGTATACTGGCAACTAGTTGGCTTGATTTTTAAAATTCTTTATAGTGTTATAATTAGGTTTTGGCAACTAGTCACATAGTTATGCATGACGTGTAACGTAACAGCTTAAAGGCTTGGCTTTATTATGACAGTGGATCAATTTTCTCATCTGATTTAATTGGATACCAGCAAATGCTATCAAGCGCGTGTGCAAAACCTGTCTGGCTGCTATACTCTAATTCAGGAGCTCTAATCTGGCTAACTCACGTGTGACGTCACTTACAAGAACCAATTTGATAAACAAGACTGATTAAGGAAAGATTGTTGTATTCTGCTTGCAAATTATTTTAGAAGCTCAATGAAACAATAGTGCATCTAATTGAACTTTTTTGATTATCACATATTTTGTAGTGGCAATATGTTTAAAACTATTTTATTTTAGGTAATTTTAAGGCGCATTTTTGCATGAATCGTTTTTAATCTTAAGAATAATAGATGAATTTTTAATATATAAGTTTTCTTTTTTTTTAAAAAAAAATTTGAATCGTTGCTCTTGAATCGTTTTTAATCTTAAGAATAATAGATGAATTTTTAATATATAAGTTTGTGGTGATTAGTTTAAATATATTAAATAAATTGATTCAATAAAAATTAACTATCAACACAGTTTAATAATAATAAAACATAAAAGAAATTATATTAAGTTACAAGTAGAAAGACGAATAGGATTAGCGACAGCAGCATTTCAAAAATGGTGTAAGTTCATCAGTCAGCAAGATGGAATGAATGTTAGACATTTCCTGTTGCCATTTCTTGAAACTAAGGTTTTAACTCAGAGATGTTGCCATCTTATAGAAAAGTCATTTCCTTGAGGGGAAAGTTTTGCACTGCCGCCTGGCGAGCAAAGTTCATCGCCATCTGGTGAGAAGGTGGTTCACCACAGTCTTTCTACTTGTAACTTAATATAATTTCTTTTATGTTTTAAATATATTAAATAAATTAATTCAATAAAAATTAACTATCAACACAGTTTAATAATAATAAAACATAAAAGAAATTATATTAAGTTACAAGTAGAAAGACGAATAGGATTAGCGACAGCAGCATTTCAAAAATGGTGTAAGTTCATCAGTCAGCAAGATGGAATGAATGTTAGACATTTCCTGTTGCCATTTCTTGAAACTAAGGTTTTAACTCAGAGATGTTGCCATCTTATAGAAAAGTCATTTCCTTGAGGGGAAAGTTTTGTACTGCCACCTGGCGAGCAAAGTACATCGCCATCTGGTGAGAAGGTGGTTCACCACAGTACTCCCCCCCAAGTGGTGAAAGCACTGATGTCAGAGGTAACGAGGGTTAAAGCGAACATGCCTTCCAGAGCGTGTGATGGTCTGGGGTTGGATCACAGGGTCCTTGTCTTCTGGAGTAGGATCCAGAGAATCACTGATGTTTACACTAGGGGTTGCTTTTTGTCCTGTCAACACCTCGTCTGATGCTGTCGAGAAACATGGCTTAAGGCGATCAAGGCCAATTGTGCATCTTTTGCCTTGTATGAGCACAGTGAAGTGTTTTGGGGAGCGCTCAAGTACTTGGTAGGGTCCATCATAGGGAGGTTGGAGAGACCTTTTAATTCCACCATGACGCACTAGAACCTGACTGCAATCAGATAATGAACGGTGCACAAATGCTCCTGGTGCACAGTGGGCAGAACCTGGAGTCGGAGTCAGAGTTTGCATAGCTTTTTTTAGCTGCTGTACAAAATCTTCTGGCAAGTCTTTTTTGGTAGTTGTTGATGGAGCGATAAAGTCTGCTGGAAGCCTTATGGTTGTACCATAGACTAATTCTGAAGATGTACACTTCAAGTCCTCTTTAAAAGCGGAGCGGAGACCCAAGAGTACTATCGGTAGGGTTTCAGTCCATCTCTTGTTGCTGTGGCACATCAAGGCTTGTTTTAGGGAGCGGTGGAAGCGCTCGACCATTCCATTGCTGGCTGGGTGGTACGGAGATGTGCGAATTTGTTGAGTGCCCAATATTTGAGCTAATGACGTGAAAAGCGTTGACTGAAAATTTCTTCCTTGGTCTGTGGTGATTCTTGAAGGCACACCAAATCGAGAAATCCAATGCTCAACAAAAGCTCGAGCTACAGTTTCAGCTGTAATATCCGCCAGTGGTACTGCTTCTGCCCATCTGGTGTATCTGTCGATGCACGTAAACAAGTAGCTGTTACCATTGGAGGGTGGCAGGGGTCCGACCAGGTCAAGGTGTATATGGTCGAACCTTGCTGAAGGTGGTATGAATGGCTGGATAGGACTACGAGTGTGTCGGGTGACTTTGGATCTCTGGCAGTCTAGGCAGCTTCTGGTCCATTCGACTATATCTTTGGCGATAGCAGGCCAAACGTATCTGTCCATGACAAGTTTTTTGGTGGCTCTTACACCAGGATGGGATAGGTTATGGAAAGCAAAGAAAATAGGTTTCCTAAACTGAACAGGGACATATGGTCTAACGTTTTGCTTTCTAGAGTCACAAATTATGTGCAGTCCATTCGTCAGATGTAATGACTGGAAGTTTAGCGAGCACTTTTTATCACTCAGAAGAGCTTGAAGTTCAGTGTCACTTTTTTGAGCTATAGCCAGTTCATCAAAGTTTACAGGTGGCTCACTATCAATTTGCTGAATTCTGGATAACGTGTCAGCAACTACATTGTTCTCACCAGAGACATGCCTGATGTCGGTACTGAATTGAGATATGAAGTCCAGATGCCTGAGTTGGCGCGGGGAACATGTGTCAGAATTTTTGGTAAAAGCATATGCTAAAGGACGATGATCAGTGTAAATAATAAAGCATTGCCCTTCAAGAAGATGTCTAAAATGTTTTACGCCCGCGTATATTGCAAGGAGCTCTCTATCATAAGTACTATAATTAGTTTCGGTTTTTGTTAACTTACGAGAAAAGAAAGCAAGAGGTTTAGGACCTTTAGGAAAATGCGAATGGACAACAGCACCGATAGAAAAAGTGGAAGCATCAACCATTAGAGAAATTTTATTATCGGGTGTATGATGCGTTAAAGTTGTTGCGTTAATCAACTCTTTTTTGCATTTTTCGAAGGCTAGTAAAGAATTCTCATCCCAGGGAACGGGACGTTTGTCGTTTTTTTTCGAATCCCTTAGAAACTCATTTAAGAGGGCCTGTGTTTCAGCAGTTTTTGGTATAAACCGCCTATAGAAGTTAATCATTGCTAAAAAGCGTCTTAGTTGAGAGATTGTTTCGGGTTTGGGAAATTTGGAAATTACCTCGACTTTGTCAGGAAGTGGCTTAACGCCTTCAGTAGTTATCAAACAGCCTAAGAACTTTGCGGAGGATTTACCCAATATACATTTATCAGGGTTTAGCTTAAGGCCAAAGTCCCGCAAGCGTGAAAATATTTTGTGTAAATGTTCTACGTGTTCTTCTTCTGAAGTAGAAGAAATTAATATGTCATCAAAATAAGGGATGCAAAAGTCAAACGGAGCTAATACTTGATGTATGAATCTTTGAAACGTCTGACCTGCGTTCCGGAGTCCGAACAGCATTGCTGTATATTCAAAGAGCCCAAAAGGTGTCGTTACAGCTGTTTTGGGTACATCTGGGGGATAGATTGCAATTTGGTGGTAAGCTCGGGCAAGGTCTAGGGTTGAGAATACCTTTTTTCCAAAAAGATTTTGGGTGCAGTCCTGGATGTGAGGGACAGGGTAGCGATCAGGAACAGTGATCGAATTTAGACGACGGTAATCGCCGCACGGTCGATAATCACCGTTTGATTTCCTTACAACATGAAGAGGACTAGACCAAGGACTTTTCGACGGCCGAAGAATACCTTGAGAAATCAGGTATTCAAACTCTTTCCGGACAGCGTTTAAAATGTTACGTGCCAGACGACGAGGTTTCGAGAAAACTGGCGGGCCTTTGGTCTCAATGTGATGATATGTTTTGTTTGGGAGGTCAACATTATTGTTTTGCGATGGGTTAATTAACTCTGGATACTGGCGCAAGATATCGTCGAATTTTGAATCGCCCAAAAGAATTGAAATATTGGTGAAAAGTGGAGAATCCGAAGGCAAATGTCCACGAGAAGACAATTTTGTTTCGGCATCAGTCAAACAATTATTTTTAACATCAACCAATAGATTAAATTTTTTTAGAAAATCAGCACCTATAATAGGCTGATTGACGTCAGCAATGATGAACTGCCATGTAAAATTGCGGCGCAAATTTAAGTCTAATTTTAACAATTTAGTGCCATACGTTTTTATGACTGTGCCGTTGGCGGCATACAATGTCAAAGTTTCGCGAGTAGTGGGAAGGGTTGTTTTGCTTTTTGGCAAAACGCTGACGTCTGCACCAGTATCGATGAGAAATTTAAATTTAGAAGAAGGATCGGCCAAGAGAATTCGATTTATGAGGCGGTCGTCTGTGTGGCCATCACACGATCGCCTAACTAGTTTGTTGAAAAATTACATGGCTGAGTCCCCTTTTTGGCATTTTTGCCGAAGTTAGTGTGATAAAAGCATTTGCCATTAGCAGGATCTTTAAATTTTTTAAAACGGGTTCTAGAGCTGCTCCGTTCTCGAAAATGATTTGGAGCTGGGCTACGCGATCTTTTGACAAAAGCAGTTAACTCATTAACTTGCTGTGTCAATTGAGCAACTTGTTGTTCTAATCGAGAGGTGTGGGAATTAGAAGTAGCGGCGACAGAATTAACTCCCTGATGAATAGAGAGATCATTAATCTTGTCTGCCACAGTGGCTAACTGATCTAAATCTTCGCTGAGAGCGCCAAAATTGTTTGTGTCCCATTAGGTAGCCGACCAAGCCACAATGATTTTAAAAGAGTATCGCCTACGTTGTCACCTGCGAGTGAACGCATTCTCGTTAAAAGCTGGGATGGTCGTTGGTCCCCTAACTCTAAACCTTGGAGTAAAGTTCTTATTTTAGATGCTTCGCTTTCAGAGTGTAACTCTACTAAACGTTTTTTAAGTGCTTCATATTTATCATTCTCAGGGGGCTTTAGCACTAAATCACTAACGGAATTTAAAATGTCCGATTCAACAGCAGAAAGCACATGGTTAAATTTGGTTATATCAGCTGTTATTTTAGCCAAATCGAATTGCGCCTCCAAACGGACGAACCATAGCGCTGGATTATTTTTCCAAAAGGGTGGCGCCTTGACGGCAACATGAGCGACTGACTGATTTTCAAGTTCAGTCATAGCGTATTAAGAATCTAATCACTTATTAAAAAAATAGAATGACAATTTAAAATGAAATTGAAGTTAAATGAATACAATGATTTACAATCACTCAATTAAGGAATTACGTTTGGAAAATGCATAAGTGCGCATGCGCAAAGAAAAATTCAAAATTAAATTCAGAATGCATTAATACGGAAAAGAAATTTTGAAATATGACACATCGCAAGATCAATAAATAAAGCTAAAAAAATAACATACCATGTTACCCCGTGGCAACTCAGGTTGAACTTTGACAAGAAAAAGAAAAGTTAATGTCTTATTTTAGTTAAGCATTTTAAGTTTTAAAATATTTAAGCTTACGGCATAAGATGATTGCCGATGTTGTAAGATTTAGAAGGTTGCATTATTTTAAGGTCACCAATCTCTGGTGATTAGTTTAAATATATTAAATAAATTAATTCAATAAAAATTAACTATCAACACAGTTTAATAATAATAAAACATAAAAGAAATTATATTAAGTTACAAGTAGAAAGACGAATAGGATTAGCGACAGCAGCATTTCAAAAATGGTGTAAGTTCATCAGTCAGCAAGATGGAATGAATGTTAGACATTTCCTGTTGCCATTTCTTGAAACTAAGGTTTTAACTCAGAGATGTTGCCATCTTATAGAAAAGTCATTTCCTTGAGGGGAAAGTTTTGTACTGCAACCTGGCGAGCAAAGTTCATCGCCATCTGGTGAGAAGGTGGTTCACCACAGTCTTTCTACTTGTAACTTAATATAATTTCTTTTATGTTTTAAATATATTAAATAAATTAATTCAATAAAAATTAACTATCAACACAGTTTAATAATAATAAAACATAAAAGAAATTATATTAAGTTACAAGTAGAAAGACGAATAGGATTAGCGACAGCAGCATTTCAAAAATGGTGTAAGTTCATCAGTCAGCAAGATGGAATGAATGTTAGACATTTCCTGTTGCCATTTCTTGAAACTAAGGTTTTAACTCAGAGATGTTGCCATCTTATAGAAAAATCATTTCCTTGAGGGGAAAGTTTTGTACTGCCACCTGGCGAGCAAAGTTCATCGCCATCTGGTGAGAAGGTGGTTCACCACAAGTTTTCTTTTTTTTAAAAAAAAATTTAAATCTAAACATTCACCATTTATTTAATCATACGCTCACTTTAAGATATTATTTGGAGATCATTGTTGTTCTCCTATTGAACTATAAAAAAATCAATATATTTCTTTAATAATTATTGTAGGAGCCCAATGTGTTAGTCAAATGATACTAATTATAGGTCATCCTGATTTTGATGGGACGAACGCATCCCTTCATTAAATAAATTCACTGAATCTCACTGGTTTCAAAAAGTATTGGCGGCTGTCTTTTCAAGTTATTACCCAAACAAACATTAATACCCACCCATGACTAATGAGTACGAATTTCAATATCGCAATGCATTGTCAATAACATATCGTAATTTTTTACTAAATCCCTTAATTTCTACATTGAGGTAACATTTTTGTTTCCCAAATAAAATGTAACAATATTCAAAATAATATCGCACAGAAAAGTTATTGCTCTGTATAATATCACAATATTTGTCATATTCGATTCACTCATGTTCATTATCAGCCATCAGTGGCCTGTGTATATTGGAACTTGATTTTTTAGTCACAGTTTGAGAATGCTCTAGGCTAGTGTTTCCCAAACTTACGACTTTTGTGTACCCTTTGTAAATTTGTCGTAACGCTGTGTACCACTAATAAAATAATGAAAGTATTTTTTTAAAAATAAGTTTATTTAGAATGGAGAATAAAATAAAAAATCACTACTGGCTGTTGACACCATTAATTATTAACTCTGCAAAAAATAGCCAATAGAAAAGTACGTAATTGTAAATTTTCATGGCTAGCTTTGTTTTTAAATAAAATTTTTTGAAATTTTCGTTTGTTGCAACATATTTTGCATAAGAACGCGTAACTCAGCTAAACTGTTCCCGTACCCCTGGGGTACGTGTACCACACTTTGGGAAACACTGCTCTAGACTATTAGGGGGCTTTTACCTTTTCATATTGAATCATCGAATCACGTGAATTAAGATTTAAAATTAATTTTTAAGATTAATTCATCATGATTTAAGATTTAAAAAAAGAAGAGAAAAAAAGATTTTAAGATCTTATATTAAACTTCATTTTAACTATAACCGATAAGTAATAATTTTTTTATTAAGTTAATGGTATTTTTATTTTAAGGATATCAATATAAAGGTTTAAAAATTAAAAATTTGTGATTAAAAAAGACGTGAACATTCAATTATTATTAATAATTGGTATTAAAATGCTTCATTACTAGAAATAAAAAAATATAAAAAGCCTTGAAAAAAGTCTTCTGGACGAATGAGATTGAGCCTATTTATGTTCAACACTAACGGGTAAAAATATTTCTCTTCAATTTTTTGTAACTTTTGTTAGCCTGCATATATGTTTCCAGCACGCTGTACTTCTGCACCTAAATTGGGAGTTTAGAGAGCTTTATGTTATTAAATTTTTTTCTAGTGGTTTCATCTGCTTCTATATTTTAATATTTTGTAAAAATGCTGCTTCCATTAGAGCGCATATATACAATGTTTTTCATAAATTGACGTCACCGGAAAGAGTTAACTCGATGCGTGAAAGTGACGCACTATGTGTATATCGATCCTGATTGGCTGTGGAAACGTGACATTTGCTTATATTAGCAACTGTTCTTTCCGGTCTATTTCGAGTAAGCCTAACCCGTCTTATAAGTGGCACCGTAATGCAACAATAGGCATTACATATTTCCTAGCATTTAAAATTTCTTTTACTTATATTTTTTAAATAATTCTTAATCGAATTTTAATTAAATTAAATAAATTATTATTTAATTTTTATTACCTTTTATAAAAAGCGAATATAAAATATTTTATTCTTTTCTTAACGATCAATGTAACGGCAAATTTTTTTTTTATTTCAATACTAATATAAGCCTCATTAGTTGGCTTATATTAGTATTGAAATAACTGCAGTACACTGTCGCTACTAAAACGAAAACAAAAATTTATTTATAACTCTTTCTTACCACAAAAATGTTTCAGTTACATGATTATACTAATTCTAACAGTCTTTTTGGTGATTCGCTTTCGCCAAATTATTTTCAAATTTAATATTGATTTTGGGGGGTTGGCTTTATTTTTGGCCATGTTATCTTTCAATTAATCGCCAACCATGGATCTCTTCCCATACTTCTAATTGGTCAGTTGGGAACAATTCATTGACTTTCAATTTCTAATTATTCGAGAAGGATTGGGGAGTCTTTTAGGCCTTTCAGTTTCCAACAATTGAATATAAATCTAGACATAAATTCTCGATGTCAAGAGAAAGATTTTTTTTTGTTCCTTTAAGGGACTTCTCTTAATAATTTTTCTCTTGAATGTGGCCATATTCAACTTAATGTTTACTAAAAAGATTAATTTTTCCAAAAACAATTTTATTCATTTCTCTGAGATCTCACTTATAATTCACGAAGAACATCATGGATACCCACACATGTGACCTATCATGTCAGCGCCAGGTGATATCGTTTATAGACAAAATAGCGTGTTAAAGTTCAGCTAAGTTTCTCCATATCAGAGTGTTAATTAAATACAGAGCCGTATCGCACATCGAATTTGTTGAAATATAATTCTTTCTCGTCTAAGTCTTTTACTTAACTTAAATTTATTATTTACTTATGTATTTTATTGTAACCGTGATTTTGTTTTGTGAAATCGTAAGTAACTACCTTAACATGACACTAGATGTTCTAATCTTAAAGATAAGGCTGAACTTGATCGTAACTGTTTACCGTAACAATTAAGCTACGGATCTAGTTCAGCCTTCATATATACTAAGGACCTTTTTTCCTCCCACTCTTTCAAATAATTATTTCATTTACAACAATTTAAAATTGAATTATAATTTTCATTTATTTATTGTATTTTTTAAGGTGAAGAAAAAAAGCCATTGATAAGATAGTGTTTACAGGTTAACCATTGAAACCGTTCAAAGTTTTTTTACTCTATTATTATTTTAATGTGTCTCATTTGCTGTCATATCTTTAAAAGAATAGTTAAATTAAAATAATTCTTTCTCCGAAAATTATAACAAGGTGCGTAGCCAAATCTTTCAACAAAAAATAAGCACCTTTTAAGTACTTTTTAAGCACTCAAGAATTTTTCTAAGTACTATATACATTAACAAAAGGCAAAATAATTCTCAAAAACTTCACATGATCATAATAAAATAACTAGTTTCCAAAATTTTTTTCTTGAACTCTTTTCTTGATTATATTAGCTGCCATAAAAAGATCGATAGATTTTTCGGTATGATATCAGGGGGTGGAAAATGAAGCCTGGAATAGAGAATATCTTGCAAAATGCAGCAGAGAGTGCAAGAATCACACCGATCCCAGCTTAGTAGACGCACATGCGGACTCGCAAGTATTTCATCAAACATATAAAATGATAGGCACTTTCATACGCTATAGACCTACGATGCGCCGAAATAGTCTGTTGTTGAATGAATTGTGAAAAGTTGAATAAAACAATGCGAAAAACACGCTTTTGCATAAGACGTGTCGAAAATCGACATGGTAAAGAAAAAAAATTCTCATTTTTGAAAAGGGGAAATTAAGCACTTTTTAAAAACACTCCAAGAAAAAAGGATTAGGACTTTTAAAAAACCTTAAAGGACTTTTAAAAAACGAAAAAAGCACCTTTAAGCACTTTTAAAAAACGCTACGCACCATGTATAAGCCTTCAGCAGAAAACCAATTTGTAAAAAGATGCGGAATTCAGACGATATAAATAGTTTTTACTAATTTATTAATGGATATATCCATATATTAATGGATATATCTGAATAATACATATAATCAGAATTTACAAATATTTTTAAACCTAAATTTAGTATTTTAATTATAAATTTTCTTTTGTTTCGCATCTTGCATTTGGTTTCTCAAATCGAATTAAGTTTCGAGGCTATATGTGCATTAAATCTAGCGTTTATGTCCTAATTAGCCAGAATTGGAGCCCCTGCATTAGAGAGCCTGATATATAGGAGCCTTATCAAGAATATAATGTTTTAGCATGCAAAAATACGAATGTCAGTTCATAATATAAAAATTAAATGCATGCAGCAATGCGATAGTTTGAAAAAGAATATTTAAAAGTTAATAATTACTTCAGAAAAGTAGCGACATAGCATGGAATTAGTATAGTTTTAGCCAAAGTAATAGACGTAAAAATTTGTTTTGAGGTTTAAAAAGTTTTATTTCTCTTTCTTGAATGCTATTATTTCATTATAATTTTGTCTGCTACTGGAAATTCGTAAAACCGGCAAATTAGGAAATGGTAAACCATGCCAGATATTTGCATTGTATTCAAGGCAGAATAAGAAACTAGAAAAATAAGGAATAAAATTCTTTATTCTTTCATTTAATATGATTATGAGTGATAGGTATTAATTAAAAGTAATTCAGTTAAAAAAATCTTAGAAAAGCCTTTTTTTTCTTATCTTAGAAGGCCATACACTTTTAGTAATTGTCATATTAACAGGGGTGACTGTGAGACCAACTCGAAAATCCTGAAAATTTCTAGAGTAAAATCATTAATGACGCATTTCAAAAAATTAATGTCTATATGAATTTAAAACATTGATATTTTCAAACATGAAATTCTAAATAAATTATTAGCAGCCTAAATTAAATGAATAATTATGTATAATTTCACTTTTATCTTTAGTCACATTTATTATTTCACCAGAAAAAATATTTACAAATGAAAGAAAAGCCAAGTATAAATTCTAGTTCAAATATTTTTAAATAATATATAAAGAAATTATACATAAATGTGATCGATGATTTTTTGAAACTTCTGGATCGCGATAAGGGAAATATCCGGATTTTTTTCGGAGCACAATCATCCCTGTATTAATAACAACCTTAATAATTTGGATAGTTGGATAATAAACCGGTAGGGAGATGCCCGGATGTCATTTTTTAGTACTTCTTACATAGATGGTTTTTAAGGTTTTGCCCGGTATTCTCTATATTAAAGGGATGTTTTGATAGAACGCAGACATTTATTTTAGAATTTTAAGTTATTTTTACAGCTTTGATAAATCGGGTAGATTTATAAGAAGCATGGAACAGTTATCATTTAAAATATATAATTTATTGAATCATCTAAATGTGAATTTATTTATTTGTTTTATTGGTACAACATACATTTGCAGGCTTGTGTGCTCATTTAAGGCTTATAAACCCTTGTCAAGTAGGACAGATAGCACAACCAGAGAAGAACATCTCGAAAAATACATCCAGGGTTACGGTGGGATTCGAGCCCGCCACCTCCCGGCTCCGTGTGAATTTAAAATAATGGGTAATTCTTAACAAATCAGAAAATTCAATTTCGTTTTAACTAATCCCGCTAGAAAGGTTTGTCGTAGAATGTTCTAATGTCGACAGTGAACTTCTTCGTGCTTCGAACTATCTATCATCTGTCTGCCAAATTTTATAGCTTTAAGATCGGATAGTTTCAGAGTCTATAAAGGACACACACAGACAGGCAGACATTTATATATATATATATATATATATATATATATATATATATATATATATATATATATATATATATATATATATATATATATATATATATACATATAAATATAGATAGATAGATAGATAATTATGTGAGAGCTATAATCTAGATTTGTATCATTTTATTTTAAAAAGAAAACTATGTGGATTTCAGGTTGTTATGGTGGTACAACGTGTTTAAATGTTCTCGCTTTGACTTTATGTTTACGTTAAATTTGTTCCTTGCTTTCAAATAAAGAATTAAAAGATCATTTAATTAGTTAATAAAGTTGAATTAATGAAGATGTTATTTTACATTTTGGTAAGTAAATATATTTCGTTGTTCTTATTTTTAAAATACTATTATTTAGAATATTTTATATGCACTTTCTATTTAAATTGGCTGTTTTTTAGCGTTCTTAAGTAAAATACTAGTAATTTAAATTCTCTTTCAAGAGGAATATATAAAAATTGAGGGTAAATAGAAAGTACACAATTAATAAGTACAAGTTAGTAAGCAAAGTACATAAGAATAAAAAGTACACAAGATTAAAACATGCCATAGAGTTATTAATTAATTAGAAAACATTAATTTTTAATAATATTCTCAAATACTTATGCGGATCCACCTTAGTAGATAGGATAAAACGGACGATTTCAAAGAAAGCAAGTACTATATTTTTTAATCACACTAAGCAGCAAATATTACTATTGCAAAAAATTTATCATTGCTCATACAATTTGAGATAAATATTTGTTAAGAAATTAAAAAAAAATATATAATAAAGTGTATTTTACTGTTATATTTTTGTATTAAATAAAGTGTATGTGAAGAAAAAAATTCCTTTTAAAACATAGTTTATATGAATTTTATTTTTCATTATTAAAATTTGTAAAGATATGTTACGGTTAAAGTAATAAATCGTGCTATTATTAATAATAACCGCTTCTTTTTGTCAGAGTGAGAAATAAAAAGGGGAGATAGCTGATAGATCAGAATTCCGCATCCGGCTTGCACCAACCACAGTGCTGACGTGAAATATTTTCAGTGATAGACGGATCATGGGTTAGAATTCTTTTGCATTTAGGCTAACAGTGGTAGGTTCTCGTTGTTTTCCTCTCTATGTCACGCAAATTCGGGTTAGTTCCATCAAAAAGTCCTCCACGAATGCAAATATCTCCCAATACTTCATCCAGGAATTCCCTTGTCTTCTTGATTGGGTTCAAAATTACAAGGCTACGTAATTGAACATTAGTAGTTGTTAATCTAAAAATTGGGGCGGCTGTTCAACTACGATTATAAAAATAAAATAAAATTATGCATCAACTCGCCATAAGTGTTTCCGAAATGTCTACATTACCAGCATGTTAGTTTTCAAGTTTTTTTCTCCGTTCAGACGTCTCGCCATAAACAAGAGGATATCAAATTCCTGTTTTTTATTTAAGGTTTTGTGCGTGATTGATCACTCCATTCGAGTACTAAGTTCGCTAAAGTTTTGTTTTCTGAGAAATGTTTTCAACGCATTTCACTTTCTTTTTGTCGGCATGTTCGTTATCTATGTCATTCCATGGTTGAAGATCAGCCGAAGCGAACAATATGTAGAAGATACCCGTTAGAAAATACAGGGTTGCTGAACTTAAGAACACAAATCCCCAATTTCTCAAAGTTTGCTAAAAACGATAAAAAAAAGTATATGAGAAACGTATTTTGTATTCAGTGTTTTAATCTATACAAGTTCTTCTAAAATATTATATATATATATATATATATATATATATATATATATATATATATATATATATATATATATATAATATATAATATATATGTATATATATATATATAATATATTATGTATATTTAATACATTATTGTGAAGAGAAGGAGAAAAATTGCTAAAATAAAATATTTTTAAAAACAACTTTAAAAGAAATATTTAAATATATATATATATATGTTTAAAATGTTTGGTATATATATACATTTTTTAAATATTTTTTTTAAAAATATTTTATTTTAATAATTTTTCTCCTTTTCTTTTCATTAATATTTATTTTTCTCAATATTTTTAACATATTTTATGATTTCTATATACAATAAATAAAACTTATAAATTTTATTAATTTCCTACATTTTTCCCTTTTATTCTTTCTGTGCTATATATATATATATATATATATATATATATATATATATATACAAGGGCGGATTACCCATTAGGCCAGACTAGGCCATGACCTGGGGCCCCCAATGAATAGGGGCCCCCTTGAAAAAACATTTTTGAAAATAAATATAAAAAAATAAGAAAAACAATCATTTAAAAAAAAAATTTAAAATATATATTAATAAAATACGATAATTTTTTAGTCCTAATTTAACAAAATTAAGTAAAATTTAATTTATTATTATTTATTTTTATATTGAATATGCTTTCTTAAATGAAAAGATATATAAATACTTTTATATTTTAATAAATAAAAAATATACGAGAAAAAAAATGGAATCTAAGGGCCCCAAAAATTTGAATGGCCTAGGGCCCCCGCGTGCGCTTAATCCGCCCCTGTACATATGTATGCAGGGGGTGGGGTTGACAAAATAACACATCTAAACTAACACATAACATTTTTTTCTATTTCTCGAGAAATGCCAAAAGATTAATTTTAAAATTTCAAAAATGTTTAGATCATGCAATTTCTTATATTTATCAATGAAGTTTAAAACCTGTAGAGGTTTGAGGGATTGATAATAAATTACAAACGGAAAATATTATTTTTAAACACCCTATCCCGAAAAATGTAGCAATAAATTTGTAACATGTAGCATTTTTTTTAAATGTTGAATGCAATAATTCCATAAAATTTCTTAAACCTAGTTTAAATATTTATAGGGATATTTTTGTCTGTCTTTTTTTTTTTTTTTTTTTTTTGCTAAAACTTCAAAATTATTTAATAAAAAAAATTTCTTGGATCAATTTAAAATTAGTTACAAAGTCATTGCATTAATATTCGAGAAAATTTCGTTTAAAACTGCGCAAGATATGATTAATTAAAGTAGTTCTTTTATACTGCGGCGCGTGTCGGTAGTCGGTTTTCTCGTGTCGGTAATATTTTGTATATTAAAATAAACTTATTTTAAAACTTAAATGCTAAAATAAGAAACTTTCGTTTTATATTTATAGATTACCACTCTTCAATGAGAGATATAGTTTAACCACTTGGTTTTGGCTGGCTGCGAATGCGTTAATAAATACATTTGAAAACGTCAGTAACTCGCTTCATCTCCTCATTAATTTTTCAAGAAATGCCCTGCTACATTTCAAACAGCTGCAAAAAAAAAAATCCCGTTGCAATGAACTGAAGAAATATTTCGATGTGGAACACTTCCGTTGCGGATTACGCGATATAGCGAAACGAAACTTAATTTTCCCTCATAGTTTGCGTCAACAAAACAGATGAAGTGGAGGGAAAATAAATAAATATCATGTTTTCTCAAAATAGTTACTCATTATTTATTTAAACAAATTCATTGTAAAATTGAAAAAAATAAATAAATAAATAAATAAAAATAAAGTGGTAGCTAAAATAAGAAAATTTAGTTTTGCTTTTATGTTTTTAGATTACATAACGTCTCCATTAGGATACGCCACTAAATACAGGGTATCCACAATCTCGGAAGAAAAAATAAAGATTGGTGACCATCTTTTCTCCTGACTGTTAAACATTTCTTAGAGGTAACTTCCAATTTAGTTTTATGAAATTAGCTTTGAAATTTTCTCACCCAGATGTACGATATACAATAAATTTTTGCATTTATGAATACTTCAAATTATGTGTGTTTTTCAAAATTTTGCTACAACTCCAATACAATTTCCATGCCATATCAGGTCTAAAGAGGTTGAACTAATTTGGTTCTGTTTTAAAAACATGTGTAAAGATTTAGTTATTTATTGTTACAACATACATTTACAAGCTTGTATTCTCAATTAAGGCTTATAAACAAAAATCAAATGTCGAATAGAAGGGCAGAACGAAGATACATCAACTGCAAGAGCGGGATTCGAACCCGCTCCCTCCACGCTTTATAAAACGTTTGGAGGGCGATACCGCTCGGCCATGGTGGCCCCGCGTGTAAAGATACATCCTGACTTTTATAAAAATGTTTATATTATTTACTTGTAGTCGGGTTTAATTTCAAGTTATTAAACCTTAACGGACCAATGCTCTTATGTGAGCGGCATTGTAATTAATCTATGGGGTCACATGATGGTTAAAATCATTTTATTATTTTTATCCTGCGTGTGCTACGATACTTACTATTCTTACGATTTCATTGTAATTAACTACGTAATTATTAATAATATTATAATGTATCATTATAATTACACTAGATAAGGTGCAAGCTCGAAATACTTCCGGTTGGTTCTGGGTTAATTCATTACTTTTGCTACCGCAGGATAAACATTTCCCGAAACTAAAGAAATTCTGTAGTTGTTAAAGGATATGCTTATCAGGCATAAGATATATCCTTGCAGGTTAGAAAAATGTCAGTTCTTCCAATTTGAAAATGCATCCCTTTTGTTTGAACAGGAACCTTTCTTCCCCAGCTGCATAAATAGGATCCCCCCCCCTTATGATCCAACTTTATTGTGTTTAAAACTATCGAGGAGAACGATATTTCACGTTGTTGATTGATTGTTGTTTCTAATGCCACTTGCCAATACCAGCAAACCAGCTCAGTGAAACTAAGCGAATGTAAGGCAGAGGGTGCGTTTCTTGTTTTTCAGTGGCGACAGTTCTATGGCAAAGATTGCGACTCTCGGTCAAAAAGTGCTTTAATCCTGCTTATAGGAAATCCTATTGAAACTATTTTCTGCTTTTTCTATTAGTGTGGTAAATCAGAAAAAAATTTTATGTTCACAGTCAAGGTATTATGCCAAACACATAATTACTTTGAACTGTTTTGCACTGACTTATAGACGAAGAAAAAAAAAATTTCTCGAGTGTTTTTTGAAAAGTAAACAGATATGAAGCATTTTCTAATTATAACGACTAAATTCTGGTCACAATAATATCGGTAAATCACCATTTACTGCACAGGCAGTCTTCGGCCGGCGGAGATAAAGCCCGATGTCTTACCAACCAGGCTATCCCGACCCTTATTGATTTTTTAAAACTTGGTAATCCTCACAAAATGCAACAGATTACGACCCTAACATCTTGTTGCGAAATAAAATGGATTTAAATCATTCTTCTCTCATGATTCAAAATTCTTACTGTTTGCTCACTTTTCCAAAAATGCAATCGCTGTACTAAATTATCCTTCATAATAATAATAAACTTTATAAAAATTATTTAATATTAACTTAACGAGGCAGATAGGAACGTACTCCACTTTTGAGAACATATCCGTCAAATGCTGGTGCCACAAAACCTGGTAATGTTGCAATTCCATTTGTTATTCCAAATAGAGTTCCTAAAGAAGAAAAGTAATATTTAGTTACTCACAACTTTATCTTCATATGACTTATGCATTAGAGAATATAAAAGCGTGAATTAAAAGTGGAAACTCTCCTCA
Organism: Parasteatoda lunata; assembly: GCA_949128135.1. Classification (NCBI taxonomy): domain Eukaryota; kingdom Metazoa; phylum Arthropoda; class Arachnida; order Araneae; family Theridiidae; genus Parasteatoda; species Parasteatoda lunata. Next base: position 14,263,924 of record OX421977.1, read on the forward strand.
TTTTAGGGATAATAATTTCTAGTTATAATCCCTTATTTACTGGCTTAATTTCATTCCATAATGCAAGAACGGTGCAACGACAAAAATGAGTGCTTATGTGTCTTCCTAAATAGCAGGGAAGACAAAGGCGACTAGAAAAGTAAAAAAATATTTTCAAAACTTAATTAACTTTTATTTATGCATAATATCTTATATTATTTAATCGTAACTTCTACTATAATTTGTATTTTAAATTATATAAATTTTAAAAGAAAATCACTTTATAGCTAGATACTATTGTAAACTGAAAAAAGAAACTGCAAGCAAATGTTAATAATTTTAATTTCTTTCAATTAAGTTTTGAATTTTATAACTTATCACAATTTGTGCTTTTATTCGCCAGCTGCTATTCTGAATTACTGATTTACAATTTTAGTAGAACTTAAATCTTCCTGTCCAAATATGAATTATTATTATATCCCGATGTGAATTTAGCTGCTATTATACAGGGATGCCACAGGATACTGAAAATGTTAGAAACTAATTTCATTTATATCTATTTATTATCTAATTATTCAATTTTAACTACTACTATAACAAGTATTTATTGTTCTTGTTATTGTTCAATGGTTCAGTTTTTGTTTTATATGCTCCAATCTCATGCATCTTCGATGCATGGGGGCCAATGATGTAAAGTCAAGTGCTTTTGCAATAAAAAAATTAAAAAAATAAAAATAAAAACTACTACTATAACTCACAATTCAAATTATTCATATTTAAATCAATCAAAATTAAACTCTTTGCATTTCTTTTCATTAGTAAACTGAAAAATAGTTACGCTGTATTATGTTGTGAAATTTAATCTCTTTTAATCAAAGTTAGGATTTTATTAGTCATCACTTTTTGAATTTTTAGTCACCCGTGGCAAAACTGCTTTAAATAATGCGTTATCATTGTTTCAAAAAAACATTCATTAAGAAAAAATATTTTTGCTATCTCATTTGTTTTTTGTTTCAGGAAAAGGAAAGTGGTTATTTCAAAAAATTATTTTAATCAAATTAAAATTATAATCTAGCTGGAGACTTTTAAACACAAAAATACTGCAGTTAAGTTTTGTTTTCATATTTACAAATATTTATGTTAATAACAATAATAAATAAGTAATAATATGATGTTATTTGAAATAGTTTATAATAATAAACATGATACATTTTTTTTTCTCTTTTAAACAGCATAGAAGATTTTATGAAAAATATATAGGTCGATCGTTTTTGCTTGCCACTGTAGCTTTTCATATCGGGGCTGCAAACCACTACGTTTTTCACAAAATATTTGTAAAAAATTAAAACCTTAAGCGTATAGAATTTTTGACAATTTTGCATCAATTTAAAAGGCTCGAGACAAGAAAGGAGGTAGAAAGTGGCAGTTTATATAAAAATTTGAAATATTTACATGTAGTAGTGTAGAAATTAACTTAAAACCAAACTTGAAAAGCAAAGAATAACGTTTAAAAATATAAACTTAACAATCACGAGAAGAGATTTTCTCAAAAAGAATAGAATAGTTCACAGCTCTGGTTATTATTATAAAAAACTTTAAACAAATATTTTAACACATTTTTCTCTATATTGGTTAATACCAATGCTAAATAAGTTTTCTGCAAAGTTCAAGACCTTCTAAAATTAAATGGAAAATTATTAAACAAATATGAAAATAAAATATATAAAACAAAAATAAATACGTTATCGAATTATACTTACCAGCAAATCGTGGACTCATATCAACATGGCTAACCATGAATCCTGAATATATAAATCCATTCAAGCCAAAAGATAAAGATAATAATACGATTATGATAATTGGCCGACAACCTATAAGGGCTATAGCTACTGCACACAATCCTGGTCCGAAAAATCCTAAAATTAAGAAATTGAAAGTGGAAAAGCTTATTGAACATATGCATCAATTATGATCTTTTATGAGTATATATATATATATATGTTACGCTTTGAAAGCATAAACATTGTAATTTCTTAGTGTGGCCGGTGCTTCTTAAAAAGATACAGGAAAATGCAGGAATCATAATATAATTTTATTAAAGTAAGGACCAGAGCCCCAGAATGCCAACCTTACATGCTGGTGGATAGATAGAGAATAGCACAATTGACCTTGGAAAAAGGGTTTTTATATCTTTCTGGACAATATATTTAAATATTAATAGGTCTCAGTAGCGTGGGACTGATCAATTTCCCAAGCCACTAAAGCCATATCATCACATTTTTTGAGATAATTATATTCAATATTATTACTTTCTTGTGGGAAAGGTTTTAAACGTTTGTGCGTTAGATACAAGCGCTATTTATGGATTAGATTTAAAATATAATTCTTTTAGCATTACATATATATATATATATATATATATATATATATATATATATATATATATATATATATATATATATATATATATATATAGTTAGCTCCATTCGCACTTCTGTTTTCATATATTGTAATCTGGCAATCTTATAACGAAAATATTTTAAATCCTTCTTGAAAGTTTCCCGTGCATGTAAGCGCATTTGAATTCGCCACTCCCTGTATAGATTTCGTGATGCGTTTTGTTCAGTTTTTTCTTAATATTTTATATTTTTTTTATTTTCTGTCTTTTACGTGATATGTTTCGTGCTTATTTTGTTTACAAGAAAATTTTTTTGAGTGCTCCTCACACTATTGTATTAATATGTTTTGCTTTGGCTACATTGATGCAATATTAGAAAGCACTCCTTTATGCTTTTTATAAAAAAATTTACGAATAATAGATGGGAACTGTAGATGGAAAATAAAAACAAAACAAACTAACAGTACAAACTATTGCAATAAATTACAGTTTATAAATTTTAGTAAAAGAGGTCTAAATAAGGAAAACATGAGAAATTCTGCCTACTATTTCGACGCACAATATCTCAATAAACTTCAGTTTATAAATTTCTTTTTGGAGAAAACTAATGGGAACGACTGATGATAAATTACCAATTCCGGTCATGAGTTTCCTAATGGTGGTGATTTGTAGATAACCACCAGCTCTGAGAAAATCCGCGAGAGCACTTGCAGGCAACGCACAAAGACACATCATCAAAAAAGGGAGACCGGACAAAATTCCATTCTAAAAATAAAATAAAGTTACAGATTTAGAGAATTTCCTAAAAATACTACTTAAAGAAATAAAATTGTTTAAATTTTCTACCGAAAAATATTTTTAAAATTCGACTAAGAATGGAAAGAATTTTTAATTCAATCAAACAAACGCAGTCAAACAAACAATTAAGTTAAATAAAAAATCCCAAGAAACTGAACCATTTCTTGATGCCTTGGAATCTTGTTTTATTCATTGGAATGTTGATTGTCTTGTTAACAGCACTAGTACATTCACCTCTCCATAACGCGTGGAAATGCATTTTACCCTAATTCACCTCTGAGACACTGCGTTTCTTCACGTTCTAATTTTCATCTTTTTCTCTCTCTCAGTTTCTGTAGTTTTTCTAGTTTCATTACTCACATTTATTTCCATCTTTTCATTGGCAATTTGTATATCTTAAAGCTTTTTTGTTTCTTTACTTTCACGTCTGACAAGTCGTGAAAGCTTTTAAAGCGTTTAAAACATGTCTACTATTATTTTATATTTGTTTATTTCTGAAGTGAAAGAATTTTTCAACCAGGTAAATAATTCTTCATCATAATAAGCCACTGACTTGCTAAGTTTCAGTGCCTTATCCCCAGAGGTGGCCCATCCAGCTGATCTCATCTCTTTCAGAATCAAATTTCTTAATCCCTTGCACTCCTAATTGGTACCATGGATTTGCACACTTGAAATATTAAAAGTTTTATCTTTTGCAACTAGTTTATTTAAAGGTATCCAGATGTTATAAGGCAATTATGGAATTGTCTGTGCGTGATTGTGCCTCAGTGATAGCGTGCCTTTTTTCTTTTCCTTTTATGACTTTTCAAAGAACCGTGAATGTAAAGTGTTAATTGTTGTAGAATCTCAAAATTTAGAACTGTGTTCAGCCATCACCTTCTAGATCAGAAAGCCACTTCACGGTTTTTTATAAGTAGTCTGCGCAGACTATTTAAAAAGGGAACCAGTTGTGCGCATGAATCCGAATTCTTTTTTAAAAGTAATTGAGAGAAATGTGTCATATATATTTGATAATTAAATTTGTGGTGGTTGACAAGTAAATAAGACACCTGTCTAGGTGTCCTGCTCTCACTCGGAAATCTACTGGATTGCTCGCTCGGTTTATAGATTTATTGTTATCTTTTTGATGTTCAATTGTCTTTTAATGTGCCATTGGAAATAAAATATTAAAAAAATGATTATAGTTAACATTGGTTGAAAATTTAAGATAATTGGAACACATGCCTTTCGTTATTATGCCCAGGTAGTCAAAGTATCTCGTTTCTCCCAAAAATATACAGAAAAAGTCATTATTTTCCGATGTTATATTAACCACATTTCCTATCACAATTTTTTTCTTGATAAATTTTTTATCACTTTATTGCACATTCTCGTGATGTGACGAAATACTCTGCTATGGTTTGTGGCAACAAAACAGATCAGATGGTTGCGTGATGAATATTATCATTCATATATATTTGGAGGGAAAATTATATTTTCTCATTTAATGACATAACAGCAACTTGTTTTAAAATTAAGAAACTAAAATGGTTGCTAAATAGAAACATTTAACTTAGATTTTCTTTTTATAAATTACCACTTTTTATAAATTACTCTATGCTAGATAAATTCTAGCAACCTACACCAATGCCTCCTGTAACTGAAAGCCACCACACATTTTTTTTTTTTATAAGTAGTCCGATTTCCGAAAGAACCACTTAATAGAAAATATAAGTCTAAAAATTTGGTTAATTCATGAATGTGATTTGTTTGTCTTTGTTACGTGCTGACCACAACTGATTCAATTCTCAAATATATATCATAAATTTATCTCAAGTACCTTTAAAATAGAATTTGAGTTCATGCGCACAATTGGTTCACTTTTTAAATAATTTGCGTAGACTACTTATAAAATCCTGTGTCAAGGCTTTCTGATGTAGGAGATGATGCCAGTACTTGGCAGGCAATTAGAGAATTAATACGACTCTTAATCTACCGGTTAAAAAAGAGAAAACCTTACGTCTCTTAAGTCGAAATGTAAAACATTTGAGAGGTATGTAGGCATCATAGTCAGCGAATTGTAAAAAGTCCAATCATGTCCGAAATGTGCTACAATCAAGGCCCAAAATGGCATCGATGTCCATATGGATTTCCATGGAGTTTTGGCATCCTGAAAAAATAAAATACTTCGAGCTAGTTTAATTTCATTCAAAAAGGTTGACAACATATAGTTTATAATTTCCCTGTCCTTATTTGTATACGTCATTGAATTCATTAAACCAGTTAAGTGTGTTTGACATGAATACACGTCAGACGAAATCTCTACAGCGGTGCGCAATAACGTATATACTCGTCATGTAAAATAAAAAATTTTATTGACTCTCAAAACTCGAAATTTCAATAAAATACAATAAGAACATTATTTAGTGGCATGTTTTCTTATCATTTTTAATTGTGAGGTAGAAAGTGGCTCCCAGCATATAGTTCAATTACATACGTAGACCGTGACTTAAACGTTGATTTCATAAATCATAGCGTTAAAATTACATAAACAGTTAGTTGGGCCAACACTGATCCCTTTCTCTGCGAGATAGAGTTCAAAACATTCTTGAATAGAATACAAGAATCCAAAGCAGGTGATCCAAGAGCTCTTTCTTCCTCGCTTTCGAAGCAGAGCTGAAAGCACGATCGAAAAGAAGAAAAAGTGGCAGCAAAACCCATGATTCCTAACGCATGATCCGTCTACCACTGATGAAATTTTGCGTCAGCACTGTGGAAGGCGCGAGCCGGTGCGTAATTCGTATAGACCAGCCGTTGCTGAGATTCGAACCCGGGTCCCTTAATTGGAAGGCGAACGACCTGAGCCATCACGGCTCTATCCATGGTAGTTAAGTAATATTTTGAGTAAGGTACTTAAATAGTTAGTAAATATTTACAAAAGAAAAAAAAAACTAAAATATAGGTTATATGGAGAAAAAAAACCACAACCCTAATTTTTTAAGATATGTTATCAGGCGAATTTTGAGCTCTGTGTGAGTTAAACATAGTCATCTTTATTTAATTTAAAGTTTATTATTTACGTAAGCTAGTTTTTTATTCATTTATCTAAAAACTGATTTTTAGTTTCCCCACATTATATCCGCCATAATTCAAAATAAACTCAAATATTTATTTTATTTTATTTTTTAAATTTCGGTGCACGATTATTTTCATTTTCGGTACAAGGGATTCACTACCTTTAAGAAACCTTATGATTCAATAAATTTGACTTACATCTGTTCTAGATTTGTCTAAATTGTCATGGATGTATGCTAATTCTTCTTTGGAGATTCGGGGATGGACATCTGGTGTGTCATAGGCTAGCACTGCCCAGAAGAGAAACCAACAGCATCCTAATGTTCCTAAAATAAAACATTGCACAGTATTTATTTGCAATAATGATATATTGAAAATAATTTATATAAATGGAAAATTGCTTTGAATAATAACAAGCATAGAATCTTAAAAACAAACATAGAAACTCTTAAAAACAGTTCATTCTTTGCTTTTGGAAAGAAAAATAAACATTCATGAAATTACAATTTCTCAAAAAGAAATTAGAAGTAAAGTAATTTTCTTGGAAATGGTTGCATTCTGTTAAGGATTTCAAACTTTAGAGTACAGGGTTGCCAATTGCTCGGACACAATTAATTAAACATTAAAAATGTAATTTTTTTTACTATATTTTTTTTTTTTACTTTTCTGGTAACTTTTCATTCTTAAAATAAGTATTTATATGTTTTTTGAAGTTCATTCTACAAAATAAAGATTAATTATATTCAGTATCATTTGACATAAAAATATTGCTCGAGGTCAACTCCTGATAATCACATATTCAACGCAGCGGTAAAAACTTATTTCCACAGTGCCTATCATATGTATCTTGACACTTACTAATAGCCGTATATTAAGTACCTATTGAATACATCAATTAACACAATATCAGTAGTACATACTGCCAAAATTAATGAACCTTAATTGGCATCAATAATAACAACATTGTGACTTTTTATGGTGATTCTGGATAAATGAGTAATATTTTAACGTTTATTTTTATAGTATAATTGTTTGATCTCAAATTGTACTATTACCAAACTTAATTAAGCGTCTTAGGCGTCAATAACAATATAGCCTTTTTTTACGATTCTCTTATATGAAAAAGTTCTCATGAACTAATTTACATTAACCTATATTCATTAATCGTTATTCTTGAAAATAACAAGTAACGATACTAATTCAGGGATGACAACTGCTCCGCTTTCGAAAATAGTTTTAATAAAGTGGTAGCAAATTATATAGTAAAATTCTTTAGAGAAGGATAGTTACGTTAACCAGTAACCTGATGCTTAGGCTTAGGCTGAGATGAAGTACGAAATACCTACCCGCGAAGCAAGCACTCCACTTCTTCATCAATGATAATGCCCGTAGGCGACTAGAGTACTGCGTTTATATTAAATTGAGGCTTTAACGTTGCATTTTATATGTTACTTATAAGTTTTGATATTTAGTGGTGAAAAAATTACTTAAAAGGAAAAATACTAAACTAAAAGTAACCTAAATTTCGCTATCACTAGAAAATACTATTTTACAAAGCGGAGCAAGTTGGCATTTCTGCTTATTATTTCAAAATCTCTTTGGAGAACTGGTATCATTTCCATGGATGCCAACTGCTCACCTGTCTATAAACGTTTTAAGAAATTGGTAGTGAATTAAATAGTGAAACATGTAGAATAAGAATAATTACGTCTACTCACAGGATTATATCCACAGGATTATATATAGGATTTATATGTTTGAAGTGGAATTAATTGCATGTAATAGTTTTAGTTTTCTCACTGTGAAAAAGGGAATTCAAAATATAGTTATTGAAGTTACGTTTTATTTTTTTTAAGCATCATAGCATAATAAAGTACTGAGATAAGGGGGTGTTTATTCACTGGATCACCAAACGATAAAAAACCAGTGAAGGAACAAGTGTTTATTTACTGGGTTTTTTTCTAAGTTAATGAAATTAAAAGATAAACTTTAACTTTTTTGTACCTTTAGTAATGTTCCGCATCAAAAGTATATTAAAAATATGAAAAACAACTTCTAAACAGTGAGGGAACAGGCATGTTCCTTTACTGGGCATAGATTTCCCAGTGAATGAACAGTTTGTGTTAATATGTTGACACTTTAATTTTCAATTCATGATTACAAAAAGAAGTAAACATTTTCCAAGTATTTATATGTTATAATTTCAAGAATAGGCTTGTTTTTAAATATGCGTATGGCTTATTAGTTCATAAAGAGCATTAAAAAATGACCAAAATTAAGTGTTCCTTTACTGGGTGTTCATTCACTGGTAAGAGCTGTTCCTTCACTTGGTCTTCTTACTACTTGTTATTTGAACCTCCAAAACTATAAAACAATATTATGTAAGTTCTCTACATTTTTTTTACATAATTTGCAATTAGTAACAAATATGTTGACACTGTCATTTAACTAAAATTACGAATTTTGAAATTAATATGATTGTTTAAAAAGCAAGCGAAGCTTAAGTGTTCCTTCACTGGTTAGTTTACCCTATATATATACATATATATTAGGATATTTTTTTAACAATATTTTATTTTTAGAATTTTTCTTCTTCTCATCAATCTTTAATATTTTCTATATTTTTAATTTATTTTATGAGTCCTATATACTTGAAGCTAAGTAGTTCTTATAAATTTTCTTCGTTTTTCTCTTTTTTCTTTGTATCCCTTTTGTCTTTATTATGCTCTCTCTGTATATATATATATATATATATATATATATATATATATATATATATATATATATATATATATATATATATATATATATATATATATATGGCCAAAGTCCGAAGTCGGCCGATTCGTAATTTGGCCAGCCAGATCTCGAATTGGAGAAGAACGCTGTAAATTAGCTGGCCAAAGTCCAAAATTCTTCTTGATTTCGGGTACTGGCCGGCCAGATCGCGAATTTGCCGAGGATGGCTGGCCAATGTCCGAAATTGTTCTTGATTTCGGGAATTGGCCGCCCAAATCGCGAATTGGCATGGGAAGATCAGCCAAAGTTGGAAGAAAAAATCATTATACCGGGCAGAGGCACTTGACCTTAAAAAAACATCAGTGTAGGATTTACCGGGCAGTGACACTTGACCTTAAAAAAATCAGTGTAGGATATACCGGGCTAATGTATACCGGGCAGTGGCACTGAACCTTAAAAAACATCAGTGTTGCATGTCTGCAAGCTCTCCGTTCGTGTTCGTATAGCGTTCCATGCTCTTCATATGTTGCCTACAGCATGCACACACACACACATATATATATATTCCTTCAAACAATAATAAACTTATTGAAATACCATTTTGAAAAGAAAAATGTCGCATATGAAACGTGACAAAAATAATTGTCGATTTGAAATCCCTGCACTCCAATTAACTAAGATCATGTGCCAGTATAAATGCAACAATTTAATTAGTTAATTAAATCATAACTATTTAAATATGTACAGATAACTGCAGCTGTAAATTCAATAAGTAAAGAAAAGAATTAACCCTTCTACCAAACTTCTAAACAGAGATATTTTAGTTTTGACTTATGATATTTGTTTAGACAGAACATATGTTGAATATTTACCACATATATAGAATATAGACGACCATCCACCAAGAAATGAGCTTTCACTTAGAATACCTGTAAAGGCATTTGTCACCAGTGTTCCTAACAATCCACCTGCATACATCGCTGTTGAGATGCGACTTCTTTCCATTTTGGGTGCCCATCGACTCACCAAAACATTCATTGCAGGATAAGCTATCCCCTAAATATAAGATAATAAAAAAAAAGATAATCTCATATCATATAATATGAATTATGTTAAACATTATCAAAAAATAAATCAATATTTTACGGCCATGAGAAAATGCAACACGAAACTTTCAAATATCCCTCTTGTTACCGTATAACAACAAGTGGATATATATTTATGTATTTTTTAATATAAATATATGGTTGGAATTGATTTTTATGTGATTTCAGGACATTGATACATAAAATAAAATAAAAATATTGTTAATTTACTACGTCATCGTCAACACAAAGTGATTTTTATCAGCAAAGCTTGATACAAATACTCAACATTGCAACCACCAGTCGTAGGTAATGCAAATTGGGTGTCAGAGAAATTTTTCTTAATCGAAGATAAAATGTAACTCAGGGGGACATTTTTTTCTATGGCATTAGATTTTTGAGAAGAAGCTTGAGAAAAAAATTTGCTCCACTGATTTCAAATTTGCGATAAGTTTGTCTCTTATTATTTTTTAAATGGCGGGCACTTGGGTCTATTGCTCATTGACCTCAGAAATGCCAGAATTGCAATCTCTTCTCTTTATCCACTGGGCACCTGTGGCCAAGCCACGTCATATAACCACAAACCCTTTGATAGGGCGGGTTACATTCACACAAAAGAAAGAACAAGGCCAGAGAGAGAGAGGGGGGGGGGGAAGTTACATCTATGCCTACTTTGGGATTCGAACTCACAACCACTGGCTCCGTAGTCTAGTAGAGTAGGCACTTGACCTGTTATCGGCCCAGTTTGTTTCTAAAAACTACCTTTTTACTCAATTTAGTAATATATTCCCCTCATTAGAATTTCTTAAAATGTCCTCTTGTGAATACTAAGAGTCCCTACATCTCTGCTCGTAAGGCGTGGTAGTAAGAAGGATGTAATACAATTAATTTAAGATGCGATATATTTAAAGTCAAACGCTTTTAGTCTTAAGTCTGGAGTTTGTTGATTTTTGGTCGATGCAAAGTTTACATGGGGAAAAAGAGCACCATTTCTAAAACCTTCATGGAATATTTTTTCTATTTATGCCAATAATTTCGCTTTCGATCTTTCAAAACTTTTACTGCTACAAAAACACGAGTGTTTGCATAGAGTCTGAAATACATAGGTATGTATATATATATATATATATATATATATATATATATATATATATATATATATATATATATATATATATATATATATATATATATATATATAATATGAAGCTTTTGAACTTTTGTGATAACGATGCTGTTAAAGAACTTACTTTGTTACTTCCATAACACGTGGGAAACTCTTGAATTCACACTTAATTTGCAAGACCTTTATACATCTACGAATCAAATAGGCAAGTTGCACATCAATGGATTCGAACTTTACTGGTAACTCACGTAGTAGCTGCAATTTTATGATGAATGCAGAAAATAAAAGCTTTTATATGTCTAAGTATTTACAATTACCTAATTTCCTGTTTAACTCTTTTTATGGAAGAAAGAATCCTAAATATAAAAGCATAACAAAGTTTTCTAATTATAAACCAAATGTTTAATATCTACAATTTATACTTACCCCAGAAAACCCTACTGCGACTCGTGCAAAAATCAATGCCCATACATTCAACCTTGCAGCTATTGGGGTCAGTAGTGACACAATTGCGGAACCGAAGACTCCTAAACCATAGACCCATTTGGCCCCATATTTCTCAGATATCATTCCTCCTGGTATTTGGCTTATTAGGTATCCATAGAAATAGGCACCCACAACTTGGCCCTGCAGATCAGAGTTCCATTCGAATTCACCATCTAGCTGAAACAAGTAACTCGACGGTGAGTTTTTAAATCTGGACGTAGCTCAAAATGCGTGTTTGAGAAAATTGACATAACTTGAAACGCGAGTTTACAGAAGAAAAAAAATTAAAAAAAAAAAAAAAATAGTCGCCGCCCGAAATGGGTGTTCACGAAAATGGTCATAGTTCGAAATACGTGTTTGCAAAAGTAGCCGCAGCTAGTATGAGTATTTACGGAAATGGACACAACTCAAAATGAGGGTTTACGAATTAGGTCATGGTTCGTAATGCGTGTTTACAAAAATAGACGCAGCTCGAATTTTTTGTGTTTACAAAATTAAACAAAGATCAAAATCTGTGTTGACAAAATTGATCACAGTTCAAAATGCATGTTTACAGAAATAGTTACAGCTCGAAATGTGCGTTCACTTTTTTTAAACTTGCATTAGTAGTTCTGTTTTTCTTTTCTTGCAAAACTTATGCTCTTTTCGGTAATATATACATGGCTTTCCGAAATCACTGTTTCTAATATATTTGTCAATAATGAAATCATAAAGTATACGCATTAAAGGCCGAAAATTGTTATTTAAGTCTTGAAGAAACAAAATATAATGAAAGCAAACTACTTCAAAGAAAGTTAGTATTAAATAAATTTGTTTACCTGATGAGCTGATAGGAAATGTTTTTCATCACGAATTTTTAATTATGGGGACCCAAAAGGTATCGATAGAGAAATTTTGCGGGTGAGTTGGGGTTTCTGCTCCTTCTGCCAATGGTTCAGACCCCCATTATACCATTTCCCCCCTCCCTAGAGCTACCGATACAAGTTACTGTTACCTTATTGTAAGCTTTCTGGAATCTAACTGACATCCCAGTTATATTTCAAAAACCTTTCCTTAAGCACGATTAGAGTAGTTATGTAATCGTTATGTTTTTTCGATGTTTTAATTTTTAAAAAAATGTTTCTGTTATGTTTTTTGTGATGACACGGACAATTTGACGTTTTTGTAATCACCAGGGAAGTTACTAGCAGCGTTTAGTAACGTTTCTGCAAGTACGGAAAAATGCCATGTTACGTTCTTGAAACGTAACAGTTACATTTGATTCTCTAAGAGTATACATATAATTAAATCAACAATCCATAGTTTAACTAATATTTCGGTTGTCTTTTTTGAAACTAATTAAAGTAAAATGCCAATGTAAATCAAGGGGCCATTTCTTTCAAAAGAAAATATTGTTTTTAATATCAATATACATGAAAAAAAGTATGAAAAGGACATGCATTTCTGAAAATTAGCATAAGTATTTGGCATCGCACTTCTCAAATGAAAATAAAATAACTAAGTTTACTACTAATTAATAAGTTTCCATAATAACCGTTTATAGCAGTTCTTTTGTGTTGCTTCTGTGCAAAGAAAACCATAAATCATCTTATTTCATTTTATTATTATATTTATATACCCCGAAAAAATATTGATAACTAGATTCGATGCAGCTCCAAGACTGCGTATTTAACTTTTCGACATAAAACCAGATTACAGATTATTAATAATTAGACAGTGGATTATATGCACTAAAAAACGGACAAAATATGCACTAAAAAACTTGAATATATGCTCTTAAAACTAGAAATATGCATTTAAAATAGAAATTAAAAGTTCAACTTACTTAAATACTACTACTTACTTTTTCCAACAAACACAGCTAAAACATTTTTTTGCTAAAAGGAAGAAGATCAAAATATTTCTTACTTGAATCTACACTTTTCTGAATAAAAAGCCTATAACTGAAGTATGATAAATGAGAGAAGAAAAATCATCGCATTTTTCGGAAAGATTTTATTAAACTGAATAATTTTTGTTGGAATACACAACGAAGTGTTTTTCCAAATTTTCAATGGTGAATTGATGTCGTCGGTCATCAAAGATCATTTTGAAAGCAGAAAATGACCTCTCCACGTCAACCGATGTTATTGGACAAAACTGGTACTATTTCGCACTCATTGGTTTTACTTTCTCTTGAAGTTCAGTTCCGTTTCCATTGAGAAAATCATTTATCTTCTTCACTGCTGCAAAACCCGAATTTTTGTTTTGAACGAAACACCAGTTTTCTTTTACTTTCTTCCCAACTGAGTCTGGAAAAGCATTGATGCAATGTTGAATTTTTTCAATTTCGGATATGGCCTCAGCCAGGGGAAGACCTCATGTTTCGAGCTTTGTTATTGCTCCACTTAAGAAAGAAAAGTGAGTGTCAATTATGGCCAAGTCCTTCTGCAAAGAGATATCCTGTAGTAATTCTTTTGTGACATAAACTGAAGAAGCACAGGAACTGTCAATTGCATCTACAACTGACTTTATTGCATCAAAATTATTAGCGTAAAAACGTGCAGCTTCAATCCATGTAACCCACCTAGTTATCACAGGCTGTGGAGGTAAGGGCAAATCAGGATGCATTTCTTTATACAATTTTATGCGCACAGGTGCCTTGAGATAAACTTTCTTGATACTAGAAATTAAATCATTCACAGAGGAGAATACTTCTCGAAGTCTCAGCCAGTCTGTGAACAGCATGAACCAAACATGTAATATGAAGCATTCTGGGATAAAAAATTTCCAGTGCTGCTGCAGATTTGACCATATACGGAGCGGCATCACAGACAAAAATCAAAACATCTTCAGAACCATCTCTATCAGGCCATAATAATTTGATAGAACCATTGACAAACCTTGCTATGGTTGAATGATTGACTTTTTCAAGGGCTTTGCTTGCTAGAAGATGTGGTCGAGTAGGAATATTATCCATTTTTCCACAAATAAAATGAGCAATATTGCGACCGCACTTATCTGTCGTCTCATCGACTTCAATCCATATAGGGCCATCTCCAATATCTCGTCGAATATCATCCAGTACTTCGTTATATATCGGTTGAAGGTAGTTATTTCTTAAAGTCGATTCATCGAGAATGATCTGATTGGTACAATATTTTTTTAAAAACTGTCTTAAGTTTGGATTATTTAACTTTTTTAAAGGAATATTGCTGCTTACTAAGGCTTTGCATAAATCACTAGAAAAATCACTTTCCTTTTTAGCTGCTTGAACAGGAATAGTTAATAAACTTTGAACAAACCCTTTTGTATTCTGCTTTTTCTTCGCGGAGAGAGCATTAGTCTTTATATAATGATCGATTTGGTACTTTTTTTCACAGGAAATGTGTTCTTGACAAATCACACAAAATACTATTTCCCCATCGGTCGTAAAGTCCTTCCCATAGTCCGAAATCCATGTCTTAATTAAATTTGATTTAGTCGACTTAATTTTTGGCATATTATAAAATTCAGCAGTCAAAAATCACGTTCGAAGCTTCACTAACTACATATTCAACTGATGGATGTCGAAACTATCTATATATCGGATGGACTATCGAAATATGTTAGAATAGCAGCTCTCTCCGAAAATGTATTCACTCCACCTTTTAACTAATCAATCACAGGAAAGGGAGGTCATTTTCTACCTACCACAGAAGCCTTATTTTTCCCACACAGATTGACAATTATTTAATCCAGGTAAAGACATCCCTTCATAGAATATCTGACCATCCCTTTCTGAGGTTTCTATGACGAATGTCTGTTTGGGTGGGCCCTTTGTACCCCCTTCCCGACACACACCTCATTTCTACATCTTTTTCACGTGATTGCAATCACCCCCAGCAACATCAATCCAGCTGACCCTTTCAGGTGATAAAGAACGACAAAACAAAATTTAAAGCATTCCTTATGCTAACATAAAAAGAATAGTGATATGGTTTCAGGAGGGAAAAGCCATAAAATGCTGAAAATATGCATTTATAAGAGCAAATATACTTTTTTATGCATTTATAAGCACAAATGGCAAAAAGTGTTAAAATATGCAATTGCATATGCACGTATGCAATTGCATATTATCCGCTGTCTATTAATAATTAAATGAGGGAAAATTTTCATTCTTCTTATATTTTAAAATAGTGAGTTTTATTGTTAAATACTTTCCAAATTATCTTTATATTGTTTATTAAAATACAAAAACTAGGGTTCTATTGCTGAAACAAATGGGAACTAATGATTTAGCTTACTAAACTTTCAATTCCTTTAAATATATATCAGAAATAAAAGCAAACCAAATAATAAATACTTTCACTGCAATAGTATGAGTCAGTTCAATATTTAAGTAATTTAAACATACATTAAATTTAAAACTTACTAAAAATTCATCTTCATCTGTTGTTGTGTTTTTAGCAGTTATAAGTTCCGGACACGTAATCGTTGTTTCATTAGTTCCATTGCCAGATCGAGGAGCTCCAACCATGGCTACTAAGGCTACACTAAGATTCACTCTCATTGCAGAAATAGTTATGTAGCCAAAAAAGACAAGAATTGTCAATACAAGACGAGCTTGAATCACTGAAAACAGCAAGGAAAATTGCTAAACAAATAAGATATATTTTGCTACAGAAATTTTAATAACTAGGTGGCTTCGCCCCCTGCTCGCTAGCCCTCGTCAACCCCCGGAATTGCTTTCGCAGTTCATTTCGAATTGCTTCGCAATCCAATGCTCACTTTGCTCGCTCATTGGATACGTTATTAACGTCTATCTTTTGTATACTTTTTTGAATACTGAAGTTCCGAAAACTTTTCACTGTAGAAAATTCTAAACCTGAACATTTCAATATTAATTTGAAATTGCAAACAGTTCACATATTTTTCTTAATCACACTATTCTAAATTTCAGTTGTTGAGAAAAGTAACTGTTGTAAGTTTTGTTTTAAAGTCTTTCCCTCCAGAGCGTTAAAGCCATGTGTGGTAAAACAATATGAAATAGTAGTCTGAATAGTAAAGAGAGAGAGAGAGAGAATTTCTTTAAAAACACAATTGTTAATTTGGGCATTTGGCGATACAACACTTATAGAATTGAAGGATTTGTTAGGTCAAGCGCTCAGGTATCTTAAATTTGATCTAGTTGCGCTTCTATGTCATTTTGATTTATGTTGCTAAGCTAACTTTCAAAAAATTCTATGGCTGGCAACAGCATTTTTATTTTTAAGTTGTTTATTTTTATTTCTTTTAGAATTCATTCTTTTTTTTAGCGAAATGTTCTTTAACCTAACAGAATTCTTTGCCGACTGTTTTCTCTATAAATAAAGAAAATAAAGTAAATATTTAAGTGTTGTGAAAAGAATCTTAATTAGTTGTACAAAGTACTTCAGCCAAAATTTGGAAGCCACGTAAAAGAATTATATATATTAGATCAGAAACACATCATTAAAAGGCAGAATGCTTTGGTGTTTTCAAAACGTATACAAAACAAAGCAAACGTTGCCACCGGCTGAAAAGAAATACAGTCAAAATTTGGGAGCCACGTAAGAGAATTATATATATTAGATCTGAAACACCTCATTAAAAGGCAGAATGCTTTGGTGTTTTCAAAACGTAAACAAAACAAAGCAAACGTTGCCACCGGCGGAAAAGAAATACAGCCAAAATTTGGGAGCCACGTAAGAGAATTATATATATTAGATTCTACAATAAAAGCTCGGTGTAACAAGTGTGGTATATAATCACATATTACTAAGTCAACGTCAAAATGTTGTTGACAGCTCTGCAAGTATACCTTACCTTTAGTCTACTATACTCTCATACCTTACCTTATACTTAACCTTAACTACATTCTCGTATACTTATACCATATCGAATCAAAACAAACCATATCAATTAATCTAAACCATACGAATCAAATTTCAAAATTTTATTCAGGAAAGATGTAAAACTTCATGTAAAATTAAGTTCCAACATTTCATGATTTTTTTTTGCCAGATGTTTTCTTATCTTTTAGGTGAGAATTTTTTTAAATTTTATAATTGAGATAAAGGGAATTTTAAAGTAAAAAATTATGTGAACAAACGATGGCGATACATTAATAAAAACGAAAACAATTCCTGATTTGAATTATTTATTTTTACATGTACATAAAAGGATATATTTGAAGTAATTGCAAAATGCATATAGTTTAAAACATCTTAGGTTCAATCTTAGGTTGTTAGGTTCAAACAAACAACGTTCATCTTAGACCTTACTCAAATTTAAGTAACCTCGTTTCTTACTTTAGTTTATAACCGTCATTGACCAACCGACTCAATTTTGAGTTTACGATTACCTATGATCAACTTCGTAGTCTTGTAATTTTAAAACTAATACATAAGGCAAGGGAACTCTTGGAGGACCTTTTGATGGAACTAACTTGCATTTGCGTTACATGGAGAAAACCACCCACAGTTAGCCTGACAGCAAGGAAACTCTAATGCAGGATTCATCTACCATTGAGGATATTTTACATCAAAGCTGTGGTCGGTGCGATTTGGGTAGGGAATTCGTATATACGAGTCATGGTTGGGAATCGAACACAAGACACCTCTTTGGAAAGCGAGTGTTATAGCTCCCGAGTCAACTTGGTTTATTAGTATATATAGGAAATTTTCCTTGATAAAGTTATAACAATGCTATTTATTTCATTATTCTTCCATTTCTAATAATATTGAATGTGGCTGTGTGATCATACTCCCCAGAGCCCAAGGTCAAGAAAACTAAGATAAGCGTTATAGGTTTTAACCTTTAATGTGCAGTCGTACCACTGTGATTATTATTTTACTTTTAACCTACTGGGAAGTTTCGCAAATTACAAGGGCAAAATTGACAGAATGTTTTCTCCTTATTCACTATAACCTTATCTAATAACATGGAAAAATTGATTTTGCTATGCGGAGAAGACTTCTGATTAAAATACGAAATTTTACTAGCAGAAACGTCAGTGGGTTAATAAAATTGAACGCTCTCACCTTCGCCAATAATGCTTTAAAAGAATGTAAGTGAGTATAGGTAAAAACAATATCCCCATTAGGGGTCTTTCCGGTAGAAAAGTATCGTCGAGAAAAAATTTTGTGTCGATGGCAGTTTCTTCGAATGCCGCCGAAGCCATGGATGTGTATTTTTCTGCTGTTCTTCTTTAATCTATGATATCTTTTCCAACCTACTGATTGACTAGGGAATGTGTTTTTAACCTTTTCAGACTTGATACAAGGATGCTACGTGCAACTAAAAATGTAAAAACTCGATTTTTTTTGTTGATATTTATAATCTATTTAATTACTATTCAATTGTAACTACAGCTATGACTTAATTATCAAATTGTTTGTATTTAAAAACATTCTTTGCATTAAGATTCATTACAAAAGTGAAAACAGTATGCTAGAAAAAGTTACTACTTTTAATCTCGAAAAAATTTTATTAGTCACCACATTCTATATTTTTATTCGCTACTGCTTATGTGAACTATTTATCTAAGCCCCAGCTCAACAACGGGCTTTAATTCATTCATCTATGTGGGTTATGTGTAATATATCTCAAGAAAATTTGAGTTGAGTAGGAAAACCAAAACATTCTCTAACTGCGAATTACAAATAATTAAAATAAAAACGGTCTCAGAATCCCCTGTCTTGCCTCCCCTCGGGACCGAGCCCTTCGCTGAAGCGCAGATGTCTTGGACATTTTAAAAATGTTTATTCGCTCGTAGCAACCCTGTTCAAATGGCGTGGCTTAATATTTGTTTTAATTTGTAAGTGGTAGCTAGAATTTGAAAGATATACATGCTTTTAAGTATTCTATTATTTACTAAAATTATTTTCATTTTATTGTGGTAAAAATATTTCAAAATTGATTTAATATGACTAAATTGGAAGTTTATGAAATTTTAAGCAGTCTCGAGAAACGCTCATAATTACTCTTTCATTTTTCAAGGTTGTGGGTACCCTGTATTTTCGTTTATCGTGGTCTGAAAAAAAAAAAATCAAAAATAGTGAAGTTTCTAGGGTTCGTTGAAAATGGACTTAATGAATAAACTCTAAAATTAAATTTAATAACATTTATTAAATATTAGGAAAACAAAGCATAAAAATAATTGTACTTTTTTTATGTTTTGGAAAAAACATAAACGAAAACATAATAAAAAAACTTGTTTGGAAAAAACATACACATATAAGCCGGACAACCTTGATCGTCGCCGGTTAGAACAGGAATGACTCCTTTTGGTAAATCCCAAAAGCAATGCGATGGCAGCGCTATCTCTGAATTAACACAAATAATAAACAAAATGATAAATTGTGATAATTTATAACTGAATTTATAAAACTAAATAAAAAAGTATAACTTTCAAATTTAATCAGTAAAGAGAAAAGTTCATCACTACTCTCAAATTTTTCAGGCTGTGGGTATCTTGTATTTTCATTTATCGTGGTCAGGAAAAAAAATCATAACTGATTTTATAAAATTAAATTAGAAGTTAAACTTTATAAAAATTGAAGCAGTCTTGAGAAAAGTCCATCACCACTTCTTAATTTATCCAGGTTGTGTGTACCCTATATTTGGTATAATATTTAAATGAGTGCTCAAACACTGAGAAAAAATCATAATTTGCAACTACTACTTCAAATATTAGACGTTATGCATTTAAGACATCTGCTCTGCTTTAAAAAATAGCAAAATAATATTCCTATTAAGGCCAGTTGAATCATAAATAATTTCTAATCCTCACCAATATATAAATATTTAAAAAAAAAAAGTGCGATGAGGTTATTATTTTTATTTTATAACCGTCGTTGAACAGCCGACCCAACTTAATGGGTTTACGGCTACTAATGTTCAACTCCGTAGCCTTGTAATTTTGAACCCAATCCAGAAGACAAGGGAACTCCTGGATCGAGTATTGGGAGAAATTTGCCTTCGTGGAGGACTTTTTGATGGAGCTAACCCGCATTTGCGTTACATGGAGAGGAAGACCACGAGAACCTCCCACGGTTAGCCTGACGGCAAGGGGACTCTAACCCATGATCCGTCTACCACTGAGGATATTTTACGTCAGCACTGTGGTCAGTGCAAGCCGGATGCGGAATTCGTATCGACTGGGATTCGAACCCGGTTCGCCTCATTGGAAGGCGAACGCTCTGAGGTTATTATTTGTATTCTACCGCTGAAAGTCTCCTATTAATAGGAAAATGGGCGGAACCCTTTACAAGTGTGCAGAAACTAGAAGTATGTTGGATCGCAAACGAAAATCTTTTAAATGGTAGTTGTAATTCTTAAATGGTAGCCCCGTGGCAGAATCGCTGCGACACGGCGACATTGTCGCAGAACATTACAGAGTTCTTGCAGAAAGAATTTCCGTTTAGAAAATTAAAAAAATTTATTATATCTTCTGCAAAAGTTTCGAAATGTTTTTTTCTCTAAAATTATATTTAAAAGATGCCTTTTTCGCGCATTGGAGGGGAAAGAAATGTTTTTATTTTTTCCGATTCTTGTTTGAGAAGAATGAAAAATAAAGAATATTGAAGCAAAAAAATTCTTTTCTGCAGAAATGTTCGAAAGATTTTTTTCCCTCCACAATTATACTCATGAGATACCTTTTTCAAGCATCAGAGGGGAAGAAATGTTTGTGATTTTTTTAAATTCCTTTTTGGGAAAGATAAAAAAAAAATTTAGTTTTCTTTTTTTCACTAATTTTACGATTTTTAATTTTTAAAAATTTTTTTTAATGTGATGATGATTTGCGAAATGCAAAAAAAAAAACAACAAAAAATAATTAGTGTGTTTTCCTGTTACGAAATGTGAGAATATCGCCCATGATATTAGAATAAAAAATATGACATAATCATTTAAAAAAAATACATACAATTTTATTATACGGAAATAGGCTTTTTTTTTGTAAATACAATGCTTCTGTTATTTAAATTTAATTAATAGCAGGTGTATTAATTACTATTAAAAGTATCTTGCAGAAAGTTAACAGTGATAGAGAGGTTTGTCGCAGAACGGCCAAAAAAATTCTGCCACAGGGAATGGTAGTAAGGATTTTTTTAAATGTTAGTGGTTACCGATATGTTGTGGTTCAGAAGATAGAGCATTCACTTCTCAATGAGCGTTCCAGGATTCCCAGAAGTGGCTATTTGTCACGAATTCCGCACCCAGCTCGTACCGACCATAGTGCTGATGAAAAATATCCTTAGTGGTAAGACGAATTATGGGTTAGAGTCCCCTTGTCATCAGGATAACCGTGAGAGGCATTTTAAATTTTCTTCTCCAAGTAACGCAAATGCTTGTTAATTCATCAAAAAGTCCTCTCCGAAGACAAAATTCTCCCAATACTTGATCCAAGAGTTCCCTTGTCTTCTGGATTGGGTTCAAAATTACAAGGCTACGGAGTTGAACATTAGCAGTGGTAAACCAAAAATTATAATGGCTGTTCAACGGCAGTTATGAAATAGAATAAAATTAGCCCTTTTCAAGTGCACAGTGTCAGAAACTATATGTAGTTAACATGTTGGACACCGAACTAGCGCCAAATTTTTTTTAAATAGTAGTGGATAGGTGTTGATTTTCAAATGATAGGGATGGCTTATTAAATACTAGTGGTTTCTCGACCATGGTGGCTCAGGGGTTAAAGTCAGCAGAATTCGTTTAACTTTTTTCAACAGAGAGTCACACAATTAAATTCGGGAATCCCCAAGAGTCAAGCATTTGATAAACGACAAATAAAAAATAAATTCATTAATATTTTGGATGTTATAATCTCAGAGCAGGTTATTGTAACTAGAATTTGCAATTCTAACATATTTGTGGGTTTTTAAAAATTTAAATTAAAGCTTATTTTATTTCGTCAGTCTTTATATTATCTAGTAAAAATTAAATTTAAAAAAGAAAAAATAATTAAACTTTCGCAGGTTAACCACCTTTAAATATTTATTTTTAAAAATCCTTGTCAAAAATTAAATAAAAAAATTTATAAATATTTAACAGAATTAAAAAAATTCTAATCTAATAAAAAATATTACGAATCACTTACTAACGAAAGTAGATGGCACTGAGTAACTAACTGATCAAATAAATAAATAAGAGAAAGGAGACAACGCGTTTTAACACAGTTTCGAATGCTCTTCTTACGACACAAGATTAAAAATAGAACGTAATTATTTAAAGAAGTTCATCACTTTTTCTACTTCTATTACTGGTTCCTGCTGTATTCTATCTTGAAAAAAAAAACAGTCTAATGCTTCAAATTTTTTAATAAGTATCGGTCACAAATTTGCAAGCATTTTGGTGTGCTATTATAAGCGTATGGCAATGTATTCATTATTATTATTTTAAATGATACATATTTAAAGACTTATTGATTGAAATGTTCCCATTATAAAATATTTTCATCATAAGTGCATGTTCGATAAATCGTATCCCGAAATTAATGAAACATTGTTTTGGCGATTCTTTCGCCCAAAATATTTATTTTTTTAATAAATTTTAATATGCAGCAATAAAATAATAAAATATATATTATAAATTATAAATTAGAAGTGCAAGCAAATCACGACATTTTTATGCTAAAGGTTTTATTGAGATAAAATAATTTATATTGCAATTAAAATTTGTTTAATACGTCAAGTGATTAATTACTTTAGAAAAACATTAAAAACGATGTAGCATTTCCTCAAAAATCTTTAAATAATTTTAAACATTTTCCGCATAAAAACTTTACAAAGGACGCAGTTTTCTTTTCAAAAATTGTGAATTTTAGAAATTTCTATCGAAAATCTTTTAGCACAACGCTTAAAAAAATAAAAACTCTAAAAATTCTTAACTTTTTAGAGTAAAACAAGAACTCTTAAATTCTTTTTAGAATAAAATAAAAATTCTCAACTTTATTTATATTGTAATTAAATTGTAATTTGCGGATTGAAATTTGTCTAACACGTCACAAGTAAATAATAACTTTAAAAGCCAGGTTGCGTTCCCTCGAAATCTTTAACTTTAAACATTTTGACTTTAACATTTTCCATATTAAAACTTCGCATACTTCATAAAAAAACATAGTTTTCTTTCAAAAATTGTTACGAATTTTAAAAATACCTGTCAAAAATTTTTTTAACACAAAGCTTAAAAAATCTAAAGATTCTTAACTTTTTAGAATAAAATAAAAATTCTCAACTTTATATATATTGCAATTAAAATTTGTGTAACACGTCACCAAGTAATTGATTACTTTAAAAACGATGTAACGTAAGTGGCATGATCGTTTGTTTAGAATAATTTTTCTCGGTGGTTGGCGAACTGTGGCATACGCGACTTATGCGACTGGCGATGTTTATGAAAGGTACTTTTATTTGAATAAAGTGCGGGGAAAAGAGATTTGGATCATACGTATACGCGACACAGTTTATACGTATATGTGATGTATTTGCGAGGGACTTGTATTTGGATCAAGTGCGAGAGAGAGAGAAGTTCTGGAGCAGAGTTAGCCGTCGAACATAGTTCAACAATCTATACAAGTACGGAACAAAATAACGTAAACACCTCTATTCTAACTCAATGTAACTTTTTTTTAACAGCACATGCCTCGGAAGATTTCACATGGCAAAAATGTTGGAACAATGTTGAAAGAGCATGCCTCCACACGATTTCTTACAGGTAGACCGATCTAACTAATATGAAAGTAAACCAGTTAACACAATTGCTATTTAATATAAAATCTAGTAAAATTAAGAAAGTGGTAGCAAATATATGTCTAAAAATTTGTTTAATTTTTGAATATGATTGGTTTGTCTTATTCACTAATGAACCACCGCAGATTCAATTCTCAAATATATATGATGAAATTTCTCTCACGTATACATTTAAAATAGAATTTAGGTTCATGCGCACAAGTGGTTCACTTTTTAAATAGTATGCGCAGACTACTTTTAAAAAAACGTATGGAGGTTTTCTGAAGTAGAAGGTGATGGCTTAATGCATGCTAAATGCTCGAAGCTTTTGGAAATGCTGTCCCTCTTACCCTCGCAAAATTGGTGTCTTCCAAAATGAGCGTAGAAAAATTAAAGCTTCCTTTTCTTTTTATTTCTTTCCCGAGATTTATGTCACTTTCTTTTGTGGCACTATTTCATATGAAACTAGTAGAGTTCCTCCATTAACTAATTTTAAGACTATTATTGAAACAACGATGCAAATATTTCATTCCTCATTTTTAGTTTTTTTTAAAAATAATTAGAAGCATTTCACTCAATTATTATTTTTATTTTGGTTATCATATTTGCAGGTCTAATAAAACTTTATTCATAAATTTGGGGTTTTGTTAAAAGAGGTTGGTTTACATAGAGCTTCATTGTCGAGAAAAATTGAAAATCTCTACTTTAATTAATTATCGGTGCACTACTTAACGTAGCAATAAAAATATAAAAGTAAAAAATTAAGAAACAACATTAAACAACATGAAATAAAAAAAAAACTTACTTTTTTGTGATTCTAATATTGTCTCAAGCAAATGAAAGAAAAATCTTCTACAGAAAATATCGCTATTAGAACAAAATCATTTTTTAACAGATTCCGTGTGGAAAACAAATGTCATCAGAATCCTATGAAAAGTAAAAAACAACTGTAAATAAAGATGGATATATTTAAAGCAAATAGTTGTGGATAATACATAATTTTTTTTCTTCAAGTTCATTTTGTTCTAAAATTTATCTTCCCGTTTGTTTATCATCCACTCGAGATCTTTTCGAGATATACTCAATAATTCAATAAAAGACATTCTTCTGTTTGAAGTGCCTTTCTATGCATGTTTGTGATACATCCATTTATTTTTTATTTTACTGTTTCTTCGATTTGTTTTCTCTATTTTTAGAAAATAATGGGCATTGGAGTGTTTTAAAATTTGATTTCGATACATAATAATGGTTCCAAGTATATCTTTGCGTGATTTTTTTTTATAAGAATATAAAAAACTGGACTGAAACTGTAGAGAAACTGGAATCACAAAATGTAGAAATTCAACCATATAATGACATTGATACATGACATTTCGTCCGTGGTATTCCTTTTTAGACTAAGTACGTCGATAGATTGTAAGTAATGTGGACCCTAAGAAATTAAACATGAACGCTATTTCCTTATTTTATAAAGTTACTAGCTAATATTTTTTCTTTCATTTCAATAAAACACATTTCAGTTCCGGTTTCAAAAAACACATTTAAATAAATAAAATGAAACAAAAATATTGATTAGTGGCTTAATAAGGTTATTATGTCCACTTAATTTTCCATAAGCTAACACATTTAAGTAGAATATTTTTTTAATAGTGGAGATTCTTTAAGAGGTAGCTATAACGCGAGAAAAATGATTCGAGGTAAATTCTGAAATACCTTCAGGTTGAAAATTTAAAATATATAAAAAGTTAGATCAAGTGAGCTGAGAGTTAACCATGAAATTTCAAATGCTGAAATAGTTTATTTCGAAAAATTAAAGTCAAAAGGAATTATTGAAGGATAATTCAGAATTAAAAAATTGAGTAGTAATCCTGGCATAATTAGTTTGCATTTTTAAATTTTTAAGAAAACAAAACCGGCAGTTGAAAACTTTATGGTTCACTTTCGATAAACCTGAACTAACTTTTCTCTAAAACCTAAAAATAATGAATAGACATACGAAAAAAATTTATGAAATTAATTTAAAAATCTAATATTCTCGTTAATTTCTGGGCTAATTGTACGAAAAGATCATTGTACGAAAAAATCATCAACTGTT
This sequence comes from Parasteatoda lunata, assembly GCA_949128135.1. Taxonomy (NCBI): domain Eukaryota; kingdom Metazoa; phylum Arthropoda; class Arachnida; order Araneae; family Theridiidae; genus Parasteatoda; species Parasteatoda lunata. Next base: position 14,290,391 of record OX421977.1, read on the forward strand.
ACATTTATCTCCGAAGTTATAGCTCTAACATTTGAATGAACTTCTCAAATTAAACAATGAAAAAATGAGCCATCAATAATGGCCGAATTCTTCGATCCGCAAGGTACTAAAATTGCTACTATCATGTTTGCCGTCGAGGTAGCCGGCCCTTAGCAGTCATGTTCCTCAATGTGTGTTGTCCTCTGTTGTGTGTGATGTGTGAATGAGGCACACTCTATGGACGGGTGTCTGTGGCAGTGTGGCGTGGGTAATGTTGGTCGCCTCCGTGACATTGATCACAAGGTGCTAACCAGACAATGTTACCGGAGCAACACTTCCAACACCTTCCACGACGAAGAACGGTAAGTTCAGTGCCTGCTGTTGAAAAAAAAATGTTTGCTTAGTGTAAATGTTTGCATAATTGAAGCCTTTTTTTCAGATATTTTTTACAACCAGCGTAAAATATATAATTAATATCATTTTGGACGTCTTACTTGTGTTATGTCCGACAGTTGAATTTGTAGTTCGTGTGCTATAACACGAATGGATTTGTTATCGGTGAATATACATCAGTTGAAAATGAATAATATAATATAAATTATGGTTTACTTCAAAATGAAGACTTAAAAAAGGTTATTAAGCGAGCATATTTCTTTATTATAGATAGCAGTAACTTTATAATGATTTTAAAAGCGTAATAAGAAATACTAGTGCAATCTCTTATAGATGCTTTTTCTTTCTATAATTTGTTCAAAGTTACTGTAAATAGAAATATTATATTTTCTTTAAAAAATTGTCATTCTTTTTTCTTAAACTTTATACTTGAAATAACTCCATTAAGGTTACCTAAAGATTAAATAAATTATATTCCAAACTCAGCACGGGTTATAAAAATTAAAAACTCGCGAAATCCCTTTGAATCTTCCATGGAACCCCATTTGGAAACCACTGGTCTAAGGCAAATTGTAACCTAGTCCATCTGATAATTTTCAGTAATTAAATAGGGATGGGATGCAATTTTTTGTAGCAGTTATACCAGAGTTTGATTATACCTAATTCGGGATTGTGGTTTCAAAGTCTGAAATTAATTTTGTTCGCAAACAGATTTTTTGTTCATTTACCGATTTTTTTTTCTTTCAAAATGATATTTTTTGTTCAGTTTGTTTTTGCCTAAATGTATTAACGTATATATAAGTAATGTATAAAAACATTTATATACATTGCATACATATCCAATTGTCTGTTCTCATGAAAATAGCATTCAAGACAAAAACCTTAATGTATTGCATCTTAAATTGAAATATGTGAACTGTGTCTTATGACTTCATAGGTAACAAAGAAGAGGTAACATTGAGTATCCAATTCAGTGAAAAATAGTAATATGGTATTAAATTATATTAATAAAACTGTAGCATGCAGATAGAAATGGATTTAAAATCTGCTACGTGAAAATATCTAAGATCCGTACAAAAATCTCGTGCAAGAGGAAGTAAAAACAAATGAAAAATAGCATTCAAAACAAAAACCTTAATGTATTGCATCTTAAATTGAAATATGTGAACTGTGTCTTATGACCTGATAGGTAACAAAGAAGAGGTAACATTGAGTGTCCAATTCAGTGTAAAATAGTAATATGGTATTAAATTATATTAATAAAACTGTAGCATGCAGATAGAAGTGGATTTAAAATCTGCTACGTGAAAATATCTAAGATCCGTACAAAAATCTCGTCCAAGAGGAAGTAAAAACAAATGAAAATAGCATTCAAGACAAAACCCTTAATGTATTGCATCTTAAATTGAAATATGTGAACTGTGTCTTATGACTTCATAGGTAACAAAGAAGAGGTAACATTGAGTATACAATTCAGTGAAAAATAGTAATATGGTATTAAATTATATTAATAAAACTGTAGCATGCAGATAGAAATGGATTTAAAATCTGCTACGTGAAAATATCTAAGATCCGTACAAAAATCTCGTGCAAGAGGAAGTAAAATCAAATATGTACTCTAGTCTTCACTTTCCGCATAAGATACCCCTTTAGTTATAAATAAATAAATAAAAATAAAAATTTGCTTTTTATGATTCTAATATTTTATTAAGCCAATGAAAGAAAAGAATTTAACAACAATAAACAAAAAAATTGATATTTTTAACTGATTCTTAATGCAAAAGAAATAACATCGGCATGCAAGGTCAAAAAATATATAAATAAAGATGAATTTATGAAAGATAATATTTGAATGTATTTTGACTGACATGCATTTCTGTGGTAATATATATATATATATCTTTCCAGTCGAAATCATTTTATGAATACACTCCATAATAATAATTCGATTAAAGATGCTTACTACAGTTTCATTACATCCCTTCACTCATTTTTGTAGATAATTTGTTTTGCTTCCTCGAGCTCCTTTCCTATTTTTAGAAAATAAAATGCGTAAGACGTTACGAAATTCGACTTAAACACATAACATTCCCGAGGAAAACGAATTCCATTGCCGGAAAATTCAAAGTGCTAAGTTTGTCTCTGTTTTATTTATTTATTCCGTTATGCTTATACTTTTCTCATCTAGTGATGACGTGAATATGCCACAGTTTCGTACCACGGCGGCGTCACAGCTGGATTTCAATGTCTCTTGTTGATATTTTGGCAGCTTCAAAATGTGACGTCATTAAAAGAAAACACTGTAACTTTTTTTGGTCTACGCATAGGAGTTACAAACTACCCGTGACTTCACAAATGATTATTTGTAACTGTCACAACTGTGTTAATTATTTAATAAATATACATTAAATTGGATTACAATCTGGTAACGATGTTATCAGAGTTATGGATGCAATGAATCATTAAGTCATATTTATTTATACATGTATGCACCAGATTTGGGCAAAAATGCAATAGATTACATTTTTCAAATACAATAATCAATTACTTGCTATCATGATTACAGGATAATATAATTTTGATTACAGCTGTAATCGTGATTACAACAATCAATTACTGAAAACAATTACTGGTAATCGTGATTAAAACTTTTTTTTAATAATTTTTATTACAACTGTAATCATGATTACAATAATTGATTACAGTCATCAATTACTTGTAATTTGATCACAATTCACCAAAATGTTGATTACAACTGTTATGGTATTTCCAAGTAATCGTAACGAAAATGATTACGGGTAATTATGATTAAAGTAATCAAAATATATGATTACGTCTCAACGTGATTACATGTAATTGTGATTACATGTAATCCAATTATACGAGGACACAGTCCATATCTAGTATTAAAAAGTCAAAAATTTGAATTTAAAAAATAAAGCTTAAAATATTTAATTTGTTGACTCTTGAAAAATTTATGAATTTAGTAAAAAATGGAAGCCAAAAGTTCTGAAACAAATGTGCAGATAAATTATTTACTTAACTAAATCAATAATTTTGCATTACAAAATTAAAACCATAAAAAACAAACATTGATTACAAAATTGTTGATTGGGGTACATTATTATAAAAACGAAAAGAAAACTTTAAAAAAAAAAAAAAAAAAAAAAAAAAAAACGTGATTACAATGAAATTACATTGACTGTTAAACCGGAAATAAACAAAACCAGTATGCATTTTAAGACGGAAGAACAGTTCAACAATGAAATTAAATAGACGAATTAAACTGGAAGTAAACAACGAAAGTGAACTGAAAACATATCAATATACTTTAATGGTTAATCATAAAACATTAACTTATTCTAATTGAGATTAAACTGTAAATAAAAATTTAATCTCAAATTTAAGAATTGGTCTGTAGGTAAATAAAATAAGTAGAACTCACCTCTTTTATAAGTTTTTATACATCTTTCTTTGCATCAACAAACACTAATTTTTCTCACAAAACAAAACAAAACTTGTGAGATGAGTAATCACTTTCAGTTTTCAAAATAACCACCACAAAAGTAGAAATCTTCTTTTTAATATCACATGATTGGAATACACAACATTTATCCAACGTAAAAAGAAACGCAGTACAACGTTCATCAAAAATAATAAATTCTTATAAATATTCAAATTTGTGTGACATCCTAATTTTTATCTTAATTTTTTTTCCGTTTATTTATTCAAAAGAACAATCCCGAAGATGGTAACCATTTTTAAAGCTGTGGTATAACAGCTAAACTAACATACAGCTAAATAATTAATGTCTTTCAAAATCAACTCATAACATTTAATCAATGCATAATTGTTAGAAAAAAAGCTTCTGTATAGACAAAACATGCAACATCGTTTTAAATGCATTCAAAAGAAATCAATGAATTTTCGTCTTGAAACATATCTTTTACGAACGACTATTGGTTCAATTTTAAGTGATAGCATCAACTCTATTCGATACTTTATCTACACCTACCGTCAGCAAATGAATAAAATTATGAATAAAATAGGCTGACGATTGTAAAAAAGGTGAAAGTTGTCATTTGAGCATTTGTTTCAAAATCGTTTGCTTTTTGCTATGGAATACAAACTAGATGTTCATTTTTAATGATTTTTCCACTTTCGTATTGAAAATCTCTCCTGTTACATTTTTATTAGTTATATTTTTGCATCCTTTTACATTTTTATTAAATTTAAAATTTTACAAAACTTATCTTCTATATTTTAAACTACAGATTATATAAGAAACCTAAAACTATCTGAACACAATATATAAATCAATGCAAATTTCTTTATATTTTTATGAAAATTTTTCGACATTTCTTCCTTATAAAAATGTTTGCAGTGAAATATTTAAAAAATGTGTGCAAAATAGAATAAAACATTTTATTCAAAATTAAATATTTATGAAACAATTACAAATATGTTCAAATTATGGAATTGTTCACACAAAAACAGTGTTATTTTTTTGGCCTCTGCACTAATATTTTGAATAAAATAAATCTTATCTAGACTGTTTGAGGCTATAAAAGTTGTGCAAAAATTAAAATTTTTAAAAGGAATCTTAAGGAAAATGTAAGCATATACATTTTTTTAAAAAAAACTGAAGGAGAAAGATATCCAGATTCTTTTTTTAAATACATAATACTAAAATGAATTTATTTACATGTAGTTCAGTAATATGAACAAGGGGTTCATTTACATGTAAAACCTTTTTTCTTTCTTTCACGGGATGCGTTAGCAGTGTTTCCTAAACTTATGACTTTTGTGGACTCTTTCTAAATTTTTCGTAACGCAGTGTACCACTAATAAAAAAATTAATGTATTTTTTACTATAAAAAAATTGCACAAAAGTTAAAAGTCACAACTGGCCGTTGACAACACTAATTATTAACAGTTAACTGTGCAAAAAATAGCCAATAGAAAAATACGTAATCGTAAATTTTCATGGCTAGCTTTGTTTTTAAATAAAATGTTTTGAAATTTTCGTTTGCTGCAAGATATTTCGCATAAGAACGCGTACCCCCGCTAAACTGTTCCCGTACGCCTGGGGGTACGCGTACCACACTTTGGGAAACAATGCGTTTGAGAATAGAGCTTTAATTTACGAAGTTAGTTTTTTTTCTCCACAAACACGTTTATGGAAATAAAGTGTTTTTCAATTTTATATTGAGTGGCGATCAGATCAGACATGTGAAGGCACTTATCGTGACCTTTTATGACTTTCTTGATTTATATATTTAACTTTAACGAGATTAGTTGCAAAAAACTGCGACTAAGACAGTAGCAAGTTTGCATAAATGTACTTGTATATGTTACTGTGAATGTTCAAAATCGGTGGTTTTCGACTTCCACCGGTGAATGTGGACAATCATATAGTCGTTTTAATAAATATTCGTAATATATACTAGGTCTAGTTAAGTGCCACTGTCCGGTATGCCCTACATCAATGTTTAAGTTTCAGTGGCACTGCCCGGCATACATTTGCCCAGTATGCACTACATCAATGTTTTTTAAGGTCAAGTACGTCTGCCTAACATGCATTTAACCAGTACTATGATGTTTCTCCTAATCTATCCTCAACAGATATTAAATTTTTAATAAATATAATGATATCAACGAATAAATTAATATCAAATCGGATATAGTAAATATTTCGACATTCAGCAAAGAGACTATGTGATTGTTGACATTCACCGGTGACATTCTTTTGATTTCGGTCATTTACGGAATCATACACACAATACTTTAATGAAACAAACTCGCGAAAAAGTATGAGCACAAAATGATACTGTCGCAAAAAATAGATATGATGTGACTTCAGAAACAAAGGTTGTTTCTCAAGGGATCAAAGTAGCAACTAAGTGGTATCAAAGTTTCTCAATGACTTCGGTCCTAGTAAAGTATAGTTGTGTCTACCAATTGACAGAAGTCATAATAAATAATCAGTTAAAATTTTATGTTATATCACATTTTGACCTTATAGGACAATTTGAAACAAGTAGACTGTTAGACTTTTTTATGACATCAGTGTGACAATCTGCGCGATTGGGAAATGGCCTAGACATTGTATACAAGTCAAGATTACAAACCAGTAAAACATGATTCATATATTTAAGCTTCGCATAATTACAATTTATCAATAGTAGTTGAAAGTAATTTAGTTAAAAAAGCAACCTGTAGATTGTTCTTTTATTTTGAATAGAAGGGTATACATTTTTAGTAATTGTCGTCTACTATTCTTAACAAGGTAACGGATTATTGCGCAATATATACACTTGTCCAGCAATCCCCACACTGATTTTCTTTTAAGTTCAAAGTTTATGCCCGGTATTTCTTGCATTGTTGATTGTCTTAATTAGTTTTTTTTATTAATACCCTAACCAACATGTTAAAATAAAATGTGTGTTTCATTGAATAAAGACATTCATTGAATAAAAACATTCAAATGCATTTATTCAAATGCAGTGAATAAAGACATTTATTTTTCTTGGGTTGATAAACCATCAATTTTTTAGAGGAAGTTATAAAAAATAATAATCTGGTTCTTTCTTCGTGATTTATATCAACCAAACTATAATATCATATTTTGTGAAAAGAAAATTTATAATTGTTTAACACTAAACCTACCAACACTTAATATATACCTATTCTACCGTAGCCGGTCAAATGACCGGACATTTTGTTTTGTGATTGAATGTGGGAAATATGGATGATAGGAAGGAAAAACAACCTTTATTATAATGAAACAAAATTGTATATTGCCAATTTTTGTGTATTACAAGCACAAAGAATAAGAATTTTTAATTCATTGCTCAACGTATTTTTTACATATACAGGGTGTTTCCATTGTACATTTTCCGCAAACATATTTCTTCCAATCATTATTATTTTTATACTTCTGATAATTATTCTTATCATTATAAGAATACATAAAACTAACAGTTAGTTTGATATGAAGTAAAGCTATCAACATAAAATACAAGCTACTAACCAAAACATTATGTTTTTGTCACTTTTTCTTACACAATAATGTCAATCTTAAATTTTAGCTACTTTTTTGAAATTTGAATTTACAGTTATTCCGATTGAATTAACTACGCAACAGCCTTTCCAGAAATGAGAAACTTATCGAATGCAATACGTGGAACACGTATTACATCGTATAATTTCTGATCCGAGAACCTAATAAAACTGTTTTCTCTGTCAAATGACCGGTTGTGGTAGAAACAGGTATACGGTAAATATTATTCGAAAGAAACAAAATACAAAAAAAATAATAATAGAATATTAACTATGTATAATTGTTAGAAAAAGTCATGAAGTTAAATGTGCAAAAACGATAAAATGGTAAGCGCATTTTCGATCCATAAGTTCTTAAACGGTCATTTGACCGGTTATGGTATGTTTAGTGTTAAAATGATTAGATAAAGTAATAGGTGAGTTAGGTAATCCTAATATGTCATACTCGGGCTAGAAATGTCAATCAAATTAAAAATGTCAATTGTACATAATGCCTATAGTTATTGTTTACTATGCATTTCCAACTTTACCAGTGATAAATATATCATTATAATTTTAATTTTGGATTAAAAAAAACTTTTCGCTTTCCTATTTAGCTTTAAACTAAAATTTTTCCAGTTAGATAGAAAATATATGATGGAAAAATATGAAATCAAATCATTAATGAAACAAGAATCTTCAATTTTAATTATGCAAATCTACCTAACCACATCTACCTAATTACGCAGATCTACCTAACCACATCTACCTAATTATGTAGATCTACCTAACTACATCTACCTAATTATGCAGATCTACCTAACCACATCTACCTAATTATGTAGATCTACCTAACCACATCTACCTAATTATGCAGATCTACCTAACCACATCTACCTAATTATGCAGATCTACCTAACCACATCTACCTAATTATGTAGATCTACCTAACTACATCTACCTATTTATGCAGATCTACCTAACCACATCTACCTAATCTATGCAGATCTACCTAACCACATCTACCTAATTATGTAGATCTACCTAACCACATCTACCTAATTATGCAGATCTACCTAACTACATCTACCTAATTATGTAGATCTACCTAACCACATCTACCTAAGTATGTAGATCTAACTAAGTAGATGGGTTAGAACGAAAGATTTTAAAGACCGCAAAACAATGCTGTTTTAAAGAGTTAAATTATTGTTATTAAAATTTTCTAAAACATTGTATAAAAATGAATAGAAATAAAGTGTATTTCACAGATATATTTTTTTAAATTACTACGTTATATTACTTTGTATTATGTAAGTGAATTTAAAAAAACTACGATTTAATGTTATTATCACATATTTATTTTCGGTTATAAAAATATAATAAGTAGCATAAAAATGAGCATTTGAAAAAAAAAAAACAAATTAAACTGTTTTGGATAATGTGTGGATAATTGTTTAGATAATTTTACAAGAAAAATTATAAAAAAGTTGTATAAAGACCAATGAGAAACTGGATAAATTATTTTTAAAATGAATAAAATTCAAAATGGTTGAATATAATTTTTCTTAAAACCTAAATAAAATACTGGTTCAAATTCTTCTAAATTCTGCATTAACATAATGTGTGAAGGTGGTCCAAAACGTTTATCTAGTTAGTTTTTTTTTCCAACATTTATCTCGATTTTGAGATTATTCGTATCGCCATTTCAAAAGGAAATCTTCAAGTCACGGTGATAAAAGATTATCACAATGATTTTAAAGGCTTTGTACGTGATGATATATTACTCGCTTTACATAATAACTTATTTCACTACTGTTTTAATTTGTGAGAAATATCTTCGATGCAATTCATTTCCTTTTTGCTGCCAGCTTCGTCGCTCTCAGGGTCATTCCATGGTTGAAGATCAGCCGAACCAAACAACATGTAGTTATACATGTTGTTTGGTATAACCGCAGACTACTTATAAGAAACCGAGTGGAGGCTTTCTGATGCAGGAGGTGATGGTTTTGCTCATATTGGTCCAGCATACCTAATATAGGCTGATGATCGTTCTTGAAGGTACCATTAAGAAGTAAGATTTTTGATGGAGGCTTATGACAGTAGCCAACTTGTTTATGTTGGTCCATCATTGAAAAACCATCAAAAGTTTTATCTTGAATACTGTCACCAACAACGTTCTTTACGAAATATTTAATATAGACAATTAAAAATTAAAGATATTTTGGCAATTTTGACAACAAGCGGGCATCTGACTTCTTCATCTCGTTGTTTTGCACTTGAGCGACTGAGACTATTGGTGTTAAAAGTTGAAACGGACAGTGGTGTTTTATGTGAAATTTTGAATCATTTGTGGGTAGTGCAAATAATTTAAAAACGAATCATACTTTCGAACTTAAACTTATCTACCACTAGACGGAATTTCTCTTAAAAACAAGCTATGTTATTCTTCAAATGTTCTGATCCGGCATTTAATTATAACATTATTTAGAATTTACAAATAACCAGACAGCGATTACAATTGATAAAATTTTTGTCGTAACTTTAATCCCTCAATTAAAAAATTAAGGTTAAAATTTTGAAAATTTTAACCATAATTTTTAATGCCACGCTTCGGACGGCCCTGGCCGAGTAATCTCACTGATGAAGGTAAAAAGTTTATAACCACAGGCAACTAAAAATGTAAAAATTGATAGAAACTCAATTCATTTTTATTTACTTATTATCTCTTTAATTATTGAATCGTAACTACCACTATGACTTACATTTCAAATTATTCATAATTATAGCAAAAACACTCAATACTTTTCAAGAGCAAACTAAAAAATTTATGATGTAAAGAAAATTTTACTTTTAATCGCTCTTAAAACTTTTGAACATTATTAGTTACCACTTTTTACATTCTAAGTCACCTGTGGCAGCCCTGCAAGCGTAAGTTACAATAAGTGCATTAGCAATGGTCCCAAATACCGCCGTATCAGCTGACCAAACTTATAAATCAAAGTATTTTGTGTCCTAATAAGTTACAGTTGACAAAATATTTGCTTTGTTTCAAAACTAATACAGAGTTAAATATTAGATTTGAACAAGCCCTGGGGTCTAACATTTGAGGTTTCTGCGTTTTTTTTCTATGATAATGACAGGGCAGCCATTTTTTTATGTTTTTTGCAAAACATTTACTCTAGTGCTCGCAAAATTTTTGTTTTAATGTATATTTTTTTTATACATTTAGACTTATTTTCCACATCACAACATATACATGACTTAAGAGTTCATATGCAACGCCACTTTGATCAAGCTGATTTTGTTTTAAAATGTTGCCAAATTTTCAAATGGTCGCCACTTAATAAAATATTCTGCAAAAAGCGTAGTGGTTCGCAGGCATGTTGGCACTTCTTATTTTCACTATCACCCTATAATGACCGGTTGTCAAAATAAATCCGTTTCTTTTAAAATATACAAAAAACATTGCTATTTTCCTATCTCATTTATTTTTCTTTAAAAGCATACTTGCCAACTTTAACGCTCTTCGAAAAATAGTTTTCCCCAATAGCTAGGCTGCGATTTTTTCTACGCTTTCTGTAAAAATGTATTTTATTGGAAGCTTAGTTAATGTTTTAATATGTTATTTTTTATTCATCTAAACTTTATATAGATGATTTTAAAGTTCATATGTTACGCGGCTTCGTTTCAGCTATTTCGTAGTAAGTGTTTTAAAATGTTGGTAAGAAAAACCGATAATTCTAGGAGTATTGAAACATTTTACAAAAAGAGTGGTAGAGCCGCGATGGCTCAGGGGATAGAGCGTTCGCCTTCCAATGAGGCGAACCGGGTTCGAATCCCAGTTGATATGAATTCCGCATCCGGCTTGCACTGACCACAGTGCTGACGTGAAATATCCTCAGTGGTAGACGGATCATGGGTTAGAGTCCCCTTGCCGTCAGGCTAACCGTGGGAGGTTCTCGTGGTCTTCCTCTCCATGTAACGCAAATGCGGGTTAGCTCCATCAAAAAGTCCTCCACGAAGGCAAATTTCTCCCAATACTCGATCCAGGAGTTCCCTTGTCTTTTGGATTGGGTTCAAAATTACAAGGCTACGGAGTTGAACATTAGTAGCAACCCATTAAGTTGGGTCGGCTGTTCAACGACGGTTATTTAAAAAAAAAAAAATAAATTCGGAGTAGACTATTTTGAACCATACAAAATATTACAAATTTTCTTTAATAGATGCATTTGAATTATTTAGAAGAAGTGGTGGGTTGAAAACTCTAAAAATCGAATTTACTAAAGCAAGAATCATACATTTACAGAGATGCCAACGGCTCCGGACCGGCCAAAATAATAAAAAAAAAACGGTGAATAACTTCAAAGTAAATTTTGCAAATATTAAAATTTTTTTGCTTGTTTTTTGAAAAGTATAGCATGAAATGAATATTATTAAGTAGTGAATTATATAAGCCTACAAATTGTTTAGAAATAGTAGTGGATAAAAATCTACTATATCAGAGAAATTTGATACATTCATTGAAAAGTGCATTTGTCAGGATTGCTACAGTTAAGAATTAAAAAATTGTGGCCAAAGTTACATGTGGTAAATCAAATATTCATTTTTGAATTTTGCTCTTCAGTTTAGTTGAAAATATCTTCATGGATCTTAGATAGTTTCGTTTCTCTGATTTCAAATCGGATTCGTGATCGCAACACTCGAGTACGCCATCTAGCGGGAGACTGTAAATATCGGGCATTAGTTCCCACATAACCATTGGCAATGACGGACTCCATTTTCTTAGCAGCAAATAGGAAGCAAAAATTCCCTAAGGAAAAGATAAAACTTCTTGAAAGAACTAATCAGAACAAGCCAAACAATGAAGCAGAACACGCCAAGCATTTGAAGAATAACTTCTCAATAATTTTTACCTTTCTATTACCAACAACATAACATGATCACTTGCTGTTACAGATGTGTGTATTGCGGTAAAATAATTTTTCTGTCTTCAATTCATTACAAGTTAAAATGAAGTCAATATTGCTTTCGTCATTCCAATGAATAAATGTGTTCCAATGAATTCCATACAAAGCTGTAATAGTTATAGAATATTATTCTTCTTCATAGAATAGTATATATTTCTGGATCTACATAATTCAAAAAACAACAATGAAAAATAATCCGAATTACTTGAAAAAGTATCTTTTGTGCTTATTATAAATAAAATTTTTATCGTTTTCTTGGTAAATGTTTTTTAGTTTTGAAAGAATTTCAACTAGATTTCAGCTATTCTGTTTTTAAGCTACGTATTAAAATTCATATCGAGATCTTACAATTATAAAATTTTAATGTGTGGTATATTACCTAAAAGTAATGAAGTGATAAACTATGTATATATTATTTGAGAATAAAGTTTTCAAACAAAGAACATATCATTTGGATTTCTCCCGACTTATAAATCAGGTAAGTGTTATGATTTTTATAATAAAAATTTGCTTGTAAATAATTTTTTTTCTTACTTGATGATCGTTCTCTACAAAATGGTTTTTTTTACGTCTGATTAAATACTATAAGAATTAAAAAAAAGAAACAATACGAAAGTTTTTATTGAAAAATGAGGAATTTTTAAAATCGTTTTTATCCTAAGAATTCTTTATTCTACGTTTTTTAGTTTATAATTTTTTGATAAAATTGTTTTCAAAATACTTTTTTTGAAAAATTGAATGGTATTAAATTATGTGTTTATGTATACTTCTTGCATATTCTAATATTTGAAGTAATATGATTCAGAAAAGTATGGAAGAAAAATTCGGTACTTACGTATTAACCACAGCTACAGATTTGGCAGATTTTTAAGTGCCGCCAATCTACACTTAAAATTTTTGGAAAAAATCTTAAAATGAAACACTTTGTTTAAAATCAAAGCAGTCAATCGGATTTCGGTGGAAAATGGGCCGATATAGAGTTTAGCATAGATTCAAAACAAACTTTTCTCTCACCTGATTCTATAGCCATTATGAACTCTAATAAATAAGATTCAAAATGAAATAACATTTCCAAACGGACGTTTACTAAGATAAAGTTTCATGTTATGGACATTGGTACATTTTCGTTATATTTCACTCCATAAAATATTTCGCTCCTAAAAAAATAAAATTGCATCTTGTTTTGTTTTTGCAAGTCCCAAAGACGCATTTTCGTAACACTAAAAAATGGCGACAAAAAAAAGAATGGTTCTTTTTTTTTTATTTGTTTCGTAAGCATTCTTTATTTTACGTTAAAATTTAAATGGGCATTTCATGTTATACCATTAAATTTAGTAAAACTATTTCTCAGGCATTAGGTTTGAACTCTTATAAGAATATACCTATTTTTTCTCTTTATTTACAAATATTTTTCCGATGTGTTCTGGATGTTCCTTCTCTAAAAAAAAAGAGATACCATTTTGTTTTCGTTTGCATAAGAAAGAAAACAAAAATTTTTCTTTTTTAAATTTAATCAGCCACAATAAAGATGGAACGTTTCAATGCTACATGCTACATTAAAGACGTCTCCATTGTAACTGAATGACTGTTCATATGGAAATCGTAGGGATTCGGCACATACAACAACGCCCCCTATAGTTCGTTGCGATCGCGAATAGCGTTTTCTCTATACAAGCTGCAGTTTGGATGCTATTAATTAATATATTCCTAATGAGAAGTTTTTAAAATCCACTTGAGTACATCTGAGTGTCTTCACTATAGCCTACTGTTTAGCAAGCTTCGTTTTGGGTTAACGACTACTTATGCAAATTTTATAACGCTTCTACGACTTTTATAAATTATTTTTTACTACTTTTATGCATATTTATGCATTACTTACAACTTTTTATAAGCCACCTCGTTTTGAAATTGTACTCGCCAATGGCAACCCTTGTAATAAAACATGTGCGCAACAACTTTTTATTTCCTTTTAAGGAAAAGAAACCGGCCTCTTAAATGTGCACTACGCACAAATGGGCTAAGTAAAAATCAAATCTAAATATAAGCTGAATCTATAACAGGGGTGGCCAAGCTCCTTAACAGTCGAGCCATTTTCCAAAATTTGAAATTTTTCGCGAGCCGCAGATAAATACGTATTTAAAAGGTATGCAAAAAGGTATTAAAAAAAAATTTTTTTTTTTACATAAATTATATTTATTGAGAACATATAAGTAAAAGTACAAAATATGTGCATTGAATTAAAATATAAGAAATAAACACATTTATTTTACTTCTCTTGATAATTCTTTAAAATTTGGTGAATAATTGGTGACAGCACTTCTCAGTAATTCCTTGAGATGCTGGTTAGTTAATACTGATTGGTGTTTGGACTTCACGAATTTTAAAGTGGAATAAAATGATTCACATAGGTTGTTCCGATTATTGAAATAATTCGACAAGCAGCCTTTTTAAATTCAGGATACTACTTCGATTCTGCTACAAATGTTCAAAATTCAGAAATCAACGTCGACTTATATTTTAATTGTAGAGCTTGATCTTCTTGCATCTCTTAGTCTTTCATATTTGTTCTCAGTAATTAAAAAGACATTTTGAAACACATACGGAACGATAATTATTTTTTAAAATATATTATATTTGAATATATTATAGAACAAAAATGAAAAGGGAACTCGGGTACATTTCTCGAGAGCCACAAATAATCCTTCGAAGAGCCGCATGTGGCTCGCGAGCCGCAAGTTGGCCACCCCTGATCTATTAAAAGAAAATATTAATATTTGATTAGCCTCTCATGACTATTTTTATAGCAGTTTATTTGTGGGCTGGGTAATAATAGTTTTATTTATTTATTTCACCAAGAATTAATTTAAATTATATAGTTACCCTTTTAAAATATAGATTGGATGTATTAGATTTAAAGTGAAAGCAAAAATAAGGTTGGCAAATTAGCCATATCGAAATTTTAAGTCACCGCTTTTTATTTTTATCCATCTTGTTTCTGATTCTATACGAATATAGTTATGACTCGCCTATCCAGAAGAGGTTAAGAATAATTTTTGAATCGAAAACTTTTCAGAAATTAGCCAACTTAAAATTTAGATACTCAACAATTTGAAGTTAATTTTCTTATTGATTAAGGTAAAGCCTACTGTTTAGCAGGCTTGCTTGAAAATTTTAGGATCTTAAGGAAAAGAACTGTAAGATTTGGAAAATTATTTATATTTTAAATTAAATTGTAATTTAAAAATGTTGTAAGATAACTGTTTTAAAAAATGTATTAATTTTTTATATTGAAATGTTTTTCTTAAAAAAAAATATTTAATTAAAATCGTCTGAAGAAAGAAAAAGTCTATTCAATTATTCCGATTCAAGGTGATCATTCTCATGAACTTTTTTCTTATAGACAAATAATAGGGATTCATTTATTTTTTACTTGAAATTCATCTCGGAGACAACATAGTCATTGTTCTCGTTGGTATAAATAGATATATTTCAATCCAAAATTTAAGCGATTTTATTTAACCCCTTGTGCGCTCGAGTTACTTCGAGTGGCGTTGTATTTTATGTTGCTATTATTTTTCACACTCGAATATAATCGAGAATTGAAAATAACAATGTAAAAGCTAAGATAAAAAAAATCGTTTTATTGATATTTATCATTTACATAGGATTGTAAGCTATAACACTTATTTATTCAAGAATAAAATATACAGAGATGCCAACTTGCTCCGCACAGTAACTATATATTTTGAAGTGGTAGTTTATCAATTGTGATTCTTGGGTTAATAAGTTCAATTTAGTAGATTTTTATCCACCACTATTTCTAAATATTTCGTAGGTATATAATTCACCACTTTATAGTACCTGTGTCATGCTATACCTTTTAAAAAGCAACCAAAAATAGTCAAATATTTGCAAAATTTACTTTGTAGTTATTTACCGTTTTTTTTTATAATTATTTTGGTGTGTCCGGAGCAGTTGGCATCTCTGCTATATTGAATTTATTAAACACAGAATCACAATTGATAAACTACCACTTTAAAATATATATTTGATGTCCGGAGCAAGTTGGCATCTCTGCATTTAGACATAAATTTTGCTACCACTAGAAAATATTTATCTGCAATCTGGAGCAAGTAGCAATCTCAATTATTCATCTTTCACCACAATAAGACAACTAGCTGGTCCTTTTACATGTGTTTAAACTATATAAATGTATAGTTAGTTAAAAGTATATTAGAGCATATTTTCTAAAATAGGAATCAAGCATGGATGCAAAAATTTTACTACAGCATTAACTGTATATATAAAACATGGGGAACCCAGAAGATTTTTGAAGGTTTGCCAACTTCTCTTTTGCTGCAAAACTTTTAATAAACTGGTAGCGAATTAAATAGTAAAACTTGTTGAACAAGCATGATTACGCCTACTTTTTACGTCAAGCGTGTCTTTGCGAGAAACCAGTACGATAGTTGCATTTCACGCGACTCTTCGAATTTTAGATACGTAGTGGTGGAAAAAATTACTGAAAATGAAAAATAATAAATAAAACTTCATAAATAAATAAATTAAGAAAATTTTAATTTTGTAAAAGTTAGAAAATATAATTTTTACATCGCGGAACAAGTTGGCATTCCTGTTTTTCAGAAATGAAATAGAACAGAAAAAAACTTGCATCTTTCAAGTCGATATGTAAAACATTAGATAGATAAGAAGGCATCATGGTCAAAAAATTGTAAAATATCCGATTCTGTCCAAAATGAGCTATAATCAAGGCCCAAAATGGCACTGATATCCATATAGATTTCCACGGAGTTTTGGCATCCTGTAATTATGAAACGACGATAACGAACAATACTATCGAACAATATTACGAACAATAATATCGATAGCACTGATGGAAATTGTTTTTTGATGCATTTCTACGAGCACTTGATATTATAAAATTTGAGTGGAGTAATTTCAAAGTTGAAATTAGTTTTTTTCCCTAAGCTACAGATTTTTTTTCAAATGGATATTTTTAGTTTAGTATATTTCTTGTCTGCATGTGCAAGTTTATAAAGAACGTATGTATAATACGCAGGAAAAAAAAGACCTCAATGAAATAACTTGTGCTCTAAATGACCGGATCTACACGTTTTCAATGGTCCGAAGGGGTGACCTCACATACGCTGACGAATAGGAGCAGACGATATTTTAATTTACGAAATCAGACAGAAAAACGTACTTTCTCTGATTAGACATATTTTTTTTCAGCCGATTCAGATTTCTGACATCCAAAATATAAAGGATGGTGGCAATTTGGGAAATACAGTCCCCATAGTTTGGTCAAGAAAGAGAGCCAAAGTTTTGACCCCTTAATGTTATTTTTACTATTAGCGTATTTCGCAATATCTCGAAAACTTTTTAAGCTATTTGAAAAATTTCAGCCAACAATTATAAAGCTCGTTTATTTATTAAATAATAATAAAAAAAGTTTGAATTCTTAGGTATATAATTTTTTACGTCATTTTACAGTATGTAATTCTATAAAGCAAAATATCAAATTTTAGGGAAATCGGTAGATTAGTTCTCGAGAAATCAAATTTTGAAAAAATCGAATATATAAAATTCAATTTCGCAAGAACTATGAAATCAATTCTGCTCTAATTTTGGATTTTGTGATGTAAAATTAAAAACATTAAAATTATGTACAAAATTGTATACCTTAAAAATTAAAAAATTTTCGGCTATTGTTAAAAAAATAATGAAACATAATTAATGTTAACTAAAAATTAGTTTTTGCATGGAATTATCTTTTTATAAACAAAATTTGTAATTGTGTATTAAAATATTTCATTTCGCTTAGAAAAGTTCTCGAGTCATGGCGAAATAAAAGTTAACTGAAGGAGTCAAAACTTTGGATCGCTCTCCTGACTAAGCTATGGGAACCATATTTCACAGATTGTGGCTACCTTCTTTATTTTTTGGTCAGAAATCCGAATCCCTTGAAAAATATATATTTATTCAGAGAAAGTACTTTTTTGGTCTGATTTCGTAAATTAAAATATCGTCTTCATTAATTAATTAGCATAGTTGAGGTCAGTCTCTTGAATCATTAAGAATGAGTCCTGGAATGTGAAGATCCGATCATTAAATCAAAAGTTATCCAAGGTTGTATTGTGCATTTTCTACTCTTCTAAAAATAACATAAAAGACATATGATGACTTAACGAATCTCATCCTTAACTGAAATTTACTATTTTCTTCTTACTACCACATTACCAGGGCTCGAAAAACCGCCCGTCCTCGGCGGTCAAAAATTCCCCACGGACAACGAATTTCTCGAATCCGACGTCCGCGCGGACGGCCATTTTCCCGTTAAAGTTCGTGATACATTTTCAGTTTTTGTTATCTTACAAGAGTCTATCGCTTCACTTCTATAATGACCCTCTAATCTAGAAATACAGCAACATGCTGTGCTTGGTGGAATTGGTGTTTTCTCTGTCTGGCAGTACTTCAGCGGTTGAAAGGAGCTTATCAGTAATGAACTTACAAAAAAACACATTACGTACTGGTCTTAACAAGAAGCGTTAAACGTAATTATGAACATCTACCTTAATGGAAAACCCCTTTCAGATTTCTGAGCAGAAACCTCTGTAAATCATTGGATTGATTGTGGAACTGGCAAACGTCATATTTGATTCATTTAAAAAACGCAGTACCCTCGGATAAATTGACATTCCAGATAACTTGACCTTTGTCATTTAAATTATTTCATATAAGAAAAAAAATTATTTCATAAAATAAATACTAGGCTACTATCAGTAACCTAGTATTTCTTTTATTACTGTATAATGTAATCCTAGTATTTGTAATCCTAGTAACTACTAATTCATTGCGCAATTTATATGATAAATGTTTGTAATAAATAAGAGAAAATTATATTTTTATTTATTTAGAAGTGACGGGTTAGTTTCAAAGGAGGACGGGTACATTGTTGGACTAGCCGTCCTCAGGGACGGTTAAAATTTCCGAGTTTTTTTCGAGCCCTGCACATTACTAAACATTATCCTGCAAATTTAATATTTCATATGAATATATATTTAAATTGTTTTAACTCTAAAAGCTTTGTTGGGACGATTTTTATCATTTTTTGCATATTTCATAAATTGTTTTGGAAGATACACGTGAGCTTCGAAGATATAAATTTTTGAACTCTCGTAAATTGTTTCTAAGTACTCTGTGACAAAATTCCATGCGTTTATGCTTATATTTAAAATTAATTATAAACAGCAAAACCTTAAACATTCAAAAGGGGTCGTTTTGAGTCTCGTCAGAAAAACGGTCATTTTTAAAATTTCATGCCGATTTTTATTTTCCTAGATTTCAAAAGTAGTGAAGATGATTTATGGAACAGAAGTTGGGGTCCATTATGTTAAAAAAGTTTATTTTAAGTTACATTGTATCGTAATATTCTATGTTCGAAGAGCTTTGCCAAACTTTTAGGGAACTACAAATTCGATATTTCATGTAAAAGAAAACATGCAGATCATGATTCAGAAACGATAATTTTGATTTACAACATTTTGATATAAACATTACAACAGGAAAGAACTATTGGTAAATAATGTTTGCTAGTGCAGTGACATTTCTCTGGAGTGATCATTCTCTGCTCCACAGTATCTATGAAGGTTAGTCGTTCTTAGGAGTTACCTCAACGGACTTCAAACTGTTATATCGAAGGTATTTTTAGCAAACGATTTTAATTTTAATCCGAGTTATTTCCTTGGTGCAGAAATACCATTTGTGTTGGCATCATGAAAATTGGGTGGAAGAATAATATTTAGCTTCAAGAAAAATGATCCTTACTGATACATTTATGAGTAAATAGAAATTTACTAATTATGAATGACAGAAGTAATTTAAATAAATAAACAAAAATGTTTTTTTGTTTAAGTTTGTAATTAATTTTATAGCATAAAAATTAGTTAGCTTTAGAAGTGGAGAAGTAGCCAAAAAGCGCTCTGAATCAGAATCCCACTCAAATATTTTGAATATATATTAATCTACTTATTTGTTTTGTTAATATTTTATGATTTGATATTTTTTCGTTTTTCCTTATTAGACCATTTCCGAATTCAATTCAGAAGTTTGCTCAGTCTTTGGGAGAGGTTTCGTTTGTCTCTCTTATAGTTTTTCTCTAAGGAAAAATTTCCGTGCCTCCCAAACGAGGTCGTAAATAGAGGTGGTCTTTCCTGGAGGTTTAACTGTGTATCAAAATACAAATTTTTCGCATGACGAACAAGCCACATAACTTTATAACTTTAACTTCAAGTTTTTGTGTTCAGATTAAATACAATTTTTAAAAACAATTCTCTTAGAAGTGTTAATTCTATTTGTTCAAGTTGAAAGACGGGCCCAACTCAATAACAACTCTGATGAAAGATTGTGCTCTAAGTATGAAAGTATGAAACCACGTCTAACTTCTGAGGAAAGCGAAAATATTGATATTTTCTTACCTCATTCAAACGTGGTGGAAATTCTTTTTGTTAAAAGAAATGCCTACATAATTGGAATTGGACGTGTAAGCAAAAAAAAAAAAAAAAAAAACATTCTGATATTTTGAGTGTCACAACGTCATCATGGTATCATCATCATTCATCTTTTGTATTGCAAAAATGAAACAAAACACTGAAAGTATACGTTCAAAAGAGGAAAAAATGCCACAATACTAAATAGAATTCGTGAAAATGTGTTTGCAGACTACGGCATCTTTTATCTATATTTTCATATGATTTACGCTCCTGCGGAAAAATAATCTGTAATTACAATGTTACACTATATTGTGAAATTGTCATTCAGTTAATAAAATAGAATAAAGAAATTTTTTAACCCCTGCAAGCTTTTAAAATAATAATTTACTTTGGAATGACGATATTGCTGTGAGGGTCAAATTGATCCCAAATGGGAGTTTCAGGTAAGTTTAAAATTTGGTTGTTCTACTACTAAGTGTATTGGAGGGTAAAATCATTGTAAATTTAATTTGATAAACCAATGTTAAGTGTTTAATAATATTTACTACCACTCTAACTATTAAAATAAACATTTAAAATTTAAATATGAATGAGTAGCGTGTAAATCTATTAACAAAAAAGTACACTTAAAACGAAAGAGTATATAAACCTCAGGGATTGAAATTCCGTTAGTGAACAGGTAGGCTTCAACTTTTTGGAGGCAGAGTTCTTTTCAGGGCGACAGTAAGAAAGCAACTTCTCGACGCATGAAAATGGAAGAACTTTTTTTACGCACCAAACGCAAACATCGTTAAATTTAAAAACTGCTGTAATCCCAGCAAAATGGACAAACTATTCACTCAAAAGAGAGAAATATCATCAATTTTATGAAATATTTAATGTTAAAAAATGCACATAAAGATCGCCAAATAGCAATCTTGTTCAGGATTGTTCACACCCTTCTCCCAAAAATAGCAAAATACATACCTGCCAACTTTTACGCATTTGTCGTAAAATTTTATTTCTATATTTAAAGTGGTAGTAAAACGTCTATTTTCTATATGTTTCTTGCATTTATAAACTTAAATTATAATCTTTTTGATCACCACTATTTTTAAAAAAATTAAGCATATATAATAATATGTAAAACTGTTGTGATACACCTCATAAGCTCCCTTAAAACACAGCCTTTGTATCTATCTAAAACTGAAATTTAAATTCCATTTCACTACCACTAGGAAAAGTCATCGTCAAAAGGATTAAAAGTTGGCAGGTATGGAAATAGTATCGTGGCGGTGATGAAGGCGGATTCAAGTGCCAACTCCTGGTGAAACGTACTCAGAGATGCCAACTGCTCCGGACGCGCCATAATAATTTAAAAAACGGTAAACAACTACGTACTAACATTTGCAAATGTATTAATTTTGCTTACTTTTTAAACGGTGTATCACGTCTAAGTTGGAATAAAAAACGGTGTATCACGTCTAAGTTGGAATAAAGCGGCGAATTATATAAACTTTCGAATTATTTAAAAGTAGTGGTAGATAAAATCCTAATAAATTAAATTTATTAGACCAAGAATCATACATTAATAAACTACCACTCGAAAATATTTATTTTCTGTCCGGAGCAAGTTGGCATGTCTGCGTACTATGGATCGTTATCAAGAAATACGCTTATTCAATTCTGTCCACTATTTTGCTTATTAACCTTCAGTTTTCCACTTTAAATGTGATGGTAAAAATTCAGTTTAATTTTTGGATTTCTAATTTTGATAAAGAACAACGTTAACTAACATCTATAACATAATAATTAAACATATATAAGCTTAGGCCGAATACAAAAATATGTTTGTTTATAATAGGATTTTGAATTTATTTTTCACTGCCAATTCAGACATTTATTTTTCGAAAGGGCAAAAGTTGGCAGATATGATATAAATTATAGTTAATTTTTTCCCCTTCAATTTTGAGCATGGTGAAAAAGCGAAATTCAGTAAGACTTGGTATAACATTTAAATATAGTACTACTACTTAACCCATTTTTTTGATTCCGAAAACGTCACATTTAGTAGTGATGTAATAAATTACTTTATAAATAAAGTAATAGGGCATTTTCAGAAATGCCAACTGCTTAAATTTTTTTCAGAGGAACTTATTAAGCAGTAGAAAATTAAACACAAAATTTGCAGAATTTTTAATAACCTGAGCCGCGATGGCTCAGGGTATAGAGTGATCGCCTATCAATTTGGTGAACCGGGTTCAAATCCCAGCGATGACCGGTCGATACGAATTCCGCACCCGGCTTACAACAACCACAGTGCTGACGTAAAATATCCTCAGCGGTTAACGGATCTTGGGATAGATTCCTTTGACCATCAGGCTAACCATATGAGGTTTTCGTGGTTTTCCCCTCCGTGTAACGCAAATGTGGGTTAGTTCCATCAAAAAGTCTTCCACGAAGGCAAACTTCTCCCAATACTTGTTATAGGAGTTCCCTCGTCATCTGGATTGGGTTCGGAATTACAAGACTACGGAGTTGAACTTTAGTGGTCGTAAACCCAAGAAATTAGGTCGGCTGTTAAACGACGATAATGAAATAAAATTTTTCTAAAAATACTTTATAAGCTTTATTATTAGATTACTGAATTACAGAAGTAAAGAGATTATATACATATAAATAATATTTAAAAAATATTATATATATACATATATATATATATATATATATATATATATATATATATATATATATATATATATATATATATATATATATATATATATATATATATATATATATATATATATATATGACTCGCAAAAGCTGTTTATTGAGACATTATTCAGTATTGGCAGCCCAAAATCTTTGTGCTGGAGTCTTCTTAGAGAAAGTAACGCGAGGGTTTGTCCCTCTGATATGTTACATCTCATGGGAAAAGAGAAACATTAGAAATTGCAATCGGTTCATTAAATTGGTCGAGAGATATCTCCGGTTCTCACGCCTTGGTAAAGGAAAAAACTTAGGTCGTTATTTCTTACATACTTAAAGTCTAAATATGGTACAAAAGCGGGATGTA
The DNA here is from genome assembly GCA_949128135.1 of Parasteatoda lunata. Taxonomy (NCBI): domain Eukaryota; kingdom Metazoa; phylum Arthropoda; class Arachnida; order Araneae; family Theridiidae; genus Parasteatoda; species Parasteatoda lunata. The sequence continues at coordinate 14,314,345 of OX421977.1, forward strand.
ATATTAAAATGTGTGAATCAGTTTAATTTTGAATTATAAAATAAGAAATAGAAATTTGATAAATAAATACCAATAATTTAAATCATGGTATTCAAAATCACGTTGACTCAAATTTACAAAACCAAGAATATTCTGAAAATTTACACCAGGAGAAGAATTTCTTAGAACGTAAAGTTTAGATGTCTCGAGAAAAAGTTTTCCCAACTTGCTCTAATTTATATAAGAGCAAGTTGGTATTTGAATGGTGACACGACCCACCCTATTTGTTTAGGGTTTACGTCAAGATTACATCAAGTTCATACAACTGGATTGAAACATGATTACAACTTCAATAAAAGATCGCCACAAGGAACAATGATACAAATGCGGTCAAACAAACAAATTATATAAAATAGGTCAAAGGACCCTTATAAAGTTAGCTGATTATAGGGTAGGAGGCCCAAGGACCCTTATATCTACCCTCCACTTCCACACATTATATAACATGGCAGATAAAAACAAAAATTAATACAAATTATTGATCTACAGAAAATGTACAATAAATAGAAATAAAAGTTACAGAAGTACCCGAAGGGGCAAGCAGACAGTCAAAAGACCACAGTAATAAAATCAAACACAATAAAATCACAATGTAATAAAGTCGAACACAAAGAGGTTAAAATTACAGATAAGGTAAGCACCTTCGTAATGGAATAAAAGCAGGTAAAACCAATATAAAAATTGTAAACAGTTGGCAGTGATAAAAAAATGGAATAAAGTAAAACTTTAAGTTAAAAGCCAATGAACTGCTTGAGACACCCAGGAAGTAGGAAGCGCAGGTTCCGGGTCTTATTGCCTGTCTCCAAGTACATCTTCCAGTGTTTGTTTAATAATAGAGATAATTTTTCTGCAGGCCAAGTTGGAAAAACATTGGTGTTGATTAAAATTGGTAAAGTTATTGTCACGAAGTGTCCGGAATCGGGAACAACTAAAAATTAAATGATCGAATGTCTGTTGTTCCCCGCATTGAATATTTTTATTAAAAAGTCTATTTTGATGTTCTCCGAACACTCCATGACCCGTTAAAAATTGGTTAAAATAAAAACTTGCCTGCAGTCTATTTAGTTTTGGATCCTTGTAGAATTTGAAAGTTTGCCTGCCCTTCCCAGAACTCTGCCACTCCCGTTTCCAGCGACTCATATTGTGTTATTTGACCACGGTTTTGATTTGGGCATTGGAGCTGGGGACTTCAATTGAGATGTTGAAGTCACTCGTGGCGTCTTTTGCTGCCCGATCCGCCTCCTTGTTGCCTTGAATGTCCACGTGGGCTTTGACCAAATTGCAATCGATGTTTTCATGCCAAAGAAGTTTTATCTCTTCATCTAGTTCTGAAATAGGCTTTGGATTGTTTAGTGCTTGCAACAAGGACAGCGAATCAGAGTAGATGGTTGCCCTAGGATAATCCATGTCAAAGAGCCATGAAATTGTCTTTTTAATTGCCACGAGCTCTGCAACATAAACGAGTTATTGGAGTGTCTGATGGAGGCAACCTCAATAGTCTCACCATCCAGTTTCGCAATCATGCCAGAGCCTGTTCTATATTCCTTATCTTTAGTATTTCGGTTGGCGACCTCCATCTTCGAACCATCAGTAAAAATTTCAAGTCCCGTATTGGTTGGTAGAGACTTACCGTAGGTCACAGAACGAAAAGTGGATGGGTGAATATAATTAGTTAATTGGATAATAGTGAAATACTCTAAGATTTAAACCAGCATATTGGCGGCTTTTGAATAGAGAAGTGAGTTTTCTATCGTTTTCTATTCTTAATTCTTGTTTTGATGTTTCAGATAATCGGGCTTGAGCAATGTATTTTAAATCAGTAACTTGTCTTGCTTGCTGTTGCTAAGATGTTTCAGAGGAATGGACGAATAGGCTTGAGAGGTGTGCAGTTGATCGATAACCAGTTTCGCTTGCTGTTGCTCTGATGTTTCAGATTTTGTATTTAATTGCTGTCAGAGATGTACTTGATTGGTGAAAAGCATTTGGCAATTTCCAGTCTAGTTATAATCAGGTTTATTCAAGTGCTTTTGAATAAACAATGTTTTTTGTTTTACCGTTTGGGGCGTACACGAATAAATTAGAAGGTCTTCCGACACGTGAGTAGGACACATAGAGCTGTCCGTGGGAGAAGCATGAATTTTTCAAATTCAGACCACATACTTGTAGTGACTGTCCTTGGGCTTTGTTGATGGTCATGGCAAAAGCAAGTCGCACCAGAAACTGCAAACGTTTGAATTCAAATGGCATATCTGCGGGGGTCATTGGAATGCGCGGTAGCAGAACATCTTCTCCTTTAAATTTGCCATTTAGAATTTTAGCTTCGAGGATATTGGTCATTATTCTTTTCACTGAAAGACGCGTACCGTTACAAAGTCTGGGTGGGTTGATGTTTCGGAGGAGTATGATAGGTACTCCCGTTTTCAATGTTAAAACGTGCGGCGGCATACCTGGCAAATCAAGTGAATTCAGAAATTCAGTTGGGTAGTTTACAGCCTCGTTTTGATCTATTACAGTATCGATGGATTTATATGTTCTTGCAGAACCTGGAATTTCATTTAGAATGTGATTATTGATGTCATGTACATCGCTATTTTTTGCTGCTAATATAGCACGTTCACTGAGCCACAGAAGATTTTAGTAATTTTGAGAGATATTTGGAAAAACGTTGTGAAAAAGTTCATCTCGGTTGAAATAATTTAACAGAAGTCTGCTGGCAGTGTAATGCTTTGGGTGGATTTATCTATTGCCATCATTCCATTACCAATATCCAACAATTGCTTTGCAAAACGTTCGACTGACGCATCATGCTGTAGTTGAACACGCATGTTGGTCTTAAAGTGTAATTTTTGTGCATGTTGCCACAACGCTGATGATTTGAGACATGCATGAAGTTCATCAGCAGGAGTTGAACGTGGAATTACTGGTAGAGTTTGCTGGAAATCTCCAGAAAATAAAATAAGTGCGCCGCCGAACATTTGTTCCTTTTCTCTCAAATCTCTTAATGTATGATGAAGCGCTTCTAATGCCTTTCAGTGCGTGATAGCGTATTCATCTCAAATTATAAGTTGGCATGATTGTAGTATTTTAACCATTACAGAATTTTTTTTGATATTGCATGTGGGTGTTTCAGTGAATTGCATTTTTAAAGGTTATTTAAGTGCTGAATACGCTGTTTGGCCACCATGCAAAAGTGTTGCCGCAATTCCAGAGCATGCCAAAGCCAATGCAGTTTTGTTATGTGATCGTATTGTTGCCAGGATAAGGGAAATTAGAAATGTTTTACTTGTTTCTCTAGGTGCGTCTAAGAAAAACAATCCACCGCTTCGATTTGTAACAGCTGTCATAATTTTGTCGTATGCTATGCGTTGTTCCATAACCAATTTTGAAAGATTTGTTTGAACAAATGAACTTAGTTTGTCGATATCAAAATGCGTTTGTCGTAGAAAATGACGATTGGAAAGATTGTTTGAACATCGATTTGGCGGAGGAATTCTTAGTTCTAACAGTGTTTTATTGAAGTTTGTTAAACATATGTCTTCGATTGAAATTAAAGCCTCATTATATTCGTCTGGAGAGAATTGAATGTGCAGATTTCGTTTTGTTGCACGTAAGCGAGGTAGTATGTCTTCACTCATATTTTCGTTGTATTTTTCCCAAAGATCCTTTGGATTGGATGGAAAGCACATAGTTAATATTATTGAAAATAACGTATAAAGCGGATAGCCGTCATTGCCCGTGATAGTCTCAGCAGTTAGTTCTCTTGGATATCGTTTGGTGCATTTTCCATCGGACATGCAAGGTGAAGTGTTGTTGAGTGATCCACACGGACCATGAATTATATTTTGGATAATGACCTGAAATACGTCTGAATCAATGGCGACGTCAGGTATTTCTGCTGATATGATCTGATCAATTTGGCATGGTGTGATTTTTCAATAAGCCAAATCAGAATATGTGCATGTGGCAATCCTCTTTTTTGCCACTAAATAGAGTACATCCAACACCGTGTCTCTCCAAAAACATGGCGCTTCACAATGAAATCAAGTAAAAACTTTAATTTTTGTTTGAACACACGTGCGGTAATATCATGATGACGATCTGATGATGATTGTCCTGGTAACAAAAGGTCTTTAATTTCAACCCAAGCAGGATTGCATGTAAATGTAATAAATAAATCTGGGCGCCCATATGCGCGAACATATATCATGGCATCCTGTGAATATTCATAGATGTGCCTTGGACTCCCTGTAAATGTAGCTGGCAGTATAATCATTTTCCCCACATCATTAGGATTAACGTTACAATCATTAATTATTGCATCCCGTAAATGAATGTATTCTTCTGAACGTAATTTGGTTTGATTTAATTTAATATACAGTAGGCGTTCGGTTTCAATTTTCGCATACATATCAACAATGTATTGAGGAAATAATTGTCGACATTTTAAGATGTGATTATCAGCATTTTGGCGAATTATCAATCTATATGCATAAAAATTCATGGCACTAACTTTCTTATGGGTTTTCTCGCCTGTTTGTGGATTTCTCAATTTTATGTTAAAATGGTATCCATCCTCTCCTTGCCAAAATAGAATAGGATATTGCAATGCATCATATGATCGATGTGTTTCTGAGACTCTTTGAACGTCACCATTTCTGCGATAAAGAACTATATCGCGGGAGGTAAATTCTTCGCCAACTATAACAATAGCCACCTCGTCCAATATCGGTGCATTGTATTTTCATTTGTGGTGGCCTGCAGGTGTTTTGTCAGCTCTAATAACAACTTTGTAATTATCGGATGGCATTTTGTCAAGTGCAGTTCTGAACAGTCTAATTAACTGATTATATTGATTGAAAAAATTTTGTAATGAGGTAACAATTTCTCGTTTAGGGCCATTGCTTAACTGACAACGTTGATTGACTTGATCATTTGTGTTACCCATAAAATAAATCTGTAGAAATTTATGATCTGCGCCAGGCAATGGAAGAAGTGATCCTGCACGATGATAAATTTGGCCTTGCACTTTGAATGTTGACTTGTAATTCTCGTTCACGATACGTGTAGCACCAAATGAAGTCATTTGGAAAACCGAATAGTACCAGCGTATATTCGCCGAAAAATGTTTCGATTGACTTGTTTGACTTGATAAGAGCGTTGAAAATGGCTCGGCTGGCGACGTTAAATCTGGTAGTTTCACTTTGCCTCCAGAACAGCAAATTCCAGCTGTTTCATTCTTAAATTTTAGAGCATTACAAAACGTACATAATTTATCCATTTTTCCGATGATGACGCTTGGGTGAAAGACTATAGTCGGTTGTCGGATCATAGTGAAATGCACTGAGATTAAATTCAGGGTATTGGCAGCGTCTGAATAGCGAAGTGTATTCTCGATCGGCTTTCATTCTTGCTTCTCGTTGCTCGAATGTTTCCGACGAACGGGCTTGGGTAGTTCGTAGTTGATTTGTTAATAGTCTTCTTTCCTGCTGCTCAGACGTTTCTAAGGAACGGGCAAAAGCATTGTGTTTTCGATTAGTTTCAAGTCTTTTTTCCCGTTGCTTCAAAGTTTCTGACACACGGGTAGTTCTCTTTTTGCGCGCTTGAGATGTCGATCGACTAAGAGCGACTCGTGTAGGCGGCATATTTTTGCAAATATGCCGCCTACACCAGTCGCTCTTAAGGCCTACACGACTCTCTCACAAACAAAAAGAAATGTAAAAGTTGACAGTGGTTGCAAATTTGTTAAACCGAAAGTTCACGTATATATTTTAAATTATAAAAAGAGCAATAAAAACAAAATAAATAAGAAATATAAAAATTATAAAATTTAAAACAAAAGTCTTTTTTTTTAAATGAAAGAAATAAAATGAATGAATTCGAATAATAAACAATCTAATAGTTTTCAAATGACAACTCTCACAGCAATGAAAACTTCAAAAACTATATTTAATTGTGCTAACCTAAAATTGCATACTAAATATAAATAATTATGGAAAACGTGCAATTTGAATGAAATTTGCTTTTGCCTTTATTTTTATTAAACAATTTTCACAATTCGTGATCGCAACGAACTATAGGAGTCGTTGTTGTACGAGACGAATACCTGCGATTTATATATAAACAGTCATTCAGTTACTCAAGAGTCGACTTTAATGTAGCATGTAGATTTGCAACGTTCCTTCTTTATTGCCGCTTATTAAATTTAAAAAAGAAAAAATTTTGATATTCTTTCTTATGCAAGCGAAAACAAAATGGTATCACTCTTTTTTAGAGAAGGAACATCCAAAACACATCGGAAAAATATTTGTACATAAACGGAAAAAAAAATGTATATTCTTATAAGAGTTAAAACCTACTATATATAGAAATAGTTTACTAAATTTAATGATATAACATGAAAAGCCTAATTAAACTTTAGATATTTTTAAGAATCATATTACTTCAAAAATAAAAATGAATAAAAAATTTACGTAAGCTTCATAAGTTTATAAATTTCAATTTTGTAAAAGAAAAGTTTTTTAACAAAAATTTTAAGTTTCAATAAATATCATTATTTCGAAACTAAAAAACGTAAAATAAAGAATGCTTACGAAACAAAAAAAAACAAAAAAAATTCTTTTTTGACGCCATTTCTTAGTGCTACGAAAATTCGTCTTTGGGATTTGCCAAAAACAAAACATGCAATTTTATTTTTTCAGAAGCGAAATATTTTACCAAAAAAAACGAAAATTTACCAATTCTCATGACATGAAACTTTATTATGGAAAACGTACGTTTTGGAAATGTAATTTCATTTAGAATCTTATTTATTCAAGTTCATATGGCGACGAAAGAAAATGGAGACTGTTTTGAATCAATGTTAAACTCTATATCGGCCAATTTTACACTGACATTTCGATTAACTACTTTGATTTTAAATAAAGTGTTTTGAATTTTGAAAGTGTTTTGATTTTAAAGAAATTTTTTTTGTTTTATATTTGTCGCAAAAATTTTAGCTGTAGATTGGCGGCACTTAAAAACCGCCAAATCTGTAGTTGTGGTGGCGTTAACACGTAAGTAACGAATTTTTATTCAATACTTTTCAGAATAATATTACTTCAAACACTAGAATATGCAAGAAGTATACATAAACATATAATGTTACACCATTTAATTTTTCAAATGTTGTTTTTTGACAACAAATTTTGTCAAAAAATTATTAACTAAAAAACGTTTAATAAAGAATTCTTAGGATAAAAAAAACGATTTTAAAAATTCTTCATATTGAAATAAAAACTTCCATATTGTTTCTGTTTTTATTCTCATAGTTCTTAATCACACATAAAAAACCACTATGCATAGAACTAATATCAAATAAGAAAAAATTTACAAGCAAACTTTTTATTATAAAAATCATAACACTTACCTGATTTATAAATCCGGAGAATTCCAAAATGATATGTTCTTCGTTCGAAAACTTTATTCTCAAATAATATATACATAGTTTATCCCTTCATTACTTTTAGATAACATACCACACAGCAAAACTTTATAATTGTAAGATCTCGATATGAATTTTAATATGTAGCTCAAAAACAGAATAGCTGAATTCTAGTTGAAATTCTTTCAAAACTAAAAAACACTTACCAAGAAAACGATAAAAATGTATTAATAATCAGCACAAATGATACTATTTCAAGTAATACGGGTGATACTTTATTGTTGTTTTCTGAATTATGTAGATACAGAAATATATACTATTCTATAAAGAAGAAGAATATTCTATAACTATTACAGTTCTGTAGGTTCACATTTATTCATTGGAATGGCGAAAGCAATGTTGACTTCACTTTAATTTGTAATGAATTGAAGACAGAAGAAATGTATTTTACCGTAATACACACATTTGAACAGTATGCAATACCGAAGTCGGAAGCTGTCAGTTGAAAATTTGTTGATCATAGAAGTTAAAAATTGAGAAATTTTTGGCGTGTTCTATTTCTGAAAGATTTACCAATACTCTGGAGAATTTTTTCAAGTTCTTCGGCCTTTTCCTTAGGGAAATTTTGATTCGTATTTGCTGCTAAGAAAATGGCGCCTGATTCTGCCAATGATTTTGATGGAACTAAATAAATTAATGTCTGTTATTTTCAGGCTCCCGCTAGATGGTGTACTCGAGCGTTGCGATCGCGAATACTAAATCCGTGATGCGACCTATAATTACGAAATCTATTCTCGTTGATTTTACGCTCTTGTGCTCACCTGGCATAAAGAAATTTGAGCGAATTATAGTTAAATATTAAAGTATATGTAATTTACTTTTCTAAAGAAATAGAGCTATAAGATGGAAAATTTCACTGTTGTTATCTTTAAGATATTTGAAAACTGAATGGCTTATAGCAAAATTTAAAACAATGGCTAACTTTTAACCAATCAGAAAATTCCATTTCGATTTTCGCTGATACCGCTGGAACGGTTTGTCTCAGAATGTTCTAATGTCGACAGTGACCTTCCTCGCGCTTTGAACTATCTGTATGCCAAGTTTCATAGCTTTCTGTCGGATGGTTTAGGAGTCTATAAAGGACATATATACAGATATTCATTTTTATATATATAGATTTTGCAATGAAAGTTTTCGTTACAAAAACTAATGAATTTTTCAAAACATTTACTACCACTTTTTAATTTTAAATTAAATAAAATTATAATTTGTATGCTATGATATTTGACGTAAATAATAAAGCAATAATAAATTAAATCAATTCAAAAGAGCTTGCCACTAAGGTAAGTTTTAACGTAATCAATGCGAGCACCAACTCTGAGATATTTAATTAGTATAATTTTACCATTACTCTCGACTCTGAACAAAAATAATTCTTAATTATGTATGAAAATTGCTATTTTCTAGGAATACAACGTTATCAAGGTATGGGAAAAATTACAAAGGTGTTACAAGAGGTAAATCAAATATTATTATTTTCATTTTATGGTCTAAGTTTTTCAGTTCTCATATTTATGTTTGATTTCTTCTCAACCCATTTGTGCTTAAAGTGTCCTTTCAAATAGGTAAACATATATGCATTACTGCTATTTTGTATAAATTTTTTTTTATTTATACCATTTTTCGTAGCTGTGCTTGATGGGTTAAAGGTTAGATAGAAAATCTTTTTTTTATATAACAAATAAAGACTGGCAGTTAAATTATTTTAGTCTTGTCATTTTTCTAGATGAAACAAAGCATTCGTTTCTTTTATATTTTCGTTATGAAATAGACACACTAGGCAATGTATAAGAAACCTATGAGAATTTTTGTGAAAGCTTGCAAGCTTCTAAGGGTCTGTTGGAAGTATAATGTGGGGTATGTTAGCCCTGCTGTTTCCGCGAGGGAAAATGAAAAGCCATGCAACAACTGGACATAGTGGTAGATTAACTATGTACATTATGTAACGTTGCATTGTTACTCTGAAGGGACAAATACTTCATGGACGCAATCAGGGCCCGCGTTAAGCATTTCGTAACCTCGCCAAATGCCATAAAATCATAAACTCGGAGAAAAAAATTGTGTTTCGGTGAAAATATAAGCTAATGATTTTTTTCTACCGAAATGAAAAATATATATTCTCAATCCTGGTGGAAAAAAATCTGCAAACTAAAGTAAAATACAAATGAATACGTTCGTTACCAGATATCGCGTGAAGAAATTCTTTCCTACAGTTTATGTCAATGAAACAGATTAAGATCCATATTATCATTCAACTACTTTTGCATTACATATGTTATCCCGTGACAATAACATATCAATAACGTAACAAAATCGTAATGATGATTCAGGTTTATCTTCATACTACTGCTCATAGAAGTAATCAAAATTTTACCCCAACCTCATCCAATTTCTTTCCCATTAATTGCTCAATTATTTCTCCCCAACTTCCAAATTGACTCTTTATTTGAATTTGCATTTTATATAATAATTATATTTACAGTAAATTTGTATTTTTATTTTAAGTTTTTTACGGGAAAAATCAATCATAAGAAAAAGTTAAGTTTTGCCTTTGGCTAAGAATTTCAAAAATTGGCGAATATTTCTGATATCTGACTGATAATTTGCTTAGGGCCCTTTCTAGTGGTTACATACATAATGCCAGAAGCTTTCCAAATTGGCTAAATAAGCGTCAATCTGGATATCAACGCTTCCCCTTACCACCTTAAGGTCCAGTTCTTAATCGAATAGAAAATCTATAGGACATTCTATAGCAACATTCTCTTTAATTTACAAGATCTGCATAACAAATGCAATGCTCTAGAATTAAATGCTTGTAGAATCGTCGTCTGTCCAAACGCTAACAGTGAATTCTTTTTCAGTCACTTCGCTTTATCATCTTCTATTAAACATTTTGTTACTCTGGCTAATTAAATATATTGCAGCAAAATGTCTCCAAACGGTCTTACTATTCACTTTATAGAGAGAAATATCATCAAATTTATAAAGTATTTAATATTTAAAAAATGCTCATAAAGTTCGCGAAATAAATATTTTTGTCATACGATCGTCAAATAGTATCCTTGTTCAGGACTGTCCTCATCCTTCTTCCAAAAATAGTGAAAATGGTATCATCGGATGCCACGTGATGAAGCAGAGTCAAGTGCCAACTCCTGGTAAACGGGCTGTAGTACAAATGGTCATATGTCTTTGAATAAAAACATGAAAAAAAGAAAGAGATATAAATACACTTCTAGACAGGGTTTCTACGAGCGACAACAGATGCAAAAACTGGTGTCAAATAAACTTCAAAATTTTTATGAAAAAGATATAAATTAACAACTTTTTAAAGCAGTCTTTTTTGAGTTTACAAATGAAAATAATTGCTACGATGATGCTCTGAAATTTGATGAAAAAGTCCTCCAGAAGTCCGTCAAAATGTCCTCCATGAAGGCTAAATACTCCCAATATTCATCCAGGAATTCACTTGCATTCTGGACTGGGTTCAAAATTACAAGGCTACGAAGTTGAACATCAGTAATCGTAAACCCAAAAATTTGAGTAATCTGTTTAACGACGTTTATAAACTTATTTCATTCGAGCCGTTGTGGCTAAGGGGATAGAGTGCTCGCCTCCCAATGATGTGATACGGGTTCGAATCCCCCTGCTTGCTTTTCGATACGATTTCTCCTCCCGGTTCGCCCTGACCATTAGTGCTGACATAAAATATCCTCAGTGGTAGACTAATAATGTTTCGGAGTCTTCTTGCCGTCCTGCTAACCGTGGGAGATTTCCGTGGTTTTTCCTCTCCCTGTTATGCAAATGTGAGTTATTTCTAACAAAAATTCCTTCACGAAGGCAAAAATTCTCCCAATGCTTGATCCAAAAGTTCTCTTGTCTTCTGAGATGGTTTTAAAATTTCAATGTTAGTATTTGTAAACTCAAAATTGGGTCAGTTGTTCAACTACGATTTAAATCAGTATCAGTGCGTGCTCAAACGTTTTTTATAAGTAGAACTTGTTGTTGCAAGGCTGTGATATCTGCCAGAAATTGTGCCATTGAAGATTAATGGAAGAAGTAAAAGTCACATTCTAACATCATTTAAAAATTTCACAATTATTGTTCTGATGACAACTCGACCGTGAAACTTATAGCTCACCTTATCAGGAGCAGTACCTCCTAATAACAGAGTTGTCAAATATGATATTTTGGGCTCAAATATTTTGTACATTATTTAGAAAAACAATAAAAATTAAAAGAAAAACACAAAAAAATCTGACCAACCCCACAAGAAAAATCTAAGCAATTTTGACTAAAAAGCATACAAAAAAAATCGAAACATTTTTGACTTAAATAGCATATAATTCGGATTTAAACCACCCATTCACATTCAGTTGTGAAAAGCGAAAAAAATCATTTCAGTTTCTGATAGGTTTGTGTTTTTAAATAAAGAATTAGATACGCAGGCATAGCATTGAACCACACAGGAAGGAGCTAGTTAAAAATACTTATTTCAAACACTTTCAAAATCATAATTTTTTTTTCTTCTGTTCCCTAGTTTTTTTTATAAAAATTTGTATATTGATTATTTCCTCCTCCTCCCCCCCATAAAAAAATACCTGAAACATCAATTTTTTGATGATGATATTAACCAGAATATTTACTAAACTGTTCACAGTACACACACACACACAAAAAAAAAAAAAAAAAAAAAAAAAAAAACGGGCCACCCTGAATAATTCTAATCTAATTATCGGTTTTTCACCCTTTAGAACTCAATCTGAAGGATCAAGAGCTAATTAACCATGTTAAATATGCTGATTAATAAGAGCAAACGATATTTTAAATAAAATGTTTGGTCGAGGGACTTTCAAGACGAAAATATATATATATTGTAGTAGTAAAAAGGAATGAAATGGACAAAAGAATGCTATAACTACATGAAACGAATAAATGGTAGAAGCCAAGAAAGAGCTAGAACAAAAATATACAATACTGCCAACTTTAACATATTTTCCGTTTGAATTTTTTGTTATATTTATCAGTTCATGAATTCAGATGAGGTAGCTAAATTTACGCTTTTCTCATTTAGTTTTGAAGAAAAAAAAATATATGTTTGTTGTTTAAATTAAATCTGAAGATAAATATCCAGCATTCCTTATTTATGTATATAAACTTTTACGTTCCTTATAAGCTAATACAATTAGACAAAAACGAAACTAAAAATATTATTTTGAAAAATAATCAGCATTCCTTATGTATATATATAAAACTTTGTGTTCTTTATAAGCTAGCACAATAAGTCAAAAACGAAACTAAATATATTATTTTGAAAAATTATCAACATTCCTTATGTATGTATATAAACCTTTGTGTTCTTTATAAGCTAGCACAATAAGTCAAAAACGAAACTAAATATTTTATTTTGAAAAATATTCAGCGTTCCTTATGTATATATATAAGCCTTTGTGTTCTTTATAAGCTAGTACAATAAGACAAAAACGAAACTAAAAATATTATTTTGAAAAATAATCTGCAACTTTCAGAACGATAATCAATTATTTGTATAAATGCAACAACAATTTTGATCCCAGTTGATTAAAATTGACTTAGAAAAAAGTAAAATGGAGTAAAGGTAGCTCTGTTTAAAACTGTCGGTTACAAATAGAACAGATTATACGAGTCAATGAATTACAGCCAATCGATGGGGGGAAAAACTGATTAAAATCAGTTGATAATTTAAGCCAGGTTTTTGAATTAAAAATGGGAATGATTATTCAAACAATTGAAACATTCTTTAGTCGTCTATATTTGTATACAGCTATATTTGAGACAATCAATATTTCAATGCTAAACAGAAAATGCGAAAAGGTTATTTTTATTTGGAGTGTAAAAACAAATATTTCGAAGTAAAAACAAATGTGTTCAAGTAAAAACAAATATTTAAAAAAATTAAAAAAATTTTTAAAAAAATAGAAGTAAATCCTCAAGCCAAAATTATTTATACTGTGTAAACTTCATTGTGCATTTAATGTAGTATTACTTCTTAAAGAGGTTTATTTTAACATTACAAGTAGAAGCTTATTTACGAATTCTTTTCAGTTGTGCATTCCAGTGTATTGAAGATAAAGGTTTAATAATGGATAGATAAAATTTTTATTTCAATTTATATAAAAAATCAATAAATTATATTTACTTTATATTTATCCAAACTTAATTTACCTCAACTTATATTCACCTCAACTTTTAAGCTAATGGTTTTACTCCCTTTTAAGAAATGCTATGATTCAATAGGTATGACTTACATCTGTTCTGGATTTGTCTAAATTGTCATGAATGTATGCTATTTCCTCTTTGAAGTTTCGGGGGTGGACATCTGGTGTGTCATGGACTAGCACTGCCCAGAAGAGAAATCAACAGCACCCGAATGTTTCTGAAATAAAATATTGCTTATCGTTTTATTTGAAATAATGATTTGGTCACAAAAAAGAATCAATTTATATAACTAGACACCGGCATGGATAAAAAAGTTATAATTAAAGAAAGAAAACATAAAACTCTTTTTCAAACCTCTAAAGCAGAATTTTTATTAAACTTGTTTTTCATACTTTTTTCATTTAATTGGCAGAGGGATTTCTCCGGTTCTCTTGCTTTGGTTAAGGGAAAACTTTTAAGCGTAATTTCTTAGGTATTTAAAATCTAAATATTGTACAAATGCCGGATGTGAGTACTAAAATGTGAGAACGTGTTCAATTTTGAATTATAAATTAAGAAGTAGACTTTAGATAAAGAAATAACAATCATTAAAGTCAATCATTAAAGTCATCAATCATCAAACAATCAGCAAATTGGTATGAATAAATTTATACTAGAGTTGATACTTTACCATCATTTACCTACGTACCGTTAGCTACCATCTTCATAATATAAAGTGGTGAATTATATGAGCTTTCGAATTATTTAGAAATAGTGATGAGACTAGACAAGTAACAGCACGCGCTTCTAAACACATAACTTTAATCCTCTTTTTTTACACACACACTGAACAAAAATAATAGAAAAGATTGAACATGAATAATAGCGCCCTCTAGTGATGAGGCAAACTAAATTTAAGGCCGAACATGCCGCCCACCTTGAAATACTATTTCAAAATTCTTAATTGTGATACAAATGCAATAAGACATTAAATGAATTGTTTACATGAATACACATACATGAAGACACTATTTAGTACAAATTTCTGCTTATTTTGGTAAGAGACACAATTTTGTTACATTTCTTTTAAATATGTAATCTGATGTTCTAACAGTTACAACTCGAACATGGTTATCAATACCGGGGTGTAATTGAACTACTCTGCACATTTTCCACTTAGTAGGTGGCAAATTATCATCTTTTAACAAACACAAATCATTAACTTCGATGTTTTTAGTTGGCAAAAGCCATTTTGGTCGTTGTTGTAGTCTACACAAATATTCTTTGTGCCAACGTTTCCAAAACTGCTGCACCATTTTTTGGAGTATCTGCCATCTTGTAAAATAAGAAATGTTAGATTCGGTGTAATTTGGTTCGGGAATGCTTGTTAATGGTCTTCCGATAATAAAATGACCTGGTGTTAAGGCCGATAGGTCGTTAGGGTCACAAGATAAGGCAGTTAAAGGTCGAGAATTGAGACAAGCTTCGATCTGGGCTAAGAGAGTTTCAAATTCTTCGTGTGTTAATTTGATATCATCCACAACCCGTTATAAATGATATTTCGTGGATTTAATGCCCGCTTCCCATAGGCCCCCCATGTGAGGAGCGCCGGGCACGTTTAGATGCCAACGTATACCCATATCAGACAAAAAATTTTCAACATTTTGATTGTAATCCTCTGATTTTGCTAGTCTTTCATATTCCATTAGTTTACGTTTAGCTCCAACAAATTTGGACCCGCAGTCACTGTATATGTCGCTACATTTACCCCTACGAGAAATAAATCGCTTTAGAGCTGCAATAAAGACATCTGCAGAAAGATCAGTGACCAACTCTAAATGGATAGCTCTAGTTGTAAAGCAAATAAAAAAAGCTATATATGCCTTGAATGTTTTAGAGCCTCGTCCTTTAGCTGCTTTAATTTGGAACGGGCCTGCATAATCAACCCCACATCGTAAAAATGTAGGAGCTGGTGAAATTCGACTGGATGGCAAATCACTCATCATTTGGTTAGTGACAGATGCTCTAAATCTACTGCATTTAACACGTTTTCTAATTAAATGTCTGATAATATCTCTAGCACCCATGATCCAAAAAGTTTCCTGAATAGAGGATTGTACAAGTTGAAAACTAGCATGTAATAAATTTTGATGATAATCTCTAATAATGAGATCAGTCAAGGCATGCCTTTTTGGCAGTAAAATGGGATGTTTTTGGTCGTATCCGATATTTGCATGTCACAAGCGACCTCCCACCCTGAGAATACCTGAATGATCCAAACAAGGGTTGAGAGCTAAAATTTTGCTTCTGCAAGATAAGGATTGATTTTTTTGAAGAGCATTGATCTCATTATTAAACTCAACAGATTGAACTAATTTAATCAATACATTCATAGCATTATTAAGTTCATCAGTTTTTACAAAACCAGTTACCTTACTTTGAGAGTTTCTGCAATTGTGAATGAATCTTAAACAATATGCTGTTACACGTTTAAGTGAAGAGAAAAAGGAGAATTTGTTTATCAATTCATTTGTTTCAGATGAATGGCTGATTGTAGCAATTGACTGCACAGTACACACTCTTTCTTCAGGCATAGGCTCACACATTTGAGATATGAGCATATTTGTTTGGAAAGAAATCGGTTGATACAGAAATGTTAAACCACTGAGATGTGAATAATGTTGATGATGACACACCACGGGTTGCAATATCTGCTGGATTTGTATCACCACTAATGTGATGCCACTGATTTGGAGAAGATAAGCTTTGGATTTTTGCTACTCTGTTGGCAACAAAGGTTTTCCATCGGCTGGATGGCGATCCCAACCAAGAAAGAACGATAGTTGAATCTGTGTAGAAGTGAGATTGGGATATTGGAATATTTACTGCACTGCACGCAAATTTCATCAGCTTTACTAGAAGCAAAGCTCCACATAGTTCTAGTCTTGGAAGAGATTCATTCTTTAGTGGTGCAACTCTTGTTTTGGAGACAACAAGTTGAACACTGATTTGTTTATCATCTAGCACTGAGCGACAGTATATGACAGCCGCGTAAGCCTTTTCAGAAGCGTCGCTGAAGCCAAATAATTGAAATTGCTTGTTAGGTGACAAGAGTCTTGGTATTTTGATGTCTTTTACGAGCATCATATCTTCTGCAAGCTTTGTCCACTCTTGAGAGATATTTGGAGAGATCGTTTCATCCCACTGCAATTTATGCTTCCACAGTTCTTGCATAATTAACTTGCATTAATTAACTTAATTGTAATAGATGCCAACCATCCTAGAGGGTCGAATGTTCTGACAATAGTAGAAAGAAGTATGCGTTTTGTCATGGTACCTTCAAAGGATGTTGGAGTAACATTGAAAAGGAACACATCGTCTGCTGGGTTCCAAAGAACACATAAAGTCTTTATGACATTGTCACTGTCTATGTCAAAGGATGTATTTTTCAAGCACAAGTCTGCATCAATTGTCTTCAAAAATTCATTGCTGTTTGATGTCCATTTCCTCAGATTGAATCCTGCGCTTGATAACATTTGCATTAATTGTGTTTGTAATTCATGAGCTTCACTGAGTGTCTCAGCTCCAGACATTAAATCGTCTACATAAAAGTCTTTCATGACTGCATTGGAAGCCAAAGGAAAATTATCTGCTTCTTACGCTGCTATTTTTTGAAGACATTTTGTAGCAAGATAAGGCGCAGAAGCTGTGCCATAGGCGATTCTAGTGAGTTTATAATCTTGAATAGGCTCAAAAGGTGAGTTACGCCATACGATTCTTTGAAAGTCAGAGTCCTTCAAAATAACCTGTCTGTATATTTTCTCAATGTCTGCTGTTAGAGCAATTTTATGTGTTCTAAATCTTATGAGCAATGTTGTTAAGTCATCTTGCAACTGCGGTCCTACCATCAATTTGTCATTAAGTGAAACACCAGTTGAAGAGTTTGCAGAATCATCTAAAACAACACGGAATTTATCCCCGATTTTGTTTGGAACTGGATGATGAGGGAGATAAAAGCTTGATGTGACTGGAATGTCAATGTCCGTTTCTGGTATTAATTCCATGTGCCCGAGATCTAAATAATCTTGCATGAATTTATGATACTGCATAGAAAGTGACTGATTTTTGACAAACCTACGTTCAATTTGTTGCAAACGATGAATAGCGAAATTTCGAG
The DNA here is from genome assembly GCA_949128135.1 of Parasteatoda lunata. Taxonomy (NCBI): domain Eukaryota; kingdom Metazoa; phylum Arthropoda; class Arachnida; order Araneae; family Theridiidae; genus Parasteatoda; species Parasteatoda lunata. Next base: position 14,332,215 of record OX421977.1, read on the forward strand.
ATGAACCAAGTTGTTCAGATGATTCACAAAAGGGAAAATTGACAGCAAATCTGCCAGTAGGGTCTCGAGAAAATGTTTCTTTAAAATGATTCTCGCATGCAATTTCTTCCTCTGAATAGGACTTTGCTTCTGTAATTTCTTCTAGCTTCCAGAATTTATCTAGCTGATATTCAGTTTCACTGCAGCTAGCATGATTTGTCATGATTGTACGTGTTTTGATAGGTGACTTGCTTTCTGTTCTTCAAAGAATAACCCATCCAAAAATGGATTCTAGAGCAGTTAATGAAAGTTCTGGAATAGTTAAACGTCCGTTGAGTATTATTTCGCCAAAAACTTCTGCACCCAGTAAAATATCTATAGGTCCAGGTTGGAGGCAATTTGCATCTGCTAATTTTAATTGTTTAAAAGAATTCAAAACAGACGCATTGACCTCTGTTTGAGGAAGATCACAAGTTATTTTGGGTATAATTAAAGCTTCTGTCGTGATGTTAGCATTTTTGTAAAATAATGATGTGATGTGCAGTTGAACTGAACCTGTAACCTTACCTACCCTTTGTGAACTTAGTCCATCAACACTGATACTCGCACGATTTCGTTTTAACTTTAATAAATTAACACAACTCTCCTTAATGAATGTGCCTTGACTGGCTGAATCTATAAGGAGTCTGCATTTATGTAGTTCGCCATCACCGCCCTGAACATTAACAACTGCGGTGGGTAATAAAACGCATTGTGTGACTGGAATAGTTGTATTGTTGCTACTAATAGTAGAAATTATTTCGTTTTCCCCCTGTGCTCTTAATTTTGTTTCATTTGAATTTTTAGAACATAATAATGTATTATGCGGCTGAGCGCAATTCTTACAAGTTCCCATACTACATTTCGAAATTGAATGAGTTTTATTCGATTTGAGACAATTCAAAAATATAGGGATAATAAAATGGGATATAGTAAACAAAAATAAGCACAAAGCTTATTTTTGTTTACTATATCCCATTTTTCTTTCATCGGAAGTTCAATAAAACTATTGCATATGAATAATCCGAAATGAGTATCACTTTTGCAAAACAAACGAGGATGTGAAACTAATTGAGATGAAAATGATGATTTATTTGTTTTTTGATTTCGATTGGCTCCGCTTTCAAAACTTTTTTCACTTGTTCTTTCTTTTTGGCGTAGAGCCAAAGACGCTAGCCCGTCGGCCTTATTCAAAACAAAAGTTCTGAATTCTGCGAACGAAGGAATATTTTTTGTTTGTTCTAACGTCCAAACGCGAAGTGTTTCTGGATCAAGTTTTCCTTTTAAAAGAAAAATAATGATAGTGTCCCAAGGCTCTACGGGCTGTTTAAGGACTTTTAATGTATCAATACATTGTGAAGTAGTATCAATTAATTTTCGTAATCCTGACGCGGATTCATATTTTAAGTTAGGTTGAGAAATTAACCTGTTTAATGCTGCGTTAATGATTTCTGTTTCGTTTTCATAACGTTCTTTAAGTGCGTTCCACGCTCTTTCGTAATTTTCATTAGTAATGTGAATCGATTGTAATAAAGTAGCCGATTCCCCTTTAACAGAGAGTTTAAGGTACTGTAATTTTTGACAATTACTTAAAGAACTGTTATTTCCTACGCTTGCTAAGAATAAATCGCGAAATGAAATCCAATCAAGATAATTAGAAGTAAATATTGGTAGTTCTACATGGGGAAGTTTTAAACTATTTACATCAGCATTGGATGTATTTTGAGACGCAATATTATTTACAGTAACGTGATCTTTATTATGTTTTTTTTATTCATTCTTTAAAGTAATTTTTAAAGTATCTACTTTTGAAAGTAATTCATGCATTTCTTCTTCATATTTATCGAATTCTGTATCAGAACAAGAAAATAGAATCTCATCATTTAAATTATTTACATCAATGCTTAATGAATCAGTATCGTTTTGATAAACTTCGATATTGGAAACAGAAATCTCCTGACTTTGTAAGCTATTTACTTGAGTAATTAATCTGGTTAGCTTACCTTTAATGATTTTCTTACGTTTTAGAAGGGAATCCATGTTTGACTGTGATCTCCCGCTAAAAGAGGTGTGCTTCTGATTTGAATTGGGATTTGCTTTTTGGTTTTTTGAATGTTATTCCGTTGATTTAGAAACTTCGTTGGCAGTATCACTGTCATTCATCTTAAAAAATATATGCTGGGGCTAGGACGGACCATTTCGATGATGAGACTAGACAAGTAACAGCACGCGCTTCTAAACACATAACTTTTAATCCTCCTTTTTTACACACACACTGAACAACAAAAATAATAGAAAAGATTGAACATGAATAATAGCGCCCTCTAGTGATGAGGCAAACTGAATTTAAGGCCGAACAAATAGTGGTAGATAAAAATCAACTAAATTGAGTTTATTAAACCAAGAATCACCATTGATAAACTACCACCTCAAAATATATAATTGCTGTCCGGAGCAAGTTGGCATCTCTGTATATTTTATTCATGAATAAAGAAGTGTAGCTTACGATCCTATGTAAATGATAAATATCAATAAAGCGATTTTTTTTCTTAGCTCTTACATTGTTATTTTTAATTCTCGATTATATTCGAGTCATGGCTGAAAGCCTATATACACCAAGACGGAAAAGAGCAAAAACTGGTACGAAAGACGTTTCATTCTAAAAATAATTTTCAAGAAAAATTAAATTTCTGTAACTACCGAGAATTTTTTCCCAATTATAACATACATATGAAACTGCTTTTTTCCTATGAAAAAGTAGATATTGGTGAATAGTTTGCAGAAGAGAATAAGTTTACTCCTCCCAAAAACAAGTTAAAACTGAAATGATTTTATTACCAGCTCTTTCCGTCTCGCTTTCACCCATGATTCGAGAGTGAAAAATTATAGCAGCATAAAATACAACACCGCTCGAATTATTTCGAGTGTGCACAGTTAAGTGCGCTCGAATTAACTCGAGCGCACAAGTTAAGGGGTTAAATAATATCGCTGAAATTTTAGATTGGAATATAACTATTTATACCAACGAGAACAATTATTATGTTATCTTCGAGATGAATTTCAAGAAAAAAATAAATGAATCCCTATTATTTGTCTATAAGAAACAAGTTCATGAGAATGATCACCTTGAATTGGAATAATTGAATAGACTTTTTTTTTCTTCAGTAGATTTTAATAAAATATATTTTTAAAAAAAACTCAATATAAAAATTAATACATTTTTTAAAAAAGTTATATTACCACATTTTTAAATAAAAATTAAATTTAAAATATAAGTAATTTTACAATTCTTTGTGAAAATTCTTACATAGTCCTTATCAAGCAAGCTTGCTAAACAGTAAGCTTTACCTTAATCATTATGAATTAGAGATGGGCAAAACTGCAACTTCTCAGTCACTGTTACTACTGCTACTGGGACCCAAAAGTAACAGTGACAAATAGCAGTGACTGTTAATATTTCGATATAGAATTAATCGATATCGATTAATCGTTTTAATTTATCAGAATTTTATTTAGAACAATCGATTAACTATTTTATAAATAATCGATATGATTAGATTTTTGTGAAATTAATCGATATAATTAGTTTTTTGTATCGATGTAATTAGTTTTTAGTAAAATTAATCGATAAAATCAATTTTAAATGTAGTTAATAAAAATAATTAATCGTTATACTGAGTAGTCATTTTTATTACAAGTGATGATTTTTATTAACCAATGTATATCATAGTACGCAATATAGTAAGTAGTATGATTTTTATTAACTAATATATTTCGTAGTACAAACTAAAGTAGTATGAATTTTAATAACCAATATGGGACTTTATTTAATTCTTGTAAAATGTTAAAAATAACATAAAGAAAGCTTCTATCTCAGATAATATAATAATTTAAGACTCATAATTTTTCGCGTTACTAATATTTTCATAATGCTATTAAAGTGAAAATCTAATCTTTAAATTTTCGTAGTTGAGTTATCGGCATTTATTTCCTACACCAGCTTTTGTTGTAATAATCAACAGATGGCGCCACTAAGCATATTTTTTAATTTTGAATGAAGTTTTATATAGTTTTATAAGTAATATCATAAAAATTCATATCATACACATAAATGGAGCTTCTATCTGAAGGTAAGGCGATAGATAAAAAAGTATTTTAAAAATAAAATATTATAAGAAAATAATTTTAATTAATTTTTTCCTTCAAGCTTTGCAAAATATGAATACATTTTTAGGGCGTTACAAATCTGGACGTTTTATAATGTGAAAATTATTTTATTTAAAAAAAAAATTTGCAAGGCGTCCAAATTTGAGAGTTAGCTTATATATACATATATTAGCTTATACATATATATATATTCCATTTTTTTAAAAAATACTCTTCTTTATGCGAGGAATTCTTTAAAGAAATCTCGAGTTCATTTTCTCTACTACAAAGTAATAAATTTTACAAAAATAATATTTACGAAAATAAAGGAAAATAATATCAATTTCATAAATTGAGCTAAACAATAAATTTAAATTTCTATTATTTATTTACATAGTTTCATTTATTTTTTCAAGCATTTTTTCTTAAATTGTTTGCTTGTTTAAAACACAAACTTTCATGTAGGTCTTGAAACAGGCAAACCAAGTTTAAAAATATGTTTAAGCCATACTTAAAAAACAAACTATGTTTAAATATATAATTCTTCACAAAGGAAAATATGCTATTGAAGAAATGTCTCAATGCCATCTATCGCCAAAGTTTACGTATACATAATGTGAATAATAATTTTAGTTAAGCAGTGTCGCCATCTATGGTCTATATTTACATTTATATTGGTTAAGCTTAAATTTACTTAGTTGTATTCAAAGAGGTTAGTTTTATTTTTTGATTTGACATATATTGATAGCGGTCTTTATCCTCTTCACGATTTTTTACAGTTCTTAAATTAAACAAAAATTAAGATAAAAAGAAAATGTCATTAGTCTTTCCCTCCCAGTTGAATTACAATAATTTAAATGAAAAACAAAATATGTTATGATCAAAATTACGCAGAAATTAACTAACTACGCACAGCTATTGGCAGAATTTTGGAAATTATATATTTATTTTTATTTATTTATTTATTTTGTAATATTCAAGCAAACTTTTTTTTCCCAATAAAGTAGACATTTTATAGTTTCTTGAACCTGACATTTTACAATTTATTTTTAAAAAATCATAAAATAATTTATAAAAAAAATATTGAAATTTAAATTTTATATATACAACTGATAACGACTTGTATTATGTAGCTTGAATAAATTTAATAGAAAATATTTGCCGCAAAATTTTGATAGTTATAAATCCACAAATAAATATTTAAAATTAGTACATTCTCGCGGCATCGAACCTGAGACATCCTACATGCTAGTGCGGAATTGTACCCACTATACACTGTACTTCTCAGTGGGAAGATGCTTACAAAAAATTAAAAAGTTAATTTCTGCTCTTAAAAAATAATAGATATTTTTTGAAATCTTTATTCATAAATCATCACTGATATGTAATAACTTGTACTAACTTTTCGATTTAAGGGGGGAGGGGAGATAAAATTTTTCCTTCTTTTCACATCTTAAGATATAAATAAAAATGTTTGCAGTGTCTGAAAACCTGATGTAAAAAATCCAAGTCTTTAAACAATATCTGTTTCTTCGAACATATATCATATCAACATATATCGAACATACTTTGCATAATTTTACGTTTTTATATGCTGCATAATTGTTATTTATGACAAAAAATTCAGTTCCATTTAAAGAAGAAAAATCAATACAAATTTTATTTTGTTTTAAATTTCAAGTATGAATATAAACTAAGCTATATATAATATATTCGAATTATATCTTATTTAAATATATAATATTGTATTAAGATTATTTTGAAGATTCATCATTAAAAACAATTTATCCTAATATTAAATTATAAAAATTATCAAATCAAAAACAGAGATCATGGTTTTTTTTTCGTTCTTTTTTTTTTCCAAACTGAAATAGAAATTGGTTGGACTCCATTATGATATTTGATCAAAAATAACAGCAACATTTGTCACAGTGAAGCAGCTTGAACTTAGCAACGAAAATACTTTCATTTGCAGGTTACGATATGAAGCTGGAGCATCGACAGGCATTATTCACAGGTATTTCAGTATGATTTTTGGAGCAACGACCATACCTGTGACATTTGGAACAGCTAGAGTAGCAGTGATAGTTGTCACAGTGAAAGTAGCAGTGAAATTTTTCACTGTGACAGTAGCAGTGAAATCTGTCACAGTGACAGTAGCAGTGATTTTTCTCACAGTGACAGTAGCAGTGATTTTTGTAACAGTGACAGTAGCAGTGATTTTTGTAACAGTGACAGTAGCAGTGATTTTTGTAACAGTGACAGTAGCAGTGATTTTGTCACTGTGACAACTTTTTGGTTGGAACAGGCTGTCACAGTGACTGCTCCAGTCACTGTGACAAGTCACTGCTCCATTACTTTTGACCCATCTCTATTATGAATACTAACTTCAAATTGTTGAGTATCTAAATTTTAATACTGCGAATTCCTGAAAAATTTTCGAATCAAAAATTATTCTTTATCTTTTCGGGACGGGCTAATCATAACTACATTCGTATGGAATCAGAAACAGGATGGATAAAAATAAAATGCGGTAACTTAAAATTTAGACATGGCTAATTTGCCTACCTTATTTTTGCTCTCACTTTAAATCTAATACATCCAATCTACATTTTTTAAAACTATATAGTTTGAATTAAGTCTTTTTTAATTAAATAAAGAAAACTATTATCACCCCACCCACAAATAAACTGCTATAAAAATAGTTTGACTACCAGTTTTATTTTTTTTACCGTGATATTCTGAGAATGCATATATGACTCGCCCGTCTCGAACAGGTTAATTCTGTATTATCTGGAAATTGGCAATTTTTAAAGAACACACAGCGTTTTCAAGGTCTGGGAAAAATTATAAAGTAATGACCGGAGTCATAAGAGGCTAAACAAATATTAATATTTTCTTTTGATACATTAAAGTTATATTTAGATTTGATTTTTAGTTAACCCCTTTGTGCCTAGCGTCCTTTTTAGAAGGTGGTTTTTTTTTTTCCTAAAATGGAAACAAAAAGTTGTTGCACGCATATTTTATTACAAGGGTTGCCTTTTGCGACTACAATTTCAAAAAGTGGTGGTTTATTAAAAAGTTGTAAGTAAAATATATGTATAAAAGTCCTAAAAAAGTGATAAAATTTGTATAAGTAGTCATAAACCCAAAATTGGGCCGACTGTTCAACTACGGTAACGAAATATAAAATATTTAAAACATTGTCAACCCATTCTGAACCATAATTGCAAAAACGCAATTTTTTGATCTGATGTTAGAAGCATTCAACTCGAAAAGTGGTAGGGCATCCTTCAACCTCTGAGGTTCACCATATCCTTCACCATTTTAGGTAACTGCGAAATATTATTTCCAACAATAGTGAACTAAAGCATACATTTATTGAACTTAATTTTTATGAAACTTTAATCAGAGCTTATGAGCATGACGATTCTCAGTTTGTTATTTTATAAATCTTTTTAAATCATTTACAAGACATGTCTTAGAATGTATCGAGGCAATATACGTCATTATCTTCATAAATACAAATTTGTCCATGATCTCAACAAAGCGTGCACCGGGGAGCACATTTTTTTGCTGCATTTATGCATGAATTAGAAATGAGTTTTGTTCAGGAGGCTACAGATTTATTTTAACTAGTATTTTTAGTTTAGATTTTTTTTCTGAATGCACAAGTTTACAAAATATGTATTGATTTATATACATGCATATACACTTGTATCATCCCTTAAAAAATAGAATGAGATATTAACATATAACATCGAAAACTTAAATGTTATTATTGCCTTCTTCCTACCACGTCTTATGTAACTGAGAAGTGAGGACACTCAGTATGTACTCGAGTGAATTTTAAAACTTCATTAGGAATATTTTTAATAAATTGCTTGAAAATTGTAGATTGTAGTGAGGAATCGACCGCCAATTTGAAATCAGCGACACGAAAATGTCTAAGATCCATGTAGATCATTCTTAACTAAACAGAAGAATAAAATATGAATAAAAATAAAATATGAATATTTGATTTACCTCATATAACTTTGGAAACTATTTTTTAACTCTTAACTGCGGCAATCCTGACAAATACAGTGTTCAAAGGATATAACAAATTTCATGCAAAATTGAAAATGATATAATTAGGAGTTATTTTTGTTCAACGACGATTTTGTATTTTTGTTGAATATTCAGCAATCCTTGAGCAGTACTTTGCTTGTCTTGCGAATCATTTCGCCCCAAAATTACGTAATTTGTTACGAAACGCGAAATCTCAAATGTATTATAAAAATGTTTCCTCGTTTCGAAATCTTTTCGTAGTGCATTGTGGGATAACTAAAATTAGTAAAGACGAAGAAACTATGAATCGAAATTAAACTGATGAACTATGTTGAACGGTTTGTAAGGTGGTCTAGAAGTTAGCCCTGTAACAAGTGATTTATGTATCTGCCCTTGTATTGCCGTGCCGTCCATATAGTGCCTGTGTGGTCTATACCAGGGCTTCTTAAACTTTTTTATATAGCGACCCCCTTCAAGCTTAGGAAATTTTAAACGACCCCCTCCTCCATATAATGAAATATATATTAACCGTAGATGTAGATGTAATAGCGCACTATTTTACAATGTAAATAAAATAAGGATTAAAGAATACGTACCCATTCATTTCACATATATATAATTGGAAACGTTGACGGGATATCGGTCGTAATAAAACACAATAAATAGAATGACATAAAACTATATATATATTTATTCAATATTAAAAATAAACTTTTGTAACAATTTTTTTATAAGAAAACATAAAACTATATCTATATATTCAATAGAAAAAATAAACTTTTGTAAAAAATTTTTTAATAAAAACATATTATTAACATCAAACAATATTAATGTGACGGATGTGATTGTTTATTTTTACACAAATAATTAAATCTAGGCTCAATTTGAGTTAGTGCAGATCGTAATAAATTTTCAACGTTTATTAAAGTTGAACGGTATTTTGATTTTATGTAAGTTAATGTGGAAAAGGCTGATTCACATAAATATGTTGTACAAAATGGCAGTAATTTGTTCATTGCCATTTCCGATAGTAGGGGATATTCTGATTTGATTTCTATCCAAAATTCATGCACAGGCACTTGAGAAAATCTAAGTCGCAAGGTAGTATCACTTGTTAGTTCGGCAAATTCTTCTTGTGCTTTTAAGTTTAAAAAATTAATTTCTTCCATTTCAATTGAAAATGGATTGCAAATCCATTGTTGTGTATCGATATCATTGGGAAAATACCTATGCATGTAAACTTCCATATCCTTCAAATGATTAACTATAATTTTTGTTATAGGAGTATCTTTTTTGAAATATTGTTACTAATTATATACTCGTCAGTAAATGGAAACATTTCGAGCGATCCACTTTCCACTCTGTTCTTCCATATGAGAATTTTTTTAACAAAGGCCTCAAGTTTATTTTTTAACATAAACATATTAACGCAGACTCCCTGCATTGATAAATTCATATCATTGATTTTATCAAAAATATCTGCCAAATAGCATAGCTTGAGAAGCCATAAATTATCTTGAAAATAATCGGCCAAATTAGAATTTTGCTCTATTAGAAATATAAGAAATTCATCTTTTAAAGTTAATAATCGTTTCAAACTTCGACCTCTTGATAGCCACCTAACTTCAGTATGTAGCAATAAACTTGTATAATCCGAATCCATATCAATGCACAAATTTTTAGACAATCGACTATTAAGTGCTCGACTTTTAATAAAGTTAATGATTTTGACTGCATCAAAAAACACAGTGTTTAATTCTGGTGCAATTTTTTTAACAACAAGTGCCTCTCGGTGAATCATAGAATGTGTAAATGTAATATGATCATTTCCAGCTTTAACAAATGCTGTAAAACCAAGATCTTGTCCGGTCATTGCTGCAGCACCGTCCGTGCACACACCAACACAATTTTTCCAATTTAATCCTTCTTTTTCAAAAAACTCATTTACTTTTTTATATATATCTTTTCCACGAGTATGACCTTCCAGAGGACGACAAAACAGTATATCTTCATGAATGCTTCCCTCATAAATATATCTTACAAAAAGTAACAACTGTGCCATTTTTGAAATGTCTGTCGACTCGTCCAGTTGTATTGCAAACTTTGAGCTGTCTTTAAGCCTCATAAGAAGCTGTTGAAATTGATCATTGCTAATGTCTGAAATTCTTTTGGACACAGTGTCATTTGATAATGGAATTTTACTAATTTCAGCAGCATACTGTTTTCCATGAACAATTTCAGACATTCTTATAGCTGCAGGTAGTAAAAGTTGCTCTCCAATAGTAAAAGGCTTTTTCGTTTTTGCTATCAAATACGAAACTTCATACGATGCCAATAGATATTTATCATTCAAAGTAACATACTTCTCCAAAGTGTTCTTTTCTTTATTTGATGTTTGCAAAAGACGCTCAAAATATTCTATTGGCTTTTTTGATAACGTTGCATGTTTAGTATTCAAATGTCGTTGCAGTTTTGACGGTTTCATGGTTTCTGCAGCCAAAACTTCTTTGCAAATTAAGCACACTGGTTGTTCTTCATTGTTGTGAGAAGAGCATGTGAAACCATACTGCAAATATGATTCGTCATATTTTCTTTTTTTTGTTTTGCTAGAAGTCGGATTTGAAGCACTGCAACTTGGTTGTGACGGCGTGGCAGACTTATTAGTTGGAATTTTAATTAGCCATTTATCCATGATGGTTAAATAATAATAAATAATTAAACAAAATGTAGTTGAACTTTAACGTAATAATTAAAAACACCAACTGAAAATTACACAGTAAATACACACATGTCACTACGAAGACAAAGCTGAATCCAAACTGAAGTACAAACGGAAAAATAACTACACTTGAATCTTTACCAGTGCAATGACAACAAATTACGATCAGATCAACCCCGACGCATGGCGTGTTCAAAGTGTGCAGCGCACGAAGGCACCGTATCACAAAGACGCCGAAAAAGAAGCTTTCATTTAATTTTTTTTATTATTCTTTTATAAAAATAATATGCCGATTCGCCTAGCCTAGCTTTATTATGCTTCCGTATTGTATGTGTAAGCAGTAAGGCGACGTGGCGTCTGGGTACTTATAATCACTAAGTTATCTTGCAAACACTGACGCCGGCGGCCAGACATCAATGTCGAACGTTCAGTTGAAAATCGAGGAGCGCGTTGTATTTATTATTTTAAATGCTACTTCCATATTTTCATTTATAGACCCTACATAACAGTTTTGCATTGCCACTTTTTTCAAAAAATAGTTATAATAAAACTACAATAGTATTTTGTATGATTTTTATTTGTATTTATATTTGTACGTAGTGTGTATACTAATTTTAAAATTTTATTTATAATGATTGAAAAGTATCAGATCTTTGCGACCCCCTTTCAGTAGTCTCGCGACCCCCCTGGGGGTCGCGACCCACAGTTTAAGAAGCCCTGGTCTATACGGTTCCCACGTTATAATGATTATTAGAAAATTTAGATACATTAGGCCTTAAATTCTTTTTTTGGAAAAATATAAAATGATTAAATACTTCTTTAATTTCTTCGAAGAACTGACAATAGTTATTTAGTCTCTTTTGGCGAAATTTTTGATCGTTTCGACAAAAATGTAGAAAGTTTCTTTCTAATCGAGTATCCATTGTTTACAGCGCATGAACTTATTTCGTTAAGTTAAAGACTGGTAATTAATTTATTTCATACTCGAAATTCATCATAGGGTAAAATTAGACGTTGTTGTCGTTAGTATAAATAGTAGTCCTCCGCTGACATGCTGTTAACAAATCAAATGCGAGACAAAAAATGTTTACTTCTGTTTCGCTGGAGAGGAAAATAGTCTGCTAGAAACAATATTTATTATTCTTTCATCAATTTCTTTAAATAAGAACAGAAACACTTGTGTTTAGTATGATTTTTCGATGACATTTTTATTAATTCTTATTACTTTTTAGTTGATTATTGTTGTTAATTAGAAAGCAAGCAAAAATAAGGCTGTGCTACGTCATTTCAAGTGTTGGCGATGTTGATATGCGATCGCGCTTTGAGCTTGCCATCCATTTGGCGGCACTGAGATGCAAACAGGCACTGTTTTTATTAACTAACAACAGATTATAGTAAAAAAATATATTCCAATGGCAGGCACTGAATTTGAATCTTTGCCTATGAAGATGCCAGAATTGTTGCTCATTTCGCGTTACCCAGTGGGCACTTGTGAACCAAAGTCACGGAGGCGAGCAACATTGCCAACGCCACACTGCCACGAACCCGTTTATAGGGTGGGCCACATTCCCACATCACACACACACAACAGAGGACAGCACAAAGAGAGAGAGAAACATCCATGCCCAGAGCGGGATTCGAACCCGCAGCCAATAGCTTCGCAGTCAGGCGCGCTTACCGCTCCGCCATCTGGCCGGCAGTATAGTAAATATAAAGTTTATACTAGTAAATAATATGAACTCCTCTCTATCTACATCAACGGGTTCCCAAATGGCGTACCGCGGAACCCTAGAGTTCCGTGGAAGCGTCACGGAGGTTTCAGCAGTTAGGAAACTTTTTAACAAAATATGATTTTCGAAACCTTCAATTAATTTTATTTAGCAATTCCGTTATTTTAATGTTATTTAATTGAAATGCTTGAAGAAAGAAAATGCATCGAATAAAAATAACTCAATTCAACAATGAGGAGGTATGTTTCTCTGATAATATCAACGTTTCTCTTTCCTTCTTGTTTTTATTTTAATTAAAACCATAGTTCATCTCATTCATTTTTTGTTTAAGCATGAACTAAAATGAAATTAAGAATTAGACTATTACCCTTTTCAGATTTGTGATTTAAACTGTCTGACATAAAACGCAATTTTAAAATTAATATTGAAAAAACATTAGGATGAAAAAATTTCATTCTTCATTCATTCACAAAATATTTCTAAAATTATTAAAAAATTTAGATTATTACATATTTTTAAAATAATAAATAGCCCTGCGTTAATTAATACGTTCACTATTGTTAATGAAAATTATTCAGTGAATCTCAAAGTTCCGCTAAAAGATGTTCGACCATTTAGGGTTTCACAGTCGAAAAAAATTAGAAATCGCTGATCTAGATAACAAAATAACACCCTCATTATCTAGAATCATTTTGGTTCTAAAATTATTCATTTATTTTGGCTAGAAATATATACTGAGGATTTCATTCCTTTTGAATTCTACATATTATTTTTAACTACTGTATCACATAGGTAGAAAATAGACATAGAACACTGAATGTGTAAAATATAAATATTTCAAAAGGAATTTGTAGTGATTAAATTGTTTTGGAGATCATTGCACTCTGTGCAATATGTTTGCTCTGTCCAGTACAGTATAACCAGTCCAGCATTATTTCAACAAATGTTAAAAAAAAAACATCCTCTATAAATCTAATATATATAATTCTCTTACGTGGCTCCCAAATTCTGGCTGTATTTCTTTTCCGCCGGAGGCAACGTTTGCTTTGTTTTGTTTACGTTTTAAAAACACCAAAGCATTCTGCCCTTCAATGATGTGTTTCTGATCTAATATATATAATTCTCTTACGTGGCTCCCAAATTTTGACTGAAGTACTTTGTACAATTAAATAAGATTCTTTTCACAACACTTAAATATTTACTTTATTTTCTTCATTTATAGAGAAAACAGTTGGCAAAGAATTCTGTTAGGTTAAAAAACATTTCGCTAAAAAAAGAACGAATTCCAAAAGAAATAAAAATAAACAAATGATGTTGCCAGCCATAGGATTTTTTGAAAGTTAACTTAGCAACATAAATCAAAAGAAGCGCAACTAGATCAAAATTAAGATACCTGAGCGCTTGACGTAACAAATCCTTCAATTCTATAAGTGTTGTATCGCCAAATGCCCAAATTAACAATTGTGTTTTCAAAGAAATTCTCTCTCTCTCTCTACTATTCAGACTACTATTTCATATTGTTTTACAACACGTGGCTTTGACACTCTGGTGGGAAAGACTTTAAAACAAAACTTACAACAGTTACTTTTCTCAACAACTGAAATTTAGAATAGTGTGATTAAGAAAAATATGTGAACTGTTTGCTATTTCAAATTAATATTGAAATTACAGGTTTAGAATTTTCTACAGTGAAAAGTTTTCGGAACTTCAGAATTCAAAAAAGTATACAAAAGCTAGACGTTAAGAACGTATCCAATGAGCGAGCAAAGATACCTACCACTACCTATATCCAAGAGGTAGTGGGTTCGATCCTCGCTGGCCGAAGACTCCCCGTGTAGTAAATGGTGACTGATGCACGTTAAATCCATCGAGTCTCAAAGTCCTCCATGTTCCCATAACAAATCAATACCTCTGGGGGTACTGATCCAGGAGTTTCCTTGCATTCTGGATTGGTTCGAAATTACAAGGCTACGGAGTTGAACATTAGTTGTCGTAAACCCAATATTGGGTTGGTTTTTTTTTGCTTTTATTAAAATTAAACTGGGTGCCTGGGCCGCGCAGCGGCCCCTAACCCATTCATCATAAAATATGTACAGTGTGTAAAAACATTTTGGTTTTTGCAACATTATGGTAGCAAGAACAGAAAAAGAAAAGAAAAGATAATTACATAATAAAAAATTTTTACATTAAAGATATTGCATGCTTTGTTTGTTGTTTAAGGTTGTAGTTTTCTTTTACATGGTTATATTACTATGGTTTTATGCTATTACTTTCAGAATTTTTAAGGAAACTAATGAATCATTTTAAAGTTGTATTTAGAGTTCAGAGTTTGCTTTTTTCAGTTAGTCGGGAAACACTGTTGGATGATACTCAGTTGATGTTGTTCTGGGTGAATTGGAAGGTTGATGTTATGTACAATGATCGATGATTCGTCCACTGAGTTGATTCAGATGATGCGTTTGAGAGGATGGATGATTCCGATGCTATCTTTGAGAAAATGATGACTGTTGGGGAATATTGGGTTGGCTGGTAGAATGGTAGAAATGATGAGAATCTGGGTACACAGCCGCGAAGCGGCTTTTACCCATTCATCGCTGTTAGGTGGTTCTGTGATGTGGCTTAATTCACAAGTGGATCTGAAAATACAGAAAAAAAATAAGGACCACAGCGAACTGTGATCGAAAAAGTTCATGGGGCGTGGCTTCGTGAATACTGGTATCTGATTGGCCGGTGGTAAAAGTCTATGTAGAATCTGAAGATGTTGTTTCAGGAGCTCTGGATTTTATAAGTCCGATCAATAAATTGAAGACTTCTTC
The DNA here is from genome assembly GCA_949128135.1 of Parasteatoda lunata. Taxonomy (NCBI): domain Eukaryota; kingdom Metazoa; phylum Arthropoda; class Arachnida; order Araneae; family Theridiidae; genus Parasteatoda; species Parasteatoda lunata. Next base: position 14,347,694 of record OX421977.1, read on the forward strand.
ATTTTGAATAAGTTTTTCAAGTTCTGTGAGGAGTAGGAGGACTCTAGCAGCAGGGGAAACATCCTTTTCTGTAGATCTGGTGTTGTTCGATCTTTTGTTGTTGACTCGGTTGTATGGCCTTTTTAGTCGTCTGGATGGGCACTTTGAGAAATTCGCAGTGTGGGTACCTCCACAATTAGCACAGGAGGGTGGTGTAGATTTATCCTATGAGATGACTTTATCCTATTTAGACTAGATTTATCCTATCCTAAGTGCAGAGATGACTTCTATGTTGACCTGCACATTTCACACAACGGGCTTCGTTGTTGCATGAGCGCTGGGTATGTCCGTATTGCTGGCAGCAGTAGCATTGGATCAGGCCCCGCCCACCGCGGAAAAGCTCGACGCTGATTCGCCGTTGACAGTAGACCTGAGATGTGTTCCTCAATTTTTCTCTGATATTATTTTCATCTTTGCAGATCACGATAAAATTTAGAGAGTCTTTCGATGGTCTGTTCTTTTCATCAGTTCTAATCTTCATTGGGATAATCTTAGTGGGGAAAAGTCCAGAGATTTCTAAGTCTTTTTTCAGGTCTGATGATGATGTTGAGTTTGGAAAACCTCGGAAGAAGAATTTAACATTTTTAGCCAGGGGTGCTGCAGCTACCTCCCCCGGAGGAGCAATCTTGGGTACGGGAGCTTTGTTGTTCTCAGGGAGGAGCTTGAGTTTTTTCTTTGCGGGAGATGTTGGAATGGGATTTCGAGAGTCTTTAGCATTATCGGTGGGTGAAGGCTTAGACACTACTACAGGATCACCGTCTTCTGGGGTGAGTCAGGGACTGGCTTAGCTTTCACTTCCTTCTTTGCATTGGCTTTAACGAACATGATGTGGTAGGCAGCATTTGACAATTTCAGGAAGCAGTCGTAGTGGGGGCCAAGTTCAATAGTTTTTTTAAAATTACTCAGAGGTGATTATTTGCTTCGGTAAGGTCATCCCATGGTCGTAGAAATTTCTTGCATCATGGATACTATCTTTCGGAGGAAGATAGTTCATCCGTAAAGATGGAAGAGTAGTCTTGTTTTTCAGGATAGCTATGACGTCGGACGGAAGGCAAAGCCTCGTGCACTTCGATGTTAGGACATGATATACACAGAGCTAGATACAACACATCCGCACTCTGCAAAGTCTTGCGCTCTCTCTCCAATCCTCAAACAACAGAACTGAAATCGAGACTCCCTAGTCATTGGGTTGGCTGTTCAACGACGGTTATATAAGCCTACGAATTATTTAGAAAGAGTGGTGGATAAAAATCTACTAAATGGAACTTATTAAACCAAGAATCACAATCGATAAACTACCACTTCAAAATATATAGTTGCTGTCCGGAGAAAGTTGGCATCTCAGAAAATATACTGCCATAAGTCCAGGGATGCCACATGCAATTAAAAATGTAAAAAGAGGTAACTACTAAATTCAGTTCTGTAAATTCATTATCTCTATTATTATTAAATCGTAATTGTCCACTCTTTCTCCTCTTTTACTTTCCTTATTTCTAATAAACGACTAACTATTATTGTTTAATTAAACCTATACCTGATTCAGCAACTATCACAGAATTACTAGAGTGGCCCTATTGGCTGGGTACTCTTATGCATTAACTCTTAGTTTCCGCTGTTTTAGTTGCCATTTTCCATAGTAAACTGGAAAAAAAAATCTAGAAAAAGTAGTTAATTTTAAATTTATTTAATAAAATTTTGAATTTTATTTGTCAGCAGATTTATATTTTTAATCACCCTTGACAAACCTGAAAGTCTCATTTGCCAATGTTTTGCTTGCCTGAAATTTTAAATAGAATTTTGTTTTACAAGAAAGAGATGACCACTATAGTGTTTATCCATTTTGGATTACTATTGCTTTTTTGCAACATTTTTACATGATGTAAGAAGTACTTTTATAATAATTACTTATACAAGAAGTACATTACTTATATAATAAAACATAAGTAATAAAAGTAGTTATTTCTATAATAAAACATGAGGGATAAAAGTAATTACTCAGATAATATAACATAAGTAGTTACTTATATAATGAAACATAAGTAATTAAAGCAATTATTTATATAATAAAACTCTTGTGCATAGATGAATGTGATGTTCTCCAGTGCTGACTATCACGCGAATTTTAAAATATAAAAATGGGGTCGTCTGTCTACCGCAGTGGGGGTGCAATGCCAACGCCTGGAAACCTCCACTCTGTTTTTTATAGGGAGTCCGATTGAACCACTATGGCCCCGTTTACATGAGCAATCTATTAATCCGGGGTAAAAGAAGGGTACAGGGATTTTACAGGGCAATGTATAATCGGTAAGAAAACCCGTTTACACGCAAAAGAATTTCAACCCCGGATTTTCAAACAACTTCCTCTACGTCATTGGTCACATGATAAATCGGAAGTAAGAAAATATATCCCATCACTCCTTGCAATATTTTTGTTTACATTTTGAGGTAAAGTTTTTTATACTTTTCATTTAAAATGGATAATATTCAAATAATATCATTGTTATTCGTTCAAAATATTGAAAATGCTTTGAGCGACATAAATGATGCTCGGAAAAGGCGTATTAAAAGGATGTTAAACATCCTGTGCAGATCAGCAGTTTCATCCTTAAGTTTAGCATTTCCGCACAGGAGAATGTGGAAACAAATACGGCATTCAGAATGGTTTGAAAAGACAGTTCTCCAACATTATGATGATAGTAGATGGAAAGAAACTTTTAGAATAAACAGGTATGTTTGGATATTTTATTTGTATAAATTATATTATTTAATATATATTTATTTATTTAACTCCTATAATCTGAATGTAACTCGTGCTTTTCTGATCAATCAACAAAAAAGAATGTAATTTCGCCAAAAATTAAAATAACAATTGTTAACATACTTAATATATGCAGGACATTTAAGTAATTTTTTTTCATCCTATTTTTCTGTAATAGTGTATATTTTAATTTAAAAGTTCAAAGAATAGGCTTAAATATTTAAACATAAATTATTGATTCGGATAGAAAATGATGTGTTTTTCAAACCCATTACCCTTATTTTGTATGAAAATATTGGCACATTCGCTCCTTAAAATTCTGCTATACCCTGATAATTGGCAATATATTTTATGTCAAAATACACTACATGAGCTATGGGTGTCTTTTCATTTACACAAAATCATTCACTTTTAATTACTTGTTTCTCTATTCATGTTTACTGATTTTATTTTTTCTCTTTATAGGTCAACATTTACAATCATCTGTGACTTCGCCCTCATCGCCCTCATCTCCAAAAGAAGAAAGCGGTACGAGATGTTTTCTCAGTTGAAGTAAGAATAGCTGTGATGTTACTGCGACTCAGCAGCTCTTTTGAACTTCGAAATATTGCTGAGTTATTTGGAATGACAAGGAGCACTGTGTGTGTTATTGTGCAACAAACAACTCGAGTGGTGGTGAGTTGCTACATGGAGGAATTGAAATTTCCTGAAGGAGATGAAGTGTCCATTGCGACAGACTCCTTCTTTGGTGTCTGTGGACTACCAGGAGTGTTGGGTGCTTTAGATGGCTGTCACATTCCTATAAAAGCTCCAATTAGAAATAAAAAAGACTATTTTAACCGAAAGCAGTTTTACAGTGTTGTTTTACAAGTAGTGGTGAACCACAAGAAGAAATTTATAAATTTAAATTTTGGGTGGCCAGGATCTGTACACGATGCAAGGGTTCTGGCAAATTCTGAGCTGTTCGTGCAGTGTGAATCAGGCATCTTAGACAATTATTTTTGTGAATTGCCTGGTGCTGCATCCACAATTCCCCCTTACATTGTTGCTGACCCAGCCTATCCTTTAAAACAGTGGCTGATGAAGCCATTTAGTGGTGCTTTAAATGGGAAGCAAGCTACCTTCAATAAGAGGCTTAGTCGGTGCCGAGTGTATGTCGAGCATGCATTCGGCATGTTGAAAGGACGCTGGAGGTACTTATTGAAGGCCAATGACTCCCAGCTGAAAAATTTAAAGTACCAAGTACTTGCATGTTACATTTTGCACAATATCGCACAAGATATTCAAGATGAGTATCTTTACGAATGGGACGATAACTCAACATTATGTAATGACCCAACTGTTTATCCTGTGCTATACTCCAATGACAGTAAATCAAAAAGAAATCTGCTTATGTCTTGGGTACAAAATTATGGATAATTTATGTATGGTATTCCTTTGTTGAATGTTGTGCTGCTAATATTGATTTTTTTAGATAAATCTAATGTACTAAATTATTGTTTTAAAGAAATTGAATTTTCAAAATAAATCTATATTGCAAAATAAATTCCATGTTATAAATGAATCTATTAAAAAAATACTGATAAATCATTAATTAGACAATCATCAAAAAATCAAACTAGAAAAAATAATTTTACTTTTAAATCATAATTAATTCAAGAATAATGACAAAATATATAAGGCAAAAATTTATTAACTTCATCATGATAGAAAATTTATTTTTTTATATTTTCTTTTAATAATTTTAACATTTCTGCATTTTGCTGAATAATGGTGTTGCGAAAAGTTTCTCTCTTCTCTTCGGCTTTGATCTCAAGCCTCTCTTCGAATTCCAGGACTTTGTTTGTCGTTTCCTCCATAACTTTGCGTAGAGCCTCATTAAAGTCATTGATGCGCCGACGCTTTCGGCCCTGTTTTATTGTTTTAACCTGGTTATTGACCCTTGGTGTTGATGTATTTGGTTGAGTTAAATTTTCAGAAAAAGAATCCTCCACCAAGTCTGTTTCATCTCTGAAATTAAAAAAATAAATAAAAGCACTGTTTATCCAAACATATTAAACAACAAACAAATTGATAATTACAGGTAGCTTGACCTCAATCGGAGCTGAAAATTTTTTGGGGGGACAGGTAGTGCTGCCATTCAATATTTTTCAAGCACTATTGAGGAGAATAACACCAAAATTCATATGTAGTTTTATCTTGACCTAAATTGGGACTTATTAGATTTCGGCGGGAATTGCTGTACAAGTGTTCAATATTTTTGTTACTTTGTTATGAGAAATTTTATGGCTGCTAGAGTAGGTGTGATTTTTGCATTATAAGGTAGTGCTTTGGCAGCATTCTTCATTAAAAGGCAGATGGCCATGTGGCTGCCTTTCCTACATTTGTGTTATTTCAGGCTGTAATTTTGTATTTTCAATTACTTCATTTTAATCACTGATAAGGAAGTTTTGTGATAGTGAGATCATTCTAGGTTTTCCTTTCTCACAGAAAAACAATATCATATGAAAATCTTCAATTATTTTTCTGATTGAAACATTTCTAACAATTTTCTTTAATGTTATTTAAATAAAATAACTATTATGATTGTGTAAAATTATAATTATTTAAAATAACTAAAAATTAATATTCAATTATTTACTAGTAATATGATGGATTATAGTACAATTTTGAACTCTAAATTTGAATAATTTTTTCATATTTTAATCATATACCTAGTTTTATTTAATACTGTGATTAAAAAAGAAAAAAAAATACAACTCATTTATACTTACATTGGTTCATAATCAATCTCCTGTGAATGAATTTTTCGGCCTCATCCTGGTTGGTTTGTTCAGATGTATTTATTTCATCTTCATCGTTCAGAATTACAGAATGTAAATGTCCATCCATGTCTGGTTCATCATCATTTAGAGTATTGTCAGAAACTAAAAATTTAATTTAGAATAAGAAATCTTGTGTGAAAAATTGTAACGTTTAGATATATACTTAAACTATATGTATATTGTTGATGTTCATACAAAATTTTTTAGTATTCCAATTATTTTATTGAGTCTCTAAATCTTTCATTTTTATATTATTAACTGCTATAAGCTATTTATAATATAGACCAGGGCTGTCCAACAGGCAGCCTGCCAACCTATATTGTGCTCCCTGCAAGCTTCTTATTCAGCATATTTCTTTTTTCGAAATTTTAGGGTATCAAGAAGCATCCGGGTCAACCATTCTTGGTCAAGCCGATGTTATTGATCATGAAAAAGATCATACTTATGATTTATAATATTTATTGATTGTTTTGTGTTCTTAAGATATTTAAATTAAACAAAACTAATTTTAAACAAAAAAAATTTATTTAAAAAGATTTTTTTTGGTTAAATTTAAGTAAAAAAATATGCAAAGATGCTCATAAATACTTTGTTTTATAAGTGACTTTTTTGTATATTAATTCACATTAATTTTGCCCACTTTGGTGTTTCGTGATTGAAGAAAAGTTAACATAAGCAGAAAATTATTGATTCTGAAAAATATAATGCATATATTTTTTAATATTTAATGTTCTTTTTTATAAATAAAAAAAAAAAAAAATTTTTTCCAGAAAAGTGTGTTTTTTTTTTCTATAAAAGTAATTTTTTTTTATGAAATATATTTGCTTGCTGTAATATATTTAAACAACCTAAAGATTAATATTTTACTTTTAAAAAAGTCATCGATTAATACATAACATGTTATAAACTAACTTTATACATACTACTTACATAATAAATAATTTAACTTTTAATTTTTATTGTATAAGAGGTTATAGTTAAACTTTCTCAAACTGCGGCCCGCCAGGTGATCAGTGACCGGATTTCTGGCCCGCCGGCTCTTTGCAGTTGGACAGCTCTGACCAATACGGTATAATTCTTTTTTTTTTTTTTTTGTAATGTTTTCTTCTTGTAGTGATGTTAACGTTCATAATTAATGAGTAGGAATTTTTTAAATTGTAAATGTTAAGTTGAAACAAATACAATTTAGATAACACTAACCCGAGAAAAATAAAACTAGCTCTTCAAATTAGTTAGACACATTTATCATTCAATGAAAGATACAGCTCAAAAGATACATTTCTCATAAAAAAAGAGCTTTTTTTTCTCTATTCACAGTAACAAAGTGATAGTTTATTTAGGTTTGATGTTTAAAATATTACACCTTACTTATAATTTCATTTGTGACCCTATAATGAAATAAGTTTCTAATGAATAAATTAGTGCTTTTAGTAAAATCATTGTAATCCCGATAATTTTTAAATGTAATTTGAATAGCATATCGGTTGTGACATTGTCTGTAATTTATTTACAAAAATATTTCACAAGAGCATAAAAAGTAGAATGAAAATAGTATACAACTTACTTGGTTTTCTGAATCCAATATCACAGGTTATCACTGGATTTATATTATCTCTGTCTCCTAGAATTCTATTTAGCTGTTCATAGTGCTGGAACCTGCATTTAGATATTGCTTCCGCACCACTTTTTCTAGTTGAATCTACCACTTCTTTGTATTTTTTTTTTATGGTTTTCAATTTATTTTTTATTTGATCGGTAGATCTGTGAATGTTTGATTGCGACAACTCGATAGCAATATTTTTATAAGTCTCGTTGTCGCGGACCGTACCATCAAATTTTTTTTCTATCATATACACTTCATATATGCTTAGTAAGACTTTTGTTTCAAGATCGTTCCAACGATCAGCTGGCTTCTTTTCTTTTTTTTCCGCCATTATTTGAAACAAAATTAAAATATTTTCACGTTCCGAGTTCCAAAACAAAACACATGGGCCCAGAACGTAAACAATCACGTGACTCGCAATGCATCTCGGGAAAGCGAGGTGAGCTTACCCTGCATATTTCCATCTCCTACTAGGAATTATTATACCCTTCTTTCAGTCCTTCAATTTTTCCCTGCGTAGGGGAAGAAGGGTAGAAAATGACGAAAATTCCAGCTTTTACCCCGCATTTTTGTGCATGTAAACGGGGCTTATGAATGTATACCAAATTCACAAAAGAGATATTAAATACAAAATTTAGTGAAATTAAAAAAAAAGTGGTAGCAAATATATCTCTAAAAATGTGTTTAATTTATGAATATGATTGGCTTGTCTTATTTACTTGTCAACCTCCACAAATTCAATTCTCGAATATATATGATGAATTTCTCCTAATTTCTTTTAAAAAAAGAATTTGGGTTCATGCTCACAACTGGTTCACTTTTAAAATAGTCTGCGCAAAATACTTATAAGAGATCGTGTGGAGGCTTTCTGCTGTAGGAGGTAATGGCCATACCCTCTGCATAGAATCAAAATTGTGAAAACATGTCTTCATATCGTTGATTCAGAGATAACATGATTCGGAGAATTTTTACGGTTTTCCATTAAAATTTAGTTATAGTAGTATTTATTTAAATAAAGCAATATACACACCCCATAATTTTAGTTCATTCTCAATTAAAATGTTTTGATTGCCAGTGTTATTTTTAAGCTTTTAGGGAACCATACCTTTAATTGCATGTTTCAAAGAATCACACCTATATTTTAATGGTATGTTTTATTGAATGGGATAATCTCAGATAAAGCAATATCAAGAATTTCCATTACATAATATTTATAATTTTTTTTAAAAAATGCATGTAAATAACATTTTTATTGAAATTGAACCAATAAAATAATTCTAAAATTACATAGTCCACATTTAATATTAAAAATTCAAGAATTTATAAAAACGAAATAAAAAGTGCTGAAAATATGAGCAAATTAATGAATTACTTTGCGAAATTAATCTATCAATCATTCTAGATTGGAAAATGAAGACCAAAAAAAAAAAAAAAAAAAAAAAAACATTGATCATAAAATTGTTAATTGGGATGTATTATTATTAAAATGAAAAGAAAACTAAAAAAATGTGATTAAAATAAAATTAAATATGACTGAGAAACCAGGGAAAAGACAACCAATATGCATTTTAAAACGAAAGAATAGTTAAAAAGTGAAATTCAGCAAACGATTTAAATCGGAAGTTAACATCGAAAGTGAATTCAAAACATGTCAATATATTTTAATCGTCAATCATAAAACACTAACATATTCAAATTAAGCTGAAATGACAAATACAAATTTATTCTCAAATTTAAGAACTGGTCTGTAGGTACGTATAATTAGTGGAACTCACCTCTTTTATATATTTTCATCCATCTTTCTTGCATCAAAAGTCACTAATTTTTCTCACAAAACAAAACAAAACTTGTAAGTTGTGTGATCACAGTTTTCAAAATAACCACCACCAAAGTCGAAAACCTTTTTTTAAAATCACATGCTTGGAATACACGACATTTTTTTAAAGAAAAAAGAAACGAAGAACAGCATTCATCAAATATAATCACTTCTTTAAAATATTCAAATTTGTGTGACATACACAATTATCTTTTTTTTTCTGTTTACTTATACAAAAAAAAAAAAAAACTATCCCGAAGATGGTAATCATTTTTAAAGCTGCGGCATAAGATGACTAGTGGTTCACTTTTTCATCAAGAATAATGTTACAACTAAATAATATTAAACATCTTTCAAAATCAATTATAATAATATTTCATGGATGCAGAATTGTTGAATTAAAGTTTCTGTATAGCAAAAGCAACACCGTTTTAAACGCAATCAATACAAATCAAAGAATTTTCATCTTGTAACATATCTTTTACGAACGACTACTGCCTTAATTTTGAGTGAATTCATCAACTGTTTTATACTTTAGCTACACCTACCGTCAGCAAATGAATAAAATTATATATAAAATATGTTGATGATTGCAGTAAAGGAAAAAGCTGTCATTTGAGCTTTTGTTTCGAAATCATTTGCTTTTTATGGAATATAACTAGATGTTCCTTTTTAATAATTTTTCCCCTTTTTAATGATTTTTTTAAAAAAATCTCTCCTGTTACATTTTAATAAATGGAATTTAAAATTTTACACAATTTATCAAAAATAAACTTCAAATTATTTAAGAGGCCTAAAAGTATTTGAACAATATACTTCAACGTAAATTGCTTTATATTCTGAAGAAAATTTGTCGACATTTCTTCCTGATAAAAATCTTTGCAATGAAATATAATAAGTTTTAGCCTAAAATTGCACGAAATAGAATAAATCATTTTATTCAAAATTAAAAAACAATTACAAATATGCTTAACTTATGGAAATGTTCGCTGAAAAACATTGTTTGTTTTCGACCACTGCAATAATATTTAGAATAATATAATCTTAACAAGACTGTCTAGACTCTAGAGCTATAAAAGCTATGTAAAATTTGAAAATTTTAAAATGAATTTTAAATAAAATTTGAAGAATAAAGCTTTAATTTACGAAAACAGCTTTTTTTCTTCACAAATAGGTTTATGGAAATAAAGTGTTTTTCAATTTCATATCGAGAGGCGATCGGATCAAACACGTAAATGCAAGTATTGAGCCCTTTTGTGACTTAATTGATTCATATATTTCATTTTAAGAGATGAGTTGCATTAGTTTTATAAATTCATGAAAACTGCAGCAAGTTTTCATGAATTCATATGTTACTGTGAATGACTGAAATTGGTGGTTGTTGACTTCAACCGGTTAATGTTGACAATCACATAGTCACTTTAAGAAATATTCGAAATATAAACTAAGTCTATTAAGTACCACTACATTAAGTTAAGTATGCCCTACATCAAAGTTTTTTTAAGTTTCTGTGCCACTGCCTGGTATACATTTACCCCGTATGCCCTCCATCAAGGTTTTTCCAAGGTCAAAGTGCCCCTGCCCAGTGTGTATTTAACCTGTACTCTGATGCTTTTTCTAATCTATTCTCAGCAGATATTAATATATCGAATAAATAAAATTATGCCAACGAATAAATTAATATCAAACAGGATATAAAAAATATTTTGGACATTCAAAGCGACTATGTGATTGTTGATATTCACCGGTGAAAGTCGACATTCTCTTGATTTCGGTCATTCACAGAATCATATTGTACACATTATTTTAATGAAACAAACTCGCTAAAAAGTATGAGAACAAAATGATATGGGACTTTAGAAACACAAGCCACGAAAAGGTTGTCGTGTGTTTTTTAAGAGATCGAAGTAGCAACTAAGTTTCTCAGTGACTTTAATCCTAGTAAAGTACAGTTGTGGCTACCAATTAACAGAAGTCTTAAAAAACAGTCTGTGAGACTTTTATGCTATATCACATTTTGGCCTTATTAGGACAATTTGAAACTACCAGACCGTTTTAGACTTGACATCACTATGACAATCTGTGCTATCTGGGACATGGCCTAAGCACTACAGCAAAGCAAGACTATAAACCAGTAGAACATAATTTATATACATAAGCTTAGTTTAATTACTATTCATCAGTAACAGTTGAAAGTAAATTAATAAAAGAAAAACGACGAATAGGTTCTGCTTTTACTTTGAATAGAAGGGCACACATTCTTCCAATTGTCGTGTTTTATTAAAAATAACAGGAATCGTTTGGATAATAACACGGCAGGAAGATATCTGGCAGCTATTTCGAGGTATTTTTCCTTGATGTTTTTCTAGCCATTGTCCTGTATTTCGCACCATGTTGTTCTTAATAAGGTAACAGACCATTGCACAATATACCCTTGTCCAGCAATCCCTACACTGATTTTCATTTTTTAAGATACGATGTATAAAAGGGAATTAAAAAAAAATTATTTTAGTGATACATTTTTCAAATAACTACGTTATATTTTATAACATGTAAAGTAAATGTAAAAAAAGAAGAAAAAAAATGAGAAACTGAAACCTTAGTATCACAAATTTATTTTCAGTCAGGAAATTCTAATACGCAGCATAAAAATGAGCATTTGTAAATATAAATTCAACTTATTTGATAAAATGTATATTAATTTTACAAAGAAAAACATTAAAAAGCTGTATAAACCAATGGAAAAACTGGATAATTTCTTCCTAAACTGTTAAAAATTCAAAATGATGGAATATAATTTTTCTTAAAACTTAAATAATATACTGGTTCAAATTGTTTCTAATTTTACATTAACATAATGCGCGAAGATTGCCCCAAAAAGTTTATATCACTTGCTCGTTTTTTTTTCACTTTTACCACCATTTTGAGCTCATTAGTTTCGTCATTTTAAATGGAAATCACCAAGTCACGATGATAAAAGATGATCACAATGGTTTTAAAGGCTTTGTGCGTGATGATATATTAGTCACTTTATATAAAAACTTATTTCACTACTGTTTTAATTTGTGAGAAATGTCTTCGAAGCATTTCATTTCTTTTTTGCTGCCAGCGTCATCGCTCTCAGGGTCATTCCATGGTTGAAGATCAGCCGAACCAAACAACATGTAGAAGAATCCCGTCACAAAATGCATGGCTGCTGAACTTAAAAACACAAATCCCCAGTTTCCCAAAGTTTGCTGAAAAACAAAGAAAAAATATATAAGAATGGTTTTTTTTTTATTTTTTTTTTTTATTCAGTGTTTTAAACTACGCAAGTTCTTCTAAAATATCAGATATTGCCTATTATGCATATTCAGACACAGCAGCTACAAACTTGGAAAGAAGGTAGGACATTTCATAAAGATTGAGGAGCTCATAGCAAACCATAGCCGAAAGTTTCATGGTACCTCACTAGAGTAGCAACCCCATATTGAACAGGCTGTTCGTGCACATTTGGAATTGTATTTTCGTTCACTTATAAATTATCTTAATGCTATATTGATTTTAATTTTTATAGTAAGAAACTGTCGTTGAAACTGTCGTATTTTGAGTTTACGACTATCTATGTTCCACTCTGTAGCCTTTTATTTTGAACACAATCCAGAAGACAAGGCTACTCCTGGATCAAGTATTGGTAGAAATTCAGCTTTGCAGAACCTGCATAATAGAATTGTGGAAGAGAAATATCCCGCATTTGTGTTTCATGCAGAGAACAAAACCAAGATAGTCTCCCATGGTTAGCCCGACGGCAAGAAGACTCCTGATCAGCCTACCATTAGAGATATTACGTCAGCACTGTGGTCGGTGTGAACTGGGTTAAAAATTTCGTATTAATCAGTCATCGCTGGGGTTTAAACCTGGGCAACGTCATTAGGAAGCGAGAGCACTATTCCCTAATTCGATACAGCTCTATGAACATTGCTAAAACTCTTTCTTTATTTATTTACAAAATTGGGCACCTGGGCCGCGTAGTGGCCCTTATCCCGTACATCTAGAAATTTACAGAAAATTTTAAGTAGTAACATTTTGAATTTAGCAGTCGATGTGGTAGCTTTCTAAAACTCGGGATACACCACAGTCACATAGACACAGAAATAACTATAATGAAGTGGTAAGAACTTTGCAATTCTCATAATGTTGCCGAAAATTTGTTAAATTACGATAAAACAACTCCTTCCGCACCTACTAAATTTGACTTAATTAAGATGATTTAGTTTGTTTAAAGTCTTCTTTTAAATGCGCCCTGACGGACTGTTTATAGCAAGACGTCAGTTTTTGCAACTCATAACAATTATGGTTGCTGAATTCTTATTAGGAACAACACTGACTCCATTCCAATTTTATTATCACTGAGCAGAATTATCTTGCATAATGAACTTGGTTATAATTATTTACCAAGCTTATTAATAATTACAGTATAGCCAACTATTTATTTGTTTATATTATAATTATTACAGCTATTATTTAAACAAATAGAAACTTACTCCACTTTTGAGAATATATCCATCAAATGCAGGAGCCATAAAGCCTGGTAATGTTGCTATTGCATTTGTTATTCCAAACAATGTGCCTGAAAAAAAATACTAATTATGTAGTCCAGTAAAATGTAATTTTGTCTCATAAAAGCTGTTACCAAAGGTTACTGAATTTTGCCCTTAATACAGTAGTACTTTTTTTAATAAAAAAAAAGTAATGAAATTTTAAAACAATTTATTTTTTAAATGATAATATTGGACTCTCTTTCAACACTGAAGAAACAAAGTTCTAGTCCATCTGTCAGGGATGCTTTTTATTTATATAAAAAGTAGTAGAAACTAAATTCATTTATTTATTATCTCTTTAAGTATTCAATCGTATGTTCCTCTATGACTTACATATCATATTATTCATATACAAGCATTTTTAGCATTCACTTTTAACACTAAACTGGAATTTTTTTTTTTTTACAGAAAGCTGCTGGTTTTAATTTCTTTTAATAAATTTTGAAATTTATCAGTAAGCACTTTTTTGCATTTTTAGTCACTCGTGGCAACTCTAGATGGAAAATATTTTTAAAAAAAATGACGTTATTAAATAATACTTACCAGCAAAACGTGGACTCATATCAACATGGTTAACCATGAACCCAGAGTAAATTAATCCATTTAGTGCGTAGGATATAGAAAACAATATGATTATGATAATCGGATGACAACCAATAAGACCTATAGCTACAGCACACAGCCCTGGTCCGAAAAATCCTGGAATCAAGAGAGTGAAACAATTACCAGATGGAAACAAATATGCTTTCTTTATGTATCTTAACGCTGATGTTTGAAAGCCGTTGAATGACATATTTGCTGAATAATTGATTTTCTTTATTAAAGAGCGGAATCAGGCATTACAACATTTTGCTTAGGAAATGTGAGGCATCGGTATCAAGAAACTTTGTTTCTCTCCTTCCATCAACTATTTTATTGATTGTTATGATTTAATACTTTAGATATCAAAACATAAAAAAATTGTCCTTAATACAATACTTAAGTTAACTTAAAGTCCTAAATTACAATAATATAAAAATATTGTTTTGGTAGCGTAAAATAAATAGAACACTGTGTAAGTTTGAATGTACTAAACCAAACCATAGTTGCTGTCCAAGCGAAGATTTTATTATTTTAGTGCTCATTTTTAGTGTTTATTTTTGGATTTTTATTTATAAATTCTGTTTTAATATTTTAAACGGTAGTAAACTTTTTACATTTATACTTAATTCCTATTTTAATATATTTGAACTGAAATGAATTTGACCACCTTTACTTTTAAACTGCTTGAACATACATAAAAGAGACCAGCTAATTATTTTGATGTGATTTAGGTGTTATCTAAATGTCAATAAAATATATGTTTACATTGTCTCTTCAATAGGAATTTCACTGCCACTAGAGAAAATCTACTTTGAAACACGCTTCAGTTGGCAGATAGTTAAAGTGAATATTATGTTGTATTTTGCTGATTACCTATGTAATATTTGAAATAAAACAAGCTTCTTATCACTTTTACAGATCACATCTAGTTGCACTGCACATAAGATCTTAATCTCAGAAATAAATTATTTCTACTCTATTTATATTCTAAACACGATATTAAATATTTGTGATATCGTACATAAAACTTTTCAAATTTTGTTAGCAATTATATCTATTTAAATTATTTATGCTCAGTAGTTGCCAAAATCATTATAAATCAAATTTATCAAACACAGACAGAAATGCTTAAGTGTACATTTTGTAACAAAAACAAAATGAAAGTTTGCCAAAATCAGGAAATTTGCCAGCTGCAATATTCGTGGTTAAAGAAAAAAAATTATTTATAATGTGCTTTTTTTTCAGAAAATACTTGCATGCATAATAAATTCCGCTGTGTTAACGGAAGATATTTCTTGATTATGAAAAAAAGGTTAAGTACAAGAGTTTTAGTATTGGGATTTCTTTTGGAGATACTACATGGAAACAAAATTAAACTTCGATCATACTACAGATTTACTAATAAGTGTTTTGATTTCGCTCTAAAATCATACAAAGTGCATTTTCAAAACGAAAGTGGAGGAACTCAAATTTATCCGGTTTCTGGAAAAGTTTTAATAAATTGGTAGAGGATTAAAAAGTAAAACTTATAAAATAAGGATAATTAATAGTGTCACCACGAGATAAGTCATCAGAAAGCCTCCAAGCGGTTTCTTATAAGTAGTCTGCGCAGATTCTTTAAAAAGCGAACCACTTGTGCGCATGAACCCAAATTCTATTTTAATAGTACTTGAGAGAAATTTATCATATATATTTGAGTATTGAATATTTAGTGGTTGACAAGTAAATTAAACAAACCAATTATATTTATAAATTAAACAAATTTTTAGACATATATTTGTTACCACTTTCTAATTTTTAATAGATTTTATATTAAATGGTTCTTTCAATAATAGGTCTACCTTCTCAGTGGTCTGATCAGACTACCTACAAAAAACCGTGTGGAGGCTTTATGATGTAGGAGGCGTTTTATATGATACATTGAGTTTTTGATGGGTAGTGATGTCAAAATTACTTAAAACGAAAAATAATTTAAATTTCGCTACCAGTAGAAAATATTTCCTTACAAAGCGGATCAAGTTAGCATCTCTGCTAATGTGACCTTACCAGGAAATCTTCCTCTGCGATTCCTTAAACGTTATAATGAAATCAAAATGTGCCATTCATACAGTATACTACATAAATGGCACACAGTTTACTGTATGGTCAGTCTTGATGGATCCATCAAAGAATAAGATGGTTTTGGATGGGATATTTTAATGGAAACCACTAAAAGATGATGGTTAATGTTAGATTGCTTTTTTAGGCCATCAAACAAAACTATCAATCCATGTTAGTTCTGCTCAAATTGGTCCAACGTACCTAATGTACGCTGATGATCGGTCTTGAAGGTACCATTAAGAAGTAAGAAGGTTTTTGATGGATTCTTATGATGGTAACCGACTTGTTCATGTTGGACCATCACTGAAAAACCATCAAAAAATTAGTCTTGGATACTGTCCCCAACAACGCTCTTTACGAAATATTTAATAGAATAGTAGACAATTAAAAATTATAGATATTTTAGTAATTTTTCCAAGAAATTAAAAGTTTTGTCTCGAGAGAGTCGGCTTTTGCTTTTTTGCTTTTATTAAGAATAAACTGGGTGCCTGGGCCGCGCAGCGGCCCCTATCCCATTCATCATGAAGTATTACAATTTGAGGTAAACATTTTGAAATATGCAACAATGAGGTAGCAGAACAAGAGACCAAGCAAATTTGCTTGGTAAATTAAACATAATTTGAAAATTAATCATGATTTTTGAAGTAAGCAGAAATTGAAATAAAGTAGCACAATTGATATTGGAAAAGATGAATTGAACGAGAGAGTCGGAAGACAGAGACGTTTTATTTGAGCTTTTGAATTATTTGAGTGTAGTGGTGTGGAAAATAATTTCAAAACGAATCATACTTTCGAACATATACTTATCTAACACTAGAAGGAATGTTTCTTAAAAGCATACTACGTTGACAGCCCTGTTAAGTTTATCAATATTTCCGAAGGCTGGTGGGCACCCTGCTCATTACTCACTATATTAATAAGCTTCTGCTTATTAATTTTAGGAAAAAAAACAAGGAGAAATAGGAAAAAAATAACTAATCGATACACTGTTTTAATACTTCGATAAACTTTAATTTAAAATTTAGAAAAAAAAAATGAAAAACATTAATAGAATTAAGGAATACGGATTTACCAATTCCGGTGATAATTTTCCTAATAGTGGTGATTTGGAGATAGCCACCAGCTCTAAGAAAATCTGCTACAACACTTGCAGGGAATGCAAAAAGTGACATCATCAGGAATGGGAGGCCAGACAAAATTCCATTCTAAAAAAGAAAATTAAATTACTCATAGAAAGAATTTCTTATTTAAATTAGGATCAATGTGTCGATCAATCGAATCTAATATTCTAGGTTTGTGAATACATATAAAAACTTGACACAAAATATTAAATGGAAAGAACTACTAAAAATTGGATTAGTCATACGAAATTCTAAAAATTTAAAACTTATATTAGGTATTAATAGTTCTTTCCCGGCATTAAATAATAACATTATTTAGCATTTACAAATAACAAGTTGGCATCTTTGTCAGGGATGTTATATGTATTCGTTCATGCGTCAAATTGATGCTTGTTCGTAGAAATAGATATATGAGAAACGTCCGTAAAACTGGTGTTAAGCCATACATTTTGCTACCACTAGAAAATATTCGCAATCTGGCACAATTGAGTTGCAATATCAATGATTCATCTTTCACCACAATACTAATTGGTCATTTTTTGTGTGTTTAACCAACGCCTCAACACGGTTTTTTTGTAGGTAGTCCGATCAGACCACTATGAAGGTAAATCAATTAGTTAAAGAACCATTTAATATGAAATCTATTAAAAATTAGAAAGTGGTAGCAAATATATATCTAAAAATTTGTTTAATTTATGGACATAATTGGTTTGTTTTATTTACGTGACAACCACTACAGATTCAATTCTAAAATATATATGATAAATTTCTCTAAAGTTCTTATAAATAGAATTTGGGATCATGCGCACAAGAGATTACTTATAAGAAACCGTGTGGAGGCTTTCTGATGTAGGAGGTGAGGGTTTAACACGTTCACGCGGGCCGTTCCCACGCCCTCTATAACTGAAAGCCTCCACACGGTTTTTTCTAGATAGTGCGATCGGACCATTGTGAAGGATATCCACTTTCCGAATTAGTTATTTAATGTAAAATCTAGTTAAAATAAGAAAGTGGTAGCAAATATATGACTTAAAATTTGCTTTATTTATTAATATTATTGGTTTGCCTTATTCACTTGTCAACCACTACAGATTCAATTCTCAAATATATGTGATAAATTTCTCTGAATTACTTTTATAAAAGGTTTTGTGTTCATGCGCATAACTGCTGCACTCTTTAAATAGTCTGCGTAGACTACTTATAAAAGACCGTGAGGAGGCTTTTTGATGTAGGAGGTAATGGCTGTTCACACCCAGACCTGAAAGCGGGACGGAAGAGAGAAAATACTGGTAGAATAACTATTTCTATATTAGATAATATTCGGGAGGAGTTCAGAGATGCCAACTGCTCCGGACATGCCAAAATAATTAAAAAAACGGTAAATAACTACAAAGTGAATTTTGCAAGTATGTGACAATTTCTGCTTGCTTTTTAAAAGATGTAGCATGACATTGATAATATAAAGTGGTGAATTATATAAGCCTACGAATTATTAAGAAATAGTGGTGGATAAAAATCTACTAAATAGAATTTATTAAACTAAGAATCACAATTGATTAACTACCACTTTAAAAGATTTATTTGTTGTCCGGAGCAAGTTGGCATCTATGGGAGTTAATCTGCTCTCAACAATAACAATTCACTGTAAGGAAATTTATCACAGCGAAAAAGCATTTCAATATAAAAATTGCATCCGTAAAAACAATTGGTAGTTATGGATTTTTATTATTTCCGGAAAAAAATTAAAAAAAGAAATTTATTTGTTACCAGTTTTTACTCCGGCGCGCCACCGGTGGTACGCGCCGCCAGTAGATAAAATCTGGCGCGGGCCACCGGTGACCCGCGCCGGCATGAACGTGTTAAACTATATAAATGAAAAGTTAGTCATAAGTATATTAAAGCATATTTTCTAAAACAGGAATCAACCATGAAGAAAAAGATTTTATTACAGCATTAACTATATTTATAAAACATGGCAAATCCAGAAGATTTCTGCAGGTATGCCAACTGTTCCTTTACTGCAAAACTTTTAATAAACTGGTAGCGAATTAAATAGTAAAACTTGTTGAACAAGCATGATTACGCCTACTTTTTACGTCAAGCGTGTCTTTGCGAGAAACCAGTACGATAGTTGCATTTCACGCGACTCTTCGAATTTTAGATACGTAGTGGTGGAAAAATTACTGAAAATGAAAAATACATATATAAATAAAGAAAGAAAGAAAATTTTAATTTTGTTAACGTTAGAAAATATATTTTTTTTCAAAGCGGAACAAGTTGGCATCTCCGCTTTTCAGAAATGAAATAGGAACAGAAAAAAACTTACATCTTTCAAGTCGAAATGTAAAACATTCGATAGATAAGTAGGCATCATGGTCAAAAAATTGTAAAATACCCAATTCTGTCCAAAATGAGCTATAATCAAGGCCCAAAACGGCACTGATGTCCATATTGATTTCCATGGTGTTTTTGCATCCTGTAATTATGAAACACTAACAATAATATCGAGAACACTGATGAAATTTGTTTTTTGATGCATTTCTACTAGAACTTGATATTATAAAATCTGAGAGAGGGAATTTCAAATCTGAAGTTAGTTTTGTTCCGAAAGCTACAGATTTTTTTTTTCAAAAGGATATTTTTAGTTTAGAACATTTTTTTCTGAATGTGCAAGTTTAGAAAGAACGTATAGGATTATGTACAATACATCGAAGAAAAGAAAGGACCACAATGGATAACTTATACTCTAAATTAACGAATCTTTACGTTTTAAGACTCAATCCCAATGGTTCGAAAGGGTGACCTCCCATACGCTGACAATTTGGAGCAGACGATATTTTAAGTTACGAAATCAGTCACCAAAACGTACTTTCTCTGAGTAAACACAGCTATTTTACAGCCGATTCGGATTTCTGACATCCAAAAAATACAGGATAGTAGCAATTTGGCGATCAAAAGTTTAGACTCCTTAATGTTAATTTTACTGTTTGCGTATTTCGTAATATCTCGAAAACTTCTTAAGCTATTTAAAAAATTTGTGCAAACATGTATAAAACTCGTTTATTTATTAATTAATAATTGAAAAAAATTTGAATTGTAAGGTATATAATTTTTTACGTCATTTTAAAATACGGAATTCTACAAAGCAAAATATAAAATTTTTGGGAAATCGGTTGGATAGTTCATGAGAAATCAAATTTTGAAAAAGTCGTATATATAAAATTCACTTTAAAATTATGTACAAAATTGTATGCCTTACAAATTCGGCTATTAAATAAATAAAATATTATTAAATAAAATAATGAAACATAATTAATGGTTACTAAAATTTATTTTTTGCATGGAATCATCTTTTTATAAACAAATTTTATAACTATGTGTTAAAATGTTTCATTTCGTTTAAAATAGTTCTTGAGATATGACTGAATAATTAACATTAAACTGTTGAAACTTTGTATCGCTCTCCTGAATAAGCTATGGGGACCCTATTTCCTAGATTGTGGTTACCTTCTTTATTTTGGTGGTCAGAAATCCGAATTCCTTGAAAAGGTATATTTATTCAGAGTAAGTACTTTTTTTGGTCTGATTTCGTGCATTAAAATATCGTCTGCACTAATTAATTAGCATAGTTGAGGTCAGTCCCTTAAATGATTAGGAATGAGTCCTGGAACGTGAAGATACGATCATTAAATCAAAAGTTATCCAAGGGGGTATTGTATTCTTTACTGCTCCTCTGAAAATAAGACAAAAAACATGTGACGACTTAACAAATCACATCCTAAACTAAAATGTATAATTGTCTTTTTACTACCACACTACTAAACATAACTCTGCACATTTAATATTTTTATTTATATATAAATGTATATATAAATTGTTTTAATTCTAAAAGCGCTGTTGGGGTCATTTTGATCATTTTTTGCATATTTCTTATATTGTTTTGGAAGATACACGTGAGCTTCAAAGATATAAACTTTTGATTTTTCTCAAATTGTTTCTAAATACTCTGTGTCAAAATTCCATGCGTTGATGTTTATATTTAAAATTAATAATCACAGCAATACTCTGAACATTCAAAAGAGGTCGTTTTGAGCCTCGTCAGAAATGCGGTCATTTTTAAAATTTCATGCTGATTTTCATTTTGCTAGGTTTCAAAAGTAGTGAAGATGATTTATAGAACAGAAGTTGGGGTCCATTATGTTAAAAAAAATGTCATGCAATAGTTTATTTTAAGTTATATTGTATCTTAGACTCCATGCACGAAGAAGCTTCGACAAATTTCTAGAGAACTAAAAATTCGTTATTTCGTGTGAAAGAGAACATGCTGATCATGATTCTTTTTCTTTATTTAAAAAATTGGGTGCCTGGGCCGCGCAGCGGCCCCTAACCCATTCATCATGAAATATTTACAAGTTGAATTACAAACATTTTGAATTATGCAGCATTTAGGTAGCAAACAAAAGACCAAGCACATTTGCTTGATAAATTAAACATAATTTGAAATTTAGTATGAGTCATGATTTTTGAAATAATCAGAAATTTTCATGAATATAAAAGTACATTTGATATTTAGGCATTGAATACTAATATGAATTGAATTATGATATATACAACAATCACAATTGTCATTTAGGTATAATTTGAAATTAAATATGAGTCATGATTTTTGAAATAATCAGAAATTTTCGTGAATATAAAAAGCACAATTGACATTTAAGCATTGAATGGAATTAAATTTGATGCAATCATAAGTTGTGAAATAAATATGAATTGAATTAAGATATATACAAGTACGATTGATTTTTTATAGTTTTAAAAAGTATAGGCAATTTGAGTTTTAACCATGATTAGGAAATTATATATTAATCATTTTGAGCAATCTTGATTTGAAAATAAAAATTATTTTCTAAATATATGAAGAGAAGAATAGATAATAAGCATTAAGTACAATTGAAAAATAGTAGTCATAATGAAAAATCGTGAATTACTTAAATGTTTGCCAAACCATAGTGGCTCCATCTGGAGGAAATAACTTTTAATTTGTTTGAATTGGATACTATCAATATTTGTATATAAAGCAGCAGAATGGTAATGGAAAAATGAATTAGAGTTCTGAATTAAATAGAATGTCCTAATTTAGGCAATAAACATTACTGTGCTTGAGTATCTATGAAGGTTAGTCGTTCTTAGGAGTTACCTCCACGGACTTCAAACTGTTATATCGAAGGTATTTTTAGCAAACGATTTTAATTTTAATCCGAGTTATTTCCTTGGTGCAGAAATACCATTTGTGTTGGCATCATGAAAATTGGGTGGAAGAATAATATTTAGCTTCAATAAAAATGATCCTTACTGATACATTTATGAGTAAATAGAAATTTACTAATTATGAATGACAGAAGTAATTTAAATAAATAAACAAAAATGTTTTTTTTTTTTTTTTTTTTTTTTTTTTTTTTTTTTTTAAAAAGTTTGTAATTAGTTTTATAGCATAAAAACTAGTTAGCTTTGGAGGTGATTTGTTTATTTGAGATATTTAGTTTGTTTTTTTACAAAAAAAACTTTTTTTCTTATTAGCATTCTCTTTAGTGTACTTTGACTGCAACATAAGGTTGTAGATCACTTTCATAGATAGTCAAAAAGTGCTCTAAATTAGAATCTCACTCAAATATTTTGAATGCATTTTAACCTACTTATTTGTTTTGTTAATATTTTATGATTTGATATTTTTCCGTTTTTCCTAATTAGACCATTTCCGAATTAAATCCGAAGTTTGCTCAGTTTTTGTGAGAGGTTTTGTTGGTCGCTCTTATAGTATTCCTTCAACAAAATGTCTAAGAAAAAAATTCCGTGCCTCCCAAAAGAGGTCGTAAATCGAGGGGGTCTTTCCTGGAAGTTTAACTGTG
Source organism: Parasteatoda lunata (assembly GCA_949128135.1). NCBI lineage: Eukaryota > Metazoa > Arthropoda > Arachnida > Araneae > Theridiidae > Parasteatoda > Parasteatoda lunata. The sequence continues at coordinate 14,371,024 of OX421977.1, forward strand.
TATCAAAATACGAATTTATCGCATGACGAACACGCCAAAGAACTTTTGCTTCAAGTTTTTGTTTTCAGCTTAAATAAAATGTTTAAAAAAAATTCTCTTAGAAGTGTTAATTCTATTTGTTCAAGTTGAAAGACGGTCCCAACTCAATAACAACTCTGAAGAAAGATTGTGCTCTAAGTGTAGAACCACGTCTAAACTCTGAGAAAAGCGGAAACTTTTGAGCGTGGTGAAAAATCGAAATGCTGTAAGACTTAGTAAAACATTTGATTATAGTACTACTACTTAACCCATTTTTCAGGTTCCGAAAACGTCACATTTCGTAGAGATGTAATAAATTACCTTATAAATAAATCAATAGGGCATTTTCAGAAATGTCAACTGCTGAACTTTCAGCAGAGGATTTTACAGAAGAAAATTAAACACAAAATTTTTAGAATTGTTAATAATTTTAAAAGATCCGCGATGACTCTGGATATAGAGCGATCGCCTATCAATTAGGAGAACCAGGTTCGAATCCCAGCGATGACTGGTCAATACGAATTCCGCACGCGGCTTACAGCAGCCACAGTACTGACGTAAAATATCCTCAGTGGTAGACGGATCATGCGATAGAGTCTATCAAAAAGTCTTCCACGAAGGCAACCTTCTCCCAATACTTGATATAAGAGTTCCCTTGTCATCTGGATTGGGTTCGAAATTACAAGGCTACGGAGTAGAACTTTAGTGGTCGATAACCCAAAAAATTAGGTCGGCTGTTCAACGACGGTAATAAAATAAAATAATTCTGAAAATATTTTATAAGCTTTATTATTAGAATACTACTGAAGTAACGAGATTATATATAAATAATATTTAAAAATTATTGTTATAATATATATATATATATACATTATATATGATTTTAGATAAGTACAAGAAATCAGGAAACTGGCAGATGACTCGCAAAAGCTGTTTATAGAGCCATTTTTCAGTAGTGGCAGTCCAGAATCTTTGTGCAGTCTTCTTGGGGAAAGTAACGCGAGTGTTTGTTCCTCTGATATGTTACATCTGATTACTCTCACTCAAGGAAACATTAGAAAATGCAATCGGTTCATTACTTAAAAAAAAAATAAATAAAAAAAAAAACTTGTAAAAAATCGGTAAAAAAAGTAAATTGGTCGAGAGATTTTTCCGGTTCTCACGCCTTGGTTAAGGAAAAAACTTAGATCGTTATTTCTTACATAGTTCAAATCTAAATATGGTACACAAAAGCGGGATGTAATAGTAAAATGTGTGAAACCGTTTAATTTTGAATTATAAAATAAGAAGGAGAATTTAGATAAATGAATACCAATAATTTAATTCATGGTATTCAAAATCACGTTAACTCATATTTACAAAACCAAGAATATTCTGAAAATTTGCCCCAGAAGAAGAATTTATGAGAACGTAAAGTTTAGTTGTCTCGAGTAAAAGTTTTCTCATAAATTAGAGCAAGTTGGTATGAATAAACATATGCTTAGAATGTATATTTACTTCTATTAGATACCATTTGAGTTATAGAATATCTCTGAAATTTTTGATCAAAATGTAACTATAAATTCTGACGAGAACAATCACTAGTTTTTTTTCCAAGATGAATTTCGAGTATGTTATGTATGAATCACCAGTCTTTATGAAATAAATTTGTTTGAAAGTTGTTGAATTGGTTAAATCAAATAGATATTGCTTTACGCAAATTTTTATTAAATATTATTGCTTTAAAATTTCCGTTACAAAAAATAATGAATTTTGCATAACATTTACTACTACTTTTTAATTTAAAATTAGAATGTTAAAATATAATTTTTATGTATAGAATATGAAATTTTGTTATATAAAATTTACTCAAAAGTGCTTGCCACTAAGGTAAGTTTTAACGTAATCAAAGCGAGCACTAACTTAGTACACTTTAATTAATGTAATTTTACCAGTACTTTCGATTCTGAGCAAAAATAATTCTTAATTATGCAGGAAAATTGCTATTTTCTGGGAATGCAACGTTATCAAGGTATGGGGAAAATTACAACTGTGTAACAAGATGCTTATAAAATATTATTATTTTCATTTTATGGTCTAGGTTTTTCAGTTTTCATATTTATATTTGATTTCTTCTCAACCCATTTGTGCTTATAGTGTTCATTCAAATAGGTAAACATATACGCACTACTGCTTTTTTTGTATACATGTTTTTCTATTTATACCGTTTTTTGTAGCTGTTGTTGATGGGTTAAAGGTTAGATGGAAAAGCTTTTTTTTTTAATAACAGATTTTTCGAATGCTTAAATTTAAAGAAAAATTATATTCAGCGTATTCGTTAGACAACTAAAGTCATTTTTCAACCAATTAAGAAAAATTTCCTTTTTTAAACGATAAAGACTGGTAGTTAAATTGTTTTAGTCTTGTCATTTTTCTGGATGAAACAAAGCATTCGTTTCTTTTGTATTTTAGTTATGAAATACACACACTAGCCTATGTATTAGAAACCTATGAAAATTTTTGTTAAATGCTTGCAGACTTTTAAGGGTTTGGTGGGGGTATCATAATGATGGGTAGTTAGCTCTGATGTTTCCGCGAGGTAAAATTGAAAGTCATGCAAAACAGCTGGACGTATTGGTAGATCAACTGCAACATGTAACGTCACATTGTTACTCCGAAAGGAACAGATACTTCATGGACGTAATCAGAGCCCGCGTTAAGCATTCGTAACCTCGCCAAATATATAAAATCGTAAACTCGGAGAGAAAAATTGTGTTTCGGTGAAATTATTAGCAAAAGACTTTTTTCTACCGACCGAAATGATAAATATATATTCTCAAGCCTAGAAGAAGAAAAAATCTACAAACTACAGTAAAATACAAACAAATACATTCCTTACCTGATATCGCGTGAAGAAATTCTTTCCTACAGTTTGTGACAATGAAACAGATTAAGATCCATATTATCATCCAACTACTTTTGCATTTCATACCTTTTCCCGTGACAATAACATATCGATAACGTGACAACAACATAATGTTGTCTCAGGTTTATCTTTATATGACTGCTCTTAGAAGTAATCAAAAATTTACCCCAACATGATCCAACATGATTTCTTTCCCAATCATTTCTCAATTAATCCTCCCCAACTTTTAAATTGACTCTTTATTTGAATTTGCATTTTATAAAATATTTCAATTTATAGTAAATTAGTATTTTTATTTTAAGTTTTTTAAGGGAAAAATTAATCATAAGAAATTGTTAAGTTTGCCCTTGGCGAGGAATATTGAAAATTGGCTAATATTTCTGATATCTGACTGATAATTTGCTAAGCGCGGCGGGTCCTTTATAGTGGTTACATAAATAGTGCCAGAAGCGTTCGCAATTGGCTAAATGAACGTCAATCTGGATTTCAACGTTTTCCCTTGCCACCTTAAAGTCCAGATCTTGATCGAATAGAAAATCTATAGGACATTCTATAGCAACATTCTCCTTAATTTACAGGATCTGCATATCAAATGCATTGCTCTAGAATTAAATGCTGGTGGAATCGACGTCTGCATCAATTTGGGCTGCTTTTAAAGCAAAAGATGGTTTAATAAAAAATAAATATAATGTGTTAAACTCATTGACCAGGGTGTGTATTTTTGGTTGTCTGAAATAATCAAATAGCAATTTAAAAAATAGTTTAAAACATTGGAATTCAACCTATGATCTTAAATTAAGAGGATATGCTGGTGAAAAAATCCGTCGGCAAAAGAAAAATGGAGTAGCAGAACTTCGGCATTTGAGTCTGAATGGTGGAATGACTCTGCAATCATAAATTTACCAATTAAGGGGAGAAAAAAAGTGGACTAATAATGCATACAATGAAAGGATGGAGCTGAGCAGACTAATATATAGTTCGTTCACCAGGAAATAGTACTTAGCCATCACCTCCTACATCAAAAAGCCTCCACACGGTCTGTTATAAGTAGTCCGCGCAGACTATTTAAAAAGTGAACTAGTTGTGCGCATGAACCCAAAACCTTTTATATAAGTGATTGAGAGCAATGTATAATATATATTTGAGAATTGAACCTGTAGTGGTTGACAAGTGAATAAGGTAAACCAATAATATTCAAAAATAAAAAATATTTTTAGTCATATATTTGCTACCACTTTCTTATTTCAACTAGATTTTGTATTAAACGACTCGTTCGGAAAGTGGATATCCTTCACAGTGGTCTTATCAGACTACCTTTAAAAAACCGTGTGGAGGCTTAGCCCCACCTTCTCAGACAAAGAGTTCATTTCAGCAGAGGAGCAAGAAGAGAAACGTCTTCGCGCTTGAAATTGAGAAAACTGTTAATGCATGCTGTCACAGTGTTGTGTGACGAAATTTTCTTATTTGTATTAATTTAATGTTTTATTTGTCTTAATTGAATTTTTGCTTGTTTTCCTTTTCCAAATTTTATCTTCATTTTGATTTTTTAACTTTCACCCCTAGCTCATTAATGTGATACGGAAATTCTTCTTATTTTTTGTTCTGGATAGCAACACATTTTTGTCGCATCTTTTTTTCACCTTTTTGTGAACCAAGGTCGAATTCCTTCCTTCCAAAGCTACAATTTCCCCTCACATTTACCACTTAACGTCACTTGTTTCAAACATTTTCCCGTGTCATTAAAATAACCTTCTTTTCGTACGTGGTGTGCAATACCGCCTCGAGGCAGATTCTGAAATTCCCGGTATTGTGATAGTCACGCCTCAGATGTAAAATTCTTCCTCTTCAATACCTTATTTGGTATGGTGTGTGTTCTAATCACACCCAGATTGGTTTTCCCATTTCAGTCATGTGATCCCCCCAATCCAATCACGATCGTCCCTTCTTCCTCCTCCTCAACTCGCATTTTTCCGCGCTAAAAAGGGACGCCATATAGTTTTTAGTAGCTTTCAGAGAGACTTCTCTCTGGGTTTGTTGTGCGACTGGTAAGTTGACCTTCGTGGTCAGCGAGCCATGCCAAACCACCCTAAGTAATCCCTTTTTGTACAAATTTGCTAATTTCCTGAAGGAGTCAATTTAAATAAGATTTTCATGTACTTTCGTAAGTTTTGTCTTATATAATGTGAATTAGTTAGGATTTAAATGTTGTTGTTTTTTTTCTTGAGAAGAAAAAGAACGCCTACTCTGTGTCAGTTGTTACGTTGGGAATCCAAACCTCCCGCTCGGATGAAGGCAGTATCCCGTATGAATTTAAATAAACTTAATAACTACTATTTGAACGAGAAATCTGCTTCATGTCTTTATTTTCGATGTTTTTGTTTCCCTAAATTGGACTGTGACAAAAAGATGGTTGCATGATGTAACTATTGTGAGGTGAGTAACTCACTTTTGTTTCCTTTTTTCCTTGACCAGCGTTTACTGCACCTATTTTATGTTTTGTAGAATTTCATAGGTTATTCAGTCGTCCTTTTACTTTAATTGGCCACGAGCCCTTGCTGTTGAGTTACTTCACGTGGCACTTCCACGATGTCTACTTTAACCACTATTTTCGATTCACTTTTGGCCTTTTAACTATATCAAATTTATGATGATCAAAATTTATTATCAAAATTCATTAATTAGTAAATCTCTTTTAATCTCTTCCCTTTATTTTATTTTTTGATTTTATCGACTGAATACTTCTATTGACTTCTAGCCCAATGTATATAAGATTGTATTAATCAAAATAGTCGACATACCATTTCGATTTATTGATATATAAACTCTATCAATTTTAAATTAAATCTACCTCCCCAATTCAATTATTTATCTGCACCCCTTTTTCTTTTTAAACCTTAAATACTGTTTTTTTTTATTCAATTTAATTTCTCTTTGGTACATTTTAAATAAATTTTAATTAGATTGGTACATATTAACTTTAAATAAATTTTAATTACATTGGTACACACGCCAAACGCAAACATTGAATTCTTTTTCAGTCACTTACTTCGCTTTATCATCTGCTATTAAACATTTCGTTACTCTGGCTAATTAAATATATTGCAGCAAAATGTCTCCAAACGGACTTACTTATTCATTCTAAAGAGAGAAATATCATCAAATTTATGAAATATTTAATATTAAAAAAATGCTCATAAAGTTTACGAAATAAATATTTTTGTCATACGATCGATAAATAGCAACCTTGTTCAGATTGTTCTTATTCTTCTCCCAAAAAATTGCGAAATAGAATCGTTGGATATCACGTGATGAAGGCAGAGTCAAGTGCCAACTCCTGGTGAACGAGCTGTAGTACAAATGGTCATATATCATTGAATAAAAGCATAAAAAAAGAAAGCGATATAAATACACTTCAAGACAGGGTTTTTATGGGCGACTACAGATGAAAAACGTGGTGACTCATAAACATCAAAATTTTTATAAAAAAAGATATAAATTAGCAACTTTTTAAAGCAATTTTTTTTCCAGTTTCTACTGAAAATAATTGCTACGATAGTCATAGTAGTTCTCAGGAATTGGGTGCCTGGGCAGCGAAGTGGCCCTTATCCTACCCCTCACGAATTTGTTTTAAAGAATGATTTAACACTGTGAGGTCAGATATCCGTGTGGTTGTTGAATAAGTAACTCAAGCACTTTGCTCAAGGAAATTAAAATATTTGGAAATAATATGAAGCAGCTTGCTCAGAGACTTTAGTTAGCTAGCTGTAGATGAGGTTCATGCGCTTTGCTCAAGGAAATAATGTAAGTAAAAGTAAAACAATGATTTGCTCTAAGTGATAGTTTTTCTCGTTCATCTTTAACTTGAACCTTGTGGTGTTTCGATCAGGTGGTGAAATGCCAATGAAGTATTATATTTTCGTAATAACAGCAAACTTAGGCTCTTTTTCATTTACATAATTAAACTCAGTAACATTTAGGTAATATTGAAAATTATCGATTTTCTCTTTTCCATTGGTATAGTTTATTCATCTTATCCGGCATTTTGGTGATTTTTGACAAAATGTAAAAGACACTCAATTTTACGATAGATATGATTGATTAATTACATGACCAGAAGATAACGTTCCATCGGAATTATTATATGCACCCGGAATACCGTTGAGCCCTGCAAGGTTACAGATTTTTTTAAAGGTAAAAAGTACATTAACGGTAGAGGGTGAGTGGCGCTCATCAACATTTTACGATTTATCAATTTAGCGAAAACACAGTGTATTCTTTCTACTTGGTAGATACTACTGTTGATTCAGTGGTAGACGGAACATGGGTTCGAAGTCCCCTTGCCGTTTGTCTGACCTTGGGAGGTTTCCGTCGTTTTTCTCTCCATGTAACGCAAATGCGGGTTTGTTCCATCAAAGAGTACTCCATGAAGGCATATTACTCCCTATATTCATCAAGGAGTAAACTTGTCTTCTGGACTGGGTTCAAAATTACAAGGCTGCGGAGTTGAACATAAGTAGTCGTAAATCCAAAAATTTGAGTCAGCTTTTCAACGACGGTTATAAACTTATTTCATTCGAGCCGTTGTGGCTAAGGGAATAGAGTGCTCGCCTTCCAATGATGTGATACTGGTTCAAATCCCAGCACTGGCTGGTCGATTCCTTCTTCTATACCCGGCTCGCACTGACCATAGTGCTGACGTGGTTTCAAAATTACAAGGTTGGTAGTCGTAAACTCAAAAGTGGGTCAGTTGTTCAATTACGATTTAAATCAGTATCAGAGTTCAGTTCATGAGTAGAATGTGTTGCTGCAAGGCGGTGATATATTAATCTGCCTGAAACTGCTTCATTGAAGATTATGGAAGAAGTAAAAGTCACATTCTAACACCATTTATAAATTTTGAAATTAATGTTCTGATGACAACTCGCTCTCAACAAACTATTAGCTCACCGTATCAGGATGTTAGCTTGAGTTTTCTAAATTTTTATTTGTATATTGATTAACTTTTATCCCTTCCCCTACAAAAAAAATACATGAAACTTAAAAACAGAGTTGTCATGTATGATGATTTGGGCTCAAATATTCTGTACATAAATAAGAAAAAACAAGAAAAATTTAAATAAAAACACAAAAATATCTGACCGAAACCACAAGAAAAATCTAAATAATTTTGACAAAAAAAAAAAAAAGGATCGAAACATTTTTGACTTAAATAGTATATAATTAAGATTTAAATTACCCATTCACATTCAGTTGCGAAAAGAGAAAAAAATCATTTTAATTTCTGATAAGTTTGTGTTTTTATATAAAAACTTAGATAAGCAGGCAAAGCATTGAACCCCACAGGAGCTAGTTTAAAATACGTATTTCAAACACTTTTCAAATCATAAATTTTTTTCTTGAGTTTTCTACTTTTTTATTTCTATATTGATTAACTTTTATCTCTTCCCCAACAAAAAAAAAAGTAAAGTACCTGAAACTTAAATTTTTTTAATAATGATATTAACCAGAATATTCACTAAAATGTTCACAGTACGTCAAAAAAGGGGGAAAAAACGGACCACCCTGAATAACTTCTGATCTATTGATCGGTTTTTCACGCTCTAGAACTCAATCTGAAGGGCCAATAGCTAATTAACGATGTGAAATATGCTAATTAATAAGAGCAAACGATATTTTTAGTTAAACGTTTAGTCGAGAGACTTTCAAGGCGAAAATATATATATTGTAGTAGTAAAAAAAATGAAATGGACACAAGAATGCTATAACTACATGAAACGAATAGATACTAGAAGCCAGGAAAGAGCTAGAACAAAAGTATACAGTGCTGCCAACTTTAACATATTTTCCGTTAGAACTTTTCTTTATATTTATCAATTCATGAATTCAGATGGGGTAGCAAAATTTACACTTTTCTCATTTAGTTTTGAAGAAAAAAAATATATGTTTGTTGTTTAAATTAAATCTGAAGATAAATATCCAGCATTCCTTATTTATGTATATAAACTTTTACGTTCTTTATAAGCTAGTACAATTAGACAAAGACGAAAACTAAAAATATTATTTTGAAAAATAATCAGCATTCCTTACCTATATATATAAACCTTTGTGTTCTTTATAAGCTAGAACAATAAGACAAAAACGAAACTAAAAATATTATTTTGAAAAATAATCAGCGTTCCTTATGTATTTATATAAACCTTTGTGTTCTTTATAAGCTAGTATAAGACAAAAACGGAACTAAAAATATTAATTTGAAAAGTAATCTGTAACTTTCAGAAAAACGATAATCAATTATTTGTATATATGCAACAAAAATTTTTTTCACAGTTAATTAAATTAACTTGGAAGAAAATAAAAAGAATTAAAGGTAGCTCTGTTTAAAACTGTCGATTACAAATGGAACTGATTATACGAGTCAATGAATTACTGCCAATTGATTGGAAAAAAAACTGATTAAAATGAGTTGATGATTTAAACCAGGTTTTTGAATTATAATTGGGTATGATTATTCAAACAATTAAAACATTCTATATTTGTATACAGTTATATTGGAGACAATCAATGTGGAAAGGTAATTTTTATTTAGAGTGAAATAAATGTTCTGTTCAAAGTAAAAACAAATATTTGAAATATTAAACAAAATTTTTAAAAAAAATAGAAGTAAACAGTCAAGCCAAAATTATTGATACTGTGACAGCTGAATTGTGCATTTAATGTAATATTACTTCTTAAAGAGTTTTATTCTAACATTACCTGTCTAAGCTTATTTACGAATTCATTTAAGTTGTGCATTCCGGAGTATTAAAGATCAAGGTTTAACAAAGGATATATAAAATTTTTATTTCAATTTATATAACAAATCAATAAATTGTATTTACTTTATATTTACCTCATTTTTACCTCATTTACTCAACTTTTAAGCTAATGGTTTTACTCTCTTTTAAGAAATGCTATGATTCAATAAATTTGACTTACATCTGATCTGGATTTGTCTAAATTGTCTTGGATGTATGCTAATTCCTCTTTAGAGATTCGGGGGTGGACATCTGGTGTATCATAGGCTAGCACTGCCCAGAAGAGAAACCAACAGCACCCACATGTTCCTGAAATAAAATATTACTTATCGTTTTATTTGAAATATTGATTTGGTCACGAAAAACCAAACAATTTATACAACTAGACACCAGCATGGATAAAAAAAAGTTATAGTTAAAGAAAGAAAACATGCCTTTTAAACCTCTGACGTAGAATTTTTATTAAGCTTATTTTTCATACTTTTTTCATTTAATTGGTAGAGGGATTTGTCCTGTTCTCTTGCTTTGGTTAGGAGAAAACCTTTAATCGTTATTTCCTGGGTATTTAAAATTTAAATATGGTGCAAATGCTGGATGTGAATACTAAAATGTGAGAACGTGTTTAATTTTGAATTATAAATTAAGAAGGAGAATTTAGATAAAGAAATAACAATCACTCAAGTCTTGGTGTGGAAAATCACATTAACTCAAACTTACAAAACCAAGGATACTCTTAAAACTCGCACCCAGGAGAAAATTTTATTACGTTTAGATGTCTCCAAAAACAGTTTTCCCATGTATTGGATCAAATTGGCATGAATAGATTCATACTAGAGTTGATATTTATTAGCATTAGCTACCGTTTGAGTTAACCCGTAAACGCACAGATTTTTTGAAGAAAACAGGCCAAAAAAATCATTTTTCTATGTAAAAAATACACAATTTAGAACATTGTCTTTTCTTTTGGTGGAAAATCTTTATATACTGTGATTTTGTTCCATGCAAAAAGGCTATGTTGAGAGATGTCAACTGCTGCGTACACGTCTAAGTAATCTTTAGCTTGATCTTTGTGGTGCTTCGATGAGGTTGTGGAATGCAAATGAAGTAAAGGAGTATTCATGTGGAACGTGGAGGTTTTGACTGTGTAAATATATGCAGTAGGGTGATAAGACTGTATTGTAAGAGTACGAACTTTTGCTATACTGATACAGGGATGTCAACTGCGCCGCTCTCTGGAAAAGTTTTAATAAAGTGGTAGCGAATTAAGTAGTATAACTTGTAAAATAAGCATAGTTGCGCGCCTACTTTAATAAACAGTAATCAAATAATTAACGCTTTTAGGTTGCATGCTATATGATTCTTATAATTTTTGATATTTACTGGTGGAAAAATTATTTAAAATTAAAAATAGTACACTAAAAATATCTTAAATTTCGTTACCACTCAAAAATACTATTTTGCAAAGCCGAGCAAGTTGGCATCTCTGCTGATATGAGGTTATATATATGCTGATATGAAAATGAGGTTATGTGTAGGCTATTGATTGGCTACATTATATAAAGTGGTGAATTATATAAGCTTACGACTTATTTAGAAACAGTGGTGAATAAATATCTACTAAATTAAATTTATTAAACTAGGAATCACGATTTATAAACTACCACTTTAAAATATATATTTGCTGCCTGGAGCAAGTTGGCATCTCTGCATATTTTATTCTTGAATAAATAAGTGTTATAGCATACAATTCTATCTAAATGATAAATATCAATAAAACGATTTTTTTTCGTGGCTTTTACATTGTTATTTTCAATTCTCGATTATATTCGAGTGTGAAAAATTATAGCAACATAAAATACAACGCCACGCGCGCGCTCGAATTAACTCGAGCACACAAGTTAAGGGGTTAAATAATATCGCTGAAATTTTAGACTGAAATATAACTATTTATACCAACGAGAACAATGACTAGCTTTCTCCGAGATAAATTTCAAGTACGAAATAAATGAATTACTAGTATTTTTCTTTGAGAAACAAGTTCATGAAAATGATTACCTTGAATTGGATTAATTGTATAGACCTTTTTTTTGTTCAGTAGGATTTAATTAAATATTTAAAAAAAAAACAACTTCAATATAAAAGATTAATAAATTTTTAAAAAAAGTTAGAGTACCACATTTTTAAATTAAAATTAAATTTAAAATATAGGAAATTTTTACTCCCTCAATAGCCTACTTTCGCAGCCAAAAAACTTCAAAAATGCTTACTTAACAGTAGGCTATACCTTAATCAATATGAAAACTAACTTCAAATTGTTTAGTATCTAAATTTTAATACTGCGAATTCCTGAAAAATTTTCGAATCAAAAATTATTCTTAATCTTTTCGGGACGGGCTAATCATGACTACATTCGTATGGAATCAGAAACAGGATGGATAAAAATAAAATGCGGTAACTTAAAATTTAGAAATGGCTAATTTGCCAACCTAATTTTTGCTTTCACTTTAAATCTATTACATCCAATCTATATTTTTTAAAAGTGTAACTATATAATTTGAATTAATTAAATAAAGAAAACTGTTATTACCTCGCCCATAAATAAACTGCTATAAAAATAGTTTGACTATCAGTTTTATTTCTTTTACCGTGATATTCTGAGAATGCATATATGACTCGCCCGTTTCGAACAGGTTAATTCTGTATTATCTGGAAATTAGCAATTTTTAAAGAACACACAGCGTTTTCAAGGTCTGGGAAAAATTATAAAGTAATGACCGGAGTCATAAGAGGCTAAACAAATATTAATATTTTCTTTTGATACATTAAAGTTATATTTAGATTTGATTTTTACTTTTATTGGCGACTAAAATTTCAAAAGGTGGTTGCTTATTAAAAGTTGTAAGTAAAATACATGCATAAAAGACTTAAATAATAGTATATAAAATTCTTAAAAGCGTTATAAAACTTGTATAAGTACTCGTAAATCTAAAATTGGGTTGACTGTTCAACGACGGTTACGAAATATAAAAAGTTTTAAACATTTGTTAAATCATTCTGAACTATAATTTCAAAAACGCAACTTTTTAAATTGGTATTAGAAGCACTCATATTAAAAATTGTTGGGGCATCCTTCAACATTCGAGGTTTACCATATTCTTCAACATTTTAGGTACCTGCGAAATATTATTTTCAACAATAGTGAACTGAATCATAAATTTATTAAGCTTACGGAATTTTAATGAAACTTTTACCAGAGCGTATGAGCATGACGATTTTCAGCTTGACCTTTTATAAATCTTTTTTAATTTATTTACATGAAAGTTTGTCTACGAACCCAGCAAAGATTAAACTGGGGAACACATTTTTTGTTGCATTTACTTTATCTTACCTTATTTGGGTGTGGAGACTTCAAATCAGAAATAACTTTTGCACAGAAAGCTATAGATTTATTTTAACTGGCAATTTTTGTTTAGTTTAGTTTTTGACTGAATGTACAAGTTTACAAAGAACGGATAGGTTAATATACATACATATACACTTGAATGTTCCCTTTAAAACAACGCTTGAGTAAAAACAGAATGAGATATTAACGTGTCACATTGAAAACTTAAATGTTATTAACGCCTTCTTCCTACCACGCCTTACGTAAGAGAGAAGCGAGAACACTCATTATGTACTCGAGTGGACTTTAAAAACTTCTCATTGGGAATATATTAATTAATTGCTTGAAAACTGCAGCTTGTATAAATAAAACGCTTTCCGATATAAAATCAGAGAAACGAAAATTTATAAGATCCATAAAGATATTCTCAACTAAATTGGAGAGCCAAATTATTAAATTTAAAATATGAATATTTGATTTACCACATGTAACTTTGGCCACAATTTTTTAATTCTTAGCTGTAGCAATCCTTTCAAATGCACTTTTCAATGAATATACCAAACATCGTACATAATTGAGAATGTGTAGTTAAGAGTTAATTTTGTTCAGCTACCCAAATCAGTAACTTTTAAAGAGTTAAAATTGAGATATTCTACTATTCGATTTCAGAAATTATTTACATACATATAATTCTAATTTAATTCATTTAATTTTAAGGAATGCTAGTTAAGTTTTTATATAAAATTATTATTCATTTAATTTAAACATTTTTCTCCAAAAATATTTAAAATTAAGGTTAACCGATGAAAACAAAATTTATTTAATTTAACCAACTTAAGGTGAACATTCTTACACTCTCAGGGATAAAACTCACACTTTTGACGATTTAGCAATCCGTGAGCAGTACTTCGTTAATTTTGAGAATCATTTGGTCACGAAATCACATGATTTGTTACGAAACGCGAAATCTCAATTGTTTCCTCATTTAGAAACCTTTTGTGGTGCATTATAGGAGATTGTCAATAAGTTAAGACTGAAAACTATGAATCGAAAATAAACTGAGAAACTGTGCTGACCGGTTTGTATGGTGGTCAAGAAGTTAGTCTTGTACCGGAGTTCGAATCCCTCATCGGACATGGGTGTTATTTATCTATCTTCCCTTTTTGTGTCGCGCCGCCTATATGGTTCCCACGTTACAGTGATTATTATAAAAGTTAGATACATTAAGCAATAAAAGTTTTTTTTTTTTTGTTGAAAAAAATTGGTATGACGAAATATTTCTTTATTTAATTCGTTTCCTCGAAGAAGTCACCATAGTTAATAAGTCGCTTTTGGCGAAATTTTTGCTCGTAGCATATACCAGGAAAACGGTTCGTCAAAAATGAAGAAGCTTCATCCAAAATGAAGAAGCTTCGTCAAAAATGAAGAAGCTTCGTCAAAAATGAAGAAGCTTCGTCAAAAATTAAGAAAGTTTCGTGATAATCGAGTATCCCTTTTTTACAGTGGGTAATTAATTTATTTCATACTCGAAATTCATCTTGAGGGGGGAGGGGGGAATTAGATATTGGTCTCGTTAGTATAAATAGTTATATTAAGATCTAACATTTCGGCGATATTCTGTAACTCTAATGGTATCTAATACTATACTCCGACTGCATACAGTTCCGTTTTATTTCGTTATCAAATTATACAAATATGCTTTTAAAAGTTAAACACATCAGATATTTAATTCGTGCTAATTTTTACGATATATCACAAAATTATTAAAAAAAAAAAAGGTTATACGTCGTACTGGAATCCTAGATTTGGCGATATATTTCGGTAAAGAAAGAGAACGTTCATACTTGAAAAAAAAAAAAAAAAGAAAAAACTATATGACGTTGTAAAAGCATTGGATTTAACTGGACCATTAAAAATTACTCGTTCTACTCTGACCTCTTAAACAAATCAAATGCGAGACAAAAAATTTTTACTTCTGTTTGTCTGGAGAAGTCTGTGTGTCTGTTAGAAACAATATTTATTATTCTTTCTTCAATTTCTTTAAAAACAAACAGAAAGACTTGTGTTTAGTATGATTTTTCGATGACATTTTTATTAATTCTTATTAATTGATAATTGTTGTCAATAAGAAAGCAAGCAAAAATGAGGTTGTGCTGCGTCGTTTCAAGAGTTGGCGATGTTGATATGCGCTTGCGCTGGGAGCTTGTCATCCATTTGGCGTGCACTCAGATGCTAACAGGCACTCTCCGTAGAGTTAATGGTTTTAGTTAACTTACAACAGAGTATAGTAAATATAAAGTTTGTACTAGTAAATAATATAAATTCCTCTCTATCTAGATCAACGGGTTCCCAAATGGCGTGCCGCTGACCCCTGGAATTCCGTGGAAGCGTCACGGTGGTTTCAGCAGTTAGGAAACTTTTTAATAAGTTATGAATTTCGAAACCTGCAATTAATTTTATTCAATAATTCCGTTATTTTAATGAAGTTATTTAATTGAAATGCTTGACGAAAGAAATTGTATTGAATAAAAATAACTCAATTCAACAATGAGGAAGTATGTTTCTCTGATAATAAACGTTTCTCTTTCTTTCTTGTTTTTATTTTAATGGAAACCCTATTTCATCTCATTCATTTTTAGTTTAAGCATGAACGAAAATGAAATTAAGAATTAGACTAGTATAACCTTTTCAGATTTGCGATTTAAACTGTCTGGCATAAAAACCCAATTTTTAAAACTAATATTGATAAAACAATAACATGAAAAAATTTCATTCTTCATTCATTCACTAAATATTGTAAAACTAATTGCTTTTAAACGTTCAGCAACAACTCTAAACATTAACTTTTTCGGGACGGGTGAGTCATAAATATGTTCGTATGGAATCCGAAACAGGATGGAAAAAATTAAAAAGCGGTAGCTTAATAAATAAATGCATTAATACTATATTTCTTTAACCCTTTCGCGCCGACTGTCACAAATTTCTTTCTTTATTTAAAATAAATTGGGTGCCTGGGCCGCGTAGGATTGTCACAAATACGTGCCAGCATAAAGCCATATCAATCAGAGTAAAAAGATAAACCTGGTAACCAAAGTAGTTTTTTTTAGCAATTTATTTGTGGGCGGGATTATAATTGTTTGATTTATTTAATTCACAATTACTTAGTTCAAAAAAAAATTATTTAGTTATACTTTGAACTAACATTGATTATATCTATGATTGAGCCGCGATGGCTCAGGGGATAGAGCGTTCGCCTTCCAATGAGGCGAACCGGGTTCGAATCCCAGTCGATACGAATTCCGCATCCGGCTTGCACTGACCACAGTGCTGACGTGAAATATCCTCAGTGGTAGACGGATCATGGGTTAGAGTCCCCTTGCCGTCAGGCTAACCGTGGGAGGTTCTCGTGGTCTTCCTCTCCATGTAACGCAAATGCGGGTTAGCTCCATCAAAAAGTCCTCCACGAAGGCAAATTTCTCCCAATACTCGATCCAGGAGTTCCCTTGTCTTCTGGATTGGGTTCAAAATTACAAGGCTACGGAGTTGAACATTAGTAGCCGTAAACCCATTAAGTTGAGTCGGCTGTTCAACGACGGTTATAAAATAAAATATATCTATGATTAAACTAACGGTAATTTTAGTAAATGCAAATTAAGTCTATCAAATTAGCAACGCCTAGATTTAAGTTACCGTTTTTTATTTATTTACATCCTGATTCTGATTTTGTATGAATGCTTTTATGATTCACCCGTCCCCAAGGGGTTAAGAAACAAGTTCATTAGAATAATCACCTTGAATTGTATTAATTGAAGTGTTTTTATTTTCTTCTTCAGTAGCTTTTAATTAAATATGTTTGAAAAAAATTTTCGATATAAAAAAATTAATAAATTTTAAAAAAACAATTATATTACCACATTTTTAGTTTAAAAATAACTTTAAAATATAAGGTAATTTTCCTACTAACATTAGTATATGGAAAATAGCTGATAAAAATAGTAAATGGAAAGATAATATTATATGGAAATTGGCAAAGGCGCTGCGCACGTATCCACAGAAAAATAAGCCTCTAAGAACTGGCAATGGCTTTGTTTGCACAGAAAGAGAGAAAGCTGAGGTATTTGCTGATTGTATGGAAGAACAGTTCTCATTAAATCAAAACTTCAATCCTCATAATGATAGGATAGTATGAAAGCGTTGATAGTTTTTTAAATGAAAGAGAGATCCGCAGCTGATAGATAGTACTGACTTTCAAGAAGTAAAAGCGATAATAGTAAAGCTACATAATAGAAAAGCCCCTGGCTTAGATAATGTTAATAATAAAATGGTCAAAGCCCTACCAGACCAGTATGTAGAATATCTAACAAAGATATTTAACGCATGCTTATCGCTAAACTATTTTCCGGCACTATGGAAGACTGCAAATATTATTCTTTTTCCTAAACCAAACAAAGACTTACTATCTCCAACTAGCTATCGACCTATAAGTTTGCTTTGCACTCTTGGGAAGATACTGGAAAGAATAGTATATACAAGGCTCAAACCATACTTAAGTTTTCTACCAGATGAGCAGTACGGGTTCAGGGCGAAACTCAATACTACTAAACAATTGTTACGTATAGTTGACTATGTTGGCAGAGGATTACACCTAAAACAGACTTCGGCTTTGTTGATGCTAGATATAAGTAAAGCATTTGATAGAGTATGGTACAAAGGAATAATTTATAAATTGATTGAGCTTGAATTCCCTTAAGGCCTAATAAAATTTATTAGCAGTTATATGACAGAACGAAATTTTCAAATTAGAATGAAAAATGTATTTTCCACGGTGAGGAGTATTAGAGCAGGCGTACCGCAAGGTAGCATTCTCGGACCGATTTTGAATATCCTTTTTACACACGATTTCCCAATCGATCGAGGCGATTGGAATAGTCTAACTGCATTCTATGCAGATGACACAGGTGTCATAGTAAAATCTAGTAACCCGAACATGGCTATCGAGAAAATGCAAGAAAAGATTTATGATTACGAAGAATGGTGTTTAGATTGGAAATTCGAAGTAAATGCTCAAAAGTCCCAACTATTGATTATCCAGAAGAACAGGAAATCAATTAGAGAGCATAACGACCAAGTACTTTTTAACCAAGTGATACCAAGGGTAAACAAAGCTACCTACTTAGGTCTAGTCATTAACAACAGACTAACGTGGTCGGATCATGTGAAAAATGTCAAAAATAAAGCCAATGCTGCAATTTTAAAACTGCAATCCATTATGTATAGTGAAAAATTGAGCTTGAAGTTAAAGAGGTTACTGTACACCTCCATGACCTATGCCTCGCCAGCATGGTGTAACGTATCAGAGCCTGAGCTTGGGAAACTCACAGCAACGCAGAACAAGATCCTTAGAAAACTAACTGGCGCAGAGTGGTATCAAAGAAACGTAGACATTCACGCAGACCTAGAGTTGGACAGTTTCGAACATTACTTTAACAAACAAAATCGAAACTTTTTTAGAAAGGCGATAGACTGCACAGCAGCAAATTTCGACTCTATTTTTGAGTTCGAAAATTTAGCTGAGGACGCCTACCTGAGGCCAGTTGCTCACTTTTTTACAAGTGATGTAACACTGACCATGTGAGATAAACTCAATGGCATTATTAATGGCAAAAATAAAAATATTGGATATGGCAATTTAACTCGGACATGACATGTAAATATTGTAAATATTATTCAAGCGTTGACAAAATCAATTAGATTTGTATTTATGAACTGACTAAGCTTTGAAAAGGGGCACTATTATATAGATTGAATAAAGAGCGCACTGCAAAGTGTAATATCATGACAAACTTCTCACTAGAAGTTAAGAAATCTCTTTATATTGGCACTTATAATTGATATGGCTATAATAAACCATAAATGGCACTACATAAATATGACAATTTCTGACTAGAAATGCTAAGATGCGTTGACAAAATCAATTTGATTTTATATTAGAGGAAAATGATTTAGAAAGAATGAATTCGATTGATTTGTGAGAATGAAAAGGATGAGATGTGTGAAAATAAATGTACCAGGGGCGTACAATATTTGCCAAACTTCATACTGAAGTTCAAAATTTTATTGAGATAGAATGAATTCGAAAGATTTGTGAGAGTGAAATGGATGAGATGTGTGAAAATAATTGTACCAGGGGCGTACAATATTTGACAAACTTCATACTGAAGTTCAAAATTTATTACTTCTTATAATTCTTATGTATTTATTTATTGTCTCACTGCATGCATCATTACATGTGTCACTCGAGCAATGTGCTCATTTCTAATTCTCTACTTTCATTTTTAGATTTCAAGGACCTCAAGGAAACACCTCAAGGATCCTCATCACAAGATGAAGGGGTAAAGGGCCGTTCCGGCCTCAGGCACCCCGACCAACCGACAGGACTAGGACTAGACTAACATTAGTCGACTAGCAAGTCTCACTAATTCACAGAAGCTTGCTAAACAGTGGGCTCTACCTTAATCAATATGAAAACTAACTTCAAAATTTTAAGTACTAAATTTTAATTAGGCTAATTCCTAAAATGTTTTATATTCAAAGGTCATTCTTAACTTTTCCGGGGTGGGCGAGTCATAATTATATTCGTATGGAATCAGAAGCAGGATGAATAAAAATAAAAATCGATAACTTAAAATTTGTACATTGCTAATTTGACGACCTTATTTTTGCTTTCCCTTTAAATCTAATACATCCAATCTATGCTTGTTAAAAGTGTAACTGTATAATTTTTGATTTGAACTAAGTCTTGGTAAATTAAATAAAGAGAACTATTATTACCCCGCTCACAAATAAACTGCTGATAAAAAATGGTTTTTTCTACCAGTTTTATCATTTTTACCGAGATTGTCGTCACCCTGAGAATACATATATGACTCGCCCGTCTCGAAGAGGTTAAAGGGATAAAGTACGTCGCTTCACTTAAAATGTACTGACTTCCCTAACAGCAAAATAACTTGTGCCCTCATTGGACCAATATTCACGAATCTTGGCTCAATAAGGGTTCAAAAGGCCGATATTTTTCCTATTCACCCTATATTTTATAATCCGTATTCAGCCAATATAAGCCCTATATTAATCATATATAGGCCGATATTGACGCCGCATAGCACCATTATTAAAAAATATAGACATCCCAGTATTGGAGCATGTTCATATAGGACCCATATTGAGCTCAACTGGGGCCAAGCTACAATTGTTGTTTGGGTTAAGTCCAGGGATACCACATGCAACTAAAAATGTATAAAGTAGTAAACACTAAATTCTGTAAATTATATATCTATTAATATTAAATCGTAATTGTCCACTCTTGTTTTACTTTCCTCATCTCAATGCCTTCGATATACATGTCATCGATATATTACATGTCTTCGGATCATCCTCAGGGATGTTTCCCAGACAGTAGCCCATTGGTGACGTAAATATACTAAAACTAAACAGAGGACTTTTCTCTTTTTGAATTTTTATACATTTTTTAAAAAAACTATTTTACCACATATGTAGAATATAGACGGCCATCCACCGAGAAACGAGCTTTCACTAAGAATACCAGTAAACACATTTGTGATGAGTGTTCCTATCAGTCCACCTGTATACATCGCTGTTGAGATGCGACTTCTTTCCATTTTGGGTGCCCATCGACTCACCAAAACATTCATCGAAGGATAAGCTATTCCCTGAAATTAATTAAAAGTTATTATTATTTTGGTACATGTGCTATAAATATTAATTAAATTAGACCATCACAATAAAATAGATATTTACGGGCAAGAAGTAATGTTAAAGGGAGAGAGTACAGTTTAACCATCACCTCCTACATCGAAAAGCCTCCACACGGTCTTTTATAAGTAGACCGCGTAGACTATTTAAAAAGTGAACTAGTTGTGCGCATCAACCCAAAACCTTTTATAAAAGCAATTGAGCGAAATTCATCATATGTATGTGAGAATTGAATTTGTAGTGGTTGACAAGTGAATAAGGCAAACCGATAACATTCATAAATAAAACCAATTTTTAGTCATATATTTGCTAACACTTTCTTATTTTAACTAGATTTTCTATTGAGTGACTCGTTCGGAAAGTGAATATTCTTCACAGTGGTCTGATCGGTGTACCTATAAAAAACCGTGTGGAGGCTTTCAGTTATAGGAGGCGTTGGTTTAACACTCTTCAAAAAATGTTTTAATGAAACCTATGGGTACAGAAATGTATTTCTTCATAGAAATAGTTTTAAATGAGTTGTAACACGTTTTTTTTTAAAATTAAACAAGAAAAGAAAATGTAGTTTATTTACGACATGAACAGTAAGTGCTTTTATTTAGCTATGTTCGCACTCAAAACTTCAACTAACAGCAGTAATAGAAGTTAAATAGCTGTGGTTGGCTATATGCCTATGCCGAACACTGTATAAGCAGTAACATACTGTAGGTGCAGTATGCCCACACAAACACTATAGAACAACCAGATAATATTTTTGAAGTTATACTTCTTATGCGACTTCCAACAAGGAAGCGTTAAACGTTTAACGATACATTTTTATTGGCCGGGAAATCACGTGGTAGGATCCAGTTTTCCCTCATTCATTTCCATATTGTTTTGGTTCTCACTAGCATAAAAATAATGAATGTCATAAAAGTATTGTTTTTCTATAAATATTTTTTAGTTTGTTTTGGTACACATATAATTTAGTAGGGTAGTATATTTTATTTTCAAATTTAGTGGATAACAATTGTAAAAAATGAGTGAAAACAATGCGACGGATTTAAGGTTATGTCAAGGTACGTCTCTTGTGAACATCAATTGATTGTTACGTTTTCTCTTTTGAAATTACATTATGACGCATTCACATACATTATTAATACAAATACATTTTCCAGGGCGAGACGATGAGGCAACCACAAGCACTTCCACTAGTTCAAGAGGTCCACTAGAGAAAAATGCACAATATTACCGTGATTACAGAGCACAGAAGCGAGCGGAGCAGGAAAAAGAGTCGTTGAATAGAACTAGTGGTCCTTCTACGACTGCTGATTCTTCTACAATTAACGTCGCAGGTTATGAAGTTTAGCGAAGGGACTCCACGCACTATTATTATTATTTTTTTTAAAGTAAAAGTTAAATCAGCAATTTTTTAAATCTTTTTTCAAAGGACACTATGATTAATGCGTGTAAAAATGAAGCATGGGTTATGCAACAGCAAGGAAATGTTACATTTTAATAATTTATATGAATTTACTTACGAAATCAGGGTTCAATAAAAAAAATATTGCTTCAAAGTTTACTTAATAACATATAATATTTTATACACGTTTCTTTTAAATAAAAATCACTTTATGATATACTTTTCAGCACCTAGAATGTTGGCAAAATAGTTTTTCAGCGGTAGAGATCTTAAATTAAAATTTTTGAAATGAACAGAATTTCTACAAATATTTTAAAGGAATTTAAAAATACAACAAATTGACTATTTGGCCTGTTATATATATAATCTGTTTTATATGTGCCTGTTATTTATTCGTAGAGGAAGTCAAAACTACTTTAGTTTATATTGCTTTTACCTCAAAGTAAAGTATCTTCTGTAACTACAGAAATTCTGTAAGTTGGAGAGTATGTCATAGGTGCAAAAAACTTACTTTATTAACTAGTAAATTTGAAGAGAGAGTAGCGTAATGAACAAGTGATTAAGACGAATGCTTCTACGATTAATATAGCGGTAGTGTAGTTCTTATAAGTAAACGGAAAAAATTAACCTAATACTAATACGGAAAACTCGTAAGTTTATCTTTAGTAATATGTAACAATCAAATCAACTAGACTGAGTTGACATCCTTTTCACATTTTGAGACATCCCATTCTAGGAGGTTATGCTAACTTAGTGCATGCTTTATCGCTAAAGTCATCATTAATACTACAAATTAACATATTACAACAGAAACCATTAATACTACCGATAATCTAGGCAACGTTCAGATTAACTTAGGTGATCTGTTAAAGTGCAGAAAATAGTTAGGTAGTCTGCATTTTAATTAGATAACCAGCACGTTAGACACTTATGAATGTGAAAATAAGTTTTTTGCAGGTACGCCAATGATTTTTAACCTCTTAAATTAACACAGTAATATCGCATTAATTATATTTCGATATTTAAAGAATTAGCTAACATAAACCGTCTCATCCCAAGTGAAGTAAACGAAAAAAAAATTGACCCCACGCTGCAATAGGCTTCTCAGGAGAGGTGACACAGGTGAACGCCTCCTCTAACTTAAAGCCTCCACACGGTTTTTTGTAGGTACTATGAAGGTAAACAAGTTTACGAACGAAGCATTTAATACAAAATCTAGTAAAAGTTCGATAGTGGTAGCAAATATGTATATATCTAAAATTTGTTTAATTTTTGAATATAATTGGTTTATCTTATTTACTTGTCTACCACTACCGATTCCATTCTCAAATATATATGTTAAACTTCTCTCAATTAATATTAGAAATGAATTTTTATTGCTGCGCACAACTGGTTCGCTTTTTAAATAATCTGCGCGGACTACTTATAAAAGACTGTGTGGAGGCTTTCTGATCAGGGGTGAAAGCGAGGAGGAAAGGCTGGTAGTAAAACCTTTTCAGTTATAGCTTGTTTTGGGGAGGAGTTTACTTATTATTTTTTTAAGTTATTCAGCAATAACTACTTTATCTACTAACTTCTTTGAAAAGAAGTTGTCTAATATATATGCTAAAATTATAAAAGAAATCTTGATAGTTACAGATATTTTATTTTTTCGAAAAAAAAAAATGCTGGAATTATATGTCTTACGTACCAGTTTTTTCACTTTTCCGTCTTGCTATATAAGGGCTTTCAGCCATGTTTCTGATCTAGGAGGTAGTGCGCAGGTCCGGATGGAAACCGCCCGGTCGAGGACGTTTGTTAAATCACCCGTGGCGTTTATTAAATCAACTTAAAAGGATTTACAGCATTAAAATTACATATCTATACGTTTGCAGAATAAATACACTTATTTTCGTGTAATTACAATACTAATTGGGTGACAAAAAGATATCTGAAGAGTAAAGTCAACACAATCAAAGCAATCAACAATATAATTGATATAATCAAGCTTCAATTACTTAAAAAAAATAATACAAAAACAAAACGTAGTATGATAGTAGGAAAAGGAGAAATGTGGAGACAAAGCAAAAACGAATTGTGCGATGAAATGAGAGAAGCATGATTTTGAACTTTAACGATATGAAAGCCGTTAATTTTGACAAGAATAAAGTTAACTAGACAACGCACTTTAACGGATCACCCTAGTTGATCTGCAGAGTATCCAGACAATGTGCATATTAAATTCGAGATTCAGCAGCAACGCCTGTCCTATTAACAATTTCATGTTAAATGCAGAAAATAAATACTTTACACATCCAATTATATCTACAACTACCTAAATTCTTCTGTCTATCTCACATATTTTGTTTCAAATTTATAATTTTGAAGATGAATTTTTAAATTTGAGAATAATACATTATCTTCTTTTAATTATAAACTGCATTATTTTAAATTCTAACAATTTATTTATTGCTAAACCCCGCCCCGCCATCAAGGGGGCATCCGGGTATCAATAAAGACAAACAATCAGATTTTAACAATAAAGACAAACCGGGAAACAATAAAGACATCCGGGAAAAAATAGAGACAAACAATAAAGACTAACAATCAGATATAAACAGTTTGCAAGGATAAGTGCGATCTTAAACAGATGAAAAGAAGTACTTCACTACATAATAATGCCATTTAGAAAGTTCGTAAGAAGTTAGTCGAAGGGATCCTTTGAATAACAAAACCTTTAAAAGGATGGTGTGCAAATAAACCACGCAACTTTTGAATATGAAAGAACAGATACACAAGTATATATGCACACAGTATGTATATGAATTAAAATGGTGAGTTAAATAACATGAAAGTGAAAGTGATGTCTGCGTGAAAATATTAACAGATGCATAGATGATTACTACTACAGTATGTCTTGTTAAACAGCTATACATACATCCCAGTACGAATCGAAAGAACAAGTGTGAATATCTAGTATTCTAATCACACTGTTGAAAATAATATACAGTAACAAAGTAAAGTTACACATGAAAAGATGATCCACAAAACAAAATTTTAAAGATGTCAGTGTACATTAAAGACAAGCTATCAAAAATTTACAGTCTACAGGGGTTTATGCGATCTAAAATAGATGGAAAGAAGATCTTCGCTACATAATAATGCAATTTAGAAAGTTGGTAAGTAGTCAGTCGAAGGGGTCCCCTGAATAACAAAACCTTTAGAAAGGTGGTGTGCAAATAAACCACACAACTTTTGAATATGAAAGAACAGCTACACAAGTATATATTTACGCAGCATGTATATGAATTAAAATGGTGAGTTAAAAAACAATGAAACTGAAAAGTGAAAGTGATGTCTGCGTGAAAATATTAACATATGCATGGATGATCTCTACTACAGTAAGTCTTGTTAAACAGCTATACATACATTCTAACAATTTATACTCACCCCAGAAAATCCAACAACAGCGCGCGCAAATATCAAAGCCCACACATCCAACCTTGCAGCTATGGGTGTTAGAAGAGTGGCAATGGCACAACCTAGAACTCCTAATCCATAGACCCATTTGGCACCGTATTTTTCAGCTATTATTCCTCCTGGTATTTGGCTTAAAAGGTATCCATAGAAATAGGCGCCAACAACTTGCCCCTGCATATTAGAGTTCCATTCGAATTCACCATCGGGCTGAAAAAAGTAACAATTGCCTTGTTTATTTTTATTAGAGTCAAGTTTAAGCAAACTACATGTGGTTAAAAAAAAGAAGTTTATCAGATGCAAAGTAATACATAATGCGTTTTTTACGTTTATTCTTAGTACAATATTCTGTTGCATGAGAATTTTGAACGAATCTCAGATATTTTCGAATGGCTGATTTCAAATCTGAAATAGATTTCTCCCTACAAGCTACAGTTTTTATGCATTTTATGCCGAACCAGGATTTTTTTTAAAAGTTCCCTCGAGTATCTACTAAGTGAATGAAAACTAAGTGAATAAAACAAATACGACCTGAACGAAACGCGCCATAAACAGAAAGGTATTATAGCCATCTTCATAATTCTCTGCTCTATAGAGAGGTATAAAGGAGGTGATAACAAATTTCTGTTTAAGATGCGATTCGTTAAAGTCGTTTTTTTTTTTTGTCTTTGGTGTTTTTTTTCAAAAGAGCAGCCAAATGTATATGCTTATGTTGCCGTGAATGACCCAAATGTCAACCATCATACAGCTGCTTTGATGAATGTCCGAACTATTTGTTATATCGGATTTGATAGTAACTTATTTGTTGAAAATATTATATTTATACGATACTTTAATATCTGCTGATAATAGAGAAACATCAGTGCTCGGAGAATCGGTTAAATGCATACTGGACAGTGGCACTTAGATTTAAAAATAAAAATTGATATAGGGCATACCGGACAAATGTATACTGGGTAGTAGACCTTAGCTAAACCTCGTATATATTTTGACATTTAGCCATGAAATAAATTTTTCCCCAAATTTATCAATATCATGTTGTCTTTGCATTTTTACTTTTATTTTTATGATATATATGTAGTAAAAATAACAGTCTACTCGGCTGAAATAAATAACCATTTATAACACACTGATGACCTGCTTTTGAAAGCATTGGTGATAAGTCGGTGAATTTTATCATGATTGATCCTCTAGCCAGCGAACGGAATGGAAAATATTATTGATGTGTTCACAGATTAAAATAAGTACAATTATTTTTAAAAAAATATTAAAGTATTACTTTGTCAACCGAACTTTACTACATTTGAATCTAACTAAGTTGTGTAAAACATAATGATAGAAATATTTTGAATATGGTAGGATAAATTACTACGACTTTCATTAGATACTTACTTGCTGTAAAATTATATTAGATTTACACTTACTAAAAATTCATCTTCTTGTGTTGTTGTGTTTCTTCTAAGTATAAGCTCTGGACACGTGATTGTTGTTTCATTAGTTCTATTGTCTGAACGAGGTATTCCAACCATGGCGACCATGGCCACACTTAGATTAACTCGCATGGCATAAATATTAATATAGCCAAAGAAACCAAGTAGCGTCAATACAAGACGAGCTGGAATCACTGAAAACAAAAAAAAAGACTCTTTATTAATATATATCCAGGTATACTTCACTAATAAAAATATGGTTACTAACATCACGAGAAAAACTCTTATAGAAAACCTTAATCAAACCGAAAATTGAGGGAGGGAGTGAGTGGGATGTGATTTCCCATACATTTTCATTAGAAATTATATGTGTATGCTAATAGAGGAGGTATATAAATATAGGTGGTAAACGTATAAGAATTGTCCCTTATCCGCTCACTTCCTCGGAGTGCAGTCAGCCTTATTCGGAAATGAAAAAGGCTTCGAGCACTTTAAAATGCTGCTTAAACTAATGTAAGCCCTGAATCATTTAAAATACACTGCACAAAACAATTAAAGGATAGTGAGGTTGTGGGTTGATCTTGCACCTGGAGAATTGTTAGAATGATTGGTGCATTATCGACATACTTAGTAGGCTATATGAGATAAAAATGACATTTGTTTGGCAGAAAAAAGGGGTTTTATTGATCATTTGGGTACAAAAGGAAGAACAAAACACAATTTGTGCATATAAGAAAAACAAATGAAAAAGGTGTTTCCTTAAAAGAAAATCGTTTTTAGTAGGGGGTATGGTCTTCCCAGACAGCCAGCAACGTTGAACACCTCTGAGTCAACGAGGTTATTAATGAGGGGCTGGGGTACTCTCTCCCATTCCTCCAGATGAGCTCCTTCCAGTTTGAGCTCATGTCCGGAGAACACGCTGGCCAATCAATTAGTATGATTCCTTCCGCCAAAAAGGAATTATTCAATAAGTCAGCACGATGTGGCCTGCAATTGTCATCCATTAACATGAAGTCAGCTCTTATAGCGGAAGGAACTACAATATGTCTCAGGATTTCATCGCTATTTCGGTGACCGGTGTCGCATGTAAACTACCTTAACATCTATAGTATCCTAAATAGATTTTGAGCATTCTGATTGGATTTCTCGGCATTGCCTTCTGCTACGTCTTTTTGTAGCTCCTCCCCAATATCATTTCTCCGTAATTTTTTCACAAAATGTAAAACAGAAATAAATCAGTCCAGTATATTTCTCATACTAATTTTAAGACAAATTTTAAAACAAGTTTTGTACAAAATATAAAATAGCGTCATCAATGGTCTTTTAATAATAACACATTTATTCAAATCTAATTTGCTTTAAATTTTTTCTTATATTTTTCTTTATTCGCTTAAAATATTTTTTTATACGTTTCAGTATAATATTTTTTAATATTAATGTTCTGAATTTCAGGTTAATGCAAGGTAAACAACCTTGTTTTGGTAAAACATCAAATTAGTGCAATAATAATTATTAAACATAAATTTAAGTTCAATTAGCTAGCTTTTATGTCTTACTGTAGATAAAAATCTAATGATGGTGTCGCAATTTCGTGAGTTTTTATTGGCCGCGAAATCACGTGAGAGGAACCAGTTTTTCCTCATTCATTTAAATATTGTTTTAGTTGTCATCAGCATAAAATTAATAATAGTCGTAAAGGTATTCGCGATCGCAACGAACTATAGGGGGCGTTGTTGTATGTGCCGAATCCCTGCGATTTCCATATGAACAATCATTCAGTTACACTGGAGACGTCTTTAATGTAGCATGTAGCATTGTAACGTTCCATCTTTATTGTGGCTGATTAAATTTAAAAAAGAAAAATTTTTGTTTTCTTTCTTATGCAAACGAAAAAAAAATGGTATCTCTTTTTTTTAGAGAAGGAACATCCAGAACACATCTGAAAAATATTTGTAAATAAAGAGAAAAAAATAGGTATATTCTTATAAGAGTTCAAACCTAATGCCTGATAAATAGTTTTACTAAATTTAATGGTATAACATGAAAGGCCCATTTAAATTTTAACGTAAAATAAAGAATGCTTACGAAACAAAAAGAAAAAAAAAAAGAACTATTCTTTTTTTGTCGCCATTTTTAGTGTTACGAAAATGTGTCTTTGGGACTTGCCAAAAACAAAACAAGATGCAATTTTATTTTTTTAAGAGCGAAATATTTTATGGAGTGAAATATAACGAAAATGTACCAAAGTCCATAACACGAAACTTTATCTTAGTTAACGTCCGTTTTGGAAATGTTATTTCATTTTGAATCTTATTTATTAGAGTTCATTATGGCTATAGAATCAGGTGAGAGAAAAGTTTGTTTTGAATCTATGCTAAACTCTATATCGGCCCATTTTCCACCGAAATCCGATTGACTACTTTGATTTTAAACAAAGTGTTTCATTTTAAGATTTTTTCAAAAATTTTAAGTGTAGATTGGCGGCACTAAAAATCTGCCAAATCGGTAGCTGTGGTTAATACGTAAGTACCGAATTTTTCTTCCATACTTTTCTGAATCATATTACTTCAAATATTAGAATATGCAAGAAGTATACATAAACACATAATTTAATACCATTTAATTTTTCAAAAAAAGTATTTTGACAACAATTTTATCAAAAAATTATAAACTAAAAAGCGTAAAATAAAGAATTCTTAGGATAAAAATGATTTTAAAAATTCCTCATTTTTCAATAAAAACTTTCGTATTGTTTTTTTTTAATTCTTATAGTATTTAATCAGACGTAAAAAAAACATTTTGTAGAGAACGATCATTAAGTAAGAAAAAAAATTATTTACAAGAAAATTTTTTATTATAAAAATCATAACACTTACCTGATTTATAAGTCCGGGGAATTCCAAAATGACATGTTCTTTGTTTGAAAACTTTATTCTCAAATAATATATACATAGTTTATCCGTTCATTACTTTTAGGTAACATACCACACATCAAAATTTTATAATTCTAAGATCTCGATATGAATTTTAATATGTAGCTTAAAAACAGAATAGCTGAATTCTATTTGAAATTCTTTCAAAACTAAAAAACACTTACCAAGAAAACGATAAAAATTTTATTTATAATCAGCACAAAAGATACTTTTTCAAGTAATTCGGATTATTCTTTATTGCTGTTTTCTGAATTATGTAGATACAGAAATATATACAATTCTATGGAGAAGAAGAATATTCTATAACTATTACAGTTCTGTATGGAATTCATTGGAAGACATTTATTCATTGGAATGACGAAAGCAATGTTGACTTCATTTTAACTTGTAATGAGTTGAAGACAGAAAAATTATTTTACCGCAATACACACATCTGTAACAGCAAGTGATCATGAAAACATTTTATGTTGTTGGTAATAGAAAGGTAAAAATTATTGAGAAGTTGTTATTCAAATGCTTGGCGTGTTCTGCTTCAATGTTTGGCATGTTCTGATTAGTTTTTTCAAGAAGTTTTACCTTTTCTTTAGCGAAATTTTGCTTGCTATTTGCTGCTAAGAAAATGGCGTCCGTCATTGTCAATGGTTATGTGGGAACTAATGCCCGATATTTACAGTCTCCCGCTAGATGGCGTATCGAGTGTTGCGATCGCGAATTGTTTTTCTTTAAATATTTTTGTATCCCTAATTTAAACTTATTTTCCAGTACTGCTATTATTAGCGAGAATATTAAATTATGGTTGTGAACTCATCAAATTTGTTTGAACAATATAATGTTATAAGAATATAAATGTTATTTTAAAAAATGATTACTTCGAAAAATCACTTCCGTTCATCAAGAGATCCAAATGTTTATAATACCAATAAATAGTAATATTTGGACTTGGGAAGTAGAGGCACAAGAGTAAGCAAACAGAATTCCTTTTAGTACATATATGTTAAGTGAATAATTTTAACTTATGTAGAAAAACTGTTTTCTGCCAAGAAAAGACAATTATTGCGAAGCAATCATCGTGGTTGGTGAGCGGCAGCGAACAGGGGGTTCAGCCCCCTAGTAACAAATATAAAAACTGATTAATATTCAAATTGAATAGTACCATGAATCTCTTTATGCTCTTAGAAATTAAAATCTCTTACTCTAATTTATTAAGTACTAGCTGAATGCCCGTTCTTCGCACGGGGTGAATAAAAAATAAGTAAAGTATCAATAAATCACAGTAGAGCAACACAACGAAATCATTCTCATAACTGAAAAGCACTTAGCGACCACTATGAAAGAGCTTAATGGAAGAACCAGGTATGTGACATTTTTAGGGGAATTGATGAATCACTGGTTTTGCCTTTCTATAAATCTTAACACAACTAATCACATAGATTTTTAGTATGCTAGTAGGATTTTTTATTTCAAATTAGGCAATAAGGTTTTATTTTTCTAGATAGTTAGGTTTTATTTAAAATTGGGAACAATAAAGCAAAGAATTATTAGTCCCGTCTTCTATAAAATTGGTAATGAAATATTTCGGATACAACTTTTTTTTCATTATGAAAATGTCACTTACCTGCTTCTTCTACTACGTTTTTCAATTAATATACCTAAAATTATTTTTTTTATTCTTCAATATTATTTGTTGCGATTTACGATGGCTTTACGTTATTGAAGTAAATAAAACTTGCTTTTTGTAATTCATCCCTTTAAAATAAAGAGAAAATGTATTTAGAATCACTTGGCATGATGCTATTACTCGCAGCTAAATCAATAATAATTAAACCTTACCATTATCAAATAATTTTCTCTGGTACATATCCTTTTCGAGGGACCGTTCTAAAGTATTGGTATTTAAGCGGCTTAGTATTGGTTGTGTTTTAATTATAACGAAATATATCATTATAATATTTTATATCTATATTAGCATACTTGGTACTTATTATATAACCCTTCAACATTTAAATTTTGTGAAAATATATTTGTCAGTGACAGCCTACTTAAGAAAAAATTAAAAAAAAAAATATTCTTATTAGAAAACTTGATAGGGATTTTGGAGAATAGCCATTTCTCTTTCTAACCTTTAACTTATAATTAAAATATTTATTAGTGAAAGAACAAAGTTCTTTTGCTCTTATTCATTAAAATATTAATAAATTTTTCTTTGCTACCACAGGAAAAATATTTTCTGAAATCGCGGAAAACCTATTGTAGAATTTTTATCAAAACTGCACCAATTAGTATAATACCAGTAGTACATATTACCGTCAGGGATACATTTAAATTAAGCATCATCTGTGAATGGTGATTTTCTACGGTTTTCTTAGCAATTTTTTGATTAACTTTTTTTTCCTTTAACTTTGCTTTTTAGAGCATAGCTTATACTTTTTTATTTCAACTAATACATATTATCAATATTAATAAAGCATTAGTGTCAGTAATAAGATATCGATTAAAAATGAATAAGTATCTTTTCTCCTATATTTTTGCTATAATTTTGATCAGTTTATTACGTCAATTAACAAATTACCAACATTAATTAAGCATCAGTGTCGTCATTGATAATATGACGATTCCTTACGCTTCTTTTAGACAAATAAATAGATTAACTCCATTACTTCTTCTTTCAAGTACAAAGCTTATTTCTCTCATTTCAATATGCTTATATTATTTAAATTGATTAAGCATTATAGACATCAATAATAATGTGGCGATTTTTTACGTTTCATCTAAACAAATACACCTAAATATACAAATTGCCTTTAAATACATACATATTTTTTCTATTCAATTACCGTTGACTTTTAAAGTAATTGTTTTTGGAAAAATGTTTTGAAATAAATGTAAATAAAACAAATGTGTGGTATCAGACAACGTTAAAAGCATAAATTTGGTGATGGAGCTCTCACGTGTTACGACATCATGTTGCTCATTGAATTTATCTGACATAAAAATAATTCCGTATTTAAATTCGCGCAATAAGTTTTTTTTATCAAATGGAGCTATAAGCCGGATATTGTCACTGATGTTATACTTAAAATAAATGACAAAACTGAATTGTCTATAGTTAAATTTAAGGCAATGACTAACGTTTAACCAATCAGAAAATTCCATTCCCTTCGAACGGTTCGTCGTAGAATGATCTAATATCTTCAGTGACCTTTCTCGTGCTTCAAACTATCTGTATTCTAAGTTCCGTCGATTTCATTTGAATGATTTAAGAGTCCATAAAGGACACACACGCACAGATATTTATTTTTTATACATAAGACAGATTCGCGTAGATTAGACAGTGGTAAATAAAATAAACCGAAGAATTATTAGTCCCACCTTCTTATAAATTGGTAATAAAATAATTTAGATGTTCGTGTTCTTTTTTCTTTCTGAAAATGGCACTTACCTGGTTCTTCCACTAAGTATAGCTAAAATAATTTTTTCATTCTACTTAATGTTTGTTGTAATCTTCCTTACGTTAATGAAATAAGAAGAGCTCTTTGTTTATAATTCATATCAATGGAAAAAATATATAATGTATTTAGCATCTCTTGGCATAATGGTATTACTCGCGACCGATTCATGATAGTTAAAATTTATCACTATTAAGTGATTTTCTCAGGTCAATGGTCCTGTTTTATGGCCCTTTCGAAGGGCTTAAAACACTTAATTCCTAACTATAGGTATTAAAACAGATTGTTGCAGTTTTAATAATCACCAAATATATCAATATATTTTATACCTACATAAGTATATTTGGTTCTTAGCACATAATCCTTCAACATTTAAGTTTATACTTATTTGTCAGTGGCCCCCAACTAAAGCAGCATTAATTGAAAAATGAAAGAAGATTTTTATAAGGATTTTAGATCTAGTCTATCTGACCTTAAATTTACTGTTAAAATAATTAAAAGTAGTGATGGAAAAAAGTTATTTTAATTCTAATTCATTAAAATATTAATACACTATCTTAGCTACCACTGGGAAAAAATATATTCTGAAAGTACGGAAAACTTGTAGTAGAATTCTTATCAAAAATAAATCGCCAATTACCATAGTACCAGTAGTACATATTACCGTCCGGGATACATATGAATTAAGCGTCATCTGCGAATGGTGATATTTTATTGCTTTCTTAAGCGAATTTCCCATTAATCTTTCTTCCATGGGCATGGCTTTTTAGCATGTAGCTTATTTTATATTATTTCAATCAATATACATTTTTTGAATTCTTTTTTATCGTGTCCGTGGACAATTAAATAGCCTCGAGAGCTTTCATAACTGCATCCGCAAGCTCCAATACATCATTACTGTAGAGGATCTCACGAAGTTCTGAAGCAAGTGGCACCATACCCAGTTGTAAAACATATGGCGTAAAGGCTGGGCACTCGAGAATGTGATCCGGGTTAAAATCAATATTAATTGAGCAATAGTGTCAATAATAATATGCAAATTTTTACTGTTACCCAAAACGCTTTTCTCTTTATTTTTGCTTTTTAGAACAGAAGTTACTTTTTTTTAATTTCAATTAATATATATTACCAGCATTAATTAAGCATCGTTGTCTTAAATGATAGTAAGACGACTTCGCACGGTTCTTATAGAAAATAAATACCTTTACTCCATTTCTTTTTCTTTCTAGTACATAGCTTATTTCTTTAAATTCAATATGCATATATTACCTTAATTAATTAAACATCATTGGCGTAATTAAGCCTCATTGGCGGCGAGTTCTTATGTTTCCCCTAAACGAATTAGTAACACTTTCCCATTAATTTTCGCTTTTGAATACATAAATATTTTCTTTCTATTTCTTTACCGTTGATTTCAAATATGTATTTTTTTAGAAACACATTTAAAAGAATTAATATAAATAAAATAAAATAGCGTAGCATCAGACAAAGTATAAATTTGATGACGTAAACCACGCGTGCTACCACGTAATGTTCATCGAATTCATCTGACATAGCGAATATAAAATTATTAAATATTTAAATACGTGCAATAAACCATTTTTTGAACAAACAGAACTATAAGCTAGCAATTATCACTGATGTTATATTTAATATATTTAAAAATTGAATCGTTAAATTTAAAACAATGGCTAACGCTTAACCAATTAGAAAATTCCATTTCGTTTTTTGCTCATCATACCAGAACGATTTGTCGCAGAATGTTCTAATGTTGACAGTGACCTTCCTCGTGCTTGAAACTATCGGTATTGCAAATTTCATCACTTTCTCTCAGATGGTTTAGGAGTCTATAAAGGACATACACACAGACATTCATTTTTATATATATAGATGATTGCAGAACCATTCAATTCAGTTTGAATTTATTATATGAGATTTTAAAATGTATATAAATATTATTGAAAATTATGTTTGAGTTTCGAAAAAGATTTTAACTGGTCCTAGAGGAAAATATTATTGAATAAAGGAATCTGATTTCCTTGTTGATTTTTTCTTCAACTTCATTGTTGCTTGACAATTAGAATTTTTTGAGAAACTTCTTTTACATTTTTATTGCAGCACTACAGCAGGTGACAAACAGATAATTCCCTGCAATCTAATAATTAAAAAATATTAACAATTCAATATTGTGTACTAGAATTAAAAGATAGAATTTTTTGTAAATTTATTCTTTCATTACTCATGGTATTAATTCAACGGACAATACATAATCATTCACTTCGATTTTGATGAGAATTATGAATCAAAAATTAATAAAATAAATATCTTAAAAGACAATTTCTTGATTTCTTAGATGTCAAATAATAGCTTTTCGGTATTATAGCACAATTAACAAACAAAAGAAAACATTAAAAATAAGTTATAAGTGGGTAAGTACAATGGAGATCTTTTAGTTTTATTTTATAAAAATAGATGGCGCCACTAAATTTAAACGTATTAATTTAATTTTAGTAATCTACGAGAAATAAATAAAATATTAATTTAATTCGATAAACATTTATTTAATTCAATAAATATCAAGTTAAAACTATTCAGTTTTCATTTCATAGTTGATATAAGAATTGAGCACGGCAATTAAACTTCGAATTCAATGTTATTCAATAAATTAGAGTACCTAATAATAATTCATAAATATGATATTCATAAATTTAACAAAAAGAGCATTTCCCATAAAAATTAAACACAAAATTTTTCTTAAAATAACTAAACTAGTTTTTTACCAACAAACAAATCTTTCTTCTTGAGGTTTCGAGGTTCCAGAATTCCATTTCATATTTGTAAGTTCCAAAAATTCCTTTACCCACTCTTTGCAATCTTCTAAATATAAAACATTGCTTCTAAGGGTAATAATGTTTGATGAAATAGTTTCTATTTCATTTTTAATAAAGAAGAAGGCAGTTTCTCAGGAGAAAAAACTAATATTTCAAGTTTGAAAATCAAAAGCTAGAGTACAGAAATCACTGAATGCTGAAAATAACTAGCATGGCAGACTGAAATAGCCATACGTGACAGAAGGCGTAGTCGAGAAATCCAATCAGCGCGTTCAAAATATCTTGGGGATACTAATGATGTAAACAGAGTTTACATGCTGACCGGTCCGAGCTTCATTTCGGATGATATGGATATAAGTTCGCCCATTTATGGTGATGCCAGCATAGACCTTCGCTTGCACACCAGACCCCCGATTGTTTCTAGTGCAACATTCACTTCAGATGAAAATACGCCCATTATCAAGATAAACAGAAAATTGGTACTCGTCAGAAAAAAGAATATTGAGCCATTCATTTCTCCTCCAGTTCACATGCTCTGCTGCCCACTCCCAGCAGGCTTGACGTGACAAACACCATTGTTCGGTGAGCATACAGAACTACTAAGTGGAGGCGATTTCGGATAGTTTGCGTCCAAACTGTGGTGCCAGTAGCAGAGCGAAGGTGCTGTTAAAGCAGAGTTGCATTCATATCGCGATGTCTTCGAGCCGTTAGCGTTACATAATGATTTTCATTGGGCGTTGTTGCACGTCTACACCCTTGTCATGATCTTCGATCTCTATTTCAATTTTAAAAAAAAAATTATTTATTTATTGACCAACAACTCTCCAAGCTTCTTATTCGGTTAAATGACTTCGTCGAGACATTGCACTCATCAAAATAGCGCGCTTACTTAATGATGATCATTCTTTTTCCACTTCGTCTTACATTAAGTTGATAGCCAAATCAAATTTGATGCTGCTAAAGCGTCGTCTTCGACGTCAAAATTTGCATGCAGTGAAGTTTGAAAATAAGAAAAATTTGCATTTGATACTCTTTTCTTCCACTTTATGCAAGAAAAAATATTGTATATACCTTTACCTTATATAAGACTCACAATATTCATAAATTGTTTTGAACAGTGTACTTACTTACTTTATTTAACAAAAGCTGGGCACCTTTGCCGCGCAGAAAACCCATATCCCATAATCGTGAAATTACAGAAAAGTTAAAAAATATAAACAGTTTGTATACAGAGTCTCTGGGGTGACTGACTTGAACAGTGTACAAAATACAGTATTTTTAGATAATTTCTGAAATTCGTAAAATAATGTGGTTACTAATTATTTAGATATATATCGTTTCTTTAATTTTAGAGAAGTAACTTTTGAAGTTGTCTCAGATGCGTCATTGAAGTGCAAAAGTTTAAAATTATTTTATCTCCAGCATATTTTCTGGCGGAGTTAAAAATCCGTGATTACCATGACTTGTATATCTTACTATGGAATAAACATGAATTCAACAGAATTTCCGTAGTTTCAGGAAGCATTTATCTTTGTGATGGCAGAGTAATGTAACATCTAATAAATTTTCAAACTGGTATTTGCAAATAATTTAAGTAGTTGTGTACTAAAAATCTTGTTGACACCGTATCGCGCTAGTAAATTTAATGAAATGTTTCTGGAAGCTCTAATTGTTTAAAAAGTATATGTTTCTGTTCACTACCTCTAGAAAAATAATTCGTTAAAACATGGCATGTTAAAGGGATATGAACTTATCACACTTCTAACATATATCGATTAAAAAATTATAATAGATAGAGATATATATCAATCATGATAGTTAGACATAGTAATATTAAATAGTGGTCAAAATCATTTTAAATTATATCTATAAACGGACAGAATAAATAGCTAGAATACATTTTACTACCACTTTAAATGTGAATAATAAAATTTTACGCAAAATGCGTTACGTAGTAATTTTTCACCAAAAAATAGGGATGTGGTACTTTTCGTAGTATTTTTGTTAAAAAGTGGTATAATTAAGTTTTTTTTTCTTTTATCAATTTTAAAATCAAAGAGAAGTGCCACTCTAGTTTCTTAAAGTAAAAAGCGATTTTTGAATGAAGCTGACCAGATATATCTTAAACCAGCGATTCTCAACCTGTGGGGCGAGCACACTAGAGGGGTGGCGCGATAATATTCACGAGAAAATATTATTTAAAAAAATTAATTAACTGTATGAAAGGAAAGTGCACATACACATAGAAAATAAAATACATTTAGACATATTTAATAACTTATTAAAGGGAAACAACTTATTAAATCAAAACTTAAGGTGGGGAGCCAAAGGTGGCTCTGCTTTGAGGATTTTTCCTAATTTTCTGATTAAGTCTGTGTGGCTGAACTTTTTTTCTGTAACATCTTTACACCTATTTCTAATATATACCATGTATACTTTTAATTCTAAAATAAAATTTCATTTATTTTATAGAACAATTTCAAAATTGTAGCTTCTGCACCTAAGGTTTCCCACAGGTTCCAAAGGTGAGTCATATATTGAAATCACTTTTTCACTTACTCAAACTACCTTTAGAAAAAACACTTGGACTGGCAAACGTCTTTTAAAAAGGCACTTTAAGTGTCTTGCTGGTAGGAACAAGTTTCCCGACTTTAAAAAATATATTTGTTTTTAGAGTGTATAATTTGTTTATCGATTTTACATTGATAGTTCTGGTGTGAAATCACTAGCGATTCTTTTGAGTTAACTCATTAGAATTAATCAAGAATTACTGAGTTGATTTTTTTAAAAAGAATTAACTAACAAGTAAGAGTTAAATAACCATACTAGAGTTAACTAACCTAACCCATAACTAGTATTAAAATACCCAAATTTACAAGAAAATACCAGAATCGACCACAAAAACTCTCATAACTTCCACAAAAATAATAAAATGCCTGAAAAATTACTTTAAAATGCAAAAAAAAAACATTCATTTCAAAACAAAACATTCATTTCAAAACATACTTTAAAATGCAAACAAACATTTCATTTTAACCAAAGTTCACATTTACTTTAAATGAAATAAATCAATTGGCTTTCAATTCAATCATTCCTTTTTGAGAAATAATATGCTACGTAATGATTTATAATTAACTCTTTTATAGATTATACATTTGTTTCCGAGGGTGACCCACGTGTCCCCAAGGTGGCACCGGTGTCGGGCCACCTTGGGAACATGCATATGGTCTCTCTCACCATTTGCACGACTTAAAACTATTAATCTGATAGATTAATTCAAATTAAAGTAATGGGGTTAAAGAAATAAACTTTCAGAAAACACATTATAACTTAAAGTTCTATAAATTTAAACACATATAAATTACAATGTCTTCTCACCCGGAAATTAGAACGACAACTGCAAAAAACTAAATCACCTCATAAAATGGAGGTCATTCAAGGAAATATCTTCCAATTCAGCCTCGTGCACCTCAGATACAAGATTTATAATGCAGCAGGGACATCTTATGATTCAAAAGAAATTTGATTTTACTTTGGGGGAAGGGCTTCGTTAGGAGCACTGGCCACCTTTGGCTTACCCACCTTACTTAATCAAAACATATTAAATTAAAAAAAATAAAAAATAATAATAATTTCTAGTGACTTCCTTGGGCCTGTCTAGTAGAAGAAAGTTTTTTGCGGTGAGGCTTAATATTAGAAATAACCACTCTCAGTTCTGTTTCTATATTTAGCCGTGATCTATATTTTTTCTTCAAAGAAGCCACAGCAAAAAATCCAGTTTCACAAAGGTAGGATGTTGAAAATGGTAATAGAATGCGAAATGCCCTTGTTTTTAGTGCAGAAAAATCATCCTCCTGCCCAAAATTCAAATAGTTATTTATTACTAAATTGTATTTTGGTTTCGCCACTTGTCGTGAAGTCTATGAATTTTTCTTCCTCCTCAATTGAGAGTCCTTCGGAAGTTTTATGAAATGGATTCCTAACCCACTCGTAACTTGCTATCAGTTTGTCGTCAGCAGGAAAATACTTTTTTAAATTCTTTGCCAGCATGATTAAATGATTTTCAATGGTTACAGAAACAACTTTTACATGTTCTTCAGCCTTATAAATTTTAGTACAATTATCCACATTTTCAAATATTGTTAAGTATTTTTGCTTTAAATTTCTGCCCCACAATTCCAGTTTTCTACAAAAAGCATTAACTTTATCATTCGTATCCAACATATGTGTATTTGCTCCTTTAAGTTAAAGATTCAAGTTATTTCATTTCTCGAATATGACGAAAAAGTAGCTAAATTTCATCACAAATAAACAATAGTGAAAATTTTCGGTTTCTATTTTCGGTTTATTCTTTCTATTCTATTTTCGGTTATTCTTTCGGTTCTATTGTCGGTTTATCTTCTAGGAAAATGGCAATTTCTTCTCTTAATTCATAAACACGTTGCAAAAATTTCTAACGTGATAGTTATTTTGCCTCGTATTTAAATAGTAACTCTGAATGTACTGAACACATGTCATTACAAAGTGCGGAAAAGATTCTCGATCTCAGGGTTCTCATTTTTATATAATTTGCAACGGTTATAACCGTAGTTAACGCAATATTTTAACCAGGAAGCATTTCTTTCGAAGGCAAAGCTTCTGTGTGGATCATGCAATGTGTCCAGACGCATGGAGGCAATTTTTGTTTTACAAGTGCTTGTATACTTTCGAACCCTCCTGATATTGAACGAGCACCATCGGTGCATATTCCGATGCAATTTTTGCATTCTATGTTTGCCTCATTCATAACATCATTTTAAATAGCAAATAATGACAGCGCTGTTGTTTTGAGTTCTATTGATTTGCAGACTACTGACATATCACAAAATCAAACATAGGCAATTAAATGAGCATCTTTATTAATATCTGTTGCTTCATCAAACTGTATTGAAAACATTTTGTCCCGCAACATCGAGAAAAGCTGATACTACATTTTCAGCTGTATCACCAATTCGACGAGCAACACTCTCATTTGAAAGAGGTATGGACTGTAATTGTTTTGAAAAATTAACTCCAAACATAGTTTCTACAATCTCAATTGCAGCTGGCTTTTACTTTTGTTATGGAAGTTAGTTAAAAAGATAGAATTCAAAATACGCATAATTTAAAGATGGAATTCAAAATACTCAATATACATTATTTTTGTATACATTTTACTGTAAGTGGGGGTCCCGATGAAAATTATGATTGAAAACTGGGCCGTGAATACTGAAAGGTTGAGAAACGCTGTCTTAAACTAAATGCGAGTTATTCTAGCTTGGCGTTATTCTTGGCGTCGTTTTAAATGGCAATAGCCATGGAAATCAAGATGTACCTCTAATCGTTCGTTTTATACTAGTCTCTCTCTCTCTCTCTCTGGTAATGATTTTAGGAAACATAAGTTTATTTATTCCTTATTTGTAGATTATTATATAACTTTTTGTGCAACTAACACATTGTTAAAATAGATTTTAAGTTTTTTTTCTTCTTTTATCAGTTTTAAAATCAAAGAGAAGTGCCACTCTAGTTTCTTATCTTAAAGTAAAAAGCGATTTTTGAATGAAGCTGACCAGATATATCTTAAACTAAATGCGAGTTATTCTAGCTTGGCGTTATTCTTGGCGTCGTTTTAAATGGCAATAGCCATGGAAATCAAGATGTACCTCTAATCGTTCGTTTTATACTAGTTTCTCTCTCTCTCTCTGGTAATGATTTTAGGAAGCATAAGTTTATTTATTCCTTATTTGTAGATTATTATATAACTTTTTGTGCAACTAACACATTGTTAAAATAGATTTTAAGTTTTTTTTCTTTCTTTTTTTTTATACGTAGGATATGAAATAAAATCTGAGATTTTTTTTCCATTTAAGTTTGATTTTCTCCCAATTTGTTAAAAATGATTTATGATACACAAAAGACATTTATGATTCAATCATTGCTGATTTAAATCTTTATTACTACGCGTTTACCTGAAGTATAAGTGCACAAAAAGGAAAAGATAATTGCATCTCTGTT
Source organism: Parasteatoda lunata (assembly GCA_949128135.1). Classification (NCBI taxonomy): domain Eukaryota; kingdom Metazoa; phylum Arthropoda; class Arachnida; order Araneae; family Theridiidae; genus Parasteatoda; species Parasteatoda lunata. The sequence goes on from OX421977.1 coordinate 14,413,424, forward strand.
TTAAAATTATTTTATTCTTATAAAATATATCTTTTATTTATTTAATCATACTTTTTCTGATATTATTTAAACTTTCAAATCACTACTGCAGATTGCGCTTATGAACGTGTAGTATTTTGTAGTATTTTTTTAGATAAAGTTGTAGTATTTTTTAATTTCAAAGTCTGGCAACCCTGGCGTAAAAGTTGGCAGGTATGCTTTAAAGTAACAATGATAATCGATATAGAATTTCACAAATACCATGGCCACGTCACAAATTATGCACGGAACAATAACTTACTTTTTGGAATTCGGAGCACTCTTCAGAATTCGAGGAATACTTTTCGCACAAAAAAGTGCTTTTCCTATTGGTAGCAAAAATAATGATCATTATTAAATGAAATGGAATTGAAAAAAAAAATTCTGTTCTTCGCAACTCATAATAATTTAAACAGATTTATACAGAAGTCAAATAAAAGATAATTCTTTTAATAAAAACGCTTTAAAAATAATACATATTATAAATAATGAAAAGGATATGCATTTTGAGAAAATTACTTCAGAATTTCACGTCAGAGATGTCTGAAAAATGACGTATCTCTGAATATTATGTTCAATGTTTGTAGCAGATATTTTTAAAAATTAAAAATGCAGCTTATTTTAATTCTTTTCAGCTTATGCATGTACAGTCCGCAAAAAAAAAAAATATCACCCTGAATAACTTTCGTTCTAATGATCGGATTTTCACGAACTAAGTGTCAATCTCAATGGTTCTTGGGGGTGACCTCAAATATGCTAATTAATTAGTGCTAACTATTAATTAAGTTACGAATTCAGACACAAAAACGTACTTTCTCTGAATAAACATATATTTTTTTACATATTTGGATTCTTAACCTTCAAAATATAGGGGGTAGCCGCAATCTGGGAAATGTGGTCCCCATAGTTTGGTCAGGAGAGCGATTCAAAGTTTGGACCCCTTAATGTTAATATCGCTTATTGCGTTTTCAGTCATAGTTTAAAAACTAATGAAGCAATTCAAAAAACATTGCACCCACTGATAAAACTCATTTACCCAAAGATAATTTCATGAGAAAAATAATTTTTAATAATTATTTATTATTTTTTATTATTTAATTAAATTGTGGATGAAAAAATGTTGAATTATAAGGTATAGATATTTTTATACCATATTAATCTACACATTTTTCAATTGAAAAATCTAAAGTTTCAACTGTTTTTATCTATTAGAAGATGAGAAAAATTAAAATTAATTATTTAAAAAAAATAATTTGGCGACAATGAAAAAATGATTAAATAGGGCGATTAATATTAAAATGTGATAAACTGACGAGGAACTTACTTAGCGCGGGAAGCGTAATATTTCATTCATATTTTTTTGCTAATAATCGTTTGCTAATCTTTTTATTTTTATTTTTTTAAACTATAAAATATGGTGTTTCTTTTTTAGTCGTCTAAAAATCTATTTGCAATTTAGTAAAGAAATTTGAATAAAACATTTTATTGATTAAAAAACATTTTATTCACCGAATGTCGAGTTTTATAAAAGCATGCTTCTGATAAAATATGATTATACAACAGATTGTGCTTATTTAATGTGATTATTTTTTAGTTTTTAGTTTTTTTTCTCAAAAACTGATACATTTTCAATAATATACATGCGTATGAATATATTTGGAATAAAATATTTATCAATTTCTTAAATATATATTTTATAAATATTAATAAAAATACGTAGTCAACATTTTTAAGCATCTCTCACAACATCGCAAATTTCTCAACATCTTAAAGGGTAAACTAACCAGTGAAGGAACACTTAAGCTTAGCTTGCCTTTAAAAAAAATCATAAAAATTTCAAAATTTTTAATTTTAGCTAAATGATGGTGTCGACATATTTGTTATTAAATGCAAATTATGTAAAAAAATTTTAGATAACTTACATAATATTGTTTTCAGCTTTTGGTGGTTTAAATAATAAGTAGTAAGGTAACCAAGTGAAGGAACAGTTCTTACCAGTGAATAAACACTGAATTTTCCAGTGAATGAACACTTAATTTTGAGAAGGTTTGATGCTCGTTAGGAATCCATAGGCCACACAAATGTCTAAAAACAAGATTTTTCTTGGAATTACAAGTTAACGTAGAAAGTGTTTCCTTTTTTTCAGTCAGGGAATGGAAAGTAAAATATGTTTGAATACATAATTTAAAAAAATCCTTTTCATTTTCTTTCTCGCAGTTTAACAGTCCGTTCTAAATTATGAATGTTTATCATTGTGTAATCCGATGATGTTTTTATTATTATTATAATTGGATCACTTTTTTGTTTACTCTTTCCCCCATATTTTTTGAAGCTTTTTTTAAAAAATCCTTTTAGTTATTTTTTTTCTCTTCGACATACTTTCTGCTTTAACAATTTTTTTCAGCTCTTTCAATCTCGTTAAATTTTCGTTCTTTTTTATTGAAGTTAATGCAAAAAAGTAATTTATTTCTTTTTCTTTTGATTTAACCTTCCTCTTTTTTTCCAAATTTTTGGCCAATGTAAATATATCTTCGAAATTTCTTTTGATTTTCCAGTACCATTGCTGGAATTCCTCACTGGATAATAAATAAGAAAAAGGAGTTTCGAAGTTTGAGTAAAATCCATCTCTCATTGACTTATATCTAGTGGGTCTTCAGCAGTACTTATGGAACCAATTGTTTTTTCAACTAACAATGCCTCAAGAGGACTTATCTCAAAGTCAGTTTTCAAGACTTTCATTATCATGTTAGTTGTATCAACTTCAGTGCCAAAATGTGACTTAACCAAATGTTCTTTTTGAAAAATATTCTTCCATATTGAGAAAAGTACAAGCTATTGGATATTTGGGAGATTAAACTCGTCTGTCAATGTTCCTTAAAAAATTTACAATATAACTTGTGAAATTTCCTTCTGAAGCTTCTGAAGAAATAGTGCATCGTTACTCTCGAAGTTTGTGTTTTGTTGATAAGCAGTCTTTCTCATTAACTATTGGTGTCTATTTTGCATGTATTTGTTAAAGTCAGCGTTTTCTACATCGAATGGAAAAATATCGCATTTCATAAAAGCATTTTAACTCCATCAGTTGATGACTCAAAATCTTGTTTAAAAATGGATGTAAAATTTTCTCGACATATTGTTTTACAATTCTTTTGTTTTCAAGATCTAACGGGAGATTTCCATGAATTAGGTAGAAAACTAAACCAGAAAATTTGTTTTGATGAACAAAACTTGCTCAGTTTCAAATTGATATGAAATTTATACCTATCCAGAAGAAGCAAAATAGGGAATTTGATAGCATTCTTAATTAGCCATGGGTTGAAACATTTGCAATATATTTGTAAAATGTTGCTGCGGTCATTGTTTCATTTCACGAATCGCTTTTTCCAATGAAATATATAGCAAGGACTGATTCTGTAATATCTCAAAGAATTCTTCAGTAAGGAAAAACTACCAATGAAGGTACTTTTTCTTTCCTAGGTACTTTAGAATATAAATACTTATAATTTTTAGGGCCAAAGATTTTTCCCATTTCAGGGCAGTATTCAACTCTTGTTTCGTTTGCATTGTAAATGCAATCACTTTCTAAAAGGATGCCAGGGCTACTTCCTTCCTAAAGATTCTTCTAAAGTTCTTAAAACCAGTATTTCGAATATTATTCTCTAAGGGAAGTTTTGCGTTTTGAAATTATCTTCGCATTGCAATGATTTATCGGTGGATGTCGCCTTAAAAAAACTTCACCCATTTTTCACCTGGATGATTGTCTTTAGATGGATTTTTCAAACCAGTTCCCGTCAGGACGTTAAAGACCGCAATAAGATAATTATTTAGCTTATTATTGGCATAAAAGTCTGCAAAAAAATTTTCTATTCAAGCTTTTATTATTATATTTAGTTGTTATATTTATTCAGTAAATATAGTTTATTAAGGTGTCTAAGGTATGATGTAATAACTAATCACTACATTTATAAAGTTAAATAATAAATAAATTATTATTATATTTCTTTAAATAAATTTAGCAATTAAATTTGCATTTTGAAATGAAATTGTTATAGGAACTATTCATACAACATTTAAATGAATTTCAGGTATACTCCATATCGCAGAACTACTAATTATTTCACACATACTGTTCATTCACTGGGAAATCTATTCCAAGTGAAGGAACATGCCTGTTCCTTCACTGGTTAGAAGTTTTTGTATTTTGAACATAATTTTGATGTATAATATGACTAAAGGTTCAAGAAAATTAAAATTTTTCTTTTATTTTCATTAACTTGAAAAAATCTCAGTAAAGGAACACTTGTTTATTCATTGGGTTTTCATCGTTTGGTAATACAGTTAATAAACACCCCCTAATCTCAGTACTTGCTTATGTTATGATGCTTAAAATAAATAAAACATAACTCCAATAACCATATTGTGAATTCTCTTTTTCACAACGAGAAAAAAAAAGCATTATTATATGCAATTAAATGTACTTTAAACGGATAACTGCAAACACTGACCTTATAATTTTGTATAAATAATAAAAGAAACAAGGCGTTGAACAGATACTAACAAATTCAAAACTTTTCCAGAGAAGACTCTAAGACCAGGTAACTCAATGCATTGTTAGATGACTTCCAATTGTTAGGCAGTAAGCTATTGTTACCAATCAATCTAAATTAAAACGTTTAAAATCTTATTTTTAAAAAATAACTATGAAATGTTCCTCCACTGGGGTGTGTTCCTTCACTGGTTGGTTTACCCTATATCGTCTTCAGTTTAAAAGAAATTTCTGGAAGTGTTTCGCAGAGCTATTGTACCAACTATTTAATTAAATTTTAACATTTTTAAAAATCCTATTTTTTACCCTACTACGTTTATTATTTCTTCATTAATATACTAATCAATTTTTTTAAGTTCTTTAATTTAGGTTTTCTTTAAAGTAAAGTTCCTTTTTAAGCTATGGTCAAGTTTTTTTAAAAGAAATATTATCTGCTAGCTAAGAATAAAACCTTGTCAAGAAATTAAAAACATTCCGCTGTTTAAAACTATTTAATGCAAAACAGCTGATTATATGCTAAGCATACTATTTTTATTTTCGAGAAAAGAAACATAAATTATTGATTGTCTTTTTTTTTTCTTTGTTTTTTTTTGTTTTTGTTTCTTGTGACTTCAACATAGATTATCTAAAATAGTGTTGATGTTTCATAAGCCACTACAAAGAGTATAAAGATACCGAACATACAAAGCTGTCGAATACGTAGCCAAAATTTTTAAGCGTCTTAAAATATCTCAGTATCTTAAATGTCGTCCTAGCATCTTAGTTGTGAAATTAAATTTTTAAATATCTGACCACGTGTGATTCACTAATTATTTCATTATATCTTTTACTCTTTCTTTATGATACCAAGTAGATTTTTTTTACTGATAATATACTAAACTATTTTGTTTAATTTTTTACTTCAGCGCGATTCCCAAGATATTATTGTAGTATAATTTGTTATCAGGAAAATGCCTTATTTTGTTAAGCAGGAAATACTAAAAATTGAAATATGTAAGAAGATTTCGAAGCCGTGCCAATTTTAGAGTCAGTAGGGAATTATTATTTTTTTCAATGTAAGAACCTGTGCCTATAACTTATGTAAAACTTATTTTAATATCGAGTGAAATAGTTTAATATGTTGTGTAACTAAATGGATAATCCCAGGAAACTGAATCGAAAACATAAAAACTTCATTGATTAAAAAAAAAATAGATGAAATAAAAATAGACATGTTTTGAGCGTCCAATAATAAAAGTCACAAGTTATTCAAGCCTGACAAGTCTTGAGAATGGGCGATTATATTTGAACGCTCGAAACATGCCGACATTTACTTCCCTCTTCATATGTCTTGAAGCCAGTTGAGTTTTTATCGTCAATTATACTGCTTTAGATTTGGGTCTTGATCATTATTTTGATAAGGATTTTACACTCGTTAAAGTAAACATATGCATTTTAATATTTTAATAGGATTCATGTGATCTTTAAAAATGTAAAAGCATCAATATTGTAAAAGTTATATTTAACTTAAAAATTGAGACCAGATATTTTGAGTTAATGAAATTAAATATTTTATCTTTTAAGTTTTTGTGCTCCCATTTAAGTATCTTAAGGATCTTACGAGCTCTTTTGAAAAAGAGAATATCAGATATATATTATCAGTATTTGGTGGTAAATGTAGCTTATCGTAATTGAAGAATATGTTGTGCGACATTTTATGGTGTATTTGCGAACGTAAGTTTCAGAATGTATCGAAACATGAAGACACTATTTACTAATCATCTTTATCCAAAGAAAACCATGTAACCTAAATATCTAGCAGAATGAAGCGATTTTTTAAACAATGAATCATACAATATGCAACATATTATTTCAATATCTTATTATTAAACATAACATATTTCAATGTTTTTAAAATGCCACTAAACATTCAGTAATTCCTTGAGTTATAGAAAAAAGAAATATCGTAAATTATAGAAAACCTTGTGAATTACTATACAATCTATATTTTATTTTTCAAGCTTTTATTTTTCAAGATTTTTTTTTTTTTTTTCCTTCAAACTTTCTTGCGTAGAAGACTCGATTAAAGCTACAAAAATTATTAACCCTAAAATTTTGCATGTAGCTATAAGTTATGTTAATTTGATTTTAGTATGAAATCCTTGCATAAATATAGCGAAAACAAAATAATCTAAATAATATCAGATAAAAAGTTCATGTATTTAAATTCTAAAAACTTAGAAAATCATAAATAATTTATAAATCGATTCAAATTTTCTTTTCAAAGAAAATTAAAATAATTTTTTTTGTTGCTTTTTGGACAGAAATCAGCTTAAAAATTGTCTATTGCCTAGAAACGTCGAGATATTTTTTGTTAACAATCAAACCTCTCCAAGCAATCACAGAACATTATTTCAATTTTTTTTACAGAGTTTGGTTGCCTAGCAACCTAGTAAAATGAAGCATTCCTCTTTTGAATTAGTCAATGGGTTATCTTAAAATATTCATTTGCGCTGGCGACTTTTTTTAGCGGTTTTCTGGACTATCGCCAAATATATAAACCTTTATTGCAACCCAATTTACGATACAATTTTTTTTAAATTTTGTCTACCCCCCCTAATTCAAGTGTCTAGATTCCAAATATGTAAAAAAAAATATGTTTATTCAGAGAAAGTATGTTTTTGTGTCTGATTTCGTAACTTAATTAATAGTTAGCACTAATTAATTAGCATATTTGAGGTCACCCCCAGGAACCATTGAGATTGACACTTAGTTCATGAAAATCCGAGCATTAGAACGAAAGTTATTCAGGGTGATATCTGTTTTGTTTTTTTGCCGACTGTACATATTTTCCAACTACTACGCTTTTCGTAAATTATTTTATTGAATGATAGACATTTAACGAAAACTTTCAGAATTTTTGTTAAATTTTTTGACATTTTAAAAGCAAAACCACGAGCGTTCCGAAACCAAGTGGCGTTATTTATGAATTTTCATTTCTGTGTAGTGGTGCGAAAACTAAGTTTAAATTACTAAAAAAAGATAATGCATTAAAACATAATCACATTACTAGAATTAATTTTTACTAAAAGCTTTGAGTGTTGAAAACTGCCACACCCCTCTACTATGTACTACAGAATTTTTGTAGTTCCAGATAATATTTTTTCGATAGTGTAAGTAAAAATTTTATGCAAATATTATAATAAATTAGAATTAAATTAATTATGACCACCACTACATTTAAATAATTTAAAGTTAGGATTAAAAATCTGACCTTTTCAATTTAATTAATTCTACTTAATTTATTTTGTTTCAATCCAAATGGATAAAAACCTAGTTCGAACCAAAAATGTAGGGTATGCAGAGATGCCAACTTGCTCCGGACAGCAAATTTATATTTTAAAAAGGTAGTTTATGAATTGTGATCTCTGGTTTAATAAATTCAATTTAATAGATTTTTATCCACCACTATTTCTAAATAATTCATATGCTTATAAAATTCATCACTTATCAGTAGTAATGTCATGCTACATCTTTTAAAAAGCAAGCAAAAAGAGTAAAATATTAGCAATATTTACTTTGTAGTTATTTACCGTTCTTTTAATTATTTTGGAGTGTCCGGAGCAGTTGGCATCTCTGGGTATGGCGTTAAATAACATTTAGAACAAAATAAAATAAAGTAGAAATACTATTTGGAACTTTCCGAACAAAACTTACCTCCGATTTGAAATTATCTCACCCGAATCAGGTAAGATCAAGTACTTGTATGAATGCAAAAGGAATCGGATCCTGATGTTATTCTTTACTTTTCAAAAGTTCGTAATAAAGGATAAACTAATCATTTCCATACAAGTTTTTTTTTAACTGTTATTGAACAGCCGACCCAATTTTTGGGTTTCTGGGTGGATCTACTAATGTTCAACTCCGTAGCCTTGTAATTTTGAACCCGATCCAGAAGACAAGGGAACTCATAAACCAAGTATTGTGAGAAATTTGCCTTCGTGGAGGAATTTTTGATGGAACTAATCCGTAAATGCGTTGCATGGAGAGGGAAACCACGAAAACCTTCCACAGTTAGAGTGACGGAGAGGTAACTCTGACCATGATCCCTCTACCAATGAGGATATTACGTCAGCACTGTGGTCGGTGCGAGCCGGGTGCGAAATTCGTATCGACCGGCCATCATTGGGATACAAACCCGGTTCACCTCATTGACAGGAGAACACTCCATCTCCTGAGCCACCACTGCTCTTTCCATACATGTTTGATAATTTTATTATGTTATCCTCTACATCAGTGATTACCCTGGAAGCCTTTTTTTGTTTCCCGCTAAGTAAAATATGTTAGTTGTCATTTTATTGCGGACAATTTTCGTAAAAAATCTATATGGGTTTAAAATACTTTTCTTTCGTTAAGAAAACCTTCATTTTTATGATATCTAACATACCAATCAATATCACTATCTTAACAATTTGATATCTGTTGCACATTAACTGTTTAATACATAGGTGCACATCAAAGTTGTTGTAGCCAGAATTTTTTAATATGCAATTAAATATTTTTAAAAATCTACTTCTTATTTTAATTTGTAATTCAATACTTTTGTTTTGTACAACTCGATAAAAATCAGACAGTAATATTTAATGCTCCTTCAAAAAAAAAAGAGTATTCATGTAAAAGAGTTCTATATAAAATTTTGATTGTATTTTTAATTGCGGCCCCCAGCCTCGTGTCAGTTGGAATTTCTTGCTCTACATCTACTTTTAATTTTTGTTCTTTTACGTATGAAACAAAAAATTTTTTGTCCTGAGTGACCCACTTCACGCATTAAAGCCTCCTACTAGAAGTAAAAAACTGAGGAGAAAAAAAAAAACACACTTTATAGATTAAAATAAATACTTACTTTTATTGTGCTTCTAACGTTGTTTCAAGCATATGGAAGAAAAAAACCCAATTCTTCTGATGAATTCACCGACATTGGAATAAAACGATCTTGTTTTTTGATCTTATTCCAAATGGAAAAAAAAATGTCATCTACAACCTATGCTGGATAAAAAAAAAAACAATATATATATATAAGAAAGAATATTAGAGAAGAAATATTTGAATATATTATGACTGACATGCATTTCTGTGGTAATGTACATAAAATTCTTTCCACTCGAGATCGTTTTAAGAATTCACTCCGTTATAATAAATCAATAGAAAAAGAGCATTCTTCGGTTTTAAAGTACCTCAATTCACACACCTTTTTCTTATTTGTTCTTCGAATTCCATTTCTATTTTGAGCGAAAAATTTATGCAAGTAGAGAGTTTCAAAAAGTGGCTTTAACACATATTTATAGTGCTAAGTTTTCTTCGTTTTTGTTTTAGTGAGAATGTAACTTTGAGGAACATTATTAGTTTTATCTTGGCAAAGTGTTATTTGTAACGTTTTCTCACCACTTATGAATTTTCCGCTCCACTTTTATCATTGATTTCTTTCACAAACTAAAGGTGTTTTAAATATCAAGACAAAACCCTCATAAAATGAAAATATAAAATTAAAGCATTTGAAGCTTCATAGTTTACTTACCTGAACTGGGTAAACGCATAAAAAAAAAAAAATAATGATATGCATACCTGCCAACTTTTACGCATTAGACGTAAAATTTTATTTTTATATTTAACCCTTTCGCGCCAACTGTCACAAATACGTGCCAGCATAAAACCGTATCAACCAAAGTAAAAAGATAAAACTGGTAATCAAAGTAATTCTTTAGCAGTTTATTTGTGGGCGGGGTTATAATTGTTTGATTTATTTAATTCACCATTACTTTGTACAAAATAAAACTATTTAGTTATACTTTGAACTAGCATTGATTATATATGTATGATTAAACTAACAATAAAAGCAAAGTAAGTCTGTCAAACTAGCAACGACTACATTTAAGTTACCGTTTTTTATTTAATTACATCCTGATTTTGTACGAATGCTTTTCTGAATCACCCATCCCCAAGATTTAAAGTGGTAGTAAAATGTATGCTTTCTATATATTCCTTGCATTTATAAACTTAATTTATAATATTTTTAATCCACCACTATTTTTAAAGAAATTAACCATATATACATATATATATATTAATATGTAATTCTGTTGTAATTAACTGATAGGCCTAATCAAAATACTGCAAATGTTTCTGCCTAAAGTTTTAATTTAAATTTCATTTTACTACCACTGACGAAAGTCATCCTGGAAAGTTGACAGGTATGTATATGTAATAAAAAAATGAAAAACAAGGTAGAGTCATCACAGCACGCTGTTTTATCCCTACAACTACATTTTGTTGTTATGTAGTTGTATTCGATTTTTTAAACTTTCACAAATTTTTTTTGAATCGATCTTGCTTATGGCTGAAAGCCTTTATATAGCAAGACGAAAAAGAGAAAAAACTGGTTCGTAAGAGATTTCATTCCAGCTTTTTTTTCGATAAAAATATCTGTAACTATCAAGATTTCATTTATAATTTTAGCATAAAACTGCTTCTTTTCCAAGATAAAGTAGATATTGTTGAATAGTTTAAAAAAAGAATAAGTAAACTCCTCCCAAAAACTAGCTACAACCGAAAAGGTTTTACTACCAGCCTTTCCTCTTTTCCAGTCTCGCTTTCACCCCTGATCTTGCTGCTGATTTCAAAAATTAGCAACAAGAATTCAATATTACCAAATGGATTATTGTTGCTAATCATTCAAATTTATTAGCAAAAATGGTATTTTTGCTTTGGGATGTAGTTGAGTTGAAGTGTAATTTTAAGTTCTTATTATCCGAGGGAAACTAATATTATTTATAACGAGTAAAAATATTAAATGAAGTTATTTTAAACTTTTAGGTTTAAATTACTTATTAGCACATTGAATGCCAAGGGGGTCATCGGTGACCGGCACTGAGTTTGTTCGTTGCGCCATGGGGATCACGCGGTGACCGGTGAAGTCAAGATTATTAGAAACACATAATTCGAGTAAATTTTTAATTTTTTTTATATTATAATAGTTACTAAAATGGTTTGAAGAAATTAATGCAATATAGAGCACACAAAAATAGTTTTATTTATAGTATTTGTCTAGAGAATTTTTAATCTCTTTTGTTTTTTAAATCATAGTTTTACTTAGTCTGAAATGTAATATCAGATGGAAAGTTAAAAGGCCCTCTGAAAACAACACATTATGACTATGATTATGAGGTGTCCCAATTCTAGGGTTGTCACAGGCACCTAAAACTGTAAGAAGAGGTACAAAAAAAAAACACTTCATTCATTTTTATTTATTTAAGCTACATAATTGTTAAACCACCATAATATACATTTTAAATTATTCAAATTTAAAAGAAAAGATGAAAAAAGCCTGCTTTCTTTCGCGGCACACAATAGGCTCTAGGACCACGGCGAACCCGGTGAAGGAGCAACCCTGTTGGGTCCGATCCGGGCAAGCTGAAGTACTATTGAATTTAGTACAGTAATCATCCCGGTACGAGCGGGTCACTGTTGTAACAGAGGTTCGCAGTATTCTTTAATGTAAATAGTTTTATTATATATATATTTTAGTATTGCTCTTTTCAATTCACTTACTTATTTGTTTTAATCATATGTTTTGTATGTAGCTAACTTAATTTTACTTTCATTTTAATTACTATTTTTACTTCAATTTCATGCCTGACTTATAGTGCATATTGTGTTATTTGACAACCTTATTGACATACCTTTTCTTTTGCTGTTTTTGACTAGGGGGATTTCACCAATTTTAAACTAGCGTATGTCTTCAATGATGACTTTTACTAAATATATCAACCTAGTAAAGACGAATCGGTCAGTGGCGCTTCATGCCAAATTTGTACTGTTACCCCTCAATCTGTGATCTCTTAATTTTAACTTTGGTAACAGTTACCCAGGTTCTACAATAGACAAATAACTAATAAATTACAGGAAACATTAAAATTTTATTACAACTCTAAATTTTCAATAAACATAACTCCACACATTTCCAAATGCTAACATGGGAATAAACACTTCCCACTACTTCAAGTTCTTGATTTTTCTACGCAAGCTTAACCTTCTCAACAACATGCAATTCTCAAGCATAACATTCAGTTCAAAAAAGACATTTAAGAAATAAAAAGCACTCTCATTCTAAAACTACCAAAATCACTTAAAACTTAGGGTATGATATCTTGTAATCAAGCTTAAATTCCAATGGCTCTCCTTAAAGTAAAAACACAGTATAAACAGTTCAAAATTTAGGATAAATGATTCCTCTAAAATGGTATTCAAATTAAACTTAAAGTTTTATAAGTACCCAAAAAATTTACGGATCACCTTCTGGAACGCCCACCGGAAATGCAGATAAGCTCGTGGACAAACAAACACCTAGTCTCTGATATCAAAAGTACTCCAGCTATTCCAATTTCTTTATGCTTAGGCAGGCACAAGGGAAACACCGGACTTCCAGCATGGGTACATTCGGATTTGGCCCACCGTCTCGAATGTATCGGCCTTCGGCTAATCACGGTCGTTCATCCTGCTAGAGACTTCAGTTTAGCTTTTTTCAAGATAACTATCCACCATCTCCGCGGTGCTGTCACGGATCAACTATCCAGCGGGCAAACTCCGTCCTCTCCGTGGTACTGCTTCTCCAGCCACTCTTCACGTCTCTTTTATCCTCCTTTCAGCAAGGCGAAAGAATCTAGATTGACCTGTTTATCAACTCCAGAGCCATCCCGCATCCGGCGTACGTCAGAACAAAAAAAAAAAAATAAGATCCCCGAGAACAATCAGTCATAAACCCACTAATACACTATAGAAGTGATAATACCATCCTCATTAAATCTTAATAAATTCAACTACCCAGATTTCACCCCAAAAATCCCATTTTAAAAGATTAATTCAAAATTTCTAAAAAAAATATCATTATTATGATTGAATTTTAACTTTATCATAGTGGTGCCCCCTATAGAAAAATAACCTATCTTTAAAAGTATTGACAAAAAAAAACTATAATAAATTTCTATTTATTACAATACCATCACCTCACCGAAAAAAAATTAAAATACTTTTAATTTTTTGAAACATTATAGCACTATTTGTTACTTGGAACATTATCAAGAAACCAAGAAAACTAAATTGCTGGTCTTACACAAAAATTTTTGGTCATCTCCTTTCCCTAAGCTGTTCATAAAAAAATTTCTACTTAAAGTTCAAAATCTCTAAAAGCACCACGCGGCTTTAAACCTACTTTTAGATCTTTATCACTAAAATCAGATCTGCCCCTAACAATGCGCGCTTTGCAAGGAAACAGAGAAGAGGAATCAAATATGAGCCAAAGAAGTTTAAACTACACTTAATTTTAAAAAACATTACAACTCAGGTTTACACTTAGCAATACCTTTTCAAGCTGCCCACAGAGGGTCAGGAAAAGATTATACAGCAACGTTATCAATCTTCAACTTTTACTAAATTTTAAACATCTAAACATTCATAATCTTCATTTTCAAAATAACATAAAAAAAAAAACAAAAATGGGACAATCCCAGTTTTGACTGATTACATATACCATTACAATTGCCAGTGGAGACCTACACTTAACACTTATGTACATAAAAGGACTGTGGTCTACCTGCAAAATAAAAAAAAGTCTCCACCGACCTACTACATTCCAGCCTATGTAACTAAATATTTACACACTCATGTATACACTACTCCGCCACACTTTGGAAAACATCTGACATTTCACCAAAATACTTATAAAACAATTTGAAGCAAGAAAAATTTAGTATAAAAAATTAAATTACAAAAATTAATTTCTTACGACCCGTCCATTTACTCGTGGCCTTAGGTTGTAACGAGGCTGCGGAAAAGGTATGAATTGACCTGTCTCATAAAGTAGACTTCCTGGAGCAGGTGTCTCTACTCTTTCCCTACTCATACTGCCACTGACTTGGTCACCAAACCCACAATCTCTGGATCGCAACATTTCCAATCTCTGCTCAGCCTTCGTTACATTCTCCACATGAACAACACGAGTATAGCCAACATTTTTGGTATGTTGAATTTTCAAAGTGACAGGGGAGATGACTTCCATCACTCTGAAAGGACCCTCATTAAATTTAGAAATTTCTTGCACTGGTTTTTCTTTACCACAGGGTTGTACCAGTACACACTATCACCGACCTGGAAATTATATTGTTTGATGTTTTTGTCTCTACGAGCCCTTCTATTTTCCGCAGAATTTTCTAGATTTTCCCTCGCTGATGCATAAGTACTATGCAATTTACCAAGTAAATCTTTGGCAAAGTCCTCAGCACCCGCATAAGAGAAAGGTTTATCTTTAGGACACATATTCGATTATAACTCAAATGTCAGAAATATACTAGTAATTGTTTATATCCGAAATTGTTTATATCTACCTCACAACTGGGAATACATAAATACACTTAAATATAATATAAATTAAAACACATAAAAAGTTAAATGCCAACATCTGGAAATGTAAAAGGCTACGGCACCAATCTGTGCCATTCTTATTAAATTTGCCTATCCTGGTCCGAGATTACACAGATATCCGGTATTGTTATAACTTGTTAGCCGTTAAATACATGTAATCAAAAGATACTACTTGTAACAGGGTCCGTTCGACCGGGGAAAAAACAGGTGGAGGAGATTTTTCATAGCTACTGAAAAATGCTTAAATTACGATTTTTGATGAGAATTATGAATTTATTGTTACTTAAAGCATTTAATTTTATCTCATTTTCTTTATTCGGTGAGGCATTCAATTAATTTTATTGAATTGACTTGACATCTCTTTATTCTCCCCTTAGCAGGGGTGAAAGCGAGACGGAAAATAGGAAAGGCTGGTAGTGAAACTTTTTCAGTTATAGTTAGTTTTGGGGAGGAGTTTACTTATTCTTTTTTTAAATTATTCAGCAATATCTACTTTATCTTCGAAAAGAAGCACTTTAATATATAGGCTAAAATTTTAAAAGAAATCTTGGTAGTTATAGATATTTTATTTTTTTCGTAAAAAATGCTGGAATGAAATGTCTTACGTACCAGGTTTTTCTCTTTTCCGTCTCGCTATATAAGGGCTTTCACCCATGCCCCTTAGGCATAGGGGGTGATTGGGTAGATGGTGGCTTGGTGAACAACTAATTGAGAGTTATCACTTTTAATTTTATTTATTCATTTTTTGATAAAAAGTGGTTCAGTCTTAATAATACACGAATTAACTCTAGTTCTTATTTAGCAGGAAGTGAGAACCACTTAGAACAAACATTTCTTTTCTAATTAATTTAAATAAGATGTACTATCCCAATTTCCAAAAAAAAAACGATAAAATGCATTTTTACGTAAGCAATCTCCAAATACTGTGATTTTTTTTTCATTCAAAAAGTTAAGCAGAAACAAAACTAAGAAAATTATGCTTAATCATGAACTACCGATCAATATTTTTTTGCGGGTAAGTAGCAGATTTGCAATTATGTTATAACTCTTAAAAAATATGATTTTTGTGCTTCTAAAGAATAAGCCAAAAAAATAAAAATCTTAAAATTTTTTTTTATTGGTAAGTGACATCTCAATGTTGGCAAGCACATTGTCTTCATGTTAAATATTAGAGTGGTAAAGAAGTAACAATTAAAATAAGCCAAGTCTTATTATCACTATTTTACTAGAGCTTTGAACCATTCATAAATGATAATACCAATTAGGTGTTTTATATATTTGGTTAGATTTTTTTCCAATGCCCTACTGTGACATAGCGTCACAAGCTTAAATCCTGATCGTACTCATATATCGTCCCTGATAGTTTTTTTGTAATTTGTTCAGTTCCCCTCGCATTTAACTCTCCCTCCGATTCTCGGAACAACATCTCTCTTGCAGGTGGTGTCGCTATCCTTTGAAGTACAGGCGATTTTTCGAGACCGTAACGTTTTAAAATTTCAAAAAGTATTTTGACTTTAATTTAAAGAGGGAGAGACACTTCAACTTTCACTGGTAATTTTTGTAATTTTAACCATTTGTAAGGATTAGTATAAATATCCCGGAGCTCTGGCCCTCGTTGCTTTTTAATGTAAATAATTTTATTATGTATATATTATCAGTATTGCTTCTTGCATTTTATTAAATAACGTACTAGTTTTAATTATATATCTTGTATATATTTTTGTATATAGTTATCTTAATATTACTTACTTTCTATATTAACATTACTCAAATCACACTCGATTTTTTGTGCCTATAGTGTATTGACTACTAGCCTTTGGCTATACTTTTCCTTTGGATTTTATTTTTCTCCTTGACTATGGGGTTTTCCGCAACTTATACCAGTTTATGACTTTAATAATGACTTTCTACTCATATTTCATACTAGTGCAGACGAATCGGTCAGTGGCGCATTTAAAAAAGATATTCAGCAACCCTCATTGCATTAGAAATTTGACTTCGTTACTTAGTAGCACACGACATTCAGTAAGTGGAGTGTTTATTTTATTTTTTCCTTCCTCTTGGAAGTTGGATTATTTTGAAATAGCGTCACTAGCTGCGTTGGATTTCATCTAATTTGTAATTTTTGCTCATCTTTTTACAACTCATCAATAGACTCAATGTGGTAAGTTTTTTTTTTTACAAAATTTAACTGCCTCTGAAGAATGGTATCACCTTTATATTTCTCTAATTTAAGATGATTTTAAATATTTTCAATATCTAAATCCAGTACCACAA
The DNA here is from genome assembly GCA_949128135.1 of Parasteatoda lunata. Taxonomy (NCBI): domain Eukaryota; kingdom Metazoa; phylum Arthropoda; class Arachnida; order Araneae; family Theridiidae; genus Parasteatoda; species Parasteatoda lunata. The sequence goes on from OX421977.1 coordinate 14,430,717, forward strand.
AAATGGATGTTGTTTTTCTACCTCGGAGATTCGGCGTGCTTCAATCTGCGAATTTGGTTGCTGGAGACAACGATCCCAGCGTTTGAGTCCGATGTGTTAGTCCTTGCTGATCGACCATCTGCCTCTTCAAGTTCATGAAAATCATCTATACTGTTGATCCCCTGTATCCCAAAACTCCGTCCAGCTTTCCGGTGTGAAATCAATGCCCGTTCTCGGATCAATCAATCTTTGGTGAAATCAATCTTTGGAATGAGTGCCTATTTTGCTTCAGAAGAAATTAAAAGAACTTTTGGTTTTAAATGGTCTCTTTAGTGACTTTTCACAGGTACTCGAAGTGATTTCTGATTTGTAACTTCATCTCTGCTCCAGGTATGTTTTGATCCATTTGTTAGATTTTTTTTTTCAGTGTTACTGGGTTTTTCGGAGCACAATGTTTTTGTAAAGCACTATACGTTCTTAATTCGGCCATATCTCTTTTGATAACCCATTAATTGTTTTTTTAGTTTTTAGTACCCAGCATTACCGGTTACACCAACCGATTTACACTCGTCAATATGGAATCAGTAGGGCAGATTTGTTCTCCAAACTTTCAGAGACACCATATTAGATGGTCCCACGTCGCTTTCATAGTAAGGATAGATAGTGCATAGAATGGAAAGAACTTTCATGTCTTCTCCGGAATTCGAACGCAGGACTTTTCTGATGTGAGGTCAGCTCCCTGACCACTACGTAGTCCGGTCAGCATTAATGTTTATATTAGACTGGGGAACAAATTTTCTTTTGTTTTCTGATACATGCTATTTTTGAACGGATATTAGATATATTTACGTTGCTGATTTCAAATTTTCAATCGAGTTTCCTCTACAATCTAAGTTTTTTATGAAAATTAAACCAAAATATTTTAAAATTTATTGGAGTGAATACTAGGTGCCCCTACTTCTCTGCTACGTAGGAAGTGGTAAGAAGAAGGCGACAATGCATTTCAATTTATCTAGCGATTCGTAAACCTTTTGACACAGGTGGAACACCGGTGTCTCTTTTATATATATATATTTTTGAAGCTCTAATTGCAAATGAAAATATGCTTTGGTACTTCTTAATTATAAAAAAAAATCTGTCTCATAGTTACTGAAAAAATTTGTTAGTTAATCAGAATTATATAGGCTAAAATATAAAAAGAAAAAAAAAATAGTTTGAAATGTTTCTTCCCATTCATATTCGTAAATTCCTCAATTTAGTAAATTAAAGTAATTTTAATTATGAATAACTGTTTCTCTCAGATCTTAATAATTGCATATTAATTAAATTATTGTCAAATTGTCGATATTTTAAATAAGTTTAATAATTTTTGAAATATTAAAGTTATTTGCCAGTTAAGCGCAGATAATTGGAAAGGAGCCATGCTTGAATGATTCTACCTTTAACGCAGAAAATACTTGTGTTTCATGCTATATTTCATAACCATAATTAGTTAAAATGCTAAGTATAGTAGTATAGCTTTCGCGCTTTTAAACAAGGTAAAGGGAAAGGTTGGGAGTAAAACCACTTCATATATAATTTTTTTTTTCAATAAAAAAATATAGAACCCTGGCTACTAACTATAATTAAAAAATTTAACTTACATCTAAGACTCTTTTTTCAGTTAGAAAATAATTGATCTGTCTAATTGTCAAATTGTTTCTTACGAAAGAAATTGGAAAGCAAAATAGTTTAAATAATAATTTTTCTTTTTTTTTCTTTCTTCTTCCCGGGACTCCCACAGCCGTGTTTTAATCAAAGAAGTCAAGCAACTGAGACAGGAAGTCCTTATCTGATTTTAAATCTGGGTACCGCGCAGCTGCCCTTATCCTATACATCCTGAAGTTATGCACACTATGATACGGAAGCAATGAGGTTAGCCGTCTATAAGGTTGTTAAGTTTTAAGACTAGCACCTTGCTCGGTAAACAATAAATATGGTGAAAAGAAAGCAGCAGTCTTGCTTTATTATGTTTCTAACAGATAAGCGATGAAGTTTATTGGGAAGTCAGCGGGGAGGAGAGACATAAACGTAAGGTAACGCCCACTTTGATGTTCTAATCATTAGTTACGTATTTTTTTTGCAGAAGGTGAGGTTGGTATTAACGATTTTGGTAATTACGGTATTATATATATATATATATATATATATATATATATATATATATATATATATATATATATATATATATATATATATATATATATATATATATATATATATATATATATTGAAAAAGATTTCCCCGAATAGAAGAAAATAATTATTAAAAACGTTTTTAAAAAATATCGACAAATTTGAAAGGTTTGGAAATTTTGCATTTTTTGCTTAATGGGTTCTATTTTCGTTTCAATTTTTTTGGTGCTACTCTCACTATTGCAATACAATATAAGAAAGCACTATTTTTTTCGGATATAAACGTCTGATCTGATGACTATATTACGTATTTTCCTTATTTTTTTTAATTCCATTTTCTTTAATTTTAAAATATTTTAAATATGTCAATATTACTCAAACCAGGTTTATGAAACCAGCCAACCAATTATCTTTCAAAGAATATTTTTCCCCCGAGAAAATTGATTTAAAATAATAATTGTCTGAAATATAGTTTTTATATATAGTAAGAGCTTAAAGACTATAGTAAGATCGCACAGGGGAATAATTTTTTTAGTTGTTCTCTGTTGCATTGCGAGTTTTGAACGGAATTAAGATATTTTTGCTGATTCGTTTGCACTATTTCTTGTTGCGTTTTGCGATAACTTTATACTATCTAACTTAATTAACATTCTCTTTGCCAATTACGCGATACGGCGAAACGAAATTATTTCCTGCAGTTTGTTTCAATAAAACAGATCAAGTTTTAGAAAAACGAATATTATCTTACAAATATTTTTTCAGAAAATATGATATATTCTTGTGACAATAACATTTTGTTTATTAAAATAAACTTATTTTAAAATTTGAATACTAAAATGGTTGCTAAAATAATAAAATTTAACTTTCGTTTTATATTTATAGATCACCCGTCTTCAATGAGAGATATAGTTTAACCACCTGCTTTTGACTGGCTGTGAATGTGATGATTAAATGTGACCCTAGAAAACGCCAGTAACTCGCTTCATCTCATCTTCAAATAATACCCGAGACAAATATTATTAATGAAATTATGTTATTACCACTCTTTAATTTTTTCAATAAATGAGCTTTTCAAAAAAGTTGTTGTTAACTGTTTGCAATCGGTTTTCTTTTAAAGGTTATTAAGTTTTCTAATTAAAGCTAGCTAAACTTCAAGACGTAAGTATTTTAACAATTAAAACAGTAGATAGTTTATGCAGATTCCCAACAGAAGTGCCTGATAACCACCTTAGCACCGAGAAGGGCTAAAATGTAATCTTATTAGAGATGGGTCAAAAGTAACGGAGCAGTGACTTGTCACAGTGACTGGAGCAGTCACTGTGACAGCCTGTTCCAACCAAAAAGTTGTCACAGTGACAAAATCACTGCTACTGTCACTGTTACAAAAATCACTGCTACTGTCACTGTTACAAAAATCACTGCTACTGTCACTGTGACAAAAATCACTGCTACTGTCACTGTGACCGATTTCACTGCTACTGTCACAGTGAAAAATTTCACTGCTACTTTCACTGTGACAACTATCACTGCTACTCTAGCTGTTCCAAATGTCACAGGTATGGTCGTTGCTCCAAAAATCATACTGAAATACCTGTGAATAATGCCTGTCGATGCTCCAGCTTCATATCGTAACCTGCAAATGAAAGTATTTTCGTTGCTAAGTTCAAGCTGCTTCACTGTGACAAATGTTGCTGTTATTTTTGATCAAATATCATAATGGAGTCCAACCAATTTCTATTTCAGTTTGGAAAAAAAAAAGAACGCAAAAAAAAACCATGATCTCTGTTTTTGATAATTTTTATAATTTAATATTAGGATAAATTGTTTTTAATGATGAATCTTCAAAATAATCTTAATACAATATTATATATTTAAATAAGATATAATTCGAATATATTATATATAGCTTAGTTTATATTCATACTTGAAATTTAAAACAAAATAAAATTTGTATTGATTTTTCTTCTTTAAATGGAACTGAATTTTTTGTCATAAATAACAATTATGCAGCATATAAAAACGTAAAATTATGCAAAGTATGTTCGATATATGTTGATATGATATATGTTCGAAGAAACAGATATTGTTTAAAGACTTGGATTTTTTACATCAGGTTTTCAGACACTGCAAACATTTTTATTTATATCTTAAGATGTGAAAAGAAGGAAAAATTTTATCTCCCCTCCCCCCTTAAATCGAAAAGTTAGTACAAGTTATTACATATCAGTGATGATTTATGAATAAAGATTTCAAAACATATCTATTATTTTTTAAGAGCAGAAATTAACTTTTTAATCTTTTGTAAGCATCTTCCCGCAGAGAAGTACAGTGTATAGTGGGTACAATTCCGCACTAGCATGTAGGAGGTCTCAGGTTCGATGCCGCGAGAATGTACTAATTTTAAATATTTATTTGTGGATTTATAACTATCAAAATTTTGCGGCAAATATTTTCTATTAAATTTATTCAAGCTACATAATACAAGTCGTTATCAGTTGTATATATAAAATTTAAATTTCAATATTTTTTTTATAAATTATTTTATGATTTTTTAAAAATAAATTGTAAAATTTCAGGTTCAAGAAACTATAAAATGTCTACTTTATTGGGAAAAAAAAGTTTGCTTGAATATTACAAAATAAATAAATAAATATAAATAAATAAATAAAAATAAATATATAATTTCCAAAATTCTGCCAATAGCTGTGCGTAGTTAGTTAATTTCAGCGTAATTTTGATCATAACATATTTTGTTTTTCATTTAAATTATTGTAATTCAACTGGGAGGGAAAGACTAATGACATTATCTTTTTATCTTAATTTTTGTTTAATTTAAGAACTGTAAAAAATCGTGAAGAGGATAAAGACCGCTATCAATAAATGTCAAATCAAAAAACAAAACTAACCTTTGAAAACCAAAACTTTGAATACAACTAAGTAAACTTAAGCTTAACCAATATAAATGTAAATATAGACCATAGATGGCGACACTGCTTAACTAAAATTATTATTCACATTATGTATACGTAAACTTTGGCGATAGATAGCGTTGAGACATTTCTTCAATAGCATTTTTTTCTTTGTGAAGAATTATATATTTAAACATGGTTTGTTTTTTAAGTATGGCTTAAACATATTTTTAAACTTGGTTTGCCTGTTTCAAGACCTACATGAAAGTTTGTGTTTTAAACAAGCAAACAATTTAAGAAAAAATGCTTGAAAAAATAAATGAAATTATGTAAATAAATAATAGAAATTTAAATTTATTGTTTAACTCTATTTATGAAATTGATATTATTTTCCTTTATTTTCGTAAATATTATTTTTGTAAAATTTATTACTTTGTAGTAGAGAAAATGAACTCGAGATTTCTTTAAAGAATTCCTCGCATAAAGAAGAGTATTTTTAAAAAAAATGGAATATATATATATGTATAAGCTAATATATGTATATATAAGCTAACTCTCAAATTTGGACGCCTTGCAAATTTTTTTTTAAATAAAATAATTTTCACATTATAAAACGTCCAGATTTGTAACGCCCTAAAAATGTATTCATATTTTGCAAAGCTTGAAGGAAAAAATTAATTAAAATTATTTTCTTATAATATTTTATTTTTAAAATACTTTTTTATCTATCGCCTTACCTTCAGATAGAAGCTCCATTTATGTGTATGATATGAATTTTTATGATATTACTTATAAAACTATATAAAACTTCATTCAAAATTAAAAAATATGCTTAGTGGCGCCATCTATTGATTATTACAACAAAAGCTGGTGTAGGAAATAAATGCTGATAACTCAACTACGAAAATTTAAAGATTAGATTTTCACTGTAATAGCATTATGAAAATATTAGTAACGCGAAAAATTATGAGTCTTAAATTATTATATTATCTGAGATAGAAGCTTTCTTTATGTTATTTTTAACATTTTACAAGAATTAAATAAAGTCCCATATTGGTTATTAAAATTCATACTACTTTAGTTTGTACTACGAAATATATTAGTTAATAAAAATCATACTACTTACTATATTGCGTACTATGATATACATTGGTTAATAAAAATCATCACTTGTAATAAAAATGACTACTCAGTATAACGATTAATTATTTTTATTAACTACATTTAAAATTGATTTTATCGATTAATTTTACTAAAAACTAATTACATCGATACAAAAAACTAATTATATCGATTAATTTCACAAAAATCTAATCATATCGATTATTTAATAAATATTTAATCGATTGATCTAAATAAAATTCTGATAAATTAAAACGATTAATCGATATCGATTAATTCTATATCGAAATATTAACAGTCACTGCTATTTGTCACTGTTACTTTTGGGTCCCAGTAGTAACAGTGACTGAGAAGTAGCAGTTTTGCCCATCTCTAAATCTTATTAGGTAAATGCTTGAATAAGGTAATGTTATACGTTAGAGGAAAGATTTAGCTAGTATAAATATTGCATGTCAACCTCAGCGGACATTTTATTTTTTTGAATGTAATCATTTCCAGTTGGATCTTAGAATAGAATTGCTAATTATATTAAATTTTAATTTGACAAAAAAGGTGGTATTAAAATAATTAGCAAACATGTTTTTATTTCATTGAATAAATGTGTTATACGTAGCGCAATAAAATAAACGAAATACCCTAAATTACTTTTGGTTCTGATGAATCGGATTTTCACGACCTAGGACTGGATCTTGACGGTTTAAAGGCGTTATCTCGAATATGCTTGGTAACTAGTGCAAACGATGTTTTAAGTTACGAAATCAGAAACCAAAATTAACATTCTGTTTTCTAAATTAACAGATCCTTTTTTTTCGATGGATTAAGATTAATGATCCCCAAAATATAGAGCAGGGGTGGCGAACCTTTATGTATAAACGTGCCATTTTTTCTAGAAAAACGTTTAATGAGGTCATAGACGTGCCATCAAATAATTTTGACTTGCGTGATTATTGGGAAAATAATAATATTAACTACTATCATTCAAAACTCTTTATTTACTATGAAAAAAAAAATTTAATGTCTCAGTTTTACGCATAATTAAGCTTTAAAGTAACATCAGTGTGACTTCTGTTGTTGCAGATTAGATGACAAATAACTTAGATTAGGGTTGTAAGATGTCAGCTTAAGCAGAATGCATGTTGAAGTGGAGTCACCTGTCAAACGGTTTCTAAGCAAGTGTTTAATGTTATTCATCTCAGAAAATAATGATTCGCAGGCATAGGTAGACGAAAATATAGTAAAAATAGCACGAGCAAGTTTCTTCAAACAGTTAAATGTGTCTGGTAACGAATTCCATGCTTCCAAAATTTTGTTATTGGCAATTTTACTTATATTGCTTGACAATCCTTCTGTTTCGACTCTTTCTTTTTCTTGTTTCAAAAAATTTTTGAATCCATAATGAACTGGGCTGGAAATCAATCAGCTGCATTTCAAATTCTTCAATTTCCAACCAATCGAATTGGGATAAATTCAATTTATCAAATGAAGTCACATCAGGGTACATAATAAATCTTGAGTGTTTCTGATAATTCTTTGAACTGAGAAAATCTCGCTGAAAATTTCTTGATTGAAGAATCAATTACAGAAATAAAGTCTTGAGTGACTGTTTCTTCGAATGGTTTCTTATGTATATCAAAATCGTTGATACTTTTTTTCAAGTTTGGAAAATACTTGTAGTTTCTTGTAATAATATCGTTCCTGAAAACATGCAGTTTAGCGTCAAAAGCGCAAATGAGATCTACCATGACGATAATCGTTTTATTCGTGCCTTGAAGCTTCACATTCAATTCATTGAAACGTTGGCATATGTCTGAATTGAGGTCGAAATGAGGTTGACTATTTTTGTGACATTACATTATCAAGAGACCACTCATAGCACGCAAGGCTTGTTGGTGAATGAGGCAGTGGAATTCGTGAATCGAATGTCCTACGTATGTTTGAAATAAAATTATGAAACCATTTTTTCCCCACCATACTCGGAGCACCATCAGTTGTTATTGAAACATTTTTTTCCAAATCAATTTCTTTCTCAATAAGCGAATTCTTAACAGCCATACAAATATCTGTGTCCTTTGTAGTTGTTAGCAACGATGTTAGCGCAATTAATTCTTCCTTAATGACGTTTCCTACGCAATATCGAGCAAAAACAGCTAAACATGCAGATTTAGTGATGTCGGTGCTTTCGTCAAGACATAGCGATATAAAAATAGCGGAGTTAATGTCTATTTTTTGTTGATCTGTTACATTTCTGGCCAGTTTTATTATTCTTTCTTTTATTGTATTTCTAGATAGAGGGGTATCTTTGATGCACTGAATTATCTTATCTTTGTTATCGAAATAAAAAAAAGTGAGGGCTTGCAGGCTTCCTTCAAAAACTCTCCCTCTTGAAAAGGTTTACCATGCCAAAGCGATGACATTTGCAACCGAATAACTTGTCGCACTCGTATGACAATTTTTGCCAACATATTTAATCATAGAAGTGGACTGTTCATTTCTGTCTTTCATTGCACTTGCAATTAACTCCTTTTGCTCCGGTTGCCTTTTTTGAGTAACGAATTTGTGATTTGTTTTAAAAAGCCGTTTTACAGACGATGTTCTACATAACACTTTTTCAGAACATAAAACACACTCCGCTTTGTCGTCTTTACTAATCGTGCCATATTTCTCAGTTCACCAAGTTTGAAATTCTCTGATATGCTTACTATTTTGCATTTTTTGTTTTTCTTGCTGAACTAGCCATATTAAATAGCAGTTAAAAATCGTAAATATAACACAGAAAAGCTTTAAAATACAGCTGTGTCAACGAAATTGACTATTATGCTTTGCGTAAACAAATAATGCGTCACTATACTTCGTTTCACTTCAAGCTTTCACTGCAGGAAATAACAGGAAATGTAATTCTATGCCTTCGAAAAGTAGCTCTTCGCTACTTTAGAATTAATTACAGTTCAAAAGTGCTAATAAATATAAATAAATGTTGTATAATAAGAAAAGTTAATCTTCAAACATATATTACAAGTTTCATTATGTTTAAATGTACTTATAAATTCATTTTCAGGAAAGCGAATGTACACAGGAGTTGTTTTAGTTTGGCGATGAATTAGTTTCCAAGGACGAAAAATTAGCGCTGGCTATGTTTTTGCTCTGGTCACCAGCTCTTTCCAGTCTCGTTGCCTTTGCTTAGGTGTCATTTTGTCAATTGTTCTTTTGTTTTGGATTTTATTAGTTATTTACTGTTAATTTTTTTTGCTCGTCATTTATTGTTAGCTTACTTTTTATGCTTATTTATTGTTTTTTTGCATGAATTGTAAATTTTTATAAATAATTGTTCTTTATTTTTGTTTGTTTTTGTGAATTTTAATTTAATTGTTAATATGCTTCATAGTGAACCTTGTGATTGGTGGCGTGCCCAAGATATTGTATCACGTGCGTGCCATCAATGGCACGCGTGCCATAGGTTTGCCATCCCTGACCTAGAGTAAATAAAGAAATGTTGAGAATTTTGTGTCAAATTATGAAAACGTAAGCAAATTATTGTCGGATACTTTTCCCACTGTGTAATCCTGAGGAACTCTGCAATAATTTGTTTGTTTTAAATATTTTTTTTACCAAAAATCAGCAATTAAAACTTTATTTTTTTCTTCTTTTTGTTACTGTTCTGTACTTTAAATTTTAATTATGAGAGGATAACTAAAGATTCTGAAATGGGAAGTTCTCTTCGAATAATTTGCTTACATTTTAACATTTTGATTTTTTTTTTCTTTCAGCAACTTCCTGGCTTACTCTACATTTGCCTGAACTCACTTTTACTGCGCTTTAAATTTCAAATTAGCTGGGAGATGAAACAGAATTTGAGATGAAAACTTTTTATAGCACAGTATAGCATTCTCTTAATCCCAAGAGTCAAAACCTAGACCGCATATGAATTTTTTAGGAACGAAAAGGTAATCCCTTCTTGCCTTAAAAATTTAAGTAAAATAACTAACTTTTCAGGGGTGAATTTTTAAAAGATCTAATTGTCTCTACCCAATACTAAACTTTTAAAACGTCAAATTTTTTTCCAATTATTTTATAGCATTCGAAAAAATCGCTGATATTTGCGAAAAGCGAGATTTTTAAATTAGCCCAGGATAGCATCTATGCCAGTGTAGTTCAGAAGGTAAAACGTTATTTCTAACACGGAAAACTCAGGTGATTGCTGGTTCATCGCTATACATTTCTCTCGATCCGTATCTCTCCTATTCATGACACATACTCAAAATCATGTAGTAGAATGATCATGGGTTACGAGGGGAGTTATGCTAGTGGTCATTACATGGAGGATAAGGTTTTTAACTATACAAGCGGAAGAACTTCTTAGTTTCCCTCTCTATATAACGCAAACATAAATTTCTTTTACTCTAAAATCAAGGTTTTCCATTAACTACATCAGGATTATGATCTATCACAGAGGTTACCAACTGGCGGACCGCATCCAGCCCTCGAAGCCTTTTTTTTGTGTTGCCCGCGAACTAAAATATATTTGTTGTCATTTTTTGTGGACAATTTTCGTAAAAAAATCTATATGGGTTTTAAATACTTTTAAGTTTTATATCTTGAGAATCTGATTTTGGTTGCGTATTAATTGTTTAATACATAGATACACATTAAAGTTATTGCAGCCAGATTTTTTTTTTAATATGCAATTAAATATTCTTAAAAATATACTTCTTATTTTAATTTGTAATTCAATACTTTTGTTTTGTACAACTTGAAATCTGACAGTAATATTTAATGTTCCTTCATACATAAAACTTTGATAAACCCCTGATCTATCATATAAGTGTTCACTCGATTCACGGGCCGTTATACCATATCTGAAACGAGCCTTTCTGATACTAATGATTGGATCTAAATTTAGTACCCGTATTCTCTCTGTCGAGCTGGTTAAAACAGATTCGCTTGAAATTTTAAAAACCAATTTTTAATCACTAAAACATTCAGGTTGCTTCTACTAAAAACATTTCTTTTTCTATGACTGTATGTGACAAGTTAGCAGCTATCTTTTTATTGGTTGTACATTAGGGCAAAAAATTTTGGTTTTAAAGTTCATTAACGTACTGTTATATTGTGTAAGTTATAGGTGCAGATGATATTTTAAATTTTTAAATTACGAAATCAGACACAAAAAACATAATTTATTTCTATGAACATACCTTTTTTTCGACGGTTTCGGATTTCTGACCCCTCAAATACAGCAGCAATCCGAAGCCGCAATCTGGGAAATAGGGTCTCCATAGTTTGATCAGGAAAGCGATCCGAACTTTGAACCCCTTAATGTTAATCTTACTAATTGTCATATTCTGAAAATTTTTTAAGCGATTTGAAAAATTATTGCCCACACTAATAAAATTCGTTTTTTTCAAAGATATTTCCATGCAAAAAATAAATTTTAGTAAATATTTATTATATTTTATTACTTCATTAAATAATAGTCGAAAATTTTTTTAAATGTAAGGCATTAAATTTTTTTACATAATTTTAAAGGAGGTAATTTCAAATGGAAAAATGCAAAATTTAAGTAGCGTCGATCAAATAGTTCCTGAGAAATCGAATTTTGAAAAAATCGCATACTTTAAATTTATTGGAGTCCTATTCTACGCAATAAAAAACAAGAAAATACCTCCTAATTCCCCAAAATATTTGACCCCTAAATAAAAAAAAAGACTTAACACAGCTTTTGTAGTCAATAATAAATTATGTAAAGTTTTAATATTATAATAAATTTTTCTCTCAATACATTTTTTGCAGTACTAACAAACATCGGAGATATTGAAATGGGCCATCTCTCCTCTATGTTTATCTAACCAAGATTTTCAAGATTTGTACACACCAGTTACGTTTTTAAACATGAAATAATATAAAATCATTTGTTTACAGACAACATAGAATCTACTGAAATCCTGACTTATGTTACTTCACGTTGACAATCAAACCACAGCCATCCACAGTTTAACAGCAAGTTGCTCTTATTATTTTCATTTTCTTTCAGTTATACAAGCAAGGTGCTTGTTTAAATGCTTATTCTATTCAATGCTCATATGTCATTTGTGCTTGTTGTACATATCATAATGCAATTCATTTTCAATGCTTAAATATCAATTGTGCTATTTATATTTATGATAATTTTTGTTTATTTCAAAAATCATGATTCATATTAATTTTTCAAATTATGTTTAATTTATCAAGCAAATATGCTTGGTCTCTTGTTTTTGCCACCTTAATGCTGCATAATTCAAAATGTTTTTAATTCAACCTGTAAATATTTCATGATGAATGGGTTGGGGGCCGCTGCGCGGCCCAGGCACCCAATTTTTGATAAATAAAGAAAAGAAAGACAACATAGAATCGAAAATTGAGTCCGAGCCCCAGAGTAGCGAATATGAGATGTGCTTAAGAGAGACGAAGCGAGATTGATGTCTCTGATTGCCATTTGATGTCATGATCAGCGAGCTGATATCTCTAGTCATGGATTTTGTCGACCATTCAAGATTTCTGACCATTTCATGCTGACTGCTCATCACCCATTCTCCTTTTCGAGTGAGTAGTATTTAATTCTCTTGCAATTATTGTACGTGGCAAAAGAGGTAAAGTTTAGATTTGACCATTTCATTTTAATTACTGCAAAAATGTTGTCTCGACGCTGCGGACGTGGCGGCAAGATTACTCACACGCCCATCAAGAGAATTGTAATACCGGTGATATACCTCAACTACATAAAGCCAGATGCTAAGCCTGGTGAAATTTTTGAAGATGAATATGGACACTTCCATTACTGGTCCAAAAGAGGAAGTTATTGCACGCTCAGCGATTTTAAAGTGCCTGAAGGAGCTGCAAGACCATATTATTCAGCCAATTCTAGTCCGGTACCTCAACAAATTACGTCTGAAACGCCGACTACATCAGCTGAAGCTCCAGTTATGGAAATCAACTTCGGAGATCAGCATATGGAACAGACTAAAGAAGCTTCGACCTCTGACTCAGAATGTATTAATAAAAACAGCACAGAACCTCCTACAAAGAAACGGAAAAAGAAGAAGAAAAAGCAAGCTGGTGTCAAAAAAGCTGAAGATAATTACACAACTACGACTACAAATAGCTGCTTTTTTTCACCGCTAGAGAACGCCACTATCTCAGTACCATCAGAATCCAAAGAGGATTTCAACAAAGCCCCACCCATGGAAGATTCCAACAAAGCTCCAGATCCACCCACAACTTCAGTGTAAGTGCTACATATAAAGTTTACCAAAGTTTTAATCCGTGGACTACCCGTTGACTTCAAAATAGAGGATATTTCCCTTGAATTAGGGAAATTAGGCATCGAAACCCACAACGTAATACAGTTTAAAAGAAGAGTAGGTGGGGGCCACAGGCTCCTCCCGCTATTTCTCACAATACTTAGAGAAACGGAGTATCACCGGCAAATTTTTACCATCACGGACATACAGCGGATTCCGGTCCGAGTAGAACGTTTTCGTGGCGGTCGAGGACCGCTGCAGTGTTTTAATTGCCAAGAATATGGCCACGCTCAACGGACATGTAATGCACCTCCCAGATGCGTGAAATGCGCGGATAACCACCGATCCTTCGAGTGTCGTAAGGATAGACTCACACCACCAAAGTGCTGCAATTGTGGAGAAATTCATACCGCAAACTACACGGGATGCAAACCCCGCCCCAGCAGAAAGGGCCCACGTGCTGTTCTTTCTACACCAGTTAAATTAGCTCACAGACTCGTATTACTAGTGAAAGAGCTGCAAGACTTACTAAAAAATAAAGAAGTGCTTCGTCTTTTGCAGAGGATCCTAGGGGAGACTGTTCTAGTTCAGTGACATTTTATTTCTCAATTTCAGACTTTTCATTTCAACATTAAACTCTAAATTCTAGTCTTTCAATATATATCATAATTAAACATGTGCCAATAAAATGTAGAAATTTAATATGTATCAATTTCTGTTAATACTCTTTTATGTTAACCTATGTATCTATATTACAAATTATGTTTATATTTATATATGCCAACATGTGTCAAATTAGATTCGATAATCAAATGTTTATTTACCCAAGCAAAGTGCTTGTAATTTTGTATTAGCTACCACATCGACTCCTAAATTCAAAATGTTAGCACTTTAAATTTATGTAAATTTCTAGATGTATGGGATAGGGGCCGCTGCGCGGCCCAGGTGCCCAATTTTTTATAAATAAAGTAAACAACATAGTATAAATTATTTAAAATATAAAACATTTAAACCAGATACCAACCAATTATTAATGTGGTTGTTATCAAATTTTAAAAATAAGAATTTTCATTTAAATAGGTTCAAGATTCTCTGTCACGATAATCAGCGAATTAGTTTCGTTGTAATCATGCAAGCACGTGAAGATTATACAAATAAAGTGGTAGTATGATTAGTTATGATTCTATTGAATATTTTTGAACACATTTATGTTCAATTAATAAGATTGATCTACGGATGAAAAACACCTGTGTGAAAAAGAGAGGGAGAAACATACTTGTTCAATTTTATATATATCTTTTTTTATGTAACACTTCAGTTTTGAAAAAGAAAAGCACTATGCCGTGATTGATGATGCAATGAAAATTAATGTTTGTGAAATTATGATACGAAGAGTTATTTACAAATGACATAATATATCATTTATGTTATTAATTTGCGGTAATAATTTTTTTGCTATTGGGTTGGTGAGCGCCAGCGAGCAGGGGGCGAAGCCTCCTAGTATTTTAAAAGTTATTAGACTTTTAAAAAATTGCCAATTTGGCGATATATTTTCACCTAGATGAAAATGATCAAAATCACTGCTTTATTCTCAGTTTTTGTGCATTTTTATGAGCCAATGTAATGCAGCATAGGATTAAGTTTTTAAATATTAAAGACCTAGACCACAAACGCTTTTCATTTCCTCAAAACTGTGGATTTTCTCCATATTGACGTTTTGCACTATTTTTAAAATGAGCGTTGACAGCGCTGGCTTTAGATGGGCTAAACTTGACCTAACGATTATGAGTAACAGTTGCAAACTCACAAAAGTCATACTATGTTATTCGCGAAAACACATCAGTTCGCATTACGACGGAGCCCTCGAAAAAAACAGCCTTAAATAACTTATTTAACAGGATAGATTGAAATTTTTATGTGGATTCGTCTCTCTCTCTCTCTTTTATTCATCTACTTGAATATTCATTTCTTAATTCCTCAAAGTCTTGGAGGTATGGTGTCGAAAGTTGGCACAAAAAAGTTCTTAAATTCGAAGAAATGATTTATGAGGATCATTACAGAACTCCTTCCTCACGCACCTGAATGAGAATTCCACAGAGAAAGGTGTAGAAGGGTGGGCGCTTCAGATTGTCTGCCACTTTCACGCACCCCCTTCCTTCAAATCCATCCTTTCCTAGACCAGAAGTTGGACTGATGATGTGGGTGGAGTACTGCTAAAGGAGGGTGTGGCACCCCTCTCTAGGTGATGGGGGAGTTGGATAGGCAAATGAAGATGTTTCTGAAAACACCCATCCATGTCTTCGAAAATCGACACGTCAAAAATGTCATGGCTGCGAAATTTGCGTGACACTTATTTAAGACTCATTTATCCATATCCGCTTATTAATGGTCATAGAATAGAAAATGTGTCATATTTTAAACTAGACAATTAAGAATTTTTTTTTTTTTTAAAGTCTAATTTTGCAGTAAAAAAAATGTATTAATAACATTCCAAGTAACGAATCAAATTTTACACTCTCAGAAAATTCTGTTCAATATTAAACCATAATTGGAATTTGGACACATTTTATGGTGTAAATTTGTAATGTAGTAATAACATTCCCAACAAATAATCAATTTATACACTCTCAGAAAATTCCTTTTATTAATTTTGTTACTTGAGATTTTTCAACAGATCCTAGATACTTTCGTATCGCTCATTTCAAATCTGCATATAATTTCACTCGCCAAGCTAAATTTTTTTTATTTTTTTTAACATGTTGAATGCCATGGGGGTCACCGGTGACCGGCACTGAATTTGTTCGTAGTGCCATGGGGGTCACCGGTGACCGGCGAAGCCAAGATTATTAGAAACACATAATTCGAGTAAATTTTAAATTTTTTTTTATATTATTATCGTTACTAAATTGGATTGACGAAATGAATGCAATATAGAACACAGAAAAAACTTTAGGCAAAGCTAAACTATAAGTAGTAGCGAGGTGGAATTCAGTAAGCAAAAAATAATATTTCAATTATTATTTGCACGTGATTTTGGAGAATCGTGGCAACCTTTCATATGAAAAAGAGACATTATTTCAGATAGCTGTTCACATATGACTTTTCAAATAGTCCATGTAAAATCTTCCAAATCATTTGCTGCATAAAAAAAGAATTTTTTTTATTTTTTACATAGAGTTAGTATAGCAGTTTTTCAGCCCTTAGTACTTTATATTCTTTCATTTCAAAAAATTTACACGCACTAGAATTAGCGTTATCATAAACAGAGAAGGTAATTTAATCTATTATTTCAATATTTTTTATTTTATTTCTTAGCTTATTTTATTTCTTATTATTAAGACTACTCAAGAAATTAAAATAAAAATTCCTCTCGTTAAAAATAAAAAATATTATATATCAAAAAATCAAAATTTAAAACAATTTCAGGCAAATTTTTAGTTGGGAAATTTATCACGTTTTCATCGTGACTGCATAAAATCAATATTTCTAATGAGAACAAAACTTTTTAAATACTTTACCCTTTGGATAAAATCTGAAAAATTTCGATAAAATCACAAACTCGTGCTACATTATTTAGAATTAACAACTTAAGAATTCAACATAAAACTGAAGTTCTTGTGTTTCGTTATACGTAAACAAATCACGGGAAATGCAAGATTCATTTCTGAATAGACACGCACCGGCATGCACTCTAATAGCATTTGTTTTTATAACTTTCCTCGGAATTATCAAGATTTGAATCTCTTAATTTTTGCTTTTACTTAACGCTTTACTTAACGTTTTTTATGCATTTTGTTAAGAATTTAAAAAAAAACTGGTTTTAGTATTTATGTAGTACTCAAGATTTCTTTTTATTATAATAGATAAGTAGAAAAAAACGCTGATTATTTTTTATAATAGCTCGGATTTTGTTGCTCTGTAAATTCCCAAAACTGTCTTAAAAAGTCATAATTAACTTAAAAACATATTGAGAATAGAATGCAAAAGAAAAGAAACTGTGCTGTAATTAATTCCGAAATAATAATAAACAGAATAGTTGCCTGAGAAAAAGTCACACATTCAAAAAAAGAGTGCAAATGTCATAAAATTCGGGAACGACTTATGATACATGCATAATAATTAGCCGATGGTAGTTCTGAAAGAAAAAATTAAAATACTTTATGGAGAGTTCCAAATAAAAATGTTTATATTTGTATTATGACGATTTTTTTCCTCCTGTTCACTTTTTAAAAAAATCTTCACCGACTCGTGCTGGTTATTATCAAACAACCCCAACCAATATGTTAACAAAGAAGGTATTTGTCAAAAAGAAAAACAATTAAAAAAAAACTCACCTAATTATGAAGTTTTCGACATCTTTTTAAAATAAATTTAAATAAGGAAATGTAAAATTTTGATTCAAAATTAAATTGTTCACAAATTTTTTTTTTTTATGGAATTATGGAAGTTTTTTAACAGTATCAATATTATCAATATTCTTTACCACTGTATTATAAATTTATTCGGAAATTCCCAGATAATAAAATTGAGGTTTTATCCGACACAATTAAACAAATGATAACAGTAGCATACATCGAGATAACAGTCTTAAACAGGTTGTAAGTTGCAATGAGTTTTGTTTTGTCTAGGAAAACATTTCACCTTTCGTTCCCTAAAAATACTTTGTTTCGCGTCTTATCAAAAGCATTCAAAACAAGAGAGAAAATCACGTGAATATAAATGCGCAATTCGTTCGGATTTGTAGTTATTAAAAAAAAAGTGAAAACATGGTTAGTTCAAAGCACTGAATTTTCATGATTTATCTTTTCAATGGACAATAAGTGGGAAAAAAAAACTAATAAATAAAAACGCTTCAGTTCACAAGATTCTATGTAATTAGGTCTTTTTGTAACCCAAATAAATAATAATAAAAAAATTAAATAAAAAGTAAATAAAAACAAAAAAAGAATTTCTCTGAAAAGTAAGTTTATATATATATATATATATATATATATATATATATATATATATATATATATATATATATATATATATATGTATATATATATATATATATATATATAAATACAAAATAACACGAAGAAAATTAATCGTCTCACACTATTGTATTGATATATTTTGCTTCGCCTATATTAATACAATATTAGAAAGCACTCTTTTTTGCAGATATAATCGTGTGGGCTGATGAAAAGATTGTATCTTTTTATTTATTTTTTTTTCTTCCGAATTTTTTAAAAGATTTTTTTATTATTTTATTATTATTATTATTATTATTATTATTATTATTATTAATTTTCTTTTTTCCTTTTTTCATTTGTCTTTAATTTTTCTTCGTTTTATCTTCATTTTAAACTATATATATATATATATATATATATATATATATATATATATATATATATATATATATATATATATATATTATATATAATACAATTCAACTAAATAAAAAAGCACTTTTGGAAATAGCAACCCATAACTATCAAAAAGGAAATTTATTGAAAAGAAATTAAAGTGAAAGCAATGATATACATCGTATCATCGTCTGGCCGGTATTTCCATGCAGCCAGTAAGTGAGCAGTTTCAACAATTAGTGATCGCAAGTGGTTAGTGATTCCAAGTAATTACAATAACACGTAATAAGAAAAACGAATACAATTAATTATGATTAGAAGCAAACGAACTATATTATAGCATATAATAATTAAACTTAATCATGATAATAAGTAATTGTGATTACTTGTAATCAAAATAAGAGATTAAAAGTAATTACGAATTCATACGATATGTAAATACCAGTATGTAAGTTTGTATGAGCATACATATTATGTACGTAGAATGTACGCAAGCATGTATATCAAGCTTGTGATTCCTATTTATATATATAGGAATACTGCAATGTTTTCTAAGTACACACAATGTCATCAAATTTTAAATATACGACTTCTTTAAAATTTGATTTCTTAGGTAGTATTCAAACGATTTCGCTCAAATTTTGTTTTTGTTAGCAAATGATTATAAAAGCAAAAGCGTAAAAGACAGTTTCCTGAGATGGAGAATTGAGTTTTTTTTTTCCTTCCTTTTGTTCTTGACACAGAAAAGAGTTCAAAACAATCGGTTTTAAGCCTTCAAAAATTAAACATAGTCGTCGCAAAAAAAAAATATCTCAAAATTAAAACTTTTTAATTTGCATTAAAAAAAAATTTCTATTCCCTATAAGTCTAATATATTCTTCCTATACGTTGAAAACTTTTGTTCCATAGAAGCTTTTTTCCAGAAATTCTTTATTCTTAATTCATAGCTACTATAGTAAAAAAATCGTAGATTCAACTTTTTTCATCTTCTAAAGTACTTGCTTTATTGATAGGTATTATTGATTGGCATTATAACAGATAAGGCTGCAAGAGTTCGTCGTGAACTGATACAACACAAAATTTCATCAAAGTCAAAGTTTTGTACTCACTTCTCGACTTATTTCATGTTAAGAAGATATTCGTTCCGTATCAAAAAGCTCTCGCCGTCAATTTGTCAAGTGAGTACAATTATGTACTATCAAAAATTCCAATTTAAATAATTGGAAGTTTTTCTTACACAGACTTAATTTATTGTTGATTATTAGATAAAAAAAAAATGTTCGGCTTTCATTTGCGAGATATCAGCTTACGTATAAAATAACACAATTTTGTGAGAAATGGTACAGTAATTTTGTTTCTGTTCGATTACTTCAATTATTGTCAGTTAGCTAAAATTACTGGTAAGTAACGGTTCTTCTAATTTGGTTTAACAATGTTAAGTTTCTAAACGAAAAATCATTGACTGACCATTTCAGTTTTAAACGTATTCATAATAATTTCGCTAGCATTATTTTTGCCATTCTTAAATTTTTCTTCCTTTAAATTGGTGAAAAGTATCAAAAATTGAACTTATCGAAATCTTTCAAATATTTCATCCAATAATAGGGATTTAGGAAAATAGTAGGCAATCCCCTCCCAATAATTTTTCACAACTTTGAAACAAAAATAACAATAATATTTTTTTTTTCTGTAAAGGAAAAAAAACGGCAAAACGCAATTTGTGTTGTTTTATTTCTAAAAGCTAAAGAAATTAAATCTAACACACAAGTGATATCTTTAATGTTTTCTATTATAAAATATTTGTTACTATTCAATCATTTCTAGTGTATAATTGAAGTTAAAAATCATTCGCGTAGTTTATCAAAAATTATTAACTTAAAGTACTTTTCAATATAGAGAAATAATTTTCACAGACAATTTCATAGACACACTGTCTAAACTCGTAAGTATATATATATATATGTCACATTTTTTCAAAATGAGACTACAATGAAACATTTACGTGTTGCGGTGACGTTATTGTGTAGCGAAGAAGTGTGTTGTGATATGAAGATATTCATGTCACAGTACTGTCATAATGTGAAGAAACTTTGACATATTTAAGTTTCTACATGGTGAGCGTGTCACGAAGATGTGACATATTTACCTCTCAATGCTGTCACCGTATAACAATGGGGTGGCATATTCAAGCTTCAACAGGGCCGCAATGTGGCAAAATTGCGACATTTTCGCCACAATGGTGTATCTGTGTGACTAAGTTGAGACATGAATATGTCACATCTTCGTCACAAGGTGAAGTCATTGCGACAATTAAATGTCTCATTTTAGCCACATTTTGACGTCTGAGTGAAGTCCAAATGAAGAGGACATAGAATTCACCACCAAAGAGAATGTAGTATTATTTTTTGATCCACACATCGACTTCGCAGAAATCACATATCATTCATACATCTGCCTCTAGTGGCCTAAGGTCACTTAGACGTAATCTCAATTCAGTATCCTTGTACGTACCCCCCTCTGCAGTATGTATACTTTTAAATAGTGTAGAGGCGCTTCTTTCTCCTTTCGTCGTGTAAAAGTTGTATTCGGGAGACATAAACCTGTAAGTTGTAAACCTACAATTATTCCATGTTGTTGTTTATAAATAAAATTATAAAACATTAATTATACGAGAAATTTAATGATAATGCATGGATGAATATATGTTTTGAATGTTTCTTATATACAAAGATACAAACGTCCACACACAAAACTCGTTCTTTAAAGATGTGAATAAGAAAGTTCATTCTAGAGTTTTGATTGTTGACTATATGTATCCGATAAAGTGGAATCTTTCTTTTTAGATTTTTCCTCCTCGCTTTCATCATTCCATGGTTGAAGTTCAGATGATGCAAAAATGTCATAGAAAAGTCCAGTAAAGAAATGGATACCAGCTGAACTAAGATAGACAAGACCCCAATTTCTGAGTGTTTGCTAAAAATAGAAAAAAAGAGGCCAATTACTATTTAAATTTAAAAAAAGTAGTATATAAAAGTAAGTATAATTTTAATGAAGATGTACCAAAAATGACAAATATTGATATTTATCCTTAAATATGTATGTTTCAAGCCAACTGGAAAGTTCTGTCTGATATTTTCTTTTCGTCTTTAAATACGTATTCACGCGTTTTCCCCCCCTTCTTTTTTAAGCATGTGTTCTTTCAATGACGAAGGTGAAATGAAGCAAAACCCGAAGGTGATCAACAATTGGCATTTTGTCTTATAATGTATATACATTGTGCCAATCGGAAAGTATCGTTCAATTTTTCCGTTTTAAGTTAGATTGCATATGCACATGTTCCGCTGAGTACAATTTTTTATTGACAAGAAACATGACAATGACTAATGATATTTTATTTTTTAACCGTCGTTTAGCAGCTGACCCAATTTTGGATTAACGACTACTAATATAAAAAATCATTTAAATTGGGGGGGGGGGATTAGCAAATATGTAACACTTTTAATACAATCCTTTTACATTGTAACTAGAAAGTGCTCCATCAGTCCATAATTAGTAACTGCGTTTGAATACTTTTTTTTTCTATTATTGATACTGGTGATTTTATAATTTTGTTTGAAAATTTTTAGACTTCAGGCTGCTAAGCTATCAACATACTTGCCAACTCTTCGGTTTTTTCCAAAAGATTTTATTTTTATTCTTAATGTGATGGCAAAATTTATGGAATCATATTTTATTCCTCAATAAATAAATGTGGTTTAAAATGACTTTGACAACAACTACATATGAATAATTTAAACATATTTCCGCTTGCTAGCTCTCTGGGAGAGATTTTAACCATTGGTAAAATTTTCACGAAAGAACAATATACAATTTCAATGTTTTTACCGTACCACTACAAAATACACATTTTTCTTGTAATGCGTATAAGTAGGCTGGTATATATTTAGATATCAATCAACATTTACTCATCATGGCAACCAACTAATGCAGTTTTTGCAAATTAATTTATTGAGTGGTAGGGAAGAAAATCTAAAGCTTACGGAATATTTGATAATTTTTCCGGTATTATAAAAGCCTCACCACTGGGGACAACGTGACTTTTTATATAAGCTTTCGAATAATTTACAAGCAGTGGTATAAAAATAACTTTAAATCAAACTTATAAAAGCATGAGTTATACATTAAACTTAGCTCTCACTAGAAAAAATGTTTCCCAAAAGAGGAGAAACTTAGCAGACCCTACTTACCAAGCGTTCCCTCCTTAAATCAGTACCAAATAAAATTCGATAATCAATTTCCTGGTCTCACACTCTTAAAAGCCACTGCCCATTTCGCAAAGACTGTTCCACCCACCAGAAATAGCATTAAACTATCTTCTATCAAGTGAATCAATCGTGAATTCATTAGTAGCATAATTCTACTGGTGCCAATTTACTAAACCGCATCGGAAGTTATTTGTGACTCCATCTACTAGAAATGTAGCAATATTTATGGGACGTTGGAAACATAAAATAATTCGGTTACTAAATATAAATACAAAAAATATTTAATTTCAGTGACCCATTATATTTAAAGATTTCCCATTATAGTGAAAAGAGGTCGAAGTATGCTTATATTGTGGATAAAATTACTTACACCACTTTTCAGTAATGTTCCAACAAACAAGGGTGCAAGAAATCCTGGTAGTGTACCGATTCCATTTGTAATTCCAAGAAGAGTTCCTAGAATATAATTCTCATTTAAACTGATGAAAATTGTAAGAAACATTTTAAAATGAAAGATTTATTTATTCCTTTGTAACGTATAATTGGTAAGTATAATTGCAACCAATTTTAAAAGACGGTCGTTGAAATTTTTTTAATTAAAATTTGCGTTAAAATTTGCAGATTTTCGGTTGTTTTTGCCAACTATTTAAACAGCAATGCACGGCTTAACTTATGCTTTATTGAAATTTCATGCATTTTCAGGCTTATAAACCTTTGTCATATAGAAGAACGAGGCGGAAATGTCTAGTTGGCAGGGCACAAGACTCATATTCGTAAGAATACATCAGGCCGAAGACTCCCCCTTCAGTAAATGGTGACTGGTTCACTTTAAATCTGTCGGTTTTCAAAGCCCTCCACGCTCCCATAACAATTATACTTCTGGGGTACTGATTTGGAGACTGATCGTTCTCTGGTTCTGGTCAAAGTTACGATCTGTGGACGAATAGATGGATGTATAAATGGGTTCGCCCTGCAAGTGGGTGTGGCAGAAGTCGAATTCTTTGCCGTAGATGGTACCTCAGGGAAAGACAGGGGTGAAAGCGAGACGGAAAATAGGAAAGGCTGGTAGTGAAACCTTTTCAGTTATAGCTAGTTTTGGGGAGGAGTTTACTTATTCTTTTTTTAAGTTATTCGACAATATCTACTTTATCATCGAAAAGAAGCAGTTTTATATATATGCTAAAATTTTAAAAGAAATCTTGATAGTTACAGATATTTTATTTTTTACGAAAAAAATGCTGGAATGAAATGTCTTACGTACCAGATTTTTCTCTTTTCCGTCTTGCTATATAAGGGCTTTCACCCATGGGGAAAGAAGAACAATCGCGCCCCTTGTCACAATGGCCTACGAAAACAACTAAAACAAGTAGAAGAACAGATAAAACAATTTAAAGAAGGACATCACGAAGAAAACATCCATTGTCAAAGTGGGATTCGAACCCACCACCTCCATGCTTCTCACAGCGCTCGGTGGGCTCCACGGCCTAACTTTCCTAGTAGTGTGATTTAGCTAGGCACCTAGGCCGCGAAGCTGTCCCTATCTCATTTATCAGGAATTCGGGTTCTGTTAGTACTGAGTCTGTGGTAGTGGTGTTGCTTTTAAATCACTTCAACGGCCAATGTGTATCAAAGTGAGATATCACATAAGCCCTGTGGATTATTTAGAAACATTAGTGATTTAAAACCCTAAAATTC
Organism: Parasteatoda lunata; assembly: GCA_949128135.1. Classification (NCBI taxonomy): domain Eukaryota; kingdom Metazoa; phylum Arthropoda; class Arachnida; order Araneae; family Theridiidae; genus Parasteatoda; species Parasteatoda lunata. The sequence goes on from OX421977.1 coordinate 14,455,490, forward strand.
GAATTTATTAAGCCAAAACTTATGCATTTTTGCTAAGAAGATTGCCATTCGAAAATATTTAAAAATGATTTCTGTAGCAAGTTGACGTCTCCAATCAGTATGCGTGACATATTACAGATCTTTTTAAATTATTGATTCATCGTGGAAGTATAAATTTTTTTGTTGTTGGAAATTTAAACTTCAAGATTTAATACGCCAAAACAATAATATTGCTATTATAAATTATATAATAAAATTTTTTCTTAACGGCCGTACAAGTTTGCAACTATGTTTCCTCATAGTTTAGCTCTCATGAAATATTTTTGAATAAAACTGGTGAACATTGGTTTCCTAAAATGTATAAAAATTTTAAATTATTACTTTTGAAGAGTTGACATAATTATTCTTATTCTACAAGTTTTACAGTTTAATTCTTCACCAATTTATTAAAGCTTTTGCATAAAGCTGAGCAGTTGGTATCCCTGAATTAAACTAAAGTTTTCGAAAATAACTTTAAATCAAATTTACAAAACAAAGATTAATACATTAAAACATAAGCTTAAATAACACTAAAGGAAATTCTTCTAGTATAAGTAGAAAGTTAGCAGCCCAGTATTTGTATTTCTTTTATATTACGTTAATGTAAGTTAATCTAGTTAAATGACTTCTATTACTATAAGATAGCAACATCATATGTTGTTGCTGTCGTCGTAGCCCATTAAGCTAATGGGTGTGACTGTTCATGTTTTTCAGTGGCGCCATTTATTACAAGAATTCGACTTCTGCTACATTCATATGTCACACATGTTTATAGGATGGAGCCATTCATACGTACATTAAATTATCCATAGATCGTGATTTTGATCTGAAGCGATCAATCTCCAATTCAGTACCCCAGAGGTATAGTTTGTTATGGGAACATGGAGGTCTTGGTGATCCGACAGATTTAACGTGCACCTGTTTCCATCAACTACAAGGAGAATCATCGACCGGCAGAATTCGTACTTCCGTTCTCACGAACGTGATTTCAGCTCCCTACCAACCAGGCTATTCATGCCCCAACTATTCGTTTTAGTACGTTAATATAAGATAATCTAGTTCAATGACTTCTATTATTATTGGATAGTTACATCATATAAAATAGTTAGAGGATTTGATTTTCATAGTCATGGATTGTATCTATAAATGCATGAAATGAATCCATTCACACGCTTAAAAAATAATATTAAATGTTAATTATATACATATATATATTTAAAAGTAATACGTAAAGACAGAAGATATAAATCCCGTTTACGCTTCAATATAAGCATATCTTATAATTATACAGTCATGTGCTAGATTTACAGTATGTGCTCGGGAAGCACTTAAATATTTCATTTCCTAAAATTAAAAAGAAAGCTAAATTTATTCAATACATCATGGAGTGAGAAAATAATTGAAATCTCTTTATGATAACAGCATACCTTATAATTTTTGTATAATTTTATGGAATTTGTATTATTCATAAAACGCAAACATATAAAGCACAAAAACAATTGACTTACCTGCGTAATTAGGACTCATGTCGACATGATTAACCATCAAACTTGAAAAGATTAAACCGTTCAGACCAAATGACAAAGAAAATAAAGTGATGATGATGATGGGTCTACATCCAGTAAAAGCAATGGCTACTGCGCATAAAGCTGGACCGAAAAATGCTATAAAATTTTTTTAATCAGTTAAGTTGTAGATGTCAATTAGAAAACCGATCGAAACAATAAATACTTCAAAACGTGCTAGTTGCTTCAAAACGTGTTAGTTAAAAAACATTTAACATATTTTATATTTCCTCAAAATGCATGTATATGAACTAAAACGCAATATATAAATAAATAAATTGAAATCTAAAATTAAAAAAAAAATAATTGTATATACTCTTTCAATTTTTACAAAAAATAAAAATAATCCATTATATTTGAAACTGACACACAACCTAACATTCAAATTATAATCGTTAACGTTGCAAAACGGTTCATTAACGTTCATTATAGGGTAAACATTTGCCTTTCTTGATTAGACTACTAAAACGAACTTGAAAACTTCTGTAGGGTTTCATTTAGAATCGAACGAAAAACTAAAACCTAATTTCTAACTTCAATCATTATTAAGATATTTTTAAATGTGGAATACTGATTTAAATTATATTGAGACTTTGAATTTTTGGAATAAAATTTAAGATCACTAATAATATGAAGTATGACAAGGTATAAGTAATACTATACTAATATACAGGGTCATTTATAATTTCCTCTGTTTACTACAACCTTATATTTACTACAACTGGCTTCAGTGGTACAGGTTACTGCCATCGACCGGCATCTGCTTAAATTAAAACTTGAATACTTTCGAAATAATTTCTTTTGTTCTTTTTTGCCATATTGGTCTTCGTTTTTTTACTATAACGCTACGAAACCCCGGAGGGATTTATGAATAACCCTGTATAAGTAATACTAATAATAAGAAATATGACAAAGTATAACATAAAAAACATTACCGTTTATGACTATGTGAAATATTTTCTGCTTTTGGTATGTTCTTATAATATTTAGATTGATTGAAACGAATTCTCTATTATTGTTCTTCCCTTTACTACTGACTCAGAGATTTCAACTACTGATAAGGTAAATTTTCGCGGAAAGAATAACGCGGGCTTTCTTTAAACTAACATAACTACAATTTTTTGATCTGCTATGCAAGTCACAAAACAATTAACTATAACCATCTTTAACTTAAGTAACTTTAACATAAAGTTATTTTCTTAAGTAACTTTATGAGGTCTATCATTAGACGAAATCAATCAGCGTAGCTTTGACTATCCCTTGATACATGAAGCTACGCCATATTTTACCCTCTGACTTTTCGTTCTTAAATAATTATTAACTTTCGTTGTATTGAAAATTAAGTAATATTTTGATCTGCGATCTTTATAAGCAATTGAAAAATTTTTCATAGCTTTTAATTTTTTTCAGCTTTGCACTTTTAGTACTTTTGCTCCATTTACATTCACCTGGTATACCCTACACAAATGTTTTTTTTTTAAATATTTTTTTATGGTTAGGCTCCGCTACCCGGCATACTCTAAACTGATATTTAAGGGTAAATGTCATTGCCAGAGGAGTACCGTAAACTGAAGTTTCCTAAGGTTAAGTTCCATTACGTGGTATACTCTACCAAACTTTGTTATAGGGAATTCTAGTAACTATATGGGAAGATCGCATATTGGGACAATACAAAAAATTGTTTTACTCAAAGTGATCGCATAAAACCAAATAAAGAAATATCAGATAAATATATTTCATAAGAAACTGTTCAGCTGGCAGTAGTTGAAACACGTTTTGGCATTCTAATACATTCCATTCTAATATTGTTGTTTCGAAAGGAGGATAATTTTGGATATCAGCTAAGGAAAGCAATTATTAATACGGTAATCTATAAGAAGCGAGACAAATTTAAATACAAAAGATTCTTGACAAAAAAAGAGAAAAAAATGTATTCTTACCTATACTGTTAATTATTTTCCTGATCGTGGTGACATGGAGATAATCTCCAGCTCTGAGAAAATCAGCCACTACGCTTGCAGGAAACGCGAAAAGTGCCATCATCAAGTAAGGTATACCAGATACCAAACCATTCTAAATAAATAAATAGAAACTTGTTTTTCAGATGTTTATGAAATAAAAATTCTAAATAATATATAATTCTCATTTTCCACAGTCAAGTCGTTCTCTTAGCTTCTTTAAAAAAAAAGATTAATTGAAAGATTAATGTAAGTTACTTAAAAGGAAAATGTTAAGTTTTTCGTATCAAAAGTATAATGTTTCCTCCCTATTGCCCCTTTTTTAAGGCAGTGAAGTTTGACATTCCCAATAAGAACAACCCAAAATTGGTTTTGTCCGTTAATATAACATGTAAATTTAAAAGTTATGTTACATTGAAAATACAAAATTTTAATAAATTTGTCAACAATATCAATTTTAAAATCTAAATATTCAAAATTTAAACAATTCTCATTAGTTTTCTTCAAAACCAAATCTTTAGGATAAATATTATAAATAAAATTATAATTATCACAATTAAACAAAATCAAATCATCAATATATCTAAAAGCATTAAATTCATTATATTCAAGAAATTTAGCTTCAAAAAAATGCAAAAAAATATTTGCAAAAGTACCAGAAAAGGAATTACCTTGTGGAATTCCAATAATTTGTTTATAAAAATCTAAACCATTTGAGTAATAATGATTTTTCTTTTAATTTTTGTAATGTTAATTTTTTAATTAAGAAAATGATTAAAGAATACTAGTTTTTTTAATATTTCTTTTAACAATTCAAGTCTTAACTGATCAGCCCCAGTTAAGCATTCTATTAATATGTTACGTAATCTTCTCTTTGATTTCTTCTTTTTTTCAATCTGCGCATTTTAATAGAGGGCGTTGTTTTCTTTTGTTTTAAGTGCTTCCTTTTCATTTGGTTTAAATCGCTGTTTGGCCTGGTTAATGTGAGTTTTTATTTTCTGATGATTTTGTTTGAGTTTCTTTTCTGAATTGGTTCAATGTATTTCATGTTTTTTCCTGGACTTCTATACAAAACCTTCGGGGTACTGAGGGAGTTAATTTAGTTATTTGCCACCTCTCTCAATAGAAAAGGTTTTGTTTTATGGCTACCGGGGCCGGTACCCCCTGAAGACGTCGGCTTCGGTGGTCATGTTTTTATTTTTATTTCCTTCGTTTCCTTTATTGCTACATTTATTCATTTAAACTTATTTTCGACACCACTACTTATAAATGATTAAAAGGTTCATATGCGACGCCACTTTGTTCTTGCTACCTCGTGGTAATGCTTTTAAAATTTTGTAAAAATTACCAAAAATTCCGAAAGCTTTGGTTTCTGAAGTCAACCACTCTATTAAATATTTTACAAAAAGCGTAGTAGTTGGCAGGCTTGATGAAGTGGTGTTTGAAATAAGTTGAAATGAATAAAAATAATACATTAAAACATTAACTTAGTTTTCATTAGAATACATTTTTACAAAAAAGCGTCGAAAGTTGGCAGCCACTCAGTGCTACACACTTTCAAACGTAACGAAATTAAATTTATTTTTAGTTCAGTATTTTTCGTAGTCGTAATTATCGTTATTTTACAAGTTTTACTATTTAATTCTCTATTAATTTATTAAAACTTTTGCAGAAAACGGCACGTTTGGCAGCCCTGTATGTTAGATTTGATGTCAAGATGATGCTACATGACATTACTAGTTTTACTTTGCCCCCAGAGTGCCGATATTCCCGAACACGAAGTTATCTTTTTAATGCAGATAGCTTTAAAATTCTTAATAAATCTATTAACGCAGACGAAGAAAATAAAAGTAAATAGATTATATAGATATTTAAAACTTACGTCTTTTAAATCAAAGTGTAAGACATTACCCAGGTATGTCGGCATCATTGTAAGCAATGTGTAAAATGTCCAGTTCTGTCCAAAATGAGCAACAATAAGAGCCCACATGGGCATTGATGTCCAGATAGACTTCCATGGCATTTTCGTATCCTAATATAATTAGGGAAAACGTGTGCAGTGAGTTAGATAAAACTTGTACTATTCATACAACTCAACTCTAGAGTCAAACTGCTCGCTTTTAAGATCGCTCAAGAAATTTTGTTTTAATAGTATCGAAATTAATTGTTTTAATAGTATTTTAGAAAACAAATTGTTTTAGTAATGATAACAAATCAATAAATCAAACTTTTGTTTATACTTTTTCAGTTTACTTAGCAATGCTTGTAAGTTTTGACTAAACGGACGTTTTTAGATAATTCTCAAGGTTTAAGTTCTTATTATATTTACCACATTATAAAATTTTTCTGAACGAACTAACAATTTTGCAGCTATTAAGTATTGCAATATTTCATTTTAATAATTTTTTGGAAATCATAAGGGAAGCAATTAACCCTTTAACGCAGGATTAATTAAATATATATATATATATATATTTCATTTTCCACTATTTTGTGATAATTTAGGTCAAAATAAACGGAAAAAATATTATATTTAGCATTTTAAAACATTATGGTTATGAAATAACAGCATGAAACAAAAGTGTCATTTTTGTTGAGTTATAGATAAAATTTTCTAACTATTGCTCAATTCCAAGCAATAATTTTTCAAATTTGCAAATAGTTACAGTTAGATCTAATTTAATTATAACCATTCAAGTTATTTACAGTTAGTTCTAAAAGAAATAATTATTCTTTTTTTGGAAATTTCCATAATTTACAGAATCAAATATTGATAATTTTTGGAATATAAAAAAAAAATTAATAATATAATTTTTTTTTTGGCATTTAATTTCTTAATATTAATATTTATATTTTAGTAGAAATATAATTCTAATATTCTAATGTATTTTTTCAGTTACTATAATACTGCCTTTTATTACACCAAAATTAGCAAAATCATATTTTAAATAGCATTTAGAGCGTCAGAAAAATATATATAAAAGAGTCCCACCTGCTTCAAAGAGCAAAATATGTCTCTTAGCAAAACATTACTAAATAAAGTTAAACCAAAATTAAATAATCACAATTTTAAAATTCTGTTTATCCCTTAAGATTAATGCCGTAGAAGTACGCACTCTTATTTGGTAAACTGTTACTGAGAGCTCACTTAATCCATTTGTGCTTCGCGTACTTTCAAATGAACGTTTCCTGTTTTCCAAAAAAATAAATAAATAATGGCAGCCTAAGTCTTTCATTATTAAGATTAATTTTACAGAAACAATATAATTACTCTGTACCATAACATGTTAAAAATAAATATTTATATTTCTATCTGAAATGTAGCTCTGCATTTTTCTCATTCTGAAGTGAAAGGTTAAAGGAGGAAATATCCACTTGGTGTTAGCAATTAAGAAATACTTTTCTGCTGACGGTTGTTTTTCATATAAAGACAACATTCAAAGGCTGTGCATGAATAGCTTAAGAGCTGCGAAATTATGATTGGTAAATAGCATCAATATCTGAACCTTGGAGAAGAGTGGTTGGCCAGGATAGCCTAGTTGGTAGAAGACGTTCTTGGGAACAGGAGTTTGAATCCAGCCTTCTGTAAACTTCCTGTGTAGTAAATGGTGACCGGAGCACGTTAAATCTGTTGGGACACAAAGTCCTCAATTTTTCCTCGGTAAATCATACCTCGGGGAGGGGGGGGGGTACGGAATAGCAGATTGATCGTTCTCTGGTTCAGATTGAAATTACGATTCGTATATGAACGGAAGTATGAATGGGTCCGCCCTATAAACGGGTGTTGAATATGGGCGTGACAGAAGTCAAATTCTTGGCGATACGTGGCACCACTGGTAAAAGAACAATCGCACCCACTCTGCCTAAATGACCAACGACAACAACAACTGAAGAGTGGTTGTAAAACCAGTATCTGCGTCTTAAACACGGCAAAGATTGTTGACGCAAAATGTTTAAGGCAAATCATATAAATTTTGCTGTAGTTGTATAATTTGAAATCTAATTTATAGTATCAAAAAACAAAGATTAAAAGAATTTTACTTTGAATTTCTGAAAGTAAGATATTGAGACTTCGTTCGTTCGTTGTAGTGGAACTGGGCGTCTGAGGCCATTACGGCCCTTTGATATTGAGATTTTAATTTTGTATTTGTTTACAAAATGCTACGAAATAAAATTAAAAATAGTATTTTTTTTAACTTACTTTCTTTTTCGACTTATCGATACCTTCCTGAATATATATAAGCTCTTGTTTTGAAATACGGGGGTGATCTTCAGGCTTTTCATGAATTAGTAGAGCCCATAGAACAAACCATACACTCCCTAGTAAACCTAAAACGGAAAAATAAAGGGACAAAACAGAAAGGGAATAAACAGAAAGCAAAAAACAATATGTTTAAATAAAAAGAAACATTGGGAAGTGCTAAAGGACTAATCCTGTTCCCATTCTTTTTCTTAAACTTATACATCATAACATAGTTAATGCTTGTCACACTTTCTGGTTAAGGTTCTGTAGTGTTGCCATATAACAATTCTAACGATGTAAACTCTTAGTATTTTTAAAGAATGTTATCAAGACATTAATTTATTTATTAAAGTTACTTGCGTGAAATAGAGGTCAAAATTCATATAGTATATCAAGTTCTTTTTAAAAATAAAAATTGTATGTAAAGATATAACATGTATGTATTCTAATATAAATACCATCCAAATTGAAGGAAAGAAATCCAATTGACTTTCAATACTTTTGAACATAATTCAAGTTATTTTTTATATACATCAAGACTCAATAATTTTTTAATTTTTAATTGCTTCTGAGGTATTTGTCTAATTGTTTGTGTGTTATGAATTGTTTGACTAGCGGAGCGACATTTGGAAGCGACATCCATGTTTGCATGCATGCATATATATATATATATATATATATATATATATATATATATATATATATATATATTTGCTGCTTAAAAAATATAGCTCACATAATAAACTTATTGTAGAAGCATTTCCATAATTTTGCCCACTAACTATATCTGTTTAAAAATATGTAGTAGTGAATAAAGGTCTTTTAGTTCTAATTTTTTTCATTATTATTATATATGTATAATGATACGCTACATTTGCTAAAACAAAAAAAGTCTTCAAAAATTAAGGAAATTCCGTAGTTGTAAGAAGTGTCTACGCATATTAGTAATTAACATGACTTACCAGAAACATAAAATACAGACGGCCATCCTCCCAAAAATGACCCTTCGCTTAAATGTCCCGTGACTATATTTGTCAAAAGAGTGCCAATCATCACCCCCATATTCATAGTCGTAGATATTCTACTTCGTTCTGTCTTCGGCACCCATTTGCCAATCATAACATTCATCGCTGGAAAGGATACGCCCTTTAAAAATTGGAAAAACAATATGTTAAAGAAAGGTAAAATATATATTTGTTAAGGTGCACATGTTAACCGAATGAAGGTTTGATCCCCATTAGTGCCCTGAAGCCCACTCAACTTCAGATCGAAGGCAACAAAATTGTAAGGGGAGGAAGTACAGGCAATTTGTGTGCAATGCTATACCCGACAACTGTTATGGAATCAGAATAACTTCAGAAAATAGTCTTTCTAACTTCAGCGGAGATATTGCATAATATTTTATTTAATTTTATTTAAATAATAGTGCCCACCACTACAGAGAAAAAATCTATCTATCTATCTATCTATATAAATATATATATATATATATATATATATATATATATATATATATATATATATATATATATGAGGTTAGAATAAACTGAGTCTAACACCCAGATCCAGCTGGTTTGTGCAATCTATTGAATAAAGAACTAATAGATTTGCAAATGATTAAATTATATAATAATTTTATATTTCAATAATAAATCTATATTCCATACCTATAACCAATAGTCTATTTCTCAAAATATCATTTGATACTTTTTTTAATTCAGCCCTTTGACATATACAATCAGAGATACTTCCAGAAAATCCAACAAATTTAAAATTTGCGTTGTGACTTACCCCACTCTTTTCCCAAAGCTACTCGAAGAGTTAAAGGAATAATGCTCGTTAACGAAATACATACATTTTTAATGACCGTAAATAGAAAAACAATCTATATTCCATACATGTAATCGATAGTCTTTTTCTCAAAATACCATTTGGCACTTTCTTTTATTCAGCTCTTTGGCATATAGTACAATCAGGGATACTTCCAACAAATTTGAAATTTGCATTGTTACTTACCCCAGCTAATCCCATAACTACTCGAAGTGCAACCAATGACCATACATTCCATCTTGCTGCTATGGGTGTCAAAAATGACAAGAGAGACGTCATCAGAATCCCGAATCCATAGATCCATTTTGCACCGTATCTTTCGGCTAATAAACCACCAGGAATCTGTGTTACTATGTATCCATAGAAATATGATCCAACTACTTGTCCTTGGATATAAGAATCCCAGGTAAATTCGCCTGCCTGGAATCGAAAAAATATTGCTTTAGCTAATAAAGTGATCCCACAATTAATTACTTAATAACGCTGAGACATCGCTTTCAACAGTAGAAAGCTTCCACGCTGCCTTTCATAAGTAGTCCGAGTAAAAGTAAGTCTGTACTGGTACATGAACCGAACTTCTATATTAAAAAACTTGAAAGAATTTATCGAGGATTCCCATGGTCCATGAAAATTTTTAAAAGTGAGAACGAAAATAAAACAAATATCGATATTTTGATTTCTGTAGAATCACCACTGAAAATTGTTTCGCTGAGAGAGTATATATGCATTAAAAATCGAGTATTTAAACCAGTTATTTATAAACAAAATCAAGAAACATCTTGAAGCATTAACATAAACTTACTACTAAAACTTTTCAAGGACTGCAAGAACAATGTTACCGTGCATTAAAATTCATATATTTTATGAATCTAAGGTGGTTAACAAAAAACGAAGAAAACGAATAATATCTATTAATTAAATAGAGATAACGACGTATTTTCAACCACATTCTAGTTTTCACTGCTTTTCTATGAACTGACTATTTTTTTATTTATTTTATGACCGTCGTTGAACAGTCGACCCAATTTTTGAGTTTACCACTACTAATGTTTAACTTCGTAGACTAGAAATTTTGAAGCGAATACAGAAGACAATGAAACTCCTGTATCAAGTATTGGGAGAAATTTGACTTCGTGGACAGCTATTTTATGGAACTAACACGTATTTGCGTTATATGAAGAGGAAGGCCACCAGAACCTCCCACATTTAGCCTGACGGAAATGGGTCTCTAACCAATGATCCGTCTACCACTGATTATATTTCATGGTCGTTGCTAGCCGCATGCAGAATTCGTATCGATCAGCCATTGCAGGGATTCGAACCTGGTTCACAGCATTGGAAGGGGAACGCTCTATATCCTGAGCCATTGCGGCTCATGAACTGACTATTATACTAATTGGCTTACTTTCTCAGTGGTTTTGTCAGACTACCATTCAGAAACCGTGTGAAGGGTTTCTTTTATAGCAAGCGATGGCCCAGTTGACATATCATGATCATTAATTACTCCACAGGACGTTGTCCTTTTTTTATTGCACATTAGATACATGAAAATATATGTATAGAAAGTACTACTTTATATAACCATTACTACGTTTATACATGCAAATGCACGTATAGACATAGACACTGTATCATTTCATATCATATAAGACGCAATATGACTATAAGAAACGCAATATGACACAAACTGAATTTTGTGCAACGACACTATATGGATGCCGTAAATAAATTTTTATTTCTCATTCTCATAGATGGCGCTCTGCGCAGTAATGTAAAGGTTGATTCTTATTCAGAATCCTTAGTGACAATGGAGCATTATCATCATTCTATTTTTTTAAAAAATATATATATTTACTGTTAAGGCGTTTTGTCATAACTAGAACCTCGAGATCATAGTATTTACAGAAGCCAACTGCTTCACTTCTTGCAAGAAAAAAAATTGTCACTAAAAAACTGTTGCGAACTTAAACATGTAGATCAAGAATAATTAAGTTTACCTTTTAAAAGAGTCTCCATAAATTACCTGCGTTTACGTGGGATTTTGTATGATAGTTTGAATTTCTGTTTTGTTGTGGTGGAGAAATGATTTTAAATAAAAATACTAAGCTAAAAATAATTTACATTTTGGTATCACTAGAAAACTTTTTTTTTTAACAAAGAGAAGCAATTTGGCATCTTTCACACTGCATCATCTGTTATCTAATCATATTGGACTCAGTTCTGTATAATATCCAATAACATACTTTCATGCAGAGTACTTGGCATGAAGTATTTGAAATAGAGTTTTCACTGAGTCTTACTAAAAATGAAATAGTAGAAGAAACGGTGTAATTTTTTAATTAATGTCAAAACTCTAAAAATTGAATTTTGCGTTTGTTAAACGAAACTGTCAGTACATTTACCATAGTTAAAGACTAGAACGACTGTTGTGATCATTTTGACAGCAAAAAGAAAAGCAGCATAATTATTGGATTTCCAGTTCAAATATCTTTATAAAGAGTTGGAAAAGTTTTTTTTTTTTAAAATTCGCATTCAGTATTTTTAATGGTATTATTTTTTAATACATAAAAATTTTTAAAAAAATTATTAAATCATTAAACAATTTCAAACCATTGTAGAAAGTAGTACATGACTTGAAATAAAAATTACTAACTAAAATGTGTCAACATTTTCTACAAATAAGTTTTAGGTATAACGAGATTTTTTTTTCTTTTTGTTTTCTGACGACATTGACGACGTTTATCACTTGTAGTTTTAGAACAACAAAACAAGCATTTATAAACTCCTGCTAGGAGTTTATATGTCAATTCCTTATAAAGGTGAGAAATCTTTCTTTAGACTTATTAGAGATATCATCAAAATATCACATCTAAAATCCATTTTTTTTTTTTTTTTTTTTAAAGTAAATCACTTTTGCGAGCAATTTTGCAACGGGCGTGACTAAAACAACTTACCTGAGTATCATTTTCATTCGTTTCATTTTTATAAACAATGAGTTCAGCACATGTTATTGTAGCATTGGTTCCATTGTCAGTGTGATGTTGTTTTCCCACCATGGCTACTATTGCTACACTTAGGTTTACTCGCATGGCATACAGACTGATATAACCGAGAAAGCCCAAGAGTGTGAGCACAAATCGTGCAGGAATCACTGCAAAGTAGATTAGATTAATTGGTAGGAAAAAATTTAAAGTATTCTGTTGTGTTGTTGTTGTTGTTTCTAATGACACTTGCCAATTCCAGCAAACCTGCATGGTGAAACCAAACGAATATGGTAGAGGATGCGTTTTTTGCTTTTCAGTAGCGCCATCCATCTTTAAGACATTTCACACACGTCACAGCCCGTTTATAGGACGGACCCATTCATACATTCATTCATTCATCCACAGATTAATTTATCGCACTCGAAAATGTTTTTATTTCATTTATTTATTTTTTTTTTGCATAAGATATTTTAACGGATCTATTGCATAAGTGTTTGATATCACCGCTGATTTTTCAAATCTGCAATCGGTTCCAATATTGCAAGTTCCAATTTTTATGTAATTTCATAATATATTCCTTACCAGAATATTATTTTGATGCTAAATGCCTCTACTTTTCTGCCACGTAGGGAGTGGTAGACAAAAAAAAAAAGGATTAAAACATTTTGGTTCATTATGCTATTGTCACATGCTTTTTCTGTTTGTTTTTTGTTTTGAGAGTTATTCTCAAAGAAGTAAACAAATGTATATGTATGCAGATAATACTATTCATCCTTTATAAGCTTGTACAGTTCACACAAAAAAAATCGAAGCACCGTGAATAACTTTTGATCTATAACCGTGAATAATCTTAATTGCTCAAGAAGGTGACCTCAAATATGCTAATCAATAAATGAAGACGATATTTTAGGTTACGAAATCAGGCAGAAAAACGTTCTTCTTTTAAAAAAAAACATATCTATTTTTTTATGGAATGAGATTTCTGAATCTCAAAATATAGGGGTTGCCAGCAATGTGGGAAATATGGTTGTAATAGTTCGGTCAGGAGAGCGCTCCAACGTTTTGACCCCTTAATGTTAATTTTACTTTTTGCGTATTTCGCTATATCTCGAGAAAATTTTAAGCGAATTGAAAAATTTTTTCACACAACTATTAAATTCATTTATCCAAAAATAATTTCACGCAAAAAATAACTTTTAGAAAATATTTATCGCTTATGTAATTTTTTATTTAATAAAAGTCGTAAAAATTTTAAAGTATGAAATTTTTTGCATCATTTAAGAGAAAATAAATTTATTTGATAAAATACAAAATTTGAGAAAAATCGGTTGAACAGTTCGTGAAAAATTAAATTTAAATAAAGTCAGATATTTAAAATTCAATTTCTCAAAAACTTTTCATGCAATTTTACTCACATTTTGTATTTTGTCATTAAAAATATGTTCTTTAAAATGACGCAAAAAATTTCATACTTCGCAATTCAAAATTTTTGTGGTCATTATTAAAGGGAATAGTAAAAACTAATATATATTCAATAAATGTTATTTTTTTCGTGGAATTATATTTAGATAAGTGAATTTTATAACTATGTGCGAAATATTTTTTCTGTTCGCCTAAAATGTTTTCGAGATATAATGAAGTAGACTATGGGAACCATATTTCCCAGATCTACCCCTTATAATTTTGGGGGTCTGAACTCTGAATCCGTCAAAAAAAGGTATGCTTATTCTGAGAAAGTACGTTTTTGTGCCTGATTTTGTCACTTAAAATATCGTGTATACTTATTAATTAGCATATTTGAGGTCACCTTCTTGAGCCATTAAGATTGAGTCCTTGAACGTCAAGATCCGATCATTAGATCAAAAGTTATAAAGGGAGGTCCATGTTTTCTTTCTTTCTTTTTTTTTTTTTTCTTTTCTTTTTTTTTTTTTTTTTTGCGCACTTTACATTCAGGAAAAAAATAAAATAAACTAACGACATCATTTTAAAAAAAAATCTTTAGCTTTCGGAACAAAACTAATATTATATTCAAAATTCCTGCACCCTAAGTAGTGGTGATAAAGTAGTTCAGTAACTGCAACAAAAAATTTGTTTCCCAATGCGATGGATAAAATATCGAATTGGATAAGAGTGAATTTTGTATCAGGAATAGTGCGTCATTTTTTAATACATTTTTCATAAAACCCTTTTGATAACAGCAATAATACTTAAATTTTTTCATGGAGTTTGGACATCTGAAATTTGATGAAATAAATGATGAATTGATAAACTTATGAATTTATGAAATAAATTTATAAAAAAAGATTTCAATGAACATTCTTCAGAATTCCTTTACGTTGTTTCAATCTTTAATATATTTCGTTACAATTACTAATATACATATGATCTAAGTTTTTATAATTTTAACGCATTAATTTATATTTGAAGTTCTAAAGCAATTTTAAATAAAGTTCAAATTATAAAAAAAAAATATTTTCGTTTATGGCAATATTAGAAGAGCACTTTATTAGTTACTTTTATTTTAAAATAAAATTTGCTGACCTGATTGATTTTTATTCAAAATATGAAAGCAAATCAGCGATAAAAATATTTTAGACCTTTATCTGAAACTGATACTGTTGTTTTTTGATGGTTGTCATAGCTATACAATAACGCTCAAATATTGTTTATTTGAAAATCTAAGTACGCCGTTATAAATAGAATATTCTAAACAACATAAATTATAAATAATAAAATATAAATAATAAAATATAAATAATAAAATATAAAAAAAATATAAAAAAAATATTCTTAATAAAATTCTAAACAACATAAATTTACAAAGAAAGGAAAAAAAAATAGGTTTTCGTTTTAGGCTTAGTAACAAAAATACCATGTTAGTTTATATTCAGATTTGATTTCAGTTTAATTAGAAGTTTAATTATCTTTAAACTAAACTATTCTAAACACAAACAGCAAAATATAATAAAAATTGTACTTAGGAGTTGAAATATCAGCTTCTTTACACCAAGTCTCAAGGAAGTCATATTTTCATTTCTGACAATTAGTTTCGTAGTAGACAGATCACTAAGACATGGTTCAAAGCAGATCACCAAAGTCAAGCATCACTGGCTGAGGTCAGTTACCCCTTTTGATCAGCCTGCGATGGAACCGAGGGAGTGTTGTATTGGTCCTCGTGTGTTATTGGTTTGCGCTCTGCACTGTTCTTATGTATGAGTAAAACTACGGAGGGGATTGCGAATGCAGCTCCGTGCCTGGAGATAGAATTAACTAAAAGTATTTTTAATTGTATTTTTTGAAATTTGGGCCTCATAATTATTTTATAAAATATCTATATAGCAACCAAAACGTTGGCTTTCTCGATTTTGTTCTGAATTTTCGTTCAGAGACGATATAATTTTTCTAATAAGCTACTTCTCTTAATTAGTTTCTTAAGGAGCGAATGACACAAAGATCTATAGATGGTTGCACATTGTTGCTTTTTGAGATAAAATACTTGACGTTGAATACTTGAACATTTAAATTTGAGAAACTGAAGATGTCCATATTTCAAGTATTCAAAAAATGAAAAGGTCGCTTAAAAGAAGCTGATTTTTTCGGGCTGTTAAAGTAATTTGTTAATCGAAGATTTATTATTCCTAAATATGGGTTTTTATCCTCATGTCCATCGGAAATACGAAAAGTCATTACAAAACAAAAAAATAGTAATGGTTCGTTAAATTGGGGTTGAATAATTATCGTTAACCTGGGATTAAAATGGGGTAAAAATATTGGTTTGTTAAATTGGGGTCTGAATGTACTTTCAAATTCAGGAATACCAACTGCTCCGCTTTTTGCAAAAGTTTTAATAAATTGGTAGCGAATTAATAATAAAAGTTGTGAATGTGGATAATTACGCCAACTCTTTAGAAGTATCACGACGACGTAACTGTAATAAAGTTGCATATCATATGATACTTGGAATTATTTAGTAGTGGTGTAAATATCACTTAAAATAAATATAATAAACAAAACATAATTAACTTAATTTCATTAATAACTTAACTTAACTTAATAATTGTTTAAAAAAGTGGAGCAAATTGGCATCTCTGCGAATTGTTTCTATAAACACAAAAGTTAAATATATATATATATATATATATATATATATATATATATATATATATATAGGTTCAAAATGAAGATAAAACAAAGGTAAATTACAGACAAATGAAAAAAGGGGGGCGAATAATAATAATAACAAACAACTAGGGAAAGAAAAAAAATAAAAATAAAAAAGAATTAATTAAAAAAAAAAAAAAAAAAAAAAAAAAAAAAAAAGAGGAAATTTTTTTTTAAAAAACCGGAAAATAAAAGATATAATCTTTTCATCAGCCCACACGATTATATCCGAAAAAGAGTGCTTTCTAATATTGTATCAATATAGCCAAAGCAAAATATATCGATACAATAGTGTGAGGAGCACTAAAAAAAAAAAGAAAAATTTTTCACAAAAATTACGACAAATAAAATAAAACACAATAAGTAAAAATAACACGTAAAAACAGAAAATAAAATAAAAAGGAAGAGCAGAACAAAACAAAATCTATAAAGCGAGTAGCGAAAAATAATGAACTTATACTTATTACGCTAATACTTATTTATTTTTTTTTTCTGGTTTTTTTGTATTTATTTATTTTGCTGTATATATGTATATATATATATATATATATATATATATATATATATATATATATATATATATATATATACATATATGACATATTTTTAAAAAACTATGAACTAAAAACATTTAATTTTTTAAAAAGTTTCATCAAAAAAATTCTATAACTCAAAAAATATTCCTGTTACCGCTAAAATATTATCACTGCATATAACTGATATAGTCTCAAAAAGACCCAAAACATTTTAAAGCGATATCATAAGTAGTTTTTTAGAAAAAGTACATAGAAAAAGGTCTGTTTTAGCATTATTGATCTATACTCTATCGACTCCCCTTAAAGAATCATTACAAATATTTTAGTATGAAAGCATATAAAATTAAAATTGCATCGCAACATACAATATATTTTCACAAGATATACATATAAAAGTTTAATATTATAAATCTAAATTAAATAAAGATTAAAAGCAATAAATATATAACTAATACTTACTGTTTAAATTTCATTAAGTAACTTTTGATTTTCCTTATATGTTACGGATATTAAAAATATTGTTCGCTTTCGAAATCAATACAATCTATTTGATTGATCTTAAAACAAAATAAAATCAGATAATTATCTTACGCTGGGATGAGATAAAACCTTTTTTTTGCCATTAATATCGAAAAAGACTATCTAAAGTCAAACAATAGAAGTGATGAAAGAAACACATTGAAAGATGTCAAATACAGTAAATGCTAGAAAAAAATGTCACACGGTTGAAAAATGTCGAAGAAGGAATATTCTAATAAAAATATGTATATAAATATGTCACACTCCTTTCCCAATATCGGAATCTTTGATGTTGTTGTTATTAAAGGTGAAAATAATGCAGCTAAGATAGAAAGTTTTGCATAAGTTTGTCCTAAAAAGGTGACGGAAAGTGAGTAAAATAGTGAACATTTTAAATACTTTTAATCTAATAATCAGAATATCACGAACTATGATTTAATGTGTTGGGGACCTTGAGCATGCTAAATAATTAATAAATACAGCCGATATTTTAAGTTATTGCATGATTCACTGAAAATGTACTTCCTCTGAATTGAAAATAAGAAATAAAATTTATATAATAAAGTATAATAAATAATAACTTATATAATAATCAATTGAGAAATTTTTTTTTTTTTCGGATTTTGATACTTGACACTCAAAATAAGATGTTTAGCTTTCGCAATGAGTAACGGCTCGAAAACATGTTGTGGTTGTGACTTATTTTTCTTAATGAACAATTAGTTTTAAGATAATTACTCCATTGTAACTGAAAATTACAAAGAACAAATAATAGTAAAAATAATATTACAACTGAATACATACTATATCTTTTTTACAACCCTAAGTTTTTGGAAATATTATAATATTTATTAATTATAAAAATAAATATAATATTTTTTGGAAATATTTCTAAATACATTGTATGCAATATGTGTGGCATTAATTTCTTAGTAAAAAGGATTTCGACAAGAAGTTAGAGTTAGCTACTTGAATAATTTTTATAAATATTATTAATGTTCGAATTTCTTGAGTATTTACAAGGCAAAGTATTAAATTAATTACTTTTGCCAATTCATTAACGGCAACATATATATTTACACAAATATCAAACTTCTCTCAAAATTTTACTTAGGAAGCCGATGAAAAAATAACTTTCTATGAAGAAGTGTTACGCAAGAAACATAAATAATTAATATTATTGCAATAGTGATAAGGTAAAATCTTCAATGTTGAATAAATTTATACAACTTTTTATAATTCATATTTCATTATTCTAAGCGCATGAACACAAATTCCTTTTTATAAGTAATAGGGAGCAATTTATCTTATATATTTAAGAATTGAATTTGTGGTGATGAACAAGTAAGACAAATCAATCATATTCATAAATTAAACAAATTGTTAGAGATATATTTACTACCACTTTCTTCATTTTACTAGATTTTCTATCAAACGGCTCTTTTGTGAACTGGTGTATATTGATAGTGGTCTTATCGGACTACCTATAAGAAACCGCGTGGATTCTTTCAGTTATAGGAGGCGTTGGTTTCGCGTATAGTGTGTGTGCCTTAAGATAAACATAGCAAATACAAAAAAAAAAAAAAAAAAAAAGAAAGAAAAAAACTTTTACCTTCCCTGCGAGTAATTTTTGTCACGCCCAATTTTATAAAAATATTATTTACAATTTAATTTAGAATGAGAACGGAACAGTTAAGGAATATTTTATTTAATTCATAATTGTTCGCTGCATTTCTGAAACTCAATAATTTAGCTATTTTTCAAATCAACTGAAGAAAATCTCGACTAATTGAACACACTGTTTTGTTTGTTTATATATAGAGACTAATAATAGAATTAGCAGAACATAGTTCCCACCAGACTATTTCCCACTGTGGCAAATATTTTTTTTCTGTATATGTGAACTAAAGCAGAATTTTATGAAACAAATTAGAACTTAGAGGGTAAGCCTTTATCCATTTGACCATATATGTATCTGTTTAAATTACGTGTTTTTAGGAGTGCACAAAGTTATTTTAAATCTTATTTATTATAATACAAATACATTTCGTTCTGCCATTTGGAAAAATATTTATTATTTATATTTAGTCTCTGTATATCTGAATTACAGTTTGGATATTCGTTCTTGGTAACATGGCGTATCCAAACAATTCCCAACACTCTTACTGTTTGCCCACTACCCACACAAATTAACATACACAGATAAATACAACAATTTATTGGAAGCGTACGTGGTAAGCAAGTAATTTTTATGGATCGTTGCCATGGAACTAATATAACATCATAGTGTGATGAGCAACCCAGAATACGAGTGGTTTTAAAAGGGACGCCTGGGTCATCACTCTAACAGAGATACAGATGACTTAGTTACTAATTATTAATTAATTACTATTATTTCATTGTGTATATAATCTCAACGGACAAAAAATTTGTCACCCTAGCACACAAGAACCGACGAATCGTTAGGTTTCATTAGATGACGTAGTGGTCAAGGGCCGTGCGCACTTCTTCATCGAAATCAAAGGCTTGTAGCCATCATTGAGATATTTTTGTTTTAAGCGGAAATTGTGCGTAAATATGGGTAAGGATGTGACGGAGAGGCTAAAAGGGGCGATTGTGTTTTGCCGTGCCTCTTTTCATACGGTGTATGAAGTTGCTAGATTTGTTGGTGTTTCGATGCGTACTATTCAACGTGTCTACAAGCAGTGGGGTAATACACGTGGTCACGAAAGACGAAGTCAGAATTGTGGTCGGAAAAAGATCCTGCATGAAACGTGTTTCACTACTTGTCAATGAAAATCGCTTCCCGACAGGAATTGCTTCAAAATGAAGGACCATTCTAACCTGTTAGTGAGAGAACATTACGACTAGAGTTGCATGCAATAAACATTTAGATTCCAACACCTAGTAAGAGGCCATTGCTCACACGGGCACATAAAGCTGCGCGACTTCAGTGCTTCAGTGGGCTAGAGGTCATCAAACGTGGACAGATGTTGACTAGCAGAATCCAATAAGGTCAGATGAATCACGCTTTTGCCTTTATTCAAATGACGCACGTCGTCGAGTGCACCGAAGACCAGATGAAGCATTTTATCCTGACTTCGTGCAAGGTCAGGTTCAAGTTGGAGGTGTGTCTGTGTTGTTTGGGGATGTTTTTCTTATTATGGATTGGCCCTCCTCAATGGAGTTGCAACTAACATAACCAGCATATCTATTTGAACATTCTGGATGATCAGGTGTTGCATTTCAGTCAACATTTTCATGAAGAGTATGCTTTCGATACCGCTATTTTTTAAAAAGACAAAAGTAAAGTTCAATGGGCTGGAAAAATTTGTGACTGGTTTTATGTACACTGAGACACTCAATTACATCTTGACTGGCCTGAGATTCACCTGACTTGAACCCTTTGAAAATGTGTGGGACATTTTGAAACAACGAGTAAAACATCGAAATCAGCATCCTTGCAATTTGGTGGATTTGCTCGATCGAATCCTCAGCGAGTGGCTTAAATAGGATTCGACGCACCTGCAAACCCTTGTGGACTCACTTACTAACCGAATCCAGGCAGTTATCAAATCTAGAGGTGATTTCACACGTTATTATAGGATATTTTTCATGATTTCTCTAATTGTGACTAATTTTTTTGTCAGGCGCGCTTATTGATTTCGTTTATAAATATGTAAATATCTCACATATCCCTAAACACGTCGCATGGAATCTCTTTCATTATATCATAATTATAACATCATTTCTATTGCATTCCAAATGCAACTTTATTAATTGTATCACATTATCTCGATCATAATTTATGACTTATCGAGTATCACGACTTTTTATACGTTTTTCTGTGTCAGGCACCCCCATTACCTTTCTATTTTATTTCCTCATCGTGATTCTCCCATTATCGACTAATTAATATTGACGTATCAGATAATACAGCTACGCGGCAATGCGCTGAAGGTAGCTGTATTTCTAACGTACAGTTTTGTATTTTCTTCTATGTCCTGAATAACTCTCTGACATAATTTAGATTTAGATAAAAGTTAAATAAAGCGAATATAGTCATTTTTCAATTCCGATATCTTTTACATCTTGCATTTGTAGTTTTTTATGTGATGGTTTTAAAGATATTTTTTTCCAAACTAATGGAAAAATTCTGAAAGTACTAATCTCCTATCACGATGAATTTCAGTCGTTTTCCTGATGATCTCGAGTTCGCAACTGTTCAATTAAGGTACCCCTATTACCTTTAACACCTTGAATGCCACGCTAATTTTACATGGTCATCCCGTCTTGCCAAACGGTAACTAAAAACAAACGAAATTTGCAAATTTTAGACAGATTTTGCTTGGTTTTTAAAAGGTTTAGCACGACAAATTGGAAATAAGTGGTGAATTATATAAGCCTACGAATTGTTTAGAAATAGTGATGAATAAAATTTCACTAAAGTGAATTTATTGAACCAAGAATCACAATAAATAAACTACCACTTGAAAATATTTATTCACTGCCTGAAGCAAGTTGGCATCTCTGTGTAGATAAATAAAACTACTTTTGTGTGTTCTATATTGCATTAATTTCTTCAAACCATTTTAGTAACGATAATAATATAAAAAAATTTAAAATATTCAAATTATGTGTTTGAATGACTAATGTCCAATGACCCCGGTGGCGCTACGAACAAACTAAGTGCAGGTTACCGGTGACCCCCATTTCATTCAAACTGCTCAGCCTATTTTGAATGAAATGTTGTTATTTTTGTTATTTGTTATTTTTTTATGTAAAACTATACTATGAACTTTTATCTTTCTAAAGTTATTTGCGATTTGTTTGTACGTCAAATTGAACAGAAGTTTAGATAATTTAAGAGAAATCGTGTATTTCGGTATTATAATACTGATTATGGGGTCTCTTATGTGCTATTTCTCTATACAGATTTTTCAGTTATTTTTCTCCATTATAAATGCAATATCTCAAAATATTTTCGTATTACTTTCTTTATTTATTTATTTAAAACAAATTGGGTGCCTGTGCCGCGCAGCGCCCCTAACTCATACATCATGAAAATATTTTACAGTGTAGGGGATCTCTGCTTCACGCTTTTATCCCCTCTGCTGTAGAATGGAGTTTTAGATGAGTTGTATTGTTGATGATGATGACGATGAGAAGTGAGAGTGAACGCTGTTCTTGAGGAAGCCAAACAAGTTCATAGTGAACTTAGTTTTTTTCCTGGAGATCGAAATTATAAAAAAAATTTCCAAAAACCTTTTGGAGAGGTTGGATTAATAAATCCAACATTTGGTGAATCCAACACTTTTGGAGAAACACGTTCATCAAACGAAAATTCTTTAAAAAATGTAATTGAAACTCTTTTTCCCAGGCGATCAGGGAGGCTTAAAAAAAACATTTAATAATTTGTAACTGTATTTAATTATGGGTTTGGAAACTGGAAACGTTTAGTAGACATTAAAAAACCACTAAGTTTATAAGAAGATTATCATGAGGGTCATAACTAAGAAGACGATGTAGGGAAAGTGGGAAAACTCCTATTGAGGCTCGCAGAGCCTGTCTCTGATGTTCAAACTTTTTGCATTCAAAGAGAAAATGGATAGCAGATTCTGGATATTGACAGTGATCGCACAAAGGGGAGTCAACTAGTCCTATTTTTTGCATATATTTCGTTAAGTTGGATTGTGTTGCTTCGGAGACGCGAGATTAAGATATCATATTTCCAGTTTGGAAGTTGATTAAGGGAGGTTTTATTAACAGGGTGATCAAAGGGGAAACGCTTGTGGTATTTTGAGTTAGTCCGGAGGTTATTGAGTTCGCGGTTTGAGTCTAGAGCTGCTGAATATGATAAGTCCTCAGGTGAGATAAGAGGGATGGCTCGAGGAGCTTTGGTGGCATGTTTGGCCAGTTTATCCGCGGTTTCATTGGGTGGGATGCCAACGTGTGCTGGGGTCCAGGCTATCGTAATTGATTTAACTTTTGCAGTTGCTGAAACGATCTTATTTTGTAGGAGGAGGATGCTGTGGGGAGATTTATGGGTAGCCGAGATGAGGGCAGTGATTGCGGACTTACTGTCCGATAAAATAACGTAATCCAGATACTCGGTAGAGATTTTTGTGATTGCTAACCAAATTGCTAGAACTTCTCCTGTGAACACTGAGTTGATAGGGTGGATTTGAGAGATATAGGACATATTGTTCTTTGAGTTAACAGCCGCAATACCTGTGTTCGAATTGGATTTTGAGGCATCGGTAGCCAGGATGGTATAATCTTTCCAAAGGTTGTGGAGGGTTTCCTGAAAGAGAGGGAGGATTTCGTTGGGATTTTTCGTAGTTTGGAATGGAGGATCGTGTACATAAAGATGGAGGTTCGGGAGACCTGTGAGGAATGCTGGAATGTGGAAGGGGGTGATATTGTATTTGCTTATGCCCTTTAGGTTGAAGATGTTCTGAAACTTGAGGAAAAGGTGGGGTCTCTTTTTAAGTCTAGTAAAATGAAATTTATGCAAAAGTCGATGCATTGGGGAGTGAGATCCAAGGGAGCAGTGACGGAGGTAGAATTTCTTTGCTGCTAAAACAAGTCTGTGCGATATTGGGGTGGTGCCAGCTTCTTTGTGGAGGATATGATTTGGAGGCCAGCGTGGGAGGCCTGTTGCTGCGCGGAGGCTAGAGTTGTAAATTGTTTCGATTACTCGGAGATGTGATTTTGGCGCAGAGAAGAGGATTGGGCTGCCATACTCTAAATGGCTTCTGATAGTAGCGTTTACAATCTGAGTGAGGTGGTAGGTTCGAGACCCCCACTGTGTACTAGAGATGCAGCGGAGTGCATTAATTTTTTTTAAACATTTCTTTTTTAGGTATTGAAAATGACCGAGGAAAGAAATGTTTGCGGTGTAATAGATGCCGAGAATTTTGATGGAGTTGACTTGTGGAATTCGTTCGTTAAAGATTGTTAACTGAATTGTGGGTGAGAGACGTTTGTTGGAGAAGTTAATAGTTGCACTTTTTGAAGGGGAAATAGCCATTCTCCAATCCGTACACCAAGTCTGAATGGCAATGAGGGCATCTTGGAGTTTAGCAATAACCCTGTCAAAAGATTTTGCAGAGTAATAAATGTAGATGTCATCAGCGAACACAAGAATTTGTACTCCAGTGGGAAGGTGTTTGTGAATGTCTTTAAGGTAAAACATAAAAAGAAGAGGGGAGAGGACACTGCCCTGTGGGAGGCCCTGGGGTTGCTGGAAATCTTTAGACCGGTTGTTGCGCCAAGAGATGTAGAAGGTTCTATTGGAAAGAAAATTTTGTAAGAAGAGCGCTGTTTTTCCAGAAATGCCGGCCGGTAGGAGTTTGGTGAGGAAACCATCAATCCATACGTTGTCGTATGCAGAAACTAGATCGATTGCGACACAGACAATAAATTTTCTCCTTTCACGTGCTTCTCGTATGTCATGGTAGAGTATTGAGTGAGTAGTGTTGCAGTCTCGAAAAGGGAGGAAGTCAGTGTGGGAGGGAGGGAAGATATTTTGTTTAAGGCTAAAATTAAGGAGCCTTTGAAGTAGCATCCGTTCGTATACTTTAGCGAAAGTAGAGGTGAGGGCGATCGGTCTATAGCTTCTAATTTCTGATGGGTTTTTTCCTGGTTTTAAGATCGGGACGATTTTTGCTAGGGTCCATGAACTTGGGGGTTGGGCTGTATCTTGAATGACATTGAAGTAGTTAAATAGCTTAGTTGGATAACAGGAGTGGATAAATTTAATGTGAATAGCCGGAATGCGGTCTGGCCCAGGTGCCGTATTTTTTGTTCTATGTATAGCAGCATCCAGTTCGGTACGCGTGAAGGGGGTATCAAAGTGATTGTGGCCTGTGCCCCAAAATGAGAAAGGGATTGGACAGGGGATTTGAGCTTAAAAAGGTGCTTCCCCAAACGGTTCGCTTGGTCGAGTGGGCAAGTGATATCTGTTGCTTGATGGGTTAAAATCAAATTTCCGTAGGGAGCAGAGGAATTTCGCGTTGAGATACTTTTTAAGATTTTAAAAATGTTTTTGAAGACCCTAGGTTGGAACAAATTTTGTCCCTATAAGTTCTTTTTCTGCTTTTAATGTATTGGTGGAGTTGGGCGGAGTAGTGTTTGTATTTCAGCCAAAACGTGGATGAGACTTGTTTTTTTGACTTACGCAAAAATTTCCGCTTTTGACCTAAGAGAAAACTGCATTTTTGATCCCACCACGGAGTCGTGGGATGGAGAGAAAATTTTGTAAATCGGGTGTTGTCTTTGACTACGGAATTGCAAGTATTTTCTATGTTCCTTGCATTGAAATTATTGTTTGAAAGAACTTCAGCGATTTCATTCTGTGCGATTTGCAAAAGTAGGTACGGGCGTGGTGGACAAGGGTTGTTTAAGGAAAATTTAACTTTGGTTAAAATTGGAAAATGGTCACTATCAAATGGGTCTGGAAAGACAGAGAAAGAAGATTTCTGGAAAAGTTCAGGGGAAACTAGGGTAAGATCTAATAATGTCTGTTGATGATGTGGGCCGCTAAAATGGGTGGGAGTATTTGTATTCAAGATAATGATATTATTTGATAGGATTCAGTAGAGGAAGATATTTGCAGTTTGGGAGAACGAGGCAGAGCCGAGGGTCCAAAGAGTTAAACGATAATAAAACTTATATTTAATATATTTTATTTTTCAAAACGGTAGTTTTAAAAATTTGAATTTCTTAATTTTTGACTCGACATTTGTCACGTAAAAGGATGCAGTATTTTTTATTTATTTATTTAAAATTACATTTCTCAAAATGATTTAGTATTTCATATACCTTATAATTCAAAAATATTTGAAACGTTATCACAAAAACAAGAATAAATTATAAATCATTATTTAAACCTACTTTTTGAATAGAATAATCTTTGGGTAAACGAATTTTATAGCTGTGCATAAAATGTTTCTATGAGCTTTAAAATTCATCGATATATTGCGAAACACGCAAAAAGTAAAATTAAAATTAAGAGAATTAAACTTTTGATTGCTCTCCTGACCATACTATGGTAATTGGACAGAATTCGCATTTGACGGAAAAGAAACTTAATAAAAAATGTGCGGTTATATGACTTATTATGATTCGTATAATAATGTCTGCTGCACTAATTAATGAGTGCATTTGATCAAGGCAAGTTCGAGTATTGGTCCTTGAATTATTAAGATCGGTTCTGAAGTCTAATTCCGATCATTAGTTCATATGTTATTCAGAGTTTTTATTTTTTTGCAACAAAAAGAAAATACAAACAAGATAAAGTTCAAACTAAACTCTTTATGCATTGAATGCTAATCATGAGCGTGTTATAAATCATCATTTATAACAAAATATATTTATTTTTAAATAGTATGCATTTCCAGGTTTGCCGCTGGTGACTAAAATAGCAAAAAGTGATGACGATTAAAGTTTAAAATTTTAATAAAAGAGTATAATATTTTTTCTTTTTTTTTTTTAATTAAAAAATGATTTTTTTTTTATAACCAAAGAGTAAACTTTAAACGTATTTAGAAATTCAACATTGATTTTTTTTTCTCCATAGAATAATATTTTGGTTTTAATATACCAGAGGGTAAAGTTTTAATATATGTGTGAGTAATTAGCATAAGTATACACGAATGTTGTTTTAATGAAACGTGAAAACTCAATCGCATAAAATACTTCATCTTGAAATTCATTATTGAAAATATGTTAATACACTAAAAATACCCAATTTTTTATACTAAGATAGGTGCTCGTTTGAATTCGAGGAAGTCCTTTAATAATTTTTTGTCTTATGAACTTTAGTTTCATTGGAAATTGGCGTATGAATTTTTAAACCATCATTATCGTAAATTAGTGTTTAAGCAAGTAAAAAAAACGCAATCGAAGTATACAGAATCAATATTGAGGAAAGGGAGACTAAAATAGGGAATCAAGTTTAATTTGCCTGATAAAGCTTAGCGGTATTTTAAATAATTGTATTTTTTTTCCGCGTAATTTAAAATTTTTTGTTGTTTTCTGTCACTCCTTCCTCATTAGGAATTGGTTATATTTCAGTAGCATTTTGTATCTTATCGTTGTTAAAATTCATAATCCCTAATGAGTGTACTTTTTCAATCTACACTGAGGACATGGATTTTATAATTGTGTACTAAGAGCCGTCATTACAAAACATCTTGCGAATTTATTGATAATAGTCTAGTCTTTGAAGAACTTAGAAATACCATTCCTTATTTATCATATTTTGTTACATAAATGTTTTTTAAAGTTTTTATTCTTGCTTTCTTTTCATTTTAACTATTAAAAAACAGAGAATGACTAAAAGTACAAATCTAAAAAAAAATTTATGAATTGTTTACTAAAACCTATTTAATTTATTAAAAAGAAAGTGAAGAGAAGGAAATTCAGATACAATTTAATTTTTATTTGTGCCAAATATGGATTGAAAATATTGGCATTCAACATACTCTTAAAATTACAAAACTTAACATACTGATTCAGTCTTATTAAACAGAAAATAATATAATCATTAGTTTTTAGTTAAGATTCTAATTAAACTAAGTAAATTTAAGGCTTCAGTGACCTATTGCTCACCAAATTTATTATTCCTGAATAATATTATTCTTGTATAACAACAAAATTCAGAACAATATAAATAAAAAATAACTTATATGAATAAAAATCGAATTTTATCAAAATACAATAGTTGGAAGCTTTTAAATTATAATTTTCAAAAATATTTGTCTTACTGAAAATTATAAATATTTTTTTGAGATTTAAATCCTGCAAAGCAATTGAAGTTTGAAAAAAATTAGCTAAAAATAAATTTAGAAGTATCCTTCTGTTGCCCCAAATATCGATAAACAAGCTCAGAAAACATTGAAAATATTCGAAATGAAAGCAAATTCATTCCGCAATTCTGTATAATCAAATTTTGAGAAACAAAATCTCCAGTGCATTCAGATTCAACAAAGAATCCGTATTCGTCCCATTTCGCAATTTGGTCACCACTAAAATTATAAAAGGTCATTTTTTACGTATCAGCACGATTTATAATACATAGATGAATGTATTTTTATCAAGATCAAAAAATAGGATACGAATTTTATATGAATTTTCACAGTGTTTGGCACTTTATACACTATAAACGAAAATATTAAACAAATAGGGCAAGAAATGGCCAGTGAAAATGGAATTTAGTTAAATAAAATAATATATATGTAGAATAATGAAATATGCAGGATAATCAGAATAATAAAAAAAGGAAATTTTTTCTAATCACTAAAATATAACAATTTTATCTTTTTATTTAAAAAATAAAGTTCGTGTTAACTTATAGGAAATCATTGACTATAATTGATGATATTTTAAGAACTAATAAGAGTCGAGTTATTTAAAACATTTGGAATTGTGTTAATGTTTAAATATATATGGAGTGATTGTTATGCCTTTAAAGAAGTCAAAGTGTTAAACATTTTGAAAAATAAATTTAAATTATTTTTTGAAGAGATTTAAGTAATTCTAACAAAGACAAGTAATATTATGGTAGAAATTTAAAAATACTAATTAAACTCAATTTAAAAATAAATTTGCTTACCCAATATTTTCATTATTCTCATAAGCTGGATTTTTCTCAACTTAACCTTCTTTAACATCTAAACTAAACTCAGTGGCGCGACAGCCTATAGAGGGCCAAGGCCTACTGTGCCCATCTCAGTTTTCTTGACCTTGGGCTCTGGTGTGCAGAAGCAGATGTTCCGGTTAGGAGGTCAGCCGAACGCGAAACCCCCAGTGTTTAGTTCCCAAGCATGCTTGGTACTCATTCATCGATCCACTGAAGGGATGAAAGGCTGAGACAACCTTGCCCGGCCCGAGGATCGAACCCAGGACCTGTGGCACGGGAGCGCGAAGCGCTACCTCTCAGCCACCGGGCGTCTTCTTTAACATCAGACTCTACATAAAATCCGTATTCAACATCTTTGCCAACTAGGACAACAATAAAATTACAATAGATTATGAATTGTTATTTTGGCACGATTTAAAATATTTAAGCGTATTTATTTTAAATTTTAATATTTTCTCGAAACACAATATATATATATATTTTTTTAATTCAAAATGAATAAACATTTTGAATGCACATTAACCTTTATGCACACAAATGAATACACATTAACATTTATTTGAAAATACAATGTTGAAAGTTGTTCTATTATGAATGTTTTAAATAAAGAGCAATCTTTCAAGAATAAAATCTCGTAGCCTATTGAAAATGAGATGTTTTGCCTAGAACAATATTCATATATATTTGTTACATTTGCAGAAATCAACTAGTTAAAATAATAGAAAGAAAACTTGAGGAGAGCTTTATGTGTTGTGTATGCAACGTAATATGTTATGTTAGATAGACTAGCAATATTCAGAAGAAACAAATTATGAAATGTTAATAAAACCAAACTTTAATACAATTGAACATACCTTCTATTTTCATCATTTTCAGTCCTTTGAGTCTGAGTAATAAAACCTTTCTTACAATCCGCCTCACCATATCATCCTTATTCATCACATTTCACTTCAAGTTCAACACTAAAATAATAATATTTCATTGTTTATTATTTCGGCAAGTTTTATATTATATTTTGATGCATAATACTTATAAGAATTGGTGAATTTTTATCTTTCAAAATGTGTAAGTGCAAATTATTTAAGAATACATTGTTGAATATTATTTGAGGTGTAAAATTTGGCAAGTAATGCTTTGATTTAAATAACTGAGATAAAAAATCCACTAACATTCGTAGAATTCTGCGTAATAATAAACTAATTAAAATTTTATCGGTTATGTTATTCAAAAAAATATCTATTTTATGTTGTTTAAATTTTTTTTAAATTATATCTCTTTAGTTTCTTAATATTTTATCCTGTTTAACGTTATAATGTTAAAATGAGAATTTAATTATAATTATAAAGGAGAATAAATTATTTACATCGTAACAGAATAGACTTATAACTAATACACTTAAGGTAAAATATTTATTATTGTTGGAATTTGTGGAGACTGGTATTTAGTTGCTCTCATATCATATTGAATTTAAGAGAAGCTTTTTTCTTACCAGTTTACTTATATTTTACGTAAATGAATATAAAATTGATTTTTTTAATCTAAATTAAATATAAGTTTCGAATTATTAATAAAAGAGGTCTCGAAGTTCGTTCAAGGATTTAATTAATTTTTTTAATAAAGGTATAAACAGTTAATAATTTACATGTGGCAATACTACATTTTCTGTGCTAGAGCCTCTTCTTAAACTTTAGGTATTAAAAAGATGTGGCATAAATGAAAATCTCAGTGCTATATATTTGTGAAATCACATTCTGCATACTTAAAAAATATCTTAAAATAAAAAAAATTTTAATCATAAAAGTATAAACTTCGTTGCTGAATATTTATAAGATCCTAATTTGGATGTAATGTTTATAATCGTTAACAATTTAATTTTAAAGAGTGAGTTTTTGTATAATTGCAACTACGTGTTTGTAACTATGAGTTTCAATAGTTTTCTGTGTAATTGTAAGCATTTGGATTAACAGAAATCAAACAATATACCAAAATTACTAACGGAAAATTGGAAGAAAATTAAATTTAAAGAAAAATTAGCATACCTGATGTTTTTAAAAACCTCGTCACCAATGAATGGGCTGAAATATTTTCAACAATTCCTGGTTCCTCAGAACCTGCAAAATCAATTGTCACAATCCTGAAACACAGCATAAAATGAACCTCAATAAATTTTAGAGTATGTATATTCTTAAACAAATTAAAGTATGCTTGTTTTTTTTGTGTTTTTTTTTTTTTTTTTTTTTTTGATTTCAGAAAAGAGTTGATTATCAATTTTAAAAGAAGCATCATTTTAAAAAATAAATATGAATATTTTTAGTTGGGAAAATATAAATTGTGATACAATGGCCAACCTGATAATAACAAATCAAAATGAGTATCAATAGAAATATATGTTCAACCCAAAAGTTTGCTGAAACACGGAGAAAAATATTCTTGTTAAGTTACCGTACTGTGTGGTAATGGCATTTCTGGTAAAAAAGATTAGCACAATTCTGGTAATAAAAATTAAAACATACGGTATTGAAACCTTCCGTTTGCTACATTTTCTGTTCACAGGATAAAGTATTAAAGGAATTTGTAGTTAATAAAAAATAAAATTCTCATTCGCCCACATTTAGTAAAAAACAAAAATGCGAAGTTAATTTAACCGTTTAAATTATTTTTGAATCATGGTGTAAGGTATCATGATAAAATTACTGAATATTATCTCATCTATTAAATTGAATCACATTTTATTGTTAATTTCACCAAAAATTTTAGCAGTGTGTTTCATTTAAACTATTAAGATTTTTTTGCGTTCCCACAGGTTCAGAAATACGGTGAATTTCTCCATGTTCTCTTAGTTTCAACGATAATTTTTTCTCAGTGTAAGTTTGTTTTCTTTTTCTTTTCGTGTCTATATTTTTATACTCT
This sequence comes from Parasteatoda lunata, assembly GCA_949128135.1. Classification (NCBI taxonomy): domain Eukaryota; kingdom Metazoa; phylum Arthropoda; class Arachnida; order Araneae; family Theridiidae; genus Parasteatoda; species Parasteatoda lunata. The sequence goes on from OX421977.1 coordinate 14,487,861, forward strand.
TAATTTATGTTCATTTTTAGGGAATTAAGAGTATTTATGATTATTTCCTATTTAGCGAATTAAAAAATATTTACTTACTCATTGATTGTTTCATCATCACTTTCAAAATCATCATAATCATCCTCATCAGAAAAATATAATTTCACAGTTAGCAAATGTTCAATTTTTTAAAAAAGTATAATATAATATAAAGTTAAAGGTTTTGTATTATTTTAACTTCATCACACTTTAAAAATTGCAACTGTTACTTATTACAAATATGTCTTACTATATATAAAAATCAATTGATGGTGTCGCAGTTTTCCATTGTTGTCACGCATTTTTATTGGCCGGAAAATCACGTGGTAGGATCCAGTTTACCCTCATTCATTTCCATATTGTTTTGGTTGTCATCAGCATAAAATTAACAATAGTCTTAAAGATATTGTTTTTCTTTAGAAATTTTTGTATCCCTAATTTAAACTTATTTTCCAGTACTGCTATTATTAGCGAAAATATTAAATTATGGTTGTGAACTCATCAAATTTGTTTGAACAATATAATGTTATAATATAAATGTTATTTTGAAAAATGATTACTTCGAAAAATCACTTCCGTTCACCTAGAGATCCAAATGTTTATAATACTAATAAATAGTAATATTTGGACGTGAGAAGTAGAGGCACAAGAGTAAGCAAACAGAATTCCTTTTAGTACATATATGTTAAGTGAATTATTTTAACTTATGTAAAAAAACTGTTTTCTGCCAAGAAAAGACAATTATTGCGAAGCAATCATCGGGGTTGGTGAGCGGCAGCGAACAGGGGGCTTAGCCCCCTAGTAAATTATAAAAATGTCTTCAACGTGCATGTTTGTCATAATTCTATTTCAAATTTAATAATTGTTTTATTTTATTGCGTGTTTTACTATGGAAGCAAGTGTCAATGAAACAAATATTTATTTTACCTGTTATTACCTAAAAATCTAATATTTTTTATGCAAAAATTATGATATTTTTTTTATCTTGTTTAACTGTGTTAACTTTTTTTTTGCAATTTTTTTTTTAAATCTGCATAATCTTTTATAATATATAAGTCTTATGAAATTTCGAGAAAAAATCAAACAGATTTGAAAGAATAAGTCATAGTTTTACCCCCAAATTTTGATTTTTGAACTTAGTTTATATCTGAAGGTTCTTTTTTTCTCCATAAAATAATATTGACTTATAGCTCAAACATTTTTATGCAGCTTATTCTCAAAATTAAAAGGAATAAGTAATAATTAAATATTGTCTTAGGCTTAAACAGTTTTATCTATCTCAGAAATAAATTGTTTTGTATAATTACTGTCACATTTTAGGCTTGTCTCCTAACTAGATTATCGGGACCATGCAATATAGATTTTGACAACCTGATACCTGATACGAGTGTCCTTGTCCGATAAAGTTTATTAAGTTATCATCTGCATACATAAAATGATAGTTCTTACCGCATAAGTGTACCTATATTTGTCATAAAAAAAGTTAATTTGATGAGAATATATATATATATATATATATATATATATATATATATATATATATATATATATATATATATATATATATATATATATATATATATATATACATATATATATATATATATATATATATATATATATATATATATATATATATAGCAAAATAAATAAATACAAAAAAACCAGAAAAGAAAAGAAAAATAATAAGTATCATTTATTGCGCATAAGCTGCAAGTAAATAGAACTCATAAAATAAGTTCAAAATGAAGATAAAACAAAGGTAAATTACAGACAAATGAAAAAAGGGGGGCGAATAATAATAATAATAAACAACTGGGGAAAGGGGGGAAAAAATTTAAAAAAAAAAAAAAAAAAAAGGAAGAGTTTATTTAAAAAACCGGAAAATATAAGATATAATCTTTTCATCAGCCCACACGATTATATCCGAAAAAGAGTGCTTTCTAATATTGTATCAATATATCCAAGGCAAAATATATGAATACAATAGTATAAGAAGCACTCAAAAAAAAAAAAAATCTTTTACAAAAATTACGACAAATAAAATAAAACACAATAAGTAAAAATAACACGTAAAAACAGAAAATAAAATAAAAAGGATGAGCAGAACAAAACAAAATCTATAAAGCGAGTAGCGTAAAATAATGAACTTACATGAACGGGAAATTTTTCAAGAATGATTTAAAGTGTTTACGTAACAAGATTGCCAAATTGCAAAATATGAAAACTGTGAAAACAAAAGCGCAAATTGAGAGTAACTAGGAGTTTAAATTGCGTTCTTGCTGCATTACTGAAGTGCGTTAGATTTGTTAGTTACCAAGGAAGAGCCAGAAAACTGATGTACGCGAGGTAACATTAAACTGGATAATTTAAAGAATTTAACTATAAATAATTTTAGAAAATAAATATTTATTTAAGAAACAAATATAAAATAGAAAAGAGAAAGAAACATGAATTGCCAGTTTTGCACATAATTTTAGCCACAGATTTGCCCGAAATGGATTTGCACATGGAAAAGTTATATAAATTGACAAAGAAATCTTTTTAGTAAATAATTTTAGCCACGGATTTGCCCGAAATGAATTTGCACATGGAAAAATTGTATAAAGAAATTTATTAGTAAATAATTTTGTCCACGGATTTGCCCGAAATGGATTTGCACATGGAAAAGTTATATAAATTAACAAAGAAAAAAAAAAGAGAACTTATTTTAGCCACGGATTTGCCCAAAATGGATTTGCACATGGAAAAATTGTATAAATTAATAAAGAAATTTTTTTTTTTAGTAAATAATTTTAGCCACGGATTTGCCCGAAATGGATTTGCACATGGAAAAATATTAAAAATTAACAAAGGAATTTTTTAGTAAAGGAAATTTTTAGTAAATAATTTTGACCAAGGATTTGCAGAAGGAAAAATTATACAAATTAACGAAGAAATTTTTAGTAAAAAATGTTTGGCCACGGATTTACCCGAAATGGATTTGCACATGGGAAAATTGTATAAATAAATAAAGAAAGTTTTTAGTAAATATATTTACAAAAAATGCGATTAACTCAATGATTTTATATAGAATTTTATTACTTTAGTTGGGTATCTATCGTTTTTTTATCAAATTTTGAAAGAGTTTATCGATTTGTTTTTTCGATAAATAAATATTACTACATATTCTTTTAATTCTATTAATTTCATTAAAAGTAGTATTTAAATAGATGCTCCTAGAAACATTAGAATTCCAAGTAATTAGTTTATTTATATTAAAATTAAAATCATTTCTTTTATCGTATAAATCAACAAAGCAGATATTTTCTTCTTTTATAATACCCAAATCCAAAAAATTGAAATTAATATTATCATCATGATTACGAAGCAAGATTAATTCCTCGGGGTAAATATCATTTAATAAAATAGTATAGTGATGAAAATTAAAGATAATTAAGTCATCAATATATCTGAAAACAAATTTAATACTAAGAGTGTTACACTCTTAGTATTTAATCTAGCAATCTGACAATCTTGATACGTAAACACTTTAAATCATTCTTGAAAAATTTCCCGTTCATGTAAGTTCACCACTACATAGACTGCTAACCTTAAAGTTCTACCAGAAATATAAAAAGAAACATGATGGATGAGATAGGGGCCACATCGTGGCCCTGGTGCCCTGCTAAAATTTAAAGACTGAAGAACTTTCAAAAAGTTCGTAGTTTAAACTTTTAAAAAATTTCGTTTAGTTTGACATATTAAAAAGTATATAGTTTCGTAAGAAATTCAAAATTATTACTGTTGCCTCGTTTGGACACTTTGAGTAGGCTTAATTTTCTAATTCTACATGCTTAACTCTTTAAGGGGGGACCCAAACCTGTATATTTCAAAAATTCGAAAAAAAGTTTATTGCATTTTTCGAATCTTTGTACCCTTCCTAATGTCTGTCTAAAACGATTTCTCGGTACCTAACTTCGTTTGGAAGTTATTCCGGAAAATCGAGAGTCGTCGCTAAGCAGGTAGAAAGACCCGTTCGGCCGGATAAGGAGGGGCGGCATTCTTTTTGTATCTCATCCATTCTGTTGACTGTATATAGAAACTTATTGTAGGCATTTCATTTATCGACCATTATATATACATGAAATTAGACGTTTTCCCTTACCATAAGTCAAAACTTTAAACGTGTATTTCTCAAAACGCTATTTTTTGACCTGGCCTAACGTTTTTCTCATGAAATTATTTACAACGAAATAAGTTGTTCTTTATTTTAAATTACGTAAAAATATATTCTTTAGAAAGTAGCATAGGATTTTTTTGATATTTTTATATTTCGATTTTATATAAGTATTTTAATGGATATTTTTTTAATGAAAAACTTAACTTTTTTTTAAGTTGCCGCCATTTTGGTAATTTTGCGAATATCAAAAAACCGCTATGCTACTTTTTAGACAATGTCTTTATATTTCAGAAAATCTAAACAAAATCGTTTTCCTATGTTTCAGGACTTCTAAATCCATGAGGCCAGTTAGGTGCTACTTTTTGATGACCAGCCACCCACGGAGCTGTCACCAACTTATTTTTCATTATTTTGTAAAATAAATTTTTTTTAAATGGACTTAAATTGTAGCCAAATAACATAAAACAACAAGGAGTCTCTGCATTGTCTCTATTACTTAAAAAAATTCAAGAAAAACGTTAATATTTTACCATCTCAGGGTGGGGTCCCCCCTTAATTTGCTACCAATTTATTAGAATTTTGAGGAAAGTGGAGTAGTTTTTATTTCTAGTTTACTATTGAAAGTGGATTCCCAGAATGATTTTCCTTAAATTTTCAACAAGAATAATTTGAAATGTATCTCATAGTGTTATCAGACAAATAATAAATAAATAAAATTTCTACCACTTTTTACATTTTAGTTGCCTGTGACTAAGCTGCATAACTTTTGTAAGGAACACGACGTGATAAATGGTACCTATGAATTAATAATATCTGTTTGTATGGAAAAAAGTAGTATCGATTATTTTTTCCATTACAAACTAACATAATTTATTTCACAGAAAACGTAATTGTATTATCTTTTTCTTCCTACTACTTTCTAAGTAGCAGATAAGTGGGAACTTTTAGTAGGCACACAAATTAAATTTAATAAAATTCTGGATAGAAATATATAATTAATTAACATAAAAACTGTATCTTGTAGAGTGAAACCGATTACTAATTTGAAATCGGTGACGAAAAAATATTCACATTTTAGGTCAAAAACATTTAGAAAAAAAACATTGTAATTCATTATAGCGTGAATAAATGCACCTTTTGCATATCTGAAAATTAAAAGTGTTTTTTCGCAAACAGAACTTTCAGACAAACCTATCAATCTTTATTTGTGTTTATAATTGAAACACTTTTTAATTGAAGTGTATTCAAGAGCGATACGAGAACAGAAGAAATTTTCAAATCTAAAAGAAGAATACTCACAAAAACTTATTTTTATTATTAACTACTATCAAAACTTTACAAAAATTAAATATAAACTTTTTCTTTCCATTTCAAGGAATTACACATACCAAAATAATTTTTATTTTTAGTATCCACCAGTCAAATTTATTGCTGCCAGACACTTTTATTTAATGCTAGGATAACACATTTAGAAGGAAATTTGAGAGAAAAATAAAATATATATATTAAATTTATTTTATTTTTTGAAATGGTAGTTTAAAAATTCGACTCCCTCATTTGTCACGTGAAAGGAAGCAATATTTTTATATTTACTTAATATTACATTTCTTAAAATGATTTAATAATTCATATTCCTTAAAATTCAAGAATATTTCAAACGTTTTCACAAAAACAATAATAAATTGTAAATAATTATTTATACCTACTTTTTGCATAGAATAATTTTTGGGTAAACGAATTTTATAGCTGTGTATAAAATGTTTCGATGAGCTTGAAAATTCATCGAGATATTACGAAACTCGCGAGAAGTAAAATTAAAATTAAGAGAACTAAACTTTTGATCGCTCTCCTGACCATACTATGGGAATTGGACAGAATTCGAATTTGACGGAAAGGAAACTTAATAAAAAATGTGCGGTTATATGACTTATTATATTTCTTAAAATATTGTCTGGTTATTAATGAGTGCAATTAATCAATGTAAATTTAAGTTTTGACCCTGAAACTATTAAGATTGGTTCTAAAGTTTAATTCCGAGCATTAGTTCATATGTTATTCAGAGTTTTTATTTCTTTGCGACAAAAAGAAAATACAAACAAGATAAAGTAAAAACTAAACTCTTTATACATTGAATGCTAATCATGAGCCTGTTATAAATCATTATTTATAACAAAGTAATTTTTTTTTAAAATTGTAAGCATTTCCAGGTTTGCCACTGGTGACTAAAATAGCAAAAAGTTTAGAATTTTGATAAAAGAGTAAGAGAACATATTTTTTAAGATTACCAGAAATGCCAACTTCCTCAGCTTTGAGAAAAAAATATTTTCTAGTAAAATCAAAATTAAAGTTATTTTTAGTTAAGTTTTTTTTCTTCTTTTTTTTTGTAATTTGCATATTGAAAATGTAAAGTATCATAAGAAATACAACAGTATTACTGTTGTATCGTGGGGACTCTTTTAAAGGGTGGAAATAATTTTCCTAATTCTACATGGTTTACTCTTCAACTCGCTACCAATTTACTAGAATTTTGCAGAAAGCGGATTAGTTTTTGCTTCTAGTTTACTATTGAAAGTGGATTCCGTGAATGATTTTTCTTAAATTTTTAACAAGAACAATTTTTAATGTATCTCATAGTGTTATTAAATAAATAATAAATAAATAAAATTTCTACCACTTCATCAATCACAATTCTCTATGCGGAGTGACTGAGGTGAGTCAACGCCTCCTATAACTGTAAGCCTCCACACGGTTTCTTATAGATAGTCCGATCAGATCATTCTGAAGGTAAAGCAGTTTACGAAAATCTAGTAAAAATAAGAAAGTGGTAGTAATTATATGCTTAAAAATTTGTTTAATTTATGTATATAATTAGTTTATTTTTTTTACTTGTCAACCACTACAGATTAACTTCTCAATTAAATATGATAAATTTCTTTTAATTACTGTTAAAAAAGAAATTGGGTTTATGCGCACAACTTGTTCACTTTATAAATAGTCTGCGCAGACTACTTTTAAAAAACAGTGTGGAGGCATTCTGATGTAGGAGGTGATGGATGAATAGACATACAGAGAAGGTTTGGGAAGTCCAGGGTTCCGCTGGATGGTTAAACAATCCCGGCAATATGGCTATTTTAACCAGCCATTGTGGTAAAAGACTTCCACATCAGGAAAGCGATTTCTTGAAACACTTATCAATCAGGTGTTACTTCTGAAATAATAGTACTTTTATTATTGTTCATAAGTTTTCACGTTTTTAGAAGCTTAAATGTAATTTTTCTACATGGCATTGCACAATAAATAGTATACTACACTAGTTTATAACTTTTATGCAAAACTCAATATTTTTTCTTATTTTACAATTTTGTTATGGTTTATGAAGTCCCCTTTAAGTAAAACGAATGATTAAAGCCAAACCTTGAAAAATAAAAATGGCCTCTATTGATTTGATTGATGCAAATGTAAAAGTAGGTTTAGTTAACTTTTCTTATTTTCAATGTAACAATTGTTACAAAAAATTTAATATGATTTTTTTCATAGTTTTTACTGTAAATAAAAATGCGTAAAGTAATTATAATGAATTTCTACTTATTTTTTTAGAAATTCTGCGTTTCAATAGTCATACATAATGATAAACCGTATGTATTACATGCTTCATAGTGCTCAAAATTTTTTTTATTCAAGGAGCTGATGTTATTAAAGCTCTTAGAAATTCCGATTTTTGAGATATCCGAGAAAATTCTTGGAACAATTCACCACATTATCGAGAACATCGTTCTGGAAGAGATTCTAAATTTCATAAGATTGGAAATTTAATCAAACTAATTTTACTCATCAGTGATCCACTTATTTCCAATACTTAAAAAAAATACTTCTTTTAAAAAATGTTTAAAGAACTCGATCCTACTATAAAATTATCATATTTAGAGAAACTATTTGAAATCATTTGAATAGATAATATAGTTTTCGTACACATTCTGTATAAAAGACAATAAGTGCAATAAATATGATAATTTATGAAAATTGTAGCTTCCTGAAATACTAGTCTAAAAGACGGCCTACTTTTTATATTTTTTTTTCTCTTTATAAAATCAAAACTACAGTATATATAACACCAAATCTACGGGAAAAAAACTTTTTTTTAAATAATATCAAATGGTTAATTAGTCAATTTGTTAGCATTTAAACACAGACATTTGAAATATCAAAAATCTAAAATCAGATTTTTAATCAGTGTCTTCGAAATCCTTTTATTGATAAGTTTAAGAAAATGTAATCGAAGTTTGAAGTATTAGCCCTTTTTTTTTTCGTAAACACGACTACTGAGCAGAGGTTCTTTCTCTCTTAACTCGCAGAATTGACATCAGTGTAGACTCACTGCATGGAGTGGACATTAAAATCTTCAACCAGAATGGTTTTTCATCAATTAGAAGATTATAGAGATCTGATCTTCTGATAAAAGAATGTATAAAGAATAGATTCTGAAGAAATGACACCCTATCCATATTTAAAATTCAACAATTTCATACTTATCATCTATATTGTCCATTTGTTTAATGGTGTAAAATTGAGATAATAGATTATTTTTTATGTTTATTAAAATTTACGGGAGATTTTTTAAAACTTAGGCAATAAATATAATTCATAACCAGAGAATGGGACGCAACAAAGAGTTTTCACCTGAAAATTTGTTTATAGTTATGGGAAAATGTAAATCTAATGTTTCCTGAAAGATTGTCGCTAACCAAGCCTTTCAAGCAAGGCGAAGTTAGTAGCATTTCAATGCAGCAATGAACTGGTCAAGAATCTCAGAAAGAGAGAAAGACTGATGAAGTTGCAGTTATAGATCTCTTAGCCGTCGAAACGTTTCCGGGGTACACTACGAGGGGGTGAATCTATAATCGTACCCCTTGTGTTTTTTTTTTTTTTTGGTAAATATTTCTATTGTTTTTTAGTTTATTGTTAAATTTTTTCATTGTTATTGTTAAATTTTCAATAATTTTTCTAACACAAGCAATTTGTTTTACTTTATTTTTTATTTATTTATTATTTTTTTACAGAATGAAACCATTTTTTTTTATTGTATTGCCAGTAATGCAGTTTTTTATAATTTAAGTTCTCACAATCTTTTATTTCCTTCTTTTTTGCAAAAATATCTACTTATTTGATTCATACAAGTCGATTGTTTTCTCTAACATGGACAGAATAGGGTTTATGAAAGAGATCCGAACTAGTTTCTTTCGCATCTGAAATGTGGGTTTCTCTTTCATCATTCAAGTTGATCTCACAATCTTTATTATCCTTTCAACAAAAACATGGCGTGAACAAAATAGGTTTTTCATAGAAGAGCAAAACCCTTTATTTTTTCTTTTCTTATCTAAGTCAATTGCATTCATTGACTTATTTTTTAAGTACAATATTTTTTTTTTTTTGCAATACACATTTTTTTCTTTTTCATTTACGTATCTTATAATCTTTATCATCTTTCAGCAACAACTCTACTTACATTTCGATTCATACAAATCTATTTTCTTCCACAACAGAAACAAAATAGGTTTTTCAAAGAAGACCAAAACCCTTGCTTTTTTCTTTTTTTTATCTGAAATGTAGTCTCCTCCTTCACCATTCAAATTGGTCTCCTTCCTGTAAAAGTAATTACTTTCTTATAATTAGAGTAATATCTGTGCCAAGTAATTTTGATGAATCAATAAATCGTATCAGAATAAAAATATTGTTTTTATTCTGACTTTTAATAATTTATTATTGAAAAATTAAGTGTCCGAAAATGAACAGCGTAAAGTTTCTTTGATATTAGAATAAGTCTAATTTATGATGTAAAATATATTCATTAATTTAAAAATATTAGATATAATTTAAAAATATTAGATATACTGCTATTTTGAAGTACTACTATTGCTATTTTGAGCATATTAGTATAAATTTCAATAAAAGGAAAACAAATATATAAAAGTTGAAACTCATACAGGGAATTGTTAAATCAGTTTTTTTCAAAAATAGATTTCTTAGTAGGACGTGTAAGAGGCAAACCCGTTCTGATTTTAAATTTTCATTTAGCAAAGACTGTTTCGCAATTCATGAATCTCTTAAATTTAATTTAGATAGTGGGTGATCGGTTAACGAACATAATCCGTTCCAAGACTATGTTCGCTATCCGAATTGTTCGTTAACCGATCATCGATTCACCATAGACTTCTATGTGAAATCGATTAATTCGTTCTGCAGACCCTAAAAATTAAATTTTAAAAAATGTATGATTTCTTAGTAAGTTTTTTAAAAAATAATACATACATATAATCTTTCATATTAATCAGTCCTTTTCCTTTTTGCCTATGGGGCGTTGAAGAACATGTCCAATGTCGATTGCTTTTCTCTCTTTTTCAGATTTTCCCGAAGTAATTAATAGCATTGTCGTTGTAAAGATCCTCAACCCTACAGACATCAGCTTGGTTTAGATGCCATTCTAAGACCATTGCTCTGACATCTTCCCACTTTTTCAAAAGATCTTTAATGGCAGATGTCGGCATTGGTACTCTTTCGTCTTCCTCTTGTTCAGAAGGAGACACATTTCGCTGTGTTTCTTGGTGCTCTTCATTCAAAATTTCTTGGAGTTCTTCTGTCGTCAGTTCATCTTCATGTCCCATTATGAGCTCTTCTATGTCATCCTCGTTTACCTCCACTTCCAGATCTCTAGCAGTTGTCAAAATTTCATCCATAATTTCAGGGGAGTCTCCCTGATCACCTCCGTCTCCTTAAACGAAGGATGGACACAGCTTCCGCCAAGCAGAAATCAACTGTCGCTGCGTGACTTCTGACCACGCCTTTTGAATGATACGAATAGCTTCAAGAATGTCAAATTTTTCTTTCCAAAACTTTTTTAAAGTCATTGTTGAGGAGAATTAGCTTGCTTCAAAACACCGACGAAACAGCGCGCGAGTGTACAATTTCTTGAAAGCCGCAATAACCTCCTGATCCAACGGCTGAATCAGCGAAGTCGTATTCGAAGGTAAAAACTGAACAGTCAGCCAGGGAAAGTCTGTCAACAAATTATCTTCATGATCCTTTGGGTGTCCTGGTGCATTGTCCAATAGAAGCAGTGCTTTCAACGGCAAGTCATTGGTCTCAAGGTAGTCCTTGATGCTCGGGGCACACACTTTAAATAGTCATGCCTTGAAAAGATACTGCGTGACCCATGCCCTCTGATTCGATCTTCACATTACCGGCAGTTTGCTCTTAATTATGGAATTTTTTTTTAATGCTCTGGGATTCTCAGAGTGGTGAACGAGAAGTGGTTTAAGCTTCATATCACCACTAGCGTTAGCTCCCAAAAGTAACGTCAATCGGTCTTTCATAGGTTTATGACCAGGAACACTTTTCTCATCTTTCGTGATGTAGGTACGGTTCGGCATGCGCTTCCAAAACAAACCAGTTTCATCACAATTAAATATTTGTTGTGGACGATACCCTTCTGTTTCAATGAATTCTTGAAATTTGAGACAGTATTTCTCAGCTGCTTCTTTATCTGCACTAGCAGACTAACCATGCATTAATACATGTTTAATTCCAGACCTTCTTTTAATTTTTGTAAACCAGCCAGTGGTAGCCTTGAATTCTAACTCCTCGGATGACGAACTTGGAGTTTGTTCTTTCAATTTCTCAAAAATTTCTCTAGCCTTCTCTTGAATGAGAGGTATACTAGTTACATCTCGTTTCATTTCCCGTTCATTTATCCAAACTAAAAGCAACCTCTGCATTTTATCATGGATGGCACTTCTTTGCTTCGCAGATGTGATTTTCGTTACTCCTTCAGCTGCTTGAGTCTTCTTGATGATATCTTTCATAGCTAATATTTTATTTTATTTTATAACCGTCGTTGAACAGCCGACCCAATTTCATGGGTTTACGACTACTAATGTTCAACTCCGTAGCCTTGTAATTTTGAACTAATCCAGAATACAAGGAAACTCCTGGATCAGTACCCCCAGAGGTATTGATTTGTTATGGGAACATGGAGGACTTTGAGACTCGACAGATTTAACGTGCATCAGTCACCATTTACTACACGGGGAGTCTTCGGTCGGTGGGGATCGAACCCACGACCTCTTGGATATGGGCCCAGCGCCCTACCGACCAGGCCATCCCGGCCCTTCTTAGCTAATATTTTGTTTTATAACCGTCGTTGAACAGCCGACCCAATTTCATGGGTTTACGACTACTAATGTTCAACTCCGTAGCCTTGTAATTTTGAACCAATCCAGAAGACAAGGAAACTCCTGGATCAGTACCCCCAGAAGTATTGATTTGTTATGGGAACATGGAGGACTTTGAGACTCGACAGATTTAACGTGCATCAGTCACCATTTACTACACGGGGAGTCTTCGGCCGGCAAGGATCTAACCCACGACCTCTTGGACATGGGGCCAGCGCCCTACCGACCAGGCTATCCCGGCCCTCCTTAGCTAATATTGGTCACCGCAGGTGGCCAGCCGACCCGCGAAGCGGGTTTGCGGCTTTTCGCGGCCCCCACGTTAAAACATCACCCTCGCACTCCGGAGGTCGTCAGGACCGAGGCCCCTCGGACGCGGAAAGCACACAGCCGTCACCCAGAAGCGTCGTGTACGGTCCCGCGCACCTAATGCCCAATCCTACAACCCTACAGACCCAATAAAGCCCGTCTGTCCAGGCTCCTGCAAGGGAAGGGGGTTAATGCATATGAAATACAATTTTAAATTTAAAAGTGCTATTTTAATTAAGTTTAATTGTTAATTAATTAGTTACAAGTTACTAATTATTACAAACTACAGATTATTACATATTACAGATTATTACAAGTTCAGTTACGAGCTATAACTAATTACAGGATAAGTTACAAAAAAACAACTTTTTACAGATTACTAGATAAGTTACAAATAGCAACTTATTACAGATTACAATTACAAATTAAGTTACTATTACACTAAGGATACTTATTCTATTTTTATGAATTAATAGCACTTGTCTATGTTATACAAATTATTATTACTTTTAAAATAAAGTTAGGCTTAGTAGATTATTAAAATTATGGAATTAAACTATTACTTAGCTTAGACTACTTAGACTATTGCTTATTGTAAAAACTTAGTTTATTATGCGATTAAAACTTTAATGTTGGTTAGGTTAGACTAGTTTGTTACTTTACTTAACATTTGAGTATTAGCCTTACCCTTGCGTCAGTATCATCTGGAAATAACATTTAGACTAGCGGCATTACTTGAAAAACACTAACACATCAAACACGTTACAATATTTACTAGCTAGCCACAACACAATTTTTTTTTTTTTTTTTTTTTTTTTTTTTTTTTTTTTTATACATCAAAACATCTATGACCTCCACGGGTAGCTGAAGAGCTCCGGGCGCACTGCCTGCCCCCAGGGACTAGGAGCAGGGTCAGTGGTGAAGGCGTGTGTGGTAATCAACCACGTTGGCTGCTATTGTGAGCCAGTCCATGGTTGATTGTGGGGTGTGCATGTTTCTGTATTTGTTTGTGTTGTATTGTGTTTGTTGCTTATTTTTGGTTGGTGTTTAGAGTGGCGACTGGGCAAGTTTTGGCTTAAAATGTTTGGTTTTGTTTTGCTGGAATTAGGTTCCAATATTGTTCTATTGCTTTGATAGGTTGTACAGACCTTGGCTATTGAGGAAAAAAAAAAAAAAAAAAAAAAAAAAAAAAAAAAAAAAAAAAAATATTCTTCTAGGAAACTTGGTCTCCGGAAAAGCTAAGCCAGGCTTTGCTTTCGTCTTCTCGAGGTAACGACGACCGGATCCATGGAAAAGAGGTCCATATCACCTCCAGGGTGGCATTGTAACAATGTTCACCCAACTCTTGTCACGCGGAGATTCGGTGATTACGACACGAAAATATTAAAAAGTTTAGAAATAAAAGAAACTAAGTTGTTCTGAGGAGTGTGTTGAAGGGTTGGTAGCACTTTGGAGGGGTGTCCTGTGTGCCCTCGGGCTACTGACTTTCCTCCGGTGTACTACACATTGTCCAACACACCCTCTTCCCTCCTCTTTGAAAAACTGGCCCACCTCCTCCAGGAAGGTCCTGTCGGTTAATCCTTCCAACTCATTCGTGAAGTATTCGGAGGTGTTCACTAAATAATGAAAAAGTTGTATTTTAGTCCCTGCTTCCTCAGTTCGTTTTTGCCTTAGTTTTGAGTATTTAGTGTTTACAGTTGAATTTAGATGAGGGTATTACTTGTTTTTCCTTGTCTATTATGTGTTGGCTGGGTTATGTATATTGCAACTTTATTGTTCTTGCATTCTAATTTGTCTGGTTGTTGGGTTAATGGGCTTGGCTACTTGATTGAGAAAAAAAAAAAAAAAAAAAATAAAAAAAAAAAAAAATAAAAAAAAAAAATGAATTCTTCTAGGAAACTTGGTCTCCGGAAAAGCTAAGCCAGGCTTTGCTTTCGTCTTCCCGAGGTAACGACGACCGGATCCATGGAAAAGCGGTCCTTATCACCTCCAGGGTGGCATTGTAACAATGTTCACCCAACTCTTGTCACGCGGAGATTCGGTGATTACGACACGAAAATATTAAAAAGTTTATAAAAAAAGAAACTAGGTTGTTCTGAGGAGTGTGTTGAAGGGTTGGTAGCACTTTGGAGGGGTGTCCTGTGTGCCCTCGGGCTACTGACTTTCCTCCGGTGTACTACACATTGTCCAACACACCCTCTTCCCTTCCTATTGGAAAACTGGCCCACCTCCTCCAGGAAGGTCCTGTTGGTTAATCCTTCCAACTCATTCGTGGAGTATTCGGAGGTGTTCACTAAATAATGAAAAGTTGTATTTAGTCCCTGATTGCTCAATACTTTCGCCTTTGTTTTGGTTTTATTAAGCTTGGTTGGGGTTTATCTGTTGGATAGTGTTGATGGGTATTGATATTCTTGTTTGTTTGATTAGCCCTTCGCCGATCTCACACCGTTTTTTTTTTTTTTTTTTTTTTTTTTTTTTTTTTGTGTAGAATAACCATCACGGGTAGCTGAAGAGCTCCGGACGCACTGCTGCTCCTGGGACTTGAAGCAGGTCAGTGGTGATGGGTGTGTGGTGATCAACCACGTTGGCTGCTATTGTGAGCCAGTCCGTGGTTGATTGTGGGGTGTGCATGTATTGTGTGCCGCTGCTTACATATTGTCGGTAATTGATTTTGTGGTTCCTATTATTTTGATGAGTTTATGTATTATACTTTTATTTGACAGGCTGTCTGCAAAAGCCGTTAGATGGGCTTGGTTAGGTTTTTTAAGATGATTATGTTCGGTCAGTGGACACTCGTGTAAGTAGTGTTCAGGTGAGCCTAACTCGCCGCATGGGCACTCATCTGTGTTAACTCGGTGCATTCTGTGCAAGAATGTTGGGAAGAAGCCGTGTCCTGTTAAAAATTGCGTTACGGCTGGGTGGCCAATTAATCTATCGTAGTTAACCTTAGGGTAGTACATTTTGGTGGTTGGACCTTTGTCTGAATTGGTCCAGTGTTCTTGCCAGAGTTTGGCTATGATTGCCTTTGTCTTGTTTTTAAGACATGATGGGGGTAGTTTAATTGCTATTTGTTGCCCGTTGCCGGCTGCAGCGTCTTTTGCAGCTTGGTCGGCTGATTCGTTGCCTATGATGCCTGTGTGCGCGGCCACCCAGTGTATTTTAACGTTACATTTGCTGGCTAGGTGTACTAACTGTTTTTGCGTTTCTGCTACGTGTGGGTCCTTTTGTTTTGTTTTGATAAGTGCGTGCATGCCAGCCAGACTATCCGTGTGTATTGTTGCCTCTCGGCAATTTTGTGTATCTAACCAGTTAATGGCTTCTTTAATTGCTTGAATCTCTGCTTGGAAGACAGTATTGTCTTGTTTTAGTGTGAATTTAAACGTGTCCGTTAAGTGATTGTTGTTGTATACACAGAATGCTGCACCAACTCCTTGATCTGTTTTTGAACCATCAGTGTAGATATTAGTTATTGTTGCTATTGGTTTACATGGTGGTAGAGAGATGTACTTATAACTTATTTTATCTGCTGGATGAGTGCGGTTGCTTTTAATTTTCTGTTGATAGTCTATTGCGTTAATATTGTATTGGTCGTTAGATGTATTAAATCTTAGTGTATTAGCTATTATAGATTCTTTTAGTACTTGTAGGTGAAGTGGCGGAATGCCTGTTAAAACGTTAAGTGCTACACTTGAAGTTGTCTTAAAACTTCTTGCTAATCTGATTAAAAGTGGTCTTTGTACACTGTTTAAAGCATTGATGGCTGTTTTGTTTAAGTTGGTGCCCCATGCGGCTGACGCGTATGTGAGTGTTTTTTCTGCTACCGTGTGGTACCAGAGTTTAAGTAGTTTGGTTTGGATTCCCCAGGTCCTCGGGGCTAGTTTAATTAATTGGTTGTGGATGTTGGTGGCTTTTGCCCTAAGTGATTTGATATGTTCGAGAAAGTTAAGGTGTTGGTCTAGGACGACCCCTAAGTATTTTATTGAAGTTACTGATTTTATTGATTGGTTATTGATTTTAACTATTGGTGGTCTTTGTTTAAAAGGGTTTTTAAAAGTCATAAAGTTACATTTGTTAATCGAGAGATTGAGGTGATATTTATTGCAAAAATCGTTAAAGGTATTCATGGCCATATTGGCGTTAGATTCTACTTCATTACGTTTATTACCTGATACGATGAAACCGTAGTCATCCACGAATGCTATTGTCTTAACATTATTTTGGTTAAAGTCTTGCAGAAAGATGTCCGCGATAATTAACCACAGGAGTGGGCCTAGGCATGACCCCTGTGGGCACCCTTTGTAAGTGTTTAGTTTAGTTTGTCCTAGACCGCCGTCAAATTCGATTGATCTATTGGTTAGATAACTGCCTTAGCTAATATTGTGCATACTGTAGACCTGTTTAAGCCATACTGTCTCGCAACATCAGCCATTTTCTGTTCACTCTCAACTTTGGCTATCATTTCTCGCTTGGTGTTTATAGTGAGCACAGTCCTTGACACTCCAGGCGTTTTGGGACCCATAATATTGTCAGATTTTCTGTTTTTTTTATAAGGGGTTCAGAAAAGCACACACGAAAATTTTTGAGGAACCAACTAGCGTACACAATTGACAAAGTTTTAGCGCACACTGCGGTACGTGACAATGCAAAAATGAGTCGTGCCTCACTGCTACGTGATATGGTTCACGTTAGCACCTCACGTGTGTTATTACCACATTCAGGGTTGTCAGTGGCGACTAAAAGGCGATTGACTAGGAAAGGAGTCTTGCGTCTGGAATTCGTCATTCAAGACAATGAATGAGACGGGGAATGAACGAGGGGGGGAAGCACTCAAAACGAAATAATTTTCTTCTTTGAATGAAATCAAAACCGAAACTGATGGTCTAATTTGTATGAATATTCTATTGGAATTTTTTTTCTCAATAGAATTCGTTTTGTTCGTTATCCGAACACAAAAATCTTTCATGAAAGTGTTCGTTAACCGATTTGTTCATTAACCGATCTGTTCGTTAACCGATCACCCACTGTACTCTTAAATTTAATTAAAAAAAGGACTTTCAGTTCATAACTTATTGAAGTTAAATGTTCACTGTTCTAGGACAGTGTTTCCCAAAGTGTGGTACGCGTACCCCCAGGGGTGCGGGAACAAGTCAGTGGGGGTACGCGTTCTTATGCGACATATCTTGCAGCAATCGAAAATTTCACAAAATTGTATTTAAAACCAAAGCTAGCCATGAAAATGTATGATTACGTATTTTTCTATTGGATATTTTTTGCAGAGTTAACAGTTAATAATTAGGGGTATCAACAGCACTATTCCAACTAAGCTAACAGTTGACGGCCCTTAGTACTGGAAAAAAAACAGCACAATTCTGATAATAAAAATCAAAATATACGAAAATGAAACCATTCGTTCCGTACATTTTCTGTTCATATGGTAATGCATCAAATCAATTTGTAGTTTAAATAATATAGTTCTTATTCCCCCACATTTAGTAAAAAAACAACAAAGAAAAACCCGAAGTTAGTTTAACCGATTAAATGATTTTTGAATCATTGTGCAAGGTTTCGGGATAAAATTGCTGAATGTTATCTCATCAATTAAATTGAATCACATACTATTGTTAATTTCACCAAAATTTTTAGCAGAGTGTTTCGTTTAAACTATTAAGATTTTTTTGCGTTCCCACAAGGTTCAGAAATACGGTAAATTTCTCCATATTATGGTAGATTTTACGATAATTTTTAATTGGTGTAAGTTTGTTTTCTTCTTTTTCTTTTCGTGTCTATATTTTTATACTCTTGATTTATGTTCTTTCTTAGGGAATTAAGCGTATTTATGATTATTTCCTATTAAGCAACTTAAAATATATTTACTTACTCATTGATTGTTTCATCATCACTTTCAAAATCATCATAATCATCCTCATCAGCTAAATAAAATTTTAGTCAGCAAAAATTCCATTTTTCAAATTTTAAAATAGTTATAATATAATCTAAAATTAGAGGTTTTGTATTATTTTAACTTTATAACACTTTAAAAATTGCAACTGTTATTTATTTCAAACATGAAAATGATAAAAATGTCTTGCATAATTGACTAATGGCATAATTGACTAATTGAAGATTGTGATGAAGATAGAATTGCAAAATTGAAAAGTGACTGAATTGTTCCCAACGGAGAGTTAGGAGCGTGGGAAGAGATAGATTGGTGCTTTATCGAAGAATAACATAGCCAAAAATAAAGCCACCCCCCATAATCAATATAAATTTGAAAATAATTTGGCGAAAGTGTATCGCCAAAAATGACTTTGAGAATTAGTAAAACCATGTAACTGAAAAACATATTTGTGGTAAGAAATAAAGAATAATGAGTTATAAATAAATTTTTGTTTTCGGTTTAGTGAATTAATGTGTCTTACATAATTATTGAAATAAAAAGTTAGCCGTTGCATTGATTGTTATAAAAAGAATAAAATATTTTTTATATTCGCTTTTTTATAAATGTTAATAATAATTAAATAAGTGGATTAATATAATTAAAATTCGGTTAAGAAAGACTAAAAATAATAAATTTAAAATATTAATGAAATTTTAAGAGCAAGGAAATATGCTATGCTTATTGTGGCACCACAGTATAAATCACGAAATTTAGTGCCAGTAACATTAGTTGCAAATTTTATTACCTTGCTACAAACGTTAGAAATTTCTTTTCTTTGAAAGAGTGTAAATCTCTTCTCTAAGTATTATCTACAAAAAATTCTATAAATTGCATGACTGCTAATATTTGAATAAAATAAAAAGTATGATCTTACGCATAGGCCGAGGATACTTCATCATCTGGTCTAACCAGTGATTAATAATCGCTTGTTTATACAAAGGAAATTCCTTCCTGTGCATTCGCCAGAAAGGCGTAAAGGTTTGGTGATACGAATCACTCATAATCGTACTTTTTTAAAGCTTTTCAAAATCACCGTCAAATTTGACAACATACACTGAGTATAGCTCAAAAAAGAATGACCAACAAATTATTTTTAAATGATTTTGGTCCTGTTCTCAACAATTAACTTTTTTTGGAAACAATGTTTAAATAATAAAACTTTATATACATTTCTCAGCTATTTCGATCTAGTTATTGTTATAAAAATACTCTAACAATGCTTTTATTGTATTTGATTATTTAAATGAAATTTGAAAAAATTACATTGTTACATTGTAAAAAAGAGAAACTAAACTATTACATTCATCTTTCCAATATTGATTTCTTAGTGAACTGAAATTTATAAAAAAAAATAAATACAAACATTGTAAGATCTTATAGATGAATTTATAGCATAAAAAATATGTAAAATACTCAGAAGCTAGTCACACACAATTTTTTAAAAAAATAATTTTTAATCATTTACTCTTGAGCAAAAGATACTAATATCTGGAAGGAACAAGATTATTGGTACTAATTCTGTACATCACACATTTTTATCAATAGCTTAATATTCTTTTGCATTGAAAGTACATCTCGTACCACGAAACTCCTTTTTTTTTAAACATTTAAAAAATGGTTATATTTAGTTTAGTAACCGAAGTAATTAAAGAAAATACAGAACTTTTTCATGGAATCCAATCAAAACCAGTTTACTCGACAGGGTAGAGAACAAAAGTTTTATGGCTATTTAAATGATCTCGTTTACTAATACATCCGAATACTAAACGTTCTTTAGATTATAAAAGCGAAATCTATCAGCATAAGTTTGATGATTTTCCGTCCATTATATTGTAGAAAAAAATATTTAAACACGTTTTAAATGGATTACGTGTTTTCTTACATTGCATTATTAGTTAGCTGAAATTTAAAAATCTAACTTTTTGATGAAAATATTAAAATTTTAAACTTTATAAATGTAAACAAATGTTAGAAATTTTCCTTTTGTGAAAAATACTTTCACAATTTGTTTTTAAGGTTTAATTTTTCTCGTTTTTGAAAATTTGACGCATTAAGACTAAATTCTACATCTAGATTTCTGGGTCATAATTCCAAAGGTCATTTTGTTAAAATGCCACATACTTTTTTGCAGTTTTATTTTAAATTAATTTAACTGTTCTTTATTGCAAAAAAATATGTTAAATTTACGCTAAATTATATCAAGCAGCCTGAGCCTTGGGGGAAAAGTTTTAGTTTCATGTTAAACATAGCAACGTTTTATGCTTTATACTCCTACAATATTGTTTTAACTATTAATCTTGGTAAATTTACAGAGAATGTTTTACATTTTTAAAAAATATGAATATAGTATTTCAAAAAATATTAAATATAAGTTTTCTTCTGGCAATTTCACTTCATAGTATGTGATTTTTATTAAATTATAAAAACATTGGATTTTAAATTTTCCGGTAAATTTTTATATAATTTTTTTGAATTTTAATATCATATGTGAAATCCTTATTTCTAGAAATTCTAATACAAAGTTTAATAATATATAAATATTTAGAAAAAACACAAATTAAATTTGTTTTTGAGGTGTTATGTAAAATCCATAATATTCAATAGTTATTAAGAAATCATTTGCTTCATTAGGCATTCTATTAATCTTAATTAGTGTTTTAAGAAAAGGTTTATTAAATTTGTTTATAACCTGCTGAAAGACACCGGATCTAATAAAAATAAAAAATCTCAAAAATTAATTGTAAGTGTTTTCAGTTGGAGAATCTGTAAATTTGCTTCATAGTTAATATAAGGCTTATCTTTGGTTAAAATTGCAGTGAGTTCACTACATAAAATCGTAAAAATTTATTAAAAAAAGTATCATTAGCTTTTAAGTACTAACGTTAATCTTGAATTTAAATATGTAAAAAGAAGTCCTTCGAAAAATGAGTACTTACGAACTATGCCGTCGACTATTTCCGCCAACATTATACCAAAAACATTTCGGCAGCTTTAAAAATTTATTATAATATAGTAATTGATTATAAAGATATTGATAAAATACAAATATGACTTATAGCATGCAAAAAAGGAGATAACATTTAAATTTGAATTATTTCAAAACTTATTTTTCAAATCTGGCATAAATAGTCTACGGAATAATACGTAAGTACCGAAAAGTGTAATAAAGAATTGGTTACAAGTCGCATTTGCTTTTAATCGCCTATGACATGTATTTCTATATATTGAAAAATAATTAAGGGATAAAACATATCCTATCATTTTAAAAAAAATTAATAAATAAAAAAATTGATAGTATTTGAAACTAACAAGTTTAATTTAGGAAATTATTTTAACAAAACTGCTTTTAAAATTGAAATAAGACATCAATACTATATATACACTCGTTTAAAGCAAATTTAAATATTGTTTGCTAATGTTCTGTATTGTTTGCTTATGACTCTCAATACTTTTATTAGTTTATACTTGAAATAATTTGTTGAAAATATTTTAAGTATAAACTAATAAAAGTATTGTGAGTATTAGCTTTAAGTATTGAGAGTACTACACTTCTTACCCACTTTCGCTTCTTGAACCCCATTTACCCACTATCGCTTCTGAAGGGTAACGGGACCTGTTGAAAACCCATATATAACTGCGAAGAAAATAAATTAGCAAATCTCACGTGCTAATTTAGGCATTGCGGCAACATCTTATTTAGTATTCTTCATTCCTGTTTTTAAGTTACATATTGAAATTCATATCGAGATCTTGCAATTATAGTAATGAAGTATATCTTAATGTAATGAAGGGATTATATATATATATTATTGAGAATAAAGTTTTCAAACGAAGAACATATCATTTTGAAATTCTCCGGAATTTACAAATCAGGAAAGTGTTATGATTTTTATAATAAAAATTTTACTTGTAAATGTTTTTTTTTTTAATTTGATGGTATTTTTTTATGGAATGGTTTCCTACGTCCGATTATGAATTAAAAAAAAGAAACAGGAAAGAGTTTTTTTTTTTTTTTTTTTTAATGTGAGGAATTTTTAGAATCGTTTTGTTTTTGTTTTTGAATAATGATTTTTATTGAAACTTAAAATTTTTTGATACAAAATTTTTGTCAAAAACTTTTTTTTAAAATTAAATTATATAAAATTATGAGACTTATGTATAGTTTTTGCTTATTTTAATGTTTGAAGTAATACGATTCTTAAAACTATGCAATGTAGAGTTTATTAAATAGGCCTTTCATGTTATATCATAAAACTTAGTAAAACTATTTTTCAGGTATTAGATTTTAACTCTAATAAGAATATACATATTTTTTTCTGTTAATTTACAAATATTTTCCGATGTGTTTTGGATGTTCCTGCTCTAAATAAAAAGAGATACCATTTCGCTTTCATTTGCATAAGAAAGAATATCAAACATTTTTCTTTTTTAAATTTAATAAGCCACAATAAAGAAGGAACGTTACAATGCAACACGTTACATTAAAGACGTCTCCAGAGTAACTTAAAGACTGTTCATATAGAAATCGCAGGTATTCGTCTGATACAACAACGCCCCCTATAGTTCGTTGCTCTTTTTTCCATTCAACAGAATACACCCAGCACCGTGTCTCTCCAAAAACACAACAGGGGTGAAAGTGAGACGGAAAAGTAGAAAGACTGGTAGTAAAACTATTTCAGTTATAGCTAGTTTTCAGGAGGAGTTTACTTGTTCTTTTTTTTTAAACTATTCAACAATATTTACTTTATATAGGAAAAGGAGCAGTTTTATATATATGCTTAAGTTATAAATGAATCTTAATAGTTACAGATATTTTATCGTTCTCGAAAAAAATGGTAGAATAAACTGTTTTACGTACCAGTTTTTGTTCTTTTCCGTCTTGCTATATAAGGGCTTTCACCCATGCTTCAGAATGAAATCAAGTAACGATTTTAATTTTTGTTTGAACACACGTGTGGTAATATCATGGCGATCCGATGATGATTGTCATGGTAACAAAAGCTCTTTAATTTCAACCCAAGCAGGATTGCATGTAAGTGTAATAAATAAATCTGGGAACCCATATGCGCGACCATATGTCATTGCATCCAGTGAGTATTCATACATGTGCCTTTGACTCGGACTTGGTAAATGTAGCCGGCCGTATAATCATTTTCCCCGCATCATTAGGATTAACGTTACCATCATTAATTATTGCAACCATTAAATGAATGTATTCTTCCAGGGGAGAAAGCGAGACGGAAAATAGGAAAGGCTGGTAGTGAAATCTTTTCAGTTATAGCTAGTTTTGGGGAGGAGCTAACCCATTCTTTTTTTAAATTATTCAACGATATCTACTTTACCTTCGAAAAGAAGCAGTTTTATATATATGCTAAAATTTCAAAAGAAATCTTGATAGTTACAGATATTTTATTTTTTTCGAAAAAAATGCTGGAATGAAATGTCATACGTACCAGGTTTTTCTCTTTTCCGTCTTGCTATATAAGGGCTTTCACCCATGTATTCTTCTGAACATAATTTGGTTCAGGGCAGAAAGCCCATGTATATTTCATTTTTTAATTTTTTTCCGGAAATAATAAAATCCATAACTACCAATTGTTTTTAACGGATGCAATTTTTGCATAGAATTGCTTTTTCGCTGAGAAAAAATTAATTACAGTGAATTGTTTATTGTTACGAATAGATTAACTCCTCCTATAATATAACTAAAGATAACTAATATATAACTCCTATAATATAAGATAACTAATATAAGTTATCTATAGGATATAACTAATATATCCTATAGATAACTAAAATATTATCGAATATTGAAATAATTCTCCTACCAGTATTTTCTTTCTTCCTTCTCGCTTTCAGGCCTGATTTGGTTTGATTTAATTCAATATACAGTAGGCGTTCGGTTTCAATTTTCGCATACATATCGACAACGTATTGATGAAATAATTGTCTTCATTTTAGAATATGATTTTCATCGTTTTGGCGAATCCTTAATCTATATCCATGATAATTCTTTGCACTTACTTTCTTATTGGTTTTCTCGCCTGTTTCCGGGTTTCTCAATTTTATGTTAAAATGGTATCTATCCTCTCCTTGCCAAAATAAAATAGGATATTGCAATGCATCATAATATCGATGCAATTCTGAGACTCTTTGAACGTCATCATTTCTGCTACGAAGAATTATATCGCAGGAGGTAAATTCCTCGCTTGCTATAACAATAGTCACCTCATCCAATGTTGGTGCATTGTATTTTTCTTTGTGGTGTGATACAGGTGTTTTGTCAGCTCTAATAATAATTTTGTAATTATCGGATGGCAGTTTATCAAGGGCAGTTCTTAACAGCCTAATTAACTGATTATGTTGACCGAAAATGTTTTGCAAAGTGACAACAATTTCTCGTTTAGTGCCATTGTTTAACTGACAACGTTGATTAACTTGATCATTTGTGTTACCCATGGAATAAATCTGTAGAAATTTATGATCTGCACCATGCTAAGGCAGAAGTGATCCAGCAGGATGATAAATTTGTCCTTGGACTTTGAATGTTGACATGTAATTCTCGTTCACGAGACGTGTAGCACCGAATGAAGTGATTTGGAAACACGAATTGTACCGGTGTATTTTCGCCAAAAAATTTTTCGATTGGTTTTTTGACCTGATAAGAACATTGATAATGGCATGGTTGGCGACTTTTAACCCTTTCGTCACAAATACGTGCCAACATAAAACCGTATCAATCAGGGTAAAAAGATAAAACTGGTAACCAAAGTAGTTCTTTAGCAGTTTATTTGTGGGCGGGTCTATAATTGTTTAATTATTTAATTCACCATTACTTTAGTTCAAAATAAAATTATTTAGTTATACTTTGAACTAACATTGATTATATATATATATATATATATGATTAAACTAACAATAATTAAAGTAAAAGCAAAGTAAATCTGTCCAATTAGCAACGCCTACATTTAAGTTACCGTTTTTTATTTATTTACATCCTGATTCTGATTTTGTACGAATGCTTTTATGAATCACCCGTCCCCAAGGGGTTAATCTGGTAGTTTCACTTTTCCTCCAGAACAGCAAATTCTAGCTGTTTCATTTTTAAATTTTAGAGCACTACAAAACATACATAATTGATCCATTTTCCCGATGATGACGCTTGGGTGAAGACTATAATTGGTTGCCGGATCATAGTGAAGTGCACTAAAAGGCAAATCAGAGTACTGGCAGCGTCTGAATAGCGAAGTGCGTTCTCGATCGGTTTTCATTCTTGCTTTTCGTTGTTCTGTTGTTTCAGACAAAAAAGCTTGAGTAGTGTGTAGTTGATTAGTTAACAGTTTTCTTTCCCGTTGCTCTGATGTTTCCGACGAACTGACTTGAGTAGAGCGTAGCTGATTTGTTAACAGTCTTCTTTCCTGTTTCTCAGCTGTTTCTAAAAAACAGGCTAAAGCATTCTGTTCTCGATTAGTTTTTTCTTAAACTAATTAGATTAAGTCTTTTTTTTCCCTTTGCCCCGATGTTTCTGAAACACTGCTAGTTCTCCTTTTGTGCGCTTGAGATGTTGATCGACTAAGAGCGATTCATTTAGGTGGCATAATTTTGCATATATTCTCTCTCACAAATAAACAGAAATGTATAAGTTGACAGTGTTCTCAAATTTGATTCAACCGAAAATTCTCATATTTATTTTAAATAATAAAAAAGCAATAAAAATTAAATAAATTAAATAAGAAATATAAAAATGATAAAATTTAAAACAAAAATCTATTTTTAAAATGAAATAAATAAAATGAATGAACTCGAAAACTTTGTAATAGCAAATAATCTAATAGTTTTTAAATGACAGCTGTCAGCAATGAAATCTTCGAAAACTATATGTAATTGTGCTAACCTAACCTAAAACAAACAAAACACACATCTATCTATCTATCTATCTATATATTAGAACTTAAAAATGTATTCATTTTCTTTTCTATCTAAAAATAACCCTTTTTTTCAAGTGAAGTATCTTTATTAAGTAGTGTGGTATTTTTTTTTTTTTTTTTTTCCAAGTATTGTAACCTTTGCACTCGAAGGCTTCGCGGCGGGGCAGTAATTTATCCACCACTCTAATTTTAAATTTTCACAGTTTAGTTCTAAGGTAGGTAGGAATTTTATTTACAACCACCATCTAGACTGTTACCACAATTATCAAAACAAACAAAGTGGATGGGATAGCGGCCGCTGAACAGCTCAGTTGCCCAACTCAAAGAGCAAAAGAAGAAGATTTTATTTACAATCGACAAACATATAGCTAAATTAAATATCAAATTCTGTGAAAAAGGAACTTCTTGCTCTGCAGCAAATTTCAATGAAATATTCCTATATGAAACTTTAACTGAAGACAAGAACATCAGACTAATAGGAGCATGCTATTGCAGTGATGCATCACATTCCCGACATTAATAGCAGATACTTAACCTCATTTTCATCCTATCAGCTTACCTAAAGTTCAAACTTTTATAATACAGTCTTATCACCCAACTGCATATAATTACACTGCAAGAACCTAATTGATCCACATGAATACTCCTTTACTTCATTTACATTCCACAACCTTATTGAAACACAACAAAGATCAAGTTAAAGATGAATGGGAAAAGAGCAACAAGCGGCCTTAAGTGCCCAGATGTTTTATACAGTTTAAGAACTTTATTTACCTCGCGCTAGAGCTGCACAATGGGCGATTGGCAAAGGTTTTGGATACATCCCTGAGAATGATCCGAAAACATGGTCTCGCAGTTTTGATCCTCAGATGAGGGGTTAGTTCTTAGTAATCACTTTATTTAATGACTTTCATGTGTTAAATAGTAATTTTAAAAACAGTCTCGTTTGTCTTGTACACTTTTAGTGGATGCATCCGATTTTCAACAATGAAAAGGACATATTTCTGTTCTTTAATTAGTGGCTTTCGACATTTCCTTACTACTAGATTATCTCTTTTTTTTTTAACTGAGTATTCGTATTTGCGTATAGTCCCTAAACCAAGCAAATGTCATGAAAGTACCTCTCTTCGTCCGTATGACGGGAATATTTTACGTCCAAAACGCCGTGAGTTTGTTAGGAATATAACGCAATGACACTATATATAAATTTTGAAAAATCAGTTCAAGGGGTTACCGGTTAATGACTGACCGGTCAATGACATTTGGACTCGTGAATTTGTTTTCGAATTTTTGTCACCTCGTGGCTTTGTCTAGTCACCAAAACATTTTAAAAACTTAACCCTATGCACTTCCAAGTTCTTTGTTATAGAATATCAAATATATAACATCAAATGTATAAGATATCAAATGTATAATGTTTACATAGGGTAGCCATGTTCAGGGGCTGCGTTAAACATGCTCACCAAATGCGATAAAATCGTAAATTTGGCGAATTAAATTATTTTTTGCGGAAGTATTTGCGAATGAAAAATATATATTTAACTCGATCCTCAAAATAATATCAAAATGAATTTCTCTAAACAAATCAGTATTTGTCATGCAATTTCAGTAATTTTCAGTAGATGCGCCGCATAACCAATTAGAATTGAGTCCAAATAATACAAGCCAAACTACCATAAAATATTTCTATCTTAGAAAAAAATTAATCCAAAATATTTATTAAGATTCACAATTGGCGAAAATTTACGAAAATTGGCAATATTTGACTAATAATATGAAATTCTTAGTGCGAGCTCTGATATTATATTATGATTGCTAGTTTTGAAATAAAAAAATTGCTTTAAGTATTTAAACCATTTAGTGCTTACATTAACTTAAATAGCTTTTTAAAGTACTCTGGGTGCAAGAGGGTCTGAAAGAAATTCAAAAGGGTTCTTAAGAAATGAATGTTCAGCATGTATGTGAAGAAAATAAACAATTGATATTGACTATAAAAATTAACAAATATGAATTAAAAATGATCTATAATTTTGAACGGTACACATATTCATCGGAAAATGTTGAGTTTTTCTTTTCAGTTTCTTTCTTTTCGTTTTCTTCATTCCAAGGCTGCAATTCTGCGGAGGCAAAAATGTCGTAGAAAAGACCACATAAGAAATGGATAATAGCTGAGCTAATGTAAACAAATGCCCAGTTTCTAAGTGTTTGCTAAAAAGAAATTAAAGCAAAATAGTCATATTTTGAAAACATATTAATTAAAAGTTAGTTTAAAGACAAAATTTTAAAAAAATCAGTTTTAACGGTTAAAAAATTGAGTTCTTGTAATAACATTGGGGGAATTTCTTTAGTAAGGAAATTCAAATAAAAATAGAAATAAGGAAGCGAAAAATGCGGTAAAAGTCACAAATTAACATAAAAAACATTTAGGAAAAGGACTTTAATTATTAAAATAAATAAATAAAATACGAAATATATCATAGCAATCAAATATTTAGTAGCGTATCTACCACTAAGATATTAAATACAAATTCACTTTCATATAAAAAATTTTAACTTGCATCGGAGTGCAGAAACTTATTGATTAAATAAAGTTGACACTGCCGTTGAACTACATCAGACTTCGTGGCCTCCATACGAGATTGAATTCGGCCACAACGATGAATTGTCCACAATGGATAGATGACTTAACCGTGAAGTAGTGCTCAAAAATCAGACGAAGTTGGATACAATTCTCCCGGCAATAATAGAATAAATATGATTTTTTCCCCGTGATGTGCTTTTGCTTTTTCAACCTCGGTAAATTTAGGCCTTGGCCATCGTTTTTTTTTTTTCTTTCTTCAACTCAAACCTTTGGGACCCTCTTTATTTGTGATATTCACCTGAATTAGTATTGAAAACGATCCAATTTCCACTGTAGGTTAGAATTTCTGATTCTTAATTAGAACAATAAGAGCAAAAATACCGTTCAAATGATGAAATTCTCTTTTATTCACCACT
Organism: Parasteatoda lunata; assembly: GCA_949128135.1. Classification (NCBI taxonomy): domain Eukaryota; kingdom Metazoa; phylum Arthropoda; class Arachnida; order Araneae; family Theridiidae; genus Parasteatoda; species Parasteatoda lunata. The sequence goes on from OX421977.1 coordinate 14,517,435, forward strand.
CACGAAGCATTTATGGGATCTCCTTGGTACCATATCTCAAACTTAATGCAAAACAAATTTAAAAGTGAAAAGAAAAAAAAAAAGAATTCTAAAAAAATTATCAAACAACAACGGTCGTCATAGCAACGCATGCAATGACGACGTATAAGCACTGTTTACTATTACTCTTGGGCAAAGATGAAAAGTGTGATGACGTCCAAATAAGGCGCGCGCGCCATCAAACCCAAAAGAACACGCATTTTGCAGATGGATAATACTGTGCGAAAAATTATTAACAGCATAAAGTTACTAGTGGTATTCATTCATCGAATTTTATCAAGGATAGGAATTCTTGAAGGCGGTGTATTAAATATCTTTTCACTTGTATATACGACATGCCAACTCGATTCATTCTTGAGTTCTTTTGTTAAGTGGTATAGCCGATAGTTATACCCATTTAATGAAACCATGCTATGAATTTGATGTATATAAATTTGAAACCGTACAAATCTCTATTTTATGGGTAGGTTCAATAATAACATCACAAAAAGGGAGGTAAAAAAACGAATTGACGAACAACTGTTTGGATCCGATTTTTTTAAAATTTCGAACTAAGAGGAAACAACCAAATTAAAAACCTGGTGGTAAGTTTTGATTAAAAAAGTTTATTTTCTTAAATAGTTACCAAATAGGGCCTGACACCTTCACTAAATGCTTTGTCATTTATAAAATGTGGTAGTTATTAATGTATTAATGTATTATTTTTTTCTGAAATAAACTGACAGACAAAATATTTTAGTCACCACTTTTTATTTATTGGTAATAAATGCATGACAAGTCCCACTCGTCCAATGTACCCAAAAGGTTAAATGGTTCTTTCTTAGATCAACATAGAAAAAAGATATGCTACTGCACAAAACTAATATACGTCTAGTTGAGACCTATTCATCCGAAAACCTGCCTAAGAAAAAAGAGCCTAATATTTCTATCAATGAAAGGAAGATTTTATGAGCCATTGTTTTGGCAGAGAGCTCCACAGAAGAAGAACAGGTTAGAAGTTTACAAAATTTATTAGAACAATGATGTAATAATATCCATGAAATTAAACAAAATTAGATTTGCAATGCATATTTACCGTTTAGATACAACCAGCATGACATATACGATATTTTAATAAAATCTAATTATTTCAGAGATAGATGACTTCCAAAACTTTAACGGCTGGATTTCATTAGCATGGCCAATGAGGGTATTGAACTCTCAAGACATGGCAACAATGAGAATGTAATAGTAAAATATTCTGAATAAGGCCAAGACCCATCCCGGGGTGCTATGCTAAGGATGATAATATATTCCATCTATAAAACTCGTTACAAAGTTCATTTGCATTACTTACCCCACTTTTAAGAATTACTCCAACAAATGCTGGGGCGAGAAAACCTGGCAGTGTTGCAATTGCATTTGTTATACCAAGAAGAGTTCCTAAAAATAAAATAACTATATGTAATAAAAAATAGAAGGCTAACGAGTAATAGCAACGTCTCCTATAACTGAAAGCCTCCACACGGTTTCTTGGAGGTAGTCCGATTCGAAAGTAAAGCACTATGACGGTAATACAATGAAACCATTTAATACAAAATCAAGTCAAATTAAGAAAGTGGTAGCAAATATATCTATGTGATACGATTTAATCAATCATATTCATAAATTAAAAAAAATTGTTGAATTCATGAATCTGATTGATTTGTCTTATTTACTTGTCAACCACCACAAATTCAATTCTCAAATATATAAGATAAATTTCTCCCAATTACTCTTAAAAAAGAATTTTGGTTCATGCGCACAACTGGTTTACTTTTTAAATATCTGCGCAGACTACTTATGAAAAACCGTGTTTAGGCTTTCTGATGTAGGAGGTGATTGTAATTGTAATGTCGGCGTCCCATAATTAACATTTTGGCGCAGTGTTGTCGGTCTGGGAAGACTAATTCAACAAATGAGGACTAGAAAAAAAAAACGATCTAAGTCCGAAAAACAAAATTTTTCTGGAGAGCAAAAAAATTAATAATTCTCTTTTCACTTCTTATTGTTAGTAGCCATCAAAAGCTAACATATAGTAGCCTAATTTCTTTACGTTTAGTTTTTAAATGCCTTCTTAATGTTATTATTATTTTTTATTGTAAATTATTCTTAGTTTTCATCGTAAATTATTCGTTATTTTCATTGTTATTACCATTAGTTTTATTTTTATCCTAAATTATTCATTATTTTTATTGCTATTATCGTTAGTTTTATCGTGTTATTTCTATTATACGTGAACAAAATTGAAGGAGTCTTATCATTGAGCAGTGATGGCACTTAGGGCGTTCTCTACTCATTAAAAAAGTAGCATTAATAAGAAAAAAATTAGCATTCCTGGATAATTACTTTCTTCGAAATTAAACGAAAATATTCTTGCACACATGCAGCAAGATATTTTTTCAAAAATTCTTTTTAATATAAGTTGTACCCCTGTAAGCTGTTTCCGAAGAAAGTAAACTGGTAGTAAAAACCATTATATTTCTAGACTTCTTAAGAACTAAAATGAAAGTCTTTCCAAATTATTTTTAATTAAAAATAGTTTCCTAGCATTTATTGTCTTGAATGTAAGAACTTAATCTGTATGCATGCTGAGACTCGTAATACTATTTGAATAAAATCGATAGTTCATTCTTTCCGAAATCAGTATAGATAATAATAACAATCACTCTCATCAGTAATACTGTCAGTTGAAGTGATAAGAGCTACTTTATGGCAAGGTTGCATTAGAAATACATTCTACTTACCAGCAAACTTCGGGCTCATGTCCACGTGATTAACCATAAAACTGGAATAAAGCAAGCCATTCAAACCAAAGGACAAAGAAAATAATGCAATTATGATAATTGGACGGCAACCCACAAAGGCGATAGCAACGGCACACAAAGCTGGGCCAAAAAATGCTGAAATTAAAAAATAAATATATAGCTATTAACAAATAATAAATATTTATTTAAAGAACAAGTTTGAGCAATGCTCTTAAAGTGGGAACTTCAGAATCTTAATCTGTAATGAAAGTAATTAACTTTTTAACACTTTCTTCTACTAAAAGTGCTTGCCATTGTAGTGATTAATAATGATGAAAAAGGAAGCACCAACTCTTAATAGGATTCACATTGTTAAAACAAACAATGATAATAGCAATAAATCTACTTCTATATATCTGTTACCTTTCAAACTATCCGAAAATGGATTTTGCAAGTGATGTTAAAACAATTATCTAACAACTATCTTACCAACTTTCTATGATTTCTGTAAAAATTTGTTCGAGTGGTAGTTAAAAATACCTAAAATCACATCACGTTATTTTCAAGCTACCAAAATGTATGGTTGTTTGAATTAAATGGTAATAAAAATAGTTTTAAATCGAATATATTAGGTCTATCGAAGAGTTCTGTCCGTGAAGGAGCATTAGTATCCAGCATGCAAAAGGAGACTTTATAAGAAATAATGGGTAGGGCATGTACCGTTAAATGTACACAACTGTTAAATCTTCCATTTTTCCCGAAAGATTTTATTTTTCATATTTAAAGAGGAAGTCAAACTGCCATTATTCTATTAAACTTTTTTATTTATATTAATAATTATAAATCAGTTTGTCCGCAACTACGTACAACAAATATATAAAAGCATAATAATTTACACGACAACTAATTACATCCTGGCCAAAATATAAATAGATATTTTTTGAGTAAAATTATTTTTCGGTAATTTTCTTACTACCACTTGAAATATGCATACTTGGAAAGAGTGAAATTTGGTAGGTATGAATGTTCATATCAAATGTTTCGCTCAACGCCTCCTATAACTGAAAGCCTCCACACGGTTTTTGATAAGTAGTCCGATCAGACCATTGTGAAGAATATTCACTTTCCGAACGATTCATTTAATACAAAATCTAGTTAAAATAAGAAAGTGGTAGCAAATATATGACTAAAAATTTGTTTTATTTATTCATATTATTGGTTTGCCTTATTCACTTGTCAACCACTACAGATACAATTCTCGAATATATATGATAAATTTCTCGCAATTACTTTTATAAAAGGTTTTGGGTTCATGCGCACAACTGGTTCGCTTTTTAAATAGTCTGCGCAGACTATTTATAAAAGACCGTATGGAGGCTTTTTGATGTAGGAGGTGATGGCTCAGTTCCGACAGATACTTTCTTTACAAATTTGAGTATGTATGGATATGCTCTTTTGCGTCTTTTTTGCTATCTCTTTAACCCCTTAACGCATTTGCAAATGTCTGAGACGGGCAAAAATAAATACACTTGCCCGTGTCTCTTCCTGGCTATCTTACTGTATTTCGCGTTTTTTTTTTTTTTTTTTCTAATACCCGTGTCTGACATCCATCCTACTAAATATAGCTAACACTATCCCTACATATTAATTTTCTGGAAAAAAAAAGAAAACATTCTATTATTTTTTACCAGTTTTCAAGAAAAAAACTCGTGCATTACCACAGTCTCCTCGCGCCGACTGTCACAAATACGTGCCAGCATAAAACAGTATCAATCTGGGTAAAAAGATAAAACTGGTAATCTAAGTAGTTCTTTAGCTGTTTACTTGTGGGTGGGGTTATAATTGTTTGATTTATTTAATTCATCATTACTTAGTTCAAGATAAAATTATATAATTGCACTTTCTTCTAACATTGATTATATATATGATTAAACTAACAATAATTAAAGTAAAAGCAAAGTAAGTCTGTCAAATTAGCAACGACTACGTTTAAGTTACCGTCTTTTATTTATTTACGTCCTGGTTCTAATTTTGCACGAATGCTTCGTCCCCAAGAGGTTAAACAAGAGGTTTCAGTAGGTCTGCGTAGGATTGTGTTCTCACAGTGATTAGCTTTCTTTATTAAATAGCATATTGTGGTGATAACAAATGTATAATTTCGTTGCGGGTTGCATCAACCCTCCTACAACTGAAAGCCTTCACACGTTTTTTATAGGTAGTCCGATTAGACCACTATGAAGGTACACCAGTTTATGAAAGAGTCCTTTAATAGAAAATCTAGTCAAAATAAGAAAGTGGTACCAAATATATGTCTAAAAATTTGTTTAATTTATTAATATGATTGGTTTGTCTTATTTATTTGTCTACCACTACAGATTCAATTCTCAAATATATATGATAAATGTCTCTCAATTACTTTTGAAATAAAATTTTGGTTCATGCGCACAACTGGTACACTTTTTAAATAGTCTGCGACTCCTTATTAAAAACTGTGTGGAGGCTTTCTGATGTAGGAGGTGATGGTTGCATCCCTTTCATTCATTCTTTTAGATTTTTCTAAGTACTGTGGGAATTATTACCTTATTTTAAGTTAAAAATGATTAAAATGCAAGTACTTACCAATGCTATTCATTAATTTCCTGATTGTGGTAACACGTAGATAGTCGCCAGCTCTTAAATAGTCAGCTACTATACTTGCAGGAAATGCAAAAAGGGCCATCATCAAAAAAGGAATGCCCGATACCAATCCATTCTAAAGAAAGGTAGTCCGTTAAACGCTATATTTCTATCAAATTGATTTTTTTAAAAATATGATATTCATTATTAAGGATATAAAATAGATGTAAGATATAGATAAATCAGTGAAAATGAAGCATTTTTTTCTCTTGAATAATACAGATTATAGTAGTTTCTTATCATTACTTTTTTTTGCATTATCGAAAACTTAATTACAAGTTTTAAAATTACAACATAAATAAAAAAGGATTCCGGATTTTTTCATAAAACTTCCCATATTTATATTGATTTCTATTGTAATGTTAATATAGATGCATCTCAAAATTTAAACAAAAACATCCATTAGTAAAATAAAATAAAACACACAAATAAGTAACGTTTAAAATTATTTATAAATAATTTTTTTTCAGGTAAATTAGTTTTATAATTATTATTCTCGATTTGTTTTAGCGAAACTAGCGTTAACGTAATGTCACACACGGAAAATTTGCTAAGGATTTTAACTTTAATGGATCAAGCACTGGAAGAAATTTGCCTCCGTGGAGGATTTTTTTGATGGAACTAACCATCACCTCCTACATCAGAAAGCCTCCACACGGTTTCTTATAAGTAGTCTGCGCAGATTATTTACAAGGCGAACCACTTGTGCGCAAAACCCAAATTCTATTTAAAACAGAACTTGAGAGAAATTCATTATATATATTTGAGAATTTAATCTGTAGTGGTTGACAAGTAAATAAAACAAACCAATTATATTCATAAATTAAGGAAATTTTTAGACATATATTTGCCACCACTTTCTAACTTTTAATAGATATCATATTAAATGGTACTTTAACTAATTGGTAAACCTTCATGTTGGTCTGATCGGACTACCTACAAAAAACCGTGTGGAGGGTTTCAGTTATAAGAGGCGTTGAACTAACCCGCATTTGGGAATGGATATGGAAACCACAAAAACCTTCCGCGATTAGCCTGGCTGCTATGGGACTCTAATCCATGATCCTCTACCAATGAGAATATTTTTACGCCAGCACTGTGATCGCTGCGAGCAAGGTGCGGAACACGAAGAGTTTGTGATTTTATTTTAATTTTATAACCATCGTTGAACAGCCATACCGATTTCTGGATTTATGAGTACTTATGTTCAACTCAGCAGCCTTGTTATTTTGAACCTAATCCAGAAGACAAGGGAACTCCTGAATTAAGTATTGGGAGAAATTTGCTTTCGTGGAATACTTTTTGATGGAACTAAGCCGCATTTGCGTTACATGTAGGTATAACCACGAGAATCTCCCACGGTTACCCTGACGGTAGAGGGAATCTAACCCATATGATCCGTCTACCACTGAGAATATTTCACGTCATGCGGATTCATAACGACCAGCCATCGCTGGGATTCGAACCCGTTTCGCCTCATTGGAAGGCTAATAGTCTATCCCTTGAGTCGCCACTGTTCAGAGTTTGCGATTTGAACTATATTATAGAAATGTATTGATACTACACTACAAACTTACGTCTTTTAAATCAAAGTGCAAAACGTTACTCAAGTAAGTTGGCATCATTGTCAGCAAAGTATAAAATGCCCAATTCTGTCCAAAATGTGCTACAATTACTGCCCACATGGGCAGTGATGTCCAGATCGATTTCCACGGAATTTTCATATCCTAGCAAAACAAATAAGAAATTTTTGATAAAAAAGTTCAAACAGTAAAAGAAAATACCCTATCTCACTTTCAACTAATAACAGTTATTATTATTTTATTTAATTATTTATTTTTATGTTCGTTCTTCAGGTAAACAAAGTAACTTTTACGATTTTTACAAGCTATATTTTCTTGTGCTGGCCAATTTTATTCTTCGTTTTATTTTCCGAGTCTTCTGTACTTTTCCATAGTAACGCCACAATTCAGGAAAAAATTGTATATTTCCTTACTTTTTGCAATCGAATCTCGGGACAGCTAGATACTACTCTTTTTGCAAAATATTTTATACAGTGGTAAACATTTAAAAGCTAAACTTTCAGAATTTTGGTTATTTATTGACATTTTAAAAGTTTCAACACAGGGAAAATCGAGCAAAGGCATTTCGTATAAACTTTTATTTACATATCGTGGTGAGTAAAACAACCTCAAAGCAAATTTCAAAATAATAAAAAAATAATACTCTGAAACATAAACTTCGACCACTAGTAGAAATTACCACTAGAAAATTTTCCAAAAATCGTCGAAAGTTGGCAGCCCTGTAAAACTCTTAAATTAATAGATTTTATATGTACGTTTAGGTTGTTTGAATGTCGTAGGGAACAAAATTATACTAATCTAATTCATAAAAAGAACAACCACTCTAACTATTCAAATGAAAATTTTCCAATATATCGGAACAACTCAGTAAAAATGGAATATTGTGCAAGTTGCATTAGCTCCTACTAGTACAAATTTTTAGAAATTTCAGTGTACTGTTGAAGAACTTTCATGCTTGTAAACTTAAAGCAAAAAAAATTACTTTTTATAGAGTATTTTACATATAAATTAAATGCTTTAATTAAAGAAAATAAATAGGATTTAAACGCCTTAAAAAGAAAAGAAAAAAGTCATTTTTGTACAAATTGAGATTCATAACTTAGTTTGGAATATTCTTCAACTTTAAGACTTATGTTTAGTAAATTATACTTATATTTTCTTATATATGTTACCGGCAAAGTATGGAACGCCGGCATTGTATAGAATGCCTGACGTTTTTAGGCAAAGTATGAAATGTGCGAATTATTACATACTTTGCTAGGCATTGTATACTATGCCTAGGCATTGTATACTATGCCTAGGCATTCTATAGAATGCCAAATGCTATTTAGGCAAAGTATGAAATAAACGTCCTGATGAGGTTATTATGTAAATGATATGCATGTTACTGTGAATGACCGAAATCGGTGGTTGTTGAATTTCACCGATGAATGTTGACAATCACATAGTCGCATTGGTGAATGTCCGAAATATTTATTACATCCGATTCGATATTAATTTATTCGTGAATATAATTACATTTATTCGATATTTTAATACTTACTGACGATAGATTAGAAGAAACATCAGTGTTTGGTACATCGGGCAAATGTATACCGGACAATGGTACTTGACCTTAAAAAAACATCAGTGTAGGGTATACCGGGGCAAATATATACCAGACAGTGGCACTTGACCTTAAAAAAACATCGGTGTAGGGTATACCGGGCAAATGTATACCCGGCAATTGCACTGAACCTAAAAAAACATCAGTGTAGGATATACCGGGCAAATGTATACCGGGCAGTGACACTTAACTAGACCTAGTATATATTTCGGACATTTACCAAAGGTCTAGTCATACTAGGTCTAGTTAAGTGCCACTGCCCGGTATATCCTACACTGATGTTTTTTTAAGGTTCAGTGCCACTACCCGGTATACATTTGACCGGTATACCCTGCACTGATGTTTCTTTAAGGTTCAGTGCCACTACCCGGTATACATTTGCCCGGTATACCCTACACTGATGTTTTTTAAGGTCAAGTGCCACTGCCAGGTATACATTTGCCCGATACTCCAAACACTGATGTTTCTTCTAATCTATCGTCAATAAATATTAAAATATCGAATAAATGTAATCTATCGTCAGTAAGTACTAAAATATCGAATAAATGTAATTATATCCACGAATAAATTAATATAAAATCGGATGTAATATTTCAGACATTCGCCAAAACGACTATGTGATTGTCAACATTCACCGGTGAAAGTCGACATTCTCCAGATTTCGGTCAGTATCTGAGATGTATTTCATACTTTGCCTAAATAGCATTTGGCAGTTTATAGAGTGCCTAGGCAATGTGTGAAATATAAATCATTTCATACTTTGCCGGCTAATTTTAGGCATTCTATACAATGCCGGATTTCATACTTTGCCGGTAACATATAAATGCCATTCAAATATCGTTAATTATAGGAGGTTTGATAAATATTAATGTATTTCTTTACTTTCTGTGTTGGTTAAAAAAAAAAGTTTTCTATGGAGCAAAAAATTAGAACCAAAATTTCAAACACAGTTGTTAGTAATAATACACCTAAGCCTCCACTTGTCGGGATTTTAAATGTTGTTCTAATATCAGCTATTCCGCTTTCTGTGAATAAAATTTATTGATATTTCTTTAAAAATTCTAGCAGTACGCTTTTGGAAAAAAGTAGTTTTCAATATGAAGATTAAAATCTTTGATGCGTAGTGGTAAAAAAATTAAATAATAATAAATTAAATAAACCAATTTAATAATTCAAGTTTAAAAATTTAAAATCAAATTTAATAAACTAACAGCGTTAATAATGTTAAACTCTGCTACCACTGGAAATACAGGTCAAAGAGGGTAATAATAATATAAATAATAATAATAATCTGCCAAAAGATTTAAATGAGCCAAGCCACAGAAAATTTTTTTTTGATATTTTTAAAAAAAATATAGATAGATCACCCACCTTGCTTTTTGCTTGGTCAAGACCTTCTTGAATGTATATTAGTTCTTCTTTCGATATACGAGGATGATCATCTGGCGTTTCGTGTATGAATAGAGCCCATAAAATAAACCATATACTTCCCATAAAGCCTAAAAGCGAAAAATTATTCTGAAAATAACATAGGCAAAGCCATTGTTAAAATGCTTTTTATTTATTTTTTTTAAACATTTAACTTACCACAAGCTGGTAATTGGAAAAATTGAAGCATTGTTTAATGTGTTTTTTTCTCTCCTTAAACCAAAGGAAATCAAACCCAAGTAAAAATAGTTTAGAAATTGCATTTTTCTACATAAATTTACTCTTTTTGACGCATCTGACATTGCTATTTAGTTGTTATCTAAACTAGTAGAATATTCCGTCAAATGCCAGTAGAGTAGAGTTGACCCCTAGTAATAAGAAGAGTATTTCGCTTTATGGAATGAGATAACATCTCGTCGGAAGGATTAATTCTTAAGAATTCACAATAAGCTGTTTCATACAAAATAAGATTAAAAAAAAACAGTATTTTTTTTTTATGAAAAAGCTTTGCAACTTTTGAAATATTTATCCTATTACTCAATTAATGAAGACAATATATAAAGAAAATAGTGCATTTCTTTACTGCGCCTCATACAGCAATGTATGATGCGCAAAAACGTACTTGTGTGAAATGGTGCTTTTGTATACAACACCCTTATAATTTCTAAACAACAAGCTCGATCTTGTCATGTTTGGTCTCCTTTTGTTTAAAGTTTAAATGACGTAGGAAAACTATCATACTTGTCGAGATAGTAACTAAATAGCTATGTCAGATGAACAAGTGAGTTAGATGAATAAAATTTTACTTTTTCTTAGAAAAATTTTTTTTTTTCTTTGAAACTTCTAAATTATTTCAACGGGCTTGTATTTGATTTAACCCGATTCATGATAAGAAAATGCTTAGGAAACAATACCCTACTTGTATAACAGCTATGTCAGATGAGAAAATAAGTACTTTCGTACTTTTTACGTAGTACAGAAGAACTGCATAGCTTTTATATTATAATAAGTACAGAACACTGAAAGTACAGCTATAAGTGCTATAAGTACAACTTTTAAACACAGCGAGATAAGCCTCATTCTAGCTAGCATAAAAAAATTGCATTGCAATAAATAGAAGTATGTATGTTTCTCATCTATTTTGTTGCCTTTCAATTCCTCTGCCATACCCAAAACACGAGTACAAGCATTACCTCCTACATCGGAAAAAATCCACAAGGTATTTTATAAATTGTCTGCGCAGACCATTTAAAAACTGAAACAGTTGTGCGCTTGAACCTAAATTCTCTTTCAAAGCCTATGTCTATGCCTATGTGAAATGCTTATCTAAGTACCGGCCCCGCCAGGGGCACTAACTCATTCATCTCAATGGGTGGGAAATAAAAGTGCCGAAGCACATCTGAGGTGGAAGTAGATTTAAGGCAACTGAAGCATAAAAATTTATCTTGGAGGCTGGTAGAGGCATGATGGAGAGTAACAATTGGCTAGGTCTTGAGTGATGAAAGGAGAGAGGTAAGCAGTGAAACTACTGCCTCGTCCTTGAGTAACTCCTGAAGCTCTTTGAAGATTTTCAGGAACCTTGCAGCATTGGAGTGGGGGTCGTTTGATCTGCTCGAGGAGGTTCGGTGATTTCTCTTCGGCCAGGCACTGGAACCTGTAAAACTGGCTGGGTTGTCGCCTTTGCAGTTGGTACAAATAGCTGGGAGGGAGAGAGGCTTCTCGCAGAGATAGGTAAAGTGCGCTCCGGCGCACTTCATACAGGCAGTTTCGTTGGGGCAGGATTTCTGCGTATGGTCAAATTTCTGGCACTTATAGCATCGTATAGCAAAGCGCCCTCCATGGAATTTCTCTATCTTAACTGGCAGAGTCAGTAGATTCTTCACGTCGATGAATTCCAGGGGAGTCTGGAAATATCACTAGAACTTCAGGGGAGTCTGGAAATATCACTAGAAACAGGGGGAGGAGCTTGTAACCGTCGCCGCGCCTCTTTCTAAGACGCTAGATTTAGATTGGACATCGTCCATTCGCCTCAATATCGTTCCGAAGACTGTCCGTCTGGTGGTCTGCAGTGAGTCCTCGCACGAGAAATCTAAGTTTTCTCGGCGAAATACTGGGTGTTATCGGTGGAGAAGGCTCCAACGAAACTGGATTTGCTGGGATGATCACTGGTGGGGTTTCGAGACTGGCAGGAGAAGGCACCTTGGATACACTAGCTTTGTGAGTCTTCTTATTTTTCTTCCTAGGTCTTTTAGTAGGGGAAATCTTGAAATCAGGCTCCTTTTCTTTACTGGTCTCAGAAGTGGGTACCACTGTGGTAGAGTCCACTGGAGGCTCGGAGTTGGGAACTGTTTCTGTTGGCTCATTTGTCGTTTCAGAATGGGTGGGCGTTTCTGTCTTCATCGGCTTTGTTGAGTCACTTGGTTCCTCAGGAAACAGCTCTTTAAACTGGCTAGGGGTTTGCCAACGCCTCCTATAACTGAAATCCTCCACACGGTATTTTATAAGTAGTCCGATCAGACCACTGTGAAGGATATCCACTTTCCGAACGAGTCATTTAATACAAAATCTAGTTAAAATAAGAAAGTGATAGCAAATATATGACTAAAAATTTGTTTTATTTGTGAATATTCTTGGTTTGCCTTATTAACTTGTCAACCACTACAGATTCAATTCTCAAATATATATGATAAATTTATCTCAATTGCTTTTATAAAAGGTCTTGGGTTCATGCGCACAACTGGTTCGCTTTTTAAATGGTCTGCGCAGACTACTTATGAAAGACCGTGTGGAGGCTTTTTGATGTAGGAGGTGATGGGTTTGCTCGGGAGCGAAAGGTTCGATCTGGTCAGAGTCGGGAAATATTTCATTTCTAATTTTCTTTAAGAGGTAGAGGGAAAATCTTTTATGATCTGATGGTGTCTGGCTAATAGCAACTTTTTCGGCCACCATACGGATCTGATTATTGATTCCATCTATATCCCTTAAGCTGTAGTCATATTTTATATAATATTCACAAGTACAGTCTTGAATACTGAGAGGAACTTCCCAATCACTGAGAAGCTCATAGTAGTTACAAGTAGGAGGAGGGGGTCGCTGCAGGGGCCTTTCGATCCGCCGCTTCCCAACTCAAACACAGCGTTGAGTAGACATTATAGCAGACCTCGGTCACAACACAACCTAACTCAAGCAAGGTCAGTGAGCGAATGTATTTCAAAGTAATTGGGAGAAATGTATCATATATATTTGAGAATTGAATTTGTGGTGGTTGACAAGTAAATAATACAAAGCAAACCATATTCATAAATTAAACCAATTTTTAGAGATATATTTGCTACCACTTCCTTAAATTACTAGATTTTGCTTTAAATGGCTCTTTTGTAAACTGGTTTACCTTCATAGTGTTTCGATCGGACTGCCTATGAGAAACCGTGTTGAGACTTTCATTAATAGGAGGAGTTGGTGCAACTTTTAACCACTTACTGTGAGGAGGAGATATTTGAAGTTTACCGGAACTTTTTATTTTTCTTCCAAGTTTTGTTAATTTTTGAACTTACTTTAATGAATTTAACCACCATTCGGTGTTTTAAAATGTTAATTATTGCCTCGCTTCTTACCACAAATATAAAATACTGATGGCCATCCACCCAAGAAAGTACTTTCACTCAAAATTCCAGTGACCATATTCGTTGCGAGAGTGCAGACTTTCATTAATAGGAGGAGTTGGTGCAACTTTTAACCACTTACTGTGAGGAGGAGATATTTGAAGTTTACCGAAACTTTTTATTTTTCTTCCAAGTTTTGTTAATTTTTGAACTTACTTTAATGAATTTAACCACCATTCGGTGTTTTAAAATGTTAATTATTGCCTCGCTTCTTACCACAAATATAAAATACTGATGGCCATCCACCCAAGAAAGTACTTTCACTCAAAATTCCAGTGACCATATTCGTTGCGAGAGTGCAGACTTTCATTAATAGGAGGAGTTGGTGCAACTTTTAACCACTTACTGTGAGGAGGAGATATTTGAAGTTTACCGAAACTTTTTATTTTTCTTCCAAGTTTTGTTAATTTTTGAACTTACTTTAATGAATTTAACCACCATTCGGTGTTTTAAAATGTTAATTATTGCCTCGCTTCTTACCACAAATATAAAATACTGATGGCCATCCACCCAAGAAAGTACTTTCACTCAAAATTCCAGTGACCATATTCGTTGCGAGAGTGCCCAGCATTGTTCCTAAATTCATAGCTGTGGATATTCTACTTCGTTCCATTTTCGGCACCCATCTGCTAATCAACACATTCATTGCTGGAAAAGCAACTCCCTTTAAAAGTTTAAAAAAAAATTATAAGAGTCGAGAAAATTTTGTTCAAAAACTTATCGCATTAAATAATCGTGTATAACAAGGTATACTCATTGCATAATTGTATTTAATATAATATACACATTGCATTAAATAAATATGTTATATAATAGATATAGTCATTGCATAATTGTATTTAATAAAATATACACATTGCATTGAATAATCATGTTATATTTGAGATATACTCATTGTGTAATTGTATTAAATAAATTATACACATTGCATTAAATAATCATGTTATATATTAGATATACTCATTACGTAATTGTATCAAATAAAATATGCCCATTGCATTAAATTATCATGTTATATACTTGATATACTCATTCCATAATTGTATTAAATAAAATATACACATTGTATTAAATGATCATGTTATATACTAGATATACTCATTGCATAATTTTATTAAATAAAACATACACATTGCATTAAATAATCATGTTGTACAAGATATACTCATTGCATAATTTTACTAAATTAAATATACACATTAGAAAATAGATATTGCTGACTTAGAAATAAAACAAATTATGTCAAGATTTTTAAACTTTGTATTATTTTGTTTTTCTTCTCAAAAAAATGAAAATTTTTGGTCTAGCGGAGTTCTTTAATTTTGCTCTTAACTTTTATATCAAAGAAAGACTAAGATCATTTTCCATTTATATCGATGCATTTATCACGCTAAAACGCAGATGATATGGTTCTTTACTTAACAAAGAAAATTTTGATTTCTTTGGTTGTCAGATATATATATATATATATATATATATATATATATATATATATATATATATATATATATATATATATATATATATATATATATATATATATATATATATATATATATATATATATATATATATATATATATATATATATATATATATATATTATAAAGAATATTTATTGACTTTTACCCCAGATAGTCCTATTGCGGCTCTGAGTGCCACCAGCGCCCATACGTTCCATCTTGCAGCTAAGGGTGTCAAAAATGTCAAAAGCGATGTCATCAAAATCCCGAAGCCATAGATCCACTTGGCACCGTACATTTCAGCCAATATGCCACCCGGAAGCTGTGTCAGAATGTATCCATAGAAATAAGATCCAATAACTTGTGCTTGAATACTTGAATCCCACTTACTAAATTCTCCAAATGTCTAAGAATAGAAAAAAGTTACCAACAAATAGCTTAAAGTAATTTCATAAGCTTCATACAAACAGGGTGTTCAAAAAAATTGGAAACGGTTAAATGTCTCTAGAAATACCTTGACGCCCTTAATTAAAATCCCAAGCGATTTATCGTAAGTAGTCCGGTCTGATCACTGAAAAGTGACCTTGTCAGGGCTTTTAAGAATAAAATTTAGCGAGGCTGACAAAAGTAAGAAGAATTATGAAATGATGAAACATGCAACGCCAATTTCAAAAACAGTGCGTGTGAATTTTATTTTTGATTCACTTTATAACAGAACGAGACTGGCTTGTAGTTTGAAGAGGTTGAAATTGGTTGCGTTTTTATTTTAACTGCTGCTTGATAAAAAAAAAAATAATCTCTACCATTTTCCAATTGCACTAAATCATATTTTTTAATAGTTCTTTGGTAATCCTACTGGCTTAGTTCCAGTCCGCTGGATCCCTGACAGATCCAGAGCACAGCTCAAATGTCAGTGCGCTGCTACGAAACGCTGTCATTAACTGATTCGTCGGATGACGTGGAGCAATGTGTGAAGTAGGAGTAGCAATGGGTGGGAGGGGTTGTCAAGCACTAAATAGTTAAGTCATGAGTGGGAAACAAGTCGGTTTAACGTATGGTGAAATCGATGGGAAAATCATCATAATTGAGGTTAGAATAGAATAGAATAATATTTGCTGAGGTCGGTCCGTAATCCGTTTAGAGGAGGAGAATGCCACTTCCAAGCAAGTGGAAAAGTAATGACCTTTAAACAAAAAAAAAGTGTCATAAATAATGTTTTTTTTATGATTAATTTTAAATATGAGTCACAGTGACAATTATGATTGTATAATTAAAGAGATAATATTTAAATAAAAATAAATTGAGTTTCCACCACTTTTTACATTTTTAGTCAACTGCGGCATCCCTACACTTGAAGAGCTTAGTGTAAGAAGCAGGCACATAATATTTTAAGGGATATTCATTAATCAGGAAATGTAATAAAATGTGTTCGGATAAATAGTGGCATGATGAATACAGTAAAATTAATTTTAATTTCACATTACATTCATTTAAATTTATTTTAGACACCTCTACATATAAAGATTTGAAAGTTCCTATGCAATACCACTTTATTCCAGCACTTTCGTTGTGAGGCTTTTAAAATATTGGCATAATTATCAAACATTTTGGAAGCTTTCAATTTTAAACCTCTACCACTCTATAAAATATTTTACGAAAAGCGTAGTAGTTGGCAGACCTGAGTACCACAAGCCTTCCAACTACTACGCTTTTTGAAAAGTATTTTATAAAGTGGTAGATCTTTAATTAGCAAAGCTTTCAGAATTTTTGGTAAATTTGATAGCATTTTAAAAGCCTTAATACGAGAGATCTGGAAAAAAGATACGTTGCATTAGAACTTTTTAATCGGGCCTTCATTTCGTTGATACATATTATTGTATTAAATATATAAATTAGTAAAAATAAAGTAATTTTCTATCACGAATTTTTATTATCGAAGTTGGTTAACCTTTAAAATAGTCTGTGGAGACTTTTTTAAAGATTTTCCCTCTCTTAAAGGTTGAAAAATTTACATAAAAAATGAGAGAGTAATACAACTTAACTCGAGCTATACATTTTGAAATATTCATGCATTCAGTTATTTATAAAATAAAATTAATATATTTGAAATATTTAATTCAACTTATGAATTTTACATATATTTATTACTTGAATTATGGAATATTATATTTATTATTATATAGGGGAGTGTCGGGTACCCCCGCCCACTGTCAATTTCATATATATAGAATATTTTTTCAAGTCAATGGGCCATCGGACATTAATTGTTATATTAAAAAAATATTATTTTCAAAGTTTCAAGTATTTATACAGCTGGTAACATGGTAAACAATTGTTTTGAAAATATGCTGAATACAGTAGTCAAATTTTTTAAATCTCTATTTTTTGAGTTAAACAATTCTTTTTTTGGTTTATTCTCTTTGCATTATTGAATTAGATGATAAAACAATAGAAACATACAAAAATATTGATTATTACTCAATATTATACAGACATATAAGCAATACTCCTTAAGTGGGCGGGGCTACCCGACTCTCCCCTATGCTATGATATTTAATATTTTATTTAATGCTTGAAATACTTAAGTAATATTTATTTAAACTTCGGGCAACAACGTTAAAAAAATTAGCATAACAATTTGGAAAAAATATGTATGGTAAACAATGCATAAAACAATTTTAAAGCAATGTATGAAAATTTCAAAAGATAATTAAAAAAGATCTATGTCTATACATTTCCGATTTTGTCTTAGAATTTCGTTGTTTCTTTTAATTTTCAGATTTTGACACCCTTTATGACATATTGGCATAGATTTTATATTAGCACATATATTATAAAAATTTTTTAATAAAACTTACCTCGATATCATTTTCATTGGTTAAATTTTTTGGTATTATCAGCTCAGGACATGTTATAACCGTTTCATTGGATCCATTGTCTGGGTGAGCTTTGCCTACCATGGCTACCATTGCCACGCTGAGGTTTACTCGCATGGCATAGAGATTGATGTAACCGAAGAAGCCTAGGAGTGTGAGCACAAACCGTGCAGGAATCACTGTTATAAAGTATAACGTTTAAGTGCAAGGTAAAATATAGCTTTTAGTTACAATAGAAAACTTACAGAATATCCATAGAAACTATTTTACTTTGGCCCAAGTCGGGCTCAATATGGGTCTTACATGAACATCCATCGAGAGACCAATATTGGGATGCTAGGTGTTTGAATATTGGTACTATATAGGAAATGTCAAATTAAGAAGATCAAAATTATGATATCATGTCTTCGAATCATCTTCAGGGATGTTTCCCAGAGTTTCGCCAATTGCCCGTTGTGTAACACTTGTGCGACATAAACCAACAATTTCACAAGAAACAAATTTTATTTAAAAAACGGACTGTTTTTAAGAGATAAATACTGTTATTTTAGCACAAAATTCACTGACCGCTTAGTTATGAAGAAACATTTTAAACTCTCTTTTTCTTAAAAGTCTAACAAAACAAGTAAAACTATTTGAGGTAATTTGACTTTCCATAAAATTATATCTGAAGTTATAACATAACTTGTTTGAAGATCAATTCGGTGATGAAGTCGAATTGCAATTTTGATACGATGCTCAAAACCCGAGAATAATTTCAGAAAATTAAAAGCAATTATAGAAAATAATCGTGAAATGAATTGAAAAAAAAAGATAAGGTCATCTTACGGTAAGCAAATCTGCAAGGTAAAAACAGGAAATCGAATTGACAGTTTTAATCGGTTTATAATGATTAGAGAGAAAAGGTTTGGTGAAAAACTGTCTAAAACCGTCAGATATACAGAAAAAGTTTACATAAAAATGGAAATTTTTAGCAGATTGTGAGTAATTGTTAAAAACAGAAAAAAAGAACTCTGTACTTATTTTTAAAAAGAATTTCTGTGCAAAAAAAAATTCTTAGATTTTCTTCTGCAGAATTTATAGTTATTTTTTTTACAGTGAGTTGGCGGGCCTAGGGTAGAGCTTTATACTTTCGCGGGGAGTTCTTTTAGAACATATTGTCTGTCACTTTGCATTAACATCACTTCCCATGGAAACATTTACGTTACATTACGAAACACTGAATATAAATTATTTATTGTTACTCCGAAATAAACTTAAGGAAATGAAAGCATATTTATGCAAAATATCATATTTTTATTGATACCTATCTGCGTATCTGATATTACTATTGTATCGTCTGATATTGATAAGATATCATTTGTCACGTATTTGTTTACGTTTTTTTTTTCTGTACTTCCTCATGTAAATGTCAATGAGTCTAATAGAAATATTATACGTTCTATGTGAGTTAAAAATTATATATTCCATCAAACATTATATTTTTCATATATAGCGTAGCCGTTGTTTTTTATATATCCCAGCTAAGATTTATTGCAATGTTGGCGATAGAACAATTTATTTTATAATTGTGACAATATGCCACAAATTTTTATTCTGAAATGCTTCAAAATTTTGCAATACGTAGATAAACAACCCACAGGTGCTAACTGCATACCTGCCAACTTTTACGCATTTGGCGTAAAATGTTATTTTTATATTTAAAGTGGTAGTAAATATATAATATTTTTTCTTTTATGAACTTAATTTTAAAATGATTTTAATCACCACTATTCTTAAAAAAGTTAAGCATATATATTAATATGTATTACTGTTATGGTTGTCAGCTAAGGCCCCCTCAAATGCTACGTTTTTTTTAATTTTTTTTAATTATAAATGAAATTTTAATTCCATTTTACTACCATTAGGAAAACGTATAATGGAAGGGATTAAAAGTTGGCAGGTATTTAACTGCGTTAGAAAATAATCTGAAGGTAAAGGGTAATAGTAATATGTTTCATTCATATCTGTCAACTTGTACGATCTATGAAAATTTTTTATTAAGTGGAAGAAAACAATTATCAAATTTGGAACAATTTTCTTAAAAAAAAAACTATTAAGAAATCTGTATGCATAATTAACGGACAAATAGATCTTATCTGCATATTTTTTTAAAATATTGATTCGTCGTGGTAGTTTGAAGAATTTTCTTTGAGACTTAAAACTTCAAGATTTGATACAGGATACACCAAAACGCTAATGTTGCTACCACTAAGAAATTTATATCTCAGCGGCCGTACAAATTAGCAGCTATGTTCATTACCTACCTTTCATCATGATAAAAAAATAATTTTCTTAACACTTTGCAGTCTGATTACTTTAAAATGATACTGTTTGAACTAATGAAAGTACTAATTCATAAAGAAATACAACATACTGTAGGGATTGTTATGATGCTTCCTCAGACACGACATTAGAGTGCAGAGGGTTAATTCTTTTATAAAAATTAATTTGTTTAGTTTCTAAGTATTAAACAATCAGGCATTTTAAACTTTCTTTCTTTATTTAAAATAAATTGGGTGCCTGGTAGCGGCCCCTAACCCATACATCATGAAATATTTACAGGTTGAAATAAAAACATTTTGAATTATGCAGCATTAAGGTGGCAAGGCCTTTTAAACAAGAGGTGCCAACTGTTGTGGTTTAAAAAAAAATTTAATAAATTGGTAACGAATTTAGAATAGTAAAACTTGTAGAATAATGATAATTACGCCTGCTCTTAATGGCAAAAGATAAATGCACTAAATTTACTTTTCATATGATTCTTCAATTTTTTTTAAAAGTAGTAGCATGGAAAATTTATTAAAATGAAAAATAATAAACTTTAAATAATTTAAATTTCGTTACCACCGGAAAATATTTAGAAAAAAAAACAGTGAAACAGGTATGTTTAACGATGCAAATAATTAGAACCATTCACGATAGCATTTAAGTTTAATATAAATATTTGGTAATCATTCTTGAAAGTTAGGCAAATAGTGTAGAAACTTTTTCAAAATCATTACAGGAACACTATTAAGTCTATTACCACATTGTTGACCGGACTTTTTTTGTAATTCGATTCTCCATTTTTATTTAATTTGAAAAGTGAAAAATATCATCATAACATAACTGAAGAGCTTTGTGGATAAACGAGGTAAGTGAAATTCGTAGATTGTCTATATCAGTGGTTACCAACTGACGGCCTGCGGACCGGCCCGCGAAGACATTTTTTTGTGGCCCGCGAACTAAAATATATTAGTTGTTTTTTTGCGGACTTTTTTCGTAAAAAATCTATATGGATTTAAAATAGTTTTCTTTCGTTTTAAAAAAAACTTAATTTCTTCGTTTCTGTGAAATTTAACATACCAACGGTGCAAACAAAATTTATTTCTCAGGTTTACTCTTTATACAATATACTTTACAAATATACTCTTTCTTTATTTCGTATTTTTTGTGTGTTTTTTTTGTGTATTTTGTGAATAGAATTTAGCATGTGTGTATTAGAAATTTTGTCGAAGAAATTCTCCCATTTAACTTTAATATATTATAAATGTAACCTAAACAAACAGTATATTTAACGACAACCATAATTTGAATGCAAAAAGCCTCTTCAGTTATTCTCATATCAAAAGACGTCATGTGGACCTCAATCCAGTGACATTTAATGACTAGCTCTCCTTTTTGAAGATTTTAATCTTGGTTGTAGTTGGCCCCAATTACAATACAGTATTTCTTTTAAAATTTGTTACCTGAATTAAAACAATGTCAAGAATCAATAATATTTTTATTTAAAATATTCCTTACTGGGGAGCTGGTCGTTAAACGCCGCTGAACTGCAAAATCACCTCCCAGTCAACAAAACGTTAAGAACAAAGACATAAAACAAAAACATTAAATTCTTACTGTTTATTTTCTTCCTTCAACTCCGGCGTTCCAGTGAAAAAGAAAGTTCGAATAAGGAATTGGAATTCATTGAAAATCGAAAAGATTGCAGGTATCTGAATATCAGATAACTGACAAATTCAAAGATAAGAACATTCATTGTCATTAGTAACAAATAAAATTATCTAATGAATAACAATAGAAATACAAGACTAGAGAGCATGAATCTAATTAAATAAACAGTGTTTGAAATTATAGATTTGTAGGCAATAGATCACATATTCATGGATATATTTTCAATATGAATCACTTCAAATACTTTTAGGACGAAGTCTTATGTTTCGAAATATATACAAGCGATTAATTGCTGTGCTATAGAAAAATTAACAAAGCAAAAAAACAAATTTAAAATTGAGATTTTTATATACTTGTATGATAAGGTGTCTATTACAAAAATTTTGTTTTTCAAAATTAAATTTTGTTTCATCAGTTTTCTGAAATTCTATTTTAGCTTTCATAGCATCAGCAATCGAAATAAAATATCAAGTTAAGGCATATTATTTTTATTTGCATTGCAGTTAAAATCAAATTAATATACACAAATTTAAAAAGAAATACAGTTATAGTTAAAATTAAAAATTATTTTTATCTATCTGTTAAATAATAATATGGATATATTTTTATCTGATCGATTTATTTAGTACATTTTATAACTACACTTAAAAGTGCATTATTTACTTAACTATTATATTTTTAATAATTTGATGTTCCATAATTTATGAAATATCCAAAGAAATCGCGGTTTGGACAAAAAGCTTCAAACGCTACAAGTATTTTTATGACAGCTTTAGAGAAGAATATTTTCTGTTTTTCTTATCAGTTCGAAAAGAATGGGAAAAAATATTTTAGGCCATAAACATAATTATCTTTTGATTTTTTCACACTGATAGGAAAATGGTTTTCAACATTTAATTTTTTTTTATCAGATTTGAAGCTTTTCTGCACTCAAATATAACCCCGAATTAACTTAAAAAATAGAAGTTTCAACTTTATGAAAATATTCAATACATTAACTCAGCCGTTTCCAAAACATGTTCATTGGAACCTTAGAGTTTAGTGGAAAAAAGACAGGGGTTCTGGGAATAGAGATATTTTTAACCGATAATAATAATATTTATATGTAATCAATACTTCATACTTTTTTTTAATATTTCGCGTGTTAATATGAACTTCTTTAAGTAAAAAAATTAAGAAAAAAAATTTAAAATCTATTTCTTTTTTTTTTCAATAATAATATATCAAACAAATTATGAAAAAACTATGCATTTAAAAAAGTTTCATAAGCATTTCGCATCGTGCTTTTCAATTTCAATAAAAATTATAAGTGCATATTATAACTATATATATTATAATATACTATTCATAGTTTATATAATAACTCTTTTTTAAAAACCATACTTAAGCTTTTTTTATCCGTTTTTAGCTTCAAGAAAATATTCATAATATTAAAGATTTCATTCTACACATTAGATAGTTTAAAAATAATTAGTAATTTAAAAAAAAAAAAAAAAAAAAAAAAAAAAAAAAAAAAAAAAAAAAAAACATAATTTAGCTTACAAACCAAAGCAAACAACGTTGAAAAGCACAAAAATATTTATAAAATGCAGACAGCTGTTTCGGATGCTCAAAAGGGCAACCTTCATCAGTGCAAAAGAAAGAACTGAGACTTGGATATGAAATTGGCCGAAGTACCTCACTTCTTCAGCTGTAATAGCCCTAAGGCAACGGTGACTTATGACTTTAAAAATAAGAAGTAGAATTTTTCACAGGCTGTGGACGTCTTGGAAAGGTTGGGATTGGAGGCGATATCTGAGTCTAAATCTTTTCTGGGAGTAGAGATCTGAAGAGGGAGACAAGCTCCGGGTCTTGAAGTAATTTCTGTAGTTTCTTAAATATCAGCAGGAATCGGGTGGCAGAGTCGGTGGGATTTGCTGGCTTGACTGGGTTTCCTCTCGGCTTTCTTTTGGGTCTTGCACCGCAGCCTGAAAAACAAGCTGGGTGCTCACCATCGCAGTCTATGCACTTTGCCGGTTTGCATTTAGGTTTCGTGCACAGGTACGTAAAATTTGCGTCGGCACATTTCATGCAGGCTGGCTCGGCATTGCAGAATCTTTGTGTGTGGCCAAAAGCGGACGGGTGAAAGCGAGACGGAAAATAGGAAAGGCTGGTAGTGAAACCTTTTCAGTTATAGCTAGTTTTGGGGAGGAGTTTTCTTATTCTTTTTTTTAAATTAGTCAGCAATATCAACTTTATCTTCGAAAAGAAGCAGTTTTATATATATGCTAAAATTTTAAAAGAAATCTTGATAGTTACAGATATTTTATTTTTTACTAAAAAAATGCTGGAATGAAATGTCTTACGTACCAGTATTTTTCTCTTTTCCGTCTTGCTACATAAGGGCTTTCACCCATAATTCAGAGGTGGACGATTTCAAATTCAATGCTTCCGGTGTCAAAAATATGGACATACCCAGCGCAACTGCCAAGCATCCGAACCAGCCTGTATGAAATGCGCCCAAGCTCACTACGCGCACCTATGTACGAAACCTAGATCTTCCCCTGCCAGATGCATTAACTGTGATGGTGAGCCCCCGGCCTGTTTTTCAGGCTGTGGTGCAAGACCCACAAAACTGACAAAAAGAAAAATAGCCTAACCCAAGACAACCACAGATGCTGTTAGTAGATTTCTGCTCCTTTTCATAGAAATGAAGGAACTTTTACAAAACGAAGAGCTAGTCAAGCTGCTTCGTTCCCTCCTACCAGAGTCGCAGAACTGATAATGTTTTGCACCCTCCAAAGACAAGGACTTTCACGTTTTCACAGAATTACTCTGTGAACTTCTTTTACACAACTTATTTCTTCCAGTAACTCATGACATACTAGTTTCGATGGATCGGTAAGTGGCGCTTTGCGCCAAAAACCGAGTCTTGCGTACCAGGATTTTCTCTTTTCCATCTTGCTATATAATGGCTTTCACCCGTGATCTAAAGCTCTGTATCTCGTGTCGGCCGCCACGAAATCTCTACACTCGGACTGGCTTAGTCAGGAGTTCTCTGATGTTTTAGATCTCTCTGTGTCAGGCGTGAAAGCCCATATATATCAAGACGGAAAAGAGTAAAAACTGGGAACAAATAAATTTCATTTTTTAGCTTTTTTTGCGGAATAATAAAAATCCATAACAACCAAATGTTTTTAACGGATACAATTTTTATATTGAATTGCTTCTTTGCCGAGAAAAATATAATCACTGTGAATTGTTTATAGTTCAAATTAGATAAACTCCTCCCGTTTATGATCTAATATTGAAATAGTTCTTCTACCAGTATTTTCTCTTTTCCGCCTCGCTTTCAGGCCTGCTCTGTGTTCTGTGGAGTCTCTGAGAATAACTATGAAGAGGAAAGGAGCTTATAGTCTTGGCCACGCCTCTTTCTCATATGTTCGATTTGATTTTCATTGGACGAAGTCCAATATCTAGTAGGCTTTTAACAATTTCTGAAATCTCAATGTCGGTGTTAAGTCCTCTGATGAGAATTTTTAACTTTCTACAAGGATGTAGATTTTCTGGCTGTCCAGCGATTGCAAGGGAAGTCTCATCTGTAGCCGAGGCTGGAGTTAGGGCTTCTTGCTGTATGGCAGTTGTAGTGGAGTCATTTTTTTTCTGGTTCGATGGTAGGAGTCTTTTTCTTTTTGCGTATCTTGGTCGGTGGTTCCTTTAATTCCGGATCTGACTCTTTCTGTTCTTTGGTGTCTGAGTCTGTCTCGTTTCTTGTCTCAATGGGGACAGGAACAACTGTTATTTCTGGAGTAGTCTCCATGATCTCATGATCGGAAGTTTCTGTTCTCTCTGTTGTATCTGGTACAATCTCGGTCGTTTCTATTGGGATAGTCGTCTCTTCTGTTGAAGAAGTAGTCATTAACTTTTTCACAACGTTCAGCTCTTCAACAAGATAGATGCTTTCGTACTTAGATATATAAGTGTCTTTAGTGGGACATTTCTCTATAAGTTCTTGCTCGAACGTCGCTGTGAATTCATCTGCAAGAGATCGTTGCATCTTTAGCATGCGATCTAAGTCTTCAGGCTTGTTTAGAAATCTGATGGCAAGTTCTCTCATCTTATCCCTAATCGCAGCATGATCGACGCTCTTGGATGTTTCGCGGACGGGTCGGAACGGAAGACCTTCCCGTCGCGGCAGAATCGTTGTGTTGCCATCGTAGCGCAGAGCTCGGTTATAATACAACCTTACTCCTCGGAGTCTGGAACGAGAATGTGTGGAGAAAGAACTGACTTACTTACTTTATTTACAAAAATTGGGTGCCTGGGCCGCGCAACGGCTCCTAATGAAATATTTACAAGTTGGATTACAAACATTTTGAATTATGCAGCATTTAGGTAGCGAAACAAAAGACCAAGCACATTTGCTTGATAAATTAAACATAATTTGAAATTTAATATGCATCATGATTTTTGAAATAATCAATAATTATCATAAATATAAAAAGCACAATTGATATTTAAGCATTCAATACTAAAATGAATTGAATTATGATATATACAACAAGCACAATTGACAATTAAGCATTGAATATAATTTAAATTTAATGTAAACTTGAGTTATAAAATAATTATGAAATGAAATAAGATATATTTACAGAAGTTTTGTCAAACATTGGTGGCGCCATCTATCATTTACGGTAAGCATTTAATTCAGCTGATTTGACTTTTTACATTCAAAAAGTAATTGATGATTTAAAG
Organism: Parasteatoda lunata; assembly: GCA_949128135.1. Taxonomy (NCBI): domain Eukaryota; kingdom Metazoa; phylum Arthropoda; class Arachnida; order Araneae; family Theridiidae; genus Parasteatoda; species Parasteatoda lunata. The sequence goes on from OX421977.1 coordinate 14,544,248, forward strand.
ATTGCCCTGATGAAAGAGTTCAGAATGTATAGTCCGGAATTGGGCATTACACTATTGGGTGTTCTCTCCGATGATCCTCTGCAGTAGTTGGAGTACCTCTTCATTCTTTATTAGTTCTTGCAACTCTTTCACTATTGCAACAAGTCTGCGAGCCAGAACCGCTGTTGTTGTGGGAACAGGACGAGAGCCCATCCTGGTGGGACGAGCTGTACACCCCGTGTAGTTTGCTGTGTGGGATTCACCACAGTTGCAGCACCTGGGTGGAGTCTGTCTGTCTTTTTGGCATTCGTAGGATCGGTGTTCACTTCACCGACGCTTTTCACACATCTTGAGGGTGCGTTGCATGATCTTTGAGTGTGGTGAAATGCTTGACAATTAAAACACTGGATCGGTCCCCGACCTCCATGAAATCGCTCGATACTGACAGGAATACTATGGGTACTAGTGATGGAATAAATTTGCTGATTTTGCACTGATTCTTTGAGAATTATTAGAAAAAGTGGGAGGAGCCTATGGGCCTCGTCCACTTTTCTCTTGAACTGTATGACTTTATGAGTTGTAATGCTTAATTTCGCCAGTTGAAGGGAGATTTTATCTGTTTTGAATTCTGTTGTCAGACCACGGAGTAAGACTTTAATATGTTTGACTGGATGTGCCTGTGCAGGAGTTGTGGATGGGTCCGTGTCTTCATTGGGAACCTCCATGGGTGGGGCTTTCTAAGAATCTGCTGTAGCTTTAGGTAGTGGTAAGGAGGTGGCGGCATCTATCGTTGTAGAAGAGCAGCTATTGGTAGTCATGTTTGAAAAATTATCTTCAGGGTCATATCTTCAGGGTCATCATTTTGCTTTTTCTTCTTCTTTTTTCGTTTTTTGGGTGGAGGTACGGTACCATTTTTGGTTATGCTTTCGGAATCGGAGGTTGTCGCTCCACTCTTGTGCTTTAAATGTTGGTTTACTTCATTAGTTTACATGTCTGGGTCAACAGCTGTTTCAGTCGGTCCTTCGGGCTTAGTTGATTCTGGCATCGGATGCGTTGTAATTTCAGCTGTGTCCCTCGAATGATGGCCTGTATTTTTCCTGCCCCAGTGTGCAACGTTGCGTTTGCTCTTTTCCATCAGCACGGCAAGTTTCTTCATTTCCTGTTCCGAAAATGTTTCTCTCATTAGCCTTTCGGTGAGCCGCTTTCCGCCACGTCCGTGATGATGGTAGGTAGCCATGTTGCGTAATTGAGTTTTTAACTTGAACAGTGATAAATCATAAATTCATGACGACACTAGGCAGAAACTTTAAAACTTAACATGCGACATACACAAACTCTGAACATACACAAACAAGGAAAAATTAAAATTATGATTAGAGTCCCTACAATGTTGGGCAGTAGATGAGCGTTTAAATTCTTGTTTTTGACATAAGCTTCATGTTCCTTGACACGGCACTTTAGGGCAACAATAATTCTGATAAATTGTCGCAACTAGGCTGCGATAGCCTGGTCGGTGGGGTGCTAGGCTCATGTCCAAGAGGTCGTGAGTTCGATCCTCGCCGGCCGAAGACTCCCCGTGTAGTAAATGGTGCCTGATGCACGTTAAATCTGTCGAGTCTCAAAGTCCCCATGTTCCCATAACAAATCAATACCTCTGGGGGTACTGATTCAGGAGTTTCCTTGTCTTCTGGATTGGGTCAAAATTACAAGGCTACGGAGTTGAACATCAGTAGTCATAAACCCATGAAATTGGGTCGGCTGTTCAACGACGGTTGTAAAATATATAAAAGGCCGCATTGGAAATTAATTTGGTATATACCCCAGCTATTTTGACTGTTAATGGGCTGTTTGAGATTAGAAAATTTTATCTTGCTAATGAGACTGAAAATAATATTAAAATCACAGATTAAAAAACACAGTAAAAAATATAAAAAACAAATGTGGCAAGCAAAAATCGCCTCCCTCTCCATTACCGACAACTCTATATGGAAAATGGGAAAGAAACTGAAAACAACTCCTCAAATAGACAGACCAATAAATGGACCATCAGGCGCATCGTACACAATATCAGAAAAAATCGAAATATTCGCAGATTCACTTCAAAATCAATTTTCACCAAATATCAACTCTGATCAAAATCATCACAGAAGAAATTAATAATTTTCAAATTTAACATCTCATCCCAGAAACAATAAATTCAACCAATAATCAAGAAGTTAGCATCACACAAAAACTGAAAAATAAGAACGCTCCAGGTGAGGACGTGATAAAGGATAAAATGATTAAACTATTACCAAACAACTACATCTGCAAAATCACGTATATTTTTAATATCTGCCTTGCTCATAATTACTACCCACAAATCTGGAAGAATCATCTACAATAGAATAAAAACCACTACTTACAGCCCTCCCCGATGAACAGTATGGATTCCTAAACTAAAAACTAGAAACCACCAAAGAGTTACTCCGAATAATAGACTATACTGGCACAGCAATCATAAATAAAGAAATAATAGCCTTCCCGATTATCGACATATCCAGAGCATTTGATAAAGTATGATACACTGGCACAATATATAAACTCATACAGCTAAATTTCCCACCCGGCATAATCAAACTCCTATCCTGCTATCTTTCTAATAGAACATTTCAAGTCACCATCGAAAACAAAAAATCTACAAAAAGAAACATCACAGCCGGAGTACCTCAGGACAGCATTCTGGGACTGATTTTATACATATTATACACTTATGATTTTCCTATAAACAAAGCCGATTATAACAGCAAAACAGCCTATTACGCAGATGACACCGGTATTATTATTAAATCCAGAAACCCAAATCATGCTTGTGGCGTATCTACCACTACGAAAATTAAACATCGATTCACTGGCATGGTTGATAACTCCGCCCCCCAGATTGGTGATCTCCGGACGTGATTTGATCACGCTGTAACGCCCACTTCTCAAAATTCCTAACATTAACGCCTACTTCGATGGATAGTCCACATTGAAAGTTGACTTGCTATTTGTGACTGCATCATCACCCTCCTGCTCTGTTGCTACTCAGTCTCGTCTCGAACATACAACGTCATATACTCTCAACGCCTGCATACACTCAACTGCTAATGGCAACACAGGAGCGACTACTACTGTGAAGTTAATACACCTCTCACATTCAGCACTCAAAAATCCGGTGACCGCTTTCCCGGTCAGTCACAAAGTACAGCAACTAGTGGTATCTGTTCAACGAATTCTATCCCTGATAAAATTCTGGTGGGGGAGTATTGTGGCGTAACTACCACTATGAAAATTAAACATCGATTCACTGGCATGGTTGATAACTCCGCCCCCCACATGCTCTTCAAAAACTACAAGACCATATATACGAAATCGAAGACTGGTGCTTAAAATGGAAAACTGCAGTAAACGCTGGAAAATCACAAATAATAATTATACAAAAAATAAGAATTAAAATGCTTCCACAACTTCAACCAAAAATGTTCAATATTCCAATACCAATAGTTAAAAGAGCAAATTGGCCTTATAATCAATAGCGAACTCGCGTGGAATAATCGTATCAAACGCCCAATATAGATAAAGCAAATGCAGCAATAATAGCCATACAGTCATTAATTTATAATCAGAATATGTCACTTAAACTAAAGAAGCTACTATATACAGCAATGATCCGCCCAATACTCACCTGCCTGGACAACGATACCTCAACATCCACTGAAGAAATTAAACCAATGCCAAAACAAGATCCTTAGAAAAATAACCAGAGCATGATGGTTCATCCGGAATGCCAATATACATGCAGACCTCAAAATACCTACTCTATCACAGCATAACAAGCTAAACACAGATTGTTTCGATAAAGCCATAGAATGCAAAACAGCAAATTTTAATGAAATCTTTAAATTTGAAAATTATATCAAAAATAAAAACTACAGACCAATAGCTGCACATTTCACCACCGACGCCTCATATCATAACTATAAAAACAAATAATTTCATTAACCTTTCTGAAAATATCGTTTCCTCATGCTGATACAATTCTGAATCAAACAAACACAGTTTAGAGCTAGCTGCTCATTTTAATTTTTGATTCCTTTTTTAGTTATTCATGCTAATTGTTTGAAACATTCATAAAAGCAACTCCACTGCCTGCTTACCTTAACGCTGAACCAAAACAGTGTTAAAATTCCAGATGAATGGGATAGGGGTCGCTTCGCGGCCCAGGCCATCACCTCCTACATCAGAATGCCTCCATTCGGTTTTTCATAGTAGTCTGCGCAGACTATTTAAGAAGTGAACCGGTTATGTGCATGAACCCAAATTCTATTTTCAAAGTACTTGAGAGAAATTTATCATATATATTTAAGAATTGAATCTGTAGTGGTTGACAAGTAGATACAACAAAGCAACTATATTCATAAATTAAAAAAATTTTTAGACATATATTTTCTACCACTTTCTATTTTTTAATAGATTTCATATTAAAAGGTTCTTTCACTAATTGGTTTACCTTTAGAGTAGTCTGATCAGACTATCCACAAAAAACCTTGTGGAGGTTTTCAGTTATGTTATAGAAGGCGTTGCCCAGGTGCCCAATAAAAATCAAAGCACTAGGAATTTGTATTAATAAATGCTATAACTGTAAACTTGGTAGTAAGTTTCCTAAAATTTGTAGTAGAATGCATATCATTGGTTTATATAAAATTTGTACCCTTTGAGTGGTTTTTTAACTTAAATTTTGGGCTAAAATAATTTAAAAAATTTATAAATAACATTAGTTGGTAGTATTTTAAAATTATTTTAGAAATTTCATTAATAGTTGTATATTAGTTTTCAGAAAAGTATAATATCAGGCAAAATATATTTATTATTTTGCTTTATTTCGTATCTCACATCCTAAGTTTTTAATACTGTAAGAGTAAGTTCAGCATACGTTTTATATATTGACCTTCTTTATTGAAGGACTCTGACTTAATTATAATATAGTGAAACAGTTATAATATAATCAATAATCATTGCAAAATAATTATTACAGGGTGAAATAGTTATGACTAAGGCCCGGATTTTGATGACATTTGTATTTTTGGTCCTTTAGAGCATTTTTTTTAGATTTATAGGGCATTTTTCTTTAAATTTTGGGGCATATTTTGCATTTTTTAAATTTTTTGTTAATTTTTTCCAATTTTCATTATTTTTTTTATTAATTTTCATTAGTACACTGGCTTCCAAACAATGAAGAAAATCTCTAGGATATTAACAGGTGAAGCAACATCTTTTCAAATTGAAGAAGAATTGTCAGTAAGTGAGACCGTCTTTTTCAAGTACTCACCAATAACATCAGTAGACGTTGAAAGTAGCTTCTTCAGGTATAAAAATTAACTTTCAGACGAGAAACGCTCGTTTACATTTCAAAATATTAAAAAAAAATTAATAATCCAATGTAATTCTGATATTTAGTAATATTATGAGATGGAAGTTGTTATATTCATTAAAGTTTCTATACAAAATGAAAATGTTTTGGAGTCAATATATTTTCCTTTTTTTTTTGTTATTTTAGGATATAAAACATATTTTTCAAACTTTAATGAACGTAGAACAAGTATTGCATTGTTTTATATTTTTTGAAATGACTCATAATAATTTTAAAGACTAAAAAATTGTTTTAGTTCAATATTTTTACTTTATTTAAATCATGTCATAAGGCGTTTTTAGCGCAATTATCGCATTTTAAGGGCATTTTTTTGAATTTTTAAGGGCATTTTTTGCACTTTTAAAGGGCATTTTTTGCACTTTTTAAGGGCATTAATTGAAATTTTTTAGGTCATCAAAATCCGGGCTCTAGTTATGACAAAACTTTTTGTTTCTGTATCTATAAATATGCAGGGGGAAAAGATCAGAAATTATTATTTTTTTCTGAAGATAAAAATATAATACCCATAACAGATTATGAAAGTTTTATTCAAAAATGGAGACATTGTTCAAATTTTCATGCGCGTGTAAATAAAATTTTATATTTACATTAGTTTGTAAGTTTATAAAGCTATTTTAGGATTTATGTTATGAGTTGAGAGTCTATCTTCAAAAAAAGTACGTTTTCACGCAAAACACGTTTTATTTCTCTCATTTTTTTCGTTTGTCGCATTGTAATTATTTAATACTCTAAAATTAGGTTCAGTATAAGTTTAGCTGCAAAGAAAAAAAAAAGACACGTGAGAGCGAGGGATATATTTTTTCCTATAATTAATATTTTTTTAAACTTTATTTTTTTAAACTTTATATTATCATTTTATTGTTTTATATTATTGCTGTTTGGATAATTTTGTAAAATTTTTACAAAAATAATTACCTCACTCAATCATAAATTAAATATTAAAGCTGATGTATTTGTTTCATAGCATCATATTGAGATCTAAAAATAAACTTTACTTACCTATGTTAGTCAGCATCTAAACTTTATAAACAAAACAGACAACGTATAATTTTACTCTTAAATCCAACTGAGATAATGTGCTTTGATCTAATTCATCCATCTAGATGTTTCTTTTCACTTTCCTTAGTTTTAACATATGTTTTTAATTTAGACGACAGTAAGACCCTTTGGAATAAAAAAAAAAAAAAGAATATTTTAACATTACTTCCTGTTTTTTATTAGTTATCTTCTTTTTGCCTTTTGATGATTTTTTTTCAGTTAAAGTAACCGTCAAAATAGGACACATTTTACATTGTGCTGACACATTATGGCATTAAATATAAAGAAAAGAAACGTTTATCATTTATATTTTTATCTCGCTTGACTGTTAACCTGTAAACAACTTAATCCTTTCAGACATAGTTCAATACACATTTAATGCGCCTTGATAAAAAGGGTATTGGTTTAATAAATTGTAAAAGGATAAAGTCCTGAATTCTAAACAAAATGGTATGCTGTATCAATAAAAAATATTTTTTATATTGAAACCATAAAAAATTTGCACTTGGTTAGAAATTGGTGTCTTTTTTTTATTTACAATGCCTTCCAACTACTTAAGCAAATCTTTTTATAGAGAGGTAGACATTTAAAAACCAGAACTTTCATAATTTTTGATACTTTTGCCACCATTTTAAAAGCCTCACCAAGAAATTGCTGAAATAAAGTGGTGTTGCATATGAACTTTTAAATAATTTATAAGTAGAAGTGCGGAAAAAAAAGTTGAAAAGAATAAAAAATAATATATTAAAACTAATGTACCACAAGAATAAATTTTTACAAAAAGCGTAGAGAGTTGGCAGCCGTGGTGTCGCTTAGTTCTATCGGATACTTCCATTACAAATTCTAATGAGCATGGATAGTCTCTTTTGCGCCTTTTTCCTTAACATATAACATTATCATTGAGTTAAAGGGTAAACTCCCTACCGCTTTCCTTTAAAAAAAAAGATTTTTTCGGATTACTGTAAAAAATAAACGCTTACTATTATACACATTTCTTCTTACAGTAATCCGAATACAATACAATTCACGTGTACAAAAGTACACGTGTACTATTGTACACGGTTCTCATTCCAGACTATGAGAAGTAAGGTTGTTTTATAACCGCGCTCTGCGTTAAAATGGCAACACATCGATTTGGCCGCGGAACATCAAGGATCGTCGATCATGCTGCTCTCAAGGAAGAGATGAGGAAGGTCGCCTTGAATTATCAGAGTAAAACAGATGACATAAATCGCACTATCAAATTTAATCGAAGTGTGGCAGACGAACTATCAAAGATATTTGAACAAGAACGTAAAGAAAAAACGTCTCACCAAAGAAACATATATAGATAAGTTCAAAATCATTTACTTGGTTAAAGAATTAAAAGCTTTGAAAGATTCAATGACTACCTCTCCTACAGACTCAGAAGAGACAGCTGAGACTAAACCAGAGACTTCATTGAGATTACGGAGATTACTCATAATATAGCGGGTTGATCATGTCAACATGGAGACGGATCGAGAGCCAGAACCAGATACCAAACAACAGAAAGTTGAAGGTGCCTCCTACCAAGGGACGCAAAAAGAAAAAGATTCCCACCAATGAATCTGAAAAGAAGGATAATGAATCCACTACAGCAACTATACTGCGAGAAGCCCCAGCTCCGGCTACAGATGAGACGTCCTCTGCAATAACTGAACAGACAGAAAAATCTTAAGTCTAGTTGAGAATTGAAAATTCTCATCAGAGGACTTAATCATCACCTCCTACATCAGAAAGCCTCAACATAGTTTCTAATAAGTAGTCTGCGCAGATTATTTAAAAAACGAACAACGTACCACTTGTGCGCATGAACCTAAATTCTATTTTAAAAGTATTTGAGAGAAATTTATCATATATATTTGAGAATTGAATCTGTAGTGGTTGACAAGTAAAAAGAACAAACCAATTATATTCATAAATTTAAAAAAATTTTCGACATATATTTTTTACCACTTTCTAATTTTTAATAGATTTCATATTAAATGGTTCTTTCACTAATTGTTTACCTTCATGGTAGTCTGATCAAACTACCTACAAAAAAACTGTGTGGAGGCTTATTACCGCCGTTGAGATTCCAGATATTAAAAAAAAAAAAACCTTCAAGATAACATGGTAGCGAATTGATTGCTTCAACTGGCAGAATGAGGATAATTACGCCTACTTTTTAAATGTATCACCTCGAGTTGACTGGAATGAAGTTGCAGTTCATCTGATACTTTGAATTTTTGTTAGGAAGTGGTGGAAAACTTACAATGAAAAATACTAAATTAAAAATTGCTTAGATTTCGTTTGCATTTGAAAATATCTTTTACAAAGCGGAAAAAGTTGTTAATACTAGAAAATTATTACGCCTGTACCCATAGTAGCATACTTGCTAACTCTTCCTGTTTATTCAGAAGATATTTTATTTTTATATATATTTAAAGTGATGTCAAAAATTTATAGAATCAAATTTTATTTTTCATTACATAAATATGGTTTTAAATGATATTGACTGACATTGAATAACTTAAAATAAGCTTGCTAGCTCTCTAATCATGTTTTCCCAGATTTCCCACGGTCAGTAGAATATTTTAAAGCAAAAGTGAGAGAAATCTAGATTTTTTAATCTATCAATAATTTTTTAATTTTAAGTAAATATTTATCGGTGCAAAAATATCAGTGGTGCAAGCTGCGCTTAAAAACGTAGAGAGTAGTAATAAAACTACTCATTTTTATTTCTTTTCGAGTTAAATAACACATTCTTAATGACCAAAGCTTATTTATAATAGTTAAGTATGTATTTCTAGCTCCATATCTCGACGTCTGTGTCTTTAAAATTAAACTGTTTATTTAAAATATTAGTTTTCACAAACAAAATAGTCACCACTTTTTATATTTTTTGGCCCAGCTTGCACTCCTGAAATATAAATCTTGAATACAATATTTTGGAGTCTTTTAATGTATGATTTGTGGCGTTGCGGTCTGAATTGCAAAGTCCGAATCTACGAACCTACAACTCTCTGACGTTGGTTTACGTCACTTGCCGCCAATCATTGTTGTATGACGTAGACTTCACATCTGGATGGAGATTTCCTCGGAGTATATGCGTGAAGTACGAAATCGGCGAAACGCGCACAGGGTGCATTTTGATATAAGCTTGACCGCCTCTCCACAGCTAGCTCTCTCTCTCTCTCCGTCGGTTCGGAAGTAACTAGCTAGCAGTACGGCATGTTCTTGCCGGTTACTCATTTGCAGCTTTTCCTATGCTGCTTGAATTTCAAAGTTGTTATATTTTGTTTATGTTAAAATGTTTAGTTAAATTTACCAAGTTCTTAAATGTTAATAAAGATAGTTGTTTGTTTGGACTTGATGAGTTGTTTGTAAAGTAACACGAAGCAAATCCATGGTTCTATCTCATGAACGGTTTCACGTTGAAAGTTGTACTGGAGTTGAGTCAGATTTCTTCTCCAGAGTTCAAGTGGGGATTATACCAAATATACTAATCTTTACAAGTGGTGACCCGGACGTAGAAGTAGTGACACTCTTCTGAATGAAATAAAATGTCTATTTATGGATTACTATTTCTATTGAACTTGGCTGGCTACCTGGTACGCAGTGAGTAGTTAGTTCCTGGTTAATGTTTCTCTTTTTCAGAGCTGTGCATGTGCCAATTTTTATAGGTTTCAATTTTTCTATGCACTAGTGCAATTTGAATTTGAACGTATGAATTTAATTAAATTCTTATGGACTTGTAAACAATTGAGTTAAGCAATACATTTTGGGTTGAATTCATAAAGTGCATGTAAAATTGAATTAATGCTAACGTAAACTATTCATATTTTTTCTTGAATAATGTAAAAGTTTTAATACATTTTCAAAGGCATTTAAATCGTTAACTTTGTAGCATAATGGCCGAAAACGAAATAGCCAGAGTTGCATTTCGAGCTCCACCCGTTTGGAAAACCGAAATAAATTTATGGTTTCTCCAAGTAGAATCAAATTTTGTGATGTCGGGAATTGAAAAAGAAGTAACAAAATTTCACTGCGTTGTTGCAGCGTTAGATATGGAAATTCTTTCTTATGTAAAAGATATTGTTGAGGTTCCGCCTACAGATAACCCATACACGGTTCTTAAGGAACGTATTGTAAAACCTTTTACACAGTCCGAAAGTTCGCGATTGAGGACTTTGTTACAGGAATTGTATTTAGGTGAGAAAAAACCGACACAATTATTACACGAAATGAGATCTTTAGCCGGTAGACAAATATCTGATGATGTTTTAAAAACATTGTTTATTCAGCGACTTCCTATTAATATCCAACAAATATTGTCAATTAGTAAAGACAAACTTGATGATTTGGCTCAAATCGCGGATAAAATAAACGAAGTTTCTTGTTTCGGTACTTCAAGTACAGAACATAATATTTCTTCCGTTCATTTAAAAGGGTTACAATCTCAAATTTCTGAACTTTCCGAGAAAGTTGAAAAATTGACTTTTCGACAAAAAAGTTACAATAGAAGTAAATTTCGTCAACGGTCTGGTTCAAGGCCCCGTTCGAATTCGAATAATGTCAATAAAACTTCGGAAAAGCGGTATTGTTGGTACCATTTTAAATTTGGTAAAACTAAGAAAAAAAGGGATGAAACTCCGATCACTTGGTCAGAGGCAAACATTAAAGCTTTCGACGCTTGTAAAGAATCCGTTGCGAATGCGGTAACATTAGCGCATCCGATAGTCAATGCGGAAATTACATTAATGGTAGACGCTTCAGATATTGGCATTGGAGCAGTTTTGCAACAGATTGATAACGATGTTGTACAACCATTAGCGTTTTTTTCACGCAAACTTACAACTAGCGAACGTAACTATAGTACATATGATCGTGAGTTACTTGCTATTTATAGCTCTGTAAGGCATTTTAAACATATGTTAGAAGGACGAAAATTTTGCGTTTTTACTGATCACAAGCCATTGACGTACGCGTTTTGTAAAAATAATGGTAATAACTCGCCTCGACAAGTAAGACATCTCGAATACATTTCTCAATTTACTACAGATATACGTTTCATTTCGGGAAACGAAAATTTAGTGGCAGATACACTTTCCAGAGTTTCTGAAATTCATATATCTGATAATATTAATTATGAGGAAATGGCACGTGCACAGTCTTCTGGGGATGAGTTGCATGAGGCTAGGAGATCAGAGGTTTTGAAGCTCAAACCTTTCGTACTCACGCCAGATGGTTTAGAACTATGGTGTGACGCGTCCACTGGCAAAGTACGCCCTTACGTACCTCAAGCTTTTCGAAAAGTAGTTTTCGAAAGTCTTCATAATTTATCTCATCCAGGAGTGCAGGCAACTGTTGACTTGATCCGACAAAGATTTATCTGGCATTCCTTAAAAAAAGACGTCACGGAATGGACAAAATCCTGCTTGCAGTGTCAGAAATCTAAGGTTCAGCGACACACAAAGTCTGAACCTGGCATTTATCCTCTTCCACTATGTCGATTCAGCCATGTCCACATAGATATAGTAGGTCCCCTACCTCCATCTAAAGGATACAGGTATTGTCTGACATGTGTTGACAGATATAGCCGATGGCCAGAAGCATTTCCAATGCCAGACCAGACAGCAAATACCGTGTCTGAGATTTTCTTTTCTGGGTGGATAGCTCGCTTCGGAGTACCAGATGTAATAGTGTCCGATCAAGGCACACAGTTCGAAGGCAATCTGTTCCAACATTTGGCTCGATTTCTTGGGTGTGAAAAGAGACGGACCACAGCATACAATCCCTCATCAAACGGAATCGTAGAACAATTTCACCGGCAACTCAAGAACGCTATCAAATGTCACGCTACTGACCGCTGGAGTGAAGTTCTACCAGTAATTCTTTTGGGCATTCGTTCCAGTTTGAAGCCTGATATCGGCGTTTCAGTGGCAGAGTTAGTTTACGGCTGTTCTTTAAGACTGCCTGGAGAATGTTTTAGATGCCATACAACTGATTTACCACAGTATCATGATTTCCTAAAAGTTTTACGGGAACATATGAACAGATTACGTCCTGCTCCAACATCTCGCCATTGTCACAAAAACATTTTTGTGCATAAGGATTTATTATCGACAAGTCATGTTTTTGTTAGACAAGACTGCGTGCGCAAGCCCTTACAGCAACCGTACGATGGACCTTATGAGGTATTACAGCGTAATGAAAAATTTTATAAGCTCAAAATTAAAGATAAAGAGGTCAACATAGGTATTAACCGCCTAAAACCTGCTTACATTTTGAGTGGAGTTGACAATGCAAGAGAGCTCCGTTCAAAACGCACTGTCCATTTTTTATTACCTTAATGCTTGTATACCGTATTATGTTCGTATGCACAATTTTATGTTTATAACTGCATACATTGTTACTGTTACATTGTTGTAATTGTTTTTCCGTCTTTCAGACTGGAGGGGGAGTACCTGTGGCATTGCGGTCTGAATTGCGAAGTCCGAATCTACGAACCTACAACTCTCTGACGTTGGATTACGTCGCTTGCAGCCGATCATTGTTGTATGACGTAGACTTCACATCTGGATGGAGATTTCCTCGGAGTATATGCGTGAAGTACGAAATCGGCGAAACGCGCACAGGGTGCATTTTGATATAAGCTTGACCGCCTCTCCACAGCTAGCTCTCTCTCTCTCTCCGTCGGTTCGGAAGTAACTAGCTAGCAGTACGGCATGTTCTTGCCGGTTACTCATTTGCAGCTTTTCCTATGCTGCTTGAATTTCAAAGTTGTTATATTTTGTTTATGTTAAAATGTTTAGTTAAATTTACCAAGTTCTTAAATGTTAATAAAGATAGTTGTTTGTTTGGACTTGATGAGTTGTTTGTAAAGTAACACGAAGCAAATCCATGGTTCTTTCTCATGAACGGTTTCACGTTGAAAGTTGTACTGGAGTTGAGTCAGATTTCTTCTCCAGAGTTCAAGTGGGGATTATACCAAATATACTAATCTCTACAGATTCTTAGTTTCATAAATTCGATTTATTGGGTTTTTACTCCCCTCTACTTTTAAATAATTAAATCTTATGTGACACGACATTTTGTTAATGTTAAATAACAGAGGCCTCCTTGACCGAGCTGTATCTCTCGCCAAACGCTGTGCAGAGCTTATAGGTAGTGGGTTCGATTCCCACTATTATCGTGGTTGTATCTTAGTGCTGTCCTTCCCTGTATTGTAACTGTCACATTTGACAAAGTTCTATAAATCTAAAGTTAGCACACGAGCCTGTAAATATATGTAATTCCAATTTCAATACAGTTAAGCAGTTACAGTTTTTTAGATCTTGCTTTTAGCTATAATTCCTCCTCTCCCTACCCTTAATTATATTCAAATTAGATGAAGGAGAAAATAACCCTTAGAGTTAGGAACTGTGATTCAAATATATTAGTCACTTGAGCAAAGTAAAAATTTGGCAAACTAGACCGAAGAAATTGCAAATTTTAACCTGTAATTACCTACTTTGCTCTACCACTAGATAAACACTAGTTTGAAAACCGTAAAAGTTGGCAAGTGTCTTGGTATCTGTATTATTCCCACTCAGATGAATTAGTTAGAGCCCCTGGCGGGGCTGATGCTACGATAACCTCCACATATGAGTATGAGTTGGCATCTGTATTAGTTTATTTTGTGTAGAGTGAAAAACGCCTACTTAAATTAAAAAAGTAGTACTTATTAGAAAAATTTATTAAGCCTCATTGCAATACATAACAGTATGGGTATTAAGCAGACATGCCAACTGCTTCGGATTCGACAAATTATTTTAAAATACTGCAGAAAATTACAAAGTAAAGTTTCAAAATTTTCGATTAACTTTTCCAGCTTTCGAAATGACTTAAAAGTTGGAACATTTCAGTCTTGCGTGCTTAACTGAAGCTTATAACCTTTTGTCAAATAGATGAACAGCATAAAGATACACCAATAGTGAAAATGGGATTTGAACCCGCTATTTTTACGCTTTATATAGAGTAGCTTCCGTACTACAAAGTGCAAACCTGCCAACTTTTCCGCATTTGGCGAAAAATTTTATTTCTATCTTTAATGTGGTAATAAAATGTATATGGGTGATTCTTTTTATATGGGTGATTCTCACGAAATATGACAATTCACTGTCCTTTGTTCCAAGATCTAATACTATTATACTAAAAGAACTTTTTTTAAAAAAAATTAATAGCATCGCAGTTAACATTTTAAAATCACTCTGTACTCTAGCAATGACTGTTTTGTACAGTTAAAAAATTTAATTGAACTTCAAAATGTCATTTTCCTGGCATGTCCCAAACAATGCTTCCAATAATAACTAGCTTCAAAACTTCCCATAAATTTTTCAATATCTAATTTTTTTATCTCAACCGTTGTAAGCATTTCTAGAATATACGCAGAGGGTATTATTTACAAAAACTTCGTTTAAAATAATTTTCGCTGTCAATAATTTGCTTGTCCCAAGAAAATGCGTAATTTTCCTGGCTACTTTTATTGAGTGGTTTATAACCAAAATAGTTAGAGCCAGCAATCAATATCTTATGTTAATAGATTGATTAGATACCCTCCTATATAAACATGTCTTGTTACATGAATAAAGAACCAATTTTCTGGTTCAAAATCTATTTCAAAAATTTTTTCAAGGTGAGAAGGTTTTTATGTTGTTATTTTCCTGGCTTCTTGAAATCATAAATAACATAAACTACATAGATTTATCTGAGTTATTTTTAAGAAATCCTGTTGTTTTCTGCAGAATATAATCGTCTTAGGCCAAAATATTAAAGTAAAGTTATATGCTATAAAATGGCGAATTTGTCAGTATCCTGGCTGTCATTTTCCTGGTTCATGAATGACATGACATAGAAACAGTTACCAGAAAATTTTTGAAACAGTTGAATGTAAAGCAAATATTAACCCAATATCAAGTTTATGTAAGATTGTTATATGACTGAATGTAATCAACGTTTTTTTAATTTTATTTAATGATTGATTACTACGCACAATTTTATTTTGTTCATATCAGCAAAAAAACCATTTTTGATTCTTTCTACAGTGGATAAAATAAATAGTTTGGGCAATTCATGGTCCACCTAACATAAAGGCCTTGGTTTTGTTACTTACTAATAACTTAAAATGACTGTTTTTTTTAAATTTATAAGCTAATATGTCATTTTCCTGGCATTCAAGATTTTGTGAATTTCTATTTAATTTATTTTTACTCGAGCAAATGTCAATAAACTACACTGCTGTCTCTAAGGTATTGATAAGTGTAACTAAAGAAGTATACAAAAAAAATTTTTTGATTATTTTGAAGACTTTAAGTTAGAAGAAATTTTTTGGTCCGAATTGTCATGTTTCGTGAGAATCACCCATATATTCCTTGCATTTATAAATCTAATTTATAATCTTCTTGACCACCACTATTTTTTTTAAATAATAAATCATATATATTAACTTCGACAAACTACCTCGAAAACCTGTACAGAACGAAATTCTTAGCCAGGGAATTGCTGATTATCAAGGATATTAGGATCCAAAAATATTCCATCTCCTATCCCAGACCCAGTTTCAAAGCCTACTGAGCCTGAAAATATTCCAAAGCCAGACGACAGCATGGAAACTGCTGAGAACTCTACAGATAACCAGATAAAATCCTCAGCCGATACTCCATTAATCCAAGAAGAGCCAACCCTAGATGAAGCTACAATTAACATCGAAAAGCCAATCTCTATCACCACCCCAGAGACTGACTCCACGACTACAAAAGCTTCAAAAAAGAAGAAGAAAAGAAAAAAGTGCCAACTCGGCGACACAAAAATGCACGGACCCAGAATCAGACAGCGAGCCCCCTCGCCCGGAGAAAAAGATCGCCTCCACACCTACAGTGGAAGACACCCCACCTGATACTACTACAACTGCTGCCCCGGCAAACGTCGAGACTCCAGTTGAATGCAAAGAGCCGATGGAAATTCTACAATCCACCCGTAGAAATCTGAAAGCCCTCATCCGAGGACTTAGTTCCGAAGTCGAAATCACAGATCTCGAAAAAGAACTCTTAGTTTTTGAGCAACGGCCAATCAGAATAGAGCAACTGAGGAAGAAGCGTGGCCTGGAGCTTAGGCTCCTCTCCCTCTACCTAGTCATCTTACCAGACTGAAAAACACAGAGACATCTTCACTATCAAGAGACTTTTTGATACTCCAGTAAAGATAGAGAGATTTCGTGGTGGACGCCACGAAATACAGTGCTTCAGATGTCAGAAATATGGACACACTCAAAGGACTTGCACCGCGGAGCCTGCTTGCATGAAGTGTGCAAACGCACATACACCTGTACCAAACCAACAAGCGAGCCTGCGAAGTGTATTAACTGCCTAGGTGAGCACCCAGCCTGTTTTTCGGGCTGTGGTGCAAGACCCAAAAGAAAATCCAGAGGACGACCCACCAAGCCTACCAAAGCCTCGGACAAAGCCACCAGATTCTTGCTGATTTTTAAAGAAATGCAGCAACTACTTAAAGATCAAGACCTCATGAATCTACTCAGATCTCGGCTAGCCGACAAGCTCTAGTTCCAGTGATCTCCCCTTCAAGCAGATATCCACCCATGATATCCACAGCTCCCCTGTGGTTATCTCTTTTTAGAGACATTACACTAGGCACCCACGGGCACTACTACAGTTGAAGGAGTGGAGTGTCCGCTTTGCGGACAGGTACTCCGTACTGAACTTTAGTCTAAGTCTAAGTCTAACTATCCGCCTCTGTAAATAGTGTAAATATTGTAAATAACTTAATGTAAATATCCCCATATGTTTCCCAATGTTACCCACTTGCCCATTTATATCAAACCCCACTGATTTGAGCTCAGTCTTACTCTTAACTTTTCACTGCGATGAATGAGTTAGGGCTCCTGGCGGGGCCGACACTATGCTAAATATATCACATAGGCATAGGCTAACTATCCGCATATGCTTTTTCAAATTAAGGGGTATGTTTCTGCCTAAAATTGTAATTTAAATTCCACGTTACTACCACGGTTTGAAAATCATCCTCGAAAGGGTTAAAAGTTGGCAAGTATGAAAGTGGCTTATTAATAAGCCTTTGAATTATATATAAGCAGGGATGCCCACTTGCTCCGCTTTGTAAAATGGTATTTTCTAGTGGTAGCGAAAATAAGGTTACTTTTAGTTTAGTAATTTTCATTTTAAGTAATTTTTTCATCACTTTATATTAAAAGTTATAAGTATGATATAAAATGCAACGTTAGAGGTTTAATCTATTGGTTACTCTATTAAAAAGTAGGCGTAACTTTCCTTCTTTAACGAATTTTACTATATAACTTGATACCACTTTATTAAAACTATTCCAGAAAGCGGAGCAGTTGGCATCCCTGTATAAGTAGTGGAGAGTAAAAATCCTAGAATTAAAATTTACTATACCAAGAATCATACATTAAAAGACTACCACTCAAAAATATTTCAGCGCTTCCGGAGCAAGTTGACTTCGTTGATTAAGAATCATTCTTCTATTAATTTAGCTATTTTGCATAATTTTTTTATGCCCTAAAAAATCATCCAACTGTTATTGACACCTTTGATGCTTAACTAACTTTAGTAGAAAATATTACTAGTATTTCATTTTATTTTATAACCATTGTTGAACAGCCGACCCAATTTTAGTTTTTGACTACTTATGGTCAACTCCGTAACCTTGAACCCAATTCTGAAGACAAGGGTACTCATGGATCAAGTATTGCGAGAAGTGTTCCCTATGGCAGAGATGCCAACTGCTCCGGACATGCCAAAATAAATTTAAAAAACGGTAAATAACTACAAGCTAAATTTTGCATATATTTGACTATTTTTGCTTGCTTTTTAAAAGGTATAGCATGACATAATTACTATATTGTGGTGAATTCTGTAACCAGCGGTGCGGGATTCGTATCGACCAGCCATCTCTGGGATTTAAACACGACGGAAACTCTATCCTCTGAGTCATACTACTGGTATTAACGATGTAGGAGTTCGGGTAATAAGAACCTATTATACCAATACAGATGCCTAATGAAGGTAATAAGAATTTTTACCGCTTTCCGTAACAGATACATACCTTAATATGAATTCTGTATTATTGTATGAATGGTTATGTATGATGTGTACCATACTACACATTCATATATAACCTTTATTTTTTTTTATTGTAGTACATTTTGTAGTTATATCATACTATTGGATTTACCATAATATAAGTTGCAAATTCGATGCAACTAAAGAAAAAATAACTAGACATATAGAATCATTTAACCTCTAACTAGCAAAATAATTTGAGCCCTCATCGGATCAATATTCACGAATCTTGGCTCAATGAGGCAATTATTTTCCGATATTGATCCTATATAGAATTGTCCGATTCAACCAATATTTTACAGTCACTTTACAATCAATATCGGCCATCTGTAGAATTATCAGATTCACCCCATATTTTAAATTCATTATCCAGACAATATTGGCCATTTATATGACAAATATTAAAAAAATCTACAGATCCCAATGTTGGCTCATAAAAGACCCATATTGAGCTCAACTGGGGCCAAGGTAAAAATTTTGCAAGGGCTATGATATTCAGAATTTTCTGCAATTTTGCTAGCTAACAATAGTTGTCGTAGCTAACAATATACATGAAAATGCGTTCTTCTAACGTTGTTATTTCTTTACTTATTATTCCGTTACCTGTAACAAAAGTAAAAGTAAAAAGTTTTTTGCTTGTACCATAACCTGTAACTGGATAAAGCACTTTTGCTTGTACTTCGTGACTTAACTGTACTTCGTTTAAATTTTCTTTCACTTGTTTTACATTTTTTTTTTTTATTTTTTTTTTTTTTTTTTTGTGAAGGTACAAGCATTTGTCGTGAAAATGTCTAATGAAATCGTTATTTTTTTTTCAGAAATGTTTTAAAAATGTTCCTTTTAAAATATTATTTGTTTTCGATATTCTTAACATTAATTATTTTTTAAATATAAATTTAATGCATTATATATTCTTTGGCTGCTAACTTCTTTTTCCAAACATTTTTAAGGATTACAATTTTCCGAAAAGGAGAGGGTGGCAAAACGTGACATCTTTAATTGATTTTATGGATTTTAGATGTATATTAATACATTTTTTATTTATTTACATCTTTAAACAAAAATTATAATGTTATCGAATTTGTTTAACAAATGATTTGTTTACTATAAACTCTGAAAGTAAAAATGAAATTTCTAAGGATATCACATTTTGAAAAATAGCGTAATTGAAAATTCCTTTTTACATGCAAATATTAATTTTTAATTTCTTGTTTGGTTTTAATTCAACATTCACTATTTCAATTGAGGTTTGTAACATTTTTCTGCATTTTATACATCTAAATAAATATTTAATTAATTTTAATTAAATTTTTCTTACATTTCTTAATGAAATTTGTTTTTAATTTTTGATTTCCTTGAAATGCACTTTAAATCATTATTTTTTTTTTTTTTATACGTGTACTACTTTCGCTACTTTTTACAAGTATATCTAACTATCCTATAAATGGCCTGATACAGGAAACGATTTCTCAACGTATAAACTATGTTATGTTTCACTTTTTATACTTAGTTTTTTTTTAAATAAAAAAATTGATATTTAGATCTTCATCAAAAAAGGATATGACGCAATTAAAAATTTCTTAACATAAATAAAAAACTACCACTATTTTTTTTAAAGAAAAGTTATAATGAATAATTTTTTTTTATCATTAAGAGTACAATCCGTAAACCGAATAGGGTAAATAAATAGATATAGCAACTGCCTGATATGGTAGTAGCTATAACATTCATAAAAAGGAATTGAATACAATATTCTTTTAGTCGCCCCTAAAGTCTGTGTTTAGGAACAAGTTCGTTATGAATAATGTTGTACTATATTTATTTAATGAATAAATGTAGCTACGATTTATGTTAATTAATTTGGGTTCCGAAGCCTGTCGTTAAGCTAAAGAAATAAAAATAGCGAAAACTAAAACTTAGAGAATAGTGGTAGTTATGATTTAAATAAATTTTTCTCAATGCCAGAAGCAGAGTTCTTTAGTGCTCATGTGCGTTTTTATAAACACCTTCACCTTTCATTCACTTTTATTTATTATGTCTTTGCCTATTCAGTCGTAAATACCACTATAACTATATTTGAAACTATTCATATTTAAAACTAAAACATTCTCCAGGGATGCCAACTGCTCCGCTTTCTGGAATAGTTTTAAACAAGTGGTAGCAGATTATAGAGTAAAATTCATTAAAGAAGGATAGTTACGCCTACTTTTTTATAGAGTAGCCAGTAGATTTGTGCTTCAACGTTGTAATTTATATCATACTTATAATTTTTGATATTTAGTGGTGAAAAATTACTTAAAAGGAAAAATACTAAACTAAAAGTATCTTAAATTTCGCTACCACGAGACAATACTGTTTTACAAAGCGGAGCAAGTTGGCATCCCTGCATTCTCTACATCTGCATTTCACATGAGTTACTTACCTCACCGTATGTGCTCAAATTATGAGCCTTGAAAACAGAGCACTTGGACTTGTACAAAAGAATTAGAGATATCACTCTATTTTGTACAAAGAAGATCCTGACAAAAGAAGAAAGATATACTTTGGTATTCTCTATAAGGCTTCAACTAAAGTAATAGAGGATAAAGAGAGTCAAATTTCTGAACAAGAACTAACTTCCGACTGCATTGCCCAAGTTCCAGCTTTAGTAGAAACATCATCTAACCAAAAAACTGAACAGAAAATGGAGCAATGTGAAGAGACTCAGGTCTCGTTCACGGAATCCCAATCAGACTCTGATAAAGAACCGCCTAGAAAAAGGAAAAAGCTCGACAGAGATGCTAATGATTGTAAAGACTTTGTGACTCCCAAGACCCAGGACAGCTGCTCTCCTTCAGACTCTTCAGAGACCAGCCGGAGATTGAGATTTCTACCACATCGGACATGATGCAGGTAGATTCAGAACCAGCTCCCGCCACCCCAGTGGACTCAGTACCGGCACAGTGTGAAGTGAATGCCGTCCCGGCTGAACAAACGACTACTCCCATCATAACCATGGACACTTCTAACAAAAAGCTAAAAACCCTCATCAGAGGACTACAATCTGATACAGAAATTCCAGACTTAGAAAAATATCTCACTGAATTTGGACTTCAACCTGAGAAAATTGTTCAGCTTAGAAGAAGGAGTGGGGAGGAGCTTAGGAACCTCCCACTTTTTCTCGCCATCCAAACTGACACGCCCACTAGTAGAAACATCTTTAATATTAGTTCTATGCTTGAGAAAACTGTGAAAGTAGAGAGATTCAGAGGTGGACGATTTCAAATTCAATGCTTCCGGTGTCAAAAATATGGACATACCCAGCGCAACTGCCAAGCGTCCGAACCAGCCTGTATGAAATGCGCGCAAGCTCACTACGCGTACCTATGTTCGAAACCCAGATCTTCCCCTGCCAGATGCATTAACTGTGATGGTGAGCCCCCGGCCTGTTTTTCAGGCTGTGGTGCAAGACCCACAAAACTGACAAAAGGAAAAAGAGCCTAACCCAAGACAACCACAGATGCTGCTAGTAGATTTCTGCTCCTTTTCAAAGAAATGAAGGAACTTTTACAAAACGAAGAGCTAGTCAAGCTGCTTCGTTCCCTCCTACCAGAGTCCCAAAACTGATAATGTTTTGCACCCTCCCAAGACAAGGACTTTCACGTTTTCACAGAATTACTCTGTGAACTTGTACACAACTTATTTCTTCCAGTAACTCATGACATACTAGTTTCGATGGATCGGTAAGTGGCGCTTCGCGCCAAAAACCGAGATTGCCCCTATTCCCAGCATCTCTACATCTGCCTTCAGTAGTAAACTAAAGCAATTATGCTATAAAAAGTTAATTTTAGTATCTATTGATAAAATTTTGAAATTTATTAGGCACCTCTTTTTTTATTATCAGTCGCCTGTGGCAACTATTAGTATAGGGATCGGGAATGTTTTATGTTAACTTTTTAGTTTAATTTCATGTTAACTATTTAGTTTCCAGGATCTTAATTCCTGAATGCATTCATTTCGCAAAAATTATTCACGTGTTTCAAAATTTTTATTTTAAATAATTACGGGAATTCAAACGAAAATAGAACACATTAAGTAAATAATATATACCCAGAGATGCCAACTCGCTGCGGACAGCAAATAAATATTTTAAAGTGGTAGTTTATCAATTGTGATTCTTGGTTTAATAAAATCAATTTAATAGATTTTTATCCACCACTATTTCTAAATAATTCGTAGGCATATATAATTCACCACTTTTTATTACTTATGTCATTCTACACCCAATATAAAGTAAGTAAATATAGTTAAATATTTGCAGAATTTACTTTGCAGTTATTTACCGTTATTTTTTTAAATTATTTTAGCGTGTTCGGAGCAGTTGGCATTTCTGTATACCTTACAAAACATATGAAGCAAAAAAAAAAAGGAAATAAAGTGTAAAGAAAATACAGAACAAAGCAAAATCTATTAAGCGAGTAGCGAATTCAAATGAACTTACAATTTCCGGATCCTTTCAAGAATAATTTAAAATATTTGACTTAAATTCCGAGGTATTAATCTTGCTTCGTAATCGTGATGATAATGTTAAATTTTTTTTGGATTTGGGTATTAAAAAAGAATAAAATATCTGTTTTGTTGATTTATACGCAAAGAGAAATGATTTAAATTTTAACATAAATAAACTAATATTACAAGGAATTCTAATGCTTCTAAAATTATTTATTTAAATACCATTTTTAATCGAATTAGAAGAAAACGTAATGTTTATGTATCCAAAACACAAATGGACAAACTCTCTCAAAATTTGAGAAAAAACAATGGAGACAAAACTAACGTAAGTTCTATATAAAATCATCGAGTCAATTATATGTTATTATTAATAAATTTACTAAAAACTTCGCTGTTAATTTATATTTTTATCATGTGCAAATCCAATTCAGGCAAATCTGTGGCTGAAAATCAGGGCAAAACATGTTTTCTTTTTTAAGTAAATGTTCATTTTCTTAAATAATTAAAATTGTATTATTAAATATCAATCTTATTAATTATAAACCTTAAATTATCCAGTATGATATTACTATCTTCGTATCCATATCAGCGCATCCATTTTACGGCCAATCCAAGGTAACTAACATATTAAACGCGCTTCAGTAAGAACACGTCACAAGAGTTCTTTCTATTTACGCTTCGAACTCAATTTGCGCTTCTGTTTTCATATTTTGTAATCTGGCAATCTTATTACGAAAATATTTTAAATCATTCTTGAAAATTCTGGTACGTGTAAGTTCATTCGAATTCGTTACCTCGCTTTATACATTTCGTTTTGTGCTTTGCTCTGATTTTATTTATTCATTTATTTGCATCAAATAGAAGAGTTACAAATGCAAATTTTTCTTATTGTCGAATTTCGAAAAGAATGTCGACATACAGTAAGCGCGTTGTTTCGAGAAGTGTGATGTCTCAACGAAGTCATTTAACCGAATCAGAAGCTTGAGGAGTTTTTGGCCGGTTAAAGAGGGACCAAACACATGCCAAAGTAGCAGACGCTATTGGAGTTCTGCAAACTGTGATTTTCCGGATCTGGAACCATTTTTTTTGGAGATAACAAATGCAGGATGAAGATCATGGCAAGAACGTAGACGTGCAATAATGCCCAATGAAGACCATTATTTAACGCTAACTGCTCGGAGACACCGGAATATAAATGCCTCTCTTCTTCAAAAACACCTTCTCTCGGCTACTGGCATCACAGTTTTATTTGAAATTTATTTTATAACCGTCTTTGAACAGCCGACCCAATTTTAAGGGTTTACGACTGTTAATCTTCAACTCAGTAGCCTTGTAATTTTGAACCCAATCCAGAAGACTAGGGAACTCTTTAGTATTGGGAGAAATTTGCTTCGTGGAGGACTTTTCCTTGGAGCTAACCAGTATTTACGTTACATAGAGAGGAAGACCACGAGAACCTGTCACGGTAAGCCTGACGGAAAGGGTACTCTAACCCATGACCCGTCTTCCACTGAGGATATTTTTCGTCCGCACTATGGTCGGTGCAAGCCGGATGCGGAATTCGTATCGACTGGGATTCGAACCCGGCTCGCCTCATTGGAAGGCGAATGCTCTATCCCCCGTTCATCACAAACAGACCGAAACCACTTTCAATACTTTATGCTCGCTGACCAATGGTGTGTGTCACGTTAACAGCAAGGCAGGGAGTGGGCAACAGAACATGTGAACTAGAGCAGAAGTGAATGGCGCAATATTCTTTTCTTTGACGAGTCCCGCTTTTTTGGTCATCCTGATAATAGGCATATTTTTATCTGGAGGGAACGTAGCACTAGAAACAATCCTGGGTTCGAACACGAAAGTGTAAAATTTGGCGGTGGAGGAGTGATGGCCTATACTGGCATTTCCATTGATGGGAGAACCAATCTCCATATCATTCGAAATGTAGCTCTTTTCGGCCGCCAATATAGGGATGCAATCCTGAGACCTATTGTAGGCCCTTACGCTACAGCAATTGGAGATGATTTCGTGTTAATGGACGACAATTGCAAGCAACATCGTGCTAACTTGGTAAATGACTTCCTTTTGGAGGAAGGAATCATGCGAATGGAATGGCCAGCGTGTTCACCGAGCATGACCCAATCGAGCATGTTTGGGGCAATCAATGCAGACCAATTTCTGAATGCCTACTACCCCCACAATCTCTCGAAGAACTAAAAAGGGCTCTTCTGGAGGAATGGAATGGAGTACCCCAGCTCCTCATTAATTTCCTCATTGGCTCAAGTCTTCAAAAATGCTCAACGTTGCTGGTCGTCCGGGGAAACTATACCCCCAACTAAAAACGATTTCCTGTTAAGGAAAAAAAAATTTTATTTGTTTTTTGCCATATTCACAGATTTTGTTTTTTCATTTTGTTCCAAAATGCTCATGAAAAGGCATCTTTTTCTGCAAAACAAGTGTCATTTTTATCTCATATAGCCTAATAAGTATGTCAATAATGTATCAATCATTTAATAAATTCTCTAGTGGCAAGATCGATCCACAACCTCAATAATCTTTAATTGTTTTGATCAGAATAAATAACGTTACTACTATTCAACTAAATTACAAATCTACTCTTAGATATAAATTTTAAAAGATTTAATTCGCAATTAATTATAGAGATGTAGTTTCTGAATATTTTAAGTATCTATGTAACTGTAAGAAATATATAAGGTATTCCTTTTGTTACATTTGGGGGGATGGTAATTATCAACCTTGTCAACTTTCATTTATGAAAAGGTACCCGATTATATTATCTAGTTAATATATCTTATATACTAGTGAATTGTATATTTGTAGAGGTAGATACATTACAGTACTCCTCCACCAAAATTATAGCTGTGATAGAATTCGATGTACTGAAACCTCTAGTTAACTCATTGCTGTTTTGTGAGATACCGGGAGATCTGTATTAAGATCACAGTATTCTTGTTGATAGTGAGAGGTGTATTAAGTTCACGGTCGTGGTTGCTCCTGTGTTGCAATTAGCAGTCGAGTTATGTGTGATCGAGACAGAGTAGCAACAGAGGGAAGATGTTGATAATGCCGCGGTGACAAGTAGTAAGACAACTGTTCAATGTGGACCATCCATTGAAGTTGGTGTTACTGATGAGATAGGCGTGTTCACTTCGAAGTGGGATATTCTGCCAAGGTAGGCATGTTCACATCACGTCCGAAGGACACCAATGTGGGAATAGTAGTTATCGACTCTGTCAACTTTCTATGAAAAGGTAGAGTCGAGCTAATATGTCTTACATACTAGTGAATTGGTATTGTATTTTTGTAGTGGTAGACACACGACACTTTCCATAATCATGCTGTTATTTTAGATTTAGGTATTATTTATAATGATAAAATTAAAAAGTTTAGCTCTTAAGGTTCTGCATTTAGACCATTTTTTCCTAGGGCCGGGATAGCCTGGTCGGTAGGGCGCTGGGCCCATGTTCAAGAGGTCGTGGGTTCGATCCTCGCCGACCGAAGACTCCCCGTGTAGTAAATGGTGACTGATGCACGTTAAATCTGTCGAGTCTCAAAGTCCTCCATGTTCCCATAACAAATCAATACCTCTGGGGGTACTGATCCAGGAGTTTCCTTGTCTTCTGGATTGGTTCAAAATTACAAGGCTACGGAGTTGAACATTAGTAGTTGTAAACCCAAGAAATTGGGTCGGCTGTTCAACGACGGTTATAAAATAAAATAAAAACTTCTAAAGATAAGTCTACTTATATATTTATTAAATATTTTGAATAGAGTATTTTAAAATTATTCTAAAATGGTTTTCCAATTGAAGGTTTTTATAAATGAAGAGAAAATTTCATCAAATAGCTTAAAATTAATATGAAAAACAACAAATTCATTTTTCATACTTTTTGAGCTGAAACAAGAAAGTGAAAAAATTTATAATAATTTTTCTTTTGCCATTGTTGACATTGCCTGTAATAGTTTTTGCTATTATTTGAAAACTTTTTTTACGAACGTCGTTTTTCTAATGTCACATACAAAAAATTCAACACCAGCAGATATTATTATTAATAAAATTGACGCTATCTATAAATGGCTTAAAATAAAACAATAATAAAAACAATTTTCATTTACATTTTGTTAATCCAAAATTCCATAAAAACAACAACTGAATTAAGGTTTAGTGTTAGTGTAATAAGTCTAAAATAAGTAACATAAAAAAATCGACATTTTTTAAAAATGCTTTGAAAAAAGTATACATTAAATTAAGTAAGCATAATAAAAATAACAATCACCTCAATTGGAATTTAAAAAAATAGTATGCAGGTTTCAAAAACTTATAAATCTTTAAATATTGTTCTCGATACTTGATTTCGAAAACTTCTATTCTGCCCTTCGAACTAATAAAATTCTTGATGACCTTCCTTAAATTCACAGCTTATTTAATTTTAATGATGCTATTGATTAAGAGAGTTGGGAATTTCTAGATCATATCTACCTTTACATCAATTATATTCTATTTAACGACTGTATTGAATGAGTGATGACTAATTTAATGACTGTCTTTTAAAAAT
This sequence comes from Parasteatoda lunata, assembly GCA_949128135.1. Classification (NCBI taxonomy): domain Eukaryota; kingdom Metazoa; phylum Arthropoda; class Arachnida; order Araneae; family Theridiidae; genus Parasteatoda; species Parasteatoda lunata. The sequence goes on from OX421977.1 coordinate 14,571,940, forward strand.
TAATTTAATGACTGTCTTTTAAAGATTAATTTAATGAGTCTTTTTCAACAAATTAATAGTATCTACTAATAATTTAAATTTTCGAACTAATATTTTAATAATTCTAATATTAGTACTAATGTTTAAAAATTTTAATTTTAGTATGAATGTAAGTAATTTTAGTATTAATGTTTGCTATATTTTTTTTCCTCCAAAAATATAGATTTTTGATTGATGTGTTGGATATTTTTCTCTCAGAGTTATTGATGACCTTTTGGTTAATAATTTTGCCGATGTTGATGTTTTGGCTAAACAAATCGATCCAAGTGAAATAATCTTAATCCAACCAATGTTAGGGATTTTCAGCAAATTTTCTAGATTTGACTCGTATTATTGATAATGATGGGAGAATTACATTTAAACCTTTTGGCAAAAAAATGATTTTTACTTTCCAATAAAAAAAGATCTTTGATGTTAATTACAAGTTTTCCAATTTTATTACCTATCATATTCTTACGTTTTACATCATTAATTCCAATTATTAAAAATTTTGATAGAGACTGATAAATTTAAAACAGATTTAATTAATAGCCTTATATATATATATATGTATTACACACATTAATCAAATACATAAATAATCAAATAATTATATATTCAGCTTTATATATCGCTGCTTCAAAACTGAAACGACACATCTGCAGGCATAATACGTTTGCAGATGTGTCGTTTTAGTTTTGAACCAGCGATATGACTGTAAAAATAAATCTATTCCAGCCGTTTTGACGGAATTTATTTTTGCAACTAAAGCAATTCAACATCTTTTGTGAAAACGCAAAAATTGATACTACATGATCTGGTATAAAAACTAAATAACATTAAATCGTAAAAAAGTTATGTATTTTATACATTCCTTTTGGTTTCCGTTCTTCTTATTAGGAAAAAAAAAGTAAAATAGAACTCTTGAATATTTTTTAGGTATAATTTTGAATTTGTATTTCTAATTTAACATTGATTATGTATGAAAACTAGGTTATCATTGAAATAAACCTAAAACTACCACTTTTCTTTTTAAATAATCAGTTGATTTGTTACTTATTTTGTATGATGCAGGTAATAAGCTAAGACTAACTTATATAAATCATATGACTGGGATGCAACAGGCGATTAAAAATGTAAGAAGAGGTAAAAAAAATATTTCTATTTATTCAAATCTAACTACCACTATGCTGTACATGTAAAATGATTTATTTTTAAAGTAAAACTCCGATTAGCTTAATTCGAGCGATGGATATATGATGCCGAGAGGTTAGATGTGAATTATGATCAAGGACTGAAGGAAGTCGCTCTTTTTGATGGTCGAATTTGATGCGGAGAAGTTTGAGCCGGTCATGGATCGGAATGGAATGTGAAATTTGACGAGTAAGATCTCGGATTGATTTTGTGAATGTGGATTTTGAAGCCGAAATCGTGAAGGAAGTTGAATTCAGATTGACGTGAAAGAGCGCTACTCATATGTGTAAGTTTGATTGCTATTGATATTCACTGATAATTTGTGTTGATGACGTTGTGACAAGTGTTGATGACGTGTGTTTATGCCACGTTTACATCAAACAATTGAAACTGTAAACATATCTTCGTGAACTATTGTTTAAACCGATTTATTTGTGTTTGTGCTACAGCAGTGATACAAAGGCATGCAGTTCTGCTAAACTAATTCCTTAAATACAGCTTCATAGTGCGAGTTGCACTAAGACTATTTTGTTTTCTCGTCAGCATAAAGTGTATGCTGAACCACAATTTTATTTTCCACATTATTGGATATAATTTTCGAGCAGCGGTAGCTGCATTTATTCCAAGTAAGTGCAGATAAACTGTATTTCATAAACTTAATAATTATTTCTGTACTTACAATAACATTATAATGTCTAATACAATCAAAATCAGTGAAAGTGCTGTTCCCAGCTGGGTAATGGACACCATGGATTTGCTAAAACAACAACTGCAACAACAAACTGAACTCAATAAATCTTTATCTCAGCAATTAAATGACATCAAAACAATATTTGAAACTAAGATGACAGCATTGCAACAAAGTATAGATAAGCTCCAAGCTGGAAATGATGAATTAAAGAAAGAAAATAGACATCTACAAAAAATCAACAAACAGAATGCAGATTCAGAAATAATAATCCCAAGCAATCCCACGATATCCATAGATACTCCAGTAAAGAGAAACAAAAATCGAAAGAAATCATCAACAAAAGCCAATACGAATAACAACCAACAAAAAACAAACAGTGACGAAGGAAAACAACAAACAGTTACAAAAAGAACCAGATCATCCAGTTCGGAGGAAGATGAACCCACCAACAAAAAATTTCCCTATGCAAAAAATTTTATTCCAATTCAAAAACAACAAGCCAACACTACAGCAGCTCAAGATGGAGCCACCATACGGCAGACATCAATAGCGACCACCTCTAAGGAATGCCAGCATGGGGAAACGCCCGCTACATCCGGACCTAGGAGAAACCAACTGAATCAGTCTAATGACGTCACAGAAGAAGCAATGGAAGAAACAACAGATTTTCAATACCAGAGAGCAAGCAAACCCAGGATTCCACCGATAATAATAAAAGATAACAGCGTACAATGGCTAAACCTAAAAAAGAAGCTTCAAGACCAGCAAATAACCAGTTTTGAAGGTAAACATACAGGAGAATATTTAAAATTACATTTTTTCGAAATTGATATGAGACGTCGTGCGATAGATATACTAGATGACTTACAGATAAAATACCATACTTTCCAATTAAATGAAGAAAAGCCAATCAGAGTTGTCATTAAAAGTATTCCGGTAGAAATTACAGAAGAACAAGTGGAACAAAACCTCATATTATATGGATTCACACCGAAAAAAGTTAAACAGATGACAAAATTTACTGAGCAAGGCAGGACTAAATTACCTCTACATATTATCACATTAGACAAAACGGAACAAAATAAAGATATCTTCTACCTAACCCGATTCATGGACCTTGTTGTCTCAGTAACCAGTTACAAAGGGCGCCGAGGACTCACACAGTGTCATAGGTGTCAACAATATAACCACGTCCAGGCCAGCTGCAGACATACACCTAAATGCTTGAAGTGCGGTCAGGAGCACCTAACTCATCTCTGTCAGAAAACCAAAGATACTCCAGCTACATGTGCCAACTGTGGAGGACCACATCCGGCCAATTACAAACAGTGCCCAAAATATCCAACTCTTAAGATGAACAGCTACCACAATCAAAACAACAGAATTACTCCTGGCAGCACAAACAGTTATGCAACAATCGTAAAATCAGCATATCAACCAACTACCAGCAATAATCTACAAACAGACATAACCATCATCAAGGAAGCTAAATCACTACTATCAGAACTCAAGCTCTTTGTGAACTTTTTACAAAGCAACGAAAACTTTAACATGTTCAAGAAAATCCAAAAGGCAGTTTACTCAGAAGAACAAGAAGCAATAGATTCAGAATACTAAGATTAACACTCAAACCAACCCTCAATATTTATTTCTGGAACGCTAATGGTATAATCGAAAAACAGCATGAATTAAAAAACTTTATAATAGAACACAATCCTGATATATTCATAATAACAGAAACTCATCTAAATGCAACTCAAAATCTTAAAATAGCTAACTATAAAATCTACAGATGTGATAGAAGGTACAGAGGGGGCGGCGTAGCACTTCTAGCAAAAACCAACTTATTAACAACGGAATATAACTCAAAAGATGATAATGGATATGAGCAAATTTCTATTTTATTAAGCTACAGAAACAAGAACATCAAAATCACAGGTATTTACAATTCTCCAAAAAATAAATTAACAGATTATGATATGAACCTCCTATTTCCGGCCAACCTAGATACAATAGTTGCAGGTGACTTTAATTCCAAGCATCCTATATGGGGCTGCAACAACCTCAATCACAGTGGCACAAAATTGAAAGATCTTATTAGCAAATATCAAATAACAGTAGCAGCACCATCAGCTCCAACTTACATTCCAAATCTGATTAACCATAGTCCGGACATACTAGACTTCGCAATAACAAACATGCAAGTTCCTATGGTCGCCTGCGCTCATAACCATTTGTCATCAGATCATCTGCCAGTTCAACTGCTCGTTGGGGAAACCATAGAACAATCTGAGAAACCAAATTATAAAACTGACTGGAACCACTATCAAAATATTCTTACAATCAATGGGACAGACCTACCATCCTTGGATAACGAAACTGCAATAGAAAACTATATACAGCAAATCCAGAATGAAATAACAGATGCTTTTAAAAATGCTTCCACAGAAACCAAGTATACTGCTCATCATTACAGATTACCTCCTGAAATAAAGAATATAATAAGATTAAGGAACTCGCACAGGAAATGGTACCAAAGAACTTTTGACCCAGAACACCTGGACGAAATAAAACAACTCAATAACCAAATTAAAAAACGCAGTAAAAAATATAAAAAACAACTGTGGCAAGCAAAAATCGCCTCCCTCTGCACTACCGACAACTCTATATGGAAAATGGCCAAGAAACTGAAAACAACTCCTCAGATAGACAGACCAATAAATGGACCATCAGGCACAGCGTACACAATATCAGAAAAGATCGAAATATTCGCAGATTCACTTCAAAATCAATTTTCACCAAATATCAACTCTGACCAAAATCATCACAATATCATCACAGAAGAAGTTAATAAGTTTCAAACTGAACACCTCATCCCAGAAACAATAAATTCAACCAATAATCAAGAAGTTAGCAGCATCATACAAAAACTGAAAAACAATAAAGCTCCAGGTGAGTACGGGATAAAGAATAAAATGATTAAACTATTACCAAACAACTACATCTACAAAATCACGCATATTTTTAATATCTGCCTTGCTCATAATTACTACCCACAAATCTGGAAAAACGCATCAGTCATTTTATTTCTCAAGAAAAACAAGAACCCAAGCTGCCCTGAGAGTTATCGCCCAATCAATCTACTTAACATACTTGGAAAAATATACGAAAAAATCATCTACAACAGAATAAAACCACTACTTACAGCCCTCCCCGACGAGCAGTATGGATTCCGACAAAAACTAGATACCACCAAACAGTTACTCCGAATAATAAACTATACTGGCAGAGCAATCATAAATAAGGAAACAATAGCCTTCCTGATGATCGACATATCCAAAGCATTTGATAAAGTATGGCATACTGGCACAATATATAAACTCATACAGCTAAATTTTCCAACCGGCATTATCAAACTCCTATCCTGCTATCTTTCTGATAGAACATTTCAAGTCACCATCAAAAACAAAAAATCGACAAAAAGAAACATCACAGCCGGAGTACCTCAGGGCAGCATTCTGGGACCGATTTTATACATATTATACACTTATGATTTTCCTATAAACAAAGCCGATTATAATAGCATAACAGCCTATTACGCGGATGACACCGGTATTATTATTAAATCCAGAAACCCAAATTATGCTCTTCAGAAACTACAAGACCATATATACGAAATCGAAGACTGGTGCTTAAAATGGAAAACTGCAGTAAACGCTGGAAAATCACAAATATTAATTATACAAAAAAGAAGAATTAAAATACTTCCACAACTTCAACCAAAAATGTTCAATATACCAATACCAATAGTTAAAAAAGCAAATTATCTTGGCCTTATAATCAATAGCAAACTCACCTGGAATGATCATATCAAAAGCACAATAGATAAAGCAAATGCAGCAATAATAGCCATACAACCATTAATATATAATCAGAATATGTCACTTAAACTAAAGAAGCTACTATATACAGCAATGATCCGACCAAAACTCACCTATGCCTCACCTGCCTGGACAACGATACCTCAACATCTACTGAAGAAATTAAACCAATGCCAAAACAAGATCCTTAGAAAAATAACCAGTGCAAGATGGTTCATACGAAATACCAATATACATGCAGACCTCAAAATACCAACTCTATCACAACATATATACAAGCTAAACGCAGATTTTTTCGATAAAGCCATAGAATGTAAAACAGCAAATTTTAATGAAGTCTTTAAATTTGAAAATTATATCAAAGATAAAAACTACAGACCAATAGCTGCACATTTCACCTCCGACGCCTCATATCATAACTATCAAAACAAATAATTTCATCAACCTTTCTGAAAATAACTTTTCCTCATGCTGATATAGTTCTGAACAACTCCAAAATCAAACAAACACAGTTTAGAGCAAGCTGCTTATTTTATTTTTGATTCCTTTTTAGTTATTCAAGCAAAGTGTTTGAAACATTCATAAAAGCAACTCCACTGCCTGCTTACCTCAATGCTCAACCAAAACTGTGTTTAAATTCCAGATGAATGGGATAGGGGCCGCTTCGCGGCCCAGGTGCCCAATAAAACAAAACACTAGGACTAGGATTAGCTTAATTCTCCAAACTTAGCTCTAATAAAACTACAAGAACAAATAGATGAAATAGAAGACTGGTGTAGAAAATGGAAAATAGCCGTAAACGCCGACAAATCACAAATCCTCATCATACAAAAAAGAAGAATTAAAATTTTACCTCAATGCAAACCGAAACTGTTCAACATTCAAATTCCAATAGTTAAGAGAGCAAAGTACCTCGGACTCATAATTAATAGCAAACTCACTTGGAGCGACCATATTAAAAATATAATAGACAAAGCAAATGCAGCAGTTAATATCATCCAACCTCTCATCTATAACCAAAATGCCTCACTAAAAATCAGAAAATTACTATACACCTCTATGATCCGACCTATTCTTACATATGCTTCACCTGCCTGGACTACTATACCCGAACACCTAATGAAAAAGCTCAACCAATGTCAAAATAAAATACTCAGAAAAATCACTCGTGCCAGATGGTTCATACGTAATTCAAATATCCATAAAGATCTCAAAATTCCGTTTCTATCCGAATATATATATAAATTAAATGCAGACTTCTACGATATAGCCATAAAATGCAGCACAGCCAACTTCAATCAGATTTTTAACTTCGAGAACTACAAAAAAGACGAAAAACTAAGACCAATAGCCGCTCATTTCACCTCCGACTCCTCATACAACAACTATCAGCATAAGTAATAGTCATCATTTCCAGCATCTATAGTCTACATCAATAATCCAAAGCATCAATAGCATCAAACACTTTACCAATACTGAAATCCTGACATGTTACTTAACGTGTACAATCAAACCACAGCCATCCACAGTTTAACAGCAAGTTGCTCTTATTATTTTCATTTTCTTTCAGTTATGCAAGCAAGGTGCTTGTCTCCCAGTAACAGCCACCCCATAGACTGCTGAACTCAAACTGTCTTTTATTTTAACTTTTTTTTTACTTCATGATATATGGGATAGGGGCCTTCTGCGCGGCCCAGGTGCCCAATTTGTATAAATAAAGAAAGAAAGAAAGATTAGCTTAATTCCTCATTTCAGGATCCATTCTGAATTACCACTACATCTTTCCAACGTATATCCTTTAGGGGATATTTCAATATTAATGGGAAAAGGGCCATTTGGTCCTCAGATGTCGAGTTATTAAGAAATGATGTTGATTAGCTTAACCTGTTAGTGCCCAGCGTCATATTTATAGGACAATTTCCTTTTTCAAAAACATATATTGTGGTAGTACAATTATTTCAAATTTGTCTTATATCTGGGAGAATTAAAAGATTCCTTGCCACAAAAATTTCAGAGATGCCAACTTGCTCCGCTTTGCAAAAGAGTATTTTTTGGCGGTAACGAAATTTAAGATATTTTTAGTTTAGTATTTTTAATGTTTCCACCACTAAATATCAAAAATTATAAGAATCATATAACATAAAACCTAAAAGCATTAATCATTAGAAAATTGTTTTTTAAAGTAGGCGTAACTATGCTTGTTTTACAAGTTATACTATTTAATTCGCTACCACTTTATTAAAACTTTTCCAGAAACTTTTCAGAAACGCAACGCGATGCATGGGCAATAATTGGTTGCCGCTGGTACATAGCTCCATTTGATAAGTGAAGTGATTTGATCGATTGATTTTTAATTGTAAAGAGAAAAATATATGCTATCACAAGTTGCTAGTTTTAATATCAATTAATCAATATTTTGAATTTATTTGGTCACCACAGTTCGCATTTTTAGTCCTCTGCGGCAACACTGCTTGTGCAACATTTCCGAATTTATTTTGACTTTGGAGCGTAAATAAACGACATTCTTCTGGCGAAATCCTGTAAGTTAATTAGTAATAATAAATATATTAACCCATTGCTTCGTAGAAATATTTGGAACAAAATTTAAGCCTTGATGGCAGATATGGAGCTAAAAAAATGCATTGCATTTTTAGAATAAAGCAATTTAATTGTATTTATATATTTTATTGTTTATAATGGTAGATACTCAAATTTGAGCTCTGTTCATTTAACGGTTACAGAAAAGGATTCGTTCTAAGTTAGGATAACATAAAGATTTATTTTTAAATAACTTAAAGCTACCACGGTTTAACGTTTAAGCTTTTTTTTTTTAATAAATGAAACAATTGACAACAGATATAGCGTATCAATATGATGATGGCAAGGAATATTATTTATTAATATTCAAAAAGAAAAATGTTAATTGCACAGTCATTTTATGCAATTGTAATTTTAATACATGATGAATTCGAAGACAAATAAGTTGTCAAAGCAATCAATCAATTTAGTTTTTGATATCTGCAAAGATGTAATTAATTAATTCTATAGCAGTTGTGTTAACCTAATTGGATTAAAACTCGTTTGGTGGCTATAAGAATTAGAATTATAAGAAGAATTATATTGCAATATATAATAAGAACTTGTTTTATTTTTATTTTTTGAAACGAAATTGTAAAATTACCCTCCTCCCCCCCAAAAAAAATTAACATTTCATTAAAAATCATTAGAATAGTGTCAAAATAGTTATCAGAAATACAAAAAAATATAAGATATAAAAATTTTTAAAAATAAAAAAATAATTAGCAGCGTTAAAAAACGTTAACCTAAATCTATTAGAAAAATCCTCAAATAAAGCTTACACAAAAATAAAAACGCCGCAGGCGATTAAAATGTAAAAAAAAAGATTGATACTCAATTAGTTTTAATTAGCCAATTGTAAATACCGCTCGCATTCACATTTTAAATTATTCATTTTCAAAGCAAAAATATGCTTCGCAAACACTTTCAATAGTAAATTATGAAAAATATACTCTAAAAAATTCGGGGATGCAAATTCCTTCGCTTCCTGGAAAAGTTTAAATAAACTGAAAGTGAATTAACCCTTTCGCACCGGACGGGACATGTGCTGTCCCAGTCTGGTAAACTTTTGATATTACGGATGGGAATATGTCTAGGCCAGAAAATAACGCCCACTTTGGTCTCCAGGCCGATTTTAATGCCGTCTCATCGTTCTGTGTCCATACATTTCTCATGTCAATCGTTCCCGATCTAATCAAGCAAGCGACAACTTGCTCCGGGCATCGAATAAATATTTTCGAGTGCTGGTTTACTAATTGTGATTTTTGTTTTAATAAATTCAATTTCTTAGGTTTTTAGCCACCACTATTTCTAAATAATTCGAAGGCTTATTCAAAGGCTCCTTCCTCTGATGAAGGGTTGAAAGAAAATTTACCCTGTTAACAAGTTGAGACAGCTCGCTTATACAGGGTGATTCATAAAAGATGGGCAAAATTTTAGGAAGTAATAGAACACACCCTAACAACTCATTTTTATCAAAGAATGCATAGTCGAAAACAAAACGCAAAACCGCTAGAGGGCGTCAAAAGTTATGTTCTTATATGAGGCACAAATAACCAAAGAATGATAAAGTTAAGTTATAAAAACAAATTTAATGGCATGTGATTACAATAAGTGTTCAAAACAGTGGCCGGCTGCGGCTATGCACGCAGTACAACGGCGAAGAAAAGATTGGCGAACATTCTGAAACACACCAGGCATATCACGAACTTTCCCTGCAGCGACCGAAAGCTTGGCGACAAGTTCTTCTGCAGATTCAATGGGAGTCTCATACATAAGATCCTTCAGCTGTCCCCACAAAAAGAAATCGAGACATGAAAGATCTGGGGAGCGCGGTGGCCAAGCTATAGGACCACCTCGCCCAATCCATTGGTTTGGAAAGGTTACGTCCAGATTGTTTCGCACTTCTCGTACGTAATGAGCTGGTGCTCCATCCTGCTGAAACCACATTACTCGCCGGATGTGCGGAGGAATGTCGTTCAACATGTCTGGTAGCACCTGTTGTATAAACGTGAGGTATTTTTTCCCGTCAAGGCGCTCTGGCAGAAGATACGGGCCTAGTAAATGGTCGCCGATTATTCCTGCCCCAACATTGATAGAAAAACGTCGCTGATGCGAATGTGGATAAGTGGCACGTGGATTTACTTCTGCCCATACATGCTGATTGTGTGTGTTAAATGCACCATCACGTGTTAAGGTACATTCATCCGTGAAAAGAACAGTTGCTACAAAATCAGGATTTATAGCATTCTTCTGCAGAAACCAGCGGGCAAATTGCACACGACTAGGAAAATCCCGTTGAGTCAGTCCCTGGACTCGTTGAACATGATAAGGGAGCAAACTTTCATCCTTCAGAACTCGCCATGTTCTGGATTGCGATACCTGTAATTGTCTAGCCATCGCTTGTGTACTTGTACTTGGCTGATCAGCCACCATATCCAAAATAGCTTCTTTCACCATTCCGTCCGTCCTTGCACGACCTGCATCCAACCGGGCTGATAGAAAGGACCCAGTCTGACACAACTGTCGGTGCAGGCGCTGAAATGTTTTGCGGTTGGGCAACCGCCTGTTTGGAAATCGTTCTCCGTACAACCGTTGAGCCTTTAAGCTATTTCCATTTGCAGATCCATTAACAAAATGCTTATCGACTTTTTCCTTATTAGAGAAGGGCAACATTTTCAGATGAGTTATTACCGTAATTGACAATGCACTGTAACGGGTTATAAGAAAACACAAATTCCAAAACAAAACTAATTTCGAAGAAAACCAACAACTCTGTTGTTCTAAAAAGGTCTTCTAATTTTATAGTCTGCTTTTATTTTATTGTTTATCTCTTTATGTTTTTAGTTTATTTTATTCATGCTTTTGTTAGCCCGTTATTTGATTAATATTTCTACTTTTATTCATGCTTTTGCCAGCAAATTATTTTTTTAAATATTTTTTGACATTATAACACTCTCGAATCAGTAGCTTTTATGCATGAATCGTAACGATAATTTGACGCGCAGTAACTCGCAACAGGAATGGAGCTTTCACGTTTGCAAGAAACAGCTTTCCAAATGCGCCAGCACCTTTACCTTTTGTTTTCGACTATGCATTCTTTGATAAAAATTGCCTTCTTGTCCCTTAGAGTTCGAACGAGCAAGCAAAGTATTTCGAGAACGAATACTCGTGGTGGAACAACGGCCAAGAGTCTATTCCCCACGTCGAATTCTTAAAAGGTCTACCAAGTACCATCATAATAGCAAATTTTGACCTGCTCTGCACCTCTTCACGGTACGAGGGAGTAACACCAATCGGTGGCTAACGCAGACAGAGGGGGCGGTAAACCAAAGACAGCTCATCTGTCTCGAGCTTTCATGATCACATAGATCAATTTTATTTTTTTAAGAATTGAATGATATACAGTGCTTATTAGATCAGCACAGACTAGGCTGTCTATAGAGCATATTTCATTTAATTTAAAACCTCTCTGAATCCAAGTTGTGATCCAGAATGAGTAGTGACGAAGAAGGGGAGTCTATCCCGGAGGATTTTAATGACTCTTTTGACATGTCCAGGAAAGCCTGGTCCAAGGCGACTGAAGAGCTCAATGAAAAATTTTAGAAATTTATAAGTGACAATACCAACAGAAAACTTGATGTAATGAAAATGGTCGAGCTAACTAAAATAGCCATGGGCTATAATAATCTTTTCATTAGCCAAACTAAGATCCTGGCTTACACAAGAGGACTGCAGGACGAAGCGCAAAGAGCTCTTGAAAAAGTAATTGAGAAAAGCGCAAAGAAAGTACAAAAGTCCTACGCTGAAATAGCAAAGATCGGAACCATGCTCAAGGCTCCTAGAGCCACCCCAGAACACGTCCTGGTTGTTCGGCCAGTTGTCCCTTGTTCATCCGATGAGACTGAACGAAATTTAAAAGAACACATTGACCCAGCGGCTTTGGTAATTGGAGTCAAGGGTATAAGACCAATCAAAGAAGGAGGCATTGCAGTCCGAATGGTGTCCAAATCGGACGTGAGGAAAATTCAAGTGGAAATTACAGACAAAGGTTTAGAAAACAAGTTTAGGTGCTCTGCACCGACAAAGAAACTCCCACGAGTCATACTATTTGATGTCGATAATGAGATTGGAAAAGAATAGCTAGAGGAAAAGTTAAATGACCAGAACAATGAAATGGAGCAAGAAAAATACGAAATTTGCTTTTCTATTAAGACCAAAAGGGGCACACATTGGGTAATCCAGACAGATCCAAATTTGTTTAAAAAGATAATGAAAAAAGGAAGACTAAAACGTGGTTGGTCGATCATCAAACTCAAAGAATACCTAAGACCCTTACCGTGTTATAAGTGCAACTTCTTCGGACACATGGCACAAGCCTGTACAAACAAAGAAACATGCGCTAATTGCGGCGAGGAAGGCCATCATATGAGCGATTGCAAGAATAGGAGCAAGTGTGTGAACTGTGAAGAGGTGAACCGTAAATTCGGTTCAAGGCATAATCTGAATCACCCAGCACATAAAAGGAATTGCCCCTCGTACCAACGAGCAATAGCCAGTATCCAGCGAAGAATTAAATATTAAATATTAGTCCCATTTTGTGTGAGCCAATCAAAGGCGTCCTCCACCCCCTTCCAAGGGTGCTAATTTTTGTACCATATTTTATTTCAAATTTTGTAAGGCCACCATGCTGGTGGCCATTTTTGTTTGTTTGTAATTTAAATAAATGAATTCAAGTGGTTTTAAGAGCTTTCCAGGCAGAGGATGCCTCGAGGGGTCGCAGCGTGGCGGCTGTCTCTCGATGCAACACTCCTAGTGAGTCGTCTGCAGCCGAGTTGGCACCGCCGCGCCGACCTGGGTTTGTCCTTTCGGCCTCCTCTGCTCACCGACAAGATTGTGTTGCTTTTGTCGAGCGTGACTCGGGGCCATGGAACCTTGCGTCCATGCACCGTTGGGTCCCCCGACTGATTCGAGGCCTAACATCGACGGTCCACAGTAATACCTGGATGCTCCCTACGGGAACGGGTCAGGGCTAAGCTTCGCTTTGATAAAAATTGTTTGTTAGGGTGTGTTCTATCACTTCCTAAAATTTTGCCCATCTTTTATGAATCACCCTGTATAAGTGAGTCTTCTGAAACTGAAAACACTTAGTCCACATTCGAGGAAAGCACCGAAGAGGAAACAGACATTGAAGTCGTTTCACCCAATCACAATGATTTATTTGATGATGAAATTGAGCTCCAGAACCTGAATCCACCATCATTTTCATGGTCCCATCCAACTAACTTTGCGCCACGAATGCCACTAGTTACTTATATCAAGGGTCAAACAAATTTCTCTATTGTCAACAAAGCCACCGATGTGGATTTTTTCTTCAAGATCTTTCCCAAAAGCTTATTTATTTACATTGCCCAATGTTCGAACGAAAGAATAGAAATGGAAAGAACATTTGGAAATGCGAGCAAGGAAGTCAATAAGCAAAGGCCCTCTTCCTCCAAAACCATATCGTCATCATCATCAACAGCGAGGCTTTTCAATGTTGGAAACCATTTCCCAATTGAGGGAAAAACGCGCAGAAGATGTGCATGGTGCTCAAAAATGAATAAAGAGGCACGCTCGAAAATAGTGTTCATCTCTTGCAACGTAGCACTGAGCAAGAACTGTTCCCAGCCCTACCACACCCTCAAGAAACCCAGACTTTAGATACTGTTGTTCCTCCACTACTATCAATTTTTTACCGTTCTTATTTTATAACTGTTAATTTCGAAAAGTGTTTATAAATAAATATATTAATAATAATGATAACGCAAGTACATGAAAATGATAATAAAAAAAAAAAAACGTTGCCTAAAATAATCATCAAAATGTTAAGAAAAATGTCAATAAAAATGAGTTATTGACTCTAGAATTCCGACCGGGACATACCCTGTGCCGGGGTTTAGATGCTTTGGTGTCACGGCGGCATATATGCTGTTCCGTCAATGAAAGCTTGTGAAATAGTTGTTGTTGATGGTGCGCTGTTATGGGGACGTTTATGCGTCTCCAAGATCTTCAACCTTTTAGGCATAAAAGGTATTTTATCTAATAATCCCTTGGAGGAGAAATAACTGATCCCGGCAATGGTGCACTTGGACTGATTTTTCGCCGTATTTAAAGGGATGAATAATAAGTTCTCCCACTCTTTAAACAGACACCACGAGATAAGGTTGCATTTCCTATAGGCCTGTAAACTAATACGCTTTTCTCTAAATATTTTTTTGAGTGATAAACATTTAAAAGAAAATTTTTTCAATGTTTGGAAAATTTTGCTAGCATTCGAAAAAGCTCACTTTGTAAGAGCTAGAACTAAGTGGGTTTGTATATGAATTTTGAAATCATTTACATTTAGTGGTGGGGAAAATACGTTCAAATGAATAGAAAATAATGAATTAATATATTATAACTTTATCACTGGAATAAATATTTACAAAAAGCATAGAAAGTTGACTGAGCAAATTCAAGACAGAGGGAGCATTTCGTTTTTCCAGTGTCGCTTTCTATGGCTAAGAATATCACTTCAGTTGAGAGCAGATTCAAGGAATTTTATGAAACGGATTCATTCATTCATCCACAGATCGTAATTTTGACCTAAACGATCGATTTCCAAATCAGTACCCACAGAGGTATTGATTTGTTATGGGAGCATGGAGAGCTTTGTGACCCGGCAGATTTTACACACACACGTTACATTTACAACACGGAGGGTCTTTCGAAGGCCGGGATTGAACTTACGACCTCTAAGACATGGGCCCAACGCAATACCAACCAAGCTATTCCGGCCCAGCTGTTGTCACTCAATTATGTAATTGATTCCTTAACACGTTGAACGCCACGCTAATTTTACGTGACTTTCCCATCTGGCCACGGTAAATAACTACAAACTAAATTTACAAATATTGGACGGATTTTTCTATTTTTTAGAAGGTTTATCATATATCATTATATATCTGCGCGGCCTAGGCACCCAGTTGTTTAAATAAAGCAAGCAAGCAAAGTATATCTTCTCTTAACTAGGATATCTAAATAAATTAATATAGCAACTGCATTATATGGTAGTAGCTATGACATTCATAAGAAGGAATTTAATACAATATTCTTTAAGTAACGCCTACGGTCCCTGTTTAGGAACAAATTCTTTATCAGGCCTGAAAGCGAGACGGAAAAGAGAAAATACTGGTAGGAGAACTATTTCAATATTAGATAACATTTGGGAGGAGTTAATCTATTCTCAACAATGAACAATTCACTGTAAAGAAATTTATCACGGCAATTCAATATAAAAATTGCATCCGTTAATAACAATTGGTAGTTTTAGATTTTTATTATTCTCGAAAAAAAGCTAAATAATTAAATTTATTTGTTACCAGTTTTTTTTCTCTTTATGAATAATGTTGTAGTATGTTTAATTAATAAATTAAAGTAGCTACGATTTACTTTTTAAAAATAATTTGGGTTATGACACCTGTCTTTCCTTCAAATTCGTTATTCTAAAGAAATAAAAATAGGGAAAACTAAAATTTAGAGAATAGTGGTAGCTATGTTTATAATTTTTCTTCTCAATGCCAGAAAAAAGAGTATTTTAGTGCTCATTTCCGTTTTTATGAACACCTTCACTTCTCTAAAGGAAAAAGACACATTATTAATTTTCAATAACCATGAAACTGACTTATTAAAATTTAACATTATATTTTGTTGTTAATTCATGTAATCTTTTAAAACTGATTTGCATTCATTTTTTCCAAGTCTTTCTTAAAAACGACCACACAATTTTTCTAAAGATAATGTGGTAGTACAAATAGTTTAATATTAGCATTTATTTTGCAAACAAATTGGCAGTTCTGCCTATTATACTCTATCTGTAATAAGTTTATATTTGATTCTGAAGTTAAATAACAGGGATTCTGTTACCCATTAATGCAAGGATACCATAGACGACTAAAAAATTTAAGAAAGGGTGGAAATTATTCTATATGTCTACCACTTTCATTCATTTTTATTTATTCATCATATCTTTGCTTATTCAGTTGTAACCACCACTATGACTCATATTTGATATTTCTAGCTGAGATTATTATGCTATAAAAAGTTACTTTATTATCCTTTGATAAAATTTTGAAATTTATTAGTCGCCCGTGACAACCCTTTTGATACCTTAACACAAAAAGATAACTATGTATGAAAACCCCTATTTGAATATAGTAGTAATACTTGTTTATGTATATTTATTCTGTTACCTACCACTTTAGCTTTAAGAATGCTTTCTGATTTCACTAAATACCCAACTATATATATTTATATACAAAATAAATTCTGCTAGATCGAATTACCTTTTTTTCTGCAAAATAAATTTTGAGAATGACGTCCCTGTACTATCACTTTTTTTTCTTCCTTGAAGAAATGAATCGTACTTTAAAAGGGACGTATGCTCAAGAGGAAGAATACAGAACAAAAATGTACTACCACTTTTTTCATACAGGTGTGTTTTTATATATATTATCAGTGATATCAATTATTGACAGAGATTTCTTGCTACCATAATGCTGCAAAAACCAAAATGTTTTCATACAATGTATATATTTCATGATGAATGGGTTAGGGGCAGCTGCGCGGCCCGGGCACCCAGTTTATTTTTAATAAAGGTAAAAAAAAAAAAAAAAATTATCGACAGAGAGCTCACTAGGCGATATAAACTTCATGTAATCCATGCTCGGGAGCTCTCTACTCATCTTCACAATTAATAAGCCAGACAATGAGTTTAAACTTAAATCGTCAAAAGTTTCCCCAATTCCTCCTTTATTTCTTGCATAAAAACAGTACTACAAGCACCCACGGGCACTACATCAGATGGAGGAGTGGAGTGTCCGTATCGCGGACAGGTACTACGTAGCCTCTTTTAGTCTAAGCAACTTTCGACGCTGTATGTAAAAAATTATTCTAGTTTATTCTATGTTTAGGTTTTAACGTATTACTTTTTATTCATTTATATTTATTTTTGACACCACTACATATGAATGGTTTGAAAGTTAATATGCAATTTCGTGGTGAGACTATTAAAATGTTCGTAAAATTATCAACAATTCTGAAAGCTTTGGTTTTTAATGGCTATCATTCTAGAAAATATTTTGCTGAAAGCGTAGTAGTTGTAAAACAAAATATGAATTATTTAAGTTGTTAGGTCATTTCTCTTTGTATGCGTTTGAGTTACTGAATTATTGGGGATCGGGAATGAATTATGTTAACTTTTCATTTTGATTTCATGTTAACTGTTTAGTTTCCAGGGTCTTTAATTCCTGAATACATTCATTTCGACAAAAATATTCAGGTGTTTCAAAATTTTTATCTTAAATAATTACGGGAATTGAAATGAAAATAGAACGCATTAAGTAAATAATATATACCATAAAAAATCAAGCAAATATAATGTATAAAGTGTAAAGAAAATATAGAACAAAACACAAAACGAAATCTTTAAAGCGAGTATCGAATTCAAATGAACTTACAAGTAACGGAATCTTTCAGGTATGATTTTAAATATTTAACTTCAATTCCAAGGCATTAATCTTGCCTCGTAATCGTGAAGATAAAGTTAATTTAAATTTTTTTTTTCTGATTTGGATATTAAAAAAGAATAAAATATTTGTTTTGCTGATTTAAACGATAAAAGAAATGTTTTTAATTTTAATATAAACTAATATTACAAGGAATTCTAATGCTTCTAAAAACACTTATTTAAATACCAATTTTAATCAAATGAATCGAAGTCAAAGAATGCGTAGTAGTGCATATATATCCAAAACACAAACGGACAAACTCTTTCAAAATTTGAGAAAAACAATGAACACAGAACTAATGTAATTAATATCTATATAAAATCAATGAGTTCATTATATTTTATAATTAATAAATTCACCCAATACGTTGCTGTTAATTTATATTTTTATCATGTGCAAATCCAATTCGGGCAAATCTGTGGCTAGAAATCAGTGCAAAGCGGGCAAAACATGCTTTCTTTTTTTAAGTAAATGTTAATTTTTTAAAATCATTAAAATTGTACAATTTAATATCAACCTTATTAATTATAAAGTTTAAATTATCCAGTATGATATTATTATCTTGCGCGCATCCATTTTAAGACCACTCCCAAGTAACTAGCATATCAAACGCGCTTCAGTACTGCTGTAAGAACACGCCATAAAAGGTCTCAATTTGCGCTTCTGTTTTCATATTTTGTAATCTGGCAATCTTGTTACGAAAATATTTTAAATCATTCTTGAAAATCCAGTACATCTTAGTTCATTTGAATTCGCTACGTCGCTTTATAGATTTCGTTTTGAGCTGTGTTCTGATTTTTTTTTTTTTTTTTTTGCATCAAATGAAAGAAGAGAGTCACAGATGCAAATTATTTTCTTACAGTCAAATTTCGCAATATGAAGTTTAATTTCGATGACAAAGCTTTAGCAGTATTGAATTTTTTTTCCAACTTAATGTGAGACAAAGTGGAAAAGAATGTCGACATGCAGTAAGCGCGTTGTTTCGATAAGCGCGATGTCTCAACGAAGTCATTTAACCGAATCAGAAGCGAGGGGAGTTTTTGGATGGTTAGAGAGGGATCAAACACGTGATAAGGTTTCAGACGCTATTGGAGTTCTACAAAACGTGATTTCCAGGATCAGGAATCAATTTTTGGATATAAGAAATGCGGGCCGAAGATCATGGTACGGGCGTAAACGTGAAACAAATCATTATTTAACTCTAACTACTCGGAGACACCGAACGCCACTCTTCTTCAAAAATATCATCTCATGGTTACTGGCACCACAGTTTCGTCACAAACTGTCCGAAACCACCTTCAATTCTTTATGTTCGCCTACCAGTGGTGTGTGTCACGTTAACAGCAAGGCAGAGTCGCGCCCGCAGGGAGTGGGTAGCAGAACATGTGAAGTAGAGGAGAAGTGAATGGCGCAATATTCTTTTCTCTGACGGGTCCCGTTTTTCTGTTTATCTTGATAATAGGCATATTTTTATCTGGATGGAACGTAGCAAGAGAAACAATCATATGTTCGTGCACGAAAGTGCAAGATTTGGCTGTGGGGGAGTGATGATCTATACTGGCATTTCCATTGATGGGCGCTCCGATCTCCATATCATTCGAATGCGTTCGTATAGGGATGCGATCCTCAGACCTATTGTAGTCACTTACGCTGCAGCAATTGGAGATGACCTCATGTTAATGGACGACAATTGCAGGCAACATCGTGCTAGCTTGGTAAATGACTTCCTTCTGGAGGAAGGAATCATGCGAATGGATTGGGCAGCGTGTTCTGCGGATATGAACCCAATCGAGCATGTTTGGGGCGTTCTAGGCGGACAAATTACTGGACGCCTACCACCCCACAATATCTCCAAAAACTGAAAAGAGCTCCTCTGGAGGAGTGGGGCAGAATACTCCATCTCCTCATTAAAACCTCTTTGGCTCAAATCCTCAAAAGTGTTTAAAGTTGCTGGTCGTCCGGGGAAACTATACCCCCAACTAAAAACTATTTTCTTTTAAGGAAACACCTTTTTTATTTGTTTTTGCCATATCCGCAGATTTTGTTTTTTCCCTTTGTTCTAAAATGCTCATCAAAACGTTTTTTTTTTTTGCCTTTTTTCTGTCATTTTTATCTCATATAGCCTACTACGTCTGTCAATAATGTATCAATCAATCAAATAATTCTCCAGGTGCAAGATCGGTCCACAACTTCAATATCCTCTTATTGTTTTGAGGAGAGTAAATAACTTAATTATTCAACAAAATTACAAATCTACTTTTAGATAGAAAGTTTAAAAACATTAATTTGCAATTATAGAGATTAAGCTTCAGATTATTTTAACTATCTTTGTAATTGTGATTAATATAAAAGCACTCTTTTTTTGTTACTTTCCATAATCATGTTGTTCACTTAAATATTATTTATAATGATAAAATTAAAAAGTTTATCTCTTAAGGCTCTAAATTTAGACTAATTTTCCAACTTCTAAAGATAAGGTTACTTGTATTTTTATTAAAAATTTTGTTCAGTTTATTTTAAAATTATTCTAAAATAGTTTTCCAATTGAAAGTTTTTATGAATGAAGAGAATGTCATTAAACAGTTTATCTCAAGTCAAGTAACAGTAAGTCAAGTAACAGTAGTTACTTGACCCTGCATTGTATTGGGCTGTCAGTTGAGCCACTGTATGGCTCCGGTTTTGCCTCACCAAGCGAGACGATCTCCGACGACCTTTTTCTTTGATAGCATGAGGACGTCCAACACCATATCGTCTACTGCTGGTTTCACCGTCATTCATCCACTTTGCATAAGTACTAACAACTGTAGATCTCGAACAACCCACGGGCATGGGTGAAAGCCCTTATATAGCAAGACGGAAAAGAGAAAAAACTGGTACGTAAGACATTTCAATCCAGCATTTTTTTCGAAAAAAATAAAATATCTGTAACTATCAAGATTTCTTTTAAAATTTTAGCATATATATAAAACTGCTACTTTTCGAAGATTAAGTAGATATTATTGAATAATTTAAAAAAAAGAATAAGTAAACTCCTCCCCAAAACTAGCTATAACTGAAAAGGTTTCACTACCAGCCTTTCATCTTTTCCGTCTCGCTTTCACCCCTGCCCAGGAGTCGTACAATTTCGGAAATACTTGTTCCGAGCCTTCAAGCCATTACAATCTGCCCTCTATCAATGTCGCTTAGATCCGCAGCATTTCCCATCACACACAGAAGTAAGTGAAAGAATGATTCTTCAAACTCTCCAGCAGCAGTTAAATACCACTTCCACCTGCCTTCTATGTCATACAGGAGAGTTCATTGCAAAATGTTGGGGTGGTCATAATGTTTTGGCAAGTTCAGATTTTGGCTCTTAAGTCAGAATATATATTCAGATTTACAAATGACTATAAAAATAAATCTATTTCTATTTTGACGGAATTTAGTTTTGCAACTTGAATTTAATCGGTCATCAATCACAGTTTGCATTTTTAGTCCTCTGTGGCAACCCTACTTGTGCAACGTTTCCGAATTTATTTCGATTATGGAGCGCTAAATAATCGGCATTCTTCTGGCAAAATCCTGTAAGTCAATTAGCAATAATTAACATATTAACCCATTGCCTCGTAGAAATATTTTGAAAAAAATTTTAGCCTTGATGGATAATACGAAGCATATGAAGCAATCAAACAATGATTGCATATTTAGAATTAGGCAATTTAATTTCTTTTTATTGTTCATAATGGTAGATACTCAATTTTGAGTTCCGTTTATTTAATAGTTTTAGAAAACGCCTCGTTCTATGTTACGATTCCATAAAAATTTGTTTTTAAATAACTTAAAGCTACCACGATTTAACGTTTAAGCTTATTTTCTAAATATAAAGCATAGCATTACGAAATTTAATGCAATTCAATAATAGCAAGCCTTAATATTTATTAATATTCAAAAAGAAAATTGGTAGCTACACATTCATTTAATGCTATAGTATTTTTAATATATGGGGAATTCGAAGAAAAAAAGTTTTTAAAACAATCAATCAATTTAGAATTTGATATCTACAAAGATGTAATTAATTCTATAACAGTTGTGTTAAACAAATTGGATTGAAACTCGCTTGGTGGCTATAAGAATAAGAATTGTTATAAGAGTTATTAGAAGAATTATATTGTAATACGAGGTGCATCCAGACAGTAAGTTTCCCTATTTTTTTTAAAAAAAGAACTTACACTTTCAGGAACCCTTTTATTGGCATAAAGTACAGCAATGTTTCAGCTATTTTTAAAAATAGCTACCACCAGAATTGAGACACTTGTCGTATCGTAGGATCAACTTTTGTATCCCTCTGTCGTAGAACTCTGCCGCCTGTGAATGGAACTAGCTTGTGCCGAAAGACCTGACAACCGAACACAAAATTTAACGCTTAGGACGCTGTCGGAACGGAAAGTGATGTGCACGGTGTTCTGGGACAGGAAGAGCATTCTGCTCATTGACTTCAATCCAAAACATTTAAATTACACTTTTAGGCAGAAACATTCGCTGTATTCAGTGCGCATGCGTTGCTATGACGACCACTGCTGTCTGATAATTTTTTTAGAATTCTCTTTTTCACTTTCAATTTTATTTTGCATTAAGTTTGTGAGTATAGTTTTGAAATATGGTACCATAGAGATCCCATAAATAAATCTTGAGTTGTGAATAAAAGAGAATTTCATCATTTGAACCATATTTTTGATTTTATTGTTTTAATTAAGAATCAGAAATTCTGGATCGTTTTCAATACTAATTCAGGTGAATATCACAAATAAAGAGGGTCCCAAACTGATTAACACGGTCCCAAAGGTTAGAGTTTTTATTTTCACCAGCATGCATTTTTAATGTATTTATCTATACATAATAATAAACGCGGCTGTGTGTGTGTCTGTAATCACAATATATCGCCCCAGAAACCTCGCCCAGGCACTGAACTCGGCACATAATTGTGTTTTGACATAATGAAGAAGTATATTTTTTCTTTTCCAAAAATTTGGATTAGTTTTTTGGTTATCAGTCATTTTGTAAGAAAATCTATGCTTTTTCGTCTTCAAAGAGCCATATTAAAAAATGCATATACTTTTCTCCACTCTTATAAATGTATGCTAATGCGAACCTTACAATTGAAATATTAATTTTCGACAACTTAAACCAATAATATATGAAGGAATTAATAATTTAATTGTAAGGTTCGCATTAGTTTACATTTATCAAAGTGGAGAAAAGTTTAACTTTTGTATTAAAAATGTGGCAACATATTCGATACGTATGTTACGTCACTCTCATATGATGACGTCATTCATTTAATGTGTAAATATTAATAACGTGATATCAATCTGTGTATATGTGAAAAAGTATGAGTGGCAACAGAAAGAATGTTGTGCTAGATGTGTTCTAAGAAAATAAAATGGTTGCTTTTGTAAAGATGTGTACGCAGGTATTTCTTGCAAATTTAAGTTATTTCATCGCTGGGTAGATCGGGTAGATTTATCGGAAGCACGAAACATTGTGGTGACCCGGATTTTAAAGGTTAGTTTCATTTGCAATATCAATTCGCGACTGCAATTATGGATTCTCTTATCGCCAAACGAATTCCCAGAATTTGTTGAATGTCATTTGGTTTTAAAAAGAGTGGACGGTTCGTGTACCAGGGGATGCTATGGAAATTCAAATCAGCTTGACATTTACCGTACCATACTGATACTTACTGCAGGGCTGTTCGGGGAACATTTACAAAACGTTATAATCAGTTATTGGCGATGTGTAAGGAAAATATAAGTTCTCGTGAAGATATTGAAATTAAATTTTCATCTTTTGAACGTAGTGCAAACGATTTGGAATTATTAGATGAAGAAATATATAAATTATTAGTTGACGCCAAATCAGAAAACCTATCTGAAGAATACGATAAAATTGAAGAGTACAAGGAAAAAACTGATGTAATTCGTATTAAAGTTAAAATATATTTGGAAAAATTTCTCACATTTCCCGAAACCGCTTTGTCTGTGGCGGCTGAAAAGACAAAATTAAAGCTTCCCAAAATAGAATTAGTTAAATTTAGTGGGGAAGTAAAGGATTGGTTAAGTTTTTGGAGCCAATTTAGTCGAATCCATGATGATGAAGGTATGAGTGATGAGGACAAATTCCAATATCTCATTCAATGCATGGTAGTCGGAAGTAGAGCAAGGGAAATTTTGGACAGTTATCCGCCGTCTACTGATAATTATGCCAAAGTGGTAGAAAGTTTAAAAACGAGATTTGGGCGGGAAGAACTCCTCGTCGAATATTACGTAAGAGAATTATTAAATTTAGTGGTAAAAAATGTAATGAACACAAAAGCAAAGATGAACATAATGCAACTTTACGATAAATTGGAGTCATATCTGCGTTCACTGGAATCTATTGGCGTAACGAAAGAGAAATACGCAGCAATGTTGTTTCCGCTTGTGGAATCATGTATTCCAGAGGATTTATTAAGAGAGTGGCTGAGAAATCCTATAATTACTAAGGAAAATGATTCAAGTGATTCCTATGGCAATAAATTATCGCAGTTATTAACATTTTTGAGAGTCGAAGAACGTATTTATATGGCAAAAACTGGTTTTAAAAATAATGACTCTTCGCATCGTAAAAGAGACAAAGATTTCGAAATCCTGTTTTTACTGCAAATGATTTACTCTCTGAGACTAAGCCAATAGCACTACATTTTAAACGCAACTGCATTTTTTGCGGGAAACAACATAATTCAGAAAATTGTTTTAAAGGAAAGAATTTATCATTAGATGAGAAACAGGAAATAATAAAGAAACAGAAGGCCTGTTTTTTATGTCTGAAGGTGGGACATCGCTCGAAACACTGCAGGGCTAATATTCGATGTATTGTTTGTAACAAAAGACATTGGCCTGTAATGTGCCCAGACTTGAGCCAAATAAATCAGACATCGGCTGTGGACACATCAGTAGAAGAAAATACTACTTTGTCGAATCAAAGCCAACCTGAAGTCTTATTGCAAACCCTTATGGTAGTTATTGAAGCCAATGGACAACGGAAAACTGTTCGAGCCCTATGTGATACAGGATCTCAACGGTCGTACATCCTGAAATCAACAATAAATGAAATGGGATGGAAGACCAATAAATATGAAACTTTAACACACGTAGTCTTTGGTGGAGCTAGTTCCAGAAAAGAACATAAAAAATACACATTGTGGATAAGAAATATGAAGAAAAATAACAAGTTCGAAATTCAAGTTTTAGACCAACAGGTAATATGTGGATATATTCCAAGTTTGAAAAATGGTCATTGGTTAGCTGAATTACGAAGTAAAGGAATCCATATCTCTGATGTAGGTAAAGATTCTCAACAAATCGAACTTTTGATAGGAGCGGATTATATTGGAAAACTATACACTGGTCAAACCATGCAATTAAAGTGCGGACTGATAGCAATGGAAACGTACCTTGGTTGGACAGTAATGGGAAAACCAAACCATACTTATAGTTCCACTGGGCTCATCTCAACATCACTTTTCATTCAAAATACTTCGGTTACTGACTTATGGGAATTGGAAACAATTGGTATATCTGATCCTTGCGAAACAATTACTTCAGAAGAATACGATGCTCTAGCAACGGAACACTTTTCTAGAACTGTCAAAATAAACTCAGTGGTAGATATGAAATCAGTCTTCCATGGGTGAGAGATGTAAACGATATGCTCAGTAACAGAGATATAGCGGGCAGAAGATTGAAAATGATGACAACTAAACTTATCAAACATAACCGTTTGGATAGTTATAATGCAGTTTTTGGAGAATGGATAAAAGAAGGTTTCATCGAAGAATCAAACGAAGGTACCGGCCATTATCTTTCTCATAGAGGAGTTTTCAAGTCCAATTCCACCACAAATGTCAGACCAGTTTTTGACGCTTCTTGTAAAACAAGAGATAACGTATCGTTAAATGACTACCTGATGAAAGGACCAAATTTGTTAAAAATGATCCCTACCTTACTAATAAAATTTCGAGAAAAGAAAACTGGAGTTATATCAGATATAAAGAAGGCTTTTCTCCAGATATCCGTAAATGGAGACGATAGAAAATATTTAAAATTTCTGTGGTGGGAGGATAAGGAAGCGAAAACAGTTAAAGTTTTTCAACACGCCAGAGTTGTCTTTGGTCTAAATTGCAGTCCCTTTTTGCTGGGAGCTGTTATTCAACATCATTTGAACAAGTATGAATCCTCCAAGGTCCAAGATGTGGCTATGAAGTTGAAAAAATCCTTCTACGTAGACAATTGTGTCACTTCGGTGGATTCTGAACAAGAGTTAAAAGAGTTCATTCAATGTTCGACAGACTTAATGGCTGCAGCGAAATTCGAACTGCGAGGTTGGGAGTTTACAGAGAAAGAAATAATAACTGAAAAATTTCAACCGTCACCTGTGTTGGGTCTTCTGTGGGACAGATCAGAGGACGTATTGTTTTGTGACACTCGAACAATTATTGATCCTCCAGAAATTATCACCAGAAGAGTAATATTATCTTTTGCTAATCGAGTGTTTGATCCAATCGGATTTACTTGTCCAGTTATGTTATATCCGAAGATTTTATTGCAAATAAGTTGGCAATCAAAATTAGATTAGGTTGGGATTCCAAGGTTTCTGAGGATATAAAAAAGAAATTTCTCAAATGGTTGGAAGATCTGAATATACTGCATACAGTGAAAATTCCCCGTCACACTATTTTGAGAAATAGTAGCTTAAGTCTTCGTGTATTTTGCGACGCTAGTGGTCTGTCATATGCAGCTGTTATTTTCATTAGATGTCAGACGGAATATCAAACAACCGTACAATTGTTACTTGCTAAATCAAGAATAGCACCTTTAAAAAGAATATCTATTCCTAGACTTGAACTTCTAAGCTGTTGCATTGGTACTCGTCTAGCAGATTTCGTTAAGAAAAGCTAAGAAATAGAAAATGTCAAGATTCATAATTGGTCCGATTCTACAACTGCTTTACAATGGATCCAGAAAGATGAGCCATGGAGTGTGTTTGTCAGAAATAGAGTAAGAGAAGTCCGTGCTCTTTCATCAGGAAATTGGCGACACGTTCCCGGTCACTTTAATCCAGCCGATCTACCATCACGCGGAATATAAAATTGATGAAGAAGTTATCAACAAGGAAAAAGAAAAAAGAACAACCATACTCATAAGTAAAAATTTGCTTGGAACAAACCAGTTTTTTTCTTATTTTTCAAGCTACACAAAAAATGTCAGAATGGTTGGATGGATTCTGAGATTCCTTGAAAATTGCGAACTGTCTGAAAAGGATAAGAAAAAAGGTGGACTAACTCTGGCTGAAGTAGAGAATGCAGAAATCAAACTTATAAAAGTTATTCAACATGAAGCATTTACTGCAGATTATATAAAAAACTTAAAATCATTGAATGTCTTCAAAGATGAAAAAGGAATATATAGAATTAAAACAAAATTGACAGAGAGAAATGATACCGAGAATTTTAGATGGCCTATTTTGCTTCCAGAAAAAAATAGGTTGGTTGATATGCTAATCAAAGAGGAGAATTTGAAATGTTTACACGCTGGACTGCAAATTTTACTGTCCAATTTAAGAGAAAATTATTGGATTATTAGTGGACGTCGAGCAGTTCGTCGCATCCTCAAAACCTGTGTTAGATGCAAACGATATAATGCACGAAGTATAAAAACTATTCCCGTAGGTTTACCTGAAGACAGAGTTAAAGAAGCTTCTGTTTTTGAAGTGGTCGGGATAGATCTTGCCGGACCTCTTCATTTAAAGGAAGGTGTGAAAAGTTGGATTGTCATCTACACATGTGCCGTTTATCGATCAATACATCTCGAACTTGTGCTGTCACTTTCAACTAAGGCGTTCCTTTTGAGCTTACGAAAATTCATTGCTCGCCGAGGAAGACCTCACATCATCTATTGTGACAACGGGAGTATTTTTATAGAAGCACAGAATCTACTTCAGTCCTTAGATTGGAAGTCAATTGAAGCCGAAACATCAGTATACAAAATTGAATGGAAATTTAATCCGCCATCTGCTCCCTGGTGGGGAGGCTTTTGGGAGATTATGGTGAAATTGGTAAAAAATATTCTTCGAAAAATTTTGGGGAAAGCATGCCTTTCATACGAAGAAATGATTAGTGTTTTATGTGACTGCGAGTCAGTTATCAATTCAAGACCTCTTACATACCTCTCAGAAGATCTGGATGACTTAATACCTCTTTCTCCGTGTTTTTACAAGAGATCTCGACGGTGGGAGTACCTGATTTAGATCAGCTGGATGCAATAGATCTTAAAAAACGCTATAGGTATCAACAGACGTTAAGAGAACAGCTGAGAAAAAGATTTCGCCGCGAATACCTAGCGACACTCCTTCAACCGTGCAAGAAGAATAACTATTATGATCTAAAGGTTGGCGAGATTGTGTTAATCGAAGATGACTTGAAGAAAAGAGTACACTGGCCGATGGCCAAAGTTATTGCCGTCTATCCTGGTAAAGATAAATGGATCCGCGTGGCTCCACTTAAAACAGCACATACCGAGTTTTTGAGGCCAGTGCAGCGGATTTATCCGCTGGAAATACGTTCAACACCAAATGAAGGTTCAACTCCAAACGAAAGCGCAACTTCAGATGAAGGTGACAAGCATAATAATTTCCCAAGTACCTTACGAAACATCGTTACCACAAGAAGTGGCCGAACTGTTAAGATGCCATCAAGATATTTGGACACATAATTTTAAATTTATAGTAGATATTTTGTTATTTTGATTATTGGAATACACATAATCAAAAGGTGGGAGTGTTACGTCACTCTCATATGATGACGTCATCCATTTAATGTGTAAATATTAATAACGTGATATTAATCTGTGTATATGTGAAAAAGTATGAGTGGCAACAGAAAGAATGTTGTGCTAGATGTGTTCTAAGAAAATAAAATGGTTGCTTTTGTAAAGATGTGTACGCAGGTATTTCTTGTAAATTTAAGTTATTTCATCGCTGGGTAGATCAGGTAGATTTATCGGAAGCACGAAACAACGTAAATAGAACGCTTCGCTTTGATATAATTGTCGCTGTTCATAATTGTTATAATAAGTTTTTCTTCTTCTTTCCACGCTCTGTTTTTTTTTCTTAAGCGAAGACGATAATTTTTGTAGCGTTATAGAAATATAAATTGATACCATAAATAATTATATAGAAATAGAAATTGATGCCATAGAAATTGATGCCAGTATGCTGACTGACACAAGTTTTATTTTATTGCTGTTTCTTAAATATGATATTAACTGCGTTTTAATTTTCAGCTATTGGCCAATGATGATTTCGAAAGCAACTTTTGTATGCTTTTACAATTTCTAAGGGCCTTTTCTTTGAAAAAAAAAAAAAAAAAAAACAGATCTCCACTTAATAGTTATATTATAGGTTAGGTTACCATAGGCCTTAGCAAAGTTACATCTTCAAACATCCTCAAGAGCTCTATTACACATCTGCAGCAGAACTGGATATGAAGACAAAATTGCAGGACAGGAACAATTTAATTGTCCACTTATCTTCAGATTTCCTGCTATGTTTTAAAAAACTTTATTTGTGAAAACCTTTAGCGTGGCGGACAGCTAGCCGCCTTAAGCGGCTAGTATAATAATAATTTGAAATATTTTTATATTCATTTTATTTTTAATTTATAATTACTGTCTTGACGTTGATTCTAATATAAATATGAATACAGAAGAAGGGAAGTGGCGTCTCGGAACACTGATATAGGAAGGATTGGAAAACCAATCTGACGACAAACATCAATTGAGACATTTTTTGCAACCCATGATTTGAAATGTTGTGGCGTTTATCGAAATCAATCCAGAAAAAAAAAATCATTTGACCAATGGGTAACCAGTAATTGTAACAAAGTGATCGCAATTTTTTCCTTTTTTTTTTATTTTTGTGTGAACTATATTTGAGGATTTTGCTAATAGATTTACGTTAACGTTTTTAACGCTGCTAAATATTTTTATATTTTTAACCATTTGTATTTTTTTTTTTTTTTTTGTATTTCTAATAATTATTTTGGCACTGTTCTAATGAGTTTTAGTGTAATTATTTTTTGGTAATCTTACAATTACTTTTCAAAAATACTAAAATAAATTCTTATTACATATCACAATATTTCTTATAATAATTCTTATTTTTATACCCACCAAACGAGTTCTAATCAAATATAGTTAACACAACTGCTATAGAATTAATTAATTATATTTTTGTGGTTATCAAAAAAAAATAAATTTATTGATTGCTTTAACAACTTTTTTTTTCTTCGAATTCACCATGTATTAAAATTGCAATTGCATTAAATGAATATGTAACTACAACTTTTTTTTTTGAATATTAATAAATAACAATACTTGCTATTTTCAGCTCGTTATAATGTTTCTCTAATTTTTAGAAAAAACGTTAAACGTTAAATCGTGGTAGCTTTAAATGAATTTTTACGCTATCGTAACGTAGAACGAATGGTATTATAAAATCATAGAATGAACATAACTCATTTAATGAACAGTGCGCATATGTCGTCATTGCTTGCGTTGCTATGGCGACCGCTGCTGTTTGAAACTTTTTTTTTAGAATAATTTTTTCACTTTTAATTTTGTTTTGCATTAAGTTGGTGAGTTTATTTTTGAAATATGGTATCAGAGAAATCCCATTAATACTTCTTGAGTAGTGAATAAAAGAGAATTTCATCCTTCGAATGATATTTTTGCTCTCATTTGTTTTAATTTAGAATCAGAAATTCCAACCAACAGATCAAACTGGATGATTTTAAAAACTAATTCAGGTTAATATAACGAATAAACAGATTGACACGGTTCCAAAAAGTTAAGTTGAAGCCAGAAGAAAACGATGCCAAGGTTATACTTACCGAGGATGAAAAAGCCAAACAGCATAGACGGGAATACCTTTGAGGAGGACCAGATAAGTATATATAGGTATATATCCTCTATAAGTATATAGCCTCTCTGGAATGCCCCAAACTGTCCAGGATAGGTTAGGGAGAAGCCTACTCAGTTTGACATTTCGAGCAGACCTCGAAGATTCTCCTGCCTTCGAAAATGAGATACTTTTTATGAGACCGCTTGCTAGTCTCGTAATTATGGTTTAAGAAGCTCTGTCACAATTGAGGGCGAATGAAGAACCTGGCTCCGTATACCAGTGATGGCAGGGAGGAATCCTCCACCCCTTCAAAATTTCAGAATTCACTTTAGATTTATGTTCTAGGAAGGTAAGAATAATACCTTGACCGTTACATACAAACGAAAAAACGAACAGATTCCATTCGCAAACACGAGCATGAAGCCCGTCCTTCACAAAAGTAACAAAGTGGTTGAGAAAATTAAACCCTACAGAAGAGCGAATGGTGACTCTCCGAACCCCTTTCATGCAAATACGAGAACTGCGTGTTGATCACCAGGTTAGGGATAAAATTATCCATTGTCAACGTACCCAATAACTTGCACTTGACCGTAGGCTGTCTTCCACGCAATATAAATGATTAATTCACTATTCATGAGAAAATCAAAAGGACCTAGCTTTCAAATTAAGTTTCATATATGAACTTGTGAATCCAAAACATGTGTGATATGAAACTTGCAATTTCCATCCAACACCACTGTACCAATCCGAAAATGTTAATATTGATCTCGATTGGCTGTTCAGTGTCTATTCAGTCATCAAAAGAATCTACAAATAATGTGTTTGAGCTGCATTTAAATATTTCTACGAAATTGTGTACCAAGCAGTTCAGGATTAACAGTTGTCCGATACAGAAACACAATAAAGTTTCTCTTCCAAAAAAAAAAAAAATAAATAAATAAAAATACCGGTATACATTTGTTCAGTATATCCTAGACTGATGTTTTTTTAAGGTCAAGTGCCATTGCCCGGTATACCCTACACTGATAATTTATCGTCAGTAAGTATTGAAATATCGAATAAATGTCATTATATCCACGATCAAATTAATATCAAATCGCATGTAATAAATATTTCGGACATTCACCAAAATAACCTCATCAGGACGTTTATTTCATACTTGGCCTAAATAGCATCCGGCATTATATATAATGCCTAAGCAAAGTATGTAATACTTCTCATATTTCACATTTTGCCTAAAAACGTCAGGCATTATATATAATACAGGCATTTCATACTTTGCCGGTAACATGTATATACATTTATAAAAATAAAACGTGTAGAATAGGGATAATAGCGATTAGTTCTTAAAATTGTCACCGTTAGATAACTGCTGCATATTTATAGCCATAATATTTATCAAGGCATTTAGACCCTAAAGGGCCCTTTACATTTTCATCTTGATTTTTGAATTTGTAAAGTAATTTTCCTCATGAGTTTCGAAAAAAAAAGAATTTAAAAAAAAATTCGGGAAATACATTAATGATGTAGAAAAAAGTAAACATAATTTCGAACTATTTTCTGCGATGGCAACGTCATTGGCTGAATCGCCGTGCTAATAAGAAATCAGAGTTATGAATAATTAGAGGAATGACTGCTGCACCAATCGCTTGCAATGTTATCTGATAAAATAGAAGCGCTAGTTAAAAAGTTTGGCTAAATGTTTGATTTTGGAATCTTGACGCTTTAAAAAAATTGTGTGTTCAGTGAAGAACTGAGAGTCTTTAATTCAAAATCTCTATGTGTGTCTTTGTTTCCAATAAAATATGGAACTCCACACATTTTTTTTTAGTAATTTATCTTAGAATTCATTAAGTTTCTTAGCAACTATTTTATAGTAATTGCATTAAGCCAGGAAATGTATAAGTAATTATAGGTATGGTAATATGTGAGATATATGTATCGTTTGTTTGTAAGTGACATTTTGGAGTAAGGATGAAGTAGACATTTTAATTTATTGTTCCTGTGGTTTAGCTCTTATTTTCTTAACGTGATTATTTCAGTTCAGATTTTCATTTATTGCAAGGGCCAGGTAAGTGTCTTTATCAACAATAGGATTATCATTTCCAGTTAATGTATTGTTAAAAGTAAATCGTCTAGGTTTTTAATACTAAGTAGGTTTGGTTTTAGGACTTTATTTTCGAACTTCCAGTTAGAAAACCAAATTTAAAAATCATGTATTTTTGTCTGTAGTTTATGAATGGCCGTTTGTAACAGATCTATATTTGACTATAACCTCTTCATCACTTTCAAAATAAGCAGTAATGCTGTTAAAGTCGTCTCAATCGATAGGAATAGATAACTGCAATAAAGTTGCAATCATATAATACTTTGAATTTCTGATATATTGTCGCGGAAAAATTGCTTAAAATGAAGGGGAAAAAAAACTAAACTAAAAATAACTTATAATTTGTTAGCACTAAAAATATTTTTTTACAAAGTAGAGCAATTTCGTATCTCTGTGTATTATATATAAGCAACTTCTAGAACAAATAAATGTTTTGATGTAGGGTAGACACACATTTTTCTTTTTTTAAATTCAGTATCCACCAGCCAATAGTATTGATTGCTTTCAGATACCTATATTAAATGAACATTATTTACGAGTTAATTAAGATTAGATTACCAGAAATGCCAACTTACTCAGCTTAGCAGAAAAAATACTATACTTTCTAGTAATATCAAAATTAAAGTTATTTTTAGTTAAGTTTATTTAATTTTTTTTTTTTTTTGTTTTATGTAATTTGACATACTGAAAATATTAAGTATCATAAGAAATGCAACATTATTATTGTTTTCTCGTGGAGACACTTTAATAGAGTGGGGGTAATTTTCCTAATTCAACATGGACTACTCTTCAATTCGCTACAAGAATTTTGCAGAATGGGAGAAGATTTTATTTCTAGTTTACTATTGAAAGGCGAATCCAAGAATGATTTTCCTTACATTTTCAACAAGAACTATTTGAAATGTATCTCGTAGTATTATTAAATATGCAATAACAAAATAAAATTTCTACCACTTTTAGCATTTTAGTTTCCTGTGACGTGGCTGTATATCTTTTGTAAGGAATACGACTTCAGCGTTATAAATGGTACCTATGAATTATTAATATTTGTTTGTTATGGTAAAAAGTAATATCGATTACTTTTTTCATTACAAACTAAGATAATTTATCACATCGTAAACTTAAATGTATTATCTCCTTCTTTCTACCACTTTCTACGTAGCATAGAAGTGGGAACTCTTAATAGGCACACAAATTAAATTTAAAAAAAATCTGGATTGAAATATATAATTAAATTGCATAAAAACTGTATATTGTAGAGTGAAACTTATAGCGAATTTGAATTCAGCGACGAAAAAATATCCAAAATTCCGGTCAAAAACCCAATGCATTAGAAAATAAAAAAATCTTGTTTTAATTCATTATAGCGTGAATAAATTCACCTTTTGAATATCTGAAAATGATACGTAATTTTTCGCGAACAGAACTTTCAGACAGACCTATTTATCGATATTTGTATTTATAATTGAACCACTTTTTAATTGTCGAGAAGTCTGTTCAAGAGAGATAGGAGGAGAACTGAAGAAGTTTTCAGATCTAAAAGAAGAAAACTTATCAAACATTCTTCTGAAACTCACAAAAAGTCCTTCTCATTATTAATTACTATCACAATTTTATAAAAATTGAAAACAAAAATTAAGAACTCTTTCTAAGCATTTCAATGAGTTAGACAAAATGCAGATATATTTTCTTTTTTTTTTATTCAGTATCCACCAGCCAAATGTCTTTTAGATACTTTTTGTAAATTTTTGCTGCGCGAGAAGGAAGTAAGTTTATAACATAATTAAAATTAATCTTAAATATATTTTATTTTCTGAAACGGTAGTTTCTAAAATTTGAACTACCTCATTTCTATCTGAACATTTGTCACGTAAAAGGAAGCAGTACTTTATTTATTTAAAATAAAATTTTTTAAAATGAATTAATAATTCATACACCTTAAAATTAAAAATTTTTCGAAAAATTTTCACATAAATAATAATAAATTGTAAATAATTATTTAAAGCAATTTTTTGCATAAAATAATCTGTGGGTAAACGAATTTTATAACTGTGTATAAAATGTTTCGATGAGCTTGAAAATTCATCGATATATTGCAAAACACGCAAAAAGTAAAATTAAAATTGAGAGAACTAAACTTTTGATCGCTCTCCTGACCATACTATGGGAATTGGTCAGAATTTGTAATATGTCAAACTCAAAATGTGTAAAAAAGTTTACTTCATTTTTTTCTTCATATTTCTTGCTTCATGGGAATTTTAAAAATATAGCTCCAAAATTTTCTCCTCTACAATAAATCTTAGAAGCTCTTCGGTAAGAGAGTCAGGTATTTAGAGGTTAAAAATAAAATGTTACATAGTAACTAGTAGAGTTGGCAAATAAAAGTATACAGTTTTATTTGTTCAAAAATGAAAAACATTGCTTCTTCATACGAATAACGTAAAAATGAAAAATGTGTTGCACAATTTTGTTCCTTTGAAAATAAAATTTAAATTGTAAAATAAAATGAAAAAAATATATTATTGGATCTATATTAGGGCAATTGCAGTAAAGAATGCTGCGTCGTTGTGGCATTGAGGTTTTAATAAAAATATACCCTAGAACAGAGGTGGCGAACCTTTATGTATCAACATGCCATTTTTTCTCAAAAAAAATATATATATCTATATATATATATTTACTGAAGTCATACACAAGCCGTGAAATGATTTTGACTTCGTGATTATTGAAATAATAATAATACTAAATACTTTCAACTCAAAACTACTTACTACGAAAAATTGTTTTCTTCCCAAATGTCTCAGTTATACGCGTAATTCAACTTAAAGTAACATCAGTGTGATTTATATTGTTGCATATTAGATGACACATAACGTATATTAGGGTTGTAAGATGTTAGTTAAAGAAGAAAGAATGCTGAACTGGAGTCATCTGCCAAACGGTTTCTAAGCGACTTTAAAATATTTACTTGCTGCCCGGAGCAAGCTGGCAGCTCTGTAATTTCTTAGAATTTTGCAGAAAGCGGAACAGTTTTTATTTCTTTTTTACTATGGAAAGTGGATTAAGCGAGTGATTTTCCTTCAATTCTCAACAAGAACAATTTGAAATGTATCTCATAGTGGTATTAAATAAATAAGGAATAAACAAAATTTCTACCACTTTTTTCATTTTAGTGTTGCCTGTGACGTCACTGCATATCTTTTGTAAGGAACACGACTTCAGCCTGATAAATGGTACCCATGAATTAATAATATTTGTTTGTTATGGAAAAAAAAATAATATCGATTATTTTTTCCATGCTAAACTAACATAATTTATAGCATCGTAAATATATTATCTCCTTCTTCCTCAGGGATGCCAACTGCTCCACTTTCTGGAATAGTTTTTATAAAGTGGTAGCAAATTATGTAGAAAATTTGTTAAAGAAAGATAGTTACGCTTACTTTTTAATATAGTAACCAGTTGATTGGTGCTCTAACGTTGCCTTTTATATGATACTTATAATTTTTGATATTTAGTGGTGAAAAAGTTACTTAAAATGAAAAATACTAAACTAAAAGCAACTTAAATTTCGCTACCACTAGAAAATACTATTATTCAAAGCGGAGCAAGTTGGCATCTCTGCTTCCTACCACTGTCTACGTTGCAGAGAAGTGGAAACTCTTAATAGGCACACAAATTAAATTTAAAAAAATTCAAAATTGAAATATATTATTAAATTGCAAAAAATCTGTATCTTGTAGAGTGAAGCCAATTGCGAATAAGAAATCAGCGACGAAAAAATATCTGAAATTCCGGTCAAAAACCTAATGCATTAGAAAAAAAAAAAAAAAAAAAAAAAAAAAATTATTATAGCATGAATAAATCCACATTTTGCATATCTGAAAATAATCCGTGTTTTTTCGCGGCATGGTGTGCCTTAACTAAAATTAAATAAAATGCTCTTACACCTAGAAAATTAGAAGAGATTCTGAATTTACAATGTTCTTAGATAA
Organism: Parasteatoda lunata; assembly: GCA_949128135.1. Taxonomy (NCBI): domain Eukaryota; kingdom Metazoa; phylum Arthropoda; class Arachnida; order Araneae; family Theridiidae; genus Parasteatoda; species Parasteatoda lunata. Next base: position 14,608,968 of record OX421977.1, read on the forward strand.
TGAAAATCAAAAAATTTAAATATTCTGCGAGACATTTTTAAAAAAATCCACTTTGAACATGTTTGCTCACGAAGTACGATATTTCAAAAATGTTAGCAATATTTTATACTTATAAATAGAAAAAAAAATTATATATTTGTATTAAATATTCATAATAACCGTTTATAATAAATTTTATAATTATTAGAAGCTTATTAAATGTTAATTATAATCGATGAACCACTATTTAAAAAAGAAAAATAATAAAAACTTAAATCGATTTTAGCGACACAAGCACTGTGAAATTCGAATTATTGGTATCAATTGTTTGGTATCTAAAAAACTGTTAAAACGTGTATAATTGTTCAGTGAAAGATGTCTAAAGCTTTGACTCACGATCAAAATAGGGGTAAAGTATGTTTCCTGTTTTTTCGAGAACAAAAACAAATGTCTATTATAGAGAATCAGTTCAAAATTGACATGAAAAAAATTTCAGGTAAGTTTTCGAAGTAAAAAATATTTCTTTTGCTAGCTTGTTCTTAAATTAACGTTACACCAAAGGTTCATGCAGTTTTTCTCACGTTGAACAGTTCTGTGACAAAAACAGTGTAGGATTAGCAGTTTTTGGGGAGCAGGCGATGGAGTCCGTACATTTTGATTTCTTAAAGTCTTCCTGGGAATTGAATAAGGTTGCTGCAAATCACCCGGATTATCTTAAACACCTTTTGAGCGCTGTTTGTAGATATAATGCTTCACATGTTTAAATTGATGTAATTATAATTAAATTATGTTACATTTTCATATTTTATCAACAGTAAAATGTTGAAATAATAAAAGTTTATTAGAATGTCTTCTAATTTTCTAGGTGAAAGAGCATTTTATTTAACTTTGATTAAGGCACACCGTGAGTACTATCAGACAGACCTAATTATCTATATTTGTGTTTATAATTAAACTACTTTTTAATTGTTGCGAGCTCTGTTCAAGAGTGATACGAAAACCGAAGAAATTTTCAAATCTAAAAGAATACTTATCAGAAAATCTTCTGAACTCAAAAAGAGTCCTTTTTATCATTAATTACTATCACAGCTTAAAAAAATAAAAAAACAATTAATAAATACAGGGATGCCAACTGCTCCGCTTTCCGGAATATTTTTAATAAAATGGTAGCAAATTATATAGTAAAATTCCGTAACGAAGGATAGTTACGCCTACTTTTTAATAGAGTAACCAATGGATTGACGCTTGAACGTTGCATTTTAGATAATACTTATAATTTCTGATATTTAGTGGTGCGGAAATTACTTGAAATGATAAACACTAAACTAAAAGTAACTTAAATCTCGCTACCACTAGAAAATACGATTTTACAAAGCGGAGAAAGTTGGCATCTCTGTAAAGAGACAATATTCAGAAACATAATCCTTTTTATTATTTTCAGTATCCACCAGCTAAATGTATTGCTGTCAGACACCTTTATTAATGTTTTAGAAATTGGTAGTCTAATATCATAACCCGAGAAAATTAAAATTTATATTAACTATATTTTATCTTCTGAAACGGTAGTTTCTAATTTTTTATTATTATTTTTTTTAATGGCGGAACACCTGCGGCCAAGCCACGGCGGTGGAGCAGCGTCGCCCACGTTTCTAAAATTTAAACTACCTTATTTCTATCTGAATATTTTTCACGAAAAAGGGAGCAGTGTGTTTTTTTTATTTATTTAAAATTACATTTCTTAAAATGATTTAATAATTCATATACCTTAAAATTCAATTTCAAAATTCATTCGAAATGTTTTCACAAAAATAATAATAAATTATAGATAATTATTTAAAGCTACTTATTGTATAGAATAGTTTTGTATAGAATTCGATGAGCTTAAAAATTCGTCGTTATATTGCGAAACACGCAGAAAGTAAAATTGAAATTAAGAGAACTAAACTTTTGATAGCTCTCCTGACCATTCTACAGGATTTGAACAGAATTCGGATTTGATGGAAAAGAATCTTAATAAAAAAATGTGCAGTTATATCACTTATTATGTTTCTTAAAATATTGTCTGCTTCAATTGTCAAGTAAAATTGAAATTAAGAGAACTAAACTTTTGATAGCTCTCCTGACCATTCTACAGGATTTGGACAGAATTCGGATTTGATGGAAAAGAATCTTAATAAAAAATGTGCAGTTATATCACTTATTATGTTTCTTAAAATATTGTCTGCTTCATTAATTAATTAATGTAAATTTAAGTTTTGGCCCTTGAATAATTTAGATCGGTTCTGAAGTCTAATTCCGATCATTAGTTTATATGTTATTCAGAGTTTTTATTTTTTGCAAGAAAATCATAATACAAACGTGATAAAGTTAAAACTAAACATTTTATGCAATAAATGCTAATTGTGAGCCTGTTATAAATCTTTATTCATTTCAAAATTTGAATTTTATTTAAATACATAGTATGCATATCCAGGTTTGCCGCGGGCGACTAAAATTGAAAAAAGTAGTGACAAATAAAATTTAAAATTTTAATAAAAGAAATTCACAAGTTTATTTTTTTAACTTAACTAGTTCGTAAAATGTTGCTATTGATTAAAGAGTCGCGTAACAAATTGCTTGTTCACTATATTATTTAACTCATTGTACTCACCACTAAAAATGATAACAAATACATCGAGTAAATGCTTTCTTTTTATCAATTTGACGATGTCATTTTTCCGAGAAAAATGTTTTGATGAAATATATTTTATATATCATGACGGTATATAATAAAATAGTTTTTTTTTTTAAATTTATATTTTCTGTTATTGACATTTCCTTTAAGATCTAATGATTAAAATTAAAACAAAAAATAAGTCAGCCTTCTCAAAAACATCTTCTATTCTTGTGTTAAAAATAAATACCTTCCCAAGAAGTGCGGGGAAAAAAACAGATATTATACTTTTTTCTAAGTTTGGCAAATATATTTCTTCTTCTGAGAACTAACGCCTCATTAACCTTCTTACAGTGATTTTAAAAAAAATTGTCAAAAAAATAATCATTTAACACCGATCTGATGATTATCTACAAAACATTCCCAAACAACAATACGGCTTTTGTAAGAGCCTCTCTGCTATAATACAAGCTATCAACATACTGGAATATATCAGCAAGCCAAATACACATACGAAACTGCTCTTGTTCTTATGCTCGACATCGCTAAAGCATTCGATGGAGTGTGGTATAAGGGGACTTATGATCAATTATATCTTATAAGCATTTCTAATGATATCTTTCTAATCTTAAACTCGTATCTCACTAATCAATAATTTGTAACCAAAATCAGTAATACTTCCTCCTCATACAGAATCATTAAAAAAGCGTGCGTCAAGGTAATATTTTTTGGACCATCACATCACTCTTTATTTACTGCTGATTTCCCCGTCAATGATGAAAACCCAAACAACATTGCTCTGTATGACAATAATATCACAGTTATCTCGAAATCAATCAAACGCAGCCTTGCAGTTGATTTACTTCAGAAAAAAATTAAAGACATCGCAGCTCTAAGCGGAAGACCAACCTACAAGACCTTGTATATCCTGATAAATACTAACTCTTAGTTTTCAATAGAGAAGATAAAAGACGTAAAATCATAACGCCCACATCAACAATAATATTTTTTTTTAAAAAAAGCAAATATGCTTCCTGGACCTTAAACAATATATTTAATGCCAAATTGCTACTTGATCTCAGATGAAAAAGAACTATATTAAAAAAGCTATTTACTTAATAATAATTTATGCTTTTTTTCACTTAACACACTTCCTATTTAAAAAACTAAATCCCTTCCACAGAGGGTAGAATTCTGGGACGCCTCGTGGGTACACCTTAATGCATTAGTTATAACAGCATCAGATCCGACTTGAAAATATGTACGACATTAACGCTTTTATAAACAAATTTAATGCTGTATCGAACACAAAAATTTATTAACAAAACATGCAGGAAGTGCAACTATTTTCAGCACTCAAATTCAGCTGAAATAGCAGTGTTGAACAGAAAAACAATGACTGCACAATCTCAGACGAATCTATTAACCAACTTCAGGTCAGAACACTACTAGAGCCACAAGTAGACTATTACTCTAATCTGCGAGGAACGCTCCTATTTATGTTGGCTTGGCGACGAAATCACGGATCTTCCGACACGTTTGAGGACGATTCTCGCATAACTGCTTTATTAGTCTTATCGCTCAGAAACTTGAATTTTCCAGAACTATCATTTTGTCGCCCGAATGATCGCCAAGTTTCCAAAATAATCACAAAGTTGGCAAATATGTCTCCATGTCGAATCTTCAATAAGAAAGATATCTATTTTCTCTCCAAATTACGTTAGAATTACAACGACATTCTTACGAATTTTCCAATTTAACTGTTTATTTAGAATTCGTTTGGTTCATAAAAGAATATTTAACAAAATTATACACTTGTTAGTATTGTAACCATTTACAATTTTGTAACAATACTAAGTTACTAGCAGAGAATGTTCTTCCAATGACTTCAATCATCTGCTTGGAACGGAATCGATCGATGCTAACACAAAATGCAGTCTTAATACTGCTTTTTCCTTATGTGAATCTGACTATGTTTTTTTTTTAGCCTTTTACTTTACTTTCCCTAATTTGTTTCTGCTAACTTCAATTTAGTTCTTTAATTTACATGCGTAGATTTAAAACTCTGCAATTTATCGCTGCTTCAGTAGACGAAAAACCCTCTGGATCGCAGCAGAGGAATAATTTAGTGGATAACTTAAGAGTGATGATTAACCTAGAAACGAGTGCATAGCTGTTTACTTGTACGGCCGTTGAGTCAGTTGAATCAGTTGGCAAATGTGTCAGTTGAATCAGATGGCAGTTGAGGTCAATGTTAGCATTATAACGTATAAAATCCTGAATTTTAAACTTGAAATTCTTTTTTAACCTACCACGAAAAATCAACAATTAATAAAAATGTAGAAATGATCTATTTGTTGGTTTATAACAAAACGATCTTAAATAATTAGGTAGTCTAATTTTTAGAAAATTCTTCCAAATTTAAAAGTTGTTTTTCTACAACTTTATTATATTATTTATAATATTTATTGATGACCGTACAAGTTGGAAGGTATGCCTTCAAAGTCCCAACTATTGGTAACAGAAGAGAGCATAACGAATTAGTCCTATTCAATAAAGTGATACCAAGAGTAACAAAAACCATATAGGGTAAACCAACCAGTGAAGGAATACACACCCCAGTGAATGAACACTTGATAAATATTTTTTTAATATTAAGACGTTTGAGATATTAAACATTTTTCTTAGATTGATTAGTAACAGTAGCTTACTATCTAGCAATAAGAAGTCATCTAACAATGCATTGGGTTGCCTGGTCATATAGTCTTTGCTGGAAAATTTTTTGAATTTTTTAGTATCTGTTCAGCACCTTGTTTCTATGACAGAATTATAAGTACTCATATTTATCCGTTTTAAGTGCAATTAATTGCATATAATAGTTCTATTTTTCTCACTGTGAAAAAAAGAATTAAAAGTAGAGTAATTGAAGTTACGTTTTATTTATTTTAAGCATCATAGCATAAGCAAGTTCTAAGATTAGAGGGTGTTTATTAACTGAATTACCAAACGATGGAAAACCAATGAATGAACAAGTGTTCCTTCACTGGGATTTTTCCAAGTTAATGAAAATAAAAGAAAAAAAAATAATTTTCTTGTACCTTTAGTCATATTATACATCAAAATTATGTTAAAAATACAAAAAACAACTTCTAACCAGTGAAGGAACAGGCATGTTCCTTCACTGGGAATAGATTTCTCAAAGATTGAACAGTAGGTGTGAAATATGATTTTACATGGCTCTAAGCTAATTAGTAGTTATGAGATATAGAGGAAACCTAAAATTCTGTTAAATGTTGTATGAATACTTCCTAAAATAATTTCATTTCAAAATGCTAATTTAATTGCTAAATTTATGGAAAGAATAATAATCGTAATTTATTTATAATTTATCTTTATAAATGGAGTGATTAGTTCCATCATACGTTAGACACCAAAATAAACTATTTTTACTTATCGAAAACTGAATAAATATAATGATAAAAACTTGAATAGAAAATTTCTTTGCTAGCTTTTATGCGAATAATTAGCTAAATTATTATCCTAATGCAGTCTTTAACGTCATGACGGAAACGGATAGAGAACATCCATTTAGAGACAGTCATCCGGGTGAAAAATTGGTTAAGTTTTTTTAGGTAGACATCTTCTGATAAATCAGTGCAATGCGAATATAATTTCAAAACGCAAAACTCCTTTCCTTAACTGAGAATAATATTCGAGAGTGGTTTGAAGAACTGTAGAGGAATCTTAAGGAGGGAAGTATCTTTGGCATACTTTTAGAATGTGATTGCATCAGCAATGCGAACGAGACAGGAAATGAATACTGCCCTTAAACGGGAAAAATATTTTGCCCCAAAAATTATAAGGATTTATATTCTATAGTTCCTAGGAATGATAAAGAAAGAACAACAGTCTTGAACAACATTTCAGCTAGTGGAAAAAAAGTACTTCCATTGGTAGTTTTTCTTTACTGAAGAATTCCTCGAGGTATTACAGAATCAGTTCCTGCTATATATTTCATTGAAAAAAGTGATTAATGTAATGAATCAATGAACACAACAACATTTTACGAATATATTGCAAATACTTCTTTCTACCCATTAGCTAATTGAAAATTATATCAAATTCCTTATTTTGCTTCGTCTGGATGGGCATAAATCTCATATCTATTTGAAACTGAGCAAGTTTTTTTTTTATCAAAACAAATTCTCTGGTTTAGCTTTCGACCTAGTTCTCCTAGTGTGTTCCAGGCTTGTGATGTAGACGTATTTCGAACTTTGAAAACATAAATGAAACCTCCGCTAGATCTTGAAAAAAAAGAGCCGTAAAACAATATGTAGAGGTAATTTTGCACCCATTTTCAATAGGCTTTTGAGACATCAACTGATGAAGTTAAAATGTTTTTTTATATAATGTGGTATTTTTTCCATTTGATGTTGAAGACGTTGACTTTAATGCACTATTTCATCTATTTCATCCGAAGCTAGAGAATGAAATCTCAGACGATATGTTGCAAATTTTTAAAGGAACATTGACAGAAGAGGCTAATCTCCTAAATATTCAATAGCCTGTGCTTTTCTAAATATGGAAGAATTTATTGCAAAAAGAACATTTGATTGAGTCAGACTTTGGCACTGAAGCTGAAACAACTAACGTCGATAATGAATGTATCTTGAAAACGGATTTTAAGATAAGACTTCTTGAGGCATTGTTAATTTCAAAAACAATTTGTTCAAATCAGAAAATGGTAAGTACTGCTGAAGACCCACTAGATAAAAAGTGAATGAGAGATGGATTTTCCTCAAACTTCACAACACCTTTTTCCTATCAATTATCCAGTGAGAAATTCTAGAAATGGTACTTAAAAACCAGAAGAAATTTCGAATATACATTTACATTGGCCAAATATAGGAATAAAAGATCAAATTAAAATAAAAAGGAATAAATTAGCTTATGCATTAACTTCAGAAAAAGGACGAAAATTTAAAGAGACTGAAAGAGATAAAAAGTTTAAGCAAGAAAGTATGATAAAGAGAAAAAAGATACTTAAAAAATCTTTTCCACGTTAACTGTGGTTAGATTTTTATATTCCACTATTCCAAGAAAAAAAATCACTGTTTTTAGACATTTGTATGGCCTATGAATTCCTAAAGAGCATCAAAAATTCTCAGAAATTAAGAGTTCATTCACTGGAAAATTTTGTGTTCATTCACTGGTAAGAACTGTTCCTTCACTTGACCATCTTACAACTTATTATTTAAATCACCTAAAGATTAAAACAATATTATGTAAGTTCTCTAATTTTTTTTTTAATAATTCGGCAGTTAATAACAAATATGTTGGCACTGCCATTTAGCTAAAATTAAAAATTTTGAAATTTTTATGATTTTTTTAAAGGCAAGCTAAGCTTAAGTGTTTCCTTCAATAGTTAGTTTACCCTATCAAGGTCTAGTGATTATACAAAATGGATGCATCCCTAAGAGACTCAGTCTGTACGATCATGAGGGCTATTCAAAAATTCATATGTGCATAGTTATAATATATTCATTTTAAAACAAGTTTAAAGCGAGTAAATATTTTCCTCTCTATTAGCTATCATATTAATTTTAAAAAATACCTATTACAAATAAAAATTTAGATCTTAATTTTAAGACTGCATTCCAGTGCTCATGACCATTTTTATATTCTTTGATTAACGTTCATAAGAGAATAACTGTCGTATGAGTTTTATTTCCTACGTTTTGAGTTTATTATACTGGAAAAAAAATAATACTTATCAGATCTTAAAGAGTTATATCTATGGCTTCTAATTACTTCAGATTTTTTTAAAAATCATTGAAAGAAGTTTTTAGATCCAAATAGATACATAAGTTTATGCTGTAAATATATTATAGTAGACTTTTAAAAATTTTTAGCCAAAAAAAGCCTTTTTCCTTTTCTTAAAAGAATAACATCATCAAAAAAGAATATCAATATAAATGGGTCAATGAGAACCGTGGTGGAACAGAATATAAAGTATCATAAGAAATGCAACATTATTACTGTTGTCTCGTGGTGACATTTCTAAAGACTGTGCGAAATTTTCATAATTCTGCATCGTTTACTCCTCAATTCGCTACCAATTACAGAGATGCCAAAATAATTTTAAAAATAAAACCGTAAATAACTATACAATATTTATACTATACAATATTAATACTATACAATAATTGACAATATTTGCTTGCTTTTTAAAAGGTATAGAAAACATATCTACATATAAAAACATATCTACAAGAAAGTGGTGAATCGTAAAAGCCTACTAATTGTTTACAAATAGTGGTGGATAAAAATCGACTAAATTGAATTTATTAAACCAAGAATCACAATTGGTAAACTACCACTTTAAAATATTTACTTGCTGCACGTAGCAAGTTAACAACTCTGAAATTTATTAGAATTTTGCAGAAAGTGGAATAGTTTTTATTTCTAGTTTACTTTGAAAGTGAATTCCGAGAATGATTTTCCTTAAATTTTCAACAAGCAAAATTTTTTTTTTTTAAATTTTTATTTATTTATTTATTTATTTATTTTTTTTTTTATATATAACCGTCATTGAACAGCCGACCCAATTTCATGGGTTTACGACTACTAATGTTCAACTCCGTAGCCTTGTAATTTTGAACTAATCCAGAAGACAAGGAAACTCCTGGATCAGTACCCCCAGAGGTATTGATTTGTTATGGGAACATGGAGGACTTTGAGACTCGACAGATTTAACGTGCATCAGTCACCATTTACTACACGGGGAGTCTTTGGCCGGAGAGGTTCGAACCCATGACCTCTTGGACATGGGCTCAGCGCCCTACCGACCAGGCTATCTCGGCCTTAAAAAAATAATAAAATTTCTACCACTTTTTACATTTTAGTTGCCTGTGACGTCGCCGCATATCTTTTGTAAGGAACACAACTTCAGCCTGATAAATGGTACCTGAGAATAAATAATAATTGTTTGTTATGTAAAAAAGTAATATCGAATATTTTTTCCATTACAAACAAACATAATTTATCGCATCGTATACTTAAATGTATTATTTCCTTCTTCCTACCACTTTCTATGTAGTAGAGAAGTGGGAACTCTTTATAGGCACACAAATTTAAAAAAAAAATCAAAATTGAAATATATTTTTAAATTGTATCAAGACAGTATCTTGTAGAGTGAAATCGATTTTCGAATTTGAAAATGTATTGCTGTCAGACACCTATATTTAAGGAATGCGACGTTAATGCTTCATATAATTGTGCTCAAAATTGTTTCACAAAGTTGCTCAAAATTGTCAAAATTGTTGAAATGTTTTCACAACAATATTAATAAATATTAAATAATTATTTAAAGCTACTTTTTGCATAAAATAATCTTTGGGTAAACGATTTTAATAACTGTGTATAAAATGTTTCGATGAGCTTGAAAATTCATCGATATATTATGAAACACGCAAAAATTTAAATTAAGAGAACTAAACCTTTGTTCGCTCTCCTGTCCAAACTATGGGAATCGGACAGAATTTGAATTTTACGGTAAAGAACTTACATAAAAAATGTGCTGTTATATGACTTATTATGTTTCTTAAAATGTTGTCTGCTGCACTAATTAATTAGTGCAATTATTAAATGCAAATTTAAGTTTTGACCCTTGAACCATTTAGATCGTTAGAACTACTATTTATTTGGGCTTGGCGAGGAAATCCCGGAACTCCCGACACGTTTCAGGACGATTCTCGCATAACTGCTTAATCAGTCTTATCGCTCAGAAGCTCGAAATTTCCAGAACTATACTTTTGTCGCCCGAATGACCAAGTTTCAAAAATATCACCAAGTCGGCAATCATGTCTCCATGCCGAATCTTCAATAAGAAAGACATTAGGCATTATTTTCTCTTTAAATTACGCTAGTATTACACGACATTCTTGCAAATTTCCTAATTTAACTGTTTATTTAGGATCCGTTTGATTCATAAAAGAATATTTACAAAATTATACACTTATTAGTATTGTAACTATATATCAGAGTTGTCCATCGATTACAGTAATCGATTACAACTGTAATTGATTACAGATAATTACAGCCATGTAATCAATTACTTGTAATCATGATCACAAGTAATCGCGATTACAAGTAATCAAAATTTTTGATTACATCAGAGTTGAGCGAAAATGTAATCGATCACATTTTTCAATTACAGTAATCAGTTACTTGTAATCATGATGACAAATTTTGATTACAACTGTAATCGTGATTACATAGTCGAGTACAGTAATCAATAACTTGTAATCGTGATTACAACTTTCAAACAATTTTGATTACAGCTGTAATCATGATTACAATTTTGACTGCAGTACGTATACAATCAATTACTTGTAATCATTTTTACAAGTAATTGCGATTACAAGTAATCACAACAAAAACGATTACGGGTAATTATGATTACAAGTAATCAAAATATATGATTACATGTAATCATGATTAAATGTAATTTGATTACATATAATTGTGATTACTTGTAATCAAACTATACGATTAGGAGTTATTACGACTGTATACTATATACTATATACAAATTCATTATGTAAGTATGTATGAGTTTTTACATATTTTTATGTACATAGAATTTACGCACGCATGAACGTACAATTTGTGATTCCTATATATACAATGTATGCACAAAAGTTGTTTGTACTTACAATATTCATAAATATATTGTAATATTCTTAATGTAATACGTATATGCTTAGTACATATAATTATGCATTTATGATACATGTACGCATGTATGTTAGTTCGTACGAAAAGGCAATGTTTTGTATCTTTGTATACATAGACAATATATGTATGAATGTATATGAAAATAATGTTTATACGTTTGCATGCTTTTATGTACTTAAGTACATGCATTGTATAAATTTACGATAATAGCAATACAATGTACGTATGTATATAAAATTGTGCGTATTTACGTACAATATGTAAGAATGTCATTTAAAAGTACAATATATGCACGTAGTTGCGTAAATAAAATGCATACATGTACATTTATATCTACATCGATATATGTACACGCAAAGTATGTACTTATGTACAACGTACATATGTACTTGTGTAACTACATACTTTGTTAATACTTATGCGCATGTAATGTCTGGATGTACAAAAAAAGTTATAGGCACAATGTACGTATATACATACAACGTATACATGTACATAATTACAAGTAATGTATAAATACATGCGTACATTTAAATATATGTAATTACAATATACACATACATTGCGCATACATTAAAAAAATTATATAAGTAAAGTTATTAAAGTTTGTTTTAAAATTTTTCTAAGGCATATAAAACTCGAACTAATATTTTTTAGAAAGCAAACGATAATTTTATTTTAAATTTCTAAATATTATTTCCACGCATAAAATTTACCGTTTTTTTTTTTTTGCCATTTAAAAAATTTCTATGAACCATGCATTATGTTATAAAAAAATAAATCTGTATTGTCAAACATTTCATGAAAATACCTCAAAATAATTTGTTATTCAAAGAATTTCAAAATGATATAGAACAGTTAAAGGTGAAAACTAAATTTAAATATCGTTTGATTTTGTTGTTGTTTGATTTAACTTGCTTGAGTCATTATAGGTTAACTTACATGCATTTTATTTATTGAATTGTACACATATTTAGACATAAATGTAATGTACGTATGTATACGTGTAATACATGTACGCATGTACAATGTATGTACATATATTCATGCATTGTACATGCACATATGGTACATATGGATATGCATACATGGAACATACGTGCATTGTACATGTGTGGATACATTCATTGGACATATATACACTGCACCATATGCATAGATAGGGATTGCATGTATCTACACATGTAAAATTTGTACGAAAGGATTATGCACAATATATTTATGCACATATGTACAGTATATGTACACACATATGTACATTATATGTTTATTTCATCATATGTGCATTATATGAATATATATCTGTACACTATATATATATACATCTGTACAATATATACATTTGTACAATATATGCACCTCAAATGTGTGTATGCACATACGTTATGCATGTCGAATGTATGTATGAATATTGTAAAATATAAATACACCCAATGTACGTACAATCGTACACAAATGTATTTTGCAGATTTGCATACATATATTGAACATGAACATATTGTGTATATGTAAATACATACATTGGACATGCATATCATGTACATGTATACATACATATATTGTACATACTACATATATACCTATATTGTGCATGCATACATATATTATACTGTTCATAAATAAATTGCACATGCATGGGACATACATTGTGCAATCAATGTATGTTTGTACAAACAACAAGTTCTTGTATATGCATGCGTACATGAACATTGATATACATTTTACATACATAAATATTTGCATAAGATGCATATATTCATTGCGTATAAATGTACAGTCAGCAAAAAAAAAAAAAAAAAAAACGAATCACCCTGAATAACTTTCGTTCTAATGGTCGGTTTTCATGTTCTAAGTGTCAATCTTAATGGTTCTTGGGGGTGACCTCAAATATGCTAAGTAATTAGTGCTAACTATTAATTAAGTAACGAAATCAGACACAAAAACGTACTCTCTCTGAATAAACATATATTTTTTTACATATTTGGAATCCTGACCCTTAAAATAGGGGGGGGGGGGTAGACAAAATTTCGAAAAAATTTGGTCGTAAATTGGGTCGCAATAAAGATTTATATATATCGCGAAAGTTTAAAAAAATGCCAAATTACCGCGCCTTATAAAGGGAAACAATTTAAAACAACCAAAAAGAATCTGAATGAATGACGAGACGTCATAATATTGTGTGTCTCTGTTGCTATAGGCAACCAAGAAGAGAAATTTTGGATCTGCTTTCTGGACATAGAAAATAATATTCGTTTTAATTCTTTGAAAATAAAATTTGAATTTAAAATTAAGAAATGAAATTATTTTTGATTTTCCAATATTTCAAAATTTAAACGTTGAACTTATTATCTGAAATTTTTTATTTTTTTAAAGATGTTATTTGAATAAAAATGTTGTATTATAACCAAATTTACTTAAGTTATTATAAATTTATGATTTCCGAAGAGTTGCAAGGCTAATTGCTTTTACACCTCAGTTCAAGTCTTTCAGGTAAGGAAAAGAAAAAAGAGATCCTGCAAAAAATTTGGGGCATGATTCTGATGCGCAATAAGAAAGTTTTATAAAATTCACGGTATTTCTTTTCGATAAAAGTGAAATATAAATATGTCACGGCCAAAGCCCGAAGTCCGGCCAAATCGCAAATTGGCCGGACTTTTGGTCAAAGTCTGAAATTTTCTTGATTTCGGGAATTGACCGGCCAGATCGCGAAGTGGCAACGATGTTCCGGCCAAAGTGCGAAATAAATGAAACGATCAGTGAATATTTTACTTTCGCGGCCTTCTATAATTATATCAATAATTCTTATAAATCTTCTAATTTAAAAATTTAAAAAATAGAAGTTTTTAAATTGTCTATTAAATAATCATTAATTTAATAATCATTATTAAATTGCATATTTAATTGTCTAGTCATACATACACCAAAGGTCTAGTCATACTAGGTCTAGTTAAGTGCCACTTCCCGGTATACATTTGCCCGGTATATCCTACATTGATGTTTTTTTAAGGTTCAGTGACACTGCCCTGTATACATTTGCCCTGTATATCCTACACTGATGTTTTTTAAGGTTCAGTGACACTGCCCGGTATATCCTACACTGATGTTTTTTTAAGGTTCAGTGACACTGTGCGGTATACATTTGCCCGGTATATCCTACACTGATGTTTTTTAAGGTTCAGTGCCACTGCCCGGTATGCATTTGCCCGGTATTTATCTTCGAATCTATCGTCAGTAAGTATTAAAATATCGAATAAATGTAATCGATCGTCAGGTATCCTAAAGGTATCCACATACCGAGTGGTACGGTGGACCACAATTTTTTAATATTTGTTTTATTAAAAAGTTTATTTGCTAATATTGCCCCTTTTGTTTTCATTTTTAATTTAAAAATATAAATCTTCTAACTTAAAAATATAAGAAAATAGACAAGTTTTTAAATTAAAATTTAATTTTTTACTTTGTCTCAAACGAAATCAAGAAAATATCGGACATTGGCCGTATCATATATATATATATATATAATATATAAACACATAAACAAGGGAACAGAGAAAATTGGGGAAAAATTAAAAATAATAAAAAAATTAAAATAAACAACAAACCGGGTGAAAAAAGGAAATTTTTTTTTTTAAAATCCGGAAAATAAAGATATAATCTCTTCATCTGCCCACACGATTATATCCGCAATATTAGAAAGCACTCTTTTTTGAGGATATAATCGCGTGGGCTGATGAAAAGATTATATCTTTTATTTTCCGGATTTTTGCTAAAAAAAATGTTTGTCTTTTTTTCCCCTTCCGGATTTTGTTATTTTTCTTTTTTTTATTATTTTTCCTTTTTTCCCCTTTTTTCATTGTTCTGTAATTTTTTCCTTTTTTTGTCTACCTTTTGAACTTATTGTATGAGTTCTATTTACTTGTAGCTTATGCGCAAAAAATAAAACTTATTGTTTTTATTAATTTTCTTCGTGTTTTTTGTATTTATTTATTATATATATATATATATATATATATATATATATATATATATATATATATATATATATATATAATAGTAAATTTTATTTGCATTTTTATTTTATTGTTAAAGGTCATTTCATTCCGACAAATATTTTGGTTACATGTTCTTCTTAAATAAGTAGGATTTGCAAATAGCATCCTTATGTATAAATTCGATCAGTTACTTATTTATCACCAAATATGGTTACTAAAGTTTCTTTGTTTTATTCCTATATTTAAAGACTTATTTTACTTATCTCATTATCAGGGTTCGTATGGTCCTTCAGAAGTTAAAAATGTGGGGTCCAAACTAAAAAGATGTATTTTATTATGTTTATATTCACCACATTATTCAATATTTATATTTAAAAAATTTAATTTTAAATTTAATGATAACTTTATAATTACGATCGATACTGATACCACAATGTTCTTAATTTATTAAGGACTAGATTCTTGACTTTTTAAATGAAAGGTCAAATCAAAAAGAAAAAGAGTTTCAAATCTTTGAAAGAATTGAAATTCATCAGAAGTTGGAGTCAATTTTTCTTAGAGTTTATCGTTGTATTTTGCAGTTGTAGATTATTTAGAGATTTGCTAATTTTAATTAGAATTTTACTAGTTTTAATAGTTGAATAAGAGAAAATAATGAGATCCCTCTACCCTAAACTATTTCCAGTATTTATGCAAACAAATCCTTTCATTGATATTTTTTTATTTTCAGAAATTATTAGAAGATGGTCACAGAAATTATAGATGAAAAAATAGCTTAGCAACAATATTTAAAAATTAATGCTGTTGGTAGGAACTATTCAACCCACCGCTTTATATAAGGTAAAAATGTTTAATAAAATAAATTATCTGTAACTTAAATGCATATGTGGTAGATAACTCTTTTAAGTTTTACTGAGTTAAATTAATAATTTAACTTTTTGATCAATAAGTCAGTGACATTTTTTGGTTAAATAATCTGTGGCTTAATTAATAGAAAACTATAAATAGAATCAAAATGTTTGAATTCCTTCCTATAGGATTTAAGTGGATACCTTTTAAGCATTTTGAACATTGCAAATATTGTAAAGCATAAATTAGCTGAATGTTATAAAGTTTCTCCTTTTTAAATATAAAACTTATCTAAAACAAATAAATATTTTGTAAATTTATATTTTGATTATTTAATATAAATAATTTATTTAGTGTAGTATAGCAAACTTTTATGTATTCTTTCCTACCAGTTCTTTTATTTCATTTGCTTTGCAGCAGTTTCTTTTTACAAAAACTAATCAATTTTATCATCGAATTTTAAATTGGGGGGGGGGAGTATTTAGAGGATAAACTAACTCAGAAATTGTGCTAAATTATTTTTTTATGATTCGCTGAAGTATTTTTAAGAGATTCGCTCTCTGAAAAAATGAGTTCAAATTTTTAAAAATGTTAATTTCTTGAATTATGTTGATGTATGTAAATTGTAAAAAATATAAAAAATGCCAATATTTTCACTCAAACAAAAAATATTACATCGGATCATAGAGTTTAAATAGCAAGGTTAGAGAATTAGAAAAAAAAGTTAAAAGATAATAATTCATAATGATTTAGTTTTTGGCTGCTTACTAGGGTCTTCGTTTTTCCTTCTTTAACGGAAAACTAATGGCCAATGTAAATAACCATTTAAAAAATACACATGTTTTATAACATTTGTAAAATAGCAAGTATTTTTCCGAATTAGAATTTTTAAAGAAGTTAGCTGCCTTCTAATATAAAAGTTTACTCTTGAAACTACTGGTCATGCATGAAATATCCTACTACCCTACAACTGAGGTCAAGAATTTGCACTTCATATGATTTCCGAATGATACTAAGTAGACATGGTTTCTAGTAAAACGAATGGATATTATTTACATACTCATTTCGTTAGTTTATTAAAAATATAATTTAAGAAATTAAAAGAAAAGAAAATTTAGATTTATAATACCTGAAATTAAACAAGAGTAAAGTTTTTAATTCTGACATTCTTTTCATGAGATAACTTCTTTTGCGGACGATTTTGTCAGTTTTTTATTATTAATTAAAGCCAGCTTACGCATTCTTGTAATTTTTACATTTTATATTTGAAATTTTAAAGTCGAATGACATGCATGAAATGTCCCCTATTTCGAAAAGAATTAACTACTTCGGTGCAATAAAACAATTATCAATGAATTATTAATATTCTTGTTTCTTTATTACGAAATATTAGATCCAAATTTGGATTCATTATTTCTTCAAAGCGTGTATTAAAACTATTATTATAGGTTATTTAAGTAGAAAAAAATAGAAAATGTTAGAAAAAGAACAATTTTTGAGATGATGATTCTAAAAATAGCACGTTTTTCGAATCTTTTCACAATTTTTTATTTCAGTAGTTGTTTAACGAAACAAGGCATATTAAACATTTTCCTGATATAGCAATATTTTTTTGAACTGTGCAAAAGTTGAGAAATCATATAAACAACTTTTTAAGCAGATATTTTCAACTTTTTAAAAGAAAAGGGTAACTTTCTTTAAGTTAGCGGGCAAGAATAACTTTGAACGTCAAAAAAAAATTTTATGTCCATAGTTTTTTGTTCATTTAAAAAAAACCAATATGTTGTATGTTTTTGCTGTGCAGACATACGCATTTACTTTCATTACTCAAATAAATAATAAACAATAAAAAAAAGAAAATTAATAATTTATCTTCATTTTTTGTAAACAATAGTATTATCAGTAAATAGTCAGCTGTTCTGCATCGAATGATATTGTGTGTGATCAGTAGAATATTTTTAATTTCTTAGCAAGATTTAATTCTCAGATAGCTGGCAATAATTCTAAGTTTTCTTTCAAAAAGAACTTAGCAATGATTTAAAATGTAATTTTATTTCAAAGGAAAACATAAATTAAAATACTAAAACGATTGATAAGTATATTATTTGAAAATAGTATAGATGGTAGCATAAAAAATAAGATTTTGCGTTAAAATTTAATTAAAAAGTTGGAAAAACAATTCTGCGAATCAAGCGCAGGCAGATAATTTACAAATTTATTTTAAGATTAAGGCTATATATAAGATGTAAAGAAGTTTTAAGACCATTAAAATTGCTAACTATGCATTTTCATTAATATTTATAAAATATATATTCAAGAAATTGATAAATATATTATTCCAAATCTATGCATGCGTATGTATATTATTGACATTGTTTCAGTTATTAAAATTTTTAATCGAGTCTTTTAATGTTTATGAGTTTTTTGAAAATTACATAGTAAGAAAATTTTAATCATAAAGCATCTTTTATGGTAATATCATGTTACTATTCATAAAGCACCTTTTATGAACGGTAGCATCTTCACTTGAATTCCATAAATAACTATCATTGTGGTATACTGATTTTTTTTTTTTACTATCATTTTGAGGTTTCAAAAAAAATAAATAAAAAAGCAAATGCTATAGTTTGATTATTCCCAGCAATTTCAATCGGATAATGCAATGCAGTATGCCCTTTAAATTTAAGAATAAAAAATGCATGAAGACACACGATATGTACGATAAAGCAGTATGATAATCTTCAAAAAGTTAGCATCGGAGTTCCCCCCCCCCTCGTCATTTGAACGGTATCCATGACAAAAACACTCGGAAATGTCCTGTAATGTTTTAACTCAAATCCCTGAAAATCCCTTGCGCATCCGAAAAATTCCTACGAAAGGAAGAACAGGTGCGGTTTTTCGTTAGAGCTCCTCCGCCCACTCCATCAGTCATTCAGGTAAGGGAGAAACTTTTAAGCGAGACGTATAAGACAGCATTGAAAAACAAGAAAAAAAAAATCAAAAATAATCACATTAAGTAAGCACAATCTGGTGTATAATCATATTCTATCAGAAGCACGCTTTTGTAAAACTAGACATTCTTTGAATAAAGTGTTTTTTATTCAAAATGTTATATTCAAATTTCTTTACTAAATTGCAAATAAATTTTTGGACGGCTAAAAAAGAAACATCGTATTTTATAGTTTTAAAAAAAAAATAAAAAGATTAGCAAACGATTTATTAGCGAAAAAAATCTGAATGAAATTTTACGCTCCGCGCGCGAAGTCAAGTTCCTCTCAAGTTTATCACATTTTAATATTAATCGCCCCATTTAATTATTTCTTTATTGTCGCCAAATTATTCTTTTTAAAATAATTTATTTTAATTTTTCTCAGCTTCTAATAAATAAAAACAGTTGAAACTTTAGATTTTTCTATTGAAAAATATGTAGATTAATATGGTATAAAAAAATTTATACCTTATAATTCAAAATTTTTTCATCCTCAATTTAATTAAATAATAAAAAATAATTAATAATTATTAAAAATTATTTTTTTCCTGAAATTATCTTTGGGTAAATGAGTTTTATGAGAGGGTGCAATTTTCTTTGAATTTCTTTAAAAATATGACTAAAATCGTAAAAAGAGAAATTAACATTAAGGGGTCCAAACTTTGAATCGCTCTCCTGACCAAACTATGGGGACCACATTTCCCTGATTGCGGCTACCCCCTATATTTTGAAGATAAGGAATCCAAATATGTAATTAAAAATATATGTTTATTCAGAGAAAGTACGTTTTTGTATCTAATTTCGTAACTTAATTAATAGTTAGCACTAATTAATTAGCATATTTGAGGTTACCCCCAGGAATCATTAAGATTGACGCTTAGTTCGTGAAAATCCGATCATTAGAACGAAAGTTATTCAGGGTGATTCGTTTTTTTTTTTTGCGGACTGTACATGTCTACATTGTTTGCACATACATACGTAATTATTAGCTATATTCATACATACATACATTTTATACTTACAATATAAGTGTATATACATGTGTGTGAAACTAAAATGTCTGAACATATGCACTAGATAAAATCATGTGTACATACATTTTAGTTACATTCATTTGTACGTATACAAATACGTACAAAATGCAGTACAAGAAAATGCGTGCAAAATCTATCATTATAAAATACATTATACTATCTACTGTAAAATATAACCATTTATAAAAATACAATAATCTTGTAATCGTGTATTTAGATTACATGTAATCATGATTACATGTAATCATTTATTTTAATTAATTGTGATCATAATTACCCGTAATCCTTTTTGCTGTGATTACATTTTTGGTCAAATCTGCTATATATATATATATATATATATATATATATATATATATATATATATATATATATATATATATATATATATATATATATATATATATATATATATATGTATGAGGGCTTACATAAACTTGGAAAATGTCTTAACATGGTAGTAATGTTAATATAATTTTTAATATTATTATGTTTGCAGCTACCATAATATTTTAATTTCTCTTGGTAAATAATATATAATGACCTGAAGGCGGCAGGGGTGAAATTTTATTTCTATTGTGAAAATTTTAAACTTCTTTTTGAAGAAAATTGATACCAGTTTTCCAATGTTTTTAAATTTTTTCGGGTGCTTACAGACCTTGTATATTATTATAATATCTGTCCTACCAGACTTCAAAACTTTAAAGTGGTTTATTTTCTCAAAGAAAGGAAACATAAAATTACTTCCCCTATTATACTACGAATTTGCTTGCCCATTTTAGTTTTCAGTTACTGTCAATTTTAGCAGAGTCTTTTGACTCTGTTAAAATAGACATGTGGACAGTAGTTTGACTCCTATGTGACCTCACTATCACATTTCAGTTATTTGTTTGCTTAAATAAAGCATTGCTTATTTAAAAAAGAGCTATTAAATATGCAATAATAAATATGTAATAATAGAATTTTCTTTTCTTTTTCTGAGCAATACTTTTAAAGATGGCTTACTTTTTCAGCGGAAGTAGTTCACTTTTTTCATCAATAGATGACTGCACTGGTTAACTCTGCTTATTTTTGAATTCTTGTGAGTGTTTATCGTGTATAAATTGATTTGCCTCCAGCTGGGGCCTTACCACGAGCTACCGGGAATGAAGTTCCATGAGGTAATGACGTCACGTAAAGTGGGAATTTCTTTTTTCTCACCTAGTCTAGTCTAGTCTATACGGTTGGTCGGGGTGCCTGAGGCCGGAACGGCCCTTTACCCCTTCATAATGAAGTAAGAATCGATGAGGTGAAGCCCTAAGGTGAGAAGCATAATGCTAAGGATGAGGTGGGAGAAATAATGGCACATTGCCATGGTACGGAAAAGCTGTGAGGTGACTTGAAAACGAGTTGAGAGAAATCTACAAAAATGTAGTCCACTGTGCTTTGCTTGAGGAAAACATCTTGCTGTTTTAAGATTACTTATCTCGATTAGATAATTTGCATCTCCTGTCTCCGCTAGTACTAAACTGGCGAGGACCCGAAGGACATTTGAAGTTAGTAAAGCTAGCCTCCTACTTGTGAAACATGCTTCGACCAGTCGGTTTCAAACGCAAGTGACCGCCATTAACAGTTTGATCGAACAGGCCTAAATGCTACTAACGAAAGGTCAATGCAATCATCACGTTCACGTACGACTAAGCTAAACAAGTTACAACTGCCGCTTACACGGTGTGTTCACGTTGGCTGGATTTGAAAACTATTTCATCATGATGTTCTGTCTTTCAAACATTGATCAGTGATCGACGTCGCAGAAGTACTGCAGTCAACAGGCTTGCATCAAATGCTCACGAAGAGAGGAAGGAAACATCGCTGAGACAATGAGGTGGTGACGTCGGATGGCCGGAACACATCGATGAAATACCCGCAGGGTGACGACCGAGCCCCCGGCTCGGAGAACTCGCAAGGCACGTCTGTCTCTGATGGCGTCTTTTCTGAAAGTCTGTTGTCCCGCAAGTGCGAACTACTTCACTAGAAGGAAGCCCTAAGAAGCTTGAAATGTTGGAGTGCTGTCAATCGGAGAATGAATGTTGACCTGATCCACGAGTCAGACGGCAATACCGGTGGGCGTTTCTGGGATTTGGTCCGCAATTTGATTTTGTATTTATAAAATCTAAGTTCGATTTTAGTACAGTTTTAAAAGAATAATTTTCCCTGACTTTTAATTGCTTCTACTGTATTTTAAGATATATAATTTAAGACAAGCCTTTTATTTTTAATCGTGTTTACAGGATTCAGAGAATATGGTTTTCTATATTTTTAATTGATTTTAGTAGATTTTAAGATAAGTGTTCCTTTTACTCTTAATTGTTTTTTCTTGATTTGGAGAAATAGCATATTGAGCCTTAGATTTTTAATTGCATTTTTATTGAAAATATAATTTTGTGTTGATAAATATTAAACTTGAAGTAACGTATAATTTGGAAATATTTTTTATTTGCGTGATAGCATTTGGAATTAATTGAGTGTGTTCTTGTTTGAAAATTTGGGTTTTAATAAAATTGGTTGTAAATGTTAAATGTTTCAAGTAATTCCTTTGTTGAACCTCGGTAACTGTTATCAAAGTTAATTTATTGATCACAGCATAATCCAAGTCTTAAGGGTAACAGTACAGCATGTGAACATTATAATTACATCTCCTATTGTATATTAAGTTCTGTGGATTCACGATTCCCCGGACATAGTCCAGTTAGTAACTAGACAATGAGGAATAAGCCCCACACTCATAATTTAAAAAATTCTTATTATTAAAAACCTGAAAAATTCACTTAAGATGCAATTAAAATAAAATTTAAGAAGTTTCTATTTCAACATTAAAATTTGTTTTCCAATTTGCTGGGACGCCAACTTCTCCGCTTTTTGGAATAGTTTAAGAAAGTGGTAGCAAATTATATAGTAAAATTCGTTAAAGAAAGATAGTTACGCCTACTTTTTCAATATTGTAACCAGTTGCTTGATGCTTTAACGTTGCATTTTGTATCATACTTATAATTTGTGATATTTACTGGTGATAAAATTACTTATAACGAAAATTACTAAAATGAAAGTAACTTAAATTTCACTGCCACTAAAAAATACTATTTACAAAGCGGAGCAAGTTGGCATCTCTGATTTTGTTACTGTATTATAAGAAATTCAAAACTATTACTGTTGTTTCGTGGCGACACTTTTAAAGAGTTGACGTAATTTTCCTAAGTCAACATTATTTTCTCTTTAATAAGCAACCAATTTATTAGAATTTTGCAGAAAGCGGAGTAGATTTTATTTCCAGTTTACTATTGAAAAATAAATTATACCAATATTTTCCTTAAATTTTTAAAAAGAATAATTGGAAATGTTTCTCACAGTGTTTAAGCAAATAATAAATATATAAATTTTCTACCACTTTTTACATTTTAGTTGCCGTGACGTCGCTGCATATCTCTTGTAAGGTACAGGCGAATTCAGCCTGATAAATGGTACCTATAAATAATATTTGTTTGTAACGCAAAAAAGTAATATCGGTTATTTTTTTCCATTACAAACTAACATAATTTATCGCATCGTAAACGTATTACCTCCTTCTTCCTACCACTTTCTGCGTAGCAGAGAAGTGGGAACTCTTAGTAGGCACACAAATTAAATTTCAAAAAATTCTGGATAGAAATATATTATTAAATTGCATAAAAACTGTATCTTGTAGAGTTAAACCGATTGAGAATTTGAAATCAGCGACGAAAAAATTCCCATAAGTCCGGTCTAAAACCTAGTGCATTAGAAAATTAAAAAAAAAAAAAATTTAATCCATTATAGATTGAATAAATGTACCTTTTGCATATCTGAAAATGATATCTAAAATAAGAATACTTATCAACAAATCTTCTGAACTCAAATGAAGTATTTTTTAATTAGCAATGACTATCACAACTTTAATCAAAATTTTAAAGAGATATAAGGTTTATCCAACCATTTTAATGAAATGAACTATGTACAGTAAAATTCTCCTTTTTCTATTTTCAGTAACCACCAGCCAAATGTATTGCTGTCAGTTACCTTTCATTAAACGTAACAAAATTTAGAGAACATTTCATAATTATTTTCAAAAAATAAAATTTATATTAAATATGTTTTATTTTCTAAAACGGTAGTTTTAAAATTTAAAACTACTTCATTTCTCTCGTAACATTTGTCATGTATAAGAAAGCAGTATTTTTTTTCTCATTTTATTCTTCATTAACTAAATAAGGTTTAAAATGATTTTGACTACTATTGAATCTCTTGTACATATAATAAGCTCTCTGATCGTGCTTTTAAAGGGCTCCAACGGTCAGTAGAATGTTTCAAAGCAAAAGTGTGATAAATCTAGATTTTTTTAAACTATCAATAATTTTTCAATTTTAAGTAAATATATATCGCTGCAAAAGTATACATCAGGAATAATTTCATAGTTCTGAAATGGAAGCTAAACTTCACCATTTCTCAGCAGCCTTAAAATATCTTAAATATCACTCATTCATTTTTTTTACAGGTGCTTTAAAGAGATACCAACTTGCTCCGGGCAGCGGAAAAATATTTTGAAGTGGTAGTCTTTTAATGTATAATTCTTAGTTTAGAAAAATCGATTTATTTGTTTTGTATCTGTCTACTAGGGGGCTAAACCCCCTGTTCGCAATAATTGTCTTTTCTTGGCAGAAAAAAGTTTTTCTACATAAGTTAAAATTATTCACTTAACATATATGTACTAAAAGGAATTCTGTTTGCTTACTCTTGTGCCTCTACTTCCCAAGTCCAAATATTACTATTTATTGGTATTATAAACATTTGGATCTCTTGATGAACGGAAGTGATTTTTCGAAGTAATCATTTTTTAAAATAACATTTATATTCTTATAACATTATATTGTTCAAACAAATTTGATGAGTTCACAACCATAATTTAATATTCTCGCTAATAATAGCAGTACTGGAAAATAAGTTTAAATTAGGGATACAAAAATATTTAAAGAAAAACAATACCTTTACGACTATTATTAATTTTATGCTGATGACAACCAAAACAATATTTAAATGAATGAGGAAAAACTGGATCCTATCACGTGATTTCGCGGCCAATAAAAACTCACGAAATTGCGACACCATCATTAGATTTTTATATATCTGCCTATATTTGACAAAGTTGTATAGTCCTTCAGTTTGCATTAAAGCCTGGAAATATATGTAATTCCAATTCCGATACAGTTACAATTTTATTTCTTACAGTTTTTTAGACCTTGCTTTTAGCTGTAATTCTTCCCCTCCTTACTCTTAATTATCATCATATTAGATGAAGGTGAAAATAACCCTTAAGGTTAGGTACTCTAATTCATTTGTGTTAATCAGTTTCAGCAGAGCCAGTTAAAAAGTTGGCTAACTTAACCGAAGGAATTGCGAATTTTAATTTGTATTATAAAAGTAGTTCTAATTTAAAATGAAAGAGTGAAAATCACTCAACATGAGTGAAACTTCATTCTTTCATCTAGAAAAAAAGAGCCTTCTCATCTTGAGTCAGGGGTGAAAGCGAGATGGAAAATAGGAAAGGCTGGTAGTGAAACCTTTTCAGTTATAGCTAGTTTTGGGGAGGAGTTTACTTATCCTTTTTTTAAATTATTCAACAATATCTACTTAATCTTCGAAAAGTAGCAGTTTTAATATATATGCTAGAATTTTAAAAGAAATCTTGATAGTTACAGATATTTCAATTTTTTCGAAAAAAATGCTGGAATGAAATGTCTTACGTACCAGTTTTTTCTCTTTTCCGTCTTGCTATATAAGGGCTTTCACCCATGTTTTGAGTGAAATTTAACTCAAGTCAAGGAGTGAACTGAAATCACTCAAGTTTAAGGGAATAATTTTCAATCGAACTTGAGGGAAATTCACTCATGTTTGATTGATTTTCTGTATGACTTGAGTGGATTGTTTTAACTCGAACTTGGAGTGATTTTCAATCGTTTTTGATTGATTATTTGCATCGCTTGATAGGATCCTTTTAACTCGAATTTGAGTGAATTTCAATCGTTTTTCTTTCACAATTAGCATAATTAAAGTGAATATAATTTAACCTTACTAGAGTTATTTTGTATCATTATAAAATTTTTTTACTTGAATGGCATTTAAATGACATTTGAATTAAATTAATCAATTTTCGACTATTCACTGAATCTTTTAATACATATCATAATAAAGACGAAAAGAAAAATATTTTTAGCATGTATAAGAGAAATAATTTTATCAACATTTACTTCAGCAGCAATGCTATTGGAGTATTGGGAGAAATATTGCCTATGTGGAGAACGTTTTAATGGTACTAAACCTCATTTACCTTAAATGGAGAGGAAAAGCACGAAAACCTCCCACGGTTAGTGTGATTCCAAAAGGACTCTAACCCATGATCCACTAAGAAAAATTTACGTCATCACAGTAGTCGGTGCTAGCGGGATTCATATCGACCAGCCATCGCTGGAACCCGGCGAAAGCTCTATGTCCTGAGTCACCACGGCTGATACTACTGGTATTAACGTTATAGGTGTTCGGGTAATGAATGTAATAGGGTATTTTTACAGCTTTCCGAAACAGATACGTACCTGACCATGAATTCTGTATTATTGTATGCATTGTTATGTATGATGTGTATCATACTACACATTAATACATAACCTTCATTTTAATTTATTCGTTGTAGTACATTCTGTAGTGGTTTCACACTGTTAGACTTACCTTAATATAAGTTAGAAATTTCCCGCGCCTAAATAAAAATTAACTATACATATAGAATCATTTGACCTATCTATTAACAAAATAATTTTGGGCTCTCATCTTATCAATCTTCACGAATCTTGGCTCAATAAGGCAGTAATTTTCTGATGTTGACCCTATATAGGATTATACAATTCAACCAATATTTTACTGATACTTTTCACCATATATCGGTCCTATGTAAAATTATCAGATTCACCAGATATTTCATATTCATAATACAGCAAATATTGCCCATTTATATGACAAACATTAAAAAAAATCTAATAATCTTTAAGGATTTTAGTTTTCCGAAAGGGTGGATAAACGTGAAACCCTTCTTTTAATGGAATTTACCTGTATATGAATACATTTTTTTTATATATATATTTAAACAAAAATTATGAAGTTATCGAATTTGTTCAAGAAATTAATTTGCTTCTAAAAATCCTGAAAGTAAGTAAAAATGAAATTTCAAAAGTTTCATAATTTGAAAATTAGTATAATTTAAAATTCCTTTTTACATGCAAGCATTAAATTTTTATTTGTTGTTTGGTTTTAATTCAACTTTTACAGTTTCAATTGAGTTTTGTAACATTTTCCTGCATTTTATATATCTAAATCTAAATTTAATTCCTTTCAATAAAATTTTCTTAAATTTTTTTAATGAAATTTACGATTATTTTGAATTTTGATTTCTATGATATATACTTTAAAATCATTATTTATTTTTTGTTTTGTACTTGTACTGTTTTCGGTACTTTTTAGAAGTATGACTAGCAATCCTATAAACAGTCGGAGACTGGAAACAATTTAAACGTATAAACTATGTTATGTTTCAGTTTTTATTCTCAGTCTTTTAAAATAGAAATATTGACATTAAGATTTTCATCAAAAAGGATTCGACACAATTGAAAAATCCTTAAAATAAGTAAGAAATCAGCACTATATTTTTTAAAAAAAGTTCAAATGAGTAATTTTTTATTGTAATAATACGTAGAGTGTAAATAAATAAATATAGCAACTGCATGATGTGCTAACAGAGATGTCAACTTGCTCCTGACAACAAATATATATTTTTAAGTGGTAGATTATAATTTGCGAATCTTGGTTATATATATTCAATTTAATAGATTTTTATCCACCACTATTTCTAAATAATTCATAGGGTTATATAATTCACCTCGTTATGATATATATGTCATGAGGACCATGAAGTTCGCAAGTTAACGTTCAATGCCAGATACGGTGTGATGACCATTTGACCAGACCAGACCAGATTTTACTCGTGTCTTTCGACTGTCAACTTACGTTTCTCATCATTGCCGAAGCTATCATTTCATTTACGATAAAAAATGGCTACGTATCATCATCATGGAAGAGGCGGAAAACGGCAAACCGAAACGCCGGGACGTGATTTAATGACGCTGGAGCCACCCACGGATCCAACTTATATACAGATATATGAAGAAGCAATGGAATGTATTAGGAATTCAAACAAAACACTGGAATCATACTGGAAAGAAAGGACAGAAGCAGAGAAAACCGAGCAGCTAATCAATTATGGAATACAGTCAACATCAGAAGAAATCACAGAGATGGAAACTCATGAAAGTCAAACCATGTTTCAGACAAACATTACGTCATCCATAGAATCCGAAAACTCATCCAAAAATATAACAGTACCACCTCCCGAAAAAAGAAAAAGCGAAAGCCATCTGATAACAAAAAACCTGAAGACTTTTCAATCACTACAAACAACTGCTCTGCTTCAGCGATAGATGCCGCCACTTCCTTGCCACTATCAAAAGTCACAATAGAATCAACCAAAGCCCCACCCACGGAAGTCTCAAACGAAGCCATAGCTCCACCCACAACTCCAGCACAAGCTCAACCAGTTATGTATATTAAAGTGTTAATCCGTGGACTGACTACAGAATCTAAAACAGAAGATATCTCCCATCAACTGGCAAAACTAAATTTCACAACCCATAAAGTAATACAGTTTCAGAGAAAAGTGGGCGAGGCCTATAGACTCCTCCCACTTTTTCTCATAATATTAATCAAAACTGACCAAAACCAACAGATTTTCTCCATAACCAATATTTGTGATCTCCCGGTAAAAATTGAAAGGTTCCGTGGTGGTAAAAGCCCAATACAATGTTTCAACTGCCAGAATTTCGGCCACACACAGCGAACCTGTTACTCCAACCCAAGATGTGTGAAATGTGCTGATGATCATCGTTCATTTCAATGCCCAAAAGTTCAAACATCACCACCTAAATGCTGCAACTGTGGAGAGTCACACACTGCAAACTTCACAGGTTGTAGTAGCCGTCCCACCTGGAGAAGCCATCGAGCCACTTCAGCTACAGTTCCCACCACAAATGTAAGAAAAGCCCATAGACTGGTGTCTATCATTAAAGAACTCCAAGAACTAATCAAAGACAAAGAGGTTTTTCAACTGCTACAAACAATAATGACCACCTCTCAATAATGTTCACTCTCTGACCTTCCGTATTCTCACAACATGAACTCTATATTAGAACTCTAATTTAATTCCGTAGATTTTCAATTTCTTCTCCAATATAAAAGTTAAACCAGCTTAATTAAATTCTTACTGTAACCGATAGATGGCACCACCAATACCGAGCAAAACTTCTGTAAATATTCGTAATTCATATCATTTTTGTTTTACGACTCAAGCTTTTCATTAAATGTTTATTCATTTCAGTACCTAAATATAAATTATGCTTGTTGTACATATCATAATTCAATTCATTTTCCTTTTTCAATCAATCGTGCTACTTATATTCCAATTACTGCTTATTTTAAAAATCATGATTAATTCTTTCTACGACTCAAGATTTTCATCAAATGTTTATTCATTTCAGTGCCTAAATATAAATTATGCCTGTTGTACATATCATAATTCAATTCATCCTTTTCAATCAATCGTGCTACTTATATTCAAATTACTGCATATTTTAAAAATCATGATTAATTTTTTCTACGACTCAAGATTTTTATCAAATGCTTTCATTTCAGTGCCTAAATGTAAAATATGCTTGTTGTACATATCATAATTCAATTCTTTTTTCAATATCAATTGTGCCACTTATATTTCAATTTCTGCTTTTCAAATTATGTTTAATTTACCAAGCAAATTTGCTTGGTCTCCTGTTCTGCCACCTCATTGTTGCATAATTCAAAATGTTTTATCTCAAAATGTAATATTTCATGATGTATGGGATAGGGGCCGCTGCGCGGCCCAGGTGCCCAGTTCTTTTAAATAAAGCAAAAGCAAAGAAAAGATATATATTTCATGATATATGCCTTTTAAAAAGCATGCATTTTATACACCGTTTTTTTAATTATTTTTGCGTGTCCGGAGCAGTTGACATCTCTGTGGTATGACATTCATAAAAAGGAATTTATTATAATAATTTACTTTTTGATATCAACAAAGATGTAATTAATTAATTCTATAACAGTTGTGTTAACCATATTGGATTAAAACTCGTTTGGTGGCTATAAGAGTAAGAATTATAACAAGAATCATATTGGAATAAGTAATAAAAACTTGTTTTGTTATTTTTGAAAATAAATTGTATTATTACCTAAAAAAATTAAAATTACATTAAAAATCATTAGTATAGTGTCAAATTAGTAATACAAAAAAATAAAAGATACGAAATGTTTAGAAATATAAAATAATTAGCAGCGTTAAAAACGTCAACGTAAATCTATTAGCAAAATCCCCAATTATAGACCATGCAAAAATTTAAAAAAAGGAAAAAATTGTGATCGCTTTATTACGATCACTAATTATCCATCGGTCAAATGATTATTATTATTTTTTTTTTTTTGGATTAACTCCGATAAACGCCGCCACAAAATTTCAAATCATGGGTTGTAAAAACTGTCTCAATTAATCCAATCACAAATTTAATGCAATTCACTAATTCAATATTGATAACTAGGAGGTAAATAAACAAACTGAATCTTACTTCATTAATTCAAATTGGAAAAGCGCACAAGGCAGCTTAAACCAAATTTGTATTATATAAACAAGAAATAAGACATAAATTCAAATAATAAAATATAAAAAAATACTAAAATATAAACGTGTGTTTGCAGAACAGTACTTCATCAGGGGACACACTGCCTGCAAACCCCTATCTGTTGCTAGTGGATTAAACCAAAACTAACAGTGCCCAGAGGCCCCTTAATAAAAAGACCAAAAAAATTACCTCATTTTAAAATCAATAAACACCACAAGTTTTGCAAATATATCCGGTCTCGTAAAGTTATAATAAATTGGTATAGAATTAAATAGTAAAACTTGAAAAGTAAGGAAAATTACTCCCACTTTTTAAAATAGTCACCACGAGATCACTGCTAACGAAAACACGAGTTAACTCGTGACCGGTCCGCAATGTGTTAAAATGAGGTAAGTGTGATTCACGTTCCAACATTTTGTGGCGATTAGGCGGCAAAAGGTATTAAAATATAATTCTAAATTTTTTTATGGTTGTATTTGTTATAGAATAGCAACTAGTAGTTAATATATATATTTTAATTCTTTTGTCAGAATGCTAAAAAAATAAAAAATAAAGCTCTGAGCATCAATTGGTTATGTTAGCAAAGCAAATTTCTTTTTTTACGAAGCTGCAGGTCAAAAACCAGTCTTTTTATTTATAGATTATGAATGTTATTTCAAAATATTTATATATTCTGCTTACACAAATTAATCAAATACACAAATAATTATAAATTCAGATTTATAAATGATTTTAAAAACAATTCTTTTTTTGCCTTTTTGACGGAATTTAGTTTTGCAACTAAAGCAGTTAAACACCTTTTGTGAAAACGCAAATATTGGATACTACACGTTCTGGTATAAAAACTAAATAACATTAAATAGTAGAAAGTTATGTATTTCATACATTCCTTTTCTTTCCCTTTCTTCTTATTAAGAAAAAATAAGTAATGTAGGTCTTCTGAATATTTTTTTAGGTTTAATTTTGAATTTGTATTTCTACTTTACATTGATTATATAATTATGAAAATTAAGTTATCACTGAAATAAACCTAAAACTACCACTTTTCTTTTTTAATAATGTATTAAACTTTTACTTGTTACATATGATGGAGGTAGGTAACACAGTTAAAACTAACGTAAATAAAACCTGTTGCTGGAAAGCAACAGGCGATTAAAAATGTAAAAAGGGGTGAAGAAAAACTCAATTCGCAATTATTACTTAAAATCTTTCTATTTATAAAATTTTAACTACCACAATGCCGTACATGTAAAATGATATGTATATTATCTATTCCAAATCAACACTTCATTTTTCGAACGAATGTTCTTTGATTTTATAAGATGAATGGGAAGATATTAAGAAATGATGTTGATGTACTTAATTAAACGTCTCCAAATTAACCCGACTTTTTATTTTGAAGTGGTGCAAAAAGTGACTTTATGAAAAAAAGTCGTATAATATGTTTTTCAACTAAATGACTAATATCAACTGTTTGCTACAATTTCATTTCGAAATCTCCCAGCACCTTATAGTTCTAGATATAGTGATGGAAACTAAATGACTAAAAAATTATGGTGAAAGGAAATCTTTTAATTCTCCCAGATAAAAGACAAGATTGAAATAATTATCCCACCACAATATATGTTTTTGAAAAAAGAAACTGTCCTATAAATATGACGCTGCCCAAGTCAAAATTTTTGATGGTTTTCCATTGATGGACCAACACAATCTTTGATGGTAACCAACATAAGTGTTCTATACTGAAGGCGTTACTACTTCCAAAATATAACAAGGTTAGGTATCACTTACCTTGCTGCTGTTCTTAATAATTCGAAGTTGCAACACCAACCTTATTACTCTTTTGTTCCTGGGTTTGGCATACAATATATTTAATAATAAATATCTAAGTACGAATGAAGACCAAGCTAATTGTCATTTTAGTGTAATTTAATAAAAATAACGATAAAAGATGAACAACAAATGTAGATTAGTAACAGAAAGGGAAAAGCGTCAAGCGCTTGTATCAAGTGATCGTTCACGTTCAAAACTGTTCTTAATAGTTATTGAGTCTTATTCGTATTCTGCCGCTAGGGGGCTCCCACATCTTTCCGTGAGGCTGCAACACACTCCCACCGATTTGTTTACTGGCAGAAAACAAATCTTACGTATGAATGGGTTTGATGGTTCTGCCGTATCTGGATACATAGGGCACGGCTCTGGATATACTGGCAGCAGGTTGCATCGATTCAGAGGAACTGCTAGGAGAATCTGTAAAGGAAGAAGCTGGAAAGAGAAATGGATTAGTGTTTGTTTCACTTATCTCAAGAGGAAACAAGCGTTGTAAAGGTCTTAGAAATGTTCCATTTTCAGTTTTAACTTTGGCAAGTCTCACAACTTTTTTTTTTATAACCGTCGTTGAACAGCCGACCCAACTTAATGGGTTTACGGCTACTAATGTTCAACTCCGTAGCCTTGTAATTTTGAACCCAATCCAGAAGACAAGGGAACCCCTGAATCGAGTATTGGGAGAAATTTGCCTTCGTGGAGGACTTTTTGATGGAGCTAACCCGCATTTGCGTTACATAGAAAGGAAGACCACGAGAACCTCACACGGTTAGCCTGACGGCAAGGGGACTCTAACCCATGATCCGTCTACCACTGAGGATATTTCACGTCAGCACTGTGGTCAGTGCAAGCCGGATGCGGAAAGGTCTCACAACTTTGTCTTTTCCAGGCAACAGTTCAAGGATCTTAGCTAATGGCCAATGTATTCGACGCTTGTTGATGTCTTCAATCAAAACTACGTCGCCAACACTAAGTTGATCAATCTTGTTGTCTCTTGAGGCTTGATATCGTAGCTGACCTAAGTACTCAATTCGAAATCTTTTTCGAAGATCATCTCTAATTCTCTGCCGATATTTGGCTCTTTTATTTAATCCTTTTGAATCAATGTTGTCGATATCAGGAACTCCAGAGGAAGGCAAATCTTGCATGAACATCATGGGTGTCAAGGGTGATGGATCTTTGTTATCTTCAGACACATAGGTGATTGGACGGGAATTGATGACTTGCTCACAATCACAAAGAATTGTGTTCAGTTCTTCATAATTCAAAGAGGTGCGACCTAGTACTTTTCTTAAAATTTCTTTGACCATGCGTACTAGTCACTCCCACCAACCCCCCCACCACGCAGCAGTAGGTGGATTGTACTTGAATCGGATCTTTTGTGTGGATGTAGCAGCACTTATTTCTTTCCAATTTAACTTTTCTAGAAGTTTGTTGGCACCAACAAAATTAGTACCGTTGTCACAATAAATAACGTAAGGTGTGCCACGTCTTGAAATGAATCGCCTTAAAGATAGAAGGAAAGTTTCGGTTGATAGAGAAGTCACAAGTTCCAGATGAATTGCGCGATAGACGGCGCAAGTGTACAGTACAATCCAGACTTTAGATTTATCAGAGAGATGGAGAGGGCCTGCAAGATCTACTCCAACAATCTCAAATATCGCTGCCTCCTTAACTCTGTCTTCAGGTGGTATGCCTGGTTCAATCTCAATTCTGTGGGCTTGAAATCTTTTACATTTTATGCATTTTCTGATGACATTTCTTATAGTCTTCCTAGACTTCAATATCCAAACATTTTCTCTAAGGTGAGCCATTAACATGCTGACTCCAGCGTGATGTTTTTCTAGATGTTTCTCGAGAATCAGTCTTTGTACTACTGGGTGACTTGATGGTAGGATGATAGGATAAAGAAAGTTCTTTTCATCTTTTCGTTGTATAATACTCGTTTTTGCTCTAAATAGCCCATTCTCGTCTTCAATGGGTCTTAATGCTTTGATGGACGGATCTTGTGTGCCAGTGAAGGATTCCTTTTGGATGAGCTTGAAGAGTCTTCTTTCTGCTTTCTCAAACTCACCAACTGAAAGTTCTGAGGATAAATTTTTTTCAGCATTTCTAAAGTTTTAGAGAAGTCGCAATATCCAGGCCATCATTCTCACTATTTTCCGGTATGACGAAAAATAGCGGTAGTACCAGTCAGGCTTATCTTCTTTGTCTAAGAGGCTCAAAACTGTTTTCCTTTTTTCTCTGTTTAGAACATCTTCATCGGGTTGTTCTTCTGCATGAGGCTATTCTTTTTCTGATAGGTAGAGCCATATGGGGCCCTCCCACCATCGTGATTCCAATAACTGCTCAAAGGAACATCCACGTGAAGGCAGGTCTGCTGGGTTGTACTTTCCTGGTACGTGCTTCCAATCAGAAATTTTCGTTAAAGTTCTAATTTCCTGGACTCTATTGTGAACAAATGTTCCCCACGCTTGATCTCTTCTTATCCGTCCTAGAGCTGTGGATGAGTCACTCCAGAATATTGTTCTACAATACTCAAGTCTTAAGTCTGTTAAGATAGTTCTAGCAAGTCTGGCTCCAATCAGACAGGATAGGAGTTCTAGTCGTGGTATTGTCATTTCTTTAATCGGTGCAACTCGGCTTCTAGCATTTACTAGCTGTACTTGAACACCTTCTTTATTTTCAGTTCTCAAAAATGCACAGGTGGCAAAAGCTAGTTTACTTGCATCAGAAAAAATATGTAGTGTTGTAGTGTATTCATTTTGGTAATCTATATTGAGCCAACGAGGAATTTCTATTTTTGGTAGTAAATCTAATTGCTTAATCCAAGTGCTGAATTGTTTACTCAAATTTGAAGAAAGTTGTTGATCCCACTTTATTTTTTGAATCCAAGTCTGTTGTAAGATAAGTTTAGAAATTAAAGTTAAAGGAGCTGTGAAACCAATTGGGTCATATATTTTCTGAGTTGCTGATAAAATTTGTCGTTTTGTGTAGGGTTCCTTTATTTGAACTGGTTCGGAAATTTTGCAATTTAAAGTGTCTTTTTGTGTATCCCAGATTAGCCCTAACACAGGTACAAATTGTGGTTTACTTTCTGTACTGTCGATCATCGGAACAGACATGTTTGATCGCCAGCATCTCAAATTGAAATGTGCTGAGGACAAAATTTCTTTGGCTTCACTAATAAACG
The DNA here is from genome assembly GCA_949128135.1 of Parasteatoda lunata. NCBI lineage: Eukaryota > Metazoa > Arthropoda > Arachnida > Araneae > Theridiidae > Parasteatoda > Parasteatoda lunata. Next base: position 14,645,076 of record OX421977.1, read on the forward strand.
TTTCGGTTTCTTCGATTTGATCTAAACTAACCAGATAATTGTCAATATAAAAAGAGTCTTTTAAAATCCGTGAAGTTTCACTTAAATGTTCGGGAACAGCATTCAGCAGATGATTTAAAATCGCTACTAGAAGAAAAGGACTGGATGTAAGTCCAAACACTACGCGGTTGTGCCTGTATACCTTTAAATTCTTATCTGAGTCGAACCAAAAGTATCTTAAAAAGTCGCGATCTTTATCTGCGATTTTTATTTGGCAGAAAGCCTTTTCTATATCTGAAGACAATCCAACTATATATTTTCGAAATCGATTTAATATGCTAGGAACTATTTCTATTAAGTTAGGACCCTTAGAGAGGCAGTCATTCAGTGAAGGAGAGTCTTTAGTGCGAGCAGATTCGTTAAAAACTGGACTGGTTTTTGTGGTCTCGCTCGATTCTTTGAAAACCGGCCTGTGGGCTAAAAAATGAACCCTTTCTTTCTTTTCGTCATTTACCACTTCAATTATTTTATTAGTTTCCCAATAATCAAATATTTCTTCGTAATCTTTCTTTTTACTCGAATTAACTAATTTAGTTTCTGTTTTGAATAGGGACTTTTCGGCAATAAATCGGTTACTCGGCAAAACAGAACTGCCAGTAATCCAAGGCAAAGACACTTCATACCTTCCGGTATTGTCTCGTTTTACAGTTTCTAAGAAATGTTTTGGGGTCTCTTCTTCTAACATACTTTTAGTTTTGTTTTCCTCACTAGAAATGCCTATTGTGTCTAAACACCATAATTCCGATAATTTTGGGTCAGAAACATGTAAAGATAAGGAGAGGCCTGAAAATGTGCTATCCGAAATATCAGTGTCACTTCTTTTCCCCATTAATGTCCAGCCTATCTTAGTCTCAAATGCTGCTAAGCCAATATCTGGGAAATGCTCTATTCTATCAGTGAACTGTTGTGCAACATTATCTGCCCCCAAAAGTATATGAATTTCATCCGGGCTATCTTGGAACAAACATCGATTTTCATTTTCTTGAATGTCACTTAAAATTATCCCTTTATTTCTTAAAAGACCAATTAAATTTTCATCTTCAGCCCTTGGGACAGAAGAGCAAATTTTCTTTTCATCTAGGACCTCAATATCGAAACTAAAATTTCCCTCGAAACTACTAATGTTCAATCGATAACGATTATGTAGTTCTGATTTCTCTACACCCCCAAACAGACCATGCTTAACAACTTCGGAATTTATCTTATTTAATTTTAACCTTTTTGCAGCATACTGGGAGATATAACTGTTTTGACTACCAGTATCGATCAGTAAACGGCAATAACCCTCTAAATCACCTTCTTTTACCCTCACGATAAGTGTCTGTAAAAATACTGGAGAATATTTAATTTGATTTGAAAGTACTTTTTCGCTATTTTGAGTTTCGGTTTTATCATCGGTATTTTTATTTTTATAACACATTATCGATACATGTCTTAACCCACAATAACTGCATGTAACCTTTGAAACACATTTCGAAGCTACGTGACGATCTTGTAAACATCGAAAACAAATTCCCTTTTTCTTTAATAACGAAACCTTTTCTTCATTACTTAAAGTCATCGCGAAAGAACAATCTTTTGAATCATGTAAAATATCCCCTTTTTTATTCTCACAGAAAAAACAACAAAAAGTTTTATCTTTTACGTATTATTTTATATTAATTCAGAAGTCGAAAATAAGTTCTTTTCTTTTTTAATCATAACTCTTTTGCTGGTATTTTGTTTTCGAAGACCCGATAGAGTCACTGTGTCTGCAATTCGTCTCAAATTTCCGAAAAGGGAGCGGCAGATTGACTATCAATTCATTGGTGTTCTTTTTTATTATTTCCGCTCTTTCTCTTATATGCAAAATATCAGAAAGAAAAGTGAGCAATGTGTTTATATCATTATAAGCATTTTCGTTTGTGGTTTTATCCATTTGAATTAAAATGTCTCTGGGAAGGGATTTTAATATTGTAGTACACAATACACTAGATAAGTATTTAATTGACTGACCCAAATTTTCTAAACTTCTTAATTCTATATTTATTTTATCATAAAATTTTCTAAAAGCAAACACATCATTTGAATTTCTTAATGGTTTAATGTTGAGAATATTGTTCATGTGTGTGTGTATCAACAAATCAGTTTTAGCAAATCTGTTTTTTAATAAATCAATAGCAGTATCGTAAGTAGTAACAGATATAGGTAAACCTTCAATAGAACTAAGGGCAGTACCTGATAAATGTGTTTTAAGATAATGGAATTTTTCTAATTTATCTAAACACTTATTGTTGTGAATAGCAGATTCAAAGCTATTCCAAAATGTTAACCAATTGTTTACATCACCATAAAATTTATTAATAGTCATTTTAGGGAGTTTAACTCTTAAATAATCATTAGATTTAAATTCACAAACACTTTCAGAATCAAGAGAAGATGATGTTTCGTTTACACTAGCAGAATTAGTAGTTAACTTTTGTTTTTGTTCGTTTATTCTTTTAGTGGCGCGAATTTTCGTGCGAACCACTTTTTGGCGGTATTCTTCTGATTTTGAGAATTCCGCATCAAATTCTTCCACTTTAAACAAGCTTTCTAATTCTGAATCAATCTTAGTTAAAGAATCAAAGTTACTAATTAAAAATTCTAAAGTTTCTTCTAAATCATTAGTATCAATTTGTTCTAATTTCAAAAGTTCATCAATTTCGTTTATTTGTTTCGTTACAGTAGCTCTTAGAGAACTTCGTTTTTTCTTTAGCTTAGCTATTTCTTCAGTAGACATGTTTCTTATATTTATATATATAACAGTATTCTAATATGAATTGAAATAATTATCCCACCACAATATATGTTTTTGAAAAAAGAAACTGTCCTATAAATATGACGCTGCCCAAGTCAAAATTTTTGATGGTTTTCCATTGATGGACCAACACAATCTTTGATGGTAACCAACATAAGTGTTCTATACTGAAGGCGTTACTACTTCCAAAATATAACAAGGTTAGGTATCACTTACCTTGCTGCTGTTCTTAATAATTCGAAGTTGCAACACCAACCTTATTACTCTTTTGTTCCTGGGTTTGGCATACAATATATTTAATAATAAATATCTAAGTACGAATGAAGACCAAGCTAATTGTCATTTTAGTGTAATTTAATAAAAATAACGATAAAAGATGAACAACAAATGTAGATTAGTAACAGAAAGGGAAAAGCGCCAAGCGCTTGTATCAAGTGATCGTTCACGTTCAAAACTGTTCTTAATAGTTATTGAGTCTTATTTGTATTCTGCCGCTAGGGGGCTCCCACATCTTTCCATGAGGCTGCAACAATAAGTAACCATCACCCCAAGGTAGAAATTCGGACAGATTTATGATGGTCCAACATAAGATTAGTATCTTGTTTTGATGGTTTGCTCATGTTGGACCATCAGAAATTTCCATCATAATATCTTAAAAATTAAATGTTGGAACCAACATTAGCTACCATCATCCCAATATAGGAATTCGGACAGATTTACGTTGGTTCAACATAAGATTAGCAACTTGTTTTGATAGTTTGCTCATGTTGGACCATCAGAAATTTCCATCATATTTTCTTAGAAATCAAATGTTGGAACCAACATTAGCTACCATCATCCCAATATAGGAATTCGGACAGATTTATGATGGCCCAACATAAAAGTAGCAACTTGTTTTGATGGTTTGCTCATGTTGGACTATCAGAAATTTCCATCATATTATCTTTGAAATGAAATGTTGGAACCAACATTAGCTACCATCATCCCAATATAGGAATTCGGACAGATTTATGATGGTCCAACATAAGATTAGCAACTTGTTTTGATGGTTTGCTCATGTTGGACCATCAGAAATTTCCATCATATTATGTTAGAAATGAAATGTTGGAACCAACGTTAGCTATCATCATCCCAATATAGGAATTCGGACAGCTTTATGTTGGTCCAACATAAGAGTAGCAACTTGTTTTGGTGGTTTGTTCATGTTGGACCATCAGAAATTTTCGTCATATTTTCTTAGAAATAAAATGTTGGAACCAACATGAGATACCATCATCCAAATATAGGAATTCGGACAGATTTATGTTGGTCCAACATTAGAATAGCAACATATTTTGTTCATGTTGGACCATCAGAAATTTCCATCATATTTTCTTACTGCTCAAATGTTGGAACCAACATTAGCTACCATGTAGGAATTTTGTCTGACTTTTTATCGTCCAACATAAAACAGGCAAATCGTTTTGATGGTTTATTCCTGCTGCTCCAAGAATAATTTGTTGGAACAATCACTCAATATATGATTTTAATCAGATTTATGATGTTCCCCCACTTAGATGAATGGATCATCAAGATTTACTATCATCACATCTTGCTGTTTGAACCGTAATTTCCAAGACGGGTTTCATTGGGTAAATCGTTAAGCAAATTTCAGAATGAAAAACTCAAATTGTGCGTGAATTCTGATTAGAATATTATTTATAAAAATAATTTTGTATGTCCAAGAACAATTTATATCAGAAGTATTTTAAATTAAACGCTGAAACATTATACTATTGCGGCAATTATTCCCTAATATAGCAGATAATCCAGTATCAAAATAATTGCAATCCTGGCTAATTAGTAAGAAATACTAAAAAATGTAAGCTTGTGACACATTTAAAAAATTAAACAAATATTTAAAAATATTAATATTTACTGCCAAAATAAAAGCAAGCATTTTTAATTAAAATCTTTTATTTAAACAGAGCATATTATTATAGCAACTTCTTTCCAACAACAAGCACACATAATTCACAATTATAATGATCAGTCTTCATTTACAAACTTCTTCATATAGACAAACTTCTTTTTACTAGCTTTACTATTATACCACTGAATTAATTCCATACATGTCCTCGTATTACAACTAGAAGAAAAAATAAGAAAGAGCAAAAAGAAAGGTAAGAAGATCAAATTAACAGCTTCTTTAAATAATTAATAATAACTTTTACAACAACTCAGTACAAAGTGAAATTCAAACAAGACCTGAAATAAATAAAATTAAAGCATATGTTTACACAAAAGGACGTAAATGCAGAAAAATTGGCAGTTATAAAATTATAAAGATGTTTGAAATATTTGGACAAATTATGTAGATTTTTCACATCTTAGCACAATTTGTATAGACCAAATATTAAAATTTTTTGGATCTACTTGATGTTAATATAAAATTTTATGTAAATACTCTAGTTTCTTCAAAAATATTTTTTTAAACGAATACCAAATTCATAAATATTTTTAGCTATTTAGCTAGTCAATTGTTATGCTGTTTGGTCAATTATTGACAGGGAAAACAATTCTATGTACACAGTGATTTTTTTACGAAAGAAAAACGCAAAATGAATTTACAGTTTTAATGAAGTTCGGGCAATCACACTTAACAATATAAATTAAGTACTCTTTTCTTGTGATCTGTATCATTCCAGGGTTCCCAAAGGTGGGCTCAGTCAGATAAAACCCATCTTTTTACACACCAAATTAGTTTCTTAACATTTCATTATTTCCAATCAATAGTCTTTGAAATTATGTAATTAAATTGTTCTTTGAAATAATCTATGAACATATTGTTCTATAAACTTCGATGACAATCTCTATATTATGCCTTTTTACAACCTTTTTCGCAAACAAAATTATGATGAACAAATTAAAATTAGCTAAATACACGAAAAAATACATTATAAATTATTAATATAAATTACTAAATTATAAATTATTAAAACACATTACTAAATTCTGAGATCTATAAAACAAATAATGTACAATGGCCATAATCGCGCATTTCATGTCACGGATGTTAACAACGCTTCTAGAAATTCCATTCATTAATTAAGTTTTAACTTATTATGCTTTATATTTTACACTTCATTATTTACAATAACTTCATCCTTATGCAATTTATTGTACATTTAGAAGGCGACAAAAAAATGACTGAAATAATTATTCTATAATATATTACATCTAATATAATAATTATATTTTATTTATAATTATATTTTGAGTTCTAATATAACATTAGATATATTTTTCTAATATAAATATTAGATATGTAAATATCTAATGCTTATATTAAAGCAGGGCTTGAGATTTTTTTTAAAAAATATTTTTAAAAAAAAGTTTTTTTTATTATTTAAATCTGATTTTTTTTATTCAAATACAAAGAACTTTGATTTATGACTAAAAAAACATCATAAATGTTTAATCAAAATTAAATTAATATTAAAACTATATTATAAGAATATTTTAGAAGCTCTGGCTACCTAAAACAATTTTTCATTATAATACATAGATATGAATGCATAACAACCATTTTGAAACAAATCCATGATTGAAATTCAAAGACTAGATGAAATAGAGAATTTAAAGAATTCTTTAACAATTAAAACAAAGTTTCAATTACCAAAGTTCTTAATTTAAAATTGTGATTTCTTTCTTTTTCCTCCTGAGTTTTAAAATGACAAAATAAATGTAACAAATTGCATTTATAAATGTAGTCATTCATCAAAAAATAAATATTTAATCTATATATATTTTTTATATTAAAATATTAATTTTTAATCCTATATTAAAATAGATAAGTTGAACTAAAAAAATTCATTGAACTTTTTTTTCACAAAATTTCTAAATAGAAAATCTGATAATGTCAAAGATACTGTAAACATATTATGAGAAAAAAAATACTTTAATGTATACTTTAATCTGTACTTTCAATCTCAAGAATCAACAGATTTTGAAAAATGTAATTTCAAATTCGTTGGAATTTCACAAATACCAAGATAGAAAGTAATTTCGATAATAAATTTTAAAACCAAGAAAAGAATTAGTAAAAGTATCAATACTTTGAAATGCAGTTTTTTAACTTTTTAAATCAATATTATATATATATATATATATATATATATATATATATATATATATATATATATATATATAAATCAGTTAAATCAACAAACCCTGATTATAAGTACATATAATACAGGTTTTTGCAAACACTGCTACATTCTCCCAACTCATCAAAAGTTAAGCAGGAGGACTTGTTTATAATTCATTAACAAAATATTGAATACACCAGTTTATGCTGATGGGCAAAAATATAAAAAAATTAAACAAATAAAATGCAGCTTCTTTTCTTATAAACTTAAAAAAATAAATATTTAAAAAAATACAGTTTCAAAAAATTTCTAGTTCCAGTGAGTGTATTTTAATTGTAGTTTTATTTTTTAACTATGCCAGAAACTTGATTAGAAAATAAATGCTCATAGTTGCCAAAAGAAAAAGGCAGGAAAATTGATTTTATGCATTGGAAAATATAAGCAAGCTAGAATGCGACATAAAAAATGATCCACACATAGACTTTTATAAGTATGTTATATTAAATAAAGGTTAATAATATCAGGAATAAATTACACCTGTAGCTACAGGATGCGAACTGATTTAAACAATTGAAATAGGAATTTTACAACTGTGCAAAACCGTCCTATATTTTACACTTGTATGCAATTTAAAACTATATATGCTAAAATAAAAAAAGTAAGTAAAATTAACTAAATAATGAAGAATTTAAAACTGTACTTAAACAGTTCAGTTTATCATTTAAAAATTATTAATATAAAAATTTAAAATCAACTATCCAATTTCAAATAAGATAGAATTTTAACAGACAAAATATAATCTTCAACCCATTTTTTAACAGTTGTTGAATGTAGGAAAATAATAGGTATAATTATTGCTATTGCTTGTATTAATATAAGTAAAAAAAACTAAAGCAGTGAAACTGGCAACTGTAAGAAAAACATATGACTCATTAAAAATAACCATCACAAACTTAAGTTTTAACATTTTTATCGAAAAAATAAAAAAATATATAAAATAATAATAATCACTAGTAAATTATACTTAAAAAAGCATGGTCTTTAACCCTAATGTTACCGCATTTATTTCCAAAAGAAATGTCAAGTGTTTGACTCAGCTTATAATTTCTTTAACAGAATTTTCTTTTTTTTCTAACTCTACACAAAACGCACATTTTTTTTATTACCTTATTTTCAAAATTATTTGGAAAATTAAGAAACAAGAACATTATAAATGGAACAAGCCTTTAGTATGGCTAAAGCTTTGGCCTGGTCTGTGATTTGGGAACTTTTCGAATATTGAAATTTTTTCGAAAAACATCTTTTACTATTGTGCGAAAACTCAAGTCAATACTTATATTAGATATCGAAATTTCGCTTCACAAGCACGATGGCATAAAATTGGAACACCCTATTTTTAATTATTATAAACAAAATGCTTTTCAGGATTTTGTATATTTCAGCAAGTTTTGATTTTAATACTTTTCGATCCACAAAAATGTTAGTTCCGAATGTATAAATATGTCTTAACATCTGGTTGGGTTAAAGATTTTCCGAAAATTAAAAAAACAAAAGATTTTTTATTATTATACTGGAATGATTTCTTCAGCTTGGACGATCTAATGGACATTGCACCAATGGAACAGCAAATGAGACTTTATGTAACGGCCATTATAATAGATGAAGCGCACAAATGGGGGTCATAATAATGAGCGTAGACTATTTTACCTTAATTGGTCCTAATAAAGCAAAAATGCAAAGTAAACTGGAATATATATTGAATATACAAACATTATGCACTCAATATGAAAGCTTAATATATACTAGCAGCCGAAGCTTTGGCAAAATGACACTTTGCGCCATCACTCTAGACATTGAAGTAAATATATTTAGGAAATAAAAGTCAGACATTATAAAAAGTTTACATATTCAATTGAAGAAAAAAAAATTATTTTAAAAAGTAGAATTAGGATTGTCTTTCGCACTAACAAAACCATCAGGATTTAAAATCCAAGAAAAGAAAAAAAATTATTAGAATACTTACTCATCCTCTCAAAGGCATCTGAATCAATTCTCATCCAAATGATCAACTCTACATTCAGAGGCTCCAATTTTCATTTCAACTCTTCCAAACTAATGCACTGAAAAGTAAGCCAATAGGAAAAAAAATTGCATTTTATTCCCTTAAATAGAAATACATTGTTTAGAAAGGGATTAACATTTTAAAGGAAATAATATTTATGTTTACAACAGCGTTAAGCTAATTGCGCTCATGTAATGGGAATAAATAATGTTAAAAATGTAGTATATTTTCAGTCACTTTAAAAGATTAAAAAATTTTTTTAATAATTTTAATGCCCACCTTCTACCCACCAATAAATCCTTCTATTGTGTAGCAAAATTAACAAAAAGTAAACTTAGCAGGGAATACTTCATGAACATGGACGTGAACATACTGGATAACAAAAAGCCATCAAATAATAACTATTGAAAAAGATTGGGAAAACAGAAGATCATAACAATAAAATGAAAGAAAAACAAAATTGCTTATTAATATATGAAGCATCACTAGAGTTGTAGGATACCAGTCTTAAAATTCAGTCTCAAAAGTTACGTGCTCAGCGACTTAATTCTAAGATCCGGGACACAAAGCCTTATTGCAACACCTTGGGCTACCTGAACCCCTTTCGAATCTCAATCTCAGAAGAGATTATCTCGTGAGATTCAGTCAGCCACACAGACATTTGTCCTCCATGTGACGGAGGTTCAGGGTTTTGGTACTTTGCCATATGCACCGAGTGTTTGCGTACGACTAATGGATCCACTTCTGAATTACGATCTTACACCAGAGACTAAATTCAAAAGACTTTCAACAATATTAATAACAATAGTTTTATCAATCATTTTATTTGCTACAAATATCTTCTAGATAACAATAAAAAAAAAATTTTAATTTTGATCCCCACCGTTTATGTATAAATCCTTTAATGGTGTATCAAAATTAACAAAAATTAAATTAAATTTAGCAAGGAATACTTCTTGAACAAGGATGTGATTATAGTGGATAACAAAAAAGCTCACATCAAAAATAACTGTCGAAAAAGATTAGAAAAACAGAAGATCATAACAATAAAATGAAAGAAAAACAAAATTGCTTATTAATATATAAAGCATCACTAGTGTTGTAGGATACTAGTCTTAAAATTTAGTCTCAAAAGTAAGACTAAATTCAAAAGACTTTTAACAATATTAATAACAATTGTTTTATCAATCGTTTTCTTTGATACAAATATCTTCTAGATAACATCGACAAATAATTTTTTTTTATAATTTTGATCTCCACCGTTTATGTATAAATTCTTCTATTGTGTATCAATATTTAATTTTTTAACAGTGAATTAATTTTCTTTAAAATGGAATCAGAATAAATTTTTAAGAGATCTCGTTTTATTTTTATAAAAAGGGCGCGTTTATTGGGATCGAATGGCAAGCAGAGTATGGAAAAACGATTAGGGAAAACACTGATGGAAGAATAATGGAATTTCTGATTTGCCGCAACCTATTAATAGCGCGATCAAAATTCAATAAACATTGTAAAAAGACAATGAAAAAAGTTATAATTATTGAAAGAATAAATAATTTTACATAAACTTACATGACAAAACCACGCCGGCGTGTGGAATAACAAAAGACAATAAGAAGTTGAGCTGATATTTTGCTACTCGACCCAAGCGTGAAGTTTGAAAAGAACACTCAAGCACAATTCACACTGCATCTCTGATTGCCCTTGATGCGGGGTCGAATGTATAGAAGCAACGTATATCAAGGAGCATTCACACCGATTGCTACCTTATATATGAAACAAAAATGCTATACTTTTTGTGAGCAATGAAAGCATAATCTGGAATTTTAAATTAAGCAATATAAACTGTTATTATTATTATTTTTTAATTAAAATTGCATGGTTCGATCCTTGACTCTGCTAACCTTTCACCGAGAAGTACATGCAATATACGTGCTCGTAAAATCTCTGGAATGGAAAGTCCTGTGGTCAGTCGCTTAGCAGTACCATGGGTACAAGGAACCGGTAAAAATTTCTTTTCCCTTCATATCTATATATAAATGTAGGAGGTGGCGTGACAAAATTTGTGATGGCAAACTTCTTCGGATCATTCGCAGAGATGTTTCCCAGACCGTTGCCAATAGTTCTAGAGCAACATAAATAAAAGTACCTACCTACATTAAAGTATCTACTCAACCTTTTGTTTCTAACCACTATCTCATGATAATTTATATATAGTTTTGTTTAAAAAAAATATTTGAGGTAGAATTCTTGGCCATGGATGGTGTGACTGAAAAAATACAATCACAGCCCCTCGTCCTAAAGACCAATGACAACAAAAACAATATATATAATAATTTTGAATTTCTCATATTCCACGCCATTATAAAATGTTATTAGAATATGCCCGACTTAAGTAAATGTGTAAGGAAAATACTTTTTTCCCCCTGTCATTTAATCTATCTCTCGTTTACCTAAATCCACGAATCTTTCTAATTTCATTAATCTGAATTTGTACAATATTTTGTAAATTGAAAACCTACCTCAATGTTATTATATTTAATAACTATTTATATTTTAACCTTTAATAGTCCTTTTATAAATATTGCGAAATCTCTAATTTTTTTTTATTTACATTTTTCTTCTAATTAATCTAAATAATCTTGATATGTTGCTATATTTCTTTGTATTTTTAAAAAACAAAATAATGTTATAGACAAATGTTTAATAATTTAAAAAGAAAGTCTTAACCTTTCAGTAACCAGGCAATGCTGAAGTAGTGCAGGTGCACATAAAAATGTATTCTATCACTCGTGTACCTATACGAATGAATCTTTCTTAATTTTATTAATCCTGATATGTAACAAAATTGTCTTGTGAATTAAAAATTTACCTCTGTGATATTAATTGCAGTAACTACTAATTTTTAACCTTTAATAACATATTATTACATATTTTGCATTTAAAAGTGCAACTTTCATCCCCAATCTTATTTAAATCCTTTTTGATTTAAGTAATCCTGCTTTGTAACCTCATTGTTTTGTGATTCTAAAATTCACCATTATGTAATGAATTGCAATAACCATTTATTTTAAACCATTAGTTATAATATCACCACGTGTTTGATAATTTAAATGCCAACCTTTGAGCTTTCAATAAAAAGTCGTGAAACGATGTTCAAGTACTGCACGTGCTCATATTTTAATTTCTCAGTCGTGTACCCATATGAATGATGTACCCATAATTCATATGATCCTTTTTAATCACATTAATACTGATATGTAGCTTTATTGTTTTTCTGAATTTAAAATTACTTTGAAGGATATTAATTGCGGTTGCTATTAATTTTTAACCATTTAAAACATATTACTTTATTTTTTTGCATGGAATGACCTGTGTAGGGGTCAGAAAACTGGCCTTGCGCCAGAATGGTTCTGGGTTCGAATCCCGGTCAAGGCATGGATGTTCTTCAATTCCCTGTACTATCTGTCTTTAAAGTGGGAGCAACGTTGGTCCACCTAATACGGTGCCCTTGAAAAAGTGGCCAACAAATCTGCCCTTCAGATGGCTTTATGACGAAAGGTCATTCTCCAGGCGGGAATTGGGAGAAAAAAACAATAATTTTTGCGATAAAAAGCACAAATTTCTTCCCGATTGTTTAATATCATAAGAATATATTCGACTGTAGCGAATACGAATAAAATTTTTATTTAATTTAAATCTTTCTTAAATGAATACTGATGTGTGCTTTATTGTTTTGTGTTTCTAAAATTCCAATAATTGTATTGTTGTTGTTATTGTTGTTGTTGCACGCCCTCATTGGTGCTAGACCAGGTCCATGACGTTATACACCCTCAAAAAATCCAACACCGTCAATGGATCACCTGCTAAATCCTGTTTAGTGAGCCCCGGGCACGCGAGTATGTGGTGAGGCGAAGCCTGGTCTGAAGAACAGTTGGTACATATTTCAAAGTTCTTGGATCCTTCCGAAAATTTCATTGATTTAAGGTGACCACTTCAAAAGCGGGCAAGAATAGTTTGTTCCTGTCTATTAAAACCTTGGGCCAGGAAACCTCCAGGTCGAGAACACCGATACCATGGGTGCTTTGGGGGGACATTCCAAGTGGTCTTGTTTTTGTGTTTTATTTTTGAGAAGATTTCCAAAAAGGTGAGGGGTGCCGACGGTACAGAAACCTCGCAAGCGCCAGCTTTAGCCAAAGTGTCCGCAATCTCGTTTCCTTCAAGATCGACGTGGTAAGGAATCCACTGCAGATGAATCTGATGTGAAATGGAAAGCCGTTTTAACTTCTTGAGTATTGATACTCCAGCAATATCTCTCACGCTTTGCCAATTGGTCAAGTGCTGTATTGCACTTCTGCTATCAGACAGAACCCATATCTCGTTTCCACGGGGAAGAAACACAAGAGAATCAAGGGCTTCATCAATGGCTAAAAGCTCACTGCGAAATACTGAGCAGTAGTCGGGATTTCTCTTCTGAATGTTTAAGTCACGGTCTTGCAATTTGATGTAAATCCACTGCCAGATCGGTTACATTCGTCTCTACTGCCATCCGTGTAAACCTGCACCGCATCACCCGGAATCTCTCCAATTCTCTCTAGAGCTAGTTGCCTAAGATAGGCAGGAAGATCTGTCTGTTTGTTCACATGTACTGGCAAGTCAGGATGGAAGAAGACACCGTCAAGACCATCCGATGGGTCAAGACATTGTGCCAGGTAATGAAATTCTACAGCACCATCGACTAGATTAAGAGATACCATTTGGCTGAAGGGACTGTTTCTTCTGAGTCTCTGGTTATTACACCAGTCCTTGAAGTAGATAGAAGTACGATTTTGAGAACCCAGTCCACTGAGTTTGCTGTGATATTTTGCTAGGCATGCACGTCTCCTAAGGTTAAGGGGTTGCAGGTCAGCCTCGAAAAGCACTATATGCCTGGGACAAGTATTTCTAAGATCAGTGATGATCCGAGCAGCGCTGAGCTGGACCTTTTCAAGTTTCTGAAGATTTGAAGCAGAGGCACAACAGTAAATTGGAATGCCATACTCTAGGATGGGTCTCATGAGTGCGACATACGTGTTTCTAAGAGTGCTAGCATCCGCACCCCAATCACGCCCTGAGATATACCTTAAAATGTTGAGTCTTTTTCTTGCCTTCAGTGCAAGATGATCAATATGTTTGTTACTCAGTATTTCTGGGTCCAACACAAAACCCAGATATTTTGGATGTTTATCCATTGCCAGTGGTTGATTATTCAATGAGATATTAGGATGGAAATTATATAGCCTTCTATTGGTTGTGAAGAAGCTAACTGAAGACTTAGTTGGGTTAAAGCGTAGTTTGTGGTCTTCAGAGAATTTCCGAATGTCCTCAACGACAAGGTTAATGTCTCTCTCCAACATCGACAAGTCAGAATCGGACTTCCACAGGACAATATCATCCGCGAAAGCACCGACCTCACATTTCCTCGTGATAATATTCTCAATACCTGACAGGTAAAGTGAGAACAGAGTTGGACTCAGTACTGAGCCCTGAGGCACCCCTTGAAAGATCCTAAAACTCCTGGAGAAAGAATGATTAAACTTTACATTGATTATTCTATTTCTCAAAAAATCATAGATCCAGGAAAGGGCTTTTCCGCAAATTCCAAAAATTTTATAAAGTTTTATTAATAATAAATTGTTCCAGTCTCTATCAAAGGCCTTGGATAAGTTCAGGAAAACCACGACAGTGTGGTTAGTTGGTTTCTTGTTGTGAGCGTCTCTTATCCTTTGACAGAAGTAAAGTAGCTGATCAGTAGTGCTATGGCCCTCTCTGAAACCGTACTGCTCCACCGGGAGAAGATCGTGGGAATATATGTGAAATGTGAGTCTGCTTAGAACCATTTTCTCCATTATTTTGCAGGCTTTGCTGGTCAAGGCAATGGGCCGATAACTCTCCGGGGTGCAGTCTGTTTTACCAGGTTTTTTAAAAGGAATAATGGTCGCTCTCCTCCAGTCCCTAGGAAGCTGTCCCTTGTTCCAGGAACAGTTTAAAATGTCCAAGAATCTTTGTCTTCCACACGGGCCTAGATGGTCGATCACTTGACCGTGAATTCCGTCAGGTCCAGGAGATTTGCTTAGGTTAGTATCCCTGATTGCACTCGCGAGTTCATTCATTCCAAATTCCCTACTAAAAATGGAGGTTCCACTTTGGATATTGCTTCGGCAGCCATGGACTATATTACTAGCCCTACTTTTGACAAGTCTGTCCTCTACAGTGAAATTCAGTTTACTGATAATGCAAACCTAAAATGTTGGCCGCCTGCTCGTCATTTTCAGCCATTATTCCATCTTCGCTCTGAATTGTATTACATTGTTCTACTTGTGGTTGCTCTCTGCCAATATTTTTTACCAGTTTCCACAGTTTTCCATTAGATGTTCTTGAGTCAAGGCTTGAGCACAGTTCGTTCCATTTGTCTCGCTTTTCTTGTGCGTATAATCTTTTTATTTTTGCATTTATTTTATTTAATTCAATTCTTACAATAATGCCATTGCTTGTTTCCCTATTCTCTAAGGTTCTCTTTCGTTCTTCCAGCAGAGGTTGTAGTAAGGGTGATTTACTAGTTAAGTAGTGTTTCTTTTTCTTCAAATTACCTCTTGGAATAGATTTCTTAGCTGCTCTTATGATCATCTCTTTAAAAGAGCACCAGTTCTTCTCAACACTGGCACCGAGAGGTTTTCTCTTTATCTCGTTACCAACAATCTCTGCGAAAGAATGCCAGTCCGCTTTCCTAAAGATCCATTGTTTAACTTTACTGGTTGGCACTAGTTGTCTCTTTTTTAGCTCAATCAGAACAGGAAGGTGGTCACTCCCCAAGTTTTCTAAAACAGTTCAATTACAACTAGGTCTAAGATCTGAGCTAACAAGAGAAATGTCCAAAGATTCCATCGTATTATAGCTATAAGAAAAGTGGGTAGGGGTACCATCGTTGAGAATAGTAAAGCTCCTGTCGTCAATAATGTCGAGTGACTTATTTCCTCTCGGGTTTGCTGCTGAACATCCCCAAATGGGGTGTTTATCATTTAAGTCGCCTAAGCATACAGTACGCACTGAAAATAAGTCTTGAAGGTCAATTGGAAGACTTTTGAGATCAGGGGGATGGTACATGTTAAAGATATTGAGTGGCTTTCCTCTGCAAACGATCCTTATACCCTGAATCTCGAGATTAGATCCATCAGTTATACTTCTGTTGATGTTAATACTCTGATATTTGACGTCTTTGATGAGGAATGCAATGCCACCTCCACCTCCATTCTGTTTATCCACATTAAAAATATTGTATCCCTTGATCTTGAGGGATATTTTTGGCTTCAGCTTAGTTTCCTGCAAAGCTATAATTTGAACTCCTTCGGTTAGTGCTAGGTCAAGAATCTGATCAAGTTTAATCCTCGTTGCGCTTGTTGAGATTCCATTGATGTTGAATTGCAAGATCTTTAAATTATTTGGAGACCGTGGATTACTTATCGAACCTGGCCCTCTGCCTAAACCAGGAACGCGGGCCTTTTTTTGACTGCGCGACGACCGATGCAGCATTAGAGAAATAAGGTGTACTATTCATGGATGGGGAAAAATTGCAGCCTCTGTTAGTCCCTTGGACCAGAGCACCTAAAAGAATAGGTAGAGGACCGACTTAGCTCTTGGTGGTATCCCATTTAGTCTGGCTCCTACCCTACGAGGACCTGTCCGGCTTGGGAGACCCTACCGGTAGTTAAACTACCGCCGGCATAGCTCCCAGGGTTGTCAGAGCACGCAAGACCCTTCAGCAACGTCAAGCTAAGGATACCAATGGAGGGGATAATTGTATTAATTGCAATAGCCATTTATTTTTTAACTTTCATAATAATTTCACCACATGTTTAATACTTTAAATAATAACTTTAAACATTTCAGTGAAATGTCACGAGACAATGCTCAATCAATGCACGTGCACATAAAAATGTAATATCTCTCTCATATTAATCTTTGAATTAATCTTTTTTAACTTTATTAATTCTGATATAAAGCCTAATTGTTCTATATTTGTCAAATTCATCTTAATGTCAATATTTACAACAACTATTTTTTTTTTTAATATTCTATTGTAATTTCACTTCGTGTTTAATAATTAAAAGCTCGAACATAGTGTACGTGCGCATAATAATTTTATCTTCTTCGAATGTTATCACTTGGGTACTTAAAATGAATTTTTCTTAATTTTTTGTTTCAATCGTAATAAGCAGTCTATTGTTTTATTCCAATTGTTTACAAAAACTATTTATTTTTAGACTCTTATTGTAATTTTTACCATATACTTCTAATTTAAAGCTTTGAAAATTTTAGAAAAAACTTCTCCAGACTAATGTATGATGCATGTGCACATAATAGTGAAACAGCATATTTCACGATATATAGTTATATTTGCTTTTTGCTCTAAAATTAAACATAATGTACTGGTTGACCATCATCACAGCAAAACATTTGTTTCCAGCAAATTTTAATGGTTGGTGCTAGTTCAACAACAATAAACATAACCTGATAGTTGGACAGTAATAATTGTAAAATAACATCTTCCAACATACTTTTAAGGCTGTTGTTGGTCCTATATTAATAACCATAATTTGTTGGCAAACCATCAAAATGGCATTTTAACATCTTCCGTCTTAATTTGATGTTGTTGTTGGTTCAACAATAAAAAACATAGCATGATAGTTGAGCCATCATAATAGTTAAACAACGTATTACATAATATTTTAATGGTTGTTGTTGGCCCAACATTAATGAACCCAAACTGTTGGTTGACCATCAAAATGGCCATACAACATCTTTCATTATATTTTGATAGTTGTTGTTGGTCGAACAATAAAAACATAACTTGCTGGTTTACCATCATAATAATAAAACAACACCTCTCATCTTATTCTGATGGTTGTTGTTGATCGAACAATAAAAAACATAGCATGATGGTTGAACCCTCCATAGTACTAAAACAACATTTCAATCATATTTTAATGGCTGTTGTTGGTCCAACATTAGTGAACACAACTTGTTGGTAAACCATTAAAATGGACATACAGCATCTTCCATTATATTTTGATGGTTGTTGTTGGTCCAACATTAATAAACATAGCGTGATGCTTGAGCCACCTTAATGGATAAACAACATCTTCCATTATATTTTGTTGGTTGTTGTTGGCCCAACAATAAAAACGTAACTTGCTGGTTTACCATCATAATGATAAACTAACATCTCTCATCTTATTTTGATGGTCGTTGCTGGTCCAACAATAAAAAACATAGCATGATGGTTGAACCATCAAAATAGATAAACTACATCTTCCATTATATTTTGTTGGTTGCTGTTGGTCCAGCAATTAAAACGTAACTTGCTGGTTGACCATCATGAAGGTGAACACCATCTTCCAACTTATTTTGATGGTTGTTATTGGTCCAACTACAATAAACATAACATGGTGGTTTAACCATCATAGTGCTAAAACAACATGTTCCATCTTAATTTGATGGTTGCTGTTGCTCCAGCAATACTAAACATAACACGATGGTTCAACCATTATAATAGTAAAATAATATCTTCCATCATATTTTAATGGTTGTTGTTGATCCAGCATTAATAAACACATCTTGTTGGTGGACCATCAAAATAGCCATACAGCATCTTCCATCCTATTTTGTTGGTTGTTGTTGGTCCAACAATAAAAACACAACTTGTTGGTTAACCATAATAAAGGTAAACAACATCTTCCAACTTATTTTGATGGTTGTTATTGGTCCAACTACAACAAACATAACATGATGGTTGAACCATCCTAGTACTAAAACAACATGTTCCATCTTAATTTGATGATTGCTGTTGGTCCAGCAATCTTGATGGTTGAACCATTATAATAGTAAAACAATATCTTCCATCATATTTTAATGGTTGTTGTTGGTCCAACATTAATAAACACACTTGTTGGTGGACTATCAAAATAGCCATACAGCATCTTCCATCATATTTCTATGGTTGTTGTTTGTCCAACATTAAAATAAGATAACTTGTTGGTTGACCATCATAATGGTAAAACAACATCTGCCTTCAAAATATGAAGGTTTATGTTGGTTCATCAAAAATCAAACATTGCTTGATGGTTTACCATCATAACATAAAGAAACATTTTCCATTTTGTAATGATGGAAATTTGTTGGGCCATCAAAACTAGATGGAAATTGTTGTATGATGGTGAGCATCAACACATGTTGGACCATCAAGAATCTTACTTAAATCAACTTAAACCATCATAATTCTTTGATGGTATCATCAAGAACTTTGACTTGGGTGGGCACTAACACGTTAAACCAAATATTTTCTTGCCATAGCTCGTAAGTGCAATACTGCAAACATCAGTAACATTTTTCAGTACCAGGACTTTGTAATAGACAAATTCATTTGATTTATAGCGGAGTACTTTTTAAGCGATATGACATAATCAAGGCATCAAATTTAAATTCGTCCAATTTTACACTCAGCCTTAAAGACTAAGGGAAAGGAACAAAATTATCGATTCCAACATGAAACTTTTTTTTCTACAATTTATCCACCTCACAGACTATTATGAACACGATGAACGGGCAATAATTGTTTGGCTCTGCTATCTAGCTTCAATTGATAAGTGAAGTGAATTGATCGATTCATTTTCAAATGTAAATTGAAAAATAAGTGCCAACAAAAGTTGCTAATTTTAATATCAATTAATCAATATTTTGAATTTAATCGGTCAAAAGAGTTTTACATTTGTAGTCTTCTGCGGCAACCCTACTTGTACAACGTTCCCGAATTTATTTCGATTATGGAGCACTAAATAATCGACATTCTTCTGGCAAAATCTTGTTAGTTAATTAGCAATAATTAACATATTAACACTTTGCCTCGTAGAAATATATGGATCAAAATTTTAACCTTATGGACCTCGAAGCTAAAACAATGTATTATTGGAATTCAGCAATTTAATTTTGTTATATTTCTTATTGTTCATAATGGTAGCTACTCAATTTGAGATCTGTTCATTTATAGGTATTAGAAAATGTTTCGTTCCATGATACAATTCCATAAAAATTTTCATTTAAATAACTTAAAGCTACCACGATTTAACGTTTAAGCTTTCTTTCTAATAGGAAAAAGATTTTAAAATTCCGGATTAAAATTTGACAATATCAAGTAATATTATTTCTTTATATTCAAAAAGAAAAATGGTAGTTAGACATTCATTTAATGCAATCGTAATTTTAATATATGGCGAATTCGAGTAAAAAAATTTATTAAAGCAATCAGTCAATTTAGTTTTTGATATCTACAAAGATGTGTTTAATTAAGTCTATAACAGTTATGTTAACCATATTGGATAAAAACTCGTTTGGTAGCTATAAGAATAAGAATTATACAAAGAGGTATATTGTAATTTGTAATAAGATCTTGATTGACTGTTTTTGAAAATATATTTTATTGTGATTTAATATTTTTGAAGATTACCTAGATAAAGATTAAAATTACATTAAAAATTATTAGAATAGTTTCAAAATAGTTATTAGAAAAACGATAGCGTAAATCTATTAGCAAAATCCACAAGTATAGCTCACGCAAAAATAAAGAAAAGGAAAAATTTTGTGATCGCTTTATTACGAATAGTTACCCACTTGCATTTATAGTTACCCATTACCAATAGTTACTTGCATTTGATCAAAATGCAGAAACTGTCTCGATAGATGTTATTCGACGAAATGGCTTTCAAATGCTGTCTATATTCGTGTTTCAAGACCTCCTTCTTCAGTATTCATATTTATAATAAACCACCGTCAAAATAGTAATTAATAAGTTAATAATAAAAAGTGTATACAAATATTTTAAAATATTATTATGTAAATACATTAAATAGGCCTGATGGTGAAAATAAAAATAAATAAAAAAACCTTTGAGACCCTGCCAATCAGTTTGAGACCCTCTTTATTTGTGATATTCACCTGAAATAGCATTGAAAACGATCCAGTTAGAACTGTAGGTTCGAATTTCTGATTCTTAATTAAAACAATAAAAACAAAATTATCGTTGAAATGATGAAATTCTCTTTTATTCACAACTCATGAAGTATTTGTGGGATCTCTCTGTTCCCATATCTTGAAAATAAACTCACCAACTTAATGCATAATAATATTAAAAGTAGAAAAAAAGAACATTATAAAACATCAGCGGCACCATAGCAACGCATGCGCACTGTTTAGTATTACTCTTGAACATGGTTGAAAAGTGTGATGATATCCAAATAAGGTGCTCACGCTTTTAAACCCAAAACAACCCCCATATTTCCAATGGGTCACCACTTGCGATTGAAAATGAAAATTCAAAACAATAAAAAAAAGAAATTCGCCAAATTAACTGGAATAGATTTTTTCCTTTCCTGCAGAATATTATCATATAAAAATATTTTTTTATTTTCTTCAAAAATTCAAAATAAATAAATCTTTTAAGCAACAAAATAATAGGCAATGGCAGAGAGCAGGGCCGGCCCTAGACATTTTGGAGCTCCGGGCAAAACCTTAATTTTGCGCCCCCCCCCCCTCGTTTTTTTTAAAAGTAAATCTCATGCCACCATATCAGAAAGTCAAGAAAACATTGAAAAAAAACGTTTTATTAAAAACTCAATCATCAGATAACAAGATAAGCAATTTAGCACTTAAGGCAAAATAACAAAAATTAAAGTGTAGTAATGCTAACTAAACTAATATCCCATATTATAAATAAATTCTAACTAACCAAAGTAATTAAAATGCCCTTTTTCTAACTTTTCTTTCGGCGAACTCACGAACCAGTGATTACATGTATAATTTGTCAGTAATTTGGTGTTCTATAGCTATCATTGCCAATCCATTGAGACGATTTTGCGTCTGCATCGTTCCGAGATAATTTTTTATTATTTTTTGTTTTGAAAAGCTTCTTTTCCCTGAAGCCACAGTGGCTGGCATTGTATGTAGGATTCTTAATGCTATGCTCAGGTTTGGTGCGATTTTAAGTGTAGCGATAAACTTGAGAACTTCAACAGGGGTTTCCTTTTTTGTTAATAATGACGAAACAATGCTTATTTCATCGGCTAGTTCCAGGGCGTTAAGATCGCTTGAATTTCCATCAGTTAAAACTACTTTCAAATCTTTGCAATGAGCCAGTAGCTCATTTCTGGGCATGTCTTTTAGCCCAAAAATATTATACAAAGAGCTGAAATAATTACTGTGAGTATTTAGAAAATTATATCTGGTTTCCAAGGCTTTTATTGCTTGACCTATAGTGTGAAAAAAAATCTATTTTATATTTTTGTTTGAGGTCTTGAACGGGTTCATCCGGGCCCTCATACAAAAACGTTCTTGTTTTGCTTCTGACATGATGACGTGGTGGTTTCGAAATTAGCTTCCACATCAATCTCTGATGCAAGCTCGGTTGCTTCTAAAATTATGCTTTCAAAAGTTTCATCTGATCTCAAGTTTTCAAAGAAGAGTTTGCAGTTGCTAAGCATATCAATAGCTTGTGACATATCAAAATTTACAGTTTGCAAAAGTTTGCTGATGGGGTTAATATGACTCAAAATTTTGTACCAGATCACAACAGAGCATATAAATTTGAACTGCTTCAAATTATTTAATAATCTGTTACCCTCGTCTCTGATCATATTATCGATTTCTGAATCTTCTGTATGGAGACAAATCTTACCACAAATGTCATCTGTTCTACTTAACTTGCATCGGGAGTACAGTCAAGAATCACCGAATAATACTTGGCCTTTTGAACTTGCTCATTGATGTGGTGCTTTATGTTGTCATGCAATAATTCAATTATTTCATTTTGTATAGTTTTCCCTAGATATGTAGCTTTGATTTCTTCTTTATTGAGGACTCTGCGAACGTGTTCCTCCATTTTTGGATCAAACTCAGCCAATAACTGAATTAACTTCAAGAAGTTTCCATTATTGTGTTCATACAGTTTATTGCTTGTTTCTCGAAAAGCTAGAGAGCTCTCGCCTAGCATTTTAACGACTGATATAATGCGTAAAAGAACTTCAGACCTGTGATTTTTCTCAGAATCAATGAGTCTCTGAGAAACTGCATCTATTGTTTCCCCTATTTTCAACCTTTGCTTCAGTTCAAGCCATGATTTCAAACATTCTATATGAGTTTTAGCATTTTCATGATGTGCTAAAGAGTCCCCTAAATGCTTCCAGTCTTTAAATCCCCGATTACCAAGAGCGCTCAAGCTAGATGGTGCAGCAAAAAGTCGACATGGAAAACAGTACAAAACGTTTTGAAATACGGAATATACCATCCATTCTCTTAAAACCTCTTCTCCATTTCTAAGCCGTTTCTTGTAATGTTTTGGTGAGAATCTTCTATGCTGATCATCAAAAGGAAAATCAAAATTATACAAAGGTGCAGCTGGACCACGTTTAACCAAAAATTATGTGCTTAGAAATGAAAATATGTGCTTAGAATAAAAATATGTGCTTAGAAATAAAAATATGTGTGAATTATGTGCTTAGAAATAAAAATGATAAATTCCGCCTGCCGCCTCTCAATCTTGTCAACTATCATTTTGGCGCCCCTATATCATTGTGCTCCGGGCGGCCGCCCGGATCGCCCTACCCTGGGGCCGGCCCTGCAGAGAGACATCTATTTCTATGCGAGTGGACGAAATTCAACACAATGACAAATCACTCTTCACATAGAACATTGATTGAATTACTACAACAAATAACTATGAGGGTAATAAAGGACACGCCTTCATTGTAAAGATATTGAGAGAGTCGATTCGTAACCTTGAAGGTCATGGTCGAAAAAAAGGAACCGAAAGTTATATTAGGGAGCCAATGGCGTAAAGAGGTGCCTGGATTCTCGAAGTAAACTACTTGATTAGATGTCCCCCAAAAGACGATTGTAATTAATGCAGTAAATACAGTAGTCGGAAAAAAGAGGGGGGGAGGGGGAATTGGAGCATTTTTTATGTAAATGCAGGCCGTAGTTACACTATAGTGAGCAATACACTATTTCAAAAAAAATATTCTGAATTTTTCATTAAATGTATAAAATACATAAATTTAATGACCCCTATCCTTTAATACTAAACTTCTAGTAATGTCTTCTTTAATACTACTATATAAGTATCCTTTATCACTAAACTTCACTATTAAATCACATTCATAAAATATTTTGTTCAAGCCAAACATCTATTAGATAGTTTCCTAATAAAAATAATAACAATGTAATTAGTCTTAAGAGTCCATAATCGACAACTTTATGCTTCCTTTGGCTGAAAGTTAAGAATTGTTTCTCTTTTTTCATGAAAAAAAGAAATATATTTTCATATTATTCTACTACCCTTCATCTTCTCTGTACTATTGTACTACCCCTTCATGCTTCACCTTCGTCATAAGTTCAGCATTTTAAAGTAGACAAAGTAAAAAAGAATACAGATAGGGAGAAAAATTATAGTATTTGATATTGAGGTGATATATAAATCGACTATGTCAACCTTCATCTAACAAATGGTACCACATAATAAAGTGAGTTAGAACAACACATATTATATGTTAGGGAATTAGTATTCAATATTTATAGTGGTAGTTACACCACAATAATATAGCTTGCATACAACGAAAATAAAGTGTTTAAATATAGCTTGAATTCGCATACTAAATATAGTTTTAACAATTTTAACACCCCTTTCTTATAAGGAAATAAAAAGTTTAAATAGTTATTACTTTAAAAAAAGAAAGAAAAAAATGCGAAAGAGAGAGAGTAAGAATGTATTTTGTAGGAAATTTTTGTGAATTTTTTTTCTATCTTACATGTAGGAAATATGTATCAATATCAAAATTAGGAAAAATATTTAAATGCTTATACTATTTGCATCACAGAAAAAAAAAATTAAAACAAGTAAATGTAATTAGAAGCAACCTGCCCCCCCCCGCCCCATATGGCCGAGCATCATTGCCTATTCCTAAATACAAATTTTTCAAAAATACTAACCTGCTTCACCTGTTCCAAAATACTAGGCTGTGACAAAATACCATCTGTTCCAAAATACTAGCTGTGAAAAAATATCGCCTGTTCAAAAATACTAGCTGTGAAAAAATATCGCCTATTCAAAAATACTAGCTGTGAAAAAATATCGCCTCTTCCAAAATACTAGGCTGTGACAAAATATCACCTGTTCCAAAATACTAGCCTGTGACAAAATATCGCCTGTTCCAAAATACTAGCTGTGAAAAAATATCGCCTGTTCCAAAATACTAGCCTGTGATAAAAATATCAGGCTGTTCCGATATAGCATGTTTAAAATATTAGGTGGTAGTTTTATTATTAACAAGATCTTAAGACACAGAAGTAGAATCACAAAGGGCTAGCAGTGGACTATCAATAATTTTCATTTTTTTTTATTATTTTTTTTATTTAAACTTTAGAAAGGCTATTATTAAGAAATTTAAGACACTCTAAATGTATTTTAACAATATAATTGCAGAATAATCATTTTCTTATTGAAATAAAAAAAAGGCATTAAATTTACTTCGGACGCAAAATAATTTTAACGAAGCGAAATTTAAGTACTATTATTAATTTACGATTGGAATTAATATGTAAATGTAAGTTTATAGAACGACATTTAGTTTTATTGGAACTAAATTTTATGACTTCTATTACAACTCTTTTATTTTTTAGACTATGAAAACACAGAAATTAAGACTTACCATGATTTCACATATACGTTACAAAACTTATCGTATGCTACTCACGTCCCGCCGTGGACTGATTGTTAAGACACGGTTCCCATCAGATCACCGAAGTCAAGCATCACTGGCTGCCGTCAGTGTGCGGGTGGGTGACCACTTAGATCAGTATGCGTAGGAACCGAGGGTGTGCGGTATGGGTGTGCTCGAATTCGCGTGCAGTTCGTCGGGCTACCGAAGCGGGGATGCCATCCCCTGTGCAGAGGATCAAAATTGTGATGGCATGTCTTCGGATCATCCTCAGGGATGCTTCCCAAACAGTCGCCAATAGCCCATTGTGCAGTTCTAGTGGGACATAAGTGAACTACAACGTATGCTACTCACGCGAGAAGTTTTTAATTCTTGCTGATACAAGTAAACAGTTTTTTAAAGTCTATAAATTGCTTTTAAGTTCAGAAATATCATGTTTACACTTACAGGGAGGGGAATAAAAGACTGTTGAAAAATTTTTGTTCTATTGATCGGATTTTCACGTTTTAAGTGCTATCTATAATAAGACACATTCTTTGATTAAACCGGTAGTTTGTTCGATGAATTTGGGTTATTTGTTTCTCCTTTTAATTCTATTTAGGCTTATTAATTTTACTTTTTACGTATATACGTAATTATGCGCCTTATTAGTAGGGTTACAAATTGATGCTGGAAAAAGGGTTGCCACTCCCATTATTTCCAATCTTATTCCGGACCTTAATTTGCCAATCCAAACAGATGATGATTTAGTTTGTTTAAATCAAAAGTTATCAGAAGATACTACATTGTCTTTAATTTTGGTAATTAAAACGTTTTTAAAATGTTTTTTAATTCATTAACTTATAAATAGTTATTATTATTTGTGTGTGTATTTGTGCAATATTTAGTTCTTTGTAGACACTTTTAAAAGCAAATCAAATTATTGTAGCCACTTAAATTTAGAAAGCTACTGGCAGTTTCTTATTTATTTTTGACAAAATGTTGATTCCTTATTAAATGAAGTTATAAATCCTTTCTTTTTATGTCATTTAATGTTTCAAAATAATATATTTAGCATATATATTATCTAAAATTAATGAAATATAGAGTACAAAAGTGGTGTCAAAAGCTTATGTGCTGTTGGTCCAATAAGGGTTAAATCTCTTTTAAATATGTTCAAACATTTCTTAAATTTTAATAATTTCAGTGGCCCCCATCCCCCCCCCCCAAGCTCTTGGGCGCAAAAAAAAATTCTCTCCTCTAAATCCCCCCCCCAAAAACTATTCGTTTTATTTAGTGTAAAAATTCCCCCCAAGCTTTAAGTGGGCGCATCGTGCGCCCACCTTACCCCCTGATGGGAGCCCCTGAATCGTTTAGATATTTTTCGGTGCTGGACAAAGAAAAAAAAATTAATAAGCTTTTACCATTTAGATGTTTATTTAAAATATAATCTTTAAGTCGAGGACTAAGACAAAACGCATTTCTAATTAAATCGTTTAAAAAAAACAGAAATTAAAATAAATTATATAAAGTTCAGTTTCTTTTATTTTACTAATTCCAAAAATTTTGTAAAATAACCATCATATAAATTTTATGTTAATCATACAATGAAAAATATCTCAAATAAAAATTAATTTTTAAAAAGTTTACTTTAGTAAAATTTATTTGTGTATTTAGTTAGATTTGCTTTGTTCTTTTACTTTACATTTAATAGCAACTTGTCTTACAGCGATACTAAATTATGCTTCAACTGGTTCCTTTAAATTTTTCTGTCTCTTTTGCTTTAATAATAATTTTTTGCTTTTATTTTTTTTAGGTTAGCTACCTTTCAAATATATCTTATGGCAAACATTTGTCCTTTTTTAACCACTAACTTATTAAAAAAAAATTATTGTGAAAGATGTTGCTCTGCAATACAGTAGACTTGGGAGAAAGGGAAAGAAATCTCTTGAAGACTTGAGGGAAATATTCCATGTGTTTTTGGGTATGCAGTTTTTATTTCTAAACTATGAATAACATGAATTTCAATTTTAACAAGCTTCATGACCTGGGTGTTTCATGGAAAATGAAGAGGCATTTGTTCTATGTTGGTGAAAAAGAGAATGAATATTTAAAGTTAATTGCTTAGGATTTTAGTCATTGAGTTGTTGAAACTATAGTTCATCATCAATTACTATAGAGCTTATTTGTGAAAAAAAAATTAAAAAGCAATAATTACATTCTAAACGAAAAGATAGATTTAAATTTAAGAGAATAGTTAAAAATTAAAAAAGTCTGCTTGAAAATAACATTTAAGTTAAAATGTTTGATATATATAAAAAAATAAAAAACGCGATACCCATACATGCTCCACTGCTGTAAATTACATTGTTTGAAAATAGTCAAATTATAACAACATTAAGAATAAAACATTTAAATATATGTGTCCGAGAATTGACAGAAATGAAATAGAATATCAAAACTTTTTTTTTTATAAAGAACTTTCTTCTAAGCCTGGCTTCTGCCTGCTGTCACCTTGCCTTAATGTGCTAGTCTGTTTGTCCTTCAATTTTTGTGTTTTAACCTGATCTCAAACTATTAATCAGTGAAATAGTGCGAAATGAATATAGTCTATCTTCACCATTAAAATCCTTTGAATCACCGAGTGGGGAAAATGTTACAAATGGTTTTTTTTTATTTGCAAAGTAAAATAAAAAGTAATTTTTTATTGCAAAATTTATATCAATTATCTATTTAAAAACAAAATATTTTTTTTTTTTTCAAATTGTTCACTTTTTTCCTCTTATTTTTATTAGCTATAATGTCACTCCGCTTTCCAGAAGTTAAACGTGAAGAGCTCACAGAAAGACTTGGCAAGGTCCTCTCTTGTGCCAAAGAATGGGGTAATTCAAGAAAAAGATCTTCCCTGGTGGAGTTAAACTACCTCAGTAATTCATTGGATTTATCGGATAACTTGTAAAAAGGAAAAAGAACATGATATATGATCTGTGATGTATTCGGATGTAATATTAATATTATAAGAAGTTTTGTTTTTCCTTTTAATTCTATTTAGGCTTGTTAATTTTACTTTTTACGTATCCATGCAGAAAAAAAAATTAAGCGAATTAAAAAATTTTATTCATTATTATAAAATTTGTTTAACTAAGGGAAATACAATGTAATCTTTTTGAAATTATTTCTTAATTTATACTAATTTGTTTAATAATGGTTGAAACAATTTTGAATACCAATGCACATTAACTCATTTATCATTTTAAAGTCAGTATCATTTTAAACTATGTAATTTTAAATGACGCAATTCAAAATTCGAATGAAGTCATGTATGTCTTTTTTAAATTTTTTAACTTAGAAACGATTTGATCAATAATGTTCAAATTTTGCATTTTAAAATTACACAGTTGAAATGATGTTAAATTTACATAGCCTAAATTTTAGTTTTCTTCTAATTATAAATAACAAACAATAATAAATAATTATTTAAAATTAATTTTTACATTCAATTTTCTTTGGATAAATAAATTTTATAATTGTGTGATCAGTATTTCCAACTAACTTTAAAATTTCTTGAGATATGGCGATAAACGGGAAAAAAAAGTGAATAATAATACTAATTGTACTTAAACTTAGTATTTAAACGACCGCTTTTTTGCTTAAATTGTCGGGACCATACTTTACAGATAGTGAGTGACTCACCCCCCAAATCAAAATTCATTGAATAAAAGATATTGTTATTCATGTAAAACAGTTTTTGTGTCTGGTTCGATTCTGTATGATATTTAATGCTAGCTAATTAGCATGTTTAGGGTTAACCTTAATATGTCTATATATATATATATATATATATATATATATATATATATATATATATATATATATATATATATATATATATATATATATATTATAGATAGCAGCATTAAGTGCAGCATAAAATATCTAATAATAAATGAAAATCTTCCGCAGCAAAGGTTGTGCTTCTCCCTTTTCACAAAAAGGTGAGTTCAAAGTTTTCAAGACACGAGGAGGGTAGGGGGGGGAATTCATAGAGTGGCTCACGTTTCATAGGCGGTATTTGTTATAAATATTATCGTAGAATTTTTTTCAAAACCTATACAAGACTGCCTAGGCATGGTTTTTAAATGCAGTTCTAGTGACACCACGCAATATGAAAAAAAATAAATAAATAAATAAATAAATAATAATAATAATAACTACTTATATATAGAAGTATTAACTATTGAACTAGAGAAAATAAGCTATATATAAACATTTTTAGAATAATCATTTGATTTTAGCAAAGTTACTCGTTAAATTATTAGATTTAAAACAGCTCTAAAAAATTATAATACTAGAAATACAAAACTTGTATAGACCCTCGCAATGTCTGGATACGGCCCTGTAATAATAAATAAAACGTGATTTTTTTTCTATTTAACTGTACAAAGATCGCAAAAAAAAAAAAAAAACAGTTTAACATTTTTAAAAAAGTAGAAAAATAAATTTTTGCCAAGATAATTGAATTAAAATTTTTGCCTAGTATTTTGGAACAGGACTTTGGAAGTAACCTGTTATTTTTATAACAGGTATGATTAAATAACAGGTTCCAAATACCTGTTCCAGAAAATATTGGACATCTCTATAGTAAAGCCATTTCAGTTTTTACATGTTTTCGGGAGGAGTTAAACCATTCTCTTTTTTAATTAGTAAGATATATCTACTTTTCTATAAAGAAAGAAGCTGTTTTATATATATGCTAAAATGTTAAAAAAATTACGGTAGTTACAAAAATTTAATGTTTCTTGAAAAAAAATGCTAGAATGAAATGCCTTTCGTACCAGTTTTTGCTCTTTACCGTCTTGCTATGTATAGGCTTTCAGCCCTGTGAAGAAGCAATGAGGTGCCCCGCAAAGCTTGTTCAAAATACAGCGATTGTTAATGCCTAAAGTATACTATAATTGGAGTAAATCATCCTTGAAAGGATTAAAAGTTGGCAGGTATGGTAGTATGTTAAAATTATTTAAAAGAATCAATTAGTTACAATAAAATTTTTTACACGGAATTATTTAATAAAATAATATCTCGAGAATTACTTAGGGAAAATGAACATAAAAGTTCAACTATTATGTCAAATACCGATTACTTTTCAAGGAAAATATAAAACTGCTAAATATTGAAAATATAGTATTGCTGAAAAAAAAATTCCTTAATTTTAAATTAAAAAATGCTCGCCCTCTCACAGATAGTAAGGAAAGATTTCATAAAAAAAAAAAATCTGATATTACGAAACTTCTGTAGTAGTATGCAAGTAGCCATATTTTTATTATACCATAGTCTTGCATAACAGCAACTTTTACTCTTTATTTAAAAGTTTTTCCCTAGTGGTAAGAAAATGCCAATTTCAGGGTTGCCAACTCTTTACTCTTTATGAAAACATTTATTCCAGTGGTACCTAAGTTAATATATTATTTTTTATTAATTTGAACTTATTTTCCACACTACTAAAAAATCCATTTACTACGCCATTTTGTTGGAGCTCTTTCGTGCTGAGGCTTTTTAAATATTAGCAAAATTACCGAAAAAAAAATGTCTGCTTTTAAATGTTTACCACTCTAAAAAATATTTAGCAACAAAGGTAATAGATAGCTAGCCTCTTTCACATTATAGATTAAAAGCTGCTCCTTTATAATCTAGTCGGCGAATATAAATTACGCTTATTATTACTAGTCTCATTATTACTTATTGGCGTTAGTCTTACTAGATGTTTTAAATATTTAAATGTAATGGTAGCCAAAATCAGACATTTCATTCAAGCATTTTTGAGAGAGAGAAATTAAATGTCATCAGGGGTGAAAGCGAGACGGAAAATAGTAAAGGCTGGTAGTGAAAACTTTTCAGTTATAGCTAGTTTAGGGGAGGAGTTTACTTATTCTTTTTTTAAATTATTCAACAATATCTACTTTAACTTGGAAAAGAAGCAGTTATTTATATATTCTAAAATTATAAAAGAAATCTTGATAGTTACGGATATTTTATTTTTCTCGAAAAAAATGCTGGAATGAAATGTCTTACGTACCAGGTTTTTCTCTTTTCCGTCTTGCTATATAAGGGCTTTCACCCATGAATGTCATTAACTACCAAGATTTTTTTTTACAATAATAACATGTATATGAAACTGCTTTTTTCCCATAGAAAATTAGATATCGTTAAATAGTTTAAAGAAGAGATTAGATTTTTTTCTCCCTAAAACTAGTTAAAACTTATGTGGTTTTAGTACCAGTTTTTCACTTTTCCGTGTCGCTTTCACGCGTAATGGAAGAACTTAATGACGTATACGTCCGAGCCAATCAAGTAGAAACGTTTCTCTGGTGAAATCTGACACCAGTTCCCATTGAACCAACCAACACTGACGAAGTGAAATACCTCAATAGAATACTAAAACCTCGAATGAATGTGGACAGCATTAAAAATAAAACGTTTAGGCTTCTACCTAATCCATACAGTATGACTTTGAAATGGATCTTCAATACCTGTCTGAAATTCAATAACTTCCATCTGTAAGGCGATAAATAGTTTTTTTTTAATATTTTTTAAATTTTTTTTTTTTTTTTTTTACATCAAAGCCTAATGACGATTCATCGTCACCCTCTAGCCACCGTCCAAATGGTCTATTGAAGGGGTTTCCAACTGATGGCCAGGGGGCCGCATCCCGTCCGCGAAGCTTTTTTTTTGTGGCCCGCGAACTAAAATATATTAGTTGTCAATTTTCGTAAAAAAAAAATCTGTATGGGTTTAAAATACTTTTCTCGTTAA
The DNA here is from genome assembly GCA_949128135.1 of Parasteatoda lunata. NCBI lineage: Eukaryota > Metazoa > Arthropoda > Arachnida > Araneae > Theridiidae > Parasteatoda > Parasteatoda lunata. Next base: position 14,677,674 of record OX421977.1, read on the forward strand.
TAGAAACCTAATTTCTTCCTTTCTGTGAAATTTAACATACCATCGGCGCAAAAAAAATTTATTTGTCGGGTTTTGCACCCAAGAAAATTTTTATTGAAATAAAAAAAAATTATTGTGTATGTTGCTCTTTTTTTATTTCATTTTGTGACTATAACTCAGTGTGTGCGTATCAGAAATTTTCTCGAAGAAATTCTCCGATTTAACTTTTTGAAACCACTCTTTTTGGATGAAAATATTTACACACACATTTGTAAATTTTAAATGTGAATATCTATTCTCGGGTGGTTTCAGCAGACGCACCTCAATTTTCTCATTGAACATTTTGCGTGGTACTATCATGGGTGAAAGCCTTTATATAGCAAGACGGAAAAGAGAAAAACCTGATACGTAAGACATTTCTTTCCAGCATTTTTTTCGTAAAAAATAAAATATCTGTAACTATCAAGATTTATTTTAAAATTTTTGCATATATTTAAAACTGCTTCTTTTCGAAGATAAAGTAGATATTGTTGAATAATTTAAAAAAAGAATAAGTAAACTCCTCCCCAAAACTAGCTATAACTGAAAAGGTTTCACTACCAGCCTTTCCTATTTTCCGTCTCGCTTTCACCCCTGGGTACTATGTAAGTTTTAATACCAACCTTTTTAAAGTTTTATAACTTAATAATTAGATATCTGTTGCACATTAATTGTTTAATATATAGGTGCACATTAAAGTTAAAGCCCGAATTTTTATTATTTACTTAATATTTTTAAAAATATTATTAGTAACAATAATTTTTAAAAATTTACTTCTTATTTAAATTTGTAGTTCAATACTTTAGTTTTGAACAACTTGGTAAAAATCTGACAGTAATATTTAACGTTCTTTCAAACATAAAAGAGTCCTACATAAAATTTTGATAAAGTTGCGGCCCGCCATTTGATTTGTGTTTTTAATTGTGGCCCCCGGCTTCATGTAAGTTGGAAACCCCTGGTCTATTGGGTACAATCAGAAAATTCGTGAACGAAATTTTTTTAATAGACTAAAGCCATACTTATCCTGTCTTAAAAACGTTCAGCTTTAGAACCAAACTAGATACTAAAAACAAACACTTCGAATTGTGGATTATATAGCCAGAAGTTTTCATCTTAAGCAATCCCCCCCCCTACTAATGTTGGACATTAGTAAGGATTTTTATAAAGTGCTTGAAATTTTTTAGGAAATTTTTCGATATGGCTGTTAGTTTATTAGGCTGTTAGTTGAACCAGTTTGGCTTATCATTTGCGGCTAGTCCGAGGCAAGAGAAAACTGGAACTGACTTGTTTTGCATATGAACTAACATTGCTTTAGCAGCCACTAGAATAAGTTCAAAAGGTAGAGAAAGCATGGGTAAAATGACAGAACTATGAAAAAATGGGGGGGAAAGAAAAATAATAATAAAAATAACAGGAAACCGGAAAAAAAGAATACCGAAAAAAAGACAAAATTTAAAAATCCGGAAAATCAAAGATATGATCTTTTCATCATCTCACACGATTATATCCACAAAAAAGAGTGATTCCTAATATTTTCGCAATATAGCCAAAGCAACATATATCAATACAATAGTGTGAGGAGCACTCAAAAAATTTTACCAAAAACTTACAACAAATAAAATAGAACACAATAAGTAAAAATATCACAGAAAAACAGAAAATTAAATATAATACAATATAAAGATAAACAGAATAAAACATGAAATGTAAACATGCTCTTGTTTTCATTTTTTGCAATCTGGCGAAAATATTTTAAATCACTCTTGAAAAATTTCCCGTTCATGTAAGTTCATTTGAATTTGCTACTCGCTTTTTATTCGCTACTCGCTTATCATTTCATGTTTTATTCTGTTTTTTCTTTATACTATATTATATTTGATTTTCTGTTTTTACCTGACATTTTTTATTATTGTTTTCTATCTTTGTTGTTTTTTTGTATCTTTGTTGTTTTTGAGTGATCCTCACACTATTGTATTGATATATTTTGCTTTGGATATATTAATATAATATTAAAAAAGCACTCTTTTTTGTGGATATAATCGTGTGAGCTGATGAAAGAATTATTTCTTTTATTTTCCGGATATATATATATATATATATATATATCCCGTTAAATCCAGAGATTCACAAAGTCCTCCATGTTCCCATAACAAATCATATATATGGGGGTACTGATCCTGGAGTTTCCTTGTTTTCTGGATTCCCTATTGGAAAAAAATCGGAAAACCAGTATCAAAAACCAGTAAAAATGATACCAGAACCAGTATGACCATACTGGAAATTTAAAACCTGGTATAATACCATACTGGAAATTTTAAAACCAGCATGGCACCATAGTGAAAATTTTAAAACCAGTGTAGCACCATAATGGAAATTTTAAAACCAGTATAGTCCCATACTGGAAAGTGAAAAACCAGTATGGCACTATATCAGAAATTTAAAACCAGTATGGATCATACTGGAAATTTTGATACCAGATATAAAATCGTACTGGAAATTTTGATACCAGTTTTCAAACATACTGGGAGTTTTAAAGTAGTTTTAAAATACAGCTTCATTCTTAGTAAGTATACATATTTTTCTTGAAATCTAACTGTTTTGACATCATTTTCAAACTACGTTCATTTTATTTATTTTTATTATTTACTTATTTCAAATAATTAATTTCTCAGATTTTTATAAGAATTCTTAACTTATATACCAAGGGCGGTGAAAGCGTACATTTTCTATGTACATTAATTAAACTGGTATATGGTACTGCTCTCCGTTTGCCAGGGGATTTCGTACATTCAGTCAATCCAACTGACTGTAATGATCCTTCTACATTCGTGCATCAACTTAGAAACTGCATGTCAAAATTACGACCAGTTCCTACCAGCGCTCATTGCAAACAAACTGTGTTCGTACACAAAGAATTTAGAAACGCATCTCATATTTTTCTCAGATGTGATGCTCCAAAGCCTTCTCTTGCACCAAAATTTTCAGGACCACATCAAGTTCTAGCTCGATACGAAAAAACATTCAAAATTTTAGTAAATGCAAAAGAAGTTAATGTTAATATCGACCGCCTTAAATCGGCGGAATATTGTCAATATTCTCTCAAATTCTCTTGCTTTCGTTACACCGAAGATGATTAACGAAGAAGATGACGAAGATGAATAATTTGAATGAATTATGAAAATATACCACCGTTATATTATTTTTAAAACCCAAGGAAATTTGTAAATAAAATACACTTTAAGAATCTTTTTACTTCAAGTCTTGAAATATTAAGTTTTTTCCCTCTTCCAGCCATTTGCTCGGCATTCTAAAAAAATATTTTCTAATGAAAACGAAATTGAAGTTATTTTCAATTCAGTATTTTTCATTTTATGTCCTACTACAAATCAAAAATTCAAAATGTATCGAATATATTTTTATTGCAGATATATAGTGGTTACACTTTTTAGGAATGGGCGTAATTATGGTTTTTGCTAAATTGATATGTTTTTATTATTAATTTTATGTTTTATTTTAAATTTTGATATTAAAATAACTTTTAAATTACGTAATTATTATGTTTTGTTATAAAACTCGGTATTAATGAAAACTTATGCAGATGGCGGAGCAGATTAAATCCTTGAAGAACTATAATTACACGATCAAAACTTTTAAAATTACAGCAATTTTGCAAAATTTTCAGCTGTTGGTAACAAAAAAAAAGTATATCCTTATTTTAATAAATTAAAATAATTATAATTTCTCACACCTCAACAAATATCTCATTTAAAGGGCTATATAATTTACTTAAATTGTAACAGGAAAACTCAAAATTGACCAATTGTATTTGGAAAAAAATCAAGTAAGGAAAACATTTTCTACCATTGGAAAAAATACTTCGCCTAAATCACAAATCTTGGCGAGGATGAATGTATTCAAGCAATATTTAATAGAGACTTTGACCTTAAAATTACATATATATATATTTAATATCAAAAATTATCACCTCACTTCTGCTCAATATTTTACTTGGAATTGCTAACAGCATATGGAAATCCTGTCCCTTAAATAATAAGAAATTAATTTTTTATGGAAAGAAAATTAGACTCAATATATGCTATTTCAGATTTACAAACAAGTATTTAAAAAGACATTTGAAATATTTTTAGTTACCGCTATATTAAATAAAAACTATTAATTATTATTTGCATAACTGTTTACCTTAACGTATTTCACGTTTAAGTTGTTTTTGGTTAAATACAGCATTTGCCAGTTTATTAAAACAGTGGCGAATGGGGAAGAGAATAAATAAATTGATAATATTTCGGAGGCATTGTAGATTGCCGAAGTCATTTGAACTTTTAATTACATAAAAGGATAGTTGAGCCGCTAAGGCTGCTCGACACGGATTCCGCATCCGGCTTGCACCGACAACTGTGGTGACTTGAAATATCCTCAGTGGTAGGCGGATCATGGGTTAGAATCCCCTTGCCGTCAGACTAACCGTAGGACGTTCTCGTGGTCTTCCTCTCCGTGTAACGCAAATGCTGGTTACAGAGATGCCAACCTGCTCCGGACAGCAAATATATATTTTAAAATGGTAGTTTATCAATTGTGATTCTTGGTTTAATAAATTCAATTTAGTAGATTTTTGTCCACCACTATTTCTAAATAATTCGTAGGCTTATAGAATTCACCACTTTAAAGTACTTCCGTCAAGCTATACCTCTTAAAAAAAAGCAAAAATAGTCAAATATTTATAAAATTTACTTTGTAGTTACTAACCATTTTTATAATTATTTTAACGTGTCCGGAGCAGTTGGCACCTCTGTGGTTAGTTTCATCAGAAAGTACTCCACGAAGACAAATTTCTCCCGATACTTGATGTAGCAGTTCCTTGTCTTCTTTATTGGGTTCAAAATTACAATTGTAAAGAGTTGAACATTAGTAGTCGTAAATCTAAAAATTGGGACGGCCGTTCAACGACAGCTATAAAATAAATTAGATGGGCAGTGGGTCGAAAATTATTTCTGAATCCAATAATCGGATATCGATTGGAAACTCGGCAATCACTTTAAATATTTATAAACATTTCTAACGTATAGCCTGGGAAGATAGCATTGTTCTACATATTTACACTGTTGTTGCCTTCTAGTGTTCCTAGGTTTAATTTTTCAAAATTTTAATTAAATGACATTTGAATTAGTAATGTACTCAGAAATTGATATTTTAATTTACTCTATGTAAACCACAATATTAAACTTCACTTAACAAATGTAGCTGGGTACCTGAGTAAAGCATGGCCTTGGCCCATTCATCGTATCTATAATAGTCAATGAGGTAAATAAATTATTTAAAAATGAAGCTGAATCTATTTTCTTAAATACGTGTTTTGAACTGAGTCTATGTCAAAGCTACATTTTGTGTAATGACACAATTGATCCTTTATTTAAATCTTTTCTCTTAGGTTGTTTTTGTATTTTATTATTTTTTTTAACTTTTATTTATTTCATAATTTTATAATAGTTTGAATTTATTCTATGCAAAAGTATTAAGTAATTTTTCTTTAGTTAAGGGATTTTTTTTTCAATTTAAACTTAAATATATTGAATAGATTTTGTCTGGCAAAAAGTTCACTTTACTTTTCGAAAAGAATCTTAAATTTTTTTTTGGACGATCGTTGCACTTGATTTTAAGTTTCCTAGGGAGATACCCCACGATTCTAGCCTTTAGTGTTTTGCCCCCTTTTGCAAGAAACCCTCTTTTACCCTCTTTTTTGTCTTTGAAAGTATTTTTTTACTTTGTTTTTCCCAAAATCGCTAATTGTAGGAGTTAACTTACTTTTTGTTCATTTATTTATTTATTTTCGAAGTGGGGGTCTTACTTGCCAATTTTAACACATCGCTGACCGGTCACGAGTAAACTCGTGTTTTCGTGGCCAAGTGTTGTTGACCGGTTACGAGTTAACTCGTGTTTTCGTTAGCATAGTGATCCCGTGGTGACTATTTTAAAAAGTAGGCGTAATTTTCCTTACTTTTCAATTTTTACTATTTAATTTTGTACCAATATATAATAACTTTACGAAACCGGATATATTTGCAAAACTTGTGGTGTACCATTCACCGCATTCAAAGACCTGACTTCGAGGAGTAAGGTTGTGTTGTGACCGAGCTCTACTATTATGTCTTATCACCGAACAGCTCGCGGCGGAAAGGTGTTCCCTTCCGGCCGCTCTCAAATCAGGACTTACGCTGATCAAACTTCGTTAGACGACCTAATAGCGACATGCGGGATTCCCTCGCAATATTTTCCACCCAAAAACGCTGAAGAATCGGAAATTAAAAATTTCTATTCGCAATTTCCTATGGAAGAACTGAATAAAGTGTCAGACTACTTTCGTAGCTTTCTTAAAAAGCTAGACAAGAAAGGACCTCATTATCATTACTTCATGATCAGATCAGATTTAGCATACTTCAACCTGTACAGACTACGCCTAAAGATACAAGAGGAGAAGGAATCTAAGGCAGATCCTGCTCTAGAACCCAGAATTCAACCTACCGAGGAATTGGACGCAGAACCAGCCCAGAACCCGGAAAACTGTGAAGAAGCTTCAGCCTCGGAAACAGAACTTCAGACAGAGCAGCCTAAAGAACCACCCACCAAAAGGAGAAAGAGGAAAAAGAATAAGAAACCAACTGATGTAGACTCAACAAAGCCTACAAATTTTAATTCTGATCCCACTCCTCCACCGATAAACATCACTCCTACCCAACTGGAAACCTCGGAAGATAGCACCGCCAAAGATCCAGAGCCATCCACTAAAGTTCAGACAGCTCAACCACCCAAGAACCTAAAAGTTCTCATCCGAGGACTTCCCTTGGACTTTAACACGGATACTATTTCCCTAGAATTAGGGAAGCAAAATCTTGAAATCCTGAAAATCGTGCAGTTCAGAAAGAGAGTGGGAGGAGCCTATAGGCCACTCCCACTTTTCCTCACCATCCTACCTGAGATAGACAACTACATGAAAATCTACCACATCGATTTCATTAAGGACATACCAATCAGTGTGGAGAAATTTAGAGGCGGCCGGGGGCCGATACAGTGTTTTAAATGCCAACGTTTCGGACACTCACAGCGAGCCTGCACTTCAGACCCACGATGCATGAAATGTGCCGAAGGGCACTATTCATACCAGTGCATAAAGAGCAAAGACTCCCCAGCCACCTGCTGCAACTGTAGCAAGCCTCACACTTCCAACTTCTCTGGGTGCGAGGCCCGCCCCAGTAGAAAAAGACGTCAGCCTAAGGATACGCCAGTTTCCTCAGCTCATCGACTTGTTTCGTTAGTAAAGGAACTGCAGGAGATCCTAAAAAATCAAGAAGTTCTCAATCTTCTACAAACTCTCATCCAAGGACCATCCCCTACCGAATGATGTCTTCCACTACAAATCATGCCATACCCCAATCAAGGACTTGATATTTACATAGTATCGACTTTTTCCAACCTCAAGGAAATTACCACACCGAACCACATCACACGATGAAGAGGTAAAGGGCCCTATGGCCTCAGGCACCTCAGCCAAACTACACGACTAAGACTAAGACTAAGGTGTACCATTACAATTGTTATACTTTTTATCATACGAAAAAGAAATATTAAGAGTTGAATAACAATGAAAACTTTTTAAAGTTTATTTATATTGTTTTACTACAGAAAAGTTGCCGGTTAGCAATTTGTTAATCGTCTGCTTTTCAAACTCTTTGCTTCTTAAATTTTAACTATATATTACTTGTCTGAATTTTTCTCAGTATTCTGAATACTCTCAGAGTTTTTCAGAATATTGTCATTTTCTCAATCGAATTTTCTGGCTTTCGATACACCGAAGTCTCATGTGTACTTCATGTCCTTTCTCCTCGAAATGCGTCCGTATGGAGGGAATTAATTGCTTTTCCTACATCCTTTTTGCTTTGACTTTAATGTTAACACAAATCGTTATACTCTTCACTCATTTGATAGTTCTTTATTATGTTTATGCACAACGTTAACGAAATCTTTTAAACTATTTTGATTTGAATGCTTTTGTTTGCTTTATAAGTATAAGACGTGATCTCCGAAGCAAGGAAAGAGGTTAATCAGGTTATATTACTTTACCTATTTGTAACTGTACTTCGCTTCGCTAACAAGCAGCCGCTGAATGGTGTACCTCACCGTACGGAATACAAATCCTTAACGTGCAATGTGCTCACTTTACGTAAAGTGTGCTGTGCACATACGTAAGATTTTACGTTAAGATTTCTTATTATTCTTCACACTTAAATATAACTCACAAAAGTGATTTGTTGCGACTTAAAGCTCATTGATTGCGTTCACATTATACTTTTGATGAATCTTAGCAGAGTTGAGGATTGAACCCTTCTGCTCAGACTGGAGTCCAATTCTCTTACCACTTGGCTAACCGCGGCCCCTCTTAAATCATTGCAAACTTTTAGGATGGACGTTAAATTTTTAAATCCGTAACTGTAGTAAAATTCTGCACTCAATCCAGAAAACAAGAGAATTCAGGGACTTTTCGCTATCCATTTAAATCATAGCTGTTAATCCTGACTAATTTTCCGAGAGGTTTCAGTTTTACAATTAAAGTGTCTGCAAAACGTAGTCCTTTCTTTTTCATTTTCATATATTTAATTTAAATTTGATATAATTTTAGCCACCATTACATATCAAAATATGAAACATACATGCACATGTTTGATTCATATTTTGAATACTTTCATGCTCATGATAGTATTTGTTCAGCATTTGGTTTCGAAAGAGGTAGGTAAGTAATTAATTTACGTCGCAGTAGAGCAGCACAATAGGCTACAAGTGACGGTCTGGGTTACATTCCTGAGGATGATCTGAAGACACGCCTTCACAATTTTAAACTTCTGATGGCTCCCCTGCTCTTGTACCCCGACAACCTGCGCGCAAAGTCCAGCATCCTCGCACCTCAAGCTCAAGAACCGCTCACCCTTGGTCCCTACGCAGAATGATAAAAGTGGTCACCCACCCGCTTACTGACCTCAGCCAGTGATGCTAGACTTCGTTGTTCAACTGGGTACCGTGGTTAAATTTAAAAAAAATGGATTTTAATACAAAAATGAATTAAAACAATGCACCATCTTAGAACGTTTGATTTCTTAGAATAAATTAATTGATTTTTTTTATAATTCGACATAACCATGTGTACTACATTTACACTCTAAATACGTAAAGTACAATTTCTTGTTCACGTGCGACAAACTTTAGTTCTAGTGAAAATAACCCTAACTTTTTGCCATCACATTAGTTGGTCGTGAGTGTTGCACGTTTTTTCGTCAGTGAAAATTTCGTTTGAAATTCTTAATGCCAACATCTGTCTACATCCATTTCGGGTGAGCAGATGAAATATTACCTGTTGGATTAAACCACTATCTTGTACATTAGAATACTGAAGCTCAGATTATATATATCAATAAATTGATTTTCTTATTTTGAGTACCGTCCACTAGTGCGGGCTGAAGTAACTGTTAGCGACAACAAGGTAAGCGAATATCAAGTTTTCTCAAGTATAATAATTTCCCCTTCTTTCCTCAACATGTGGGAGGAAGAGATAGATTTGTCTACAAACCTACACTGCTCTCGAAAGACTAAAGTGTCCACTGAAACAAATTTAGAATTCCATGATACGGTCACTGAACAACTTGAATATGCTAATGCCGGTGGAGTGTCTACATACGCAATAAATTTTACCCCAATAGGACACAATTCTTTCCCGAAAACCTATCATACTTATAGATGATCTAACTAAAGCTGTTACAACAACCGCAACAATACATTTCAAGCCCGGCCTCATTCCAAACATTCTCAGGTACCACAACGAAGAGTTCTCTCAGAAATACACCACAAGCCAAATCAAATACATCCATCAGTGACACAGTGAAGTTGGACAAACGTCACGCTAGAAATCTTAAACGATCATAATTTCCCAAATATCTTTCTTCCGTTTATAATTCAAATGATACAAGTGATATCCTGGAACTGTAGAAGCATTACCAATAAAAGGCAGTGGCTTCGGACCTCCTACTTCTCACGCTCATCAGTGATGTGTATTCAAGAATCTTTTTTGAAAACTTCGGATACATTTCACATACCTAATTTCACTATATATCGCCAAGATCAAGATGGACGATGTGGCGGTGGATCGTTCACTGCAATTGACAGCCACTATCCATCCCAGAAAGAGACGAACCCTCCACCTCCTACACCCAGCCATGAATGTTTGGTTGTAACTCTCAACATCCAAGGCACCAATCTTACAATAGCGAATATTTATTCTCCCCCAGCTGAACTGGATAAAAATTGGTTTAAAAGCATTGTAAATAATCTCCTTTCATTTTCGTCAGTGATCTAAATGTTCGTCACCGTGCTCTAGGGAGTTTCTCCAATTCCCCATCATCAAATCAATTTCTGGACTTCATCACATCCCTATTGGAAAAAAAATCGAAAAACCAGTATCAAAAACCAGTAAAAATTATACCAGAACCAGTATGACTATACTGGAAATTTAAAACCTGGTATAATACCATACTGGAAATTTTAAAACCAGTATGGCACCATAGTGGAAATTTTAAAACCAGTATTGCACCCTACTGGAAATTTTAAAACCAGTATAACACCATCATATATGGCAACTTTACTTTTAAAAAGTAACGAGTAAAAGTACAAGTATTTTTTAAAAAAGTAACAAGTAAAAAGTTCTTATTTTAAAAAGTAACGTGTAAAAAGTACAAGTACTAAACAAAAAAAGTAACGATTTAAAAGTACATTTCTAGGAAATCGAAAATTCAAAGTAACCTAATATTTTATTGAATAAAATTCTTATGTTCTTTAATGTTTTTGCAAAATTGTTGTTATTTATTTAATTATTTTTAATTTTGAAAGTTATGGACATTAATTTATTTTGAAATTCGGAAGAATATTATAATATAATTTTAAAATATAATCGTATAATATAATTTTTAAATCAAATATAATTTTAATATCAAACTTTTTATGGATTTGCACGGAAAAAAAATTTTATCCATTGATTTTAATTTTTAGTTTGTTATTTTTATTTATTTAAATTACCATTGATTTAAAATTGTTTTACTCTATAGAAACGCGTTTTAAAAGCACAAACATAAACAAAGCAAACACGGGTTTTTTGTGATCTTTGAGCGAGTAAAAAATAATTGAATGTGCAGTATACGTTGAAACAGAACAGTCTACAGTTTTATTTGTAACAATGGCTAATGCTGAAATCCTGCGAGAAAATCATTTCCCCAACATTTCTGCCTAACGGAATAATTAAAATTTTTAAATGAATTTTAGTATCAGCGGCTAAATTAATACCTTCGAGTTTTCAAGAGTTAAAATAGTAATTATAATAGTTTTTGATAGCACAAATAGTTCTGAAGTTCTTAGAGATTTGACTGGGCGTTGTTTCACAAGGTCGGGCATAAACATAATTTTAGTAAAAAATGTACAAGGTAAAAATGTATTTAGTAAAAAATGTATTAAGACAAAAATTCATTATTTATTAGTGAGTTCAAAAAGAAAATTGAAAAACGTAATAAGAAAATCCAACATTTTTTACTTAAAATGTATTAAATAGATGCATAAAACTCGATGTACTTGCTAATTAATATTTTTATTCATTTTGCAAAATAATTGCATTAATAATAATATCGAAATAATAATTTCGATAATAATTTTGAAAGTGGTGTCGCAGAGTCTGCTGCGAGAATTTCTCTGAACGTGTTTAGCCACGCTGAATAAGCGCTCCATGGGAGCACTAGAAGGTACTGCAGTATTATATTTCACATATAATTTTTTTACGATTGGATATCGATTCAAAATTTATATGTTTTCCGTTTCGACATTTGAGCTCATGTATGCCATAAATTCTTCTGTCGCTGGTGATTGGCATGATGTTCTCAGCTTTAGAAAATTTAAAATCCCTGGTTTTTTTCTGTTACGTTATTAGTTATAGCAGGGTGTTCAGCTTGAGCAATTCTTTCCAATTTTCTTGTAACCTCCTTCCTAGCTTTTTCATCCAACCAATTAAATGTGATGCAAGGTACCAGACGTGCAGACCAACGCCCCAAAACTTAATGGTACTATTGAAGATTATTTCTTAGAATTTCATCAAACATTTTGGCTTGAAACTTCAAGTTTTTTTTAACGTTTTAGTGTTTGTAGAAGCATGCCGCCGTAACTATGATTCACATTCAGATTGTCACAAATATAAGAATTCAGGTCTCAAGATAAGATTCAGGTATTAAAATAGTCTGTTCACGAATGTCAGAATAATTAAAGCTTTCACACATTTGAAGGTTGGATGAATAATTTTTCTTAAAATCGTATACATTCATTATACTTGGTTTACAGAACTTCAAAGCTCACTTTTTACCATTCGGAAACTTTTTCTTGAGATGAAAACCACTGGTATTTAAAACCTTTGCTATTCATGTCATCCTTTATCACAGGCAATTTTCAGAAGATGAATAATGACTGTTTTGGACACACAATTCTGAAGAACACTCCACTCACAATGATAGTTGCAGTCAAAAAAAGAGCCGTCTGTTCCCTTTCAGGAATGACAATTTTAAAAGGTCAAGATATTTAAACACGAAGTTAGCTGTGAATTCATATATATCGCACATTAATTTTATAAATTAAAAAAACATAAGCATTTTTTCCAATTTAATTTTTTTTCAGAAAGCTTCCCGAGTTTATAAAAAAGTAACGATTTCATTCGACATTTCCGTTACAAATACTTGTACTTTTTCCCTAAAAAAAAAACGAAAGTACAAGTAAAAGTACTAAATTTAAAAAGTAACGAAGTACAAGTAAAAGTACGTACTTTTTACAAGTAAAAGTACTAAATTTAAAAAGTAACGAAGTACAAGTAAAAGTACGTACTTTTTACTTGTACCGGCGTTACAAGTAACGAAAGTAAAAGTACTGCCATATATGAACACCATACGGGAAATTTTAAAACCAGTATAGTCCCATACTGGAAAGTGAAAAACCAGTATGGCAATATATCAGAAATTTAAAACCAGTATGGATCATACTGGAAATTTTGATACCAGATATAAAATCGTACTCGAAATTTTGATACCAGTTTTCAAACATACTGGGAGTTTTAAAGTAGTTTTAAAATACAGCTTCATTCTTAGTAAGTACATATTTTTCTGGAAATCTGTTTTGACATCATTTTCAAACTTCGTTTATTTTATTTATATTTTTATTATTTACTTATTTCAAATAATTAATTTCTTAGATTTTTATAAGAATTCTTAACGTATATACCAAGGGCGGTGAAAGCGTACATTTTCTATGTACATTAATTAAAAAAATACATATCTAGAAATATTTAAATCATTTTATAATTTTGAAGAAAAGTAAGTTTTTGAGTAAGATTTTTACACATTTTAATTACTTTAAAATCTGCTTAAAGTCATTTACTAATAAAAGTAATTTAATAATAGATTGTGTTTTTATTCGTTTATTATTTATTTACTTATTTATTTTTTGATTTGCAAAATTTATTTTAATCGAAGTGATGATGACAAAGAAATATTATTAATTGTATCACTATAAATTTTATTATAAATTGTTTTTATTTATTTATTATATTTGAATTTATTCTTAACTACAAAAATGTTACTCTCAACCGAAATTAATCTATCAATTCGCGAAATAAATTAATAAGTTTAGGTTTCAAACAACTTTGTAGCAAAAGAAATATGTTTACATAAATTAAAAATTGATATAAAATCTCAAATTTTTACCTTCAAACATAAACCTCTCCTTCATAAATTTAAAAATTTCAGTCCGTTTTTGAAATTTGTAATTAATAAATTTAAATCATAAAACAAAATATCTTTTTTTGAATGAAATAAATAATTATGTCTTGTGACTATATAGTTAATTCAATTCAATTGAATCTATAAAAATGAAAAAGAGCGATTAATTCAGCAACGAATGGGAACCACTTAAAAGACGAGAATCGACTTTTAGCCGTTCGTTAAATCTACATCATGCTGCCGCGAATTGATAAATTAGTTCGTTAAATCTATATCACGCTAGCTGAGCTATATAGCTCAGTTTTTCTAGTTCTTTCTGTTTCTCTGTCTAAACTTCACAGCCAATTACACTTGTTTACATTCGGAAATCATGGAAAGAATGGCGTTATATTTTAGTAAGTGTATTTTCTCTTTATTTCTCGCTTTTATTTGCATCTTTGTTAGTTACAGAAATGTTAAGCGTATGCTTGAGTTGTATTTTATTTTATGTAATCATGACATATATATTATTCGTGAATTATTACTGCATGTGTATGCATATAGAGTTACGATTTAGAGTTCATTGCATGAGAAGAAATTATTTCTAATGTTTTTTTAATGGGTTTCTTAATGAAACTTTAATTGAAATGCTTTGTCCACATGTTTTTTTACATAAATTCTCATTAATATCACCGTTGTTAACAAATTAATTATTTGTTTAGTTGTATATAATATTTGTAAACTACGCATTATATATTAAGTGTTCATCTCAAATTCTTTTGTTATTTTTAATGTTTAATTTTATTTTAAAAATTTTAAAGCATTTAATTTTAATTATATTTTATTAACTGTTGGTAAACTGAAGTTTCAGTAAAATTGAAATAATATTTTAAAAACAAAGCAGTTGATACTTAAATGTTTGATACTTACTACCTAGTTAATAGCGTACATATATTTTGTAATTGTATAATTTCTAAATCAGTATTTTTTTCAGAAATGATTGGAAATGATTTCAGAAATGATTGTTCTTGGCATATTCAACATGCAAACTTTTATAGAATTTTTTTTTTTTTATATTCGATAGTTATTTTATTCTGTATAAATCTACATTTAGGGATATATCAGTGTCAGGATACCTTGCACCAGCTACTAGAGATGGGACAAAAGTAACGGAACAGTGACTTGTCACAGTGACTGCAGCAGTCACTGTGACAGCCTGTTCCAACCAAAAAGTTGTCACAGTGACAAAATCACTGCTACTGTCACTGTTACAAAAATCACTGCTACTGTCACTGTTACAAAAATCACTGCTACTGTCACTGTGACAAAAATCACTGCTACTGTCACTGTGACAGATTTCACTGCTACTGTCACAGTGAAAAATTTCACTGCTACTTTCACTGTGACAACTATCACTGCTACTCTAGCTGTTCCAAATGTCACAGGTATGGTCGCTGCTCCAAAAATCATACTGAAATACCTGTGAATAATGCCTGTCGATGCTCCAGCTTCATATCGTAACCTGCAAATGAAAGTATTTTCGTTGCTAAGTTTAAGCTGCTTCACTGTGACAAATGTTGCTGTTATTTTTGATCAAATCTCATAATGGAGTTCAACCAATTTCTATTTCAGTTTGAAAAAAAAAAAAAAAAAAAAAAACGAACGAAAAAAAAAACATGATCTCTATTTTTGATTTGATAATTTTTATAATTTAATATTAGGATAAATTGTTTTTAATGATGAATCTTCAAAATAATCTTAATACAATATTATATATTTAAATAAGATATAATTCGAATATATTATATATAGCTTAGTTTATATTCATACTTGAAATTTAAAACAAAATAAAATTTTTATTGATTTTTCTTCTTTAAATGGAACTGAATTTTTTGTCATAAATATCAGTTATGCAGCATATAAAAACTTAAAATTATGCAAAGTATGTTCGATATATGTTGATATGATATATGTTCGAAGAAACAGATATTGTTTAAGGACTTGGATTTTTTACATCAGGTTTTCAGACACTGCAAACATTTTTACTTATATCTTAAGATGTGAAAAGAATGAAAAATTTTATCTCCCCCCCCCCCTTTAATCGAAAAGTTAGTACAAGTTATTAAATATCAGTGATGATTTATGAATAAAGATTTCAAAAAATATCTATTATTTTTTAAGAGCACAAATTGACTTTTTAATTTTTTGTAAGCAACTTCCCGCTGAGAAGTAAAGTGTATAGTGGGTACAATTCCGCACTAGAAAGTAGGAGATCTCAGGTTCGATGCCTGGGGGAATGTGCTAATTTTAAATATTTATTTGTAGATTTATAACTATCAAAATTTTGCGGCAAATATTTTCTATTAAATTTATTCAAGCTACTTAATACAAGTCGTTATCAGTTGTATATATAAAATTTAAATTTCAATATTTTTTTTATAAATTATTTTATGATTTTTTAAAAATAAATGGTAAAATGTCAGGTTCAAGAAACTCTAAAATGTCTACTTTATTGGGAAAAAAAGTTTGCTCGAATATTACAAAATAAATAAATAAATAAAAATAAATATATAATTTCCAAAATTCTGCCAATAGCTGTGCGTAGTTAGTTGATTTCTGCGTAATTTTGATCATAACATATTTTGTTTTTCATTTAAATTATTGTAATTCAACTGGGAGGGAAAGACTAATGACATTTTCTTTTTATCTTAATTTTTGTTTAATTTAAGAACTGTAAAAAATCGTGAAGAGCATAAAGACCGCTATAAATGTCAAATCAAAAAACAAACTAACCTCTTTGAATACAACTAAGTAAATTTAAGCTTAACCAATATAAATGTAAATATAGATCATAGATGGCGACACTGCTTAACTAAAATTATTATTCACATTATGTATACGTAAACTTTGGCGATAGATGGCGTTGAGACATTTCTTCAATAGCATTTTTTTCTTTGTGAAGAATTATATATTTAAACATGGTTTGTTTTTTAAGTATGGCTTAAACATATTTTTAAACTTGGTTTGCCTGTTTCAAGACCTACATGAAAGTTTGTGTTTTAAACAAGCAAACAATTTAAGAAAAAATGCTTGAAAAAATAAATGAAACTATGTAAATAAATAATAGAAATTTAAATTTATTGTTTAGCTCTATTTATGAAATTGATATTGTTTTCCTTTATTTTCGTAAATATTATTTTTGTAAAATTTATTACTTTGTAGTAGAGAAAATGAGCTCGAGATTTCTTTAAAGAATTCTTCGCATACAGAAGAGTATTTTTAAAAAAATGGAATATATATATATGTATAAGCTAATATTTGTATATATAAGCTAACTCTCAAATTTGGACGCCTTGCAAATTTTTTTTTAAATAAAATAATTTTCACATTATAAAACATCCAGATTTGTAACCCCCTAAAAATGTATTCATATTTTGCAAAGCTTGAAGGAAAAAATTAATTGAAATTATTTTCTTATAATATTTTATTTTTAAAATACTTTTTTATCTATCGCCTTACATTCAGATAGAAGCTCCATTTATGTGTATGATATGAATTTTTATAATATTACATATAAAACTATATAAAACTTCATTCAAAATTAAAAAATATGCTTAGTGGCGCCATCTGTTGATTATTACAACAAAACCTGGTGTATCAGCCCAAGATAAAATAAATGCAAAATTATGGAATGACGAAATTTCTCATCATAACAACAAAAAATTTTTTTATGTATTTTTGTTTTCACACTATGCATTCTTTTCTTTTATAAAGAAGAAAAACTTTCATAAAATGTTGAAAAGCTATGAAGAATTTCATGAATACGGTGAAATTTTTTGTCTGACAACATTTCTAAAATTTTACTTGTGATTAAGTTTGCACTTTACTGTACATTTTATAAAGAAAATCAGTGTCCTTTAAAACTAAATATCGAATAAATGTAAGCATTCATCGTTTTTAAATGCCGATAACTCAGCTACGAAAATTTAAAGATTAGATTTTCACTGTAATAGCATTATGAAAATATTAGTAACGCGAAAAATTATGAGTCTTAAATTAATATATTATCTGAGATAGAAGCTTTCTTTATGTTATTTTTAACATTTTACAAGAATTAAATAAAGTCCCATATTGGTTATTAAAATTCATACTACTTTAGTTTGTACTACGAAATACATTAGTTAATAAAAATCATACTACTTACTATATTGCGTACTATGATATACATTGGTTAATAAAAATCATCACTTATAATAAAAATGACTACTCAGTATAACGATTAATTATTTTTATTAACTACATTTAAAATTGATTATATCGATTAATTTTACTAAAAACTAATTACATCGATACGAAAAACTAATTATATCGATTAATATTGCAAAAATCTAATCATATCGATTATTTAATAAAATATTTAATCGATTGATCTATATTAAATTCTCATAAATTATAATGATTAATCGATATACGATATCGATTAATTCTATATCGAAATAGTAACAGTCACTGCTATTTGTCACTGTTACTTTTGGGTCCCAGTAGCAGTAGTAACAGTGACTGAGAAGTAGCAGTTTTGCTCATCTCTACCAGCTACAACTGTCAAGATGCTTAAAAATATTTTAAGCTTAAAAATTTTATTTATTATTTAAAAAAGAAAGACTGGTGGAGATTTGCGCCTGGGATGGCTGCAAGTTATACTCTTTAAATTGGTCCTGTTCTTTAATGTTTTTGTTTTAATTTATTTCTCCTGGAGGGGGGCGGACCAGGAAGTGGCGGTGATGTTTTTAAGATGTTTGCAAAATTCCCAGAATTCTGAAAGTTTTAGTTATCAATAGCAATAAAGCATTTTGCAAAAAACATAGTAGTTGGAAGTCCTGAATTCATTATATTCTTATCTTTGTACATAAAAGTGATACGGTGTATATAAAGATATTCAGTTTGTTAATAAATTGAATTAGTGAAACCTTTTTGTAAGTTTTCATATTGTAGTTACAAATTAATTATGAAATAGAACTGAATGCTTCTTAGATTTTAATGAATGTAAAGAGTATATGCAAATTTAAATATTTCAATATTTTTACTTCTGAGTTCAGCCACTGAATAGTTCAATTTTTAACTTTACGTTCAAATTTTATTTGTTTAAAACCTTTAATATGCTTTGTCATGATAATGAATTTAAATGTTAACCTTTTGACGAAATTATGAGCTGAACTGTTTAAAACCTATTGTACTGAAACTAAAATGGTCAAAAGTTACTTCAGATCATCCATACTTAAATTTTTGCATAGAGTCACTCTAAAAAGTAGGTTGGTAATGTGCTTTCATGATGTGGGCATTTGTGAATTCTTTTGTGTTGTCAACAAGAAGTGGGTAGTATGAGAGATACCTATGTTAGACATTAACTTCCCTTTATTAGAAATCTCTTTCAAATTACAAAAATAATAACATTTTGGTGGACCATTATTTCAATAGTTTCATAGTTTCAATTAGCCAGTTGAAATATTGATTATATTTATAATTGATTGGTATACTAGTTGAAAAATAAGTAGTATTTGCAATTGTATTTCTCATACTTAATAGTTATTCTGAAAAATTGTTTAACTGAATAAATTAGTCTATATAATTTGGATAATTGTTTATTCTTAATTATAAATAATTTATTTTAATCTTTTATTTATTTACAGTCTATGTAATTTAATAGCTAATCTGTAAATTAGCATCATGCATTGTTTGAAATTTTAGATCATATTTAGCTGTAATACCATTTTTTTTTTTTTAAATTTTCTGCATCCTTATATACTATGAAAATAATTATCATCTTGTAAATTAAGAATTTTTTATTATAATGTATTTTAATTATTATTATACTTATTTTGAACCAAAGTAAGGTTTAATTTAATCTGATTAAAATAGTATCAAATTTCTATTGTATTATGTTTCAAGATCTTAATAATAAGATTAAATATTGAGTCTAATTTTTTGTATGTGTTGTGTATGTTACAGTAGGCAATGAAATTTTTTAAAATGTATGATTGAACAGTTCCCTGAATATTCGTAATCTTATTAATATGCATACATATTTTATTTTAATTTTGTAAGAATCGCATATATGAAATCTGTGTTTTGGCATTCTGGGTCTTTGTCTAAGTTATTTACATCTGTAACAGCTAGTTTCTGAGTTTTTAAAATGCATAAAAGTTAATTAAAAATTGGAGTAAATGTAGTACCCTATTGATATAAATATTATTATTATTAAAAAAGAAATAATAAGCATAATGCTTTACCAATTTTAATCAAGTCATATGAGCTGAAAAATCTATGCATCCTATTTGTGTCATGGTAAAATTTATCATATTCATATGAAAAATTTAACATAATTAAGCTTTTAGTTAATATAACCTTAATTAACTGACATTTATAGCATTTTTCATTGTCTATTTATTTATTAATATGATGTGAAAAAAGTTGAAAGCTTGTAAAAATGCTTTATTATTTTTATTCATTTAATAATTTTTGTTGTCAATTTAATAGTTAGGATAAAGTATACAAATATCAAAAATGTCTAATGGTATGAACACTGCAACCTGAAATATTAACTTAATCAACATTGTAACCGAAAATTTAGCATAAACAGATAAAGCATAATATTAAAAGATAAGGCATACAATGTTAAAAATGAGATTTTTTGAAATTATTGTTTAGTCTACACTTGAAGTTAATTCAAAATTTTTGTTTATATTAGAAGCTCAAATGGAGACATTGTTGCTTGCTCTTATTTGGTGAAGTTAGAAAGAAAATTCTACTAAGAGTTCGACATTAAAGAAAAGTCTGAGGGATCCAGCGCAACCACAGGGGTGAAAAGGAGACGGAAAAGAGGAAAGGCTGGTAGTAAAACCTTTTCAGATATATCTAGTTTTGGGGAGGAGTTTACTTATTATTTTTT
This sequence comes from Parasteatoda lunata, assembly GCA_949128135.1. Taxonomy (NCBI): domain Eukaryota; kingdom Metazoa; phylum Arthropoda; class Arachnida; order Araneae; family Theridiidae; genus Parasteatoda; species Parasteatoda lunata. Next base: position 14,698,473 of record OX421977.1, read on the forward strand.
TTAATTATTTAGCGATAACTACTTTATCTTTGAAAAGAGGCAGTCTAATATATATGCTAAAATTATAAAAGAAATCTTGATAGTTACAGATATTTTATTTTTTTCGAAAAAAATGTTGGAATGATATATCTTACGTACCAGTTTTTTCTCTTTTCCGTCTTGCTATATAAGGGCTTTCACCCATGCGCAACCAGACAACCTTCAACTAGACGGTTAGGTAACATAGAAGAGACTTGGTTAGAAAGTGCATGGTTGACGCAGCTAAGGACTGGAAGTGACGGTTGCGTTTGTTTGCACACAAGTGTACTAAAAGTGCTTTTCAGTCACTTCATGTTAAAGTTACTACTAAATTATGATAAAATTGATTTCATTTGATTATAAAAAGATTTAATATTTTTTAGGCTGTTATGGTAATGTTTATATCAATTTAGTAATTGTGTAATTCTTATATCTTATTGAAGAGAGAGTTTAAATTATGTCATATTCTATATTTAAAAGTTTTAATATTGTGTTGTGTGTTTTTATTCAGTATATATATTAATTATTAAATTAATTATATCTTGTTGAGTTCACACCACTCGTGAGATAAGAAAAGCCTTCGAAAATTTAGTCTTATTTTATGCTTTATGAACTTGTGTCGCTATATAAATAATTCGCTCTTGAGATTTAATTTTGTAGGCGATAACTTTTTTTCCTACTTTAATTTTCGGATATTATGTGGTAAAATATCATAAAGATTAAATGCTTCAAATAGAAAATGAGTTTAACAAATTGTGCTTTAAGTCAAGGAATCTTATGAAAAATGTCAACAGAATAGCAGAGTAAAATAATTCAAATTTTTTATTTATATTAGTTAATAACTTGTGTCATTTGAGCTTTTATTTGTAGCTATTATTACTACTCTAACCACTATTATGTTTTAATGATTAAAGTTAACTATAATTTAAATAAAATTAAAATTGTTTGTATTTAAATCTATAGTGGCAAGCAAGTACATTGGTCAAGATGTAACATAACTATATAATTATATTTTACAATGTCCGATTTCAAAGTAAATGAACAGCGCCAAATTAGAGTGATTTCAAATATTTTTGGCGGCATTTCAAACATTATTTGGTATATATGTGTTATTTGCATTCCATTATATTTATCAATTACTTAAATATAAAGCAAAGTTAATTGATTTAAATGAAATCATAATTTTATAATTAGATTGTTTTAATTTATATCTATAGATATATACACTTCACATGGTCTCCTTATTGTGCAAGTGATTTGCATTTGTCAAACATTTCCGAGGCTTATTTAACAAAATTTATTTTATCGTGTCAAAAGATATGAAGAAAGAAAAGTAGAAAATTAAGATTTTGACTTATTTTAGTCTGGTTTTTGGCTATTCATTACATAATATTTCTAATCCCCAATCAATTTTCATAAAATCAGAAGAATGCATTTACACTTTTCTAATGTTGCTGCAAAACATTTTTTTGCGTAGCATTTTAGATTAAAATATTATTGACAATTATTTCTAATATATTAATTAATTGTTTAAAAAATTTCATTAACTGTGAAGAAGTTAAAAAAAAACAGTTTATTTGATTTTTATAAACATAACGCAACTAGCTTTTGACAAACTGTGATTTGATGTCAGTGTTTTATTTCCCTTTATAAACCAGGTGACTTTATTTATTTACTTAATTGTATCAATATTTTATTTTCCCATTCAGAGCAATTTGGGCGCAGTACACTAGTGATACCGATATCATACTGGAATAAATTTTATACCGGCTTATGAAACACCGTTCCCGGTATGATACTGGTTCCGGTATCATACCGGAATCAATTTGATACCTGCTTATGAAACACCGGTTCCGGTATGATACTGGGTCCGGTATAATACCGGATCCAATGTCATACCGGAACCGGTGTTTCATAAGCCGGTATAAATATTTTTATACCGGTCATTTTTTCCAATAGGGTTCGTTCAAAATTACAAGGCTATGGAGTTGAACATTAGTAGCCGTAAACCCAAAAACTAGGTCAGCTGTTCAATGACAGATATAAAATAATATAAAAAATTGATACGTATCTCAGGTGATAGAGAGTTCGCTTTCCAGTGAGATGAACCGGGTTCGAATCCCACTCAATGGCTGGTCGTTACGAATTTTGTATCCGGCTTCCACCGATCAGTGCTGACGTAAAATATCCTGAATGGTAAACGGATCATGGGTAAAAGTTCCCATGCCACCAGGCCAACCGTTAGAGGTTTTCCTCATCATGTAACGCAAAGACGGGTTATTTCCATCAAATCGCCAAAGTCGAAGGCTATTTTTTCCCATTACTTGATCCAGGATATCCCTTGTCTACAGGATTGGTTTCAAAAATAGAAGGCTACGAAAATGAACATAAATAGTCGTAAGCCAAAAATTGTATCTGCTGTTCAATAACTGTTATAAATCATGCACAGTGAGCCGTGGGGCATCACTAAATAGAGCAATCGCATTCCAATGAGGTGAACCGGATTTCAATTACAGCGATGACTGATCAATATGAATTCCGCACCCACCACAGTGCTGACGTAAAATATTCTTAGCGATAGTCGGATCAAACCAGTCGTCAGACTAACCATGGGAGGATTTCTTGTTTTTCCTCACCATGTAACGTAAATGCGGGTTTGTTTCATCAAAAAGTCCTCCACGAAGTCAAATTTCTCCCAGCGCATGATCCAAGAGTTCCCTTATATTCTGGATGGGGTTCAAAATTACAAGGCTAGGAAGTTAAACATGATTAGTAGTCGGAAACCAAAAAATTGGATCGGCTGCAAAATATTTACATTACGAAGGTTTTTTTTTCACGAGTTTTTTTTCATGTATTTAAATTCTAAAACTTAGAAAATCATAAATAATTTATAATCGATTCAAATTTTCTTTTCAAGGGAAATTAAAATAAAAAAAACTTTGCTTTTTGGACAGAAATCAGCTTAAAAATTGTCAATTGCCTAGAAACTTCGAGATATTTTCTATTAACTATTAATTAAACCTCTCTGAGTAATCACAGAACATTATTTCAATTTTTTTCCAGTCAGAGCTTGGTTGCTTAGCAACCTAGTAAAATTAAGCATTCTTCTTTTGAATTATTCAATGGGTTATCTTAAAATATTCATTTGCGCTGGCGACTTTTTTTGGCGGTTTTCTGGACTATCGCCAAATATATAAACCTTTGTTGCGACCCTATTTACCACCCATTTTTTTCAAACTTTGTCTACCCCCCCTAATTCAAGTATCTGGATTCCAAATATGTAAAAAAAAAAATATGTTTATTCAGAGAAAGTACGTTTTTGTGTCTGACTTCGTAACTTAATTAATAGTTAGCACTAACTAATTAGCATATTTGAGGTCACCCCCAGGAACCATTAAGATTGACACTTAGTTCGTGAAAATCCGATCATTAGAACGAAAATTATTCAGGGTGATATCTTTTTTTTTTTGCTGACTGTACAGATCTAATAAACATTGCATATATGATACATTAATTGCAATTATATTTATTTACATTAATAACAAATTTATCTATTTCATTAATAACAATTTTATCTATTTACAAATATATCGGTTACATTAATTATAATTTTATCTTTTTACATTTAATATCAATCATATCTATTTACAATATTTACAAAGTAATCCTCTGATAAAGCGATGACCCGGTCGTCCCGGTGCTCGACCGCTCGTACCGGGTTGCTCATCGCACTATAGTTAATAGCCTACAGCTTGCCCAGATCGGACCCTACAGGGTAGGGTTGCTCCTTCACCGGGTTCGCTGTAGGCTAGAGTCATGGCTGTGTGTGTGTGTTTGTGTAAATTAGTTGTTTGAGATCTTAAAATGTTTGGATAAGATCCCGTCTGATAGTAGGAAATTAGCAATGGGGTTGTGGTTTCTGGCATCTTGTAGTAACTCTTTATTAAAGATTTGGTTAAAATCTGCGGTCGTACTACTCATAGCTGGCGCTTAGTTTGGTTGTGAATTCATTTATCGTGTCTAGGTCTCTTCTTAGTGCTTTGTTAGTGATATACCACGGTGCTCCCGTGATCCTTCCGATGAATTTTTTTATTTGAGTTTTATTAAGGCAGTTCCAGGCTGGGCTGGCATAAGTAATTATCGGACGAATGCAGGTGATATATAGTAATCTTTTAAGATTCAGTGGGAGTTTGGAATTTGCGTTCAATAGTGGACTAAGACTGGAAGAGGCTGCTGGATTGAGTTCAATAAAAAAAATTTAAATTAATAAAAAGATAAATATATTTCATAAAGTGGTAGCTCTTTTAATTTTAAATATTTGAATCTATGTTATTTAAAACTATGAAAAATGAACAACGGAATAATAACGGCCAGCAACTATGATTTTTTAATGAAGATTTTCCGACACTCAAAATGTGACTGTTGACCTTTAGTTAAGTAAACTTGATTTAAAACGAGTCTAAATTCTAGACGATCAGATCATTTATGGAAATAAAAAAATATAATAGAATGTAGCTTATTGTTGTCATGAAACATTTCTAATTACTGGAATTAAAAGAATAATGAATAACTTATTGTGCGCTTATATAATTGAGAAAATTTTATTTATTAATAATTTTTCCTCTTCTCTTAATAAAATATTGTTTTCTTTCCGATTTCATATTATTTCAGGGGTTCTATGGACGAACAGCTTCCTCGTTAATCTCTCGGAGTTGATTTCTTGTTTCTTTACGTTATATATATATAACGTAAGAAACGTAACGTAACGTAATACGTTACGTTTCTTACGTTACGTAACGTAACGTAATATATAAGTTCTTTATGAGTTAACACTAGGTTTACGGACGTTTCTTATATACCTATGTCTACGCACACGCGTCAATATGACGCATGAACGAATACATCACTAGGTTTACGGACATTTCTTATATACCTATCTCTATAGAAAGACTGTCATGCATTAAGTTCAGAACAACTGATACCACTAACACAAAAAACGTTAGAACCATGAAATACTTAGGCGTCATTCTCTACCCAGGACTGACATGGATACCGCACCTTATTAAAGGAAAAACTAATAAACTTCAACCAGGGTATCAGGAGGGTTGGTAGGGCAAATTGGGGCCTCAGACCACATCTCTTAAAGCGAATCTATCTCCAGGCAAGTGAAAGAATTATCTTATTTGCTGCCAGTGTCTGGTACAGAAATAACACCAAAATTAACGAGAAACTAAATAGGCTCCAAAGGATCCCACTCCTGACAATTACTAAGGCCTACTCCACAGTTACCTCGGACGCTATCCAGATACTGACAGGAGTTATCCCGATCAATCTTAAGATAGTTGAGGAAATTTATATCTAAAGGATAAAATGGGGCTGGAGACTTAAGGACATCAATCATGTACTTCCACCAGACTTTAATCGCTCTTTAAACTATGACAAACCAACCCTGGAACACCCCTCAACTTATCGGGCCTTGTCCTGGGGATATGCCAGCCCAAAAGATCAGGGCACGAAGATTTACACAGATGGCTCTCTGATGGAGACAAATATACCAAATGTTTTTAAAACAGCACATGTCATGATCGTTAAGCATGACGGTGAAACAATTTACAAGTCCTCCGCCAGAGTCACTGATAACACCAATACATTTATTGCAGAACTGATGGCAATTAGAACTGCCCTAACATGGGTCAACCAACAACAAATCATCTTCTCTGATTCCATGTCTTCCCTCCAGACCCTGGCTGACCCAGAACCCAGTTCCAAATTATTTGAAGAAACAAAAAGTCTATGGAATAATAATATTGTCCCGTTAAAGTGTTTAGATTTAGTGTTAGTGCAGATTACAAGATGAGGTTTTGATAATCAATTTATTAACGTCAAGAAATTACAAACGCCAGGAACCAGTCTGCACCAAGCAGAACCCCCCTTTACAATCACGGGATCGCTTTTATACTAGCATAGAATGTTCTAGAAACTTCCTAGGAACAACGAAAGAGGAAATGACATAATTTGAACATTCCAGAAGCTTCTGGAATGTTCATAAATTAAATAAGAAAAGTTAGTGTCCGCTTGCCGTATCGAACCCCAGACCTTCTGCTTTATAGAAGCAAATTTTACCGCTGAGCTATTGAGACTCGACAATATCACCTTGAACTGGGTTAAAGCTCATGTGGGGATTGAAGTCAATGAGAATGCCGCTGAGGCGGCAAAAGAAGCCATTAATTCTAGCTAGCATAGTAAATCTCCAGGTACTGAGGAACCTTTAACAAGCCAAAACAGAGATTAAACATATCCTAATGGCAAGTCGGAAATTCCAATGGGAAAAGATGTGAAAAATATCGGCCAATTTTCACATTTATTAAGACCCCGTCAATCACCAGATTACAAACACATTTATACTTAAATCAATACCTGACGGGGCACGGAGTGTTTGGGGTCTATCGAAAGAAATATTATAATTAATCTGACACCTGTAACAACTGCAGCGAAAGACAGAATGTTGACCATATTTTATACCATTGTGATAGATTCCGGACACTCAAACAAAATCATTTCCTCGGAAAAGATGAACAACAAATTTTTGCCAGCATTATTTGTAAAAATATCATCAAACAAATCATAAAAACTACTCTCGAGGAACTGCTGGCCTTAAACAACATCTAACTAAACTCTTTCCCACCACACCACCCTGCCAAAACTTTACTGGACCACTTTACCACTTCTGCTTTTACTATTGATGTTTTATACTTAAATATTTTATGTACCCCTTATTTACTTATCGGATTTTACATCATGGTGATTTTATTGTTATGCACAATATTTTAACTGCCTGTTTTTAGCTGATGTTTCAACTTGTCGTTTTATGCTTTTATTCTGTCGTATATTTCTTGACTTTTCTTATTTTAACTTTGTATAACTGCAACAAAGGACAATTTACATCATTCCCCTTAAAATTTTAACTCTGATTATTTTATGACTTGATCTTATCTCTACCATTTTTAAATTATATTTCTTAGATTTTATCTATTCAATTCTATATTTATTTGTCTCTTAGCTTGTGATTTTAACTTAATCTTTGCCTTTGTCCTTTTACTCTTATCAATGCTCTTAAATTTTTTATCTTATGTGTTCTTGTATTTATTATATTCTACATATGATTTGCCAGGCCTCTAGATCTAGCTCATAAGTTAATAACATTGGCTATGTTGTGATTTTGAGTGGTACAGTTCTTGATGGTTTTGAATCGTTTTATCAATTTTTAATGTCACCAAATCTCATTTTACTTATGTAACTGCTTTTGATTGCTATAAGGGTCCTTTGACCTGTAACAAGCAGATTTCAGGGTTTCAACTTATAAGGGTCCTTTGACCCGTTACAAGTATATTCTGGTCTCTTACTTTTAAGGGTCCGTTGGCCTGTTTTTAATTCTCTTTTTAAATTTATGTTTGTTTTATTGGCCTGTTGCCATCCAACAATATTTGTAAATTTTGTTTTAAATCAATAAATGCCACGGGGCAGGGGGCTTCGCCGGGGCTCTCGACCGGCACATGTGCCGGTTTCTGAATCGGCTCTCCTCTTTTGAGGGCGAGGGGTGTCGCCGCGACGAGTCAACCCGGTTCTTCCCGCATACCCACAATTTAGGAGGGGGGGGGGGTCGGGATTGAAAACAATACATATACCTATCTCTACGAGCACGGGTCAATTTGTCGCATATAACAGCACTTACAGAGATGTCAACTTGCTTTGGACAGCAAATATATATTTTAAAGTGGTAGCTTATCAATTGTGACTCTTAGTTTAATAAATTCAATTTAGTATATTGTAATCCACCTCTATTTCTAAAAAATTCGTAGCCTTATATCTTATATCATTCACCACGTAAACTTGCTAAATTTACTTAGTAGTTATTTACCGTTTTCTTAATTATTCTGGCGTGTCCGAAGCAGTTGGCATCTCTGCACTTAGAAAGCAATGCAATTATATACTATAAGATAAGAAAATGGAAATATATCGTATAACGGATCGAAGTATTGTCGGTACATTCCTATTTATTATTGATGTCATGATTACTCAACATTATGTCGAAATTACGATCGCGTGAAATTGACGCATATACGTAGAGATAGATATACCACAAGGAGAATTTCAATATTTCAACGCTTTTGAAGAAAATAGAGTTCAATATATATTTACCTCGATCAATGGATAAAATTCATTACAACAGATAAAATGAAAATGCAAACTTGTTTTGTAATTTTCCTTAAAAATTCGAAGTGCGTCAAAATGACGCTTCCTGTAAACCTAGTGTTAAATAGTATTTATTTGCATTCGGCTTTTTCCAAAGTATTTATTTGTATTTGCCTTTTTTTTCCTATTGTATTGTACAATAAACACATGGTTTTATCGTTCACCAGAAAAAATAATCTAACTATGAACTTACATTAAATTTTCTGTTTTATTGATATAATTTTCTTCGCTGTCGATTATACATAATGGAGAAAAATTAATATGAAGGAACAAACAGCAATTGGATTTTCTTAAAGAGATGTATCCTATACTATACAGGTCTGCCAACTAATACGGTGTTTGTAAAATATTTTTAGAGTGGTAGACACTTAAAAATGTTATTAAGTATAAGCATGTTAAACCTTTTAGTGGTAGCATTGAAAAATTGTCGATTGGTGCTAAATTTTAAAACATTCTCTCAATTAGACAACCTTCAGCGGCCCTCATGGATTCTGAACTTTTGGTTTTTTTTGCTAAAAGAAAACACTTTAGTTAAAATTTTCTGGCAGGTTTGCACTGTTGAGGACTCAAATTAGCATCTGTGTTCACCGTTTATTTCACATAGCTTGTACCAGGGGTGGGCAAGCTTTTAAGGTCGAGGGCCAAAAATCGAAAAAGAAAAGTTTGGTGGGCAATGTAAAAATTTCTAAAATAAAGAAACAATATACAAGTTTTAATTTAAATATTTAATGAAATGAATAACATTGCGATTTCATTTTTAAAAGTTCCTTATATTGAGTTTCGAAGTGAGAAGTACTTATTTTAAGAAACGAGGCTAAATGTTAGTCTACTTGTGAAATTATTTTTTCCAAGGTTCATAGTTGAAAGAACTTGTTCACATATATAAGATGAATCAAATATAGCGTTGATTTTCTGGCACGTGTTATTAAATTTGGAAAATTAGCTTTTGGTAATGATTTGCAAAACTCAAACTTTGGCAAATTTAAAAACAACCTCTTTAGATGATTGTCAGATTGCAACTTAATTAATTCAAGCAGAAAATCCGACCTCACTGTTTCACAATTTACGTTGAAAGGCATGGTAAAAATATCTAATTCTGTTTGAATGGCACTGAAATATTGATACCTGAAACTCAAAATGGAGTTTCTTACAGCCGTCCTCATAATTCTTAAGCTTTTCCTTTCCTTATTTAATGAGGGTATTGAATTCAACCTCGAGAAATGAGACAAGTCGTTCTTAGCTAGCTGCCCCGCAAACAAGCTTCAGTTTTAAAGCTTTGAGATGGGGCCAGATATCATGAATGAATTGATTTTTCCCCTTCATCTTAACATTCAAGTTGTTCAATTGACAAAGAAGATCTGTAAAAAATGCCATTCTGTATCTTCGAATATAAAATGGATGTAATTGTATATTGTTTATATTCGCAAGGCATCGGTAAGTTAAAATTCTATCCGCGAGCCGGATAAAACTTTCCGGTGGGCTACAGTTAGCCCGCGGGTCGTAGTTTTCCCATCCCTGGCTTATACGATACTTGAAAAATTAAAAAAAGTATTAGTAAGCATAAAAATAAATATAGGAATTAAAGAAGTTTTCCCACAAACCATATTCAACCTAGTAATTCATCTCATTTTAAGAGACCTAAGTTATCTTGTGTAAATGATTTCAAATAATTACGTTCCAAACATTTTTCATTCAAAATTGCTTCTCACTAGTGCCATTTTCTCAATCAGAATAGAGGGCACTGACCATTGATGACAAAACTTAAGAGACATGAATAAATGTTACACAGCAACAACTGTTATAATATTGGCTTATCATTTGATAAAAAGCTTTATATTTTATGGCGAACATCCCATTATTTGAAGAATAGCCTTAAACTCCCGATTAAGGAACAAGCTCCCACTTACTTCTCTCTAAAAAATAAATATAGATAACGTTATTTTTATTTGAAAGTAAAGGATTGGTAATTAAAAGTAATTTAGTAAACAACACTAGACATTATCAAGTTTGTCAAAGCTTATCATTTGTTCTAATGGTTACGTCACAAAAATTGAGTCCTGGTGCCTCTGCGACCGGTTGGTATCACTGATCCGCTATAATCTTGATGCATCTTGGCGACACCCTTTTCTGATTTGAACCATCTCCTCTTCAATTTGACAAGGTTTTATAAGCCGCCTGTGTAATAAGTACACAAACCTGCATGCTAGAGCAGAACGAAGAAATGAATTTGTGAATTCAAGTACGCAATAGGGTGAAAAATTTGCCTCTTGTGATAAAAATAAAAGCGACTTAAAATTTGTTAACATCTTCCGTTCGCACGTCGTATTTTTAATCAATAAAAACTTGAAAAAATTTAAAATTGAACAAAACTTTTGAAATAAACAAGCTTTAGTTCTTAGCGTTTGTTTGATGGTTTTAGCATCCTAAATAATTTAAATTCTGGCCATTAACTTAAAATTTACACTAGCAAAACGTTTGAGAGAACACATAAGTTGACCAATTATCTGTATTTTTCACTGTGTGTTAATCTTTGTATTAGATGTGGACAACCTGAAACTCCATTCATAGAGATGGCTGCATATAGAATTACACCTTCCCAACCATACCGTGTTTGTTTTATAGAAGTAACATTCTGTGGTTTACTGCATTGTTAAAATTACCTTTTATAAATCTACTACGCATTGAATGTCGAATTTTTTGGAAAATGAGGTATAACGGATATCGACTGTGGAGAGTGTGTTAACGACAATGCCAACCTTCATGTATCAAAAGGTACCCGTAAAATAAATCACATTTGCATATCTTTATATACAAGTGAATTGATTTTTCATAATTGTAGTGGTGGTTACGCTATATTACTCCCATATCAGAATTTTATCAGGAATAGAATTCGGTGAACAGTTTAATCAAATTTACTAAATTAAGATTACTAAACTAAGAATCAAATATTAAAGTATAAATTTTAAAGAAATTTGTCTACGAAACGTAGCGAATTGGCATTTTTCTACGATTCGTAGAACAATTTTGCTAATTACTTCACTCTTAGAACTAGGGTTAGGCTTGCCCCCTGCTGCTAGAACTGCGATCGCCAGTTTCCTGTTACTAGTGGGAAATAAGTGTCATTTTTATTATAATTTTTAACGTCATAAATAGTGGTGACTTAAGTCTTTTTGTTATAATATAAGTAACATTACAAAAACTTTTTCATTTTTATGTATATAGTTTGCGTATGAAAGTATACGAGCATACACTGCTCAAAACAATTAAAGGGTATTTTAAGTCTAGTATAAAATAACAGTATAAGCAAATTTTTTTTGTTGAATAAACTGGAAGAAGAGAGTCACAAATGGAAATTATTCTAATTTTCAAACTTGACAGTATGCAAATTTTAAGTCGAAGACGACGCTTCAGCGGCAGTGAATTTCATTTGGTTTTCAACTTAATGTAAGACAAAGTGAAACAGGATGATGGACATTCAGTAAGCAAGTTGTTTCATTGAGTGCGACGTCTCAACGAAGTCATTTAACCAAATCAGATGCTTGGACTATTGTACACACACTAACAACTCATACTACTGTATAGATATATTTTGCTTTAGTTAAATTAATACAGTATTAGAAAGCACTTTTTAGTGGATATAATCGTGTGAGCTGACGATAACATTGTATATTTTCCTTATTTCGCTTATCGGCTTTTTAATTTTTATTTAAATCTTTTTAAAAAAATTAATTATTGAGAGAATTTTATTTAATAATAATTTTTTGTTTCCAAATAAATATTGTTTTCTTTCCTATTTTATCTTATTTTATGGGTTGTATGGACGAACAGTTTCCTTGTTAATCTCTCCTTTCTTTTCTTGATCTTTAATAGATTTGTTTGTTTCGTAAATTTCCACTGAGACAAATAATGCATAACAGCCTCAAGTAGTTAGAGGTTCTGTATTGAGAGATACAGACTAGTGTTCAAAATTAACCCATTGTGAACAAATGACGTTTAAATAGACATCCAAAAGTATAAAAAGTGGTTGCAAAACTACTTCGCTTCCGCTCGTTCTTTTTTTACTTTTAAATTTTACTTTTGATATTAACACAAACACAAAGAATTCAGTATTTAAGTACTTTAATCCTTCGATAGATAGAAGTTGTATCTATAATAACAAGTTTGCTTCAACATTTATGAAATCTCGCGTACCCCTTTTTTAAACTATACCAACTTTAAGAGATTTTTTTCGGAATATTAGTTCGCATGTAATGTGTGTTAAGAGCATTTATTATGCTTTAACAATAGTTACCAAGAAACAGTTGAAATAAATAAGGATGTTCGCGCATTACACTTTTTTAAATCGTATTTTATCAAAAAGTGGTTGCATAAGAGATTTTCTCGAACAAGTATATTTTTTCCTCTGCAATACAATTAGTAGAATAAAGCGCTATATATCAGCTTTTAAATAATTTTTAAGTAGTTGTGTGGAAAATAAATTTAGGTCAATAATAAAATAATACATTACAACATTGACTAAACTACCTTTAGAATCATTTTGTTCAAAACGCATAAAAAATTGACGGTTCTGTGGATGGTTCTCGGAATGGGTTTCATGTTACGATTGGTGAACGGTTTCATGTTACGATTCGAAGCGTCCCAGGCATATTCTCTAGGTTTGAGGTCTAGTAAATATCTTCTTTTTCCAGAAATTGATCGACCATCAGAAGTGCTCTATATTGTGCCGCATTGCCTTCAATTATAGTGAAATAAGGATCCTCTGCACCTCTTAAAAAGCAGAACATAGGACTCGACGATTTTATTCCTATATTTCACACTAGTCACAGTACCTCCTTTTAAGTCTGGAAGGGGTGTGCGGGATTCTGGCATGGATTTCTCGGACATGGGTCCCTGTTCTCCTTATGAAAGTATGTCGATTATAAGTGGTGAATCTGAAAAACGCATCAGAGAAGAGAACCTCCGACCATTGATGCAAGCTCCAATCTGTATTATCAACAAACCATCCCAAGCAGACTCTTCTGATTGGCAGAAGTCAATTGGATACAAGCGGCAGGTCTTGCAAACACCATCTCTCTATCCTGATGCCACCTGTAAACAGGACAAATTAAAATTCGTCTTCTAGTGGCCGCATAAAAGTAAGGGGAAAGCAGCGTAGCTGTAGCATCCTGTTACGCTTTTCTGAAATCAAGAAATACCGATCTTTGTTAACTATTGTGGTTCTTGGCCAGGCTTTTTTCTCGACAGATCAGGGATTTTGAAATTGTTTTCATGAATGGCAATCGACGCAGAGCGTTAAATTGAATTCACTAATAATCTGGATTTGAGACCCACGAAGAACGTTCGCCTCTCGATGAGGTGAACCAGATTTGAATCCCAGTGATGGTTGGTCGATACGAATAAAATCCGCACTCGGCTCGCCCCGATTTCAGTGCTGACGTAAAATACCTTCAATGGTAGACGTATCATGTGTTAGAGTCCCCTTGCCATTTGGAAGATTTCAGGCTTTTCCTCTACATGTAACGCTATTGCAGGTAAGTTCCATAAGAAAATCTTGAATGAAAGAAATTTTCTCAGATTACTTGATCCAGGAGTTCCCTTGCCTTTAGGATTTAGTTCAAAATTGATCATGATCATGTTCATGAGAGACAGAAGGAGGAAGATTTGACTTGCGCTCTGAATAACTTATTTATTTATTGTTACGCATGCATATACAGGCTTGTGTACTCATTACAAAGCCGGCTTACCATCACTTGTCAAATAGAAGATCACGGCGATGCCCATCTGTACCACTTTGTGGGCGATACTTTTCAGGTAGTACCAATATTTACTGTTTTAATGTGGATTCCTTCGATTTCGATCCCCTCGGCCAAAGATTCCCTGTGTAGTAAATGGTGATTGATGCAAATTAAATCTGTAGAGTCACAAAGTCCCTATGTTTCCATAACAAGTCATACTCTGAGGCTACAGATCCAGAAGTTTGCTTGTCTTCTGGATTGGTTCAAAATTACAAGGCTATTGAGTTGAATATTAGTAGCCGTAATCCCAAGAACTATGTCAGCTGTTCAGTGAAAAATATAAAATAATATAAAAAATTTATATTATCTTTGGGGATAGAGAGTTCGCTTTCCAATTAGGTGAACCGGGTTCGAATCCCAATCAATGACTGGTCAATACGAATTTCGCATCAGGCTTCCACCGATCTCAGTGCTAACGTAAAATATCCTCAATGGTAGACGGATTATGGGTAAAAGTCCCCTTGCCGCCTGACAAGGTTCGTGGTTTTCCTCTCCATCTAACGCAAAGGCGGGTTGCTTCCATCAAAACGTCTTCCTCGAAGGCTATTTTCTCCCATTATTTGATCCAAGAGTTCCCTTCTCTTCAAGATTGGGCTCAAAAATAGAAGGCTATGGAATTGAGCATTAGTAATCATAAGCCCAAAATTATAACAGCAGTTCAAAGACTGTCTTAACTCATGCACAGTGAGCCGTAGTTCACTAGTAATTAGAGCAATCGCCTTCCAATGAGATGAACCGGATTTCAATGACAGAGAAGACTGATCGATACAAATTCCGAACCCGGCTCGCACTAGCCACAGTGCTGACTTAAAATATTCTTAGTGGTAGACGGATCACGGGTTAGTGTCCCCTAGTCGTAAGACTAACTGTAGAAGGTTTTCGAGGTTTTCCGCACCATGTAACGCAAATGAGGGTAGGTTCCAACAAAAGGTCTTCCGCGAAGTCAAATTTCTCCCATCGCTTGATCCAAGAGTTCTTTTATGTTCTGGATGGGGTTCAAAATTACAAGGCTAGGAAGTTAAACATTGGAAAGAACCACGTATTCGTAAACCGGAAAATTGGATCGGCTGTTGAACGCCGGTCATACAAAGTATTCACATTATGATAGACTTTATTCTTGTACAGTAAAAACAACGATCTGCCGCCTTTAAGTTAACTAATATTCATAAAAGCTGGTACTAACCAATTATTTCCATAATTGGTCAATACATACATAAACTATCTAAAACATTCGAAAGCTTTGAGAGTGATTTTGAAAAAAATTAAGATAATAAAAAGATAAATTTATTTTATAAAGTGGTAGCTATCCTAATTTTAAATATCAGTTTCAAGTGTTCCAAACATTTTTTAAGTCGTTGCTCCCAAACATGCAATATTTCTCATTCTTAAACATTAATATTTAATTCATAGATATATAAATATGTTTCATATATGTTATGTGAAACTATGAAAAATAAGCAACGAAATAATAACTGCGATAACGAAATAATAATTTCTGCTTGCTGTTTCAATAACGAACAAAAAATATGCTTGAAAATGTGATTTAATATTTTTTATTAAAATTTTGAATTTTTATACTCACCACTTTCTGCTTTTTTATTTGCCTTTGCCATCTGTAATAAATATATTAATTTGTAAATTAAATGTAAGCAGGGTTCCCGCGGTCCTTGAAAAATTTTAAAAGTGGTAGTAAATTAAGGGAGTTGCTACAATATATTTCTTATATTTTAATTTCCTATTTTTTTTCGTTAGGTGCTGGAACTTTTATGCACATATATTTTTTTAGAAAAGAATTTTTAGTGGTGGTTACAAAAAAAAATAAAATATCAAAACTTGTTTTATTTTGGTTAACACTTTTTAAATGGTGACAGATGCACGTTATTTCTGTTGAGTCACAAAGTCCACCATTTTGCCATAACAAATCATACCTCAGGGGGTACTGATCCAGGCGTTTCATTTTCTTTCCAATTAGGTGAGTCGGGTTCTAATCCCACTCAATACCTGGTCGATACGAATTTCGCACCCGGCTTCCACCGATCACAGTGTTGACTTAAAATATTCTCAGTGGTAGAGGGATCATGGGTAAAAGTCTCCTTGCCGTCAGGCTAACCTTGGGAGGTTTTCGTGGTTTTTCTCTTCTTGTAACGTAAATGAAGGTTACATCAATACGTCCTCCTCAAAGGCTATTTTTCCTCATTACTTGATCCAGGAGTTCCCTTACCTTTAGGATTGGACTCAAAGATAGAAGGCTACGGAGTAGAACATTAGTAGTCGTAAACAAAAAAAATAAAATCTGCTGTTCTTAGACTGTTTTAAATCATGCACAGTGAGCTGCGGTGCATCAGTAAATAGATCAATCGCCTTCCAATGAGGTGAAACGGATTTCAATCAAAGAGATCGCTGATCGATACGAATTCCGCACCCGGCTGGCACTGACCGCAGTGCTGACGTGTAATATCCTCATTGGTAAACGGATCAAGGGTTAGAGCCCCCTAGTCGTTAGACTAACCGTGTGAGGTTTCCGTGGCTTTCCTCACAATGAACGCAAATGCGGGTGAGTTACATCAAGAAGTTCTCCTCGAAGTCAAATTTCTCCCAACGCTTGATCCAAGAGTTTTCTGCTGCTAATCGCCGTTTATACCAAGTATTCACATTATGATAGATTTGTGAAGCAAGTGAAGGCCACGTTAACCACTAAATCTTATTTTTTTAAATAATTCTATGCAAAAAAAATTATTCCAACTAATATTGATAATTGATTCTTTTAAATAATTTTAACCTCTAGGTAAACATATAAAATCATATTATAAACATAAAAAGAATTCTTTAATTTTAAAAAATTTCACCCTCTCGCAGATAAAAATATAGTGCTAAATTATGAATTAAAAAAAAATCTAAAGATAAAAATATAATTTTAATAATTTATATGCAGTGGTAAAATAAATTTTTTTTGTTCTAATTTGTTAAAATATTATAACATTATCGTAAGGAAAGATTCCAGGAAAAAAAATTCTGATATTACGAAATTTCTGTAGTAGTTGGAGGTTATGTAAGTAGCCATATTTTTATTATACCATAAACAGTCTTACATAGCAACTTTTTCTCTTTATCTAAAAGCTTTTCCCTAGTGGCAGGGAAATTTCATTTCAAGGGTTGCCAAATTCCTACAATTTTTGTAAACATTTATTCTAGTGGTACTTAAGTCAATATATTATTTTTATTAATTTGAACTTATTTTCCATATTACTAAAAAATTCATATACAACGCCACTTTGTTGGAGTTCTTTCGTGTTGAGGCTGAATATTAGAAAATTAAATGACTGCCAACGAAAGAGAAAAGTCTATAAAGCAAATAGATAAAAAAGTAAAATACTAGATTATTTCATAAATATATATCTCATATTTTTTTCTTACAGTATATAATTACATTGCTTTTTAAGTGCAGAGATGCGAACTGCTCCGGACACGTAAAAATATTTATTAAAAAATATATAAAAAACTGTCAATTAATAACTACTAAGTAAATTTTTGAAAATACTAACCAACTAATATAGTTGTTTCGAAGTTCCTTTCCCATTGAGTTTTAAATAAACTGGAGGATGAAAAGGGTGATGCTGCGTTTAATAAAAGTTAAATTTTAAGTTAGGGTTTTAAAAATATAAGGTGCTGAATTATATCATCTAACGAATTATTTAGAAATAGTGGTGAATAAAAATATGCTTAATTGAATTTATTAAACGAAGAATCACAATTTTTCAAACTACCACTTTAAAAAATATATTTGGTGTCCGGAGCAAGGTGGCATCTCTGAAAGTGCTGTTATATGTATTCGTTCATGCGTCAAATTGACGCGTGTTCGTAGTGATAGGTATATAAAAAAAAGTCCGTAAACCTAGTGTTAAGGATTGGATTTTTCCAAAAGAGTGGCTGAACATGAAACCCTTACTGTAAAGGATTTTATGGATATTGCCTATTTGGATCCATTAATATAATGGATCCAAATATTAATGGAATGGAGTTTATGAATACATTTTTTTAATTTATATCTTTAAACAAAAATCATAATGTTATCGAATTTGTTCAACAAATTAATTTGCTACTAAAAATTCTGAAAGTAAAAATGAAATTTCTTAAGTTTAATAATTTGAAAATTAATATAATTTAAAATTCCTATTTATATGCAAACACTGAATTTTGAATTCTTGTTTGCTTTTAATTCAATGTTCATTATTTCAATTGAGTTTTGTTAACGTTTTACGACATGTTATGCATCTAAATTAAAATTTAATTTATTGCAGTTAAATCTTTTTTACATATTTTTAATAAAATTCTCGATTGTTTTGAATTTTTATTTCCTTGAAATGTACTTTAAAATTATTATTATTTTTTTTTTTTCGTACAAGATTTTGCTTAATATAGCAAAGAGGGGGAAGCCACACACAATCACTAAAGAAATTTTTATACCTGCAAATAAAGACGTCATTGATGAGGATGTAATGAAAAAAGACTCCGTTAATGTTTTAAAGTCATTTCCATTATGTGCAAATTCTGTATAACGGCGTATCGATGAAATGGCTGAAGAAATAGAAAATACGGTAGTTTCAGAGCTAAAAAAGTTCTCTTTTCAATTTGATGAATCTGTTTTTCGCGTTTCTGCTATTCTTATGATGTACGTTAGATATTTCAGTAAAATTAAAGGACAAGTCATTGAGGAATTTTTATTTGTTAAATATCTTGAAACTGGTGGAAAAGGAGAGATAATTTTTAGATGTTTACAAGAATATATAAATAAATATGATATTCCACTTGAAAACATAATAGCGGTAGACACAGATGGGGCACCTGCTATGGTAGGGCGTTACCGAGGTTTTGCTACATTTCTCAAAGAAAAAGTACCCGGTATACGTACTATTCATTGTGTGTTGCATAGAAACAAATTAGTAGCAAAATATCTGAGGCCAGAGTTACATAAAGCTTTACAGTTTTGTATTAAGTGTATCAATCAAATTAAAGCCCAACCCCTTAAATCAAGATTATTTTCCAAACTTCGTGCGGAAAACAACGAGTTATTTAACCAATTACTTCTGGACACCGAAGTTAGATGATTGTCTAGAGGCGTATGCATGCAAAGAGTCGTTGAGTTATTTGACTCCACGACCGAATTTCTCAGCGAAATAAACCCTGTTCTGAGTGATGAACTCCAAAACAATAATAACCATATTTTTTATTTAGAGGACTTATTTGGAAAATTTAATGATGTCCAAACAAAGTTTCAAGGAAAAGATGTAACAATTATCGAAGCTCGAACAATATTGTTAGGCTTTATTTATTTAGATCTTTATAATTTAGTTAGATCTTCATTGCTACGTAAGGATTATCAGTGTTTTTCAAATCTGCGACAATTAGAAATAAAAGAAGAAGACTTAGAAATATATACAGGTCATCTTCAAGAATTGAGCGATGATTTTAAATTGCACTTTCTTGATTTGGAAAACATTGACATCCCTGATTGGATTATTGTGCCATTTCCTGCTCAAATTGAAAACGTGGACATCAATTTGCAAGGTGAGCTTGCTGAATAATTATCGGATCTTGAAGCAAAGACCCTTTTTAAAAATTTAACAGTAAGCAAATTTTGGACTAATATAAATATAATGCAAAAATATGTATGTATAAAACTTTACGAAATAGCTCAGCCATTTATGCTAACATTTCCAAGTTCCTATATGGCTGAAGCCGGTTTCAGTCACGTAAATTCAATCTTAACTAAGTACAGAAATAAATTAAATGTGGAGTTTCGAGGGGATTTAAGATTATAATTGACCAATTTTGAACCCAATATAGCGAGCCTTGCAAAAAAACACCAGGCACACCCATCTCATTGATTAAGAAGCAATAAATCTGTAGTTACTTTACTTCTTATTTTTACTTATTTATAATTACTTATTATTTAATAAATATATAGGTATTTAAATTTCAACATTAATATATTTTTCATAAAACTATTGTTACACAATGTACTATTACTTTGATAAATGTTTAAAATTATAAAATAAATGTACAAACACAGTATCAAATAGAGTTTTATTTAATTAACAGAAAATTACTTTTATGTGAGGTCGATGGAGATTTCGAAAAATTAAATAGGGATCGATAATCGAAATTGTTTGGCGCCCATGTGAAATAAAAATAGGGAAAACTAAAATTTAAAGAATAGTGGTAGCTATGTTTATAATTGTTTTTCTCAATGCCAGAGAAAGAGAATTCCAGTGCTCATTTCCGTTTTTATGAACACCTTCACTTCTCTAAAGAAAAAATAGACATTATTAATATTCAATAACCATGAAACTGACTTATTTAAACTTAAAACGTTATTTTGTTGTTAATTTATTTAATTTTTTATAACTGAATTCAATTTGTCAACCTTTCGTTAAAAAGGACCTCCCCATTTTTCTAAATATAATGTGGTAGCACAAATATTTTAATATTAGCATTTATTTTGCAAAAAATGAGCAGTTCTGCCTAGCATACTCTATCTATATGTTTATATTTGACTCTGAAGTGAAATAACATGGATTCTGTTACCCATTAATGCAGAGATAGGCGACAAAAAAATGTAAGAAGTGGTAGAAATTATTCATCATGTCTACCACTTTCATTCATTTTTATTATTAATTATGTCTTTGTTATTCAGTCGTAACTACCACTATGACTTATGTTTGAAACTTTTGATACTTAAAACTAAATCGCTCTCCAGATCTGCGTTTAATAGTAACCTAAAATAATTATGCTGCGAAAAGTTATTTTTTTATCTTCGGATAAAATTTTTTAGTTGCTCGTGGCAACACTTTTAATACCTTATAACGAACAGTGAGCTATGTATGTAAACATCTATTTGAAAAAAGTAGTAATACTTGATTATACAAATTATATATATTTATTCTATTGTCTACATTTTTAGCTCTAAAAATGCATCTATATTTCACTAAATATTCAACTATAAATATTTATATCGAACTCTTTATTTCTATGAAATAAATTTTAAGAACGATATCGCTGTACTATCACTTAATCTAGTGGTAGCTATGTTTAGGTTTTAATGTATTACTTTTTATTCATTTATATTTATTTTCGACACCATTACATATAAATGGTTTGAAAGTTAATGTGCAATTTCGTGGTGAGACTCTTAAAATGAAGCTACCACATTGACTGCTAAATTCAAAATTTTATCACTTTAAATTTATGTAAATTTCTAGATGTATGGGATAGGGGCCGCTGCGCCGCCCAGGTGCCCAATTTTTTATATATAAAGTGAAGTAAAACTCTTAAAATGTTCGTAAAAATATCAACAAATCTGAAAGCTTTGGTTTTTAAAAGCCTACTATAAAATATTTTGATGAAAGCGTAGTAGTTGTGAGGCCTGCAATATACAAAATATGAATTACTCAAGTTGTTAGGTAACTTATCACCAAAGCAATGGAAATTCACAAAACAGATCCTTAACATTTCTCTTTGTATGTGTTTGAATTACCGAATTATTGGGGATCGAGACTGTTTTATGTTAGCTTTTCAGTTTAATTTCATGTTAACTATTTAGTTTCCAGGGTTTTTTATTCCTGAAAACATTCATCTTGCAAAAAGTATTTAAATAATTCAAAATTTTTATCTTAAATATATACGGGAATTGTAACGGAAATAGAACACATTAAGTAAATAATATATACCATAAAAAATCAATAGAAGAAGACAAATAAATAAATAACTTTTAAAGAAAATGTAGAACAAAACACAAAACGAAATCTATAAAGCGAGTATCGAATTCAAATGAACTTACAAGTAACGGAATCTATTAAGAATGATTTAAAATTTTTAACTTTAATTCCTAGGCATTAATCTTGCTTCGTAATCGTGATGATAACGTTAATTTTTTTGGATTCGGCTATAAAAAAAGAATAAAATATCTGTTTTGTTGATTTATACGCAAAGAGAAATGATTTTGATTTTAATATAAATAAACTAATATTACAAGGAATTCTAATGCTTCAAAAAACATTTATTTAAATACTATTTTTAATCAAATGAATCGAATTAAAAACATGCGTAGTAGTGTTTATTTATCCAAAACACAAATTTAAAAACTCTTTCAGAATTTGAGAAAAAACAATGGACACAGAACTAATATAATTTTGTTTCATTTAAAATCCTTGAGTTAATTATATGTTATTATTAATAAATTTCCTAAAAACTTCGTTGTTAATTTTTTTTATCAAGTGCAAATCCAATTCGGGCAAATCTGTGGCAAGAAGGCTAAAAATCAGCGCAAAACTTTTTAAAAAGTAAATGTTAATTTTCTAAAATCATTAAAATTGTATAATTAAATAACAACCTTATTTGTTATCAACTTTAAGTTATCCAGTATGATATTATTATCTAGCGTGCATCCTCTTTAAGGCCAATCCAAGGTAACTAACATATCAAACGCGCTTCAGTACTGCTATAAGAACAAGCTATAAAAATTACCTCTGTTTACGCTTCGAACTCAATTTAAGCTTCTCTTTTCATATTTTGTGATTTGGCAATATTATTACGAAAATATTTTAAATCATTCTTGAAAATTCTGGTACGTGTAAGTTCATTGGAATTCGCTACCTCGCTTTATATATTTCGTTGTGAGCTTTGTTCTGTTTTTTTTTTTTTCCCTGAAATATCCCGTAATTTTTTAAATCAGTTTGTTTTAATTCTTTTGTCAGAAATACATAAATGATCGAATAATTGTACATTCAGATTTATAAATTATTGTGAAATCAACTCTATTTTGGCCGTTTTGATGGAATTTAGTTTTGCAACTAAAGCAGTTAAACCTCTTTTGTGAAAACGCAACAATTGGATACTACATGTTCTGATATACAAACTAAATAACATTAAATTGCAAAAAGTTATGTAATTTATACATTTCTTTTCGTTTCCTTTCTTCTTATTAAGAAAAAATAAGTAAAGTAGTACTTTAGAATATTTTTTTAGGTTTAATTTTGAAATTGTATTTCTACTTTAACATTGATTATGTATGAAAATTAGGTTATCACTGAAATAATCCTAAAATTACCACTTTTCTTTTTAAATAATCAACTGAACTTTTACTTATTTTATGCGATGCTGATAACACAGCTAAGACAAACTTATATAAAGCAGGCGGCAGGAAAGCGACAGGCGATTAAAAATGTAAAAAGTGGTAAAAATAAGTCAATTCGCAATTTTTATATAAACTCTTTCTATTTATTAAATTCTATCAACCACTGTGCCGCACATGTAAAAGGATCGATATTTAAAGTAAAACAATCACGCAAAATCTTTCCAACCTTTAGTGAATATTTTTAAATGAATGGGAAAAAGCCCATTTTGCCCTTTGATGCCCAGTTAATAAGAAATTATGTTACGTTAAACCAAACATTGTTTGTCATAGCTCTTAAGTGCAATACTGCAAAATGTAGTAACATTTTGCAGTACCAGGACGTTGAAAGGGGCAGATTCATTTGATTAAGAGCGGAGAACTTTTTCAGCGATATGACATAATCAAGGCATCAAATTTAAATATTAAATTTGTCCATTATTACACTCAGCCTTGAAGACTAAGTGAAAGGAACAAAAATATTGACTCCACTTTTTTTCTTCTTCTACAATTTATACACCTCGCAGACTATTATGCAACGCAATGCATGGGCAATAATTATTTGACTCTGGCTCCATTCGATAAGTGAAGTGAATTGATCGATCGATTCAGTTTTAATTATAAATAGAAAAATATATGCTAACAAATTTGTTAATTTTTATATCAAAATTTTGAATTCAATCGGTCACCACAGTTTGCATTTTTAGTCCTCTGCGGCAACCCTGACTGTGCAACGCTTCCGAATTTATTTCGACTGCGCTAAATAATCGACATTCTTGTGACAAAATTCTGTAAGTGAATTAGCAATAATATACATATTAATCCATTGCCTCTCAGAAATATTTTAAACAAAATTTTATCCTTGATGGATAATACGAAGATAAAACAATAATTGTATAATTAAAATCAGGCAATTTAACTTCGTTTATATTTTTTATTGTTCATAATGGTAGATACTCAATTTGAGAATTGTTCATTTAATGGAAAACGATTCGTTCTACGTTACGGTTCCATAAATTTATTTTTTAAATAACTCAAAGCTACCACGATTTAACGATTAAGCTTTATACTTGTAGAAAAGAGCGATTCTAACGAAAAGAATTTTAGTAATTTGACAAAATCAAAAAATATTATTTATTAATATTCAAATAGAAAACTGGTAGTTAGACATTCATATAATGCAATTATAATTTAAATTTATGGTGAATTCCAAGAAAAAAAGATTGTTAAACCGATCACTCAATTGCTAGTTTTTGATATCTACAACGCTAATTAGCAATAACAAACATATTAACCCATTTCCTGGTAGAAATATTTGGAACAAAATTTTAGCCGTGATGGATAATACAAAGCTAAGTCAATGATTACATTTTTAGAATAAAGCAATTTAATTGTGTTTATATTTTTTATTGTTTATAATGGTACATACTCAATTTTAAGTTCTGTTCATTTAATGGTTTTAGAAAACGATTCGTTCCATGTTACGATAACGTAAAAATTATTTCTTAAATGAATTAAAGCTACCACGATTTAACGTTTAAACTTTTTTTCTAAAAAGAGAAAGGTGAATTCGAAGAAAAGAAAATACCTTGGTCTCGTCATTAACAGTAAATTTAATTGGAAAGATCACGTCAAAACAGTTATCAACAAAGCACAAGCAGCCTGCCACAGGTTACAAATCCTTCTTCAGAACCCCAAAATGGAAGTTAGACTTAAACGTCTACTCTACATCTCAATGATCCGTCCCATCCTGACTTATGCATCTCCAGCCTGGTGCAACATCTCCACATCACTCCTCAAAAAACTCAAAACATGCCAGAACAAAATCCTCAGGAAAATAACAAAAGCGAGATGGTTTATCCGAAATAAAAACATACATCGCGACCTTAACATAGATTTTTTAGATCATCATATTGCAAAGCTAAATTTCAGATTTTTTGAAAAAACCATTAACTGTGACGCCGCAGGATTCAACGAAATTTTTACTTTTGAAAACCTAAGAGAAGACATAAACCTCAGGCCGAAGGCTGCTTACTTTTGTAGTGACGTAATTTTATCTAAAACTCAAAATATTTAAATTCCTTTTACTCCAATTGCATTCCAATTACCAGAAAGAACCACCCTAAAGACCACAATTCAAGATGAATGGGAAAAAGGCCGCTAACGGCCTCAGGCGCCCAGATAAATATTGATGATGATGATGATGACGAAGAAAAGAAAGTTGTTAAAACAATCAATCAATTTAGTTTTTGATATCTACAAAGATATAATTAATTCTATAACAGTTGTGTTAAACCTATTGGATTAAAACTCGTTTGGTGGCTATAAGAATAAGAATTATAAGAAGAGTTATATTGTACTATGTAATAAGAGCTTAATTTATTATTTTTAAAAAGATATTTAATTTTGATTATTATTTTTGAAGATTACAAAAAAAAAAAAAAAAGATTTAAATTACATTAAAAATTATTAGAATAGTGTCAAAATAGTTATCAGAAAGAAAAAAAAAGAAAAAAAATTAATATATTGTATATATATATATATATATATATATATATATATATATATATATATATATATGGGAAAAGGCAAGGACCTTAACTACATTAACGAATAACATTTATTGCAGGACACTTAATACAGGACGACACAACACAAGATACTTAACAATTACAAGAGGACGTCTGCCTCGTCAGCTACCATTACCTTAACTGCGCGGAGGAGGTGCGCAATGATATGCGTGTGCATGACTTATGGAATACGCTTCCTACATCGGCCATCATGACCAGTAAGGCGGCCTCGCCTGTTGATACATAAGTAATGAATTTAAATCTGAAAACTTTTTACCAATACAATAAAAAAAAATCTGACAAATTAATCTGAAAAATTTTGGCAAAACAATTATGAAACGTTTACATAAAACAGCAGTAGAATTTCCTGTTTACATTACAATCTTCTGAAATATTAGAATATAAGAAGAATTTCATACATTACCGATAGTTAAACAAATATCAGTAACAGCTTTTTCACATTTCAACGAAACATTAATCTGCAACCGTAAATATTCTCTAAAACAAGATAAAAAATAAATCATTAAATATAAAATTTAGAGTCAATGATACTAAAGGAAGAAAAAAAATGTTTAGTTTCTTGATAAAGTCAACGAGTCTTTCATGAAAAGAAAACTGAATAGAAAACTAAGTTTCTTCACTATCGTCTGGCCATGGTTTCATATACTCTGCACAAGTAGAGGTTTTGAAAGGTCCATCGACGAAGTCACATTTCTCTACGTCATAGGTGTCATTATTTTTGATTTTTGTCACCTTATAAGGTCCTAGAAATTTTTGATTTAACTTTAAACCTGGACCAAACTGTGTTCGCTTAATTGCTACTAAGTCATGAAGTTTGAACTTTTGTGCTTGTTTACGGCGGAGATTATAATAACGGCGATTTTCATTTTGAACTTTGCAAATTTGGTGCTTTGCGTTTTTGCGTAGTTCATCTCGTTGCTGTTGGAAATTAGCTGTTGTTTCATCGTTAAGCAGTTCTATGATCTTGATATCATTTCTCGACTTCATTTTCGTACCAATGAGGAGTTCGAAAGGCGTCATCTTAATACTTCGCTGAAACGTTGAGTTCAGTATCTGTTGCAGTTTGGGAACATGGGTATACCATTTTTCTGGATTGTCTGCTGAGAGTTTAGAAAGGACGGCAATAATGGTGGAATTTTGTTTCTCAACTTGGCCATTAGATCTTGGTAAGCCTGCTGTTATGGCAACATGAGCAATTTTTTCTTTATTGCAGTAGTCTTGAAATGCAGCAGAGGTAAATGCATATCCTCTGTCCGTTATTATTCTTGATGGATTTCCAATGATATGACTTTGTTTTTCTAGTCTATCAATGACTTCTGCCGCGTCTGTTGATTTAGTGGGATAGAGCCAACTGAATTTAGTAAAAGCATCTATAACAGTGAAAATGTGTTTATATTTCTTCGAGGTGGTTGCAAGCGGACCTAGATGATCTAAATGAAAAGTTTGCAGAGGTGAGTCATCTTTTTCGATTGGATGCAGCATACCGTCTTGTTTGCCACGTTTTCGATTTGTAAGGATACATGTGACACAATTTTTAATACATTTCTCAACTTTTTCTTTAAGATGTGGTATAAAAAAGTCTTTGCTGACCAATTCTTGAGTACGTAATACGGCAAAATGACCACGTTCGTGAGCAGTTTTAATGATGTTGGTCTGCATTTCGTCAGGAACTACAATTAAATCGATTCCATTTACAGTTTTGCATAATAATTTGTTCTTTAGTATGTAATCATCGTGAGGTGTACTTTGAAGAAGAGTTTTTATGGCGGTTATTTGGTCATCAGTTTGTTGCGCTTTTAGTAGCTGAACATGTAAACTATCTTGAATGACCATGCACTGAGGAGAGCGACTAAGAGCATCTACGTGACACATCTTTGTACCAGTTCTGTGTTCTATAGAATAATCAAATTCTTGAAGGTATATTGCCCATCTGGCAATACGGGAATTAAGTTCTTTTTTGTTTAAAGTTTTAACTAAAGGCGTCGCAATCAGTTACTATTTTAAATTTGGTACCAAGCACGTAAATACGAAATTTTTTTAGTGCTTCTACAACTGCAAGTACTTCTAGTTCAAAACTAGTATATTTTCTTTCATTGTCCGATGTTTTCTTTGACATAAAAAATACTGGGTGGAGTTGGTTGTCATGTATAGATTTTTGAAGTAGGACTGCCCCCAAACCATCTATTGATGCGTCAGTATGAATCTCGGTAGGAGAAGCTTGATTATAAATACTTAAAACAGGTTTTTGGGAAAGTAAGTATTTTAATTTCTGAAATGCGTCTTTCTGATCAGCTTTAAACTGAAAGGGGCTGTCCTTACGTAGGAGGTCACTTAAAGGTTTTGCTATAGTGGAATACGAGGGAATAAACTTTCTAAAATAACCAGTAAGTCCGAGAAATCGTCGTACGTCTTTGATGTTTTTAAGATCTGGATAGTTAAGAACGGCTTTAGTTTTAGACGGAGAAGGTGATAAGTTACCGTTTTCTATTATATGTCCAAGAAATTCAATCTTATTGTGTAAAAATTTGCATTTTTGAAAATTTATTTCAAGTCCATAATCACGAGCTACCTCAAGAACAATTTTTAAACATTCAAGAGCTTCATATTCATTAGCAGCAGGGGTAACAATATCATCCATACACGGCAAAACAATACATTTAGCAATTAGGTCTCGAAAAATAGCATTTATGTAACGCATAAAAGTTGAAGGACCGTTACTGAGACCGAAGGGCATACGTCTGAATTGATATTGACCATTATACGTAACGAAACTAGTGTATTTACGACTTCTTTCGTTAACCGGAACGTGTAGAAACCCATTTTTTAGATCAAGCGTAATAAAAATTTTAGAATTTTGAAGAAAATCTAAAATATCATCAATTAAAGGTAGAGGGTAGTTATCTTTAATTCATTTCCGATTTAAACGTCTATAGTCAATACAAACTCGAGATTTACCATCTTTTTTACGAACTACCAAAACTTGACTAGCGTACGGGGATGAACATGGTTCAATAATTCCATTTTTAACCCATTCGTCAATTTGTTCGTCTACAATGCCACGCTCAGCAAATGACAAACGTCGGGGTTTATGAAAAATTGGCTCGTCGTCAGTTAGCACGATATCAAGTTCAATATTAGCAGTTTTCTTTTTCTTTGGCGAGTACGCCATCAAAAGTTACTCAATTTCTATACGAGTTTGTTTCGAAACGTTAGGACCGATATCATAAGTGGGAGAATCGTCAGAAATTGTCATAACGAAATTTTCAATGACATTATCAGAGGGTTTAGAAATTTCTGAAAATTGAACTCCGGCAGGTGAAATAGAGAGATTTGCTTGTTGAATTACGTCACAACCTATAATTAGATCATAATTTGTACAATTATTCGGCACAACAGAAATAGTTAGAGGGAAATTTTGATCATCAATAATAATTTCGGAATCAAAAGAACCGATGATGTTTGTTTGTGAAAAACCAAAACCAGTTAAAAATTTATTGTTTCTTTTTAATAGTGGCGCGCCTAAGTTTGTATGTGCCGCTTTTCTTAGCAATGTCAAATTGCTACCTGTATCTACTAAACCGTTAAGTTTTTGATCAGATATTATTAGTTCTTTACACATGTTAATATGAGAAGGAGATTCGTGAACTGTATTTACATTGGCATGTGGCGCAGAATTATCATTACGATTGTTTCGTCTACATTCTGTGGATTTATGACCAAACAGATTGCATGCTATACATTTGGGGCCACGTGAACGATTAGGACACGATTTCGATAAATGACCGATATCATTACAATTAAAACAACGTTGGGGAGCTTTAGTTGATTCTGAAACATTCAGTTTTGAAGGTTTCCTATAGTTGTTCTGTTTTAGGCTATTATGTGTATGGGGAAAATTTGATGAATTTGGAATAGTGATCCTATTGTTTACAACAGATTCATACGTACGTAATTTCTGCTTAAATTCCGAAAAAGAATTCGCTCCATAAAGAATAATTTTTTTCAGAATGTGTTCCGTAAATTCCATTTATAACATACTGAATTACAGATGATTCATCAATAGTAGAATCACATCTATTAGCCAATTCACGCATTGAATTAAAATATTGTATGTAAGTTTCGGATTTCAACATTTTACGTTTTTCAAGTTCTCGATGAATTTCTATTGAAGTAACAGTATCTGAAAATTCTTTAATTAATTCCTCTTTGAACGCGTCATACATTTTTAAATTTCTTTTTGAAAACAAAAACGATTTCGCAGTTCCGCAAATCAAACGTTTGGCAAAAATTAATGTCTGAGAAGAACTTATTACAGGGACTAAATCAAAATTTTCCTCAACTTCTCGAAAAAAACTTTTAGTAGAATAAAAATCTTCACCCGAAAATTTTCTACAATTAGAAGAAATATTTCTTAAAAGTAACCAGAACTGAGAATTCATTTCGGAATTCGCTAACTCATTCGAAAAAGAAAAAGGGTTTACCTTATTTTGTCTACTAAATGAATCATTTTGATTTGAAGAAAAAGAAAGACCTTGAATATTTAATGCGAGCTTTTCACTGTTTTCGGAAGTTGGCTGACCTTGATTGGCACCTACTGAAGAAGGGAATTTTACGGGATTAGTTTCGGTTTCATCTTCCTATAAGAAATCCGTGCTTAATGTTTTTTGAAATTCAATAATATTCGATAAAGATTTTAATATATTTTGACATAAAATTAGCGCATCACCTTCTACGTCTAAATGCAACAAATTAGCAACTGAAACAAATTCTTTTAAAGAGAGAATAGATAACAAATTTTCCTTATATTTTTCTAAATCAAAATCATTAGAAAATGCCGAAAAGTTTCTTATTTTTTTTCTCGCCGTTCTATCGAAAACAGGGAGTGCCAATACGGAATTTAAAGCTTTAACAGCCTGAGTTGTTCCGTACTTTAAAGAATTGGCAATTAGGGGGATGTCTCCTAATTTTAACTCCATGCTGAACTTACAAGGAAAAATTAAACAAATCGAAATTGGATAAACAGAAATTAAGTTTTAAGCAATTCTAATCAAATAACTCAGAAATTGAAACTCTTTAAAATTACTAATCTTTTGAGCTCAATTCTATTTAACATAAAAATTTTGAAAATAAAATTAATGTAATTTTGCCTACCTTTGTGTTGGGTGCAGTCCGTCCTTCAAAAACATATTGTATCGTCTCGTCTTTTAATATCGTCCAGTAGAAGAACTTCATTTATTGCTTTATTAACACAATACGTCTCTAACTTAACGTTTTAAAGCAATTCATAAAACTCAGAACGTCTCATAAAAAAAGCATAACGTCTACATACATTTTTTTTGCAACAAGCTTCGGGTATCTAGGGGTAACGTCTCTTTTTAGGAATGCAGGACGATCGGTCGTGCCCCCAAAATATGGGAAAAGGCAAGGACCTTAACTACATTAACGAATAACATTTATTGCAGGACACTTAATACAGGACGACACAACACAAGATACTTAACAATCACAAGAGGACGTCTGCCTTGTCAGCTTTCATTACCTTGTCGCGGAGGAGGTGCGCAATGATATGCGTGTGCATGACTTGTGGAATACGCTTCCTACACACATATTAGATCCGCAGCCTTTCCCATATATATATATATATATATATATATATATATATATATATATATATAAGATATAAAAATTTGTAAAAATATAAAAATAATTAGCTACGTTAAAAATATTAACGTAAATCTATTACCAAAATGCTTAAATATAGCTTACTCAAAAATAAAAAAAATTTTGTAAAAATTTTAAATTAAGCAAACTATTATGACCCCTACCACAAATAAACTGTTATAAAAATAGCTTGGCTACCAGTTTCACCTTCTTTTTTACCCTGATTATCGATTCCCTGAGAATGCATGTATTACTCGCCCGTCTCGAACAGGTTAAACAGTAAAAATTTTAGAATAAGGATAAATAAGCTCGCTCTTTAACAGAGACACAACGAAATAGCTGCAAAAAAGTTGCATCTCATACAGGCCAGCCAACTATTGCTCTTTTCGCAAAAAATTTTATATCGTGGTAAACATTTCAAAGCCAAATTCTTGGTAAATTTGCTAACATTCTATAAACCACACAACGTAATAACTGAAATTAAATGGATAGTATACGAATTTTTAAATTAATTACATGTAGTGGTGGGGAAACAACGTTCAAAATAATAAAAAAAATGCTGCATAAATGAGTTATTGCATTGTATTAACGTTAATGTATTAACATTAATGTAACTAGTAACTAACTATAATGTATTAACTTAACAGAAGTTGAATTCTTGTCCATAGATGGCGCCACTGGAAAACAAGAACAATCGCGCTCCTTGCTTTAATGGCTTGCGACAACAACAACATCTTCCTAAATTCGAGCGTTGAGATTATAAGTCTGATATTAGTTCTGCTCCGAAAGCTGCTTTTTCAAAATAATATTCTTATTTTATTTATTACCCATTTTCAAAATGGGTCGTGGTTTGAATTTCATGGCGTCCTCACTTTTTAACTACAATAATCACGAGTAATAGTAAACAGTGCACATGGGTTGCTATGGCGACCGCTGCTGTTTGATATATTTTTTTTTTTTTTTTTAGAATTCTTTTTTTCACTTTTAAATTTGTTATGCATTCAGTTGGTGAGTTTATTTTTGAGATATTGGACCAGAAATATCCCATAAATACTCATTGGGTTGTGAATAAAAGATAATTTCATTATTTGAACGATATTTTTGTTTTTATTGTTTTAATTACGAATCAGAAATTCCAACCTACAGTTCAAACTGATTCGTTTTCAATACTAATTCAAACGAATATCACAAATGAAGAGGGTTCCAAACTGATTGACACGGTCCCAAAGGTTAGAGTTTTTCTTTTTATTTCCACCAGCGGACATTCTTAAGGTATTTACATAATAATAATTTGAAATATTTTTATATTCCTTTTATTATTGACTTATAATGACTGTCTTGACGGTGGTTTTAATATAAATATGAATACAGAAGAAGGAAAGTGACGTCTTGGGACACTGATATAGGCAGGATTGGAAAACCAATCTGACGATAAACATCAATTGAGACATTTTTTGCAACCCAAAATTTGAAATGTTGTGGCGTTTATTTGAATCAATCCATAGAAAAAATCATTTGACCGATGGGTAACCAGTGATCGTAATAAAACGATTAAAATTTTTTTATTTTTTTTTATTTTGGCGTGAACTATATTTGAGGATTTTTGCTAATAGATTTACGTTAACGTTTTTAACGCAGCTAATTATTTTTATATTTTTAACCATTTGTTTATTTTATATATATTTTTTCATTTCTAATAACTATTTTGACACTATTCTAATGATTTTTCATGTAATTTAAATTTTTTTTTGGTAACGAAAATTTTTTTTCAAAAATAATAAAACAAGTTCTTATTATGTAGTACATATTACAATATTTCTTATAACAATTCTTGTTCTCATAGCCACCAAACGAGTTCTATTCCAATATGGTTAATGCATCTGTTATAGACTAATTAATTACATCTTTGTAGATATAAAAAACTAAATTGATTGATTGCTTTAATAACTTTTGTTTTTTTTTGAATTCACTATATATTAAAATTACGATTGCATTAAATGAATGTGTAACTACTACTTTTCTTTTTGAATATTAATACATAATATTATTTGCTATCATGAAAATTTACATAGCGGCCCAGGCACCCAGTTTAATTTTAATAAAAGCAAAAGCAAAATTTACATTAATTGTTAAATAATTCCCCTCTATTCTAGCCAGATTTTTTTTTATTGTATTGGTAAAAAGTTTTCAGATTTAAATTCATTACTTATGTATCAACAGGCGAGGCCGCCTTACTGGTCATGATGGTGGTAGCTTAAGTTATTTAAAAATTAAAATTTTACGTTATCGTAACATAGAACGAATCGTTTTCTAAATCGAGCCACATACGTCGTCATTGTATGTGTTGCTATGGCGACCGTTGCTGTTTGATATTTTTTTTTTAGAATTCTTCTTTTAATTTTGTAATATATTAAGTTTGTGAGTTTATATTTGAGATATGGGACCAGAGAGATCCCATAAATACTTCTTTAGTTGTGAATAAAAGAGAATCTCAACATTTGAACGATATTTTTTTTGTTTTTATTGTTTTAATAAAGAATCAGAAATTCTAATCTACAGTTCAAACAGGATCGTTTTCAATCCTAATTCAGACACGGTCCCAAAAGAAAGAGTTAAAGCAGGAAAAAAAGAAGAAAAAAAAAAAAAAAAAAACGATAGCAAGGCCTAAACTTACCGAGGCTGAAAAGGCCAAAGAGCATAGACGGGAGAACCTTAAGCGTTACACACAAACGGAAAAACGAAAGGATTCCGTTCGCAAACGTAAGCATGAAGCCCGTCTCTCACAAATAGGCCAAAGTGGTTGAGAAAATTAAATCCTACCGAAGAGCGAATGGTGACTCTCCGAACCCCTTTCATGCAAATACGAGAACTGGGTGTTGATCACCATTTTGTAGTGAATCGTATTTTTTTTTAAATTTACGTTAATACGAATAATGATGAAAGTATTTTAAATTTTGATAATGCGAATCGTGACGTTTGATTTTATTGACATAGAAAGATAATAAAATTGTGAATCAATCTAGTTCTGTGTCAGTTACGAATAAATTATTATAAAAATATACAAATTTAATCATGTATTTTTAAACACCTATTATTACTAAAATAACATTATAAAAATTTAATAACTTTAAAGCATTAAATACTTGATGACTATTTAATACGTATTCTCGTATAAAGTATAGTACATTTCTATGGTGATTTAACTTATTATACAATATTTTTCTTTCTTCCAGTGCCCACCTGGATAATGACCTAGGTCATACAGGCATCTGAAGGGCAGATTTGTTGGCCCCTCTTTCAAGGGCACCATATTAGGTGGGTCAACGTTGCTCCCACAGTAAGGGCAGATAGTACAGAGAAGGAAAGAACATCCATGCCTTGCCCGGGATTCAAACTCAGAACCTTCCTGATGCAACGACAGTTCCCTAACTCCTAGACAGACCAGTCAGCACAACTTAATATAAAAAATTAAAAAAACGAGATATTTTATGACGCATTTAAATCGTACTGTTGAAAACGTTATGCACTTTATTAAATGAGTTGATTTTATGCAGGTCACGATTTTCAAAATAGTGTTTTGAAAATCGTGACCATTTTTTAAAACCTTTTTATAGAATAATCCTAATCATAACATGCTTAAATTCCTTTAAAGTTATTCCTTTAGTTCTAACTTTTTTAATTTATTCCTTGCTTCGTCAGAATTAGAAAAAAAAAAAAAACATTTTCCTTTTGTCGAATTTTCTTCTTAATCATTTTGATATTTTAGTGTTAAAGGGAGTTATATAAAGCTCGGCCTAACTTGAGAATGAAAAAGAGAGAAACTATTTGAATCATATTTTGTTTCAAAAGATTTATTACAAACAATACATCAATAAAGGAGCCGCAATGGCGCAGGGGATAGAGCGTTTGCCTTCCAATGAGGAGAACCGGGTTCGAATCCCAGCGATGGCTGGTTGACAGTGCAGACGTGAAATATCATTATTGGTAGACGGATCAGGTGATAGAGCACCTTTAGCAGGCTAACCGTGGGAGGTTCTGGTGGTCTCCTTCTCCTTGTCACACAAATACGAATTAGTTTAATCAAAAAGTCCTCCGCGAAAGCAAATTTTTCCGATTACCTAATTCAGGTGTTCTCTTGTCTTCCGGATTGGGTTCAAAATAAAAGGCTACGGAGTTGAACATTAGCACTCGTAAACCCAAAAATTGGGTCGGCTGTTCAACGACGGTTATAAAATAGAATAAAATAAAATACACCAATAAGATCCAATGTTGAGGCAGGAGGCAGGTCGAGAGTCTGGGCTCGTTAATGTTATCAAATCGTTTTCATGAGGGTTTTTATTTTATCTACAAAATTTGTATAAATATTTTTTTTTCAAAATATATAAAAAATACGTTTTGATTTTTAGTAACATTAACGTCTATATCGAGACTTTCCATTCTTTCGTTATTAGTACCTTCTAGTGAATAGAAGATGTTATGTCCCATGAGAGAATTTTTCTATTTCTTGAATGCAAAACATGTCTGACGAATCTTTTAGAGATTTCAATATATTTTCCAAAACAAATCTACTCTTTGGAAAAAAACTCAAATGTTACAATTTAATGCTGTTTACGCATACTTTTGTAAATCTATTTTAACTCATTAGAGTGTGAAATTAAAAAGCCTTGTTTCATTACTATGTGTTAAAAATATGACCAATTTTAATTGTCATTTGATTAAATAATGTTTAATATTTTAGTTCATTTTGAGCATAAAATCTTAAACCGATTTGAGTGAGTGGATCATAATTACTAACTAAATATTGACAATCTGAACTGAAACCCAATTATTTTATGAAACAATGTAAAAACAAAAACACCAAATATATTAAAATGGATTAATTTTACAGAGTAAAGTAATAAGTGTGGTTTAAGAGTGTGATGAGAAGACGTATGTTTTTAGAGAAACAGCCCTCAAAGGTGTTCCTTAGAATTCCATGAAATCTCACAAGGGTTCCGTAAGTTTGGACTTTTTTTTTTTTAACCAGTTATGTTTTTTGAAAACTACAATAGGTTTGAATCTATTATTTATTTAATATTAAGGTTATTTCTATGAAATTATTTACGTAAAACTCTAATAAAACTGAAATAGGAAATTTCGAAAATTATATTTTTTCCAGTATTATTTCGTTTAATAAATTGCTAAACGATATGCAGTAGCAAATGACTGCATCAGTATTTCTCATTAAAATTTGAAAACAAAATAAAATAACCAAATTCAAGAATTACGACCTTTTTTTTCTCTAACTATTCTCAAGATTTAAAAAAGTTGTGTATCAAAAACTATGTTTCAGCTAATTTTAATCATTTCTAATTTAAACGGCAAAATTAAGCTGAATGTAAAAATATGCGGCAAAATAGGAATTTCTAATTATGCAGGGGGAAAATCATTGAAATATACCATGGCTTGCCCCTGAGAGTACACCTGACTAATTTTATCTGGTTTTATTTTTTAAACGTTTTGAATTTCTGGTTTTAATATTTGCTTTTAGTATTTTACCTCGGCACTTACCGTTTCCTTTGACTTTGTTCTCCCCTTCAATTAACATCTTCATTATACATTCGAAATGAAATCTTGATCTTGGTGAACTCCAGCACCCACTGTCTTACCTGGTGTCATTTTTGAATATTTATCCTTTTTAGAGAAACTTTGGTTTACCTTAGAACATTTTTAATCCTAGAGGCACTTAGCCTTAAAGGGGGACACTTGAACTTTTAGTCGACTATTTTAATTATTCTATTAATCTTATTTTAGTCTTATTTGTATTCAATGTGATTTTTAATATTTTTACCATTACCTGACCTTACTTTAATATGTTTTTATCTGTATTTTTAACACTATTATTGTTGGTTAATTTTACTCACTTAGATATTTTAAGCCCTTTTAATTTTTATTCTGTTTTATTTTTTATCATCTTTTCTATTTTGGTATTTTTTCTATGTGTATCAATCTTTTTAGTTTTGATTTTACTTTTCTTTAGTTTTAAAGTGTTTACTTCACGCGACAACGGGTGAAACACTTATCCGCAAACTCCTTCGTGGGTAGGTCGGTTTCTATTAGTCTTAAACGGCAAAAACTACTTGACGTAAAATATACATCAAGAAATGCAGCTTCTGCTGATCTTGCATAAAACCTAATTTTAAAACTAATTGACGATTTAGTGATAAGATTTCATTCACACTAAAAGTTTCTGAGCTAATAATAATTTTTTGTATTGTTTGCATATTTACATTTGCTAATGACCGTTTTACTAATTCAAGGTTTCACCAAAAAAATTTAATCTTTTAGGGTTCAGGGGCAGAAAAAAATTTGGGAGCCGCTGTTTCGGGCCATTGGATAAAGAGTTTAACTATTTTTACAAAACAATTTTTAACTTTTCATTACAAAATGTTTCCAAAAAAAAAAAAAAAAAAAAAAAAAAAAAACAGAGAATTGCTTCGGAAAAGCTAAAACAAGCTGTATATTCTGGTTGCAAAAACGTGATATTTTCAATTTTTTCAGAGGGAAATTAACAACTACTAATTATAAGTTTAATAAAATATATGAGTTGACTGTATTTATGTTACCTCTATTAATGCGTTGTGGAAGACACGTATAGTTTATTTCTACTTGAAGGTTAACTAAAACAACGTGTTCTTTTAACTAGTTTTTTTTCTTCTCCGAATAAGTTACAGTCAAGAAAATAACTAACATATTTAGATTGATTTTTTTAATTTAAAAATATATTCAAAATGAATCAACTGTTGTATTCACTATACTGTAGTTTTGCTTTATAAAGTGAGTAATTTATGGACACAGGTCATGTACCAGCTATAGTATTCACTATATAGTAGTTTTTCTTTATACAGGGAGTCATTTTTGGTCACTGGTCATCTATCAACTACAGTATTTACTATATTGTGAATTCACTTTACGTTAATCATTTCCGGTCACTGGTGATAAGCTATTGTATTCAATATATTGTAGTTTTGCTTTATTAAGTGAGTCATTTCTGGTAACTGGTCATGCATCAGCTATTGTATTCATTATACTGAACTTTTGCTTTATAAAGAGAGTCATTTCTGGTCACTGATAATTCTTCTGGTTTGACTTCATTCCACGGTTGTTCTTCAGCGGAAGCGAACATGATATAGAATAAACCACTTAGAAAATGAAATGCAGCTGAACTCAGAAAGACAAATTCCCAGTTTTTTAGCGTTTGCTGAAAATTAATAACAATAGTTAAAGTCAAAATGTATATTAAAAACTATTAACTAAAATTTCCAACCAATGCTGTCTGCCAATTACTATAATCTTTGGTAAATATATTATAAAGTGGTAACAAATTAACAACTACAGCCTTAAGAATTTTTGTTAATTTTGTCAACATTTCAAAAGCCATACCAGGAGAGAATTAGGTTTACTTATTTGATTTACAAACATTTGCAGGCTTGTTTGTTCAATTTGGGTTTATAAACCATTGTGAAATAGAAGGACAGCAGGAAGGATCCAGGGTGACAACGGGATTCGAACACGCTACCTCCTTTGCACAAAGTTTGGCAAGTGATACTGCTCGGCCAGGAAAGCCACGAAAGAACTAAATGAAACTAGAGTTTCATATAAACGCTCAGTTCATTTACTTGTAGCTGAGTGGGAATTAATTTTAAATAAAATTTACAAAACAAAGATTAATACATTTTAATTTAGCTACCACTAAAAAAAAAATTGAAAAAAGCATTGAAAGATAGCAGACCTGGTTGAAAATAATCTTGTACATGCTGCTAGGAAGAAACAGACATTAAATGTTTAGATGATGCGGTTAAGTAACGTTTTCAGGATTATTTATTAATCAAGAAAAATATCATAGAGTGGCCGCATTTATATGGAAATGTTCAATGTAGCAAAATTGTTTTTGCTTGCACAACAATTTAAACATAATACCTCGCTTAAAAAAAGATTTTCCTAGTGGCAATGAAGTAGCTGTTGAAGTGTTATTGTAGGTAAATACTTATTTCTTTTTCTCCCTATGCTTAATAACAGGTTAACGGATGTTTCTTAAATACCTATCTCTACGAACACGCGTCAATTTGACGCATGAACGAATACTCATAACTGCACTTACAGAGATGCCAATTTGATCCGGACAGCAAATATATATCTTAAAGTGGTAGTTTATCAGTTGTTATTCTTGGCTTAATAAATTCAATTTAATCGATTTTATCTACCACTATTTCTAAATAATTAGTAGGCTTATAAAATTCAACACTTTTATTAGCAAAATTAACACGTCTGGTGACCGATTGGGGTATTGGAACAGTAATGTTATCGATGTGTATACTTATTCGGCAGTTCAAGTCAGTTAATAAGTCCAAGTCTTGGCAGGTCCACTTCATCTCATGCTCGGGTCCAGTTTCGAATTCAAGCCTTCATGTCATGCGTCAGTCTTCAGTTGGAGCATTCATAGCACGTGAGTAGCTTTGTTCTTATTTGTTCGCCCAAGTTTTTGATCATCAATCAATTTGTCTCGCCGTCATCTGGAACTCTGCGACTATGTCAACCCAACGATGTGCCCGTGGTGGAAAGCGGCGGACTGAAAGGCCCGTGCAGCGTTCTCTTGACCTCAACGATAAATTTAACCTACTTAAGACTGAAAAGGAACGCCTTGAGTTTTTCGACAATTTCGTTGATCCATTTTCTGAAAATGATATAATTGATTTTATGACCGAACAATCAGAAAAGAAACTCAAATGGCAGCAGGAAAATTTCCAACTACCATATATGGACGAATATAAACTTATCGCCTTAAGGAAGAAAAGGAAAGAACTTTGTCCTGTGGAACCCGTGGAAACGACCATCTCCATAGAAACTGTAAAGACATTGCAAACAGTAACGCCTAGGGAGTCTGCAGTAACAGTTCCTTCCTGTGAGCCACAACTGGAAAATACTCAAATCGAGCCCACTGCGGACAAGTACGTAGAAAAGGAGCCTGATATCCCTGTTTCTTCTCCCAAAAGACTGAAAAAGAAAAGGAAGAAAAGCCATAGCACCAGCAATACCCATGAGGATTCTACAGCTTGCCCTGAAACTACTTCAGAGACAACTCTCTCTAACCTTGAATCAACGGAGCCATCTTCACCGGATAAACCCACTTTCCTCCCGAGAAAACTTAAGTTTCTCGTGCGGGGACTTAAAGTAGACCACCGTACCGATAATCTTCGGAGAGATATTGACGAAAATGGTCGACGACCCATCAAAATTGAGCAACTGAGAAAGAAGTGTGGTGACAGATACAAGCCCCTCCCCCTTTTTCTAGTGATACTGCAAGATTCCCCAGAACATCGGGACTTTATTAACACAAAATTTCTTCTATCTCATCCTGTCCAAATAGAGAAATTTCATGGAGGGCGTTATGCCATACAATGCTACAAATGTCAGAAATTTGGACACACCCAAAAATCAGGCTCAAATGAGCCAGCATGCATGAAATGCGCAGGAGCGCATTTCACTTACCACTGTACGAAGCCTCTCTCCCTTCCTGCCAGGTGCATAAACTGCCAAGGCGATCACCCGGCCTGCTTTACGGGCTGTGGTGCTAGGCCGAAAAGACACCATCGCTCGCACCTTCACGAGGAAACCTCAAGATGCCTCCAGCAAGATGAAAAGGGCCATTTAGGCCTCAGATGCCCAGTTCTACAACAACGAACGAACGAACGACAGCAAAATTAACTTAGGTATTTACCGTTTTTTTAAAATTATTTTGGCATTTCCGGAACAGTTGGCGTGTCTGTACTTAGAAAGCAATGTAATTATATACTGTAAAAAAATAAAAATATAGGATATATATTTATGGAATATTCAAGTATTTTATTTTTCAATACTCGGAACTAAACTGAAACCTTCGAAATCTGACTTCAATTGACATTCTGCGTTTGTTCTTTCGATTATTGATGTGATATTTGCATGTTTACTCAAAATGTTTTTTAAATTACGATCTCCTCAAATTTACGCATATCCGTAGAGATAGGTATACCACAAAGAGGATTTCAACACTTTTGAAGAAAATCGACTTTAATATATATTTAACTCGATCAATCAATAAAAGTCATTACAAAAGATAAAATTTATTAAAACAGGCAGGTCTGCCAACTACTACGTTTTATGCAAAATATTTTATAGAGTGGTAGATATTTAAAAACCGTAGCTTTCAGAAGTTTGGGTGAATTTGCCAGCAATTTGAAAGTCTCACCACATAAGTGATGGAACGATGTAGAATATGAACTGTAGAATAGAACTCGAATATGAACTTTTAAATCTTTTATATGTGGTGGTTCGGAAAAAAAGTTTAACTGACAAAAAATACATTAAAACATTAACTTAGTGACCATTAAAATAAATTTTTACAAAAAAAAAAGAAGAAAGTGGGCAGCCCTGTAACAGGGTTGTCCCAGGAGACTAAATATACAAAATATAGTGCTTTAAAATGAATATATTCATAAATTAAACAAATATTTTATACCACTTTCGTATTTTTAATAGATTTTGTATCAAATGGCTCTTTTGTAAACTGGTTATCCTCATAATGGTCTGACTGGATTATCCATAAGAAATCCTGCGGATTCTTTCCAGAATTGCCA
This sequence comes from Parasteatoda lunata, assembly GCA_949128135.1. NCBI lineage: Eukaryota > Metazoa > Arthropoda > Arachnida > Araneae > Theridiidae > Parasteatoda > Parasteatoda lunata. The sequence goes on from OX421977.1 coordinate 14,740,612, forward strand.
AGTTTGTACGCTTTGTGGAAAAATTTCTTCTGATACCTACGGTAGTTAGAATTTTTTCTTAGCCTATCGTAGCTAAGTTAATGCTTTAATGTATTATCCTTACTTTCTTAATTTAATTTTAAGTTATTATTGACACCACTACTTTCCAATGACATGAAAGTATAAATAACTTGCCAATTTTCTTCTAATACTGGCTGTGAGGCTTTAAAAAAGCTACCAAAATTACAAAATATTCCATAGGCTTTAACTTATAGTTATCTACCATTTAATTTTATATTTTCAAAGAGTGTAATAATTGGCAACCCTGCTTTTGGCTTCGGGAGGAGTCGGCTGTACTCGTCGATATACTTCATTTGTATTCCACCACCTCATTGAAATATCTACAAGTTTATGATGAATGGGAAAAGGGCAGCAAGTAGCCCCAAGCACCCAGTAATCTTCAGTAACTGTTAGTAATAGTTCAGTTTCTACTCGTCAATATCATTCGAAAACTTTAAAAACACATTTTGTCACCCAAGTACAATGCCATAGTTTCTAAATTAACAGTTAATTTAGAATTTTAAGAGAATTAACTATTTCTTTCTTGACTCTAAAACAACTAATCCAAAATAATTTACTTTTTCATCCACGTTAAGGCACAACAAAAAGTAGTCTCGTAAATTTGATATATTTACTGCAACAATATAGTACTGTGAAATAGAAAAGCTTGTTAAATTCTATTAACCCTTTTCTTGTATATTTGTTTTACAGATGAGTAGGACGGAAAAGAGAAAATGCTAGTAGTAGTACTATTTCAATAATAAATAATTTTCATGAGATGTAAATCTATTCTTAACAACACACAATTCATTGATGAAATATTTTTCTAAGGGACGAAGCATTTCAATATCTAAATTGTATCCGCTAAAAAAATATTGGTAGTTATAGTTATTTTATTGTAACAAAAAAAGAGAAAAAATGAAATATATTTGTTACCAGTTTTAACTCGTTTTTCGTTTTGGTAATATATAAACTTTCAGCACTGCACAAGAAGTGCCTACTTGCTCTGTTTTGTAAAATAGTATTTTCTAGTGGTAGCGAAATTTAAGTTACTTTTATTTTATTATTTTTCATTTTACATAATTTTTTCAACACTAAATTTCAAAAATTCTAAATATCATCTAAAATGTAACATAAATGCATCCATCTACTGGTTACTCTATTAAAAGGTAGGCGTAACCATCATTCCTTAACGAATTTTACTGTATAATTTGCTACCACTTAATTAAAACTATTCCAGAAAGCACAGCAGTTGGCATCCCTGCTTCTGATTGTTATATTCACCACCTCATCGAAGCTTCATAGGATCAAGCTGCCTTAGGTGCCCACATGTTTTATACATTTTAAGTTTAAGAAGATTATATTTCATCCAAATATTATATTTCATGTAAATACTTCTTCTCTCATTGACAATTTCAATTACGATGAAATTAATATTTAAATCGGTATATGATTAAAGTGGGGGACAAATTTAATTTTGTTTTCTGTTTCATCGGATAATTTCACACCACTGGTATCAAATCTGAAATTAGTTTCTGTGTAAAACTAATCAATTTTAGAGCATTTATAAAAATTACTGGAGCAAAGCCTCCACGCAGTTTCTTACAGGTAGTCCGATCAGCCAACTACGAAGGTTTACCAATTTACGAAAGAGCCATTTGATAGAAAATCTAGTAAAAATAAGATAATTATAGCAAATTTCTGTCTACAAATTTGCTTTAAATTTTGAATATGATCGGTTTGTCTTATTTACTTGTCAACCACTACAAATTCAATTCTCAAATACATATGATAAATTTCTCTCAGCCTCTTTTAAAATAGATATGGGCCATTTAGGCCTCAGATGCCCAGTTCTAAAAAAACGAACGAACGATATTTTAAAATAGAATTTGAATTCATGCGCGCAGCTAAATCACTTTTTAAATAGTCTGCGGAAACTAATTATAAAAAAACATTTGTTGCTAAAATAAAGATTGTTTACATAGATTTTGTGTAGAAGTTTGTTCATTATTTTGATAAACAGCGCTTTTCTGTCTCTATGTGTACACACCTCTATTTGTTCTGAATAAAATTGTTCATTTAGACAAAAAAGCTAACTGAAAATATTTTTAAAACAAAATCTGTAACTTTCGGAACAAAACTAATTTAATTTGCGATTTGAAAATCCTACACCGAAACTGGGCAAACAAGCACTTGTATAAATGCAACAAGAAATCTGTACCACCGTGTTTTTCTTCTTCTAAAAACTATAATATTTTACTCACTCCACTGCTAAGAATGTATCCAATAAATGCTGGTGCAAGAAAACCTGGTAACGTGGCTATTCCATTTGTTATACCATAAAGCGTACCTAAAAAAAAATGAAGCAAAACAGTTTTTTTTCTATACTAATTTAATGCATGTATCGACATTTTAATAAAATTTCTAATTCAGGCATAGAGAATCGTTATAATTTAAACGATTCTCGATAAACGTTTCTGAACTATAATTTATTTTCTACGCTTATGGTTCCATTTTAATACTTGAATATGCATCATTAACAATTATTTCTGTGACTGCTATTTTTTTCTAATACAGGACGAAATTGTTATTTCCATTTTTGTTTGGTTTTTTCGTCGAAGATGTCCGAATAATTAATCAAGATTTTATTCTTAGATGGAATTTGTTCTGAAAATAGAATTTTCAAGCAATATGATTTTTGTCATAACAATAACGTGCAATAAGCAATAATTAAATTGAACATGATTCTTGATCTAGTCATTGTATTGTTCAGAAGTTAAATTAAAAAGGCACGAAATTTAAATATGTCGATTAATTTGTGCAAGTAAAGAAAGTAAAGTGGAGTCGTTGGCATTTCTATTGCGTACCTTTGTTCTTAAGAGCCTAAAGCAGTGTTTCCCAAACTTATGACTCTTGTGTATCTTTTTTCAAGTTTTTCGTAACGCTGGGTACTACTAATAAAAAAATAAATGTATTTTTTGTTTTAAATATGTTTATTTTTCTTTTTTGGTACAAAGTTTGCTAATAAGATTATTTGCATCAAGGGGAAGGTGATATTGTTTTTGCCGTGATAACAGCTGCTGTGATAAAAAAAAGTGCACAAAAAATAAAAATCACAACTGGCTGTTGACGCCACTAATACTGACGGTTAACTCTGCAAAAAATAGCCAATAAAAAAAATATGTAATCATATCAGCAACAGCCCCCCCCCCACAGACATCTGAACTTAAACTGTTTTTTATTTTAAATTTTTATTTTATATCATGATGCATGGGATATGGGCCTTCTGCGCGGTCCAGATGCCCAATTTTTTATAACTAAAGAAAGACGTAATCGTAAATCTTCATGACTAGCTTTGTTTTTAAATATATAACTTTTTCAATTTCAATTTGTTGCAAGATATTTCGCATAAGAACCCCCGCTAAACTGTTCCCGTACCCGTGGGGGTACGCGCACCACACTTTGGGAAACACTGGCCTAAGAGGCATGGTGTCTACTGTTGACGAGAATCTCAAACAGAAATCTCCCGCAGTGATTGTGTCAATTACTACTACTTTTTTTTTTAAAAAAAAAACTAACCCAAATTGCACAATATTTCAGATCTGTAAATGAAACTGCATCTTATGATAGGTCAAAAACCGTCGAAACTCGAATAAAGGTCGAGAAAATTTATGTGACCGGCCGGCACCCTGCTAAGGGAATAACGAACCAGTTCAACATTTTCATAAGTGCATTCCATGGATGCCAACTGCTTCGCATTTATCAAAAGTTTTAATAAACTTGGTAGCGAATTAAATAGTAAAATTTGTAGACTAATGATAATTGTACTCACGCTTTATTAGAGCAACGACTAGATAAATGTAATAAAGTTGCATTTTATACGTCACTTTAAATCTTTGTTATGAAGTGATGAAAAAATTAATTTCAAAGTAAAGTACTTAACTACAAAGATCTTTACTCTTGCAAATCGATCAAAACTCGAGTAGGTGTTTTAATTGTTAAATTATTTCTTAGCATTCACCAGCAATACTAATATTGCTTTATTTATTGTTTTTAATTTCTAACCAGGCCCTTCAAGTTAATTCATCATCATCATCATCATCAATATTTATCTGGGCGCCTGAGGCCGTTAGCGGCCTTTTTCCCATTCATCTTGAATTGTGGTCTTTAGGGTGGCTCATTCTGGTAATTGGAATGCAATTGGAGTAAAAGGAATTTAAATATTTTGAGTTTTAGATAAAATTACGTCACTACAAAAGTAAGCTGCCATCGGCCTGAGGTTTATGTCTTCTCTTAGGTTTTCAAAAGTAAAACCTTCGTTGAATCCTGCGGTGTCACAGTTTATGGTTTTTTCAAAAAATCTGAAATTTAGCTTTGCAATATGATGATCTAAAAAATCTATGTTAAGGTCGCGATGTATGTTTTTATTTCGGATAAACCATCTCGCTTTTGTTATTTTCCTGAGGATTTTGTTCTGGCATGTTTTGAGTTTTTTGAGGAGTGATGTGGAGATGTTGCACCAGGCTGGAGATGCATAAGTCAGGATGGGACGGATCATTGAGATGTAGAGTAGACGTTTAAGTCTAACTTCCATTTTGGGGTTCTGAAGAAGGATTTGTAATCTGTGGCAGGCTGCTTGTGCTTTGTTGATAACTGTTTTGACGTGATCTTTCCAATTAAATTTACTGTTAATGACGAGACCAAGGTATTTTGCGCTTTTGACTATGGGAATGATTTCATTAAATAGAACAATTTGATTTTTGGGGAGGATGGTTTTTCTTTTATGCTGAATGATTAGTAGTTTTGATTTTTGTCCGTTCACTTTGAACTTCCAGTCTAGACACCATGTTTCGATTTCCTTCAGTTTACTTTGAAGTTTTTGTAGGGCAATGTTGGGGCTTTTTGACTTCACTACGATTCCAGTGTCATCTGCGAATAGTGCGGTGATGCTGTTAAAGTCTTGTTTGTCGACAGGAAAGTCGTGGGTAAATAATATAAATAATATGGGCCCAAGAATGCTTCCTTGGGGCACTCCTGCTGCTATTTTTCTGTTTGTTGACTTCATGTGTTTAAAGCTAACTTGAAAAGTTCTATTGTGTAAGTAGGCTTGTATAATTTTAATGATACCAGATGGAAATTTCAGATTAATAAGCTTGAAGATGATACCCTGGTGCCAAACCCGATCGAATGCTTTTGCTATATCTAGCATCAAAAATGCTGAACTCTGTTTGTTGTGGAGGCCGCGGCCAATATAGTCGACTATTCTGAGGAGCTGTTTGGTTGTGTCAAGATGCTTCCGAAAGCCATACTGCTCGTCTGGTAATTTGGTAAGGTGAGGCATAATCCGTGTGTAGATAATTTTTTCCATAAGTTTTCCTAAATTGCACAAGAGACTGATGGGCCAGGTTTAAGGAAAAGTATGACGTTTGCGTTCTTCCAGATATCAGGGTCAAGTTAATTCAAAATTAATTTAATATAAATTAAAATAATCTTATAAAGTAAACCAGTAAGTAATATTTTTCGAAATTTTATTTATATGTTATTTTTGAAATAGTTTTTAAGAATCATATACAACCAAAGATGTATATGTATATCGATTAGGTCAAATTCGATTTGGTTGAATCATATACAACCAAAATCGAATTTGACCTAAACAATGTTGATAATACTAATAGCTCAAAATTTACTAAAGCTTTTAAAGTATAAAAATACAGTTTTGTACTTCTACTTATTAATAACTCAGCAATTGCTAGATAGACTACCGACGACATAAAGAAAGTTATATATATATTATTATTGCTTAATTGAATGATACCAATACAAAGTCGAAAGGAATATATATATATACCTGAATATTTTTTTTTTCTCTTAGTAAATAATATATATAGATCTGAAGGCGGCAAGAGTGAAATTTCATTTCTATTGTGAAAATTTTAAATTTTTTTTGAAGAAAATTCATACCAGTTTTCCAATGTTTTCAAAGTTTTTCTGGTGCGTACTAACCGTGTTTATCTTTATAATATCTAATCTACCAGACTTCAAAACTTGAAAGTGTTTTTTTTTAAAAAGGATACGTAAAATTACTTTCCTTATTTTACTACGAATTTGCTTATCCATTATAGTTGTCAATTACTGTCAATTTTAAAAGAGTATTTTGACTCGGTTAAAATTGATATGTTGACAGTTGTTTGTGACCTCACTATCCCCGTTCAGTTATTAGTTCGCTTAAACAAATCATTGCTTAGTCAAAAAAGGGGCTATTAAAATATGCAATAAGTATATTAACTCATAAATTATCACTCCACTGCTACATGAGAACATTATAGTTACATCTCTTATTGTATATTAAGTTTTGTGGATTCATGATCCCCCGGACACGGTCCAGCTAGTAGTTAGACGTTGAGGAATAATGCTCACACTCATAATTTAAAAAATTCCTATTATTAAAAACCTGAATAAATCTCTTAAGTTGCAATTAAAATAAAAATCAAGAAGTTACCATTTCCACATAAAAATTTATTTTCCAATTTGCAGGGATGCAAACTGCTCCGCTTTTTGGAATAGTTTTAATAAAGTGGTAGCAAATTATATAGTAAAATTCACTAAAGCCAGATAGTTACGCTTACTTTTTAATATAGTAACCAGTAGCTTGATGCTCTAACGTTACATTTTATATGATACTTAGAATTCTTGTTATTTAGTGGTGAAAAAATTACTTATAATGAAAAATACTAAACTTAAAGTAACTTAAATTTTGCAACCACTAAAAAATACTATTTCGCAAAGCGGAGCAAGTTGGCATCTCTGAATTTGTTACTGTTATATCTAGTATATTATCTTGCAAATAAATATGAAGATGAACATAGTTTTGCGATTCTGCTAAAATATACTGCCAAAATTGCCAAAGATTTCCCCCTCTTCCCAATGAATATTTTGATTTCATTAAAGTACTACTATGACGCGTTTAGTTACGCAGTGAATTCTGCGAATTAGAGTAAAGAATATACTGATTTCATTGAAGTCCTACTATGACTTGTTCAGTTGTGCAGAGAATTCTGTAAAATAAAGTATTGGACATTCTCATTTCATTAAAGTCCTACTATGACTTTTGTAGTTGTGCAGTGAATTTTGTGCATTAAAGTAATGAATAGTTTTACTTTGTTAAAGTCCATTTATTACGCGTTTAGTTGTGCAGTGAATTCTGCGAATTAGAGTAAAGAATATACTGATTTCATTGAAGTCCTACTATGACTAGTTCAGTTGTGCAGAGAATTATGTGAAATAAAGTATTGGACATTCTCATTTCATTAAAGTCCTACTATGACTTCTGTAGTTGTGCAGTGAATTTTGTGCATTAAAGTAATGAATAGTTTTACTTTGTTAAAGTCCATTTATTACGCGTTTAGTTGTGCAGTGAATTCTGCGAATTAGAGTAAAGAATATACTGATTTCATTGAAGTCCTACTATGACTAGTTCAGTTGTGCAGAGAATTCTGTGAAATAAAGTATTGGACATTCTCATTTCATTAAAGTCCTACTATGACTTCTGTAGTTGTGCAGTGAATTTTGTGCATTAAAGTAATGAATAGTTTTACTTTGTTAAAGTCCATTTATTACGCGTTTAGTTGTGCAGTGAATTCTGCGAATTAGAGTAAAGAATATTATGTCTTACCAGCAAATTGTGGACTCATGTCGACATGACTCACAATGTAACCAGAATATATCAGACCGTTTAATCCAAACGAAAGAATGAATATAGCTATAATGGTCATTGGATGACAGCCAGTAAAAGCTACTGCAACGGCACATGATGCTGGCCCGAAAAAAGCTAAAATAAGGAAAAGAGAAATGAAAATTTTAAAAAAGGAAGAAATGGATTAACTAAATCAAAGTAATATATTTAAAAATAAAACAGAAGTTAAAATATACGAAAATATTTGTTTTCAATTGTAGCAAGATTGTATTTTATCACTAAGTTGCGAAAATCTTTACATTAAAAACATTGAAAAGAAGGAATTAGACCACGCTATTAATTGCTAAAATACGGATGTTTTCCCATCAAAAGCAAAAAGAACATTCCTTTGGATCCCGTTCAGCAATCAGATGAACTCATGAAAATATTTGTCTTATAGAGTTACTCAAAAACTGTGAAAAAAAAACTCTTCAAAATCACAGTTAATTCCCTAATATGATAGGTTTAACTAGGTTTCTCATCTTTCGGAGCCAGTCTATTCATCTAAATTAAATGACTACCAACGAAATATCGATAGTAAAGCAAATAAAAAAATAAAATATATACAAAAATTACATAAAAAAAACTATAAACAATCAGAAAACTCTAATTAACAAATAAGAACGAAGTTAAACTCGTTATTTCCTGCCTTTTCTTCCTCTTTTGGAGCTTCGTTGGATTACTTAGAGATGACTTGTCAAAGCATATTAAGATAAAACAATAAATAAGGCAATGAATATTTAAATTATTTACAGGCAGAATTGCTAAATTGCTCCTTCTGTTAAAAAAAAAAAAAAAAAAAAAAAAAAAAAAAAAAAACTCTTGCGGTAATGGAATTTAATTTAGGGAAATGAATGTAATCACGTGATGACACTGTTAATGAGTGGCGTAATTATCTTCATTCTGCAAGTTTTACTATCTAATTCGCTACCAAACGGGAATGTCAAGCGACTGCTTTTTGCAAAAGTTTTAATCAATTAACTGCATATTCAATGATGCCAACTGCTCCGAACATAATATAGAAAAACGGTAAATAACTACTAACTAAAATTCGAAGATATTTGGCTATTTATGCTTACTTTTTAAAGGGATTAACATGCCTATAACACTTCTCCTTTTTATTTAAATTAAATTGGGTGCCTGGGCCGCGCAGCGGCCCCTAACCCATACATCTTGAAATATTTACATTGAATGAAAACATTTTAATTTATGCAACATTATGGTGACAAAAAAAATGAAAATAATATGAATAAAAATAATAAAAGGAATTGCAGGCATTGTTTTGGATTTTACATAGATGTCAACACTTCTCCTCTTCTTCTTTATTTAAATAAACTGGGCACCTGGGCCGCGAAGCGGCTTCTATCCCATTCACAACACTTTTCCTAGCTCTGTAGCGAATTATATAAGTTTTTGAATTATTTAAATATACTGGTGGGTTAAAACCCGATAAATAGAATTTATTAAACCATGAATCATACATTAAAAAACTGCCACTCGAAAATATTTATCCGCTGTCCGCAATTGACATCTCTGCATATTAAATAGTAAAACTTGTAAAACAAGGCTAATTGCATGAGATAACTGCAACAAAATTGCATTTCATAACATACTTTAAATTTTTAATAATTGGTGGCGGAAACATTTCTTAAATCAGGGTTCCCAAGAAGTGGAAAAAACAAATGAGTGGTAGCTAAAATTTTTCAAGAGTACTTAATTAATCTTTTATTTGTGAACTGCGAAACAATTCACGCGTTCTTTTCTGCACCTATACATATTTCCTTTAAATAACTTTTTATTTATAGTTTAAAACCATTAGATATATATCCCTTTCCTTACCACTTTAAATATTTTTTCGGACCATGGGAACCCTGTTAGATTGAATAAATACAAAACTAAAAACAACTTATTACCACTAATTATTAACAAAATTATTACCACTAGAAAATGCTTTTTCACAAAACGGAGCAAGTGGGCATCAGTAACTCAAAAATTATTACTACTCACATATGGTGTTCATGATTTTTCTTATAGTGGTGATTTGGAGGCGTTCACTTTCTCTTAATTTATCAGCAACAAAACTGGCTGGCAATGCAAATATAATCATCATCATATAGGGAAGACCAGAGACAATTCCATTCTGTTTAAATTAAATTAATTAAAAGAGCAGTTTTAAAAAAACAAAAATTCTAGGTATGTAATTATATTAGATTTATGAAACATTTTCCTCTGGAATGAATCAGATCAAGTAAAATATATTATATAAAAACACACTTTTAATCTACGCGTTATTAATAAGAGATAATTGATATTTTATTTTTTATAATTTTTAGTTAAATTATATGGATTACTTAAGAAAAAATTCTAACTTAGAACTCTTTAATATGATAACTGAATTTTATTTTATTATGTAGTAAATATTTAAGATTTTAATAAATTTAATTTTTAAAATGTAAACAAAAATGTCATTTTGTTAAAACAAGCTTTTTTTAATTATTTTATAATTAAAATATATAAATTACCCCAAAAAATTTAATTTAATATTTTTTAATGAACTAACTGATTTTTTTATATTTTGAAATAAATAATTTAATTTTTTATTAATTAAATATGCTTAAACTTTGCATTAAAATTTACTTACATCTTTCATGTCAAAATGCAAAACGTTGGATAGATATGTCGGCATCATAGTTAGCAAAGTGTAAAATGCCCAGTTTTGCCCAAAATGTGCCACAATAACTGCCCACATCGGCAACGAGGTCCAAATAGACTTCCAAGGTACACTAATGTTCTAAAATTAAATAGATATATTTTATATTAAACTATATTTTGTATCAGCACTCTGATCTATGAACAGATTTACATTATAAACGATAAAACCTTTTCTTTTGTAACATAAATTTTAAAGATAAATTATGAGAAAAACTTGATTATAGCTATTTAATTTTTATATTTTAAATAAGATAAAAAGTAAACACTTACTCAAAATTCTTATTTAAATTGATACTAATTTCAATTTAAACTAAACTATTTCTTATCAGCAGTTTTTTTTTCCATAACGAACAGATTAAGGCTTCAAAGAAAAGCTTAAAGTGAAATGAATAGGTTTTCCTTTCATGAAAAGTTTTTTTTTTCTTTTCATTTTTATCTTTAAAAAATAAAATTAAAAAATGAATTTGTAGGACGAATTAAAGCTCTAGATTACCTAGTTCAAGTAACATCACTCTGTCCCTACCAACCTTTGTGCTGCTTTCAATTTTGATTGGCTGTCACCGATCACATGGGTAAACAGTCGCCATTTTGTTGACAATGTTGAACGGTGGAGTATCACGGCACTTAATCTGTTATTTCTGTTTTCGCTTTAATTTAATTGTTTCATGCTTTCAATTTCAGAATGTAGCGCATAAGTCAAAATTAGGCTTTAAATTATATCGCTTACCTGTAGGATATAGCAATAAAGAACTACGAAAAGACATACATAGAAAGTACTACATATAATTGGCATATAGAAGGGAAGTGAACAAAATAAGGTAGGTAGGATCATGCTCATAAAGTTGCTTTACAATTATTTTTCAAAATCTTACAATTGAGCCATGACGGCTCAGGGGATAGAGGATTTACCTTCCACTGAGGTGAAACGGTTTCGAGAATCCCATCGATTAATGATCGATACAAATTCTGCACCCGGCTCGCACCGACCACAGTGCGAAAGTAAAATATGCTCAGTGGTAACCGGATCATGGGCTAGACTCCTCTTGTCATAAACTAACCGTATGACATTTTCGTGGTTTTTCTCTCCATGTAACGCAAAAGCTGCTTAGTTCCCTCAAAAAGTCCACCACGAAGGCGAATTTCTCCCACTGCCCTTGTGTTCTGGATTCGATTCAAAATTACAAAGCTACTAAGATGAACATTGTTAGCTGTTCAGCGACTGTTATATGTATATGTATATAGGAAAAAAAAACTTACAAGAAATAAAAATATTATTGCAATATTTAATGTTCACAAGTAAGGTCTCACGTGAAAAGTAAGAACTAATGCATAATTTTTTCGATAAATTCTCAAGAGATTTGTATAAATTTTAAAAATGATTTTGGCAATGAATAAAAAAAAAAAAAAATTGATAGCTTAGAAAAAAAGAAAATTATCAAAAACAAAAAGTAAAGAAAGTGTAGTATGTTTTTCTTACTTTAATACTTCTTACTACATTTTGCAGCAAGGTTGACTGTTGTGGCAAATTTGAGTAACAAATTAAATTATTTTTATATGAGGCTTTTATAGAAATGCCGTTGTATGAGGTGCAAATAAAAGCTGATAAAATACACTAGATAATTTTATCTGAAATTAGATAGATTGCATTTAATTAACTTACATAAGATAATTAATATATGAATTGTTATACAATTATCATTAAAACCTAATAACCAGGATTTCGAAAGTGAAATTTTTGTATAAAGATCAAACTGAATCTTATCAAAGATTCAGGATATTTTAAGTTTGAAATTATTTGGAGTATAATTCATTTAATTAACTTAGTTTAAGTAGTTAACTTACGTTAAACTTCACAGTACTTGTGCCTTCTTCAATGTTGATTAAGTCACTTTTAGATATTCATATATAGGTGTACTGGATATTTTACGTTTGTAATTATTTAGATTATAATTCATTTAATTAAATTAGTTTAAGTACTTAACTTACTTTAGACTTCACAGTACTTGTACCTTCTTGAATGTGGATTAATTCGCTTTTTGATATACGAGGATGATCTTCTGGATATTCATAGATAAGTACTGTCCATAATACAAACCATATGCATCCGACAAAACCTAAAGATAAGAATGAAATTAAGAAACTCCAGGAGCAATTACACTTACGACTGTACAACACATTATGGGCAGAGTCTCTTCAGTGTTTCAATATCTCTGTAAGTAATTGTCTTATTTTTTATTATTATTTTAAAAAAGTAATGGGGAGCTACCGATTACGTATTGAATTTTGCTTGTTTGTGTATGTGTATGTGTGTGGTCGCTGGGAGAAGTAAGCAATGTATAATTACGTTTCAAATTCATTATTTTTCATGTTTGTAACAAAATTGCGGCGAATATTTATATGGGATACGCACATAAAATAAGCAGAAATATCGAGACATATATAATTTTTTTATACAGACACATATATTCGATTTTATTTATTTATATGTTATGTGTTTACACAAGCAATTACGCTTTTAGTAATTAAATACAGTGAAATCTCCAGGAAAGACCACCTCTATTTATGACCACTTTTGAGAGGCATGGGATTATTTCAATAGACTTGGTGTTGAAAAATAACCTTTAGAAGAGACCATTAAAACTTCTTCTAGCTAGCAGGCTATCCTCTGCATCAAAGGTCAAATAAGAAAAAAGAAATATCAGATCAAAAAATTTAGCAAAACAAAGAAGTTGATTAAAATGTTTTCAAAATATTTGGGTGAGGCTCTTTTTCTCGATACAACCTCATATTGCAATCAGAGTAGTCAATAGTTTCATAATTGGTAAATTTACTTTGGAACATAAGTTGGTATAATTTTTACTGACGTTAAATTTTATTCTATTCATCTTTACGTCGTTTCATGACGCCAATGGAATTGACATTTCCACACTAAAAACATGACAATGACTAAAATTAAAATCGTTTACAAAAATTCACATACCTTCGATAAAAATTTTTGAAGTCTATGGAGATAAACTCTAAGAAGACCGACCTCCATTAACGACCACTTTACCGCGGAATGATCGCTCCAGAGAGGTTTCGCTGCACTGAGTTCGATCAAAATTTACTATTGTTTATACGCATCCTTTCATCACCGATATTGACATTAAAATCCTTCACTTGCAATTCGGATCAAACTATCTATTTTCTATAAGCATACATTCATTCTATATATATATATATATATATATATATATATATATATACATATATACATATATATATATATATATATATATATATATATATATATATATATATATATATATATATATATATATATATATATATATATATATATAAATGCCTAAAGTGGGATTCCATAAAATTTGAACGATATCAATACCAACAATATTGATACCAATATGTAATAAATGTTTTGAAAACAACTATGTTACCAAATAGATAAAAGACAGAGGGCCATCCTCCTAGAAATGAGCTTTCACATAATATTCCAGTAAGCATATTAGCAGAAATAGTGCCAACCAGTACACCCATAAACATAGCAGTTTGAATGCGGCTTCTCTCCATTTTCGGCACCCATCGGCTGATTAAGACATTCATTGCTGGAAATGCTGCTGCCTATATGAAGACATCATGCAGATTTGAATATTAAAATTAAGTCACAAAATACATAGAAAGGGTTCCAAGCTAGAGTAATGTTTTTCAAATGTAAATAACCGGAAATTTTACAACATGATATAGGTCTTATTTACTTAAAAAATATGAAGATTTTGAAAGCTCAAAAATAAACATCTGTGCCCTAAGATTTGCCAGATGTGAAACAGAAAAATTAGAGGGATAGAAGGACAACCACATCCCCCACCCCTCTCATTCACGTCTGGCGTGTCTGGACATCACCTCCTACATCAGAAAGCCTCCCTACGGTTTCTTATAGGTAGTCTACGCAGATTACTTAAAAAGCGAACCACTTGTGCGTAAGAATTCAAATTCTATTTTAAAAGTACTTGAGAGAAATTTATCATATATATTTGAGAATTATATCTGTAGTGGTTGACAAGTAAATAAAACAAACCAATTATATTCATAAATTAAGCAAATTTTTTGACATATATATTTTCTACCACTTTCTAATTTTTAATAGATTTCATATTAAATGGTTCTCTCACAATATTGGTTTACCTTCATAGTGATGTAGTTGGACAACTTTCAAAAAGCCGTGTTGAGGCTTTCAGTTATAGGAGCATATTGACTTTTAATACCATATCTTCATTTTTTTTTAAAGAAATACGATTTGTATCCTCAAGTATATTTGTTTGATTTATTCATTAAATAGCAAAATGGTTAAAGTTGAAAGAAAATAAACTATTGTATTACATTAATGTAATAGGGCATAAATATTTCCTATTCCTACTAGTTTTTGTCAGACAATTTTTAACAGTTGTCGCTACAGATAAGCCCATAAATCAAAAGAAAAATAATCATGTGACATAGTATGCCGCTTTACGAGATGTGATTGCAACGGTTGGTGAATACTTTGAAAATGTTGTAGTGATTTGATTGAATGTTTCATTCAATCAAAGCTTTAAAAAAATATTGACTAAGACGATAGCTAAGTGTAGCCCTATCAGCACATTTTTTTGCAATTTTTCCCAACTTTTCCGTTATAATTTTTTTTTTTTTTAGTATCGAAAATTTAGTTTAAGATACCATGTAGGAAGATTCATACACTAAGAATATTGAAGTTTTTCGAACAAAATTATGTTTTAAAAAGGGTTAAAACTTGAAACCTAATAAATTTAAATCGATCTACCAAAATATAGTAATACTTCATTTATGCTACATTTGAGTTGGTTGCACAATAGGCTATTGCCGACGGTCTGAGAAACATCCCGGAAGATAATCTGTAGACATGCTATTAAGATTTTGATCATCTGTGGAAGGGATGGCTCCCCCGCTTTGGTAGCTCGATCTGCTCCCAAGTCGAGCACTTTACGGTAGGACAATTTAAGGAGGATCTATACCGAGTATCATCGGTGCCTTTGCAGGAAGATCAGAGTTGTCACCCACCAGAACGCAGACCACAACCTCTTATGCTTTGACTTTGGTGTTCAATTGTCTTAATATTCGTCCTGTAATTATTATGTATATTTTGAATATCCTGTAGGAAAACAAAATATAGATAATTTAAATGTAATGCATTGTGAAGCATACTGGAGTAGGAAATAAGGAAAAAAAACATTTTGTAAAATTTTTAAGGAAATTTATTGAGCAGTATCTTTTTATAAAGATAGGTAAATAATAAATATTTTTTTTTACACTTTAAAACATTTTTTTTCTGTTTAAATTCGTTTCGAGCAATAAGCAGACCAGGTCGTACAAACTTTTGATTTCAAACAAGTCGATGTTAAACAGAGAAAACGAGTAGTGACATAGTTAGATTTATTTCAATATATAATAAAACTATCATATATGCAAATGTTTAGATTTAAAATATAAATTTTTTTCGCTGCATTTTTTCTGACGTTTAATCGTTTTTCACACGATGAATAAACGAATAAAGTCTCTTTTTTAAAAAGATTTTTTGGCTGAAACTACAGCGAAAGGGACGTTTTGATATTAAAATATTTTACTTAAATTCATTAAAAACTTTATTTAAAAACATTTTTATAGAATTCTTTTCACACTTTCACATTCTCGACTTTTTTAACATAATGTTAACATCATATTTTTAAACATAACAAAAAATTCAAAAGTTTATTTTTATTTACATTTGAGTATTTCAATAAAAGTGTGATCAGACAATATTCCTCCAGATTTCTTACAATATAAGAACAACATTCCAAGGTCAACTGAACTAGTCGATTTTAACATCGAAATATATTGCCTTTACTTTATAAACATATGTTTAGGTATGTATTATCAGAAATAAATAGTTCCTTTAATTTTTTTCTTCCACTTTTGAAATTTTCCTGATTGTAGCCACCCTGTTTTAACAAAATTGATACCACTTTTTATTATATTCTAGCTGCTGAAGAACTTCTTGTTCACCATCTTCTTTCATATTTTTTGAAATAAATATCTAAATATACTCTGAAAGGAGAAGACTACGATTTTTTTATATTCTAAATGTGATAGCTGATAATAGAAAATATCCATTTTGTTATCCATTCGGCCACGTCATTGCTTATTAAAAATTTAGAAGTCATTGAATTAGTGGACTTCTTCTTTCTTTATTTAAATAAACTGGGCACCTGGGCCTCGAAGCGGCCCCTATCCCATTCATCATAAAATTACATACAGTAAGATAAAATACATTGATTTGGCAGACATTGTGGTAGCCATAAAAAAAATCAAGCCGTTTGCTTGTGAAATAAAACAATGAAAAAATTCAATATCACAAATTGACGTTTTTACATAACATTAGAAATATGGATTGTAGATTAAAAATAAAGATAAAACATGATTTGATTTGTAGAATGATTTTTGAAAAATGAAAGACATAATTGATGATGTATTAGTGGACATCCTTAATATTTTGTATTTCTAACTTTTTTTTGACAAAAATTAGCGGAACATAATTGATTTATTACTATAAAAACAAAAAAGTTTTGTCTACCACTATGTATTACTAATTAAGATATTTATATTTTGATATAAATCTCGGTCTTACGTTTCCTTACGTTACAGTCGTAGGTAAAAGAAGGAAATATCCACTAGGTATAAATATGTATGTATAACATTTTATTTAAAGTTTGTGATTTGTCAAGCAGTTATGGGTATATATCACAGAAATGTCTCTACTTTTGAAATTTGCGAATTAAATAATAAACTTTAGGAGCTACTTACACATTTCAACTATTAACCAATTTGTCTGTCACTGATATAGAATATCACGTTGAATACCATGGGAGTGACCGGTACTGAGTTTGTTCGGAGTGTCATGGGGTCACCGGTGACAGACGAAGCCAAGATTCTTAGAAATACGTAATTCGAGTAAATTTTTTTTATATTATTATCGTTACTAAAATAATTTTAAGAAATTAATGCAGTATAGAACACACAAAAATAGTTTTATTCATATACACAGAAATGCCAACTTGCTCCGGACAGCGAATAAATAATTTTCAAGTGGTAGTTTTTTAGTTGTGATTCTTGGTTTAATAAATTCAATTTAGTAGATTTTTATCTACCACTATATCTAAACAATTCATAGACTTATATAACTCACCACGTTATTCAGATATTTTACATTTTCCTTGCTACCATAATAATGCAAAAACCAAAATGTTTTTATACAATGTATATATTTTATGATGAATGGGTTAGGGGCCGCTGCGCGGCCCAGGCACCCAGTTTATTTTTAATAAAAGCAAAAAGCAAGATATTTTATTGAGAACTCCATTTTGCTCTCCAAACTTTATTTTTCAGGATGAATGGGAAAAGGGCGGTAAGGCTTCAGAAGCCCAGTTCCACTACAACGAACGAATGAGATGTGTAATGTTAAACCTTTAAAAAAAAACTAGCAAAATCTGTCTAATATTTGCAAATTTAGTTTGTATTTATTTACCGTTTGGCCATACGGGCAAGCAATGTAAAACTAACATGACGAGTAAATTCAACGTGTTAATATTATATTTTGTAAATTATTCTATCCTATATTTGATACGGAGAATATTTTATAATCAGTAAAATAGCTACATACTCCTGCCATTCCTTCCACAACTCTCACAGCAATCAATAACCAGACACTCAATCTGGCTGCAAGAGGTGTCAATAAAGTGAACACTGCATGAGCTAAAACTCCTACTCCATAAAACCATTTTCCGCCATACTTTTCCGCCAAAACACCGCCAGGTATTTGAGTTATAAAATAACCATAGAAAAAGGAGCCAATGACTTGACCTTGAACATCAGAATCCCAGTCGAATTCGCCAATAATCTGAAATTGATAAAGGTTTATTTTAATAGAGGCAACAAATTTCTATCTAACTTAATATACTAATAATTTGATCGAACCCCGATTCCTCGTTCCCGCATCATTCATTTTTTCGTATACATCACCTGATTTTATTTGTCCCGTCAAAGATTTTCTAAACCAGCAGCGTTTTACGCTGTTTTTCGAAGCTCTGTCGCCAAAAGAAATAAAAAATAAAACCGTTGTTTAAGTGCCTTACACGTTTAAGCAAAGAGATTGTTTTAAACTATATATATAATCTTGCCGTGAAGGCAAGAATACAGACTTTAGAACAGAATTTAGGCTTTAGAGCAGGCAAATAACTTAAATATTTAAAAAGTTATTCAACATTTTAAGAATTTGGCGACATTTTCCAACCTAGATGAAAGTTATCAACATTACTGCCTTATTCTCAGTTTTTGCAAAATTTTATGAGCCCAAGTAATGCAGCATGGGATATTGAAATATTTTTAAATATTAAAAAATTAGGCCCCAAACGCTTTTAATTTTCATAAAACTGTGTTTTTTCTCTTTATTAACGTTTTGCGTCGTTTTCAAAATTAAGGTAAATAGCGCTGACTTTAGATAGGTTAAACATGACCTAACAGTCATGAATAATAGTAGCAAACTCACAGTTGTTATAAAAATAGCATATTATTCGCCAATAAAGAATCCTTTAATAGTACTACAAACTTTCGAAAAATAGCTTTTTAACGTATTTAGCATTCTTTTAACTATAAAAAATTTAATTCTTGTTATTGTTTTATTTTAGGTAACAGATTTCCTTTTTAAAAAAACATAAATAAATAAAAGCTTGAATTATATCTGGGACAGACTGCAGCTAAGATTAAAATCTCCAAAAAAAGAAAGTCAGTTGTTAAAGGTCACTGGATTGTAAATTAGCGCCTCGTTACAAAAGCTATTCTCATAAAGTTATTAATACCCGTATCGATAGTTTCAGAAATTAGCACATTTTCGCGTTGGTTGTTCTGAAATATTAACGACATCTTGAAAAATAATTCAAGTTGTTTCGTTTTAAGAAAATAATAGTTACCTCAGATGTTAATAATGCAGAAAGTGAGAATTTGTTACAGTTTAGAGGGAAAACATCTTAGGCCTCATGTTTGATATTATATCAACAGTTGATGAAATTGTTATAACTTTTGGTGAATCGCCTTATTACGATCACTGGTTACCTATTGCTCAAATGCTTTTTCTTTGGATTGACTCCGTTAAAATCCACAACATTTCAATTCATGGGTTGCAAAAACTGTCTCAATTGATATTGTTGTCGGATTGATTTTCATATCCTGCCTATGTACTTGTACGTGTCACAAAATACTTTTCCTTCTTCAGCATTCATATTTATATTAAGATCACCGTCAAGCCAGTAATTGTTGAACAAAAGTTGCTAATTTTAATATCAATTAATCAATATTTTGAATTCAATCGGTCGCCACAATTTGTATTTTTAGTTCTCTGCGGCAACCCTGCTTGCGCAACGTTTCCGAATTAATTTCGACTTTGGAGCGCTATATAATCGACATTCTTCTTTCAAAATCCTGTATGTTAATTAGCAATAATAAACATATTAACCCATTGCCTCGTAAAAATATTTGAAACAAAATTTTAGCCTTGATGTATAATACGAAGCAAAGTCAATGATTGTATTTTTAGAATAAAGTGTGTTAATAATTTTTATTGTTTATAATGGTGGATACTCAATTTTGAGTTCTGTTCATTTAATGGTCTTAGAAAACGAATCGTTCTATGTTACGCTACTATCAGAGATGCAAACTACTCCGTTTTTTTGGAATAGTTTCAATAAAGTGGTAGCAAATTATATAGTAAAATTCGTTAGTCCTACCGACCAGGCTATCCGGCCCTGTTCCACCAATTGTAATTTTATTAATATGGCTCCATAGCATTAACGCGTTGAATGCCATGGGGGCCACCCGATACCGACATTGAGTTTGTTCGTAGGGCCGCGGTGATCACCAGTGACAGGCGAAGCCAAGATTACTAGAAACACATAATTCGAGTAAATTTTTAATTTTTATATCTTATTATCGTTGCTAAAATGGTTTGAAGAAATTAATGCAATATAGAACACACAAAAATAGTTTTATTTATATACACAGAAATGCCAACTTGCTCCGTACAGCGAATAAATATTTTCAAGTGGTAGTTTATTAATTGTGATTCTTGATTTAATAAATTAAATTTAGTAGATTTTTATCCACCACTATTTCTAAACAATTTGCAGGTTTATATTCGCAAGTAAACAATTCACACCACTTTTTCCAGATATGTCTGCTAAACCTTTTAAAAAACTAGCGACATCTGTCACATATTTGCAAATTTATTAGTTATTTACCGTTGTGGCCAGACGGGCAAGCTATGAAGAATTAGCGTGGCATTCAACGTGTTAATAAAGAAATTTATATTTAGTTACGTATAACAAACATTTAATGGAAAGAAAGGTGTTGTGCTGATCAGCAAAATGAGATTATAATATGTGAAAAGTGTTGTCCGGTGGTGAATTTCATCATGAATTTGACGAAAAACGCACATGTGAATTGAACAAAAAACTGACACATTAAATGCTGACTTAATTTTTATGCAGTAAATGTTTCCCCATATCGGAGATAAACAATTACCACTTTTTTTTCTTACACACAAAGAGCGTAAAAAATCATAATATTAATATAAGTTTTCTGATTTTTTAATAAAAAAAAATATTTTAATTTATTATTTGATAAGTTTTCCTGGTCACTATAAAACGCATCGGGCTGGATATTATAATGTTGAATTTGGGTGAAAGGATTAAACTAAAATTTTCTCATAGTCAACTCACCATTTCGGCATTTTCCAAGGATTGGTTTTTTGTAATCACCAGCTCTGGACAAGTGACCATCGTTTCATTAGTCCCATTAGTTGGTTGCTGGTTTCCAACCATGGCAACCATTGCCACACTTAAGTTTACTCTCATGGCGTAGAGATTGACGTGACCCAAGAAGCCGAGAAAAGTCAGCACTAGACGAGCTGGAATTACTAAAAAAAATGTTATCGATTTCATTTAATAGAATGTACATACACAATTATAAAAATTATTTCGATTATTAACTTTAAATTATTATAATACACAACTAAAATGTTAAAATCCATGACTTTTTAATGGAACTAGCTAGCATTTGCGTTACAGGAAAAGGGAAATGACGAAAGCATCCGATGGTCAGCCAACTGCAACAGGATTCTAACCTATGATCTGTAGACCAATGAGAATATTTTTACGTCAGCTCTGTAATCGATGCGAGCGAGGATTATAATTTGAGTCCACCATCCTCCTCTGGAATTTCACCTCATAGGGAGCGAATGCCCTATCCCTTGAGCCACCGCTCAGTTCTTAAATTATTGTAATAATAAAAAATTTTTAAGGTCAATAAATATTTTTATGAAATAAATTTTGATGCTACTTTAAAATGTTCAACATACTCTCCAGAACTCTGACATATTGAAATTGCTTTATATTATTTCCTTTTCCGAAAGTACGTCTCTTACTTAAGTCATTTAAATATTTCTGCTACCGCTTTTTATTTTCATCATCAAATTGCTTCAAAAATGAGGAAATACTGTTTTTATCTTTAACAAAAGCACACTTATCATATTGAAAAAAATTATTCGCTATTTAAATAAATCAAAACTCTTGGAGTGATAAACTGTATCAAATTTTATTTCGGTTAAATTTTTTTAAATACTACATTACATCTTGAATCACATACTTCATATAAAGTTCATATTGAAGAACACTAAATTGTTCTGTTCTTGTTTCGAATGACATTTGGATAATCCAAGCTCGCCAGCAATTGGCCCTTTGCGAATCAACACATAACAAACGGGACTGGTAACTTTACTTTATTTGACAAAAGCTGGGCACCTGCGCCGCGCAGAAGACCCATATCCCATTTATCATAACATAAGTAAAAAAAAAATATATATAAACAGTTTGTTTACAGAGTCTCTGGGGTGACTGATATTGTAGAGCAAGCTCCTTGCTTGTTTAACTGAAAAGAAAAGTGAAAATAACTCTAAGCAACTTGCTATAGTAAAGATGGCTGTGAATTTATTGTCAACGTGAGGTAGCAGGTTCGGATTTCAAGCCTGGTATTTGGTTGTAATCTATTGATGTTTTGAACTATTGCTATGAACTATTGATGTAAGAGTTGAAGATTTTTATTTATGTTGGTAGTTTCGGTATGAGGCGTCAGAGGTGAAGTGCGCAGCTATTGGTCTAAGGTTTTTGTCTTTTTTAAAGTTTTCAAATTTAAATATTTCGTTGAAGTTAGCTGTATTGCAGTTGATTGCTTTGTCGTAAAAATCTGCATTAAGTTTGTAAATATACTGAGAGAGAGTCGGGATTTTAAGGTCTTTGTGGATGTTTGAATTTCTAATGAACCATCTGGCACAGGTGATCTTACGGAATATTTTGTTTTGGCACTGGTTCAGTTTCTTCATAAGATGGTCTGGAATTGTGGCCCAAGCTGGAGAAGCATATGTTAGAATGGGCCGGATCATGGAAGTATATAGCAGTTTTTTGTTTTTAAGTGAAACATTCTGGTTGTAGATGAGAGGTTGAATTGCATTTATTGCTGCATTGGCTTTGTCTATTGTATTTTTTATGTGGTCACTCCAGGTGAGTTTGCTGTTTATGGTGAGTCCGAGGTACTTTGTTTTGTTTACTATTGGAATTTGGATATCGAAAAGCTTTGGTTTGCATTGAGGAAGTATTTTGATTCTTCTTTTTTGTATGATTATGATCTCGGATTTTTCGGCATTGACAGCTATTTTCCAATTTCTGCACCATTCTTCTATTTCATAAATGTGTTCTTGTAATTTCATCAGAGCAAGGTTTGGGTTTCTGGATTTTATAATAATACTAGTATCGTCTGCATAATAGGCTGTAATACTGTTGAAGTCTGCTTGATTTATTGGGAAGTCATATGTATAGAGAATGTATAGAATCGGTCCAAGTATGCTGCCCTGAGGTACACCAGCTGATATGTTTCGTTTGGAAGATTTGCTGTTTTGAATGGTGACATGGAAGGTTCTGTTTGTAAGGTAGAATGAGAGAAGTTTAATAAGTCCGGGGGGGAAAGTTGAGTTGTATTAGCTTGAAAATTGCTCCTTTATGCCAGACTTTGTCAAACGCTTTGGCTATGTCGATCATTAATATTGCTATTGTTTCCTTGTTTGTTAGGGCCCTTCCAGCATAATCTATTATTCGTATAAGCTGTTTTGTTGTGCTCAAGTTTTGGCGGAAACCATACTGTTCATCTGGTATGGCTGAAAGAAGTGGTTTAATTCTATTGTAAATTACTTTTTCGTATATTTTGCCAATAATATTTAGGAGGCTGATAGGTCGATAACTCTCAGGGCAGCTTGGATTTTTATTTTTCTTTAGAAATAGGATAACCGATGCATTTTTCCAGATTTGAGGGTAAAAATTTAGGAGAAGACAGCTATTGTTGATGTGTGTAATTTTCTGGATATAATTGGATGGTAGTAGTTTGATCATAATATTTTTGATTCCATCTTCACCTGGAGCTTTGTTGTTTTTCAGATTTCGGATGATATTATATATTTCTTCATTGGTCGTAGGTTCTATGATCTCTGGAGAGGGATGATCAAGGTGGAAACTGCTTACTTTTTCTATTATTAGGTCATGATGATTTTGATCGGAATTGAGATTTGGTGAGAATTGATTTTGAAGTGAGTCTGCAAATATTTCAGTTTTTTCATCTATAGAGTATATTGTGCCTGATGGTCCATTAATGGGTCTATTTACTTGAGGTGGAGTTTTGAACAATTTAGCTATTTTCCATATTGAATTATCATTTGTGCAGAGGGAGGCGACTTTGTTTTGCCATAACTGATTTTTATATTTCTTGCTTTGTTTTTTGATCTGTTTGTTGAGAACTCTGATTTCATTAAGATATATAGGGTCTGCTATTCTTTGATGGTGTTTTCTGTAATGATTTCTGAGTCTGATGAGGTTTTTGATTTCAGGAGGAAGTCTATAGTGATGAGCTATTGATTCTGTTTCAGTTGTTGATCTCTTGTAAGATTCAACTATTTCAGACTGTACTTGCTGGATGTATGATTCAATTGCTGGCTCATCGTCTAAGATTGGTAAACTGCTATTGTTGTTGGTGAGTATATTTTTGAAGAAATTCCAGTTAGTTTTTAGTTTTGGTTTTTCAACGTGTTTCATGGCTAGACCGACGAGCAATTGTACTGGTAGATGATCAGATGACAAGTGGTTTAGTGTGCAGGCAACCATGGGGATTTGGATGTTGGTTACTGCGAAGTCAAGGATGTCTGGTCTGTGATTGAGTAGAGTTGGAATATAGGTTGGAGAAGTTAGAGCTATGACAGTAAGTTTATTTTTTATGATGAGAGCTTTAAGATGATTTTCAGTATGATTAGAACTATTGCATCCCCATGTTGTATGTTTTGCATTAAAGTCACCTGCTACAATTGTTGGCAGATTTGGTGGGAATAGGTTTCTTAGGTCATTTTCTGTGAGTTTATTTGTAGGTGAGTTATAAATGCCAGTTATTTTGATATTCTGTTTTTGATGGTTAAGCAGTATGGAAATTTGTTCGTAGCCACTGTCATCTGTAGAATTATATAATGTTGTTATAAGACTGTTTTTAGATAATAATGCGACGCCGCCTCCTCTGTACCTTCTATCACACCTGTACGTAGTATAGTTGGCTATTGTAAAGTTGTAGGTTGCACTAAGATGCGTTTCTGTTATGATGATGATATCCGGGTTATGGTCTAAAATAAAGTTCTTTAGTTCATGTTGCTTTTGTAGTACTCCGTTAGCATTCCAGAAAAAGATGTTGAGGGTAGATTTTCGTGTTATTTTAGTATTCATCTTGTTCTTCCTGTTGATGTGATTGGATTGCATTTTGCATTCTTTTGAAAAGTTTGAAAGCCTCGTTGTCTTGCATGAATCCTACAAAGAGCTTTTAGGTCAGTGAGTAAAGATCTGGCTTCTTGTATTGTTGAGGTATCAAGTTGTACTGTTTTGGAGTTGTTTTGGTTTGCTGTTTTAAGGATATCTGCATAGGAACTGAAGTTGGTGTTGCCAGGAGCGAAAGGATTTTGATGGTTGTATCTTTTGTTGTAGTTGCTGGTGATGGTTTTAGTAACTGGGTATTTAGGACATTGTCTGTAGTTGGCTGGATGAGGACCGCCACAGTTGGCACATTTTGCTGGTGATGTTTTGTCTTTAGTGCAGAGATGAGTTAGATGCTCCTGGCCACACTTGAGACATTTAGGAGTGTGCCGACAGGATGCCTGCACATGATTGAATTGTTGGCACCTGTGGCACTGAGTATGTCCTCGGCGTCCTCTGTAGGTTGATACCGAGACAACGAGGTCCATGAAACGTGTCATATAAAAAATGTTCTTATTGTGTTCAGTTTTGTCTAGGGTAATGATATGCAAAGGCAGGTAGAGGATTCCTTGTTCGGTATATTTTTTCATCTGAGTTACACGTTTTGGTTTATATCCTTGATCAATTAGATTTTTTTCGACTTCATCTGAGGAAATATATGCTGGAATGCTTTTTAGAACGACTCTCAATGGTTTTTCTTCATTTAGCTGGAAGGTGCGATATTGTACATTTAATTGGTCAAGTATGTCGACTGCCCGACGCCTCATATCTATATTAAAGAAGTGTATTTTCAGATATTCGCCATTGTGTTTTCCTTCGAATTCTGTAATTTTTTGGTCTTGTAGATTCTGTTTGAGTTGTAGCCATTTCACATTATTGTCCTTTATGATTATTGGTGGTATTCGTGGTTTTCCCCGTCTTTGATATTTAAAGTCATCATTGTCGTCCATCTCTTCTTCATCAGTTTCATCCTGTTGTTGGTTGGTAGTAATTTTGTCAGCTTCATTGCGTGCAGCTGCTACCTCATGTTGACGTTGTGGTGCGATGAAACTGGTTGATGGTTGTTGTATAAGATCTGTGTCGGTTGCATTTGGTTTTTGAATTATCAGTTTTTTGTTTTGGGCTGGTTCCTCTTCATCCGTACTTTCAGATCTGTTCCTTTTGGTGACAGTTTGTTGATTCGGTTCTATAGTATATTGTTGTTGTATTGCTGTTTTGTTAGCTGCTGTTTTCTTTTTATGTTTGCGTTTCTTTGGAGAGGTTGGAGTTGTTTCAGGAATGGTTATTGTTGTTTCTCTGCTTTGTTTATTTGCCTTCAGGAGATTCTTATTTTCTATTCTTAATGTTTCATTATCATATTGGAGTTTTTCTATTGTCTGCAGTAGGCTTTCCATTTTGTTTTCAAACATTTTTCTAAGTTCATCAAGTTGAGTGGATAGGTTTTGATTTGCATCTGTTTGTTGTTGAAGTTGGGACTTTAATAATGCTATTGTATCTTCTACCCAAGCTGGTATATTTGCATTTGATGTGGTAGCCATGTTTTAATCCAATTGAAAATGTACACGGCAGTCAAACAGGTTTTAGCTATAACAATTTTATTTTGCACTTTTGTTTGAAGATCACTGCTATATCACAACACTGTTGTGACGTGAGAAAATAAAAGTCAAAACTTTTACAACACTGTCGTTATGAGTAAATGATAAATTCAAAATGAAAGAAGATGTAGAGATGTGAATTTCAGAATAGAGAAATAAAGTTTTTTTATCTACCTGATGTTTTAGCTGATTTCAACGGCAGTTACTGCAGTCAAACTTATTTTAACTGACTATTTCGGTATATGTGCACAATTGAGCGGGTCCTGCGCCGTCACAAAACTGTTGTAATACAATGTAAAATGATAGTTGAGCACAAAGACAACACTGTTGCTGTGCATAAATAAAAGATTCAGAATGCACAAATGCTTATAGTCACAAGTAATCAGCTTTTGTAGTCATAAATCATTCTATTAATTTATTTCACATTTTCGTTAGACGCCCACTATAATTGTTGACGTAAACACTATTGAAACTGAAATTTGCAATCCAGATCGTAAACACAAATTATAGAAGTTTGCGTGATACGCCCCAATGGCGGTAGTAAACAAATAAAGCAAAGTCTGTTGTCAATAGGAATCACATTTTTCTGGGACTGGTAAATATGCGTTTTTGAAATTTCTTCAATACATACAAAAGTTTAAAAAAGTGGTAGTAAAATTATTTCGTCCCCGCTTTGTTTTTCAAAGAAATTATCCATTCAAAACGACTACAAACATAAATGATTCAGTATATATTTAATTAGTACTACAATCACTCGTCGTAATTTTCTGTACTTGAAATTTTAGCTATAGTGACAAGTTTGCTTCAATGTTTATGAAATCTTGCCAACCATATTTGTTTAAATTTTTAACACCTATAACACATTTTTTTGAAAAAGTTTTCCGTATGCAATGTGTTAAGTCAGGAAGGAGCGCGTTTCATTTGACCAGACAACGCCGCAAAGGGGAAAGTACTAATTTCAATTTAATTTACTAATTTCAATCTAATGGTACTAATTTCAATCTAATTGTACTAATTTCAATCTAATTATACTAATTTCATTCTAAATATTTTATAGGATAAATTTTTTTTTCTATTAATTTTTTTACAGTTTATAACCAGTTATAAATAAAGAGTGTTATGACTAAAGATAGTAACGAATATTACAAATCCTTTTGAAAATAATAAAATTGGAAATGTAAATTTGTAATTTACTACCAGCACTTTCCGAATAAGTAAGAACCCTGAGAAGACACATGCTTCTTCATTGTGCAATCTCTCTCAGAAAAGGAAGTTT
The DNA here is from genome assembly GCA_949128135.1 of Parasteatoda lunata. Lineage (NCBI taxonomy): Eukaryota > Metazoa > Arthropoda > Arachnida > Araneae > Theridiidae > Parasteatoda > Parasteatoda lunata. The sequence goes on from OX421977.1 coordinate 14,768,890, forward strand.
ATACAAGCTTTCGATTGTCTGGAAATTTTTTTAAAGTGGTAGCAAATGCGAGATAGATATCGATGGTTTAAGCATTGAATAATTATTAAATTTAGAGGATATATGTATGGGTGCGAAAAATAACTCGAGAATAATTTCGTATTTCTCAAATGAAGATACATTCAAAAATTTTTTTAGTAGTCTTGTTAAATCTTATCTACCACTTATTAATTTTTCTCGGTCATGGGAACCCCTTTTATTCTATTTTTAACAAGCATTCTGATGTGTTAATTACAAAGGAAAAATAAATGCCAACCGCTAATCCGAATATTACAATTCCATACCTGCCAACTTTTACACATTGTGTAAAAAATGGTCGAAACTCAATTTGCTTTTATTTATTATCTTTCAAATTTTTCAATCGTATCTACCTCTATGACTTACATTTTATACTATTCATTAGCCTAAAAAGTTTCGAATTTTAATTTCTTTTAATAAAATTTTGAGTCTTATTATTCAGTACTTTTTGCACTTTAAATAGCCCTTGGTGACCCTGAATAGTTGGAAGACAGTTTTATGCTATCACTATTTGAATAGTCCTTAAAAATGAGACATTGCTATGACTCATGCGAATACTGGATTTTTGAAGCTAGGTACTGATTTAAGCAAGGAATGTTTGGTAAGCAGAGATGCCAACTGCTCCGGACGCGCCATAATAATTTAAAAGACGGTTAACAACTACGTACTAAAATTTGCAAATGTATTAATTTTGCTTACTTTTAAACGGTGTATCACGTCTAAATTGGAATAAAGCGGCGATTTATATAAACTTTCGAATTATTTAGAAGTAGTGGTAGATAAAAACCTAATAAATTAAATTTATTAGACCAAGAATCATATATTAATAAACTACCACTCGAAAATATTTATTTTCTGTCCGGAGCAAGTTGGCATGTCTGGGTAAGTAAATATCATTGATTTATAGAATAACAATTTGAAATCTCTGAGTAATGTTTTAACAAAATCATAGAATCATTACTACCAATATTTTACTTTAAAACCGTCGTATAACAGCCGATCCAATTTCGGGTTTACGCAACGCTTCCTATAACTGAAAGCTTCCACACGGTTTTTTATAGGTAGTCCACTTTCCGAACGAGTCACTTTATACAAAATCTAGTTAAAATAAGAAAGTGGTAGCAAATATATGTCTAAAAAATTTGTTTAATTTATGAATATTATTGGTTTGCCTTTCAACCATTACAGATTCAATTCTCAAATATATATGCTAAATTTCTCTCAATCATTTTTATAAAAGGTTTTGGGTTCATGCGCACAATTGGTTCACTTTTTAAACAGTCTGCGCGGACTACTTATAAAAGACCGTGTGGAGGCTTTTTGATGTAGGAGGTGATGGTTTACGTTTACTAATTTAGTATTGGAAGAAATTTGTATTCGTGGAGGCCTTTTTGATGGAATTAACGCGCATTTGTGTTACGATTAGAGGAAAACCTGCCATGGTTAGCCTTATGGCAAGGGAGCTCTAACCCATAATCCGTCTACCACTGAGGATTTTTGCGTCAGCACGGTAGTCCGTGCCATTGCTACCAATAATTAGTTCAAAAGTATTCAAATGTATCATTATAATTTGAGACAGATGCAGTAGCATACACTTCCCTACCAATTTGATATTTGCAGCAGACCTTTAAGAACTTTCTGGATGACTAAATGCGTAGATAAATCAAAAATAGATGATACATAGATTAAGCTTTACACGTCTTATTACTTAGTAACATTTTGGCAAAACGTTAGGAAAAATAATGCTGGAAATAAAATTTTAATCACTAAAAATAATTAAAATTTATTACTTCGAGATAGAAGACACATCCTTGTCTTAGATGGTTAAAAAATATTAATTGATATGTAAACATATATTTGAAACAAAATACTTTTTACTTCTTTCGTTGGCAGCATGTTCATAATTTTTAAATTTAGAATAAGTTTTCCATCACAAGGAAAAGATGCATCTTACAACGTCTGAGGCAATGTAATGAATAAAAGCTTGATTAGGATATAAGTTAAGACATCTGTTACAAAGTAGCATGTATCCTATGACAATTTGAAACACGTTACGAGGGTTTTACAAACAGGTGTTACGAAACTGAGAGACCTAAAAATCACAATTATCCGTCAAATGATAATCCTGATTGGCATTTGAATAGAAGTAAAAAGATACTATCTGCAATATGCAAGAAATAAAAGCCTTCATAACACACTGCTAATTTTTGCTCCTTTTTCGGGTTTTCAGAGAAATAGAGTGAACTATTTTATATCATTTTAATCTGAATAGAATAATACAGTGATTCAGATATGTCGATATTGTACCAATTCGTAGGCAAATTTCTCTTAAAAGTAACGATATTTATAACATTATGTATGATTGTTGGATTCGTAAATTTGAATGAATAATGGAGATTTTCCCTATCATGAAATAAAAAAAAACAAAAACATCAGAGCTTACATTATTTAAGAAAAAAAAAAGGATTTCGTGGATAACTTTAGCACTACCATGCAATCCAAGTCACATGAAAGGAAAATTTTAATTATGTTAAATGATATTTTAAATTTCGAATACAGAAATGTAACTCCTCTTGAGAAAAAAAAAAAAAACAGTTTATTTGATGAATTTCGGTAACTTCATCTTAACCCTTTGCTTACGACGCGTAGTATTCTGGTTCACCTGTTATAGACAGGGTTAGTCCTACGTCATCAACGACGTCACTAGCTCTCCTCGTTCCAAACTTTGTTCTGAACGGAGAAACACTATGGCGTTTCTCATGTAGTTAAAAGTGGGTCAAATATATCTTTGAATATATTAATATAGAGTCGAATTTAACCACTGAAATGGCAAGAAAAAGTGTAATTAAGCTCTTCCATATCGTAAAGTTTTTCTCTGATGAACCTTAATTGATTGAAAGAGGAGAGAATGCTGTAGAAGCTAATTTTTTGTATATATGATTGGGAGAATTTGTATTTAATATTTACCATATAAATACTATTTATAATCTGGAAATCGGAAATTTGTGAATTTTATTATTTGGAAAATGTTATTTCTAATTTATGTTTAATTTTTCTTAAAATATGTATATTATATTAAATCAATTTTTTTTATAACATTGAGACAACTTATTAATTGTAAATAATTATGAAAATTTTAATACAAATTAAAAAGTTATGTAAGGAGCATGATTAAAGTTAGATAAATTAGTGAAAATTATAAAACATTTAAGATACACGTTTTTAAAATAGCTCAAATTTATTGGTAAATTTACTAAAACGATAGGAAGTAAAAAAAATATATATATAAAACTTAAACAAAAGTTTGAGAGTTGACAGGTCTTAAAATATATTTACAACCAATTAAACTGTTGTTATTATGAAATTAAAAATAAATTTGAATAATGGTGACTTGAATGTTATGTTCAACATAAGCACTGTAACAAATAAAATATTACTATGAAGGTAATTTAAAAAATTTTGATTTAGACTGTCAAATGGAAATTTTATTCCATAAAAAGTGATAACAGTAGCATTTGCCAAATATAAAAGCTGTATAACTAAATATGTATACATACATTAATTAAAAAAGAGTTAAGTTTCTAAATAAAAAAATTCTTAAAAATTTGAATTATATTTATTTGAAATTAATATTCTTAAATAAGTAAAATTTAGACACCTATCTGAATACATAGATTAATAAATATGAATGTTAAATAAAAGTTTATGTATGGGATAAGTATGTTTTAAATAATTCTAAAATAATTCATGTTTCACTTTCTTATCGAATAAAATAGGAATCTGAGATTTTAAGACAAATTGATGATAAATGAGCTTATTGATGGCTCCCTATCTTGTCGTCTAAACAAAATATAGAACTTGAAATTAAAACAAAAATATAGGAAATTTAAAGCTTTCTAATGCTTTTCTTTAATTAAAAATTTTAATTAAATGAAATAAATTCTCATAAATTCTTAAAATTGCTTTAATTTAGCTATTCTATATATTAAAATTCTGGAAACTAAACATAGTATTGACCCTGCACTATCATAACACTACACATTAACATAGCACTACACTAGTTACGTTAAGAAATAATCTAATATTAATTATCTAATAATAAGGTATCTGAATTTTCTCAAAAAATTAATGCATAAAACTACTGTTAAAAACTAATTAATGATGATGTTGGCAAATATAAACAAGAAAAAATCTCAAGTCAAAATAAATCTGAGTTTAAACTAAAACTCTGGGCAGATTTAACCATATGTATGCGTATTAAATAAGTTAGTTACGTAATTTATTCCTATTTAGTAGTTAAAAACTAAAGCCTATGAGAATTAGCAGCAATAATCAGAAAATCTTAAGCAAACAAAGTTTACAATAACTACGAATTTAATCATCTGACATAATTAAATAAGCAGACATTAGTATTGATAAATATAATCTAATTATAGATTAAAAATTAATTTTAGAACGTAGTAAAACAATGCATGCCTTTCCAAAACTAAAGAAACAAATTAGATGTAGGTATAGAATAAGTAACAAATTCTAAATAAAATAAGACATTATTATAAACATGAAAAAAAATTAAAAATATTGACGCTTAAAGCAAATATTGACGCTAATAGCATTTATTGCACTTAACTCGTAAAATCTACTGATACCTCGTATAAAGAAAACTACTTAAATTAGGAATAAGTTCCTTAGAAGCGCTATATAAATTTATTTATTTCAATAATAAATTAAAAATCTTGCCGTCTTAAATTCCCATAGGAAATGCCATATAAATGGTTCGTTCGAAAAAATGTTTGGAACGAGTTTGAAAGGAGGCGGGGTTTGACGTCATGAAAAACGTCATCACTGTCCCTGTCTATACCAGCCGTAAGTGAAAGGTTAACCTTCTGCTTACGTCTGGTACAATAAGTTGACCAGAATGGCTTCATTATGCTAAGCACCGTAAGCAAAATTTTAAATATACTGGTTGTGGGTAACCAAATTAAGAGGAATTTGGTCCCAAAAATCAGGACCGGGAAGGTGTCGTGAGTTTGGACTTCTTAATCCTTTGACGTAAATGGGACACCGGTGTCCCTTTTATCTGTTTTTTTTCCCTGACACTCTAATTACAAACAGAAATATTTTTTGTATTGATATTTTTAAGTGGTTTTTAACCTTATTATTTTAAAAAAATTTCTCGAAATACGAACAGATTTTCTAAAACTTCTACTTTCTCATAATGTTGAATATTATGTTTTTCAATCAAAAGAAATCAAGAAAGTGTTCTTTTTTTATTTTTTGGATATTGAAAAAAAATAAAAAGAATGGCTTTTCGCCAAAATAATTCGAAGTTTTTTTTATAAAAACACGTATTTTTTTACCCAATTTTCGGCTTTGAATTTTAAATGCCATATTTTTTTAATATAAAATAATCAATATGGTGTTTTTGTTTTGTTTTTAGTAGTTTAAAAAATAAAAAGTTGTTCCAGGCTAAAATGATTCAATATTTTTTTATTGCTCAAAAACAAAGTTTTTCAATCTCAATTTTTCTTTTTATAATGTTAAAGGATATATTTTTCAATATAAAAAATTTGTCGTTGGTTTATTCTGTTTTTATAGAAATCGGGAATTTTCTCATTTAACCAGTAAAATATCTTGGAATATTTTGGCTCAAACCACTTTTACTTCGATCCCAAAAATTACAAAAATAACCCTCTTGAATAATATTAAATGTAAGTGAATGTCTTTTATGATAAAAAGTTTTATATTTAGCATTACCATTATGATAATTAAATAATCATTATGAAATTAAACACTAACAGAGGGCTATAATCATAGTAAGAAGGAAAAAAAAAATAGTATCTGAACTATTTTACTGCCAACTATTAGAAGACGAGAAAATAATTCTATATTCTAATAAATAATTCTAATTATTTATTTGCCCCTGTCTAATGTGAACTAAAAAAATCAAGGGTGCACACTCAAAACTAGTGTGGATTAGTTAAGATTAAAGAGAAAGCAAAAACAATTTTGCAACATTAAACATACTCATATTGATGTAAACGATTTATGTTATTTTCATTGATTCATAAATTCCCCTAAAAATGACATTTACCTGGTGTTCGTCCTCTAAGCTCTTCATGTCAGCACTTAACGATTTAAAATATTTTTACATAGGAAAAGATTTAAACCTCGATTCTTCAATATATTTGTGCCCACCTATGTACATGTTATTTTTAAAAGGAAGTGTACGGATGGCTGACAAATAATACCAACACATCTATACTAACTCAATGTAAACAATTTTTCTATTAGCAGCAGATGCTTTTGCAGATTTTACATTTCCAAAGAGTTGACACAATTTGAAAGACTATGATTAAACTTTTTATCAAAAATGCTGCCAAGCCATTCAAAATTTCGATAAACCAAAAGGGGACAGGAATTTGATGACTTCATTATTAGCTTTAATATTAACAATTTTGAAATCATTATATACAGGTACGCCACGGACAACTAAAAATGTCTAAAGTGATAGAAGCTCAATTCATTTTTATTTATTTATAATCTGCTTAAATATTCAATCGTATTTATCACCATAACTTACATTAGAACTGTGGTGGCTCAGGGTATAGAGTGTTCGCCTTCCAATGAAGTGAAACGGGCTCGAATCCCAGCGATGGCTGGCCGATGCGAATTCCGCTCCCGGCTTGCACCGACCACAGTGCTGACGTGAAATATCTTCCGTGGTATACGGATCATGGATCAAGCTAACCGCGGGAGATTTCCCCCTCCATGTAACTCAAATGAGGGTTAGTTTCATCAAAAAGCCCTCAAAAGCAACGAAGGCAAAAAATTTCTCCCAGTACTTGATCAAGGCGTTTCCTAGATTAGTTTTAAAACTATGGAGTTGAACTTAATTAGTCGTATAACCAATATTGGGTCGGCTGTTCAATGACTGTTATAGAAAACAAACCAAAACTATCTTAACACGTTCAGGCCAGGTGTTCAGGACAGAAAGTGGGACGGAAAAGAGAAAATACTGGTAGAAGAACTATTTCAATATTAGATAATATTCGGGAGGAGTTAATCTATTCTCAACAATAACAATTCACTGTAAGGAAATTAATCACGGCGAAGAAGCAATTCAATATAAAAATTGCATCCGCTAAAAACAATTGGTAGTTATAGATTTTTATTATTCCGGAAAAAAAACTAAAAATTGAAATTTATTTGTTACCAGTTTCTACTCAGGTGCGCCGCCCGATGAGACAATCTAGCGTGGGCCACCGGTGGGTCACGCCGGCGTGAACGTGTTAACTATCAGTATGCTAAAAAGTATATGTTAGAGAAAATTGCTGATTTTAGCTTCTTTAATCAAAATTATGAAATTGACCAGTCACCACTTATTGCATTTGTTGCTAAATCTCTAAGATTATGAATTTTTTTTTGTTTAGATACTTTTTGAATCATATTAGTAGAAAATTAGGAGAATAACCTTGAACTATTAATGTTATTTTTTTGTTGGAAGCAAACTATAATACAATAGTGATGTTTTTCAAAAAATTACAAAATTTTAAAATTAGAATCTTTTTCAAGCGAATTTCTTTCGATTTTTTACTGAAAGTGTATGAGAAGAATATAAAAAAATCGAATGAGAAGTATATTTTCAAATTAAATGAATAATTTGCGATATGAGTCACAATGGGAGTAGCGATTGAATAAATAAATAGATTAATGGATTGAGTTTCGATTACTTCTGACATATTTATCTTCCCTCCTTACAAGATTCGTCCAGGTCATATTAAAATGCAATAAATACGAAGCGTTTATTCTTTCACGTCAAATTAATATGCATTTAATTTGAGGCTTTTATTCAACCACATCAAAATGAATTACAATAAATATGACGCGTTACTTCATTCACGTCATAATATACAATCAATTTGGCGTATATATACCACTTTTCTTAAAGTAGTTTGTAAAATTTATGCCAGGACTTTATACAAATTGATTGATCGTATGCTAACAACATTATTTATAATTTTTCATTCAAAAAAATGCTGATAGCAAAAATATTTCATTTCTTCTTTTTATTCAAAAGTAATTATTTACCAGTGATGTGTAATTTACGAAATAACATTCCTAAAAATAATTGTCTACATAAATTTTTTAAAAAAAGTGATAGTCAAGGATGGTTTATAACATTTGCATAAAAAAGATTTAAAACTTTGTTACTTTAGTATAGAATCAATTTACTGCCATATACAAATGACGATTTTCCGTCGTGTGGACGGTTATGTGTCAGAAATAAAATAGAGTCAAATTAATCCTTTCCAAGGCCGTGGGAAGTATACTTCCCACCACTTTTAATTTTGGTTTCCATTTGCTAATAACTTCAGCTTTCTAGAAGTGCGTTAGAATAAAATTGGTAGCCATTTGTAAATTTAAAAAAAAAACGTATAAAAGGTAAAGAAAATAATAGTCAGTAAGTTCCTAATAGGTCGTGTTAAATATATTTACCATAAAAAATGACATTTTTATAAACTAAATGAGTTTTTTTTCTTATATCAATAACTATTCTCAAAACAATTTCAATTCCAAAAATACTCTAAGTTACCTTTACTGGAAATAAATGGCCCATTAAAGGGTTAAAACGGTGATGAGTGAGAGCTGTAAATAAAATCTTGTCATGTGTGATTGTGGAAATTATATAAAAACAACACAAAAAGAAACTCTTTTATACACATTCATTAAAAACCGCATTTAAATACATTTACATTGAGCAACAAACCATGCTTATGTACAAATGATAGATAAATGCAAAGCATATTTAACATAGTTGTAGTTCTCATGGATTTTTCTGAAAAACTTAGTTGGAAAATATAATTTACAGATTCTCGATAAAAATTATAGATATTGATGCCATATACAAGAAGCATACGTCTGTGTGCTAAAACAGGATATCTATCATGGAAGAAAAATCTCAAAATCATCTCTTACAAGTTCTGTTAATTACTACTTCTTTATACAATTAGTGTTCCGCTAGTAGGTAAATAGTTATTTAATTCTCTTCGAAAGTTATGATATTAGCAATCCGATTCATGAAGATATGCTTTTAATTTTCATAAGTGATAGAGTTTTAAGAAGCATTTTAAAATTATTTGTTAGCAATACCGAATCCCTATTCATAATTTATGACAATTATAGTTGGTTTGCATATACATGATGCTTCTATAACGGGTAATCATTTAAATATTTGTATTGAACAGTTATCATAATGGAGGAATATACTAAGGAAAGGTGATTACGTTACACCTCATTTATTCCTTATTGCTGCGTCGTTTATCAATTTGTTAAATCTAACCTTTAAAGATCAGGTTGCGACAAAAATACGAAATTTTCAGTAACCTGGACCTATTTTTAGCAGGCAACATGTTATGGAAAGTAACATAACAGTAAATGTTATTAAAATATTGGGCGACAGTTGCGATTGTTTTAAACAGTAGAGAATTGTCGATATTCCTTCAGTGAATATTTGCTGTCTGACGACAACTGCATTTTAAAGTTTCATACATTAAACGCTACTATTTTATTAAGAATTCTGTTTCACAAAAAGAAATACGCTTTTTTGAAAATCTGTTAGTCACTTAACATTTAAAAAATATCTTGAGGATCCTATTATTAGAAGAAAAAAAATTAACGCTTGAGATTCTTTTGGACCTCTCATCGGCGTAAAATTTTGTTTTTATCTTTTTCTCTATTTCTTGTTCTTAAAGTGCTTTTATCCCCAAGGTTGAAGCTCAGCTGAACCAAATATATTGTAAATAATTGCAGTGACGAAGTAGACGCAAGATGTTGTGATGAACACAATGCTCCAGTTGTGTAAGGATTGCTGAAGGAGAAAAAATATGAAAATTACTACTCATCTAAGCATATAACTCATTAATTTATACGACGTTAATTATCCTTACAAAACTTTAAAAAATCATCTTATTTGGCCAATACAGTTCTGATTAGTAGGGAATGAAAATTCGGTGGATAGTTATTTTCTATGTGAGCTTTTCGAATTTTGTGCAAAATTCACATTTATGTTTAAAGTGGTGGCAAAAGTTTTATGTAAATTTTATAGCGATTCAGGGTTTTCTAATTACATTTAAAATATTTTAATAAATGGTTCCATAGTTGTTGCAACCTCTGCAGACCTAATATGAAACATCCCAAGCATGGCCTGGGAGTTGTTTTATAATATTCATATTCACTTTAGAATTAAAAATTTAATTCATCAAGCTTCAGATCTGGTCATATTTATTTAAAATTCTAACCTTTGGCAGAAAGATAATTTTTAATCTCCATATTAATGCCACTATTCACATTTCCAGGTGCGTTAAAAATTTGAAATCGTGAATGTTAATTTCAACATGACAGTTGGCCTTTTGATTTTCATGGATGCTTTAAAGATTAATTCTAAAATGCAAATATATTAAAATGCCGAAACCGGTTCTAATGGAAAAAAACATTCAATATATTTTGTTCTTTATGGGCTTCTTGTTAACTTCTCACCATCGAATCAAACTACTTTTCAAAATTAAATTTTTATCACTGAAATATCGGGGTGAAAGGGGGTCAATGAGCGGGGGAAATCAATAACAAGCCTTTTTTTTTGTTTTCATTGAATTAAAAAGACAAGTTGTTTAAAGAAAAAAATGGAATGAAAATAGCTATATACACCTTAATATATACACTTTAATCTACAATAAATATATAGATACTATACAATAAATTACCTACACCTTTTCATTCTGCGTTCCTTGTTTTAAAAATACTTGAAGTTTGAATAATGATATTAAGAGAATGCCATACCTATTTTAAATAAATTTTGGCGTAAATATTTTGTGTCCTTTCTTCGCTGTAAACTGAAGATTCATTATTTAGAAAATTTAAAAAATTTAGTAAAAGTGACCTGCTTCAAAAATGGAACATTAGCACTTAAATTGTAAAAATACGCATTGACCCGTTTTCAGATCAAATTACAGATATTTCAGATCAAAATATAAATAATGGTGATTAGGAATGCTTGGTTTTTCCACAATAAATTTCAAATATAAAATAGTGGCATTTGCCAGTCTTAATCATTTATAAAAACGGTTTGCCTTTAATTGTATAATGTCATTTTCAAATTTACTCTTTATTTCTTTTTGAACTTTAAAACGTAACTTAATAAATTTACTCGCTTTTTGTTGTTCTTGTTATTGTCTTTCTTAAAACTATAGTACTTTGCTATTTTTTCGCATAATAATCTTTCATAAAACTTGAAAACTATACATACACCACTTTCAGTCACTTTTCCAACATATGCAGGAGCTAGGAAACCGGAAAAATTAGCAATGCAGTTTGTAATGCCCATCAATGTACCTGTAATATACAAAAAATCATTTATTTATAATTTTTCTTACCAAAACTTTTTATAAAATAAAAGAAAATTATAAAGCATAAGGAATACCAAACTTCCCTGTTTTAGAACAAGTTAATTTTACATATTTGATTATGAGTTAAATAAATGCACAGAAAAACAGATTTGTTTCTCTACAAAAAATTAATTTTAAGCTACAAAAAATCGTGCAAAAAATAAACGGATCACCTTGAATAACTTTGGATCTAATAATCGGATCTTCAGGTTGTAGACTCAAAATTAATAGGTAGCCCCAAATAGGCTAATTAATTAGTTTAGGTTTAGATGTTATTTTAAATTACAGAAACAAATACAAAAATTGTACTTTCTTTGAATGAACATACTTTTATTCGACGCATTCGAATTTCTGACCCCCAAAGAAAAAAGGGTAGCCGCAATCTGGAAAATATAGCCATTTAGTTTGGTTAGGAGAGCTATCCAAAATTTTGACCTTGCAATGTAATTTTTATTTATTTATTTATTTATTTATTTGAAAATTTCACCATATTTCAAAAACTTTCTAAGCGAAATCAAAATGTTTTGCGCGCAGTTATAAAATTTGTTCTTCCAAAGAGTATAAAAAATATAAAGAATAATTTTGAGTAAATATTTAATATTTTTTTATTATTTTAATTAATAATAGTCTAAAATTATTTTAATTGTAATGTCTACAATTTCATACACCATTTTAAAGATCCTAAGCTTGCATGCTAAAATACAAAATTTGAGCAAATTTAGTCTAGTAGGTCCTGAGAAATCGAATTTTAAAAATTCGACATTTCTTTAAATTTGACTTCTCAAGGATCTATTCGACCTATTTTGCTGAAATGTCGATGTTTTGTATGTGGAAAAGGTATGTTTATGTTAAGAAAATAGGTTCTTTGTCTGATTTCGTAACATAAAATATATGCTACGCTTATTAATTACCATGTTTGAGGTTATTCCCTCGAATAATTAAGATAGAGTAGAGTAGTTTTTTTCAATTTGAGCTCAGTGCTTAACAACAATACAAATTGTATATGTTACTTGTATATTGCATGAAAAATTTTATTTCTTCGCAATGTAGAATTCACAGTTTATTTACTGTTAGGCAACTTAAAGAACTTTTAGATTTCTCAAACTTCAGTTATCAAGTTTGAATATACTCGACTTTTAGATTACTCAAATTTTAGTATTCAAGTTTCGCAATTTGCTCAACTTTTAAATTACTCAAATTTCAGAGAGCACTCAAGTTTTAATTTACTCAACTTTTAGAGTAGTGGAGTTATTTGACTGATGCTAATACATGCTACAACAGTTTCCTAAAAAATGTTTTCGACATTTTATTGCCTTTCAAGATTTTGACGACATCACGGTTTAAAATTTTAAATGATTTTACATTCTCAGAAACTGCAAACTTTTTGAAGAATTTTACATTTGTTATATAAGAGGCAGCAACCAATACACTCTCCTACCATGCAGCTCAAAAGAACTGTTCAAGATTCAGTCGCGCTGCAACAAATATAGATTAAAAAATAATCTACGCAGGGCATTATCAAATTCTAACACAGACATTAAATTAATGACGTCTTGACGATTTTGAACTTTTACCTGAGAATTCTGGACTCATATCGACGTGAGTGACATTAAATCCAGAATACATGAATCCATTGACTCCGAGGGCCACAGTGAGTAAAAAGAGTATTGGTAGTGGAGCACAGCCAAAAAATATAATAGATAGGAGGCAGATAGAAGCACCAAAGAACGCTATGAAATAGAAGGAAAAATACCAATATGAGTTTCGAGGCTGACAATTATTTTGAAGTTTATGGTTTAATGTTTATAGTTCATAGTTTATAGCTTAAAGTTTGTATTTTAAAGTTTATAGTTTGTATTTTAAAGTTTATAGTTTAAAATTTATAGTTTAAAGTTAGAACGTAAAAGAGAACAAAATAATTGAACACCAAAATAATTGGGAAAAAAAAACGATGATTAACTATAAAGTAAATTTTGCAAATATTTGACTATTTTTGCTTGCTTTTTAAAAGGTATAGCATGACATATGTACTATAAAGTGGTGAATTATGTAAGCCTACGAATTATTTGGAAATAGTAAGGATGAAAATCGACTAAATTGAATTTATTAAACCAAGAATCACAATTGATAAACTACCGCTTGAAAATATATATTTGCTGTCCGGAGCAAGTTGGCATCTCTGGGTCTGTCAAACGACAAAAAACTTGGATATGAATTTATTGATTGAAAACAATTACTTTTTGATGTCGCAAGGAAGTTCCGTTCCCTTCTCGTTTCCAGGGGTAAAAGCGAGACGAAAAAGAGGAAAGGCTGGTAGAAAAAACTTTTCAGTTATAGCTAGTTTTAGGGAGGAGTTTACTTATTCTTTTATTAAACTTTTCAACAATATCTATACTTTATTTTGGAAAAGAAGCAGTTTTATATATATGCTAAAATTACAAAAGAAATCTTGATAGTTACAGATATTTTATTTTTTTCGAAAAAAATGCTGGAATGAAATGTCTTACGTACCAGTTTTTTCTCTTTTCCGTCTTGCTATATAAGGGCTTTCAGCCCTGCTCGTTTAGATCTTCCATTTATTGTAGTAGTCTTATGTAAGTAAAGGGATTTATTTATCGACAATGTCAACCTTTTTTAATGAAATGTACCGTATGACAATATGTTTTATATACTAGTGATTTGGTATTTATGATTTGTAGTGGTAGTTACGCCACATTACTCCCCTTTCAAAATTTTATTTGTGATAGGATTCGATTAACGAATACCACTACTTGATTTATGATATTATTTTTTGTTATTTATATCCTTTTTGCTCATTCTATTTTTTTTTATTTATAGCATTTCGCACATTATTTTTTTTTAATAAATTTTATAATCCGGGCAACTTCCTTTAAACATCTATATATATATTTCTCTTACACGGCACCAAAAAAAAAGCCTCATTACAACTTCCCGAATGGCAACGTTAGAAAATAGACCAATGATTGCATCTAAAAATGTCACATGCCAAATATAGCTGAGGTGACTCAACATATAGCGCTTTTAAAAACGGAAAGAATAACCAGAGTGAGAATTATCAAGTTGTTCAATTCAGCTGCGGCAAAAATAAAAATAAACAACTTAAAAAATAAAAATGCTGTTGCCAGCCATAGAATTTCTCTAAAGTTAACTTAGCAACATAAATCAAAATTATAATACCTGAGCGAAGTGTTGTATCGCCAAATGCCTAAATTAACAATTGCAATTTCAAATTAATATTGAAATGTACAGGTTTAGAATTTTCTACAGTGAAAAGTTTTCGGAACTTCAGTATTCAAAAAAGTATACAAAAGCTAGAAGTTAAGAACGTATCCAATGAGCGAGCTGCGAAAGCAGTTCTGGGGGTTGGTGAGTGCCAGCGAACATAAGGCGTTGCCTGTTAGTGTTTTATATAGTAGTAAATGGGTATTTAATATTTATAGTGGTAGTTTACATCACATAAGAACATTTTGTCAATATGTTAATTGCAAATTATAAACACGAGTTGAAAAATTATCAACTGTACTTAAAGAAAAATTTAATATAAAGAATAAAAATTGTAAGACTCAATCAAGGAAATAAATGAGAAGTTATTTTGCTCGTAAACAACACTTATAACACTAAAAATAGAAAGCGGCAAAAATATTTCTTTTCGTTTTAAAAGTTTCAGAATGAATGTTAAGAATTATATCTGGCAACATCTAATCGCTTTCTCTCTCTCTCTTGTTACTTTCAACATCATGCGTAGGCTCATAATATAATGAGCTTGATTTATATGATCTCGATAAATTTCTAATAAGTAATTAATAAAGAATAATTTTTTTTAATAATGTTAAATAGCAAAGAAAGGAACTAAGAAATTATTCACAACACTTGCACTTTTTTCGAACAAATTGGAATTACGAAAAAAAGGTACTCATGTTAAACTCATAAACAGAAATGTTATTGCAATAATGTGGCCTGTAGAGCGGCCCGCACGTTTTTTTTTTTTTTTTTTTTTTTTCTTTTTACAAAAAGTTTAACACTTACTAATTCTGGAATTAACAATCGATCTTTTTTTTATTTCACCGTTTGTACACTTCTTTGTTATTTTAATTTGCTAAGTCTAATAGGTTTTTTGAAGCGAATCGTAGCATATAATTGAATGTCCAAAACAAAGTTAGAAAAAATTAAAATCGAAATTTTTTAAAATAATACTGTCTTTTTCTTAAGCCTCAACTGTTATTAGTAAGATAAAATTTCAATCTTCTTAGTTTGAGCTTTGGTGACTCAGAGGATAAAGCGTTCGCCTTCCAATGAACCAGTTTCGATTCCTAGCGATAGCTTGTCGATACGAGATCCTCACCCGGTTCGCACCGCCCACAGTGCTGACGTAAAATATCCTCAGTGGTAGACGGATCATGGGTTAGAGTTCCCTTGCTGTCAGGTTAACTATGGGAGATTTTCGTGGTTTTCCATGTAGCGATGGAGTTGAACATTAGTAGTCGGAGTATCGACTCATTAGTATAGTCATTAGTATCGACTTTGACTTTTTGCATTTTATATATATTCATTTTAGATTGTTCTGCCGTTCCTTACACTTTAATCTTTTAATCTTTGACTTGGTTTTACTTTTGAGGCCTTATTGTATCTTTCACTTGGATTTTGTCATTTTTTTTTTTACATTGGCTTCTTAATTTTTAGATTTATGGTTCTACCTGTTTTAAAATTATTTTAAAGTAATTTTATAAATTTACCCTTTTAAGCTCATATTTGAGGTTGGTATTGCTTTACACAACCATACCTCTACTTTTTAACCTTGATATTTTAAACTTTTGATATCTTATTGATGATTTGTTTAACTACTCTTATTTTTCACTTACATTTTTAAGATTTTAAATGTATAAGGGCCTTTTGGCCCTATTTTTTGTCCTTTTATTCTCATTTTGGTTTTAGTTGGATGTATCACAACTATAATACACTGGATTAATTTTTTACTGAATATTTATAATTCTATGTTTTTGTTTCCACATTAATTCTGATTTTTATACTTGTTGTTTTTAGAGTTTTATGTGTGTATAATGTATGTTTTATGTATGTATAATGTATGTAACTACTCTCGTATGCCCTTAAATAGGGCGGGTCGAGATACAAATAAATTCATTGGTAGTCAGAAACCCAAAAATTGTGTTTGCTTTTCTAAATGGTTATAAAATAAATTACAATCTTCTCCGTTTTAAATTTTAAAATTAACCGATTTTTTTAAATTACGGCTGCTGTAGATAATAAATATCAAAATCGAGCATGTTTTTTTAAGTTATAGTTTTCATTTTTTAAAAAAATAATCGTATTTTTTATATATTTATTAAATTTAAAAATTAAGTGTGTTTTTTAAACTATAGTTATTCATTTAGAAAAAGTGTTGTCTTTTTTTTAAATTGTTGTTTGCAAAGAAAGGGAATGTTTAACAGTAAAGTAGTTTTTTCAATTTCTAAATGAAATTAAACTTACCAACAGAGTTCATTATCTTCCGAATGAACGTAATTTTGTAGTAGCCTTTCCTTCTCATACTGTCTGCAAAGAAACTAGCAAGAACGCCTATCAATGCATGGGATACATAGGGAAGGGAAGATAAAATTCCATTCTGAAAATAAACATTTAATTATTGAAAAAATTCACCATATTTCGCTTTTAGTTCGATCATTAAATATAATAAACCAAAACAAAAAATATTATTTAAGCTTTACTACTTTATGTTACCGTATGCTAGCCTGGAAGAACTTAATTGAAACCACTGGAACCACTAGAAATATAAGGGAAGGCTTATAACCGAACCCAATTTTGCGTATACGACTACTAATGTTTAACTCCGTAACCTTGTAACTTTGAATCCAATCCAGTAGACAATAGTACCCCTGGATCAAGTATTGGGACAAATTTTGCCATCTTGGAGTACTTTTTGATAGAACTAACCTGCAAATTCGTTACACGAAGAGGGAAACCACGAAAACAACCCTCGGTTAGCCTGATGGCAAGCGGATAAGAGGGGATCCGTCTACTGCTGAGGATATTTTACGTCACCACTGTGATCGGTGCAAGCCAAGTGCGGAAGCAATCGCTGGGATTCGAACCCGGTTTGACTCATTAGGTGGCGTAAACCCTATTTTAAAAATTGAGCAAATTGTTTTACTATGGACAACAATTCAGGTGATAGTGTATAATTCCTTGGAAAGTTTCTTTTTTTTTTTCAATATTGGCGCAGTCGATATGGAGGAGAGCTGGAGGTCGTGAATTCGATCCTGTAAGTTGTCAAAACAACCGGCATGTTTACGATACAAGGTGTATATTAATCTGTCTTAGATGAAAGACCACTCTTTGTTTGGGGGTGCGGCGGAGGGTTCGGAGGAAGTGGTATCAGCTCGGGCTCTGTCCAGACATCACCTCCTACATCAAAAAGCCTCCACACGGTCTTTTATAAGTAGTCCGCGCAGACTGTTTAAAAAGTGAACCAGTTGTGCGCATGAACCTTTTATAAAAGTGATTGAGAGAAATTTATCATATATATTTGAGAATTGAATCTGTAGTGGTTGACAAGTAAATAAGGCAAACCAATAATATTCATAAATAAAAAAAATTTTTAGTCACATATTTGCCACCACTTTCTTATTTCAACTAGATTCTGTATAAGATGACTCGTTTGAAAAGGATGGTCTGATCGGACACACACAATGGTCCTTCCACACATCCTTCACAGTGGTCTGATCGGACCACCAAAAAAAAAAAAAAAAAAAACGTGTGGAGGCTTTCAGTTATAGGAGGCGTTGGTCCAGATCGTCTGACTATGTCTAAATTGCGGAGCATTTCTTACTATGGTCATCAAAAAATTGAAACATGGAAAACGTGGCCATGGTTGGGTGATGTATGTTTATCATGACAGGCGCTAGTTTTAATATTCTATGAAATATCTTTAAGCTAAAAAAATTTTTGGAACTTTGATTTTGCATGATATACTACGCAATTCATGTGAAGAAAATGTTGTCTTGCAATAATATTTTAATCAGATCATTTTAGAAAAGTTTCAATGCCTGTAGAATTTCAATTGTAATTATGAACTGGTGAAATGTTTAATGGGTCCATTATGGGTTATTTATCGCCATTTTCATAAATGGAAAAGCTTCTCTGTGCCAGTATTAATTTATTTGTTTAATTTTAAAATCTTTTTAAATTCCTTGTCAGGGAATCAAGTGACGAAAGGAAATAAGAAAAGGAAAATTGCGTGTTCGCTCATTACAAAGTTGGTATAAAAACCATTGTCAAGTTGAACAGTCAGCACAAATTAGAGATCCAAACTTGCCGTATCCCTGGCAGTATTGAATCCCACAACTTCCATGCTACATAGCTTCTGACTACTTGGCGAGACAGTTCAGTCAATGAAGCCTCTTTGTCAGAGAAATTATTAATTCAGTCAAAATAAATATAGTAACATGTATTTATGTGTAGTGGAGGGAAAAATTCCTTTTTACCAAGAATCTAGCATGACTCTAATAATTTATGGGTTCTAATAATTTATAATAGTGTTTAATATGATTTAGTTATAAAAGTATAAATTAGTTATAATAGAGTAATAGGAAGGGAAGAAAATCTTTCCTTACAAAATGACTTCTCTGGTGAAATGATATATGCAGGTCTGCTAACTTCTACGCTTCTTGGAAAAATTTCTTAATGGTAACTGTTTGTTGGATGTATGATTCTTTGTGAATTTAAGTAAGCTACATGTAAATGATAAAAATGTTTATTTGACACTACGCCATTTTGTTTCAGCTCTGTTCAATAATCATAGCATTCTCTCAAGTTGATACTTTACCCTCATTTACAATAAACAATTGGAAAATTTTGAGCAAAGCTGCATCTTTTCATTTCAACTTATATTATTTCCATAAGCAAGGAGCTCGAGTTTTATATTCAACCACCAAAAGGTCAGCTGACCACAATGTGTTACCAAAATTTCTAAATTAGCTCACTGTGGATGGGATAAGGGTCCAAGTGGCCAGTTTCAAAAAAATTCTAGGACAGGTATCAGCTCTGTTATTGTAAGGCTTTTATAGAATGTTGACAAACTTACCAAAAATTCTGAAAGCTAAAGTATTTAATTATCTACCTCTCTATAAAATATTTTGTCAAAAGCCTAGTAGTTAAAAACCCTGTGAATGTCATGAAAAAACATCCACTTACTTTCTTGATATTGAAATGCAGGACGTTAGCTAAATATGTTGGTAGTTCTGTTAGCATTGTATAGAATCCCCAGTTCTGACCGAAATGAGTCACAGCCAAAGCCCAAACCCTTGGTGACGTCAGAATTTCTTTCCAAGGAGTCGATCTCTAAAAGTAAATTATTGAAGATTATGAATAATTAGAGAAATCTCTAATTGCTCTGTTTAACAAATTGGAATTCTATAAAAAATAATGATAAGTATATAAAATATGAAACTGAATATTTTAGAATAAATTATATATTATTCGGATAGTTCAATATTGCATTTAAAATATAGAATTATCTAATAAATTCGTTTTATTATGATATATAGATATGATTTTAATTCAATGATTAAAATTTTTAATATTATTAGCTATGCTTTTTGAATCATCAGTAAATTGTTAAGTTCAAATCTAATTCGATGTTAACCACATCTCCCGCAATATTTTCAGTTATCCAAATTAATAAAAAGAAAAAGATTCATAAATTATATTACATTTTGATTTATAATTTCTTCCATTATCTAACTTAGGTCAGATTTGGAAAGAAGGAACTAATAATGTGAATTGCAATTACTATATGCAGTGTTAAAGACTTTAGCTTTTAGGTCTAATTAGGTCTTTTAGGTCTTAGTTTCTGTTTCCCAAAAGAAAAGTTACAGTAGTTACCAAGCTGAGTGGGGGTGGGAATTTTTTCTTACAGCTATAGACACTCGCAAGGGAGAGGTTTAAAGTCTTTAGATCTTCTGCTGAAAAAAATTATTATAAGTAGAGATTTAAATTGCATTAAATTCATGTATTGTTATGTTTTAAAATGCCCTATGGGTAATATTTTTAAGTAAACGAATTTTTTGTGACAAACAATTAACATGAGCTTTTTTTACGTAAGTTTATTTGACAAAATTAAAGAGTGTAACCTAAATGTGAAAAAATATTGATTTTGTAAAAATTATATGTCAACTCATTGGGCTCTTTGTAAAAATTCAAAAATTTGTAAAAAAATGCGTTACAAAAACATTTTTACCATTATAAAAAACTTTTACAATAACAAATTAGTTTAAAATTAATGAAAAGTATAATAAATAATAAAAAAATGTCAAATAAAATAATAAATCTTTACAAACAAACTCCGTCATTTTATAATGCGTTAGGTTAATTCAAAAAGTATCCATTATTTACTAATCCGTTTAGGCTTATTTGAGTTAGCCGAGATACCTTTAAGTTAAACAGAAAATGTATCACACATTATTCAATCTACCTTATTTATTCCATCTAGTTTACAATAAGCACAGAGTAGTGAAAGCTAATTGTTTCAAATTTATATACAGTCCCTGGCCAAATTATTAGACGCATTATTAGATTCTATGTAACATCTTAATTATCAGGTGATACTATACAGCTTTATTGTTTTTACTCGACTGAAACCGGCTTGCACTTGTTTACGTTAGTATATCAATTGTTTAAATTAGACAATATGTAATATAAATTAGACGATATTTTATATATATATAAGGAATATTTATTATATCAAGCATTATATTAGTATATTATAATAATTAGATCAAATTATTCGACGCACTGTAATTTTTTAATAATTACATGATTTGCACTAGTTTATATGCAATACTTTAATAGTTAAACATAAATGTAATTGGTTTTTAATCAGGATATTTTTATATACTTCCTATTTGTATTTATTTTTAGCGTATTGCATTACAATGCTAACCAATTGATACAGGAGCGCAAACAAATGAAAACCGGTTTCAGCCGAGTAAAAACAATACAGCTGTATAGTATCACCTGATAATTATAATTTTACATAGAAACTTATAGTGCGTCTAATAATATGGCCAGGGACTGTAATCCTATAATTCTCTATAAATTTCCTAAAGGAATAAGGGCTGATTATAATAAATCTAAGAATATCATGCAGATTAGAAAACAGATAACTTTTCTAATCAACCTGGCGCATTTTGAAATGATGATGACATTTAAAAATAGCAGAATTTTTCAATAAGCTTTCAACAAGTCACAAATATACTTACTCTTGTTCTTTCAGATTGGCCGTCCCGTATGAGGCGTAACTCTTCTTTCGAAATTCTTGGATGATCTTCAGGTGAATCATAAGCAAAGAACACCCAGAAGACGCACCAAATGCATCCAAGAATGCCTGTTTGGTAAAAATAAAAATATATATCTTTTTTTAAACATCTAGGGAGGAGGACTACTAGAAAATCTCTATGGAACAGGGATTCTATAAACTTTTCTAGTAACGTTACTGTATTTAACTTAGCCTATTAGTGTTGATTTCCTTGTATACTTACTAATAATCATTTAGTAACGTTACAGGAAGATTACTTAAATCTGTGAAATATGCAAAAAAGAAAAAATAACTTATTCAGTTAAAATGAATAAGTTAATCCCCGTTTTAAAAAAATAATGACTTTTTTAAAACTCTACTTAAGTT
Organism: Parasteatoda lunata; assembly: GCA_949128135.1. Lineage (NCBI taxonomy): Eukaryota > Metazoa > Arthropoda > Arachnida > Araneae > Theridiidae > Parasteatoda > Parasteatoda lunata. The sequence goes on from OX421977.1 coordinate 14,791,105, forward strand.
TAATACATCTATGTTTGAGTTAAATACTTGCTTTGCGTTAAATTGAACTTAGTTGCAGATATTTAAGATGGTATTTGATTTGGTGAGTGCACAAGCATGATTTGGTGAGTGGCAACTGCTCGTAGATACTGTTAAAAGTAGATTCTATTTATTATTTAATTATATGTGAGCTATAAGCTTAAATTTAAATCGTTCGATTTTAAAAAGAAAATGATGTGGATTTCAGATTGCTATGACAATATGATGGAACAACTTGTCTGAATAAAAGTGTTTGTTGAATATTTAATTTTTAACAGCGATTAACATCGAATAAAGAAGAATAAAAAGATCATCTTATTAGAAATGATATTTCTGAAAAAGACGCTATTTTACTTCCTGATAAGTAAATATATTTTGAAAATATTATTATTTAATCTATGTTATATTCACTTTACATTTAAATTAACTGTTTTTCAACGTTTTTTAATAAAATGCTAGTCATCTAAATTCATTTTCAAGAGGAATTAATCAAATTGAAGGTGCTAAATGTTTATGTGTGGCGTAACTACCACTATAAATACTAAATCAATAGTATATAAGACATGTAATTATCGACAATGTCAACCACTTTTCAATGAAGTACAATTTAATGTAACTTAGTTAACATGTCTTATATACTAGTGATTTGGTATTTAGTATTTAAAGTGGTAGTTACGCCACAGTTGCTTATGGAATATTAAAAAATCTGATTCCGTGCTAGAATCTTTGTCAAAGTGTAGAATTTTCTTTTGTCCTCATATTAAAAAATTAACTTTCGACAGTAATTTTACATATTGCTTAGTTATATGTGTCCCAATGTTTTTTGATGTATTAACTTATTTGGATACAAGATATTTTTTGATAATTGATTTCGGATCATTCAATAATAATTTTTCATAAAAACTATTTTTGGAATAGTAATTTATTGCTCATACAGTCTATATTTACTGTTATTCATATTGCTATCTATAAATAAAGTTGACTGTCTTTATTTAATGAAAAGTTTACATTTGCGAGGTTCATCCATTTAAATCTGGTTCATCATTCAAATTTTATTTGAAAGCTGCAAACCAAGGAACGCTTTTATTTTTTCATACATTTATGGTTCCAAATATATAATGCTACAAAGAAATCCTTAGCATTCTAAATCAACAATGTAGCAAACATATAGATAATAAAGAATGGAGTACTGTATTCATAAGCAGTGCTATTTACCATTGATATAAAAGACCCATCTCCATCCAAACTGGGGGCTGCCACTAAGTACACCGGATAAAATAAGTGCCATCACAGTTCCAATTGGACTTCCAGAAAAAATGAGTGTAGCCAATCGGCTTCTTTCGTTTTTTGGTACCCATCGTCCAATCATGACATTCATGGCTGGGAAGGTGACACCCTAAAATAAAAGCCTAATATACTACTTAATTTTTATATTGAAACCATGTAATAAAATTTGAAATTTTATATACCAAAGTAACATAAAATAATCTAAACCTCTAAATAATATCAAGTAATTGAAATTCGACTTTGAGGTTAAATTTGGTCCAAAAAAAACGGTAAAATTTATTTTATGTTATCCATGAACTTTCTATTCCGGTCAGAGTTTAAAATGTACGCTTCAGATATTTTAAATAATTTGAAATGTATTTTTTTTAAAAATGGCATAAAATGAGTACTCAAAAAAAAATGGAAGTTGCTTGAGATGCGTGATGGGTAAAAAAAATAGATGTGACATAAAATGCGTGATTAAGAAACTGATTTTCCGCAAAAAAACGTGGTGGAAAAAAAAAAAAACACATTTTGATATGCGTGCATGAAAAAATGGATGTAGCACTAAATGTACATAGTTTAAATGCGCAGTTGAGAACGTTGTCATAACTCAATATGAAAATGATTAGGAAAAAAAATGCAGTTGAATAATTCCACGTCTTTTTAATGAGTAACGCAGGTGTAAAAAACGTACTAACGCAGATTCCTTGTTCGTAGAAAGCTTTCGAATATACTCGTGTTTTGTTTTCTAACAAAAAATATTTTATAACTACATAGCATACATTTCCTACTAACTATAATAAACTAAATTTTGATCAGATATACATGATTGAAAACAGCTCCACTCAGGGGTGAAAACGAGACGGAAAAGAGGAAAGACTTTGTAGTTAAACCTTTTCGGTTATAGCTAGTTTTTGGGAGGAGTTTACTTATTCTTTTTTTAAACTATTCATCAACATCAACTTTATCTTGGAAAAGAAGCAGTTTTATATATATGCTAAAATTATAAAAGAAATCTTGATAGTTACAGATATTTTATTTTTTTCGAAAAAAAATGCTGGAATGAAATGACTCAAATACCAGTTTTTTCTCCTTTCCGTCTTGCTATAAAATGGCTTTCAGCCATGCTTCCACTTGAAGATACATACATATATATATATATATATATTGTACTTAACCCAGACCTTCCTTCATAATATCGATCATCATAATCTTCATGATTATTTTATTTTATATTTTTTATGATTACATTATACCCCATGCCACTCAACATTTCTTGATTGTCTATGTCACACGAACCCCCTCTCGATTTTTTGGTGCTGAACACCCCATCTTCCTCCCATCTCCATTCCTCCTCACTACTCCTCATCATCGAGTTTTTACTACAGATGAATCGGTTAATGGCGCTTCGCGGCAGCGCACCGAGATTTACGAGATTTCTACCATTCTTCCACTTGAAGTGTTAAAGGGGGATTTAACACGTTTAATGCCACGCTAATTTTACATGGCGTGACTGTCTGGCCAAACGGTAAATAACTGCAAGCTAAATTTGCATATTTTAACAATTAAGTAATTGGTTGCAAATGAAATGGTTAAACTTGTAGAAGAAGGATACTTTTGAAAGCGCCCACTTTCTAAAAGTGCCCATTTTTTAAAATATCCACGATGAGAAAACTGCTTTAAATTTCCATTTTATAAAATACTTTTTAAGTTTCGTGATTTGTCGTGGTGGAAACATTACATAAAATAAAAATTACTAAACCATAAATGTCTTAAATTTTGTTACCAATAGGCATCTCTGTATTCATATTTATATATATATATATATATATATATGGGTGATTCTCACGAAATATGACAATTCACTGTCCCTAGCTCCAAGATCTAATACTATAATACTAAAAGAACTTTTTAAAAAAAATAATAAATAGCATTGCTGTTAGCATTTTAAAATAACTTTGCACTAGCATTGACTGTTTTGTATAGTTAAAAAATTTAATTGAACTTCAAAGTGTCATTTTCCTGGCATGTCCCAAACAATGTTTCCAAAAATAACTAGCTTCAAAACTTACCATAAATTTTTCAATGTCTAATTTTTTTTATCTCAACCGGTGTAAGTATTTCTAGAATATACGCAGAGGGTATTATTTACAAAAACTTTGTTTAAATTAATTTTTTCTGACAATAATTTGTTTGTCCCAAGAAAATCTGTCATTTTCCTGACTACTTTTATTTAGTGGTTTATAATCAAAATGGATAGAGCCAGCAATCAATATCTTATGTTAATAGATTGATTAGATACCCTCCTATATGAACTTGTTGCATGAATAAAGAACCAATTTTCTGGTTCAAAATCTATTTCAAAATTTTTTTCAAGGTGAGTAGGTTTTTGTGATGTCATTTTCCTGGCTTCTTGAAACCATTAATAACATGAACTACATAGATTTATCTGAGTTATTTTGAGAAAACCTGTTGTTTTCTACAGAAAATAATCGTCTTAGGTCAAAGTACGTAACGTATTTAATTAAAGTTATATGCTATAAAATGGCGAATTTGTCATTATGCTGGCTGTCATTTTCCTGACTTATGAATGCCAGGACATTGAAGTGTTACGAGAAATTTTTTTTTAAACTGCTAATACTGTAAGGAGGGAAAGCAAATATTAAACTAATACCAAGTTTATGTATGATTGTAATATGCTTGGATGTAATCAAAGTTATTTATTTATTTAATGATTGATTATTATCCACAATTTTATTCTGCACATATCAGCAATAAAATTTTTTTTCATTCTTTCTCCAGTGGATAAAAAGAATTAATTCAAGCAATTTATGGTCCATCTAGCATAAAGGCTTAAATTGAGTTACTTACTATGACTTAAAATGACTGTTTTTTCAAACTTCTAAGCTAATATGTCATTTTCCTGGCATTCAAGATTTGGTGAATTTCTATGTTATTCTCTTTCTCAAGCAAATGTCAATAAACTACACTGCTGTCTGTAAGATATTAATAAGTGTAACTAAAGAAATATACAAAAAAAAAAAAAAGATTATTTTGACAACTTTAAATTTCAGGTAATTTTTTGGTCCGAATTGTCATATTTCGTGAGAATCACCCATATACCTATTGGTAACGAAATTATGGAAACAATTCCATATTAACTCTGTGTAAACAATCTTTCTATCAGCAGCAAATAATTTAGAAGATTATGCTTGAAACTTAATATGCTTGAAATAATGTCATTTTTACCAATTAATATATAACTTCTTTTTAGTTTTAATACGAGCCATTTTGAAGTCATTCTATAGCCCGGCAATATTTATATTTATATACCTTTTTTTAGAGAAGGAAAAAAAAAGCTTTTAACTCCTCTTCTCATTTAGGTCGATTCGAATTTTGCATGGGTTAAACTGACAGCATTTTTAAAATCTTCAGGCCTGGGAAAAACTTCATCATGCCCGGATACTGAAGCAATTAGTACATTTTTTATTATTTATCCACGTCAAGCAGCATTGTGTATAACAAACATATCAAATCTGCTTTAAATTGAGTGCGAATTTGTAGTTCCTTTTAACCAAAACAACAATACTAACGGGGTATGTCCTGTAGCATAATCTTGTGCAAAAGCTCCTCGAAAAAAGACTTTACTCATTAACCAGATCGAAAGCGATTCGAACGGAGTATGTCTGGTCGTAGTCTAAAAAGTTAAATAGTTGGTGCTCCAAAACGTTAATACCTTCTTCGTATGAGATAACACTACAGACAGTTCAATTTCATTAAAAGAATAAATTGCTGAATCAGTTAAAAGTTGGATAAGCATATATATTTTTAACTCTTAGTTTTTAAGAAATTTAATTTTTATTTCATTAATCTAGATAATTTTTTATTGTTTAGTATAAAAATAATTTATGATCTGAAAAGTACGTATAACCCCTTTTAAAAGTTAGAGTGGTAGAAAAAAATAACCACAATTAAAGGAGGTGGTAGTGTTGAGCTGCAATATAAGCACGATTTGTACTGTTAAAATATTTGTAAAGAAAATTATGGGTTAAAAATGCTACTTGCATACAACATAAATCGCTTTCTTATAAACGAACAATACAAATGATTCTTGTTTAACGTTCAAATGTTTATAATTAAGATAAAAATATTATCACTATGTTATTGTGAATGACCGAAATTAGTAATGCTTGATTTCCACTGGTAAATGTTGACAATCCCATTGTCGCTTCGGTAATTGTCCGAAGTATATATGCTAGGTCTAGTTAATTTCCATTGTAAGGTATACATTTGCCCGTTTTGCCCTACATCAATGTTTTTTAAGGTCAAGTGCCACTGCCCAGTATGCATTTAACCGGTACTCCGAACATTAATGTATCTCCTAATCTATCCTCAGCAGATATTAAAGTATCGAATAAATATAATAATATCAACAAATAAATTAATATCAAATAGGATATAACAAATATTTCGGATATTCACCAAAGCAACTATGAGATGCTTGGCATTCACCGGTGAAAGCCGAGATTCTCTCGATTTCGGTCATTCACGGTATCAACTATATAAATATCATAATAAGTAATAGTTGTAAAAACCTTTAAACAATTATTTTTAATCTTGGTAACAACTATTAGAAAAAGAACAATATCTAAATTCTTACTTCTCCTAATCCCATGATGACTCGATTTGCAATTAAGTATCCAACTCCCCATTCAGCCGATATTGGAGTGAGTAGTGTCAAGAAGGAAGTCACAAATATTCCAATACCAAAGACTATTTTTGTCCCAAATTTTTCTGCCAAGATGCCACCGGGAATTTGGGTAAAGATATAGCCATAGAAAAATGCACCAAGAATGGTAGCTTGCGCATTAGTGTCCCAGTCAAATTCACCCTATTCGGATGAGAATTTGGTTTATTGACAATTTTATCACTGGTTAATTTTAGTTTTCTTATTATTATGAATTTTTCGAAGTATTCAATAAAATATTTTTTTTTTTTTAAAAAAATACGTTTTGATTAAAAAAAAAAGTGAAAAAAAATTACTTTTCAATTGCAAATTAAAATTTTAAAAGTTATTAAATTTAAAAAAAAATCTAAATCTGATGATCTAATGAGTGTTGTAGTACAAAACTAAACAAAATGATTGTAAATTTTGATTTAGCATTTTTTGAGTATTGTATCAAAATGGGTTGATTTTTTTCAGTAGATAGATTTTATAATTCTTTATAAGTTTGATACTACCCTAGTCAAAATACCTTATTCAAATTATATAATATTTATATGTTGTTGTGTTAGGCCATTAAGGCAAAGGGCGCGATTGTTTAGTTTTCCAGTGGCGCCATCTATGGCCGAGAATTCGATCTTTGCCACACCTATACGTCCACAGATCCTAAATTTCACCTGAACTAGAGAACAATCAATCTCCAATTCAATATCCCTAGAGGTATAATTTGGAACATGGAGAACTTTGGGACCCGATAGATTTTACTTGCACCAATCACCATTTACTATACGGGGAGTTTTAGCCGGCTTGATTCAAACTCATTCTCACACCAGCGCCCTGCTGCACAGACTATCCCAGCCATAATATTGATATAATATTAAAGTATATATAGATATAAAAAAATTCATCTGAGAAAAAGGGCGTACATTTTATCATGCTCTAAAAAAATTTCGAAAATAAATACAACTATTTTGCTGAATAGAATTAAAAATAACGGAACACAGAAACCATTAGGCAAAAAAAAATTAAAAGGGTTGCGAAAAAATTACATTTCTAGCCTAATTTAAGAGCTTAACGTTTAACTTACGTAAAATATTTTATAATTATAAAGGGTGGGCCTTAATTATTATCTTTTAAATCCTTCAAAATCTGACAAATGGATATTGAAGAAGGCAGAAGAAAGCACCAGTTCGATAATACTACGGAACTCTAGCCTTTCCTTGCAATTACTTTTCACTTCTCTCAGTTGCTTCAAAAAATTAAGCTAGTTTTGACATTTTTAAATCTTCCTTCCCCAATTAAGTTTTGTGATACTTTGAAAACGTTTCAGACTGTTTTCTGCCTTAATATCATTTTGCGAACCCTAATGTGAATCCTTTTTCACTTTACTTATAACAAGGATTCAAAAAGTATCTATTAAGTGGGGTGATTACGGTACTTCCAGTCTAATTTAATCAGCAATCTCCTATTTTTTTTAATGAGAAAAAGTTAAAATTATAAAACATTTACAAATCACAGTTTTGAAATATTTTTAATATCCTAAGATTCTACTACAATGTTAGATGAAAAACCACAGAAAAACGAAGATAAAGTTAAGGACAGAAAAGGTATGAACTTACGCTGCCTGATACATCATGTATCACAGTATTATTCACCACATGGTGAGTGATGAGTTCCTCACAAACAACAGGAGAATGGTCACTCTGTTGTGGATTGACCGTCATCACCATTGCAACTAATGCAACGCTGAGATTCACCCTCATTGCGTAGACATTTACGAACCCGAAACATCCTAGAATTGCAAATACGTAGCGAGTGGGAAACCAACCTGAAATAATGTATATCATTTTAAAAACTAACCTTAATTAAAAAAAATTTATTTTTGTTACAGAAAGTAAAGCGATTGCAATAGTCAGGGGATTGTCGGGTAAGCATAAGGACTAGAAATTGCTTAGGAACACATGGCCGGGAATGTTATCTAAAGTCAGAAAGGGAGTTCTATAATACGGACTTGTTGTTCAGGCGTATTTAGACACGTAGGAGAAAGTGAGGCAAGACCGGGTACCTAAGACTTGAAGGTCTGTTGGAACTACCTACGATTGGAAGTTTGTTAGAACTGTTGAAGCAAGAAACTGCCAGATTTAATTAAACAAGTTATTCACTGTTAAGTTAGGTACTATCTATCATTTGTAGAAAATTTAGAAATACTAGAATTTCAGTGAAAAAGGATCACACATTTCTCTAATATATGACAATTTAAGAATATTATGCATGTAATTTATACAGTCTAGGCTGCACTTAAAAAGGGAAGAATGGGGATCACTTGTCCCGGGGCCTGTTACTGCTAAGGGCCCGACCTAAATTCCTTAGAAAAATATAGTGGTTATTAATTAGTTTTTTTGAAAGAAAATTTCGCAAAGATTTCTTGTGATATCTACATGAAAATTATCATTTTGAATAAAGGGTGTTCAAAAATTCTTAAAATATAAAAATAAGGTTTTTTGTGTGAAGTATCCCTCAATAAATTTTGTTCTGGGGCTCGTGAAACCTTTGTTAAACCTTGAATATAGTTATATTCTTCCTTTGTGGCACTGCAGCTTTCGTGAGCTCGGCATAGACACACATCAAGAGACGAAGGCAAAACCGAGTAGTGCCCGGTCACACCCTAAGAGCAGAGGTTATTTAACAGAACAGTACTATTTTTGGAGTTAATTCTTATTGCTGGTTGGAGTATAAATGTTTCATAAACGCAGGAATATTTTTTTCATATGTGTAATTTCCAATAAATAAAAATATCTTTAAAAAAAGAGAGAATATTAGAGAGTTAACCGAGAAAAACTAACTTGAAAACAGAACTAATTTCTAAACAACCTAGGTACTCGGTCTTACCTAACTCCCCCCCCCCCCTACTTTCATTTATAAAACAAAGCTTAAATTTATGTTAAATCATATTTTCTTATAATTATTGTCCAAAATTGCGTCCGAATAGGATCAGAAATTGCTGATTTAGCGTATTTTAATGATTTGGCAATCAACTTAGCGAACTTGTCAAAATAGCCATAAATAAATAAACTTCGATAAAACAATTATTTCTTTGAAAAATTTGAATGCAACTTTCGACTGCAATTAATAGAAAATATTAAATTTAGATGAAAACATAAAATTTAGCTGATTGTACAATGTATCTGTCAATCTTATGCTAACTCAGAATGCTTCGTTATTTATTATCAAGAAGTGATCGAAATTAAACAAGAGATCGAAATGCAAGATTGGAGGCAAGCTGGCTAACTACGTACAAAAAGTCAATCCAAATTATTTTAACTATATGTTATTTAAATGTTCTCTAATAATTATTTGTCACAACTTGCATTTGCATAGGCCCAGAAATAAGTATGAAGAGAAGGTTTGAAATTTTGCTTTAGTATAAAAACATCCTTTTTATTAAATGACAGTTTTGTTCTTCAATTTAAGTCAGCATTAATATTATAAAACACTAATCAGTTCCAGTTTTATTTGCTGGAGAAAAAAAAAAGATTAACCAAAATCCGTGTATTATACTTTGTGAAAGTCTTCGAAAACTTACTATGTTTTATAAAATTTTTCACTGGCTAAATTCTAATAAATATTACTTTATAAGAATTGAAAAAAACTACTCTCCAATAAGCACTGTTCCAAATGATTAAAGGATATTGAGGTCGTAAAAACAAACTTACCTTTTGCTGGATTTATTGGCAATTCTATAAAGCAAAACTTAAATCAGAAAAAACATGAATGTTTGTAAATGCATTATTCTATTTTTATACAGTAATTACCTTTAAATTCGCAGTCGTACTGGACTTGTGTGAGGGTTTCCATCTTATGACAGTTGTAACGTAAATAAAACAGTCTTTTTTTTCAAATCATCATTTTTAATTTCGTAAAATTAGAATCCTTATCTACCGGATGTCATGCATCATTTATTAAATTGCTTTCTATCCAATTATGCTTCAACAGTTTATAAAATAAGTCATTGAGTATTTGTTAATAGCTTAGAATACATTTATACGTAAATCCCCAAGACTTTAAAGTCAGAAAACATTATTCATCTAACGTATTTCTGTATTCAATTCGATCAAGATGTAGATAATAATTCATAAAATACTATTTCTGCCGAATTGTTCATTGCTTTACTTTTTTCACAAAGAAATGTTCTTTAAATTGGAAAAAAAAAAAAAAAAAAAAAAAAAAAAAAAAAAAATATATATATATATATATATATATATATATATATATATATATATATATATATATATATATATATATATATATATATATATATATATATATATATATATATATATATATATATATATATATATATATATATATATATATATAAAAGCACGGAATTCCTTTTGTATCTAAGAGAAAATTAATATGCCCGATGTTTGTTTTTATTTTCTGATTTAATTTTTTTTTTACATTTCCTTTCTTCAGAAAATATAATACAAACTAATTTTCAGTTAAATATAAAAACTTACATTGAATTATTTAATTTCTTTGTGAAATCGACTTTAAAATTATAATTTTTCGAGAAATATAAAATTTTTTGTGGTTATCTTTGAAATTGTAATTTCCTACAAAACATAAAATCTTCCATTGAACTAGTGAGTTACAGTGCGGTAAAAAAAAAATTCCCTTAAAGTTGAAGGCAGTCGCGTTCTCGAAGAAGGACACATCAAAATCATAATAATTTGGGCGATTTTTAATCTTTAAATAACACTGGATAACAAATGTTTTGTTTCATTAATACTTATTCTTTATACTTAATAATTTATATTTAATCATGTATACTAATCATTATACTTTGCCTATACTTAATCTTGCCGAAATCAGGTGAGGGGATTCCGAACCTGAAATTACTTTTGCTCCTAAGGTATCACATCTCTCAATGACATTTTTTGACAATTCATTTTTTGCCCTGTTATATATAACGTTTTTAACAGTTTAAAAACATTATATATAACAGGGATTGCTTAAATGTTGCGATGGACTTCTAGGAGAGTTATGGCATATTATCAGGATTAAAACTGCATAAGAACCTATTCCCGAGAATGTCGTCGTTCACGGCTAGGGATGCCTCCCCATAAAGACCCTGTTTAGAAGCACATAAGAAAAAATTCGTAATAGGAATGCGCTCTTATATTTTAGGGCATGGGTTTCAACACAACGATGATGAGCCCAAACTCTCCTAAAAGTTTTTCGTAACATTTATCTAACTTCCTGTTATATATAACATTTTTAAACTTACACTTTTCGACAAAAAATATTCGAAAAATGATATTTAATTCATTTCTTGTTATAGAAAGAAACTGATTATATATAAAGAATCAAAATTAGCGATATGAAATTGTAAAAAATTCTTTAAAAAATTGTTGGAAAAAAAAATTCATGTTTTGTAATTTTTTACATACACAGGATAAAGAGAATTCGTCTAACTATGAGTTGAACTTTCATTATGAATCAGTTACCGTTCGCGTCTACTGTGTATCTATGTCATCTGTCAAGGATGAATGACGATACGAAGCACCTGCGGGAATACGATTTTATGCATTCATATATCGAACAGAAAAAAAAAGATAAAAAAATATCAGTTTCTTCAATTGATAAAAATCTGATACAATAAATATATTTTATTTGTAGTATCTTAAACTCGTGACTAACTATTACAAGTTGAACATCTACCACATACGTAAATTTTGATTAAAAAACATGTTGCAGATGTGGGTATAATGTTCAAATTTTTCATTAATCGAATTCTTTTCTAATCTCCAGTAGAAGTATTTTACATAGCATAAAATTTACAAACTTTACATCCCACTTTTTTAAGATTTACGTTGTAAATGCCTGTATTTCAGGTTGAAGAAATAACTCTTTAAAAAAAAGCAATAACATATTTTTTCAAACATTATTAATTTTTTTTATTCTGTAGTGGGACTTTATTGTTTGTGCCATTTCGCCCATTAGAACAAAAATTTTTCTGGTTAATATTTTTTTTCAACACACTGCGCAAATATTGTAAGTCTTAGAAAAATATATATATATATTTTTTTTCCATATATCTTTCGAGCTTATTTTGATAAATGTATCACTGTAGAATCTCTTGTGAGCTTATTTTTTATTTCTATTGATTAAAAGAAAGTCGATAATTTTTATATATAAAATTATTGTTTTGAATAATTAGAAAAGTTAATGAAATAATAAAGGTATCTAAAAAAATTATTTTTACATGAAAAATAATTTATATCAAATTAATCCTCATTTATGAGGATAAAATATTTGATAAGCTAATAATGATGTTGTTATTACCGATTTTATTTATTACGCGTTTTATCTATTTTTATCTTTCTATCTTTAATATAGCAAGAAACTCGATAAAATGTCATTTAAACGAGAAAAGAAATATATAATCGTTATCAGAACAATATGTAATGTATTTTGATTTTATTTATTTCTTCAAGTCATGCGATAGATATAAAGTTTTTTTAAATTAAACGTACAGTACACACAATAAAAAAACGGACTACCCTGAATAACTTTTGGTCTAATGATGGGATTTTCACGATCTAGGACTCATTATTAATAGTTCGTGGAGGTGACTTCAACTATGTTATATTATTAAGTGCAAACGATATTTATATTTATATTTTCATAAAAAATGAAGCGGATATTTTTTTCTGATAGCCATTAATTCAAACCTTTTCAGACACAGTTTTTTTATATCTAAATATAACCATTTTAATATTTACTTTGACCAAAAAATAATATTTCTTAGTACTTAAAGTTAATTATATCTAATGCACAGATGACATAACACTTTTTTTTCTACAACTAGATATTAACATTTCGGGGACTTTCAAAGAAGTACTTTAATGTAGCGCCGCTAAATAAAGGGTTCATTTTACCTAAATGTGCTGAATCATTCCAAATTTGATCTATAAAGTTTGCTTAAATTTTAAAAACATTTTATTAGGTTTACTTTGAAAAAATTTGTATTTTCAAACTAAATATTCTATAACAATAGTTTAAACGGTTTCTTTTATAATATTTAAATGCATTTTAAACTAATAAGATCTTAGTAAATATATGACCAATTCATTCAACTTTACTATGAAACTGATTTGGTAAGCAAAAATTTAATTCATTAAGCTGGAAAAATTCCTTAAATCAATCTTACTTTTTTAAATATGGAAATTAATGAAGAACTGTTAATTGTAAAACAAAGAATAAATCCAAGTAATCATTAAATAAAAACAAAAGTTACCTTCGACTAAGTAATGGAATTCTGCATCTAAAATTACAGTTCAAAACAAATATGCATTAATATAAGAATAAAATTGTTATTGCTTATTCGCAAATTTTTTTTTCCAATACTAATCTAGATTAGATATTTAAGAAAATGCATTTAAAATTTGTATTTAAGCTTTTTATTGTTAAAAGATACCAGTCTTTTGCTTTTTTTTTTCAGAAAAGATTTACCTAAGTGGTAGAGATAAGATAATTGATAGACAAATACAGACAATAAACAGATATATTTCAGGACTACGCCAGCTTTCTACTATTTTGAAAAATTTCTTGTAATAGTAGCTTAATTCATGCTTAAATGTATTATTATTTGCTTTGAATTTTGATTTTTAAGTAATTTTCCACACTATGTGAGAATGGCTTACATGAGATGCCACTTTTTTTCCACTTTCGTTTTGTTGCTTTTAAAATATTGTAAAAAATTCCGAATGCTTTAGTTTTTATTTGTCTATCTCTCGATAAAATAATTTTTTTTCCAATGGCAGGCACTGAATCTTTACCTATGAAGATGCCAGAATTGTTGCTCATTTCGCGTTACCCGGTGGGCACCTGTGAACCAAAGTCACGGAGGCGAGCAACATTGCCCACGCCACACTGCCACAAGCCCGTTTATAGGAGGGGGCCATATTCACACATCACACAGACAACAGAGGACAGAACAAAGAGAGAGAGAGAAACATCCATGCCCAGAGCGGGATTCGAAGCCGTAACCAATGGCTTCGCAGTCAGGCGCGCTAACTGATCGGCCACCTGGCCGGCTCTCGATAAAATACTTCGATAATGCGTTGTAGTCGAAAGTCCTGTTTACTTTTGAATATTGTTAAGAGTCATAAGCTCTTCGAAACAGGCGAGTCATGAATACTTTCTCAGAGAGTAAGAAAAAGAAAACGTCACTTTATTCCAGCATTCTTCGATTCAGATTTTTTTAACGTTGTCAAAAATAACAGAATTTATACAAGTTTTAGCTTTTAACACGTGAAATGGCATTGGGTCACCGGGGACCGGCACTGAGTTCGTAGTGCCACGAGGTTCACCCGGCTACCGGCTATGTCAAGATTATTAGAAACACGTAATTCGAGTAAAGTTCTAATTTTTTTTATATTCTTATCTTTACTGAAATGGTTTGAAGAAATAAATGCAACACACAAAAATAATTTTATTTATATACACAGAGATGCCAACTTGCTCCGAATAGCGAATAAATATTTTTAAGTGGTAGTTTATTAATTGTGATTCTTGGTTTAATAAATTCAATTTAGTAGATTTTTATCAACCCCTATTTCTAAGCGATTCGGTAGGGTTATGTAATTCACCACTTCTCTGACTTTATTCTTTTTGTGTTCATTTAAGTTAATTTTAAGTTCATTATAAGATAAGATGAATGGGAATAGTAGCTCAGCAGCCCAGCGGGACCCGATGCGAAACCTTTTAAAAACTAGCAAAATCTGTATAATATTTGCAAATTTAGTTTGTAGTTATATACCATTTGGCCAGACGAGCAAGCCATGTAAAATTAGAGAGGCATTCAACGTGTTAACGATCTAACAATTTTTAAAAACTTTTGTAGAAAGCGAAGCAAATTATATTTCTATAGTGTTATAATTTGTGCAAAATCTTTTATTTTCCTTCAAGTTTTTCTAGGAATGTGGCAAAAAAAAAAAAAAAAAAAAAAACCGAAAGTTAAACAACTATCTACTCTTTCTGCAACAGCGAATTTCGATTTAAAAGTTAAGTCAAGTAGGACATCAGCAATTGCGGTAAAAAGTATAAAAGATGTTCAATGATCCGATTTAAACTATGATTCTATTGCGATCTGTAAGTGAATGTAAATAAATTTGTTTAATAATCATTTTTTTAAATAATATTTAAAATTAACTTATAATGTTGTGACAACAACAAAGAAGAGTTCATAACCGTAATTTAATATTTTCGTTTACAAAACTGGCTGATATATTATATACAATTTGTGCATGCATCGCATTGTACCTGAAGCTGATAGTTAAGTTCTAAATAACAAGTCTTTTCAACAGTAATTTATAATAAATATTACTGTATTTTTCTCAAAAAAAAATAATAAGAATTGTATGATGGTTCATTAATTAAGGTAATGATTCAAAGAAGTTTATCTTGAAATGCTGTGTAATAATATAGAATTACGTTATAATAAATAAGCAACTCTTTTAGCTTTGAACTCTTAATTTAGAAACCAATCAAAATCGAAACGCAATAATAGCAGATAGAAAAAGAAATGTAAGTATTACAAGTTTATATTACAGGCATTACAATATTATCTTTAAATTTGGGTAAGAAATTTGGGTAAGAAAAATATTTCACAGAAAAAAACCACATTTATGACTTTCATTAATTTTATGCTTAATCAAATAAATATGAAAATTTATGAGGGGAAACTGGATCCCACCATTTAATTTAACGGCTCATAAAAATGCACCGATAACTGCAACATGAATTTATTTATAGTTAGACCTAATAAGACTTAGTAATTATTTGATATAGTTATACGTGTTCATGAAGTTTTAAAAAATATATAAAGAATTCTGCTCACAATTATCAATGCAACTATTATTTTAGCTAACATGAAAGCTGCGGACTACTACGCTTTTAGCAAAATAGAGTGGTAGACGAGATGTTTTGATAATATTACATACAATTTAAAAACCTGAGAATTGTGAAAATAACTGTAAGCAAGCAATTCCAAACAATCACAACTGAAAGGAAACTTCAAACAAATTTCAATAGCTCCCTACAATTTTAAAATAACTAAATTTGTTTTTAATGTGAACTACATTTTTTATAAATTAGAATAACTTCAGTTATCTTAAAATATTTTATAGGAAGTAGCATTTCATATGAGTTAATTAATGATTTTCATATAGTGTTGCAAAAAATACTTTTAAATCCAAAATTTCAAAGCAAGGAATAATACATTAAAACATAAACATTTAGAACACTAGATTGAAGCTCTGATACTTATTAGCTTCAAAATTTTATGAACTAATAAAGTGTAAACAATATCTGCTTATAATAACTAATGCAATTTGTCGCGTTCTTTAAATATCGTGAAATATTCTTAAAAACATAATAGAATAATAAGATAATAGAATAATGATAATTATGTGCATTATATTTATGAAGTCGGAATACTGTATTTAAGAGCAACAAACGTTATAAACAAAGCTTACTTATAACAACAAACATACTTATTAAATATTATTAGTTGCTAGGAAAATTTAATTCTGCATTTTATGCTTATGTTAATCTTAAGAATTAGAGTCTCCACTATTGTTACTTTACTACCACTAAGAAATACTTTCTTCAAAATCTGCAAAGGTTTTCAGATATAGATAGCTGTCAGTATATATATATATAAAGTAACAATTAAGTAAAAGGATAATAGAATAATGAAAACTAAAACTATATGCATTTTATTTATAAAGTAGTAATATGATATTTAAGAATAAAAGGTGTTAAATCCCACGCCTATTTCGAGCAATATAGTAATTATATTATTAGATACTAGTGAAATAAACTTATGCATTTTATGCTTATGTTAACCTTAAAAAACAAGCATCTCAATTTGTCACCACAAATGGTTTCATTTTATATCCTCTGAAAAATGCTGTATAAAAAACATCAAATGCTGACTGCTATAAATGTCTTAAGTAGTGCAAGCTGCGCCTCAAAAATTAAAGTGGTAATATAATAATATACTTTTATTTCTTTCCAAGTGTAATAACGTAATCTTACCATCAAAACAAATTTTCAATATTTCAGAATGTATTTCTATGACTGATTCTATAATACCTGTCTATGTTTTTTTTTGTAAACAAACTGTTTTATAATATTTAACCTTTTGTCACGGCTTGTACAATAAGTGAACTAGAATGGTTTCATCATAGTAAGCCAGAAGAAGGTTAATAGACCCTAAGAAAAAGGTTCAAAATAATTTTTTTAATAAAATATCACACTCTTATAAATTTTGGTACAGCTTGCACCCCCATATGTGACTTAGTAAATAATTTACTAACCGGATGAACATGATGACTCCTCGCCGCTTAGTATAGGGGTTCTTTCATTACAGCTGTTGCTGTAATCGCCAAGAGTCGGTTTCATATTTAATGCGCGTACTGAATGTGATCACAGAATTACAACTGTTTAAACAGGTGAAAAAAAATCCTACTTTATAAGCTATTAGGTAATCTCAAATTGGAACAAGGATCCGAGCCTTGTGTTCCAAAACTTTTAAGAGAAGGAAACGAAATATCGTTAATTTTCGTTTCATTAAAGTAAAAAATTTAGGATTCAAGCCCTGAGAACCACACATCGAATATGTTCGAACAGTGCTGTCTGAAGTGCTTGTCTTTTTATCAGACCGACTGTTAAGTTCGAATTCTGATAAGAATTTTGTGTGGACCTTTAGATTTGCAATCGAATATTCGGAAAGGTCTGAAGTACTAGAGAGATATTACGAACGGGATTCTATAAAAGGCTGTTTACGTCATGTTTTGTTTGAATGAGATAAACTGATAAAAAAAAATAGTTAAAAAACTTTAAATTCCAAAACTATTTTTATTTTGAAATCGTGATTTTTTTGCATTATTTGGGTATACATTTTAAATTTTTTTTTCCATTATTTATTTAGTCAATTTTTATACAGTTGTTTTATTTTTTCTGTGTATGCTCTAAACTTAATAAGGGGATCAAATTTTATTCTATTTAACTTTAAAAATTGTATTGGTAAACTTATTTTATTTCGGTTCGATTAAATTTCTAAATTATTAATATTGCAAAAATAGGTAATAGTAAGCATTTATACATTCCTCTAAGAAGATTTAATTTTCCATGAATGTTTATAACTTGTCTTAAACCGTGGATGCCCGGCCCCGGGATCCAACAAGCTTTACAAATTAAAAAACAGATATGGTTACATAAAAGAAAAATCTCAATCATTTAACATATTTCTGATCACCACTCTATCTAGAAAATTTAAAAAAATATTCATTTTCTAATAAAAAAGTTACTCTTAAATTTATGTTAGCAACGGCTTTCAGATTTCAAATCAAGGAAATTTCTTTAACTATTACCAGTAGATCAATAAAAATTCAAAGAATTTAATGATGAGTTAATCAGGGTAACCACTACAAGTTAAAATTTTAAAAGCCGGGGGGGGGGGATGCTCAATAAGGCAGTTGAATATTTTAAAGGTTTATTTGTTTAATTATTGTTATTATGATTTTGTTTACTTTTTAAGAATTAAGAGTGTAATTTTTAATATCTTGATTCATATCCCTTTAATTACAAATGTATCTTACTAGACAGAAAGTAGTAAAATCAAATTTTTTTTCCCTTAATTTTACTATAGCAATTTTTAAATTTTTTCCTGGTAAAGGCAACACTGTTACGAAAGCAAGGAAAAGAAAATGAATCTATCTAATGTGGCCTGTATAACGATATGAAATCATTTGGAAATATTTATAATGTCGCGAATATATAACCAATGCCTCCACACGATATTTTATAGATAGTTTGATTAGACCACTATGAAGGTAAACTTACTTACGAAAGAGCCATTTAATACAAAAACTAATAAAATTAAGAGAGTGATAACAAGTATACGTCAAATTTTTTTTTTTTTTAGATTTATGAATATAATTGATTTGTCTTATTTACTTGTCTACCACCAAAGATTCAATACTCAAATATGTATGAAAACTTTCGCTCACATACTTATAAAATTGATTTCATTTTCCTGCACACCTCTCGTTCGGCAGGAATGCCAACTGCTCCGCTTTCTGCAGAAGTTTTAATAAATTGGTAACTAATTAATTAGTAAAACTTGTAGAATAAGGATAAATACGCTTACTTTTAAAAAGATTAACCACGAGTATAGTTCAACAAAGCTGTATTTCATATGATACATAGAATTTTTGATAAGTAGTGCTGTAAAAATTATTTAAAATGAAAAATACTAAACCAAAAATAACTTGAATTTCAATACCACTAGAAACTACTTTTTCATAAAGCGGAGCAAGTTGGCATCTCTGCCGTTCACTTTTTAAATGGACTGCGCAGACTACTTATAAAAAACCGTAAGGAGGCTTTCTGATGAAGGAGGAAATGTTTTAACCCAAGTATCCACCCCAATTTCAATGCATATTTTACTTACTGTTTTTAGAATTTTGTTTATTCTTAATTAATTATTATTTTTAAAATTAATGAATTAATTTCCAGTTATTTTTAATTAGAACCAATATGTGCAAGGTGGATTGTATTTTATTCTGATTTTACAGTTTATAACTTAAATTTATCCCTCTAAATTCACACAATAAATAATCCCTCTCTCTTGGTGAAATAAATGAAGAACAAAAACCAAATTATAAATGGCGAAAGAAAAACAAGTATTTTTGAACACCCTATGCCTAAAAACTATGCAATAAGCTTGTAACTACTGCCTAACTTTAAATCGATTCCTTTGATTGTTGTTTGTATTATCTGCATAAACTTTCGAAACTTGGTTTAAATATTTATAGAGATATGGACATTTTTATAAAAAAAAACTTTTACGATAACTTTAAAAATATTCAATAAAATTAAACAACATTTTTGGAGAAACTTAAAAATTATTTCAAAATTTTGGTTTTAAAATTTAAAAAAAATATTATTAATATCTGAACAAGATATGATTATTTAAAGTAATTATTTTACATTGCAATTTCGCAGAAAAAAATTTTAACAAAAATTTACACAATTTTGTAGTTAAACGCATTCGGTAAGTAATGAAAAAATTATATGCAGTAAATGCATACATTCATTCTGTGCATGCATTTACTGTGGAGAATTTTTTTCATATTCATAGAAATTATTGCATACTGCGCATGCATAGAATGCATGCACAGTAAAAAAGAACTGCATAAAATATTCATATATTGCGTAGCATTTAACGATTTTTTTTTTCTTTTCCAAATTTTAAAATAATAATTTTGTAATTAATTTGAAAGGTCTCCACGAGTTTTGTTTAATTTTAAAAAATATTTTTAAAGTTAAAGCAAAAAGTTTAGTGGCCAAAAAATTTAATGTTTTATAATAAAAAAAATGTTTGAATTTCCATAAATATTTTAGCGAAGTTTATTTTGTGCTCTTATTGCAACTCAAAGTAATCGATAGAAATAACAAGCGTACTGCTACTGCTTGATATATGGACATTTATATACAATATATATATATTCGTAGTTGGTTTGTTGTCGGCCTTCTGAGCCCAGGTCTGCGGGTTTGATCCCCGGCCCAGACACCGGATTTTCGAGATGCAGAAAATCCTCAGCGGCCATGTCGTATGATTATGCGGCATGTAAAAGATCCCTGGAGTGCCTTATTGGCTCTTGGCATTTCCGGCAAAATTAAATTCCTAGTGCACTATAGCATCTAAATAGAGTCTCGGTGCTGCCATCTAGTGTGGCAGAAACTAGACGTCCAAATTAACATGTCCAACGGTATCTCACCCATTGTGGTGGTCCTGAAAGAGAGGATACCACTTCTGGAGAACGCACTAGGTCTGCTCATCGGGAAGACTGGTTGTGCAGCTCATAGGAAATATTAAAAAAAATAAATAAATAAATAAAATATTTATATATACAGGGTGTCTCAGTTAAGCGTTTCAGAACTTCTAAGAGGGGTAGGGGGCATCCTGACGACTCGAAATCATATAGCAATGTGGGGTCGGAAATGCTTTCCTGAAGCGGTGACGTTCACAGAAGCACCATAAAGAAAAGAGACCGTAAGTGAAAAATCGCTATAATAATACATTGAAAAAATCATATGGCCTCCTGGGGCACCCGACCTATCATGTCTTGATTTCTGGGGTCATATGAAAACACTGGTTTATGACACCCCTGTTGACAATGCCGAGGAGCTGGTTGCAAGAATCGCAGTAGCTGCCGGAGAAATTCGAGATATGCCTGGAGTATTGCAGAATGTTCGGATGTCCATGCACCGGAGATGTGAGGTGTGCATTGTAGCCGGGGGCAGAAACTTGGAACACTTACTTTGACCCATGTGCCTTATGCTTTCTTCAATGTATTATTAAAACGATTTTTCACTTACGGTCTCTCTTCTTTATGGTGCTTCTGTGTACGTCACCGCTTCAGGAAAGCATTTCCGACCCCACATTGCTATATGATTTCGAGTCGTCAGGATGCCCCTACCCCTCTTAGAAGTTCTGAACCGCTTAACTGAGACACCCTGTATATATAGCACTATGACTTTATGACTTTTTTTTCATATAAATTATTCGTTTCTGGGAACATAATTATCTAAATACAATGGTTAAAAGGATGAAGAATTTAATTCCATCCTAAAATATACATATATGACTTCTTTTTAAAAAAATAAAATTACCTAAGTTTCATTTGTTAAAATCAAAATAATGTAGGATTTTAAAAAACATCACGTTTACGGACAGGTGCTACAAAGTAGCCTTGAGGGCGATAACATTTGCTCTATTTCATTGATCATGGGGACAGTACAAAACTCTATCATCAAGGTTTTTTTCTTTTAAGTTTTATCTTTTTGTGCCAATGTTTTGTTAGATTTTTTTCCTTCTATTTTAATGAAAACAAAATTTTCAATATTCTAAAATTTTGAAAAGAACACTTAATGTAAAAAATATTTCACTACGGTAGAATATTTCTCAAATATAAATTATTCATCAATTTTTCCGTAAGATTTTATGTTTATATTTGATATGATTGTAAATATTTTGATTTTTCACTTCATTCTTCAATCAGGTCTGCTGGCGAGACGAAAAAGAGAAAACACTGGTAGTAGAAGTACTTCAATAATATTTAATTTTCGAGAGGAATAAATCTATTCGTATTAATAAACAATTCATGCTATTATTTAATTTTTAGGGATGAAGCAATTCAATATATAAATTCTATCCGTTAAAAAAATTTGGTAGTTATGGATATTTATTATTCCCGAAAAAAAGCTAAAAGTGAAATTTATTTGTTACCAGTTTTTACTCTTTTCCGACTTGATATATATCGACTTTCAGCACTGTTTTCAATGTGTGAGTTATAATTTAAGAATTATCTTCACTACCAGTATAAATAAATAAACAAATATTATATACATTATCACGCAAAATTTTTCACCGGAAAAAGTAGTTTTTGCACACCAAGAAATTTGGAAAATTTTATTTTATTTGCCACTGAGAACGAACTGAATTTATATCAAAACTTAAAACATGCTCTTTTTAGGTAGCTGTTTTTTATGTTATTTGTATTTATATGGTAAAAAGATTTATACATTATCTTTGTTATCATCAAGAAAAAAATTTTCCGTATCTACGGAAATTCTGTAGTAGTTGAGGATAATATTAAGAGATATAATTACGAAACTATTTAATTTTGTCTTCCATAATCCGGGTTTAAAGTAAGACGGAAATAAGGAAAAGTGGTAGAATTTTTTTTATTTATTGCCGATTTTCGTGAAATGAGATTTAAGCTCTTCTTTTACTTCCACTTTGTCACTTTTACTTCTACTTAGGCACTACATATGGTTATTATTATAAGAAATATTTGGCATAATTTCAATTTCGACAATGCCAAAATTATTCCCCCCCCAGTCACATTAGCTCAGCTTGATGCCTTGGTTTCTTATTTTATTCATATGAATGCTAAGTCCCTTGTTAACGACATTAGTTCTTTACTGCCTCGCCATAACACATGGTAATGCATTTTACCCTGATTTCCCCCTCGTGGACTCGGATGACTACTAATGTTCTACACCAAAGCCTTGCAATTTTGAACCCGATCCACTCGATGAGAGAACTCCTGGATCAAGTATTTGGAGTAATATGCCTTTGTCGAGGACTTTTTGATGGAACTAACCCGCATTGCATTTCATGGAGAGAAGAACCACGAAAGCCTCCACGGTTAGCTTAACGGCAAGGGAGCTCTAACCCATGATTTGTCTATCACTGAAGATATTTTACGTCAGCACCGTGATCGGTGCAAGCCAGGGGCGAAATTCGTATTGACCAGCCATCGCTGAGTTTCGAACCTGGTTCACCTCCTTAGAAGACAAACGCTCTATCCCTTGAGTCACCCTGGGTTATTTTGCAGAAATTGAAGATATCTCGTATTCTCGATAACGGACGTATCTATCGTGTTTCTTAAGTCTAAATTTAAAACGAGTCAAGTTTGTCTGATGTAGTCAGCATCGCAGTGATAACGAATGTGTAAGTGCCCCAGCGATTATCAAAACTAATAGGATCCTTAAGAGATTTGATTTTGCAAACAGGCTTAAAATTGACTTTAAAACGGGAGAGAATAATAGCAATTTTATTACAAACTTGAAAGAAAACGGTAAAGTACTACGGTACGGTTAACTCTCGGCCACTACGGGTTTTTTAGCTCGGTTTTTCATCATATTTTCTCTCTCACCTTCTGTGGTTTTTTCGAGTTTTGTTTCTCATCTTTATTTTTCCATTTTTTGTTGGCAACTTAACGTTTTATATTTCAAAACACGTTTCTTCTCCTTCACGTCTCTTAAGCCTTGAAAATGGGCGCCTATTTTTGAAGTGCTTGAAACATGTCGGCTGATCTTTCTTTTCTATATATTTTTGAAACGAGTGAAGTTTTTAATCAGGTAATAAGTTTACTGGTCTATAAATGATTTCACAACTCTCATTTTACTACCACTTCATGTTTAAAAAGAGCCAAAGTTAGCAGGTGTCCTCTTAAAACAATACGAATTTATTTAACAACTGTGAATTTTTTTCGAGCAACTAAGGAGTTCAAGAACCAGTTAAAGATCGATAAGAAACTGAAATGTATTTTATCATTCGTTTAATGAGATTACGAAATACACTTAAAGCGGCCAAACGCTTTTATCGGTTATTTTGAGCGGTTTACTTAAGACAGTTTAGATTTTTATCTTAATACTAAAAGATATAAGTTTTACTACTGCTGCTATTCTTAAAGCACGTTAAAGAAATTTTCCAATTTGAAAAAAATTTTCAAAAAAAATCAGTTTACACATTTCCAAAATTTTATCAATTTTATCACTACGTTTGAATTAAAAAGATTAAAATGTTAATATTTTTGTAACAATTATTAGTTTACGTTTTGCTTGTAAAACTCTGACTAAACTAAATTCAATGATGCGACAGCCCATAGAGGGCCAAGGCCTACTGTGTCCGTCTCAGTTTTCTTGACCTTGGACACTGGGGTGAAGGAGAAAATGTTCCCGTTAGGTGGCAAACCGAACATGGAACCCTCGAATGTTTAGTCCCCGAGCATGAATGTTACTGGATTCATCGATCGAGTGAAGGGTTGAAACATTTTTACTTAATATCACCAAAATTCGGTTCAATTTCTTTTCGAAGCATTTTATACATTTATGATACATTTTATGATTGAGATAAATTTTTTTAAATAAGCAAATGCGAAATAAAAAATCAATTGAGTATAACTAAGTGAATTTTTCTTTGAAAATTATTCCATCTCGAGGCAAAACACTTGAAATCCTATTTAATGTATTAAGTTTCATAAATATCGATTAACCAACGATATTATCGGTAATAAATGAGAAATTTCTACCCATATGCATGCCTGATAAATTGTACTCCTGCCCCCTGCCAATGATGATTTTATTCCATTTGGTTTTATAACCGGTGTTGATCAGTCGGTCCAATTGGGTTTACGACTACCAATGTTCAACTCCGTAGCCTTGTAATTTTCGAGCCCATCTAGAACACAAGAGATCTGCTGGATCAAGTACAGGGAGAAATTTACCTTCGTGGAGGTCTTTATGATGGAACTAACCCGCATTTGCGCTACATGGAAGGAAAACCATGAAAACCTCCCACAGTTAGTCCGACATCAAGTGGACACTCACCCATGATCCATCCACCACTGTGGATATTTTACGTCATCACTGTGGTCGTAGCAAGCCGGTTGCGATATTCATATCGACCAGCCATCGCTGGTTTAAACCCGTTTCACCTCATTGGAAGGCGAACGTTCTATCCTCTGATGAATCCCCATTTTAAATGAGATTTGAATTGTAATTGCTACCAGAAGTAAGTTTTTATTTATTGTGCCACATTCTGAGCTCTCGCCTCGCACTGAGGTGACTCAGATTCAAATCCCCGTGCTAACGAACTTTGATCAATATCTCATTTCCATCAAACTACTAATTTCTTTTCTTTTGGCATTTATTTAATAATATGTCAATAAAATAGAAAATAACTCAATATTTATAAATGTATATAGCCCATAAATAAAATTAATAGTTTGCCAGATTTTTTCACCTTTATTTTATTTCAAATTCAAAATAAAAAACAAAAACTTAAGTCGGAGTCAAAATGTTTTTAGTGACTCTAACTTCTTTTACCCAAAATACCGCTTAACTCCGATTCCGTCACCACATCCTTACTGCCAGCAACTACGCCTTCTGCAAAATATTTTTTAAAGAGGTAGAAAATTAAAAACTAAGGCTTTCAGAATTTTCAGTAATATTGCCATCATATTTTAAAAGCGATGAGACTTCGAGAGAGGTGGGCTTTTTGTTTTATTGGTACAACATACATTTTCAGGATTATGTGCTTAATTAAGGCTTATAAACCTTTGTCAAGTAGACGGACAGATAGCACAACACAGAGAAGAACATCACGAAGAATACATCGAGGGTTATGGCGGGATTCCAACCCTCCACCTCTATGTTTAACAGAGCGTTTGGCGGGCGTCACCGGTCAGCCTGGGAGGCCCCTAGAGAGAGATTGAACAATGTGGCATTGCAAATGAACTTTCAAATCATTTCTATGTGGAAGAAAAAGCTTAAGTGAATAAAAAGTAATTCATTAAAATACATTTAGTTACCGCTTGAATAAATTTTGCCAAAAAGCGGTGAAAGTTGGCAGCCCTGTATTATATAAATCGTCATATTTGATACATTGGCAGCCATTAAAAACAGTCTCATTGAATTACAAACTAGATATTGCTGTGGAGAATAATAGCATTCTAATAAATTAATAACATATCGATAAAAAAATTTTGTTGCTCTTTTTTTACATTATTTTCATGATAAAAACGAAAAAGTAAGATGCGGTAAAGATGCAACGCAATATCATTTTTGTAATAATTTTATCAAACACGTGAATTTGTATTCAATTGTTAACTCTTAACATGGTAAGTTGTTATTTCTCTTATCAAAATATGCAACTAAGCAACTTATCAAATCTTTCTCGTTCAGAAACTGTTATCAAGAAACAGAATTGGATATTAAGTAATCTTTATTGTGCGTTTTATAAATAATTTTTCTTAAAACGTGCACAACTCGTGATGAAAAACGTCTCAAATGATTTAAAAAGAAAAACATTCGGCTCCTTTGTAAGTCTCGAGAGAGGCCTAGCATTGACACTTTTTAAGACAAGCTTTTTTTAGTATTTTTAAAGTACTTTTTTTTAATATTTGCTAAAATTGTTTTTGTCCGCACTATTTTGTTATTTAAAAAAAAGCAGTAAGTAAAATTACAATAGAACTATTTTTAAAAAAAACTGAGATGAATATTGAAATGAATCTCTGATTGTTGCGGGCAAACAGATGCTAGGAATTAACATCATGACTTAATAGAACGAATATCAGTACGTATGAAGCATTAATTCGACCAGTGGACCTCAAATGACTGAAAAAGCTGGACATTCGTAAACATATCCATAACAGATTACTAGTTTCTTAAAGAAAAATATTACCCAAAATTTTCTGAGCAAAAATGGGTAATAAAATGACTACAGCCTATTTTCCGGAAAAATTGAAATATTCATGATACCAATATCTTTTAATTCTTACATACATATCAATCTATTTCTTTTAACCCGAAGTCAAGCATCACTGGCTGCGGTCAGTGTGCGGGTGGGTCACCACTTGGATCAGTCTGCGTAGGGACCGAGGGTGTGCGGTATTGGTCCTCGTTAAACTGTGCTACCGTAAAGTGCTCGACTTCGCGTGCAGGTCGTTGGGCTACCGAAGCAGGGGTGCCATCCCCTCTGCAGAGGATCAAAATTGTGATGGCATGTCTTCGGATCTTCCTCAGGGATGTTTCCCAGACCGTCGCCAATAGCCCATTGTGCAGCTCTAGTGCGACGTAAATAAAACTACAACTACAACAACAACAACAATTTCTTTTAACCCATGATAGGGATCTATAAAATAAAGTAAAAAAATGTGAGAGCTCATTTTGCTCCGTCGAAGTAAATTAAATGGTTACCCAATTAAAATTTTTTTTTCTTTATCTTTTTCATTTTACTTTCAGCCTTAACTGCCACTCATAATCTAATTGTTAAAACTAGGCAACGTATTATTATGCACAGTATTAGCAAAAAGAAGCAATTACTATATGTCATACAATCCTAACATTCATTTTTACGTTGGTAAATAATGATTGACACCCGTAAATTTTAAGTGATTTAATCCGTTTTTTTAATCTTGTTATTATTTTTAAATTGTGAAAAGCATGTCGACTCCAAATCAGGGTGGCCACATCAGAGTCAAATTTAAAAAGCGGTAAAAAAATGGCCATGAGGCTTTCGCTTTATTTATTTTTTTATTTTTTATTTTAATTTATTATTAAATATGATCATGCAGCACCACAAAGATGCGGTCAAATTAACTTCAAGATTTGAACCTGCTACCTGGAGCGTTTGGGTTAATGACAAGACAATTCGATTCCATTAAAATGGCTGGTCTTAAGACCACCAATTTTTACCGGAATTTACAAATATTTTTTTAGGAGCCGTGATGGCTCAGGGGATAGAACACTCGCCTCCAAATGAGGGGCCCCGGGTTCGATCCCAGCAATGGCTTGTCGATACGAATTCCGCACCCGGCTCGCACCGGCCACAGTACTGACGTAAAATAACCTCAGTGGTAGACGGATTATAGATTAGAGTTCTCCTGCCGTTAGGTTAACCGTGGGAGGGTTTGGTAGTTTTCCTCTCCATGTAACGCAAATACGGGTTAGTCCCATCAAAAAGTCCTCCACGAAGGCAGCTTTCTGCCAAAACTTGATCCAGGAGTTCCCTTGTCTTCTGGATTCAGTTCAAAATTACAAGGCTACGGAGTTAAACTTTGATTTTTTTTTTCGATCAACTAAAAACTCCGAAGTTCAAATGCCAAAGTTAAACAAAAATAATAATAATAATAATAATAATTGAAGCAACTGTGCAACGACGGTAATAGCATAAAATACTTGGTGTAGATAGGAATTAGTGAAAATTTTTTTAAAATTATTTTCCTACCACTTTTTAAATTTTTCCCAGTTGAGTCGAACGTAAAAACTTTATAAATCACCGTTGAATTACTTGTTAAAGGGATATTAACTACCCCATCTATCTATAGTCGCAAAATAATTATCACATAATTCCCAAAAAGAACATTTTTTTTTTTCACAAATCTGAAAACACTAGAGAACCGATGAAAATGTTTTGCATTTCGCATCAGCCAATAAAAAGTATGCGGGATATTATAAAGTTATATCTAAATAATTAAGCTCTTAAAATGAAAAATTAATAAATTATTTTAGAGATATAAAGTACCATTTACTTCTGTAATTTACTTTTTTATAGATTAAATTGCTGCGACACCTCCATTCTGAAATTCTTTAGAGAAAACTACGCATATCAGAATGAAAATAACATCTTTTTAGAAATATTTGATGAGCGTCAGGCAGTAGTAGAAGTTTCTTTCCACTCTGAATGTTTGAAATGAAGTAATTTGGAAAAATGAATTGTACTGCCATATATTCGAAGATGAATTTTTTGCTTGGTTTCGAGGCAAAGGAATGAATAGTTCGCTCCTTTGAAGAGACTCGTGCAGCTCCGAGCTTTTGATTTGAGTCAGTGACGTCATGGAGCCGCAGCATCAACGTCTCGCTTTAAAAATATCGATAATTTGTTTCGCACGTAACTTTTTTTAAACTTATTTCAATAGCATTCATTATTTTCCATAATTTTTAATTTGATGCAGTTTTCTTCTGATCAAGAATTATCATAACCGGAATTATCAAACCGGCAAGAATTATCATAAAACACAAAATTAGAAAACATAATTTTCCATATATTACCTCAGAAAATACAAAGGTGAGATCAAATGAATTATGAAATATACTAGAAGAATTTCTAAGAATAAAAAAGCATTATGTTTTTCGTTTAGACGTTTAAGAACTTTAATTTACCATTGAAATCGATACCGTCTCGTAACTTTGAGCAGAAAAGAAGAAAAAAATGTACCAGGTCAAAGAAAAGAAAATCCCGATCTTCAAAAATAAAAGTTATTAATGGTTAAAAATTCTTCCTATTTTACAATGTATTTTTTAATGTCACTTTTTAAAATATTTATGTGTTTTATCCTACATTTTAAATATGTGTAATATTTCCATTATTATGTGTTCAAAGATTATTTTTTTAGTAATTTGCATTTAAGGATTTTGTTTCTTATTGATATACATGAAAGTATATTAAAATTAGACAGCTTAATTAATAAACTATTGTTATCGAACAATATTTAACTACAAAAGGGCCTTTATATCAACTCATATCTTACATAAAGAATAAACTGTTTTCATATCCTTTTAGTAGTGAATTTCGATATCTGCGTGCGGCGTGACGTCATGAGTTGGGGAATGGTAGCTTCAGCTATGAGTAAGACATGAAACAGTCCTTCTCTAACTTCCATTTAGCCATGGATTGGTTTGCTTGACCTGATATCAACGTTGATAATGAATTAAATGATAGGTTAACTTTTCCTACAGTACAACAAGTCCCGCCTGCTTTATTCTTAAATTTGAGAGCGTTGCAAAACAATACATAAAATTAATCCATTTTTTCAATGACGACACTTGATTCTAAGATTCAAGTCTGCATATTGGAGTTGTTTGAATAGAGAAGTGCGTTCTTGATTAGTTTCTATCATTGCTTCTTGTTTTTCAGATATTTAAGACGAAAGGGATTGGGCAGTGTGTACTCTATCAGTTATCAATCTTGCTTCCTATTGCTGAGGTAACATGTATTTTCTACCTGATAAACCTTTTGTCTACCTGATAAATATCTTTATTTTTATCCTTTTTTAAAGGTGATAAGGAAGAGAGGGATTGAAACTTTTTCATTGTCGTGACTTTTTGGTCAGCAGTTACAATACACGATCAATACGTTTTTACCTCCATAGTCCGTAACATTTTGACCTTTCATTTGTTCATTACATTTTTCCAACGAAAAGAGTTGTCAATGAATACCAGAGAGTAATAGTGGCTCAGAAAACGTTTGTCTTCCAACGAGGTGAACCGGGTTCTAATCCCAGCGATTGCTAAGCGAAACAAATTCTGTACCCTGCTCGCACCGACCACAGTGTCGACAAAAAATATCCTCAGAGGTTGACGGCTCATGTGTTAGACGATTATAAAATAGATATGATAGCATTTACAAAATTGAGGAAGATGTCATTTTCATTTATAACTTTGCTAGTTCTGGTGACAGATTTTTTCCCAACTGATTCGAATTTTTGACCCCAATTGTTTTGGGGGTAGCCAAAATCTGGGAAGGATGGTCCCAATAGTTTGTTCAAGAGGGAGGTCGAAAGTTTATATCCCTTAATTTTATTATTCCATATATTTCTATATTTTATAAATTATTGGGACAAAATCGGGACCTTGAGATTTTTAAGCAAACGGAAAACCTTTTTCACACAATTATAATGTTATAAAAATGCAACTCTCTAAAGACTCTTATGCAACTCTTTTTTCTTCTGAAAGTATTCGACTCGCCGCGACTCATTGCCATGTAAATTTGCATTCTTTAAAATGATGCAGAAATGTGTATACCTTACAATTCATAAATTTTCCGACAATAATGAAATAAAAAATATTTATTGAAAGTTATTTTTCGCATGAAATGAACTTTGAATAAATAATTTTTTATAATTGTGGGCAAAAAGTTTTGGATTCGCTTAAAAAGTTCTGAGAGATTTCGAAATATGCAAAAATTATCATTAAAGGATCCAAACTTTGGGCCGCTCTTCAAACCAAATAATGAAGACCCTATCTCCTGAATTGCGTCTGCCCTTTACATTTTGGGGTCAGAAACCTGAATCATTCTTGAACGTGAAAATCCGATCATTAGATCAAAAATTATATATTGTGTCATCCGTATTTTTATTGCTATTTTGCGCATTATACTAGTGAAATTTCATCTGCAATATGCAAAAAAAAAAAATCTTTTAATAGATATCAAATAAAATATTTTGGATATAGCGAATCATCATTTATGGGGTTCTTATTGCGGAATCAGCTGTTGGTTCACTATAACGGGGCTTGATAGTTTTTCTAATTTAAGGGAATAATTGATATTTTTGACAAGCAATAATCTTAACTTGATAGGGAAGGAAAAAAAACCTAAATGCATAGATCTAAGTAAACAATTAATTTTATCTCCGAGTAAGTAAATTTCTTCCTGAGACCGGATAGACGAAGCATTTTTCTAGAAAATTCCTGTAAATGATTAGAGAGGTCTTTAGTATTTACAGTCAATAGTTGAGGGGAGATTTCAGTACTGATCTGTGGTTCAGGATCGTGGTTCACTCTAAAATAAAACTCACACGGTCTTACTCTCGTTTCGATGAACTTTAAAACAACCCAGGGATTGTAAATATTTCTTTAATTGACGGGAGCTGTAAACAAAATTTTTCTATTTTCAGAGAAGGAAGTAAATAAAGCAGATTTAGAACGCCATGTATCTTAGGGAACTGTTCTAAAATTTTATTAATTTTCAGATGAATTATAGGGATAAAACGAAAACTAATAACTTTGAAAATAGAAAAATGTTATTTTTTGTTTATTTTTTTGTAGTTAGACTTACATTTCGTCATACAGCTTTGATTCCTTTATTTAACGTGGCTTTAATGTTTGACCTTTTAACGCTTATTTCATTCTTGTGTTTCAATAATTGAAGAACTGAGTGGACGAGCCAGGTAAGTGACATTTGTAGAGTGGTTATAATCAAGGTAAAAAGAGAAAAAGTGGAATACGAAGTTTTTTATTGTAAATTTATTAAAAGGCGTGATTAATAATTCTTGGCCTTCTTTTATTTACCACTACTAAACTAGAGATAAATAACATTAAATCATACTCAAAACTAAGGTGGATTGGTTTATTCAATTTTGAAAATTACAAAAAAAGATATAAAATTAAGACCAATAACTGCTCACTTTACATCCGACGCCTCATATCACAATTATCAAAAAAATATATAATAAATAAGTAATCACAGATCTATCCATAGCATCAAAATCAACAATACTGAAAACTTATTTTCCCACTTTGACCATCATACTACATTTAGAGCCACACATAGTTTAAAGCAAGCTGCTTCGTATAATTTCCATTATTATTATTTACTCAAACAAGGTGCTTGAATCCCGCTAACAGCCACCACATAGAGTGCTGACCTTAAAATTCCTACCACAATTATCAAAATAAACATGATGGAAGCTATAGGGACCGCTGCACGGCCCAGATGTCCAGCTCAAAAAACAAAAGAAGAAGGTGGATTGGTTAGGTTAAAATTAAGTGAAAGATATGTGATAAACAATGGTTTTGATCATCAAACTAAACAAGTATATTTAATTATTATTTATATTTTTTAATACAAGTATATGAAACAAATATAATGTTTAATATAATAATTGTTAAGATTACCAAGTTTTATACATTTGAATAATGTATAATATTGTGCTAATAACATACACGCTTTTAAAAAAAAATATGTATAAGGTCTACCTAATCGTGTGTTGGGAGAGTTTTGAGTGCTAACGAAATTGAATAAAATAAGTTAAAGTTCATTTACTCTTTGCTACTACATTAAATATACCTGAGACTGTTAGCAGCCCTTTTCTCATCCATCTTGAAATTTTATCTTTAAGGTGGCTCTCTCGGGTAATTGGAATGCAAATTGGAGTAAAAATAAAAATTAAATACTTTGTATTTTAGATAAAGTTGCGTTCTTACACAAATAAGCTGCCAGTGGCCTGATCGTTCGTTCGTTCGTTGTTTTAGAACTGGGCATCGAAGGCCTAAATGGCCCTTATCCCATTCATCGTGAAATATCCCAAAGGGACATACATAGGAAAGTTGTATTGGTGGTTCGGAAAAAAACCTGAAATGTGATAAAATAATGAAAGGCATCATGAAAGATGTAGCAGGCTTGATGGTGAGGCTCCTCATCTACGTCAGTAGGGCTGAGAGCAGGGAGATGAGTAATGAGATGATTTTCTCGTCTTTCAAAAGTTCCTGAAGTTCTTTGATGATCCTCAGGAACTTCACTGCACTGCTGGGGGCATCTTGTGATCTACGCGTAAAGGTGCAATGATTTCGCCTCGGCCGAGCACCACAACCCGTAAAACAGGCCGGGTGATCACCTTGACAATTGATGCATTTGGCCGGAAAGGAGAGAGGCTTCACGCACTGGTAGGTAAAATGTGCTCCTGCACATTTCATACAGGCTGGATCACTTGAGCATGCTTTTTGTGTAAGTCCAAATTTCTGGCAATTGCAGCATTGGATGGCATAATGCCCTCCGTTAAATTTCTCGATTTGGACTGGAAAGGACAGCAGATTCTTTGTGGAAATAAAGTCCCGATGTTCTGGGAAGTCATGGAGTATCACTAGAAAGAGGGGAAGGAGCTTGTATCCGTTGTGACGCCTCTTTCTTAGTTGCTCTATCTTGATGGGTCGTCGACCATTGTCCTCTATATCTTTCCGAAGATCTTCCGTTTGGACGTCTACTGTAAGGCCTCGCACGAGAAATGTAAGTTTTCTCGGGAGGTAATTGTTCTTTATCGGTGTAGAAGGCTCCGTCAATTCTGGTTTGGGTGAAGTGATCTCAGGTGTTGACTCAAGACTGCCAGTGGCCTGAGGTTTATGTCTTCTCTTTAATTATTTCCTGGTGTATCACGATTTATGGTCTTTTCAAAATATTTGCAATTTAGCTTTGCAATAGTACAATCTAAAAATCTATGTTTAAGTTCTCGCCTACACTATTGTGCGGACTAATTATTAACCGAATATGAGGGATGCCACTGGTGACTAAAAATGTAAAAAGTGGTAGAAACTCAACTTATTTTTAATGATTTATTATCTCTTTTCAGTTCAATCCTAACTACCATTATGATTTACATTTCATATTTTAAAGTAGAAACATTCCTAACATATATTATTATTAACAACACAAACACTCACTGAGTTATTCACACGCAGATTCAGCTTATCCCTGTGAAAGACCAACCCCTCGGGGTCTGATCAGGGGTAAGCTAATCCCTGTAACTGAAGTGTAGAGAGCAACCCGGCACGAGTGGTAACTACCAGGACGGCTGGGTTTCTACTTTAACAGAACGACACTTACTTACACATATACACACATCCTCACATTCCTTTAACTCTCCCCCCCCCCCTTGTATGTATTCCTGAACCTTAAATACTGTAAATATTCATCAATGTTTATTTTCTCATTGTACTTTAATTTTACCTTTTTTTATGTACTTTTTTATTACTTGTAATTTTCTTATTAATTACTAATGGCAAAATTGAAATTTTTTTTCCTCTCACGAACTCCATTTTGCTCCCCAAACTTTATTTTTGTCATGTATGTTTCTTAGTCTAATTTCAGGATGAATAGGAAAAGAGCCGCACGGCCTCAGACGCCCAGCTCCACTACAACGAACGAACATATCGCTGCTTCAAAACTAAAACGACACATCTGCAGGCATAATACGTTTGCAGATGTGTCGTTTTAGTTTTAAACCAACGATATGTTATTACTGTCATTTTCTCAATTGCCCAAACTCAAAACTAGAGATAATGATGTGAGTGAAGTTCAGATCTCCACAGTTATTTACGATACTAAACGAAAAAAATTTGTTAAAAACTGCCGATTTTAATCCCATTTAAGAAAATTTTACATTTTAATACTTACCACTTTCTTTCATTTTTGGTAGCCGGTGGCAGCCCTACAATATATGCATAGTGGAAATGTATTTATCTTGTCTAAAGTTAAAACTTAATAAAAATTTTCTTTTAATGCTACAGTTTTTATATTAAGAATATACATTACAAGCATAAAACTAGATTCTCATATATTTTAACGTGATTGGATGGTCCAAAAAATTCACCACTTTATACTTGCAAAATTTACTTAGTAGTTATTTACGGTGTATTATTTTGGCGAAAAAGGGTCTCTTTTTTCGAGCTCGACTTTCAGAGTTATGCGATAAAGGATTTGACTTGCAACCTTCGTGAGTGGAGCATCGTCGTGAATAGATTGTTTGCTTACGTTCTGAATGTCACAGTAAAAGTATTCTAAAGGTATGATTTCTTTCTTAGTGAATTGATAAACTTTATAGCATGTGAATTAACAACAACAAGTTATATTTTATCTACAACAACGATTGTTGGGTCCAAATATTGCAGTGGCCACGCCAACTTCTATTTCAACATGTGACAATATTTTGTGCTATAAAATGTGATTCCTATTGACAACAGATTTATTTGCTTACTACCGCTATTGGGGTGTATCACGCAAACTTCTACAATTTGTGTTTATGATTTGTGTTTGCGATTTGGATTGCAAATTTCAGTTTCAATAGTGCTTACGTCAACAATTATAGTGGGCGTGTCATGAAAACTTGAAATAAATTAATAGTGTGATTTATGACTACAAAACCTGATTATTTGTGATTATAAACATTTGTGCATTCTGAAACTTTTATTTATGCACAGCAACAGTGTTGTCTTTGTGCTCAACTATCATTTTTCATTGTATTACAACAGTTTTGTGACGGCGCAGGGCCCACTCAATTGTGCACATAAACCGAAATAGTCAGAAAAAATCAGTTTGACTTCAGTTACTGCCATTGAAATCAGCTAAAACATTAGATAGATGAAAAAACTTTGTTTCTCTATACTGAAATTCACAAATAACACACATCTCTACATCTTTTTTCATTTTTAAATTTATCATTTACTCATAACGACAGTGTTGTGAAAGTTTTGACTTTTATTTTCTCACATCACAACAGTGTTGTGATATAGCAGTGATCTTCAAACAAAAGTGCAAAATCAAATTGTTAAAGCTAAAACCTGTTTGACTGGCGTATTAATTTTCAATTGAATTAAAACATAGCTTCCACATCAAATGCAAATATACCAGCCTGGGTAGAAGATACAATAGCATTATTAAAGTCCCAACTTCAACAACAAAAAGATGCAAATCAAAACCTATCCACTCAACTTGAAGAACTTAGAAAAATGCTTGAAAACAAAATGGAAAGCCTACTGCAAACAATAGAAAAACTCCAATATGATAATGAAACATTAAGAATAGAAAACAAACATCTTCTAAAGGCAAATAAGCAAATTAGAGAAACAACAATAACAATTCCGGAAACAACTCCAACCTCTCCAAAGAAACGCAAACATAAAAAGAAAACAATAGCTAACAAAACAGCAGTACAACAACAACAATCTACTAATGAACCGAATCAACAAACTGTCACCAAAAGGAACAGATCTGAAAGTACGGATGAAGAGGAGCCAGCCCAAAATAAAAAACTGATAATTCAAAAACCAAATCAACCGACACAGATCTTATACAACAACCATCGACCAGTTCTTTCGCACCACAACGTCAACATGAGGTAGCAGCTGCACGCAATGAAGCTGACAGAAATACTACCAATCAACAACAGGATGAAACTGATGAAGAAGCGACAACGACAACGATGACTTTCAATATCAAAGACGGGGAAGACCACGAATACCACCAATAATCATAAAGGACAATAATGTGAAATGGCTACAACTCAAACAAAACCTACAGAACCAAAAAATTACAGAATTTGAGGGAAAACACAATGGCGAATATCTGAAAATACACTTCTTTAATATAGATATGAGGCGTCGGGCAATCGACACACTTGACCAATGAAAAGTACAATATCACACCTTCCAGCTAAATGAAGAAAAACCATTGAGTCGTTTTAAAAAGCATTCCAGCATATATTTCCTCAGATGAAGTCGAAAAAAAAATCTAATTGAACAAGGATATAAACCAAAACGTGCAACTCAGATGAGAAAATATACCGAACAAGAAATCCTCAATCTGCCTCTACATATCATTACCCTCGACAAAACTGAACACAATAAGAATATTTTTTATATGACACGTTTCATGGACCTCGTTGTCACGGTATCAACCTACAGAGGGCGCCGAGGACATACTCAGTGCCACAGGTGCCAACAATTCAATCATGTGCAGGCATCCTGTCGGCACACTCCTAAATGTCTCAAATGTGGCCAAGAGCATCTAACTCATCTCTGCACTAAAGACAAAACATCACCAGCAAAATAAGCCAACTGTGGCGGTCCTCATCCAGTCAACTACAGACAATGTCCTAATTACCCAGTTACTAAAACCATCACCAGCAACAGAACCAGCAACAACAACAATAGATACAACCAGCAAAATCCTTTTGCTCCTGGCAACGCCAACTTCAGTTCATATGCAGATATCATAAAAACAGCAAACCAAAACAACTCCAAAACAGTACAACTTGATACCTCAACAATACAAGAAGCCATAACCTTACTCACTGACCTCAAGCTCTTTGTAGGATTCATGCAAGACAACGAGTGTTTCAAGCTTTTCAAAAGAATGCAAAATGCAATCCAATCACATCAACAGGAAGAACAAGATGAATACTAAAACAACACAAAAATCTACCCTCAACATCTTTTTCTGGAATGCTAACGGAGTATTACAAAAGCAACATGAACTAAAGAACTTTATTTTAGACCATAACCCGGATATCATCATTATAACAGAAACTCATCTTAATGCAACCTACAACTTTACAATACCCAACTATACTACATACAGGTGTGATAGAAAGTACAGAGGAGGCGGCGTCGCACTATTATCTAAAAACAGTCTTATATCAACATTATATAATTCTACAGATGACAGTGGCTACGAACAAATTTCCATACTGCTCAACCATCAAAAACAGAATATTAAAATAACTGGCATTTATAACTCGCCTACAAATAAACTCACAGAAAATGACATAAGAAACCTATTCCCAACAACTCTGCCAACAATTGTAGCAGGTGACTTAAATGCAAAACATACAACATGGGGATGCAATAGTTCTAATCATACTGAAAATCATCTTAAAGCTCTCATCATAAAAAATAAACTTACTGTCATAGCTCCAACTTCTCCAACCTATATTCCTACTCTACTCAATCACAGACCAGACATCCTTGACTTCGCAATAACCAACATCCAAATCCCCATGGTTGCATGCACACTAAACCACTTGTCATCTGACCATCTACCAGTACAATTGCTCGTCGGGCTACTCATAAAACACGTTGAAAAACCCAAACTAAAAACTGACTGGAATCTCTTCAAAAATATACTTACCAACAACAATAGCAGCTTACCAATCTCAGACGATGAGCCAGCAATTGAATAATACATCCAGCAAGTACAGTCTGAAATAATTGAATCTTACAAGAGATCAACAACTGAGACAGAGTCAAAAGCTCATAACTATAGACTTCCGCCTGAAACCAAAAACCTCATCAAACTCAGAAATCATTACAGAAAACACGATCGAAGAACAGCAGACCCTATACATCTCCATGAAATCAGACTTCTTAACAAACAGATCAAAAAACAAAGCAAGAAATATAAAAATCAGTTATGGCAAAACAAAGTCGCCTCCCTCTGCACAAGTGATAATTCAATATGGAAAATAGCTAAATTGTTCAAAACTCCGCCTCAAGTAAATAGACCCATCAATGGACCATCCGGCACAATATACTCTATAGATGAAAAAACTGAAATATTTGCAGACTCACTTCAAAATCAATTCCCACCAAATCTCAGTTCCGATCAAAATCATCATGACCTAATAACAGCAAAAGTAAGCAGTTTCCACCTTGATCATCCCTCTCCAGAGATCATAGAGCCTACAACCAATGAAGAAATATATAATATCATCCGAAATCTAAAAAACAACAAAGCTCCAGGTGAAGATGGAACCAAAAATATTATGATCAAACTACTACCATCCAATTATATTCAGAAAATTACACACATCATCAATAGCTGCCTTCTTCTAAAATTTTACCCTCATATCTGGAAAAATGCATCGGTTATCCTATTTCTAAATAAAAATAAAATCCAAGCTGCCCTGAGAATTACCGACTTATCAGCCTCCTAAATATTATTGGCAAAATATATGAAAAAGTAATTTACAATAGCATTAAACCACTTCTTTCAGCCCTCCCAGACGAACAATATGGTTTCCGTCAAAACTTGAGCACAACAAAACAGCTTATACGAAGAATAGATTATGCTGGATAGGCTTTAACAAACAAAGAAACAATAGCAATATTAATGATCGACATAGCCAAAGCGTTTGACAAATTTTGGCATTACAGGAGCGATTTTCAAGCTAATGCAACTCAACTTTCCTCCCGAACTAAATAAACTTCTTTCATGCTACCTTACAAACAGAACCTTCCATGTCACCATTCAAAACAGCAAATCTTCCAAACGAAACATAGCAGCTGGTGTACCTCAGGGCAGCATACTTGGACCGATTCTATATATTCTCTATGCATATGACTTCCCAATAAATCATGCAGACTTCAACAGTATTACAGCCTATTATGCAGACGATACTAGTATAATTATAAAATCCAGAAACCCAAACTTTGCCCGGATGAAATTACAAGAACACATTTATGAAATAGAAGACTGGTGCAGAAATTGGAAAATAGCGGCCAATGCCGAAATATCTGAGATCATAATCATACAAAAAAGAAGAATCAAAATACTTCCTCAATGCAAACCAAAGCTTTTCGATATCCAAATTCCAATAGTAAACAAAACAAAGTACCTCGGACTTACCATAAACAGCAAACTCACCTGGAGCGACCATATAAAAAATACAATAGACAAAGCCAATACAGCAATAAATGCAATTCAACCTCTCATCTACAACCAGAATGTTTCACTTAAAAGTAAAAAACTGCTTTATACTTCCATGATCCGACCCATTATAACATATGCTTCTCCTGCTTGGGCAACAATTCCACACCATCTTATGAAGAAACTGAACCAGTGCCAAAACAAAATACTCCGTAAAATCACTTGTGCCAGATGGTTCATTAGAAACTCAAACATCCACAAAGACCTTAAAATCCCGACTCTCTCTCAGCATATTTATAAACTTAATGCAGACTTTTACGACAAAGCAATCAAATGCAATACAGCTAACTTCAACGAAATATTTAAATTTGAAAATTTTAAAAAAGACAAAAACCTTAGACCAATAGCTGCAGACTTCACCTCTGACGCCTCATACCAAAACTACCAACATAAATAAAAATCTCCAACACTTATATGAATAGTTCGTAGCAATAGTTCCAAACATCAATAGATTACAGAGATGCCAATTGCTCCGGACACGCCAAAATAATTAAAAAAACGGTAAGTAACTATAAAGTAAATTTTGCTAATATTTGACTAATTTTGCTTGCTTGCTTTTTAAAAGGTATTGCATTGCATAAGTACTAGAAGGTAGTGAATTATATAAGCCTACGAATTATTTAGAAATAGTGGTGGATAAAATTCTACTTAATTGAATTTATTAAACCAAGAATCACAATTGATAAACTACCACTTTAAAATGTATATTTGCTGTCCGGAGCATGTTGGCATCTCTGAGATTACAACCTCAACAGTCTCAACTACAATACCAGCCTTGAAATCCGAACCTGATACCTCATGTTGACAATAAATTCACAGTCATTTTTACTACAGCAAGTTGCTTAGATTTAGTTTCACTTTTATTTTTAGTTAAACAAGCAAGGTGCTTGCTGTACAATATCAGTCACCCCAGAGACTCTGTATACAAACTGTTTATATATTTATTTAATTTTCTGTAATTTCATGATGAATGGGATATGGGTCTTCTGCGCGGCCAGGTGCCCAGCTTTTGTTAAATAAAGTAAAGTAAATATATTTCAACGTGTTCCATACCTATAATCTCTACCAAATTTTACAATTTGACTCAATTCTTGTTTTAATATATTTGATATAAAATGATTTTGACTACCACAGAGATGCCAACTTGTTCCGCTTAGTAAAAAAATATTTTCAAGTGGTAACGAAGTTTAGTTACTTTCAGTTTTATCATTTTTCTTGTTAAGTAATTTTGCTCCAGAACTGCATACCGAAAATTTGAAGTATCATATGAAATGCTACTTTATTATACATCTCGTGGTGATATTTAAAAAAAGTTGGCGTTATTATACTTATTCTAACACTTTTAATTCGCTACCAATTATTAAAACTTTTCCAGATAGCGGAGCATCCCTGCTGTCATTACGATTAAATAATTTAAACATAAATATTAAAAATCAAGAACACGTAGTTACGTGTTTCGAAAAGTGGACTAAATATAAATGAAAAGAATGTCAGTTCAAATTTCATTTTACTTCCATTATAATTTTACATGGCTTGTACTACATCTGGCTAAACGGGGTTAATAACTACTAACTAAATGTGCAAATATTAGACAGATTTTGCTAGTTTTTTAAAAGGTTTAGCACGAAATACCTAAGAAAAAGTGGTGAATTATATAAACTTACGAATTGTTTAAAAATAGTGGTGGATAAAAATCCACTAAAGTGAATTTATTAAACAATGAACTATATTTAATAAACTACCACTTGAATATATTTATTCGCTGTCCGGAGCAAGTTGGCATCTCTGTGTATATAAAAAAAATTATTTTTGTGTGTTCTATGTTGCATTAATTTCTTCAAACCATTTTAGTAACGATAATAATATAAAAAAATAAAAAAATTAGTCGAATTAAGTGTTTCATAATAATCTTGACATTGCCGGTCACCGGTGACCCCCAAGGCGCTACGAACAAGCTCAGTGCCGGTCACCCGTGATCCCCATGGCGCCGGCGCCATGGCACTGATGTTTTAAGTCTGATGTTTTAAAAATAAAAATGTTCACACTTTGCTCAAGAAAAAAGTAACTGATTTTTTTTCCTGAGATATCAAAAGCAAAAAAAATGGGAAGTATGTCTTCATCCAGGTAATTTAGTGATCTATAGGTAGCCCAAACATAATTTTAGTTTTTTTTTTCCTAATGTAATACAGGAAATAAATTATTTGT
The DNA here is from genome assembly GCA_949128135.1 of Parasteatoda lunata. Taxonomy (NCBI): domain Eukaryota; kingdom Metazoa; phylum Arthropoda; class Arachnida; order Araneae; family Theridiidae; genus Parasteatoda; species Parasteatoda lunata. The sequence continues at coordinate 14,833,788 of OX421977.1, forward strand.
CTGAAGAATTTCTCATTGTATAAACTAGTAGAACATTGATAAATAGTTTTACATTCTCTCCATGTCAAATACATGTTTGTTTATTTTATATTTCACGACGGCGTTCTTCCTAGATGGAGTTTTAAAAAGCGGGGATCTTCGAAGGCTCTATCATAATATGAAATGATGCTTTTTTGCGAATAATATGCTATTGTTATAACTGCTGTGAGTTTGCAACTGTTACTCATGACTGTTAGGTCAAGTTCAGCCTATCTAAAACCAGCGCTGTCTACCATATTTTAATAATGGAGCAAAACGTCAATATGGAAAAAAGCCTCAGTTTTGTGAAAAGCGTTTGTGGTCTAATCTTTTAATAATTAATAACTTACCCTAATGCTGCACTACTTGGGCTTATAATTCAATTAGGTGGAATAATGTCGCAAATTGGCGATTTTTAAAAAAGTTAAATTACTTTTTCTAGATAATTCTTCACGGCAAGATTATATATACATATATATATATACACACACTCTTTAACAAAAAAATCGACGCACACTGCAGAGCCAGATTACAGTGGTGCATGGCTCGATCAGGCTGGAATGATGCCGACTGGGAACGTATAGTCTTTAGCGACGAATCCCGCTTCCAACTGCGTCCTGACGATCATCGAAGACGTGTTTGAAGACGCACAGGGCAGAGGGGGAATCCTGCCTTCACTATTGCACTCCACACCGGCCCTCAACAAGGCATTATGGTCTGGGATGCCATTTCCTTTGACAGCCGGACCCCTTTGGTCGTCATTAGAGGTACACTTACTGCACAGCGGTACGTCGACGACATCCTAAGACCTGTTTTGCTACCGTTCCTTTTGCAGCGCCGTGGGCTGGTTTTTCTGCAGGACAATGCCAGACCACATACGGTACGTGTTGCTATGAACTGTCTGCAAGCTTGTCAAGCTCTTCCTTGGCCTGCCAGATCACCAGATCTCTCTCCCATCGAGCATGTCTGGGATATGATGGGAAGGCGATTGCATCTGGCACGGAATGTTGATGACCTTGTTCGGCAATTGGATCGAATTTGGCAGGAAATACCGCAATAGATCATCCGGGAGCTTTATCAGTCTATGACACGCCGTGTGGCAGCTTGTATCTAGGCTAGAGGCGGATCAACACCTTACTGAACTTGTTACTGTAACTCTGCAATAAATTATTCAATTGTTCTGAAATTTTAATCATTTACTATTCTGTACATTGTTTTCTTATCCTCTAATTTTCGTTTCAATCGGACAACTCCTTCTTGGTGCGTCGATTTTTTTGTTATAGAGTGTATATATATATATAGTTTAAAATCATCGCATTGCTTCAAGTAATTTTTAATTTCCTTGGCAACAGAGCTTCGAAAAACAGTGTTAAGCTAATCAAACCTCCTGAAACTCACTATTATTTTTCTAAGAATTTGATAATCGCGTGTTATGCCTAACTGTCATTTCCTGAGCCGAGAGCGTTTACCTCCCAATGAGGTGAAACGGGTTGAAATCTCTGCGATGACTGGTCTATACGAATTCCGCTTCCGGCTCACACCGACCATAGTGCTGACGTAAAATATCCTCTGTGATAAAGGGATCATGGGTTAGAGTACTCTTGCCGTTAGACTAACCGTTGGAGGTTTTCGTGGCTTTCCTCTCCCTGTAAACGCAAATGCGGGCTAGTTTAATCAAAAAGGCAAAATTTCTCCCAATACAGGATCCTTCAGTTCCCTTGTCTTCTGGAACATTAGTAGCCATAAACTCAAAATTGGGTCGGCTTTTCAACGATTGGTATAAATAAAAAAAATCCATTTCCGAGATATGCAACCCTACGAAAAATACTTTCCGTCAAAAATCACTTTCTAGCGAAATCGATACCGAATCGTTGATAAAATAAGCCCCTAGTTTCGCTTCTACAATTTTTGTTGTCCGCTTTCACAATACTTTCATATCGTCTTGTTCCGAGAATCACAACATCATGAATTTCTAATTTCAGTTTTTAAAACGTTGATCCGTTAGCTCTTTCCGGCACAGTATTACTTGTCGGGTAGCAAGAAAGTATCAAAAAAGTACTACAAACCTCCAAAAATTTGAAACTATTTGCTTCTGTATTTTAGCAGCCATTAAACAGCATTTAGCTCAACAATATCTCTTTACTTAGAATTCGTGGTCAGTTGCTGTCTATATAAAATTTTGAATCAAATTTTGCTGTAACGCAAAGGGTTAACGATATCGCATAAGTATGTAGTACACAATTCATAGCATCATATTTATGGCATCATAGTACTACGAAGGAGGAAGGATCACATATAGTCTGTCTATGGAAAAAAAATTCTCCTCACCATTCATCTGGAACTGTGGTGGTGACTATCATTACCAGGTTTAACTATTTCCAGTAGGAGTGCTTGTTAATATTTAAGACAGGTTTTGGTCATCACCTCCTACATCAAAAAGCCTCCACACGGTCTTTTATAAGTAGTCCGCGCAGACCACTGTGAAGGATATCCACTTTCCGAACGAGTCACTTAATACAAAATCTAGTTGAAATAGGAAAGTGGTAGCAAATATATGTCTAAAAATTTGTTTTATTTATGAATATTATTGGTTTGCCTTATTCACTTGTCAACCACTACAGATTCAATTCTCAAATATATATGATGAATTTCTCTCAATCACTTTTATAAAAGTTATTGGGTTCCTGCGCACGACTGGTTCACTTTTTAAACAGTCTGCGCGGACTACTTATAAAAGACCGTGTGGAGGCTTGACTCGGAGAGAGAAAGGGAATCAGGAGAGAGACATTCTCCCCTCATTGAAATGCGCTATTTCTTACTTCCAAAGCTGCAGACGATCTTAGATTTATTGGCTAGGGGAGTTCTTTCAATAGACAAACTGTAGGCAGTTTGATGTTTATGGTAAGTAGTCTCCTTTCAGTTCGGAAACTGTCATCTTATACCATCTTAGAAGTGGTAGAAACTCAATTCATCTTCATATATTTAATGTATCATCGTAACTACCACTATAACTTGCTTAGCAAATTATATGTATTTAAATTGAAAACTCTTTAAAAGTAAACTTACCAGGCATAATCAGATCAAACCTTGCATCCACTTTCAATAATAACTAAAAACATAATAATAACTGAAAAAGCTTCTATTTATTAACCTCTCTTCAGTGAATTTTGTTAGTTATTACCCGGCAGTGTTTTTAGTCGTTCTTTACATCCTTGAATAAGTGATGGTAGTTAGGAGCCAGTGGTCGCTGAAGTCTGCTCTGATATCATAAGCCAGAAACAAATCTCTTTCAATAGGAGAGAATATTGCACATATTTCGTAAACAACCAGATAATCAGCCACGGTTAATTTATTCTTTCCAGCAGCACTTACCTGCATCTTTGGATACTGGGTAAGTTCTTTATTTTGAGCACTGAACTTTTTCGCGTAGCAACCATTATTCTTAATAATATATAATTTTTAAAGAAGGTGGAAGATTAAAAACTTCAAAATGTTTTTATGTTTTTAATTAAAATAATAGCATACTTCAAATATTTATGCTAGTAATGTAATGAATCCTAAATCTTTACTTTATATCCGATAAAAATCGAATCTCTAACACGACTGATTCGGAATCCCCTGTAAACATTAGAATAAAAATTATATAATTTTCTATCGTATACAAGGAGACTCAGCCAGTACGATCTGCACTCGACAACCTCCGTAGCTAATCTCTCTAATCACTTCTCAATCCGAGCTCTCGTCGCTTTTTCACTGAATATATGTATGCATTTATGCTAACTTTTTTTTAATTGTGTCGCCACTTTTAAAATAAAATTCTTAAGTCTTCAGCATAAACATCGTGGAAAACATTTGGTTTATGTACAATGAAGGAAAAAATAATTTCAACACCAAGAAGGAGTCGTGCGAGAAAAACTAAATTTGGTAGGCTTCTTTATACAAGCATGATGGCGTCTATTCATATCATCATTGGCGCATTTATTAAGTTTGGCGCTAGAAGAGGCACACTGATCATGTAAATCAGGCCTGATTTAAATACGTGTTCTACAATTCGTAAGCGTTATTTTTTGTTAGTCAGGATTGTCTTTAACCTCTTCGAGTGGATTTTTTTCCGCGATTTTGCAGAAAGATTGCGGAGAAATGTATCCACTGTGTATGATTTTATTATACAACCGTCGTTGAACAGCCGACCCAATTTTGGGTTTAAGACTACCAATGTTTAACTCCCTAACCATGTAATTTTAATCCAATCCAGAAGACAGAGAAAATTCTGGATCAAGTATTGGGAGAAATTTGCCTTCGTGGAGGACTTTTTGATCGAACTAACCCGCATTTGAGTTAGATGGAGAAGAAAACTACGAAAATCTCCCACGGTTAGCCTAAAGGCAAGAAGACTCTAACCCATGAGCTTTCTACCACTGAGGATATTTTATGTTAGCACTGTTGTCGGTAGCAGGAGCAGAAGTGGCTATACTGCACTACTTAAAGGAAAGACAGCAATATAGGGCGTACGGCTGGGGCGCACCGTACTGCGTCTACATTCGAAATTCGAGCTGCTGTTGGTACTGCAGTGACACTACGAAATGCTACAAATCGGTTACTAAAACTCTAACTTGGAGCGAGATGCCCTGTATCTTGTATTCCACTCTCTCCAAAGCAATACCGTTTATGACGTTAGTGGTGTCGAGATTGAGCTCACTCTAGGACAAAGAGGAGACGTATTGGGTTTTCTGGCGAAAGTCGCTTCTACTTTGTTGCCAGTAATAGCTGTATATTAGTTTGAAGGAGGCCGGTGAGGGCCTGCTACCGAACTACCTCCAGCGTAGGCATACTGGAGCTGGATACACTTGGAGTTATGGCTTGGGGAGCAATTTTCTAAGACAGTAGGAAATATCTCGTGGTTAGTCCAAACACCTTGGTTGCAAATTAGTTCTCCAACCTGGTCATTAAATCTGTGTTGTTACTATTCGTGAGCAGCATGCAAGAGATGTTTTCCAACGGAATAACGCTCATACTGCTATTATAACCCAACATGCTCTACAGAATGTGGGATATGTTGCCACAGCCTTTTAGATCATCAGATCTTTCTCCAATCGAGCACGAGCATCATTGGACGACAACTTCACCGTCATCAATATCTATTATTAACTATGCCCGTAATGACTGACCAAGTGTAACAGGTATGAAACAAATGTGATGAGGCATCTGTATGACACAACGTATGGCAGTTTGCAACGTATGGCAAATTCTGGTGGTTACAACGATTATTAATGTAACAGTACTTAACGTTTGAAATAATTTTTTTCTTAATCGCGTTAACCTCTGATCTTGAAACTTTAATCAATTAAATGTGTTACTCTGACAAACGCATTGCTGAAGTTTCATTACACTACAAAATCATTTTCTTGGTGGTGTTTTTTTTTTTTCATCAGTGCATATTTAATTCATTGTAGGGGAGAGTCGGGTAGCCCCGCCCACTTAAGGAGTATTGCTTATATTTCTGTATAATATTGAGTAATAATCAATATTTTTGTATATTTCTATTGTTTTATCATCTAATTAAATAATGCGAAAAGAATAAACCAAAAAAAGAATAGTTTAACTTAAAATAATTGAAATTTAAAAAATTTGACTACTGTATTCCACATATTTTGAAAACTATTGTTTACCATGTTACCAGCTGCATAAATACTTGAAACTTTGAAAATAATCTTTGTTTAATATAACAATTAATGTCCGATGGCCCATTGACTTGAAAAAATATTCTATACATATGAAATTGACAGTGGGCGGGGGTACCCGACACTCCCCTATGTCTTAATCATTGTATATTTTTAATTCATCGTATATAATTAGTGTACATTTAATTCGTTTTGCTAAACATTCATTTCAATACTACTTGGAACTTTCATTCGAAAAATGTAATTTATAGAAGTTTTCGTATTTATACAATTATAAATTTTAGAGTTTAGAAACACAACATTTATCTATCATAAAATGCATAAAAACCATATGCATGAGAGGAAAAATGCATGGAAGTAAAATAAAGAAATAAACAAATACAAACATAATAACAAAGCACTTAATTGTTTTTTCTTTATGCGTTTTATATTTAAAATAATAGTTAGGAGTTAGTTACGATAAATTAAGATTTATCATTCTCAATAAATTTCTGTTAAAATAATAATAATTCATTTTGTTTTCAATGTGCAATATCACATTTTCATTTCTATTTATTATTGGTTATTATTTATTAACGACACGGTTTGAACTGTTAGATATGAAAGCTTCCGAGACGAAATCTCTCAAAGCTCATAACTCGAAGTTCAGAGTTGCGCAGACATAAGTTAACTTTTTTTAAAAATAAAATTCGTGAAAGATCAATATATATTTATATTGTCTCAATATATATTTATATACATGATTCATTAATGTCTAGTAGTTGACAAAAATGAGAAAAAAACTAACTTATTTTCTAAAGAAATAGGTTTTAAGATAAACATTCGCAAACACTTAAATTTCCATTGTTATTGCACGCTTTCTTAATAAAAGTTACATAATTCGCAAACCAACTTGTGCGTCTTACTTTTTGAAAATTAAAGTTTCCACGCAATTTCTTAAAGATAGTCCCATCAAATAACTTATCAGATAATCGATCAGATTTCGATAGGTGGAACTCCCAAAACTCCGACAAAAACATTCAAGTGGTTGCGAAATTTATGCTGTGAATTATATTTCTTGTTTTTAAAAATAGCTCATCTAATTTTCTTGATCACCATAAAAGTTTTAAAACATGCTTTGTACACATAGTAAGTCTGATACATGTTGCATGAATATTATCTAAACTTAAGTGATTGCGAAATACGGAAAGCTTAAAACTGCATAGATGCATAGTTTTCTACCACTTAAATATTTTTGGCGGACCTTTGAGAGCTTCACCTACCGAAAATCGGCACAGATTTTCTGGGCAATCGATAGAACAAATTTATTTATTTATTTATTCATACACCCGCATATCTAGGCTCGTGTGCTCATAAAGTATGGCTTGCTTTTAAGGGCTTGAAAAAGTATGGCCCTTCTCAATTTTTATTTAAATGGCAGGAATTTAACTTTCGTTCTTTTGCTTCGAAAGATGCCGAAAGTGTTGCTTTTTAATGTTACCATGTGGGCACCTGTGAATCTAAGTCACGACGACGAACAACATTACCAAAGTCACGCTGCCACAGATGCTCGTTCATAGGGTGTGCTATAATCACACAACAGAGGACAACACACAGGGAGAAACATCCATGCCCTAAGCGGGATTCGAACCCGCAACCATTAGTTCACAGTCAGGGACGCCGCTCGGTTCCCGGCAGGCAAACGAATAAAAGGAATTTTTTTTTTTGTTTAATTACGTCGTACTAGAGCTGCACAGTGGGTTATTAGAGATGGTCTGGCAAACATCCCTGAAGTTGATCCGCAGACAAACTATCACAATTTTGATCCTCTGTGGGTAAGTGGATCCCTCGCGTTGGTAGCCCAACTACTTGCACGCGAAGTGGAGCGTTTTACAGCAGAATATTTTAACCGCACATCCTCGGTCCCTTTACAGGCTGATCAAAATGATCATCTACCCTCATACTGACAGCCAGCCAGTTATGCTAGACTTCGGTGTTCTATTGTTAACTATGTCTTAATGATCAGACTTCTGCGGAACAAATAAAATGTAATAAACATAACATATCTCGACACCTTTGATAAAATAAGGCGTTAATTTCGTGTTCCAGGTAATTTTTTTCGCGAATTTAACTAGAACGCAGAAAAACCGAATCGAAAATAAGGCAATAAATATACTGTCATCAATTTCTTCATTCCCGAAACTGATTTTATCTGGATTTTTTCGGTCTTTCAAACTAGTTAAAACAGAACATTTTAGCATAGATTCGTTAGCATCTAACCAGGTGAGAAAATAAAACATCTGAAAAACGTCAACATAAGCTACGAGAAAAACAACTGATTTTTTTTTCTCCTTGTTAGCAGGTGCGTAACGTTGTCCAAACAATCAACTGAATGTTTCGTCATTTCATTGAAATAGACACGTGTCAAATAAAACCGCCTCAAAATTATGTTGATTTGAATCGAAAGAATGATTAAATATAGAGAATTGGAGATTAAATAATAATGAATCAATATCATTTTATCACATGACTACAAAGTTTGTATCCATTTTTTTCGAGAACTGGATGTATCTGAATTTTCTTTATATGATTTTATAGCGCAATCATATTTTTTTAATATGTAAACAAAATAAAAGCATCAATGAACAGCTAATAAATAAAAGTTTTAATAAACAGATCATGCAAAAGTAAATAATAATAATTGTTGCACATTTCAGTTATATCAGTATTTTACTTTCACTTATTGTGTAAACCTCAAAAATAATATTGTCTAATAAATTAAAAAATGTGAATGGATGAAAGAGCCTGGTGATATTAAAGTGAATTTGCTTTCAATTTATAACCGGTGTTGAACAGCCAAATCAATACTGAGTATACGACTATTAATGTTCAATTTCGTAGCCTTGTAATTTTGAACCACATAAAGAAGACAAGGAAACTCCTGCATCAAGCATGGAAACTCCTGGATCAACTAGCCTTCGTGGTGGACTTTTTGATAGAGCTAACCCTCATTTGCGTTACATGGTGAAGAAAACCACGAAAACCTTCCTCAGGTTGTCTGATAGCAAGGGATTTCTTACCATTTCTCGTCTACCACTCAGGATATTTTACGTCAGTACTGTGGTAGGCACATGACAGTAATACAGTATTCGTATCAACCAGCCACCTTTGGAGTTCAAACCCGGATGACCTCTTCGTGAAGCGAATACTCTATCCCCTGAGCCACCAAGGTCCATATTAGTGAGTTTTTTATTTTATTTTATAACCGCCGTTGAACAGGTGCACCAATTCTGAATTTACAACCAACAATGTTTAATTCTATATCCTCGTATTTTTGAACCCAGCCCAAAAGACAAGGGAACATCAATTGATTCCTCGATGTCAAAATGACATATGATAAATATTTGTGGGTTGGGCAATGAGTAGGGGAAGAAAGGTACTCGGCACCATAAACTCGTAAGTTATATATTAATAAAATCTTGTAGTTAAACATACGATGAATGATAAAATACAAATAAATTAGAAATAAAAGTAAAAAATAAAATATTTACATACTTAAAATACATTATTCACAAGGAAATCAATTTAACAGAAGTACATCGTAACTTGTGATTATATAATTCAATTAAATCAGAATTAAAATCGCAATATAAATTAACATTTACAATTAAAATTTAAAAAGATAATTAAGCAAAACGAAGTTAAAGTCCAAAATGAGTAGTCTAACAAATTTAAAAAATTAAGTTAAAATTACATCAAAGAAGTTAAAAGATATTTAAGTCTGTATGTCTGTTAATATGATAGCTCAGGCGTTAATATTGTTTGTATTAATAAATTAATATGAATCTACGTCGCGGGCCACTAACCAATTTCTTCCTAGCGTTCGTTTAAATGGCCTGTTTTTTTAAGGGGAGGGGGGAGTAGAAACAAGGAACGTATGTTAATACTTCTATAATGGGAATTAGTATTCCTTTACCTTTTTTCTTGCCCGGAAACTCCCAAACATCAAATTCTTCTAATTCTTAACTGCTCATTTAAACTGTTTGAGTAATTATATATTTTTAGCATGTCATTTTGCAGTTAGAGGTATTATGTAACATTACCCATCGATAGTTTGTTGCAAAATGATTTTGGCAATAAGCCATTGCATTTTGTCAAATACATTTAGCAGTTCTTCCATTTCAAAAACACTCAAAAATTTTCACTACTTACACTGAAACTGAAATCAAAAGGTGTATGGTCAAATAAGACTACAAATAGTTCAATTAATTTCACTTTCAGTATAAGTAATAAATCAAATTTTTCTAGCGCTTGATATGGAACCTCATTCCACTAATCGCGTCCATTATTTATGAAAAAATTACGCATACTCGAATTCCGTGATGCCAACTGCAAAGCTGGCAACTTTTCCGGTTTTTCCCGAAAGTTTTATTTTAGTAGCAAAACTCATGTTATTTTATTAAACTGTTTTAATTATAATAATGATTATAAATGATTTTGATCTCCACTACATAAAAATAATTACAACAAAAATGTAATAGCATTTCTTGACGGTGACGAATTTCAACTTGGTCAAAATAAAAATATAATAGTAAAAATTTTTTTACCAGTAATTGTTCTACCACAATTTGGAAAATCCATTCTCGGAAAGAGTAAGTACTCTATAATTTTCAGAAATTTTTTTTTTTCAATTTTGAAAATTTTTAAATGCTTTTTTATGAAATGATTGAAACAATTATGCATTTGATATGCTTGTATAAATTATTTATATGTAGTTTTGATCAAAATTACTTAACATTTACAAAATCGTGAATTATATCATAAATGTAAGCACACACCATAAACTATTAACACTATCTACTTACTTTACATGGCTGCTATTAGCTTTAAGTTAATAGATTTTTGAATTTCATAAGAGGTCATGACTTTTTAATATCATTAAAGTAGCTAATTATAAGATTTAAGGGTGACTATACTGTGTAATATTTAATACGCAATGATTAAAAAAGAAAAAAAAACAGTATGTACTTACTATTAAGATTATAAACAGGGAGAGAAATTAATAAAATAATTTAGCTTATAGTTTGTTTTTTAAAAGATATAGCTGTTCCAAGTTTTGATTACGACTATAAGGGATTGTTTCTTATTTACGAAAAAATGAGCAGTAATACACAGTTATTGATAAAAGCGATGGAAGTTTTAATTATGTTAGTTTTCTTTGAACTTAAATAAAAATTTTAACATTAAATAATTTAACTTGTAAATAGTAGCATAACAATTATTCAATCTTGGTATTATTACCAAGATAGAATAATAGTAATGTTACCGATATTTTCTATAAAAAAATGAAATTAATATGAAACAGTTACCAGTTGAACACCATTTTTTTCTTCTATCAGGAAATAAACATTCTTCGTAAAATAATTGTTTGCAGCATCTCAAATAAATATGTAAAATCTTCTTTAACTCTTTATTTGTTTATTTCTTTCCAGCCAGGGTAAATTAAAATTTTTTTCGATTTATCATTGATGTAAAATAAATTCGTTTAGCGTGTTTTAAGAAATTATTTTGAATTTTATAGCCATTTTTCGATGATAAATATGTTTACCACATATTAGATGTTATAAAAAGTAGGGAATAAAACAATCTCACAAAAATTTATGGTATTTTTGAAGGTTGTTATGAGGTTGTTTTGTATAAAGGATGATTTGAAGTTTAATTGAAGTAGATTTCAAAAGCTACCATCAATCTCTCACGATATATAATCTAAGTTATATAATCTAAGTTAATATGAAGTTGTTTTATTCACACTTGAGGTAGAGAAAAATCTACTTTCAAGCAACTGGCTATGGGCTTTTTGAGACTTCAAGCAAATACACATATTTGAGATGGGAATAATTTCACCAGATCTAAACTAAAATTATTTCTGAGTTATATATGAGGTTGATTTTGTGAGGTGTAAAAGAGGTTGAAATTGAGTTAATTGAAATTTAAAGTAATGAGGTTATTTTTGGTGCAAAACATAACCTCCTTTTTTTACCTTGGGTGTATTTTTCAGATCTGCCAATTTCAAAACAATCTTTAAATCACTATAATTTTTTTAAGAAACTTTAATAAGGGAACTTAGTTTTTTAATTTAATCAATTTAATAAATGCTACAACCTGCAAGAGGAATTATACATATAACATTTTATATATTTTCTAAAACTGGCATATAGTCATCAATTTTATTTAAACGAACTTCATCAGAACTGAAAATTTTAACAAATGGAATCCCAAATCAAAAATGGTAAAATACTTTACCATCGGCTTTTAAAATGGGTGGTAAGCACACTTATCACGACCTTAGAAAAGATTATAAAACTTTCATCATTTCAACTTCTAATTTTTTACGATTTTTTTTCTCATTCTAATAAACTTTCTAATAAAATTCATTTTTCGATGTGGCGCATTTTATATAAATGTTCACATAAAATGCAAAAGACACGTGTGTACTTCTTATCAATTCTTTACATCTTATTCTGAAAGTGTGGGAGATATTTTTTATTTTTAAAAAAACTATAACCTCTTAGCGCATATATTTTATTATCATCAATTCGAAGAAACAGAAGTTTTGCGCTTGCACAGCTGCTACTCGTATTTTATCGAAGGATTTTATTTTCATATTTAAAATGGAAGCTGTGATATTTCAATCTAGAAAAGTTTGGTGGATATAGGACGTGTTTATTATGGTGCTGATAAATTAAACAAAAATATTCTTTTGCATTAGGAAAAATGTTCCTCAAAAAGTTCAAATGTTTCCAAACATGCTAATATAATAAATATTTTTAGGTTTCAAATTATGAACCTGAACCTGTCATTTTTCGTACCAAGTCTACCAACCGCTTTTTACCAACCGCAATTACGCTTTTTTGCATAATTTTTTGCAGAAAGATAGACAATAAAAAACCGAAGCTGCCAGAATTTCTGGTACTTTAGCAAACATTTTAATAGCTTCACTACAAGAGATTAGGACTTGACTTGATATATGCTGTTGCGAAGTTCGCATGAGCGGGCATCTAACTCCTTCATGTTTAATGCTTAGTATACATTTGATTCAAAATAATTTAACTTAAAACAAATTCTAAAAATACTTTAAAAATCAATTTCTCTGAAACTAATCGGCCGATGGCGTTGCCTGATTTCGAAACTTAAAATATCGTCTGCACTAAATAATAGCACATTTGAAATTACCCCCTCGAATTTTTAAGATTGAATCCTAGAAGGCAAAAGTATTCAAGCCAATGGTCCAATTTTTGGTGCACTGTACAGAACTGTTATACTTATGTGGAAAATTTATTTATTTGGAGTCATTTGAGTATTGTATTATACACAAGAATGAGATACAACTAGTCTTCCTAATTTTTAAATTCTTAAGTACTGTGCGCAACCTTTATTATGATGCACATCCGAACAGCATCATTGTATTTCATTCATGCTGATTCAGATGAATTATCAGAACTTGAGAGAAAAAAAATTTAAATATTAAACTTATAGCTACCAGTTCTTAGTAACGATATTTTTCCTTATATAAATAAAAAATTTCTATATTTCGAAAAGTTAATCCTCTTATATTGTAATTAGTGATGGGCAATAACAGGTATTTTCAAATAACAGGTTCCAGCTGTTTACAATACAAAATAATACCTGTTCCAAAATAACAGGTCTTAGAAAAAAATCTTCAACTTTTTTATACTTGAAAGATATAATGGCAAGTATTTTTGTAACAGATACATATTTTTCTATTAATTTGACAAAATTATTAGGAAAAGTATTTTTTTTCTATGGGTAAGAAAATATAGCGAAGGTTTTTTCTAATTAATTTTTAAACAATATGAAAGCAATTATATATTAATTTCTCTTTTATTCTCCATTGTTTAAGTTCAGAAAAAAACTATGTTACATACTTTTTTATGTATATATAGTTTTTTCTTTTTATGATTATACTTTAGAAGAGCAGGCAGTTCAAAAGATATAATTCAGAATTAATTTCTTACATTCGAAAACATTTCAAAAACATTTTTGTTAGTGTAATCAAATATAAATAATAATAATCGAAACAATAGTTTTCCTTACGAAATATAGCCCTTTTCCAATGCATTGTAAGGAGAAATAAGTGACAGCGAAAGAATTATTTTGCAAAATTTGCATCTTTTTTAACAATCATTAAATAATTTAGAAAGCTTAGAGAACTAAAAAAAGTTATTGCAATGTTCAAAAGTTATTGCAAGAGTTATTGTTTCTAAATAAAAATGAATTTAGGAGTTCCCTATTACATTCTTTTGACGATATAACTAGAATATTTTCATTTCCACATGAGGAAAAAAATTGAATAAAATTGTCTAAATGGAATAAAATACTTCATAAATATTGAGACAAATTTGAAATTAAAAAAATTTAATATATGAATTTAAAACGCAACATTGCATAACATTATTGTTAAATCAAAACAATTAAGTCAGATATTACATTCTCTACATGAGAAGATATAGCCAACATTTTTTATAATTTCACAAAAAGAAAAAAGAAAGAGAACTTAAAATACAGATACAGACAAAATAGAAATTAAAAAAATATTAAATTTCTGAATTTAAGCTGATCACTGCGTAGCATTATTTTTAAATCAAAACAATTCAGAGATTAGACATAACATTCTCTATATGAGAAAATATAGCCAACATTTTTTTCATTTTACAAAAAGAAAAAATTAATAGAACTTAAAATACAGATTTAGACAAATCAGAAATTCAAAAAATTTAAATTCTGAATTTAAAACACAACATTGCATAACATTATTGTTAAATCAAAACAATTTAAAAGTCAGACATTACATTCTCTATATGAGAAAATTTAGCCAACAATATTTTTTTTTTTCATTTTACAAAAGAAAAAAGAAATAGAACTTAAAATACAGGTATAGACAAGTTAGAAATTTAAAAAAAATTTATCACTGAATTTAAACACAGCATTGCGTATCATAATTTTTAAATCAAAACAATTTAGAGATTAGACATTACATTTTCTATATGAGAAAATATAGTCAACATTTTTTTTCATTTTACAAAACGAAAAAATTAATAGAACTTAAAATATAGATTTAGACAAATCAGAAATTCAAAAAATTTAAATTCTGAATTTAAAACAAAACATTGCATAACATTATTGTTAAATCAAAATATATAGAGGTTCTAGTTGCGTAACAAAATTTGTAAGTTTAAATATATAAATAAAGCTGATTAATTTTAAATCATTTGTGAAATCGAATATCTAGTAAACAAAGTTGTGTTTAAATTACTCTTTTTTTTAACTCCTACAATTTTGACAGGGGCCCCTATTTGCTGCCGCTCACCAGCCCCATGATTACTTCGCAACCATCGTCGTTTCTTCTTGCGAAACAGATCGTTTTTCCAGATCTGAAGGTACTCGCGTAATTTAAATATATTCTCTCCTTCGTTTAACCCCCTAACTACAATTCCCCAAAGATTTGTTTTGTGATTATTATTACGATCCCTTTGTTAACTAATCACTTCATTCTAATGCCACTTTCGTAAAATTATTTATATTTTCAGACATAATAAATTTAGTGAATTTTACTGAAGGTGATTTATAATTTCATTTACTTAAATACCTAAAAGTAGTCTAACTGTGCATGCATTGCAACCTAGTTCAATGCAACTTTTTAAATAATTCAAATAACATCATTTTATAGTTTTAAACTAAAAAAAAAATATATGTTTACCAAAATGTAATTGATTCAGTTTTACCAATTTGCACGAGCTAAAACATTTAACAAATTAAATACAACTAGAGCATAATCCGATATTTTTTAAGCATTTCTAAAAAAAAATTAACTATTCAAAATAAACACCAGTATACGAATTTAGCATAATTTTTAAAGAAACGAGCTTTTTTATAACAATTCTAAACTTTTCTTGAATTATTTGATTAATATTTTCCTTTTAAAACAATTAGCACATTAATTTAAAAATATTACATACTATGTAGCCTTTAATGATAATTTTTATGTCAAGTAAAATTCAAACTATTAAGGGACGAAAATTCACCCAATTAACTGTAATAGATTTTTTTTCCTTTCCTACTGAATATTATCATTTAAAAATATATTATTTATTTTCTTCAAAAATTCAAAATGAATAAATCTTTTAAGCAACAAAATAATAGGCAATGCCATAGAGACATCTATTTGTATGCGAGTGGACGAAATTCAGCGAAATAACAAATCACTCTTCACGTAGAACATTGATTGAATTACCACAACAAATAACTACTGATGAGAGTCAATTCGCAACCTCGAAGGTCACGGTCGACCTCGAAAACGAAAGCCGAAAAAGAAACCCGCAGCGAAAGCTAGGGAGGTGGGGGGCCAATGGCGTAAAGAGGTGCCCTGATTCTCCAAGTAAAACTCCTTGGTTAGATGTCCCCCAAAAGACGATTGTAATTAATGCAGTAAACACAGTAGGCAGCAAAAAGAACCAGTAAAAAAAATGTGGAGCACTTTCAAGTAAATGCAGGCCGCAGTTACTCTATTGTAAACAATTCACTATTTCAAACAAAATATTCTGAATTTTTTATTAAATGTATAAAATTTAAAAATTTAATTACCTAAAACTTCATTACTTAACTTCCTAAAATAGGTTTCTAATAAAAATAATAGCGATGTAATTAGTTTTAGAGTCCTTAATCGCTAACTTTTGGCTTCCTTTGGCTAAAGGTTAGGAATTATTTCTCATTTTTTCCCTTTCATTAGTTTCATTTCTATTTCAGTAGATAAAATAAATAACAGTTATTTTATCATTCACAAAATATCATTTGATAGATTAACACGGAAAAAAAATATATACATATTATTCTACTACTCTTCATCCTCTCTCTGTACTATTGTACTACCCTTTATGCTTCGTCATCTGCATAAACATCGAAAGTCACAACTCTAAAACTTAAAATTTTTATATCTTAATAATTAATAACTAGATTTTTTAGGAATTTTAGAAATTATATAAAAATATTGTACTATGTAGTTTAAATGATTTCGTATTTATATATACATAAGTTCACCATATTAAAGTATACGGAGTGCAAAAGGATTAAAGATAGGGAGAAAAATATAGTGTTTGATAATATAGCTTGCATATAAAGAAAATATAGTGTTTAAATATAGCTTGAATAGAATATACTAAACATACTAAGATATCTAGAACATACTAAATATAGTTTTAATAATTTTAACAACCCCTTTTTATATTGAAATAAAAAGTAAAAATATTTATTGCTTGAAAACAAAAAAAATGCGAAAGAGACAGTGTAAGACTTAGGAGAGAAGAAATTAAACAATAAGACTCATATTTTCTAGGAAAATTTCGTGAATTTTTTTTTTCTATTTAACTTGTAGGAAACATGGAAATAGGAAATATGGAAAATGCAATTACAAACAACCTGCCCCCCCCCATATGCCCGAAAGCCCAAAGGGCATGGAAGACAGGTCACCGTGCCCGGCATTGTTGCAAATTAGCTTAAACTGCAAAATAGTAGGAAAGGCTGTGACAAAATACCATCTGTTCCAAAATACTAGCTGTGAAAAAATATCGCCTGTTCCAAAATACTAGCTGTTAAAAAATATCACCTGTTCCAAAATACTAGGCTGTGACAAAATATCACCTGTTCCAAAATACTAGCTGTGAAAAAATATCGCCTGTTCCAAAATACTAGCTGTGACAAAAATATCGCCTGTTCCAAAATACTAGGTGTTAAAAAATATCGCCTGTTCCAAAATACTAGCCTGTGACAAAATATCGCCTGTTCCAAAAATACTAGCTGTGAAAAAATATCGCCTGTTCCAAAATACTAGCCTGTGATAAAAATAACAGGCTGTTCCGATATAGCATGTTTAAAATATTAGGTGGTAGTTTTATTAATATATTAATAATAGGTTGTTAAGACACAGAAGTAGAACCACAAGGGGGGGGGGGCTAGCAGTTGACTATCAATAATTTTCAATTTTTTATTTTTTTTTATTTAAACCTTAGAAAGGCTATTTTTTATTAAGAAATTTAAGACACCCTAAATGTGTTTTAACAATATAATTGCAGAATAATCATTTTCTTAGGAGTGAAAAAAAAAAGGCATTTAATGATTTACTTCGGACGCAAAATAATTTTAACGAAACGAAGTTTAAGTACTATTATTAATTTATGATTGGAATTAATATTTAAGTTTATAGAACAACATCTAGTTTTATTAGAACTAAATTTTATGACTTCTATTACAGCTCTTTTATTTTTTAGACTATGAAAACACAGAAATTGAGATTTACCATGATTTCACATATACGTTACAAAACTTATCGTATGCTACTCACGTCCCGCAGTGGACTGATTGTTCAATTCTGCTACACGGTTCCCATCAGATCACCGAAGTCAAGCATCACTGGATGCCGTCAGTGTGCGGGTGGGTGACCACTTGGATCAGTCTGCGTAGAGACCGAGGGTGTGCGGTACGGGTCCTCGTTAAACTGTTTTACCGTAAAGTGCTCCAATTCGCGCACAGGTCGTCGGGCTACCGAAGCGGGGAGGACATCCCCTCTGCAGAGGATCAAAATTGTGATGGCATGTCTTCAGATCATCCTCAGGGATACTTCCCAAACCGTCGCCAATAGCCCATTGTGCAGCTTTTGTGCGACATAAATGAACTACAACGTATGCTACTCACGCGAGAAGTTTTTAATTCTTGCTGATACAAGTAAACAGTTTTTAAAAGTCTATAAATTGCTTTTAAGTTTAGAAATATTATGTTTACAGTTACAGGGAGGGGGGGGGGAAAGACTGATGAAAAAATTTTGTTCTATTGATAGGATTTTCACGTTTTAAGTGTACGTATAATAAAATACATTCTTTGACTAAACCGATCGTTTGTTCGATGAATTTGGGTTATTTGTTTTTCCTTTTAATTCTATTTGGGCTTGTTAATTTTACTTTTTACGTATTCCATGCAACAACAAAAAAATTAAACAAATTAAAAAATTTTTATTCATTATTATAAAATTTGTTTAACTAAGGGAAATACAATGTAATCTTTTTGAAATTATTTCTTTATTTATACTAATTTGTTTAATAATGGTTGAAACAATTTTGAATACCAATGCACATTAACTCATGTATCATTTTAAACTATGTAATTTTAAATGACACAATGCAAAATTCGAATGAAGTCAAGTCTTTTTGAAATTTTTTAACTTAGAAACGATTTGATCAATAATGTTCAAATTTCGCATTTTAAAATTGCACAGTTAAAATGATGTAAAATTTACATAGCTTAAATTTTAGTTTTCTTCTAATTATAAATAACAAACAATAATAAATAATTATTTAAAATTCATTTTTACATTCAATTTTCTTTGGATAAATAAATTTTATAATTATGTGATCAATATTTCCAACTAGCTTTAAAATTTCTTGAGATATGGCGATAAACTGAAAAAAAAGTGAATAATAATACTAATTGTACTTAAACTTAGGATTTAAACGACTGCTTTTTTGCTTAAATTGTCGGGACCATACTTTACAGATAGTGACTCACCCTCCAAATCAAAATTTGTTGAATAATTTGTTGAAATTTGTTCAAGTAAAACTGTTTTTGTGTCTGGTTCGATTCTGTATAATATTTAATGCTAGCTAATTAGCATATTTAGGGTTAACCTTAATATATATATATATATATATATATATATATATATATATATATATATATATATATATATATATATTATAGATAGCAGCATAAAATATCTAATAATAAATAAAAATCTTCCCCAGCAAAGGTTGTGCTTCTCCCCTTTCAAAAAAAGGTGAGTTCAAAGTTTTCAAGACACCAGAAGGGGTGGGGGGGAATTCATAGAGGGGCTCACGTTTCATAGGCGGTATTTGTTAATTTTTCCCAAACCTATACAAAACTGCCTAGGCATGGTTTTTGAATGCAGTTCTAGTGACACCACGCAATATGAAAAAAAAAAAAAAACTATATATAGAAATATTAACTATTGAACTAGAGAAAATAAGCTATATATAAACATTTTTAGAATAATTCATTTGATTTTAGCAAAGTTACTCGTTAAATTATTAGATTTAAAACAGCTCTAAAAAAATTATAATACTAGAAATACAAAACTTAAGTTTTGTATTTCTAGTATTATAATTTTTATAGACCCTCGCAATGTCTGGCTACGGCCCTGTAATAATAAATAAAACGTGATTTTTTTTTATTATTATAAACTGTACAAAGATTGCCAAAAAAAAAAAAATAATAGTTTAACATTTTAAAAAAAGTAGAAAAATAAATTTTTGCCAAGATAATTGAATTAAAATTTTTGCCTAGTATTTTGGAACAGGCCTTTGGAAGTAACCTGTTATTTTGATAACAGGTATGATTAAATAACAGGTTCCAAATACCTGTTCCATAAAATATTGAACATCTCTAATTGTAATTAAACAAGTGCTTGCGGATGCTAGCATATAATTAGATAACACAACTAATATAAATTTGTGCTAGTTGCTCGATACCAGCTCTGGCGGGCAAAACCTTGTTTATTGGACCTGATGTCACTCAAAAAGATCGAGAAGATCGACCCACAACAATTGGCTGTGTTTTTTTTCTGTTACTAATTTTCTTCTAAATATGTCATTAAAATTCGCTTTGTCGCATTTTACAGCTTTACTGGAAAAGAAACGGCAGCAATATATTGAGAGATTTATGTCATTTCTTAAAGTTTAATCCCTTATGAGAGCAAAGAGCATCTTTAATTGATCATAGTATTTTTTTTCTCTTCAATGTCTTGTTATAGATGATCTGTTGCTGCACCCCAAATTGTTTTTTTTTTTTTTTTTTTTTTTTTTTGGATTTTTTAGTTTTTATCTACAAAATTAGTGTAGTTTATGCGAATGCCACTTTGAAATCATAAATTTTGAAAAATAATGAATTTTTAAAACCTTGGCTATTTTGCAGTAAATTTGAATTAATTATGCGGTCAGAAGTTTGCTTTCTGATGTATCTGCAGAAAAAACTACTGTTATTTTGTTTTATTGTGATAGTGAGAAGGTGAGACATTTACAGCAATCAAACAGAATTTGATTCCTTGTTGATAAATCTTACCCTTTTTACAGGGCTGCTAACTTTGTACGCTTTTTGTTAAAATTTATTCTGGTGGTAGCCAAGTTTGTTTTAATGTATTTTTTTAATTCATTTATACTTTTTTTTCCTCACTACTATGTATAAATGATTTAAGAATTTATATTCAAAACCACTTTGTTCTAGCTGTCTCATGGTGATGCTTTTAAAATGTTGTCAAAGTTACCGAAAAAAAAAGAAACTATTAGTTTTTAAATGTCTATGAAACATTTTGCAAACAGCGTCGTAGTTAGCCATCACCTCCTACATCAGAAAGCCTCCACACGATTTCTTATAAGTAGTTTGCGCAGATTATTTAAAAAGCGAACGACTTGTGCGCATGTACCCAAATTCTATTTTAAGAGTACTTGAGAGAAATTTATCATATATATTTGAGAATTGAATCTGTAGTGGTTGACAAGTAAATAAAACAAACCAATTATATTCATAAATTAAACTCATTTTTAGACATATATTCGCTACCTCTTTCTAATTTTTAATAGATTTCTGATTAGATGGTTCTTTAACTAATTGGTTTATCTTCATAGTGGTCTGATCGGACTACCTACAAAAAACCGTATGGAGGCTTTCAGTTATAGGAGGTGTTGAGTTAGCAGACCTGTTTTTTTTAACGTTTTTATGTTTTTTCTTGATTACATATTTATTTCGGAATAATAATTTCTTAGATTTAGATAAGAATTCTAAACATAAATATTAAGGACTGAAATGATGCTCAATATCTATATTTATAAAATAAATGCATAAAATACACAATTGACATAATTGTAATTATTTTATAATTTAGAAGCAGTGAACCGACAACTACTCGATTACTTTAGAATCTGCATAAAATTATGTGTTTAAATCTTTCTATACTTTAGTAGTTTTAATACAAATTTTATTTTTATTATTTATTTAATTGCTTTTTACTTAAAAAAGTTGCTTTTATACAAAATTGTGAGGAAAACAATGTTACAATAAAGTATAAGTAATTAAAATTAATAAGTTTTTTTTAATATTTGAACTTATACTCAACTAAAACTTATAATTTTGTCTAATTTGAATAAATTTTTAGTTTTGGTATCCAACAACTTTAATTCGAACAATTTTACATCGTTGAATTTAAAATGGGATTTTTAATCCCAGATTTATTAACTTCACTGATAAACCGTTCCTTCATAAATTTATTAATTTCAGTCTGTTTATGAAATTTGTCTTAAATTTTGATAATTAAAACAACCCAATTTTTTTATTTCTTAAAAATAAAAAATTTAAACTAAAAAAATAACTATTTAAAAAAAAATATATGGTTCACAGCATTTTCAACTGACCATTAATAAGCATAAGATTTTGAGAACTGCTTTTTCTTAAAATTCGTTCTAAAAACTTAAAGAATGACAAATCCAGAAGCTAAGATGAACAATGCAAAAGATGCGAATCTACATTGTTAGATATTTCCCGGAAAAAAAAATGGTTAAATGACAATTCATTTAAATGTTATTTTTCCATAAACCAAAACAGTCAAATAACCATAAAAAAATAAATAAATAAACGGTGTTTATATGTAAACTATGAGAAAAATCGTCTATTATCTTTTTTATCTGCTTTGATAACATAACCAAGAATTTTTCCAGAACTACAGAAATGCCTTAGACTATAAATGTAAAAAGTGGTAGAAACTGAATTCAATTTTTATTTATTATTTCTTTAATTATTCAATTGTAATTACCGCTAAGACTTACATTTCAAATTGTTCATATTTAAAACAGAAAGTAATTCGTTTTTGATAGTAAAGTGAAAAATATGTCATGTAAAATTTGCTAATTTTAATTAATTTTTTATAAAAATTAGATTTTTTTGTCTCCCGTCGCAACCCTGCTACTAGGATCAATTTATGAAGCTCCTAGTTTCTATAACTGTGTGGATGTAACTGTAATCGAGAAGGTTTTTTTTACCTTATCGATCAATTTAACGTGCGATGGAAAGGGAGTTCGACTCCCAACTTTGACATATTTCTTATAATCCTACATTACATGAAGAGTTTTCAGCGTCCTGAACTCTTTATTTAATGCCCCTGACCTTTATCCGAATAGATCCCACAGAGCTTGTGCTTGACACAAAATTCTAGAATTTCCCTTCACTCACGATAGATGGCACTACCAAATAATCTAATATTTCTGCATACTTACTGTACAATTTTTAGGGTTGGAATTATTACAAAATTACTGCAGTTTACAAACTATAGTAATTTTGCAGTTCTTCAACATCAAAATTTTGTAGCACCTATATTAAATAATTTAGTTGAAGAGGCAGGTGCCGTCAGGCACCTGCCTCTAGAGTGAAGAAGTTAGTACTTTGTTACAATAGTGAAGAAGTTAGTACTTTGTTTAAACAGTTTTTTTTTTATTTATTATTTTTTTTTATCATTTTTGTAATTATATTTAGTTCAAATCAATGCTCGATTATTTACTTAATATTTAGATTGCCTTTATAAAATTATGTTTAAAGTAAAATACCAAAGAAAAAAAAAGATAAATGAAATTTAGTATGCACATGCATTTATAAAAAAATTGCAATAGCATTTATCATTGCACTTAGCAAATCAAAATCAAATAATTGAATTTTTTAAAAACAAATATTTTTCCCTTGTATTAATTTAAAACGTTTACAGCAATTTTTTTTTTTTTTTTTTCATAGGCATATAAAAAAATTTTTAGCTTGTCTAGATTCATCTCCAAGATTGCGAATTCAACTATCGAGCATAAAACCTAAAAGAAGATTATTAATAATGATAAAGCGATGAAAAAATTTCATGCATATTATTAATTTTAAATAAAAGTCTGAAACCCATAATAAAATAATATTGTAATGTTTAATACGTACATATTAATCTTTATTTTAATTATGAAGTTGATGTTCCGAAAGAAGAAGTTTGATTATTTAGGGTTCCAAAGCTGAAAAAAATTGGGAACCACAGAACTAAACTTAAGAAAAAAGAAGAGAAAGGGACATTTTTTGGCATTAAGCGCTTGATCTGAGCGACTAGTTCTGCTTACCAGGGCCATAAACTACGAGATTAGGTAACTCTTCAGCAATTTTTCCAATATTTATAGACAATGGAAGCATGCTGCTGAATGGCGCAGTACTCTGTTTCAATAACCCTGAAATAAAGCAGCTGTCCCACTGTCCCATTATTTTAGAAAGCAGCATTTCCTTGTTCAAATCACGGAACATTTGAGTTTTGGTAAAAATTTTAGTATTTAATCTAAATATCTGGGACATAGGCTTAAGTTTACGCCTTTAGGTATGATTATCACACGTGCGTAACACCGAAGATTTAAAAGCCTGAATTCTTTGAAGATAAAAGAATAAATAAAATAAGATAAGTCACTAAAAACAGAACACCCCACGTTTTAATTCTTGATTTATGATCCGAATTTTCGAAATACTATTTACTTAACAATCATCCACAATATCCATAAGAATAGACTCTATATTTGACTTCTTAATTTCTGTCATTTTTACACACGAATTTCGGCATATTTATTGTTTAATTTAATCTAAAGATAAGAGGTTAGGTCATTCTGATAGGCTGATCTGTATTTAATATATGTTTTATTTTAACAAAGAAGAGACGCACTTAAAATTGATTAGACATAAAATGACAAAAATCAAAAGCGCGTTGACCATGTGATGTAATAAATTGATGATGCAAGATGCAGTCTGAAGTCAATGCAAAATCATATTTTTCTCTCCAAAAGACGTAAATTTGGATTAGTCATTTCAAATGTAATTATTTGTTTTGTTTTTATTACTGCCGTTGAGTTGAAATTGTGCTGCTTTTTCAATATACTTAAATCTTCAACCTTTTAAAAATGAGAGAATCGCATCGAAACTATTCTGTAATTTGTCTAGAATTTACATGACAAAAGTAGCCATGCAAGACAGAAAAATGAGCCTTTCCGAAAGAAAATTCAGCTTTTCAGAAAGAAAAATCAGCCTTTCAGAAAAATGTTCAAGTGAGTAAATTTTTATTTCCAAATTATAAGTCAAGTAATACTAACGGAGTAATTTAGTTTCAGATTTAGTTCTGAAAAAGTTCATATAAGTTAACTTTCATTAAGAAGGCAATACTTTAATACAAATAAATCAGTTAATCAAAATTTATAATTAATTCTCTTGTAATTATGGTATAGTAATTTCTTTCTGAATTCCTTTTTGAAGGTTTAGTTTTGAACTTTTTTAATCAGCGTTTGGTTTTTCGGAGAATCTTTTTGATGCCGATTAATCAACAACTCAAAATTTTACGACTTGTAAGTAATAACAGATGAAAAATTTATTTTTATAATAATTTCTGATGAGATTGATAAATTAGATTTTTCTTTTATTAAAAATATTTTAGTACAGGTAAATCAGTTTTTAGTTCCTAGTTCAAAATTTTATGTTTGACAATAATAACTAATTATTTTTTTTTCAAACCAACAGTGAGGGGTAATAATAGTTATAGTACAAATAATTTAAAAAACGGTGTTAATTTATTTCTAAAAATTAAACTTAAGTTTGGCTTTTTAAAATGATAAAAACCACTACAAAAACAAATGGTCTGGTTGGAAGAATATAAATGTTTTCTCGAAAATAGGTAAAAAAAATAATAAAAGTTAACTATAATAGTTAAATCATTTATCTTGATAAAAATGGGATTGGTACACTTAATTGGATTTAAATGACACTTAAAAAGCAATTTTCAAGAATTGAAATTTGTTTAAAGTACGCATCACTATAAAACAGTTCTGGATTAATAAGCCATTAAAGATATTTGTTTATTCATCCTGTTTTTGATGGTTCATAAAATAGATAATTTCCATCAAAGAGGAAAGTTAAAGTAGAAAAGGAAATGACATATTTCTCCGTTTTGACTTCTGTTTCAATTAAAATATAATAATTATTAATTGCGGAATTTCATTTTGAATCCATTATCTTTATATCTAGGTTGGACAAAGCAATTAAAAATTTTATTATAACTTTATTTTATCCAACCTTTTTCTTTAATTGCAAATATTTTTGAAATTTTTACTACTCGCAAAAACGGCTAACTCTGATTATTGCCCTTTACAAATTAGAAAAAAACATATTAGGTATGTCTAGTTTTTCATAATTTTGGCAAAATAAAATTTCATGACTTTATAAAAGAGATAAATTATGTAAAAGAGGAACATTGAAGGAGAAAAATACGAATTCTTTTTTCCCTTTTGATTTAGGTTTCAAATAATAGATTATAATAATTAAAATTATAATAATTTCAATGATTTAGATTTTAAGAATGATAAATTGGAATTTTTTTTAAAAATAATTATCTTTATTCAGAAATTTTACGAAATAGTGGGGAAAATGCTATACTTATTATATATATACAACTTTTCTCTTTCCTGCAAGTATTTTTGAAACTTTTACCACTCGCAAAAATTACTTGCATTGACCATTCTTGTTGTACAAATAAATTGAAGAAAACAAATTAGGTTTGGCAAACTTTTTACTTATTCTTTTGGCAAAATAAAGTTTCCAAGATGACATTACAAAATTTTGGGTTGTAAGGAGAGTAATTTAGTTTTTTTTTTCCTTATAAAAATTTTCTTATAGTGAATAAATTTTATATTGAAATTTTATACAGTCCATTCTGGAGCAATATATTTCTGACTATAGCGTAATTCTTAACTCATAAAATTTTTGCTATTTACTGGCAAAAAACTGATTCAGGAGATTTTTGACCCTTCTCATTTGAAATTGTGCGAAAAGGATCTTTCGACCAAGTCAATCTTCATCTATTGAAAAGGTAGCTCAAGTTTGAAATGACTTGAATTTCAAACTAGTCGCCTAGGCCGCAAAGCGAACCCTATCCCATCCACCATGAAGTATTACTCATTTTATATGCATTCATTGAGGTAAGCCGTCAATGTGGTTGCTAAATACGAATTGAGTTAACATGTATCACACTATAGTAAATTTTATTTTATTTTATAACCGTCGTTGAACAGCCGACCCAATTTCATGGGTTTACGAATACTAATGTTCAACTCCGTAGCCTTGTAATTTTGAACCAATCCAGAAGACAAGGAAACTCCTGGATCAGTACCCCCAGAGGTATTGATTTGTTATGGGAACATGGAGGACTTTGAGACTCGACATATTTAACGTGCATGAGTCACCATTTACTACACGGGGAGTCTTCGGCCGGCGAGGATCGAACCCACGACCTCTTGGACATGAGTGCAGCGCCCTACCGACCAGGCTATCCCGGCCCTTACTATAGTAAATTGATGTTACTAATCTTAGTGGTAGTTAGGCCACAATTCCTGCCTCACCCCCCCCCCAGAATTTTATCTGGGATAGATGTCGAATGACGCATACCGCACCACTAGTTGCCATATTTGAGAAGCACCGGGAGAGCTCTATTAAGTTCACCGGATTTGGAGCGCTTCAGGCTAGGGCTGTATAACGTTCACCT
Source organism: Parasteatoda lunata (assembly GCA_949128135.1). Taxonomy (NCBI): domain Eukaryota; kingdom Metazoa; phylum Arthropoda; class Arachnida; order Araneae; family Theridiidae; genus Parasteatoda; species Parasteatoda lunata. The sequence continues at coordinate 14,861,184 of OX421977.1, forward strand.
ACGCTTTTTTTCGCCTTTGTCTTTAAGGCTGTATTATGGTCACGGTTGTGTGTGTGGCCTCTCCTATTTTTCTATTAATGGTCGAGTGATGCCCGAAGGCGCAGATTTCTTTCTGTAAAAACTAGAGGATCTCAAATGCTTAGCTTTGGGAATAAACTTCGGCGTTTCAAATGTATCCGAACCCGACAAATTTAATCTCTCGGCAATCTCAAGTGTTAGCATCAAAGCTGGCGTAGTGCTTCTAGTCGAAATTTTGCAAGATCAAAATTTCGCCAATAAGTTTTGACATTCGTGTACTGACAATACATCTTCTTCATACACAACGGATAAGATTTTCTGTTTTGAACAGCAATTTTAATTTTTTGATATTAAAAAAAAAGAAAATGATGCTTTTCAGTTTTAATATTGGAAAGAGCACCAACCTAAAATTATTGTGTTGAATCAATCGAACTTTTTCACAAGTAATCTCTCCTATATCAGCTTTCAAAATTAATAATGATTATACGACCTATGTGGGGAATTGACTGCGAAAAAATGTAATTATGTATTACGTTTGGAAAAAAACGAAATAATTTTCTGAAGAACCCAATAGATAAATTGTGCAAAATAGAAAAGTTAAAACAGAAAGAAACGTAATCATCTTATTGTATTTAGATTTTAGATAAAAAATTATAATCATTAATTGAAAAATTTTATTTTCAATTTATTACCTTTCTACAGATGGTGGAAAAAACAGCGAGAAAAATGCTATACTAAATTTTTGTATACAAACTTTCTTTAGGCGGTTAATATTTTTGAAACCTGCTTAATTCGCAAAAATAACTCCCGCTGATTATCTATATAGCACAAACAAATTAGGGCAAACATAACATCTTTCACCATTTTTTTACGTATTTTCACGGAATAAAATTTTCAAGAAAAATTTATAAATTGCGTAAAAGAGAAAAGTTAAAAAGCACCATATTTAACTTTTTTGAATAAAAATTTTTATTTATAAAATAAAAAGTTTTAGATTTAAATTGAAAATAAATATTTTTCATTTTGAAATAACTATCTTGTTAAAGAAGTTGTACAAAATAGTGTAGAAAATCATATCAGCTCAGTGTTTTTTTTTTCGAGCTGCAAGAATTTTTGAACTCTTCGCGGAGATTATTCTTATAGCACTAACAAATTAGAGGTAGTGGTAGGTTTGATTATTCATTTATTTATAATTTTTTTTGCAGTAATAAAATTTTCGAAGTAGCATTATTGAGCCGTGGTGGGTCAGGGGATAGAGCGGTCGCCTCCCAATGAAGTGAACCGGGTTCGAATCCCCAGCGTTGGCTAGTACATACGAATTCCATCCCGACTTGCACCGCCCACAGTGCTGACGTAAAATATCTTGAGTGGCAGATAGATCATTGATTAGAGTCCCTTTGCCGTCAGGCTAAATGTGGGAGAATTTCGTGGTTTTCCTCTCCGTGCAAATGCTGGTTAGTTCCATCCAAAAAGTCCCGTAAGAAGGAAAAATCTCCCCCAATACTTGATTCAGGAGTTCCCTTGTCTTCTCGATTAGGTTCAAATTTATGAGAACAGTAGTAGTCGTATTTCTAAAATTGTATCGCTACCACTGCAATAATTCTTTAATGGAATGTAAAAAAAACGACAGCTTTATAATGGTTAAAATGACCGCAATAAAATGTTCTCTCTCTTTCGACTCAGTGGGCACGGGAGAGAAGAATAAACAAAAACTGTTTTTTAGAATGGAATTAATATCAATAAGCTTTTTCTTTTTAAAATTCATGAAAGTTCGTTATAATCTAAAAGAAATATTAAAGACTAGGAGGCTTCGCCCCCTGCTCGCTGGCGCTTGCCAACTCCCGGAACTGCTTCCGCAGTTCATTTCGGATTGCTTCGCAAACCAATGCTCGCTTTGCTCGCTCATTGGATACGCTCTTAACGTCTAGCTTTTGTTTACTTTATAGAGAGAATTTCTTTAAAAACTCAATTGTTAATTTGGGCATTTGGTGATACAACACTTATAGAATTGAAGGATTTGTTACGTCAAGCGCTCAGGTATCATAATTTTGATCTAGTTGCGCTTCTATGATTTATGTTGCTAAGTTAACTTTCAAAAAATTCTATGGCTGGCAACAGCATTTTTAATTTTTAAGTTGTTTCTTTTTATTTTTGCCGCAGCTGAATTGAACAACCTGATAATGCTCACTCTGGTTATTGTTTCCGTTTTTAAAAGCGCTATATGCTGAGCCACCTCAGCTAGATTTGGCATGTGACATTTTTAGATGCAATCATTGGTCGATTTTGTAACGTTGCCATTCGGGGAGTTGTAATGAGGTTTTTTTTTTTGGTGCCGTGTAAGAGAAATATATATACAGATATTTTTCTGAATTCGACGTGGATGAACGCATAAGCTTGAAGTCTAAAAAGATACCTCTCTCTGAACCCGTTCAGGAAAAATACGATCTTTAACTATACTTTTCAGCTGTCCTATATTTATACAGCTTTCAGACCTTGGCACCAACAAACGTTCTTTTGTCATTGAACTCTTTATTTGAAAAACAAATAATCACAAATCTTTCCTTTTCTTATCTGTTTGCTGACTCTTGTTTTTCTTATCTTTTCTGTATTTAGTAACTTTATGAGTCCCATTTTGTGCTTAAATTAATCCTTTACTTACGAGCTTAATTTTATTTCATGATGCTAGCACGGAATTCACGACAAATACTCATTTGCTTTAGAACTAGAGGGTTATTTACAATTTTATACAATTTTAATTTTATAAATGCCGCATACTTTCTATTCAAGTAGCTACTACATAAACATGAATACGAATATCTTGGGTTTTTTTTTCCAAATAAATGTTTATAGGGAAATAATTTTTGTTACCAATTTATTTTTCTGAAAATACGAAAATGATACTTTGAAGTAAAGCAGGGTTGCCACTTTCTACGCTTTTTGTCAAAAATTATTCTAGTGGTACCTAAGTTTAAATATTAATGTATTATTTGTTATTCATTTGAACGAATTTTCCACACCACTATATATAAATGATTTAGAAATTCATATACAACGCCACTTTATATCTATCTTTTTCGAAGTGAGACCTTTAAACTGTTCGCAAAATTACCATGTTTCATGATGCTGAAAAATTAATAACTTATTTTGAATTAAAGCTTCATAAAAATTTTAACTCTTTCAATGTTCAAGACTCTCAGCTTATTATCTTTTTTCCCCCTGCCTTAATATTATCTGTTTGGAAGTTGTTGTTTTTTTTTTATATTATATACTTTTACAGAATAGATCAGCAATATATTAACTCAAAATACCACCAGGTACATAAAGCAAATCTTATAAATTAAAAAATAATTTTACCTGATCAATAAATGTGAAATTAACAGTTACCTTCCAACAGTAATAAACCGTTCAATTTCATTTAAATATGAATTTGTAAAAACAACCTATGATGTTGATATTAAATATAAATTTTATAACTTTGTTTTCTGCCATATTATTTCGTTTCTAAAGCTTGTAATTACATCTTTGCATTGTGCTGTTCAAATTATAGAAATACTTTATTGATGTTATGAAACGATCTTGAAGAGTTAATAAAAAGTAATATCAAACTCTACTCACGTCAATTTTTAATTTCATTATTTTATTTTAGCAAAAATCTAGCTGTCGTAAACAGAACTATAAACGTTGATGAAGTTTCAGATCAAAATATATCATGTTCGAAAATTTATTTCAGTAATAAAATGAATTTACAGCATGTCATACGAACATTTTATTTTGGCCTGAGATCAAACTGTTCGCTTAAGAAAATCATAAATCTTGAAAAAGAATGTTCGAAAAAAAATGTATAGAGCTTAAAATACTCATTTAAAAAAACGAACTTAGCTATTTAAAAAATAGGCATAGTTTTTTATTCTGTTCTTTAAAGTACTGTCGTTACTATTGTCTACAAAATTGTATACGACTATTATATTCTGAAAACTATTATTTACTACTATTGAATCAGGATGACCAATAAAGTCCCCAAAGATATACTTTGTTAATATTGCAAATTTTATAATCTATATATATAAAAGTGAATGTGTGTCTGTCTGTCACCTATAGACTCCTAAACCATCCGACAGAAAGCTGTGAAACTTGGCATACAGATAGTTCAAAGCACGAGGAAGGTTTATGTCGACATTAGAACATTCTGCGACAAACCGTTCCAGCGATATCAGCGAAAATCGAAATGGAATTTTCTGATTGGTTAAAAGTTAGCCATTGTTTTAAATTTTGCTATAAGCGATTCAGTTTTCAAATATCTTGAAGATAACAACAGTGATATTTTCTATCTTATAGCTCTATTCACTTAGAAGAGTAAATTACATATTCTTTAATATTTAATTATAATTTTCGCAAGTTTCTTTATGGCAGGTGAGCACAAGCACGTAAAATCAACAAGAATAGATTTCGTAATTATTGATGGTATCACGGATTTAGTACTGTGAAAACTGCTTAATAAAAATAAAACTGAAAGCAAATTTCATTCAAATTGCACGTTTTCAATAATTATTTATATCTATTATGCAATTTTAGGTTAGCACAATTAAATATAGTTTTTGAAGGTTTCATTGCTGACAGTTGTCATTTGAAAACTATTAGAATGTTTATTATTACAAAGTTTTCGAATTCCCAATCATTTTATTTCTTTCATTTAAAAAATAGATTTTTGTTTTAAATTTTATCATTATTATATTTTTTATTTAAATTATTTCATTTTTATTGCTTTTTTTATTACTTAAAATAAATATGTGAATTTTAGATTTAGCAAATTTGCGGCCACTGTCAACTTTTACATTTCTTTTTGTTTGAGAGAGAATATTTGCAAAAATATGCCGCCTAAACGAATCGCTTTTAGTCGATCAACATCTCAAGCAAGCAAAAAGAGAACTACCCGTGTTTCAGAAACATTGGAGCAACGGGAAAAAAGACTTGAAACTAATCGAGAACACAATGCTTTAGCCCGTTCCTTGAAAACGTCTGAGCAACAGGAAAGAAAACTGTTAACAAATCAACTACGCACTACTCAAGCCCGTTCGTTGGAAACATCAGAGCAACGGGAAAGAAGACTGTTAACAAATCAACTACGCGCTACTCAAGCCCGTTCGTCGGAAACATCAGGGCAACGGGAAAGAAGACTGTTAACGAATCAACTACGCACTACGCATGCCCGTTCATTGGAAACATCAGAGCAACGGGAAAGAAGACTGTTAACAAATCAACTACGCACTACGCATGCCCGTTCGTCGGAAACATCAGAGCAACGGGATGCAGGAAGGAAAATCAATCAAGAACGTACTTCGCTGCCAATACTCTGATTTGAATCTCAGTACATTTCACTATGAACCGACAACCAATTATAGTCTTCACCTAAGCGTCATCATCGGAAAAATTGATCAATTATGTATGTTTTGTAGTGCTCTAAAATTTAAGAATGAAACAGCTGGAATTTGCTCTTCTGGAGGCAAAGTGAAACTACCCGATTTAACGTCGCCCGCCGAGCTATTATCAATGTTGTTTTCGGGTCAAGCCAACACCTCCTAGAAGAAGGAAGGCCTCAGCACGGATAAATTTCGTAGTCCGATATGACGAAGTTAACTGCGCATTTGTTGAAAAATAAGAAAGATGTCTCTACGTTCGGGGTACTAAGCTGCGCAGTGGTTGAAAATACGAAATATGTCATTACGTTTGGACTACTAAAGGATATTTTTGGTAACCCGTGCTGAGGCCTACTCTTTCTAGGAGGTGTTGGTCAAGCAAGATAATCGAAACTTTTCTTGGCGAAAAAATGTCGGTACATTCGTGTTTCCAAATGACTTCATTCGGTGCTACAAGTATCGGTGCGCATATGGGCAGCCAGAGTTATTTATTACATTCACATGCAATCCTGCTTGAGCTAAAATTAAAGATCTTTTGTAACCTAGGCAAACATCATCAGATCTTCATGATGCATTACCGCACGTGAGTTAAAACAAGTATTAAGCTCTATACTTGGTTTTATTGCAAAGCGTCATGTTTTTGGAGAGATACGGTGTTTGATGTATTTTATGTAATGGCAAAAAAAAATAGAAAAAAAAAGAAAGAGAATTGCCACATGATTTGGCTTATTGAAAAAATCACATCATGACAAATTGGCCAGCTCATATCAACAGAAATACCTGATGTCGCCATTGATTCAAACTTTTTTCAGATCATCAGCCAAAATATGTTTCATGGTCCGCGTGCATCACCATACATGTCTGTTTGAAAATGCACTAACGATATCCTAGAGAATTAACTGTTGAGACTATCACTGGTTTTTTTCACCATTAAATAAAATTCTCATTTCAAATCATAATCGCAAATCTCATTTACGCACTTAAATACAAAATTAAAATTCAAACTGAAAGCGTTGCAACGAACGCAGGGTACAGCTAGTAAAATATAAAAGACAATAAATAATGAAGAAAAAGTTAACATTTCCAAATGAATTTAAGATTTATTCATTTTAACAACATTTATTTAAATACCAAAACCAAAAGAGGCATATTTTTTCCAAAATTGGATTAAAAATTACGATTTACCAAGAAGTTAAGTTAAATTCTATACAAAATCATGAGTTCATTGAGTATTAAAATTAATAAAAGAATGTATTCATATAACAAAAACTTTATTGTCTGCCAGTTGCATATCCATGGGAACACAAAAATTAAAATTATATTCGTCCTTTATTGTAAATAATTTGCTGCGAACCAACAACCCCCTCCTCAGTATTCAATTTAATAATTAATATTATTCGAAATATTTTAATAATTTCTATAAAATCATTGAATTAAAATTTTATGTTTAAATTTCGACCTTTTATTTATTATAAGTTTTGAATTTTGTAGTATGACATATTATTCAACAAAGGATATGTTGTACTTTGTGATATGTAAGTTAAAGAAAAAAAAAAAACGTCAATAAAGCACAAATGAAATTGCAAATAAACATACAACTTTCATTTTTGCTTTATTAATGTTGTTTTTTCTTTAATGTATCTGGCTCTTAATGTATTTAATGCTCTTGATCTTTAATGTATTTAATGTAACCTGGCTCAAATCGAATCCAGGGAGTAAAATCAAATGTCAATAAACAAATCAAGAGCTGTTTTTCACTTAAATATGAACGCACCTTAAAAATACGAGTACAACCCACTATCCTCTATTTAAGTTTTACCTTCATTTTTTAAAATCTGGCAAATTAATAAAGATAATATTTTTGAAAGTTATTCGTAAGTACAAGACATCTTTCTCTCTTCTTGCCGTATATGTTTCTTTCTTTTTAATTAATTTTTGTGATACTTTTACTACAGAAAATTATGCTTACGGATCGCCCGCTTTTTTAATAGCGCTCTTCGCAATATTGTATTGATCTATTTTGCTTCGAGTGTATTAATGCATTATTAGAAAGTACTATTTTTACGGATACAATCGTTTGAGAAGCTAGCGAGAATATATCTTTAAGTTGTTAATTTTAAAAAATTTGTTTTTTTTTAGTTCACAATAATTTTTAAATTTTTACCAGTTTTTCTTTTTCTTTATTTGATGTCTTTTTATCCTTTTTTGTCTCTTTCCTTATTTTCTTCGTTTTGTATATATATATATATATATATAATTTCAAATTATAATAACTAAATAAAAACTGGTTTTAGAAATGGACTGGGCTTTAAAATTTTTGTTTTTTTTAATTTATTTTATTTATCCGCTTTGCTTGATACTTTCTACAAGTTTTGATGCAGATATATTGTTGTCGATGCAATTTTGTTTCATCAACGTAATTATAAGCGTCATTAAAATGCTTATAATTGATATGCATTATTATGCTTTTATTAATTTGCATTTAAAAAGTATGTTTGGGCAAGTAAAAAAATGTATTCCGGCAGGCATGTTGTACAGTATTATGGCGTGTATAGCATAAGGCATGTATAAATTTTGATATTTTCCTAGCTCTTCTATACTTGAAAGCTTTTGAACAATAAAACTGAAACAAATAAAAGTTAGCGAGAGTCAAAATAGTTTTATGAAATTAAATAATAAGTTTTTATATATAAATGTCACGCACAGTTTTGCAATCTAAAAAAATAAATATAAATATCCTAAATTCTGAACAATAATTTGCCTTTTTTTAGAATTAAAATCACTCTATATACCGAGAAGGTATATTTTGGTTTTTCTTGGAAGTCTTGGTATATTTAATGTTTTTGCCATGAGGACGAATCTCAGCGTGGCTATTGTTGCAATGGTCAACCAGACAACAAATGCTCCTCTACTTTCATTGAATGATTCCTTCAATGAAGTTGCAGAATGCCCCAACTTGGTTCAGGATGAACCTAGAAAAAGCAGTTTGGTTTTTACGGTAAGACATAAAAAATAATTTCCTTTTTTAATATTGTGCTCCTAAATTATTGTTTTCTTAAAATCACTATTGATTATTCTCTTTCAGTGTTAAGACGTTAAATGACACGCTAATTTTACATGGCTTGCCTGACTGGCCAAACGGTAAATAACTACAAACTAAATTTGAAAATATTAGACAAATTTTGAGAGTTTTTTTAAACGGTTTAGCATGACTTAGCAGAAAAAAGTGGTGAATTGTATAAGCCACCGAATTGTTTAGAAATAATGGTGAGGAAAAATCTACTGAATTGAATTTTTTAAACCAAGAATCACAATTAATAAACTACCACTTGAAAATATTTATTCGCTGTCTGGAAAGCAAGTTGGCATCTCTGTGTATATAAATAAAACTATCTTTGTGTGTTCTATATTGCATTAATTTCATCAAACCATTTTAGTAACGATAATAATATTAAAAAAAATTGAAAATTTACTCGAATTATGTATTTCTAATAATCTTGGCTTCACCAGTCACCGGTGATCCTCATGGCATTCAACGTGTTAATATCGTTCACTTGATATAAGTGTTTATATTTATTGCATAGATAAAAATATAAGAATGAATGGTCAACTATGTAAAGTAATGCATTTTTTTTTTTATTTGAAAGTAAATTTGATATGTTGTTTGAAATAGTATTACAGTATATAACAATTATAATTCGGATAAAAATTTTGATTAAAAAAAGAATAACGTAAACAAAAATAACAATTCCGTGGACTTTCAATCGTCCTGGTTTTAATGAATAAAGCCTAAATCTCAGACATATCCTAAAATTATTGCTTAGAATACAAATAATAAAGTATACATTTTTTGTTTCAATAAATGTATTATTCCATCATTTTTAATTTTCGTGAATGGAACCATAAATTATTTTAATGAATAATTCATAAATTATTTTAGGGTGAACAATTCAACTGGGATACCCCAACGCAAGGAGCTATCTTGGCGGCCTATTACTATGGATATGTGATCACTCACGTACCTGGTGGCATATTAGCTGAAAAGTATGGTGCCAAATGGGTATTTGGCGGAGGAGTTTTGGCTACATCTATCTTCACCCTTTTATCCCCTTTAGCCGCACATCTGGATAAATATGCTTTAGTTGCTATCCGTGTTCTTCAAGGACTAGCTGATGTAAGTTCTATAACTTCATACAACTTCCAACGCTGAAAGTAAAATAAATAATAGGTATAAATGATAATTTAAACATCAAAATTTTATAGAAGGCAGTGATCTATAATTGATCATCCACGGTTGCAATTTATTTACCTCTTCAGGACGGGCGAGTCTAAATGCATTTGTTCAAAATCAGATCAGACAGAAGAACATAAAAAGCTGTAGTTTACATGAGGGCATGGCTCACTACAAGAGGGCACGAACAAAGTGGCGTTTCATATGAACTTTTTAATCATTTATTTATAGTTTAGTCGAAAATAAGTTTAAATGAATAAAATATAATGCATTAAAACATAAAATTAGCTATCACGTGAATACATATTTTCAAAAAGAGTGGAAAGTTGGCAGCTCTGCATTGCAAATAAATGATTCAAATCATTTACATGTAAATGAATCAAACTTTTAAATCATTTATATATAGTTTAGTGGGGGGGGAATCTTAATGAAAGATCATAAAATAATAAAATAAAATAAAGATCATAATCAGATCATAAAATTAGCTATCTCTTGAATAAATATTTTCAAAAGGAGTGGAAAGTTGGCAGCTCTGCATTAGAAGTAAATGATTCAAAAGATGACATGCAACGTTCCAGCGCTGGGTTTTGAAACTTTTAAAATGTAAGCAAAATTTCAAAGAGCTTTAGTTTTTAATTATTTATCACTTCATAAAATATTTATTAGAAAGCAAAGTAATTAGAAGCCGTATATTTAGCAATCTAAGGCTCAAAATAATCCAGTGGATTGTAATGTTTGGGACGACAAGATTTCATGATCAGCATGGGTGAAAGCCCTTATATAGCAAGACGGAAAAGAGAAAAAACTGGTACGTTAGATATATCATTCCAGCATTTTTTTCGAAAAAAATAAAATATCTGTAACTATCAAGATCTCTTTTATAACTTTAGCATATATATTAGACTGCTTCTTTTCAAAGATAAAGTAGTTATCGCTGAATAATTTAAAAAAATAATAAGTAAACTCCTCCCCAAAACTAGATATAACTGAAAAGGTTTTACTACCAGCCTTTCCTATTTTCCGTCTCGCTTTCACTCCTGATGATCAGGCCTTCATAAAGGGGCCATAACTCTCTGTATCACACATAATCAATTACGTTTAAAAACACAAAGCGGGTATTATTATGTTTCAGTATACTAATTAATAATTAGGATTGGTTATTCTGCACTTGCATAAAATCAATTCGGTGGCAAGATTTTACAATTAATTTGTGGAGATACAGTTCATGAAAATGATTATACGTGCTGTCAGTGTAGCAAAGTGTTTAATTGTATATCTCCAGGGCGTGACAACCCCCTCCATAACAGCATCCATCAGCAAGTGGGCACCTAAAGTTGAGAGGAGCAGACTATCGACAATCATCTACACTGGTGTGATGGCAGGGAATGTGGCATCTCTCTCTCTGTCCGGTTTACTCTGCAGTACAGATTTCCTTGGAGGATGGCCTTCTGTTTTCTACACTTTCGGTAAAAAAATTTTTTATATTTTAAACATTTTGGAGAGTATTGAACCATTATATCGTTTATAGTTAATACAGCCTTAATATGGTGCTAAGTTGAACCATATTATCAACGATTTTAAACTTGGTTATACGATCCCAAGGTTCAACTTCTATGGTAACACCGTTAAATTTGTCCCTTATTAAGTATGCAACAATATACCGCCAAAATTTTATGTTAATTAATTCTCTATCAAATTGGCTTAAAATATAATCTAGTGTAGTTCAAAACATTCTGGGCAAAAGTTCTCATTGACACAAAGTCCAAAAATCGATAGTTTCTAGGATACGGAGTGTCAAACGTAATAGTTATAGGCAACGGTTACTGTGGAGTGCTCGTTTGTGACATGGAGTACTTTTGCGCACATTGCAAGTGATATATAGCGTATAGGATATGCAAGGTATAGGATATCCAAGGTATAGGATATGCAAGGTAATATCAGTATCCATCTACGAAGAAATTCGAATGTTTTCTACGATGTAGAGAATCGAATTCTCCATCAGAATGTAAATAACATTTACATAATATTTAAATAATTGATGACTAGTCATGTTTATGCGTAACTATATATACTTATATGCATCCAAGTATCGTTTTGTTTAAATAATCAGTCCTTATAAAGGATATAGCATTTGCGAAACCCGATCCCACAATATCCAAGTGATGCACATTGGTTAATGCAAATGCGCAGTATAAGATATTTGAGAATTTCCTATATTTATATTTGGGCTTCGCATATCGGAAACTATCAGGTTTTGGACTTCGCTTTAAGGAAAACTTTTGATCAGAATTTTTTGAACCGCAACATATTAAATTTTCAGTCCATTTTTCAGACTATTGATTTTTAAGATTTGTGTGAAATTCTTTGACCTCGATTATTGTTCAAGATGTAGATATTATGGTTCACTAGAACATTCTGTTGGAGAGTGCATATTTTAAGAAATGCAAGAATACAATATCATACATAATGGGTGGTCAATAAAAAATATTAAAAAACTTTATTTTTCCACATTTTTTTTACGATTTCGTAAGCGCGGGAGAATATGAAAACATTATGTTGTTCTCGTCCGCCATTAATGGAGAGAGGGTGCAATTGTTCTTGTTTTTCAGTGGTGCCACCTATGGCCAAGAATTCAACTTCAGCCACACCCATACGTCACACCCGTTTATGGGGTGGACCATTCATTCATTCATCCACAAATCGTAATTTTGACCTGAAACAGAGAGCATCAATTTCCAATTCAGTTCCCCAGAGACATTGACTTGTTATGTTAACATAGAGGACTTTGTTACCCGACAGATTCAACGTGCACTGGTCACCATTTATTACCCGGGGAGTCTTCGGCCAGCTGGGTTCGAACTCCCGTTCTCACAAACGTGAGTCCAGCGCAGTGAGAACGCAGGGAATAGAACGTTCGTCTTCCAATGAGGTTAAAAGGGTTCAAATTCCAGCAATGATTGGACGATACGAATTCCGCACCCGGCTCGCACCGACCACACTGCTGATGTAAAATATTATCAGTAGATCATTGGTTAGAGTACCCTTGCCATCAAGCTAACCTTGGGAGGCTTTCGTGATGCTTGATCCTGGAGTTCTCTTACTTTCTGGTTTGGGTTGAAATTTACAAGGCTACAGAGTGATCGTAACCCCGAAAATTGGGTCGGCAGCTAACGACGCTTATAAAGAAATTTAAACAAAAAATAAACTGGTTCAAAATTACAAGACTACGGAGTTGAACATTTGGTAATCATAAAACCAAAATTGGGTGGACTGTTCAATCAAGATTATAAAATAATAAGGCGTTGGATAAAAGTATGGAAGTACGTTTATACGAAATCCTTGTAAAAAATATTTATTTTAACAGCAAATGTTTTGGAAAATTATGCATGATAAAACAATTGGCACAATTTAAAAGATCATGAATGAGGCTTTTAGAAATGGAAGACTTTTAACCTATACAATATTTGAATTAAATGGACTTTTTTTCTTTTTCAATACAATCATAATAAAACAGAAAAGCATTTTTTGTTATAAATATTATAATCCTATTAAATAGATGGGATAGCCTGCTTGGCAGGGTGCTGGACCTCTGGGGGGGCAGAAGTGGAGATTGATCGTTCTCTGGTTCAGGTCAAAATTACAATCTGTGGATGAATGAATGGATGTATGAATGGGTCCGCTCTACAAACGGGTGTGACGTATGGATGAGACAGAAGTCGAATTCTTATCCATAGATGACGCCACTTGAAAACAAGGATAATCACACCCTATTTGATGGCCGACGACAACAACAACAATCCTATTAAATGTTATCAAAATTGCTGGTTTTAAAGCTACAAAGAAGTTACAAACTTTTTCTCTTTATTTTGGTAGATTCGTGTTTCGCATGGTTAGAAAGGGACCCCATTTCTAAAAGTTTCCAGCATGATATTTCAAATTGTGCCATAATTTTGAGCAGTGAAACCATGAACATTAAATAGTTTTGTCATATAAAAATTTCCTAAACAATTGCTGCGAAAAAAAAGATTGTTTACATACAGTTAGAACTTCCATAATTTTGTATTTACTGATAGACCATGCTTTTGTAATTTTACTATATTACTGGATAGACTAATATTTGAAATTATGTTTTGTTTCCGAATGCTATCTTTGCTCTTTTAACATTTTTTTTTATTCTGGTGTTAGGTACAATAGGCGTGATTTGGTTTTTCTTTTGGTGCTTCTTAATGTACGAAACTCCTTCAGTTCATCCCACAATCTCCAAAGAAGAATTTTTATACATCGAACAAAATAAAGACGAAGAATCCAAAGAGGTTAGTTGAAACCAAACTTTGTCAATGCTCTAACAATTAAATTCTCAAAAACATGCTTTCAGATTTGTTTAACAAAGAAAGTAACTGATTTTATTCTCTATGAAAAAAATGTGAATTTATGTGAAATCCATAATATAAAGAACGTGTATCAAAATAATTCGCGTCTTATTTTACGCACGCATTTAATGTACAGTGCGCAAAATTAAAAATGGACCACCCTGAAAAATAATAATCGGTTTTTTACATTCTAGGGCAAGTTGGTGGGGGGGGGGGTTGATATCAAGTATGCTAATTAATTAGTGCAGACTATATTTTAAATTACAAAATCAGACACAAAAACATACTTTCTTTCAATAAACCTACCTTTTTTCCGTTCGGATTTCTGAAACCCAAAATATAGTTGGTAGCCCCAAATTGGAAAGTATGGTCCCCATAGTTTGGTCAGGAGAGCGGACCAAATTTTTGAAAATTGATGCGCAAAAGGTAAAATTAACGTTGTCAAAACTTAGAACCGCTCTCCTGACCAAACTATGGGGACCAAATTTTTTAAATATCGGGTTCCCCATATATTATGGGGGTCAGAAGTTAGAAAACGGTATGCTTATTCAGAGAAAGTACGTTTTTTGTCTGATATCGTGACTCGGCTGCACTAATTAATCGGCATATTTGTTGTCACCCCCTCGAACCATGAAGATTGAGTCCAAGAACGTGAAGATTCAAACATTAGATCGAAAGTTATTTAGGGTGGTCCGTTTTTTATTTTGCGCACTGTACTAAAACTGATAACACTGTACTTATACATAATTGATTAAGTACAAGAATATTGATACAATATCATGTTAAAAAGTGCTCGGATTGTTTAGTGAATGTCTACGAATATTATAAAGAAAACTTAAAATATATAATTATGAACTTCTGTTTTATCAATAGTATATTAGACATACTTTAGGACCTATGTTTACTGATTTATTTAACTTTTACTGTTTTATATAGAAACATGTGATTCCATGGAAAGATATGTTTACATCTGTTCCAGTATGGGCACTTATGATAGCGCAATTTGGTCAGGCATTTGGCTTTTTGGTGTTGCTGACAGAACTACCAACTTACTTAAGCACAGCTCTTCACTACGATCTAGCATCAGTAAGTATTTAAAAGCCTCACGGCATGGTGCGTTTAATAAGACAATAAATTAAGCACAGCATGAATGAAAATTTTTAAAGTTAGCAGCATAGTACAATTTCGTATGTGTAACCAAAAGCTTGATAGAAAACCTATGAATGCAAACAAAATATTCTTTTTTTTTAAAAAAATAATAACACAAAATACAGAAAGCTATGCTTTACATTAAGAAATTTAAAAACTAGCTTTGAACAATATCTACATTTCAGCATTATTTATTTATGCTTTCTACGTTATTTTTTCTTTTGTTTAGAATGGATTCATCTCAGCGTTGGCTTACATATTCCAAGCAATAGTAGCTTGCGTTGCATCCCTTGCTGCCGATAAGTTAAGAGAATCGGAGAAAATGTCCGTAACTGCAATTAGAAAGTTATTCAATTCTATTGGTGAGATATTATAAGCGTCTTCTTTAATTAATGAAAACATTATAATCGGCAAACTTACAAACAAAAATGTGAATTATTAGCATTAAAATATGATTTGAATGTTTCTGAGTTTGAATTTGCGATTTATTAGTGTTCAGATTGAATGTTTCTGAGATTATATATGAGGTTTTATAGTGTCCAGAAATGTCTTGAAGATTTCTGAGATTATATATGAGGTTTATTAGTGTCCGGAAATGACCTTAATGTTTCTGAGATTAAATATGAGGTTTATTAGTGTCCAGAAATGTCTTGAAGATTTCTGACATTATATATGAGGTTTATTAGTGTCCAGAAATGACCTTAATGTTTCTGAGATGATAAAGAGGTTTACTAGTGTCCAGAAATGACCTTAATGTTTCTGAGATTATATATGAGGTTTATTTGTGTCCAGAAATGACCTAAATGTTTTTGAGATTTGCTAATCATCATGACGTTTATATGTTTCTGAGATTGAATTCTCAGTTTAAAGGTGTTCAGATATGACTTGAGGAACCCGTATACCTTCACAATTAAATATCAAAATATTTAGTTTATATATTTTTTTCTTTTCAATTCTTCGTGTGCTTAATTGTTAGTTACTGTATTTTATTTTACTTAATTTTCGTTTAAAGCCGTCGTTGAACAACCGACCCTATTTGAGTTTACGACTACCAATGTACAACTTCGTAGTCTTGTAATTTTTAAAAAAATCCAGGAGACAATAGAACTCATAGATCAAATATTGTGAGAAATTTGCCTTTGTAGAGGAGATTTAAATGGGCATGTGAGTTACATGGAGAGGAATACTACGAAAACCTCCCACGGTTAGCCTAACTGTAAGGGGACTCTAACCCATGATCCATCTACCACTGAGAATATTTTTTCTCGTAGCACTGTGGCCGGTGCTATCTGGGTAGGGAATTCCTATTGACCTGTCATCGCCGAGATTCGAAATCGCGGGTCACCTCATTGGGAGGCAAGCGCTCTATATCCTGAGCCACAAAGGCTTCTTAGTAACTATATTGGAAAATCAACGCTATACTGTTCGTTTTCTTTAATAGTAGAGTAATCAATGCCGGATGGTCTGTCGCTCTATTGGAAAAATCAGAGCTATACTTTTGTTACTATACTGGGAGAATCAAAGCTATATTTTTGTTACTTTATTGGAACAACCAAGGCTAGAATTTTTACAACCATATTTTTACAGCCACCAACGCATTTTTTATCACTACATCAGAACAAGATATTCTATATTGCTCGTCGCTATCAACAAACAGTAACGCTGAACCTGTCGCTGTTTCTTGCAATATAGTGAATTCTTTTTACGTTTAAAAACCCCAAAATATTACACGCAATACTTTTGTAAAACAGTCTTGTTTTTATAAGCTTAAAATTTCTTGTTTATCACTATACCAAAACAAACAACAGTATTGGAACATTCAAGGTAAGATAATTGTCACTATTATATCACAACAACCAACACTAAATTGTTTGTTGATATCAATAGATCAATATGTTTGTTATTTCGTGATTGTTCCAATATAACGAGGTTCCCTTTGCGCTAGATGTTATCCGTAATTTTGCAAACGTTTCTTGTGTTTGTAAGCTTAAATTTCCCTTTGTGATTTTAAAAGCAGTCCTTAAGCATACTCACTTAAAGAGGCACAATTGATCTTTGCAGGTATCTTTGGCCCTGCTATTTGTTTACTTGGCATAACCGCGTCTGGCTGTCGTTTGGACATCAATGTAGCACTTCTTGTGACTGCAATAGCGCTCGATGGGTGCATTTATTCTGGCTACAACGTCACTCATGTTGACATGTGTCCAGGTTTCTCAGGTAACTATTATTTCCATCTCTGTTTATTTATACTTGTTGAAAATACTAATTATTTGAAAAATGGAAAGTCGTTACAAAAACAAATTTAACGTATTTTTTGGTACAAGTTATTATGTATTTGACATTTATTATGTACACTGCGCTAAAAGAAACTGATCTTCTTAAATTTGAGCGAAATTGGTTGAATAGTTCCCAAGAAATCGATTTTTAAAAAAAATCGTATATTTAAAATTTGATTTCTCATAAACTATTCGACCAATTTTTCTCAAATTTTGTATTTTGTCATGTATAAGTTAAATATTTTAAAATCATGTAAGTAATTTTATGCCTTACAATTCAAAACAATTTGTTTGGCAATCATTAAGTGAAATAATAAATGTTTACTGCAATTTATTTTTTGAGTATCATTATCTTCGGGTAAATCAATTTTTCAATTGAGTGCAAATTTTTTTTTTTCAATTTGCTAAAAAAGTTCTGGAGATATGGCGATATACGCAAAAAAGTAAATAAGCATTCAGGGATCCCCTGACCGAACTATGGGGACAATATTTACCAGATTGCGGCTATATTTGGAGAGTCAAAAATCCAATTCCGTTAAAAAAAAAGGTATGTTTTTTCCGAGAAAGTACGTCTTTGTGTCTGATTTCGTAACTTAAAATATCGTTTGCATTAATTAATTAGCATATTCGAGGTCACCCTCTCGAACCATTAAGTTTGACTCCTTGAACGTGATGATCCGATTATTAGATCAAAAGTTATTCAGAGTAGTCGTTTTTTTTGATGCACTGTTCATTTAGTATATAATTTATGATGTGTACATATCACGTACAGTTATTGCACTTCCTACAAATATTTTAAATTATGAGAAGCATCTCCCTGTTAACTCTATAGCAAGAGTTTTACTTTTTTAAATCCTGTTTCTTTTTTTAAAAAAAAATTAGATATGACAAGTGGAAAAAAAATTTTAAAATATTCCGAAAGACCCTGATCAATTGCAGGTAGTAATGCAATATTTATCCAATGACAATCGTACCTAAAAATGAGGGCAAAGTTTAAAAATGAAGATAATGGAAGAACCTATACTAAGTAGTATCAAGTAATAACATGTCAAATATTAAGTAATAAACTTGTTTTTGTTAACAATGACTGTAAAGTGAGGATATGAGCAATACGTACGTAGAAGTCTCCTTATTCTTATATAAATGTAACAAAAAAAATTGGAAAAAAATTACGAAAATGAAACTTTTTTTAATTAAAAAATAATTTAAGTTAAATATAAGGAAAAGAAAAACGTTCTTCAAGGAGTTTCTGTGGTCAAAAGTTTTCAGTCAAAAGCTAAATTCCACGGGGAAAAAAAACACAAACGATTTCTCAAAAAAATTAACACTGTAGAAAAGTTCTTCGATGCATTTATACAAGTACTCGATTTTACCTAGTTCGAATGGGATGATTTTAAATTCTGAAATTAGCTTTGTTCCGAAAAATATATATTTTTATAAAAATAATATTTTCGGTTTATTTTATTTTTTTCTTATTAAACATGTTTTATTCAGAACATATATACAGAACGTTATTAACCTAAATATACACTTGTTTTCTAATTTGAATATAACACTTAATGCAAAATATGTAAGACCTTAACGTATCGCATCATAAGCTGAAATATATTTATCGCCTTCTTGGAACCACTCCTTAAGTATCAAATAAGTGGGGGTATTTAGTATTCACTTGAGTGAATTTTAAAAAGTTCTGGTTTGGAATATATCAATCAATTGCATAAAACTGAAGTTTGTGGAGAGAAACTAATTGCAGATTTGAAATCAGCAACACGAAAATATTCTAGAACTATTCAAAAATCTCTTGTGGTTGGGAAAAAATGTGCTCGTGCGATACTTACTTGAAATTTTAAATAAATAATACAAATGTAAATTTCGTTTAAAGCAAAAATACAATAAGAAAAAAGTGTTTTGACTTTCTAATGTAAACATAAAAGGGTGTTTGTGGTATGCTTATCTTTGCTCACAATGGGGGGAAAGGATCGAAGATGCTTACGTAGTATTTGAATGATTCCAATGCTTAATCTGAAGGAATGACTCCACTTACAGATCCCGCCCCCAAATTTTTTTTTTTTTTTTTT
Organism: Parasteatoda lunata; assembly: GCA_949128135.1. NCBI lineage: Eukaryota > Metazoa > Arthropoda > Arachnida > Araneae > Theridiidae > Parasteatoda > Parasteatoda lunata. Next base: position 14,880,720 of record OX421977.1, read on the forward strand.
TTTTTTAGAAAACGAAAAATTAAGATTGAAAAGATACATTTAAAATAAATGTATCCTTTTTATCATTGATTTTATATGCACTAGTGGTTTTCACATTGAACTACAAAAAAAATAATTGCATTCATTTACATCTAAGTTACAATCCAAAGGATATAGTCAATAAAACTGTGGAATTTTTTTTGTTTCATAAGGTTTTGAACGGATGTTAGATGTTTTTGCTTTGCTGATTTCTAGCCTGCAATCATTTTCTCGTTAAAAACTACAGTTTTTAAATAATTTTAGTCCTTACTGGAATTATTCCTAAGCAAAAGTAATAAGTACAATCGGTGAATAGTTTTAAAATTAAGGGGCTCAAAAGAAGAAAAAAAATAGAACTAAAACGACAGATCCCCAATTCACCTGAATTTCTAGATGCATGCCAGATACTCCTGCCATCTACATACCATAAGCTGAAGTAATAAATAAATGGTACACGTCGCATCTCACATTCTATTATTAAAATTTTTGTGAGGAAAAAGAAATATTTATTTTTACATTCTCAGTTATCTGCCTAAAATGCAGTATTAGAAATGAATAAGTTTTCCATTTCAGAAAATTCTAGAAAGCATTCTTTTGGTCCAAGTGAGAATAAAATTGAGCTAAACATAATTCAAATGATTTAATTAACTTTTATAAAATAAATTTATTAGTTCAAAACTTTATCGATAGATATTAACACATTTTATGCGCTCTATAACTGTTAAGTAGAATTTAATCTAATAAAAGTAGTATTAAATTTGCTCAAATTCCGTTGAGAACATCAGACTTTCGTTACAGCTCTTTGCGACGATTCTTACAGCTCATCTGGTGTCAGTAGAATAAATTTACCAGCTGCGCTATTTTTGCAATGTAGGCCTACCAACTACTAAACTTTATGGAAAATATTTTATAGAGTGTTAGGCATTTAAAAAACTAAGCTTTCAAAATTTTTGGTAAATTTGCTAAAAAGTTCACTTTGAGAAAGCTGGAACAACGTGGCGTTGCATATTAACTTTTGAAACATTTATGTATAGTGGTGTAAAAAAATATGTTTAAGTAAAAAATAATACATTAAAACATTTCTTAGCTACCACTAGAAGAACTCTTTACGAAAAGCGTAGAAAGTGGGCCACCCTGGTAACAAGAAATGCTAACTTGCATCACTTTGTGAGAAATGATTTATATTTTTTATCCGTGGCCAAATTTATGTTTTGATAAGTCATTCTTTAGTAACTTTATTTAAAGTTTTTTGTCTACCACTACGTAAAAAATAATTTATAGTACAATTAATTGGGCTCAATTAATTTTATTCACCTTTCAGTTGCGCTTCGGCGATTTATTATTCATTCCCACTAAGATAACCACCCTATATGAGTATGCGATCAATTAATTTTACGGGAAAAGGGCTGTAAGGTCTCAGACACCCAACTTCACTATAACGAACGATCAATTAATTTTGGCAAACAAAACCTTCGGAAGAAGTCGGCTAAATTATAAGTATCACATTTGCAGGCCTGCCAATAGCTACGCTTCTTGAAGAATATTTTACAGAGTGGTAAAAATCAAAAGCTTTCAGAATATTTGGTAATTTTGTCAACATTTTAAAAGCCTCACCAACGAAAGCGCTAGAACAAAGTGGCGTTGCATATAACTCTTAATTTAATTTATATGTAATAGTGTGAGAAAAAAAAAAGTTTAAATGGATAAAAACTTATACATTAAAACATTAACTTAGCTACCACTAGAATAAATTTCTGCAAAAAGCGTAAGAAAGTTGGCAGCCCTGCATTTGTATTTAAGCATTGTAAGTTAGTTGAAATCTATTTTTAGGAACATTATATGGTATTGCCAATGGATTTGCTTGCATATCTGGTTTCATAGGACCCATGATTGTTGCTATCTTCATAGCTACTGGCGTAAGTATTGCATTATATTAAATTTTTTGCGCATCGGGATAACCTAGTTGGAAGGACGTTGGATTTGTGTTCGTGTGAACAGGAGTTCGAATCCAGCCGGCCGAAAAGTCCCCATGTATTGAATGATGGCTGGTGCACATTAAATATGTCAGATTAACAAATAGCCATCCATGTTTCCATTACAAATCAATTACTCTGCAGGTACTACATTGGACATCGGTCATCCTCTTGTTCAGGTAAAAATTACGATCTGCGGATGAAGAAAAGGTGTGTGAGGAAGTCTGCCCTATAAAACGGGTTGTGACGTATGTGGGAGGCAAAATCGTATTGTTGGTCATAGATGGCGCCAATGAAAAACAAAAAACGCACCTTCACCTTAATTTCACCTGATTTCTATTTTGCTTGCTGATATTGGCAAGTGGCAACACATTTTTGTTTACTGAATTGCATTATTTTATGTGGCAAAAAAATTTAGAACAATCATCTCTTGTTTTTTTTCATACTACGAAAGAAAGGAATACCAGAAACAAATACACCTTATATTAAGTATTTATCCTGAGCTTGCGTAAATCACTGTTTAAGTAATATCTATATTATATAAAACGCTAATACGTATGTATCAATAAAACCGATGATATTTCTTTTCTCGCGTTGGTAACAGTTTTCATTTTTAACGAAGTACTTAGTACAACTAAAAAAGATTTTTTTCACAACACTTAAATATTTACTTTATTTTCTTCATTTATGGAGAGAACAGTCGGCAGAGAATTCTGTTAGGTTAAAAAAAATTTTGCTAAAAAAAGAACGAATTCTAAAAGAAATAAAAATAAACAGCTTAAAAAATAAGAGTGCTGTTGCCAGCCATAGAATTTTTTGAAAGATAACTTAGCAACATAAATCAAAATGACATAGAAGCGCAACTAGATCAAAATTAAGATACCTGAGCGCTTGACGTAACAAATCCTTCAATTCTATAAGTATTGTATCACCAAATGCCCAAATTAACAATTGTGTTTTTAGAGAAACTCTCTCTCTCACTCTCTCTGTGTATGTGTGCATATATATATATATATATATATATATATATATATATATATATATATATATATATATATATATATATATATATATATATATATATATATATGCACTTTACAACTTCATATTAAACTTCTGTTGTGTGTCAGAATACTGACATTTAGAACAAAATTAAGGTGTTGAATTGCCTCGGAGAAATTTGAATAGTGAACAATGACTTAAACAAAAAGTTTTATTTTAACTGACAAATGCTATATTATAATTTTAACTTTTTCTATGACTATACTCATTTTCCTACTCTTTTCTTTGTTTTTTATACATTTTATATTTTTGTGATAAAATAAAAAAACTTATAGTTGTTCTGCTTCTGAACACTGATGAAAACACTAAATGATGAGCTTCATCAACAATCAAAAATATATACATTTATTTTACAAATTCCATATTATTAGGGTGGCGCCCTTCAGAGAATTAAATATACAAAATTTTCTTCATCGAAGCCGATGCTTTACATCCGGCGTTCAGTGGCAGACTACTATTTCATATTGTTTTAGAACACATGGCTTTAACACTCTGGTGGGAAAGACTTTAAAACAAAACTTACAACAGTTACTTTTCTCAACAACTGAAATGTAGAATAGTGTGATTAAGAAAAATATGTGAACTGTTTGCAATTTCAAATTAATATTGAAATGTACAGGTTTAGAATTTTCTACAGTGAAAAGTTTTCGGAACTTCTGTATTGAAAAAAGTATACAAAAGCTAGACGTTAAGAACGTATCCAACAAGCGAGCAAAGCAAGCATTGGATTGCGAAGCAATCCGAAATGAACTGTGAAAGCAGTTCCGGGGGTTGACGAGCGCCAGCGAGCAGGGGGTTAAGCCTCCTAGTATATTATAATATATTTATTTATTAATAACTAGTTGCTGCCAAATAATTTTAAATTAAATTTATAAATTCAATATTGAAATCAAAAAGCATAAATTACTCCTCTATTTTAAATTTAACAATAAAATCTTCCAAAAAATCAGTAAGGATTGGCGACAATAATATTTATATGAATAATATGTAAATAAATTTATGTATTCTTAATTGTTCAAAAATTAAAAAAAAATATGCTAAAGCTGCAGTTATCAATACAATTTTATTTCCTTAGCACAAGAAAAAGCATTCCTTAAAAAAATGTTTACAACCATACTTTTAAACAGTAAAATTACATACCAGTTTTAACTTTTAAGAAAATTAATTACAGATAGATAAATTTCATCTATTCTCATTAATTTTATCTTATCTTACTAATTTTATTAATGAAAATATTAATACTTGCTCCTGTGTAAACTGGTCTACTGTTTAAACTGGTTAATGAAATTATAAGATAGGTGTTTTTAAACTCTTGCATGGTTTGCAGATATTTCAAAAACGTATTTTAACGTGAATTGCTAACCATGCATCAGCCATATTATTACGTACTTCTTAAATGACGAGAAAGTGGTAGTAAATGTGTTTCTCTATTGAGATTTATGTTTTCATTTTTATCTATTAATAATATAATAATAATCACTAAGAAAAATAGCTCCAATTCATCGAGGCAACTAATAAAAGCAATATATATTCATATATTTCCATCAAATTGAAATTTTTCGTTAGACACTTCTAAATTTTGAACATCAATATTTGTCACATTTTTTCTATCACTTAGAAATATTGCAAAGCTTTCCTACCCTAATAATACAGATATTTATATTTGGATGCAAAGTCAAAAAAATTTAATTTTAACTTGGTATAGACAAATCTGTAATACGAATTTTAATTATATATATATATATATATACAACAAAAAATAAATACAAAAAAAAAAAATCCGTGGCTAAAATTATGTGCAAAACAGGCAATTCATGCTTCTTTCTCTTTTCTATTTTTTTCTTAAATAGATATTTATTTTCTAAAATAATTTATAGTCAACTTTTTTAAATTATCCAGTATAATATTACCTCGCGCACATCCGTTTTCTGGCCCATCCTTGGTAACTAACAAATCAAACGCACTTCAGTAATGCAGCAAGAACGCCCTTTAAACTCCTCTTGTTACACTCAATTTGCGCTTTTGTTTTCATATTTTGCAATCTTGTTACGTAAACATTTTAAATCATTCTTGAAAAATTTCCCGTTCAAGTAAGTCCATTATATTTTACTGCTCGCTTTATACATTTTGTTTTATTCTGCTCTTCCTTTATATTTTATTTTCTGTTTTTACTAGTTATTTTTACTTATTGTGTTTTATTTTATTTTATTTGTCGTAATTTTTGTAAAAAAATTTTTGAGTGCTCCTCACACTATTGTATTGATATATTTTGCTTTGGCTATATTGATACAATATTAGAAAGCACTCTTTTTCGGATATAATCGTGTGGGCTGATGGAAAGATTATATCTTATTTTCCGGTTTTTTTTTTAAAAAAACTTTATTCTCTTTTTTTTTTTTAATTAATTCTTTTTCTTTCCCCAGTTGTTTGTTATTATTAATATTCCCCCCCCCCTTTTTTTTCATTTGTCTGTTATTTACCTTTGTTTCATCTTCATTTTGAACATATATATATATATATATATATATATATATATATATATATATATATATATATATATATATATATATATATATATATATATATATATACATATATATATACACACTTAAAATGAACGAGTGAAAATAACTCAACTTGAGTGTTATTTAACTCTTTCATCTAGAAAAAAGCGGCCTTCTCTTCTTGAGTTAAAATCACTCAAATGAAAGAGTTATATGGAAATATTTTCACTCGTGTTTGAGTGATTTTAAGTATTACTTGAGTGGATCGTTTTCACTCAAACTTGAGTGATTTTAACTCGTGTTTAAGCGATCTTCAGTTTTACTTGAGTGGATCGTTTTCATTCAAACTTGAGTGATTTTCACTCGAGTTTGAGTGATTATATGTATCACTTGATTGGGTCCTTTTAACTTGAATTTGTGTGAATTTCAATCATTTTTTTTTATAATTATTATTATCATATAAGTGAATATATTTTAATTATACTGTTCCATGTGGACCATTCTTTAAAGTAGGCGTTACCAGATTGAAGTGGGCGTTCAAATCACGTCCGCAGGTCACCAATGTGGGGGGGGGGGGAAGTATCGACAATCAGAGATGCCAACTGCTCCAGACACGCCAAAATAATTTTTAAAAAACGGTATATAACTACAAAATAAATTTTGCAAATATTTTACTGTTTTTGCTTGTTTTTTAAAAGATATAGCATGACATAAGTACTTAGACTGATTGTGTGCCCGGAGTCGCTGTCCGCGAAGCGGACACTCCACTCCTTCGTCATGAGGTATAGCCCGTAGGCGCCTGTAATACTGTCGTTATGCAATACATACATACCGGATGCTGGATATAGGTGTGAACTCAGTATTTGGCCCGAAGGGACACCAACTGATTCGTCGAATCTGGTATGCCATGAGCTAAGAAGTCATGAATTACTAGAAGAATTGAGTTAAGTGAAATAAGTTCACAGAGTAGAACTGTGAAATCATGACGACCCGGGAGGATCCAAGTCCCGGGAGGATGCAAAACTCTATTAGTTTTGCGACACTGGTAAAAGGGAGCGAAGCAGCTTTACTAGCTCTTCGTTCTGTAAAAGTTCCTTCATTTCTTTGAAGAGGAGCAAAAATAAGCTGGCTGCATATGTAGTTGTCTTAGGTTGGGCTCTTCTTCCTTTAGAGAATTTTCTGGATCTTGCACCGCAGCCCGAAAAACAGGCCGGGTGCTCACCATCACAGTTGATGCATTTCGCAGGAAAGGATCTGGGTTTTGTACATAAGTACGAGTAATGAGCCTCGGCGCATTTCAGACAGGCAGGATCGGTTGCTGGACAGTTTTGCTGGGTATGACCATATTTTTGACACCGGAAGCTTTGAATTTGAAATCCTCCTCCTTTAACATTTTTCTTAAGTATTGCACTAATGTTGCAGATATTTCTGCTAGTGTACGTGTCCGTGTGTATGATGAGGAAAAGTGGGAGGGGCCTAAGCTCTTGCCCACGTCTTCCTTTGAGCTGCACTACTTTCTCAGGCTTAAGTCCAAAATCAATTAGATATTTCTCTATGGCAAAAATTTCCGTATCAGTTTGGAGTCCTCTAATGAAGGTTTTGAGCTTTTTGTTAGGAGTAATGTCCATAGATGTAGTGTGTTCAACCGGAAGGGCATTCTCCCCACACACTTTGTCGGTGCTGGGGTGACGGGAGCTGGTAATGAAAAGTGATCAATTCTATAAGCCTATGAATTATTTAGAAATAGTGGTGGATAAAAATCTACTAAATTGAATTTATTAAACCAAGAATCGCAGCTGATAACCTACCACTTTAAAGTATATAATTGCTGTCCGGAGCAAGTTGGCATCTCTGGACAATGTCAGCCTTCATCTATCAAAAGGTACCTCATGATTGAATCAAGTTAGCATGTCTTGTATACCCGTGAATTGATGTTTATTTTTCGTAGTGGTAGTTACGCCACAAACGTAAAATAAAAGCGAAGGCATAATCTGTTTAGATCACAGAACATAACAATTTCATTTAGATTTATTATCGTTTGCTTTTTAAAATAAAACGATAGAAATTCCAGCTTATAAGTCACACACAATTAAATAATAAATAAATCACTCAAGTTTGAGTAAACACAAAGCAAAAATTTCGCTCAAATAAGAGTGTATTTCACTTAAGTTGAGTTAAAAAAAATTTAACTCTTTTTTGAGTAGGGGAAATCACTCTTTCATTTTAAGAGTGTATATATACATACATATATATATATATATATATATATATATATATATATATATATATATATATATATATATATATATATATATATATACATACAGTATATCAACGGTTAAGCGAACATTCTTGGGCCCGAAAAATTTGCCCTTTTACGGGAAAGGTGCCCTAATAACGAAATTTAACACCGTAAATTGTTCTTAAAATATTTTCAAAGATATAGAAATAATTAAATAATCTACAATAACTAACTACAAGGATATTTATTAAAACTTTAAAAGAGATAAAAAAAAAAGAATATATACAGAAGTATGATATAAATACATAATTCTAGATGTCAGATAAATGAATATAATTTTCCGATTAACCCAGATACTCAAGTTAGATATATGATACCGAATAGGAGCTTTTAGTCCTCAGTGGGGTTTCAATTATTAGGTTTACATCATCTAACATCTAAATATGACTTGATAGGGAAAGTGGTTAATACCTCATTAAAAGTAAACCTTGCATGATTCACAGAAATAAAAAGCAATGCATACCAGTAAGACCTATGTAATTGTTTATGCACAATTGATCATCTATCAAGCGTCTGAATAAATGTCTCACTTATATGAACACCTCAAAGATAAAACTTCTGTCTCTTTTTTACCCCAACTGTGTTAAATACCGTCTTCAAATAGATCAAAAAATGAAAGAAAGTTTCAACAGGGAAGAAGCATTGAGATGATTTAAGATGTTTCTTCAGCTTGAGAGGTCTTATAATTTGTGTGGACCAGATGAAAAGATCAAAAGATGCCGCTGTCCGAATTATTTCACAACAGCAGTATCATTTTCTCTCCTTTCTTTACAAGGTGGCAGGAGAAGGATTGATTCTTTAGTAGTGAAATAGCTTAACAATAATTTTAGTTATGAATAAGACAAAAAAAAAAAATAATAATAATAATAATAATAATTCATTCAAAAATTACAAGCTTTAAAAATGGTGAAAAGTTGCTTTTTTTCCCCTTGCAAACCCCTTAAAGCAAAAATATTTTTTTTTTTTTTTCAAATTTAGAAAAAGTAATGGCCGGTTTGAAGAGATAGAAAATAGTGGTTGAGAATGGAGAATGTACATAATGGTTTATTCATAGAAGATTCCCGGGAAATTAAAAATATGTCCGTATTAAGAGGCGACCGTTTTGCAGGAGTGTCCATAACAGGAGGTTTCACCGTACACATACGTTAAAGTCAATGTTATTAACTGATTAATATCAATATTCACCTGTTACTATTAATCATAACCACGAGTTATTGTTAATAATAACAGCCTATTATTATTATTAATAACAAGTTGATGCTAATAATAGCCAGATTTATTACTTTAACCAGAACATATAGACCACTTTTTGAATCTTGCAATAACACAGTAAAAAGACGAAACATCGCATTTTATCAAATCTTAGAAATTTATAGCATATTTGTTGTGTTTCGATGATGAGCATTTAATTTCAATGCCGCATTAAGTAAGCATTTAAAAAAATGGGCATGATTTGAAGTGCGTAGTTTATAAGATGAACTCAATTCAAAGTGCCTGCTTAAGAAATTAGATTTGATTTTATGTTTCAAACTATATTTTGTGACTACTATTTTTTAAAATTACTAACTGATAATAATTTTAAAAGCAAGTTGCATCATGGCTACATTTTTTAAAAAAATTAATAAAACTTTCAAACTCATTTGGTTGGGCTTAATGAATTTTGATTGACTTTTTACCATTTAAAAGACGCATTTTGTATTCTGTCCTTTTTCTTAAACACGTGTACACGTGTTTAAAACACGCGTTTTCAGAGATACCTACTTTCTTAAGCATGTGTTTTGAGCTCTACTCTTTTAAAAGCGCTTTTGTAGCTGTGTTCATTTTCATAAACACGCAGTTTAAGTTATGTTAAACAAAGAAAGCTCATCAACAGTATGCTTTCGTGAAGAAAAAAATATATTCTTCTTATATTTCAACATATATTTATTCCTTACATTCTTTAAGATAATATTTTTTTTTAGTATCACTTAGAAAACGAAAATATTTTATGCCATTAAATCAGCATCATAATTATTTAATAATACTCTGCTTTAAAGGTGTTTTTTTAATTTGTAATAATCAAAAGGTTTTGACAATATTAAAATGTTCTTGAAATCTTAAACCATTCCTTGATTTTATCAAACTGTATATGAAATAAAATTTTTTATTTCAGCCAACTCTTGCAAATTGGAGCAACGTATTTTACATGACAGCGGGAGTGTACATATTCTGTGCGACAGTTTTTGTGCTGTTCGGTTCTGCTGAGTTACAGTCGTGGGGCACAAAGAAAATCCCACAAAACGCTGATCTGAAATTGGAGAACATTGTTATAAACGCACAAGAGAAGAATGATTCTGAATTGATAGTCAAAGTAAATGCTGAGGATTTGAGGACTTCAATGTGATTTTCGTGCTTTGAAATGTATTTGCTTAGCAATCGCAAAAGGGAAGATATTTTGATTTTGGAATTAACATACACGTTAAGACTTAAGACTCCTCAAGACTTAAAAATATTCATTTGCAAGTTCTTTTTATGCCCGCACCGATGTAGTCTGCAAAACAGAAACATGATTATTAACACGTTGAATGCCACGTTAAATGTGCAGGGCTTGCCCGTCTGGCCAAACGGTAAATAACTACACACTAAACTTGCAAATATTTAACAGATTTTTCTTGTTTTTAAAAGGTTTAGCGCTTAGCATGACTTATCCTTACTTACTTTATTTAACAAAATCTGGGCATCTGGGCCGTGCAGAAGACCCATATTCCATTCATCATGAAATTACAGAAAATTAAATAAATATATAAGCAGTTTGTATACAGTCTCTGGGGTGACTGATATTGTAGAGCAAGAACCTTGCTCGTTTAACTGAAAATAAAAGTGAAACTAAATCTAAGCAACTTGCTGTAGTAAAGATGGCTGTGAATGTATTATCAACATGAGGTATCAGATTCGGATTTCAAGGCTGGTATTGTAGTTGAGGCTGTTGAGATTGTAATATATTGATGTTTTGAACTATTGATATAAGAATTGGAGATTTTTATTTATGTTGGTAGTTTTGGTATGAGGCGTCAGAGGTGAAGTGTACAGCTATAGATCGAAGGTTTTTGTCTCTTTTAAAGTTTTCAAATTTAAATATTTCGTTGAAGTTAGCTGTATTGCAGTTGATTGCTTTGTCGTAAAATTCTGCATTAAGTTTGTAAATATGCTGAGAGAGAGTCGGGATTTGGAGATCTTCGTGGATGTTTGAGTTTCTAATGAACCATCTGGCACAGGTGATTTTACGGAGTATTTTGTTTTTGCACTGGTTCAGTTTCTTCATAAGATGCTCTGGAATTGTGGCCCAAGCAGGAGAAGCATATGTACGGGTGAAAGCCCTTATATAGCAAGACGGAAAAGAGAAAAACCTGGTGCGTAAGACATTTCATTCCAGCATTTTTTTCGTAAAAAATAAAATATCTGTAACTATCAAGATTTCTTTTAAAATTTTAGCATATAAATAAAACTGCTTCTTTTCGAAGATAAAGTAGATATTGTTGAATAATTTAAAAAAAGAATGAGAAAACTCCTCCCCAAAACTAGCTATAACTGAAAAGGTTTCACTACCAGCCTTTTCTATTTTCCGTCTCGCTTTCACCCCTGAGCATATGTTAGAATGGGTCGAATCATGGAAATATAAAGCAGTTTTTTACTTTTAAGTGAAACATTCTGGTTGTAGATGAGAGGATGAATTGCATTTATTGCTGCATTGACTGCATGAATTATCCGGAAAAGTGGTAAATTATATGAAAATTGCTTAGAAATAGTGGTAGATAAAAATCTATTAAATTGTATTTATTAAGCAAAGAATCATAATTAAAACACTACCACTAGAAAATATTTATTCTCTATCCGGAACAAGTTGGTATCTCTGTGTATGTAAATAAAACCATTTTTATGTGTTTTATATTGCATTAATTTCTTCAAACCGTTTTAGTAACGATAATAATATACAAAAATTAAAAATTTACTTAAATTATGTGTATCTCATTATCTTGGCTTCGCCGGTCACCGGTGACCGCCGTGGCAGTAGGAACAAACTCATTTCCTGTCACCGGTGGCCCCCATGGCATTCAACGTGTTAACTGCTTAACTCTATCTAGTAAACTGTGGGATATTAGTACGATTTCATATCTTACATGGAATTTTTCTATTAGCACAAGGCTACCGACTTTCTACACTTTTTCTTAAGCTGCAATCGAGTATAGCACGTTTTTCATAAATGCACTTTTTCTATCAGTGCAAAATAAGTCCGGCAGGTAAATGTTCAAGTAATGTTTTACAACCACTTTAAATATTATGTGCATTTAGAACTTCTGTAATGATAATTATGTGACTGGTTTTACAAAACTGATTTTTAATATGTAGTTCGTAACTTGTGTTGTATTTTTTGTTTTTTTAAGCACTTTTTGTTGCTTATTATTATGTGTTCTTACATTTCATAAAAGTTCTCTTGTGTATATATTCATTTCCAATGCATTGACAATATCTGTGAGAAATAAAAATAAATCTAAATGAGCCTTGATTTATTCTTTTAGTTGTAGATTCCATATTATAACCATTTATGAAGTACTCATAGTTTTTTTTTTTTTTAAGTTTTTAAAAAATAAAAAAATGAAATCATTACCTTTAACTCTTCGTTATTTTCCAAAATATTTTAAATCGTTACAAAATAGACATTTTGCTTTTAATACCCTTTGTTAAATGAATGGATAAAATTTTTTGCATGGCACTATTTGTTTGCTAAAATCTTTTGCTCACACATTTTATTTGAAAAAGTGCCGAGTTAGACTGGTTGTTAGAGCGTTGGGATTATGTCCAAAAGGTCATGTGTTCGATATCCGCTGGTCGAAGACTCACCGTGTAGTAAATGGTGACTGGTGTACGTTAAATCAGTCCGGTCGCAAAGTCCTCCATGTTCCCATAACAAATCATATCTCTGGGGGTACTGAATTGGAGATTGTTCGTTCTCTGGTTCAAGTTAAAATTACGATCTGTGGATGAATGACTGGATGTATAAATGCATCCGCCCTATAAATGAGCAGTGACGTGTAGGGCTAAAATCGTATTCTCGGTCATAGATGGAGCCACTGAAAAACAAGAAGCGCACCGTCAGCCTTCAATTTGCTTGATTTCACCAAACAGGCTTGCTGTCATTGGCAAGTGACATTAGAAACAACAACAATATTTAAGAGAAAAACGTTTAAATATATTTAAAAATAATGAGCTATATTGTTGAGAACATAATGCTTATTAATTAAACAAATTATTACGGCGTTTTGCTTGTAACTAGTGCTGTCAATTTAAAATCAAATGCAGCTTTTTTGAGAAATGTTAAGCCCAATAATAAAAGTGGTAGCGAAATTTATGCAATAATGAATAATCTAATTGAATACTTAAAGAGAAATTATTTTGAATTCTACATCATTTAAATAGTTCAAGAACTAGTATTAAAGTCCTGACGATCCTATAGCTATTTTTTAAGAGCTGATCTAATTTTAAAAGTTGTCATTACTTCAACCACAGCCTACAAATAAGTGCATTATTATTATAAAAAATAAAATTAAGCTGATATTGATGAAAGTTTAAAGGCGCGACAAGGATAATTTTCATCAAAGTTAGCACAAACTTGTCTATGTATACCCGACTGAATTTCATAAACATTTGCTTACTTACGTAGTATATGCGGGTGGCTTTTGCAATAATATTCAACAAAAAAATCTGTGATTTTAAAGCTATACAGGATTTAAAATTTTTTTTTAATTTAGAAATTATCAAGACATTGGTACGACATTTTAAGTATCAGTTTATAATGTTAAGAACGATTAAATTACAAATTCAAGATATTATCATCAGATAATCAACAAGAAACGATCAACAAAATTTCAAGAAAATATTTTCAAAACTTAAAAAGTTTTAAAAAGTTAAAATTTGAATTATGACGTTTAATATCATTCCTCGCATCTAAAATTCTGTTAAAATGGCAAAATTCTTTTAAAATATTATAAATTACGTAATATAAAAAATTGTTGGAAGTACTTTTACTGTTTTTTTAATACAGAAACAAATAAAAGAGCAGTTAAGAACAAGCATTTTTGGAAAAAAACATCAGATTGTAATAAAAAATCATATATATATATATATATATATATATATATATATATAATACTTACTAAAACTAACTTTTCCAACAAAGGTTTAATAACATTCATAAGAATGTAGTATCAAATTTTCAGCTAAGTAAAATAAAAATTCATTTCTCTGGAACAAATTTGCCAAAAATGACAGAAAAATGGCTTTTCTAATTATTTATTACAAATTCCACCTTTGAAAAAAAAAAAATTTTTTTTAAACATAAATAAATATAAATATGATCTTATGAACTAGTGAAATGATTTGATGCGTTAAAATTTAAAAAGAGTGGGGCGTGGTCAAAACAAATATCGCCATAACTTCGTCAATTTATCTCCGATTCAAAAAATGTTAGTTTTAAAACGTTCAGTTAAATACCTAGATATCAAAATTATAAAAAGTTTATAAAAAATGATTTTCTTGACGAATTTAAATCCATTTTTAAATTTTTTGATGCCTAAAATTGAAATTTTAAGAGATAGCAAATTTCTACTACATCTAGCACAACTGTGTCACTAGAACTTCGATCTTTTATATTGCAAATACGAGCGTACATTCCAACATTTAAGCTTTGTGTGAAATAAAATTATGAGTGGCACCAAACTAAAGCTGAAAGTTTTGAAATTAACTGAATTTTAGTAACATATTCGGGATTGCCAACTTTCAACACTTTTTTGAAAATATTTCTTCTAGTGGTAGTTAAGATTGCATGATTCTTAATTTTGTAAAGTTGATTTAAAGCTATTTTCCACACCACAATATGTAAAAGATCATAAGAAATGCCACATTGATCCCACCCTCTTGTGGTGAGGATCTTTACACGTTAACACAATTATCAAAATTGTTGAGCATTTTAGATTTTAAATACCTAACATTCAATAAGATATTTTGGAAAAAGCGTAGTAGATGGCAGCCATGCGTATTTATCAGGACTTAAGAGCATGCTCTATCTGACATTTAATGCGCGTATTTAAATTATTTACATACTAGATGTGACATACTACTGGTGGACAAATTGTTTGTTCTAATTTATTAAAATAATAATACCTTTGCTACAGCTAGAAAAAATATTTTTTTAATTCCACGGATATTCCGTAGTATTTGTAATGTAATTGTTGTAGTTTATTTATGTATTGGTACAAGATAAATTTGCAGGCTTGTGTACTCAATAAAGGCTTATAAATCTTTGTCAAGTAGAAGTACAGATACAGAGAGAGACAGTAAGAAGATGCATCCAAGATAACAGTGGGATTCGAATCCGCTACCGCCACGATACACTCATTGCTTACCGGGCAATACCACTCGGCCAGGGAAGCAGCATTGTTGCAGTTATGTACTAGTTGTAGTAAATACGTAACTTCTAAATAATATATATCTGTAATAATAACAAATGAACAACAAACAGAGAGTAAGACTGAAACCCGGTTCGTCCTGAAAGTTCGTGCTAATTTTCGATAAGCGTATCTTCCAAAGGTCCGCCTAAAGTATTAAAGTGGTAACAATCATCAACATTTGGTAGTTTGATGTTTTCTAATACGTATTACAACAACTTCCATTTAGATAATATTCATTTAGCATGTATCAGATTTCTATACAGAATCAAAAAGTTTCCAAACCTTTACGGTAATCAAGCAAATTTAATGGTAATGTTAATTAAATTGTAAGAAATATATTCTATGGTAAAAATTTTGCTACCATTTAAATATATTTTCGGCTGATCTTCAAGATCTCCGCTGATCGAAATTTGGCACGGACTTTCCGTATACTTAATAGTTTTAATTTCACTCCTTAAATTTACAGAAACGATTACAGAAGCCAGGCATAAGTTTTATTTGAACGAAAAACGAGATTTATAGTCTCTTGGTACGAATGTTGACAACCATTATAAATCTATATTAGAAATTTGAGTCGCCTATTTACTTTACTAAACTTAAGGGAGTGACTGTCCAAAGAAGGGCCAAGACCTACTGTGGCCATCACAGTTTTCTTGACCTTAAGGCTCTAGAGTGCAGGAGCTGATGTTTCGGTTGGGTAGTCAGTCGAGCATGGAACCCCTAGTGTATCGTACTCATTTTATGGAGAAACTGAAAGAATTAAAGGCTGAGTCAACTATGCCCAGTTCAAGGAGCCTACTTACTTAAGTATGGTTAAAAGGTTTTACCATAGTTGTTCGATCTTCGAGAAACCTTTTTCTTAGTGATAGAAACTGACGTTTAAATTTTAACGTAAACGTAATAGAACATTTTAACGTATAAGCCTTAGATTGTTTTTCTTTTCACAACAAATCAATGATCCCAATATTTATTTATTAATTGTTACACTTAAAATTGGATACTTATGTTCTCACTATATATGTCAACTGAGGAACAGACAGCACACGTTAGAGAAGGACATTATAAATTCACATCCAGGATTACGGCGCACGTCTGTCTAAATCGATATAAAGCTGATATTTACATAACATTTTATATATAATGATATTTTAGGATATATGATTAATGATAAATGATATATATATATATATATAATTAATATTTAATGATAAAAAATTATCACTTTTCTTTTACTTGATCATAACTACCTTTTGGAGTCCATAGATCAATATAATGACATCTATTTAACTATACATTTTATGATGGTATTTTCCTACTAGTTTGAGGAACTTATACTTTTTTATCACCACCAACGAATGGAGAAAGAAATTTAACTTTTAATGGTAAATTTTGACAACAAATTTAATTTTTGACAAAACATTTCTGTCTTATTAAAATATCGTATTTAAAAAATGCACAAGGGTATTTGGAAAAAAAAATTGCATTTTACTTGCATTTATAGACTTTTTGAAACATGTTTCTGATTCACAATTTCTGATTTTTTCGAAATTATTGTGGATATCAAAATAGTTGAGTGAATAGGACAGTTTTAAAATTGTATGGGTCTTTTAATAAAAACATTATGAAATAAAAAGCAAAACAAAGAAATTAGCTACACATATTTGCACTAAAAATTTTAAAAATGAAAATGTAAAAATATTCTGCAAGCATTGTCTCGAAAATTTCATTTATTGGTTTCAATTAACCGACAGAGTACGTTCAGTAGGTCTGAAACGAAAAACAGCTGTCCAAATGTAAAGAAAAGTTATTAAAAATGTCTTTAAAACAATATAATCACGTATAAAAATTTTTGTATTGGTTTATTTATACTTAAATGGCAGGTTGATATTAGATTATTTTTTATTATCGGTTACTACACCCTCAAAAAAAATACTCTCACTTTTGACGATTCAGCAATCCTTGAGCAGTATTTCATTAATTTTGAGAATCATTTCGTCACGAAATCACGCGATCTGTGACGAAAGGCGAACTCGCAAATATGTGATGACAATGTTTCCTCTATTCAAAACCTCTTCGTGGAGTTTGTTAACTAGAATGGCGAAACTATAATAGAGACAAGACAATCGAGAAAAGAAATAAACTAACCAATTACACTGACCGGTTTTTACGGTGGACAAGAAAGTTGCCTGGTAGCAGGAAGATCCGAAGTTCGAGTCCCTCTTCAGGCATGAATGTAATTTATCAATCTGTCCTTGTTGTGCTGGGCCGTCTATATGGTGCCCACGCTAAAATGATTATTAAAAAAGTTACAGTAGGCATTACGAGTTTTTTTCTTTTTTTTTCTTTTTTGCAAAAAAATGGAATGTCGAAATATTTCTTTAATTTTGACATAATTTGTTTACTCGACGAAGTGACAATAGCTTTTTCGTCACATTGAAAAATTCTTGCTCGGAGCATATGCCAAGAAACGTTTTCGTCAGAAACGAAGAATGTTTCGTGATAATCGTGTAATCCATTTCTTACAATGTAAAGGTAAAAACGCACATTATTTTTTTTTTTCGGAAATGTTAAAACAAAACAAGCATCTTACATGATACTTACATGATTTTCTGATTCTGACATATTTTTTTATCTTACCTTGTTAATTGTGCTTAACGACTGCAATATATATATATATATATATATATATATATATATATATATATATATATATATATATATATATATATATATATATATATATATATATATATATATATATATATATATATATATATATATATATATATATATATATATATTTATATATATATCTGCAATAAAAAATATTGCATTTTACTTGCTCATATAGATTTTATGAAATATGGGAAAAACATCTATATATATATTTCTCTTACACGGCACTAAAAAAAAAGCCTCATTACAACTTCCCGAATGGCAACGTTAGAAAATAGACCAATGATTGCATCTAAAAATGTCACATGCCAAATCTAGCTGAGGTGGCTCAACATATAGCGCTTTTGAAAACGGAAACAATAACCAGAGTGAGCATTATCAGGTTGTTCAAAGCATTGGATTGCGAAGCAATCCGAAATGAACTGCGATTGCAGTTCCGGGGGTTGGTGAGCGCCAGCGAGCAGGGGGCGAAGCCTCCTAGTTTATTTATAATACATAAAAAAAACATATAAAAAAATCAAATCAATTTTTAAAAATATACTAGTAAAGTAATATGGTTAAATGCGTGCAGTACGCCCGACAAGTAAATTTCTAATTTTATATACAATATTTTGGAAATATTCAATTTCCGATCCTAATTGTTTTCACATTTTAAAATACTGAATTTCAAATTTATTTCAATAAAACTTCATTTTCAATAACAATAAAAACATTTTTACCCGCATTTCAATTTGCTTAAGTTGACATTATATAAAAAATCACAGGATTGCCACGGGCTACTCTATACGCAAAAAGCGGTGACATATAAAATTCAAAATTTAATTAAAATAGTTTAAAATTAACAACTGTTTATCGCAATTTTTTCAGTTTGCTATTGAAATTTAAAGCGGAGAGAGTATACGAGAGAGTTGGTTTATTGGATTTACAAACATTTGCCGACTTGTGTGCTCAAATTAGGCTTATAAATCTTTATCAAATAGTAGGACGGATGGCACAATACAGAGAGGAACAGTACGAAGACACATCCAGTGTAACATCTGGATTCGAACGAACCCGCTACCTCCACACTTTGCACACCATTTTGCGGGCGATACCGCCCGGCTAGGGAGGCCAACAATAAAAGAGCTGGAAGAACCTGCCTTTAGTATAAATATTTAATTCATGTGCATGTCATGGTGTTGAAAATAAGATAAAATTAAATTTAGAAAACAAAAGAAGCTTACATTAAACCACTGGGATGCCAACCGCTCTCCTTCCCGCAAAAGTATTTATAAACTGGTAGATATAAAAATTTTACATTTGTAGAATAGGGATAGTTACGCCTACTTTTTAAAAGAGTAACCACGTAAAAATGCATGCTTTAATGTGAGTATATTGTACGAGGTATCTGACTTGCGGCACATGCCTCTCCATCTGAGTGAAATTGCCATAGGCAAAGCTGGTTTATTGGATTTACAAACATATCGGTAAAAATTAAAATGCAAAATTGTTGCTTTTGATATGATACTTGGAATTTTTATTGGTGATATTACCTTTGTTAAATAGAAAATAGAAGGATAGATAGCACAATGAAGAGAAGAACAGCTCAAAGATACATCCAGGGTAACAGCCGGATTCGAACCAGTGACCTCCACGCTTTGCACAGCGTTTGGTGAGTGATATTGCTCAGCCCCCACAAAGAGAGCTAGAAGAACCTGCCTTCAATATAAATATTTAATTCATTTGCATGTAGTGGTGTTGAAAATAAGATTAAATTAAATTTAGAAAACAAAAGAAGCTTACACAACTGCTGAGCTTCCCTCAAAAGTATTTATAAACTGGTAGTTATATAAATTTTACATTTGTAGAATAGGGATAGTTACGCCTACTTTTTAAAAGAGTAACCACGTAAAAATGCATGCCTTAATGTGAGTATATTGTATGAGGTATCTGACTTGCGGCACATGCCCCTCCATCTGAGTGAAATTGCCATAGGCAAAGCTGGTTTATTGGATTTACAAACATATCGGTAAAAATTAAAATGCAAAATTGTTGCTTTTGATATGATACTTGGAATTTTTATTGGTGATATTCCCTTTGTTAAATAGAAAATAGAAGGATAAATAGTACAATGAAGAGAAGAACAGCTCAAAGATACATCCAGGGTAACAGCCGGATTCGAACCAGTGACCTCCACGCTTTGCACAGCGTTTGGTGAGTGATATTGCTCAGCCCCCACAAAGAGAGCTAGAAGAACCTGCCTTCAATATAAATATTTAATTCATTTGCATGTAGTGGTGTTGAAAATAAGATTAAATTAAATTTAGAAAACAAAAGAAGCTTACACAACTGCTGAGCTTCCCTCAAAAGTATTTATAAACTGGTAGTTATATAAATTTTACATTTGTAGAATAGGGATAGTTACGCCTACTTTTTAAAAGAGTAACCACGTAAAAATGCATGCTTTAATGTGAGTATATATTGTGAGGTATCTGCCTTGCGGCACATGCCTCTCCATGTAAGTGAAATTACCATAGGCAAAGAAAGGCACATAACGGTGATAATTAAAATGCAATAGAGTTGCTTTAGATATGATACTTCGAATTTTTATTGGTGAAATTACTTCAAATTGTATTGATGAAAAAATTACTTAAAATGAAAAATACCTAACTAAAAATAACTTGAATTTCGTTACCACTAAAAAATACTATTTCACAAAGCGAAGCAAGTTGGCATCTCTGAAAACATAAACTTTGCTACCACTGGTAGAAATTTAACAAGTTGGAAGTTTTACAAAAAGCCCTATTAGATCTTGTCTATTTTTAAAAGTCTTAAGATTTTATTCTGTTAAAATCATCTCTACCAACTTTTACGTTTTTTTGCAAAATATTTTATTCGCTGGTAGACCATTAAAAACTAAAGCGTTCAGAATTTTCGTTAGTGTTGTTAACAATTTAAAACAAGAGAGCTGGAAAAAATGAAATTTCACATAAACTTTTCAATCATTTGGTGTGAAACATTACTTTAAATCAAATTTATAAAACAAAGAATCACACATTAAAACAAAAACCTGGAAACAATTATTGAGTGGTAGCTAAGATTTTTCAAAACTGCTGAAAAATGTGTAAATTTAACTTTCATTTGAGGATTACGAAATATTTTCCTGGCGTATTTTTTGCACCCTTATATATTTCCTTCATATGAAAATTTTATTTGCTGCATAAAATCTACAAATTTATCTCCCTTTTGCTACCACTTTAAAATATTTTCACAACGTGAGAACAATGATAAACCTAGCTACAACTAGAAGAAATTTTTCCACAAAACGTAGAAAGCTGGCAGACCTGTATGATACTACTATTAGTACTTACTTACCTTTAATTACTTTATTTACAAAAAATTGGGTGCCTGGGCCACACAGCGGTCCCCAACCCATACATCATGAAATATTTACAAGTTGAATTACAAACATTTTGAATTATGCAGCATTTAGGTAGCAAAACAAGAGACCAAGCACATTTGCTTGATAAATTAAACATAATTTGAAATTTAATATGAATCATGATTTTTGAAATTATTAATAATTATCATAAATATAAAAAGCACAATCTACATTTAAGCATTGAATACTAAAATGAATTGAATTATGATATATACAGCAAGCACAATTGACAATTAAGCATTGAATATAATTTAAAATTAATGTAAACTTGAGTTGTAAAATAATTATGAAATGAAATAAGATATATTTACAGAAGTTTTGTCTAACATTGCTGGCGCCATCTATCATTTACGGTAAGCATTTAATTGAGCTGATTTAACTTTTTACTTAAAAAAGTAATTGATGAATTAAAAATTGCACTGATGAAAGATTTCAGAATGTATAGTCCGGAATTGGACATGGATATGACACTATTGGGTGAATACTACTATTAGCAGAAATAAACTTTCATGAAATACTTTTTGAAAGGTGTACCTTTTATCAAGTATGCACTTTTACTAAAAAAAACTTGCAGCATATTGCACAATTTGTAAACTTGTTGCATATTTAATGTGGATGGCGTATCAAGAGGTGAATTGTCGATAAGTTACTCAAAATAATGACAACGAAATTACATAGTATTTTTTTTTTTTTTTACCTTTTTTAATATGTAAATGAGAGAAATTTACCAATCCGCAAAATTGTTTTTGAAAAAGTCAAAGTTGTACTTCAGGAGTGTAAATTTATGCGGTCTAGAGCATTCGTTTGAAACATACTCTCAACTTACCACGACTCAGATCTGACTCTGACGACTAAGGTTCAACTCAGGAATACGAATTTAATTTATTAAAAAATAAAAAAAATTTCAAAATCATGACAATAAATAAATTATTTTCAAGAACACGAAAATCGTGCAAGAAAAAAAAAAAAAAAAAAAAAAAAAAAAAGCTTTTACATAAAAGAGAATCTAATAAAAATACCAAATAATGTTTTCGAATAAAACAAAATATGATCAATAACAATGCTCTGTCTAGAAAAATAATTTATCTCGGGCAATAAAAAGAATTTAATAAGCCTTAAAGCTAAGCATACACGCGAAAGTTAAACGAATAAAAAAATAGAAGAAAATCGACAAAAATATTTATGAAATGCGTACTACATATAACGAAGCTCAGAAACGTTTTTTTTTTTCTTCCCTAGAATTCGAGAGCATTTACTCGATCTTACACGTAACTTAATCGTTACATAGATAAAAAGCTTTTTTCATAACCTTCCTTGAACAGACCCTACCAGTTCTGAGTTCAATAACGTAGCCTTGTAATTTTGAGCCTAATCCGGAAGACAAGGGAACGTCTGTATCAAGTATTGGAAGAAGTTATCATTTGTGAAGAATTTTTTAATGGAACTAACTCGCATTTGCATTACACGGAGAGCCCGAAAGTAAAGAGTCTCCTCCCTTAAACAGTCTTCCACTGGGATATTTCACGTCAACAATTGGAACGGTGTGAGCTTTGTGCGGAAATTTATATCGATCGGCAGTTACTGGGATTCGAACCTGGGTCACCTCAATGGAAGGCGAACGCTCCAACCCCTAAGCCACAACGGCTTAGATTATTAAGCTTTTAAAAAATCAAGCTGTTGCTGATGATAGCAATCAACTACAGTGAGCGAGCCATTAGTGTCTTTTATCCGTCCCGCAACAGCTATTAGCTTATTGTTGCTGTTGTACTAAGTTGTTTAAAAAACACTGAATAATATTTAAAAATCTGTTTCATTTATATGCTAAGTAAAACTTAATGACAAGTGTTCACTTGTAAAAAATTCGAATGAGATTTAGGTAATAGGGATTTTTCACTGACAATAATTTGTAGTTGTGGACCAATATAATTAGTACCAGTTATTGAAAGAAATTCAAGATCCTCTTCGGTTGACTAAGATCCGTAAACAATCTCTGTGTACTTCATTTTAAAGAGAGTTTATTGCACACAATAAGTTAGTAGCACCTAAAACAGAAAATATCCGATGAGCAAGTTTATGCAAATTATAAAATTGTACTTTTATGGTAGACTTTAATGAAATTCCAACAAATATAAAGATATACTTTCCTCTTTCTCTCCTAAAATAGGATATTCAGGAACAAGTTTAAATTTCGTGGTCGCGAGAGACTCCTCTTTAGAGAATTGCAGGTTATAACCGGAACACACTTACTAAAGATCATAAAGTTTTACATGTGACAACAAAAAAAAAAATAATAAATAAATAAAAATACATATATACATATAAATAAAAGTATTTCTATAAAAGGTTCAAACATTTAAAATATACATGCAAAAAATCTATTGGATATAAAACAAGTAACTTAAACATCAGATAGTTGAAATGACAAAATATTAAAAGTCGAAAATCAAAGAGAAATTAAAGTATTAAATCTAATCAAGAGCTTGAGTTCATGAAAGCAAAGATTGATCTTATAGGTAGTGGAAAAACTGTTGTAAAAGTTCCAGTGATTTATGATTGCCTTGACCTCACTGTCTATTTTTTTCATGCAGTAAAACCCGACAGAAAACAACAAAATTTTGTTACGTATAGGCAGTCGAAGATGTCTTTTAAACGAGGCTATGCAGTACTTTATTTCACATTAGACAATTTCACTTCCTTTACCTTCCCCAAAATGTTTAATTGTTATATTGCGCTTTTTAAAAGGCTACTAGTTAAAAGGTTACTACTACCCTCTGTTTATCAGTTATCGTATTTTATTTTTAATTTATTTTATTTTATAACCGTCATTGAAATGTCGAACGAGTTTTGGGTTGACGACTATCAATTTTCAAATCCGTAGCCTTAAAATTTTCACCCCAACCCAGAAGACAAGTGAACTCTTGTATCAAGTATTGTGAGAAATTTGCCTTCGTGGAGGAGATTTTTTTATGGAACTAACAACCCGAATTTGCATTACGTGGAGAGGAAAACCTCCTACGATTTTCCTCTCTTAATAGAGTGGGGGACGCCCCATTCTAAAAAATGTGTTTTCAATAGTTTAGCCAAGATTATGGTTTGGACAGCTTAAAAGTTAAATTCACTTTTTGTATATTCTGTCATATTTTTGGAACAAATGAAGTGCATGAAATATTTTTTATTTTTTGCTCACGATTATCAAACGTGCTAATCTGAAAATAAGTCTATGAAAAACACAATTATTTATAATTATTTATCTTTTATTATTTCGTTATATGTCTGAAACTTATGAAGCGATTGATAAATTTTTTTGCACAAGATTATAGAACGTGCTTAGTTGAAGACAAGCCTGTGCAAAAAAGAAATATTATATTTTGTATTGAAATTTTCCTAATAATGAGCTAACAAAAATAAGAATTGGTTCTATCGATTAGTTCGTAAGAAATAAAAGCTTTAAAATGCGATATTCGCAAACAGTGCATTAAAAAAATCTTTAACTTAGATTACTCTCTAGATTAAACTAATGGAAGCATATTTTTCAAATAGAGGCTGACCTTCCAATCTTTGAAGGTAAGGAATCGGAATCCGTCAAAAAAAAAAAAAAAAAAAAAAAAGCATATATATATGTAACATAAAAAGCTTCTATTAATATTTTTATGTTATCCAAATTATTTATTCTAACCGAAATGCTTTCTCACACTTTTAAAAAGCCACACCCTGTTCTTAAATCTATCTTTGGCTCAACTATACATTAATTAAAAGCAAGATATTTTCCTCTTTAATCTTCGTGGGTATCACTCGACCTATTTCATAAACCAATAGTAATTTCTAAGATTTCCCTCTTTCCCGAAATTGAAACATTTCACGGATTTACTTTGCAAGATTTTCCCTAATATATTATCGAGAGCACAACTTTTCGTGCATACACTTTCATGACTGCTCTGTCTAATAGTTAATAAATAAAATTTGTACCCCCTTCCCTGCCTAAAACCTGTTTTAATCCTTCAATCCTTCCTCTCGGCAACGACGTCGACGGCGGTGTGGCAGAAATTAAAAATAAATCAAGAAATGTTAAAACTAATACAAATAATTTGAAAAATGAAAAAAATACTTGTTTTTAGAATTTGAATTGAAATGTGAAATCAGACATTAATGCTTGAATCCAACGTTGGTAATTAGTTCATAGCTCAGTTCTAGATCAGAAATTTCCATAAATAAATCGTGTCTTTATTTCTGAGCTTTAATTCCAGCATAGGGAATTGATCAAACACAAATTGAAAGGTAATAGTAACACTTAAATACGTTCAAAATAGAAATGAAAATATTTGAATTTCCTAACACCCAATTGTGACAAATTAAATTACCAATTAAGATCTCTGCACAAAAATTACTTTAAAAAATATCCGAACTAAAATTTTTGAAAAAAAAAATTATGTCCATAAGGAAAGAAAGATAGAAATGTAAACAAACAAAAGGTAATTTGCAAATTAACCAAACTTGCACTTCAGATTAAAAATAAGGAAAAAAGCTAGATCAGTCAAAAATTAAAAACTGATTTACCTTAATACCATATTAAATTTGAAAGCTTGTTTTGGATTTCAATTAGTGATTGTGTTAAACAGGTTGTAATGTAAAATCTGAGAAGACTGATCACCTTTTCTGATTAAGAAAGCAATTTGTCCTTACAAATTTTTCCTGAAATCCGGGTTAATGATTGCAATAAAAATACCAAGAAAGAAAATAAAAGTATAAAGAAATATGCAAAATAGAAATAAAAAGAAAAGAGAGAAAAGAAAAGAAAAAAATGTTACAGAAGGCAAATTTAGGACATAAAAAAAAAAATCGGATATTTTGCTATTAAAGTGACAAATATGTAAGGTAAATAACATATAAAGTGAAATAAAGACAATACTGAAGTCTTGGACTTCAGAATAACAACCACTGTGTCCTTTTTTATTTTATTTTGTTTTCAAACAAGGTAAACAAGACTCAAATCTAATTTCATATAGAATCTTTTCTTGTAAAACTGTTTTTTGTGTTTTGCAGTTTAAATTACACATTTCTAATTAATGTTTATAAATTTTTGTCTTCATGATTGAAGAGTTAACTTAAATTGTGGTATTATGAGGAAATACTCGTACTTCTTGGAGAATAACTTTGTTGTGATCTTCAAACAAAGACTTGGAACTGAAAAAACTGTTAATTCATAAAAACTGTTGAAAATGAAAATCTGAAGTTTGCTGATAATGCTACTACAGATTTTTAATTGTTTTAAAATTTTTACCATGAGTACATATGTAAATGTTTTATAATTCATATTACTCTTATATATTGTTAATATTACAAATTTGATTATTTTCATTTTAATAGTGCTTCTATCAGAGGGCAGATTTTGCAAAAAGATAATTTTTAAAATTTTTGGATTGTAATTAAACATTTTTGGAGAGGGGGGATGTAAGATAAAAAGCTTCTATTTATCTTTTTATGTTATCCTAATTAATTATTCTAATCGAAAAGCTTTCTCACACTTTTAAAAAGCCTCATCCTGTTCTTAAATCTATTTTTTTTGTTTCAACTATGCATTAAATAAAAGCAGGACATTTCTCCCGTTAATCTTCGTGGGAATCACTCGACCTTTTTCAAAAACCAATAGTAATTTCTAAGATTTCCCTCTTTCCCGAAATTGAAACATTTTACGGATTTAATTTGCAAGATTTTCCCTAACATATAATCGAGAGCACAACTTTTCGTGCACACACATTCATGACTGTTCTATCTAATAATTAATTAATAAATTTTGTACTCTCCTGCCTAAGACCTGTTTTAATCCTTCCACTCGGCAACGACGTTATATATATATATATATATATATATATATATATATATATATATATATATATATATATATATATATATATATATTCAGTGAAAGTACGTTTTTGGGTCAAATTTCATAACTAAAATTACTGTCTACACAAATTGATTTAGTTTTCAATTTTATAACTGTCGTTGAACAGCCAACCCAATTTTGAGTTTTTAGGATTACCAAATGTTCAACTCCGTAGCCTTGTAATTTTGAACCCAATCCAGAAGACAGGGGAAGTCCTGGATAAAATATCGAGGGGAAATTTGTCATTGTGGAGGACTTTTTGTTGGAACAAACTTGCATTTGCATTACTTGGAGAGGGAAACCACGTAAATCTTCCAAGGTAATCCTGATGGCAAAGAGACTCTTACCCATGATCCGTCTACCACTGAGGATGTTTTACGTTAGCACTGAGGTGTTACGTTAGCACTGTGCCAATTATCACATCTTTTGCAAAATATTTTATGTAGTGGTAGAGAACTATAGTGGCAATAAAACTGAAAACTAAAGCTTTCGGAATCTTTGAGACAGCATTTTAAAAGCAGCACCACGAGAGAAACGGGACAAAAGGGCGTTTAATACTATAATTAAATTTTATAAGTGGTGGTGAAGAAGATAACTTAAAATCAAATTGACAATACAAAGAATCATACTTAGTAGACGTATCATGGGTTCGATTCCCCTTGCCGTCAGTCTAACTGTGGGAGTTTCTCGTGGTTTTCCTCTCCATGTAGCGCAAATGCGGGTTAGTTCCATCAAAAAGTCCTTCACGAAGGCAAATTTCTCCTAATACTTCATCCAGTAGTTCCCTTGCCTTCTGGATTGGGTTCAAAATTACAAGGCTACGCAGTTGAATATTTGTAGTCGTAAACCCCAAAATTGGATCGGCTTGTTCATTGACGGTTATAAAAATAATATATGAGCTTGGCTACCACCAAAAGAAATTTTCTTGAAAGAAGTAAAAAATTTACAGTCCAGAATTTGTGTGGAACACCCAGATAGCAAAGACAAATATGCCCTAAAAGCCAATATAATTTATTGGTCTTAAAATATTTTATTGTATAAAGCTTAAATTTTCTGAAAGTTAAATTTCAGTCAAATTTTTCTGTATTTTTACAACGAAGTTCACATTCATATTTCTTAGGCGATTTACAATAAAACGTAAAAAAAATAATAATTTAAATAATATTATTACAAAAAATTACAGTCAATTATTTGCCACGAAAAATTTTATCATCCACTCCGTTCTCAAATCTCAAACATTATCGCATGCGTCATGCGCGATACAGGTCACCAGCGCTTTTTCTAAAATTTTAATAATTTTATGCAAAAATATTTAGAATTAATAATTTTTAATCTACCACTTTGAAATAATATAAATATGATATTAATAATTGAAACATCCTTCTGGTTAACCTAGCGTTATTCTCAAAATAAAAAGACTTTTAAAAAAAGACAAGACTTTTAAAAGTCAGTGGAAAATGGCATGTCTTGAATTTTAAGTAGAGAAATCATTTGAGTTAGATTAGTTCACACAAGGTGGCAGCAGGAAAAGAGGAACGGCAACTGAGTCATCAATAATTCTAAATTTATTTTCCAAATTAAGACATAAGAAACGGCCCCAAATAAGAAAAATATATAAAAATAAAGTTACAAATAGAATAGCCACATCAAAATAACATATAAATAGCCAAATCATTAAGAAAACTTTAGAAATAAATCAAATGTTGACCCTTTTTTTAAAAACTTGAAAAATTTCAAACAAAACATTCAATTAGTAAAAAATGTTTTAAAATGGTGCTGCCATCTGGAACATAAAATCCTAAATTTTACCGCCTATTTATGCGGGCTTCAATATTAGCCGAATTATTAGAAATATTTTGAATCAAAACATCAAAATTGCAGTTATTCAATCCTAAAAAGCCCAAGCTGAAAGAAAATCTGTTTTATTATTGCAAATAAATTTATATCTAATAATTTGACCAATCAAAATATTCTTAAAAATCTTAAAGTTTTTTTTTTTTAATTTTTTTCTAATGAAGGGCACTTGGGATGTATTTTCCCATTGGTCTTTATGCCAGAACTGCTACTCTCTTCTCGTTACCCAGTGGGCACCTGTGGCGAAGCCACGACGGTGGAGCAGCGTCGCCCACGTCACACAACCACAAACCTGTTTATAGGGCGGGTCACATTCACACAATCACATATTGGAGAAAGGACATAGAACACAGAGAGAGAACGAAACATGCATGCCCTGAGCAGCATTCGAACCCGCAACCATCGGCTCCACAGTCAGGCACGCTAACCACTTGGCCACCTGGTCCGCAGAATCTTAAAGTAAAGTTTGGAATTAAAATGTGTTAAACTAATAACATTAAACTTAAAATATCTTCTTTTACCGTATAATCCGATGAAATATTTTTGGTTATGAAGTTTGATATCAAGATCCAAAAAATAAGCGCAATTTTCATCTGAATTTGTCTTAATCAAATTTAGTTCTTTAGGATAAATATCTTTAATTAAATCAAAATCATTGCAATCAAAAATAATTAAATCATCAATAAATCTAAATCCAATTAATAAATTATGTTATAAAAATTTTTGTTCGTAAAAATGTAAGAAAATATTAGCAAATGCACCTGAATTCCCCATTGAAATACCTTGAACTTGTCTGTAAAAACAAATACCATTTAAAAGATAATTTTCAAAAATGTTTATATTACATAAGTTCATCCAGTCATCCTTATAAATTTTTATGGTTTTTGTTTTCTTCTGAAGTTGTTTTTCTGAAGTTCTAAATTAGATACACTAACTTTTGTTACCTTAACCCCTTGGGGACGGATGATTCATAAAAGCGTTCGTACAAAATCAGAATCAGGATGTAAATTATAAGAAAAACGGTAACTTAAATGTAGGCTTTGCTAATTTGTCAGACTTACTTTGCTTTTACTTTAATTATTATTAGTTTGATCATATATACAATCAATGTTAGTTCAAAGTATAACTAAATAATTTTATTTTGAACTGAAGTAATGGTGCATTAAATAAATCAAACAATTATAACCCCGCCCACAAATAAACTGCTGAAGAACTACTTTGGTTACCAGTTTTATCTTTTCACCCTGATTGATATGCTTTTTTGCTGACACGTATGTGAGACAGTCGTTATTTTTGAAAAATGGGATTTTTACTCTTGTCTTTCGAGTGAGTCGTACCTACGTCCATGGGTGAAAGCCCTTATATAGCAAGACGGAAAAGAGAAAAAACTGGCACGTAAGACATTTCATTCCAGCATTTTTTTCGAAAAAAATTAAATATCTGTAACTATCAAGATTTCTTTTATAATTTTAGCATATATATAAAACTGCTACTTTTCGAAGATTAAGTAGATATTGTTGAAAAATTTTAAAAATGAATAAGTAAACTCCTCCCCAAAACTAGCTATAACTGAAAAGGTTTCACTACCAGCCTTTCCTATTTTCCGTCTCGCTTTCACCCCTGCCTACTTCATCCTCTTGCAATTATGTATGTATTTTTCTTCTGAATTAAGAGTTTAAGTAGCAAATTAAGTTTTAAGTTCTGCTTGATATTGTGGTTTACAATTTACGTTTCATCATTGCCGAAGATATAATTTCAATCACGCTACAATGGCTACGTATCACCACCACGGACGTGGGGTAAAGCGGATCACCGAAAGGCTAATAAGAGAAAAAGTACCGGCACATCTTCTTAAGGAATTTGGTGAGATACTGCAGAAGAACAACCGCGACATGGCAGAAAAGGAACGGAAATTAGCAATTAGGAATGTGGTCCCTCCCGTGCCTGTCCCAGATATGCCGGAACTCCCGACAACATCAACTGAAGTCACCGACATGGTAACTCATGAAGAAGGCCAATCTTGGGAACAGTCGGAACAGACAGGGAATGCATCGACCATGGACTCTGAATGCTTAATCAAAAACGTCACAGAATCCCCTCTCAGAAAACGTAAAAAGAAAAAGAAAAACAAAGTTGAAAAATCAGAAGTAAATCTCTCCATGACTACAAATAGCAACCCTCCATTACTACTAGATGTCGCCACTTCCTTGCAACAATTTGAAGACAATACAGATCCTGACTTAGCCCAACCCAAGGAGGAGTATAATACAAATGCAGCTCCACCCACAACATCTGTAACAGAACTACCAATCAAGCATATTAAAGTTCTTGTACAGGGACTTCCAGATGGTACCAGTACAGAACATATCTACCTTGATTTGGCCAAGACAAGCATTAAAGCACAAAAAATAATTTAGTTTAAGAGAAAAGTGGGCGAGACCTACAGACTCCTCCCACTTTTTCTCACAATTCTCAGTGAAACGGAAATCAACCGAAAAATCTATACTATCAACAAAATACAAATCTCCCGGTTACTATTGAACGGTTTCGCGGTGGCCAGAGTGCAATTCAATGTTACAACTGTCAAGATTTTGGATACTCCCAGAGATCATGCAATTCACCATCAAGATACTTAAAATGTGCAGGAGATAACCGTTCTTATGAATGTCAAAAAGATATCACACCACCAAAGTGCTGCAACTGTGGTGACGCTCATACAGCTAACTACACGGGGTGTAGTTTCCGTCCTTGCAGGAGGGGAACTCGCTCCACACCACCATCAACAACAGAACAGGCTCAAAGGTTAGTCACATTAATTAAAGAATTACAAGAACTATTAAAAAATCAAGAAGTGCTACATCTACTACAGACGATTATGCGGGAAGCTACTCCTGCATAATAACATCATTCTTGACTAGTTTTAAACTTTTATGAACTTTTATTAATTTTTCAGAACTCTAATTTACCATTAAGATTTGTTTTAAAATAAATACTGCATACTGCCGCTCCAAATTGAAGTTGATCAAGCCTAGATGGCGCCACTATGGTTTTTCAAAATTTCATGTAAAATCTTTTTATTCCTGAATTACGACTTCTGTATATTTATTATCATCATTTATTAAAGCTCATAATCAATTTACTGTGCATATTTTCATGGCAATCAATGTAAATACCTCTATTCAAGTTTGTTATTTTCTCAAATCATGGATATTTTTTCTTGGCAAATAATGTAAATATTCTGTTCAAGTTTGTTTCATCTCTAATCATGGTTATTTTATTTATAATGTTACCACACTGATACATAATCCAAAATGTTTTCATACAATGTAAATACTTCATGATGTATGGGTTAGAGGCCGTTGTGCGGCCCAGGCACCCAATTTGTTTTAAATAAAGAAAGATTTGAGACAGTCGGCTCGGCGCGAAAGGGTTAAGAGAAACTACTACTTCTGAAACTACGTAAATTCCATAGTAGTTGGTAGGTATGTTTTTATATACAGTGTTTAGTTTTACATTTAAAAAAAAAAGGTTTAAATGGTCTTTATATTTTATCTGAACAAGTATAAACAGTACATCTATGGTATTAAATGGATAGTTTAAATCCATTTGTACTACAGAAGTTGCATTTTTACTCTTTTTAGATAAATTTAAACAATACAAATTTTGACTAACACGAAGATTTAACAAATGTGAATTAATTGAAGCCTGACATTTTATATGAAAATATGAGTAAAGTGTTGTAATCAAAAATGTTGTAATACATTAGCACTTAAACTTAGTGGAAAGTTTTTGAAACTGGCTGCCACATATTTCTTCCAACTGAAATATTATCGAACTTAATTGAAAAGTTTTATATTTCTAAATGATTGCGATGAACGTGTTTGTTTTGATTCCTTAAAATCAAAGTTAACTCTATCAACTACGGATAATCCATAGTATTTCAATTTATATTTTAAGTCTTAAAGAGTGTTATTATTATTTTTAATTTTTGGGATGCAAATAAGTCTATCTTATATATAAAAGCAACTCGTAGAAAGGAATATGAGTGTAAGCCATAGAATTTGTAACCGTTGACGTACAGTCAGTCATCAATATGGAGGAGGCTTTTTTTATAAGTCGAGACGGCAGTGTTTGTTGCCAATTTTAGCAACAATTTACAACTGTAAAATTGTCCGTGAATTAAAATATTTTTAAAAAAATTTTTCCTCTTATATTTTGCAGTTAAAATGCATAGGAAATGTTTGAAGGTTCCACCAATTTAAAGACAAAAGTCGCAACTGTATTAAGAAACAAACTATTTCGCAAATTTGATGATTCGTCAATCGAAATTCGTCATCCAATTTTCATTCAGTGTTTAAATTTTTTTTTTTTTTCAATAATCATAATTTATCGTAAACTTTTAATCTGTTTACGAATTTCATTTTAAAAAAGGCATAAAACAGTTGACAAAATTTTTAGTTTACAACTATACGCCATAGCAATTGTGAAAAATTAATTTTATATACTATTGCATTTAAATTTGTCTTTCACAACCATTTGGGAAATACTTAAAAATTTCCCCCTTTATCATTGCTGCGTTTTCGCAGATTTAATCGTATACTCAATCAGATGAATGAGTTAAAGCCCTTAAATGGGTTGCATACTCAGATAACGAGTTTATGTAGGTATTTGTACTTTTAAAATAGAATTTGGGTCCATGTGCACAACTGGTTCACTTTTTATATAGTCTGTCCAGGCTATTTATAAAAAACCATGTTTTCTGATGTAGGAGGTGATGTCCTATCTCGAAAGTAGAAATTATCGAAACGAAACAAAACAGTGCTACTATTGGTCAAAATCCTTATCTTTTGTTACCTGATGAATCTTCAGAATTCCAGTATCTCTCATAGATATTGCCAGTAACTGAGGGGCAAACATCCAGATGCTCAGCATTCATTGGGGAGTCATCCCTTTAGCAGACACAGTTTGGATCGGGAAAGATCTTAGGTCAATGTAGGTGAGCGGCAAGGCTGTCGTGTCCGGTTTCCAACCTGAAGGCAGCAACCGCACTGCGTCTCAGGTGATCAGGGATCTTATTCAGAGTCTCCGTCCAGACCTTGTCACCAATAACATTAGAGAGTTGATATAGTAAAACAAACTTATAAGCACAGACACCGTGAATTAATCAACAAGCTGATATGGTAGGTTCTTGTTGACTAGTAAAGTATAATCTTGCAAAAAATGATCCATAGAAATCAATAAAAAAAATGTTTTGATCTGAACGGGGAAATGGAACACTGATATCAGTAGAGTAGATCAGTACAGTGGACTGGTTATGAAGTATTGATATCAGTAAAGTAGGTCAGTACACTGTATTGATCTATATCAGTAGAATGGACTGATATCAGTTGCAAGTAATGTTGTAAGTAATAGTTGTTTGCAAGTAATTTTCACTAAACAGAAGTAACAGCAAGTAATTTCCAAACAGAAGTAATTTCAACCAAAGCCCTAGATTACCCAGATAAAGTAGCATCACTCTTTTCCTTGCTATCTATGTGCCGCTTTCGATTTTTATTTTCTGTCTCCGAACACGTTGTCAAACAGTCGCCATTTCGTTGACTAGTTTAAACGGCAAAGTATCAGTGCACCCAATCTATTATTTTTATCTTCGCTTTTCTTTTTACTTTTTTTGTTTCATACTTATAAATTTATAATGATTGATTGTTGCGCATTTGAGTGTTAAAATAAGTCACACTTAGGTGTTAAATTATATCGTTTACCTACTGGAGGTCGCAATAAAAAACGGCGTAAAATATGGCTGCATAGAATTGCCAGGGACAAATGGAATCCAAGAGAAAACAGCAGATTGTGTCAAGTAAGTTTGATACACGTATTAATTTATTTATTCCTTTGTTACAAATTTTACATGATATTATTTATTATTGATATAGAGCAAATATGTTTCACTTTTTTTTTCAATTAGAGATTTAACAAATTCAATTGCATTAAATATACTCGCCAGGAAAAATTAAAAATATATTTAAAATATAATTTTAACTTAAATTTTTTTTTTCGTTAGAAAGCCTTGAAAATAGATTTTAATAGCGTTTAAATGTTTAAGAGTTTTTTCCCAGAATTAAAAGTAAACTAGCGTAACATATTAAATATTTTTAAATGTATAAATTTAAAATTTCGACGTTTTAAAAAGATGATCTAATTCTTTTTTGAACTTTTAGTTTCTTTATTTTTTATTATTTTAAATATTTCATACATTATAATAAAATTTTGTGACAGTGCAAAGTAAAATTGTTGTTTATTATATTCAGAATTAGTATAAGAATTTTTAAAGAAATATTTTTTAATTTAATAACGAATCAGAACTCATCTATTTTGTTATTAAATGTAAGAGAGCTCCCCTTTACTAATTATTGACTGTTTTATCACATAGCTTAATTTTAAAATAACTAAAAAAACTGACATTACTTTAATTATTTCTAACTATATTTATCCCTTTGACCCTCATAAAAAACCGACTGCAAAAAGTTTGAAAATGTTTAAAAAAGTTTTGTTATGTTATGAAAGACGAAATGAGAAAGTTTTAACTTTTAGATAAGGTATTATATTTCCTGAATCGAATAAAAACGAATTGTATAATTTCAGAAAGAAAAAATAGTAAATATTTGAGCTATCTTTAAGAATATGAAAATATTAAGAATAAAAACTTGGTATTTCTACATTGAAAGTTGCCGTCACCAAGATGGCGGCATGTTGCTTCTTTATCTAAGTATCGATAACTTTAATTTCCACACATTCGAGGTACCCTGTCTTACCCCACAACCCGGCCTCACCCCACACTCCCCAACATGGAAAATTCTCGAAAGTGGAATAAAAAATAATAATAACTTCTCAGAAATCCTTTAAGATAAGAAGTTGTTAAATTCTTATTTTAGATGATTTCGGTCATAAATTTAGCTATGAGGCATCAGAAGCGATAATAAAACAAGGCAATAACCACTGTCATCAGTTTCTTGATTTTCTAAACTGAGACGTTCCGGATTATTTCGGTCTATGGAAACTAGTTTAAACCACACATTTTAGTACTCGTTCGTTATTTACTTACCAGGCGCGAAAATGAAACGTCAACAAAAGTAACGAGAAAAACAACTGTCTATTTGCATTCTGCACGTGATATTTTCCGGGCAATCAAATTAATAGCTTTTTACTTTCCCGTCATTTCGTTTACCTCAGTGATGATATTAAAGAGTATATAAAGAGACGAACGGATGGAGATTCTAAGTTTTGCCAAACGCTTCTTTCTTTGAAATCTTCTGTACAATTCAGAAAATAAAAAAGTGATAACTTTGATGGTCCGGAATAATTTTCGATCTAATGATCAGAATTTTCAAGTGCTCGGAATAAATCTTAATTGCTTAAAGGGCTAACCTTACTTATGCAAATCGACTTGTATGAGTCATGGTGGTTCAGAGGATAGAGGGGTCGCATCCAAATGAGGTAACCTGGGTTCGAATCCTTGTAATAACAGGTCGATAAGAATTCCGCCCTCGGCTTGCACCAACCACAGTGGTAACCGAAAATATCCTCAGTGGTAGACGGATCATGGATCACAGACCCCTTGTCATCGGTCTAACTGTGAGAAGTTTTTGAGGTTTTCCTGTCCATGTAGCGCAAATAAGCGTTAGTTCCATCGAAAAGTTCTCTACGAAGACAAATTTCTCCCGATATTTGTTCCAAGACTTTCCTTGTCGTCTGGGTTGAGTTCAACATAACAAGGCTACAAAATTGGGTCGGCTGTTCAACTACTGTTATGAAATTTAAAACAAAATAGATTTGCGTAGATGATAATTTTAATTACGAAATTAGACGCAAAAACGTACTAAACAATTTGCTTTTTTTTAACGTATCTGATTCTTGTCCTTCAGGGATTGGAGGGTTATCTGAAATTTCGAAAATATGATTCCCATAGTTTGATCTACGCCGACCGGTCTGTGTAGGGGTCAGGGAACTGCCCGTGTCTCAGATAGGTTCTAGGGTCGAACCCCTTGCAAGGCATGGATGTTCCTTCCTTCTCTGTACTATCTGTCCTTACTGTAGAAGCAATGTTGGCCCACCTAATATGGTGCCCTTGAAAGAGAGGTCAACAAATCTGCCCTGTAAATGCCTGAATTGACAAATGTTAACACAGGTGAGCATTGAAAAAAAATAGCTTGATCTAGAGTGCAATCGAGGTTAAAGATTCCTTTTAATGCACTGTTTGCGTTTAACACCGTCTCAAAGAAGTAGCATTTTAAAATTTTAATTTTTCACGATCTAATCGACAGAAGCATTTGAAATGTTTGATTTTAACTTTAAAAATAAGTAGATTAAATTGGTGCAAAAATTATTGAGGCAAACAATTCTAAACTTTTTAGTTCATTATTTAATAAAGTGCAACAAAAATTATTAATATTTGTTTTTTGCAAAGGCTTGTCTTCACATAAGTACGTTTTGTAATCGTGTGCAAAAAAATATATCATTCACTTCATTATTTTCTAAGTTATGACGAAATAATAAAACATAAATTATCATAAATAATTATGTTTCTTCATAGGGGTACCTTCAGATAAGCACGCTTGATAATCGTGTGCAAAAAATAAAATCCATTTGCTTCATTAGTTCCAAACATATGACGAAATAATAAAAAAATAAATAATTATAAATAATTGTTTTTTCATTGGCTTATCTTCAGATATGCACGCTTGATAACCGTGTGCAAAAACAAAACAAAAAAAATCCATTCGCTTCATTAGTTCCAAACATATGACGAAATAATAAAAAATAAATAATTATAAATAATTGTTTTTTTCATTGGCTTATCTTCAGATAAGCACGCTTGATAATCGTGTGCAAAAACAAAAAAGACAAAAAAAAAAAATCCATTCGCTTCATTAGTTCCAAACATATGACGAAATAATAAAAAATAAATAATTATAAATAATTGTTTTTTTCATTGGCTTATCATCAGATAAGCACGCTTGATAATCGTGTGCAAAAACAAAAAAGACCAAAAAAAATCCATTCGCTTCATTAGTTCCAAACATATGACGAAATAGTAAAAAATAAATAATTATAAATAATTGTTTTTTTCATTGGCTTATCTTCAGATAAGCACGCTTGATAATCGTGTGCAAAAACAAACAAACAATCCATTCGCTTCATTAGTTCCAAACATATGACGAAATAATAAAAAATAAATAATTTTAAATAATTGTTTTTTCATTGGCTTATCTTCAGATAAGCACGTTTGGTAATCGTGTGCAAAAATAAATCCATTCGCTTCATTAGTTCCAGACACATGACGAAATAATAAAAAATAAATTATTTTAAATAACTTTTTTTTCGTTGGCTTATCTTCAAATAAGCACGTTTGGTAATCGTGTGCAAAAAAAAAATATTTCATTAGTTCCAAAGATAGGGCGAAATAATAATAATTAAAAAATAATAATTATAAATAATTATTTTTGCATAGGTTTATCTTCTGACTAGCACGCTTGATAACCATAAGCAAAAAAATTTTTCCCACGCTTTAATAGTTCCAGAGATATGACAGAATACGCAAAAAGTGGAATTAACTTTTATGCACTCCAAACAGCAATTCTGGCTAAACTATTAGGAACATATTTTTCAGAATATGGTTTCCCCCGCCCTATTCAAAGAGTCAAAAATCCGAATCCGTCGAGAAAAAAAGTATGTTTATTCAAAGAAAGTACGTTTTTATATCTGATTGCGTAACTTACCATCTGCGCAAATAAATTTGCAAACTTAAGTTTAGACATTTGAACCATTGAGTCTTATTATGTGAAAATCCAATAATTTAGGATCGAAAGTTATTCATTGATGTTTTTTTTTATATATATTTTTTTTATGCATTTCGATCTGAAAAGCAATAAAAAGTCCAGATTGAACTTATTAACTGCAGGTGCCTTATTCATTGCTTGCAAGATAATTTCAGAATGTCTACTGTTTAAAAAAAACATTCTTTCAATTGATCTGTTAATTTCCACTTATTCTAAAAACTAACCCCTATTACTCAATAGCAGATTTGTTGGAGAATTGTATTTTAAAAATTAGTTAGTTCAAAAATCCTTGAAAATCATCGAATTTGGAATAAAGGTCATAAAAATTCTCGTGATCGGTAGACACCCATGTCGCGCACATTTTAATAATTTAAAAAATGAGCATCATAAGTACGAAGTATACTAATAATAATTATTAGAAAGTGTACTTATAATAATTAAGTATATTAATACTAAATGAGCTTAATTATTCAGTAATTTGTTGTAAAACTAAATCTTACATTCCAGATAACAAATCTTTTTTTAATTTCTTTGGAAAGAGAAAAAAAATCTCGCAATTAACTAATGACCGCTTCAGCAGCTGAGACTTTTCATGGAAAAATTTTGACAAAATGTGATCCAAAGAATGTGACAAAATGGGAATTTAAATTACGACTTAATTTCATGAGACAGTGATGAAAATTTTAAAAAAATGCCAAATTAAGGGAGAACGGAACACAGTAGAAACTGTTAAAAAACAGTAGAACATATTAAAAAAGAAAGAATTTTTGATAAATATATCAACGATTGTGATAACATTTAACTAATTTCATTTTTTATCTTGTTGTACACATCTTAATATTCATTTTATCATGTTATAAATAATAAAAAATTTAAAGTTAAAACATTTTAAAAAATTAAAAACTTTAAATTTTTTTAACAAAATTTTTCGAGTTTATGCAATGAAATTTTTTTAGTTATCCGTAACTTGCAGTATTCATAAGTATTAAAAGATTATTGCAATTTGATTTTTTTTTTTAAATTACATGAATGTAGTTTTTGTTCAACGTAGAATAAAAAGAAATGTTTTTTTTCTTTTTTTACTGAAAATGGCGGCTTTTTGAAGGAAAAAAAATTTCACTAATGGTCTAAACTAAGTAACATTTTCTTCCTTTACTCTAAAACAGTCAATCCAATTAAAAAAATCTCTATGTGCAACAGAAACTATATTGTGAACAGTGTATAAAAATGTGAAGTTAAACCGGTTGAAAAGTATACTAGTTACAGATACAGAAAGTATAAGAAACATAGTTCCGAATAAACTGGGGTTTTAAAATCAGTTGAAAACTGTTCCAGTTATGGATACAGCAAGTACGAGAAACATAGTTCCGAATAAACTGCGTCTTAAAATCGGTTGAAAACTGTTCCAGTTATGGATACAGCAAGTACGAGAAACATAGTTCCGAATAAACTGCGTTTTAAAATCTGTTAAAAGTTTTTCTAGTTACAGATACTGCAAGTACGAGAAACATAGTTTCGACTAAACTGAGTTTAAAATATTATGATCAATAATCCATATAAAAATATCAAATTTTGCAACCAACAATAATGCTTCAACACTAAGTCTACAAGCCAGGATTAACAGGTTGGCAGGATGCTGGACTCACGTCGTGAGAACGGGAGTTCGAATCCAGCAGGCCGTAGACAAATCGTGAGTGTGTAAATCGTATAGTAAATCGTGAATTATATTTTTAAACTTTTACTTTGTTGTTCCCATTTAAAAGTGTGTGGCAACGTGCTATTTGATATGCATTTCCGAAATTTTATAGAATTTGTTAATTTTTCACCCACTTGTATTCTAATTTACTAAAATTTCAATACGACACTAACAAGTTTTTAAAAGCTTGATTTAAACCAAAAATCGAAATAAAAATTTCGTATTGAAAAGATAAAATGTTAGTACAAAAACCAATTCTTCCTTCTTGAAAGACTCTTTCTTCAAGAGTTCTATTTTTAGATCTCATGCAATTAGTTATGTTGTTTACATTTCATTCTGTTTGTATTATGACTCGTATTCAAGAAAAATATAGATGTTGAAATAGAAAAGGTGGAATGAGCGTGTATAGATTTAACTTGTTTTGAACATGGCACTCAAGAGATAACATGAATTTGCAGGTGGCTGTTAAAACAAAATAACATCGACCGACAAAAGTTATTGCTATACTTAAAAAAACAATGCAAAATAATCACTAATTCATATCCACAGTTTCTTCCTTTTTTTCGTGATAGTTTTCAGTAATTTTTTTTCTCCAGTCATTTGAAAATTATACAGTAAAAATCAAAGGGGCTTTTTTTCAACAGGGTGGCCGCGGGCCTTGTAGATTTTAAAAAGTGGTAACGACAGTTAAACAAATGTCGATATTTTAATTTCTGTGTAACCATCACTAAAAATTATTTTCCAAAGAAAGTATATATGCATGAAAATTCCAATATGTAAACCACAAGGGCCGTAAGGCTTCAAACACCCAGTTCCACTACAACGAATGAATATGTGAACCACTTATAGAAATAGTAAGTAATATCATTTAGCATTGACATCGATTTACTACCACTACTAAACTTTTTCAAGGACCATGGGAGCCCTGTTCAATATATTCGCTTTAAACATATATATATATATATATATATTATATCGTATAGTTTTCAAACTCGTACATCTAAGTTGTAATCCATTCTTATAATTATTTATTTCTCTATTAATCGAAGATAAATCCCTCTTATATTTATAGATAAGACTTAGAAATTCATGGTGAGAACTTTCTTAACACATAGCTGACCGGCAACTTTTCTGAAAGTTGCCTCATGTGCCCGGCTATTGTTTTTGAAAGCGGATGTGGAAGTCAAACAACATAAATAAACTTTAACATTTTTTATTTATCATTCAACTCTTAATATTTCTTTTTCGTATGATAAGAAGTATAACTATCACTTACCAGTAATGATGCTTCAAAAGTTTTGAAAATGTATCGAGTTTCGTAAAGTTATAATAAATTGGTAGAGAATTAAATAGTTAAATTTGAAAAGTAAGGAAAATTACGCCTACTTTTTAAAATATTCACCACGAGACTATTTTAAAACGCTTGGCCACGAAAACACGAGTTACCTCGTGACCGGTCAGCAATGTGTTAACGGACATTTCCGTTTGTTTACATCTAGTAAATTTAGAAGCATTCAAAGGATAAAAAGAGTATTGGCTAATAGCTTACATAGAGAGGTAAACTTAGAGATAAAATTGGAAGTAAACAAAATAAAAATGCTTCATTGAGTAATGAGTAAAACAAAAGAGGGAGAGAATGCGGTATGAATAACATCTTAGATCAGCGTTTCTCAACCTTTCAGTATTCGCGACCCAGTTTTCAATCATATTTTTCATCGCCCCCCCCCCCACTTACAGTAAAATGTATACAACAATAATGTATAATGAGTATTTTGAATTCTTGTCTTTAAATTATTTTTAACTAACTGCCAAAACAAAAGTAAAGTAAAAGCCAGCAGCAATTGAGATTGTAGAAACTATGTTTGGAGTTAATTTTTCAAAACAATTACAGTCCATACCTCTTTCAAATGATACTGTTGCTCGTCGAATTGGTGATGCAGCTGAATATGTAGTGTCAGCTTTTCTCGATGTTTCGTGACAAAATGTTTTCAATACAGTTTGATGAAGCAACAGATATTAATAAAGATGCTCATTTAATTGCCTATGTTTGATTTTGTGATAATATGTCAGTAGTAGAACTACTTTTCTGCGAATCAATAGAACTCAAAACAACTGCGCTAGCATTATTTGCTATTTTAAATGATGTTATGAATGAGGCAAACATAGAATGCAGAAATTGCATCGGAATATGCACCGATGGTGCTCGTTCAATATCCGGGAAGTTCGAAATGCAAGCACTTGTAAAACAAAAATCGCCTAAATGCGTCTGGACACATAGCATGATACACAGAGAAGCTTTGGCTTCGAAAGAAATGCGTCCTGGTTTAAATATTGTGTTAACTACGGTTGTAACCGTTGCAAATTATATAAAAAGGAGAACCCTGATCGAGAATCTTTTTCGCTCTT
This sequence comes from Parasteatoda lunata, assembly GCA_949128135.1. Taxonomy (NCBI): domain Eukaryota; kingdom Metazoa; phylum Arthropoda; class Arachnida; order Araneae; family Theridiidae; genus Parasteatoda; species Parasteatoda lunata. Next base: position 14,923,833 of record OX421977.1, read on the forward strand.
CGTAATGACATGGGTTCAGTACATTCAGAGTTACTATTTAAATGGGAGGCAAGATGTTTATCACGTGAGAAATTTTTGTAACGTGTTTATGAATTAAGAGAAGAAATCGCCATTTTCTTAGAAGAAGATAACAGACCAGAAACCGAGAATTTTCCCTATTGTTTATTTGTGATGAAATTTAGCCACTTGGTCGTCATATTCACGAAATTAAATAACTTGAATCTTCAACTCCAAAGAGCAAATACACATACGCTAGATACGAGTGATAAAGTTAATGCTTTTTGAAGAAAATTGGAATTGTGGGGCAGAAATTTAAAGCAAAAAAACTTAACAATGTTTGCAAATGTGGATAATTATACTAAAACTGATAAGGCTGAAGAAGAACATGTAAGAGTTGGTTTTGTAACCATTGAAAATCATTTAGCCATGCTGGCAAAGAATTTTAAAGAGTATTTTCCTGCTGACGACAAACTGATAGCAAGTTACGAGTGAGTTAGGAATCCATTTCATAAGACTCCCGAAGGACTCTCAATTGATGAGGGAGAAATATTCATAGACTTCACGACAAGTGGCGAAACCAAAATACAATTTAGTAATAAATCACTATTTGAATTTTGGTCAGGAGGATGATTTTTCTGCACTGAAAACACGGGCATTTCGCATTCTATTACCATTTTCAATAACCAACCATTGGGAAACTGGAAATATAGATCACGGGTAAATATAGAAAAAAGAACTGAGAGTGGCTATTTCTAATATTAAGCCTCACCTCAAAAAACTTTGCTCTGCAAGACAGGCCCAAGGAAGTCACTAAAAATTATTATTATTTTTTTTAAAAAATTTAGTAGTTTTGATTAAGTAAGGTGGGTAAGCCAAAGGTGGCCAGTACTTGTAACGTAGCCCCTCCCCCCCAACGTAAATTTAATTTATTTTGAACACAGGTTGAGAACCCACAGGTTGAGAATCGCTGTCTTCGATGCATTTTCTTCCTTTGTTTCATTTATTAGCGCCATTCGTCTTATTCATTAATGCCTAACGGTATATAAGACAACGGCCTTCTTAGAAATACTTCATGATTTATTCTAAGCATTTGTCTTAAAACGCTTGAAAGAAAATGTAACTATTTGTCTATCAGAGCCAAACAAACCATGGCTCAGGGGATAGAGCTTTCGCCTTTCAATGAGGTGAACCGGATTCGAATCCCAGCACTTTCTCCACTACGAATTAGTATTATATTCCCATTAATTCTGCCTTTAAATACATAAATATTTTTTTCGATTCAATTACTGTTTATTTTAAATTTAAAAAAAAAATTTTTTTTTCAAAGGAGTTTAAAAGAAATATTATAAATATAAAAAAGCCCGTGGCATCAGACAACTTTAAAAGTCAAAATTTGTTGACGTAGACAATGCGTGCTACTACATAATTCACTGAATTTACCTGACATAGCGAATATTAAATATTTAAAATAAGTGCAATAAACTATTATGTTTTGATCAAATAGAGCTAAATGCTGGAAATCATTACTGATATTATTTTTTAAAATATGTGAAACATTGAATCGTCAATAGTTAAATTTAAAACAACGACTAACGTTTGGCCAATCAGAAAATTAAATTTCGTTTTTCATTCATCCCGCTTGAACGGTTCGTCACAGAATGTTCTAGTGCATGCAGTGACCTTCCTAGTGCTTCAAACTGTCTGTATACTAAGTTATATCGTTTTCGGTAGGATGATTTAGGAGGGTATAAAGGACACACAGATTCACACACAGACAGACATTAATTTTATGTATTAATTTTTATTATTCCCGTGTAAGCTCATTAAATGAAAATTTGTGTTTCATGAAAAAATTTAGTTACTATATGCAACAGTTACAAACATTTTCGTAGGCCTAGTTTAAATGTTTATGGAGATTTTTACATTCTTATAAAAAACTACTTTTTTTTTTTTTGCTATGAATTTTAAAATATTCAATAAAACTAAACATAATTTTTATAACAACTTAAAATTCATTATAAGATATTTGCTTTAAAATTAGAGAAAAAGTTGTTTAAAACTGCGTAGGATATAAATAATTAAATTAGTTTCTTTATGCTGCGCATGAACGTGAAAATTGAAAATTGCAATTGAAAAAAAAATTCCTAGTTTTGTGGTGAATCGCATTTGGCAACTAATGAAGAAAGTCTGATTTAAATATCTTAAGAATTTGAAAAGTTTCAAGCAATTTTCTAAGTAGTTTTCCCCTTTTAAAAGAAAACTCAAAATAATAAGGAGTTTTCCGCAAATTTCATTTTGTACTAAACGAGATTTATTAACAAACGATAATACCCTTCTAATGATAGTCCTGACAACAAAATGTGACCAATCATATTCATAACACACGCGTGATGTTGATTACAGGTATACAATTAAATCTGTTTGAAACCACGTGGTTTGATTTAAATCACATGGTCTGATTTAAATCAGATCTGTGATTACCACATTAAACACTTCTTTGCCCAATTGCAATTTTAAAAAAAATATTGAACTGTTTGTTAGTGAATACAAACTATTCGCTTTTAACTGACTTTAACTGACTAACTCAGTTTGTCACATTTTTTTCGTTTCTCACGCGAGAAAGGAAATTTTATTCGGAAAATCGTAAATATGTCCGTTTCAGTGTTTAAGCTTATAATTGTGTTGACTAACTTTATATTTCAGTTTTCAGAAAGCTGTTGCCAACGCCTAAAAGCAATTTCATCAGTTTTTTTTAGCATTTTACATGCACACGTGCATTAGTGTTTTGTATAATAAGTTCGATACAACAAATAGCTTGAATAAGAACTGATTAATGGATTATTAATTAGGATTTATTAATTGGTAAATTAATTGTTTAAAAATGGTTTAAAGAAATGGAATTACATGATTACCACGACATGGGAAAAATAATGGCGTCGTAGTTAAGGTTTTTCAAAACTTCTGAAAAATGCTTAAATTTAGCTTTAATTTGAGAATTAAAAACTTAGCTCCGTGGTATTTCTTACAGAATTTATTTAAATTAAATATTTATTGGTAGCATAAATCTAGATTTATTTCAGTTTTGCTAACAGTTTAAAAAAAAAAATTCCAGAACTTGGGAACCCTAAATTTATGTTCAACTCTTTTACTGTTGATATTTTTAAACAGAAGTTTTGACACTTTTACTCTATAACTTAATCTATAGAATTTTTAATCATTCAGTTTAAAAAATACCTGCTTTTTTTTAAAAAATTTGCATTGATTTAAGAATTAAAAAATTATTTTCGTAATACTTTTTTAACCCACATATATAATTCATTTAAATTAAATATTTATATTGATAACGTAAAAAAAACTAGATTTATCTTGCTTCAGCTACCAGTTTAAAAAAATTTCTAGAACTTGGAAATGCTGAATTTATGTTCAACGCCCTCACTTTTGTCATTTTTAAACAAAAGTTTTGACACATTTACTGTACAATTTAATCTAAAAATAGAATTTTTAATCATTCTGCTTGAAAAATGCTTTAATTTGAAAAAAAAAAATTTTTTCGTGAAATCTTTTACACCCATATACTGGACCTACACTAAGGATTTCAAATTATCAGGCAGTAAATTAGCCAAACATCAAAAGTATTTGCCAATTTTTTAAAGTTTTTGCCGATTGCAAATCTTATCAATTTTTATGATTAAATTTTTTTCATACAAAACTATTTTACGGTACTATGTTTCAGGCTTATATTATTTGAATCAATTCTCATTGGTTATGTCGCGAACCTACCGAAAATCATTGAAATCGAATAAAAAATATTAATTTGGTTAGAAAATTTCATTTTGGCGTAATTTTGAGGATAGATTTAAAGATATATTTCTTTCCACTGTGGAAAAAATCATTCTCTAATACTTACGTTAAAACAAAATTTTATAGCATTTGGCGAGGTGGCGAATGCTTTGCGCGGGTCTTGCACTTATATTTTTTTAATTAGATATTTAGTGATAGCTAAAAAAAAAAATCTAGATTTATCTTACTTTTGCTACGAGTTTTAAAAAAAATTCCAGAACTTGGGATCGCTGAATTTATCTTCAACTCCTTTACTTTTGACATTTTTAAACAAAAATTTTGACATTTTTATTGTATAATTTAATCTAAGAATCAAACTTCATTCATTCTGACACGCTTATGCGCATTTCATTTAAAATTCATTTTAACAAACAAATGCACTTTCTGTTCATTAAACATAAAATAACAAAAATCAAAATTTTTTTTTTTACGTAATGTTATAAACTGATGATGAATGATACAATCTTTCTTCAACTGACATAAATTTCTATTAGTCATTTCAAAGATAATTGTTTGTTTTGTTTTTACTGCCTCTGAGTGGATATTTTACTGCTTTTATATTATATTTATACCCTCAACTTATCAAAAATGAAAGAATCGCATCGGGCCTGATCTGTAATTTGTTTAGAGTTGACCTAACAAGAGTAGCCATGCAAGATAGAAAAATAAGCTTTTCAGACAGAAAAATCAGCCTTTCAGATAGAAAAATCAGCCTTTCAGATAGAAAAATCAGCCTTTCGGAGAGAAAAATCAGCCTTCCAGAAAAATGTTCGAGTGAGTGAATTATTATTATTTTTTTCTTTTGTTGAAAATATTATAACATTTTACATACCTGTCAACATTTAAATTCCTTTCGAGGATGATTTTCCTTAGTGGTAATAAAATAGAATTTAAATTACAATTTTAGGCAGAAAGATACGTTTTATTTTGAAGAACTTATGAGGACTACCACTACAATATTACATATTTTTTCAGTATTCAATATTAATATATATGCTTAATTTTTTAAAAAATAGTGGTGGTCAAAAAGATTATAAATTAAATTATAATTGCAAGGACTATATAGAAAGCATGCATTTTACTACCCTTTTAAATATAGAAATAAAATTTTACTCCAAATGCGTAAAAGTTGGTAGGTATGTTTTTAATTCCCTGTCACATTGCCTTTATATGATAAACGCTTAGTGAAAATTCTTTTTCATTTATATCAAGCGGATATTTCTTTCTTTTAGCTGTCATTTAATATCTTTAAGAAAAAACACTGATGAGCTTTGATTTCAAAACCAAATATAAATATTCGTGTTATTAAAAAAACAAAGTAAAAAAAAAAAACATGTTTTTTCAGAAAATGAATCTTAATGAAGAAGCAGCTATGAAAACCTCTTTTTTTAATTTGAAAAAAGAAAAGTTACTTTTAAAAAGATTCTAGGCAAAAATAAATTTAAAAGAATAAGTTACTGAAAAACTAAAATTTTACGTCATGCTGAATAATTTATTTTTAAAATCGGTTCTAGAAAGGTTTAAAAAATTTTTTTCTAAATTTGATAACAATTATATTAATTAAAACTAATAAATCAATTATGCTAATTAAAACTAATAAATGAATTATACTAATTAAAACTAATAAATTAATTATACTAATTAAAACTAATAAAGGAATTATACTAATTAAAACTAATAAATTAATTATACTAATTAAAACTAATAAATCAATTAATCAAACTTCAAAATTACATCTTAAAATGTACAGCTGACTAATTAATTCCTACAATCACTTCTAAAAATGTTAGTAATTGAATTCTTGAATTCTTTTTACTATATTTTTACTATAAATTAGTTAATTCAAATTTAACATTCCTTACCATGTAATATAAGATTAGTAATTTATTTTTAGAATTTCTGAAAATATTTTTTATAAAAAAATTTCTGATTTTGATTGCGATTATTCAAAGTTACTAAATCAATTAATCAAAACTTAAAATTGCATGTTAAAATGTATAGCTGACTAATTTAATCCTACAATCAGTTCTAAAAAGGTTAATAACTTAGTATTTAAGTTTTATTTGGAATATATTTTCTATAAATCTGTTACTCCAAATTTAACATTCTTTATCATGTAATAATAGCTGAATAATTTATTTTCAGAATGAGTTCTTAAAAGTTTAAAAAAAAGTTATTTCGAATTTTGTTTGCAATAATTTGAAACTGTTAAATTATTTAGTCAAAATTTAAAATTATGTGTTAAAATTTATAGCTGACTAATTAATCATACAATCAGTTCTAAAAAAGGTTAATAATTTAATTCTTGAATTTTTTTAGTATATTTTTCCTATAAATCTTTCCGAATTTAGCATTCCCTACCATATAATAATAGCTGAGTAATTTATTTTAAAAATCAATTCTAATTCAGTTATTAAGTTAGATTTGGATATTGTAGATAATTTCATCAATAATGATACATCAGTCATTCAAAATTTATAACTTTATTTCATGCAATAACAGCTGATTAACTCATGTCCATAATAATTTTTAGTGGGAGTTAATAAGTTATATTTTAATTTTTGATAACACTTCATTAATGCTGATTAATCAGTTACTCAAAACTTAAAATTTTATCTTATGTAAAAATAGCTAAGTAATGTATCACCATTGAGTCAGTTTGGACAGGCTAATATATTGGCTTTTAATTTTGTTGTATTCGTTTGTTTTCTTCTTTACATTTTCTCAGAAATATATTGTAACAGTATAAAGAAATTAAATACAGAAATGAGACCTTAAGCAAGTTGTGCATATGATTTAAATATTTATTTATTTATTTTTGTAATGTAAATAAGCGTTGATACGTTTATTACAACTCTTTCAATTTCCAACATTGTTTGACGATAAATGTGTATCATTTTTAAAAACGAAAATTTTAAAAAAAAACAAATTTTAACATATTTCATGTTGTTGTAACACATTTACTATTTTGAAGAAATACTTTTAAATTTAGTAATTTATTATTATATTTTAAAATCCTGTTAAAATATATAAATTTTATAAAATTAAAAGTCGTATTCTGTGCTTTGTTGACTAAGTGTGGCGAATGGAGTATATTCGGTAGTGCAATCTATGTTGAAAGTACCATGACCGGGCAACTCTCCACCCGTCAACTAGCCCAAGGCGTTGCGAACGGATCTGATTTGATCACAGTCAGAAGAAAAATATATCCAGTGCTTTTCTTTACTTTTTCTTTCTTTTTTTTTAATGAAAGTACATTATTAGTTTATTTTCTAAAAGTCGGCGTAACACAGTGAATCAGTTTAAATAAATGAAAAGAAAACAGTAGTTAAAAAATTTTGAAGACATATTTATATATTGCAAAATATCTTTAAATGAATGAAGAAAAATTACTTTCTTTTGTGATTTAAAAATTTTTATCACATTAATTTTGCCATGAACTGTATTGCTTTTTAAATCGTAGTCCATCCAATAAGACGAACTGAAAAAATCATTAATTTACTTAAATTTTATTCATTTTATTTTTGCTTTCTTTCTCTAATCGTACAGTAATGATGTTCAATCAGACCTGTCAAGTTGACTACCTAAGTTGGCCTCTATTATCCAGACCCGAATTTATTCTATATAATAAAAGAATAAAAAAAAAGAACTTTGTAACCTGACAACGAGTGTATCTTGTGTGTTGACCAGATATAAAAAAAAATTTATTTGCTTAGAAGAGTTAGTGAATGCTATTCTAAGATCATTTATGATCAAATCTATTTTTTAAATATCAATTACATATATTATTACTGCTATCTGTCAAAATTGTCGCTGTATTTACCAACAAGACGCATTGTACAAGAAGTACGGGAACTTGAATAGGCATTGATCGCATTTCCTGCTAAAAAATCTCAGTCGTATTTGTGGAGACAATTTTCAAGAGAGTATCTACTACAAATAATAGACAGTCAAGTAGTAATAAACATATCTAGCTCTAATAGATTAATGTATCTGCTTAAAATATCACTACACATGTACAAAGCGCAAAAAAAAAAAAAAAAAAACAGACAATCCTGAATAACTTTTGATCTAATGATCGGATCTTCACGTTCCGAAACTCAATCTTAACGGTTTCGGGGAACAACCTCAAATATGTTAATTTTTCGAATTCTAAATATCTGTCTTTTTCGGAATTCAACTTCTCAGGAACTAATCGACCGATTTTGCTCAAGTTTTGTATTTTACAATTTAAAATTACATTCTTAAAAATGATTTAAAAATTATATACCGTACATTTCAAAATGTTTTCGACTAATATTAAATAAAATATAAAATAACAAATATTCACTGAAAATTATTTTGTATCTTTGGGTAACTAAATTTTATAATTCGCTTCAAACTTTTCCAAAATATGGTGAAATATGCAAAAAGTAAAATTAAGGGGTCCAAACTTTGGAGCGCTCTCCCGACCAAACTATTGAGTCAAACTACTAACCCCTTTATTTTGAGGTCACAAATCCAAATCCGTTGGGGGGAGGGGGGGAGGTATGTATATTCAAAAAAAGCATGTTTTTGTGTCTGATTTCGTAACTTAAAATATCGTCTGCACTAATTAATTAGCATATTTATGGTCACTCACTAAAACCTTTAGATTGAGTTCAAGAACATGAAAATCCAATCATTAGATCAAAAGTTATTCTGGGTGGTCCGTTTTTTATTTTGCTCACAATTGCAAATTTCAACAAATAAAACTTTGTTCAATGGATAATGCTTTTATAATCGGCCATTAAATAACCTTCAAATTCGATTAAAACAAATACTTGAATATTCAATTCAGATTTCAGAACCTTGTTGCCTTTATTATTTGTTTCTAAAGCTTATATAAAAATTGATCTCTGTGACGTGGAGTTCTAATAATATAAACACTTTATTGCCTAATTAAATGATCTTGAAAAGTTAGTAATGTAATAAAAAGAAACATCAAATATAATTCGTACATAACACTTTTTCCTGTCAATATCTTATTTTAGCAAACGGTGTGCGTTTTCTATAAAAAGAATCACCTGTAAATGTTGAAGAAACCACAGTAAATATGATAAAATAAAAATAGAGAAAATTACGTGACATAAAATAAGTATCAGCAATAAAACAAACAATAAAGTAAGCGGTTACGACTTTTTTTTATTTTAGAAATTGATCTCATTTTACGTTATAAAAACAGACGTAGCGTGGAAATCGAGATTGATTTGAAATAATATAGCTGTAACCTCTTTGCTTCGAACAAGCGTTTAAGCCGCAATTTTAGTCAGAGGTCGTCATATGAATTGCAGTCATACAGTGCACAGGATAAAAAACTGACTACCCTGAATTATTTTTGATTTATGATCAGATCACCACATTCTAAGACTCAATCTTAATGGCTCCAGGGGGTGAGCCCGAATATGTTAATTTTTCGATATTTAAATATCTGATTTTTTCATAATTCGATTTCTCAGAAGCTACTTGAATAATTTTTCTCAACTTTTGCATTTTGCCATTTAAAATTACATTCTTTAAAAATTATCTACCTTACGATTCAAAATTTGTCCGACTAATATTAAACAAAATAATGAAATAATAAAAATTAAATAATAAAGAATAATAAATATTCAATAAAAGTTATGACGTAAAGTAAACTAAATGAATTTTATAATTGTGTGGGAAAAAAACAGTTTAAATTCGTTTAAAAAATTCCTCGAGATATGCAATACGCATGTTAGATACGCAAAAAGCAAAATTAATTTTAAGGGTCCTAATTTTGAACCACTCTCCTGACCAAATTAACGAGACCGCATTTCCCAGATTGCCGTTCCCCTCCTATATAGGGTCACAAATCCAAATTTATTAAAACAAAGGTATGCTTATTTAGAGAAAGTTCGTTTTTGTGTTTGAATTTCGTAACTTTAATTATTGCCTGCCCTAGTTAATTAGCATATTGGGGTCACCCTCTCGAACCTTTAAAATTGAGTCCTAGAACGTGAAGATACGATCATCCGATAGCTAGTTATTCGGGGTGGTCCTTTCTTTATTTTGCACACTGTACGTTCCTAATGAAGCTACAGATTTGATATTTTTAAAATTTGAAGTGGTTGATAAAAAATAACTTAGTTTACGAAATTAAAATTACAAGAATTTAATTTTTACTTCATTACCCATGAAAGGATTAAACCCATTAAATGATTAAATCCATTAAAGCCCAGTCACAAAAAGTAGCTTATGTATGTATAACATTTATTTGAAAAAGTACATCATTTGTTGGCTTTCTATACTGACCATAACTCAAAATGCACTAAGAAATCGAATAATACAAAGGTAACTTCTTACTTTTCTCGGTTGGTTTTTGTCTTAGCTTTACATCTTCACCTGAACATAACGAAAAGTAGCTAAATAATTAAATTTCTGAAATAAACATTTAATACATATTTATTAACAAGTAAAAAACTGTTGAATCATTTCACGCACCGCTCTGAACGAAATGAGAAAAAAAAAAATAGCATGTACAAAATGAGGTTGAAAACAATTTTTGTGCGCATGCGCCAACTGTGTGCGTTTGCTGGATGCTCTGTGATAGTTAAAGTTCTCAGTTACAATGGAGAAGAGAGTTAGTGACAATCTGACATGTAGAATGGACACAGCTCAAAGCGCATGAAAAAAAGAACATAGCTTAAAATGCATAGCGTATAAAGAAACTTTGTATAACTCAAAATGCGTATTTACGATAATGGACACATCTATAAAATGGTATATATCTGTAATATAATACCGTCCATTTCTATAAATCGCCTAGTTTCTTTATTTCAAAATTTAGTTTTTTTTTTTTTTTTTTTTTTTTTTTTTCCAAAAGACTTCAGTTTCTTATACAAGCTTGAGCAGTTCTTTCCCCAAACTTTAAAATTATTATAAATATATGTAACTAATGGGAGGAGTTTCGATTTCTTAATGCCACTCATTTAGATATCTGAATGCGACGATATCGTCTGAAAAAAAATTTGGCTCATGAATTAATATGCAGGGTTACGTAATGATTATATTTATATAGTGTTTAAAGAAGTACGTGAAATTTCTGGTTCGTTTTCTAAAATTTGCGTTTAACAAATTTAGATTCTTGCCTCTCAAAAAAGAAGGGGTGTCGCAATTTGGAGAGTAAGATCCCAATAATTTAGGCAGGAGAGCAATTGAACGTTAGCACCCCTTATTGTTAACTTTGCTTTCCCGTACATCCGAAAATAATAAGGCGAATAAGCAAAAATTTCTTACCTTCATAAAACTTGTTTTCCAAAAGCAATCTCATGTAAAAATATTTTTTTATAAATAATTATTATATTTTCAGTTTAATGACGCAATAATAAAATTTTGATTCGTAAGGTATGAAAATATTCACCCCATTTTTACCAATAGATAACTTAAAATGATAAGATTCAGTGTTTTAAGGGAATAATTCGATTAGCTCTTAAGAAATAAAAATTTTAAAAAATACAATTTCTTTCAGAAAACCACTATATTTCGAATATTTCTATTCTGTCCGTTCTTCCATTTGGATTATCAAGAATCCGAATATTCCTATTCCGTTTTGTTTGATCTGTCCAAATATTTCTATTCCGTTCATCATTCCGTGTTGATGATCAAGAATCCGAATATTCCTATTCCGTCCTTCCGTTTCGATGATTTAGAATTTGAATATCCCTATTCCGTTCCGCTTGATTCTTCCGAATATTACTCTTCCGTCCGTATTTCCGCTTTGATGATCAAGAATCCGAAATCGCCGAATGAAAAATCTGTTTTTTCTGAGAAAGTCAGTTTTTTGCGTCTGATTTCGTAAATCAGTAAATCATTCGCTTAAATTAATTAATTTTAAAAAAAGCCATAGAACTATTAAAATTAAATTCTAGTTCGTAAAAATCCATTCATTAGATCAAATTAAAAAACCATTATGAAAAATTACAAAACCATTAATTCTTAAAAATGGCGTTTTTAATTTTAGAAACAATTGGTTCAACAGTGAAAACAATTTATATACCAAGAAGGTACATATTGGTTTTCCTTGGAAGTCTTGGTATATTCAATGTTTTTGCCATGAGGACGAATCTCAGCGTGGCTATTGTGGCAATGGTCAACCAGACAAGTGTTCCTCTGCCTTCCCTGAATGCCTCATCCAATCAAATTACAGAATGTCCCAACTTTATCAATGATGATACACCAAAAAATAGTACGGTTTTTACGGTAAGTAATAAAAAAAATAATTTACTTTTTCACCACTGTAACCATTATTTATGATGTTCCTAAAATGACTTGTTATCAATTGTTAATTCCATTTGTGCAGAAATTTCCATTAATTGCATACATTAAATGTGCAAGATTGTGCTATGGTTAATTAATGTCAATATATAAATGAATTAAATAAAGGTAATGATTATTCTACTTAGTTTATTTGTTTTTGAAATTAAATTAAGTGCTTATTTTCAAAGAGATTTCAGACTCATGCTACAAGGGTTGGACAAAAGAATTGAAATATTTCCAGAATTGCTCCGCTTTCTACAAAAGTTTTAATAAATTTCTAGCAAATTAATTATCAGGTCTGCCAACTTCTACGCTTTTTTCAAAACATATTATAGAGTGGTAAACATTTAAAAGCCAAGACTTTCAATATTTTTGGTAATTTTGTTATCATTTTAAAAGCCACACAACAAGAAAGCTGGAATAAAGTGGCGTTGTGTATGAATGTTTAAATCATTTATATGTGGTGGTGATTATTCAAATTAATAAAGTTTATTAGTAATATTATTATTCAAACTAATAAAGTTTATTAATAAAGTTTTATTCTTTATTAATTTGAATAAATTCAAATTAATAAGGAATAAAATATTAATATATTAGCTTAGGTACCACTAGAATAAATGTTTACAAAAAGCGTAGAAAGTTAGCAGCAATGAAATAATAAAACTTATAGAATAAGGATAACTAAGCTTACTCTATAAAAGTGTCACCAAGAGATAATTGCTGTCTGAATAATACTGTGCTAAAAGAATAACTTACCCAGAGAGTAGTGTTCTACCTAATCTAAGTTAAAATTGTAAAGATGTAAAGTTATAGTTTGAATTTTTGAAATGTAGTGGTTGAAAAATTACTTGAAATGAAAATACTATACCATACAACATAAATTTCGCTGTCATTAAAGAATTTTTTTTTTATAAAGCAGAGCAAATTGGCATATCAGCATTTCTAGATATATTAGCAATTTCTTTTTATTTAGCAGCTAATGTTTCAGAAGAATTTAAATGACAAAACAGCTTTCGCAATTTAAAGGATCGTGCTTAAGCTTTCAGAAACTGTATCATTTTTTCCCATGCAATGCTCGGACATCACCTCCTACGTTAAAATGCCTCCACATGGTATTTTTTAAGTAGTCTGCGCAGTCTATTTAGAAAGTGAACTAGCTGCACGCATGAGTCTTTCTATTTAGCAGCTAATGTTTCAGAAGTTTTTAAATGACAAAACTGCTTACACAATTTAAACGATCATGCTTTAAGCTTTCAGAAACTGTGTCATTTTTCTCCATGCAGTGCTCGGACTTCACCTCCTACGTCAGAATGCCTCCACATGGTATTTTTTAAGTAGTCTGCGCAGTCTATTTAGAAAGTGAACTAGCTGCACGCATGAGTCTTTCTATTTAGCAGCTAATGTTTCAGAAGTTTTTAAATGACAAAACTGCTTACACAATTTAAACGATCATGCTTTAAGCTTTCAGAAACTGTGTCATTTTTCTCCATGCAGTGCTCGGACTTCACCTCCTACGTCAGAATGCCTCCACATGGTATTTTTTAAGTAGTCTGCGCAGTCTATTTAGAAAGTGAACTAGCTGCACGCATGAGTCTTTCTATTTAGCAGCTAATGTTTCAGAAGTTTTTAAATGACAAAACTGCTTACACAATTTAAACGATCATGCTTTAAGCTTTCAGAAACTGTGTCATTTTTCTCCATGCAGTGCTCGGACTTCACCTCCTACGTCAGAATGCCTCCACATGGTATTTTTTAAGTAGTCTGCGCAGTCTATTTAGAAAGTGAACTAGCTGCACGCATGAGTCTTTCTATTTAGCAGCTAATGTTTCAGAAGTTTTTAAATGACAAAACTGCTTACACAATTTAAACGATCATGCTTTAAGCTTTCAGAAACTGTGTCATTTTTCTCCATGCAGTGCTCGGACTTCACCTCCTACGTCAGAATGCCTCCACATGGTATTTTTTAAGTAGTCTGCGCAGTCTATTTAGAAAGTGAACTAGCTGCACGCATGAGTCTTTCTATTTAGCAGCTAATGTTTCAGAAGTTTTTAAATGACAAAACTGCTTACACAATTTAAACGATCATGCTTTAAGCTTTAAGAAACTGTGTCATTTTTCTCCATGCAGTGCTCGGACTTCACCTCCTACGTCAGAATGCCTCCACATGGTATTTTTTAAGTAGTCTGCGCAGTCTATTTAGAAAGTGAACTAGCTGCACGCATGAGTCTTTCTATTTAGCAGCTAATGTTTCAGAAGTTTTTAAATGACAAAACTGCTTACACAATTTAAACGATCATGCTTTAAGCTTTCAGAAACTGTGTCATTTTTCTCCATGCAGTGCTCGGACTTCACCTCCTACGTCAGAATGCCTCCACATGGTATTTTTTAAGTAGTCTGCGCAGTCTATTTAGAAAGTGAACTAGCTGCACGCATGAGTCTTTCTATTTAGCAGCTAATGTTTCAGAAGTTTTTAAATGACAAAACTGCTTACACAATTTAAACGATCATGCTTTAAGCTTTCAGAAACTGTGTCATTTTTCTCCATGCAGTGCTCGGACTTCACCTCCTACGTCAGAATGCCTCCACATGGTATTTTTTAAGTAGTCTGCGCAGTCTATTTAGAAAGTGAACTAGCTGCACGCATGAGTCTTTCTATTTAGCAGCTAATGTTTCAGAAGTTTTTAAATGACAAAACTGCTTACACAATTTAAACGATCATGCTTTAAGCTTTCAGAAACTGTGTCATTTTTCTCCATGCAGTGCTCGGACTTCACCTCCTACGTCAGAATGCCTCCACATGGTATTTTTTAAGTAGTCTGCGCAGTCTATTTAGAAAGTGAACTAGCTGCACGCATGAGTCTTTCTATTTAGCAGCTAATGTTTCAGAAGTTTTTAAATGACAAAACTGCTTACACAATTTAAACGATCATGATTTAAGCTTTCAGAAACTTTGTCATTTTTCTCCATGCAGTGCTCGGACTTCACCTCCTACGTCAGAATGCCTCCACATGGTATTTTTTAAGTAGTCTGCGCAGTCTATTTAGAAAGTGAACTAGCTGCACGCATGAGTCTTTCTATTTAGCAGCTAATGTTTCAGAAGTTTTTAAATGACAAAACTGCTTACACAATTTAAACGATCATGCTTTAAGCTTTCAGAAACTGTGTCATTTTTCTCCATGCAGTGCTCGGACTTCACCTCCTACGTCAGAATGCCTCCACATGGTATTTTTTAAGTAGTCTGCGCAGTCTATTTAGAAAGTGAACTAGCTGCACGCATGAGTCTTTCTATTTAGCAGCTAATGTTTCAGAAGTTTTTAAATGACAAAACTGCTTACACAATTTAAACGATCATGCTTTAAGCTTTCAGAAACTGTGTCATTTTTCTCCATGCAGTGCTCGGACTTCACCTCCTACGTCAGAATGCCTCCACATGGTATTTTTTTAATAGTCTGCGCAGTCTATTTAGAAAGTGAACTAGCTGCACGCATGAGTCTTTCTATTTAGCAGCTAATGTTTCAGAAGTTTTTAAATGACAAAACTGCTTACACAATTTAAACGATCATGCTTTAAGCTTTCAGAAACTGTGTCATTTTTCTCCATGCAGTGCTCGGACTTCACCTCCTACGTCAGAATGCCTCCACATGGTATTTTTTAAGTAGTCTGCGCAGTCTATTTAGAAAGTGAACTAGCTGCACGCATGAGTCTTTCTATTTAGCAGCTAATGTTTCAGAAGTTTTTAAATGACAAAACTGCTTACACAATTTAAACGATCATGCTTTAAGCTTTAAGAAACTGTGTCATTTTTCTCCATGCAGTGCTCGGACTTCACCTCCTACGTCAGAATGCCTCCACATGGTATTTTTTAAGTAGTCTGCGCAGTCTATTTAGAAAGTGAACTAGCTGCACGCATGAGTCTTTCTATTTAGCAGCTAATGTTTCAGAAGTTTTTAAATGACAAAACTGCTTACACAATTTAAACGATCATGCTTTAAGCTTTCAGAAACTGTGTCATTTTTCTCCATGCAGTGCTCGGACTTCACCTCCTACGTCAGAATGCCTCCACATGGTATTTTTTAAGTAGTCTGCGCAGTCTATTTAGAAAGTGAACTAGCTGCACGCATGAGTCTTTCTATTTAGCAGCTAATGTTTCAGAAGTTTTTAAATGACAAAACTGCTTACACAATTTAAACGATCATGCTTTAAGCTTTCAGAAACTGTGTCATTTTTCTCCATGCAGTGCTCGGACTTCACCTCCTACGTCAGAATGCCTCCACATGGTATTTTTTAAGTAGTCTGCGCAGTCTATTTAGAAAGTGAACTAGCTGCACGCATGAGTCTTTCTATTTAGCAGCTAATGTTTCAGAAGTTTTTAAATGACAAAACTGCTTACACAATTTAAACGATCATGCTTTAAGCTTTCAGAAACTGTGTCCTTTTTCTCCATGCAGTGCTCGGACTTCACCTCCTACGTCAGAATGCCTCCACATGGTATTTTTTAAGTAGTCTGCGCAGTCTATTTAGAAAGTGAACTAGCTGCACGCATGAGTCTTTCTATTTAGCAGCTAATGTTTCAGAAGTTTTTAAATGACAAAACTGCTTACACAATTTAAACGATCATGCTTTAAGCTTTCAGAAACTGTGTCATTTTTCTCCATGCAGTGCTCGGACTTCACCTCCTACGTCAGAATGCCTCCACATGGTATTTTTTAAGTAGTCTGCGCAGTCTATTTAGAAAGTGAACTAGCTGCACGCATGAGTCTTTCTATTTAGCAGCTAATGTTTCAGAAGTTTTTAAATGACAAAACTGCTTACACAATTTAAACGATCATGCTTTAAGCTTTCAGAAACTGTGTCATTTTTCTCCATGCAGTGCTCGGACTTCACCTCCTACGTCAGAATGCCTCCACATGGTATTTTTTAAGTAGTCTGCGCAGTCTATTTAGAAAGTGAACTAGCTGCACGCATGAGTCTTTCTATTTAGCAGCTAATGTTTCAGAAGTTTTTAAATGACAAAACTGTTTACACAATTTAAACGATCATGCTTTAAGCTTTCAGAAACTGTGTCATTTTTCTCCATGCAGTGCTCGGACTTCACCTCCTACGTCAGAATGCCTCCACATGGTATTTTTTAAGTAGTCTGCGCAGTCTATTTAGAAAGTGAACTAGCTGCATGCATGAGTCTTTTTATTTAGCAGCTAATGTTTCAGAAGTTTTTAAATTATAAAACTGCTTTCACAATTTAAACGATCATGCTTAAAGCTTTCAGAAACTGTGTCATTTTCCCCATGCAGTGCTCGGACATCACCTCCTACGTCAGAATGCCTCCACATGGTATTTTTTAAGTAGTCTGCGCAGTCTATTTAGAAAGTGAACTAGCTGCACGCATGAACCCATATTCTTTCTTTATAAGTAATTGAGAGAAATTTATTATAAATATTTGAGAATTGGATTTGTAGTGGTTAACAAGTAAATAAGAGAAACCAAACAAATATTAAGAAATATATTTGCTACCACTTTATTAATTTTACTAGATTTTGGATTAAATGGCTCTTCAGTAATTTGGTATTCCTTTATGGTAGTCTGATCGGACAACTTGTAAGAAACCGTGTGGAGGCTTTATAGGAGGTGTTAGTTCGGATGGACCAAAATGAGGAGAGGAAGTTAAAACTTCTTATTAGATTTAATACACAGCAACTTATAAATCATTCTATGCTGGATACAGGGATGCTAACTTGCTCCGCTTTCTGAAATAGTATTTTCTAGTGGTAGCGAAATTTAAGTTACTTTTAGTTTAGTATTTTTCATTTTAAGTAATGTTTTCACCACTAAATATCAAAAATTATGAGTATCATATAAAATGCAACGTTAAAGTATTAATCTACTGGCTACTGTATTAAAAAGTAGGCGTAACTATCCTTCCTTTACGAATTTTACTGTATAATTTTCTACCACTGTATTAAAACTATTCCAGAAAGCGGAGCAGTTGGCATCCCTGTGGATATGATGGGCACCTCAGTCTATTGGCGCGAAGCGCCACTTACTGATTCATCGACACTTGGATGTCCTGTGTTATCAGGTCATAAAGGAATTATCTTATGCTATCAAAGAGTGGGGAATAGCCCCTGAGTCAAATATACAAATGAGAAAACAATTAGAGAGAGCAATTAATAAAGAAATATTTACAAAAATTATATACAAAATTTATAAGCAGATATCATAACCTTTGTTCGATAATTAAAATTAACAGTCAGCAATTGGTATATAATAATATTTACAACTCGTGTACCTCTGCTATAATAGCGATCCGGCCGTCCCGGTTCTAAATCATTCTAGTCCTAGTCCTAGTGTTTTGATTTTATTGGGCACCTGGGGCGCGAAGCGGCCCCTATCCCATTCATCTGGAATTTTAACACAGTTTTGGTTGAGCATTGAGGTAAGCAGGCAGTGGAGTTGCTTTTATGAATGTTTCAAACACTTTGCTTGAATAACTAAAAAGGAATCAAAAATAAAATAAGCAGCTTGCTCTAAACTGTGTTTGTTTGATTTTGGAGTTGTTCAGAACTGTATCAGCATGAGGAAAAGTTATTTTCAGAAAGGTTGATGAAATTATTTGTTTTGATAGTTATGATATGAGGCGTCGGAGGTGAAATGTGCAGCTATTGGTCTGTAGTTTTTATCTTTGATATAATTTTCAAATTTAAAGACTTCATTAAAATTTGCTGTTTTACATTCTATGGCTTTATCGAAAAAATCTGCGTTTAGCTTGTATATATGTTGTGATAGAGTTGGTATTTTGAGGTCTGCATGTATATTTAAAATCATTCTATAAGATTGAAATATTAATATTAGAATGCATCTTTTATGTATAGTGGTATTGAAAAATTAAAGAAGTTTTAAATTTTCTAAACTTGTTTTGGTATAAGAAAATTTTGCATGGGTAAAAATGACACCATCTATAAAAGCTTCATCTTTTGTGCCAAACTTTTTGCCATATAAAATCCTCCAAAACATTTACTAAAAAAAAAGAATAACATTTTTACATAAAGTTATAAGTTTTTCCTTATTTTTGCCTTATCCCCGTAGGATCCAGATCTTGGATATGAAATAGATAAAAAAAAAATCTAATATACATTCAATAATAATAAGAAGAATAGTGCTTTAAGGAATTATTTTATGTTATTTTTCGTACTATTGGGAGGGGTTGACTAAAAGACAACTATGATTAATACTGAGCAATATCATTTTCTGAGTTTTGGCCAGCGTTTTACGAGTTCCGACCACTGCTCGTTCATTTTTTTTTCCTATTCTGTTTTTCATTCCAGTTTTCGAATCAAATTTCTTTTCATATGATTACATAAAAAAAACAATGACTGTCAAACATTAGTTTCCATGATTATATGCAACTTTCAAGAATTCTCGCAAAAACACAAAAGAAAAAATAGTTCTCCCACGTAAATAAACAATTACGAACCTAATAGTTTTAATGATGCAAGCTAAAATCATCCAGGTAATACAAAAAATGCAATATCATGAGCATCAATGAGCATTTTTTATGGAAGATAATGTAGTTTTATTTTATTTTATAACCGTCGTTGAACAGCCGACCCAAACTTGGATTTACGACTACTAATGTTCAACTCCGTAGCCTTGTAATTTTAAACCTATCCAGAAGACAAGGGAACTCCTGAATCAAGTATTGGGAGAAATTTGCCTTTGCGGAGGACTTTTTGATGGAACTAACCCGCATTTGCATAACATGGAGAGAGAGACCACGAGAACCTCCCACGGTTAGTCTGACAACAAAGGGACTCTTACCCATGATTCGTCTACCACTGAGGATATTTGACGTCAGCACTGTGGTCGATGC
This sequence comes from Parasteatoda lunata, assembly GCA_949128135.1. Lineage (NCBI taxonomy): Eukaryota > Metazoa > Arthropoda > Arachnida > Araneae > Theridiidae > Parasteatoda > Parasteatoda lunata. Next base: position 14,943,838 of record OX421977.1, read on the forward strand.
AAGACGAATTCGAAATTCGTATCGACTGGGATTCGAACTCGGTTCGCCTCATTGGAAAGCGAACGCTTTTTCCCCTGAGCCATCGCGGCTCAAGATAATGTAGTTATGAAAAACAGTGTACTTGAATAACCGATTGGAATGATTTTAAAATCTACTGCAGCAGTAAAAGCAAATTTATCATTTTTTCATCACTAAAAACTTCGTCTTCAACCAGAGAGATTGAAAAAAAAGCAAAATTTTGGTTCGTTCCTTGGACAAGCTAAAATATCTGGGCTCAAAAGAAAAGAATTTAAATACTATCGATGAATTTTCTTACATACCGAGAATATTGAAAAATACTTTAAATTCGAAGCAAAAGTTAAAGTTCTGAAAAAGAGAATTGAAACTTTAGGAAAAAAATGTAAAACATAAAAAAACAATCCTAATTCAAAAACTGTTTTAGGGTGAACAATTCAACTGGGACACTCAAACGCAGGGGACAATTTTGGCAGCCTATTTCTATGGTTATGTGATGAGTCATGTACCTGGTGGAATATTGGCTGAGAAATTTGGTGCCAAATGGGTATTTGGCGGAGGAGTATTGGCTACATCAATCTTCACCCTCCTATCTCCTTTAGCTGCATATCTGGATAAATATGCTTTTGTTGCTATCCGAATTCTTCAAGGGTTGGCTGATGTAAGTATCAGAATTTATATTATTTTCAAAAATATAAATTAATTTTAATTAATTGATAATTTAAATGATAAATTGTGATCTAAATAACAAATTATAATTTAAATAAAAAATTGCAATATAAAATTTACTACTCCAAAACAGTCATAACAAGAGTGATACATAATTGGTTACGACATTATATTGTGTTAAGATTTGAGCAAATTGCTTGTGGCTTAAATGTTGTAAGTTTAGTTTGGAATCTTTAACAATATATTTTTTCTTAATTGCATATCTAATGGTTTTTTAAGTAACGAAGAAATTTAAGCCCAATATTACAGATTGCATTAAAGTACTAAAAATAAATATTTAAGAAAAATTGCTAAATGAGAAAATCTTTTTACAAACAAATGTGCATACTTATTTCGGTTATATTATTAAAAAATTATTGAAAATTTAAATTTAGTACATACTTCAACAAACATGGAATTATTAGAAGGCACCACTTCCTGATTTCAGTGCTTGACAACCCTTTAACCTTTTCGGGACGGGCGAGTCATAAATGTATTAGTACGGAACCAGAATCAGGATGGAAAAAAATAAAAAGCGGTAGCTTAAGTTTAGACTAGTCTTATTTTTTATAATTTAAAAGTCTTACATTTTGCATTCACTTTAATTCTAACATATCTAATTGATGTTAGCTCAAAGTGTAACTATAATATTTTTATTTTGAATTAAGTAGTGATATATTAAGTAGATCAAACTAACTCTTCCCCGTTACCACTTTTGAAAATTTACAAGACTCGTGGGAACACTGTTATATATCTATGCTTCAATTTTTTTTTAATGTAGTGATAGACAAAATTTCTTTATTTCTTATTAATTAAAATGTTAATATATAATGTTTGCTAAACCTTGGGAAAATATTTTTTAAGACCGCGAAATTTCCGTAGTAGTTGAAGGGTATGATAGAGTGAAATGTTTAAGCTATGCCATTTTTATTGCTGAAGTTTTTTTTCACAAAGGTAGCTTAAAAACGATTTAATGACATGATGTTTTACACCTTATTCTTTAAAATACATTTAATTTATTATAAATTTATTTATTTTTATTTATTTTTTATTTTTTTATTTTTTTAAAAAAAAGAAAACTCGTACTGTCAACAAAAAAAAAAGCATAATGGTTATTTATGCGATTGCAGGGAGTGACAACGCCTTCCATAACGGCAGCTATCAGCAAGTGGGCACCCAAAGTTGAGCGAAGTAGACTGTCCACTATCATCTTTACTGGTATTATGGTAGGAAACGTGGCATCCCTCTCTGTGTCAGGGTTGCTTTGTAGTACAGAATTCCTCGGAGGGTGGCCTTCCGTTTTCTACTTATTTGGTAAGATTTTTTATATTTTTAACAAGTGGGGAACAAGAAAACCTGTACTAGGGTAGTCAAAAACCATTCTATCCTAGCTAACTTTTAGAAATTTTATAAGCATAGACTAATGTAAAGGCTTATGTAAAACGATTGTTTAATTAAAAAAATGGCTGTTGTCCCAACTTAGGCGTTCACAGTTTAGACGGTGAAGAAAAATCGTTTCACTTCATGTGGCTGGGTGGGAGCGTTTACTTAATATTATTTCTTTTGAGATGGTAATTTCATATTTGGTGACACAAGCCCGTTTGAATCCAAAACAATTTTAAAAATCTAACTGACTGAGAAAATATAAAACAACGTGATAGTTTATAATAAAATGATCCTTAATCCTTCACGATTCACGAAGATTGCATGAGCACAGTGTCTGGCAATAACCCGATTTGTCGGATTTAGGAGACGATGGGTAATTGGCGAAAATAAAAAGGCTTAGTTGAAATGAGATTTAAGGAAAAAAAGGGGTTAGGAGGAGCGTGCACAAGCATGATCATAGAGATCAATTGACCGCACCACGAAAGTAGTAAGTATGAGCACCCATACGGCTAAGGGTAATAATGAAATAATGAAACAGTTAATGAATCAATATCCGAGTACATAAAAATAAACAATCAACGAGCTTTATACATATTAAAAGTCGACGATAAGGAAGTAATAACAATTAAAGCGAAAATCGAAAAAATTGAAAATATTAACAAAGCGGTCTATATACATATTTAATGACTATCGAAATAAAATTAAGTCCGAATAAAATAAAAAATATATATTCAAAGAATATTTACAAAAAGCGGACACTATCGTGATGGAGAGGGCAAAGGAGGTATGTAGATAACTTGAGAATGCAGGAGTAAAGACTAATCTTAAGATTCTCAGTCCTTATAAAGACTCGTACACCCCTTAAAAATTAATTTTAAAAAACTGAGAATAAGTTTACAATTAAAGTAGGAAATATATTTTCGAACTGAATTTGTTATAAAATGACATAAGATGAAAAATTTAATTATAAGTTGTTATGCATTTTTAATTATCTGGTTGTGAGGCCGGGTTAGCCTGGTTGGTAGGGCGTTCGGCCTTGTGTCCAAGAGATCGTGAGTTCGATACTTGCTTGCCGAGGACTTCCCGTGTAGTAAATAGTGACTGAAGGGCTGATCTAGCTCCCTCCTCCTTGACAACAACTCCTACGGAGTCCCAAATAATCATCCTTAAAAGAATTAAACACATATTATTGCTTGCTAAAGTTTATTAATTCAAGAATGTAATCCTACAAGGCATCTCCAGTGAGTCTTTTCCGGCCTCCGGGAGACCTATTTTTCCTTTTTTGAGTGTTTGAAATCTGAGGTTCCATTAATCTAGGCTTAGAGTACCAGACCGCCATTTTAACATGTATTCCAATACAAGCAAAATTTCATCGTTAACTTTGGCTTCCCTAAAAATTACTTTTTCGTGTTCATTTCTTACTATTAGCATTTCTTTGCAATAGCTGATGCAATTTCTAATTCAAATTTATTTGGTTTTTAACTTTCGGTGGTCTGGTACTATTTATGCAGATACATTTTTAAAATATGACAAGTATTAGGTATAGGCTATCGCTATGTTAAATATCGCCTAATTGTTAAAGCTGACTTTGGACGCGAATTTTATTATCTTAACTTTCTTATTCTTATCTAAATTTTTAATATGTCTTTCTCTAAAATGTTTGTGATCTAATGTCATCCCCCATTTTAATTTGCACCCATCCTTTTTATAAATTTTTAAAGTCACGTCACTTTTCCATGTTATATGGTGTTCCATTCCCTATAGCAAAATCAAAGCAAACCGTGTGAATACAAAAACAGTAAAGTTCTTCTCATCATGCTTGATCCACCTAATCTTAAATATTTTTTTCATTAATTATTTTCTATCTTCAGAGATGTAATCTAAAATTAATGTTGTCATATACCAAAGTGTAATCTAGCCTACTATTACCCTCAAACTTCAAGTGATATTTGAGATGAAAAACAAAATAGCAATCTATCAAAACTTTAATATTGAGTTTCAGATATTATTTTTATTCCAGACATTGAGCATGTGAGAAATGAAAGTTTCGTGATTTTATGCTTCAAACATGCATGGTTGATAATACTACGTTTCAATTTAAAATGTTTCAACCACACAGCGAGTATCGATGTCGCCGATGAGCTCTTTTGCCTTTTATACTTTTAAAGCTTCCTCATGTATATTTTTCAAAATTTATGTTCTGCGCTTGCGCGGAGGACACAATCTACCTCACTGTGAACTCACCTTAAGATAAGTTCACAATTTTTGAAAGAAAAATAGAATTTTGAGGATAATATTTCTGTTAGATAGTAATATATTTTCTAATATTTACTAATATTTGAAGTATGTAGTTGTTCCTAATATAGTTTTTGCTTATTTTCAAATCTTTTGTTTTGGTTTTAGGTGCACTCGGTGTTATTTGGTTTTTCTTTTGGTGCTTCTTAATATATGAAACTCCTTCAAATCATCCAACAATTTCAAAAGAGGAATTTTTATACATCGAACAAAATAAAGACAAAGAATCCGAAGAGGTTAGTTGAAACCAGTTTTCACTGTATGTCAGAAATAAGTTTTTATGTATGGTAAAAATTATTTTTTAATTTAAAATTAAAAATATTTCTTTACAGATTCATAAATTAGAGTAAAAATCATTACATACTTTTATTTTCTTTGAGAAGCACTTACTTTTTAATGAAGTACTTGAAATTCCTGCTCAACTTTCCATTAGTGATTCTCGAGACATATTCTTTTTTCTTCAAATAAATGGAGGCAAACAAATCTCATTGTTTATGACTAACTGAAAATTAGTAGTTTGGGAAAATTGTTTTAACCCATGACAAAACAAAAATTTATTTAATAAACGTAATTTCATGAAAAAAAAATTATTTTAAATAAAATACTTTACATTAGGAATAAAATAACAAGTCATAATTTTTTCTATCGCTTTAATTATAAAACTTAAATATTTCGGGAAAACCAGTATACCTGGCGACTATGAAATAATGGAACGAAAAATGCGTCAGAAATCCTTTACATTGTATAAATATTCCAAAAGCAAATTTTAGCTGTTATAGATTACAATTTTAACAATGTTATTCATTTTTTTTTTCAAAGCTAGTGCAATCTTGTCACTATATTAAAGTTGAAAAACTTTAAAAAATTTATGTTTAGCTGGTGAACATGAGATGAGGAATAAAACAAACGCTAATCAGAGAGTGCAACTATTTGAGGCTGCTACGAATTTGTTTTTTACGTGGTATTGATCTAAAGCAGAACTTCCGTGAAACAAGCAGAAGTTTTAGAAATAAATTTTAAAACATAAGCATAATAGAACATAGCTCAAGTCTCAGTGGGCTACCAGATTTTTTAGTCATATAATGGGGGAATGTTCTAAGGGGTAGAATAGTTGGGAGAGAGGGTACTAAACACCAAATAGCAGATTCATGGTGGGTGGGTCCTATTAATTGTATCATATGTTTATAACACTGTATCATATGTTAAACTTATGATACAGTTAATAGGAAATTAAACACAATTGAGATTAAACTAGATCAGAATATAATAATATTTACATGGATCAGAATAATATTAACATAAACGCAGGTGTAATAAAAATTATATTACGCACTACCCTACAATTTTGCTCAAAAATTCATTTTTGTTAGTTACATGCATTCATTGTAATAATTTATTTCACATCTAAATGTAAATATTAGTTCACTTTTAGGTATGTAAGCGCCATTAAAGGACGAATAATTACTTTCCCTTTTTTTCAACTTTTATTTCGTGAGAAGAAAACTTTTCAAATTGAAAAATAAATTGTTTATTAAAATAAATAATTAAATATCTGAGAATATTTACAGCATTGCGAAAGATTATTTTCTCTACTACTGTCACGAAAGGAGAATATTCTTACGAAATAGCTTTCATTTAAAATAAATCGGAAAAAATAATCGGAACTTATCGTTGCTTTTAGCATTTGAAATTAAAGTTTTCTTTCTAAAGTTGAAAAAAGTAATTACTTTTATTATAGTTCATTATTATGTGGTGCAAATAAATATTAATTGATGAAAATTATTTCTAATGGAAATAAATAATTATATTTAAAAAGTAGTGCTGGTGTAAAATACTTAGATAAAATTATTTAATATGCCAATTATCTGATGTAATTCTAATATAACCAATTTAAGTAAATAATTTTAAATATTATAGAAAATAATAGAGAAAATATATACAACTATTTACATATTCACACGGCATTAATACGTTGAATGTCACGCTAGTTTTACATGGGTTGCCCGTCTGACCTAACGATAAATAACTACAACCTAAATTTACAAACATTGGACAGATTTTGTTAGTTTTTTAAAAAGTTTTGCATGACACATCCTAGTCCTAGTGTTTTTATTTTATTGGGAACCTGGGCCGCGAAGCGGCCCCTTATCCCATTCATCTGGAATTTTAACACAGTTTTGGTTGAGCATTGAGGTAAGCAGGCAGTGGAGTTGCTTTTATGAATGTTTCAAACACTTTGCTTGAATAACTAAATAGGAATCAAAAATAAAATAGGAATCAAAAATAAAATAAGCAGCTTGCTCTAAACTGTGTTTGTTTGATTTTGGAGTTGTTCAGAACTGTATCAGCATGAGGAAAAGTTATTTTCAGAAAGGTTGATGATATTATTTGTTTTGATAGTTATGAGATGAGGCGTCGGAGGCATGACACATCAGAAAAGTGGTGAATTATATAAGCCTACGAATTGTTTAGAAATAGTGTTTGATAAAAATCTGCTAAATTGAATTTATTAAACCAAGAATCACAATTAATAAACTACCACTTGAAAATATATATACGCTGTCCGGAGCAAGTTGGCATCTCTGTGTATATAAATAAAATTATTTTTGTGTTCTATATTGCATTAATTTCTTTAAACCATTTTAGTAACGATAAGAATATTTTAAAAAAAATTAAAAATTTATTCAAATTATATGTTTCTAATAATTTTGGCTTTGCCGGTCACCTTTGACCCCCGCGGCGTTCAACGTGTTAATTTAATATTTTGCATTGAGCCATCATTTGGTAATCGAATTTTTAAGTCTGTGCAAAAATAATTAATTCGCTTGAATAATCAGGAAAATGTGATGAAAGGAGCCAAAAGCGTAACTAATAGAAAAGGACTCAAACTTTAGAAAAGGACTTAAACTTATATTTTTCCACCGTGGCTGAAAAATTCGTATTTGTCAAAAAAAAATTTTTTTTAATCACTGAATGTATGTTTTTACGTACGCTCGTTACGTTAGTTTTACAAACAATATAAACTTTTCTGTTTTATAGAGACATGTGGTTCCATGGAAAGATATATTTACGTCTGTTCCAGTATGGGCTCTTATGATTGCACAATTCGGTCAAGGATTTGGTTTCTTGATTTTGCTGACAGAATTACCCACATACTTAAGTACTGCTCTTCACTTCGATCTAGCATCCGTAAGTATTTAAAAGATTCACAGCATGCTGTAATTCCGTAATAAAATTGGTCGCATTACTGAAAATGAAAAGATTCACATTTTTCGTGAAGTTTGAAACAGACAAATAATGAACAGGAGGGGGAAAGGTTTGTGTCCTGATACGGTGAAAAACGAGGAAAGGAAGAGTTTTTGCAGAGTACGGTCTATCTTCACTGTGTAATGACTTTCGGGCAGAACCAACTTATCAAGTTTTTTATTTGACAAACCTCAGCAATCTACAAAATGCAACTGGTGGCAATAAAATTGCTATTTTTGTGACAGAAAGGACATACACCGTTCTTTCCCTTGGCCTTCATTTGTTTTAACATTAAAAACTCTTTGTATATTTCTGAATATATGCCGAGAATTTCAAGAAAACTTTCGAATACTAAAGTTAAAGGGATCAACTTATAATCGGATCCACTAACTTTGATAAACTCCAGGGAGACATCACCAAATTCAATACTTCTTTTTGTCATCACATTTGTTACGTATCATTGGAGAATATGAATAATCTTCTATGATTATGCCAAACTACCAAATTAATCACATTTACCGTACCATACATATAACTATTAAGTTTCAGTAAAATCCTATAAATGCAAAATTACTTAATTCTTTTCATAAATAACGCAAAATAAAATAAGGTATATATATACACCTATATATATTTAGGCAATATTTATTCTTACGTTCATTTATTATTATTAATCATACCTTTTTATTTTATTGTGAATAATGTAGAAATGTTTTCTTTCTCATAGAACGGATTCATTTCAGCGATGGCTTACGTATTCCAAGCTGTCGTTGCTTGCGTTTCATCCCTTGTTGCCGATAAGTTGAGAGAATCGGAGAAAATGTCCGTAACTGCTATTCGGAAGTTATTCAACTCTATTGGTAAGAAATTATAATTATTACTAGTATTCAGGGTGTAAATTGAGATATCTGCATTCCAGAAAACTATTTACTAATATTCAGAAATGCAGAGATACCTATTTGATCCAGACAACCGATAAATATTTTAGAGTGGTAGTCTTTTAATGTATGATTCCCGTTTTTGTAATTTCGATTCAAAGGATTTTTACACCATACTGCTTTTAAATAATTCAAAGACTTATGTAAGCGTTACTTTGTTAGAGCACAGCTGAGCTGAGCCCTTTAAAATGTTGGCAAAATGTACCGAAGGTCTGCAAATTTGAGCCTGTAGTTCTCTACCGTTTATTAAACATTTACTCGAATCTGGAGCAGTTGGTATCTCTGACAATGGCATTTAAGAGTTATCATCATTTAAGAAAGTTTTTAAAGAGTTAACAATAGGAAGAAATCTCCATATGTCTTGAACTACCAATAAAATTTTTGTTAATATATACATATATATATGTATATATATATATATATATATATATATCCGCGAATAACCGGAATATCGTAATATTTATTATATCTGATTTCATATTAATTTATTCTTTGATATGATTATATTTATTCAATATTTTAATATCTGCTGAGGATAGATTAGGCGAGAAAAATCGGTGTTCGAATTACCAGTTAAATGCATACTGGGCAAGAGCCACTTGAACTTAAAAAATAATAAATTGATGTAGTGCATACCAGGCAAATGTATACCAGTAAAAGGCACCGAACCTTCGTTAGCCTGTGACATTAGCTCGTTAGCCTCGAGCGTTCATTAGCTTGTGACGACCACAATTTATAGGTTGAGATCCGGTAGTCCCCTCTCCATACACATTTATAACTGCTGCTCTTGAGCACTTCACAAAAGCTGCCGTGTTGCTGATACTGGTTCCGACTCTTCAAGTGCCTACAATCATCCCGCATTCATACTAAGTTAAGTCCCATTTGTCTCCCATATATATCCGAGCGTAACACTGTGCAATTATGGTTTACTTTCCTCTTTTGTAGCTATGTCGCTCTTGGCGCAATAGCTCATTTTGCATAAAACTGTCAGGTGGTTATAATAATTTAGGCACTCAATGTATATATATATATATATATATATATATATATATATATATATATATATATATATATATATATATATATATATTTATATATTATATATTTATATATATATACTTATATATGTATTATATATATATATATATATATATATATATATATATATATATATATATATATATATATATATATATATATATATATATATATATATATATATATATATATATATATATATATATATATATATATATATATATATATATATATATATATATATATTTCCTTCATGTTTTTAGGTCCTATCATGAGTTAAAAACTTAAAAATCAATTGTGGTTGCAATTTTTTTAGAAATTATTAATTAATTATTTCGATGACATTGTAACGAACTGGTGATTTCAAAACGGAAACCGAATTGGTTACAAGTAGTAGAAAGTAATTGGAATATCTAACTCTTTCGTATTTGCCTTTTGCTATATTAAAATGTTTGTTACTATATTGGAACAATCAAGAAAAGTTTTTTTTTATCCTTTTTGTTGATTTTTTTTCGATAAAGCGAGTTCACTACCTTCAATATCGCGAATACTTTCGTTAAATTTTATTGTTTTTTAGAGCTCAACAGTTTTTGTGTGATTGTAAATTTAACCTCTGAACATAATTAACACGATGTGAAACAATTTTTCTTACAGGTTTCTACGGCCCTGCTGTTTGTTTGTTAGGTATAACAGCATCTGGCTGTCGAGTGGATATCATAGTAGTTTTTCTTGTAATTGCAATAGCTCTAGATGGTTCGGTTTATTCCGGTTTTAACGTCACCCATGTAGACATGAGTCCAGTTTTCTCAGGTAAGTTGCTTTTTGTAGCGTTTAATGTCATTTAAATCTCTTTAAAAGAGTATTTAAAAAAAAAAAAACTAAAGTTCTTTCTTTTAATGTCCTTCCCTCCACCAACTGCAGTTTGTGTAGTTTGTGAAGACAAGGAAACACCTGGATCAGTATCCCCAGAGATATTTATTTGTTATGGAAACATGGAGGACTTTGCCACTCGGCAGATTTAACGTGCATCAATCACCATTTACTGCACGGAGAATCTTCGGCCGACGGGGATTAAACTCACGAACTCTTGGACATGGGCCCAGTGCCCAACCAACCAGGCTATCACGACCTTTCATGAGGCATTTGAACTGAAACAGAAAATTTAAAAAGAATTAGAACATTTGTAAATCTTTTCATTGTACCTAAGCAGTGTACAAAAAAACTGTGCACTAAGCAGTGAATAATTTTCGATCTAAAGATTGAATCTTCATGTTTTATAACTCAACCCAGCTGAAAATACACTGCAGAAAATCAACAAAGAAATGCAGTTTAAAGACTGTGGTGATTTGGCTAATTCTACTACATGTAGCATTAAGATCTAAATTTCTTCAGTAAATATGCAGAAATATCTGTATTTAGTAGTGCCATCTATCGTATACGATAAGAAATACTATAGTTTTTGTTTCGAAACAAACGAAAAAGCGAGAATTTTTTTTTTTTTTTTTTTACCGTGATCTATTTTCTTGCTTAGATGTATCAATTAGGACTAATAACACTCATGAATTTTTATGTTGTGAATATGTTGACACATTGAATCCTAGGATTCGAATTCCCAACAAGTCCGGCGTGAGATTGACCGATAAGCCCTCTCGGCTGAAGCTCTGTGTCAGAACAAATGCAAGGAACTAAATGCTTTTATGAGGTGGGTCTTGTTTGCGTGGATAAAGCTTTTGTTTGTTTAATCATACTATGTAAAAACACGGTTAAAAAATTTTCTTAGAGTTAACAGTATGAATATCGTCATTTTATGGTTTTCTAAATGATTTGATTGTATACGGTGAAATAACAATTAAACATTTGAATTATTAAACCCTTTTTTACCAAATATTTCATAACAATGCAGATTTGAGCCCCCCCCCCCTCTAAGTTTTGTTATTTTCCTTCCAAGTTTAATTTTAAAAAGTTAGGAGCTCTAAATAAATTTTTAAAGTAAGCAGTTCTATCTATCTTATGCTCTTTTAGGTTCAATTGAAAATACTATCAATTATTCTTTTTTCAAACAAAATTATTTGTTAAATTCAAAAAGATTTATTTTCAAGCAATAAGAATATTGTTTCAAATTAACTTATTTAAGACAAATTTTAGAAACAGATTAAAATTAATAAAATTTTGAAGGAGAGGTTGGAAGCTAAAAATTCTGGGATTAAATATCCATTTTTACATTCAATTTTGCACATTCTTTCGATGAACATGTGATTAAAATCCAAAAAAAAAATTGATTTTGATTAGACAAAATAAGTATAATTTTTGTTCTGCAATAATCCTAGTTTAGTATGGATACGAATAAAAAAATTGACTAATTAACATTAACTACTTAGCTTTACTTTACTATTGTTTTTACCATAAACTTTGTGCAAAAGTACTTTTATTAAGTCTAACATAAGTAAATAATAAAAATTAATAAATTTAAAATTAGTAATAAAATTACTAAAATACAGAAATATTTAAATACCTAATTTTAGGATTTTTTTAAACTAATTAAATTGTGTCAAAATCTTACTTAAAAATTTTCGACGTTTCCGAACTATAAATAATTACAATTAAATCAAGTGAGTATTTTATTAACTTTTCTTTTATTAATATAGACAGTGTACGTTATCTCCGTTATCAATATATATGTTTTGTCACCTAATAAAGAGTTTTTAGAAACTTTACTACCAGGTATTCAGTTTCCCTTGGACGCTAGATTTTCGACATAAAATATGTACTGAGAATACTTTTAATACATTTTTTTACATGTTATAAAAAAAATCATGTATGTATATCTTTTTAGCATTGATGTGTGTGTTGCATACAGTATTACAGTTTTTTTTTGTATTGTAGCTGAAATCTAGTTTCACTTTTTAGGAACGTTATATGGTATTGCCAATGGATTCGGTTGCACATCTGGTTTTATAGGACCCATGATTGCTGCCATTTTCACATCTACTGGTGTAAGTACAATTAAATTACATTTTACTAAATATCACAACTCTATGTTGAGGAAAATAAATGTTTATGAAGAATGTTCCTAGTCTGATTTTAAATATTACATAAGTACAGAGCACTTAAAACATATATTATTCAACTCTATACATGTTAAAGAAAATTTTTTATCAGGTTTAAAAATCAAGGCGATAAAAAGTTTACTTTAAGGAATTTTACCATTAAATTTTAGTAATATCCATAGAGATAAAAATTCTCTCGATTTTGTTGCCCGATTTGTACAACTTCAGACAAAATATGCTTGCTCCTGACATTGTTTCTCTTTTCGCAAATGTCCCTATTTATAGTGCAATTGTTGTTGTTGTTAATTCATTAGGCAAGGGGTGCGATTGTTCTTGGTTTCTAGCCGTGCCATCTATGGCCAAGAATTAAATTTCTGCCACACTCATACGTCACACCAGTTTATAGGGAGGGCCCATTCATACATCCATTCATTCATTCACAGATCTTAATTTTGACCTGAACCAGAGAACGATCAATCTCCTTTTCAGTACCCCCAGAAGTCTGATTTGATTCAAAGTTTCAACAGATTAAACGTGCACCAGTCACCCTTTACTACACGGGGTGTCTTCGACCTGCTGGATTCGAATTACCACTCTCACGAATGTGAGTATAGCACCCTATCTGCCTGGCTATCCCGGCTCCCATCGTAATCTGTTTTAATTACTGTAAAAATATGGAATACTCAAAACATATTTTATTCTTCCCTATACTTGTTAAAAGAAAAATTTCATTAGGTTTAAAAATTAAGGTGTTGAAAAGGCTATTTTAAGGAATTTCACCGCTTACTTATAGTATTATCCATACAGATATAAATTCTCTCGTTTTTGTTGCCCGATTAGTACAACTTTTCCCTTCTGACAAAATATGCTTGCGCTTGAATTTGTTTATTTTTTCACTTATGTCCTTATTTCTAGTGCTATTGATAGTTTTGTTTAAAACAACGTTTACAATAATTTTGTTACTCTTTTACTGATATTGAGATTATTATCTCCTTTATTTATTCCTACTTTCAAAGAACAAGTTTTCTAATTTAATGACAATTATACGAATCTAGTGAATTATACGAATCTAGTACGTATATTTATTGAAAAAGAATAGAAGATTTGATCTGTTCTTGATCTTGTCTTGATATAGATCTGAGAACAAATTTTTATTGCATTTATATAAATATTTGATCTTAACTAATCTGGGTGCGGAAATTTCAAATCTTTTTGTTACCCATCTTAAGATCTTTATTCGGTATGTTAAGATCTTTTTGTTTCCTATCTTAAGATTTTTTTGTAACCAATTATAGTTTCTGACTGTCTCTACGGCTTTGCATTATTCGTCAAGAAATTCCCACCAATATTAACTTATATATGCTGTTTTTGTTTCAAATTTCTTACAATTGTGTGAACCCTGCTTTTATTGCTTCACTGAATCACACATTTATGCCATTTGTTCATAAAATTTTAAATTGTTCCTCACTCATTTTGCTACAATTCATGTGAATTTCTAATAAAATTTTGTATTTCAGCCCAGTCTTTCTAATTGGAGCAACGTATTCTACATGACAGCGGGAGTGTACATATTCTGTGCGACAGTTTTTGTACTATTTGGATCTGCAGAACTACAATCGTGGGGCACAAAGAAAATCGAACTGGAGGAGGAGTATAATTTGGAAAACATTGTTATAAACACAAAAGTGAAGAGTGAATCAGAATTAATTCTCACAGTAAACACCGAAGACTTTAGGACTCCATTGTGATTTTTTGCGTCGTTAAATATTTGAAATTTAATTGCTTAGACAGCAAGATATTTAGGAAACTTTTGGAATAAATATTTCAGTATGTGATACCTACAACACCATTCAACTTTCATGATAAACTTTACGGGAAAAGTGAGGTGAATTAATAAACAACCTTCGTCATTTTCTCGACATTCTCCAGACTAATTTTCTAACATAATTAATGAAGCTTTATAAAGTTGTGATACAGAGCCGTATATAGGACTATGCAGAAGAATGCTAAACAGGCGACTATGAATTCTTGCGTTCACTTGCTTTTCACTCATATTTCTTTTTAGAAAGAAATGTCGACCTTAAATTTTTACTAAATATGCTTAGGAGTTGTTTTACAATATAATGATTTGCATAAATGAAGGTATTCAGCTGATTTTATAATCAATATGTCCGTCATCAAAACTTAATGTTCATTCACAACATTTTTTATGCTCGCACAAATGCATACTAAAGAATTAAAAAAAAAGGGATTATGAATCGCTAAATTACTTTACTCAAGTTATAAGTTAGCAGGATTTAAAATTCTACCAAACATATTTTGATCTACTGTGACGATAATATTCTAATACAATAGAAATGCCAATTGCTTCCCTTTTAGTAAAATTTTTTTTTTAAGTGGTATACAGATAAAGAAGTTTTTTGTTCAAAGGCTCCATCGTAATATGAAATGATGCTTTTTTGCGAATAATGTGCTATTTTTATGAATGCTGTGAGTTTGTAACTCTTATTCATATTTGTTAGGTCGAGTTTAGCCTATCTAAATCCATCGCTGTCTATCCCTATTTCGAAAATGGTGCAAAACTTCAATATGGAGAAAAGCTACAGTTTTACGAAAACGAAAATCATTTGTGGTCTCATTTTTAATATTTAACAACTTACTCCTGCATTACTTGAGCTCAGAAAAATTTACAAAAATTGAGAATAACACAGTTATTTTGGTAATTTTCGACTGGGTGGCAAAATGTCGCCAAATTGGCGATTTTTAAAAAGAAAATATTTAACAACTTTTAAAATAGTAAAGTTATTTGTCCGTTCTAAAGTCCAGATAACGGTTAATTGATATATATTGTTTATAATCATCGCATTGCTTCAAGTGTAAGGTACTTAAACTATTGTCTTTTTATTTTTTTTGGCGACAGAGCTTCGAAAAATCACGTTAAAATGTTCATTAAGAGTTTATTTAAAGAAAATTTGGGAGAATTAAGAGATAGTAAGACGAGATGACCAGCATAAAAGGCCACCCTATTGGATGTTGAAAAACTTCTTTCGACAATATTGATTTCTCTGATGTGATGAAAGTAATGGAGATGTTTACAACGAATTGTTAATTATCCGAAGAAAATTACTATTAAAAAAATAGTTAAAGAAGAGTAGTTAAAGAAGATAAATACCACACTATTCTCAACTTGAATTGCAAGAAGAGTTTCAAAGTATTATTGCTCTTACCAGCTAGGCAACCTCGATGTCAGAAAAAAGTCTCTTTTGTTGTTCAAGTGTCCTGGTGAGCTGTGATGGTTATGAGATAGATTATATTTTCTTTTGGAGTTGACCGATCTTTGATTTTAAAAATCAAATTTTCTAAACTAAATACCGTAACATTAACCTTTTGCACTTCAAATACTTTATTATGCTGCTTAAATTTATGTAAACACTCAATTATTTGAAATGCATAGAGTAAAATTTTTATATAATTTTGAAAATTCATTAAATAATATGATTATTAGTTATTAAAATAAAAAATACATATATAAAAGTTTAAGAGGAGTGTGTTTTGATGTCAGTATAAAAGTTTAAAACATACTTAAAGTTTAAACTGGCTAAATGGAAATGCTTCTTATATCTGAATCTTATATCTTGCTTCTTATATCTGAAATTATTACTTCTGACTTACCTATATTAAATTTTTTGGCATAAATTTAATATAGTCTATAATTAGCAAAGTTTCTGTCATGAAATAAATTTTCACGGTTCTGTAAATTTGCCATAAAGTGCTAAAATTCTTCCCCTAGATTGGTAACTAACTATATAAATAGACAAAATTACAATAATAATTATAATAATAAAAAATTACAATTAACAGAAATTTGTCGTCTATTAATAGAAATCTGACGTCTATTAAAAAATTATAATAATAGAAATCTAAATAACATAATAACTTCTAGGGGTTGCTAAATAATGGAAATTGAAAATTCCTACTTACTTGAATGATAAGTTCATTACAGCGTAAATAACTACAAATAATTAAGGGGGAAAAAACTTCATTTTACGTAGTTGTTTTATTACCATTTTAAATATTATGGGGTAATAATAGATATATATATTTATAATATATATATATATATATATATATATATATATATATATATATATATATATATATATTACTTTCAAAATTCTAATAAAATGAGTAAGTTTACCAAACAAATGTGGTATGTAGTTCTTTTGGTGCGATTATAAAGTCTTTGTTGCCGTCTGTTAATTGTACTTTATGTTCTTACATTTCATCGAACATCATGTGTATAAAGTTCTATTCATTTTCAATACATTAATTATATCTGTAATAAATAAAAATAAATTTGTTAATTTTTCAAAATGGATTTATTCTTTCTGGTGTATTTTCTGTACGTTTATCTTTTGCAGGATGATAATTCGAATGATTTATTAATTCTGCCTACTTGGTAAATAAACAAAGTCATGACTACCTACTCGTTAGCCTTTTTTCTCAAACTATTTCAATCGAAACAAAACTTCAGATACTTTCGTTTTTAAATTCTTGATTATAGACCGAACCGATGAAATGTATTCTGAGCAATATTTGTTTATCAGAAAATATATTACTACCACATTATATTTTTAAAAAAAATTATCATAATTTAGGTTCAACTTAACATATTTCAAACCATCTGAAATGCCTGGCTACCAAAAAGAAGCGACGGTGTGCATAGGGAGTCTTCCTCAATTTTAAAATAATTGTAAATATTTTTCTTATTTTTATTTATGTATACCAATGTGATTTAACATGTATATACTTATCCCAGACTATATTTTAACAGTAAAATATTTCCAATTGAGACATAACTTAGTTAAGCCCTGCACCACCCATCCCATCATTCTTAAAATTATTACTTTAGATGATGGAGCAGATATCCCCCTAGGATAGGCACTCCGATAAAACTGTATCAGTCAGTGTACTACAAACAAGTAATAATGTAAACGATTTATTTAAATAAATCCGTTCACCTAAATGAACGGATATATGAAAGGATTCTTTCTTTCTTTTTTTTTTTTTCAATGGTTGTTATAAGATGAAAGTCGCACAAATTAGTTTAGATTGTTTTAGTATTTGAATTAGTTGATCTAGATCAGCGGTTCCCAATATTTTTTGGCTACGAAACCCTAAATAATTAACCTTCTTTCTGTGGAACCCCCGACTAAGTTAAAGTTTTTTTAAGGTAATAGTGAACGTTATAACCTATTAAAGACTATTTTTAAAATATTTAATTAGAGGAAGGAAGAATTTTCATCGTTTTTTATCCATAATATCCGAATGTCAAATTTCCAGTTCTTGTGCTATATTTAGTCTGATTATGAATTCGTTTTTAGTGTTTAAGCTGAAATAAATATGTTAAAATAAGCCGAATTACGGTTTATTTCGAAATGAAAATTTAGAAAAACTGCTACAAACGTTGAAAATGGTTTTAAAGGAAACATATTTCTTTATTAAAGAAGATAATTATTTTGATCGGAAAAGCGTGATGAGGAATACCAATGCAATATTTTATGAATTTCATAATTTATTCATTATATTGTTATTAGAAATATTATATTTTCTTTTTAAAAAAATGTCATTTCTATTTTATTGGCATTTTCTTAGAATTAATTTCATAAAGACAACCGAAATATTAAATAAATGATAGATTGTATCGAAATACAATCTGAGGTTTTGAAACTCTTCAATGGCTGTAGGAAGTATTAACTCGTGGAACCCCTATAACTCTTAACAGAACCCTAGGGTTCCACGGAACAATATTTGGGAACCACTATTTTAGACCCTTGTACTCTAGGGTGCAGAAGCTGAATGTTCTATTTGGGTGGTTATAAAAGTACGACCTCGTGTAACCGCTGTAACTCGTTCACTGAACCATAGGGCTCCACGGAACACCAAATGAGTGAAGCTAGAAGATATGCTTATTTAAAAAAAAGTCCTCATACGCAGAAATAACTCAGTCTGTGCCAGGAGAATTCATTACCCGCGTAGAGTTAAAATCGGAACTTAACAAGTTCGCGGGAGCCATGCAATAACTAGTCGAGAATACCTGCGCTTAAAATACACTTATCCTGTTGTTAAAGCAGTCTGCAAGCACCATAACTGTAGATGTTCTGTGAGACAGGCAGTACCTATTTTTCTGTCTCGGTCCCACACACCCCTCGGGGTTTTACACGCACGAAAACTATCAGTATGTAACTACAGATATGTAATACTGTCGTCTATTACTATTAGTCACTGTTTAAATTCAATTACTGCGCTACCTATATTTATAGTTGCTATTTGACATTCATTTTTTTTTTTTTCGTTTGGAATAATTGCCAGAGAAGAAAAATTATATGATAAGATCATAAAATTTAATGTAAAGTGGTAGTTAGATATTTTTACTTCTGTGCGAGATAAAATCGTGTGTTAAATGTACAGTGCAATATTTACTACTTTTGAAAAAAAAGCTAATACAAATAAATACTATTTACTTCATAAAGAATATAAATATTTCAGATTGTATATGAATATCGACAAAAATTATTTATTGAAAAATATTTCTTTTTTATTATTTCTATTTGAAGCAGTATATAAATAGATGTACTCGTTTATTAAAAAATTATTAAAGAATAATGTTACAATAAATTATTAGCTTTACGGGAATCTAAACATATGTTATATTGTAAGTTTGTATTTAAATAAATCACTTAATGTTTTCCCGCATAAATTCTATTATATGCAATAAAGTCATAAAACTATCAAAAAATTAATTAATTTCCCAAAAAGTAGCATTTATAAATATATCAACTCATACGGCATTCCTTTATCACTATCTAATTTAAACGTATCCTCTCATGGTAAACGCAATGGATATATTTATGTGATTAAGTATCTACCACCTTAAATAAAAATATATATAGTATATTCATTTTTAATTCAACGTGTTTGTACATTTCATGACATAATTAATCCATTTAATTGAAGTATCTACTAACCATTTTCAAAAGTGGTAGGTACAATGAAAGTAAAAAATATATATTTATACTTTAAACTTATGAAGTCTGGTTGCTTGATGTACATCAGTGAGTCACAAAGTGCTCTATACCGACCCCCAGGGGTCAACGATTGTGGATCTCATATAAGCAGATCGTGACTTTCAGTTTTGGCATTTCATGAATGGAATAATCAACATACACTGACAGTACCTATTTACTACATCAAGCCACTTTATAATATAAAGACTACTTTATAGTATCTGTAATAATATAGAGACTTTATAATATCTATCTACATAATTTATAAAAGTAGCTATGAAGTATAAATTTTATTAAAATTAAAGTTGTTAGGATTATTTTTTGATGTATAACTGAATTATTATAAACTAGCAGTTGCCTGCAGCTACATCTGAGTACGTTTTTATCTTCTCTGCGTTTTATTTTGTAAAAAAATAATTTTTTCAGAAGTAAATTGTAGCCTAGCCTGTGTCAACTCTTTAGCTCCAATTTCATATGCGCCGAGATTTGTTGCTTAGTTTTTACGTGAAATATTAGTATCAGTTTATTCAGTATATAATATTAGTATCGGAGTACGGGTTTCATTCCACCTACAAATTAATTAAATTAAATTAGTTTGAATTTAATTAATAAATGTATAAAACTAAGATGTGTTTTTTTTTTTCGCACTACACTTAACTACAGTTAGAAATTTAAATCTTTCACAGTGAGTAGCACTATACCAGCTGTCAAAAATACATTTGAAGTTGATGAATTTACAAAAAATCAATATCAGGTAAGCAGGGGGTCTACCCAAAACCAAAAAACATAGCAAGGGATCTACGAGACAAAAAAGTTTAGGAACCACTAATGTACAGTCAGCAAAAAAAAAAAGATATCACCCTGAATAATTTTCGTTCTAATGATCGGATTTTCACGAACTAAGTGTCAATCTTAATGGTTCCTGGGGGTGACCTCAAATATGCTAATTAGTTAGTGCTAACTATTAATTAAGTTACGAAATCAGACACAAAAACGTACTTTCTCTGAATAAACATTTTTTTTTTTTTTTACATATTTGGATTCCTTATCTTCAAAATATAGGGGGTAGCCGCAATCTGGGAAATGTGGTCCCCATAGTTTGGTCAGGAGAGCGATTCAAAGTTTGGACCCCTTAATGTTAATTTCACTTTTTGCGTTTTCAGTCATATTTTAAAAACTAATGAAGCAATTCAAAAAAATATTGCACCAACTCATAAAACGCATTTACCCAAAGATAATTTTATGAAAAAAATAATTTTTAATAATTATTAATTATTTTTTATTATTTAATTAAAGAGAGGATGAAAAAATTTTGAATTATAAGGTATGGAATTTTTTATACCATATTAATCTACATGCTTTTCAATTGAAAAATCTAAAGTTTCAACTGTTTTTATTTATTAGAAGATGAGAAAAATTAAAATTAATTATTTAAAAAATAATAATTTGGCGACAATGAAAAAATGATTGAATGGGGCGATTAATATTAAAATGTGATAAACTTACGAAGAACTTGATTTAGCGCGCGTGGCGTAAAATTTCATTCATATTTTTTTCGCTAATCTTTTTAATTTTATTTTTTTAAAACTATAAAATACAATGTTTCTTTTTTAGTCCTCTAAAAATCTATTTGAAATTAAGTAAAGAAATTTGAATAAAACATTTTATTGAATAAAAAACATTTTATTCAACGAATGTCGAGTTTTATAAAAGCATGCTTCTGATAGAATATGATTATACACCAGATTTTGCTTATTTAATGTGATTATTTTTTAGTTTTTTTTTCTCAATAACTGATACAATTACAATAATATACATACGTATGAATAGATTTGGAATAAAATATTTCTCAGTTTCTTGTATATATTTTTTATGAATTTTAATAAAAATACGTAGTAAACATATTTAAGCATATCTCACATCATCGCAAATTTCTCAACATCTTATATATCGTGTTAATCTTAAAAGTAATTTTTTAATCACCTGTCCGGAAGTGTTTCGCAGAACTATTTTACCAACTATTTAATTAAATTTTAGCATTTTTAAAAATTTTATTCTTTAACCTACTACATTTATTATTTCTTCATTAATGCTAATCAATTTTTTTAGTACTTTAATTTAGATTTTCTTTAAAGTAAAGTTCCTTTTTACATTATAGTCAAGTTTTTTTTAAAAGAATTATTGTCTGCTAGCTAAGAATAAAGCCTTGTTAAGAAATTAAAAACACTCCGCTGTTTAAAATTATTTAATGCAAAACAGCTGATTATTTACTTAGCATACTATTTTTTTCGAAAAAAGAATATAAATCATTGATTGTCTTTTTTGTTTTGTTTCTTGTGACTTCAACATAGATTATCTAAAATAGTGTCCATGTTTTATAAGTCACTACAAAGAGTATAAAGATACCGAACATAAAAAGCTGTCAAATACGTACCCAAAACTTTTAAGCGTCTTAAAATATCTCAATATCTTAAATGATTATTTCTTTATGATTCCATGTAGATTTTTTTCCGGATAATATACTAAACTATTTTGTAATTAATTAATATACTATACTATAAATGCGTTAAATCATGTTGCTTGAATAATTTATTTTAAGCTTATTATTTAATAATTTTAAGCAAATAAGGGTGTAAAAATAAACTCGATCAAAATACTCCGAAAGTATACCCTAAAATATTTGTAGAATAAACTTTGGAATATACAAAATACCTTTTCAAACAACTTCGAGTAGAACGGAAACGCTAACTTGTTTAAAATAGTTGTCCTTGTAACTATTTAATTTCGATTTCTGGTGCTAGGGGACATTCCATTTTCACATTCGACTTTCGAAATTTCAATTGTAAACGGAATTTTTTTATGTCCTTAAATTAAAATGTTAAGGCTTGCAGCAAAAAAAATTGCACTGCATTGATTTTTTTACAAAATAGCGAATTATTATTTTTTTAATCTAAGAACCTGTGCCTATAACTTAAGTAAAACTTATTTTAATATCGAGTGAAATAATTTAATATATTGTGTAACTAAATAGATAATCCCAAGAAATTGAATAGAAAATATAAAAACTTCATTGATTTAAAAATTAATAGATGATGATAAAAATAGACATGTTTTGAGCACAATAATAAAAGTCACAAGTTATTCAAGCTTGATAAGTTTTGAGAATGAGTGAATATATTTGAACGCTCGAAACATGTCGACTTTTACTTCCCTCTTCATATTTTTTGAAGCCAGTTGAGTTTTTATCATCAATTATACTGTTTTACATTTGGGTCTTGATCATTATTTTGATAAGGATTTTACACTCGTTAAAGTAAAAATATGCATTTTCATATTTCAACAGGAATTATGTGGTCTTTAAAAACATAAGAGCATCAATATTGTAAAAGTTATATATTTAACTTGGTTTAAAATTAAAATTTTGAGACCAGATATTTTGAGTTAATGAAATTAAATATTTTATCTTTTAAGTTTTCGTGCCCCCCTTTTAGTATCTTAAGGACCTTACAAGCTCTGTTTAAAAAGAGAGTATCATATCAGATATATATAAGAAAACAAAAATAATCATAGTATCAGTATTTGGTGGTAAATGTAGCTTATCGTAATTGAAGAATATGCTGTGCGATATTTTATGGTGAATTTGCGAACGTAAGTTTCTAAATGTATCGAAGCATAAGGATGCTATTTGCTAATCATCTTTATCCAAAGTAAACCTTGTTATCTAAATATCTAGCAGAATGAAGCGATTTTTGAAACAATGAATCATACTATATGCAACATATTATTTCAATATCTTATTCTTAAACATAACCTATTTCAATGCTTCTAAAATACCACTAAACATTCAGCAATTCCTTGAGTTATAGGAAACAGAAATATCGTAAATTATAGAAAAACTTGTGAATGCGCATTAAAATTACTATACAAAATACATTTTATTTTTCAAGCACTTTTTTTTTTCTTCAAACTTTCTTGCCTAGAAGACTTGATTAAAGCTGTAAAAGTGATTATCCCTAAAATTTTGTATTTAGCCATAATAAGTTATGTTAATTTGATTTTAGTATGAAATCCTCGAATAAATATAGCAGAAACAACATAATCTAAATAATATCAGATAAAATGTTCATGTATTTAAATTCTAAAACTTAGAAAATCATAAATAATTTATAATCGATTCAAATTTTCTTTTCAAGAAAGATTAAAATAAAAAAAAACTTTGCTTTTTGGACAGAAATCAGCTTAAAAATTGTCAATTGCCTAGAAACTTCGAGATATTTTCTTTTAACTATTAATTAAACCTCTCTGAGTAAGCACAGAACATTATTTCAATTTTTTTTCCAGTCAGAGCTTGGTTGCTTAGCAACCTAGTAAAATTAAGCATTTTTCTTTTGAATTAGTCAATGGGTTATCTTAAAATATTCATTTGCGCTGGCGACTTTTTTTGGCGGTTTTCTGGACTATCGCCAAATATATAAACCTTTGTTGCGACCCTATTTACCACCCATTTTTTTCAAAATTTTGTCTACCCCCCCTAATTCAAGTATCTGGATTCCAAATATGTAAAAAAAAATATATGTTTATTCAGAGAAAGTACGTTTTTGTGTCTGATTTCGTAACTTAATTAATAGTTAGCACTAACTAATTAGCATATTTGAGGTCACCCCCAGGAACCATTAAGATTGACACTTAGTTCGTGAAAATCCGATCATTAGAACGAAAATTATTCAGGGTGATATCTTTTTTTTTTTTTTTTGCTGACTACATTGTAACCTGCGCAGACTACTTATAAAACGCCGCGTGAAGGCTTTCTGATGTAGGAGGTGATGGGTGTCCGCCTCGCACGCAAAGGCATTGTCATAGCTTACCGAGACGTTGGTAAGACGTATGACTACTTTGGTAACTTTTCCCAATACCTCGCCATGTCGATGTAGGTGCTTAAAAATTTTCGCGTATAACAAAAACCACAAGGGCAAAATGTCACAATAAACTTCTAGCAACATTTAAACTACCATTTGTTTCGTTTTGGTAAAAAAATTAACTTTTCTTAGTACGCTCTTTTCCGAGATAGAAAATTTGATGATATTTGATCTCACCACCACCAACAGATCGAAAGTGATACTTTCTACAACTCAGTTGAGAAAACTGTAAAGAAGATACATTCAGCTAAGCAGACCATCAGGTTCATGACGCTTCGCAAACAACCAAGAAATATCATCCCAGGCTCTACTATCTTCAAAAACTTGCTGAAAAATTGGAAGCGGAGGAAGCAGCTGAGACTTCTACTGTGACTACAGATCTCTGTGCAAACCCGCTGCCTCTGACCACTGATTTCTCACCTGTTCCCGACAATACACCAGACTCCAGCAACACCATCAAAAAGAAAAAGAACAAGTGATTGAAAACTTCAGACTCTAATTCAGAAACAGAGACAATACCAGAAAAACCAGTTCCGATTGAGCAGGAAGATGTAACTAAAGCCCCGGCTATTGGGGAAGCACGGAAGCTGTAGGAATCTACAATAGCCTCACCTCCAACCTACCCCAGAAAAATTAAAACCCTGATTGGTGGACTTAAAATAGACTCTGATATCCTGGAATTGGAAAATTATCTCAAGATTTTTGGACTTAAGTCTGAAAAAAATCATCCAACTCACGAGGAGGCGTGGCCAGGAGTATTCACTCCTCCCCCTCTTTCTTGTAATCCAATCAGATTCCAAGCCTAATAGAAAAATCTACAACATCAGCTCCATTCTCAATCTCCCGGTACAGACCGAGCGTTTTCGCGACGGCCGTTTCCAAATCCAGTGCTACCGGTGCCAGAAGTTCGGGCACACCCAGAGAAACTGGCCAGCCCCTGAGCCTGCATGCATGAATTGTGCGCAAGCACATTTCACCTGCACTAAACTACAAAGTGAGCTTCCAACATGTGTGAACTGTAAGGGTCTCCATCCTGCCTGCTTCACTGGCTGCAGTGAACGATCAAAGGGGAAGAGACGGACGAACATCACTAACAAGGCTACTAGACTACTCCTCATCTTTTACGACAGTGTTTCCCAAAGTGCGGTGCGCGTACCCCCAGGGGCACGGCAGTAGTTTAGGGGGGGGGGGGGTACGCGTTCTTATGCAAAATATCTTGCAACAAACGAAAATCTCAAAAAAAATTATTTAAAAACAAAGTCAGCCATGAAAATTTACGATTACGTATTTTTCTTTTGGCTATTTAATGCAGAGTTAACAGTTAATAATTAGTGGTGTCAACAGTCAGTTGTGATTTTTAACTTTTGTACAATTTTTTTATAGTAAAGGTTTGTAATAAATTCTACTTTTTTTAATTATTTTTATAAAATATGATTTTTATAACTAATATAGAATTTTTTACCAAAATTTAAGAATTTTTTACGGAAAACTTTGTATCAAAAAAGAAAAGTAAAGGTATTTTTAAAAAAATACATTCATTTCTTCAATAGTGGTACACAGCGTTACAAAAAATTTAGAAAGGGTACACAAAAGTCATAAGTTTGGGAAACACTGTTTTAATAGATGCAAGAGCTCCTTCAAAACGCCGAACTAGTGACGATGCTACAATCGCTCCTCTCCGAAGTCCAAACCTAATCCAACATCCAGAACTTAGCCTTTTCCACGTGCTGATCACAACTGGCTGTGATCACTACTGTTTGTCTACGATAGGTACTCTGACAGACATTTGTCTGGAGATGCGCGCTCTATCAGTTGATTTGGAGGAAATTTAAAAACCTCAACTAAAGTTTCACAAAATAACAAACATTATATTAAATAATAAATCTATAATTTTAGGTGAATAATATTATGAATAATTAGTTATTTATAATTTATTTATATAATTTTTTGAGTTCAAACTTGGAACTCAACTAGAAGAATATATTTTATTTATAACTATTTTATCAAACACTTCAAATACTTCTGCGTAAAATGAGATACAATTTTTTGAAATCCATTTATTCTATCCTTAGATATTTATTTTTTAATTAAAAAGAGCTTTAAAATTTAATTTATTAACATCTTGTAAAATAAATTAAGTAAAAAATAAATCGTTTTGGGCTATTGTTTTGTATAATATATACTTTTCATAAAACAACAAAAAATTTAAAAATTATATCAATTTTTGGGTGTAACCGCTATTAAAATTTTGACTCAATGACAAATTAAAATTGTTATTTCTATGTAATGATTGATAAATAGGATATGTATGGAAATTGTATAAAAAATTTTAAAGCAAGCTCAATGTTTTGTTAATAAATAACTCATCTATAAATTTATCATACATAGTAAATTGGTTATTAAGAAAAAAAATAAATTTGCTAATAAAAAACTGTTAGAATTATTTTTTTTAATAAATAGTGAGAACAACTATACATGTTACATTAAAATAGGAGTAAGAAAACGTAATTTAAGCAAAAAAAAAAAAAAAATAATAAAAATACTTAGATAATTTCAGATGGTTTGATGGGTGCTGATAAAAATCATCGTTGATAGTTATAGATTTCAACCTATTTGCGATAACTTCCTTTCAGTTTTAAAAAAAAAAGTAAAAAATAAATAATACAAACAAAAATATTTTCGGCAGAAATAACGTGAACTATTTCTATTTTCAGCAAAAGTTTTATCTCCTTTTAAAATCAGAGTTAATAAGTTTAAGCACTTCACTTTTTCCAGAAAACTCAAATAATAAAAGAAATTAACTGCTTTAAAAATGTGCAAGTTTAGAAATTAAACTATCTAACTATCAATGAACATTCATAATAAATAACGTAAAATTAAAAAGTAACATTAAAAAAACCTGCTCTACCCTTAATGTCAGAATTTGTTCACTTTTTTTCTTCTTTTTTTTTTCGTTTGTTTTGTATATAAAAAATAGCAAGCGATTGAGTAAAGAGAATCATTTTAAGTAAGAAAGAAATATCCATTCGAACCTTTAAAAAAGTTATTGAATCAGATTAAATAAGTCTCCTACTGGTGGCTGAGTCAGCCAATCTGGTATACTTCCCATACAAGTTATCATCGAAGCTACCCTCCCTAAAATGCTCTCTTCTTGTTTCCATAGCACCAGACTGTCGCAGACTTTGTGGCGGTCAGAGTACCTATCGTAGCGGTCAGAGTACCTATCTTTTTATTTTCAGATCTTCAACATCTGACCCAACACTATAGAGCCACCAAACTTCGACGAATCATTTAAAGCCGCTTCGCGGCTGTGTACCGAGATAAGTGCTATTTCTACCATTCTATTAAACATGATGTTCAAAAACATTTTAATTTCCGATTACACTTTTAAAAAAGGACTCTTCTTCGTGCTCTCCTTTAAAATATATACTCTCATTGAATATTTTATTAATTTGAATAAATTTTTATTCTCTAGCAAAAGAAAATATTTTAATATTTGGGTAAAAAATAAGCTTGCTAAACTTATTTTTAATTAATCATTAATGAGAATAAAATCAGATGCATATGGACAACTCTCCTCAATGATAAACTCAATCAATTTATTTGTCAGTCTATTTATTTGTTGCATCGTAATTATTTGCGTTTTTTTTTTTTTTTCCTAAATGTTTCAAATCCTAAAAACCAATTAGACAGATTTCCTCCCCTCCTTTGATTTGGAACTCATGGAACAATTTTTTACTCGATCATTTCCATTGCATCGCAGACCGAAAATGTAGAGTCTTAGTCTTATTTTCTTAGTCTTATTTTCTCAGAGTCTTATTTTCTTTTTTTAACATTAACGATGCTTATTTTAGAAAGTAAAAAAACTTATAAATGTTTGGAGAACACATAGGATAAAAACACAGTACTAAAATTACACTAAAATATTAGACAATAGAACGTTATAATTGATTAGTTAAAAAAAATATATAAACTGGAATCCGAGTACAAGTTTTCTCTTTCAAATAATAATTCATTTAAATTTCACAAAAGTATGTACGAAATTGTCAGAAACTTCTCTCTTTAGCAGCATAGCTGACAAAGACATGAGAAACCAGGGCTCAAAGCCCGAATATATCAAGACGGAAAAGAGTAAAAACTGGTAACAAATAAATTTCATTTTTTAGCTTTTTTCGGGAATAATAAAAAACCATAACTACCAATTGTTTCTAAAGGATACAATTCTATATTGAATT
Source organism: Parasteatoda lunata (assembly GCA_949128135.1). Classification (NCBI taxonomy): domain Eukaryota; kingdom Metazoa; phylum Arthropoda; class Arachnida; order Araneae; family Theridiidae; genus Parasteatoda; species Parasteatoda lunata. The sequence goes on from OX421977.1 coordinate 14,972,729, forward strand.
GCTTCAACGCCGAGAAAAATTTAATTACAGTGAATTGTTATTGTTAAGAATAGATTAACTCCTCCCGAGTATTATCTAATATTGAAAGAGTTCTCCTACCAGTATTTTCTCTCTTCCGTCTCGCTTTCAGGCCTGATGAGGACGAGGTTTAGAACAAAATTTTTCATAAATAATATTTGCCATTATGTTTTCTAAGCTGGAATTTCATTTTATTTTTCTCCACATGCATTTTTTTCAACATTTTTTAACTATGACGTTCCGCCCCTTGCTCACTTCGCTCACCGACCTTCATAATAGTCACTCATTCATCTTAGTTTGTTTTTCCCTATATCGATATTTTTTTTAAGAGACAATGTATAATTATTTGAATTGTATGCAAGAAAATTTTGTTAATATGTCAATAGTAACAACATTAATGATTACTTGCATATGGAAAAAATCAACTGAGCTTCTAAAAGAAAAAGTAAAAAATATATAATTTTGATAAAACAAGAAGTAATTTTACTAGCTACCTATCTAAAAGATTTGTGTTTTTCTGATTAATTGTTTTTTTTTTTTTTTGACCAAATTTTAAACTGTATAAATGCGAATTATTCATTGTGGGGGGGGGGAGCATTATATAAGTATAATTTTCTTTTTATCGACAGAGGATTTTTGCCGCTGAAATGGCCTCTTAAAGAAAAGACCTTGTCAGTGAATCCACGAAGTGCTTTCATTATCTCTCAAATTCATTATATGCTGTATTTTTTTCCTTGCTAATTTCACCCTCCATTTACTCCCTGCACCAAATATCATTCACAATAATTATTGCAATTGCTTTTGTGATGCTAATCTAACAATACTGCACATTAAAAATTAATATTGGAAATAAATGTGTTAAATATGACTGGAAAAACATTTTGTAAAATACAACTTAAATGTGTAAAATGTGAACACCTAATGCAAAAAAGGTTTCGTGTTTGCAACGTGATGTGAAGAGAGGAATAGGCAATTTTCAAATTAAATGCTTCGTTTCTGGCAACTTCAACATACTATATAGATTTTGCATCAGAATAGGTTTAAAAAAGTTCAACACAAATATACTAAATTACATAGAAGTACAAGGAGCATACCGTCTAATCGAAAAATATATAAAAATAGTTTCAAAATTACGCATGCGTTGCTTACGAAATAACCTTTTCTATAATTTGTCGACGAAAATAACCCTGTTAACGAAAGAACATGTCGAGTAACCGATCCTGTCGACGAAATGACCCTGTCGATGAACGTTTTAATTTTTATATGATACTTAAAATTTTTGATATTTATCCTTAAAACTTTTGATATTATGATTTCGTCGATCTTGTCGATAAAAAGATCCTGCCGATGAGCGTTTCATTTTTATTTAATACTTAAAATTTCTGATATTTAGTAGTGAAAAAATTACTTAAAGAGAAAATACTAAACTAAAATTTACCTAAATTTCGCTACCACTTGAAAATACTATTTCCCAAAGCGGAGAAAGTTGGCATCTCTGTAATTCGTCAGATTTGAATTCTGAAGTTTTTCTACTAACAGTGAATGACTACTCCCAGCTCCAGTCAAAGAACTCCACCTCACATATCTCTCGGAGCTTCGCTCCGAATTTCTAGAACTTTTTCATACAGACGAATGAGCTAAAACCGTTAAATCTGGCTGGTACTCAGATTATATATAGCCATTATATATAGGTATAGGATTCGTCAGATTCTTTCATTACGTTTAAAAGATCCCCTCGTCTCGCAGCGTTTGCTTGCGCTTGAGAAAAGTGGGAGTGTTTAAATCGTTTTTTAAATTATTTTGTCGTGTCCGGAGCAGTTGGCATATCTTCAAAATGCCTAGCTATGTCATTATTTTAATTATTTCTTTTAGTTATGTCATATCCGATGATCCAATAAAAGTTCATCAGGGTAGGTACTGGGTAACCAAAACAATCCGAAGTCGATTTCAAGTACTTACATTTTTCAATTGACTGTTCACCTATTTAGTATAGGAACAAAGGATATAAAAATAAATCGAAGATCATTTAAATGCCTTCGTGGGTTTATGGATTCGTGGGAAATTAACTAGAACCTGGGACTGACCCAGGTTCTAGTTCGAGTAAAGCTTATACGAAATATAGGCGTTACTTCTCAACATATATATATGATTACCTATCCACTCCTCCCATTTAATGAAGTCCCGCCTTCTGTCATCAGACTAGACTAGGAATCTGCAAACTTTTTAGGTCAAGGGCCAAAAATCGGAAGAGAAAAGTTTGGTGGGCAATATTAAAATTTCTAAAATAAAGAAACAATATACAAGTTTCAATTTAAATACTTAATGAAATGAATAAAATTGCGATTTCATTTTTAAAAGTTCCTTGTATTGAGGTTCGAAGTGAGATTATAGTACTTATTTTCAGGAAAGAGGCTAAATGTTTGTCTGTTAGTCTATTTCAGAAATTATTTTTTCTAAGGTTCATAGTTGAAAACACTTGTTCATATAGAGGGTGATTCATAAAAGATGGGCAAAATTTTAGGAAGTGATAGTACACACCCAAGCAAACATTTTTTATCAAAGAATGCATGGTCTAAAACAAAATGCAAAGGAGCTGGTGCATTTGCTCATGCAAATTGTTTCATGCAAATGAGAAAGCTCCATTCCTGTTGCGTGTTACCGCTCTGCGAGTTATTATTTGCATGTTATGGGAAGAAGAGCCTTTAGCTTGGTGGTCCTTTAGCTTTGCCACCGCGATGGCCAGATCTTTTATGTCTCGATATCTTTCTATGGAGGCAGCTGAAGGCTCTTATGTATAAGACTTCCATTAAATCTGCAGAAGAACTTGTCGCCAAGCTTTCGGCGGCTGCAGGGGAAATTCGCGATATGGCTGGTGTGTTTCAGAATGTTCGCCAATCTTTTCTTCGCCGTTGTACTGCGAGCTAAGCCGCTGCCAGCCACTGTTTTGAACACTTATTGTAATCACATGCCATTAAATTTGCTTTTATAATTTAACTTCATCGTTCTTTGTGTGTTTTTGCCTCATATAAGAACATAACTTTTGACTCCCTCTAACGGTTTTGGGTTTTGTTTTCGACCATGCATTCTTTGATAAAAATTTTTTGCTTTCGTGTGTACTATCACTTCCTAAAATTTTACCCATCTTTTATGAATCACCCTGTATATACGATGAATCAAACATAGCACTTATTTTCTGCCATGAGTTATTAAATTTGGGAAACTAGCTTTTAGAATTGATTTGTAAAACTAAAACTTTGGCACTTTTCGAAGCTGCTGCTTGAGATGATTGTTAGGCTTCAACTCAATTAATTCAAGCTGCAAATCCGACCTCGCTGTTTCACAATCTACGTTAAAAGGCATGGTAAAAATATCTAATTCTGTTTGAATGGAACTGAAATATTGATACCTGAAACTAAAAATGAAGTTTTTTCAAGCCATCTTCATAATTCTTAAGCTTTTCCTTATTTACTGAGGGTATTGAATTTAACCTTGAAAAATGAGACAAATCGTTCGTTGGTGACCAAAGCCACGTCCTATTTCATAAAGACAGACTAATTGCTCAAAACTATCTTCAAGCTAAAGAAACGTGAATTTATTATTATACATTATAATAATATCATATAGATATAATTTTTTTTAAATTATATAATAGCATAACTTTGCCAGGTGTCAATCTGATCAACTGCATCGGAAGACATTTATGACTCCATCTGCATCAAATGTAGCAACTTATTTGGGACAAAAAGGGTGTAATAATGATATTTTATACCTTTATTAGTATAATTTGGAACATATTAAATATCTCTTCAACATATAACTTTTGTGAAAAATACATTTATCAGTGACAGCCAACAAAAGCCCAATTTATTTTTTAAAAAAAGAGGAATTCTTATTAGAATTGATAACATTATTGGAGAGTGGTCATTTCTCTCTCTGACCTTTAATTTACTATTAAAATATTATAAGTAGTAAAGAAACAAAATTCTTTATATTCTAATCCATTAAAATATTAATACACTATATCTTTTCTACCACTGAAAAAAATAATTTTTGAAATTACGAAAAACCCGTCGTAGAATTGTTATCAAAACTGCACTAATTTCCATAATACCAGCAGAACATTTTAACGTCAGTAGTACACAATAAGTAAGCGTCATCCGTAAAGGGCGATATTCTACGGTTTTCCTGAACAAATTTCCTATTAACCTTTTTTTCCCTTTAAATTCGCTTTTTAGCACATAGCTTGTTTTGTTTCAATTTATTCATATTATTAGTAGTAATTAAGTATTAATGAAAATAATAATTTTGTACAAGAGAGTATCTACCACTACAGAAATACAATGCAAATTAACTTTTATATAAAATATGGTAACTCGCGTAATTGTTGAAACGGCGGAGTCCTCTTTCCAAGATTGATGATTGCACATTGTCAATCTCCACTTTACCTTCAACCTGTATTTATTACACAATCATCTTTTTTCCGCCATTTACACTAAAATATAAAATTCGAAAAAAGTAGTTTGGAAGAATTATTTTATATTCATATTCAAAATTTTATCAATTATTGATTATGCAAATTAAAGAAATTTTAATGATGATAACTGCTTGTCTTACGGTCTGATTTCTTAAGACAACCACCTTATCTGGACGTTGACGTACCGCTGACGCCAGCCTGTCCTAAGAAACGAGGCCCTAGTTAGCTCAGCGTGAGCAGTCGGTTTAACGCATAAGAGGCTAGTGAGCGGACGATTCCATAATGTTAAAAACTAAGAGTTTCGTCGGAAGAGTAAAAGTAGGGAACGAGAGAAATTACACTGAGAATATTGGGGATTTTTTCTTTCGCATTGGCTAAATTTCCAAGGTTTGCAGTCACCGTTCGCATTTGTTTATGTATATTTTTTGCGACGTTTGCTGCCATTTTCGAAATCGTATAAAATATCTTATTTGATGAATTTTTTTGTTTTTATTATTGTTATTTGTTTTGCTTTTGTTGTTTTAATTTATTTTTACTTTAAATTAGTTATTTTTAATTGATTATTTGTGATCTGCAGTGAATTGATTATTTGCAATTGTAATCACTACGGGATAATGGATAAACATCAAACATAAGCTTCAAAAAATTACATAATGAAAAATATATATATATATTATTTAAGTAGTTTGAAGAAGAATGAAAAATAACAACAGTTTATTAATTAAAGTGGAGAGCATATTGATAGACATTATAATCTTATATATATATACATATTTTTTAATTCACCAAGTCTATAATAATAATATATTATTATTATAGAATAAATTTATTTTGGGTACTGTTACAGTGTGAGAAAAATAATATTGATGTAATAAAGTTTATCTTAATTTGAATTTTAAAAAAGTATTTATACGAGAAGAGGAAATGGGGGTTAAAATCAAAAATTAATGTTAGAGTGAATTTGGAGGGAAGATACAGGGTTAGGCGGTGAAGTATAGAGAAGTACAAGGGAGTGAACCACAAAAACCATGATGGGTTCTTAAGGTCATTTAAATAGGGTGAATTGTAAAGAAAGATGATAAAATTGGAGTAATGAAAATCACAAATAACTTAAGATATAAAATGTTAAACTAGCTTCATAGTAAAAGGATGACGAGTTTGAAGTCAGAAAGGGAGTTTTAAATGAGGAGTATCCTGACTTTTTTCCACACATACTTTGTCTCAAACTACATAAAGAAATAAGGACTTTAGATTATAAAATTTGAGAATCTGGATCTGGAACAGAGGAAAGAAAGAAGTGCGTTACTCACCCATTTCCATTTGAAGCATAGCAAGTAGACATCATGAGGGAACAGAGGACAATAAAAAAAAAAAAAAACAAGCCGAAAGCCAATAAATTTGGTTGACAGAAAAGATTTATTTTTAACATTAAAACAAAAAGATCAATAGTAATACTCGAAAAATTGTACAAATTGATAATAATAGAACAATGGCTTGTGCCAACAGGGCATTCTGCAAAAAATACAAAAATAGCGGAATGAACCGTAGCCAAAAAGTTTAAGTATTAAATCCCCAATAAAAGGAGTTGACATTTTCTGAAAATTAAGGACCCGAAATAAGAAATTTACCAAAAATTAATGAAAGGAATAATATTTTTGTTTCAACAAAAAAAAGTGAGACGAAGACGCCAAATCAATGGCGGATAATTCGAACGCTATATCAATTTCAAAAAAAAAAACAGGGGACACCTCACGCAGGACCGACCCGAAGGTCTCCCAGCGCCCAGGTTAAAATTCTTGCTGGAATTAGTTTGCTAGACAAGCATGGAATGCTATGTACAAGCAAAAAAATCAGCTTGAACTAGCAAAATTGTTTGCTGGTACCAGCAAAAAAACTAGCTTGCCATACCGTGTATTGGTACACTTTGTTGCTTGTCTAGCATACAGATACCAGCTTGTGTTGCTGGAATATCTTGCTAGTCTAGCAACAATAACGACCATCGGTTGCTAGGAATTTTTGCTATTCCAGCATGAGAATTCTACCATCGGTTGCTAGGAATTTTTGTTATTCCAGCATGAGAATTCTACCATCGGTTTCTAGGGAATTTTTGCTATTCCAGCATGAGAATTCTACCATCGGTTGCTAGGAATTCTTGCTACTCCAGCATGAGAATTCTACCATCGGTTGCTAGGAATTCTTGCTATTCCAGCATGAGAATTCTACCATCGGTTGCTAGGAATTCTTGCTATTCCAGCATGAGAATTCTACCGTCGGTTGCTAGGAACTTTTGCTATTCCAGCATGAGAATTCTACCATCGGTTGCTAGGAATTCTTGCTATTCCAGCATGAGAATTCTACCGTCGGTTGCTAGGAACTTTTGCTATTCCAGCATGAGAATTCTACCATAGGTTGCTAGGAATTTTTGTTATTCCTACATGAGTTTGAAATCAGCATAATTTTGTTGCTGGTACCAGTCTGAATTTTGATGAGCATGCATGAATTTTGTCTCATATGAGACTTAATAAATACACAAACAATATTTCTGAAATGATAGCAGCAAAGTGGAACAGTTTTTACCGCTTTTTGCTACTAAAGACAAAGTCTGTAAGGTTTTTACTTTTAACGCATAACTATCTATAAGAGACCTTATGAAGAAGTAAACTGTTTTGCGTTTTTTATTCTTACATTTTACAAATTTTATATTTATTTATTCTTCATAATAACGATTTTATAATCTTCATAATAAATTAATAAAATTTAAACAAGTTCAAGGTACCTATTTTAAATAAATATAATAAGCTCTAAGGATTTGAAGAAGAAAAATGCTATTTTTGCCTAAGCTGTCTGTATAGCATATTAAGCTGTCAAGTATAAAAAAAAAAGTATGTAATAGATTGTTAAGGTATCTGCCTCTCCATGCTTTAGAGCCAGCTTAAACAGCTAATTAGCATGAGATGCTTGTACATAGCTTATCATGCTAGTACGATGTATGCTAGGTATCATGCATTTGATGCTGGCAAGCATAAAAAAGCATATAATAACTTGTTAAGGTATCTACCTCACCATGCTTTGGAGCCAGCTTAAACAGCTAATAAGCATGAGATGCTTGTACATAGCTTATCATGCTAGTACGATGTATGCTAGGTATCTAGCATGTGATGCTGGTAAGCATAAAAAAGCATATAATAGCTTGTTAAGGTACCTACCTCTCCATGCTAGGGAGCCAGCTTAAAAAGCTAATAAGCATGAGATGCTTGTACATAGCTTATTATGCTAGTACGATGTATGCTAGGTATCTAGCATGTGATGCTGGCAAGCATAAAAAAGCATATAATAGCATGAAAATCTAGCAAACCATAGCAAAAACTAGCATATTTTTGTTGCTGGTACCAGCATGAATTTTGACTTGGGCGTTCGACTGCCAGAAAAAATGCTGAGGAGAAAAAATTTTTGTGGAAATTGGGGAATTGACCAATAAGGGTCCAGAAAAAGCCCTAACCACCAGACGGGAAACCAAGTGGGAAGGAGGAAGAAGAAAACACGTAAAAAACAAGATGGCTAAAACACCAAAGAGTTACAAATGGGGAAAGTTAAATAAAAAAAGAAGGTGCTCAAAACTCGAAGAAACGGCAAAATAAGTTGGTGATAAGTTAAAATTAAATGTAAAAAATCGTTAAATTAAAATTAACTAAAAAGAAAATAAATAAAAAGGGGAAATTAGATTAAAGAAAAAAAATAACAGAATACACTGTTAAAAAACGATGTCGCAGAACACTGTGACTACCAAATGAGGGGATATAAAATTTGGTAAAGTAAGGGATATAAAATTTTTTAAATCCTCCAACATGTCTATGTTAATGAGGCTCTGGGTCTGTCCATTAATGATGTTCTACTTTCTTAAAAATATTATCGATCTTTCTTTGTCACGATTCGGCCGATATTCCCCGGCTTTAACACATTATATTGCATATATATATTTACAATTCAGAAAAACACTATACACTATAGATCATAATTCAAAATTTATTTTTCATATTGTGATATGACATTTGTAAGCTTAAAAATGATTCTGAGAACACAAAATTAGAAAATAGCCACATTATTTTTTTGGAGTAAGCACAAGTTGAAAAAAAATATTTATTAATATATTAAAACAGCTGATTATAAGTGTTTTTTTTTTTATAAAAATTATAAATCTATAATTTCTAGTTTTCCTTTCTATTTCCGTTATACACGGAATTCTTTTCACGATCTCTCCCCTCCCCCTCACGCTCCTCCAACATGTACAGAATTGCTGGAACCTCGACCGAAAATTGTTAACAGTACCTCTCTGCATCAAAACGTTCTTTAAAGATTAAGGAAAAATCCATTCTAACTGTCTTCACTGTAAAGCCTAATAATCAATTCTTTCTTTTTCGATGACCATAGTTGAGTTTTTGTTTCAGAAAACCCCGTCAATATTTGACGTCCAATGTTGGCGCTAAAATAAGACGATATTTTGCTAGCTCTCACCAGCAACGTTTTCCTGATATCCAGCTCATTTTCCCATTTCTTTCTCTTTCTAAATTTTCTAAGTCCGTTTGTATTATGAAATTGTCCTGTCCCTAGTCACTTGTGTCCAACCCAAACATTATCTCGCATTGCGCATGCGTTAATAACGTAAACAAGTATGTATTTTGAATTTGTATTGATTTTGTTATTGTCGACTAGTGATTTAGAGAACAAATAATGACTTAGTCTAAGAAAAAAACACATAATATCTTAGCTAAATGAAGATGAAGAAGCTATGTTTAATGTTAAAATCAAAATCTTGGCTTATTTCAATGCTCTGTTGGATGTTGTACGCCATTGCTTCTGTCGTTAACGCTACGTTGTAATCCAACAGCAGTTGATTCGGACGTCAGTCGTCATTCAGGCTGAGCATTCGATGACGTATGCTGCCTAGCTTACAAATTGACCAATCAGGGGTTAACGCTGATTTCCAGCTGACGTTGTGGAACGCCGACCTGTCCTAAGAAACCAGGCCTTTAGATCAAAATAACTGCAAATATTTGCAAATTTAAAAATTTTTTGTTTGGAAGTGAGCCGTGTTCGGAAGATTTCATCTTTAACACATTTTCAGACACCGACGTCTCATGCTGGATTTCATTACCGTAAATTATTAAAATGCCAAACTGAAATTTTTTTAATTTTTTCGATCTAAATTAATACAAAACAGGTAAAAAAAAAAAAGTAAGAAAAATATGTTTAATTAAAATTTTACGTCAAAGAGTTAAATAACACAGACATTGTAAAATAAAAGAAAGTGAGGCCTTTTTGAAATTTATCCTTCCCCCTCTTTCGAGTAAAACATACAGCAAATTTTACATGGAAAATTTCCCTAACATCTCTAAATATAACAAACATCAGTGACTGGAACATTTCGAAAGTAATATTACTTTTTAAAACAATTCTTAACGAGTGTCTCTAAAATTATTCTGAAGTGGTCCTGATTTTCGAATAACTTCAAACTTGAGTAGTTGATCAAATTTTAATTAGCACCCGTTATAAACAGAATTATCGCTATGACGCTCAGTTTCACTTTGAAATGCAAATAGAAGATAAGCGTTTTTATCAGTACTAAAACCTATTCAGAAAACAATGAAAATTAAGGCTTACTTTCTAAAAAAAGCTTTATTTGTAATTTCAAAGAGAACAACGTACATGAAACAGAGCGCTATTCCTCAAATTTAAGTGTTATTTTATCTAAGAAAATAAAAAGCCACACAGCTTCAGAGTCTTACATTCAACGTATAAGCTATATGGTTAAACTATATCTGATATGCTTTTAACGAAATATCAACATATCACCCTTTTCCAAATTCTATAGTGCTGAGGATTTTTGATTAAAGTTTGTAGACCAAATGTTTTAGATATTTACTTATAGAAGATGAATTTTTAAAAGAAGTGGTAGTTAAATCAGCTATTATAATAGATTTCCTATATTTTTGCCAATGATGGATAGAATTTAGATGCACATTAGATCGTTGAGGCGTGTTACTGGAATGACAACTGCTTCGATTTCTGCAAAAACATTGATTAAGATGCAGCAAATTAATAAAACTAGATTATTAAGAAAAACGTGTTAGCTTGTGTTAGGACATGGCTAATTTGTTTTTACTTTTATTTTAAATTTCATGCATCTACTCAATATTGTAGGATATTTTTAATTACTTGGTTATATGACGCTTAACTTGCTGCACGTCCATTCGTTCGTTGCAGTGGATCTGGGCGTCTGAGGGCTTACGACCCTTTTCCCATTCATCCTGAAATTAAACTAAGAAACATACATGACAAAATTAAAGTTTGGGGAGCAAAATGGAGTTCTTGAGAGGGGAAAAAAATGGCATTTTGCCATTATTAGGCAATAGCAAAATTAAAAGTAATAAAAAAGTCCACGACAAAAGGTAAAATTAAAGTACTATAGGAAAAAGAACACTAATGAATATTTTCAGTTTGTATTACATACAAAAGGGGGGCGAGTTAAAGGAATGTGAGTATATTATATGTGTAAGTAAGTGTAGCTCTGTTAAAGTAGAGACCCGGCCGTCCTGGTAATGAGGAACCTGCATGCTTTTTTTTGTACTTTAAAATGAAACATCATGGCATTTTATAAAGATGGACACCAATTTCAGACCGGTGCAATAACTAGTTATTTTGTTACTAATAACAATGTAAAATAACATAAAAATAATTTAAAATAACTTAAAAATAATTTAATATCTAAAAAATAAAATGTAATTGTGAGTTTACAGAACAGCACTTCATCAGGGGACACACTGTCTGTAAACACACAGGAGTCTTTCTGTTGTTAGATGCTGAAGCCAAAACTAACAGTGATAAAACAAGCAAAATTAAAAATAAAAATATTTACCATATTAAAAATCACATTAAATTTGCAAAAGAATCACATTTTAAATTTACAAAAATAGAAATACACTACAATGAAACGCCTCCGCAGCACACTATAAATAATCAACGTAATAGTAAACAGTTACAGTTAATAAAAATGAAAATGAAAAACCCTTAAATATTCCAAATCAGAAGCTAAAGAAATAAGTGCTGAAACCCAGATGCAAATAAACAAATTAAAGAGCAATAGAATCCAAGTGCTGCCGTCTGTAAAAAATCAGATAAATTTTGAAAATGAAATCCAGATTTGTTCACCGCCTAGGCCTGCTTAGGCGGGCTTCAATATCGGCCAATTAATAGAATTTGTTTAAAATATCTTGAATCAGAACATAAAAATTATTGAAGTTGAAAGAAAATTTATTTTTCTTTAAACTGTTTTTTAAATCCCCAATAGCAGTTAAAAAATCTGTACGATTGTTGCAAATGAATTTAAATCTCAAAATTTGACCAAAAACAATATATATATATATATATATATATATATATATAGCATATATATATATAGCATATATATATAGCATATATATATAGCATATATATATATATATATATATATATAGCATATATATATATATATATATATATATATATACATATATAGCAGGCCGAGGCGGTGAACAAGTCTGGATTTCATTTTCAAAATTTATCTGATTGTTTGCAGACGGCAGCACTTGGATTCTATTGCTCTTTAATTTGTTTATTTGCAACTAGGTGTCAGCACTTATTTCTTTAGCTTCTGATTTGGAATGTTTAAGGGTTTTTCATTTTCATTTTTATTAACTGTAACTGTTTACTATTACGTTTATTATTTTTAGTGTGCTGCGGAGGCGTTTCATTGTAGTGTATTTCTATTTTTGTAAATTTAAAATGTGATTTTTTTGCAAATTTAATGTGATTTTTTGCAAATTCAATGTGATTTTTAATATGGTAATTATTTTTATTTTTATTCTTAATTTTGCTTGTTTTATAATTAGGGGCCTCGGGGCACTGTTAGTTTTGGCTTCAGCCACTAACAACAGAAAGGCTCTTATGTGTTTACAGACAGTGTGTCCCCTGATGAAGTGCTGTTCTGCAAACACACAATTACATTTTATTTTTTAGATATTAAATTATTTTTAAGTTATTTTAAATTACTTTTTTGCTATTTTACATTGTTATTAGTTTTAAAATACAAATTTGGTTTTTAGCTGCATTATGCGCTGTTCCAGTTTGAATTGGATTAATAATTGTTTTGTGTTTTTCCTATCTCAAGTATTATAATTTTGAAATAAGTATTTGAATTGTGTTTGGGTTTTAGTTATTTTGTTATTAATAGTTAAAATCGGTCGATTAGCCCCGCCCCCTAAATCGCTGCTAGGTTTCCCATCCGCTCTGATGACGTCAATATATAGTACAGCCTCGACTCCCATCATGTTTTGAAACGGCGAAAGCATATGCTGCGCGGAGTATTAATTCTGAAAAATGGCTCCAAGCAAAAACTACAAGTGCTGCATTGTACCATTGTACCATGTTTTAAGTTAAATACGCCAAATAAATTATTTTTTAGTGCACCAAAGGAGAAAAAATACAAATTTGGGGCAAAGCCATCAAACGCGAAGGAAAAAAAACTCGCAAATTGTCTGCAACTACTGCATTATACTGTTGCTAAGACTATTTTACATTAACTAACTTAATTATAATTTAATTCTATAAGATTGTTTTTCTGATTGATAAGCTTCTCTGAATGAGTAATTCATTAAACTGAGTTAAAGTGTTTATGAAATGCTGTTCAGATCACTTTCTTTTTTTTTTCTTTTTTTTTTCTTTTTTTTTTTTATTTTCTTTCTTTCTTTTTTTTTTTTTTTAATTCTTTAAAATGAAAGGATTTTATTCTTAGAGAACAGTGGTGTTCAGGTTTTTTTCTTAAAGTTAAAAAATAATTTTATCTAGAAGAAAAAATTATCAAAGTTAAAATAAAAAATCATAGGGGTTTAGCATTATTTACATTACAATTCCAGGTCATATACCATTCATGCCAATCCCTCTAATTGGGATCAACTCATTAAATAAAAATGAATCAGTATAAATAAAGAAAAATGAATTTATTTCAAAAGTTATTGAAAAAAAAGTAGTTTCGACATTTATTTTTTTATTCCTCAATTTTATTTCATTATGCTGAAGGGTTTTGAGTTAAAAAATAATTAATTAATTTTACCTAGAAAGAAAAAATTATGAAAGTTAAAATATAAAATGATAGGGGTTTAGCATTTTTAACATTTCTTCAAAAAATAATAATAATAATTTAAGATAATATTTTAGAAGTTAATAATAAAAAAGTTTTTAAAATTTTTTATTTGCCTAAAAAACTTATAATTCCAGGTCATATACCATTCATTCCATTCCCTCTAATTGGGATCAGCTTATTAAATAAAAACTTTCAAAACAGTTCAGACTTTTATATATAAACAAATCTAAATAAAAATAAATCAGTATAAATAAAGAAAAATTAATTTATTTCAAAAGTTATTGAAAAAAAAGTAGTTTCGACATTTATTTTTTCCTACCTCAATTTTATTTTATTATGCTGAAGGGTTTTGAGTTAAAAAAATATTTAATTAATTTTATCTAGAAGAAAAAATTATCAAAGTTAAAATAAAAAATGATAGGGGTTTAGCATTATATACATTTCTTCAAAGAAGATAAAAATTCAGGAAAATATTAACAACTTATAATTCCAGGTCATATACCATTCATTCCATTCCCTCTAATTGGGATCAATTTATTAAATAAAAACTTTCAAAACATTTCAGACTTTTTTATATCGACAAATATAAATAAAAATTAAATTATTTCAAAAGTTATTGAAAAAAAAGTAGTTTCGACATTTATTTTTTCATTCCTCAATTTTATTTCATTATGCTGAATGGTGCCCACAAAAATTTTCTCAAGAGGGAGGATGCAACTGATATACACTACATGTATATTTAAACTATATATATGACATAAACATGAAAGAAAAGCAATTTTTCAAAAATGAAATTCAAATTAAAAAGCCTTTGTAACACTTTCTCGATAGGAAGCTTAGATTTAACTCCTCCCGTTCGCTGAGTTACTATACTTTGACGTCATAGCAAACCCCGCCTCATCTTGTGTCACGTGAAGTTTGTTTCGTTTTGGGCTAATTTTAAGTTAAGTTATTTTAAAATTCGGGCCAGTTTTTTAAATTCTGAATTGATTTTAGAGAGTTTTAAGATATAGACTATTGAAAATAATCAACATTCTGCGATTACCCGAAGCATGCAGGTTTCTCATTACCACTCGCGCTGGGTAACTCTCTACACTTTAGTTACAGGGATTAGCTTACCCCTGATTAGACCCCGAGGGGTTGAACTTGCTGCACGTCGGTTAAAAGTGTTACTATATAATTATTTATTCAGACTAAGTAGTGATGAATTAAACAAATCAAACTTTTATTACCCAATAAACAAATAAACTGCTATAAAAATAGTTTAGCTAACAGCTTTTTTTTCACCCTGATTATCGCCAACCCTTAGAGTGCAAATATGACTCGTCCGTCTCGAATAGAAGAAAAATAGACAAAAATAGTTTCAAATATCCTTTATCTGCTTTATCATTAAAAACGCACATTTTGTATGCTATCTTCCGGATAATAAACCGCAAATTTATGATAATGATATTATACATGTTATAATAATATAATATTATTTTATTATACAGTAACATATATTTGTCGTGTTATTCTACTAAACTGCCTCGGAAGTTACTAATGACTCCACCTACTTGAAAAGTAGCAACTAATTTGGGACAATGGGTGTACAAAATTATTATAAAAACTCAAGTTTTAGTGTATAATTTGTTTTTGATACTGACAGTTGTCGAGAATTTTTAAGATAGAATTTCAGCTATTTATCAAATACTACGGATTAGAAAGTAGTTTTTCAAAAAGAAATAGTAATTAACAGAATAAGATAAATTTATGTTTTAAATACTCGTTAAAGATAGGTTGAATTTATCTGCAGTTTAGAACGTAGAAAAGAATCACCAAGATGACAACTGCTCCGCCTTCAGCAAAGGTAGTAATAAAGTAGTAGTGTAGCAACCAACCGGTGCCCTGTGGTGCCACCTATGTCCTCACCACCGAGACTCAGTTCAAGTTCAGATATGAAACCTTAAACAAGACATTTCCCCTTTCCCCGAGTTTTCTTAAATATTAATTCTTTCTTTTACCTTTTGTTCAAACGTAATTCATGTTTGTATCTGTGGTTATCAATTAAAATTCTTTATTAAGTGTACTTTTAGTCACTTTTGTCCTAATTTACAATTAATTTGAGTTAGCCGGTATTCCTTTTCACTACAGTATAGCGAAGTAATAAAATTAGAGGAATAAGGATAATTACACTTAGTTTTAAATAATGCCAACATGAGCCAGATTCAAAAGTTCATCATATATGATACCGTAAATTTTTGATATGTGGCCATGGAAAACCGATTTATAATGAAAAATACTAAAATAATTTCTATGAAGTAAATTTCATAACCATTAGACAATAACCTTTTACAAATCGCAGTAAGTAGGCATTGCCAAAACGTGATGTACAAATATAAATTTTTAAAAGCTGAAATTATGTTAAAAATTTACCAGTTATATTATTAAAAGAATTTTTTTATTTTTTTTATTTTGCCATTTGTTAGTATATTTCGCACGATATATGAAATGGGCAAAACTGCTACTTCTCAGTCACTGTTACTACTGCTACTGGGACCCAAAAGTAACAGTGACAAATAGCAGTGACTGTTATTAATTCGATATAGAATTAATCGATATCGATTAATCGTTATAACTTATCAGAATTTAATATAGATCAATCAATTAAATATTTTATTAAATAATCGATATGATTAGAGTTTTGTAAAATTAATCGATATAATTAGTTTTTAGTAAAATTAATCGATATAATCAATTTTAAATGTAGTTAATAAAAATAATTAATCGTTATACTGAGTAGTCATTTTTATTATAAGTGATGATTTTTATTAACCAATGTATATCATAGTACGCAATATAGTAAGTAGTATGATTTTTATTAACTAATGTATTTCGTAGTACAAACTAAAGTAGTATGCATTTTAATAACCAATATGGGACTTTATTTAATTCTTGTAAAATTTTAAAAATAACCTAAAGAAAGCTTCTATCTCAGATAATATATTAATTTAGGAATCATAATTTTTCGCGTTACTAATATTTTCATAATGCTATTACAGTGAAAATCTAATCTTTAAATTTTCATAGTTGAGTTATCGGCATTTAAAAACGATGAATGCTTACATTAATTCGATATTTAATTTTAAAGGACACTGATTTTCTTTATTAAATGTACAGTAAAGTGCAAACTTAATCACAAGTAAAATTTTAGAAATGTTGTCAGACAAAAAATTTCACCGTATTCATGAAATTCTTCATAGCTTTTCAACATTTTATGAAAGTTTTTCTTCCTTATAAAAGAAAAGAATGCATAGTGTGAAAACAAAAATACATAAAAATATTTTTTGTTGTTATGATGGGAAATTTCGTCATTCCATAATTTTGCATTTATTTTATCTTGGGCTGATTAGCATTTATTTCGTACACCAGGTTTTGTTGTAATAATCAACAGATGGCGCCACTAAGCATATTTTTTAATTTTGAATGAAGTTTTATATAGTTTTATATGTAATATTATAAAAATTCATATCATACACATAAATGGAGCTTCTATCTGAAGGTAAGGCGATAGATAAAAAAGTATTTTAAAAATAAAATATTATAAGAAAATAATTTCAATTAATTTTTTCCTTCAAGCTTTGCAAAATATGAATACATTTTTAGGGCGTTACAAATCTGGACGTTTTATAAAGTGAAAATTATTTTATTTAAAAAAAAAAATTTGCAAGGCGTCCAAATTTGAGAGTTAGCTTATATATACAAATATTAGCTTATACATATACATATATTCCATTTTTTTAAAAATACTCTTCTGTATGCGAAGAATTCTTTAAAGAAATCTCGAGCTCATTTTCTCTACTACAAAGTAACAAATTTTACAAAAATAATATTTACGAAAATAAAGGAAAATAATATCAATTTCATAAATAGAGCTAAACAATAAATTTAAATTTCTATTATTTATTTACATAGTTTCATTTATTTTTTCAAGCATATTTTCTAAAATTGCTTGCTTGTTTAAAACACAAACTTTCAAGTAGGTCTTGAAACAGGCAAACCAAGTTTAAAAATATGTTTAAGCCATACTTAAAAAACAAACCATGTTTAAATATATAATTCTTTACAAAGGAAAAAATGCTATTGAAGAAATGTCTCAACGCCATCTATCGCCAAAGTTTACGTATACATAATGTGAATAATAATTTTAGTTAAGCCATCTATGGTCTATATTTACATTTATATTGGTTAAGCTTAAATTTACTTAGTTGTATTCAAAGAGGTTAGTTTTATTTTTTGATTTGACATTTATTGATAGCGGTCTTTATCCTCTTCACGATTTTTTACAGTTCTTAAATTAAACAAAAATTAAGATAAAAAGAAAATGTCATTAGTCTTTCCCTCCCAGTTGAATTACAATAATTTAAATGAAAAACAAAATATGTTGTGATCAAAATTACGCAGAAATTAACTAACTACGCACAGCTATTGGCAGAATTTTGGAAATTATATATTTATTTTTATTTATTTATTTATTTTGTAATATTCAAGCAAACTTTTTTTCCCAATAAAGTAGACGTTTTAGAGTTTCTTGAACCTGACATTTTACCATTTATTTTTAAAAAATCATAAAATAATTTATAAAAAAAATATTGAAATTTGAATTTTATATATACAACTGATAACGACTTGTATTATGTAGCTTGAATAAATTTCATAGAAAATATTTGCCGCAAAATTTTGATATTTATAAGTCAACAAATAAATATTTAAAATTAGCACATTCTCGCGACATCGAACCTGAGACCTTCTACATACTAGAGCGGAATTGTACCCACTATACACTTTACTTCTCCGCGGGAAGATGCTTACAAAACATAAAAAAGTTAATTTGTGCTCTTAAAAAATAATAGATATTTTTTGAAATCTTTATTCATAAATCATCACTGATATGTAATAACTTGTACTAACTTTTCGATTTAAGGGGGGGGGAGATAAAATTTTTCATTCTTTTCACATCTTAAGATATAAATAAAAATTTTGGCAGTGTCTGAAAACCTGATGTAAGAAATCCAAGTCTTTAAACAATATCTGTTTCCTCGAACATATATCATATCAACATATATCGAACATATTTTGCATAATTTTACGTTTTTATATGCTGCATAATTGATATTTATGACAAAAAATTCAGTTCCATTTAAAGAAGAAAAATCAATAAAAATTTTATTTTGTTTTAAATTTCAAGTATGAATATAAACTAAGCTATGTATAATATATTATTTAAATATATAATATTGTATTAAGATTATTTCGAAGATTCATCATTAAAAACAATTTATCCTAATATTAAATTATAAAAATTATCAAATCAAAAACAGAGATCATGGTTTTTTTTCGTTCTTTTTTTTTTCAAACTGAAATAGAAATTCGTTGGACTCCATTATGAGATTTGATCAAAAATAACAGCAACATTTGTCACAGTGAAGCAGCTTGAACTTAGCAACGAAAATACTTTCATTTGCATGTTACGATATGAAGCTGGAGCATCGACAGGCATTATTCACAGGTATTTCAGTATGATTTTTGGAGCAGCGACCATACCTGTGACATTTGGAACAGCTAGAGTAGCAGCAAAGCCTCCTAGAGAAGTGGCGCACTTCTCTAGGAGGCTTTGGTAGCAGTGATAGTTGTCACAGTGAAAGTAGCAGTGAAATTTTTCACTGTGGCAGTAGCAGTGAAATCTGTAACAGTGACAGTAGCAGTGATTTTTGTCACAGTGACAGTAGTAGTGATTTTTGTAACAGTGACAGTAGCAGTGATTTTTGTAACAGTGACAGTAGCAGTGATTTTTGTAACAGTGACAGTAGCAGTGATTTTTGTAACAGTTACAGTAGCAGTGATTTTGTCACTGTGACAACTTTTTGGTTGGAACAGGCTGTCACAGTGACCGCTCCAGTCACTGTGACAAGTCACTGTTCCGTTACTTTTGAACCATCTCTAATATGTATTTTACATCCAAGTCAGGAAAAGACCCAACAAAACCAGACAGCTATCGACCAATCAGTTTACTCTCATCACTGAGCAAAATTGCCGAGGACATCATGTTGTGCAGAATGAGAGACTTCTGCGATGATAACCACATTATTATCGATGAGCAATTTGGCTTTCGCCCTAAACATTCCACACAACACCAACTCATCAGGCTCATTGAATATATACACGAAGGATGGCTACACAACAAACACACAGGTGCTGTCTTTCTCGATTTGACTAAAGCCTTCGACAAGGTATGGATCGATGCACTTATCTATAAATTAATTAAATACAATTTCCCTAGATCACTTATTCTAATTATACGATCCTACCTAACACACAGAAAGTTCATGGTCAACTGCAACACCTTCTTCTCAACCTTAAGACCCATTAGTAGCGGTGTTCCCCAGGGGAGCAAATTAGGACCCCTCCTATTTTTAATTTTTATTAATGATATCCCTTTTTATTAATGAGGCCCAATCCTTCGCGGAATTACTGCGGCTCATTCTGATTCTATTTATTAATACAATTACTAACAATGCTAATCACTAACTGCTTATTTGTCAATAATTATAAATAATGTTTTTTTATTTATTAATTTTTTTTATTTATTATTATTATTACTATTATTATTATTTTTTTTAAAGCATTAATGACTTTATTTGTCTGTGTTATCCCTGTTCTATCTTCTTTTACCACAATACTATTTATCTACCTATCATTAAGTTTACTAACCCAAATAATTTTAATACCAATGCCTTTGATTCAGTTTGTAATCATATAATTTACGGAGGTGGCCCTTTTGGCCAGGTACTCCGATGCACCATGTATTAGTTTCCTCAGTTTCCGCATTTTTACATCCAACTAATTAAGAAACCATAATTATTCTACGAAGCAACTGCTTACTATTGGTAGTGGTAGCTTCAAAACTTAAAAATAAAATGACTTTCTGGTTTAACCCTTTCGAAGGCCGTGGGAAGTATGCTTCCCACCCTAACCGATGCAAATTAAGTACTCCATCCAGTTTCGGTAATGCACATTTTAATCATACCTACTAGAGCCGCCGTGGCTTAGGGGATAGAGCGTTAGCCTGACAATGAGATAAACCGGGTTCGAATTCCAGACGTAGCTGGTCGATACGAATTCCGCATCCTGCTTGCACCGACCACAGTGCTAACGTGAAATATCTTCAGTGGTAGATGGGTTAGAGTCCCCTTGCTGTCAGGCTGACCGCGGGAGGATCTCGTTGTCTTCCTTTCCATGTAACGCAAATGCCGGTTAGCTCCATCAAAAAGTCCTCCAAGAAGGCAAATTTCTCCCTATACTTGATCCCGGAATTTCCTTGTCTTCTGGATTGGGTTCAATATTACAAGGCTACGGAGTTGAACATTTGTAGTCGTAAACCACAAAAAATTGGGTCGGCTGTTCAACGACGGTTGTAAAAATAATACCTACTATACGTGTGTTGTTTATTACGTCCAAATTAAATTGTTCATTGACTATATATTAAAAATTCATGCTTTAGAAGACAAATTTAAATCATGCCATATTTCATTTTTGTGTAGAATATCCCATTTCCAAAATGTACGAAAATCATGTGCTTTTTATAGCTCTATTTATAAACTGAAAAAAGGAACCATTTAATTCTATGACCCATCATCTCCTTCGAAATAGTCTAAATGTTCACGGGGCAGGTCTGCAAGTAGATATATATTTTTTAAAACCATTTCATACCTCCAGGATATCCAAACTCATCTAGCAAATATGCTACAAAAAGTAACTTTCAAAATGTTCCAAGATGCTTCATATTTTCTGGAATAGAAGGAAGAGTTCGGTTACATTTTGGGGATAGGTAACTTATTTATTTATTTAATTTTATTTTATTTTTTTTTTTTTTTTTTTTTTTTTTTTTTTTGGAGGAAAATGTAAGCAGGGCTCCTCTTCATAGGCAAAGAAAATATGGAAATGAAAAATTCTAGGTGTAAAGCTAGCACGGCGAGAACCGTGTGAAACCCAACACGTAATATTCGAAAGCACAAGCCTAGTCCCTAGGTACATAAAGAGGAGTGAGTGCCTGATATGAAAAGAGAAGATACAGTGCTAAGGCCTTTCAATTCATTTTCTACTCTTTTTATTTCATTCCAACAAAATGGAAATATCATATAATTATTGAATAAAATAATAAAAAATAATTTTTATTTACTTCAAGTTATAATTTGCATCAAATTATCTTTTAAAAAACGAATTTATAAATGTGTGCAATTTTTTTCATTAGCTTCAATTTTCTAATTATGGTGAAATAAGCAGAAAGTGAAATTAACAATAAGGGCTCCAAACTTTGGACTGCTCTCCTTATTAAACTATCAGTACCATATTTCCCAGATTGCGGCTACCCCCTATATTTTGGAATTCAGAAATCCAAATCCATCGAAATCAAAATATGTTTATAAAGATGTGTATGCTTTTGTGTCTGGTTACGTAAGTTAAAATATTATCGGCAATAATTAATTAGCATATTTCAGGTCACTCTCTCCATTAAGATTGATTCCCAGAACGTTAAGTTCCGATCATTAGATCAAAAGTTATTCAGGATGGTCCGTTTGATATTTTGCTCACTCTAAATTTATTTCAGGAATCAACTTATGCAGCATTACTGGTACGTATTTATAATTACCAGTGCTAATTTTTCGGATTTTGCGCTTTCCGCTAAAGCTACAATAATAAATTGGTAGGGATTAACTAGCAAAACTTGTAGAATAAAGATAATTACGCCTACTCTTTGAAAGTGATTCTGATTACCTATACGCGATGCGGACACTTCAACCTTCATCTGGGTTGAGGCATAACCCCCTAGAGAAGAAGGCCTGCTGGCTCAACGATTTCAACTCCGTGACGTCACGAGGAGAAGGTAATAGCGTCTGTAGCTATAACATAGGAACGCCATTTAAACCTAGTGTTTACAAGTGAATGTTGCGACAAAATTTGATTTTCTATCGAAGATTTAAAGAGATATAGAAGTAAGTAAAATTTACTATTTTTTTTTATGAATGTGTTATGTTTGATTTCAATATATTTTTCTCTAATATGTTGTTAATTAAGTTTGAAATCGGATTGAAAGCACGTATATAATTTAACTTGCATTGGTGTTATGTTGTGATATGTTATTTGAGTATCTAATGTATTTATACGTGTTATCTGATCTTTTTTCATTTGAATTATAAAATAACTTAATTTAGTTAGTATTCAAATATAAAATTACAAAAGCATTCGATTGTATTTTATATTCATACTTCATGAGATAAAGCATTTTAAATTAATTTAAGCGTTTTAAATGGACTGCTCAAGATTTTTAAATAGCCCTAGAATTGTTTATAAAATATACATTTCAATAAATCGGTTAAAATATGTTTGAATTATACATTTATATAAGGCATATTAAAATATATTAGTTACAATACAATATGTTTTACTGTTATACTTTTTAGTGTTTGTAAGAATAAAATATGCAATTTCTTGAAATACTAATATGATGTTTCTAATGTTTTGTACATTGTTAGATTAGAGATTTGTATATATCTTTCTCGGTAAAAAATACCAAATAATTTGAAATGTAGAATTAGCAGTTGGTATAATTTTACTAATATTTTATAACTACTTTTCACTAATTATTATAAACAAGAATTACAAAGAAATTTATATTGTTTTGGTATTAAAAAGTAGTTATTTTTAACTCTAATGAAATTAAATTTAAACAAATTTTAGTTAAAAAGTACCATATGTGTTTATATTTAGCTATTAGAATTTAATATGTCTGAGAAGAATTTTAATATTGAAGAATTTTTAAATGTACCAATGTTCGGGGATAAAAATATTAGTTTCTAATTCTTTATCAAGGTTTAGTTTCATTGTTAACTTATAATTCTTCTAATGTGCTGTTAAAATACTTTAAAAAAAGTATTTTGAATAAAGAAAATTTTAGTGAATAAATTACTTAATTGAACACTTATTTTAGAGATTGATGACTACATTTAGCAGAACTTTGTTTTTATGAAACAAAACTTTAGAAAATTTATTTAAGAATTTGTAAACTAAGAAAAATATTTTTAAATATATTATTTGAAATGTTGAATTACCAGTTGGTTTAATGTTGGCAATATTTGTAAACTACCTTTCACTAATTATTATAAACAAGCATTACAAAGAAATTTTTAACTGTTTTAGTGTCGAAAAGTAGTTATTTTTAACTCTAATGGAATTAAATTTAAGTACATTTTAGTACAAAAATACCAGATGTGTTTATCTGAAGAATGTTGATACAATTTACATTTATTTATATTTAGCTATTAGAATTTTAAATTTAATATGCTTGAGAATAATTTTAATATTGAAGTATTTCTAAATGTACCAGCATTTGGGGATAAAAATATTAGTTTCTAATGCTATTACAAGGTTTGGTGTCATTGTTAACTTATAGTTCTTCTAGTGTGTTGTTAAAATACTTTTAGAAAAGTATTTTGAATAAAGACAATTTTTGACAATAAATTATTTAATTGAACACTTATTTTAGAGATTGTTGACTACATTTACCAGAACTTTGTTTTTATTAACCAAAACTTTAGAAAATTTATTTAAGAATTAGTTAACTAGGAAATATATTTTGTAACATATTTTTTGGGAAATATTTTTTATTTTTTTATTTTCATTATTCTAATTGCAAATTAAGGTATTGATAAATACTTTAGTTACAGCCATGAGTCTTAATGTCGATTTATTTTTCAGGAATCAAGCATGGTTTATGTCTGTTGCGTCCCCATGTGTCGAGGAAACTATGATAAAAACCATAAAGTTTCAGTGTTCCGGTTCCCTCAAGACGCAAAACTGCAGCAATTGTGGTTGCGGAAAATCCCTAGAGAAAACTACAAAATAACTACTCACTCAAGGGTAAGTCTTTGATAATTTTTAAATTTAAATGTCAATTTTCATATAAATTCTTATTATTTAATACTTTTATTTTATTCAATGATGATGGGGATTATGGCATCATTCTCATCCTTATTTCCATTTTGAATTAAATTTTTTTTTTTCCTTTGTTTTTTTTTCCGAGCGATAAATTATTTAAGTGCTGCAACGACTGCTAATAATAATTTGAGAAATGTATATAATATCTTGCATTAATTCAGTGAAATTTAATTTTCATTTTATTAATAAGAATTAATTTGATATAAATTAATTCTACTTGCATGTAATAAAAGAATTGATCTCATTAAACATAAAAAAAAGCAATGGAACAAAGTGTTATTTAACTTTCCTTTTATTACTAGGCACTTATTTCATATAAATTAATTATAGTTACATCTAGTAAACAAATAGACATCATTAAACATGAAAAAGCAACCAAACATCAAAAGTGTTATTTTTGAAAAGATAAATAAATAAAAAACCGCCTTGTGCGCATCCGCGGTTGCTCAAACTCAAGAAATCTTCTGGTTATAAATACCAAAAAAAAAAAAAAATTATAATAATAATAATAATCAAAATACAAAACAATTAAAATTTAGAAGAAAAAAAAAACATAAATTCAATTATATTATATTGTAAATATTCATTATGTTTTATTAATTATAGGTATGTGAAAAACATTTTCGGCCAGAGGATATAAGAAGAGAGGCCTCTCACTTTGATGAAAGTACGGGAAAGTACATATCTTGTTATTTTATAAAAGGAAGAGATGAACAGATTTCTTTTGTTCAGTATATAAATTTGATATATTATGGTGGAGCTTTCTTGATATTTTGCATATGTCTTGTATGTTGAAGTGGTATGTTGGGAAGTTTATTCAGAAAAAATTTTCAATCTTTGCCTTTTTCCCAATTTGCACCAATGATTATAATGAAATTATATTGATAAAATAAAATGTTTGGAAATTTGGTCATTTAAAAATATATGACAATTACGGTATGTTTTCTTCAAAAGTGTAGTAATCGTGAAATCGCAAGTGATGATATAATTTAATCAGCAAAAATTGCATTCATTATTTATACTGGTTATGTTCCTGTTATTTTATTAAAGGAAGAGTTGAACAGATATTTTTTGTTCAGTATATAAATTTGATATATTATGGTGGAGCTTTCTTGATATTTTGCATATGTCTTGTATGTTGAAGTGGTATGTTGGGAAGTTTATTCAGAAAAAATTTTCAATCTCTGCCTTTTTCCCAGCTTGCACCCATGATTATAATGAAATTATATTGATAAAATAAAATGTTTGGAAATTTGGTCATTTAAAAATATATGACAATTACGGTATGTTTTCTTCAAAAGTGTAGTAATCGTGAAATCGCAAGTGATGATATAATTTAATCAGTAAAAATTGCATTCATTATTTATACTGGTTATGTTCCTGTTATTTTATTAAAGGAAGAGATGAACAGATATTTTTTGTTCAGTATATAAATTTGATATATTATGGTGGAGCTTTCTGGATATTTTGCATATGTCTTGTATGTTGAAGTGGTATGTTGGGAAGTTTATTCAGAAAAAATTTTCAATCTTTGCCTTTTTACCAACTTGAACCCATGATTATATTGAAATTATACTGATAAAATAAAATGCTTGGAAGTTTGGTCATTTAAAAATATATGACAATTACAATGTTTTCTTCAGAAGTATAGTGATCTTGAAATTGCAAGTAATGATATAATTAATGATATATGTTTTAAAATAAAATTTTTAAAAATGTTTTTTTCTTTTTTATATATATTCTCTTCTTACTGATTTAAATAAAGATTTTTTTCTATATATATATATATGTTTGTGTCATTATTAAAGCATACTTATACTTTAAGATAAAATTAATCTTCATATACTTAATTACCACATTCATAAAGTTCTAGTCTATATCATCAAAGTAATGTTTATTAATATGTCACATTAAATGTCACATTAAATCTTATTTAATATGTCACATTAAATCATTTTTATCACATGCATGCAAAACAAAAGAACATAGAAAGAAATTAGACGGACAGGTGTTAATTTGTCAGTTTACTGCAGTAAATAAAAAAATTTCAGAATAATTATATAAATTTACTTTAAATGTTTCAAAGGTTTATAAAGGATAAATCTTTTTATGCTTTTTTTATAGAATTTTATGTAAAGTGTTCTTTCTAATTACATTTTGTTTCCATGAATGTAATGTTAAGTACTAATTTTCAATTCTGAGGAAATTATTTTTAATCAATTGATATTTATTAAATATGATTGATTACTCTTAAAATAGTTTAAAATGGAAATTTATCCGTAAAAAAAGCTTTGGATAAATCTTATGAAAATAACCAAAAAAAAAAAATAAATAATTTTTAAATACTAATCTGAAATTTCTTACTGCGTTAATTTACTTATTCTTTATCATGATTTTTTTCTTCTTTTGGTTCATTTTAAATTTATTATTTTAAGGCAAAGATTATGTATACACAATTATTCAGATCATAAAAAATTCCGATTCTTATTTTTAGCTTTTAAAAATGAAAGAAAAAACAATAAATCGAATAAAACTAATAAGGAATCTACTTTCCTCATATCTTCACAACCACCTCTGATCGCTCTGAAGGGAGAAAACAGCAACGCTCTTTTCTACCTTCTGATCGTGACGTCACAAACAAGCTCCTAGGCCTTCTACTCTAGGTGGTTATGGTTGAGGGCGACTGAGACTAATTGGCATATAAACTGTATAAATAGTTGAGGCAGTTGGCAGCTGGAGTAGCATTCAGTTTAAAACTGATTAGATCATAAAATTTATATTGAATAAGGCCCGGATTTTGATGACATTTGCATTTTTTTGCATTTTTGGACATTTTTTGTCCTTTAGAGCATTTTTTTAGATTTATAGGGCATTTTTCTTTAAATTTTGGGGCATATTTTGCATTTTAAAGCATTTTTAAATTTTTTGTTAATTTTTTCCAATTTTTATTATTTTTTATCATTTTTCATTATTACACTGGCTTCCAAACAATGAAGAAAATCTCTAGGCTATTAACAGGTGAAGCAACATCTTTTCAAATTGAAGAAGAATTGTCAGTAAGTGAGACCGTCTTTTTCAAGTACGCACCAATAACTTCAGTCGACGTTGAAAGAAGCTTCTTCAGGTATAAAAATTAATTTTCAGACAAGAAACGCTCGTTTACATTTCAAAATATTAAAAAAAAATTAATAATCCAATGTAATTCTAATATTTAGTAATATTATGAGATGGAAGTTGTTATATTCATTAAAGTTTCTATACAAAGTGAAAATGTTTTGGAGTCAATATATTTTCCTTTTTTTTTATTTTTATTTTAGGATATAAAACATATTTTTCAAACTTTAAGGAACGTAGAACAAGTATTGCATTGCTTTATATTTTTTGAAATGACTCATAATAATTTTAAAGAGTAAAAAATTGTTTTAGTTCAATATTTTTACTTTTTTTAAGTTATGTCATAAGGCGTTTTTAGCGCAATTTTCGCATTTTAAGGGCATTTTTTGCACTTTTAAAGGGTATTTTTTGCACTTTTTAAGGGCATTAATTGAGATTTTTTAGGTCATCAAAATCCGGGCTCTAATAATAAGTTTTAAGGTAATAATCTATTGGTTATAAATAAGGAGTATTACATGCAGGGTGCAATTAGGTATATATCTAGGAATGATATACTTCCGTGTCGAGAATCTCCGTTGTCCATTTCTTCTTCTCATAAGTATCCATGTATGAGTAAGGGGGAGGATTTTTTTTTTTTTTTTTGTGAGGGTGGATTTATTAGATTTGTCTGATGTTGGATATGGTTCAAATTTCGGTATTTGTTCCGGACCCTTGTGAATACTAATTTGTCGTTTCTAGCTCTAATGTCAACGCCACATTCAAATTTGTCTGAATAAATTTGCAATTCATATGATACTGCGAATGAAAAAAACTTAACCAGAAAATAACTTAAATTTTGTTAGCACTAGAAAGTACTTTTTTAGAAAGTGGTGCAAGCTGAAATTTGTTAATTCAATTAATTGCTAAATAATAAAAAAATTAAACTTATAAATCAATTCAGCATTAATTACTAAATCTAAATAAATCAGAAAATGATGAATGATAATCGCATAATGATGTGTTTACAAAGGTAGATAAGGTTAAACTTCTACGAAATACGAAGAATTCAATGTTTCTTTTACAACCAATAAGAGAAATTATCTTCGGCAAAATACAAAATTGGCATCTATGATCAAGCGCTATTTACACTCCAGGACAAAAGCCTAAGAGTAAAAAGCAGGCGTTACTTTTCAAGATTACTTTAACTAAAATTTTATGACGATAATTTTATCAATATACCTACCAGTTTATTTTTAATAAATTCTATAATGCTATTTTAGTAAAAATAAGTCGAGAACAAAAATAAACCAGGAAAAATATATATAATACGAAGCATCTGTTTGCCTTTGGGTGATAGAGAAGCTTCAAATTTAAATTGTAAGAAAACTTTTACAGAAAAGCTTATTTTACGCTAGGTCTTTTTAAAACGAATTTTTCATTGAAGAGGGCGTAACCTATACACAGCAACTTTTCCATCCATTGCATAATGCATAGCTAAATATAATCTCACAATTGAAATGACCACTTACCAGTTTTGACCACTGCAGACCAGCGGTTCTCAAATGGGGTTCCGTGAGTAAGTATTTTTTATAAACCAATTATGAGTTTTGAAACATCTGATTAAATTCAGGTCAAACCAATCCATACTTTATTTAATTTTCCAAAACTTTTTTTTGAAATTATTTTAAGTAGAATCGAAATGACTTTTTTTTTTTCAGAAAATACAATAATTCTAATAACGCTATATTGAAAAAATTATGAAAAGACTACGCATTTATAAAATGCAGTTTCCATGTCCATATAAGATGTCCCTAAGAATCATTATTTTCAACGTTTATAGCAGATCTTTTAAGTTTTCATTTTGCATAATTCGGCTTAGTTCATACATTTTCGGCTTATGTATATGTTACCGGCAAAGTATGAAACATCGGCATTCTATAGAATGCCTAGGCATTGTATATAATACAGGATTTTTTTAGGCAAGGTATGAAATGTGAAAAGTATTACATACATTCCCTAGCAGATGTGAGAAGTATTACATACATCCCATAGGCATTGTATATAATACCTAGGCGTTCTATAGAATGACAAATGCTATTTAGGCAAAGTTAGAAAAAAACGTCCTGATGAGGTTGTTATGTAAATGATGTGCATTTCTCAAAAATAAAAATTTTATTCTGAAGAAATAATGAAAGTGACATTAAAAAAAATTATTCAAAATGCATAAAGAAAAATGATAATTTATGCTTTTCTTATTAAAGGAAACAAAATTTTCATTTAAAAAATAAGAAATTAACCTACTTGTTGCAACATGGCAGGCTTGAAGGACATTTTGAATTACATTTCATTACATTACGAAACGAATCGGAGATGTATTTTATACTTTGCTGGTTTCTCATTTGGCATTCTATAGAATGCTTAGGAAAGGTGTGAAATATAAATCGTTTCATACATCGCCGGCTAGTCTTAGGCATTATATACAGTGCCTTGGCATTCTATAGAATGCTGGATTTCAAACTTTGCCGGTAACATATACACACCAAAAACAAATTCTCAACTAGATTAGATGTAGCACAAGAGGACTACAAATTTAACTGTTGGACATGAAACCCAATTTAAGATCAGTTATAATACAATGAAAAATCTTCATTCCTCTAATTAAATATTTTAAATATGATCTTTTATAGGTTATAACGCTCATGATTACCTTAATAAACGTTATACATAAAGTTAGGGTTAAACCAAAAGAAGGTTGATTATTTAGATGATTAGGGTTCCGTAGCCGAAAAAAATTGGGAATCGCTGGTATAGATCAGAGGTTTTAAACTTGTATTCACGGAATCCTAGGGTTTCTTGAACTTTGATAGGATTTATTTAATCAAAACGCCATCATTTTAATAATTTTTTTTAAAAACCATCGAAATTTTAAAATCACTTTGCTTGTGAAGATAAATAAATATTTTGCGAATAAAATAAGATCTTAAATTCCATAATATTTACATGCTTTAAATGTATATTAATCAAGTTCCGTTCTTTAGCTGAGGTAAAGTACCGTCCACTTATTTGAACTTGCAACTTGAATTAACTCAAATATTTAATGATGTAGGTTAATGGAGTGGAGTTGCAAGAGTCTTTATCAGTAAGAGAAGGCTCTGGTTGCTGGGTTGGGGGGAAGGTTGGCTGTGTTGGGGCAGAAGAGTTTTTAGTAGTTGTGAGAGCAACTTTTTGTGGCAAAATAATTTCTGATTTATAATTCTGATTTCTTTAGTCTTGGTTGGATTTTCAGCTAGTTGCTTCAATTTGCATTCTTGAAGACATTTGATATCACTGACGTTTTCAAGTATGGCTTCTTGAGTGAATAAAAGTTCCTTAAAATTAGTGGGAGGACGTTCAAATCATCAATATTGCGACCGCTTTTAAGAGATTTTTCAACGAACTTGCAGCACTTCAGTTTGATTTCATCTATTTTAATTGGGTCAATACAAGAAGTACTGCAGAACTCTTCCTGTGTATACTTTGGAATTGGCCTGGGAGAAAAACACCCTCTTTTTCCACCTCTGCCGATATGATGTGAAGACATAGTAGAGCTCGGTTAATACAGAAACGCGCTCCAACGAAGTCAGAACGGAGTATCGCTCAATTTGTCAAGTGAGAATCGTCATGCATTTATTACCAAAAAAAAAAAAGTGGTGACTAAAATATTTTGCTGCCAGTCATTTCAGAAAGAAATAATGCATTGATAACTACCTCATCTTGTCAAAGACAACGCATTTAGTGAAGGTGTCGCGTTATATTTGGTAATTATTTAACTAAACAAAACTTTTTTATTCAAAAACTTAATACCGCCATTTTAATTTGGTCGTTCCTCATTAGTTCGTAATTTAAACAAATCGGATCCAAAGGGTTAATGACCAACACTAAACAATAACAACCTCAGAAAAACGGTTAAATTTTTGTGGAACCGAACTTCTTCCATGGAATTTACATTAAATTTACATGTCTGAACAGCGACTTCCGAACACCTTTGCTAGCATGAATTTTGATCAACCTTTTTCTCGCTCATTCATATCTAGCTTGCAAACATTTTAATGGGTCGGCTACTCAATCTTACGGTTATGAAATAAAATTTATCATTACTAAACGTACTATTAATTGACGGTTAAAAAATAAAGAATATTTAGCCACAGTTATAAAATTTGAATCTGATAGTTAAAAAGGAATTATCCTGTAAAATTAAGCCATACTACATAGTTGTGGAAATTCAAATTGATACCATATAAAAATTAAAAGAAAAATGTGATCATCTTTGATTCAGAATTTTAGAGGATTTAATCTATTGTTTTATTACTAGCGTTGAACAGCCAACGCAATTCTGAGTTTACAACTAACTATCAATGATCATGTCCATAGCCTTGTAATTTTACATCCAACACTGAAGACAAGGAAACTTCTTGATTTAGCATTTGGATAAACCAGCCTTCGTATCGAAATTTTTGTTGGAACTAACCCAAATTTGCGTTACATGGAGAGGAAAGCCACGAAAACCTGCCACTTTTAACCCGATGGTAAGGGGACTCATAATCTGTCTACTAACTTAGAATATTTTACATCTGCTCTGTATATCGGTGCGGATTTTGTATCAACTAGCCATCCCAGGGATTCCAACCTAGGTTACTTCAAAGGGAGGCGAGTGATTTATCCCCTGATCCTCCACGGCATTTATTTTAATGTTAAATTAATCATTTAGTTTAATAAGTAAATAAACATTGAGGGAGAAAAAAAAACCAAGACTACTTCCCACGGTTAGCCTGACCTCAACTCCCGTTGATTCTAACTCATGTTTCGTAAACCACTAGCGATATTTTACGTCCCCACTGTAATCGGTGTGAGTCAGGTGCAGAATTCTCATCCACCACTGTTATTCGAACCTGGGCACCTCATCCAGAGACGGACGTTTTATCCCCTGAACCACCGTGACTAAAAGGATAAGTGGAGGCGCTTTTATGACTATTAAAGTAAATTAAAGCTTTTTATTATTGTTATAACTAATAACTCCAAATAGCGGCCACCTCTTCACACCGGACGCATATCCCAGTCAAGTAAGACACCGTTATTCACGAGTTTTACTGTATTTTTCTCACAGGGGGACTGAGACACTGGAGTTCAGAAGGAAAAGGCCTTAAGTCCAAGTCCATTAGTGTTGAGATTGCGGGGTATTACATTCTCTCCAGAATAGAACTTGAGAATGAAGAGAGAGTACAGAAAGTGTCCTGCCAGTGGTACGAAGGCATGCAAAAAAAAGAAGCTCTAAAGGTGGATTTATTTCAACGCAGGTAAAAACAAATAATTAAACTCACTGAAAATTATGTTTTTACTAGGGAGCTAAGCATCTTGTTCACAGACGCTTACCCCCGATAACTGCTTCGCGATCGCAATGAACTATAGGGGGCGTTGTTGTATGAGACGAATTCCTGCGATTTCTATATGAACACTCATTCAGTTACTCTGGAGACGACTTTAATGTAGTGTGTAGCATTGTAATGTTCCTTCCTTTTTGTTGCTTATTAAATTTAAAAAGGAAAAATGTTTGATATTCTTTCTTATGCAAGCGAAATGGTATCTCTCTTTTTTTTTTTTTTTTTAGAGAAGGAACATCGAAAACACATCGGAAAAATTTTTGTAAATAAACAGCACTAAAAGTATATATTTTCTTATTAGAATTAAAACCTAATGATTGCGAAATCGTTTTACTAAATATAAATAATCGTTTAATGATATTACATGAAACTTTATAGTTTTATGAATCATATTACTTCAAACATTAAAATATGCAAAAAGTATACATAAGCCCATAATTTTATATCATTTAATTTGGCAAAAAAAAGTTTTTTGACAAAAATTTTTATTTAAAAAAAAAATTTAAGTTTCAATAAAAATCATTATTTATAAACTAAAAAACGCAAAATAAAGAATGCTTACGACAAAAAAAAAAAAAAAAAAAAAAAAAAAAAAATTCTAAAATTTTCTCAAATTAAAATATAAAAAAACTTTCATGTTTTCTTTTATTATTAATCGGACGTAGAAAATAGTTCTATAGAGAACTATCATCAAATTAGAAAAAGAATATTAACAAGTAAATTTTTTATTATAAAAATCATAACACTTACCTGATTTATAAATCCGGAGAGTTCCAAAATGATAAGTTCTTCATTTGAAAACTTTATTCTCAAATAATATATACGAGGGCTATTTTTTTTCAAGGTCCGATTGGTCGCTAAGAGAAAATCTCGATCAGAATCAAGAAAATTTTATATTTAACAATGTGATACAACATTAAACTACTTTTCGGTGGAATCGCCGTTCCGATTCATTCATTTGTCGTAGCGTGGCATCAATTTTTCAATGCCTTCATCATAGAATGAAGCAGCCTATGTTTTCAGCCAATTCCGTACGCTGGTTTGCAGCTCGTTGTCTGTGGCGAAAGTTTGTCCTCCTAGCCAATGTTTCTTCAGTTTCGTAATGGCCCCCTGGCTCATCTCCTGTGGCAATTTTGTCCGAAACTCAGCTCCGTCGTGATGGTAGCGATGTAGGAAGGTTAAGGCGGCGCCTATTCGTTGAGTTTTGTGATGGTCAGACAGCATCATGGAAACCCCATCTCGTGCAGAGTTTGCGATATTTGAGTCTTTCACTCACAATGGTATAGAGAGCTGACCGTGAAATTTTCGGAATCAATTCACTTAACCTAGAAATTGTGAACCGACGGTTTCCGCGAATCACCTGATCCACGCGCTGAACAAGATCATCAGTTGACACTGACTTCCTTACCTGACCGCCTGCATCATGAGCATCTATGCGTCCAGCATCAAGGTTCCTGCACCATTTCCGCACATTGCTATCACTCATGAACTCATACCATTGTGTGAATTTTCCCCGAAGTTTTCCTTTAGCGACCAATCGGACCTTGAAAAAAAATAACCCTCGTATACATAGATTATCCCTTCATTACTTTAAGATGACATACCACACAATCTCATGCCACACTTTCTTTACAAAACAATACATCGTGGTCGTCACTATGTTCTGAGCTAAGATTGACACATGTTTTGCTACAAGAGCTGAGCAAGTTGGAATCTCTGGATTTATGAGAATTTGTTTTTATGTTTTCACAGGATACAATAGTTGCCCTACAAGCATTAGCACGGTATGCATCTATCCAAACGAAAGGGATGGTAGACTTGGGTCTCGCCGTTGAAGCTGACAATCTTGTAAAAGGATTCAAACTAAACGAAGAGAACAAACTCGTGACCCAGAAGATGAAGATTCCAGAAGTTCCAACCGTTGTGGATTTACAGGCTGTGGGAGAAGGATGTGCTCTCGTCCAAGTAACTACCACTATCTTTACAGTGTTCTAACAGGTGTACTATCTGTATATTGCACCTGCATGCAAGTGAATAGTTTCCTCATTACTTACAATTTCATCGACAAATTTTGTATTTCAAAATTGTTAGAATATTTTGAAGTCCACTATCAAGTTATCAGTAGTTGTATTATTCTATTTAATTCCTATTTTGTACATGCAGTAACTTGAACACAAGATATTTTTTATAAAGTTTAATCGTTAATTTTTATGTTTCAAAGAAATTTTAAAGACAAATTTAATTAATTTTCACAAAAAATTCGTATATTTTGTCATTAAAACTGAGAAAGAATGCTAAAATGCAAACAAACCACTATCAAGATATCAATAGTTGTATTATTCTCTTTAATTTTGAATTTGTACATGCAGTAACTTGAACACAAGATATTTTTTTCATAAAGCTTAATCGTTAATTTATATGTTGCAAAGAAATTTTAAAAAGAAACTTAATTAATTTTCAAAGAAAAAAAAATTGTATATTTAATCATAAAAACTGAGAAAATATTCTAAAATGCAAACGAACCACTATCAAAGCTAGCAGCAGTAGTAGTAGTATTCCATTTAATTTTGAATTTGTACATGTGGTAACTTGAACACAAGATATTTTTTCATAAAGATTTGATCGTTAATTTATATGTTTCAAATAAATTTAAAAAAGATATTTAATTAACTTAAAAAAAAATTCGTATATTTGGTCATAAAAACTGTGTAAGTATTCTAAAATGCAAACTATTAACTTTTTTCTTCTTTTTTTTTTTTTTTTTTTTCGAAAACGGTTTAACAATTTTTGAGTCAAACGAAGCTCAAAATTAGTCATATTATCTTTTTAGAGTCAGATTTCTGGAAGTTTCTTTTTTTTAAAAACATTAATTGTCGTATGGCCATTTTTTTTCTTGTATTTCATTTGCCTCGGAAAACAAAAAGATTACCATTGTTGAAAAATAAAATTTACGAACGTACGACTAGATCTTGAATTATAAGGAACCAGGGACTTTTTGAAATGAAATGTTGGCTAACAATAGAAAATAAACAATTTATGTAATATACTACTTTTTCCATAAAACCACTTTTTGTATCAGTTCAGCTTAAAATATCGGGACAAAACTGGTTAACACGACGTACACAAAAACTACCGACTCAACCTTTTCAAGGATGGTGGAATAAAAACTGATCAGCTTATTTTTGATAAAAATAAAAACTACTAAAATTGTAATAGTTCGCGTATCTTAAACAACGCAATTCTTAATCAACCACTTTTTATTTTGAGAAATGTAAAGATAAAGCAAAAATCATTGTGGATATGCATACGGTAACCGCAATTCTTCGTTTTCTAGACTTCATTTTTCAATTAAAATCCAAAAAAGAAAGCCAAAAAAGGTGAAAAAGACGAAACGTTGTATGTTTAACCACTTGACTGTTATGCTCAAATGCCGTTCTAGAGGCTTGAAAGAGGATTTATTATTATTTTTTATTATTATTATGTGTTTATTTATTTTGACCGACTTTTTCGCATCTTTTGCTTTGCAGTGTTTCTAATATATGCCTCTAGTAATTCAGAAAAAAAATTGGATCGTAAACTATTTCAGGGACAGGTTCTACCGCTTTTCATTTGAGCGGGAAACTCGAGAGTTTTTCTTTTCTTTCCCCATATTCAGAGTATTATGATCTGAGAATAAAAAATTTTCCCAAATTTGTAAAAAATAGAAAAAGATTGACGACCGGTGGCTGAGTGGTAGCGCTTCGCGTTCCCGTGCCACAGGTCCTGGGTTCGATCCTCGTGCCGGGCAAGGTTGACTCAGCCTTTCATCCCTTCAGTGGGTTGATAAATGAGTACCAAGCGTGCTTGGGAACTAAACACTGGGGGTTCCGCGTTCGGCTGACCACCTGACCGGAACATCTGTTCCTGCTCCCCAGAGCCCAAGGTCAAGAAAACTGAGATGGGCACAGTAGGCCTTGGCCCTCTATTGGCTGTCGCGCCTCTGAGTTTAGTTTTAGAAAAAGATTGGGCATAAAAGAATTCAATTCTGTTATCACCAAGCCTTGAAATATTCCAAACCAAAGCTAAATTTTGAATAGAAATAAAAATGTAGGAATTCAAAAAATACGTTTTCTTATCCGCTCAATTATCCTCGGTAAAATGTTCTTTCGAATTCTTTACCTCCTGCAGAAAAGAAAAGCCAACTTTAAGTATAAATGCAAAATTCTCGCCCTAATCAAAATTAACAGAAATAAATATTTCCTATACTTATAACAGTTTTAATTGCTATTTGAATTCATATAGTCGATAAGAATTCGAAATTGTTTTAAAAGAAGTATGCTAATTCTTGGCCCTATTATGGTAGAAAAATGAAACTGTTAAGTAAATAAAAACAAAAATCTGAATCCTTAGAAAGAATTCAGAAAATATATAAAGAAAATTTTTTTTGTTTGTTTGTTTGTTTCAGTTCACTTTCCGTTACAACGTGGAGAGGGCAGTCGGAAGCGATGCTTTCGACTTGAATGTCGACGTTGTACGAGTGGGAAGCAGTGAATGTAATTTACCTAGAATCGGCATTTGTATGAGGTAATATTCTTTTTACCTTCTTTTGCTACAATATTTGAAGAACTTATTATAAATTTGTGATGTGTGATTCTAGAAATATTAGTCACGAGTTCATGTAACAATATTTAATATATATTTTCACAATACATTGTAAATATGATAAATATCGACAAAATAAGTATCAATAAATTGGTACACGATAAATATTGAAAAAAAAAATTATGTTCAGAAAAAAAAGGTTTTTGTTAAATAGTAACATATCGCAATGTATAATAATAGATCTATATTTTTGATATTACATCGATATATCGTGATATTATTCTGAAATATCGATGGTTTTGATTCACCCAGCTGTTGTACCAGTTACAAATTAGGGGGAAAGTAAGGTAGATCATAAAAAATTTATAATTTTGCAGAATTCCGTGGCTGAAAATGCAATCGTATGCCAAAGGATCATTATGTACTGACTGCCCGACCTCATTTGAAACGTTACTTTTATTTATTTAAATAATCTTCATTTTATGTTTATTTCATATTATATTAAAATTATTTATAACCGTCGCTGAACAGCCGTCCCAATTTTGGGTTTACGGCTAGCAGCCTAGCAATTTGAACATAATCCAGAGGATAAGGGAGCAACTGGAAAGAGCATTCTTAAAAATTTGCCTTCGTGGTGGACTTTCAAATAGAACTAACCCGCATTTGCGTTACATTGAGAGGAAAACCACGAAAACTTCCCACGCTTAGTCTGACCGAAAAGGGACTCTAACCCATGATCCGTCTGCCTCTGAGGATATTTTATGTCAACACTATGGTCGGTGCAAGCCGGATTCGGAATTAGTATCGACCAGCCATCGTTAGGATTCGAACTCGGTTCACCTCATTAGAAGACAAACGCTCTATCCCCTGAGCCATCACGGCTTTATAAAAATTATTCTCGAATGCATTAAAATAGGCTTATAAATATGCTCTATGTTATATTTATATGGGAACTAGACAACCGAACTTACTTGACGACCTCAACACTTCCTTGCTGAACACTTAATAACTTGACGACCGAAATAAAGGGCTCGTCAAAGTTAGCCACCTTGTCAATAAATTACAATAAACAGCCAAACCTGAGCCTATTTAAATGAATTTTTGACCATAATTATTAAAAATACACACTCAAATACAAGTGAACAGCCAGTCAATAATAGGGAAGTGCCCCTAGCGGCGTACGGAGACATTTCTAACTATCGTTATTCAAATCTCAATCCTTTGATGTGAATTACTTCCCTTCCGAGTATGCGATTTCTGTACTGAATCCTTCATATAAATAATTCGAAAATTATGACCGGTCCAGTCCATTAATTCTCTTTGGCAAAAAAAATCCCTTGGTGTGATCAATTTTACTTGAATTTCCAAATTTCTTTGGCTCACAATTAAAAGTATTTTTTATTTTTTCAGTTACTAGATGTATTAAGAGAAACGAGCTGTTCACAATTGTAGCATATATATATATATATATAAATATTTATGCATACCTGCCAACTTTTACGCATTTGGCGTAAAATTTTATTTTAATATTTAAAGTGGTAAATATATACTATTTTTTCTTTTATAAACTTAAATTTTAAATAGTTTTGTTCACCACTATTCTTAAAAAAAATAAGCTTATATATAATTATGTGTTACCAACATGGATGTGTAACAATCATCAAATCTCACTTAAATAAATGAGCTAAAGCCGCATACTCAGATTTTAAATTGATATAGATAGCTCATGGTTTTCAGCTTGAGATATTTCAAATACAACATATTTTGTTGCTCAAAATTGAAATTTTAATTCAATTTTAATACCACTCTGGGAACAATAAAAATGGAAGGGATTAAAAGTTGGCAATTGTTACAACTGCTAGTTAAAAGCGAAATGGTTTTACTACCAGGTTTTCTTTTATGACTAGCTTTCACCCATGTCATAGATTCTTCATAGCTTCTGCCACTAACGACAGCGTAATAAGTTTCAAAACGAAACAGTTAAAAAAAATTATTGCGTTCTAATTGAGTCAACAATTATCTAATCTGTTTATTTGATACAGGCACTTGGCCTAAAATTGACAAACAAAATTAGTACAGTTGTCTCATTTTGCAAGACTATATAAAGTTGCTTCACTTGAAAAATAAAATTTTGTATTTCAAGCGAATTTTGATAGGGGAGAAAATGTATACAATAAACTTTTTTCTTTCGTAGGTACAAAATACCCGGTCAAACTTCAAACATGGTTGTCGTGTTTGTGAAAATGGCGTCTGGAATGCATAAAACCTGCAACTTATCGATAGAAACCCATATGAAATCAGTGATACGAAAATATCTTAACTCTATTCATAAATCTAATGCAGCTGCAAACAAACAAAATTTATTATCAGTACTATATGCTGTTCATAGGGTTCGAGTAGAACGTGAGCGTTAATTTTAATGTCTTAGTGCAGCCTAGATTTTTGATTCCAGCTGGTTACTTAATCACTCTTTCTGTGACCACTCCCACGCACTCATTTATTATTGCTGTTAAGTCATTAATTTTTAGCTCCGTGACGGTTCTGCATTTACAATTAGAGAAATCAAGCGATTGTTCTAACCACTAGTATCCAGTTTGTCTTGTTTTATTGAAAAGTTATGGCCATAAAATTGGAACTGGGTACCTGAGGTATCAGAAGTGTTATAAAAACAAAATATCGAAATCGATTTAATCTTACGTCAGCTATACCTGTTGCTAAGTTTGATACCTAGAATTGACATGTTAGCCATTTTGTCGTTATTGGAATAGGAAAATTTATTTTTGTATATATTTTATTCATATTTGAATATGTTTTGGCTCAAAATATTTTCATTCTAGAGAATATACGAACGATTGGAAACAAACTAATCAAAAAATTATTTAAGTACCACAAATCTGTACAATAATAAGTCAATATTTCATATTACTCCAGTCCTTTCATCTATCCTGTCTCTGATAAAACACTAAAAGATATTTTCCGTCCTTCGAGTAATTCTGGTTGAAAAACATTGATTTAAGTAAAGTGTATTTATTGAACTAAATACCTTACCACCCTATATTTAAAAGTAAAAATTTTAGTATTTAAAAACTTAATATTACTCCTATATTCACTTATCTTGCAAGAATCTTGTTTTTATCTATATTAAATGGAAACTCTTGCTCGAACTAAAAGTGAGAGTTTCTGTATCTGTTTAATATCTAAAAATTGTAATGACAAGACACCTAATTTTCGGATGAAACTAAAGTATGTATTAAATATATTCTTTACATGAAACTCGCTAGCTGCTGGTGTGTTGGTGAGTTAATATTATTTACAAGTTAGATATAAGCAAGCAGGTCCTGAATTATACTCTTGATTTTTAAATTTTCTTCTTATATTCATAATACATGAACAAAGGTAACGCCTATTTTCAAACAAAGAGTATACTAGCAAGTTTTCCCTCCTTACCCTTTCGAAGGCCGTGAGAAGTATACTTCCCACCCTTTTTTTACCACTTTTAATTTAGGTTTCCGTTCGTTAATAACTTCAGCTTTCTTGAAGTGCGTTTGAATAAAATTGGTAACAAATTGTTAGCTTAAAAAAAACGTATAAAAGTTATAAAATACATAATTCCTTTTGAAGTTTGTAACATTTATAAAATTTATTTTATAAATAAAGAAAAATAAAAGTCAATAAATTCCTAGTTGGTCGTGTTAAATATATTTACCACCCAAAAAATGGCATTTTTATAAACTAAATGAATATTTTTTTCCTTATATCAATTACTATTCTCAAAACAATTTCAATTCCAAAAATACTTTAATTTACCTTTACTGGAAATAAATGACCCATTAAATGGTTAAATCAGTATTAAAATAGTTTCAGGTAACTTATATTCTCAGGCTCCCATTGATAACCAAAATCACGCCCTATTTTATAAAGACAAACTAATTGTCCAAAACCATCATCTGAATAGACATTAAAAATATTATCGTAGTTAACAGTTGAACAATTATGGGCTTTTTTAAAAAATTGTGCATTAAGAGTCATTAATGTTCCGAGATCCTTTGTGTATGTCTTCATTTCTGATAAAATGGGGGACGCAACTCATTTTTATATGTTATTTGCTTTGAATACCTTGAGGATTTTGATTTGTGCGTTACTAATATTGGCTTAATATAAGTTAAATTAATATTGCCTATTTTTATTTATTTATTTATTTATTTATTTTTTTTTTTTGAGTGGCATTTTAGAATAAAAGCACAGAAAACATTTTAATTTATTACAAATTCCGAAGGCTTTAGAAATTATTTTATTATTATGATCGTTTCAGTTAATATTTTTATTAACTGTGAGGCGCAATTATGTGATTTTATCCAG
The DNA here is from genome assembly GCA_949128135.1 of Parasteatoda lunata. Taxonomy (NCBI): domain Eukaryota; kingdom Metazoa; phylum Arthropoda; class Arachnida; order Araneae; family Theridiidae; genus Parasteatoda; species Parasteatoda lunata. Next base: position 15,014,880 of record OX421977.1, read on the forward strand.
AAATACCAACTGCTCCGGATTCGATGAAATACTTTTAAAATTGTTATAGAACTACACTCTAAAGTTTTAAGATCTTCAATTGAATTTTCCAACTTTTTAAGGGGCTCAACCAACGCCTCCTAGAAATAAGTCTCTACACGGTTTCTTATATGTAGTCTGATTAGACCACTATGAAGGCAAACCGGTCTATGCTAGAACCATTCAATTTGAAATGTAGTAAAAATAAGAAAGTGGTACCAAATATATGCCTAGAAATTTGTTTAATTTATGAATATGATTAGTTTGTCCTTATTTACTTGTTAACCAGCCCAGATCAGGGGTGAAAGTGAGACGGGAAATAGGAAATGGTAGTGAAACCTTTTCAGATATAGCTAGTTTTGAGGAGGAGTTTACTAATTCATTTTTTAAATTTTTCAACAATATCTACTTAATCTTCGTCGTCGTCTCGATTTGTACAAGGCGTTTAGGCCCCGAAGGGCCCTTTTACCTTTCCAAAGTGAAGTGAATATCGTATGTAGTTGCATCTGAGCGGACTAGAAGAAAGTGAGAAGAAAAAAGAGGTGGTGGGCGTGGCTTGAGGGATGCTGCCCGGTGATTGGCTGGATTGCTGGCTATGTGGGATCTGATGTTGTAGACTTAAAAATTTTTTAAGAAATAATATTTTGAAGAAGCGTAAACACTTCTCTATTGTCCATTAGTTTTTAGTCCATTAGTTTAGTTTTAGTATTGTCCATTTAACTCGGCAACGAGTAGGAGAGTTCTGGCTGTAGGTGAAATATCAGATGGATTAGGTTTTGGATTATCAGCTCTGTATTTTTGTCTGGGCTGATGGCTCTTTTTAAGTGGTCTGGATGGGCAGCCGGAGTAATTGGCAGTGTGGTCTCCGGTGCAATTCACACACTTTGCAGGTGTAGATCGACTTTGTGTGCATTGGAAACTTCGGTGAGGTCCTGCACATTTAACACAATTCGGAGAATTGTTGCATTTACGCTGGGTATGTCCATATTCCTGGCAGTTGTAGCACTGAATCAGGCCACGCCCACCACGGAAATGCTCTATCCTGATTGGTTGTCCCAGGTAAAATCGGGTGGAATTCTGAAGATTTGATCTGATATTCGCTTCATCGTGAAAAATAATTACTAAGTCCAAATCAGCATTGGGATCGGCTTTCCTTTTCTTTAATGGGGAGATCTTAGTAGGAACAATGTACGTCTTAGACTTTTTGAGTTCGGCACAGACCATTTCACTTGTAGTCGAAGCCTTGAAACCTCTAAACAGGAGTTTAGCGTGAGTTCAAAGACTTGACTACATCCTCCACCGGAGGTACTTTAGCTGGAGTGGGGGGAACGTCCAGTGGGAGAATCTTTGGTTTCGTTTTTCGCCTCTTCTTTCGAACTGGAGTGGAGGAGGGAGTAGCAGTCGGAAGGGAAGCGGCCGCAGCTTCCCTTTCTTATTGATTCTGGCACCAATTCTACTTAATCTTCGAAAAGTAGCAGTTTTATATATATGCTAAAATTTTAAAAGAAATCTTGATAGTTACAGATATTTTATTTTTTCCAAAAAAAATGCTGGAATGAAATCTCTTACGTACCAGTTTTTTCTCTTTTCCGTCTTGCTATATAAGGGCTTTCACCCATGGCCCAGATGTGATTTTCAAATATATATATATATATATATATATATATATATATATATATAATATTGTTGATGCGTTAGCAGAGCAATCAAAGTAGTGAGTGAAAGTGTTAACTCATATGAATAAACTTGAAGATTTAAATATTTCTTTATTACATGCAGTACCATCTCGATACAGCATCCAACTGAAGATATTAACTATAAATAAAGTTTAACAAAATAGGGTACATCATCACTCTAAACAACAACACAGTGAAGACACCAGACAAGACACATGCTTACAACAATGCGTGTCTTATATACAGATTCCATAATGATATGCACGGATGACGTCACTTCCGTTATCTGAAAATAAAATATCTGTTGCCAACACACGAACGAAACTTAATTCTGTTAATTTAATGTATTCAGAGGACAGCAAACCACTCCAGTATATATATATATATATATATATATATATATATATATATATATATATATATATATATATATATATATATATATATATATATATATATATTCCCTCAACATATATATACTTTCCTCCAACTATTTCTAAAATAGAATTTTGTTCAGGCGCGCAAGTCATTCACTTTTTAAATAGTCTGTGCAGACTAATAAAAACTTTTGAGGAGTCATTCTGTAGGGACGCATTGGCTCAGTCAGCACCTCTTACATCAGAAAGCCTCCACAAAGTCTTTTATAAGTAGTCTGCGCAGACTATTTAATAAAGTGAACCGGTAGTGCACCTAAACCCAAATTTTAGTTTTTAAGTGTCTGAGAGAAATTCGTCATATATATTTGAGAATGGAATCTATAGTAGTAGACAAGTAAATAAGACAAATCAATCATATTCATAAATTAAACCAATTGTTTGATATGTATTTGCTACCAATTTCTTATTTCTACTAGATTTTCCATTAAAGGCCTCTTTCGCAAACTGGTTTACCATTGATCCCGCTCTGACTTCATTGGAGTGCGGTTCTGTTTCAACCAAACTCTGCGATGTCTTCAAAACATATCGGAAGAGGTGGAAAAAGAGGGTGTGCCTCACCCAGGCCAACCATTAAATTAGTCCGTGGGCCGAAGTCTCAAAAGTAGCTCTAAACTAATTTTCGTTCCGACATTTGAGGGGCAATTTTATTCTACCAAAATAGAACACAATCGTGGCTGAGAAACATAGATTTATAAAGTTCTCCAAAATCTGACTGGCCATTAATTGATAGTTATCAAAACAATGAGGAACTATTTTGTTTTCACGAATTCAGTATTTTGCCCAAGAATATCCGAAGAGAAGCGTAATTTGACGTCACTTGGAAATGAATGGACCAATCAGAACAAAAGCAGTTGTCTGCATACTATGATAGCTTCCCGTTCGTTCACGTTTCTTTTGCGCTAAAACGCTTAACAGTTTTTTATAAGTATGTACTTCAAAATTTTTACACAATTATAGTTACTTCAAGATCTTAAAATCTTTTTTTTCTTTTCATTTTAAATCATGATGATTTGATAATTCAATATAAAAAGGTAAAACATAGACTATGACTATGACAGTTATAGTTGTAATGAAGGGTTATGATACTGCATCTGCGATTATTTTTCAGGTTTTTTTATTTGTAAAAATACTTAAAACTTGAATTCTATAGACTGTATAAATCTTTCCTCCACTCTGTGAAAATTTAAATTTGCATCAACTTTTTAAGAACTGCTACCCTACAGAAAATAATCTGATTTTCTTCAAAAATCTGGAGATATTTCTCCCTTATTTTTTAAGCCGATACTTATTTTAGTAAGCTAAAAAACCATTTCATACAAATGAATATTTTAAAATTCAGTTTGACATTAAAAAAAAATTTCCTTTGTGTAAAATTTACAATAAATTTGAATTGATTTTTTTTTTTTTTTTTTTTTTTTTTTTTTTTTAATTTGTTGTTTGGTACACTGTCTTTTACTGAAGCTTTCAAACTTTCTTTACTATATAAAAATCGGATATTTTACACACTGAACTATCTTGTTACATAATTTATTTGAACAATTTAACAAAGTTTGGTTTTTCATTATTTAAAACTTTAATGTTTTGGTACAGCATTAATTTTGAAAATAATAATATTGATTTAGAGAAAATATATTTAGTATGTAGAGTTTATTGTTTTAATTGAAAAAAAAATGTTTTCAAGTGTTATTTCAAATAGTTTTTGCAAGTGTAGCAAAAGACAAATGCAGAGTGTTCCAAAAAACCTTAGACAGGTATTGTTGAATATATTTTTATTTAGCAAGGGAATATAATTCCAGACATTAATATAATTGGAAATTTCATTATGGTTTGATATTCAATAATTTATTTAGATTTAAGTGTAGAGACATTCTTTAACTATTTGTCGAAATAGTGCCAGTTGGAAAATTGATTAAACGCATTTTTTAAACTAATATCTGAAGTTAAATGTTTAAATCATGTTTTGAATCTACACTATTGTTTTCAAATTTAATTTTAAAAAAATATTCAATGATTAAATACAAAATTGTCGAATTTTTTGTTGCTGACCCTACAGAGAAAACCTACATAAATTACCTTAAATTTCATGATTTATTTCTAGTTTAGATTAGTGAACAGTTTTTTTAATAGCTTAAGAGTAGTATTTATTTAAGAGGAGTATTTTTTATAGATTTTTGTAAAAGAAAAAAAAACATAAAAAGTTTTGTTTTATTTTTTCCGAGTAAGCACATCTTAATAAAAAAATTTAAATTTATACGCCATTCAGATTTTAAAAAGAAGTAATAATTAAGTAAAATTAAAATGCAAGCAATATAAGATGCGCGCTTGACTCTACAAAAATGTTTAATATCAGAGATATTAGATAAATAAGCCATCAAAACAACCATCTTTTGAAACAATACTTACCATAGCACTTTTGTTAGTGAAACAAAAATAATATTTTTTTTAAGAATAATGGTTATTAACGTTAATATGTAGCTTTTTTAATCATTTTGGAGCTAATATTTTATCTTCATAAAGTAATGAAAATTGTTTAATTTTTTTTTTTTTAAACATTTCATCAACATAACCACAATACTTTCATTTCTTTGGTGGGATCTATATATAAATATCCCCTTTAAATTTGTAACTCAGCAAATATTATTAATATTAAAATAGGGCAAACAATTACTTCTTATTTTTAAGCTAAGTATATATTTTTGTATCTTAAAATCGAAGACGAATTCTTGATTAGGTCAGAGAGGCATTGCAATGTGACCGCCTGCACAATTCGAATTTCGGAATGAAAATCAAATATTTAACAGTAAAGCGGGAAAATGAAGCGTTAGCAATATATAGTTGGCTCTAAAAAGAGACCTTTATTTAAATTTTAAAAAAAATTCAAAGGATTAAAATGAAATCGAGAAAATTAGCATCAATGCAACCAACGATTTGCTTACAAACATTGCTGTAAGCGACTGTGAGGAGACAATGCGTGATTGGTTAGCTTGGCGGAGGAAAAAATAATTCAACGATTTCACTGGATGAGAGTACGAAAGCATACAGAAAAAGAGTGCGTCATAAAATCGATTGTTATTAAATTATGACCAAATAATATTTGGAGAACTTTATAAAATTAAAAATACTAAAACATTCTGAATCGTTTTGTCAAAAGAAAAAATTGCCCCCAAAGTATCGGAACGAACTTGAACGATAAATGAGTTCGTCCCACGGACTAAATACACCCCTGAAGAGTTCTGCAGTACTTCATGTATTGACCCGATTAGAATAGAAGAAATCAAATTGCATAGCCGTAAGGACATTTATAAAAATCTCTCACGTAACAGTGATCTAGACAGACAGCTCAAAAATTGCCTTTTTGATCAAGATGAATACCTGCGATGCATATATGCAATGCCTCCCACAATTTCAATGAACTTTTAACCACTCAAGAATTCTTATTGGATCTCAACTGCAAGGTTGAATACGTACAACAGCTCAAAATGAAACAACTAGCTGATGACCCAAACAAGACTAAAGATACCAGTCAAATCTGACTCTTAAAGCTGTTCTCTCAGCTACTAAAGACTCTTCTACTCCAACCCTGCCATTCTCAACCCCCCAACTAAGCAACCCGAGCCCACTTTCAATGATAAAGACTCTTGCAATTCCATTCCTACATCTTCTCTCGCAAAGAAAAAATTCAAGATCCTCTTTGTAGACAACGAAGCTCCCGTACCTAAGATTGCCCCTCCGGTGGAGGTAGCTGCAGCATACCCGGCTAAAAATGTTAAATTCTTTTTCCGAGGATTTCCAAACTCAACATCATCATCAGATCTAAAAAAAGATTTAGAAATCTCTGTATTTTTCCCCATTAAGATCATCCCAATGAAGATTAGAACGGATGAAAAGAACAGACCATTAAAAGACTCTCTAAATTTTATCGTGATCTGCAAAGATGAAAATCGTGATCAGAGTAAAATTGAAGAACACATCTCAGGTCTACTGTCAACGGCGAATCAGCGTCGAGCTTTTCCGCGGTGGGCGGGGCCTGATCCAATGTTTCTGCTGCCAGCAATATGGACATACCCAGCGTTCATGCAACAACGAAGCCCGTTGTGTGAAATGTGCAGCCAATGTAGAAGTCATTTCTGTACTAAGGATAAATCTGCACCTCCCTCCTGTGCAAATTGTGGAGGTACGCATACAGCGAATTTCTTAAAGTGCCCATCCAGACGACATAAAAGGCCCTACAATCGAGTCAACAACAACAGATCGAACAGCACCAGAAGATCGAACAACACCAGATCTATAGAAAATGATGTTTCCCCTGCTGCTAGAGTCCTTCTACTCCTTACAGAACTTGAAAAACTTATTCAAAATGAAGAAGTCTTCAATTTATTGATCGGACTTATAAAATCTAGAGCTCCTGAAACAACATCTACAGATTCAGCATAGACTTTTTACCACCGGCCAATCAGATGCCAGTATCCATGAAGCCACGCCGCTTTAACTTTTTTGATCACAGTTCGCTGTGATCTTTATTTTTTCTCTATTTTCAGATCCACTTGTGACTGAAGCAACATCTCAGAACCACCTAATAGCGATGAATGGGTTAAAGCAACGCCTCCTCTAACTGAAAGCCTCCACACGGTTTTTTATAGGTAGTCCAATCAGACCATTGTGAAGGAAATCCACCTTTGGAACGAGTCACTTAATACAAAATGTAGTTATAATAAGAAAGTGGTAGCAAATATATGACTAAACATTTGTTTTATTTATGAATATTATTGGTTTGCCTTATTCACTTGTCAACCACTACAGATTCAATTCTCAAATATATATGATAAATTTATCTCAATTACTTTTGTAAAAGGTCTTGGGTTCATGCGCACAACTGGTTCACTTTTTAAATAGTCTGCGCAGACTACTTATAAAAGACCGTGTGGAGGCTTTTTGATGTAGGAGGCGTTGGTTGAAGCCGCTTCGCGGCTGTGTACCCAGATTCTCACCATTTCTACCATTCTGGCTTACCATCATAGTGATCTGATCGGACTACTCATAAAAAACCGTGTGGAGGGTGTAGGAGGCGTTGGATGGACCCAGGTGCCCAGCTCTAATATCAAGACAAGATACAAATAAGGTGATATAAATTGTTTTAGGTATGAAAAAGTGAAAGTTAAGGACTTCGTATATTTTTAAGTGTTTAGCTATGGGTTAAAATAAATTTTAGAAAAATAAATTTCCAATTAGTTACAAGCAATAGATTTTTATTTTTGGTTTCATAAATCAATATCTCTCGACAATCGCTAAAAAAAGTTTCAAAGAGCATATGAAATCTTAAGTTCTATTAAATGCTAAATAATAATAATAATAATGTGAAGAAAAAAATTTACTGAAAAAAATAAATAAATTTTTTTTTTTTTTTTTTTTTTTGTATGCAGAAATAAATTGTAAACGCAATCGAACGGGGAATTATTTTGCGAAAAAAAAAATATTCCGGCAATTAAAAATAACAGAACATTCTCAACAATTGCCGTCGGTTGTGAAAAAATTTTTCTCAACAAATTTATGTTCTAACTGATGCAACTGATATCCAACTATTTATGAAAAACACTTTCCGAAAAAAATGGGATATTTTAATTTTCGGGAAAATTTTTGTTCGTGTTTTAGAAATATGTTGGCAGACATACTAATAAAACTAGTTTAGTTATAGCAGTTTTTAAGCATGTTGACAGGTGAAATCGAAACCAGAAGTAAAATTATACAATTTTTAATTTGAACTAAGTCGTGATTATATAATAACTCGTGATAATATAAAGCAAACTATTTTTACCTCAGCTACAAATAAAGTGCTATAAAAATAGTTTATCTGCCAGCTTTTATCTTTTTTATCCTGATTGTCGCCACCCTGAGAATGCTTATATTACTCACACCTCTAGAAGAGGTTAATAAGTATTCAATTAGTTTCGAATATCAAATTATTCGCTTTCTCTTGAGGCACGCACATTGTGTATGGATTCTTCCTTTAATTGCTTAATACGAGTACTATCTTCCAGCTTATTCATTATAATGATATTATTATATATTATAATATATTATTATATATTATTATAATATATTATTATATATTATAATACATTATTATATATTTTATTATTTAGTAACATAATTTTACTGGTGTTCTTCAACTAAATTGCATCGAAAGTAATTAATGACAGCACCTACTTGAAATGTAGCATCTAATTTGGGAGTACAAAAATGTTATGAAAACATAAATTTTAGTGTATAATTTGTTTTTGATTCCGATAGTTGTCCAGGATTTTTGTGATAATATTTAAGATAGAATTTTTGCTATTTATCAAACACTACGGAGTAGAAAGTAGTTTTTAAAACAAGAAATAGTAATTATCAGAATAAGAGAAATTTATGTTTGAAATCCTCGTCAAAGATAGATAGAATTTATCTGCACTTTAGAACGTAGAAAGGAATCACCAAGATGACAACTGCTCCGCCTTCAGCAAAAGTAGTAATAAACTATTAGTGAACTAAAGAATTTTGTGGAATAAGGATAATTACGCCTACTTTTTAATATTGCCCCTACGAGACAGCTTCGAAAGTTAGATTGCATATGATACAGTGAATTTTTAATATGTGTCTGTGGAAAAATGACCTATAATGAAAAATACTAAAACAATTTTAATTTTATACAAATTAATAAGAATAAATTTCCTAATCATTAGAAAATAACCTTTTACAAAGCGGAACTAATTGGCATTTTTGAAATACAATATATAATAGTACAGCCTTAAAGTCCAAAATTAGATTAAACATCTACCACTTTTATTATTAAATAATTGTTTAATTATTTTCAAGATACATGTGTTCCTTGTCAACAGCTACAAAATAAGTTAAACCAAACTCTCTAGGAGCAGCAGCTTTAGCTGTTGATTTCCTGGAGTGTTAAATAAATATCATAATAAAGACTTGTGTATCATTATGATGATCGTATTTAGTTTCAACGCTATGAAATTTGGATAACATTTGTATTAAATTTATTTATCTTAATCGCACTTCATGAACAAAGGTAACGCCTATTTTTCAAACTAAGAGCTTAAATAGCAAGTATTCCCTCTGTAAATCGGTATTAAATTAGTTTCAACTATTCTATATTCTCACGCTCTTCATGACAACCGAAGCCACGCCCTATTTTCTAAGGACTCTTGACCTAATGCTTTTTCTCTAATTTGTTCCATTCTAATGTGAAGAAAAAAAAATTTTTTTTCAACAGACCAGAATGTATTCTGGTTTCATTAAAGAAAGTATTATTGTCACCATTTAGTCAAGAGATTTGTATTTAATTATGTGTATATTTTCTCTTACTATCTGTTATTATATAATGTCGGTTAAACTTAATTATATTAAGGTCATCGATTTTTTTATTGAACAGTAAATGAACTAACCAAAATATATAATTTGTTTGTAGCTATTTTATTTGATATTGTCCTAACAAATCGTAATTATTTACACTGTGATCTTTAATGAATTTGTTATATCGCGTTGATATTATTATTTTGATGTTAGCAAAGCGTGATTATTTTTAAAAAAATCAATTTCCTTGTTTTAATTTTAAATATATTGGGTAATCACCCTGATAAGTTATAGTTCTTCTTTAACCCAGAGACATTTGTTGCGTGCGCGTATTTTTGTGACTAAATTATATTTGTGAAACTTAAAAATAGAATTGTGCTTAATTAAACAAATTGTTAAAATTTTTATTGACAGATGAAAAAACGCAATAGAATCTTCTGTAAATATGATAAAAAGGAGATATAATTTTGTTGTTATAAATAATTTTTATTTATTTATTAATCTATTTTTTTAAATGCAATACAATCTTCTTGCAATATCGCCAAAAGGGTTAAAATAATGCTTTTATTTCGTATTGCATAAAAAAAAGAAAGAGATTATAAATATTTTAGGAAAGGCGCCAGTAGTAGATTTGCCACATTCTTTCCCTAGGTACGCCTCTACTTTCTATAAGAAGTAAAAGCAGCCTCATCATCTTAATTATGCCGTTCGTCTCTAAATTGTGGAACCTTAACCTTCACGGATCCCCTCTAGTCCAATACGGGCTATACTGACAACGTTTTACTTTATCGTATTTCTTATGGTGTATGAAAAATTAACATCCCCCCTCCAAAAAAAATTCTTTTTAACAAATTTGAAATATTTCCCACATTAAATTAATAATCTCTGCCTCATACTGCATTGTCTAGAGCACTAGGGAATATAAAAATTTTGTCAAATCCACTATTCTCCAATATTAAAGCAGTTACAGTAGTAAGCAGTACATGTTTTAAAAAGATTAATAATTTTGGTTTACATTTTTCTCAATTAAATTTTAATTAATTTTCGACAAAATTAACTTTTTTACAATAGACAATTTGAAAATAAAACTTTTCTATTGCGCGTGTCAAAAAAAAAAAAAAAAAAAATTACTGTTCGAAAAATTTTAATTTTTGTTTACAATATCCCCGTTTTTAACACTCTTTTATTAAAAAGTTTTTCATGTTTTATTAAGTTAATTTATTAGTAAAATTTATGTGTTTTCTCCTTTTTTTTAAAACAATTCAATTTTTTTTAAATGATTCAAACAATTAACTTAAAAAATAAAACTTTCCTATTGCATGTCTCAAAATAATTAAATATTAACTGTTCGAAAAGTTTTAAATTTTGTTTGCGCTTTTCTCGTTTTTATTTAAGTTTGATAGTATAACTCTCTGATATTTTGAATATTATTTCACACGGTTGTAGCTTAATTGAAATCGATATATTACAAGTTCGCCTGGTTGCTTTCTTAAATGACAGCATTTATTTCACATTTTCTTTATAATGAATTAGAAAAATACTAATATTTAATTGATACTAACTAAGATGTAGAATTTATTTCCATAAACACTGAAAATATTTAGATATAAACTACTATCATCAAAATTAGTAATCAAACATTTTAAATGATTTAAAATAACACAAGAAATTATTAGTCCTTTTTTTCTTTCTTTAAGAAGCAAGTTGAAAATTTTCCTAATCACAGACAGAATGATATAAAGAAACATAAAAATGTCCATCTAAAAGAAGTTGTCTACCTACGCGTCAGGGTAACGTTGCAGGGTAGCGTCAGTCATGTTAAAAGAGAAAAATAGTAGCCTGACATATTTTGATTATTTTCACATCTATTTATTTCCAAACAAAAATCATTCTACATATATAAAAGAATTATTGTTTATAAAATGATAGAAATAAAGTTAATGTTAAATTATATATTATCTAATATCAATATTTACCCAACCACTTTTTTGAATTTTTTCCCGGATTGGTGAGCAATCACAGCGATTACAACCAGGGATGTTTAATGTTGTGCATTTTGAAAAAGTTTTAATAAATTGGTAAAATAAACCTTGTAGAATAAAGATAATTACGCCTACTCTTTGAAAGTGTCACCACAGCAGAGATGCCAATTTGCTCCGGACAGCAAATATATATTTTAAAGTGGTACTTTATTAATTGTAATTCTTGGTTTGATAAATGCAATTTAATAGATTTTTATCTACCACTATTTCTAAATAATTCGTAGGCTTAAATAATTACCCACTCTATAGTACCTATTTCACGCTATATCTTTTAAAAAGTCAGCAAAAATAGTCAAATATTAGCAAAATTTACTTTGTAGTTATTTACACCGTTCTTTTAATTATTTTGGAGTGTCCGGAGCAGTTGGCATCTCTGCCACAGGAAGAATGCAAAAAAAAAGAAAGAAAATGCCTCTCACTGCTACTGCAAAAGAGATGCCAACTGCTCCGGACACGTCAAAATAATTAAAAATACGGTAAATAACTACAGAGTAAATTTTGCAAATATTTGGCTTTTGAATAGGTATAGCACAACATAACAACTATAAATTTGTGAATTATATAAACCTACGAATTATATAGAAATAGTGGTGGATAAAAATCTACTAAATTGAATTTATTTAACCAAAAATCACAACGGATAAACTACCACTTTAAAATATATATTTGCTGACCGGAGTAAGTTGGCATCTCTGCTGTTACTTCATGAATGTTGTGAATTTTCGATATGTAGTGTTGGAAAAAATACTTTAAAATGATAAACTAAAAATAACTTAAATATAGTTACCACGATAAAATATTTTTTTAACAAAACCGATCACGTCGGCATCTCTGTTACAACAAAACATCACATATAAATATCTATTTTAAAAACATTTTATCTACCAATTTTAAATTTAGAAAATTCTAGTAAGTAAAATTAAAGCTTTATGAATATTGTCATAACGCTTTAATTTTTACTTAATAAAATTCTCTAAATTTAAAATAGATATTTATATGCGATGTTTTGTTGTAACAGTGATGCCGACGTGATCAGTTTTGTTAAAAAAAAATATTTTATCGTGGCTAGTTTTATAATGTTTAGCATAACATTTCTGATCAAAGTGTGATGAATTATATCAGCCTACGAATTGTTTAGAAATAGTGGTGGATAAAAAACCTAGTATATTGGATTTACTAAACCAAGAATCACAATGATTAAGTAAATTTTGAATAAATTTTCTGCAATTCCATAAAAGAGTGTAAATTTTATAGTTCTATATCATGTTATACGCTGCCAGCCAGCTGTTTTTCGCGGCCTATGTGATAGGCCAGTGTCAGCCACCGGTGGTTGACGTGGCCAAAATGTAATTTCAGTGTCTGCCACAGGTGGTGGGCGCGGCCTAAATGTAATTTCAGTATCAGCCACCGGTGGTTGAAGCGGCCTAAATCGAAAGTCCAGTGTCAGCCAGCGATAGCTGACGCGGCGCTCAGCGTGTTAAGCACACTCTTCCTGAGTTGACCTCAGAAAGCATGCTCCATCGCTTAAGCTCTTCATTTATTAACTAATTTTAATGCTAGGAAATATGTTTTATTTTAAATCCATACTTTGCGTGTGCAAAAATGACAAGTGAAACACGTAGCTTATAAAATCATATAAGCCAATCAGCGGCCAGCTGTCCGCCACGCTAAAGGTTTCCACAAATAAAGTTTTTTAAAACATAGCAGGAAATCTGAAGATTAGTGGACAATTAAAGTGTTCCTGTCCTGCAATTTTGTCTTCATATCCAGTTCTGCTGCAGATGTGTTATAGCTCTTGAGGATGTTTGAAGATGTAACTGTGCTATGGTAACCTAAGGCCTATGGTAACCTAACCTATAATATAACTATCAGGTGGAGACTTGTTTTTTTTTTTTTTTTTTTTTTTTTTTTTTTTTTTTTAAAGGCCCTCAGAAATTGTAAAAGCATACAAAAGTTGCTTTCGAAATCATCATTGGCCAATAGCTGAAAATTAAAACGCAGTTAATAGCATATTTAAGGAACAGCAATAAAATAAAACTTGTGTCAGTCAGCATACAGATAGTACATAATTCTTCCTATTCTTGTAAAACTTCTTTATAAACAATACTTTTAGTTGTTCCATTTGGTGCCAATAAATATAAGTTCTTTTCATCACCAACTCTTGAGCAGCCAACATAAAGCCTATTTCTATATCATTACAAAAATTATCGTCTTCGCTTAAGAAAAAAAAAAAAAAAATAGAGCGTGGAAAGAAGAAGAAAAACTTATTATAACAATTATGAACAGCGACAAATATATCAAAGCGAAGCGTTCTATTTACGTATCGAATATGTTGCCACATTTTTAATACAAAAGTTAAACTTTTCTCCACTTTGATAAATGTAAACTAATGCGAACCTTACAATTAAATTATTACTTCCTTCGTATATTATTGGTTTAAGTTGTCGAAAATTAATATTTCAATCGTAAGGTTCGCATTAGCACACATTTATATGAGTGGAGAAAAGTATATGCATTTTTTAATAGTTTTTTGAATATGGCTCTTTGATGACGAAAAAGCATAGATTTTCTTACAAAATGACTGATAACTAAAAAACTAATCCCAATTTATGAAAAAGAAAAAAAACACTTCTTTATTATGTCAAAACACAATTATGTGCCGAGTTTCATGCCTGGGCGATGCTTCTGGGGCGATATATTGTGATTACAGACAGACAGACACACACAGTCGCGTTTATTATTATGTATAGATACAACATTCCTTTGTCTCTACGTAATAGTTTTTACAACGTAATAAAAGGACTGACGTCTACTAAGCTTTCTGCAAAAAAATTTTTTGAGTTGTACGTAATTTAATGATAAAGCTTTCGGAATTTCCGTAATTTTGCCAACATAAAGTTCTTTACGGCGAGAAAACAATAAAGAAGTGGAGTTTTTTTTTTTTTTTTTTAACTTTTTAATCATTTAAAAAAAGTGGCACCAAAAATAACTTTAAACCAAATTTACAAAATCACGGAAACGTTAACTTAGCTACCACTATAAGAAATTTTCCCGAAAAGCGTAAAAAGTTATCAGGCCTGTAAATGATATTCTTGTTTTTTTTTTTTTTTTTTTTTTTTTTTTTTTTGTCTTTCTCCAAATGATACATAAGATTTCACAGAGATCAGAGCAGTTGACGCAACAGTTTTTTCAACGGACCAGATTGAAATTGTAAACTTATATAAGACAAGATTTTTGTATAATTTCTTTATTTATAAAGTTTTTCTTGAATAAGAATCTAAACCAATAATGTACGTTCGATAATCGGTACCTGAACAATCAGGTATTCCTTCTTGAGGTTCAGTGAGTTGTTGGCCGTAGAAGTTCACACAGCGACATTTCCCATATTGACACTGAATCGGGTTAAAATCACCATCATTTTTACACTCAGCTTCTGCATGCCCTTCTAAGAAAAAAGAAAGAAAATTAAATTTAAGAAAAAGAGAGAAGAAACCAATAAAAAAATTTTTTTTGTGGACACAGTCAACGTATCCTATAACTGGAGGCTTCCACCAATGCCTCCTAGAATAAGGAGGTGTTGCTTCCACACGGTTTCTTACAGGTAGTTAGATCAGACCACTATATGAGGGATGCCAACTGCTCCGCTTTCTGGAATAGTTTTAATAAAGTGGTAGCAAATTATATAGTAAAATTCGTTAAAGAAAGATAGTTACGCCTACTTTTTAATACAGTAACCAGTAGCTTCATGCTCTAACGTTGCATCCAATATCATAATTAAAATTATTGATATTTAGTGGTGAAAAAATTACTTAAAATGAAAAATTCTAAACTAAAAGTAACTTAAATTTCGCTACCACTAGAAAATACTATTTTACAAAGCGGAGCAAGTTGGCATCTCTGCTATATAATAAACATTTTACGAATGAGCCATTTAACACAAAGTCTAGTAAAATTAAGAAAGTGGTAACAAATATGTCTCTTAAAATTTGTTTAATTTATGAATATTATTGGTTTGTCATCTTTACTTGTGAACCACAAATTTAATTCCTAAATATCTATGATACATTTCTCCCAATTACTTTTAAAAAGGATTTTGGGTTCATGCGCACAACTGGTTCATTTTTTAAATAGTCTGCGCAAACTACTTATAAAAAAACTATGGGGTGGCTTTCTGATGTAGAAGGTGATGACATAGTAAGATTGTTCAAATGTGTATGTTAATGTGAACAATTGAAATTGGTGGTTGTTGACTTCCACCGGTGAATGTTGAAAATCATATAGTCGCTTTGTAGTTAATGTCCGAAATATATACTAGGTCTAGTTAAGTGCCACTACCTATACTCTACATCAATGTTTTCTAAAGGTGGTCCTAAAGTCCTATACCTGTAATGCTAAAAATCGCCGAACAGTTAAACAGATTAAATAGCATACTAAGAGTCTCGAAACTTTTCACGACATTTAAGAATCTTGTTAGCCAGAACCTAAAATGTTTATTTTTGGAAAATTAGGTTGTGAATTATTTTTAAAAGCATATAAAAGTTTTGTTACATTTGATTTTGTAGTTCTGTTTCTGGTAATTAAATGGCGCAACAAGGCTTCAAAAAATGTGAAGTTACTGTTTGTGAGAACAATTTGCGAAAAAAAGTATAAAATACATATTTATATTCTCATTAATTGTAGATTCTTTTTGTTTTAGGTATTAATACAGATTGTTAGCTTTATTTCAATAGCAGTTTTAAAACATTTTAATCAGTTTTTAATTTGTGCAACTGTTCGGGAGAAAAGTCACTACGTAATAATTTTTCCAGCATCGAAAATCAGAATATTTTGTTTTTTTCGTTGTTTACGAACGCGCTTGAAAGAGAGTTATTCAGGATTTAGCGACTAGCATCGGCAGTTTTAATGTTTACATTGATATCGCGTAGTTTCCATTTATATTTGTTTCTTTACATTTAAATTCGAAATAAACATGAAAGTTGAACTAAATAAAAATCGTTGGAAATCTGGATGCAAAGGTGTTAAAGCATTGTATTCCTTATGTTAAAAGTGTTGATATTTTACAGACATAAGAATAATTTAATCTACATACTTATATATGTTCTGATGAAATTCCTGGCAAATGTATCAAAATAAAATTATGAGCTAGTTAGTTTTACTGATATTTATACGTTACTAAAATATTTCTATCAAAATCGTTATATTTTCTAAACGAATAAGAGCTCAATATTTTTTTGTTATCTCAAGAATCAGAACTTTAAAAATTGTATTTAAATGTGAGTACGTTCACAAAAAATCAATTTCAATCTTGTATTATTTGGAAATTATTATTATCAAATAAAATCGATGATCTCCGTTAATTAATGACCTTTTATTATTAAATAATTTCATTTTAAAAATATAGCGATTAAATTGTTAAATTCACTTTTTGTGTATTAAGTGTTGATGGCACTTAACACACAACTGGAATTTCTAAAAATAATTTTAAAATTTGAAAGCATTCTTTTTTTTTCAAAAGCATCAACTAGAGTTTTGAGTTGCGGATAATTTAAATAAAAAATATAGCATTATTTCTTAAGTTTTTTTTTTATTAAAGCAGTATTGTGACTTAAATTTCGCTACCACTAGAAAATACTATTTTACAAAGCGGAGCAAGTTGGCATCTCTGCTATATAATAAACATTTTACGAATGAGCCATTTAATACAAAATCTAGTAAAATTAAGAAAGTGGTAGCAAATATATATCTAAAAATTAGTTTAATTTATGAATATAATTGGTTTGTTTTACTTACTTGTCAACCACTACAGATTCAATTCTCAAATATATATGATAAATTTCTCTCAAGTACTTTTAAAATAGAAAGTTGGTTTCATGCGCGCAAGTGGTTCGCTTTTTAAATAATCTGCGCAGACTACTTATAAGAAACCGTGTGGAGGCTTTCTGATGTAGGAGGTGATGCCTGTATACCCTGCCTGTACTTCGGACACTGATGTTTCTCCTAATCCATCCTCAGCAGATATTAAAATATCGAATAAATATAATGGTATCAATAAATAAATTAATATCAAATCGGATTTGCCAAATATTTTGGAAATTCACCAAAGCGGCTATGTGAATGTTGACATTCAACTGTGAAAGTCGACATTCTCTTGATTTCGGTCATTCACGGTAACATATACGTATGAAAAATAGAGAAAATGAACATTGCTTGAACAACTGTAAACAATGAATGAACATTTCGAAGAAAATATACATACTTTGAAATGAGAAAAAGCTTGGCATTAACTTTAAATGCGTAAAAAAATAGACGAACCTTCAAATAAAAAAATGACAATAACTCTGTGTGATCGTTAATCAAATTACTCATAGAAAGGTACTTTTTCAGGGTCAAACAATGAATCTATAAGTTGCGGACTAATTAAATAAGAAAACCCTTAGTTCGTTTAGACACTGCAAATAATTGTTTTTAAGTCTCTAATTCCTTTTAATTATACAATAGCAGGAAAGCTTTATTCTAGAAAAAAAATAAAAACTGGTAGTTCAAGATCGAGGAAATAAAATAAACTGATTGCTAACTTAAATATTTATGTCGATTTATGATATCTTTGTCAATTTTTTAAAAGAGTGTTTTTTTTAAATAAATTTTTATAAACAGAGCATTTCTATTTTTTAAAATAAAAATTAGTCAAAAATTTACCTGTCTAAATTTAATTTTAAAAAAAGGAGATTTTTCAGCCTCCCTAATTAATTGGTGTAGAATTTATTATTATTATTATTATTTTTCTTTTTAAATCCCTTAAAAAAAGTTTTATAATATCAAAATAAAGCTTCTGAAGTAAAAAATTTGAAGCTCAAATTTTGGGCCAAATCAAAGGACTTAATGCATTGCAGTGCTTCAAAAAAATTATATAAATAAAAAAATAATAAATAAGCGGATTGCTCTGCTTTCTACAAAATTTCTTATAAAGCACTTTAATAATAGGTCAACCGGAAAGTTGTTGTCTCTAATGCTACTTGCCATTACCAACAAGCCTGCTTGGTGAAACCAAGCGATTTACGGCAGAGGGTGCGTTTCTTGTTTTACAGAGGCGCCATCTATGGCCGAGAATACGACGTCAGCCACTCACACGTCATGACCCATTTACTGGACGCAGTCAACGAATGTACACGCCTCATTTTATGTTAAAGCTAATGGTTACTACATAAAAGAGTGTGGTTAGGCGTTAATCCTTCAACTCAATGGTAATGTTTTAGCTTAAAGAGACGCATCCTATGTGCAAGACAACGCTTTTTGTAAAATATTTTATAGAGTGATAGACATTTAAAAACCAAAGCTTTCAGAACTTTTGCCAACATTTTAAAATCCTAACCACGCAAAGGCTAAATAAAAATAGTGGTGTGAAAAATAAGTTTTAAATGAAGAGCAAATAACACATTAACTTTGATACCACGAGAATAATTGTTTACAAAACCTGTAGAAAGTTGGCGGCCTTGTATATAGTGCAAAAGAGAATTTGCAGACACATTCAAACTTTTGACAAAAGTTTCTGAGTGAACTAAGCCTCCACACGGTTTTTTATAGGTATTAGTCCGATCAGACCACTGTATTTAATTCAGTCATTTAATACAAAATCTAGTAAAAATAAGAAAGTGGTAGCAAATATATGACTAAAAATTTGTTTTATTTATGAATATTATTGGTTTGCCTTCTTCACTTGTCAACCAATACAGATTCAATTCTCAAATATATATGATGAATTTCTCTCATTTACTTTTATAAGGTTTTGGGTTCATGTGCACAACTGGTTCACTTTTTAAATAGTCTGCGCGGACTACTTATAAAAGACCGTGTGGAGGCTTTTTGATGTAGGAGGTGATGACTAAGCGGTATCGCGGGGACGTAAAAAAAAATAAATAAAAAAAATAAAAAAAAGCGAAGCGGACCACTCTGAATAACTTTTGATCTAATGATTTTATCTTCACGTTCTAGGACTCAATCTTAATGGTTCAAGGGGGGTGACTTCAAATATGTTAATTAATCAGTACTTACGATATTTTAAGTTTCGGAATCAGATACACAAGCGTACTTTCTCTGAATAAACATACCTTTTTTTCTGACTCCAAAAGGAAGCCGCAATCTGGGAAATATGGTACCCATATTTCCCAGAGAATCAGGAATTACCACACTTTCATTATTCGGCATATTTACCAAACTTTTGACCAAAGTACCTTTGACCAAAAAAGAGCAATCGAAAGTTTGGATCCCCTTAATGTTAATTTTACTTGATATAACTCGAAAACTTTTTAAGCGAATTGAAAAATTTTTGCACACAAGAATAAAATTGGTTTATTTAAAGATAATTCCATTCAAAAAATAATTTTTATTGAATATTTATTATTTTATTTAATAGTAGTCGGTAAAACTTCTGATATGTAAGTATACAATTTTTTACACCATTTTAAAGAATGTTGTAAAGTATGTATACTCCAGAGTGATGTTCTCTGCGACGAATACCGTTTCACTGTTACAGTTATTCTGGCCACCTCTTAGTGTAGAGAGAGGGGAACATGTTATGCACAACAGTATGTTCATGAACGTGATCGGTGTGGCCCATGCACGATAGCAGAATATCGTTTCACATCTCTGAGCGAGATAACGTTGCATCCCAGCCGTATTGCAGAGATATTTGATGTTCGTCTTTTTAGAGGTGTGGTAGGTACAGGATTATAAAGGACAATGTGTGGCCACTCAAGAGGACTTAGGTATTAGGTCACTAGCATCCCAGACAGGCTCAACAAAATTTAGAGCCAGGGAGTACGCAGGCCATTATATATGGGCAATATCTTCACTTTCTAGTGAAGGCATTGTCCATATATAATGGCCTGCGTACTCCGTGGCCCTAAATTTTGTTGAGCCTGTCTGGGATGATCTTGGCAGGCATGTTTCACAAAGAACACGCCCTCTCCGAACTGTGTAAGAGCCCACAATCGCCTTGAGAGAAGTGAGACAGTACCCCGTAAGGATACTCCGATAGTTTAGTGGATGTCATAACTAACAGGTTCAAAACATGCATTAATGCCTAGTGCCTGGGGTAATCATACAATCTAAGATGCTCATACCTGTTTCATTCTTAAAATAAAAACGAAAAAAAAAACTTTTTTTTTGTTGCGGTATAGAAATTGTCTAAGCATATTTTATATTACTTAATTATCTCACTTTACGATGGGACAATATTTGTACCATTTTGCAATATAATAAATGCACATTTTCTCTATTAACTATGTGCTTAGTTTCATTTCTTCAATCTATGTCTATTATTAATTACTCCGAAAAATGGAACTGTTCCTTAGTAGTTGTCGAGCTTATGACAATTAAATAAATCAATTGGTTACTCACTGATAATCTTCCAATAGAAGCATGGTGGAGGTGGCAATGCGGCAAAAGCAGATGCAATCATAAAAAATAAGACTATACAGTGAAAGAATTTTTTCATCCCGTCTAACCTGCAAAACACATAGTTTACTTAACTTTAATTTTAGATTATAGAATGCAATCCATTGTCAGAATTTTTATTCATGGTATCTGTTTTATTTAAAAAACTTTGAAGGTGTAAGTAATAATGGCTCTTACAAATTTTAAAATGTGATAAAAAGGAAACAAGCTTCAATGTTATATAACGTTTGTGAATCCCCATAACATCTAAATAACTGCAATAATAACTAAAATAACTGCAAACCTCTAAACATTGTTATTTTAAAAAGAAAATCTCTGTATTATCACTATTATAAATCTATCAAATCAAAGAAAATCTATATAAGGTCAAAAGTTTATTTATACACAGCGAAACAAAAATGAAAGTAAAATTGATTAAAAAAAAGTAACTTCATTACAGTCTGTTTTCGGTAAAATTAAAATATCTATGACTCAAGATTTTTTTAAACAGTTATTACATATATATGGGAACTTTTTATAGTAATAAAATAAAAAATGAAATTAATTTTGTTTTTACAGGAATAAAATAAAAAACACTTTCTAAGATTGTTTTTTGAAATATCATTGAATTTTATTATTTTTTATACTACAACATTCTGAATGCCTATGGAAAGAAACATAAGTACTTACCGTTTTAATCTTTATCCAAATGGAGTAAACCAAAAACAATTCTGAATTGAATTAACTACACCGTCAATGCATTTTAAATGTTCTTTGTCGACACATATCGAACGATGACCTCCATTTGTCTTATTCCATTAGTGATATTTCAGGTATGTGAAAGCAATGACGTCATTCTATAACACCAAATGTAAATATATTTCGTGAATTAATTATCATTTGTTCCCACCTGCTAACTTTCATTCTCTCTTAGGATGAAGATCCCTATAGTGATATTGATTTACAGTTAGAGGCAAGAATATTTCTTATTGCACCTTTGTACGACTTTTTTTGTTGTTCCATCTGTACATACCCTTCAACTACTGCGGAATTAAGTAATTTTATATAACAATTTTCCTTGCGGAAGCCAGGGTAGTGTTTCAGCCCTTTTCAGTCGAGGTTCTTTCTACAATTAAAAAGTTCATGAGACTAATCTTACAGCTTGCACAGTTAATATATAACAGGGGTGGCCAAGCTTCTTGATAGTCGAGCCATTTTTCAAAATATGAAATTTTTCGCGAGCCGCAATTAAATACGTATTTAAAAGGTATGCAAAAAATTTATCAATTTTTTTTTTACAAAAAGTATATTTATTAAAAACATATAAATAAAAGTACAAAATATGTGTATTGAATTTAAATATTAAAAATTAAACACTTTTATTTTACTTCTCTTGATAATTCTTTAAAATTTGGTGAATAATTGGTGACAACACTTCTCAGTAATTCTTTAAGATGCTGGTCAGTTAATGCTGATCGGTGTTTGGATTTCACAAATTTTAAAGTGGAATAAAATGACTCACTTAAGTACGTTTTTCCTAATCTTGAAATACACTCATGTCCATAAATTAAGGATAATTCAGAATCACACGGAAATCAAACTCTAAAATTAAAATTTCACCTGTAGAATTATCACACACATTCTGAAGAAGAATATGCAAATTACAGGAAACCACTAGATGACGCTGGTAGTACGTCACAATGACGAGAGTGTAAGAGAGGGGTATATAAGGAATGGTGGCAAAGAAGTAAAATTGTTCACAAGCGCTTTAAAAGCCTTTCAGTGCAATAACCGCATAGTTATGGCACAAAGGAAGCATTTGGATGACTTTTTACGTGGCAGAATCATCGGACGACTGGAATGTAGACGTACCCAGCTGGAAGTATCCGAGGAACTTGGAATCGCCCAGAGTGTCATCTCCAGACTTTGGCAACGATTCCAAGATGATGGTAATGTGAGTAGACGTTACAGCACAGGTCGCCCACGAGTTACAACGCCGAATGAAGACCGGTATTTGGCAGTTACTGCCAAAAGAAACAGACGGAGCACAGCACCAGGCCTGTCTCGTCAACTCTCTTCAGCTACCGGTACGACAGTTTCAAGGCAGACCGTGTACAGATGCTTAGGGCACATTGGTTAGCATTTGCTCGTACGCCTGTCAGATGTGTTCCACTTACCGCAACTCACTGTCGCCTGCGATTAGCCTGGAGTAGAGAGCATGCATTGTGGACACCGCAACAGTGATCTTGTGTAATGTTTTCCGACGATTCCAGGTTTTGTTTGCAGTCTGATTCTCGCCGGACTTTCATATGGAGAGCGCCAGGTACCCGTTACCACCAAGACAACACCATTGAACGACACCGTTACGATTGTGCAGGATGGCTCGTTTGGGGAGGAATTATTTTTGGTTCCAGAACTGACCTGCATGTTCAGAGTGTAACGATGACAGGCCACATCTATAGGGATGTCATTCTGGAACAACATGCACGTTTGTTTCGGGGCACCATGGGTGCTGAATTTCTGTTTATGGACGACAACGTCCGTCCTCACCGTGCAAACATTGTAGACGAATACCTTCAATCGGAGGTTATCACCAGTATGGATTGGCTAGCATACTCACCGGACTTGAATCCAATAGAGCATGTGTGGGATATGCTTGGCCGACGAATTGCAGTTCGTCAACCCCCTCACACCTGTCTACCGGAGGGCATTGCTTGATGAGTGGTGTAATATTCCCCAAGATCAGATTGATAATTTGATACTCAGCATGCCAAGGCGTTGTACGGCCTGTATTGCATCGTCCGGGAGACATACTCCGTATTAACCATCATACTAACCATGTTATACTGTTTTTTGTAAATATGTTCTTTTTTGAAATTTGCTCCAGGGAGTAAAAATCGCAATTTTTATTAATTATGTCAAACATGTAGCATCTTTTTTGCTCTTTACCTTTTGTTTAATACATAGACTTTACAAATAAGTCAAATTTGTTTGGCTTCTGTCTCTTTCTGTGCCTGAACTTCAATATCCTTAATTTATGGACATGAGTGTAATTCGACAAACAGATCTTTTAATTCAGGATACTTCGATTCTGGTACAAATTTCCAAAATTCAATAATCGACGTCGACTTATATTTTAATTGTAGAGCTTGATCTTCTTGCATCTCTATTAATTCTAATTCATTCTCCAGATGCTTTTTGGGTCATAATTATATTGGAAATGGAAAACTCACCTTGATGAATTATGTTAATTTCAAATGGATTCCAAAAAAAATCAAGAGACGTTTAAAATATTTCAAGTCTTGAAATCTATTTTGGAATTCCGTCAATATTCCTTCGAGCTTACTTTTTCTCAGGGAAAAAAAAAAAAAAAAAAAAAAAGGAATAAATTATTGATAGATCGTGTTAATCGGTCTGGATTCGGTTGATTACGTCACTGTTTATGTTCGTTCGCGCAGATTTCGATGAGTCCTATCATTCTTAACTTGGTCGGAAATGAAATTTGTTACAATGTTGCACTTAGTCTTTCATATTTGTTGTCAGTAATTTAAGACATTTTGAAACACATACGGAACGATAATAATTTTTTAAAAATATAATAGCACAAAAATGAAAAGGGAACTCGGGTACATTTATCGAGAGCCATGAATAATCTTTCAAAGAGCCGCATGTGGCTCGCGAGCCGCAGTTTGGCCACCCCTGATATAAAACAAATAGAGACCATTTTAAAATGGCTACTACATTTATAAGTATAAACATGTTAACATTCAGAAGAGGTAGGTTAGTAGTAGTGGTCTTTATGGAGCTGGTGAGGCAATATTTTGAGTGCAAAGGGTTAATTTTGTGATAATCAGTGACGTGAATTTTCTGAAAAAAATATCCAATCACATTCCATGAAGTATTTTACTATATTAAATTAAAACGAATCGAGCCGCTGTTAAGTTCATATAATATTTAACTAAATCACGTTTATTTATTTATTGGAATTACATACATTGGCAGACTTGCGTGCTCGATTTAGGCTTATCAACATTTGTCAAATAGAAAGACAGATAGCACAATACAGAGAGGGATAGCAAGGTAACAGCGGGATTTGAATCCGTTACCTCAAGGCTTGGCATAGTGTTTAGCCGGCGATACCGTTGGGCCAGGGAGACCCCTGACGTAATCACGTCATTTGACGAGTCATGCATTTAATTTGAATTAAGTGGTGGTCAAAATATGCACGCCACAAGTTAGTGTGTCAGTTTTACATTGGAATTTGACAGGAACTTTATTTGAAGTACTGTTTTTCTAATAGTTATATCTGCTTCATCTTTAAAAAAAAAATATGCCTTACAAAATATTACTAACAGTTAACCTCTTCGTAATGTGTAAGTCGTAAATGTAATTCGTATTGAATTAGAATAGAAAAATAAATAAATAAATAAATAAAAACGATAACTTAAATGCGGGAATGATCGGATCTTCACGTTCTAGGACTCAATATTACTAATTCGAGAGGGCTCATACATGCTAATTAATTAGTGCAACGATATTTTAAGTTACTAAATCTCAGTCACAAAATCGCACTTTCTCTGATAAAACATTACTTTTTTTTTTCTATGGATTCGGATCCCCAAAATACGGGGGGAGTAACCACAATCTGGGAAATATGGTCCTAATAGTTCGGTTAAGAGAACGGTCAAAAGTTTGAATCTCTTTATGTTAATTTTACTTCTTTCGTATTTCGCCATGTTTCGAGAGAGTTTTAAGCGAACTGAAAAATATTTTATACATAAATATAAAATTCGTTTATCCAAAAGTAATTTAACGCAAAAAAAAAATTTCAGTAATTATTTTATTTAATAATGGAAAAAAAAAATTTGAATTGTAATTTATAAAAATTTTCACCTCTTTTTAATGTATCTAATTTTATATGACAAAATTTGGGTGAATCGGTTGAATAGTTCTAGAGGTAATCGAATTTTAAAAAAGTGGCATATTTAAATTCATTTCTCAGGAACTATTCAATCGATTTCGTTAAAACTTTGTATTTTGCCACGTAAAATTAGATATTTTAAAATGACGTAAAAATTGCATTCAATTATTATTAAATAAAATAATAAAAAATTATAAATATTCACTGAAATTTATTTTTTGCATGGAATTATCGTTTGATAAAAGAATTTTATATTTGTGTTCAAAAAATTTAAATTTGCTCATTAAATTTTTAGGATGTGATCTAAAACGGTAAAAAATAAAAATATTATTAGGTGGTTCCAACCTTTGACCACTCTCCTGACCAAAATATTAAGACCATATTTCCCAGATTGCGACCACTCCCTATATTTTGGAGGTCAGAAAATATAGGGAATCCATCGAAAAAACAGTATGTATATTCAACTTTATGGAAGCAATATTAGATAAGAGATTTTTTTTCCTCCATGAAAAAGTAGTAATAAAACAAATTTCTAACTTAAAAAGGGGAAAGAAACAGTCTTAGATAACATTTTACAAAAATATAGGTATTATTAAACCTCAAGCCTTATGAAGCCGTTGCCTAAAATGGTAGCTTACAGAAGAGGCTCACATGGTTAAAGCATGAGCAAAATACTTCTTTCAAAAAGGCACCTTTTTTTTTTATTCCTTTAACATAAAAAACTGAAATAAAATAAAATGGGTATAATAAAGCAGAGCACGCAAAATTCTTTTTTCCTTAAACAGAAAAATGTAACTTAAGCAGAAAAATGCTCTTTTTTAAGAACGTTTTATACAAATATAAGCGGAATTATGATTACAGTGATAATTAAAATGTAACTTTAAATTTTATCAGCATAAAAAAAATACGTCAAATGATTACTAAACTTGAAATAGAAATTTTAATTATTGCATGAAATGGTGGCAAAATTAAAGAATGATTTTTGCTACCACTTAAATGGTAAAATTCGCTTGGAAAACCGTTGACGGTTACGAGTTTTATATTGTTAAAGATATTGTACGACTGTATCAGATATTAATTACAAGGATATTCATATTTGTATGCAATAAACAGTTACATTTTAATACTATAGGATATCCAACAGATGACCGACTGATTACACAATTAAAAATCTCAGAAACAAAGGATAACAGGAGTGAAATAATTGGTGTTTATTGTGAACACTAAATTTGTATGCAGAAATGCCGGAATTTAGTTACAAAAATGCCAACAGATAGTGTAAAACGCTGTACTGGAATCTTGAAAATAATGCAAATGCTTTAAACTGTAAACAAACTGATATTCCAATAACATAAACAGGTATTATTCAATAGAATACACAACATAAACTTTCTAATCTTGTGTGACTAACTTCTTTGACGCTTTAACATTAAAACTGATCGTTCAGCTCACCAATGAGTTACAGCACCAGCTGTCGGCACCCTATATAACTAAATTCAAAAATTTCAGAATAAAATTTTACAGCAATCATAATAGTCTTACCTTTTCACTCCTTTATTTCAGAGATTTTAATTTTTTGAAATCAGTCGGTCAACCGCTAGTGACTCTGTAAGTTGGCAGTATATTAACTTAGTTTAAACATAAGTTTGCAACCAGTTTTGATCATAAAGGCACTTTTCATAATACAATGTTTGTGGTCTTGAATTCATGAGTTACAGAAGCAGCTAATTTAGCCAGTCATCGGTAGTTCAATAGATAATGTGTAAGACTATTTATTAGAAATTCAGAAGTTTTATTCAGACATTTTGTCTAAGAAAAATTTATCATTTACTCTTTTAATAATTAGTATAAATTTAGTATATTTGAAGATTTTTATTCCTTTATTATGCTGGTCACTGATTTCAGACACCCTTTAAGCTTTATATTCCGATAAACAGTTTTAAAATATAATAAAACAATAAACAAATAAAAAATTGTTAAATTACATTTTAATAAACTATTATGTTTATAAAAAGTTAAGAAAAACTTTGACAAAAAAAAAAAAAAAAAAAAAAAAAAAAAAAAAAAGAGCACACAAACAAGATAAAATACTTTATTTAAAATTTAATTGCTGGTATTTAAAAATAAAAATTTTATTAATATATTTTCATCATCTATAAATATTTTGATTATTTCAGATTTAAATGTTAGACAACGCAAAATTTTTATAAAAATATTTCAAGTTTAAACAGCACCAGTTTAAAACAGTTTTTAGATACCTTAAATTCATGCATACAAAACTGGTTTAAAACATCTATAATACAAAAATATTCAGAAGATTGAAAAATATAATAATGTAAATAAAGAGTTAAAAGCATCTGCAATAGATAAATATTCTATAATTTTCAGCATATAATAAAATAATTAGCATTAAATTTTTTATGCTTGATCCATAATATACAATCAGCAGCTAAAGCATATAAAAATTATTTAAATAAATATTATACTATGACATTTTTTCTTTATAAATATGTCTGTCATAGTAAAAAATTGTGCTTTGTCTTTGGCAGACAGTTTCATAAGTCTTATTTTTAAATTTGAAAAATAGCAGCCATAAAAACAATTTAAAAAAAAAAGACTTTAAAAAAGTTTTGCAAAATATGTTATGTATCGGCAAAATATTCAAATAATTTTACTAGTTCTAAACTATTTTGAAAAGTAACAACTTTAAAAAAAAAATAAATAAAAAAAAGATTACAGTCAATATATTTAATAAAAATTTTCTTCATCCACACTTATCTTTTAAAAAAATATTTAAGGTATGTAAAATATTCAGAAAAAGAAAAAGTTACACAAATACAATATTTTGATACTTTAATGAAATACCGTTTTAACTGTCCAAGCGCAGAATTAAAAAAAAATAAAGAGATGTAGAAATAATTACAAACTAGTTAAAACAAGAAAAAAGTAAGATTTCTTAAAGCCGAAAGCAAGTGTTCTTGTTAACTATCTTGTCCAACATTAGTTCTCATTATTTTCACACACCTCTTTGTTTTTTTCACATTCTCATTTTCATATTTTTTTTAGCTTTAAATAAAATATTTTTGATTATGAATTCCCGTAATGACAACACGGTCTAATAATTCACCAATTTTAAAAAAAGTATGAAATGTAGAATAAACAAATGAACATTACAAAAATATAAATGTTTATTCTTGCAATAACAACAACAACAAAAAAAAAAAAAAAAAAAAAAAAAAAAAAAAAAAAAATCAAAATTTTTTTTTGTTGCTAAAATAAACATTTATGATGGAAAAAAACAGCACTGTAAATTTAATTTA
The DNA here is from genome assembly GCA_949128135.1 of Parasteatoda lunata. Lineage (NCBI taxonomy): Eukaryota > Metazoa > Arthropoda > Arachnida > Araneae > Theridiidae > Parasteatoda > Parasteatoda lunata. Next base: position 15,044,073 of record OX421977.1, read on the forward strand.
ATGAAAAAAAAAATAAAATAAAAAAAAAAAAACAGACTAAGAAAACTTTGTAAGTTAACTTAAGAAAAGAAAACTAAGAGAACTTTAAAGAAAAAAAAAGAAAACAGACTACTTTAAAATATTTCATAGGGGAGAAAAATATAGAATATATCAAGAACATATATGTAGTTAAGGTGAAATACATTTGAAAAATTGCATTATATAACAAATTAAAGTTTAGATGAAATTCAAGAGTTAATATAAACAGGTTTTTTTTAAAAAAAAAACAATTCAGAATAATTACTTACTAAATAAAAGTACAAGCAAAACAATGTAAAAGGTGCTAATAAATATACAAACTTATAAATGAAAAACTAAACATTTTACTTAACACAAAATTTCAAGAACATATATCATATTACTATTGTCTTCACAACCATACTTGAATTGGCTAATTGATACACACTATAAAATTAAAACGAATAATCTAAACCACAAAATATACAGTTGCCAAATTTTGCCTGCAATTAGGGGAAAACAATTAAACTCCTAATGATAAATTGTTAATCTTTTGCTCAAAAAAAAAAAAAAAAAAAAAACACAAAAAAAAAATCTATAAAATAAAAAATTTAATTAAAAAAAACTTTTTCAAAGTATATTTTGAAAATATTCAGCTGGTAAGCACATCAATTAATAAAGCAGCAAAATAAATAATGCATATAGTCATTTAAAAAGTAACAAGATAGTTCACTTTTCTTTATTGCGTTTTGCAAATATATTTAGCTTGTTTGAATAAGTTTTCCACATAAGAACAAGTAAAAAACTAAAATAATGAGTGAATCAATGTAAAATATTAGTGAATGGGATTTTTAATTCATTGCCAATGAATGATTTCATCAGATGGTAACAAATTGAACTCTCAAATGAGTAGATTTATGTAAATACAACTTTCACAACAAAAGCAACATTAGTTTTATCTGCTTAAAAATAAAACAAGTTTAAATGCAAACCTAGACAATATCAAACTAAACAAATACAACTTTGCATAGGGCAACAATAAATAACAGTGGTATTTTAACAACAGCAGAGGTCTGTCTAGGTTTTTCTGTGAGGTACCTATTTTGTGAAAATTTAGACATAATTTGTAAAAATTAAAAATTATGTTAAAAAATGAACACAAAAATATGGAATAATCGTTTCTGACAGAAATTTTATTTTTTTTTTAAGAAACAGTATTTTGTGAACCTACCGTTTTTTCTAAAGTTGAATTTGTGAAGGCACCGCTAAACGGTAGTAAATTTGGCCTGGACAGACCCCTGAACAGTAACAGTGATTCAACTAGACTACATGTCCTTAGGATCCAAGAAATCTATATTTCTGGGTCTTTTCTTTTTCACCAAATTTGAGCCTCAAATTAAAATATGAATTGTCAACTCTCTATCAATATTCAAATTTATAATTATTCTTTATATTTAAAGCCCAAACATGGAATTAAAAAAAAAATTTTATTTGTACCATTAAGGTTTTTAATTATGAAACACCAGCCTCAAGGAATAACATTGTAATTTGATGCACAGAATTATTTTAATATTTTCCTTTAATTATTAATGACAAACGAAGAAAAAAGATTTTTCTTACATCTATATTTAAAATTTGGTTGTGCTTAAAGAATAAATTACAATAAAATGAATTACAATTTTCGAATTTTTTTAAAAAAAAACTTTTCTATAATTTTGGCATATTTAATTTGCTAAAGTGCATGAGTGAAATCACTGAGTACTTTTTTAATAAATAAAAGCATTCAAAATGATTTTATACAATTGATGGTATCAATCAAAACTGTTTGTTTTAAATTGTCTCTTGTAACATAAACCAAAACCTAACCCTTGAGAGATTAAACCGCCTAAAGATCTTGTGAGATTTTTGTTTTTTGTTTTTTTTGCTTTCAAATTATTAAATGTTAAATACTTTTAAAGGTATGGCGGCAGGAAAAATATCTAGACATCATTTAGACTAGCCTTCACTGAGAAACAACTTTTAAAAAAAACTGTCAGATTATAGAATTATAATTGTACTAAATATAAAAATTTAAAAAAAAAAAACATAGTTAACATAAAAAAATGTTTTTATTCATATTTAAAAAATTATCAATAATTGATTTTGTAAATTAAAGAAATTTGAATGATGATTAACTGTTTTTCTTAAATTTAATTAATTGGAAGATTTTATCTTTAACCCAGAAAAAGACACCAGTGCTTAATGAACTGCTGTATTTCATAACCGCAAATTATTAAAATGCCAGATGTAATATTTTTCACTTATTTTGACCTAAATGAATACAAAATAATGAAAAAAGTGTGAAAAATACATTGAATAAAAATTCTGCGTCAAAGGGTTAATGATACAGAAAAACCCAAACTAAAATATTTGCCACTTTTATTTACTGTCCCTTAAAATATAATAAATGACTTTTGTTAACAAGCAATATAAGAACAGGAAAATATATACAAAACTTTCTGGCAGTTACTGGACATCTTTCAAATGTTGGTTATGGCGCAGTCAGTCATCTTAATCTTTTTTTAGACTGATTTTTTTGGATTTGTCATTTCTTTTTGGAGGTGGAGAAAGTGCAGGCTTTTGACGACTGTATAAGCTAAGAAGACACAATAAATTACAGTAATTAATTTGAAATTAGCATAAGTAAACTGATAAACAATATAAAATTTAGTATAGTGATCTCTTTAAGGACCGTAGAAAATATTTTATGTGTTATGCAAATTAACTGAAAATCAGATGCTCCTTGAAAGTTATGATTCATACGGTAACAAGCCCCTTGGCAGAATAGTGGTGACATGGTCTCAGAACGTTACAGAGTTCTTGCAGAAAGATTTTTCTTTTGGAAAGTAAATTTTTTTTTCCTGCAAAAATTTTCGTGATTTTATCTTTTCCTCAGAATTATATTCAAAAGATGCCTTTCTCTCCATTTGAGTGGAAAAAAAAAAAAGATTTTTCTATTCTTATTTGAGAACAATGAAAAATAAAGATTAATGTAGTAAAAAATTTGGTTTTCCTTTCAGCAGAAAATTCCGCTCTAATTGTTTTAATGCAGTTATTACTATTGATTTCCACATAGTTTTAAAATCCGATAGTTTTAATACGATATTATTTATTACAACAACTGAATCTCGAAATGAAAACGCGCATTTAGTAACCCTTTTTCAAAAAATCCGATTTACTGCTATGGATTTCATGATTTTTTAATTAATTTTTTTTTAAATGAGATGATTTACAAAATGCGAAAAAGAAAATAATTAGCGTGTTTTCCCCTTACAAAATGCGAGAATAAAGCCCATATATTAGAATAAAAAATATATTACATATTTAATTAAATTATTTTATTTGATCTGAAAAGTATGGTTTTTTTTTAAGTTGATACTTTAGTTACTTTAACTTAGCAACATGTATCAGGGATCTGTCTAGGTTTTTCTGAGAAGTACCTATTTTGTAAAAATTTAGACATAATTTGTAAAAAATTAAAAAATCAACACATAAATATGGATTTATCGTTTCTTACAGGATTCAAAAATAAAACTTTAAGAAAAAGTATTTTGTAAAAGTACCGTTTTTCCTAAAGTTGAATTTATGAAGGTACCGCTAAATGGTAGTAAATTTGGCCTAGACAGACCCCAGTGTATATTTGTTATTTTTTACAATATCTTGCAGAAAGATATTAGTATTAGAGAGGTATGTCGCAGAAAGCCCAAAAAAATTCTGCCACTGGGGTAGCAACATCTTCAAATCTTGTGCTATAAAGACCTGCTCGAGGGAGAAAGAAAGACATCAATCTGGGAGAAAGATGAACATAGTGGTATGTGACTGTGGGTTTGTTCCAGAATTCAACGAGAGTTAATATAACAATGATACTGAGATTTAAATCACTGTAAATGCAGATGTACATTTGTTATGTTTGTATTTAGTGGCAAAGTATGCTGCCTATACAATAAATGCTGTTTTTAATCTACAAGCTTCGTTATGTCTTAGACTTTGGAAAGAAAGAACTGATTATAATGACTGTGGAAAAAGCTATGTGAGAAACAACGCAGATGGACAAACACATAACAAAGGATCATGTAGGGTAAGGGCCAAAGTCAAAAGAGGCACTACTTCATAAGAAATGAATAAATAATATTTTATGATATCAAGCGCCCTACAATATGTACTTACTATTTATATGTATCAGTGCGAATATATTCAATCACATGAGTTATTCCCAGTTGTAATTGATCAGCAATGGGAGGAACCCATGGATTATTGTCCATTCTAACAACACAATGTTGCCCAAGAAGATCTAGATTTCCTGTAGATAAAAAAAAAAAAAAAAACATAGTAACATTAATTCACTACATAGTAACTAAGAAAATATAATTGGAGCAGAATAACTGGGCGTGACTTTGCTTCAATGTTATCCAGACATATGAAATTAAAGTATTGACAGACATGTGACCCAATCAGTATGAAAAATACTGAATCGATGAAAAAATTCAGCACATTTTGATATATTAATGCACTATAACTCAAAAATATACTAAAAATCAAATACTGAAAGATGACTTGTCTGTTTTAAAAATATTTTCTTTCCCTCACTAAGCTTATCTTTAATATTTATTGTGAAACTAGCTGATACTCAAATCACAAAAAGTATGATCAAAATCAATACATCTAAATGGCTTTTAATTTTAAAAATTTTTTTCTCAAATAATTTATGAGAGGATCAAAACAGTTCACCTTATTTACGTTTTAAAATTTGATATATTAATTCTCCAATTAGTAATGGGATTATAGAATGCATAGAATCACATCGATAATGCCAGTAAAAAACGAGTAAATTAAAAATAAATAAATATCTTAGTACGCTTTTGTTTTTACTAGTTTACAAATTATTTTTTTTCACAGGGGATCAGTTAATTTGATTATTCACCATTTTTTAACTATTAGCTTCGTATAAGATAAGTATTTTTGCAGTAATTCTAAATTTCCAATATATATATAGCAACAAAATATTCAAAAGCATCCATGGATCACCATTGATAAATTCTGTGCCACAATGACTTGAGCTGTCAATTTGAATGACTTGGGTTTGATTCTCAGTAACGGTGCTTGAAGCCCAACCAGCTTTAGATCAATAGGTATCACCCTGTCTTGGAAGTAACAGCAGTTTGTATGCAATGCTGATCACAATCATGCCATTGTCATAAAATTGAGGAGCCTTAACCTACACGATCCCTTAGCCCACAATGAGCTGTTGTAGAATTACTTTACTTACACATTAATTTTGTAATCTTTTTCAATTGGTTTGATATTTTTGAGAAATAAAACATTAATATTATGTTACTAATTATAATAACTTGTATTATTTTTTCACAGAAATTTATTACCAGGAACATTTAAAAAATTAATAATAATACACAAAGGTATTGCATCATCTCTTCAGTACAAAAGTAAAGATTTTATAAAGAATGACAGAGACAATTCTCTTATTAGTAATAAAACTAAAACCTAGGCATAACTTGGGCAATATGTCAACGTCAACCCACATTGCAAATAAAAAAAAATTTTAAAAAAAGGAAGGATTTGTGAAGACATAGTACTAAAATTATAAATTTATTATATTATCAGAATATTCTTATGATAAATCATTAGTCTTCAACTTAATGTTACCTTGATTTATTCTAAAAATGAAATTAGTGAGATATTTATAAAGACATAGCTGTGTATATCTTACCAAGCTCAGGAGGTAAAAATGAAAGTCGATTGCTTTGAATGTGAAGTTCTCTTAATCGGGAAAGCTCTCCTATTTCTTTAGGAAGACTAAGTAGATCATTCTCTCTAAGTCCCAACTGAAAAATAAAAACCATTGATTTATTCAAATAAAAATTGCAGTGCACTACAAAATACAAATATATATATATATTATCTGTAAAGAAATGTGGAAGATATAATTTAAAAAAGTGGGAAAAAATAGTTCCCTGAAGATCTTTCTAATATTGCTACGCTTTTGAAGCTGATCTTTTAATTAAGATGACTAATGATAAAGTTTTGAAGACAAATGAAAGTTTTGTTTTGTTTAACCTTTTTTTTTAAAATTTAATATTTTAGTACAAACTCAATTCAAATAATCTACGTTTTTTTAGTAACAGGTAGACTGTTTTTTGAAGTTAAAAAATATTGAAATATATTTTTGTAATATAATATACTTGTAACTTTAATGCAGTAGAAAAAATATATGCAAAAGGCATATCTCCCATCTTGAGTATAAGCTCTCATTTCATATTTTCTCTGCGAATTCAATATAAAAATATGTAATTGCATTAAAAAAATTTCCTTCATTAAAAAATTCAAAACTAATTTTTAGTAAGCAAAATAAGAGAGATATCAAAGAACAGAAACAGAAATTATAAAAAAGAATAGGGAAAAAAAATCAAATAAACAATAGAAAGCTCTTATGACAGTAAATACTTAAAAACAACCCTAGCTGTATATCTTATTAGAATGACAAGACTATATTGAGAAGAGAAAAATTCTTTAAAAACTACACTCAAACCTTACTATAGTGAATCGTTTGTGGAATCAGCAATATGTCCACTATTAACAATGGTTTACTAAAACCAAATTTTTTGAAAAATATTTTTTAGTATATTACAGTTATATTATTGAAAAAAGTGATTGTGTTAATATGTAATTTGCTTAAAAATTATTAACTAATAAAATAGATAATAAACAAAAGTCAAAGAGAAAACTGAAAAGAGCACTATAGAAGCCCTAAAAATTGAAACAGCACTATATGCCACAAAAAATGGGCATTGTATTTCTAAATAATTTGCTTAGTTTATAAGAAACCCAAAATATACAAAGTTTTTATTTTATTATTAAAAAGATATTTTTTTTTTCAATGAGAAATAAATTCTCAGCTTAATTTGCACATTCTATAAATCTTTTTTTTTTGAATGAGGGTAATATTCTAATTTAAAGATCTTACGTGTCTTAATAATAATGCATTAAAAATATCTGGATTATAAAAATGATGTCAAAATGTCTGGAAAAACAAAAAATAACAGTAATAATTGCCGAAAAAGCAATAGGAAATTAATGTGGATTTACTATGTAAGAAACATAAATAAAGCGGGTGTCTTAATAATAATGCATTAAAAATATCTGGATTATAAAAATGATGTCAAAATGTCTAGAAAAACAAAAAATATCAGTAATAATTGCCGAAAAAGCAATAGGAAATTAATGTGGATTTACTATGTAAGAAACATAAATAAAGCGGGTTAACAAGTGATTATGAAAATAAGATATTAGTGAAAAAATAGCCAAAAAATGATTGAAAAATTATGCAGAATTACGATGGAATCGGTGCAAGTCAAACACGTCAAGCATTGGTAATTCAAATTCAAAATTCGTGTGTCACAATAATGTATTAAAAATATCAGATTTTGAAAAAAACCATGTGAAAAAGGTTAAAAAAAAAAAAAAAAAAAAAAAAAAAAGAATATGTAACAACTGCAAAAACTATCAACTAAGACTTGAAATTGTGATGAAATCAAGATGAATTGAACACGTCAAAAACTAATAACTTGAAAAATAGACATAATACAGGGTGGCCACTCAAATCAGATTTCAAATTTCCCTGATTTTTCCAGGTTTTCCAGTCAAAAATCTTAAATTTCCAGGTCCATGTTTTTTTTTCTTTTTTCTTTTCTTATAAAATGTAGGATGTGTACAAAGGAAAGTGTCTATATTATAAAATATTTAACTCAAAATGTCACTTTTTTAACATATCTTGGAAAAAAAAAATTATTTTGACAAGATTTTGTTTTTTTATTTTTTAAAGTTTTGGTACAACATAAACTTTTAAAAAATTAAGATATGTGGAGAAAATAATATGTTTAGCTTGTAGAATATATTGTTTTTATTGAAGAATTCTTTTTTTCATGTGTCACTTTAAGTTGTATTTGCTCAAAGTGTACCTACAAATGGCAAAAACAAAATGACCAATAAAACTTTGAATAAGTATTGTTTAATATACTTTCATTAAGCAAAGGAAAACCGTTTCAGGTGATTATATATCAATAAATTTTTATAATTACAGTCAAAAGTGTCCTTCAGTTATTGAAAAAGTGTTCGTTCACTTATAACTTTTATTGAAATAGGAAATAAAAATTCATTAATTGAAATGAATATTTCACTATGGGTATTTCATAATAAGATTTATAATCTATTTTTAACAAAATTGCATTGAATATTTTAAAAACAAACCAAAAGTTAATTTTTAAGATATTAATAATCAAATAATAAAAAAAAATTTACCCCACAAAAGTCATCGTACAGTTAAATGTTTTCAGATTTCAGAATTAAAATTATAGTCAATTGCATTAATTTTTTCATTTATTTTTCATCTAATTTTTTATTTATTTATTTGCAATTTAGTATCAAACTTATGATAGCAAAATTATATTTTAATTTTCACTTGCTAACTTCGTAAAATTTTATTTTATCATTTAAAAAGGCTCATGGTCCTTTAATATGTTTCCTATATGTTCCTTAGTTTTTGTCAGCTTTTTACGGTAAAAGGAGGGATAGTTTTGGAAATATCATCTCTGGAATGCAAGCAACATTTACGAAACTTTGATAACAATACAATTCGAATTTTGAATTGAAAATCAAATATTTACCAACAAAACAGTAAAATTAAATATTAATATATCTAAAAAAAAAAACCTTTTTTAAAATTAAAATATGTTATAAAAGATTAAAATGAAATAGAAAAAAGTAGCATTAATGAAACAACTGTAAAAATTTCTCGACAAACATTGCTGTTAGCAATTGTAAAAAAATGTGTGATTGGTTGGTTTGGTTCATAGTAAACCTCGCCTAAAGTTAAGCTGTCAAGATAGGGATAATTGCTTTCAGGTGCGTTAAAAAGCACCACTAGATCGGGCTTGGCTTAATACTCTCTTGGTATGATATAGCTATTTTCTCTTGGCGCTTTTCTTATAACAAGGTTACTATTTTTCCTGGTATGAAGAAGGATTTTTCCTCTCCGCAAGAGTGAGATCGAAGTCTTAGTCATGAGAGGGAAAAGTCTTAGCTATCAGAGGGAAAATTTTCTAAGAATGAAAGACTGTACCTTGACTTACCACCATTTCATGAATAGCTTATCTTGTCTAGCGAATTGAAATAGATTTATGTAGTGTTTCTGCAATTTTAAATAAACTATAAAATTAAATAAAATTTCAATTATCAGAAATTTTTTTTTAAACATTGGAAGTCGTTATTAACAATCGCATTAAAGAAATATTTGAAATCTTTAAGAATTTTTTTAATTGTAGTTCAAATCTAATTTTCATTGAGTACAATTATTACGTCAATTAAATTTAAGGAAATCGATCATAATGTTATTATTATAATTAATAATTTTAAACCATAAAATTTATCGTCTGTATGAATGAAGTTTGAAAATGTAACAAATATAAGAATTTAACATCATATAGTAACTGCACCGTAAAAACATAATTATAAATAATAATTTTTTTTCTAGATTTTATGGGATAATGATTGAAACTATTTCTATTCAACCCGTGATACAGACTTGCGAACTAAAGAACTAAATTAAATTTATGTTCAGTACAGAATTGAGAAATCATTCAATAGTCTTTAATGGTATTAACAAAATGTTTTCACGGCAATTTTATTTATTATTATTAAGCACAACATTGTTAAATGCGGTTTTATAATTAACTCTCTTTTTTTTCCCAAACCCAAAGTTTTTTTCTTACTTTTTCAAAAATCTTGATCCTGAAGCTTTTCTTTTTAAAACTTAGTAGTTCTTTTTCGCAAATAAATTTTTCGACAATTTATTAGTGTTCAGAAAAATCCCCTTTTACTAAAATAAATTAAATATAGTTAGTTGGTTTTTGTTATACGAAATGAAGGAATGTAAATCAATTTGCTGAATCCAAAATTTTTTTAAAATTGAAATGAAATTATATTTTATACAAAAAGAAAAAAAATGTACAGAAAGCTTTTTTTACACATAGAATATCCCAATAAACAACGCCTGTAAACTACATTTTTAAAATTCTTTTAAAAGTAAAGTTGAAATTAGTGTATGTTTGTAAATTGTAAAATGACGGACCAGGTAAAATTAATTACCAAAATAGAAAAGAGAAAGAAAAATTATATTTTAAAATTTAAACCCTGACAAATTAAGAATCTTAACAACATTTTATTCTGCTTAAAATAATATATTGAACAATAAACAATACTGGATAATAATGGATTTCACAAATAAACTTAAATTAAAATTTTTAACAGTAATCAAGTTGTTCATAAGATAGCAGCAAATTATTTAGTTAATAACATGAAAACGATTTCAGACAGTTCAGCACAACTAATGACAACAAAACATAAAAATGACTCACCTCGAAATTAATATAGCTAATAGTTATCAAAAATAACTATTTATCTTGAACGAACCCGAAAAGAAAATATTATAACCATCTACAACACATCGAACTCGTATATTAATTCGTGCTGTGGAAAAAACGAAGTAGAGGTAAAGGTTCGAAAATGAAACTTACTACTGCGCTGACTCATACAAAAAATTGTGCTGACATCTCTGAATTAGAATTAAACAAATAATGAATCATATTTAATGAATTGATGCTATCCTTTAAAAGTTACAATTAAGTTTAGGAAACTGTATTCAAATTGAAATTAATAAATGATAATGTTTTTTTGAAACTAAACAATTAGTTTTTATTAGATGTCACAAAATAACATTGAATCATGGAAAAATCTAATAAAAACTGCAATAATTTATGAGGTAGGAGACATTGAAAAAAGTTTGAATAGCAGAATTAAAAGAAAGTAGTTTAAATCCAATTAGTGTTAAAGTATTTCTCAAGAAATACTTTAGTCGTGTTTAGGTCATGAAATTTCTCATACTTAAAAAAAAAATTTTCAAAGCTTTCAAAGAACAGAACAGAAAGAATTACAAACGAAAACAAGTATTTTTGAACACCCTATGCCAAAAAATAAAGCAATTAATTTGAATGAAGATTAAAAAAAGATTGATGATGGATAGATGAAATAAAAGATTTTAATTTGCATTGATTACTTTGGTTGTTGTTTGCAAACCCCTCCATACTTAAAATTTTAATAAAATAGTAATTTTTTTCTTGCATCTTTTTGGGTTATAACTCCACAGATAATCAACGAAATTTTCGGAACTATTTTCAATTAATATTGAAATTGCTATTTTAAAATTTATATAAAAAATTGTTAAAAATTTCTCAAGATATGAGCTTTTAAAGCAGTTTTTTCACTCTATGCATGCACAGAATAATTTTAGAAATGTTTTTAAATATTTAACATTTTCATCCATTTAACATTTTTATATATTAAACAGGTGATTAAGAATTTAATGCATTCTTTAAAAAGTATTAAATTTAATGACAATTAAATGAATACCAAGGTGGCCCTTGGACGACTAAATTTTTATTGCTAAATTAAACCCTACGAATGACCTAAGTATCTCTAAAGTTATAAAATAATCTTAGTATTTCTTGAGAAATTAATAAAAATGTCAAAATCTGAAAGTGTCTCGCCCATCATTGTAGGGCAGTATGTATTATTGTTACTCAATAGTTGTATTCTCTGTTGAATAATTACTCGCACAAACATGTGGAAGTAGAGCGTCTATCAATAATCCACAGTAAATCATTCTTATCTCTAAGAATATTTTAAAGTCACATTAAATTAATTTTGATAGACTATAATCAAATGATCACTGACAAAGTGTCCATCTTAAGGGTTTAAAAGACCTCAAAAATTAATAATTTCTGATTTTTTTTCTTTTTTTTTTAAATTTAATTTTTATCTATTGAGAGATATTTAGAGATTATTCTAATGCACAAAATATTTGTAAAGGTTCGTAAGCATTAAAAATAGCCTTGAATGCATGCACAAACTGTAATTTGTTTCAATTTTTGAATTTTTATCTGACTGACTTGCATAATCAATAATCTGAAGAATATGTAAACTACTATTAATTCCATTTCCCATAGGATCAATATTCCCCCCTCCCCTTTATGCTGAGCTTTATGACGTATTACATGATCATTTTCTAAAATTAAGGAAGCTTTGCAATCATCTGAAATACATTTATAATATATTTTCATTCTGTGTTTCCTCCTTATTCTAAATAAAAATTCATTAAATAAAACTAATTTTCCACCTTGAATTGATTCGACATACTCAAACTGAGCCATTTTGTTTGCATGTAAATCTTGAAGTCAACCTTAAAAAGTGATAAAGATAGTGGTGTTATCTCTCTGGTTAACCTTATCTCTCCCCTCTTTTACAAACAAAACTGGAAATTCAACTTCTTATCAACCCATACCCAATATAACAGGTGCTCATAAAAGAAAATTTTTTTGTTTTGTTAATTTTTAATACTTTTTATTCCTGTACTGATTCACTCTTACTCTTTCACTTATTTTACACTACAATATTTTAAATCGTTAATTTTTTAACTGGAATTTTTATATTTTTCTCATTATTTTAGAATAATTGAAGTCAAAATAAGTGAAAATATTATATTTAGCATTTTAATAATTTATGATTACGAAATACAAAATGAAACACCGTTGAGGTGCGTTAAAATTAAAATTTTCTAAACATGACACTTCCGAACAATCTTCAAATGTGCACTTATTTAGATTTAAATTAAGAAAAACTATTATTCATAATTGAAATTACAAAATTAATTATTGATATACTTTTTGAGTAAGAATTATTGATACAATTTTATATATATATAAAAAAAAACTTTCGAATAACGCTTTTGAAAAAAATAAATGCCTAAGGTATTTCCTGATAATCTAAACGAATTTTTAGTAACTATTTGAGTGTTTTTTATAAATAAAAAATACCTAAATATATTTTTGCTTATAATTAGAGCATCAGAAAATTTTTTTTAAAACGGACACCAGTCTCCAATCTACGTCAAAAGATTATTAATATGCTACCTTTGTAATTTTTCGCCTACACTTTACAACGACGACAAATGAATCAACAGCAACGAAAGCATTCTTTAAAAAAGAAAAAAATTGAAAGCATTGCTTTATAAAACTGAAGTGCCACAAATATCTTTTTTTAATCTTTTTTTTATTATTTTGCAAAAAAAAAATTTAATCCAGTCTTTTAATGTTTATGAGTTTTTTGAATATTACATAGTAAGAAAATTTTAATCATAAAGCATCTTTTATGGTAATATCATGTTACTATTCATAAAGCACCTTTTATGAACGGTAGCATCTTCACTTGAATTCCATAAATAACTATCATTGTGGTATACTGATTTTTTTTTACTATCATTTTGAGGTTTCAAAAAAAATAAATAAAAAAGCAAATGCTACAGTTTGATTATTCCCAGCATTTTCAATCGAATAATGAAATGCAGTATGCCCTTTAAATTTAAGTATAAAAAATGCACGAAGACACACGATATGTATAGATAATCTTCAAAAAGTTAGCATCGGAGTCCCCCCCCCCTCGTCATTTGAACGGTACCCATGACAAAAACACTCGGAAATGTCCTGTAATGTTTTAACTCAAATCCCTAAAAATCCCTTGCGCATCCGAAAAATTCCGCAAGTTTCATTCTCCCACTAAAGGAAGAATTAATCAACTATGTCTCTCAAAACCGAGGTAAATCGGTTATCCATTTGAGATCCTTTATCGTCGTTGGCATCATAGAGATTTGGCGAGTAATGATCTACGTGAACACGTGCGGTTTTTCAATAGAGCTCCACCGCCCACTCCATCAGTCATTCAGGTAGAGGAGAAACTTTTAGGCGAGAATATAAGACAGCGATTGGTTTGCTGAGAAAAAATAATTTACAGATTTCTTTGAATAGTACAAAAGCTTTCAGAAAAAGAGTGCAATATAAAATCTATTATTATTACATTATAACCAACTAATTTTTGGAGAATTTTATTAAGTTAAAAATACAAAAACATTTTGACTCATTTTGTCAAAATAGAAAAAAATTACCACCAAAGCATCGGAACAAATTTGAGTCATAAATGGATTCAGCCCACGGACAGAATTTTAAAACAGAAGCAAATATCCTTAACCCCTTCTTCCACGTCCAGCAAAATCTTTGCCTTTCCTAAATTGCACAGTCCCATAGAGATTAAAGGTTTCTACATTTCTTTAGCAACGCTGGGAGAATTTTATGTGGCATTCTAGTTAAGCAGGGTTATGTGTGAGCAAATATTGATCCAAGCAAAGTTGATGACATTTTAACTGTTTGGAGATACATTTTCGTCTAAAAAATGTGGGTATAATGGATGAAATAATTTAAATTTAGAAAATTAGTAACTAATTTAAATTAGTAAAATTAAAAAAATATCTAAGAAAAAATTTCCAGCTTTTCTTTAAAATTCCCTGATTTTTCCAGGTTTTTATTCAAATTTCCCTGATTTTTCCAGGTTTTTTCGAGTGTCAAAACATTCCCTGATAATTCCAGGTTTCCCAGGTGGGTGGCCATTGTGTAATAGCATAACATGAAAAATATCGAAATTTGAAAAATCAAATGAAAAGAAAATATTATATATAACTTTCAGAAAAATTATCATCAAACCAATTGTCATGAATCACAGTTCAAAAAAGCTCACTTCCAATGTTGTAAATTCCGGTTTGGACACCCACCAATGCTCAGAGCGTCAAGCTCGTAACTTCCCCTTCATCGTATAGCTTGGCCAGGAGTTGAATTGAGGAACAAAGGTATAAAAATTGGGCCTCAAATACATATGAAATGTTTAAGTGCAAATTACAACTCAGGACTTTTTTGAACCTTGGTTTGAAATAACATTATCTAAATAAGAATTTGAACAGAGCCACTAAAACAGTTCACCACAACCAAGTGATCACTATGATCCAGGTTCACTATAACAGTAAAATTAAAAAAAATAATTAATTAAATTTATAGAGTATTTAAAAGAATTTTGAGACATTAGTTTTCTGGTGCTAAATTGAGGAAATCTATACATTCATCTATGCATTAACAGAAATTTATGCATTAACATTCATAATTAAGTTCAGCAGTAATAACAAATTGATATCCAAAAAATATCTTTACTTAGATTTTAGCCATAAAAAAAGTAAAATATTTTTTTTTAATTTTAAATTCCTTTCCTATTACATAAATCCTAAATAAACTATACTTGATACATAACTGCAAAATTTAACATATTAATAAAAAATTTACTAACAATTTGCAAATTCTTCAGCTGGCCGATTTCGGGAGGTAAATACTCAATGTCGTTATCACATAAATATAAAGCTCTGAGAGTTTCTGAAAGGAAAAAAATCAACACTTAATTTAAATTAAAATAACATAAACTAAAATCAACTTTAAAGATTATAACATGAATTTCATGGAAACAGGTTTAAAAGATGCTAAAATATAAAAATTTACTAATGTTCAATAAATTATGTAAATTGGAATTAGGTAGAAGTGCTTTAGTTGAAATTTTTCTTCAAATTATATCTAAGTTGTTTCAGAAAATCATGTTGAATATTGTTAGAAAAAATGACGGTTAAAGAATCTAACAGGTTTTAAATAATGACGCAAAATTTAACAGTACAGTATTTAAAAGTCCATAAAAGGTAATAAATACATTGTCATTTAAACAGTGCAATTTAAATACATTGTCATTTTGTGTCATTTTAAATAGAATTACTTGGATAAGGTAAAGAATTTTTCATGAGCAACCTATTTTAGATTAAAAATTATAATAAATAGTTATTAAGTTTTAGATAACAAATATCTATAAATTAAACCAATTATAAAATAAAAAGCAAAATGAAACAAATAATTAAATAACTGGTTCATAAACTCTTTAACTTTTATTTATAAAAACCTACTAACAGTTTTCAACTCCTCAGGCAGGAATTAAATCACTTGGACAAATTTTTTGTTGCATTTATACAAAAACTTGATCTTACCTGCCTTAGGTGTTTCATTATAAATACATATTTCAGATAATAGATTATTTTTTGTCTGAATGTACAAGTTTATAAAGAACGTATAGGTTCATATACCTGCATGCATACTCCTCTGTTCCTTTGAAAATGACACTTAAAACAGAAAATAATATGACCCTAATGTATCGCATCATAAACTGAAATGCACTCATGCCTTCTTCCTACCACTTCCAACGTAGTAGAGAAGTGGGGGCATTTAGTATATATTTAAGTTAATTTAAAAAAATCTTGGTTACAAATATATTACTAAATATTACAAAAACTTGTATGTACTATTGCATCATAAACTGAAATGTACTATTGCCATCTTCCTACCACTTCCAACATAGCAGAGAAGTGGGGGCATTTAGTATTTGAGTTAATTTTAAAAAATCTTACAAATACATTATAAATATCACAAAAACTTGTACAAAGAAACTGATTGCAGATTTGAAAATCTCTTAGATTCATTCAAAAACCTTATGCAAAGGAAGAAGAAAACTAAAAATTGTTCCCCAATGTTATCAGATCTTTGCAATTTAGTGAGTAATGCAAAAAATAAAACTTAAAAAAAGCCTCCTCTTATTGCTCAATTTCATATGATGATAGAGCAATCAGAATTTAAACTTTGTTATACAACCTAAGATTTTTTAGAAATATGAATATAACTATTTATATGAAGTCACACCTTAAATAAGGATAGTTGAGGTATCTATACATTTTCACAAAATGCTTGTCTAAAATTAAAATCAAATATTGAAAATTTTCCCCATTGTTATTATTAATTGTGTTACAAGTTGAATTTAATGAAGAGCTTAAAATAGCACAAGAATCCAAATGTAAACTACATTATGTACCACAATCATGCTGTTGGTCATGAAATAATTGAATAAGGATGTGTAGCCAGATTTTTCAATAAAAAATAAGCACCTTTTAAGCATTTTTTAAGCACTCAAAAAATATCACTTTCCAAAAAAAGAAAAAATTTAAAAAAAATCATAACTAGAATGTATCCAATAATATAAATTATTTTTTTCTATCGTTTACATTTCTTAATTTATAAACATAAAATCAAAAAAAAAAAAAAAAAAAAATTCAAAAGCATTTTCAAAAAACTTTACATAATCATGATAAAATAACTAGTTTCTGATAAATATTGCAGAGAAAATTGTGAAAATCATGCATTTTTTGTAATTTAGAATGACAATCGAGACAGCAAAAAAAAAATATATATTTTTAAAAGATAGAAAATTAAGCACTTTTTACAAATCCTGAATAAAAAAAAGCACCTTTAAGCACTTTTTAAAAACAGTATGCACCCTGTTGAATCTTAATCTACATGACCCTTGTAGCCAACAACAGCCTGATGCAAGAGTGTTTTAATTTTGACATTGAAAATTAAATCTGGAAAAAAAGGAACCTGGAGGTTATGGAACATATTAAAAAGGGAAACCCCTAGGAAGGTATGAAGATTAATACTATTTTAATTGAAAAATTGGGATACCAACACTAATGCTTACAAATAATGCTTCATAAACAAAAAATGATTAATTGTAATTTTAAAAATTTATTATAAAGAACAGGAAAAGAAATTTTTTTTCAAGTAAAATCCACTTGGAAAAAAATAACTTAACATACACTGGTTATCATAAATTAAGGAAAAATCACAAAAATAGCGATAACTCTTTCAAAAGTAAGCCAAACCGTGCAAAATTTGCATATGTTGTCCACTAAGAGTAGCTGAGTAAAATTGCAATATGCAAATTAGTGGCGCTGCACTCGGCTTACGTCATCTGCCTGGAGCATAAAAGTCCAAGTTTGAGAGAAAGCACACAAATTTTACTGTGATTGCGACATTGAAAATCTGAGATAGCCAATTCGTAATAATGACTTCTAGGCATCATTTGCCTGAAGAACTACGATGGAGAGCCATCGGGAGACTAGAGGCAGGGCAGAGTCAATCAGAAGTGGCCAGATGGCTAAATGTGAGTCCATCTGTGGTTCATAGACTTTGGAGGCAATTTCAAACCACAGATTCGGCATCTAGGAGGTTCAGTCAAGGACGGCCAACTGTTACGACCAGTGCCGATGACCGATATTTGACATTAAGTGCACGCAGGAATAGAACCGCTACTCCGACACATCTTAGATCCTCTCTTGCTGCAGCCACCGGAAGGTTGGTGTCAACGTCAACTGTGCGCAGAAGGCTCCACGAAGGTGGTCTGTATGCGAGACGACCAGCCATTTGCGTGCCGCTCACATCACGCCATAGGAGAGACCGTTTGCAGTGGGCCCGACAACATGTCCACTGGACGTCAGATCAATGGAGGCCTGTTCTCTTTACGGATGAGTCCAGGTTTAGTCTAGAAAGTGACAGTAGACGTTATTTGATATGGAGAGAACCTGGGACCCGTTATCATCCATCAAACATCCGTGAAAGAGATGCATACGGAAGAGGCAGTGTCTGTGTTTGGGGAGGCATATCCTTAGGAGGGCGCACATACCTCCATGTCTTTCCAAGGGGAACCGTGAATGCTCAGGTTTATCGAGACAACATCCTTGATGCTTATGTGCGCCCATATGCCGGGGCAATTGGTGATTGCTTCCTGTTACAGGACGATAATGCAAGACCACACAGAGCTCGCATTGTTGATGATTATCTTCAACAGGAAACAATTACTCGCATGGAGTGGCCAGCTCGATCCCCGGACTTGAATCCTATCGAGCACGTTTGGGATGCTCTAGGGAGGCGTGTATCTGCCATCAATCCGCCCCCTCAGACCCTTGCCACGCTTGCAACTGCTTTACAAGAGCAATGGCTCTCACTTCCTATTGAACTGATAGACCGCATAATTGAAAGCATCACAAATCGCTGTTTGTGCTGTATTGCTTCTAGAGGCAATCATATTCCATATTAAAGGTACTTTTTCTATTGCAAACCGATACTTCCAATTTGTTTATTTTATACATGTGCTAATTTCTATACTACTATTAATGTCTGATAATTTCTTTTTATGTTGTTTAATACCTTACTATGTGTTGTATATTGTGGGTAAGTTTCATAAAATTCCATGTGTAATTTCTTGAGTTATCGCGATTTTTGTGAATTTTCCTTAATTTATGATAACCAGTGTATTTCGTTATTAATTTTATAAAAACCAAACAAATTATAAATAAATTGCGTATAATAAAACAACTATATAACTTTGAACTAGCAGAAAATCCTGCCACAAATACAGACAGAGCTAGATGCGAAAGTTAGAATGACTGAAGTAGAAAGAATTTTTTCAAACATACCAATCATGAAGAAATTTGTGGGTAAAGTCTTTTCACTTAAGTTGTTGTAAGTCAAGTCTAAGACTTCCAACTGGGGAAATGATCCAAATCCTCTAGGAAGTGTGCTCAACCTATTCATTCTGGAAAGAATTTTTTTTTTTAACTATAATTGAAAATCATATCGAATCCTAATTTTGCAAGTTAAGGAATAACTATACCAATTTAGGAACAACAAACATTAAAAAAAAATGAAAGAAACATAAAATTATATATATTAGGGGTGTACAACCTGCGGCTCTTCGATTACTGAAATGCGGCCCGCGAGAGCTTCTAAGCACAATAAATTTTTTTTAAAAAATGGCAATTTTTAATTGCACTTTTAAGTCGTCACGTTTTGACACAATCGATTTTAACAGATTCTTTAGTAAATGTACGTTTAACGTGCTTTCTTCAAGCCAATTTTATCGTAAATTTAAATTATTTTTTTAAAACAGTTATTTCCCCTTTTCTAAGTGATTTCGAAAATCCCGAATTTTTATTACAACTCGGGTTTCAGATCGCTCATTTAAATAATCACTTTTTGGTGCACTTTATCTGTGACAATTTCATCTTAAATCTAAGTGATTTTGTATCTTTTTTTCAAAAATTTTTTTCGGCAGTTATTGCTACGCGTTCCCACGTATTATAGAAAACTCCAATTATTCTATTACGACATGCAAATTTTAAATTGTGCATTTGATGCGCTTTATTCGTGCTGAGTTCAGCATAAATATAAGTAATTTCCCCCCCCCAATTATTTCTATACTTTTCCACATGATTTTGACGATCCCGTTACTTAACTATGATGTTATTACAACACGTGATTGTTAATCACGCAATTAAAAAATCACTTTTTGATTTCGGTAGTTTTATTGTAAATCCTAGTTATTTTTCCTCCGTTTCTTTTTTTCCGCAACAAATATGATTTGGTCGAATGTGGTAATGAATTGTGATTTGGTCAAAAACCAAATATTCGGCAAAAAAAGAAGAAGAAAAAAAAATCGACTGAACGCCGTACACTTGGGGCCAAATAGCAAAATCTTTTAGCAGCATAGCAACACTGAAACTAAAATTTCAATGCTCAGAATAATATTTCTTGGAAAAACGTATTCATAAACTAACTCTAAAAAATAAGGCCAATCAAGAACGTTTCTGAAAATGTCGAAAAGCGAAATAGATAACATAAAAATCAATCATAATTTTTGAAAGAAAATTTTAAAGCTGAACATCTCAGTTTTCCAATTACCAGAAAAAGACAAGAAAAAATAATTAAGTCAACAGAAATGCTATTAAAAATTACTGCGTTATTATAAAAACGACTAAAAAAGTTTTTTTTTATTTAAAGAAAATAAAAAGTTAGAAAAAACGTTTTTAATTTTTTAAATGAAAATCTTATGCTGAAAATCTCAATTTAAAATTTTCTCATTGCCATAATTTTAGAAGAAAAGAAATTGCTATAAAATAAATTTTATTGGTAACTTTATTTTAAAAAAAAAATGCTGAGTCATAATGAAAATGCCTATAGAAAGAAAAACAGAAAAAAAACAAATTTTTCTTAGTTCCTGAAACAAAACTTTAATACTGAAAATCACACTTATCTATGTTACTGGTTATTTATATTACAGTACAAGGAAAGAGTGATAATAAATTAATAGTATGAGACATTCTGTTAAAATGCTGGGTTATAATAAAAACAGCAAAAAAATGGAAAAAAATCCTTCTCAATTCTCAAAGTATCGAAAAAATGACAAAATTGACTTGTCTGATTATAATTTTTTTTTTAAGTAATATCTATAAAAATTAAAAAATTAAAAAAACTTAGAAAAATACATTTCTAAAAATTATTCTGCCGAATACTTGACTGATCACTCAACCAACTGAATTTTTCACAGAAGGGCCAAATACTTGTTACGTCCCTAATTTAAATGCAATGTTATTGCAACTTGAGAAATTCATAAAATGGCTGAAAACGTGAATTTTTAAACTGCTCACTGTTTGTAGTTTAGATTTCAATTTTTTGTTGCTTAAATGATCTTTTTCGATAAAAAGAAAAAAAGGAAAATGTTTACGATATAAAAAAATCAAATAATTAATAAAATGAAATAATAAAGTACATTGCAAAATAAGCTTACTTTTGATAAATTTAGGTCTTTCAACAAATGCATAATCAATAAGGAAGACTCATCAAAACCATAATAAATTGATCTTTTACACAAGGACCTACGCTAAACCGATTACTAGAGTAATTGCTATTCCTCATTAATACTTCAAAAAGAAGAAGCTTTTTGAAATATTGTTCATGCATTAGTAAACAATATTTAAAAAATATTATCAATATATGGTACAATAATTTTTAAATCGAGAGCTTTTTAAAATTAGAATTTTTTAGCAAAATTTTTGCTAAAAAATCTATTAAATTTCTTTAATTTTTTTACATAAAATTATTTAAATTAAGTTCAGTGGCACAAGAATTAAGAGTCAGCTATCTATTCCTAAACTTATAAATAATATTGAGCACCTCATGTAATGAAACTTCTTTGTACTATACCAACAAAGTAATAATAGAAAAAAAATTAATATGCTAAACTGATAAATTAACCTTATCGAGAAACAGAAAACGGTGGCTTTAAAAAAATAGGCTTTCGTTTTAAAAAAATAAATAAATAAAAGAAGCCTAGATATTTTTATAATAAATCTTCAACCTTAAAAAATATTAAAAGCAATTCTATTTGATTTGTAAACTAGAACATAAGATTTCTTTTAATCAAAACAATATTAAAACTTACCTCATCACATGCTTCGCACTAATGATTATGCCATTATAACAGAAAAAAGAATGAAACACAATTTGCAGTAAATAATCCATTACTTTTAATATATGTGCTGGTTTTATATAAAACTCAAAATATTAACTCAAAAAATGAACAATAAAAATAGGAATGAGAAAATAATTCTAACTTTCGTTTCATTGTATTAATAAAATTCTCTGGTCACCAAATGTTTTATTTAAATTATAATTAACACTGTTGAAATTACTAAATGATTAATATCATTCTCTTATTATAACTTTTTTATTTGTATAGTAATATGATTTGTTATTTTGAATGAATAACCCTAATTATTAATAAATTAAATTACTCTTGTTATTGTGAGTTATGACTATTAGATTTTTTTGTTTATTAAATTAAACGTTTAATTTGTCTTATTCCATAATTTCTTTACATTTATTTTTATTATCGAACATTATTCAAACTAAGCCAAAACACTAAATTCAAACGCCACTTTCTTAAGGCATAAAGGTATCCTTAAAAAAACTATGTTTACATTTATTTAAGGAAGGTCATATCTAACTGTACACAGCTCAAACCATCCACAAATAATTAGCTTTATTAATGAAAATAAAACATTTACATTGAACTGAAAAAGAAGTAAGGAGAAACTATTATATACAAAATCAATCAAGCTCTTTTTATTTCTCTTTTTGAAAATTTCGACCATTAATGCTTATTAAAAATTTAAAGTTTTAAAATTACTACAAAACTTGTAATATATATTTTAAGTTATGTAACTTCGTTCGTAAAGTCCGCCACACTGAATATTACTTCAAACATTTTTACTTAAATCAGAGACAGTTTTTAATGTTACAATAATGATAATTTACTTTACCTCAAAGAAAAATAGGGAATCCTAAATACGATTTAAATATATTTTATATCCCTAATATTAGCAGTAATAAAAATTTTTAAAAAAATCAAACTTTATTAAAAAAATTTTCCTAAAAGTTATAAATGAAACATTCTAAATTTTTGAATGTTTAAATAAAAACAATCTTTTAATATAACACATTTGGAAAATAATATACAAAACAATTTTTAAAAAAATTTATCATTAAAATAGAAAGTGCACCACATTTTCAAGATAAGATGACAGTTCAACTTAATTGAGGCTTTATAAATAATTTATTTAGTTCAAAAATAATAACTTTATATCAAAAACACAATATCGATATTTCTTCATAAAATACATACCCAAGGTTTAATAACTTTAGCTTTGATAAAGATGATATGGTAGCAGGAACTTCCTATGGTAAATTATAAATATAATAGAACTAGCTAATTATTAAATAAAATTACATACAAAATAGGTGATGGTAATTCAAATTACAGTTCTGACAATATGAAATTACTTTTGAATATTTACGTAGGCATAAATAATTAAATTGATAAGATTTGCAGACATTTAATAATCTCAATTAAAAAAAAAAAAAAAAAACTACAGAAAAATGCATTTTATTAGAAACTATGTAAGGATGAGAAGAACTAGTTTGCTTACTAATAGAAATAGTTTGTTTTTTAATAGAAATTTGCAAAAGTAAAAAAATAAATAAAATACTATATTTTGCACAAGTGCAGGCTCTTTTTTTTGTTGTTAATTTTTAAATGTTTATCTGCATTTTCAATTAAATAATAAGTTAAGGCAGTGTTTCCCAAACTTATGACTTTTGTGTACCCTATCGAAATTTTTGATAAGTGTACCCCTAACAAATAATGAATGTATTTTTTTTAAATGTTTTTATTTTAATTAATATATTTTAGTTATTAAGTGTAAACTCTGTAAAAAATAGCCAATAGAAAAATACGTAATCGTAAATTTTCATGGCTAGCTTTGTTTTTGAATAAAATTTTTGTTTGTTGCAAGATATTTCGCATAAGAACGCTGACCCCCGCTAAACTGTTCCCGTACCCCTGGGGGTAAGCGTACCACACTTTGGGAAACACTGAGTTAAGGGATAGAAGACATTAAAACACTGAAAATGTCAACTCCTATTTTATAAATTTTATCTGGTATTGGAATATTTAAGTTTTAATAAATACAGTCGAACTCGTTTATAACGAGCACAAAGGGACCGCAACATGTACTCGTTAAATCCGAGTGCTCTTAATAAACAGGTCCTTATGGCAGGCGTGCAACCAGAAGAGGGGGGGGGGGCTTGGGAGGTCAAATGATTGAGTTTACTTAAAATTTAATTAATACTTACTTTAATTACATTAATTAATTTAATTAAATACTTTTCTTAATTTAATGACAACTAACCCCCCAAACCAGCCGATAAGGCGCGAAATCGATATGTCACCGCATACTCTCATGTGACTTTTCTTATGCTTTAGATTAGAGCGATAAGGGCAATTAAGTTTCAGTTCGCAGTATTTTTTTTATTTCGCGCGCATTTCTTATCATTTTGAAAAAAAGATGTGACAGAAAGATTAGAAAAAAGATTGCAAGACAGAAAAATATTGCTCGCTAAAACCGAGTCTTGCTCCTTAAAAGCGACTTCTGTTCCATAGACTTAACATTGATCCAACCAAATATTCTCGTCTCCGTCGGTAAATCCGAGTTCTCGTTAAATCTGAGCTCGCTATAAACGAGTTAGACTGTATTTATGTTTTTATCTTTCATCAGTTTTATTTCCTTCAAATCAAAAATACATTTTCTATTACATCTATTTCACATAATTTTAACTTATTACAGGTTAACATATTAAAAGTGTAAATTATATTAAAAATATACAATGTATCTTTAAAATTAAATTTTATAACACACATGACATAAATAAGAAACAAATAAAAATTACCTCAATATGGTTATTAAAGAGATTCAGAGATTCCAGATTTGGCAAACTTGAAATAAGTGGTGAAACAGCTGAAACAAATTTCAAACTTAATGCAGTATTCATTAAAATTTTTACTAATTTAAAAAATACACCAAAATACAGGTTACACTAAAAACATTTTAGATTTAGTCACAACAGTCTACACAAACAAGATTTTAGAAATAAATAATAAAATAGCTAAATAAAAATACTAAATAAATATAATTATGTATTTCAAAATCATATTGTAGAGCACATTTTAAAATTTGCAATAGTAGTGCATTTTTTTATTTGTAAATAAGTTTAACTAATCTTAACAAATGTTTTTAGTTGTAAATAAAACAATATTATGCATTTAAAATGTTTTTCTTTGCCTGAAATCTATGACTACTTAATACTAATTTTGTTCAAGTTGACACTATTATAAAAAAAAGAACATTACTTGGTGTTCATAACTAACACAATACAAGAAACAAAACTACAGTAATGTATATTTCTTTTGTAGTGTAATGCCCTATTCTTTATTTTTATTTAATATTTTTTTTAAGTAGAGCGATACAAAAAAAAAAAAAAAAAAAATAATAATAATGATAAACGCTAGTTTGTAGGTAACTAATTTTAGCATTAGTTTAATAAACAAGATTCAAAAACAACTAATTTTTTGGATCTGATTGATTTAATGCCCTTAAATGCAAGTGTGCACTTATGACCCAAATTGAAAGAATATATGCATGCTGTTTCAATGAAAAACCTGTTTTGCACTTTAACTCTCCGTGTACTTCATTATAAATATTTCATAATTTTCTAACATTTATTGAATTGAGTGAGAATGAAGGGATTTATTGAATTGTGAATGAAGGCATAGAAAGTTTAAGGTTGAAAGAAAAATTTATAAAAAAAGGGTTCAGAATATTAAAAAAATTTATAATGTAATCATAGATTCATTTTTAATAATCTCCCATGTTTATTTATTATGTTAAACTACTTTTTACAAATTTTTAAAAAAGTAATTTTCTTGATTTGAATATGAGGATAAATTTAATTCTGGAGCAAAATTATTCACCCAAAAGCAGTGACTGCCTTTTGATAGTAGTCTGTAATCTAAATTTTTTTAAAAATGTAGTCGAAGTTAACAACAAAAATAAGTAGTTTTTCCGACCATTGAAACTGTTTGCAATAAAACATTAGGATGTTCGGAAAGTAGGTTAGTTTTTTCCCAAAAGAGGATTTAAATATAATTTTTTCACAGTCAACTTCAATTTAAGCATCATAATTATTACACATTCTGGCAGCTAATATAGCAAGGCTTGCTTGTGAAAAAGTTAGATAACTTTTAAACAATAGTTTTAGGTTGATGTCTTTTCAAATATGGAGAGTGTAAAGTAAAATTTTCTGCATGTTTTACATTTTTACTATTGAAAGTGTAAAAATGCTGTTCCAGTGAAGAAAAAATTATCCGAAGTGTATGGAAAAAAAAGTATTGCCAGCGCACCAGTGCAAAAAGGGTTGGCAAAGTTTTTATTAAGAAGCATGAAGATGCACTATGCCAGTTTAAGCTGATGAAAGCACAATTGAAGCATAAATGCATAAATTGATGAAAACTTGGCCAATCACAACTCACGAGAATACCATTTATCAAATTTGACCGTTCATGAACATTTGAAAAACCCAATGTTTAATCTCAAAGTTCTGACATAAGGGCTTCTCATGGAGAAAAAAATTTTCCCGTCATGTTGAGTCTTTGCTTTTAAAATGATCTTTTCTTGAAGCACATCATTACTTTTTCTTCTTTGATTGGCATGACAGCCCTTTGTGGGCCAGAGCCTTTTCTAGAACCTTCCTTCTTTCTACTATTTTCTTTGTGATTGTTGCACATCATTACTGAGGATGAGAAATGGATTGTCTGCAACAATGTTCCGGTCTCGGTAAAATTTTCTAAACGGTAAAAACTTTACTTCAAAAAAGGAGAACAAAATCATCTGGATCAGTTTTTTGCCAGTAAAGCAGAAACATTTTTATGCACGTGGAATCATGCTACTACCAGAAAGATTGCACAAGGTATTGGACCAGAATGGAGAATAAATGATTCAATAAAATAGAAATCCACTACCTTTTATTTCTTAAAAAAAAAAAAATTACTTTCTGAACAACTGAATAATTAGTTAAAATCCTATATTAGTTAAAATCCTATGTTCTCAAGATAATTACTTTCTATGCGCTCTTTCAGTATTATAATTTTTGAAATAACAAAGCAAAAAATATTATGTAATTTTAGAATATCTATTTAAAATGCAAAAAATAAAATAATTTCTTACCCTTAATTTTGTTATGACTAAGAGTCAGCCTTGTGATGTTCTGCAATCCAACTAAAACAATGGATTATAAATACTTAATATGTATTTTAACATTGATAAAATTAAAAATATTATAGATTTTTAAATTGCAAATAGTTAAATATTAAAATAAATATGAAATAGATAAAAAGAAAAATATCACAGGGAAGACAGCTAACATTATTTTCAGCATGTTTGTTCAATCTATATAGTACAAAAAAAAAAAAAAAAAGACATTTGCCTCCTTTAATTCAAAGTTATGCATATTTAAAAAAATCACGACTATTTAACTAATTTTTTAAAAAAATTATTAATATCAAATTTATAAAAAAAAATTTTAAAAAGTAAATTTTTTAATTATCATAAAAAAATATATTTCTTCTTTATAGCAATTTTTTGTACTAAATTTCAAAATGATTTTTTTCCCAATGGAAGCAAAAAGATTAAAAAAAATTCTTTTAATGAAAATATAACAAATCCAAATCATGCAGTGAAAATACATGTTATTTTAAGAACAGTTCTGGTAAAAAAAAATAATAAAAAGTCTCACTTACATTCTAATAATTATATGATTAATATATTAGTACAAATAAATAAATAAAATAAAAAAACATGATCCTATATCTTAAATAAGTTTTAAAAAAAAGCCATTAAAAATTGAACAAAATGATATAAAATTTAATTTTAGCTCATTAGGCCATGTTCATGTTAACAGATGTTTAAAACTTATTTATAAAACAATAAAAAATTTGTGAATTTAAAATAGTTCAAAAAAATTTAACTAAGAAACAAATTGTACAAAAAATCTGAAACTAGGTAGTAAGACTAAAAAAATAAATTAATAAAAAATACTAAGACCTGAAATTTTGATCATTGATAGACATGAAATCACCAAGTAAATTCAATCATCAATTATTAGAAGAGATTCAGAAATAAGATATTATTGTTAAGTAGTGCATTATCATACATAAAATTGAATTTATTCAATCAAAACCTAAATTATTATTATTATGGGTGTGGTGAAAGGAGCATGAAGGAGAACTATATAATAGCAATCTAAGTTTTACTTATATTTATTGTAAAATTAGTTTCATTTCTGCATTTAAAAAGATACAAAGTAACTTTTAAGTTATGTACAATATCATTTATTGTTACCCCAAGCATATTTCACACAAAATTCTAAAGCTACCTGCCAAGGATCCAATTCTTTTTATAACTATGCAAATTTTTTTTAAAAAAATCATAACTTTTTTTTTTTTGTAATTTTTTTTTTGAACCAAATGCAGTTATAAATAAAATTCTATAACTCTTTTATAGAATAAAGTTCAAATAATGATCAAATTTTTAGCATTAATCCACAATAAAATTTGCCACAATGACACTATGCAGAAAATTCTCAGAGCTTAATATCTCCCTAGAACAGTTTTCTTTATTGGTTCGAAATTTCCCCAAAATTATATCACTTATTTTCATTCCCGCCCAAAGATGATTAAATCAGAAACATCATAATCATGAAATGAATCGAATCAGACATATACAGAGTCCAAATAACATAGAAATAGTTAAAGCTCTCAAAAATGCCAATCAAAAAAATAAAAATGCACTCATTCAATGACAACTCAAATCTCTGGGTATTGAACGGGATAATGTTGATATCTAAAATAGAAATTCTTATTATTGATTGCAGATTTGGATACATTTTTTAAATTTCTGGCGATCCGATCCGCTGCCCGGAAGTTGCCAGGACTTGGCGATTATTCTGATATGGAAATCTCCCCCTCCCCTGCACCTGATTATTTAGGCCCAGATTGTATCAGTACACAAAACAGTTTAATCTTCTTTAACAATATACTTGTGAAATCTACTTTTGAATAATTATAATTATCAAATAAGGAAAAAATAACTACAATTTGAAAGATTAATAAAAATATTGTAATTTTAATAATAACAATCTATTACTTCATTTTTATATTAAGCAATACGTTTTGTCCATTGATTAATGTAAAAATTAAATCACATAGATAAACAAATATTTTAGTTTCCTGATTTTTGCTAAGTAAAAGCTTAATTTGTTTTAAAAATGTTGTTTAACTTTAATATTGTTTTAAAAACTTGCGTGTTATTTTGACCATGATTATTATGTATTTGAAATGGTTATTAATTTGCATTAAATATTATAAAATAAGAACCTAACTTAATTATAAACTTTTGTTACTAATAATCTAGAGAAATAAAATATAATAAATTGGAAAATTTAAGATGTTTAATTTTTGTACAAAAACTAATTGTATCGATTCTTCGGTCTTTCGTTTTAAAAAAGATGATATACTAATCATTTAATTTAATTTCACAGATGTAAACAAAGCCCATGTGCTGCATTAAAATCTGTCACCACACCTCTTTGCGCAACCGGTTTTATAATAAGAAACACCAAATTAGGAAATGTTGAAATAAATAAACGATTTTCTTACGGAGTGCATGTAGTTCTTCAAAAGATGTTATTCCTTTATCCACCAAATCAATTTCCGGATTATTTTGCTCCCTCGCATCATCTAGAACTTTTTTGACTTTCGACATTTTGTTGAAATCGAAAATATTACAGGAAGTCGAATTATTTTCGATTGCTTTTTCCCCAGCCATCTCAGATAAACTTTCTATACTTCCGTTTCGAATGTCAAACTGAAGTACACGAAACTCGACCTGGTTTCTGTTTCAACGCAATAAACAGTTTTTTGAGCAAAACATCCTACGCAGGCGCCTCTTCGTAGGAAGTTTTTAGGCGTTTCCTGACGAAGAACCAATCTCTATTTTTGGAATCGAACTTTACGACGTTATAAAACTGATTCAACCGGAAAAGTTTATTCAGTTGTTTTGTAAAACAGAATCATATATTTATATCATAATAAGTTGAAAGAATACTAATCAGAGAAGAAGTGACCTAGATATCGTAATCAATTTTGTTGATATTTGGCATTCATTTTTAGAGGCCACTCACACTCGTTTCTCAGTTGCGAGTGAAAACCTGATTGGTGAAATATATTTGTCAACAGAAAATTCGCCAATCAGATTCTCGATCGCATCTCCAAATTTGCATGCGTGATTTTTTTTCGTATCTAGAGAGAATGGCTCTTGATATGAACCATTGCATTTTCTTATTAAAACGATCGTATACTCAATAATGTTTCGCTGACCATAACTGAAAGGCTATTGTACAGTTCTAGTGCAACATAAATAAAGTAATTCTACTAAAAAGAAAGCAGTTAGTTTTTAAGGATTCGTATGTGTGAAAGGAGAAATCGGTTGGACAAATGAGTGCAGATTTGAAAAATTATTGTCTGAAATGAGCCGCATTTGAAAGAGTTTACCTTTCACGCAGAAAAATACACCGGTGCTTATGCTGTATTGCATAACCATAAATTATTAAAATGCTAAACTCAATACTTTTTACTCATCTTTTGGCGATAGCAACACTCGAATACGCCATCTGGGGAGAGACCGGTTTCATGCCTTTAGCCTTTCTCCCTTTCCTCCTCTTTTCAGTTGTATAGGAATGTACTACGATATTTTCCCTTTTTATTTAATAAAAATATTTTTTAAAATTTCGTGATACTTTTCTTTAGAACTATGTTTAATGTAGTTTTCAGTTCCATATAGTTTTCCAACTTAAAAGATTTTAATCTATAGGAAAATCAAGAGAGAAACTAACGTACTTCCTTCCTCTATGACTTTCCACACGCTAATGGGGAAAGCATGTGAAGTGTCACCATAGGTAGAGAGTTCTGCTCTACGCCACCTGCAGCCCATTTCGTTTCAGCACTTGAATTAATACAAAATAATGAAAAAAAGTATGAAAAATATGTGAATAAAAATTTGGTTGCAAAAGGTTTGCAGTTACCCATACTACGAAACAAAATTGAAAATTAAGTGTTTGTCCAGTGTAAGTAAAACTTTCGCTTATTTATTTTTGTAATTCTTTGAGTCGGTTCATTAGAGAAAAAATTATTCAATTGACTGTCCAGTATTATTGTACTCAGTAAAACCTCCAGGAAAGAGCACCTCTGTGCAGCGACTTCTTCTATTTGCGACCAGTTTTGGGAGGTACGGAATTCTTTCCATACACATTGTGTTGAAGAAAACTTTTAAGAGATACCATTAGAACATCCCCTAGTGACTGGGCAAATCTCTGCACCAAATGAGAAAAAGATTAAAACAAGGAAAATCAAACTAATATCTAAACGAAAATTATTAACAAAACAAATAAGTGGATTAAAATGTATCCGAAATATTTGTGAGTGACTCTCATTTAAAGAGCTTCTTTTAATGATCTGTAAAAGAGATCGACAACCTCATGTTGCAGTCAGAAAGCACTGCTATCCTTGATTTATTTTTAGAGTTGAAAGTTAAATTAAAAAGAAAAAATATTTAAAAGCAAAAATAAACATCTCATATAAACAAACTTTCTTTTTTTTAAGCTGACATTTTATGATATAAAATTAGAGTCAACTGGAACTAAATAGCACAGTTGTTTATTTCTCTAAAAAAGTTCTATCATTCAGTCATAATTGTTAAATTTGTTTTTGTAAATATTTTTTATCAATAAAGGTCATTTTCATTGACGCTAAATCACTAAATTTTATTCATTGATTCAATTTTCCCGACGACAACACAAGTGACATTTCTACACGAAGAAAGTAACAATGAGTAAAATTAAAATTGCCAGCGAAAATTCATGTATCATCGATAGCACTTTGAAGTCAATGAAGATAACCCCTAAGCATCTATGGCATAACTTTTACTTTCGTTGCTTGTTACCAACGTCAAAGTAAAAAGTATCTACTTTTACTTGCACTTCGTTTCTTTTTAAATTTAGTACTTTTACGTGTGTTTTCGTTACTTTTTTCTTAGGGAAAAGTATAACTAGTTGTGGCAAAAGTGTTGAGGAAATTGTTAACTTTTTCTGAATTGTTTCAAAATTTTCCTTAAAATTTTTTTAAGGAAATAAAAACTTTAAAAGAAAGAAAAAAGATAGTTATTTGCAAAATTTTGATCGCCAGTTCAATTCTTTTCGAATTTAAACAATAGCGTTTAGCTCATTAATGTTTTTTCAAGAAAAAATTTGAATAAAAGCTAAAGTCTTTTTGTTTAATGCCTTTATATAAATATCGCAATTAATATTTTTTCTATAATCACTGATGTTTTATTAACAAATCAACCAAAAGGGCAATTTAATTTCTATGCTTTTATTTGCAATTTTGATAACCGGTTGTTATTATTTGTATTGAGCTCTTTAATTAATTTATAATATTATGAAAATTTTATTAGATTCGATCAGTATACGTATAGTCACAGCAGCTTTTTTAAATTCTTATTGTTTTGTCGGTAGCGAAAAATGATTACTTTTTCAGATAACAGCTTCCTTTAGTATAATTTCTAAGAATAAGTGATATTTATATCTAAATTGTATTATTGTCCTTACGCAAAAAAAAAAAAAAAAAAAAAAAAAAAAAAAAAAAAATACTTAGAGCATTATTTTTTTAACCCAAAACTTTTAAAATTTAACTGCGCTTCATTAAATCAGTTGAGTGATTTTTACTTTTGTTTCATCTGATACTAGAGTGAATGACATAAATATTTTGTAGTGATTTAATAATTCGAATCTGCGCATAAATGCAAAATAATTAAAATTAGGATTGTAATAGTTTTTTTTTTTTTTGTTAAAATTTTTTTATTATTTATAATACAAGCGTTTATTATATAGCCAAAATGATTACATTCTTCAGATAATCCTTTATTTTGCTTCCTTAAAAAATAGAAAATAAAATATTTCGATTCGAGATTTGTTACAGGCACTGTTTCCCCTAGATATACGTCTGGAGAGGGGGGAGGGAGGCAAACTTAATGCTTCCATGAATTCGGATCTGTGTTTTTTCTCCTCGGTTTGGGGTATTTCTCCTTAAAAAATAGTGTTTAAACAACTAATATTTTTGGCAACTATATGAGTGTTTTTCTAAATAATTTCAAAAATTCATTTGATGTTATTAAACCAAACATTTTTTGCACAAAATTTCATATTTTTGGCATTTAAGATTTAAAATATAAAAATTATGCTTCATTTAATTAAAATATTGTATGCGTTAATAAATCTAGAGTTATTATTTCTTTTATTTTGAATAAAAATAGTTTTTTTCTTCTTTTTCGAATTTTACCCTAGAAACATTTAATTAACCTATGAATAAATTTAAAAATAAAAATTTTGTGCTTCATTTTTGATTATGAGTGAATTAAAAATAAAGAGTCTATATCCCTAATTAAAAAAATCGTCACTATTTAAAATTATAAAATTACTTTTTTTAAAACTTTTTAAGAAAACAAAATATAATTTTCAATTTAACGGTTTTCAAGGAGTTAAATATGCATATGAATACATTAAAAAAATTTTTTTTTTACTTATTTCTTGAGACAAAAATTAAAAGTATTTATCGAATTTGATCTACAAATTATTTAATTACTACAAAGTTCTATAATAAATATAAAATTTCTAAATATTTGGTAGTTTTAAAATTAATAATTTTGTATGCAAACATCGAATTTTAATTTTTGGTTAGGTTTCTGTTCATTTTCAACGTTCACTATTTCAATGAAGTCTGTTTCCTTTTCTTGCATTTTTAAGTTTTCAAAGTTTTAATTAAAATTTTATTCATTTTAAATTAAAATTATGGTTTTTTCTTACATTTTTTAAATTAAATTTAAGATTACTTTTAATTTTCGATTTCCTTGAAATGTTCTTTAAAACCGTTACTTTCTTCGTTTTGTACTTGTACTTTTTACTCGTTACTTTTTAAAATTATAAACTTTTACTATGTACTCTTTATTTTTGCATAAAGTACTTTATACTTTTATTCGTTACATTTTAAAAGTAACGTTCCCATGTATCCCCTAAGAACGGCCTATCTCTAATACCGACCATTTTACTGTGGAACATTAAGTGGTCGCTCCTGAGAGGTTTCACTGAATTTCTATTTCCTTTAATTAAAAATCT
Organism: Parasteatoda lunata; assembly: GCA_949128135.1. Lineage (NCBI taxonomy): Eukaryota > Metazoa > Arthropoda > Arachnida > Araneae > Theridiidae > Parasteatoda > Parasteatoda lunata. Next base: position 15,078,488 of record OX421977.1, read on the forward strand.
AACTTATAATTGATCTTATCAATAATTTAGTAGTAATTAATAAATAATTCTATAATATTTTACTCGTTACTTTTTAAAAGCAACATTTCCATGTATGCTTTAGATCAACCTTTTTGTTACAGCGCTATATTTAGCCAGCATCCACCTGTGTGTATGAGCACCATATTTAGGTAAGAAACTCCCTCGGGCATAAAATTTTTCTCCTTTTCTCATATTTTCCCCATTTTGTTAAAATCTTACATAGCATAATCAAGAATGTCATTACCATAAGCTATTTGCATTCCGAATCCAGCTTTAAGAAGAAAAGTAGGCGTAACTAATTGTAGTATACATAATTTAATGCCATGTTTGCCCCTCGGAACGATTAACTTCCATTAACGAGCATTTTAATAGTGGTCGCTCCCGTTTGAGTTTCACTCTGTTATTTCCATTGCTATTAATTAAAAATCTAACTTAAAAAAAAAAAAAATTGAGCTTATCAATAATTTAGTAATAATTAATCAATAATTCAGTAATATTTTTAGGGCAATGTAAAAATCTTTTGTAAAATCTTTCGAATAAGTTGACAGCTATTTATTATACTTGAAGCCTCCTCCATATTATATTGATGGTGTTTTCTACACTAGGTGGCGCTGCAAGCTCTTGACTGCCTATACTTTCGGGTTAATGTTTTTTGTTGTGTTTTGAAGTCATTGGGCTCACAACGTGATCATTGTGTTTTGAGACTCTCTTGAGTAGTATTTCTTGTATACGTGTATTTGATTTGTGTTTAAACGAAGAATCGTCATTTGAAGACCTGTCATTCCAAGACGTCACAATTGGCATTTGAAACAATAATCGTTATAAAACACTTATTAACAAAATACCAACTTCGAAATTTAAACCTAAATGATAATTTATAAGATGAACTTAATCTCGCTGCTCAAACAATATGCTAACACTAAGGTATGATGTTACTCTGGCAACTAGACCAAAAAGCAATATTCAAGTAAAAATATGCTAAATCTGGACTGCCAAAGAAGCTAGCAACCATGTTACCATTTTTAACATTATATCTCTAAATAACTAAAGCAAATTTTCACTTCAAATTCACCAGAATTACTTAATATCATTAATATCTTGTGAAATACAGCAGTGGAAATGACATAATTTATCTCTTTTATTCGAAAAAAAATTATGGGTTTAAAAATATCGCCTCACAGAATAAGCTGTAGTAAGCAGCTGTATACTTTGTAACTGGAAGTAGAGAAGGTCAAGAGCTCGAGATTGTTGTAGTTTACATTTATATTGAAAAAACCATTTTGCTGAAAAAACCAACGTTTTGTTAAAACAAATGAATTGAAACAACAATAATTTACTTTTCAGCAACAGAACTTTATTACAATTTCAGAAAGGTAAGAATTTTTTAGTATGGTTTGCCCGAGCAATCTGGTTTTCCTTTTTGAGATTTCGTGAGCATTTCACCTTGTCTGTTAGCACACCAACAGAATCTTTCTCGGCATTGAATTTGAGCGTAGTCTCCTTGTTTATTACATCTTGGTTTGAAGTCTACATTGTTAAAGAAAAAAAAAATGGCAAAAAGTCATTTATGAATGAATATTAATGATTATTATCTATTATATATATCAAACAAAGAGATTATTGAGAATACGATCAAGGAATTAGCAAATTCAAAAATAGGGTAAATTATGTAGCTTAATACTTGAAATTAAAAATAGCATGTGTTTTACTAAATTTTAAACATAGCTTAGAACGCATATTTTCAATGTTAAACAACTAGCATTAGGTTTTATTATGCTTCAAGAAAGCGCGTACCAAATAAATTTGATTTGTGCTTCACGAATTTATTTGGACTCAGTGGTTTGTTATGCTGGGGACGGAATTTTCTCCCAACATGCAAATTCGCGCATTTAAATTCACCCAAATGAGAATAATTTGTGGAATACATTTATTCGCCAAATAACTCGCCTATTAGGTGCATTTTTTTCACCTACATTCTTCTCGCTTGTTTTCTTTGTATCTTTTGCATCTCCGAAATTTTTGCATTCTGCAAAGTTGCAAAATGGCCCTTATAATTTAAAAACTTTATCAAACGCTAAGTCTATTTCCTTAACACATTTCAAGCTGTGTCTATTTTTTACATTTCAACCAATGTCTATTTTCGTAAAATCACATTTTGAAATTGCCTATTTTTTACGCTCAGATAACAGTTTTCTTAAACACACATTTTAAGTTATGAACCCATTTTCAACTACTTCAACAAGTATCCCAACTGCTTCGCTTTCTGCAAAAGTTAAAATAAATTGGTAGCGAATTATAGTAAAACTTAGAGATCTGAAAACGGAACGGAAATAAGAAAATGCTGGTAATAAAACTATTTCAATAGTAGATAACTATCGGAGAGTGTAAATCAATTGTTAACAATAAACAATTTAATGCTATTAATTTTCTCTAGGGGGGGGGGGGAGAAGCAATTTAACACGTTCACGCCGGGTGTTCGGGCCTGAAAGCGGGACGGAAAAGAGAAAATACTGGTAGAAGAACTATTTCAAAATTAGATAATATTCGGGAGGAGTTAATCAATTCTCAAAAATAACAATTCGCTGTAAGGAAATTTACCACGGCGAAGAAGCAATTCATTATAAAAATTGCATCCGTTAAAAACAATTGGTAGTTATGGATTTTTATTATTCCCGGAAAAAAACTAAAAAATGAAATTCATTTGTTACCAGTTTTTTCTCCGGTGCGCCGCCTGATGAGTTCACGCCGGCGTGAACGTGTTAATATATCTATTATATCTGTTAAAAAATATGATAGTTATGGATATTTTATTATTCCCCTTAAAATTGCTAAAATGAAATTTAACTGTTATCAATTTTTATTCTTTTCCATTTTAATATATATATTTGATGCATAGATTCAACTACATATATTCCCTACTGCATATAATTACACAGTCAAAACCTCCACGTTCCACATGAATACTCCTTTACTTCATTTGCATTCCACAACCTCATCGAAGCACTACACAAATCAAGCTGTCTTAGGTGCCCATATATTTTATACAGTTCAGTTCAATGACATATATATTTAACTATATTAGATATAATATATATTGGAACCTGACTAAACTTTTGACACAGTATTGACCTGATTACAGCCGTGCCAAACATTGTTACGGTCATAAATTCAAAACAAAAGGTATGTTTATTCAGTGCCTTATTTCGTATCTCATAATATCGCCTCCTCGAGCCGCGATGGCTCAGGGAATAGAGTGTTCGCCTTCCAATGGGGTGAGCCGGGTTCGAATCCCACCGATGGCTTGTCGATGCGAATCCCGCATCCGGCTTCCACCGACCACAGTGCTGATGTGAAATATTCTCAGTGGTAGAAGGATCATGGGTTAGAGTCCTTTTACCGTCAGGCTAACTGTTTGAGGTTCTCGTGGTCTTCCTCTCCATGTGACAGAGTAAATGCGGGTTAGTTCCATCAAAAAGTCCTCCACGAAGGCAAACTTCTCCCAATACTTGATCCAGGAGTCCCCTTCTCTTCTGGATAGGGTTCAAAATTACAAGGCAACGGAGTTGTACATTACTAGTCGTGAACCAAAAAATTGGGTCGGCAGTGCAGCGACGGTTATAAAATTATAAAATAAAATATCGTCTTCTCAGATCAATTAGTCATATTATATGTTAACCTTTTTAAATATTAAAATTATATCTCTATAGTGAAAAATCCGACGAGTAAATCAAAACTTCAGGGTGTTTACTTTTTTTACACATTGTACATTCAATTTATTTAATTAAAATAAAGAATAGAAAATTGTAAAACAATAACGGGAATTACCTTATTTCAATATTATTGAACAATATTTTTGGAAAAAAGAATTTAATTTTTTTTTTTTTTTTTTTTTTACAAAAAATTAATATAAAAATAAAAAGAAAATTGTAAAGGAAGTTAAAATGTTAACCAAGAACAATTATTAGAGATAAACTTTATCCTAAATTACTTACTTTCCATCATTTAAAGGTTTTATTATATTTTATAACCAGCGTTGAACAGTCAACCCAGTTCTGAGTTTATAACTGTCTTTACTCAACTTCGTAACCCATCTCTATAACCCAACCCAAAAGACAAATGAACTCCTTGATCAAGCATTGGGACAAACTAGCGTTCGTGGAGGACTTTTTGATGGAACTACATGGAGAGGAAAACAATAAAAACCTCCCGTGGCTAGCCTGTCTCCAAGGGGAATCTAACCCATGATCGATCTACCACTGATTATATTTTACGGCAGTACTGTGGTTGGTGCGAGCCATGTGCGGAATTCGTATCGACATAATGATCGCTGAGATTCAAACCTGGTTCATCTCATTGGAAAACGAGCGCTCTGTCACCTGAGTCACCTCGGTTTCTAACAATTGAGGTTGAATAAAACTTTTTAAAATAAACGAAATTTGTAAAAAGTATTTGAAAATACATAAATAAGCAAAACAAATTTTTTAAAATTCTGTGAAATGAAATGAAATACTTATAATTGAATAGTTTTTAATTTAATATATAATAATCTGTTCACTATCAAGAATCAATTAAAAATAATTATAATTTAGCAATCCTTAGGGTTCGCGAGTGAAGAGAAAAGGTGACAAAGCCCTTTATGAAATGAAAATGGTTAATACCCTGTTTTCACCAGCATGTTTAAGATGCGATCTTTCTTAAAGTGGTGGAAACGCTTGTGAAGAAAATTCTCAAGTTTTTAAGCTCGTTATTTTTCTAAGAAGGCTGTCGCACAGCCATCATAGCTATGAATGGAAAACGAATAAATCGAGAAAGTAATTGGACCGATACAAAAATTTACAAAGGCTTTAAGGCGATACAAAGGCTTTAATGCATACTTATTGGTCCTAAAATGATTCATTTGGCCAGAAAAATATTGAAAAGTTGATAAGCAAATGGAATATGATTTAAAAATTTATGTTGTAAAAATCAATAAAAAAGCAAGCAAACTTGATGTTTTTTTGCCCACAACTAAGAACAAAGCTTGTAATCTCTCACCCAATTATAATATACTCTCCATGGGCGCCCATAGGGATGGGCCGAAGGCCCCCCCCCCCTAGATTTTCGCTAGAACCCAATCGAAATAGGACAAAATGAAATTTTGACATTTCTAAAAAAAATTAACATAAAGCTTTTCGAATCGAAGTCCTTTTCAAGTCAACAAAATCCAAATTTTCTTAAGCAATTCAAGGTCATGTTTGCTTTCGTTATCACTTGCTTAAAGGGTGCGCGGAGGGGTCGACCTCTATTCGATAAGTTTTTAGATTATCAATTTAGTGTATTTAAAATTTGATTAATCATGTATAATTAAAAGTGAAATTAATTAAAATTAATTAGTTATTCAGATAATTAAATTAAAAATATTTAAATAGATAAAATTTCCTTTCATTAATTTTTTAATTCATTAAGCTATTTGTCGTTTTCTCTCATGAGCCCCACCCCCCTAAATTCAAACATATGGGCGCTCCCCCCCCCCTGATACTCTCACACATAAAAAAGCTTTAGATAAGCAAATATCTGTAAATAGAAACGGATTTAAGCTCGCTCGGTTTAAAGTTAAGCTTTCTTTGCGACTTAAGCCTGCCTAATTGAAATAGGGTATAATATTCAAGTTAAAATTCTGCAATTCCATTCCGACTATGAAAAAGTATAAAACATTATTTTAAAATGATTTCACGTGCAGACTAAAAAATGTAAATGAAAACTTTTCCACTTCCAGATATTACTGTCTCCGAAATTCGACCAGACATAGTATTTGGTCACCAGGGGTGAAAGCGAGACGGAAAGGAGGAAAGGCTGGTAGTAAAACCTTTTCGGTTATAGCTAGTTTTTGGGAGGAGTTTACTTATTCTTATTTTAAACGATTCAACAATATCTACTTTATCTTGGAAAATAAGCAGTTTTATATATAATGCTAAAATTATAAAAGAAATCTTGATAGTTAAAGATATTTTATTTTTTTCGAAAAAAAAAAGCTGGATTGAAATGTCTTACTTATCAGTTTTTTCTCTTTTCCGTCTTGCTATATAAGGGCTTTCAGCCATGTTGGTCACGGCCATTTAAAGATTTATTAATCTTTTCAAGGTTATGCAATTTTTACACTTTCTCCGTTACCATAGTTTGGATAAATCTTGCATTATCCCCTCACTATCATTTTCCATTATTACTAAATTGCCATTTTACTAAAACATAACATGGCAACAGACTAGATAAAGTGTGGAGAGTGGGAAAATTGCATACCCTTGAAAAGTCTATTTACAAAGACTGTAGAGGAAAATGGCATTTGCTATAAATTTACCTCCTTTTTGAGCTGATTTGCGTTGAACTCTACAGGCTGTGATTTTGCCGCCAATTGCAGTGCCAAGCATGGCAACAAAAAGTAGAAGCAAAAAGATTCTCATCTTGAGTTTTCTGTTAAAAGAAGAAAATAATTGTTTATGCATCTAGGAAAGGAAGTATTCTAATAAAAATGTCAAAATTATGAATTATGGAATTGCAGTTTCTATTATTATTATTATTAATTAATGAAACTAACCCATAGAGATATATAAGAAGTATCGAAAAATTTTAGTAATATATATATATATTTTTAACTTTGATTTCTTTAATACTTTTTAAGTGTCTTTATTCTTTACGTAATACCAATCTTCCTTTGGCAATTTTTAGTTGGATGTTTGCCAGCTGTGTCGGTGTCTGCCGTCAATGGCGTCACTTACCGATTCGTATGAAACGGAATTAAATAAAAGTTCGAAATGGAATAAAAAAGGAAAACGGAGAGAGGACATAGTGACGTCGTAAATGATCTCCAAGCTCCCAAAAGCTACACCACAAGTGTCGTATAATAAAACGCGAAATTGAAGTAGTCGGTATCATCAGTTATAAGCATAAAATGATAAGTAGAATCCGAATCAAATATTAACCCCTTGCACTATTTTCACGAGTCTGACTCGTGATGAAAACTTCAGGCCAAATTTGAATATCACGAGTTAAGCTCGCTGTATAATTTTATGTCAAACGGGAATATCATGAGTCTGGTTCACAATTGACATTTCGGGACAAGCATGAATATCACGAGCTGTACTCGTGGTCTTTTTAGATTGGTAGTGTGATGTGGCTGCATCATAATTCGCGATCGCAACGGTCGATACGCCCTCTAGCGAGAGCCTGTAACCATTAGTTCCCTCATAACCTTTGGCAATGACGGACGCCATTTTCTTAGAAGCAAAATTTCCCTAAGGAAAAGGTAGAAGAATTTGGAAAAAACTAACCAGAACATGTCAAACATTGAAGCAGAACATGCCAAGCATTTGAAGAACAACTTCTCAATAATTTTTACCTTTCTATTACCAACAACATAAAATGATTTCATGATCACTTGCTGTTACAGATGTGTGTATTGCGGTAAAATAATTTTTCTGTCATCAATTCATTACAAGTTAAAATGAAGTCAACATTGCTTTCGTCATTCCAATGAATAAATGTGTTCCAATGAATTCCATACAGAACTGTAATAGTTTTAGAATATTCTTCTTCTTCATAGAATAGTATATATTTCTGTATCTACATAATTCAGAAAACAACAATAAAGAATAATCCGAATTACTTGAAAAAGTATCTTTTGTGCTGATTATAAATAAATTTTTTATCGTTTTCTTGGTAAGTGTTTTTTAGTTTTGAAAGAATTTCAACTAGAATTCAGCTATTCTGTTTTTAAGCTACATATTAAAATTCATATCGAGATCTTACAATTATAAAATTTTGATGTGTGGTATGTTACCTAAAAGTAATGAAGGGATAAACTATGTATATATTATTTAAGAATAAAGTTTTCAAACAAAGAACATATCATTTTGGAATTCTCCGGACTTATAAATCAGGTAAGTGTTATGATTTTTATAATAAAAAATTTGCTTGTAAATAATTTTTTTTCTTACTTGATGATCGTTCTCTACAAAATGGTTTTTTTACGTCTGATTAAATACTATAAGAATTTAAAAAAAGAAACAAAACGAAAGTTTTTATTGAAAAATGAGGAAATTTTAAAATCTTTTTTATCCTAAGAATTCTTTATTTTACGTTTTTTAGTTTATAATTTTTTGATAAAATTGTTGTCAAAATACCTTTTTTGAAAAATTAAGTGGTATTAAATTATGTGTTTATGTATACTCCTTGCATATCGTTGCGATCGCGAATTGAGCCGAATCGTTTTTTATTTTATTTTAACTGGTTTAATTCAGATTTGTCATTTATCGTTCGCAAGGAAATTTTAATGCAGTAATTTTAGTTTTTTTTAAACCACGGTGGAATTTCTATCTTTAATTTTTAGTGTGATTTTTATTTAACTGTAACCGTTAAGGGGTTGTGAATCCCCAGCATGCTCTCTTAGCGTCACTTGATGAATATGCGTTGCCTCTGAACGTGAGCTTTCTGCAATTTAAAATTTTTATTTTTAACCTCCGTCCTCCGCTGTGCGTCTATATTTCATCTAAATATTTTTTTGAAAACCTTTAAGTTAATTTTAAAAGAAATGTACTATAGTAATCAATAAAGTTTTTTTTCTCCTTTTTTTTTCAAAGTTAGAAAAATGTTGTTAAAATTTTAGACACACAGTCTGGAAGACGGCACGTGCTTCCTTTTTTTTCATCCTGGTCATCGTCCTTTTTAGCCAAAAGACCATGTGTAGTGCTTGTAACAGCATTATGGAATTTTTGATAAATTATTTCATTTAAGTAAAGAAATAAATAAATTGTCTGTTCGTCTTCAATGAAATTTGCTTAACATCAATGAGCTTGAACCATCAAGAGAGATCCATCAGCTTCTCCTCGTATCTGATGTCTGAATCTCAAATGAATATGGACATAAAATCATGAAAAATTCTTCTGGCTTACAATTCTATTCTAAACAACAATAGCACAGACCCGTCCGTGTACCTGGAATTAATCCTTCTAGGATGAAAGATTTCTGTAGTATTAAAGCCTTTTTTCTTCACCATTCAAGAAATTATGAACTTTAATTTAAATCAAATTTATCCTTAAGGAACTTTAACCCATATCACAATGTACTTAATAATTGTTTATTTTTAAACTCAATAACCACTTCATAACAGGTAGTAAATTTTATTATTTAACATTTCGCTCATGGGCTGCAATAGTGGCCCAAACTCAAAAAACACGAGTTTTGGACTAAGAACATGTGTAAACATGAAAATACACATTCTTTTCAGCAGCAATACTATCACAGCTCATAATTCAACTTAAAGGTAATCTTCGTTTATGCAAACTAAAGCATTTCTTATGCATTTTCCTTAGCAATGAAAACTTTAAACCCATTTATTTCAAAACATGATTTTTTGAATGTTGCCGCTATTGCAGCCCATGAGCGATTTCATTATTAATTTGATAAACTGTCAATAACTTAAACATATTTGTAAAACTTAATTGTGTTATTGTGCAATAGCACTTTTAAGTGTGGGCAAAATTAACTAAATTAAGTTTAACTTAAATATTCTGAGAAGTTAGGACTTCAGGTAGGCAGATTTTTTACTTAAGAAATGAAAAACACCAACTTAATTCCAGTCATGCTATTTTATTATTCTACTCATTGTAGTAAGACATCTGTTAATCTTGATTTTCTACAGTGAAATATTTATCTAGGATTAACAAAATGTTTTAAAGAATATAGCGCTTACTTCTGTTACAGACAAGAACTAACAAAAACTATATTACCCGAGAAGCCCGAGGCATATAAAAATTCTCAACTGGTATGCATTTTTTACCTTTGCAAGTTTTGTCTATTTAATAAGAAGTTTTCAAAAATATTGATTAATTGTTGGCGAAAATCGTAAAAATGCTGGGTTGAAAATGCAGAGGGCTTTAACGATTCGTTCTCTTATTTGGGGATTTTTCTTTTGATTGTAGTTGGTCGCAATTGTAATGTAAACTTTCATTTCTTTTAAAAAATTTTACCTGAACTGAAAGTTCAGAATATTTTTATTTAAGAAAATGAAATCGCTGCCGGGTGAGACGTCGTAGAAATTCTCATGATACAATTAGACAAGCATTGATTAAATTTAAATAAAGATTAAACCAGCAAAACTTTCGAACTTTGAGCGATCTGGTACATTTTAACATTATTGTTTTGAACAAAAAGTAGTAAAAATGCTGGTCTGCTTCAGCCTCGGAAAAGAGAAAAATCTGGCAGTAAAATTATAATTAGGCTGTTTTCTGTAGAAATAAAGGACCTCGGCTACTAAGACTAATATAAAATAAAAGGTACTTATAAGACTGTTTCCTGATCTGGGAAATAACTACTAATAAGTCTTGGCAATCATGAACTTTTATTCCTTGAGAAACGAGCAAGAAGTTACATTGTTTTAATACCATTCCCCCCCCCCCCCCCCGCTGTACAAACAGCCCTGAGACATGCTAAAAGGCACAGCACACTTACTGATGATCTTAATACTTGTGATAAATATGTATTACTGTTAATTATAATGCTCTCCATTTTTTCTTCAATGTTCAACGTTTAAATACTTCATTCTTGATCACACTTATATTGCTTGTAGTACTTATCATCAAATTGTAAATCGTAGTTACCTGAAAACATAAAAAATAGCACTCGAAACATAGTAATTCTTTTCTTTCAATTGATTTCTGGCATTTCCCCCCAGCTACTTTACAGCTTAGTACAGTGGATTTTTCTTACTTATTATTAGAAATATACTACTCTTGCAGAGATGCCAACTTGCTTTCAGAATTTTTTGTAAGTTTGTTAACATTTTGACACTTTCACCACGAGAGAACTAAACAAACGTGGTGTTTTGTATGAACTTTTAAATCATTTATATGTAGTGGTGTGGAAAACAAGTTCCAATGAACAAAAAATAATACAATTAAACTTAAACATAGCTACCACTAGAATAAACTTTTACAAAAAGAGTTGAAAGCTGGCTGCCGTGCTTTATAAATTCTCAAAGATTGTGATTTAAGGAGATTAATATCACGAAATTAATATCAAGTATTACATATAATGCAACTTTCTAAACAGTCATCTTTTTAAACTTTTGCAGAAAAGAGGAGCAGTTGGCATCTCTTTTAACTTTCAAAAATGAAGTTGTTTAATCAACCTTTTCCAAAAAATGAAAAGAGTTCTTGAGAACGTTATTCCTTACCACGGGCGACTAAAAATGCGATAGGTAGTGACTAGAATTAATCAAAATTTGTTTTAAAGACATTTAAATTAGCAAATTTTTGTATCTTATTATTTTTAAGTAACTATTAAAGATATATTGTAAAAAATATGTTTAATTTAAATTGGAGTAATTTTATATTTAGTGGTAGTTACGATTGAATAATAAAAGCGAATATGTTATATTTTTTAATTCTAACTTATTAAAACATTAACACTTTATCTTTGCGAACACTAGAAAAGATATTTTCTAAAAGTAAGCAGATTCCGTTGTATTTGAAGTGAATTGTCTTAACAGGAATGCCATAGGCGACTAGAAACGTTAAAAGTGGTAGAACCTAAATTCATTTTTATTTATTTTTTATCTCTTTAATTATTCAATCGTAACTACTATTATGATTTCAAAATTTTCAGCTTTAAAGCAAAATTATTCTTTGAATTCAATTTCAATAGTTAATTCGAAAAAAATATGCAATAAGAAGTTGCTTAAAATTTCGAATTTTATTAGTCACCAATTTTTTGCCGTTTCAATCGCACGGGGCAGCCCAGTGTTTTAATTCAAATTTCGAATTAGTTATCAATATTTAGCATATAACCTTGCATGTTTCTGATCATCTTTATATAGCCGCATATCTGCGAACTTTCACTCTTTAAACAAGTATAAAAAAACAAAAACAAGTGGTAGTAAAACAAGTATAAAAAACAGTCTCACTCAAAAATATATGTATATTATGACCAGGTTGAAATTTGCTATTATGCTTCTATATATTTGTCGTAATTACTTATATGTAGTGGTCAAACTTATTTGTAATTTTTAGTGTAATTTAAAATGTTGAGTTGAGTTTCGCTACCACTTTAAATATAAATATAAAATCTCTGGTTAAAAATAGAATTTTGAGAGATGTATAACAGTCTATTAAAATTAATCATATTTAGTGGAGTCTAAATTTGTTTAATTCTCTTTTTTGTAAATATTAAGACATCACTTTTACAATGACGAGGATAAATATTTTCTATAATGATGGAAACTCCGCACCTTATAGTGATAATTATTTTAATAAAATTTTTCGTATCAAGACATTTTTTGCGTGAATTAATGCATTATAATACCAATAACATAAATGTATACAATTATTTTACTATCTCTTTTACTTTGATAAAAACAGATCATCAACTAGAACTAATGTCAAAAGGATTTATTACCGCATTGGAGCGTTGTAAACTATAAATCGAAATGTGTTGCCTACTTTTTAACAAAACAGCAATAGATTGGTTAAACCATTTTAAACTAAAGTTTTCGTTAACTTACCTAAAGCTGAGATGCCGTTTGTCTCTGAAATTAGAAAGTAAAGTGTGAAAGAAAAAACTTTTTCAGATGTTATATAGATTCGAAAACTAATAAAAATTAAATTAAAGAGATGAGTTTTATCTTCTTCTAAGTTTCAATTATACTAAAGTTACATGACGTTACTTGATTTTTTTTAAATGCATCATACTTCAGAAAACTATATTGATTTATATGAACAAGTGGATTTTATTGCTAATATCACATGTTTGGGAAACAATTATTACACAGCATTGCTCTTAGAGCACTTTTATGGTCATGCAGTTTAGTGTCTTAATGTTTACTCACATTATATTTGCTAAGGTAATATTATATAAAATTTTGTTTTGCGTCGATTTTAAGATGATAGATTGAAACAGATAAAGTAACTTAAAAGCAAAGTTATTTCGATAAACGATATTTAGTATTCATTGTAAACGTTTTGGTTAAATTGAAAGTATTAATCAAATTATGCTCGCTTTCATTAGCGTTAGGTTTCCTTGTTTGCGAGTTTTGTCAAAAATTTTATAACGTCATTTGAATTATTTTTGATAAAATTAATCTACCACTTTTTACAAAAAATAATTTAATATATCATTTTGGTTAAATTGAAACCATTAATCAAATTATGCTCGCTTTCATTAGCGTTAGGTTTCCTTGTTTGCGAGTTTTGTCAAAAATTTTATAACGTCATTTGAATTATTTTTGATAAAATCAATCTACCACTTTTTACAAAAAATAATTTAATATATGGTTTTGGTTAAATTGAAACCATTAATCAAATTATGCTCGCTTTCATTAGCGTTAGGTTTCCTTGTTTGCGAGTTTTGTCAAAAATTTTATAACGTCATTTGAATTATTTTTGATAAAATTAATCTACCACTTTTTACAAAAAATAATTTAATATATCAAAATCTTATATTTTTCTTTGGAGTATGAAGTCGATATGACAAATAGTTTTATTGAATGAATTACTAGCTAAAAAATATGCTGGTAAGGTTATGATATGATAAAAAAGCATTTGCTAAGCAGCTCCAACATTGAGAGGGAATTATTTTTCTAGTGGTAGGAAAACAAAAAATTATTTCTGCTTTAATTAAGGGTAAAGAAAACTGAATGTTGCCAATCAAGCTGTTGTCTTTTGTGAATGGGATTTTATTCTGGGCAATGGTTATTGTCTTGTGTAGAACCTTTTGCGTGTCAAGGTTACGCTAACATAAGATAAAAAAAAGGGGTATGCGTAAAATTATTTATATGTGTTTTTTATTATTATCACTTTTTTTCAAATGAATTGCCTTCCAATGATTTCGTATTTAATATAATTATACTTATCATTATAATATACATACATATATTATAATTATATTATAATATGCATTCATAATTATAATATACAATAGTGGCCTCATACTTTTTAAATTTCTAGGAAAAAATGTTGAGAAGGAAACAATTAACTTTCTCTCATTTTTCTCTTTCAAAAATGAGACATAATCTCATAATGGGGGGGATGATGTCTAATTCGTCAAAACAAAATACAGAACTATCGTTTGAAATCCGGATAATTGCTATAATTTTTCTCTATAATTCAAAATGCGGAAAGTTTGGAAATCAACTTGTTTGTTTCTTTCAAATGTTATTAATAAAATTGAAACGGTTTACATTTTTCTATAACTTGAACTGCATGATAATGGCTCACAAAGTAACTACATAACAGAAAAACTAATTGAAAAAGATAGAAGGAACAATATGTTTTTACTAATTACTGTTGACTAAATAAATCTGTAAATTAAATATATATGACCAACTGAATATTGAAACTGAGAGGAAATTAAAGTCTATAAAATTTGTTATAAATTCACAATGCAAGTGGATCCACTTTTTAAATTTTTGCTGAGTGTACCCACCCTTCCTTATAATTTTTTCCTAAATTAAAATTAGTGGAAAGTGATATAATATTTGCATTTGAATATTTGTTTTGGAATAATGATGAGTCACAAATTTTTCGACTTGGTTTTGAAGAATATATTTTAATATTAACGTAGTCATATCATTCTTATATGTCAACTAATGTCTTATATACTTTCTTAATCAGGACACGAAATTTCAGTTCAAAAGGTACTGGATAGACTAAAATTTCTGCTTGCCACTATTTTCACGAAAAATGTGAATAATTTTTAAAATTTAAATAGATGTAAGTTGAAGAATTTTTTGGCGATCAAAACCATAAAGGAATATAGAAACTGATAACTATAAAATAGCCTAAGCTATTTTATATCACTACAACCTGTTACAAAATGTCACATCACTCTCATAAATATAACTGAAAGCCTCCACACGTTTTTTTTATAGGTAGTCTGATCAGACCACTGTGAAGGATATCCACTTTCCGAACGGGTCATCTAATACAAAATCTAGTTGAAATAAGAAAGTGGTAGCAAATATATGACTAAAAATTGGTTTTATTTATGAATATTATTGGTTTGCCGTATTCACTTGTCAACCACTACAGATTCAATTCTCAAATATATATGATAAATTTCTTTTAATAATTTTTATAAAATGTTTTGGGTTCATGCTCACAACTGGTTCACTTTTTAAACAGTTTGCGCGGACTACTTATAAAAGACCATGTGGAGGCTTAAGTCGATTTCGAAAATCCTTGAGCAGGATTTCATTAATTTTGATAATCACTTCGTCACGAAATAATGAGCTATGCGACGAAACGCTCTCACATATAAGATGAAAATTTTTCCTCAACACGAACCTTCATGATAGTGTTATTTATTTTATTTAATAACCGTCATAGAACAGCCGACCGTATTTTGAGTTCACGACTACCAACGTTCAACTTCGTAGCTTTGTAATTTTGAACCCAGTCCAGAAAACATGGTAACTCCTAAATCAAGCATTGGGACGATTTTGCCATCGTGGAGGACTTTCTGATAGAACTAACCCGCATTTGCGTTATATGGAGGGGGAAATGTATATATGGGGATTCTCCTATGGTTAGCCTGACGGCAAGGGTCTACCCATGGTCAGGCATTGTGGGGATTGTTAAATAGAATAACAAAATTAGAATAAAGACAAGACAATCGAAAATAAAGCGACAAATTAAAAAAAGGAGTTGGTATCGCAAAGGGAAGATCTGGGATTTAAATCCCGGCTCGGGCATGGGTATAATTTATCGCTCTGCTCTATCTGTTCATGTTGTGCTATGCCGCCTATATGGTGACAACGTCATAGCGATTAGTTGAAAAGTTAGATACATTAAGCATTACGAGTTTTTATGTTTTGTTCGTGTGGGCAAGGGGGGGAATGCAGAATGGAATGATGAAATATTTCTATAATTTTAACGAAATTTATTTCCACGACGAAGTAACTCCAGTTATTTCGTCACTTAAACGAAATGTTTGCAAAATACCAGGACGTAAAAAAAACGAAGAAAGCTTTCTGGTGTCTGAGCATCCATTTTCCACAGTATACGCCTGTACAAATGCATTGCAATATGCACGAGTCAAAAAAAAAAGAAAAAGTTTCGAGATAGTCAGAGAAGCGATTAACGCTGTTTTTCGAAACTCTTGTCACCAAGGAAAATAAAAAAATCATAATGCCTTACACTTAAAACAATGTAATGATTTTAATATATATATATATATATATATATATATATATATATATATATATATATATATATATATATATATATATATATATGTAAATATTGTTTTGAATAATGATCTTGGCTTTAGAACAGACAATAACTTAAATATTTTAAAGGTTATTAAACTTCCTTACAAATTGCCAATTTGGCGACATTTTTCTACCTAGACGAAAATCATCAAAATCGCTGCCTTATTCTCAGTCTTTGCAAATTTTTATGAGCCCAAGTAATGCAGCATTGGAGTAAGTTTTTTTAAATATTAAAAAAATTAGACCACAAACGCTTTTCACTGTCACAAAACTGTGGCTTTTCTCCATATTAACGTTTAGCGCCATATTCAAAATAAGCGTTGACGGTGCTGGGCTTTAGATAGGCTTAACTTGACCTATGATTAACAGTTGCAAACTCACAGCAGTTATAAAAATAGCATATTATTCGTACAAAAAAACAAAGCATCATTTCATATAAAGACGGATCCCTCGGAAAATAGCCTTAAGAGTTGATTATTCTAAAAATGAATTATATACAGTGAATGATCCTATGTTGAAGATTTCCTGTCGTTTCTTTTTTCAGTTTCTGGCCTTAAATTTTACGATAAATAAATAGTGAGTGATTTCCAATTAAAGTATTTACGCAGCCGTTCTTTACTGTCCCCAAAGTTTACATACAAAATTTTGATGTAAGTGTGCTAAATTTTTATGCAATAAAGAGCTATCGCCGATTCTTATAAAGATTAAGTTAACCCTTTAATGGACCATTATTTCTAGTAAAGGTAAATTAAAGTATTTTTGGAATTAAAATTGTTTTAAGAACAGTAGCTGATATCAGGGGAAAAAAAACTCATTCAGTTTATAAAATTGCCATTTTTTTGGTGGTAAATATTTTTAACGCGACCTATTAGGAACTTATTGACTTTTATTTATTTTTATTTATAAAATGAATTTTATAAATGCTAAGAACTTCAAAAGGAATTATGTATTTTATAACTTTTATGCGTTTTTTTTTTTAAACTAACAAATGGTTACCAATTTTATTCAAACGCACTTCAAGAAAGCTGAAGTGATTAGCAAATGGAAACCTAAATTAAACGTGGTAAAAAAGTTGTGGGAAGTATACTTCCAACGGCCTTCGAAAGGGTTAAATCGCTAGCTCTCAATAAAAATATTACATTCACTTGAGGTTTTGTGTCAGCTACAATTCGTTCAGTTCGATTTTTTCGGGATAACAATTTTGGTGTGTAAAGAAATGCTTAAAAAAAGAAAACAAAAAAAAACATTTCACAAAACAAATGTGTAACAATTATAAGCATTACCCGAGTAAATGAGGGTTTTATAGCTTTTATAGTTCTTAAGATACTATGAAAGACATTATAGAGGCCAATTGCTCCGTATTCTACAAAATATTTTCGAAACAAGTAAAATACTATAAACTAAAATTTACAGATTTTCGTGAATTTCGGTAACTTTTTCAAAGCTTATGCCTTTGGTAACTTTTTCAGAGCCTTTGTTACAGTTATTTCTATCAATAACTGTAACAAAGATAGAGATACCAACTTGCTCCGAGCAGCGAAGAAATATATTTGAGCGGTAGTCTTATAATGTATGATTCTTAGTTCGGTAAATTAGATTTATAAGGTATTATTTCTACTAATACTTCTCAGTAATTCATGATAGGCCACTTTGCTTAGATGATACGCCACTTTGTTACGACTGGGTTGCCACGGGTTACTAAAAATGCAGAAAGGGGCGACTAATCAAATTCCAAATTTTATTAGTAAATTTTTTCTAGTATGTTTTTTTTTTCCAGTTTGCTATTGAATGGAAATGTTAATAATGCTTCTGTTTTAAATATGGATATTTTAAAATGCAAGTCCTAGTGATAGAAGTTACGATAGATTAATTAAAGAGATAATAAATAAATAAAAATTAAATAAATATCTACCATTTTTTTAAATTTTATAGTCGCCTTTTGTATCCCTGATACGGTTAAGCAGCTGTGCGCTTTTTTGAAAAACTTTTAAATTTTACAGAATTCTGAGTACTTGTTATCTTTGCAAAGAGGTGTTTCATTTAAACCATTGAGTATTAAAATGAAAAATGGGTTAAAGCCATATTAATCGCATTCGTCAAACCATAAGAATCATACATAAAAAAATTAATGCTGCTACCTCTGGAAGATAGTTTCCTACTTTTTGGAGAGGTTAACATTTAGGTAAATGTTAGAATCCCTTCTTTGAATATGCTGTCTTTTTATGCAGCACTATGTTTTTTTTTTAGATAATTAGATCTTAACAGATGAAAAAAATATAGATTTTAAAATAGAAAAAAAATACTGGTACTATTTTTAATTCAGAAATTTTTTTATTGCGTTTTCAATGCTAATTCAAATATTGAACTCTGTTCAAGTGATTTAATGTTTCTTGCAGTCTGGCTTTCCTTTTTGGGACTTGGTCAACATGTTGCCTTGTTTGTCAGCGCACCAGCACCATCCTTCCCTGCACTGAACTGGAGCATAGTCACCGTTTTTCTCACATCGAGGCATAAAAGCTTTCTTGTCACCTAAAATGTATCAATTGATAAAAATTTTACTAAATGTATCAATTGATAAAATTTTTTGAAGTGAAACTTCTTATGCGACTTCCAACAAGGTTGCGTTAAACGTTTAACGCTACCGTTGTCATGGAAACTAGATTTCACTTTACGTTCGTTGAGCGCACGAGGTAAGAGAAAAACATAGTAGGTAATATTGGCGTTAAAAAAAAAACTAAGCGATATTTTTTTAAAATTCGCCAAGAATACCTTACTGAAATTGCAGAAAATCCTCAGCGGCCATGTCGTATGATTATGTGGCATGTAAAAGATCCCTGGAGTGCCTTATTGGCTCTTGGCATTTCCGGCAAAATTAAATTCCTAGTGCACTTTAGCATCCAAATAGAGTCTCGGTGCTGCCATCTAGTGTGGCAGAAACTAAACGTCCAAATCAACATGGCCAACGGTATCTCACCCATTGTGGTGGTCCTGAAAGAGTGGATACAACTTCTTGAGAACGCACTAGGTCTGTTCATCGGGAACACTGATTGTGCAGCTCATTGGAAATATAACTTTACTGAAATTTAGAACATTTAGAAATATGCAGATTTCTTATTATAATTTTTTTAAAAAAAATATATTTTAATATTAATATTTTTTAACTAATCGAAATTTTTTTTAAATGAAACAAAGTATTGTATTTAAAAAGTTAATAAGTATAAATTTGTATTAAATACAATTAAAAAAATACTTTGATGCACATAGATACTCTGCTTTAGATACTTATTTTTCTATGTTTTTTTATTATTTTTGCCGGTTTTTATTTCATAAGTGAAACTTCTAATGCGACTTCCAACAAGGTTGCGTTAAACGTTTAACGCTACCATGGAGGGGGTATGAAAGCACTGTTGCATTAAACGTTCAACGCTCCTGGGGAGGGGGAATAGAAAGAGACAGAGCGAGAGTGAATGCGTGGCGCTCGAACGCATGCGCGTAGAAAATGATAATTAAAAGATGCGATCAATTGTGAATTGTAAGCAATGTTAATAAAGTTTGTCTTAAAAGAAACAATATAATTTCACTAAAAATCAATTTCTACCCCTTCCTATTTTCATTTTCACATTACGAAGTTTCATTTCTTCCGCGCGGAGGGACTCCACGCACTATTTTATTTACTGTGTTTACACTGTATGGAGCAACAATTTCCAAAAGATGTTCCACGGAACTCAGAGATTTCTTGAACGTCTTTTGAAAATCCGTTACAACGTCCACAAGAGTCAAGATTTCTTTTTTAACTAGCAATGAGTTTTAAAGATTCCAAATTCAATATTTTGTTTATTTTTATGAAATAAAATAATCATATTCTAGAATAAAGAATTTTGTTTCTCTGATAAACGTTCTCAATGCTTATAAACAGTCTTATTTAAAAAAACCAGCTTATTTTACTAATTCTGCTAATTTATACGTAAATACAAAACTTGACATGAGTCCTTTCCCGACTGACATAAAAATAATTTTTAAGCAATTATTGATAAAACAATGTAAAAAAAAAAAAAAAAAAAATTTGTTAAATATTTTGTCGATCTGGTGGCATAGTAGTTATGGAATTTGTCTCATAAACTTCCCGGTTTGAATCCCACTTCGGGCAAGAAGGATGTAATTACTCTCCCTCTCTATTCTATTTGTCCTTCTTGTTCTATTAGAGTGACAATGATCCACTTATAATGGGAAGGCGAAAAAGAGGACAACAACACCTCCTTTTAAGTACCGCACATGTTGCCAAAAGTGGTGGGCATTGAAAAAAAAAAAAAAAAAAAAAACACTAAATATTTTTAAATTAAGTAAATTTTAATTAATTTTTTTCTTTGTAATTAGTAAATTTTTTCTTTGGTTAAATATTAACATCTACGAATTAACTTTTTAAATAAAGTTAGATTTCCACTAAAAGAAGCTCGATCATTCAAGATTCCACTGCCGAAAAAAAATTAGGATTTTTAGAGTGTAAAAAGGAAGTCAAAAATTTCTTATTACCACAATTTCAATGATAAATAACAAAATTTTTATGGAGCCCTCGTTGTTTCACGGTTACATAGTAACACTATATGTGCACGCATAGTGGTATTATTTTAATTTTTACAGCAGTTTAAACTGAGTGAACAAGTTTAAATGGAGTAAAAAGTATGTTCTCTAGACACTACGATTTTAAAATTAAAAATTTTCTTTACAAACACAAAATTCCATAATTTAATTCCACGTATTATAGTTGTTCACGGGCTCAATAGAGATGACTGAGTAGAAGTTCGTTGTCACGGACAGGCCCTAAGTCATACTGAAGTCAAAATAATAATCTATTCTAGTGCGCATGGATCTTAGCACTTTTTATGCTTTGAGCTGTTATATATACTTGATCAGATAAGTACATTCAAATTCCATCTATTACGAAAGGGAATGAATCCTTTACTTTTTTGTGCTGGCTCTAAGATAAGCGTAAAATTTTATGTTTATTTTTAAGCACTACTCATGAGCTAGAGCAACTTTTTTTTATTATAGCTATAAATATTTTTTTATTTCTCTAGTGGTAGCAAAATGTATGCATTAATATTTTATTTTTGTTAAACGAAACAGACGTATTACGGAGCAAATTGCTTGTTACATTTATAGAAATACTTGATCTTACCTAACTCGGATGTGGGGATCTGAAATAAGTTTTGTTTAAAAAACTACTGATTATCTAAATGAATTTTTTAGTTTATGCTTCGTATTTTTTATTATGAAAAAAAAAATAAAATAAACGGACAGCCCTGAAAAACTTTTGGTTTAATGATAGGACCTTTACGTCTTATAACTCAATCTTTATTATTCGAAGGAGTGCCTTCAAACATGCTAATTAATTAGGGC
Source organism: Parasteatoda lunata (assembly GCA_949128135.1). Taxonomy (NCBI): domain Eukaryota; kingdom Metazoa; phylum Arthropoda; class Arachnida; order Araneae; family Theridiidae; genus Parasteatoda; species Parasteatoda lunata. The sequence goes on from OX421977.1 coordinate 15,100,143, forward strand.
AGGTGATATTTTAAGTTGCGAATTCAGATCCAAAAACATACTTAAAAAGCAAATAAAAGTAATTAAGAAATTTTGTTTATACTCGAGTTTTAGCAATTTTAACATTTCAGCATGTTTTTATGATTTCGTAGATAAGTAAAAAATTATATATTTCATTGCTCTTTCTCACCACTTGTAAAGAATTTTTTGGTAGCCACCCAGTAAACTTTGTGTCGGAGAGAATCATTTATAATTAAATATTAAGAAGGCTACGTAAAAATGTAAAAGGTACAATCAATTTTATTACACACAAGTTGAAAAAATTCTTTGTGTTTGCTATTACTTTTTTAAAAATAAAAACTGAAATTTGGCTACTTCGGTATTCGATAATATTTACTTAGATTAATTAAAATATTCCGGTAGTTACAAATATTATAAAATTAAAATATTTACTGTACTATTATTATAACTTTTCCACTTTTTCCGAGCTTGCACTAAATCTGTTAAAGTTAAAACTTTTATACCTATTTAACCAGTTAGCGCCCGGGTCGTATTTTTAGGACATTTACTTATTTCAAAAAGCATTGTGGTAGAAGATTTTTTTCAATATTATAATTTATTTGGGTGACTTAAGAGATTCTTACCTACTGATTCTCACCTACCATAATTTATGAATGATTTAGTTAAATATGACTTGATTTAGAATTATAATGAGCGAGGACTTTTTGAAACTAACTTTTTTAACTAGCAGGGACTTTTTTTAATAAAATGGTATCCAACAATAGGAAATAGCCAATTAATTGATATAATATATTTTAAAACGTTTTGAATAAAGCGAATTTTTGACTCCCTTTAATATAGAAAGTCGGGATAAAACGAATTAAAAACAGTGAAAAAATTCCATATAAGAACCCAGAAGTTTACCTTCTTTGCAGTAGAAATTCATTCAAAATATAATAACTTTTGTTTTTATGAATCAAACACCCTGATTATTTCTATACTTTAAACCATAACGGTAGTTGATCGGAAAAAAATGTTTGATCTCTTTTTTGTAACTAGGGGGCTAAGTCATCACCTCCTACATGAAAAAGCCTCCACACGGTTTTTTATAAGTAGTCCGCGCAGACTATTTAAAAAGTGAGCCAGTTGTGCGCATGGAACCCATATTTTATTCTAAAGTTTTTACGCTTTATTTAAACTAAAACTGGGTGCCTGGGCCGCCCCTAATCCATTCATCATGAAATAATACATTGAATAAAAACATTTTGTAATTTGCAACATTATGGCAGCAAGAATATTCTAAAGTTGACTGAGAGAAATGTATTATATATATTTTAGAATTGAATCTGTAGTGGTAGACAAGTAAATAAAACAAACCAATCATATTCATAAATTAAGCATATTTTTAGACATATATTTGCTACCACTCTCTTAGTTTTACAAGATTTTCTATTAAAGGGCTCTTTTGTTAACGGATTTACCTGCGTAGTGGTCTGATCGGACTACCTATAAAAAACCGTGTGGAGGCTAAGCCCCATGTTCACTAATACTCAGCAACACCGATGATTGCACCGCAGTAATTATTACTGGTTCATGGCTTAAAATAATTGAAATTATTCAATTAAAATTATATATACTAAAAAAACACTTGTGCTACCACTTCCCACGTCATTTCTTTAATTAATCATTTTTGAAATAAAATTTAAAATGAAAAGAATATTGTAATAACTAATTTCGTGAGTTCACAACTGTAATTTAATATTTTTGCTTACCGAACGCACGGATGTATTTTAAATATAATTTTTGCATTCATCGCTTTGTGCATGAAGCTGAAAGTTAAGTTCTAAATCATTAAAAGAAACATTTTAATCGTAATTCATTATAGTATATTAATGTAATTCGCATCAAAAAAAATAATATTTGTGATAAGATCAATCATCGGTTAATAAGATCAGACACCGATTTAAATAAACTTATCTTGAAATATAATGTAGAGTTTCGTTATTCTAATAAAAATAATAATTAAAAAAATTCCTCCTAAACTCTTAATTTAGAAAACAAACAAAATAAAAACGTAGTAATAACAATACCTTTAAATTAGGGACACAAAAATATTTATCCGAAATATGTATACAAACTGTTACAAACCGAAATATGTATACAAACTGTTTATCCGAAATATGTATACTCTGTATACAAACTGTTTATATATTTATTTAATTTACTGTAATTTCATGATGAATGGGATATGGGTCATCTGCGCGGCCCAAGTGCCCAGCTTTTGTTAAATAAAGTAAAGTAAAGTGTTAATAAAGTAGTTTTACCTGCTTCTTTGACCATCTTTCTTTGGAGTCGGCAAGCTGATGGAGTTGCTGACATGGCAGCAGCAATCAAGCTGAGAACAAGCAAAACGTAGAATGCTTTCATTGTTGATTTCCTTTTAAAAATAAAACAAATAACCATGAGTTGTTATAACTTAAGATACATTTTAATATGAAATTACATCTAACAGCATGGCAATAAATACAAGCAAATTTGTTTTCAAAAACACGTAGCAAAGACATGATTGTGATTAAAATGCTTTATATATTGCAAGTATGGTATGGTAAATATAATTTTTTCAAATATTTGCAACAGTGTTATGCAGTTTTAAATGCAATTCAAGTACAAGATAGTAAGGTAATAAGCACGAGCAAAATTTATTCAAATATATGCAACAGTAACGACAGCCTTTTAATTTAAATTACTTTTTGTGATATAATTACAGCGGAAATCAAGCGAGTAAATAAAATTTATTCAAAGACAAAAAATTATTCAAACCAAAGACGCATTTTTTTAATACTTTATTTCATTAGCTGTACTTGCATTACATGAACACAAATAAAATATATCCTAAAACAAAAAAAAATAATAAAAACAGACTTGTAATTTAAAATATTTCTAGAGTTGATTGATTATGTTTAGCTGATAGTTAGATAATAAGAACAAATGAACTTTATTCAAAACCATGCAGAAATGTGATTTAATTTAAATGCTTTTTGCAATGCAAGTACAGCTGATGTAATAGCACAGATAAAATATACTCAAACACACACAGTAGTAAAATCATGATTGCAATTTAAAATACTTTTTTTTTATTGCATTTTTCGCTAATAGCAAGATAAAAAATTCAAAGTTTATTCAAAGGCATATAGCAGAGATATGTATTTTTTAATACTTTTTGCAAATGCAAGTATAACTGATAACAAAGCAATAAGCTCAAAAAATATTCAATGACATGCAACAGTATAGACAAACTTGCAATTTAAATTACTTTTTGTAATTCTGGTACAGCTGAAAACAAAGGTAATATGCACGAAAAAAATTTATTGAAATTCATTCGGCAGTTTCTGTGATATAAGCAAGCAACCTCATTTCAATTGTGTCCCAAAATGAAAGATGGATGCCTTATTCAATAGATATCGAAAATATTTTTATTTCAGGTATTCCGTTGGAAAAGGCTTGCTTTTTATTCCCGTTTGAGGCGGTAATTTCATGTTCAGGCCATACCAAAAAAAAAAAAAAAAAAAAAAAAAAAATTACTTTAAAAATAAATTTTAAAACACATTTAATAAGCCAAATAAAAATACAGTATAAATTATTATATTTTTTTAATCAGTTGCTGCAAATGTTAATTTTTTTCTTTTAATTTTGTAAATTTTCCTTTCGATAGATTAATAGGTTAGGGAAACTATTAGAGTATTGGCAAATGTATAATATTAATGATCACCGTTAAATGCCACTGACTGGTTTACATTTACCCTGTATTCCCTACTTTGGTGTGTTTTTAAGGTTAAATGCCATTGCTCGGTGTTACCTACTCTAACAGTTTTTAAGTTCATTTTCCAGCAGTTCATTTTCCAGCATAACTTTTACCCGGCATTCTCTACCCTAATGTATGGTTAAGTGTTATTGTCGAATATTTCTGACACTGATGCTTTTCCTAGTTTAACCTTATCGAGTATTTTAATAACACTAACCATCGATTATTACGAATAAACAAATAAGTTCGTTGAAGAAAATTAAACTTTTCAACAATCGTCAACCTAGAAACATTTTTTAACGAAAGGAATGCACGCTAGTGAGCCCGGACTGTTTTCTGGGACAACATGTCCTGCCATGCCAGTAACTCGCAAGTCATCAAATTTCTCAAATTGTTTCGCGCACTTTCTTTAGGAAAATAAATTTTGTTTAATAATTTAATAATTCAAAAAAAAAAAAAATTATTTCGATGAAACAGAAATATTCTTCACGCCAAAACATATGTATATTTTATTTTATAACCATCGTTGAACAGCCAACCGAATTTACAGTTTACGACTACCAATGTTCAACTCCGTATCCTTGTAATTTTGAACCTAGAAGACAAGGAAACTCCTTGACCCAGTATTGCGAGAAATTTACCTTCGTGGAGGACTTTTTGATGGAACTAACCCGGATTTACGCTACCTGGAGAGAGATACCGCGAAAACCTCATACCGTTGCCTGATGGCAAGGGATTCTATCCCATGATCCGTCTTCCACTGAGGATATTTTACGTCAGCACTATGGTCGGTGCTAGCTTGGTGCGGAATTCGAACCAACCAGCCATTTTATTTAAACATATTTATAGGTCATGCTGCTTAGCTTTGTAAACTATATTTTGAGAAAAATAAAAACTGACGATTTTCAAAATTTTTCATGTTAAAAGCTTCATCAAGAGAGAGCCGTAATAAAGAGGCGTTCCATATGAAATTTTAAATCATTTACATGTTGTGACGTGAAAAATATCTTTAAGTCAAATTTGAATTCGTTATAACAGACTACCAGTTCGTTACATAGAGAGTAATTGGAATGTTTTCTTTTAACATTCTGATTAGAAATTTCATTATAGGAAGAAATTCCTTTAAAGGAAACTATATTTAAGAGAAACTCTATAGATTTAGTTACATATAAATTCATAACGCAAATTATTTACTGTTGTAATCATGGTTACCAATAATCAATATGCTAAATATATTTTTCAAAGATTTCTGATTTAGCGAATCAATTCCTATAGTGGACTTATTTTTTGGTGCGTTTACTGATCTCTACCACAGGAAAAATTTATAGAGTTTGGGATTGGACTGTATCAATAATAAAAATGCACACTAAAAAATACTTGAAAAAGGAACTTACAGTTAGTAGTTTCTCAATCAGGGAGGAAAAATGCAAGAATGACTGATTATAAGATAAATTTGTTCATTTATATATCCATACAATCTTTGTTCTGAAACAATAAAACTTTTAAAGCAAACCACGTATTGAATATTTTACATTTGCCTAAGCTTCAAAAATATTTATTTAGGCGTATTAATAAAATAAATGTTTAATATATTAGTTTATCTCTATTTGTTAAATGACTTATTCTGATATAGAATAGTTTTATGATACTGGGAAAACATTAAAAACGGAACGTTAAAAGTAAATTGTTTTCCGATTAGCTTTATTTTATTGGGAATACTTTATATTCATGAGGAATTTTATGCTGCAAATATAAATCAAATTATAAATGCTCATAACTATTATAATCATATTTCATACTTACATTTAATAATTTTACCCATTAGGGGATAAAGTTCAAATGGAATTGTTTTTCAAAAAAAAAAAAAAAAAAAAAACAAAGATTGGAAATAATTCGAATCTTTCTCGAATTTGCGCTAAACACATTTGTGTACAAAGTGTATTACTGATATAAATAACTAAATTTTAATCTGAAATTAAGTCCTGAGACATTTTGAAATTTATAAGAAGGAAAACACTAGAGACTATCAAATATAAAGGGGTTTTATTTTAGCTTATAACCGACAATAAGCAGCCGATTTAATTTTTGAGTTTACGACTACCATTGTTCAAATAGGTAGCCTTGTAATTTTGAACACAATCAGAAGACAAGGAAACTCCTAGATTAAGTATTAGGAAAAAGTGCCTTCCTGGAGGATGAGACAAATCCGCATTTGCGGATACCTCCCACGGTTAGCATAACGGCAAGATGAATCTAACCCATGATCCGTCTACCACTGAGGATATTTCACGCTAGCATTGTAGTCGGTGCTAGCCGGGTGTGGAATTCGTATAGATCAGCCATTGCTGAGATTTAAACCTGAGTTACTTCATTGGGAGACGAGTGCTACATACCCTGGGCCACAACGTCCTAATATACAGGAGTTGGACAAAATTTTGAAACACTAATTATAGTATTAATAAGTATTAATTCCACATAAATAATCTCTCTTTTAGAAGCTTAAGATTTTTTCACTGCAAAAAACTCTTGTACCAGTTTAAAAGGCCATGATTGAAACTTTTAGAAATAGTGTCAATTTTACTCATGCAATTTCGAATCGACCAAAATGATGAGTAGTTAATAACTTTTTTTTTATATTTTCTATATCATAAAATTTAAAAGTATTCTATAGGCTTCCAATATTTATATAACAATGCTTTTTTTAATTATAAGGGTATTCAAAAAGGAATCAAGCTTTTAACTTCCTGCGCTCGTCGATAAAAATTTTGCGTGAGTGATAAAAAAAAAGAAACCCTTTCTTTTTTTAAAAAAAATTTCCAGCATGATCTTTCATATTGTGTCAACAGTTTTGCCATCTATAGTTTTCCCAATCATTCGCTGCTGATGCTGAAAATAAATTTATGATCACTAATGAATCTATTTATCCCTACGGTCTAAATACTAACTTTAATTTTAAATCTTTTAATAATAATGAGTGTATTTATAATATTTTCAAACTTTTTAAAAATCAAAATGATAAAAATAGAGGAAAAAGAGGTAACAATAAAAATAAAATTAAATATAACTTAAAAGATTTTGTTAATGATTGCTTTAATTGCTATGATCAACCTTATGCTATTAAATCTATTAAAACTAAGATTTTAGGAGTTAAACTTAATTTTCACAACAAACTTTTAAATTTTTTGAAGTTAGATCAAGTAAAAATTGATACAAAACAAAATTTTTCTAATTTTTTAAGCTTAGTTGAGGATTTAGCTAAATATAGGTTTAAAAATAATTATAAACACAAGGATTTACCCAAACCAGATTATTTTGTTTTAGATTTTACTAATAAAATTTTTAATAATCTTAATATAAATGCAATTATTGGCAAAAATAAAAACCTTCTTCCTATACAACTTAATTGTAAACCAACTTTTAGATATAATAAGAGTCTAAAAAATTTAATCTGCAATTATAGGAATTTAGCTACAGATAATTTAAACTATGTGTGTAATTGTGATGAGTTTAAAGATACTCCTTTTTTTGATAACTTCCATAAACATGTTATTACAGGGGATTTAGATATTATTGATAATGATAATATTAAAAAATTTATGTCTTTAGGTTCTAAATTTAGACCATCTTTTCTAACTTCTAAAAACAAAGTAATTTCTATTTTTATTAAAAATCTCGATGATTTTATATTAAAATTATCTTACAAACATAATTTCCCAATTGAGGGTTTTTTTTGAATGGAGAGAGAATATCATTAAAGATTTTAAAATTAATATTAAAAGAGACAAATTAGTTTTTCATAAGGATTTAATTTTTAACTCTGTTATTAAACAAGATATTAAAAATATTCAAAATAAATTTTGTATTACCACTGTTGATAAAGCTAGTAATAATTTTGCAATTATTTGAAAATTTTTTTATAAACAACTTCTTTCCAATGAACTTAATAGCAATATAACTTACAAAAAACTTAACACCAAAAGTGATATTATTATTAATAAAATTAATGCTTTTTACAAAAGACTTAAAATTAAACCAAATAATATTAACAATTTTCCTTTTCTTTTTGCAAATCCAAAATTTCATAAGACTCCAACCAAATTCAGGTTTATTGCTAGTGGTGTTAACAGTAACATGAAAAAAATTGGTATTTACTTTGAGAACATTCTTAAAAAAGTTTATAACAAAATTAATAAGGTTACTAAAAATAATAAATATTTAAATTGAAATATTAAAAATAGCATTCAGGTTTTAAATACACTAAAAACTTTAAACAATGTTGATTCAATCCACTGTTTTGATTTCGAAAACCTATATACTTCACTTCCAACAAATAAAATTTATGATGACCTTCTTCAAATTCATAGCATGTTTAATCTCAGTGATATTATTAATGAAGATAACTGGAACTTTTTAGTGCATATTAACCTTAACAACAATTATATTCTTTTTAATGACAGCCTTTTTCAGCAAATTAATGGTATTCCCATGGGTAATAATTTTAGTACTAACATCTGCAATATTTTTCTTTTTCTACAAGAATTTAGGTTTATTAAATCATATGTTAATCTTCCAACTAATTCCTTCTTTCTCAGATTCATTGATGATTTATTAGTTATAAATTTTCATGATTTCGATATTCTAGCCAAACATATTTATCCTAATGAATTAATTCTTAATAAAACAAATAATAGTAACACTTCAGCAAATTTTTTAGATTTGACTCTAAATATTAATGAAGATAAAAATATTACATTTAAACTTTTTGACAAAAGAAATGATTTTAACTTTCCAATAAAAAAATGCATTGATTTTAACTCTAACTTAGCCAATAAGGTTTTTTCTAATATTATTACCAATCAAATTCATAGATTTTACAGGAATAATTCTAACTTTAAAGAGTTTTTAATAGATACTGATAAATATAAAAACGATTTAATCAAAAGCCATTTTCCTAGTTCTTTTCTAAAATTCTATTTTAAAAATATCCTAAAAAACTTGGTACATTAAAAAAAAATTTTATTTTTATTTTTCTACTTTTAGAATGAGCTCTGATTTTTTTAAGGTAGGAACTAACTATGATAAACTGTTCCTAAAGCCACTGGACGGTACAGTTTGGATGTATGACCTTTTATACTGGATTGGTTAAAATTTTTTTAGTTTCTTCTTAATAATTTGTAGCCTCTTAATATTAATTTACTTATTTTAACTATCCAGTATAATAAACAGTTTTATTTATTTATTAATTATTTATTTTTATTTATTTATTTATTTACTATTTTTTTTTTTTTTGTATAAATGGAATGGGCTCTGGATTATTAAAAAACCACCCCAAATGAATGCTGGTGATACGTGTAGTCTTTGAAATTATGTAAGGATGTATGAATGAAGGATAAAGTCTATAAACGGCTTCTATCCATTTGATGTGCAGGCTCTGACTTTTAAATAAGTCACCCTATGTATGATGAAAATGTGTATACTATTAAATTATGTAAGGATGTATGAATGGAGGATAAAGTTTATAAACGACTTTCTATCCGTATAAATGATAGGATGAATATGATGATTTCTTTTTTTTTTTTTTTTTTTTTTTTTTTAATATTGAATTTGTTAAACATAGTACTTGTTTATCATTGTATTTAAAAGAATTTAAGATTTATGGAGGCGTCAACTTGCTCCTGGCAGCCAATAAATATTTTCGAGTGGTAGCCATTTTATGGATGATTCTTGGTATAGTAAATTTGATTTATATGGCTAATACTCACCACTACTTTTAAATAATTCAAGGGCTTTTGTGACACGTCATTTAATTGCAGTTCAACATTATAAAAATTTAACAAAAATAATCGAAGATCTGCATCTTTTATTTTGTAGTTTTTTACTACTTTGTAAAGTTTGTTGTCAAAACTGGAGACATTGACATCTCAAGATTTAACTTTTAAAATTTTGATTTTTTAAATTAAAATATTTTTATAAACACTAAGAAAAAAAATCATTCAATATATGTACAGTATAGTATCTATGAAAAATTATTTATTCTAGGTCCTAGAATAATTAATATTTGGACATTCACCAAAGCGACTATGTGATTGTCAACATTCACCGGTGAAAGTCAACAACCACCGATTTCGGTCATTTACAATAACATGTACATAATTTACATAATAACCTCATCAGGACGTTTATTTCATACTTTGCCTAAAAAACTTATTTATTCTAGAATGAAAAATTATTTATTCTAGGTCCTAGAATAATTAATTGCTATCACATGGAATTTGCAATAACATCGTTGCTAACAACTGCAAAGGGCACAGATATTTGTACGACTGTTAAAAATTCGCTTATTGAGAAAGAAATTGATGTGAGAAAAATTGTTTCAGTAACAACTGATGGTTCTCTAAGTATGGTTTACAAAACCAGGTTTGGAAAATCCTTGTAGTAATTCCAGTTTGGCAGCAGTAGTTCCACTGCAGTAATTCTACTTTCCAAACCAGGCAAAAAAACAGACACTGAAGAATTTATTTTTGTAATTGATTCTTCAATCAATGAATTTTCAGCGAGATTTTTCAACTCAAAGAATTATCGGAAACACTCAAGTTTATTAGGTACCCTGATGTGACTTCATTTGAAAAATTAACCTGTTCCAATTTGATTGGTTGGAAATTGAAGAATTTGAAATGCTGTTGATTGATTTCCAGTCTAGTTCAATGTGGATTCAAAATTTATTGAAACAACAAAAGAGATGTAATTAATTGAAATAGAAAGATTGCAAACAATATAAGAAAAAATGCCAGTAGCAAATTTTTGGAAACATGGAATTCATTACAAGACACATTTAACTGTTTGAAGAAGCTGGTTCGTGCTATTTTAACCATATTTTCATCTATCTATGCCTGCGAGTCATTATTTTCAGAGATGAATAACAATAAAGACTCGCTTAGAATCCGTTTGACAGATGACTCCAGTTCAGCATGCTTTTTTCTTGAACTAAAGTGTCATCTAATATGCAACAACATATGTTACTTTAAGTTGAATTACGCGTATAACTGAGACATTGCATAAAATACATTTGTATTTTATTTCGTAGTAAATAGTTTTGAGTTGATAGTATTTAGTATTATTATCCCAATAAACACACGAAGTCAAAACCATTTCACGGCACGTCCATGACCTCATTAAAATTTTTTTTTAGAAAAATGGTGCGTTGATACATAAATGTTCGCCACTCCAGTTCTAGGATATATTTTTGTTAAATCCTCAATGCAACATCGAAGCGACTTTTTTAATAATTGCTATAGCTGTTACAATTAAACTAATAAATTAGTAATATTCATTTTATTATAAATTTAAATTTTATTTTTAAAGTGGTAAAAATATGTTTTGTATTTTTATTTTTACGCTATTAATTTCGAAAAGCAATGTTTTCCGTTTGAACAGATAAAACTGTATAATTTTAGTTGCCAACTCTACCAGTTACTCCGTAACATTTTATTTTTAACCTCTAAATACCTGACTCTCTTACCGAAAAGCGGCTAACAACTATTGAAAGTGTGCAAATTTTGAAACTGCATTTTTAAAATTCACAAGCAGCAAGAAATATGAAAAGAATAAAGTAAACATTTTTACGCTTTATGACAATAAATCAAAACATTATGGATTGATTGCAATAAATAATCTCTAATGGACACATACAAAGACCAATCAATTCAAAAAGTTTCTCTTAGCAAAAAAATTTTATTTCACATAAAATATAAAAATATAAATTGACTATAAGTACTCGACAGAAACTGGACAAAATTTAATAAATAGATTGTTCTGGAAAATTAGTGTTCATGGTTCATTCCTTAGAAGAATAAGCATTTGAAACACACCTGAAAAAATAAACAAAAAAAAATATTATATATTTTAATGAACTTCTCATAAAGCAATGCATATACAATCGATCAATTTCACCTTTACAATGAATATAAACTTTGTTAACATAAATTTATTCAAGTTTGAAAATTAGAAATAATTTTTGACTTATTTGTGCCTTGCGACCTTTTAAATGCAGGTAACTCATTTTCATAAATTATCTTGCAGAAAAAAGAATAGTATATCATAATATATTACTGATATAAAATTTCACCAACTCTGTATAAAATTTCCAATTATACTATATTAAAGCGTTTTGAAAACTGAAGTGGTACGTAATAAAACTTAGTAAATCAACTTAGTATAAACTAATATGTTTGCAACTTTTTTATTTAGTTTATTGAGTTGTAGGCCATGAAAGCAATGAGTGCGATTCTTCTTATTTTTCATTTGCGCCATCTATGGCCGAGAATTCGACTTCTGCCACAACCATACTTTACACAAGTTTATAGGGCGGACCCATTCATACAGCTTGACTTGATAGGAAAATATTCGAAGTATCTGCAGGGACCGATCAAGACAAATTCAGGTCCAAGGCCCACCAAATTTTCCGGGCCCCTAACAAAATATTTGGAAACTAAATTTCTGAGAAGTAATCTAACAATAAAGAAGGCTCTACTAAACTGCATGATTCAAGAGAAACATTCGAAAAATTTTTGAAAGCGAACAAATGAAGATTATTTGTCTAAGATAGAGTTTATGCATCTATATATTAAAGCAAAATATAAAACAATGTATCAAAATAAAAATAGTTTGGTGACCACAAACAATTGAAATCAGTGATTTTTGCTAAAAGTCACTGATTAGTTGAATTATTTTTTATCGTAAGCTGTAATTAATTCTTTTATTGAGTACTTAATTCAACACAAAGCTAGCCAACTTTTCATCAGATTTCATGATAAGTTCAGCATGTATGCTAAGATATTAATGTTATTATTTATAATTTTTATTAAAAAGTACATTTCAACGCACAAAAAATATCCAAAAGAACCAAAATTATAGCAATTCATAGAAAATTTAAAACACATGTAAATAATAATTTATTTAGTATATCACTTTAAAAAGAAAAATTCCTTTTCGGACAACCAGATTGATAATTTGGTTTCATCATTTCGAAACTATCAAGAAAATCAAAATTTTAATATTGTAGAAGAAAGATGTAAATCGAACAGTTCAAAACATCAACAAGAAAGATTGATCTACAGCTTTACATATTTGTTAAGAATAAGCTTTTAGCTCTTCTTGACACTAATAATTTATTCTTGTGACTGTGAATGTGCATTCTCGCTGCATTCGCTTAAGCCGTTGGCGTAAAAATTGCACCAATTAAAATTCATTTGTACTTTTGAATTTGATTAGCGCAATGTTTACACGAAGTTTATTTTATCACAATATAAAGAAAATTTGAAATTAAAAAATGCATTTTCTGAAAAAAAAGACCAGTTTTTTCCAGTATTTTTTTTACTTTAAAAATAGTAATGTTTTGGAATTTTTTTGGCCCCCCAGAAAGTATGGGGCCTATGCGATAAACAGGCCCTGAGTATCTGTCCGCGAGGAAGAGTTCTGAGAAAAGAGAGTTTATGATCGGATTGTGCCTTCTGGATTAAATTTTTTGTCTACGATAAAATAATAAGATTGAAATCTGCAACGTTGGAGTTTAGGTCGTTGTGGTAAAAACTGGCAGTTGGCTTATAAATTCATAAACAGTATCTAATTTTAGGTCTTTTCTCAGTGCTTTATTGCTAATATATGAAGGCGCTCCTGTCATTCTTCTGATGATTTTGCTTTAAATGGTTTCTATCTTACTTATTTTGGTTTTATTTAGGCAGTTCCATAAGTCCATACATATCAAGACGGAAAAGAGTAAAAACTGGGAACAAATGAATTTCATGTTTAGCTTTCTTTCGGGAATAATTAAATATCCATGACAACCCAATTTTTTAACGGATAAATATTGAACTGCTTCTTCCCAGAGAAAAATTAATATAAATGAATTATTTATTATCAAGAACAGATTTACTCCTTCAGAAAATTATTTATTATTGAAACAATTCTACTACCAGTTTCCTCGGTTTACTGTTTCGCTTTCAGGCTGGATCCACAGTTCGTAATTTTGACATGAACCAGAAAACGATCAGTCTCCAATTCAGCACTCATAGAGTACCAATTCAAACTCTTGTCCTCACGAACATGAGTCCAGCACTCTGCCAACCAGGCTATACCGGCATTTTCATACAGTTATTTTGCATATATAATCCCCTTTTTGCTACGGGACATTGCATATTATATGCATACCTGCCAACTTTTAATCCTTTTGAGAATGATTTTCCCCAGTGGTTGTATAATCGAATTTAATCTACAATTTTAGGCAGAAACATACGCTGTATTTTAAGAAAGCTGTTGCGCTTTATCACCAAAGTATTACATATTAATAGATTTACTTAAAAAAATTTTAAAAATAGTGGTTGTTAAAAGGATTATAAATTAAGTCTTTAAATGCAAGGTATACATTTTCGAAAGCATATATTTTACTACCACTTCAAATACAGAAATAAAATTTTACGCCAAATGCGTAAAAGTTGGCAGGTATGAATATGCAAAATAATTTTAAATAGTGTTGCCACGGGCGAGACTAAAAAATGCAAGTAGTGGTGCTTTTTAAAATTTAAAATGTAAAAACTCTTTATAGCATTTTTTACGTCAACTCTTGAAAAAGAATCCAAAAAATGTTTTTCTTTAAATATTAATAATTTGAAATGTAAGGTACAGTATTAATTACGATTGAATAATTAACTTCTTCGAGACGGGCGAGTCATAAATGCATTCTCATGGTGTCGATAATTAGAGTAAAAAAAGATAAAACTGGTAGCCAAACTATTTTATGGCATTTTATTTGTGGGCGGGGTAATAATAGTTTATTTAATTTACTACTACTTAGTTCTACTTAAAATAGTATAGTAACTCTTTAAACAAACAAGAATTGGATGTTCAAAGAACTCCAGGAAAGACGAGAAAGTTATCTCCCTGCTCCCAGCTCTAAAGACGAAGATGAGGAGCCTCACCATCAAGCCTGTTACATCTTACATGATGCCTTTCAATTTTTTTTAAAATCTTATTTCAGGTTCTTTTCCAAACCTCCAATACAACTTTCCTATGTATGTCTTTTTGGCATATTTCATGATGAATGAGATAAGGGCCATTTAGAACTCAGAGGCCCAGTTCTGAAGCAACGAACGAAGAATTGGATGTGTTAGATTTAAAGTGAAAGCAAAATAAGTTTTTCAAACTAGCTTTGCCCAAACTAAAGCTACAGTTTTTTAATTTTTTACTATCCTGATTCTGATTCCGTATGACTACATTTATAAATCATCCGTCCCGAAAAGGTTAAGGATTGAACTTATACCACTTCATACATTTTTAGCCGTCTGTGGCATCCCTTACATCAGTGTTTCCCAAACTTATGAATTTTGTGTACCCTTTCTAAATTTTTCGTAACGCTGTGTACCCCTAATAAAAAAAATGAATGTATTTTTTTTACTATAAAAAATGCACAAAAGTTAAAAATCACAACTGGCTGTTGACACAACTAAATATTAACTGTTAACTCTGCAAAAAATAGGCAATAGAAAAATACGTAATCGTAAGTTTTCATGGCTAGTTTTGTTTTTAGATAAAAAAATTTTGAAATTTTCACATGCTGCAAGATATTTCGCTTAAGAACGCGCGTACCTCCGCTAAACTGTTCCCGTACCCCTGGGGGTACGCGTACCACACTTTGGGAAACACTGCCTTACATCAAATGTTCTTTAAATATTTTCAGTCGCGGGGTGTCTTTGAAATTGGAAACGCAACACAGATCATTAAATATTTATGTCGCATTTACATACTTGCCAACTTTTATGCATTTGTCGTAAAATTTTATTTTCATATTTCATACTAAATATATACTATTTTTTTCTTTTATAAACTTAATTTTTAACTGATTTTGATCACAAAAAAATTAAGCGTATATATTAATATTTGTTACCTGTTAAAATCTCATCTATACTAATTGTACTCATTTTCAAGTCTTATTTTGTCTTTACCCATTTGCTTGTATTTTAAATTTTTTACATCCGCTGATTGCAGCCACGGCTTTTGTACCATAACTGCCACTGAGATGAACGAGTTGGGGACCCTGACGGGGCCGATACTTAGATAAGGAAATCCCTTAAGCTTTTTCAAGTACAACATATTTTTTTGCTTAAAATTGAAATTTTGATTCCATTTTAATACCACTGGGAAAAATCCTAATGGGAGGAATTAAAAGTTGGCAGGTATGCATTTACCATTGTATTTTTTCTTTCAAATGTGGGAGTTAAGAGTTTACTATTTAACTCAACAACGAATGAAAATAAGAAGTTCTTAATAATTAAAAAACAGTTATCTAAAAATAGTGTTAGTATGTATTTCTTTATATCAAGATTTCTGCCGTCTACCACTTAGTTTTAAAAATTCACTGTTCTTTTTACTTCAGATCCAAATAGAAATATTTTTTATTATTAATAAATATATCGTGGTAAACATAATTATCTTGTTTATACTATATGAAACGAAACAATTATACACTTGTGCAAACTCAAGACATAAATAGGTGAATTTTTAATTTTTTTTAAAATTAATTTTTCAACTAATTTCTCAACGCAGACAGTCTTATAAGTGCGTACCAAATTTCAATTCTTATTATTCTTCATTTTTTTGTTTATTTACTTGATAATTTTTTTATCTAAATTAGTTGAAAGTATTGCAGTTCTATATAAACCATTTATGTGCCTTAAGTTGTGCAAACTTATTTTATTATTATTATTTATAATTTATTATGTTTATTTATTTGATAATTTAAATATTTATTTATTTAATTTAGTTGCAATTTTATAATATTATTTTCTTTAGTTGCAAATTTATTTTTAATTATTCTAGCATGCCTTTATCGCAAAGGTACTTTTTTTCATACAAAAAATTTTAAGAATAAAATCATGTTTTCTTCCATTGCTTTTCCACCATTACGGGTATGATCATTTTATCCCCAGTTATGACAAATGATGTATATTTCAATATTTAAGTAAAAAACAATTTTGATAAAAAAACGCGGTAAAAATTCCCAGTTTTTAAAAATTAGAAAATTATAAAGGTTTTTAAAATATACTATATAGAGATTTCCAAGGAACAACACATCAGGCAATAGCGAGGGTGGATTTTTTCATCGATTATTATCGATTATCGAAGTTTCCGATGACCAATAGCAGAATTTTCTCAATTCCAACGCTCAAAAAGCAGGTGATCCCGGGTCAAAGCATCAGACTTGAAAAAAAAAATCCCGCAGTGGATTGATCATAAAGACACGGTTCCCAAAAGAACACCGAAGTCAAGAAACACTAGCTGATGAAAGTAAGCGCTTGGGTGACCATTTTGATCAGCCTGCATAGTGACCGAGGGTGTGCAGTATCGGTACCCGTTAAACTGTACTACCGTAAAGCGCTTGACTACGCACGCAGGTCGTCGGACTAACGAAATAAAGGAAGCCCTCACTTCTGCAGAAATTCAAAATTGCGATGGCATGTCTTCGGATCATCCTCAGGGATGTTTCCCAGACCGTCGCCGATAGTCCATTCTGCTGCTCTAGTGTGGCGTAAATAAAATACCTACCACCATACCCTCAAAAAAATTTATTGCAATTTTCTTCAATCGAAACAGGAAATCAAATAGCAATGCTCGAAACATTGTTCAACACACCATTTTAATAACCCTGAACTTTCCGCTCTCTCCCGTTTTTCTACTTGGTTTTAACCACAAATGACCCTAAATTCATTTCCTATTCATATCTTCAATTTCGGGACATCTTATAAAAGTCAAAAATAATAAACTTTTCTGACTGAACTTACCAATATTTTGCTAATGGTATCCATATCCATAAAGTGGAGAGTAGCTGTATCCTTGTTGCTTTCCTCCGTGACTGTATCCGTATTTATCAAAAAGAGATTTGCTGTGAGTTTGGACTCCGTGAGAAGACTTAGCTGCACTACTATGAGCTCCTTGACTTTCTACTGATTGAGAGCCATGAGAACCAATATTATGGTGGTTTTGCTTAGCTTGGGTGGCTTGGCTGCTTGATTGACCGGAATTGATTGCGTCAATATCATGATAACCATTTGCTCTATCGAATGAGTAAGATTTCTCGAACCCACTACCTGTATCCTGGGAATAAGATCCAACGTTACTATAAGTACCTTGTTGGTTATGTTGAGTTCCGTGATTGCCATGACTGCTGTGTGCTCCTAAGTGGTGCTGTCCATTTGCTGAGGCAGCATTGTTAGCATGGCTAAGTTTGTTTGCTTGGTAACCTTGATTGTATTGTGTGTGACCAGCCGCTTGCTGGCCATGTGCTCCATGTTTGTATGCTTCCGATGAACTTTGGTGAGAAGCAGGTTCTGATTGGACGTAAGTGACTGGTACGGGACTGTATTGCTGCGGTGGGTGTTGTTGATGAACAGGGTATTGCTGCTGTGGTTGTTGTTGATGAACTGGGTATTGCTGATATTGTACTGGTTGACGCTCGTATTGCACCGCTTGGTATTGTCCTGGTTGTCGCTGGTATTGAACTTGTTGGTATTGTTGAGGAGCTGCATGCTGTGGGGAGGGATCGTATCCTACGCTGCATACTGTTAGCACCAAACTGCTCAGAATACTCAAAGTTATCTAAATAAAATATTAAATCTTAGTTCACGAAGGCTGATATAGATTTAGTTACATCAATAACTCTTTATGAAATAATATAAATAATTTGTATATTGTGAATACTTGGACGTTTGTAAGTTTTTGAACCCTCGGTATATTTGTATATTTTGGGTATATTTTCAGAAGTGATTGCCCTCACTCACAGGTTATGTATTGAAATTCAACACTTACAAAGTCTAATTTATACCCATTACTTGGTTTTTAGTTGGTCTTAACTGGTTTATCAATATGCATTTTCTGTAAAAACTTCTGGCAAAAAAAAAAAAAAAAAAAAAAAAAAAATTGAACAGTTAAAGAATAAATAAAAAAAAACGGAAAAAAATTTATTAATTCGACAGTTTGATCAATATTATAGTTGACAACTTATATATTTTTTTGAAAATGTTAAAGTTCTTTATTTCATTAAAATTTAAAATTACTAAATTTAATAAATGAAATACTGATTCATCTTTAGTGTAATAATTTCAATTTTTAACTACATATACAAATTTTAAAGAGGGTTGACAAAAATAGACATGTACCTCAAACATTTCTTGTGATTTATTATACATTTTCTAAAAGAAGATTCTATTTTCTAAAAGATGATTTATGTTTTCGATTTCTTTACATGAATGTTGTTTTTTAAATGGTTAAGTTAAAACATCTAATACCACCTACTAACATATTGCTTGAAAGATTTTCCTTTGCAAGAAAATTTTTAAAGGTAAGTAATGCAAGCAAAAATTAGATAAATTTTATGAAATACTTGGCATTTATGAGATCGTAGCACCATCTGAATGAAGCTATTTCATCATATTTATCTTCTTGAATTTTATGAAAAATCAATAAGTTGAAAATAATTCTTTTATTGAAAAGTTTAATAAAAATTCAATTCGCATGATAAGTTTTGAGATTGATAGGTTTGAAGATTTAAAAAAACAAACACATTCTTTAAAGAAAATAATATGATACGAGCAGTTCCTCAAGTGTTCGAAAGGAAATGGCTAACAAGACCTAGACAAAGAAATGAGACTTTGCCAACATTTAAAAAAATTAAACTTTATGTGAATTACAAAATAATTTTTTCAAGGTTAATGTTCGCAACCATATGCGTTTGCTATAAATCAATTTTGTTTTAGTTTTTTGTCATCGATTTATGTGTTTGAGAATTTTAAATAAAATTTGCCAATATTTTTACAGAATATTAATCTTTTGCTTACGGCGCTTAATATGATGAAGTCCAACATTCAGGTTTTACCAGTCGTATACAAAAGATAAAGAGATAAAAAGGCTTGGATAATATGGAAACATTTTCATAGTAACTCGGTGTAAAAAAAATAATTTCTTATCAGCAAATTTTTTGGAAGATTTTACTTGGCAAAATTGTTGGAGCAGTTTCAAAACTCATACTTGAAACTTTTACAAAAAATGTCACTTTTACTAATGCAAAATTTGCATCGACCAAAAAGAGCTGGAAAAGTAGAAAGCTTTTTTTCTTTCTCCATACCAATATAATTGAAAAAAAATTTTCATATTAATATTTCCAACCCCTAAGCTGCAGGAAAATATTGGAAAATATTTTCTATATATCAGCTATTGAAAAATAGCCTCGATCATTCTTTTGAGTCAGCCAAATAAGGACCCATTAGACTCCTATACACTGTAGGAAAAATGTTAGAGCGTATTATTTACTATAGAATCAAAAACTTTCTCGACTGTTTACCTAAGGAACATTATCGCTTTAGGAAGCAGTTAAACACCACTAAGCAACTTCTTAGAATAGTTGACTTCATTGGAAGAGAACTCCATAACAAACAAATTACTGCTTTGCTCATGTCAGACATTAGCAAAGCATTCGATAGAGTCTGGCACGATGGCGTCATCTATAAGTTAATTAATCTAAATTTCCCTGTTGGTGTTATATAGATTATTATCTCAAACACAGATCCTTCCAAATCACGCTTAACAGTTAAATGTCTACTATTAGAAAAATTAATGCTGACCTTCCACGAGAAAGCATTTTAGGCCCCATTCTATATGTAATTTACACTCATGACTTCCCAGTGGACAGAGATGATTATGATAGCATTAGGGCTTTCTATGCCAATGACCAAATCTTGCTTTAACAAAAATTCAAAACAAACTTTACAGTATCGAAGACTGATTCGAACTTAATGCCAGCAAGTCGCAGCCTTTGATTGTACAAAAGGGTAGAAAAATCATCGGTCTCAGTAATAAACTTGTACTATTCAAAAAAGCAATTCCAATTGTAAACAAAACTGTTTACCTTGGTCTAACAATCAAAAATAAGACCACTTGAAAGGACCACGTTTCTAACATGAAAAGAAAGGTTGCTGCGGCAACTAATAAACTTCAAGTCTTATTATATCAGCAGCACTTAAAATGAAAAATCTTCTTTACACCTCAATGATAAGACCTATCATGACATCACCTGTAATTGCCTCAAAAAATGACTTAAAAACCCTTACTGTGCTACAGAATAAAACTCTACGTAGACTAACCGATGCCAGATGGTTTATCAGTAATGATGCCATCCATAGGGATTTAAAAATTGATACATTTGATCAGCATTTTATTAAGCTGAACAGAAATTTCTTTGAGAAGGCGTTAATGTGTGAAGCCGCCGATTCAACTCAATTTTTGACTGCATCAACCTAGTTGAAGATGCTAATATCAGATTTTCGGCTCACTTTTTTACTTCTGATGTTATCCTCACACTTAAAAACATGCTCTGAGTAAAAACACGCAGAGTGTCGAAACCCTTTGGGTCTGATCAGGACGAGATTCATCCGAGTAATTTTCAGCGTAGAGAGCAATCCGACACGAATGGTAATAACCAGGACGGTCGGGTCTCTACTTTAACAGAGGTACACTTTTTTGTTAATGAAGTTTTTTATGGTCTTCTATTCATTATGAATATTTGTTAATTCTTCCCATTTTTTGTAAATATTTTTCCTTCGTGTAATTTTCGTTTCCCTGCTTGTAAATATGTCTTGAACTTTTCTATACATTCAATTAGTTGTTACTTTTTACCATGGCAAAGCGCCATTCTTTTTTCTTTACCATAACATGTGCCATTATTTGTTGCATTTTATGAAATCTGTCCATTGTTTTTGCTTATGTTCTCATTATACGATGAATGGGGAAAGGGCCATTATTGGCCTCAGGAGCCCAGCTAGACCAAACAGACCAGATCAGACCTGCAGACTGATACCCTTGTGTTGATCTAACGATGCCTGGCTGGTAAACAGGTCATGGGTGAAAGAGAAACCATTTCACTATATCGACTTTTTCTCAGGAAAGAAGCAGCTTTATATATTTTCTATAATTGTAAAAATAAAAAATAAATCTCGGAAGGTACAGAAATTTTATTTCTCTCGAAAAAAAAGTACTAGAATGAAATGCCTTCCGTACCAATTTTTGCTCATTTTCGTCTTGGTATAAGCCCTGTAACAGGTATCCAGTTATGGATAAAACACCTCTTTTAATAAACATTGTTCTAATTTGTCTATAGAAAACTTCGAGCCGTGTCATCTCTACTGTATAAAATTATCTAGAAGGATGAGACATTCTACTCATCTATCCTTATTTCTCCATGTTATTTATTCGAAATAAATTCTAATAATAAAACAGAAACATTGGTGCTATCACTTTTTTTTCTTAAAAAAGAGAACTCGTTTTGAAAGGAAACTTGGCTTCAACGGTTAAACTATAATTATAAATTTTAAAAGGAGCAGGGCTGTTAACACTTTAAACTTTCAAAATCTAAAGCTTTCAGAAAACATATGGTCAACAATTGTTAAATTGGTCTAAAGTTTGAAAGGCCTCACCACGATAATCCAAAGATAATGTGATATTTTATATTTACTTTTGAATTATTTATGGCGAGGAAAATAAGATTTAAAAATTTTTACTAAGCTAAGAATTTTACATTAAATTATAAACTTTTCTTTATTACTAAAATTTTATTTCTAACAAAGCAGCGTAAGAAGTTGATAGCCCTGAAAAATAGTCAATAATCTCAAAAAAACTAAATTTAATTTGAACGAAAATCTATGGGATTCAATCCTCAAAATGAAAATAAAAAATATTTTTTGAATGCATTAAAAATAAATACTGTATAAACATGTTAATATTTTAAATGGAAAAACTTTTAAATCTTGACATAAGCTTCTTTAAAAGCGCGCTTGTATCCAAAACTAAAATAAATATTTGCTAAAGAAATCTATTAGTAAATGAAGAAGGATATAAATATGAAAAATGAAGTGCTCTACGATACATGTGAATTCTTATAAATACATGTAAAACAAGTATCTCAAAAATTGATTTATGTATATAATTAAATTTTAAAAGGAATTAAAAAAACTGAAATCAGGGGTAAATCAGGGAGATACCTTTTAAACACAGAGTAACCCATTATCCCTGAAATACGTTTTTAGAGTATTTTAATCCAAAAATTGAAAAAATATTTACTAATTAAATCTATTGGTAAAAGATTAATTAATTCTTACATATTATAATGAAATATCTTAATATACAAGAAGTATAAATATACTTCTAGTAATAAAATACTTAAAAAAGAATTTGATATATGAATATGAAATACACTACGAGTAGTAAATTATTTAATGAAGAAGTAATAACTATTAAAGAATCTCAAATATTAAGTAAATGAAGAAGGAAATAAATAGTTGATAATGAATAAAATTGATTTAATATGGCTGTAATTAAATTTTAAAACGTATTAAATAAACTGAAATCAGAGGTAAATCAGGGAGATACCTTTTTAAACACAGAGCAACTTTTTAACCCGGAAATACGTTTTTAGAGTATTTCCAAAAATAGAACAAATCCAAATATAGAACAAATATTTACTAATGAAATCTATAAGTAAAATATAAATTAATTCTTTCATATTAGAATGAAATATCTTAATATGAAATAATTAAATATAATACTAGTAATAAAATACTGAAAAAAGAATTTATAATATATAAATATGAGAGATTGAATTGCACTACGACTAGTAAATTATTTAAAAAGTAGTAACTATTAAAGAATCTAAAAAAATAAATTTAATTTAAACGAATTTTTATATTAATCTTCGCTATATGGCTGTTAGAATTAAAAACTATTTTTAGAATGCTTTTAAAAATAAATTATTTTTAAAGCAAACGTGGAATAAAGTTTTTAAAACAAGAGTAATTTATTAAACCTGAAACATTTTAATATAATATAATCTAATAAAGTATAAATTCAAAACTGGATTAAGTATTTATTATTGAAGTAATCGAAAAATGAATTAAACTAGTAATATACTGATATAAAAAATGCGTGAAAAAGACATTTAATTTAGATGACCACTTGTTATTGTACTCAAATCTGTAAAATAATTTAACATAAAAAATTATTCTGGCATGGCATTAAATATAAATTCAACCCCGGAGATATTTTAAAAGATAAACTTTTTAATCCTGAAGTACACTTTCAGAGCTTTTAAATTCGAAACTAAAACAAGTATTTACAAATAAAAATTTGTATGAAAAAAAATCCATCTACACTAACGATAAACTAAACAAAAATATCTCATAATTTATTTAATTTTGATAAAAATTTATACTGCTTATTTCTAAAAAGTAAAAGAAAACTTTAAAATAAAATATTTTAACACTGCTCTTAATATAAACTACATACCTTTCAACAACTACCGAAGTTCCGTAGTTTTAGAAAGTATTTTTCCTAGTGGTAACAAATGTAATGCATTATTATAATGATCTGAAATAAACAAACGCACTTCCTTACCAGAGATGCCAACTGCTCCGGACAAGCCAAAATAATTAAAGAAGCGGTAAATAATTACAAAGTAAATTTTGCAAATATTTGACTATTTTTGCTGGCTTTGTAAAGGGTATGGCATGATATCAGTACTATAAAGTGGTGAATTATATAATCCTACGAATTATTTAAAAATAGTGGTGGATAAAAATTTACTACATTTATTTTATTAAACCAAGAATCACAATTGATAAACTACCACTTTAAAATATATATTTGTTGTCCGGAGCAAGTTGGCATCTCTGCCTTACTAGTGCTGGTGGTTACATTATCTCCATGGGTGAAAGCCCTTATATAGCAAGACGGAAAAGAGAAAAACCTGGTACGTAAGACATTTCATTCCAGCATTTTTTACGAAAAAAATAAAATATCTGTAACTATCAAGATTTCTTTTAAAATATTAGCATATATATAAAACTGCTTCTTTTCGAAGATAAAGTAGATATTGCTGAATAATTTAAAAAAAGAACAAGTAAACTCCTCCCCAAAACTAACTATAACTGAAAAACTTTCACTACCAGTCTTTCCTATTTTCCGTCTCGCTTTCACCCCTTCTCTATCATTGAAAAGTGGTTGTCTACAAAAATAAAATCAAAGTTAAAT
Source organism: Parasteatoda lunata (assembly GCA_949128135.1). Taxonomy (NCBI): domain Eukaryota; kingdom Metazoa; phylum Arthropoda; class Arachnida; order Araneae; family Theridiidae; genus Parasteatoda; species Parasteatoda lunata. Next base: position 15,125,047 of record OX421977.1, read on the forward strand.
TTTAATATTTAGAAACCAGTTTAGTTTTTAAATTTATAATAAGTTTGATTTAATAAACAATATGCTAGATCATGAAAAAATAATTCGATGAAAAATATAATATAAAAATGTATTTGTTTTAAAATATCTTGCTTCAGTTTAATACCACTGTAAAAATATTTAGTAAAAATCTCAAATGTTAAAATATATCTAATCATATCTGAAATAAGTTCGGAGGATACTTTAAAAAGAGAAACCATTTAAGCCTGAAACACACTTTTAGAGCTTATAAATTCGAAATTCAATTTACAGGTCGACAAATACAATTTCTTACAAAATGTTTTATAGCGGGTAATAAGGTTTCCTAGAGACTGGAAAGTATTTTTGTATTGGAAATAAAAGTGAAATATATCTAGATGTTATCAATAAATATTTAATTTGAAGAAAATATATAACGGCGCAAAAAATAACTCGGTAAATATTATCGTAATTCTCAAATGAAAGATAAATTTAAGCATTTTCTAATAGTTCTTAATTATTTCTTAAATACTTCTTAAAAAATCTTAGCTACCACTCATTTAGTTTTTCCAGGTTGTGGGTACACTGGGTAAACAATCAAAATATAAAGGTTTTCGATTTTTGGTAATTTTGTCAACATTTTAAAAGCCTCATCCGGAGATAGTTGAATAAAAATAGAATTTATGTAAACTTTTGATTCATTTACATACTGTAGTGTGGGAAAAAAAACTTGCAAACAAATTCACCTACAAGGAATATTACATTATAGCATAAACTTAGCTACCACTTGAAGAAATTTTAGAAAAAGGCGTTGAAAGTTAGAAGATCTGAAATAAGTATTTACAATTGTAAATTATAAGTGAAAAATGATTCACACTGGTAACTATACTACTCAAGTCATCCCTAAACAGGACTGCCAACTTTCTAATGGTACCCAGAGATGCCAACTTGCTCCGGACAGCAAATAAATATTTTAAAGTGGTAGTTTATCAATTGTGATTCTTGGTTTAATAAATTCAATTTAGTAAATTTTTATCCACCACTATTTTTAAATAATTTGTAGGCTTATATAATTCACCACCTTAGAGAAGTTATGTCATTCTATACCTTTTAAAAAGCAAGCAAATATAGTCAAATATTTGCAAAATTTTTCTTGTAGTTATCTACCGTTTTATTAATTATTTTGTCATGCACGGAGCAGTTGGAATCTCTGCGGGTACCTAAGTTTGTTTTATTGTATAATTTTTTTTATTCATTTAAATTTATTTTCCCTACCACTACATATGAAAGATTTAAAAGTTTATATAAAACAGCATTTTTTCAACGTTATAATCGTGAAACTTAAAGTGATTGCACAAATACTAAAAATTCTAAAATCTTTGGATTTTACAAGTCAACAACTCTATGAAACATTTTACAAAAAGTATAATGAATACAAATTGTATCTAAGATAAACCCGGAAGATACTTTAATCTTTTTAAACCTGAATAAACACTATGAGAGCATATGATGAATCCAAATAAAAAACGAATCACTTACTTGGAATTTCATGTCTGCTTTTGAAAATGAAACATCAGCCAGAAACTCTTTTTATAATATGAAATTGAACCTTCACAACTTATTGGCGATCGAGATGAAATTCTCACTAATGAAAAGTGGGTTGGTCAAACCTTGAACTGGTAAATCAGTTGAAATTGAATGTTTAACCCAGAACTTATACTAATCAAGGGAAGAGAAATCGACCTCAGGTCACTTTTACTTTTCGACCTCAGGAGAGCAACTTTTTTTCGAAGGTCAAATGCGAGTTGTGGATTCTTTCTTGCAATAATGTTTCAAATCGATTAGTTTTTTTTAAATTGATTTCACTCTAATTAGATTCCGAAGGCCCAGTATGTTAAGAAATATTTTTTCTAAATTTCTATTAAGAAACATTTTTTTCTTAATATTCTAATAAAAATGCATGATTATTTTTTTTAATTGTAGAATTTGAAAATGTTTTCACTTTTGAAAAGACTGGCATTTTTCTTTTCTTTTTTTTGATGAAGGTGAATATTCAAATGTTACTGATGGAATCTGGAATTTTCGTCGACCAAAACACTCAATTTCTTTCGGTTTTTAGTCACAAATGTGTTATAAATATTAAAATGGTTAGAAATATTATGCTTTAAAATAATTCGCTAATATTTTTCACATTTAAAAACACTGCAATTTTAAGATGGAAATAAAATAATTAAGAAATCTAAATTATTGATTGGATTTAGGATGATTTTACAAATAAGTTTTAACTTCTTACATATCTGCAAAGGCCTTAGCATATCTGTAAAGTTTACAGTTTGAATTGGATTTTCTCACCAGGATTTTCTGAAACATACTTAATTCAATATTAATAAATGTTCCTTCTTTTATGCATCTTTGAAGCTGGTAAAAATAAACAACGAAACATTTATTTTATTTTGAGGCAGAGATTCGCATGGTAAATAAAAACCTGAGGTCTACGTACATGGACCTAAAATTATTAGCCCTCCGGCAGTATAATTCGTATTAAGTTTATATTTTTATGACTTATGAGAGTAAAATAGAAATTCGGCACTGTAAAGTATTTTTTGCTATAATTTTTTATACCTTTTTATTTTAAGGTTATTTTAAATTTTGTTTATATATATATATATATATATATATATATATATATATATATATATATATATATATATATATATATATATATAAACAAAAAATGATATCAGCTGAGTTTCCTTTTCATGTAACGCAAATGCGGATCACTTCTTTGAAAAAGTCCAAAGACCCAAGGAAGGTAGTCTAGTTTGTCTCAATGCTTGATTCAGAAATTTCCTTGACTTCTGGGTTACGGTCAAAATTACGGTTGGCGGTAAAAAAAAAAAGGTCCGGAAAAACGGTAATGGTCTAAAGGGTACGTGTAAAAAACGGTCCTGTTAAAAAGGTCTCCAAAAAAATAGTACCGGAAAAAGGGTACGCTGGAAAAATGATTCGGTTGAACAGGTCCCTGAAAAAAAACATGCCGATAAAAAGAGTACGTGAAAAAAAACAGTTCAGTTAAATAGGTCCCTGGAAAAAGGTTCCGTTAAAAAAGTTAAAGGTAAAAAAGGTTCAGTAAAAAAAATCTTCCTCAACAGGGAAAATGAATAGGGAAATTTCTTACAAGATATTCCCTTAATCAAGAATGCTTTTCTCCCGATTTTAACAGTTATGACTCAGATTCAATAATTAAGTTAAGGAGGAGCTTTCTTTTTCTAAAATGAGCTTACCTAAAATTATTTTTTATGGAAGATGTTATTTTTTATTTTAAATAATATTTTTTAAAGAAAGGGGTGAAACAATTCCCTGCATCAGGAATGTTCCCTATTTTGATACATATAATTCAGATTATTCGCTAATTCGTAGAGGGGGATATTCGGAGAGAAATATTTCTTTTTTTCTTCTTTTTTTTTTAAGAGATATGTTTTCTTTTTTTATATATTTATATTTTATTTAAAATGCTTTTTTTTTTATAAAATATATGTTTTTTTTGTTGTTTTGTTTAAAATAATTTTTGTTACAGAAAGAGCTGAGGCGATTCCCAGCATATAAAAATACTTTATTCCAATTTTAAAAATCAATATGTAAATGCTCTAACTAAATTATAAGAGAAGTCGTGCGTTCATTTATCATTGAAATTTGTTTATTTTACAAAATATATTATTGATAAAATTTGAAATAAGAATAAAAATGTTATTCAAACTCCTTTTTTTTGGAACAAATATAATACCGATAATCTAACAAAAATTTTCAGTTAGTGTTACATTGCATTATATAAATGTAAAAAAATACAAAACTATATTTTTACTTGTAATTAGACTGTCAGAATAAAAAGAGTCTCACAAAGGAGAAACTTTTTCATCTGCATCAAAGGGTTAATGATTACTCACTCTCTCGATGAGAAACTAGGAAAACAGCAAATATTTTGGAACAATCTATATTTCAAACAAGATCAAAATAAATTTCGATATTGAGTATAGAGGTGATTTTTATCAAACAACATTGAGGTGTTATAATATCGATTTTATTTTTATCTGCAAAAAGTACATTTTGCAGTCAAAGTTACAAAAAATGTATTCGAAGTTCCTGAATCTGATTTTATTTAAGTTTTCATTATTATAATAATAAAAAAAATAGAAATTATAGTAATAAAAGCCCTACTGATTATTTTAACACGTTGAACCTTGACAAGCAGAAGGATATAGACAAGACAATAACTATTGCCCAGAATAAAATCCCATTCACAAAAGACAGCAGCTTGATGGGCAACATTCAGTTTACTTCAACCTTAATTAGAGCAGAAATCATTTGTTGTTTTCCCACCAGTAGAAAATTAATTTCCACTCAATGTTGTACTATTTAAACAATGCCTCTTAATCATATCATATCCTTACCAGCAAGTTTTCTAGCTAGTAATTAATTCAATAAAGTAAGTTATTGTTTTAACCTTATACCTGAGAAGGAAATCAACAGAAAACATATATTAAATTATTTAATATAAAAAGTGGTACATTAATTTTATCAGAATACCTAAACGAAGTTTTAATTTTCTTGGTATAACTCGCAAATAAAGAAACCTAACGCTGATGGAAGTGAGCATAATTTGCTCAATGGTTTCAGTTTAACACGTTGAATGCCATGGGGGCACTGGTGACCGGTGAAGCCAAGTTTATTACAAACACATAATTCGAGTTAATTTTTAATTTTTTTTTTATTATCGTTACTAAAATGGTTTGAAGAAATTAATGCAATTTTTTTTTCATTGCCCACCTGTGTTAAAATCCGTCAATTCAGGGCGATTTTGTTAGCCTCTCTTTCAGGGGCACCATAGTAGGTGGGCCAACGTCGCTCCCAACGTTTACAGATAGTACAGAAAAGGAAAGAACATCCATGCCTTGCCCGGGGTTCGAACCCAGATCCTTTCTGATTCTAGGACAGTTCCTTGCCCCCTACACTGGCCGGTCGTCAATGCAATATAGAACACACAAAAATAGTTTTATTTATATTCACAAAGATGCCAACTTGCTCCAAACAGCGAATAAATATTTTCAAGTGGTAGATTATCAATTGTGATTCTTAGTTTAATAAATTCCATTTAGTTGATTTTTATCCACCACTATTTCTAAACAATTCGTAAGATTATATAATCTAAGCTTTTTAAAAAACTAGCAACGTCTGTCTTATATTTACAAAATTAGTTTGTAGTTACTTAACGTGTGGCCAGATGGACAAGCCATGGCAAAATTAGCGTGACATTCAATGTGTTAAGAAGTTTTTTTTCATGACTAGTCCAATTTCAGTTAGAAAGTATGTAAAAAATAATATGTACATAAATAAAAGTAGTACTCACAATATCAAATGTTTTAATAAAAAAAGAGTTGGTGATTATTTTCTTAAATAAAATACACAAAGAGTTTTTTTTTCCCCTCTACGATGAATATTTGGGACATACTGATGTGAAACTAAAATTTGTCGCGGGTACACCGACTATCATGCATGTTAATTATAAAATTTTGAGAAACATAAAGAATAATTATATAATATTTCTTGTTTATTTTTCAATTAATGATCAATTTTTCAATTAATGATAATCTATAAATTCAATATCCGAAAGATGGATGCAAGCTATTTTATTGAATAAAATAATAACATGAAAATCAGGACAAAATCGTGGAAAAAGAAACATCTTAAAAATTTCTATATTAACTGTTCGAGAAATCTTTCTTATCCTTGTTCTATCCTCAGAAAGGACGAGGTCAGAATAAAAAAAAAAAAACATTCCCGCAAATTAAGACGAGCGACTGACACGCCCACCACTACGTTTCAATGACATCATCAAAAATTAGTGTAGCGTCGTCATCTTTTAAAATTTTGATTATACTGAATATATTTTGATAACATTATTATATTAAAAATACGTGTAATTTTTTTTACCCATTGGCAAAATGCGTCTTTCATGGCGTCCTCTCTTTTCAACTACAATAATCAAGAGTAATAGTAAACAGTGCGCATGCGTTGCTATGGCGACCGCTGCAGTTTGATAATTTTTTTATAATTCTTTTTTTCACTTTTAATTTTGCTATGCATTAAGTTGGTGAGTTTATTTTTGAGATATGGGATCAGAGAGATCCCATAAATACTTCTTGAGTTGTGAATAAAAGGGAATTTCAGCATTTGAACGATATTTTTGTTTTTATTGTTTCAATTCAGAATCAGAAATTTTAACCTGCAGTTCAAACTGGATCTTTTTCAATACTAATTCAGGTGAATATCACAAATAAAGAGGGTCCAAACTGATTGATACGGCCCCAAAAGTTAGAGTTGAAGAAAGAAAAAAACGATGCCAAGGACTAAACTTACCGAAGCTAAAAAAGCCAAAGAACGTAGACGGAAATACTTTAAACTTTACACACAAACGGAAAAACGAAAGAATTCCGTTCGCAAACGCAAGCATGAAGCCCGTCCCTCACAAAAGTACCAAAGTGGTTGAAAGAATTGAACCCTAACGAAGAGCGAATGGTGATCCGAATTAAAATTACGAGTTTGTTGGTAAAAATTATGATACGCATAACTATTAAATGAATTTGTCTGAAGGTATCCGACTAATTTTAACAAGTGTTTTTTAATTTTTTTAATATTAATGTAAAATTTTAAAAAACTACTTTGTGTTATTTTGCGTAAAAACTTAAAAAACCAGCAAAACAAAATTATTATTTCATTGAAATTTTTTTTGGTTGGCGTAATTTCTAAAATAAACGCACTTTAATTTGTTTCCCTTCTTTGACAGCTTGAATAAACTAAATAAATTAAATTCTGATAAATAGTTTAATTAGTTACGTTCAGACAACGTTTTAGAAAAAGGCACAACTTTACCAGTTTTTAACGATTTTCACTTCATTTATTATGTTAGATCAGATCCATCCAGAACTCAACACGTGAAGATGGTTACACATCCCAGTTTTTTGGACAATTCGGATTCTTGAACTCAATCATGTTTCGTCCGATTTTAAAATTCATTTACATTTAAAATGAAATCTTTGTTCGTAATTTTTTCCTTTATAAAAAACATTTTCTTACTTTTACAAAGTGACTGTCGTATTTATGATATAAAGAAATAAAAAAAATTTCTTTTCGTCTAACCTAATATTTTTATTAGGGACAGACTGCTTTCTCTCTAGAGATGTCCAATATTTTCTGGAACAGGTATTTGGAACCTGTTATTTAATCATACCTGTTATAAAAATAACAGGTTACTTCCAAAGGCCTGTTCCAAAATACTAGGCAAAAATTTTAATTCAATTATCTTGGCAAAAATTTATTTTTCTACTTTTTTTAAAATGTTAAACTGTTTTTTTTTTTGGCAATCTTTGTACAGTTTATAATAATAAAAAAAAATCACGTTTTATTTATTATTACAGGGCCGTAGCCAGACATTGCGAGGGTCTATAAAAATTATAATACTAGAAATACAAAACTTAAGTTTTGTATTTCTAGTATTATAATTTTTTTAGAGCTGTTTTAAATCTAATAATTTAACGAGTAACTTTGCTAAAATCAAATGAATTATTCTAAAAATGTTTATATATAGCTTATTTTCTCTAGTTCAATAGTTAATATTTCTATATATAGTTTTTTTTTTTTTTTTTTTTTTTTTTTTTTTCATATTGCGTGGTGTCACTAGAACTGCATTCAAAAATCATGCCTAGGCAGTTTTGTATAGGTTTGGGAAAAAATTAACAAATACCGCCTATGAAACGTGAGCCACTCTATGAATACCCCCCCCCCCCACCCCTTCTCGTGTCTTGAAAACTTTGAACTCTACTTTTTTTGAAAGGGGAGAAGCACAACCTTTGTTGGGGAAGATTTTTATTTATTATTAGATATTTTATGCTGCCATCTATAATATATATATATATATATATATATATATATATATATATATATATATATATATATATATATATATATATATATATTAAGGCTAACCCTAAATATGCTAATTAGCTAGCATTAAAAATTATACAGAATCGAACCAGACACAAAAACTGTTTTACTTGAAAAACAAAATCTTTTATTCAACAAATTTTGATTTGGAGGGTGAGTCGCTATCTGTAAAGTATGGTCCCGACAATTTAAGCAAAAAAGCGGTCGTTTAAATCCTAAGTTTAAGTACAATTAGTATTATTATTCACTTTTTTTTTCAGTTTATCGCCATATCTCAAGAAATTTTAAAGCTAGTTGGAAATATTGATCACATAATTATAAAATTTATTTATCCAAAGAAAATTGAATGTAAAAATTAATTTTAAATAATTATTTATTATTGTTTGTTATTTATAATTAGAAGAAAACTAAAATTTAAGCTATGTAAATTTTACATCATTTTAACTGTGTAACTTTAAAATGCGAAATTTGAACATTATTGATCAAATCGTTTCTAAGTTAAAAAATTTCAAAAAGACTTGACTTCATTCGAATTTTGCATTGTGTCATTTAAAATTAATTAGTTTAAAATGATACAAGAGTTAATGTGCATTGGTATTCAAAATTGTTTCAACCATTATTAAACAAATTAGTATAAATAAAGAAATAATTTCAAAAAGATTACATTGTATTTCCCTTAGTTAAACAAATTTTATAATAATGAATAAAAAAATTTTAATTCGTTTAATTTTTTTTTTTTTTTTTTTTTTTTTTGCATGGAATACGTAAAAAGTAAAATTAACAAGCCCAAATAGAATTAAAAGGAAAAACAAATAACCCAAATTCATCGAACAAACGATCGGTTTAGTCAAAGAATGTATTTTATTATACGTACACTTAAAACGTGAAAATCCAATCAATAGAACAAAATTTTTTCAACAGTCTTTTTCCCCCCTCCCTGTAAGTGTAAACATGATATTTCTAAATTTAAAAGCAATTTATAGACTTTTAAAAACTGTTTACTTGTATCAGCAAGAATTAAAAACTTCTCGCGTGAGTAGCATACGTTGTAGTTCATTTATGTCGCACAAAAGCTGCACAATGGGCTATTGGCGACGGTTTGGGAAGTATCCCTGAGGATGATCTGAAGACATGCCATCACAATTTTGATCCTCTGCATAGGGGATGTTCTCCCCGCTTCGGTAGCCCGACGACTTGCGCGCGAATTGGAGCACTTTACGGTAAAACAGTTTAACGAGGACCCGTACCGCACACCCTCGGTCTCTACGCAGACTGATCCAAGTGGTCACCCACCCCGCACACTGACGGCAGCCAGTGATGCTTGACTTCGGTGATCTGATGGGAACCGTGTAGCAGAATTGAACGATCAGTCCACTGCGGGACGTGAGTAGCATACGATAAGTTTTGTAACGTATATGTGAAATCATGGTAAATCTCAATTTCTGTGTTTTCATAGTCTAAAAAATAAAAGAGCTGTAATAGAAGTCATAAAATTTAGTTCTAATAAAACTAGATGTCGTTCTATAAACTTAAATATTAATTCCAATCATAAATTAATTATAGTACTTAAATTTCGTTTCGTTAAAATTATTTTGCGTCCGAAGTAAATCATTAAATGCCTTTTTTTTTTTCACTCCTAAGAAAATGATTATTCTGCAATTATATTGTTAAAACACATTTAGGGTGTCTTAAATTTCTTAATAAAAAATAGCCTTTCTAAGGTTTAAATAAAAATAAAAAAATAAAACATTGAAAATTATTGATAGTCAACTGCTAGCCCCCCCCCCCTTGTGGTTCTACTTCTGTGTCTTAACAACCTATTATTAATATATTAATAAAACTACCACCTAATATTTTAAACATGCTATATCGGAACAGCCTGTTATTTTTATCACAGGCTAGTATTTTGGAACAGGCGATATTTTTTCACAGCTAGTATTTTTGGAACAGGTGATATTTTGTCACAGGCTAGTATTTTGGAACAGGCGATATTTTTTAACACCTAGTATTTTGGAACAGGCGATATTTTTGTCACAGCTAGTATTTTGGAACAGGCGATATTTTTTCACAGCTAGTATTTTGGAACAGGTGATATTTTCTCACAGCCTAGTATTTTGGAACAGGCGATATTTTTGTCACAGCTAGTATTTTGGAACAGGCGATATTTTTTCACAGCTAGTATTTTGGAACAGATGGTATTTTGTCACAGCCTTTCCTACTATTTTGCAGTTTAAGCTAATTTGCAACAATGCCGGGCACGGTGACCTGTCTTCCATGCCCTTTGGGTTTTCGGGCATATGGGGGGGGGGGGGCAGGTTGTTTATAATTGCATTTTCCATATTTCCTATTTCCATGTTTCCTACAAGTTAAATAGAAAAAAAAAATTCACGAAATTTTCCTAGAAAATATGAGTCTTATTGTTTAATTTCTTCTCTCCTAAGTCTTACACTCTCTCTTTCGCATTTTTTTTGTTTTCAAGCAATAAATATTTTTACTTTTTATTTCAATATAAAAAGGGGTTGTTAAAATTATTAAAACTATATTTAGTATGTTCTAGATATCTTAGTATGTTTAGTATATTCTATTCAAGCTATATTTAAACACTATATTTTCTTTATATGCAAGCTATATTATCAAACACTATATTTTTCTCCCTATCTTTAATCCTTTTGCACTCCGTATACTTTAATATGGTGAACTTATGTATATATAAATACGAAATCATTTAAACTACATAGTACAATATTTTTATATAATTTCTGAAATTCCAAAAAAAACTAGTTATTAATTATTAAGATATAAAAATTTTAAGTTTTAGAGTTGTAACTTTCGATGTTTATGCAGATGACGAAGCATAAAGGGTAGTACAATAGTACAGAGAGAGGATGAAGAGTAGTAGAATAATATGTAAATATTTTTTTTCCGTGTTAATCTATCAAATGATATTTTGTGAATGATAAAATAACTATTATTTATTTTATCTACTGAAATAGAAAAGTAAATGAAACTAATGAAAGGAAAAACAATGAGAAATAATTCCTAACCTTTAGCCAAAGGAAGCCTAAAGTTAGCGATTAAGGACTCTAAAACTAATTACATCGCTATTATTTTTATTAGAAACCTATTTTAGGAAGTTAAGTAATGAAGTTTTGGGCAATTAAATTTTTAAATTTTATACATTTAATAAAAAATTCAGAAATAGTGAATTGTTTACAATAGAGCAACTGTGGCCTGCATTTACTTGAAAGTGCTCCCCATTTTTTTTATTGGTTCTTTTTGCTGCCTACTGTGTTTTCTGCATTAATTACAATCGTCTTTTGGGGGACATCTAACCAAGGAGTTTTACTTGGAGAATCCAGACACCTCTTTACGCCATTGGCCCCCCACCTCCCTAGCTTTCGCTGTGGGTTCCTTTTTCGGCTTTCGTTTTCGAGGTCGACCGTGACCTTCGAGGTTGCGAATTGACTCTCATCAGTAGTTATTTGTTGTGGTAATTCAATCAATGTTCTACGTGAAGAGTGATTTATTATTTCGCTGAATTTCGTCCACTCTTATACAAATAGATGTCTCACTGGCATTGTCTATTATTTTGTTGCTTAAAAGATTTATTCATTTTGAATTTTTGAAGAAAATAAATAATATATTTTTAAATGATAATATTCAGTAGGAAAGGGAAAAAAATCTATTACAGTTAATTGGGTGAATTTTCGTCCCTTAATAGTTTGAATTTTACTTGACATAAAAATTATCATTAGAGGCTACATAGTATGTAATATTTTTAAATTAATGTGCTAATTGTTTTAAAAGGAAAATATTAATCAAATAATCCAAGAAAAGTTTAGAATTGTTATAAAAAGGCTTGTTTCTTTAAAACTGATGCTAAATTCGTATACTGGTGTTTATTTTGAATAGTTTATTTTTTTTTAGAAATGCTTAAAAAAATATCGGATTATGCTCTAGTTGTATTTAATTTGTTAAATGTTTTAGCTCGTGCAAATTGGTAAAACTGAATCAATTACATTTTGGTAAACATATATTTTTTTTTAGTTTAAAACTATAAAATGATGTTATTCGAATTATTTAAAAAGTTGCATTGAACTAGGTTGCAATGCATGCACAGTTAGACTACTTTTAGGTATTTAAGTAAATGAAATTATAAATCACCTTCAGTAAAATTCACTAAATTTATTATGTCTGAAAATATAAATAATTTTACGAAAGTGGCATTAGAATGAAGTGATTAGTTAACAAAGGGATCGTAATAATAATCACAAAACAAATCTTTGGGAAATTGTAGTTAGGGGGTTAAACGAAGGAGAGAATATATTTACATTAAGCGAGTACTTTCAGATCTGGAAAAACGATCTGTTTCGCAAAAAGAAACGACGATGGTTGCGAAGTAATCATGGGGCTGGTGAGCGGCAGCAAATAGGGGCCCCTGCCAAAATTGTAGGAGTTAAAAAAAAAAAAAAAAGAAAAAAAAAAAAAAAGAAGAGTAATTTAAACACAACTTTGTTTACTAGATATTCGATTTAACAAATGATTTAAAATTAATCAGCTTTATTTACATATTTAAACTTAAAAATTTTGTTACGACCTCTATATAAACACAGAACTTTCCGGCTTTCTACATAACGTAATTTGTATCAAAGAAACATCTTGTTTAGATCAAAAAATTTTTGTATAATCTATTTCGTGAAAAAGTTTACACAGTAAAAGAATTTAAGCTTATATTTCATTTAATTTTTATCAACGTAAAATTCTAGAGGACGAATATTAAGAAAAAACATAGTTGGAAATGTTTAGGTTCTCCTGGATCTAAGCTTTTAAAGCATTTGTGATAAATCATACACAGTGTGTCACGGCTCGATTTATAATTTTTTTTATAAGAATTCTTTGAGAGCAAGAAATAGAGCATTTGGCTACATAATGTATAAAAGGTATAGAATTTATATTTTTAGATTAGACTTTTAAAGCAAATATGTTTTATATTTCTTTTGTCACGTTTGAGCATGTAAAAAAGAATGTGTACTTTTTTGTGAGTAAATTTTTTGTGAGTCAAACGATGTTTTCTGAAAATTTGATGAAATAAATATAACGAAAACTAAAAACTAATATTTTGAAAAATAAAAAAAGCCCCAGTAAATATCAGTTGAATTCATAAAAGTAAATATTTTACTGAAAAAAAAAAGAAGAAAAAAAAACGCTACTGAATTGAAGTAGTACAACACACTTTTGAAGTATGCTACAACACTTGTCTTTAAGAAATACAGATATTTAGATGTTTGTTTATGAATTTACAAAAAAAATGTCTCAACATTATTTTTTTAAAATCTGTAGCAGTTAAAAATAAAGGATTTCATAATCTTCTCTAAAATTGACTGAAGTTTTAAACATTAACAGGCAAATGACATGTTAAAAGTTTGATTAATTGCTTTTTTTAATTATTTTTTTTATTAAGTTTTAAAAACTAATTGTGAAGGATAACTATTTATTCAAGCACTATTATTATTCAATGAATGAGTTTTGCTTGTTGCTAATTTTAAAATATGTTGAAAATTTGTTCCAGCTTTTAGTTTATTTTTCGATTAGCCACATTAAGATTAACATCTGATGCTTAAAAAATTCCTCAGTTCATATTCTGGAACTTATGTATCAGTTAAGATTGGAATGAGTAGAAATTTATTTATTTTAAACTTCCGACTAAAACGCCTTTACGCACTAAATGTTACGAAATAAATAGTGCTATAAACTATGTCACATAAAAAAGAGCCGACAGAAATAAGTAAAATAGAGAGTATAAGAAGTTTGAGACGCCTTTATAAGGGAGTGGGTGGTGGTCTGAGTGTAAAAATGATATACATTCGCAACGGAACACCCTCTTCTAAATTTCTATGACCAGCTGTGTTTTCTGATAATCATTTGAGCCTCAAGTTTGAAACAGAACGCATGCTTTCATTACCCTCGATTTTTGTTATTTAATTTTTAAGTTAGTTGTTTATATTTCAATCTTTTCTCTAAAATTTTATTTTTTACATCATATTTTATACAGTTTGATTTACGTTATTTCACTCATGAACAAAAAATCTAGTCAAGCGTGGAATTTTTTCACGCGACTCGATCGTGAACGTAAATTAGCGAAATGTAAGCTTTGTGGCACGAAGTTATCTTGAAGTAAGTTCAGTAACAAATTTGAGTAAACATATTTTGCGTAGACACCCATCAATAAATCTTTCCCGGCGTGAAGAGCGAAATATTCCGCCAGTTTCTACTGCAACCTGTGCTGCTGAGTCTAGCCATTTGAATGATGAACCAGACATTTCTCCAATTATTGATGAACGAGCCGCGATGGCTCAGGGGATAGAGCGTTCGCCTTCCAATGAGGCGAACCGGGTTCGAATCCCAGTCGATACGAATTCCGCATCCGGCTTGCACTGACCACAGTGCTGACGTGAAATATCCTCAGTGGTAGACGGATCATGGGTTAGAGTCCCCTTGCCGTCAGGCTAACCGTGGGAGGTTCTCGTGGTCTTCCTCTCCATGTAACGCAAATGCGGGTTAGCTCCATCAAAAAGTCCTCCACGAAGGCAAATTTCTCCCAATACTCGATCCAGGAGTTCCCTTGTCTTCTGGATTGGGTTCAAAATTACAAGGCTACGGAGTTGAACATTAGTAGCCGTAAACCCATTAAGTTGGGTCGGCTGTTCAACGACGGTTATAAAATAAAATAAAATTATTGATGAACCAGACGAACCGAGAGTCATCGTTCAACCATCAAGTTCCCTCCATCAACATTTAATTCAAGAATTTTTACCAAGAAAGGTAACTATTTCAGATAAAAAGAAAATAGATGAAGCATTCATAAAACTATTCACACAAGATTTCCAACCATTTTCAATAGTAGAAGACAAAGGATTCAAGAGTTTTGTGAAGGCTCTTAACCCCAACTATAATTTGCCTAATCGAAAAACTATTTTTGAGACTTGGCTCCCTGCAAAATTTGAAGAATGTTCATATATCATTCATGAGAAAATGAAGGATGTGAATAGTATGTGTCTAACAATCGATTCCTGGACATCGAGGAATAATGAGAGCTATTTGGCCGTCACTGGACACTTTATTGACAATGATTTCGATTTAAAAACTGTACTTTTGGGGTGCAAGAAATATGATGACTCTCATACTGCTTCGCATCTGGCCATGAGAATAAAGAATTTAACTGATGCATTTAATGTATCCAATAAAATTTTAGTTTGTGTTACAGATAATGCAACAAATATGAAAAACGCTGTCACAGTTGAATTAAAACTAAAACATTTCCCTTGTTTAGCTCATACGCTGAACCTTATTGTTCGTGATGCGTTGAAACTACTTCATGAATTAATAGAGAAAATTAAAAGTGTTGTAGCCTTTTTTAAACGGAGCACTACATGCAACGAAAAGTTGCTAAATTATCAAAAAAATAATGGAATTGAGCAACCAAAAAAATTGATTCAAGATGTTGTCACCAGATGGAACTCTACATTTTATATGTTAGAAAGATACGTACTGCTGAAAGATGCTATTAAAACTACAATAGTCCTGATTAACAAAGATTTGCCGATCTTATCGGAAAACGAATGGCTTATTTGTGAAGAAGTTGTTGAAGTTTTGAATCCATTCGAAGAGATAACAAGAGAACTAAGCGGCGAAAAATATGTCACGGCTAGCAAAGTACCAGTAATAGTAAAAGGATTAATATCTGTGTGTAACAAACTATCGACAAAATCTTTTCAGCCAATAACACAAGATATTCTTAAATATTTAAATACCGGATTAACTTCTAGACTCGGAAGAGTACAACTTAATGAAACAGTGACCATTTGTTCAATATTGGATCCAAGATATAAAACATTAGCTTTGGAGACAACTACTGCCGAATTTATGAAAAAACGCCTTATTGAATTTGTTGCAACCGAAGTTAAAAAAAAGATGTTAAGCCAAGAAATAAACATGCCACCTAGTGAATTATCTGCCCAAGAATCGTCTAAGAGAATGTCTGCATGGGACGATTTCGATTCTATAGTGTCAACGCAAAAACCCCAAGGTAAGTTTCAAAAATTAGTTATACTTGAATTTTTTTTTTATATTCTTAAGATATTCAATAGTAGTTACGCAGTAATTAAATTAAAATAAAATCTTAATAAGTTAACCATTAATTGTAGTTCTTTAAATTCGGCTATTAAAGAATTTTTTTCCAGTTACATAATTTTTTTCCCAAATGTATTGATGGTCATTTAATAGTATTCAAGATTTTATACTTTCTTAAATTTGTAATTAACAAAATACCCTTAATATTTTAATTTTCGCGTAAATTTCTTATATTTTTACAATTTCTTATTTAAAAATTTCTGAAAGCTACTTAGCACTCCTTGTCTTCAAGTTCAGTCATAATAAGTTTACTTTAATTATTTTATTGAATCAAACCGATGAAGTTCTTATAATTTTAGGAACGGCTATCTCAGCAGCGACAGTAGAAGTGAACAGGTACCTAGATGCCAGTTATTTGCCTAGAACAATGAATCCATTGCTTTGGTGGAAAGAAAATTATCATTTATTTCCAACAATTGCAAAAATTGCAAAAACAAAGCTTTGCATGGTAGCTACGTCAGTTCCTTGTGAACGCATTTTTTCAAAAGCTGGATATGTAGTAAATGACAGACGAGCTCGCCTTAATAGTAAACATGTAGAAAGAATTTTATTTGTAAATGCCAATTCGCACTTTCTGTAATTGCATGCAATTTATTCACAGGTTATATCCTGCTCCATAATATATCATATATTATTTGAATTCATAAACATTATTTTGCTTACAAGGAATTTATCGTATTTTTTCTACAATTTTATATATAAATTATTTTGTCTCCATATAAAATAACTGATAGTGTATTTTATTTTGTAAAACAAAGCAGGCCGGTTATATTTTCATATACACATTGCTATTAGTACTTTTTGCAGTTTTTCTTTTAAAGCAACTAATAGTTTAATCAACTACGAAATTAAATTAATTTGTATTTCTCTCTTCTTTTTTTTTTTTAAATTCTATCAATGAACTTTCTTATTTGTAAGCACGTGGAAAAAAAAAATTTCGCACATACAAATTTGCACTTTCAGTAACTGCATGAAATTCATTCAGATTTTATTTCATGCACTACAGCATTGCATATTTTATTTAAAATTGTTTAAATCTTATTTGCCTAAAGATGTAATGTAAAGATTAAGTTCTGTTTTGTTTCTTTTTAAAAAGGAGAGAATGCTGGTTATGTTATCACATATACAGAAATATAATATGTAACTTCTTAATTGTTTTGATTTAAAAAAAAAAATTATGCAATGTTGTGTTTTAAATTCAGAGATTAAATTTTTAGAATTTCTAATTTGTCCAAATCTATATTTTTAAGTTCTATTTATTTTTTCTTTTTGTGAAATGAAAAAAAATTTGGCTATACTTTCTCATATAGAGGAAGGAGAATGTAATGTCTAATCTCTAAATTGTTTTGATTTAAAAATTATGATACGCAATGTTGTGTTTAAATTCAGTGATTAATTTTTTTTAAATTTCTAATTTGTCTATATCTGTATTTTAAGTTCTATTTCTTTTTTCTTTTGTAAAATGAAAAAAAAAAAAAAAATGTTGGCTATATTTTCTCATATAGAGAATGTAATGTTTAATCTCTAAATTGCTTTGATTTAAAAATTATGATACGCAATGATGTATTTAAATTCAGTGATTAATTTTTTTTAAATTTCTAATTTGTTTATATCTGTATT
Organism: Parasteatoda lunata; assembly: GCA_949128135.1. NCBI lineage: Eukaryota > Metazoa > Arthropoda > Arachnida > Araneae > Theridiidae > Parasteatoda > Parasteatoda lunata. Next base: position 15,142,852 of record OX421977.1, read on the forward strand.
TTAAGTTCTATTTCTTTTGTAAAATGAAAAGAAAAAAAAAATGTTTGCTATATTTTCTCATATAGAGAATGTAATGTCTGACTTTTAAATTGTTTTGATTTAACAGTAATGTTATGCAATGTTGTGTTTTAAATTCAGAATTTAAATTCTTTGAATTTCTGATTTGTCTAAATCTATATTTTAAGTTCTATTATTTTTTTCTTTTTGTAAAATGAAAAAAATGTTGGCTATATTTTCTCATATAGAGAAAGTTATGTCTAATCTCTAAATTGTTTTGATTTAAAAATAATGCTACGCAATGATGTGCTTAAATTCAGAAATTTAATTTTTTTTAAATTTCTAGTTTGTCTGTATCTGTATTTTAAGTTCTCTTTCTTTTTTCTTTTTGTAAAATGATAAAAATTGTTGGCTATATTTTCTCATGTAGAGAATGTAATATCTGACTTCTTAATTGTTTTGATTTAACAATAATGTTATGCAATGTTGTGTTTTAAATTCAGATATAAAATTTTTTTAATTTCTAATTTGTCTCAATATTTATGAAGTATTTTATATTATTTAGACAATTTATTCAATTTTTTTCCTCTTGTGGAAATGAAAATATTCTGGTTATATCGTCAAAATAATGTAATAGGGAACTCCTAAATTCTTTTTTATTTAGAAACAATAACTTTTGCAATAACATTTGAACATTGCAATAACTTTTTTTAGTTCTCTAAGCTTTCTAAATTATTTAATGATTGTTAAAAAAGATGCAAATTTTGCAAAATAGTTTTTTCGCTGTCTCTTATTTCTCCTTACAATGCATTGGAAAAGGGCTATATTTCGTAAAGAAAACTATTGTTTCTATTATTATTCATTATATTTGATTACACTAACAAAAATGTTTTCGAAATGTTTTCGAATATAAGAAATTAATTCTGAATTATATCTTTTGAACTGCCTGCTCTTCTAAAATATAATCATAAAAAGAAAAATCTATCTATACATAAAAAAGGATGTAACATAGTTTTTTTTTCTTCTGAACTTAAACAATGGAGAATAAAAGAGAAATTAATATATATTTGCTTTCATATTGTTTAAAAATTAATTAGAAAAAACCTTCGATATATTTTCTTACCCATAGAAAAAAAATACTTTTCCTAATAATATTGTCAAATTAATAGAAAAATATGTATCTGTTACAAAAATACTTGCCATTTTAAACTATCGTTCAAGTATAAAAAAGTTGAAGATTTTTTTCTAAGACCTGTTATTTTGGAACAGGTATTTGGAACAGGTATTATTTTGTATTGTAACAGCTGGAACCTGTTATTTGAAAATACCTGTTATTACCCATCACTATTTCTCTCAGCATTTCAATTTGTACATTTCATTTAATATGTGTGTATTTTTTATAATTATCTAGTGGTGAGTTGTTAGAATAAACTAATATAATTGTATAATTTTTTTATTCTGAATATTTTAAAAAGTTAAGAATGTCAAAGTATGTTATTATTTTAGTTTAGTTTGAACATATAAAAGAAACTCTTTGTTTAGAATCTTATTAAAAAAAAAAAAATTTAAAAAAAAAAACTTTCCAACATACTATACATTTTAAAAAAGTAATATATTTTTATTTATTTTAATTTTGCTTTAATATTAAGAATATTTAAACTAGAAATATTCTTTAAATATGTATGTGTTTTTGAACTTATTAAAAAATCAATATTTTAAGTGTATGTTTCGCCATTTATCTATATTGAAATAAATATATATGTATTCGGCTTAGTGTTGAAGTTATAATAGGCCTCACATTTTTTTATCTTTTGAAAAAAAAAGAAAACAATTAAAAAATTTGAATCAGAGAAAAGAGGTTTAGTTCTGAAAAAAAAAAAAAAAAAAAAAAAAAATGCTTTTTCATTTAATGGGAAATAAGCTAAATACCGAAAAAGAGTTTTAAACAGAACAAAACAAAAAGTTATGGATGTGAAATATCGCTAAATTAGTTATAGTTTTGAAATTAAAAGAAATTATTAATCCGAAATTAATCTAAAAATTTAAACACGACACTAATTCTTGATGACGATAATGGTGGTTGCGTCTTGTGCCCCGTTCGATGTAGTCGCTCTCCTATTAGATATCTTATTTTGTTTAATGATGGTCCGCGATAAAAGTTAAATTTCTACGTATCTCAGTGCCATCTGTTGACGATATACGTCTCCACTCAGTAGAAATCAACTATAATTCTTAATTTTAAGTACCTGGTGCAGCCATCTATGAACAGAATAAACATATATAATACACGGAGACAAATACTCTTTAATATCTGTGTTGCAACATTTTTTTGTTATTAATTGAATGAAAGAGTATTAAAATACAATATAAAATGAAGTTAATAAATTGATGTGGAAAACAAATGAATTATGAAGACTGAAAAATTTTTAAGTACTTAAATTAAAATTTTCTTAAGAAACTATAATTTTAGTAGAATGACGTAAAATTTAGTGGTATTAATCTATTTATACGTTTGTATTTTCTTTTTTATTTCGATTTTCTGTTTTTGGAATATTTTTTGTAGTGAAAAATAAGAAGCATTGTGTTGATAAAAGAAACATTATATATATATATATATATATGTAATACAAAAAGTATAATACTTTTGTATTAATAAAAGAATTAAATCTCTTTCGATTTCATAAAATGTCTTTGTTAAAGAATAAGCGTAGAGAGATTCTATTTTGGGAAGTCAAGGCTGATAAACATACGATTGAGTTATTTATAGAATCTCTCCCCCTTTCACTTCCATATAAGGAAGCACGAAATGATTTTCCTTAATGCGTAAGGATACAAGAATGTCAACGACTGTGCCTGTTTACTCAAATCTGTGTTAGTATAAAAGCGAGAGCAATGCTTTTCGCATGGCTTTTCCATCATGTTGTGATCCTGGTAATTTGTTCCAGAATTGTCCAAAGTCTTGTCCATTCCCTCCCTTGCGGAGTGTGGATGTGAATTGTTATCGATACCAGTCTACTACCATTAATAAAGATGTTTTTGAGTGTAAATGGCTTACGACTGCATTTTTAAAGCTAAATACACCACTGATAACAGGGATGAAGCTCTGTTATTATAAGCCTAGCAGGATGTTTACTTGCTGAGGAAACCATTGTTATCTATTTTCCGGCTGACTACAACGTTGATAAAACCTCATCCCGGGGGACGAAGGACGAAAGAAAGAAGTGCCTAGTCCGCGGTGAAAAACGAATGAAGGAAGGTCTGTTTTACCACTCCATCTTTAACTACCTGTACACCTCATCGCTGTGAGAATGCTGACGTTGGCTCGAGCTCATCACATGCCTCTCTGAAACCCATAGTGTTGATCGAGATGACCCTACAGTGTCCAATCTGGAAATGACCGATGACCCTACAATTCCGTAGTGCTCAAATTGTGAAAACAAAAGGGAATGTGCGCGATTTATATTAAATTTAGAGAGAAGCTTTTTGCTTCTTTCTTAAAAGTTCCTTTCTCATGAAAGTGGGAGAAAAATTTGGCAAATGAAAAAAGAAAACAAAAGTGAATGTGCGTGAATCTTAATCATGAATATTCATGAAGTGCAATGATATTTTTTCTTTCTCTTCAACGAAAAATAGAACAATCATGAAAGGGGAAAGAAAGAACTGTAGATATACATTTTTTTTCTTCTTTCTCATAGTTTGTGATACTGTTATGATAACTTATTTTAGTGAAATTAGAGATGAGTAGTGTTTTAAATTTCTTATTATGAATAATTTAATACAGAAAAATATTTAAGAATTGATTGCATTTCGTATGTTTATCTTGCTTTTTTTGAATTATTACATAATATTGTTCTTTTTAGTGCATTTAAAATGTTTTTGAGGGAAATAAATGTGTTTCAAACTTCAATTAAATTTGTGACGGCAAACAAAAGTAAATTCAAAATTTTTCAGATTTTCAAACAAAAAACAAAACTAAAAGAAATTTGTAATGCTTTTTCCTTTTCGGACTTGGTCAAAACTAAATATTCCTATTAAAAATGTGAAAAATTAAATGTTACCCAAACAAAAGGACATTTCACACTTAACAAATTGTGTGAGTTTCCCCTTATTACGATAGGCGAAATTGTTAACTCAGCTAAGTTTTTAATACTTGATACTGAGTTACTGTATGCTTTAGTGGGGTTGCAGACTTGCAAAGATTTTTGTTTGTTTTTTGATTGTGTCGGGCCAGTTGTTACTCAAGTTGGTAAGAGACTGATCATCTCTGCTAAATCTAACAATGACAACTTATCCTTGCACATTAGACAACAGAATTCTCATAATGTTAAGGTCAAAAATTGTGAAAAAAAATGAAAGTTTAAGATGTTTCAATAAAAGTAAACATTTTGAAAAATGGAAGTTTAAGATGTTTCAATAAAAGTAAACATTTTGAAAAAAAAAAATAGAAGTTTAAGATGTTTCAACAAAAGTAAACATTTTGAAAAAAGTTTAAGATGTTTCAGTAAAAGTAAACATTTTGAAAAAAAAAATGTGAGGGGTAATAAAATAAAAAGAATAGGAAAAAGAAAGAATGACCAAGAAGTTAATAACAAAAAGTACAGGAAAAATAGGAAAAAGAAAGAAAGGCCAAACATTTCAAATGATTCGAAGATAGAACTAGGTAATGGGTGCATACATTATCAGGTTAACATCGACGAAAAAATAGGAAATAAAAAGAATTGTTTAAGTAAACAAACTTTTGAAATAGTACATGTATCAAATCTTAGGAAATATAACAACCCACATATGTAGAAATTAAATCATGAATAGTGTCCAAAACAAAAGAAAATTTTTTACTTCTTCAAGGGAAGAAGTGATATTTGGATAAAAATCCATAAAAATTATGTATATTTTTGTGTGAAAAATTTTTGAAAATTTTAGTAGATTAGTTATAAAAATATGTTTCATTTTTCGTTCTGTTTAGTTGCCAAAACAGATAAAGTGTATTATCATGTTTTTATTGTTATCATTGTATATAGTTGTTTTTTTTTTTTTTACAGATAATTGAAAAAATGTTATTTGTAGTAGTGAAAAGGAACAGTCGTACCAACATAAATTTTAAAAGTTCAGAGAATTCAAAATTTTTTATGATTTCTTTTTGGCTTGCCAAAAATCTTTTTTGGGGGGGATGTAATACAAAAAGTATAATACTTTTGTATTAATAAAAGAATTAAATCTCTTTCGATTTCATAAAATGTCTTTGTTAAAGAATAAGCGTAGAGAGATTCTATTTTGGGAAGTCAAGGCTGATAAACATACGATTGAGTTATTTATAGAATCTCTCCCCCTTTCACTTCCATATAAGGAAGCACGAAATGATTTTCCTTAATGCGTAAGGATACAAGAATGTCAACGACTGTGCCTGTTTACTCAAATCTGTGTTAGTATAAAAGCGAGAGCAATGCTTTTCGCATGGCTTTTTCATTATGTTCTGATCCAAAGAAGTTGTTCCGGAATTGTCCGAAGTCTTGTCCACCCTCTCCCTTGTGGAGAGCGGATGTGGACTGTTATCGATACAAGCCTACTACCATTAATAAAGATTTTTTGTGTGTAACATGGCTTACGACTGCATTATTTAAGCACTGTTATTACATATATATATATATATATACATATATATATATATATATATATATATATATATATATATATATATATATATATATATATATATATATAAAAATATATATATATATATATATATATATATATATGTATATATATATAAATATGTATATATATATATATATATATATATGTATATATATATATATATATATATATATATATATATATATTTATATATATATATATATATATATATATATATATATTTATATATATATATATATATATATATATATATATATTATACAATTTTTCCATGTGCAAATCCATGGCTAAAATTATGTGCAAAACTGGCAATTCATGTTCCTTTCTCTTTTCTATTTTATATTTTTTTCTTAAATAAATATTTATTTTCTAAAATTATTTATATTCTACTTCTTTAAATTATCCAGTATACTATTATCTCGCGCACATCCGTTTTCTGACCCATCCTTGGTAACTAACAAATCAAACGGACTTCAGTAATGCAGCAAGAACGTACTTTAAACTCCTCTAGTTACACTCAATTTGCGTTTTTGTTTTCATAGTTTTCATATTTTGCAATCTGGCAATCTTGTTACGTAAACATTTTAAATCATTCTTGAAAAATTTGTCGTTCATGTAAGTTCGCTATATTTCACTGCTCGCTTTATAGATTTTGTTTTATTCTGCTCTTCCTTTATATTTTATTTTCTGTTTTTACGTGTTATTTTTACTTATTGTGTTTAAGTTTTTTTTTTTGTTGTAATTTTTATAAAAAAAAAAAAAAAAAAAAAAAAAAATTGAGTGCTCTTCACACTATTGTATTGATATATTTTGCTTTGGCTATATTGATACAATATTAGAAAGCACTCTTTTTCGGATATAATCGTGTGGGCTGATGAAAAGATTATATCTTTTATTTTCCGGTTTTCAAAAAAAACTTTATCTCTTTTTTTTTTTTTTTTTTTTTTTTTTTTTTTTTATTTCTTTTTTTTTTATTTTTCTTTTCTTTATTATTATTTTTTTTTTTAAATTTATTAATTCCTTTACTTTCCCCAGTTGTTTGTCATTATTATTATTTCCCCCCCTCCTTTTTTCATTTTTCTGTAATTTACCTTTGTTTTATCTTCATTTTAACCTTATCTTATGAGTTCTATTTACTTGCAGCTTATGCGCAATAAATGATACTTATTGCTTTTCCTAATTTTTTTCTGTTTTTTTTTGTATTTATTTATTTTGGTATATATATATATATATATATATATATATATATATTTATATATATATATATATATATATACATATATATATATATATATATATATATATATATATATATATATATATATATATATATATATATATATATATATATATATGTATGTATGTATGTATATATGTATAGTATAAATATGTATGTAATACATGTATATATGTTCATACGTATATATGTATTATATATATGTTCAAAGTGAGGATAAAACAAAGGTAAATTACAGACAAAAGAAGAAGAAAAAGGGGCGGGGGGAAATAATAATAATAAAAAAAAAACAACTGGGGAAAGAAAAAGAATTAATTAAAAAAAAAAAAAAAAAAGGATAAATTTTCTTTAAAAATCCGAAAAATAAAAGATATAATCTTTTCATCAGCCCACACGATTATATCCGTAAAAAAGGGTGCTTTCTAATATTGTATCAATATAGCCAAAGCAAAATATATCAATACAATAGTGTGAGGAGCACTCAAAAAGTTTTTTACAAAAATTTTGACAAATAGAATTAAGCACAAAAAGAGATATAGAGACACGTAAGACACAAAAGACACGTAAAAACAGAAAATAAAATATAAAGAAAGAGCAGAATAAAACAAAATCTATGAAGCGAGTAGGGAAATAAAACGAACTTACATGAACGGGAAATTTTTCAAGAATGATTTAAAATATTTTTGTAACAATATTGCCAGATTGCGAAATATGAAAACAAAAGCGCAAATTGAGCGTAACTAGAGGAGTTTAAAGTGCGTTTTTGCTGCATTACTGAAGTGCGTTTGATTTGTTAGTTACCAAGGATGGGCCAGAAAATGGATGTGCGCAAGGTAATATTATACTGGATAATTTAAAGAAGTTGACTATAAATAATTTTAGAAAATAAATATTTATTTAAGGAAAGAAACACGAATTGCCTGCTTATTGTTATATATATATATATATATATATATATATATATATATATATATATATATATATATATATATAGGCGTTATTCATTTATCAATGGTAAACTACGCATGTTTGAAAACATGCCTTGAAGAAGCATCCTTTTTCCTATGACAACACGCACGTCCTATTGCTATTCACTACCAACAAAAATATATCGCATTTACATTATAATTCATAAACAAATTATAACTCTATGTTAAGCAAAATACGTAGACGAGAAAGAATTATATTTCAACAAATTCGATTTGCGATACGACGCCGTATTTAATTAACTTTACGTTCATTAACATTCTGAGAAACTTAGATGAACTTGTACCCCTCCATTTTGCATAAAAACGATCAGTTGACGCTGATGTCATAAGTCACATGTGTGGGTATCCGTGATCATCTTCTTCGTGAAGTGCTAGCACCCAATTATGAAGGTTTTCTACGTTTTACTTGTGCTCAGCTTGATAGGAGTAACTTTCGCTGCAGATGAAACAGATTGCAGAATGCATTGACAGTTGCCCAATACAGTTGGTTTGTTATTATTTTTTTTAACATCATATTTTTTTTTTCTTTTACATGCTCACTTTCCTTTACATTTTAAGAGCTGAAATCTGAGTGCTCTAACTAGTCGAAAATTTGTTGAGTGGTATTACGGTGAAAGAGATGGATTTGTTCGACAAAATCACACTATTACAATTCCTTAATTAACATTTTTTGAAAGGTCGAGCTGAGGTTTCCAAATTGTGTTCCATTTGGGAACCTGGATCCTTTGTGAACCTGGTACGGAACCCTAAAACTCCATGGAAGAGTTTTAGAGGTTCTGAGAATAAGCATTTCTTATAACAAGTCATGAGTTTTGAAACCTCAGATTATATTTAGATTCAACATATAACTCATAGTTTATTTAATCTTTTGGTTGCTTTATGAAATTATTTCAATTTAAATACTAATGAAATAGAAATGGCATTTTTTAAAAGAAATATAATATTTCGAATTACAATGTACTAAAAAAAATTGAAAAAAAAAGTATTTATACAGTATTGCATTATTTCCCATTGCACTTTCCAAATCAAAATAAATTAGTTAATATCTTTAATATAGAAATATGTATCCTTTAGAAGTAAATCCTAATTTCTCTTATTTTATTCTGCAATTAACTGCTACTCCAAATACTGATGTTACTCTTAATCTATCCTCAGCAGATATTAAAATATCGAATAAATATAAAAAATATCAACGAATAAATTAATGTCAAATCTAATATAACAAATATTTCGGACATCTATCAAAGCGACCAAGTGATTGCTGACATTCACCGGTGAAAGTTGACGTTCTCTTGATTTCGGTCATTTACTGTAGCATATGTTCACCAAAAACAAATTCACAACTTGGTTAGATTCAGCACAAGATCTGCAAATTTAATGTCGGGCATAGAACATAATTTAAGATTATAAATAATAAAAAAATTAAAAATCTTGACACCTCAAATTAAATATTTAAAAATAGTCTTTAGTGGTTATAACATTTACAATTACCTTAATAAACATAATTTATAAAGTCGGAGCTCCGCCGAAAGATGGTTGATTATTTTGGGTTTCAAATCCAAAAAACATTTCAAACCACTGAGTTTAAGAAAGGCTAGTGGGGGACATGGAGTGAGTGTAAGCGAATGGAATATTTCTGTTATGTTTCAAAAACTATCTATACATTTTGTCTAAAATTTATAACACTTTCATATCAACCATTTTACTTACTCGACCACTTTCTAGTTAACCACAGCATATTCATTCACCAAATGCATAAATATTTACCTCTTTCCCATCTGAATCACGGGGTGAGCTTTCGTCTCCAATTTCTGGTGCATGTGATATTTCCAGGCTAGAGTGCTCAAAAGTAATGCACCAAAAAGTTTAAATATATCCATCTCTTACGCCCGGAATTATTTTTTATTTCTCATTTTGCACGCTGGATGGCTGCACCAGAATATTTTTAATGTAACTGGAGATAGTTAGTTTATTTTAAACTAGATGTCAGCACACACACTATCCAACTATATGTATTTTTGATATGTATTTCGTACTCTTAACTTATTCTCTTTGTGAATACACGAGGTTTGTGCTTAGTGATAAAATAATTTTTAATATTGTGTACGTTATGGAGTTAGAGATGCATGAACATATAGAGTATTAATTTTTAAGCAAAAATTTCCAAAAATCAAAAATAAATACATATACTGTAGATAAACTTTTTTATATGAAATATTTTTAAATCAAAAAACTTAGAAGAACCGGATTTATTCATACCTAGGTGTAAAAAAAAATCAATGGCTGTGCCCCGGTTTAAAGCAGGAAGTTCAACAGTGCAGTGTATTGTTGTTGAGTTGACAAACAAGGCTAAGCTCTCATCAAATCCCAATTAAAAAGACCAGACTTAAGGAATCATTAGAAGATTGGATCAATTGAGCAATGTTAGATTCTTAAATGGTCATAATAAAGATAATAATATTTAATCTTAAAACAAAACTACTCACTTACGTTAATTGAGTACTTGCAGCTCGAGAAGAATACAATCACTGATATCCAAATACGTGACCTAAGACCTCAGAGCTAGCTGATCGTTTATAAACAAGATAGCGTGTTAAGAAGAGTTAAGTTTCTCAACATAAGTTTGAATGTAAATTGACGTGAAATTCATTAAATACTACTCCGTATCACGCATCAATTTTATTAAAATATTACTAATTTCAGTCTACGTCTTTCATTTAACTTAGTATTACTTGTTTGTGTATTTTATAGTAACTATAGGCTAGAATAGCCTGGTTGGTAGAGCGCTGAACACGTTCGTGAGAACAGGAGTTCGAATCCATCCTATTTCGAAGACTCCCCGCGGTGTAATTGGTGTGTAAAATCTATAGTGAAAGAATTGAAATCATTGTGAAAGAATATAGGATGTGTCGCTTAAGAGAATTGAGACTTGACAAGCTTGACTTACTTGAGATAGAATGGAAAGAACAGTTGCTAATGTAGACAAATGTCACGTTTCAACAACCAATCACGATCGAGACACCGCTACGTCACTTGCAGGTATCCTATTGCAGAACACGATTACTGTTTATTTGATAAAAATTAGTTTTAATCCATAGTAAGAAAATATGCTGCTGTTCAAACTTGAGTTGGCTCGTTTTGGTGGTCAGCCAAGGATGAAAAAAAAAACAAACCAAAACAAAAATGATCAAATCACAGAAAACAAGATCCAAATACAAGCTATAATGTGCAGCCTTAATCCGGCATAGCAAACAGGAAAAAATTGAATAAAATCATAAATAACATCAACTTTTGTTTATTGATTATTTTAGTATGACGGTCACTACTCTGCCACATTTACAACTTAACCTAATTGTAGTGGTTTGTTACTCCCCAGAACGCATTAAATTAAAATAATTAAGTTTCGATCGCGTGTTGGCAACAGATATTTTATTTTTAGATAACGTAAGTGACGTCATTCGAGTATATCATTATGGAATCAGTACATAAGACATGCATTATTGAAAGCAGATGTCACTTCCCTATGTTGTTGTTTCCGGCGATGATATACCATATTTTGTTAAGCTGTGCTCATAGTAACTATTTTAAGTTGTTTGCTGTATCGCGATAGTACTGTGTGTAATAAAGAAATATTTAAATCTACAATCTACCTTATATGAGTAAACACATTCACTAACTGTGCATGCTCTGATAACAAAACTTTCATTGCACACTATCTTAAATAAATTTTATAAAAAAAGCTAAACGATAGGTTCAGAATTTTTTTTTCCGTCACGGCATTTTTGAATATTTATAATTTTTTGTCTGAAAGTGGTGAGTGGAAGAAAAAAAATAGGACCACCCTAAATAACATTTATTTTAAGATAGGGTCTTAACGTTCTAGGACTCAATCTTTATGGTTAGAGAAACTAACCTCAAATATTCTAATTAATTAGTTTGAAGCGCGAGGAAAATCACTGTCAACATAAAAACATTCTACTACGAACTGTTCAAGCGGGATGAGTGAAAAACGAAACGAGTGAATTATCTGATTGGTTAAGCGTTGTTCATTGTTTTAAATTTTACTATAAGCAATTAAGTTTTTCATATATTTTAAAAATAAAATTAGTGATACTTTCTAGCTTATAGCTCAATTTGACAGAAAAATAGTTTATTACGCTGATTCAAATATTTAATTATTTTATATTCACTGTATATAAGGCTCCTATACTATCCTATATATACAAGGTCTAATTCAGGGGCTCTAGCTGTATCAGATAAATTAATTAAACAACATTACGTGGTAGCACGCGTGGTCTACGTCACCAAATTTATACTTCTCATACCACGATATTATTATTGGCACTAATGTTTAATTAATATTGATAATATGAATTGATTGAAATAAAACAAAACAAGCTATGTGCTAAAAAGCGAAGTTAAAGGAAAAAAATCTTAATTGGAAATTCGTTAAGAAATCGCCATTTACGGATGACGCTTGCTAACTGTGCACTACTGCCGGTAACATGTTCAACTGATATTATAGTAATTGGTGCAATTTTGATACGAATTCTACAACGGGTTTTTCGTAATTTCAGAAATTATTTTTTTTTCGGTGATAGCAACGATAGTGTATTAATATTTTAAGGGATTAGAATATAAGGAACTTCGTTTCTTTACTACTTATAAATATTTTAGTAGTAAATTAAAGGTCAGATAGAGAAATGCCCATGCTCCAAAAATCAAGTTCTAATAAGAATTATATTTAAAAAAAAAAAAAAAAAAAAAACATTCGACTTTAGTTGGCTGTCACTGACAAATGTATTTTTCACAAAAGTTAAATGTTGATTGGTCATGTAATATGTTCCAAATATACTAATAAAGGTATAAAATGTCATATTGACATATTTGGTGATTATTATGACAGCAGCACCAATACTTAGTAGTACATACTGATACTTTGGAAATAAGCATATTACGGTCCTCGAAAGGGATATGTACCTTAGAAAATTACTTGATACTGCAATAGCTTCATGCGAAGTGATACTAAATACATTTTATCTTTGTTTCTAATGGGATAAACTACAAAAAAACGTGTTTTGCATCCTTAACGCAAAAGCCACCAAAAAGAGCAACAAATAATATTTAATAAAAAAATGTAATTACTTTAACTATTTTGATTGTAAAACTTAGTGGAAGAACAAGGTAAGTGACATTTTCAGAACTAAAAAAAAGTTGCATCCGAAATATTTTATTACCAATTTGCTAGAAAGCGGGACAAATATTTCTTTATTTTTATTTATTTACCCCTGCCTAATTTGAAATAAAAATCATGAAAGCATGCTGAAAGCTGATGTAATTAGTTATGTTAAGATTTAAGTGAAAGCAAAAACCATTCTGTTACATTAAACATACCCGTATTGATACGACCAATTTCTTTTTATTTTCTGTGATTGATTAATTCCCTTAAAATTTCACTTACCTGGTTCTTCCACCAAGTTCTTCAATTGTGTCGGTATATGATTTTCACTTTTTATCATGATTTCGTAGTATTTCTCAATACTGATTTATTGATTTATTGATCAAATTTGTTAGAACAATATAATGTTATAAGAATATAAATGTTATTTTAAAAAATGATTACTTCGAAAAATCACTTCCGTTTACCAAGAGATCTAAATGTTTATAATACTAATAGATAGTAATATTCGGACGTGGGAAGTAGAGGCACAAGAGTAAGCAAACAGAGTTCCTTTTAGTACATATATGTTAAGTGAATAATTTTAATTTAAGTAGAAAAACTGTTTTCTGCCAAAAAAAGACAATTAATGTGAAGCAATAATCGGGGTAGGTGAGCGGCAGCGAACAGGGGGCTTAGCCCCCTAGTTTATAATACTAATAGATAATAATATTATTTTGACGTGGGAAGTAGAGGTACAAGCGTAAGCAAACAGAATTTCCGTTACTACATACATGTTAAATGAATAATTTTAACTTTAGTGCAAAAATTGTGTTCTGCTAAGAAACGACAATAATTGCGAAGCAATTATCGGGATTGGTGATCGGCAGCGAGCAAGGGCTTTAACCCTCTAGTAAATATATATAGGGAGAGTGTGAAGTAATAGTAGGGATTGAATAAGAAACAGTAGCTTACCAAAACTAAGCAACAATAAGCGTTTGCTCACAGGGCCCGACTTAGCCTAATTGGGACCCGGGGCAAAAACCTATTTGGGGGCCCTCTCTGCTTCACTTTTGCAATAATGAAGAACCTAACTTTATGGAAGTATTTAAATTTTTCACCTCATTAAAAATAACAAGAAAAATAACTAGAACCTAAAATAGCTATAAAGTCCACCCCTCCCCCTCCAATGGTCAGGCGAAATATCATTCTGTCCTTGTTATTGATTTTCTTACAATTCTATGTTCATCATGCCAAATGCATTTTTCTGATAGTTAACTTTCTCATCTAACTGTGAAAAATTCATATCTTTGCTGATATTAGGGCAGAATTCGGCAAAAATTTCACAATTACGGTAGCTCAATTAAGCCTATCAGAAAGTCTGTATTTTTGTAAGAATATCGCATTTTGCGAAATGTAAAAATACAGGCTTTTGATGGGCAAAATTTGTCCATCATAGTTGTGAAATTTAAGCTGAATTTCGCCCTACAAAGCTATGAATTTATGAAATATAGTTTGTGTTCATACGATAGATTAATGAAGAAGCTAACATAAAACTGACGGATTTTACTTTGTACTGATATTTTGTTTAAAAAAAAGTTCATTAAAAAAGGAAATGTAATATAAACTCTTCGATTTGGGGCCCCCTTAGATGTGGGGGACCGGGGCAGCTGCCCCGTATGCCCCTGCTTTAGTCAGGCATTGTTTGCTCATTTGGGTGAAAGATGCTAGGAAATGGTTTCGTTTTTTTATAACCGACTGAAGTGGAATGCTCATGAAATATAATCAAGCAATTCAACTTCATGCTCTGCCGTCACGTTACGGTTATCAATGAAAGTAAATAATATTTTTTTTATTAAAATTGTAGTAATGTTTCTCAGCTTTTACCACAATTTTTTGTTAAATGTCTGTTCTTAGATAAATTTTAGATTTCCACGTGGCCATAGTTAGGCTTAACAATAGCATTTGCGCTATTTCGTTGCATTAAACGTCCCCCAACAATCAAGAGTAACCGAAAGAGTAAAGGTAAAATATAGCAATAGGACGTGTCTGATGCCCATTCAAGGCATGTTTTTTAACATTCATTTATCAATAAGTTTATTATTGATAAATGAATAACGCCTTCTTCGTGTCCTTCCTGGCAGACGATTACACAGCAGAAATTGGCAGCCTCATTAAGAATGCGACTCATTAAAACTTATAAAGAAATAGTAAAAGATTACCAATATGGTATGCGATTATAGTTTATTCAAGATATTGATTTTCTATTATTTCACTAGAAATTTACATTTCCTTAATAGTTGAATGTTCATTCCTTAACAGTCCTTAATAGTTCTTTGAATTAGTTGATGAACGTTGAATAAATAAACAGCATTGCAAAAATCTATGCTTAATTTCTCGCCTATAATCATTATTTAACGTTAAAATGTATAATGACTAACTTTGAATTGGAACAAAATCCGAGCGGAAATTCGAATAAACTGTATATAGTTTTTAAATGCAAATATATTCATGTAATTTTTTGCATTTAACGATCATTCAAAAAAATTTAAAGAAAAGGCAGTAATAAAAATTTATAGAACAAAATATAATTACTGGTCATAATTCTAAGATTGTCCTCCCCTTTTTTTCACTCTGTTTTCATTAACTGAATAAAGTATTCACAGTTCAAAGAAATGCTTAATGAAAAATTCACAAGAAATATTTCACGAAAGCAATATATTAAAGCAATGATACATTATACCCCAAACCACATGTTATCAAATGTCAAATTATTGTTTTAATTTTTTATTTATTTAATTTTATTATAATATAAAAAAGATTTTGTATCTTTAGATTTTCACGTTTATATTTCTAAAAATTCTTCTGGAATTCAGTATTCACATGATGCAAAATACATGATTATCGAATAAAAAATACGTTAGAAATATTTCATGAAAACAATAAAGTGTGGCTCAAGCATACGTGTGACACAATTAGTGAGACCAATATAAATCATGTGACTTAATTAATTTAAGCAATAATGTACAATATCTGGGACACTATTCATTGAGTGTAGTAAAATTCTCCATCACATTTGAGGGAGGTATGAGCTCATGACAAAATGGTCAATTTAAATGCTTTAAAAAATTTTAGGTTTATATTTTTTACTTTAATACGAAATAAACTTCATTAAAATCATCAATGGAAGAAGGAATTTTCTGAATGAAATTAAATACCATAATTCAAATTATATAAAACATGAAATTTTTGCATTCTTTAAACTAACTGAATGCATTCAGTTACAAATTTACACGAATGAAGCACAAAACATTTTTAAAACTCTTATATTTCAATAACACTTCTGTAGATGGCGCCACCACAATCTTTCAAAATTTTTTTAAACTGAAGCTTCCCTTTCCTTCCCTTCTCCAATCTTTGAGAAAGGATTTGATTTACGGATAAATAAGAAACTTGATAACAGGATCTTTACTGCGTAGAAAAAAATTTACAAAATATGGATGAGTTATCCTAAATATTTCAGATGAGAGTTAAACGAATTAAATTTATAACCATTTAAAAATAAAAATTATTGACGCGTTCCTAATAAAAGCATTCACACTATTAAAGGCCCGGCATAAATAATTTATGTAATTTCATTATAAATATGTGTTGTGATAAGAAATTGTGTAAGATTTTGCACTCCTTTTCAAGTAAATAACTGGGTTTGAAAATTGAAATGAAATACACGAACAATAAGTATAATTTATGAGTTCGAAAATGGGTACAACGCGGTCACCGTTGACGTGACAACATCAAGCTTTCTGTGATAATGATGTGGTTCCAGTAACACATTCATTTGCTTACTTGGATTTTATTTAATAATTAATTAAAATTTTTCCACGTTTTGTTAATTAAATCTAATTAATTTTTACATAGTTGAAGGGTCAGGACGACTTCAGCTTTAAAACATTTTTTTTTTTTTCAATATGAAATTTAACAATTTGTTCTCAACCTCAGACGATCTATTTACATCCATCCTGTACACATGTCACATTTATATAATAAATATATTTTTCGTTAAGTTTTAATTTACAGATCAAAGATTCCTTATTGTCCATATCTTCCTCTTTTTCAGTTATATTTTTTAAATCATTATTTTAAAATTTCAATGCGAAAAAAAGCAAAATATATATAATATATATAATTTATATTTTTTTTATAATGTATATATTTGAACTCTGGAATAATTATTGAGATTTATTGATTTTTTTTGTTTAAATTTTGAATTAGAAATTTTCTAGTGAAAAAAATAATGCACATATGAAAGGATTGGTAATTTTAAATTAAATAAGCTATACTATTGGAGTTTCTGTTATTGCAATTATACAAAATTTTATGAAGTTTGTAAGAATCACCAGCCCCAACGAATTCCCTGGTCCAAGGGCGCCTAGAACTTTTATGTTTATAGGAGGGGGCGGGACTGAAATTTTGTCGAATGAAATTCCAAATTTGACCGAATTATAGACAGTAATTGTTCTTTATATATGTTATGATTAAAGTGATAAATCCGGTTATTACTAATACTAACCGACAAATATTAATAATAACCACTTCTTTTGGGTCAAAGTGAGGAGTGTAAAAAGGGAAGGGGAGATTTCCGTATCCTAATCTGTGGCAGAGAAATCGTCAAGTCTTGGCAACTTATGGGCAGTGGCCCGCAAGAAATTTTAAAAAAATAAATAATAATAATAAAATAAAAAATCACAGAAAGCAACCAATTTGAAGGGTAGAACTCATAGTTATCTCCAGACAAACATCGATGCGTTTTATTTTTTTATTTTATTTCCAGTTTAAAATCAGTTTGGCGCATTGGCGATTGTAGTTGGCGTGACCGATTACGATACGGAAATATCCCAAATAAAAACGCGAAAGAATGAAATTGATCAAACTTCATTGGCTTATTATTAATAGTAACTGGTTAATGTGATAAAGTCGTTTCAATTATTCGCTTTAACCGGTTTATTTGGCTATTATTAATATTGATTTCTGAGCGTTAATAATAACCGACTGTTCTCATCGACCGTAACATATACAATAAACAAACATCAAGAGCAGTTCTAAAGAAATACAAGATAAAATAGAATGTTTGTTGTGACTCAAACGATATTTATTTTGTATTTCCATGACAGCGAGATATATCATGTTTGTAATTTGGCAACAAGAAAATTGTTGTGTTCAAAATTTACGTTGGGTTAAAGAATTACGTTAAAATTGGTTACTCTCTGGAAATATGTGTTTACGTTCTTTATAATATTAATTCTTCTGTAAATAACATTTATTTGCCGTCTTATATGTTTAAATAAACCATTGGAAAACGTATCTCAGGTTCTAGTTTGAACATTTGGCGTCCGTGAAAGGTACCATTCCTATTATTCTTATTACGAATTTGAATTCTATTGTTACGTTTACTAAAATCTGTTGTACGTTTATTAAAAATTGATAAAATGGAAGCATTAAAACTACAGCGAAAAACTTTAAGAACGGCGTTTACGAATTTTAAGAACAATTAGTCTCTTAAACATAGTGGGAAAAATATACAAAAAAGGTCATATAGAATAGAATCAAGCCACTGTTTACAGCTCTCACCGACAAGCAGTTCGGATTCCACCAAAAATTGGACACCACAAAACAACTACTTCGCATAATAGACTATACAGGTAGAGCTCTAATCAACAAAGAAACAATAGCATTTTTAATGATAGACATCTCAAAAGCATTCGAAAAAGTTTGGCATACTGGCACAATATTTAAATTAATGCAGCTTAACTTTTCACCTGGTCTCATCAAATTACTTTCCTGCTATATTTTAAACAGAACCGTCCAAATATCCATTCAAAACTACAAATCATCAAAAAGAAATATCACAGATGGAGTAGCCCAGGGCAGCATACTTGGACCGATTCTATATATTTTACACACTTATGATTTTCCAATTAATAGAACAGATCACAATAGTATTACAGCTTTTTATATCGACGACACAGGAATGATCATCGAATCAACAAATCCAAATATAGCATTATAGAAACTACGGAATCAAATTCATGAAATAGAAGACTGATGCGTTAAATGGAAAACATCCGAAAATGAGGACAAATATCAAATCCTATTTATACAGAAAAGAAGAAAAAAAATACTACCACAATGCAAGCCAAAACTGTTCAATATCCAAACACCAATAACTTAAAAAACAAACTGTCTCGGCTTTATAATAAACTGCAATTTGACCTTGAATGACCATATCAAAACTATAATAGCCAAAGCAAATGCAGCAACAATAATAATACAACCACTCATCTATAACCAGAATGTCTCATTAAAACTAAGAAAACTACTATATACGTCAATGATAAAACCAATTCTCACATATGCCTCACCTGCCTGGTGAACTACACCGGAACATCTCATGAAAAGGCTCAACCAATGCCAGAACAAGATACTCAGAAAAATCTCCCGTGCCAGATGGCTCATCAGAAATACAAATATCCACAACGACCCCAAGATCCTGACATTATCACAATATATTTAAACATTAAATGCAGATTTCTTTGACAAAGCAACCAGATATTCAATTTTGAAAATTACAATAAAGACATAAAACTAAGACGAATAGCTGTTCACTTTACATCCGACGCCTCATATCACAATCATCAAAATAAATAACAAATCACAGATCCACTCATGGCATCAGATTCAACAACGATATTGACAACTCGATCAAGCATTTCTCCACGTATACCATCAATCTACATTCAAAGCCACACATAGTTTAAAGCAAGCCTGCTTCTTATAATTTACATTATTATTATTTACTCAAGCAAGGTGCTTGAATCCCAATAACAGCCACCACATAGACTGCAAACCTTAAAGTTCTACCACAAATATGAGAAACATGATGGATGGGATAGGGGCCGTTTGGGCGGCCCAGGTGGACAACTGAAATTTCAACTCTCAATAACTGTTGTCTCGTGGCGACACTTTTAAAGAGTGGGCGTAATTTTCCTAATTCTACATGGTTTACTCTTCAATTCGCTACCAATTTATTATAATTTTGCAGAAAGCGGAGAAGTTTTTATTTCTCCTTTACTATTGAAAGTCTTTTCCGACAATGATTTTCCTTAAATTTTCAACAAGAAAAATTTGAAATGTAACTCATAGTGTTATTGAACAAATAATAAATTTCTACCACTTTTTACATTTTAGTTGCCTTTGACGTCGCTGCATATCTTTTGTAAGGAACACGACTTCAGCGTGATAAATGGTACCTATGAATAAATAATATTGGTTTGTTATGGAAAAAAGTAATATCGATTAATTTTTAAATATCCAAATTTCTGGTCAAAAACCTAAAGCATTAGAAAATAAAAAAAATTGTAATTCATAATAGCGTGAAAAAATGCACCTTTTGAACAGAACGTTTACACAGACCTATTTATCTATATTTGTGTTCATAATTGAACCACATTTTAATTGTTGAGAAACCTGTTAAAGAACGATACGAGAACATAAGAAATTTTCAGATCTAAAAGAAGATTACCTATCAACCAATCTTCTTAACTCAAAAAATTCCTTTTCATTATTAATTACTATCACAACTTTACAACAATTAACCTCTCCCAACCATTCCAATGAAATAAACAATATTCAGAAATATTAAATTTTTTTTTTATTTTCAGTATCCAGCAGCCAAATGTTTTGCTGTCAGATACCTTTATTAAAAGCGCTACCATGAACATTAATATTTAGTATTCTTACAAAATTAAAATTTCTATATTAAATTTATTTTATTTTATGTAACGGTAGTTTTTAAAATTTGAACTACCTCATTTCTATCTCAACATTTGTCACGTAAAAGAAAGCAGTATTTTTTTATTTATTTAAAATTTCATTTCTTAAAATGATTTAATAATTCTTATACCTTAAAATTCTAAATTTTTTGAAACGTTTTAACAAAAATAATAATAAATTATTGAAAGCTACTTTTTGCATAGAATAATTTTTGGATAAACGAATTTTATAACTGTGTATGAAATGTTTCGATGAGCTTGAAAATTCATCGAAATATTGCAAAACACGCGAAAAGTTAAATTAAGAGAACTAAATTTTTGATCGCTCTCCTGACTATACTATGGGAATTGGATAGAATTCGAATTTGACCGAAAATATGCGGTTATATGACTTATTATGTTTCTTAAAATATTGTCTGCTGCACTAATTAATGAGTGCAATTCATTAATGCGAATTTAAGTTTTGGGCCTTGAATCAATAAGATCGGTTCTGAAGTTTAATTCCGATCATTAGTTTATATGTTATTCAGAGTTCTTTTTTTATTTTTTACAAAAACAAAATACAAACGAGATAAAGTTAAGACTAAACACTTTATGCAATAAATGCTAATTATGAGCCTGTTATAAATCATTATTTATTACAAAATTTGAATTTTATTTAAATAGTATGCCAGGTTTGCCACGAGTGACTAAAATTGCAAAAAGTGGTGGCGATTAAAATTTAGAATATTAATAAAAGAGGTACTCAAGTTTGTTTTTTGAACTTGATCAGTTCGCAAAATATTGCTATTGATAAAAGAATCACGAATCAAATTGCTTGTTTCCTACATTATTTAATTTTTTGTACTTATCACTAAACATGATAGAAAATACATTAAGTAAAGACTTTTTTACATTAGTCAATGTCATTTATTTATTTAAATAAACTGGGCACCTGGGCCGCGAAGCGGCCCCTATCCCATTCATCATAAAATTACAAACAGTCAGATAAAAAACATTGATTTGGCAGACATTGTGGTAGCCATAAAAAAAATCAAGCTGTTTGCTTGTGAAATAAAACAATGAAAAAATTCAATATCACAAATTGACGTTTTTACATATATTGATTGTAGATTAAAAATAAAAATTAAACATGATTTGATTTGTACAATGATTTTTGAAAAATGAAAGACATAATTGATGAAAATAGATAAATCATACCTTGATACATGAGAAAATAGCATATTTGTAGAAAATGCAGTAAATATATTTTATCAGAGAAATATTGCTCATTAACTACAATAGATATTGCAAAAGAATTTAACGTGCATAAATTGATAAATATATATGTTTAAATTGGCTATATCAGAAAATAAATTGGAATATAATTTAACTTAAGTAAAACTCTGCTTTGAAAAGTTCAGTGAATTTAACTTGAGAGTCTTAAAAATTAAAACAGAACTCGCTAAGACTGAGATGTTTCCCCCATGATCCGCCTCAGAAGGTGGAGCACTTCTTCATTTTTGAGCAATTCCTGTAATTCTTTGATTAATGACACTAATCGGTGAGCAAGTTTAGGCTTCGAATTTGATGTTGTTCGAGGGCTCCTTCTGCTGGGTCGGGTCTCGCACCCAGTATAGTTAGCTGTGTGGTTTTTGGTACAATTACAGCATTTTGGAGGTGTTGTTCTGTCTTTGTCTCATTCATGAGACCTGTGGTTTTCAGCGCATTTTACACACCTTGTAGGTGCATTGCAGTGGCTTTGAGTATGTCCACAATTTTGGCAATTGAAACATTGTATAGCGACCTCCTCGATATCGTTCGATTTTGATCGGGATCTGCTGTATGTTTTTGACTTCGAATACTCTATGGTGATTCGCCTTTGATGTTAGGATTATGAGAAAAAGTGGTAGGAGCCGATAGGCCTCTCCCATTCTCTTCTTAAACTGCACTATTTTAAAGGTTTCAATATTGTTTTTCTGAAATTCTGTATTGATGACATCTGTATTAAAGTCCACAGGCATGCCCCGGACCAAAACCTTAATAAATCTGGCTTGCGGTGTTATTTTAGGTTTGCTGGGCAGATCCCGTACTTTGTCGGTATCCTCCTTAGGTTTTGTTGTCGGTAAGATAGTGGCGTCATATGTTGAGTTATGTTGGCTAGAAGAAGGACAGCTGTTTGTAGACATGAGTGTAGAATTACCTTCGATTATTTTCACTGCATTTTGCTTTTTCTTCTTCTTTTTTCTTTTCTTTGCTGGTGGCTCTGAATTATTGTTAATATTGATGTCTGTGCCAGTTTCTGTATTCAGTGTTGTATGCAGGTTTTCATCTTTATTTTCCGTGGTTATGTCTTCAGTGTTTGGATTAGTTTCAGTAACTATTGATTCGACTTGAATGGATTTTTCATTCATCTTGTTTTCTTCTGTTTGAAAATCTTTCCTCTTCCATCTAACGTGATAAGCTGCATTTGTCAATTTTAGGAAGTACGAGTATTCATAGTCTCCAGGGTAACTCGATCTTATTTGAATGAGCAGTTTGCTAAATAATTTATCTAAATGAATCAGCTCCTCTGTATCAAACTGGGTGTAAAACTCTACAAGATCGTCAATATGTTCAAGTTCAATTGATGGAAAATAATTTTTAGAAATCCCACTAGTAGCAATGATTTCTTCTAATGACGTGGATTCTTTGCAATGCGACGGTGAATTACGACCAGAGAGTGAGACCTTTCCACCACGAGCTGTTTTATGATACGGCATGGCTTGAAAAAACAAAATGGCGGGCTCAAAATCTGGGCATCAAAATGGTGAGTTATAATCAATATCATGTGTCCGAAAAAATATATTAATAAAAGATATTATATATATCAGAACGGTAGGTAATAAAATAGTCTTTTTTTAAAAAAAAGTTATACTATTTTATGTTATTGACATCTCCTTTAAAATCCAATGACTAAAATTTCTGCAGTGAGCCTTTGATAACTCCGATTGCAGTTCTTTTGTTTCTCTCAAGGTGACTGCAGGGCTCAAAACATCATCCATATAAGAAGTCTCTTTCCAACACATGATATGCTAAAGGATAGTTCTCGTCTCTTGACAATTGAAGCAAAACCCTTGTTGCTGGATATGGTGCACTAACTGTTCCGTAGGTTATTGTTTTGACCTCATACGTCTTAACTAGATCATTCACTCCCTCCCTCCAAAGTATTCTCAAAAGTTCAGTTTGACTCGGATCAATTAAAAACATCCTATACATGTACCTAATGTCTGCTACAAACGCATAAATATATTAACAAAATCTCGTCCAAATTTTAAATAAGTTTTTCTGAATGACACACAGTTTGTTCTAAGTTATATTCTAATATTTCCACAGTTATATTTTAAGGAATTTAAAGATTGCCCCATGTTTGTTTGAACGGACGCATTGAACAAACATCTACTAAAAGAAAGAAGGCCTCCTCAGCGCGGAGCAATTTAGTAGTCCTATTTAACAAATATAAACTGAGCAGTGAATTTTAAGGTAACCCATGCTGAGGCCTTCTCTTTTTTAAGAGGCATTGATTGAACATTATACGAAGACTTGTAGTACTTTTATCAGGGCTATAAATTCCTAAATGCGGTATATAATACATTCCTACTTCTTCTTCACACTCTGATATTTCTGTCATATGACTCATATTTTCATATTCGCGAAAAAAATTCCCTGCGCAATGCTAAATACCCGAGCTCCTTTAGAAAACGTTTGCACAAAGAATTTAATTTTTTAAGGGCAATATCTTTGGAATTCCCAAAACACATTAGGTCATCTTTAAACGGCATTTTTACTACATACCTCCCTGTGTTATCCCTTTTAATATTATATTCCATGTTCTTTTCACAAATTATTGCTTCTTTATTATTGGGTACTTCAATCTGCACATCTTCTATTTCCCAAAATTTTCAGTCATTGTTGTTTATACTAGTATTATCTATAATGAATGGTGGCTCCTTGATGACTCAGGGGATGAGTGTTGACTCAAGGGATAGAACATACGCCTTCCAATTAGATGAACCGGGTTCGAATGCTAACGATGGCTGGTCGATACAAACTCCGCATCCGGCTTGCATCGACAACAGTGCTGACTTCAAATATCCTCAGTTTTAGGCGGATCATGGGTTAGAGTACTCTTTCCATCAGGCTTACCGTTTGAGGTTTTCCTCTCCATGTCACGCAACTGCGGGTTAATTTCATAAAGAAGTCCTCAACGTAGGCAATTTTCGCCAAAAATTGACGCAGAAGCTCACTTGTCTTCCATATTGTGTTCAAAATTACAAATCTAAGGAGTTAAACATTAGTAGTCGTAAACCACCCCCCCCCCCGCCTTAAAAAAAAATCTGGGTCTGCTGTTCAACGACTGTTATAGAATAAAAATATAAAATGGAGCCACAATGTACCCTTCTCTGATTTTTTCCACTCACTACATATCCAAAAATAGTATCTACATATATAAAATAGTACTCTGGAAAATTAGATTACTATTAACGAGACAAGTTTAACCAGGCCCCAACGTCTCAAATGATTTCGAAACTCAAAAACAAATCTCTACGACCTGGCATATTTCAATTCTCATCTCCTAGTTTAATGTATTTTTATTCTGGTAGATTAATCATTAACGCTTCTGACACCATGAAAATTGTAATATTAGAAACATTTAAAAATCCAATTCTTTTTCAAAGGATCCTTTCAAGTTAGTTTCATTAGCATAAGATTTATTTGTTTTGAATGTATTGCCAATACTACACACGACCAAAGGGGTTTTCTTTCTGTTTAAATTAAGGGTATTTCCAAAATCCGACGTTTTAAGATTATTTATGGCTCCTAGAACAAAAGTTGCAGGTAATGGGTTATCTCTCTCATCTTTAAATAACCAATTTACAGTACTCAATAAAACTGTTTTTGACTGACTTATTAACCGCGAGGAAGTGACATTGCTTTGACTACTAGCGATAGCAGTTGTTTCGAATATAGGCGGCGACACTGTATATTCCCTCGCCTCAATGGGGGGGGGGGATGAAATCCTCGGTCAATGGCACTTGCAATGAATCATTCTTTCTTGAATAATGCAAAGAAAAATAATGACACTTATTTTTTTACCTCTCTTTTACACAAAGAACAAGAAAATTTAGATTTACTACTATTAATCAAACGTTTATCCAGGCAATTAAAACAAAAATTATTTCTCTTTATTACTTCTAATTTTTCAGAAAATGGTAATGAAAATGAATTAAATAATATAGAGAGCAAGCAGTTTGTTCCGTGATTCTTTTATAATAGCAACATTTTGCGAACTGATTAAGTTTAAAAAACGAACTTCAGAACTTCTTTTATTAAAATTATAAGTTTTAATCGACACCACTTTTTGCAATTTAAGTAAACCGCGGCAAACCTAGATATACATACTATTTAAATAAAATTCAAATTTTGTAATAAAAATTGATTTATAACAGGCTCATATTCAGCATTTATTGTATAAAGTGTTTAGTTTTAACTTTATCTGGTATGTATTTTGTTATTGTAGCAAAAATATGAAAACTCTGAGTAACATATAATCTAATGATCGGTATTAGACTTCAGAACCGATATAAATGATTCAAGGGCCAAATCTTAAAATTGCGTTAATTAATTGCACTAATTAATCAGTGCAGCAGACACTATTTTTGATACTATGTCGTTCATATGTTGTCATATAACCGCAATGATACTATGTCATATAACCGCACATTTTTAAATAAGTTTCTTTTGCGTCAAATTCGAATTCTGTCCAATTTCCATTGTATGGTCAGGAGAGCGATCAAAAGTTTAGTTCTCTTAATTTTATTTCACTTTTCGCGTGTTCTGCAATATGTCGAAGAACTTTCAAGCTCATCGAAACGTTTTATACATAGTTATAAAACTCGTTTACCCAAAGATTTTTTTACGCAAAAAGAAACTTCAAATAATTATTTATAATTTATTATTATTGTGGAAAAGTTATAAAAGATTTTGTATTTTAAGGTACATGAATTATTAAAACATTTTAAGAAATGTAATTTTAAATAGATTTTAAAAAATAGTGTATCTTAACGTTAAGATAAAACGAGGTAGTTCAAATTTTGGAAACAGAAAATAAAAAATATTTAATATAAATTTAAATTTTGTTTAAGTTTGAAATATAGTTCTGTTTCCCTCAGTAATTTGCTAAAGGTATCCGCCAGCAATAAATTTGGCTGGTCGATACTGAACGTAAAAAAAAAGGAAATATTTCTGAATATTGTTAATTTTATTGAAATGGTTAGAATTTTTTTTTAAATTGTGATAGTATTTACTAATAAGAAGGGCTTTTG
The DNA here is from genome assembly GCA_949128135.1 of Parasteatoda lunata. NCBI lineage: Eukaryota > Metazoa > Arthropoda > Arachnida > Araneae > Theridiidae > Parasteatoda > Parasteatoda lunata. Next base: position 15,170,058 of record OX421977.1, read on the forward strand.
TGAGTTCTGAAGATTGGTTTATAAGTATGTTTCTTTTAGGTCTGACAATTTCTTCTGTTCTCCTATCGCTCTTGATCAGGCTTCTCAAAAATTTAAAAGTGGTTTAATTATAAACACAAATATAGATAATTAGGTCTGTTTGCGAAAATACGCGTATCATTTTCAGATTTGCAAAAGGTGCATGTATTCAAGCTTTTATGAATTTCATTTTTTTTCTAATGCATTAGGTTTTTGACCGGAAAATTATATATTTTTTCGTCGCTGAATTCAAATTCACAATTGGTTTCACGCTACTAAGATACAGTTTTTATGCAATTTAATTATATGTTCTTATCCAGAATTTTTTAAAATTTGTGTGGCTAATAGAGTTCCCGCATCTCTGCTACGCAGAAAGTGGTGGGAAAAAGGAGATAATACAGTTACGATGCGATAAATTATGTTAGTTTGTAATAAAAAAATATAATCGAATCGATATTACTTTTTTCCATAACAAACAAATGTTATTAATTCATAGATACCAGTTATCACGCTGAAGTCGTGTTCCTTACAAAAGATATGCAGTGACGTCACAGGCAACTAAAATGTAAAATTGAGGAGTAAACCATGTTGAATTAGGAAAATTATGCTCACTCTTATGCACATTTTTTTATTAAGTTTCTTTTCTGTCAAATTTGAATTCTGTCCAATTCCCATAGCATGGTCGGGAGAGCGATCAAAAGTTTAGTTCTCTTAATTTTAATTTTACTTTTTGCATGTTTCGCAATATCTCAATGAATTTTCAAGCTCATCGAAACATTTTATGCACAGTTATAAAAATAGTTTACCAAAGGATTAATCTATGCAAAAATTATCTTTAAATAATTATTTATAATTTAGTATTACTTTTGTGGAAACGTTTCAAAAAATTTTGATGATTAATGTATATGACTTATTAAATCATTTTAAGAAATGTAATTTTAAATAAATAAAAAATTACTGATTCCTTTTACGCGACAAATGCTGAGATAGAAATGAGGTAGTTCAAATTTAGAAACTGCGTTTCAGAAAATAAAATATATTTGATAAAAATTTTAATTTTATTAAAACTTTCATCTCTTGATTCTTGTAGAGCCCATTTAATAAAGGTATCTGACAGCAATACATTGGGCTGGTGAATACTGAAAATAAATATTTTCTTATTTGTTTATTGAGTTGTTTTATTTCATTAAGGTAAGCTGGATTGGGATTCTTTAATGCCACCTTCTGTAATAAATTCTTAGTCTGATGATATTTGTAAACTCTGTAAAGTGTCGGAAATGATGTGCAGTATGTTCTGTTTCTATTGAGGCATTTTTGTAAGCTACTATGATTTGAGATTGTAGCTGCAGAATATGGTTGTCTATTGTAATTTCATCTTCTGGGGTTGGTAGGCTTCTATTGGTAATAGTGAGTATATTTCTACAGAGGTTCCAGCCTGTTTTAAATTTTAATTTTTCAGAGTGTTCGGTTGTCAGCCCGACGAGCAGATGGAAATGTAGGTCAGGGGTGAAAGCGAGACGGAAAATAGGAAAGGCTGGTAGTGAAACCTTTTCAGTTAAAGTTAGTTTTGGGGAGGAGTTTACTTATTCTTTTTTTAAATTAGTCAGCAATATCTACTTTATCTTTGAAAAGAAGCAGTTTTATATATATGCTAAAATTTTAAAAGAAATCTTGATAGTTACAGATATTTTATTTTTTTCGTAAAAAATGCTGGAATGAAATGTCTTACGTATCAGGTTTTTCTCTTTTCCGTCTTGCTATATAAGGGCTTTCACCCATGATGTAGGTGATCAAATGACAGATGATTTAGTGAGCAGGCGACCATGGGGACATATTTGTTATGGCAAAGTCTAGGTACCACAATGCCACAACGAAGCGGTATTCTTTAATGACTGCAAATGCCCTAATATAGATCCAATTATATGTTTTTATTCATTTTATCATAAAATTTAAAAAATTTTTAAAGTGGTAAAAGTATGCAAAAGAAGTAAAAGAGTAAAAACTGGTAACAAATAAATTTAAATTTTTTTCGGGAATAATAAAAATTTCCATGACTATCAAATTTTCTAAGGGATACTATTTATATATTGAACTGCTTCCATGGGTGAAAGCCCTTATATAGCAAGACGGAAAAGAGAAAAACCTGGTACGTAAGACATTTCATTCCAGCATTTTTTACGAAAAAAATAAAATATCTGTAACTATCAAGATTTCTTTTAAAATTTTAGCATATATATAAAACTGCTTCTTTTCGAAGATAAAGTAGATATTTTTTTTTTTTTTATTATTAAACGACTTAAAACTCCTCATGCACCACAAAGTATAACATGAGGCTTACAGTTGTAAGTAGAAAACAAAAGAAGAAAAATTTACAAATTTAAATTAAAAACAAAATTCCGCAAGGCAGCAAGACTTTCAATACTTTTGACCAGTTCTGATAAGACAGGAGGCCAACAAATAGAAAGACGCCTCAAATCAGTCTTTAATTTCATTCGGGCACTCGCATACAAATCGCAATGAAGAAGAATATGTTCAGCATCTTCATCAGCATCGCCACAAGCACAAATTCCACTGGTCTCCAGATGGAAACGAAATAAATATCTCTTAAAATTTCCATGGTTTGTTAAAATTTGGGTTAATTTAAAATCAGTTGCAAAGAATTTACATTGCAAACAGTGAAAAATGGATGGAAAGAACCTTTTCGTCCAAAGCGACCGAGGCGAAGAAAGAAATTCAGCATTCCAGTCCGCAATGATTTTATCTCTAGCGATGCGCTTCCAGTGAGAAGCTGGAACAGACACCCTTAAGTCTATTTCACCACACGTAGCTTCCTTAGCCAATTGGTCTGCTCTTTCATTGCCCAAAATACCGCTATGGCCACGAACATAGTAGTATTGCTGAATAATTTAAAAAAAGAATAAGTAAACTCCTCCCCAAAACTTAGTATAACTGAAAAAGTTTCACTACCAGCCTTTCCTATTTTCCGTCTCGCTTTCACCCCTGACTGCTTCTTCCCCGAGATAAAATTAATAGAAGTGAATTGTTTATTGTATAGAATAGATTTACATCTCCCGAAAATGGTCTTTTGTTAAAACAATTCTATTACCAGTTTTTTTCTTCTCTTTTCCGTCTCGCTTTCTGGATTGATCGTAATTTTGACTTGAACTAGAAAATGGCCAATTCAGTACACAAAGAGTGAACTCTCGTTCTCACGAACGTGAGTCCAGCGCCCTGCCGACCAGACAATCTCGGCTTTCTCATATAGGTATTTTCCATATATAATCCCTTTTTTGCTACGGGGCTTTACTATGTAAAATAATTTTAAATAGTGTTGCTACGGGCGACTAAAAAATGCACGGATTTGTGCTTTGTAAAATTTAAAATGTTATTAAATTCAGCAATTCCTTATAGTTATTTTTTCGTGTATTTTTGAAAAAGAATCAAAAAAAGTTTTTACTTAAAATATAAATAATTTGAAAAGAAAATTATAGTATTAATTATGATTGAATAATTAAATATTGAATTTCTACCACTTCTTACGTAGTGTTAAGGGGTAAACCATTAACGGAGAGTTATAGTCGAAAATTCTCTAATTCGAGAAAAGTGTCTCAAGATATTTTGAGCTGATAATAAGTGTTCAAAGCGTATTCTGTGTTTCGATAATGCATTAATGTAAAAAAATATCCATTTCTGAAAGAGTAGAAGTAATAAAGAGAAAAATTTTTTGTTTTAATTGCCTGGATAAACGTTAGGTTAATAGTAGTAAATCTAAATTTTCTTGTTCTTTGTGTAAAAGAGAGGTAAAAATAAATAAATAAGCGTCATTATTTTTCTTTGCATTATTGGAGAAAGAATGATTTATTGCAAGTGTGATTGACCGAGGATTTCATCCCCCCCCCCAATTATTGCTAAGGAATCTGCATTGTCGCCGCCTATATTCCAAACAAATGCCGCCGCTAGTAGTCAAAGCAATGTTACTTCCTCTCGGCTAATAAAATCAGTCAAAAACAGTTTTATTGAGTACAGTACATTTTTATTAAAAGATGAGAAAGGAAATAAATACCTGAATAATTAAAATAAATTCTGAATTTTTACAAAGCTGAGCAAGGTGGCATTTCTAGTAATTTAAAAAAAAAAATATGCTATAAAACTTGCAAATTTTTATCTCTTTTATTAAAATTCTAAATTTTAATCGTCACCAATTTTTGCTTTTTTAGTCGCCCTTAGCAAACCTGGAAATGCATGTTATTGAAAATAAAACATATTTTGTAATTAAGTTATTTTGTAGTAAAAGTGTAACAGGCTCATGATTAGCATTTAATGCAATAAAATATTTAATCAAAAGATTATTTCCCTTAATTTTACTTTTTGCATGTGTCCAAAATCTCGATGAATTTTCAAGCTCATCGAAACATTTTATACACAGTCCAAGCATTTATATACAGTCCATAAACATTTTATATTTACCCCAAGATTACGCTAAAAGTTACTTCAAATAATCATTTATAATTTTTTATTATATTTGCGAATACGTTTCGAATCTATACGAAATACGAAAAATTTTGAATCTATAGGTATTTGAATTATTAAATCATTTTAAGAAATGTAATTTTAAATAAATAAAAAAAAAAATACTGCTTCCTATTACGTGACAAATATTGAGATAGAAATAAGGTAGTGTAAATTTAAGAAGTTACCGTTTGAGAAAATAAAATATATTTAAGATAATTTTAATTTCGCGATTTTTGTTACTCAAATTGTGTTATAAAAGCATTTAATAAAAGTATCTGACAGCAATACGTTAGGCTGATAGATACTGGAAATAAAAAAGAAGGGAAATATTTCTGAATATTGTAAATTTCATTGAAATGGTGGGAAAGTTTACTTATTTCTAAATTTTCTTTTTAAATATTGTGATAGTAAGTAATAATAAAAAGGATTTTTTTTTTAGTTCAGAAGATTGTTTTATAAGTATTCTTCTTTTAAATCTGAAAATTTCTTCTGTTCTCGTTTCGCTCTTGAACAGGTTTCTCAAAAATTAAAATGTGGTTCAATTATAAACACAAATATAGATAATTGGATCAGTCTAAATCACATATCATTTTCAGATATGCAAAAGATTAATTTATTTACGCTATAATGAATAACAAGCTGTGACCAGCCGCTTGCTGACCATGTTCACCAGTTTGTATGCTTCCGATGAACTTCGGTGAGAAGCAGGTTCTGATTCGACGTAAGTGACTGGTACGGGGCTGTATAGCTGCGGTGGGTGTTGTTGATGAATAGGGTATTGCTGATATTATACTGGTTGACGCTCCTATTAGACCGTTTGATATTGTACTGGTTGTAGCTGGTATTGGATTAGTTGGTATTGTTGTGGAGCTGCATGCTGTGGGGAGGGACCGTACCTTACGCTGCATACTGTTAGCACCAAAGTGCTCAGAATACTTAATTTTATCTAAATGAAATATTAAATCTTAGTTTAAGACGGCTGATATAGATTTAGTTACATCAATAACTCTTTATGAAATAATATAAATAGTTTGTATATTGTGAATATTAGGACGTTTGTAAATTTTTGAACCATTGGTATATTTGTATATTTTGGGTATATTTTCAGAAGTGATTGCACTCACTCTCAGGTTATATATTCAACATTTACAAAGCTTAATTTATACCCATTACTTAATTCTAAGTTGGCCTTAACTGGTTTAGCAATCTGCATTTTCTGTAAAAACTTATGGCAAAAAAAAAAAAAAAAAAATAATAGACCAGTCAGGGAAATATTAAAGTTTCAGAAAATTTGATTAATTCGACAGTTTGACCAATATTATAGTTGACAACTTACATATTGTTTTGAAAATGTTCGTTATTTCATTAAAATATAAAATAATTAATTTTAATAAATGAAATATTGATTCATCTTTAGTGTAATAACTTCAATTTTAAACTATGTATGCAAATTTTAAATGATGGTAGACAAAAATAGACATGTACCTCAAACATTTCTTGTGTTTTATTACATATTTTTTAAAAGAAAATTCTATTTTCGAAGAGATGACTTATGTTTTCGATATCTTTGCATGAATGTAATTTTTTTAATGGTTAATTTAAAGCATCTAATAACACATACTAACATATTGCGTGAAAGATTTTCCTTTGCAGGAACATTTTAAAGGTAAGTCATACAAGAAAAAAAATTTGTTACAATCTATGATATACTTGGCATTTATGTGATCGTAGCACAATCTGAATGAAGTTATTTTATCATATTTATCTTCTCTTTAATTTTATGAAAAATAAATTAGTAGAAATTGATTCTTTTATTGAAAAGTTTCATAAAAATACAATTCTAAAGATAAGTTATGAGTTTGATAGGTTTTAAGATTAAAAAAAAAACGCATCCTTAAAGGAAAATAATATGACAAGAATAGTTCTTCAAGTGTTCGAAAGAAAAAGGTTTACGTGACCTGGACTAGAAAATGAGACTTAGCCAAGGTTTTAAAAAAGTAAACATTACCATGTGAATTATAAAAACAAATTTTAGAGGTAATAATTGCAACCTTTTGAGCTTTATTTTAATAAAAAATTTCTGGGTTATTTATTGGCGATTTATGTTTTTGAGAATTTTAAATAGACCGTGCAAATATTTTTACAGAATATTAACCTTTTGCATACCTGCCAACTTGTACACATTTGGCGTAAAATTGTATTACTATATTTGAAGTGGTAGTAAAATATATGCTTTCTATATATTCCTTGCATTTATAAACTTAATTTATAATAATTTTAATCCACCACTATTTTAAAAAAATTAAGTATATATATATTAATTTGTAATACTATTAGTGTAATCCGCATAAGCTTGCTCAAAAACCAGTGATTGCTATTGCCTAAAATTACATTTTAAAATTAAATTTACTACCACTGGGGAAAATCATCCGTGAAAGGATTATAAGTTGGCAGGTGTGCCTTTGCTTACGGCGCTTAATATAATGAAGCCCACATTCAGGTTTTACCAACAGTATGCAAAAGTTAAAAAGATACAAGGCTTGGACAATAATATGGAAACATTTCCATACTTTGTGTAAAAAAAATTTCTCTCAGCAGCAAATGTTTCGGAAGATTTTACTAAGAAAAATTGTTGGCTCAGTTTGAAAAATCATGCTTGAAATTTTTATATAACTTTTACTCATGCAAAATTTGCATCGACCAAAATGAGCTGATTTTGAGTTAACGACTACCAAAGTTCAACTTCATAGTCATGTTATTTTGAACCTAATTCAGAAAGCAAGGGAACTCCTGAATCAAGTATTGGGAGAAATTTGTCACCGCGGAGGACTTTTTTGATGGAACTAAAGACTTTTGCGTTACATGGAAAGGAAAATCACGAAACCTCCCACTGTTAGCCTTACAGCAAGAGGATTCTAACCCATGATCCGTCTACCACTGAGGATATTTAAGGCAGCAATGTGATTGGTGTAAAATTTATATCGAACAACTGAGATTCAAACCCGGGTCACCATACTGGACTCGAGTGCTCTACACCTTGAACTACCACGGTTCTCATTGACCCATTTATATTGTTATTCTGTTAAGATGATTGTTTCTATTAAAATAAAGGAAAAATATAGTAGCACATATGTGTTTCAATTAGCTTCTTTTGGCTAAAGTTTTTTAAATGTCTACTATAATATATTTACAGCATAAACTTATGTATCTATTTGGATATAAAATTTTTTCAATGATTTTTTAAAAAATCTGAACTAGTTAGAAGCCATAGATATAAACCTTCAAGACCTAATATGTATTAATTTCTTCCTGTATAATAAGCTCAAAATTTAGGAAATAAAATTGTTACGACAGCTATTCTCATATGAACGTTAATCAAAGAATATAAAAATAATCCATTCGCACTGGAATTCATTTTTAAATTTCGATCGTTCGTTGTAGTGTAATTGGGATTCAGACATGGGTGAAAGCCCGTATATAGCAAGACGGAAAAGAGAAAAAACTGGTACGTAAGACATTTCATTCCAGCATTTTTTTCAAAAAAAAATAAAATATCTGTAACTATCAAGATTTCTTTTAAAATTTTAGCATATATATAAAACTGCTACTTTTCGAAGATTAAGTAGATATTGTTGAATAATTTAAAAAAAGAATAAGTAAACTCCTCCCCAAAACTAGCTATAACTGAAAAGGTTTCACTACCAGCCTTTCCTATTTTCGTCTCGCTTTCACCCCTGGCTTCAGAAACCTTTCAGCCTTTTACTTTCTTAAATTCAGGATCTAACTTTATGTTTGTAAAAAGTATATTTAATATTAATATTTCAGCTAATAGAGAAGAAAATATTTACTCACATTAGACTTGTTTTGTTGTTGTAGTTCATTTACGTCGCACTAAAGCTGCACAATGGGCTATCGGCGACGGTCTGGGAAACACCCCTCAGGATGATCCGAAGACATGCCATCACAATTTTGATCCTCTGCAGAGGGGATGGCACCCCGCTTCGGTAGCCCGACGACCAGCGCGCGATGTCTAGCACTTTACGGTAGAACAGTTTAACGAGGACCAATACCGCACACCCTCGGTCCCTACGCAGACTGATCCAAGTGGTCACCCACCCGCACGCAGACCGCAGTCAGTGATGCTTGACTTCGGTGTTCTGCTGGGAACCGTGTCTTAACGATCAGTCCACTGCGGGACAGTCTTGCTTTAAAATGAATATAATATAACTATGCAGATGCTAGGTTTTTAAATAACCCACACGATTGTACAGAATGATTCTCTGAGGGATACATTCGTTTTGTATAATCACTAGACCTAGATATGTGGTTTTTGTTACTCTAGGTATCATTTTATAGAATAGGACTAATTCGTTATGCTCTTACATTGATTTTCTGTTCTTTTGTTTTACCAATAGTTGGGACTTTTGAGGCTTGCCTGTTAACTTGTACTGTCATCAATAAGTTGTAGAAAAACAACTAATTTGGAAGAATTTTCTAAAAATTAGACTATTAAACATTTAAGAGCTTTCAGTTATAAACCAACAAATAGATCCTGTCTACATTTTTTTTATTGTTGATTTTTCGTGCTGTGTTAAAAGAATTTCTTTCAAATTTAAAATTCAAGATTTAATACGTCAAAACGCTTACGTTGGGCTCAACGTTTTCAATTAACTCAACGGCCGTAGAGGTCAACAGCTATGCACTCGTTTCTAGGTTAATCATCACTTTAAGTTAGCAACTAAATGATTCCACTGTTGCGATCCAGGAGGTTATTTGCCTACTGAGCAGCGATAAATTACAGAGTTGTAAATCTGCGCATGTAAATTAGAGAACAAAATTGAAATTAGCAGAAATAAATTAGGGAAAGTAAAAGGTAAAAATAAAAGCCATAGCCAGATTCCCATGAGGGAAAGCAGTAATACGACTGTATTTTGTGTTATCATCGATCAATTCCTTATCAGGCAGTTGATTGAAGTCACTGTTTGAGCATTCTCTGCTAGTAACTTAGTATTGTTACAAAATTGCAAAAGGTTACAATGCTAATAAGTGCATAGTTTTGTAAATATTCTCTTATGAATCAAACGGATACTATATAAACAGTTAACTTATGAAATTTGCAAGCATGTCGTGGAATTCTAGCGTAATTTGGAGAGAAAATAATGCCTAATGCCTTTCTTATTAAACATTCGGCATGGAGACATGTTAGCCTGCTTGGTGATAATTTTAGTAACTTGGAGATCATTCGGGCAACACAATGATAGTTTTGGAAATTTCGAGTTTTTGAGCGATAATTACGATATGTGAGAATCGTTCTGAAACGTGTTGGAAGTTCCGGGATTTCATCACCAAGCTAAAGTCTCTCAGAATAGAGTGATAGTCTTCTTGTCGCTCTAGTAGTGTTCTGCCCTGAAGTTGGTTGATTGATTCGTCTGAGATATCGAAGTCATTGTTTTTCTGTACAACACTGTTAATTCAGCTGAATTTGGTGGCTGGAAATAGCTGTACTTCTCACATGTTTTTGCTAATAATTTTCTGTGCTCGATACAGTATTAAGTTTGTTCATTAAAGCATTAATATCTTCTATATTTTGAAGTCGTATCTGATGCTGTTATAACTAATGTATTGACGTGTAACGACGAGGCGTTCCAGAATACTAATCTTTGTGAAAGAGAGTTAGTGTTTTTGATAGGAAAGGTGGTAATAAGTGAAAACAATGCATAAATTAATGTTAAGTAAATAGCTTTTTTAAGATAGTTATTTTGCATCTGAGATCAAGATGCAATGTGGCATTAAATATAGAGTTAAGGCCCAGGTAGCTCATTATGCTTTTTTAAGAAATATTATTGTTTAAGCGGGAGTTACAATTTCGCGTCGTTTGTCCTCTCTATTGAAAACTAAGAGTTGGTATTTATCAGGATATAGGTTGGTTTTCTGCTTAGAGCTGCGATGTCTTTAATTTTTTTCGGAAGTAAATCAACTGCAAGGCTGTGTTCGATTGATTCCATGATAACTGTGATGTTATTGGCATACAGAGCAGTGTTGTTTGGATTTTCATTATTGATGGGGAAATCAGCGGTAAATAAAGAGTCGTATGAAGTTCTGTATGAAGAGTCAAAGTATAATAAGGGTCTAAGAATAATACATTGACGCGTGATTTTTTACTGATTCTGTATGAAGAGAAAGTATTATTGATTTTGGTTCCAAATTATTCATTAGTAAGATAGGTGTTTAAAATTAGAAGGACAATATTAGAAATGCTTATATGATGTAATTGATTATATTTATAAGTCCCCTTATACCACACTCCATCGAAAGCCTTAGCGAGATCGAGCATGAGCATAAGGGCAGTTTCGTATGTGTATTTGGATTGCTGATATATTCCAGTGTGTTGATAGCTTATTTCATAGCAGAGTGGCTCTGACGAAAACCGTATTGTTGTTGGGGAATGTTTTGTAGATAATCATCAGGTCGGTGATAAATGATTACTTTTTAAACAATTTTTTTAAATCATTGGACAAAGGCTCATGAGGCGTTAATTCTCAGAAGATGAAATATCTTTGCCAAGCTCAGAAAAAAAGTATATTATCTGATTTTTACCCCTCACTCCTTGGGAAGGTATTTATTTTTAAAGCAAAAATGGAAGATGTTTGTGAGAAGGCTAATTTATATTTTTTTTAAAATTGTAATCATTAGATTTTAAAGGAGATGTCAATAACAGAAAATACAACTTTAAAAAAAGTTTGTTTTATAACTGACCGGTTTGATATATTAAATATCTTTTATTAATATATATTTTTTATTTTAATTTTTATTGGACCTGGATATGCATACTTTTTAAATAAAATTCAAATTTTGTAATAAATGATTTATAACAGGCTCATAATTAGCATTTAAAGCATAAAGTGTTTAGTTTTCACTTTATCTCGTTTGTATTTTATTTTAGTAGCAAAAAAATAAAACTCTGAATAACATATAAACTAATGATCGGAATTCGACTTCAGGACCCATCTAAATGATTCAAGGGCCAAAACTTAAATTTGCATTGATTAATGCACTCATTAATTCCCATAGTATAATCAAGTGAGCAGTTTATTTCTTTTAATTTTACTTTTGCGTGTATCGATGAATTTTCAAGATCATCGAAACATTTTATACACAGTTATAAAATTCGTTTACCCAAAGATTATTAAAGATTGCAAAAAGTAGTTTTAAATAATTTATAATTATTTTTGTGAAAACGTCTTAAGAACTTTCGTATTTTAAGGTACATGAATTAATAAAAAATTTTAGAAATGTAATTTTTAATAAATAAAAAATGAATACTGCTTTCTTTTACGTGACAAATGTTGAGATAGAAATGCGGTAGTTGAAATTTTATAAACTACCGTTTCAAAAAATAAAATATATTTAATATAAGTTTTAATTTTATTAAAACAATATTAAAATTAAATTATGATATAATTAAATAATGGTATCCGATAGTAATACATTTAGCTGGTGGATACTAAAAATAAGTAAAAGAAAATATCTCAGGAACGATTAAATTAATTCAAGCCCCAACACTAAAATTTTACATTAATTCATTGCAAACATTAATTAGTGCGGCAGGCTATATTTTAAGAAACATAATAAGTCATATAACCGCATATTTTTTATTAAGTTTCTTTTTCATCAAATTCGAATTCTGTCCAATTGCCATAAAATAGTCAGGAGAGCGATCAAAAGTTTAGTTCTCTTAATTTTAAATTTACTTCTTGCGCGTTTTGCAATATATCGATGAATTTTCTAGCTCGTCGAAACATTTTATACACAATAAAATTCGTTTACCCAAAGATTATTCTATGCAAAAAGTAACTTTAAATAATTATTCATAATTTATTATTATTCTGTAAAAGATTTTGTATTTTAAGGTATATGAATTATTAAATTATTTTAAGAAATGTAATTTTAAATAAATAGTGCATCCTAACGTGGCAGATGTTGAGATAGAAATGAGTTAATTAAAATTTCGGAAACTACCGTTTCTTAAAATAAAATATATTTAATATGAATTTAAATTTTCTGAAGGTTGAAGTTGTGAATTATATTTTAATAAAAATATAATAAAGGTATCTGTCTGCATTGAATTTGGCTGGTGGATACTGAAAGTAAAAAAAACTAATTATTTCTTCATTGAAGAGATTAGAAATTTTATTTATTTAAAAGTTGTGATAGTAATTACTAATAAAAAGGTTTTTTGTGAGTTCAGAAGATTCGTTTATAAGCATTTTTCTTTTAGATCTGACAATTTCTTCTGTTCTCCTCTCGCTCTTCTCAAAAATTTAAAAGTGGTTCAATTATAAACACAAATAGAGATAATTAAGTCTGTCTGAAACTTCTGTTTGCGAAAATACGCGTATCTCTTTCAGATTTGCAAAAGGTGCATTTATTCACGCTATAATGCATTTCAATTTTTTTTTCTAAAGCATTAGGTTTTTGACCGGGAAATTATATATTTTTTCGTCGCTGAATTCCAATTCGCAATCGGTTTTACGCTACCAGATACAGTTTTCATGCAATTTAATTATATGTTCTTATCCAGAATTTTTAAAAAATAAGAGTTTATTACCTAATTAGCCTAATATGAGTTCCCCTTTCCCTGCTACGTAGAAAGTGGTAGGAAGAAGGAGATAATACATTTACTATGTGATAAATTATGTTAGTTTGTAATGGAAAAAATAATCTTTGTTACTTTTTTCCATAACAAACAAATATGATTCATTCATAGGTAACATTCATCTCGCTGAAGTTGTGTTCCTTACAAAACATGTGCAGCGACGTCACAGGCAACTAAAATGTAAGAAGTGGTAGAGATTTTATTTATTTATTATTTGTTTAATAACACTATGAAATACAATTTAAATTGTTCTTGTTGAAAATTTAAGGAAAATCATTCTCGGAATCTACTTTCAATAGTAAACTAGAAATAAAAACTTCTCCGCTTTCTGCAAAATTCTAATAAATTGGTAGCGAATTGTAGAGTAATCCATGTGGAATCAGGGAATTTACGCCCACTCTTTAAAATTGTCGCCACGAGAAAACAGTTATTGAGAGTTGAAATTTCAGCTGGGTACCTGGGCCGCGCAACGGCTCCTATCCCATTCATCATGTTGCTCATATTTGTGATAGAACTTTAAGGTTAGCAGTCTATGTGGTGGCTGTTATTGGGATTCAAGCACCTTGCTTGAGTAAATAATAATAATGGAAATTATAAGATACAGGCTTGATTTAAACGATGTGTAGATTTGAATGTAGTTTGATGGTCAACGTGGGGAAACGCTTGATCAAGTTGTCAGTATTGTTGTTGAATCTAATGCCATGGGTGTATCTGTGATTAGTTCTTCATTTTGATGATGGTGATATGAGGTGTCGGATGTATACTGAGCAACTATTGTTCTTAATTTTATGTCTTTTTTGTAATTTTCAAAATTGAATATCTGGTTGAAGTTCACTGCACTGCATTTTAGCCCCTTAGGCAAAGAAATCTGCATTTAATGTGTAAATATATTGTGATAAGGTTCGGGATCTCGAGTCCTTAGTGAATACTTGAAATGGTTCAATACTGTTCCAGTATGCCAGACTTTAACGAATGCTTTTGAGATGGTTATCAATAAAATTACTATTGTTTCTTTGTTGCTTAGAGCTCTGCCTGTATAGTCTAATATGCAATATTATATATATGCAATGTATATGCAATATATATATAATATGCAATATAATATATATAATATGCAATATATATGCAATATACTAATTATAGTATAATAAGTAGTTGTTTTGTGTCCAGTTTTTGACGGAATCCGAACTGCTCGTCGGGGAGGGTTGTAAGTTGTGGCGTCTATTATATATGACCTTTTTGTAAATTTATCCCAGTATGCCCTGCAAAAAATGATCAATAGAAATCAATTTAAAAAAATTATTGATCTGTACGAGGAAATGGAACACTGATATCAGTAGGGTAGATCAGTACAATGGACTGGTTATGATATATTGATATCAGTAGAGTAGGTGAATACACTGTATTGTTCTATATAATGGACTGCTATCAGTAAAATGGACTGGTCTGTAGGGGGAAATGGAACACTGATATCTGTAGAATGGACTTGTTTGTACGGGGGAATGAAACACTGATATCAGAAGAATGGACTTGATTGTATGGGGAAATGAAACACTGATCTCAGTAGAATGGACTGGTCTGTACGGGGAATCGCAACACTGATATAAATGGAATATACTGGTCTGTACTAGACAATGAGACATTGGCATCAGAAGAATGAACTGGTCTGTATCAGTAGCATAGACTGGTCTAAGTTAGGGAAAACAATATTAATGTAAGCATCTTAGATAGGTCTAAACAGGAAAATGCAACATTGTTTTTCATTTTTTATACGCAAGATTTAGTTGAATTGGTCATCTGCTTAGTATGCAGCATGGTATAGTAATTTTTCTACTAGCTGCAGTCAGTGGAAAATTTACTATAAATTAATAAAATATAACTGGATAGTATCCCTATTGGAAAAAAATCGTAAAACCAGTATCAAAAACCAGTAAAAATGATACCAGAACCAGTATGACCATACTGGAAATTTAAAACCTGGTATAATACCATACTGGAAATTTTAAAACCAGTATGGCACCATAATGGAAATTTTAGAACCAGTATAGCGCCATACTGGAAATTTTAAAACCGGTATAACATCATACGGGAAATTTTAAAACCAGTGTAGTCCCATACTGGAAAGTGTAAAACCAGTATGGCACTATATCAGAAATTTAACCAGTATGGATCATACTGGAAATTTTGCTTCCAGATATAAAATCACTCTGGAAATTTTGATACCAGTTTTCAAACATATACTGGGAGTTTTAAAGTAGTTTTAAAATATAGCTTCATTCTTAGTAAGTACATATTGTTCTGAAAATCTAACAGTTTTGACATTTTCAAACTTCGTTTATTTTATTTATTTATTATTTTTTTTATTTTTTATTATATACTTCTTTCAAATAATTTATTTCTTAGATTTGTATAAGAATTCTTAACGTATATATCAAGGGCGGTTATAGCGTATATTTTCTATCTACATTAATTAAAAAAATACACATTTAAAAATATTAAAATCATTTTATAATTTTGAAGAAAAGGAAGTTTTTGAGTAAGATTTTTACACATTTTAATTATTTTAAATTCTGCTTAAAATCATTTAAATGTAAGTAATTTTCTAATAAAAGTAATTTAATACTAATAGATTGTGTTTTTATACGTTTATTATTTATTTACTTATTTATTTTTTGATTTACAAAATTTAGTTTATTCAAAGTCATGATGACATATTATTTAATTGTATCACTTTAAATTTTATTATAAATTGTTTTTATTTATTTATTTATTTATTATATTTGAATTTATTCTAGAACAATGTTACTCCCAACCGAAACTAATTTATCAATTCGCGAAATAAATTAATTAGTTTAGGTTTCAAACAATTTCGTAGCAAAAGAAATAAGTTTACATAAATTAAAAATTGATATAAAATCTCAAATTTTTACCTTCAAACATAAACCTCTCCTTCATAAATTTATAAATTTCAGTCCGTTTTAGAAATTTGTAATTAATAAATTTAAATCATAAAACAAAATAAACTTTTTTTGAATGAAATAAATAAATTTGTTTTGTAACTATATAGTTAATTCAATTCAATTGAATCTATAAAAGCGAAAAAGAGCGATTAATTCTGAAACGAATGGGAACCACACAAAAGACGAGAATCGACTTTTAGTCGTTCGTAAATTCTATATCAAGCTACCACGAATTGATGAATTACTTCGTTAAAACCATATCACGCTATCCTAAGCTACATGGCACAGTTTTTCTAGTTCCTTCCGTTTCTCTGTCTGAACTTCACGGCCAATCACACATGTTTACATCCGGACATCGAGCATCGTGGAAAGAATGGCGGTATATTTTAGTAAGTACATTTTTCTCTTTATTTCCTGCTTTTATGTGCATCTTTGTTAGTTACAGAAATGTTAAAACGTATGCTTGAGTATGAGTAACATTTATATTTTAAGTTATCAAGAGATATATTACATTCTTGAATTATTACTGCTTTGCTTGCGCATGCATAGGTTAGGGTAACGGTATATAGACTTCATTGCATGAGAAGAAAGTATTTTTAATGTTTTTTTCCTGGGTTTCTTAATGAAACTTTAATTGAAACGCTTTGTCCACATGTTTTTTACATAAATTCTCACTAATATCACCGTTATTAACAAATTAATTTGTTTAGTTGTATATAATATATGTAAACTTCCCATTAGTATATATTAAGTGTTAATCTCAAATTCTTTTGTTATTTTTAATGTTTAATTTTATTTTAAAAATTTTAAAGCATTTAATTTCAATGATATTTTATTAACTGTTGGTACCCTGAAGTTTCAGTAAAACTGAAATATCATTTTAAAAACAAAGCAGTTGATACTTAAATGTTTGATATTACTACCTAGTTAATAGCGTACATATATTTTGTAATTGTATAATTTCTAAATCATTTTTTTTTTTCAGAAATGATTTGGAAAACAGCATATTTCATTTTTATTTCAATAGAGGTATGTTTTTCTAGTTCTTGACACATTCAACTAGTTCTTGACACATTCAAACTATTATAGAATTTTTTTAAACATTCGATAGTTATTTTATCCTTTATAAATCTACATTTAGGGATATTTCAGTGTCAGGATCCATTACACCAGCTACAACTGTCAAGATGCCTAAAAGATTTTAAGCTTACAAAATTTATTTATTATTTAAAAAAGAAAGACTAGTAGAGATTTGCCTGGGATGGCTACAAGTTATACTCTTTAAATTGGTCCTGTTCTTTAGTGTTTTTGTTTTAATTTCTCCTGGAGGGGAGCCGACCCGAAAGTGGCGGTGATGTTTTTAAGATGTTTGCAAAATTCCCTGAATTCTGAAAGTTTTAGTTATCTATATCAATAAAACATTTTGCTAAAAACATAGTAGTTTGCAGTCCTGAATTCATTATATTCTTATCTTTGTGCATAAAAGTGATACAGTGTATATAAAGATATTCAGTTTGTGAATAAATTGAATTAGTGTAACCTTTTTGTAAGTTTTTATATTGTAGTTACAAATTAATTATAAAATAGAACTGAATACTTCTTAGATTTTAATGAATATAAAAAGTATATGTAAATTTAAATGTTTCAATATTTTTACTTCTGAGTTCAGCCACTGAATAGTTCCATTTTTAGCTTTACGTTCAATTTTTATTTGTTTAGAGCCTTTAATATGCTTTGCATGATAATGAATTTAAGTGTTAACCTTTTGACGAAGTTATGAGCTGAACTGTTTAAAAATTATTGTACTGAAACTAAAATGGTCAAAAGTTACTTCAGATTATCCATACTTAAATTTTTGCATAGAGTCACTCTAAAAAGTTGGTTGGTAATGTGCTTTCATGATGTGGGCGTTTGTGAATTCTTTTGTGTTGTCAACAAGAAGTGGGTAGTATGAGTGATTCCTATGTTAGACATTAACTTCCCTTTCTTAGAAATCTCTTTCAAATTACAAAAATAATACAATTTTGGTGGACCGTCATTTTTTCTTACTATTGTCGTGTTGATCTAAGTTTCAATTAGCCAGTTGAAATATTGAGTATATTTATAATTGATTGGTATACTAGTTGAAAAATAAGTAGTATTTGCAATTGTATTTCTCATACTCAATAGTTATTCTGAAAAATTGTTTTACTGTATAAATTAGACTATATAATTTGGATAATTGCTTATTCTTAATTATAAATAATTTATTTTAATCTTTTATTTATTTACAGTCTGTGTATTACAATAGCTGATCTGTAAATTATCATACATTGTTTGAAATTTTAGATCATATTTAACTGTAACTGTATATACTTACTTTGAACCAAAGTAAGGTTTAATTTAATCTTATCAAAATAGTATCAAATTTCTATGGTAGTATTATGTTTCAAGTTCTTAATAATAACATTAAATATTGAGTCTAACTTTTAGTATGCGTTGCGTATGTTACTGTAGACAATACATTTTTTTTTAAAAAATGTATGATTGAACAGTTCCCTGAATATTCGTAATCTTATTAATATGAATACATATTTTATTTCAATTTTGTACGAATTGAATATATGAAATCTGTTTTTTTTGGCATTCTGGGTCTTTGTCTAAGTTTTTTACATCTGTAACAGCCAGTTTCTGAGTTTTTAAAATGCACAAATGTTAATTAAAAATTGGAGTAAATGTAGTACCCTATTGATATAAATATTATTATTATTAAAAAGAAATAATAAGCATAATGCTTTACCAATTTTAATCAAGTCATATGAGCTGAAAAATCTATGTATCCTATTTGTGCCATGGTAAAATTTATCATAATCATATGAAAAATTTAACATAATGAAGCTTTTAGTTAATATAACCTTAATTATCTGACATTTATAGCAATTCTATCTATTCTATAATTCAATCATAATAGAATCTAATCAATTCTATAATAGCATTGTCTATCTATTTATTCATATGATGTGAAAAAAGTTGAAAGCTTTTAAAGATTCTTTACTATTTTTATTCATTTAATAATTTTTGTTGTCAATTTAATAGTTAGGAAAAAGTATTCAAATGTCTAATAGAATTAACACTGCAATCTGAAATATTAACTTAATCAACACATTAATCTAAAATTTAGCATAAACAGATAAAGCATAATATTAAAAGATAAGAGGTATACAATGTTAAAAATGAGATTTTTTGAAATTGTTGTTTAATCTGTACATTCTGTTAATTCAAATTTTGTTTATATTAGGAGCTCTAAGTGGAAACATTGTTGCTGGCTCTTATTTGGTGAAGTTAGAAAGATAATTCTAAGAGATAGACATTAAAGAAAAGTCTGAGGGATCCTGCACAACCAAACAACTTCCAAATAGACGGTTAGGTGACATCGAAGAGACTTGAAAATTGACTGTTAGAAAGTGCATGTTTGACACAGCTAAGGCCTGCAAGCGACGGTAGTGTTTGAAGAAAATAAAAATAAATCCCAACAAGGGCGATATCATATTTAAACTATGCGAATCAATCAACATTTTGAAAGCTATATTTTTGAATTTGCACACAAGTGTACTAAAAGTGCTTTTCAGTCGCTTCACGTTATAGGAACTACTAAAATATGACAAGATTAATTTCATTTGATTATAAAAAAATTAATATTTTTTAGGCTGTTATGGTAATGTTTATATCAATTTAGTAATTGTGTAATTCTTATATTTTATTGAAGACAAAGTTTAAATTATGTCATATTCAATGTTTAAAAGTTTCAATATTGTGTTGTGTGTTTTTATTCAGTATATATATTAATTATATCTTGTTGAGTTCACACCAATTGTGAGATAAGAAAAGCCTTTGAAAATTTATGCTTTATGAACTTGTGTCACTATATAAATAATTCGCTCTTGATATTTAATTTTTGTAGGCCATAACTTTTTTTCCTAATTTAATTTTCAGATATTATGTGTTAAGTAAATTATCATTAAAATTAAATACTTCAAATAGAAAATGAGTATAACAAATTGTGCTTTAAGTCAAGGAATCTTAAGAAAAATGTCAATAGAATGACAGAGTAAAAAAAATCAAATTTTTTTATTTATATTAGTTAATAACTTGTGTCATTTGAGCTTTTATTTGTAACTATTATTACTACTCTAACCACTATTACGTTTTAATGATTAAAGTTAACTATAATTTAAATATCAAATATATCTAAAATTATAATGGTTTGTATTTAAATCTATAGTAGCAAGCAAGTACATTGGTCAAGATGTAACATAACTATATAATTATATTTTACAATGTCCGATTTCAAAGTAAATGAACAATGTCAAATTAGATTGATTTCAAATATTTTTGGCGGCATTTCAAACATTATTTGGTATATGTGTTATTTATATTCCATTTTATTTAGTAAAAAAGTAAAGTCACCCGGTTTATACAGAGATATTAAACACTGACATCAATTCACACTTTATCAAAAGATATAGTTTGCGTTAAGTTATAAAAACAAATTACCAGTTTCTTCTTTATAGTTAATTAATTTTCTTTAACAATAAATTAAAATATTATTAGATATAATTATCAATAATATTTGAATCTACAAAACTACACTAATCTGTCTTATTCCCATAGCATGGTCAGGAGAGCGATCAAAAATTTAGTTCTCTTAATTTTACGTTTTGCGTGTTTCGCAATATCGAACCATTTTATACACAGTTATAAAATTCATTTACCCAATGATTATTCTACGCAAAAAGTAGCCTTGAATAATTATTTATTATTACTTTTGTGAAAACGTTTCAAAAAATTTTGAATTTTAAGGGGTATGAATTATTAAATCATTTTAAGAAACGTAGTATTAAATAAATAAAAATATACTGCTCCCTGTTACGTGACAAATTCTCAAATAGAAATGGGGTATTTCATATTTTATAATCTACCGTGTCAGAAAATAAAATATATTTAATAAAAATGTAATTTTGTTTAAATATTAATTTTTTTTGGTTGATTTTAGCACATTTAATAGAGATGGGCAAAACTGCTACTTCTCAGTCACTGTTACTACTGCTACTGGGACCCAAAAGTAACAGTGACAAATAGCAGTGACTGTTAATATTTCGATATAGAATTAATCGATATCGTATATCGATTAATCGTTTTAATTTATCAGAATTTAATATAGATCAATCGATTAAATATCTTATAAATAATCGATATGATTAGATTTTTGTGAAATTAATCGATATAATTAGTTTTTCGTATCGATGTAATTAGTTTTTAGTAAAATTAATCGATAAAATCAATTTTAAATGTAGTTAATAAAAATAATTAATCGTTATACTGATTAGTCATTTTTATTACAAGTGATGATTTTTATTAACCAATGTATATCATAGTACGCAATATAGTAAGTAGTATGATTTTTATTAACTAATATATTTCGTAGTACAAACTAAAGTAGTATGAATTTTAATAACCAATATGGGACTTTATTTAATTCTTGTAAAATGTTAAAAATAACATAAAGAAAGCTTCTATCTCAGATAATATAATAATTTAAGACTCATAATTTTTCGCGTTAATAATATTTTCATAATGCTATTACAGTGAAAATCTAATCTTTAAATTTTCGTAGTTGAGATATAGGCATTTATTTCCTACACCAGGTTTTGTTGTACTAATCAACAGATGGCGCCACTAAGCATATTTTTTAATTTTGAATGAAGTTTTATATAGTTTTATATGTAATATTTTAAAAATTCATATCATACACATAAATGGAGCTTCTATCTGAAGGTAAGGCGATAGATAAAAAAGTATTTTAAAAATAAAATATTATAAGAAAATAATTTCAATTAATTTTTTCCTTCAAGCTTTGCAAAATATGAATACATTTTTAGGGCGTTACAAATCTGGACGTTTTATAATGTGAAAATTATTTTATTTAAAAAAAAAATTTGCAAGGCGTCCAAATTTGAGAGTTAGCTTATATATACAAATATTAGCTTATACATATATATATATTCCATATTTTTTAAAAATACTCTTCTGTATGCGAAGAATTCTTTAAAGAAATCTCGAGTTCATTTTCTCTACTACAAAGTAATAAATTTTACAAAAATAATATTTACGAAAATAAAGGAAAATAATATCAATTTCATAAATAGAGCTAAACAATAAATTTAAATTTCTATTATTTATTTACATAATTTCATTTATTTTTTCAAGCATTTTTTCTTAAATTGTTTGCTTGTTTAAAACACAAACTTTCATGTAGGTCTTGAAACAGGCAAACCAAGTTTAAAAATATGTTTAAGCCATACTTAAAAAACAAACCATGTTTAAATATATAATTCTTCACAAAGAAAAAAATGCTATTGAAGAAATGTCTCAACGCCATCTATCGCCAAAGTTTACGTATATATAATGTGAATAATAATTTTAGTTAAGCAGTGTCGCCATCTATGGTCTATATTTACATTTATATTGGTTAAGCTTAAGTTTACTTAGTTGTATTCAAAGAGGTTAGTTGTGTTTTTTGATTTGACATTTATTGATAGCGGTCTTTATCCTTTTCACGATTTTTTACAGTTCTTAAATTAAACAAAAATTGAGATAAAAAGAAAATGTCATTAGTCTTTCCCTCCCAGTTGAATTACAATAATTTAAATGAAAAACAAAATATGTTATGATCAAAATTACGCAGAAATTAAATAACTACGCACAGCTATTGGCAGAATTTTGGAAATTATATATTTATTTATTTATTTTGTAATATTCAAGCAAACTTTTTTTTCCCAATAAAGTAGACATTTTAGAGTTTCTTGAACCTGACATTTTACAATTTATTTTTAAAAAATCATAAAATAATTTATTAAAAAAATATTGAAATTTAAATTTTATATATACAACTGATAACGACTTGTATTATGTAGCTTAAATAAATTTAATAGAAAATATTTGCCGCAAAATTTTGATCCACAATAAATATTTAAAATTAGCACATTCTCGCGGCATCGAACCTGACACCTCCTACATACTAGTGCGGAATGGTACCCACTATACACTTTACTTCTCAGCGGGAAGATGCTTACAAAAAATTAAAAAGTTAATTTCTGCTCTTAAAAAATAATAGATATTTTTTGAAATCTTTATTCATAAATCATCACTGATATGTAATAACTTGTACTAACTTTTCGATTTAAGGGGGGAGGAGAGATAAAATTTTTCATTCTTTTCACATCTTAAGATATAAATAAAAATGTTTGCAGTGTCTGAAAACCTGATGTAAAAAATCCAAGTCTTTAAACAATATCTGTTTCTTCGAACATATATCATATCAACATATATCGAACATACTTTGCATAATTTTACGTTTTTATATGCTGCATAATTGTTATTTATGACAAAAAATTCAGTTCCATTTAAAGAAGAAAAATCAATACAAATTTTATTTTGTTTTAAATTTCAAGTATGAATATAAACTAAGCTATATGTAATATATTCGAATTATATCTTATTTAAATATATAATATTGTATTAAGATTATTTTGAAGATTCATCATTAAAAACAATTTATCCTAATATTAAATTATAAAAATTATCAAATCAAAAACAGAGATCATGGTTTTTTTTTTCGTTCTTTTTTTTTTTTTTTTCCAAACTGAAATAGAAATTGGTTGGACTCCATTATGAGATTTGATCAAAAATAACAGCAACATCTGTCACAGTGAAGCAGCTTGAACTTAGCAACGAAAATACTTTCATTTGCAGGTTACGATATGAAGCTGGAGCATCGACAGGCATTATTCACAAGTATTTCAGTATGATTTTTGGAGCAACGACCATACCTGTGACATTTGGAACAGCTAGAGTAGCAGTGATAGTTGTCACAGTGAAATTTTTCACTGTGACAGTAGCAGTGAAATCTGTCACAGTGACAGTAGCAGTGATTTTTGTCACAGTGACAGTAGCAGTGATTTTTGTAACAGTGACAGTAGCAGTGATTTTTGTAACAGTGACAGTAGCAGTGATTTTGTCACTGTGACAACTTTTTGGTTGGAACAGGCTGTCACAGTGACTGCTCCAGTCACTGTGACAAGTCACTGTTCCGTTACTTTTGACCCATCTCTAACATTTAATAAAGGTATCTGTCAGCAATACATTTTGCTGGTGGATACTGAAAATTTAAAAAGGAAGACAATTCTATATACTGTCTAAATCTTTAAGGTATCTGTATGCCTTCGGAACCATTTTTTTGAAATTTTTGACATTTTATGTTTATAATTGTAGATTATTATTAAGATAATAATAAAAATAGGATGCAAACATAAAAATTTGCAATTTAAATTTTTTAAAATTTTTTATGTAAAAAAAATGGTGTAAAATTACCTAAAAATTGCTTTATGCAGATATTAGATAAATTGAAAACTATTCAACATATATGCATTTTGTAAATTTCGTAATTATTGTTCAATATTTTTTAGGAACTAGACTCTTTTTAAGTCAACAACTTTGATACTTTAGAAGTAACAGGTAAAAAAAGTGAATTACACGTGAAAATTGATTGACATACTTAGCAATTAAAAATATAAAATGATGTAAATTATTAATTTTTTAATATATCTGCTTGAATATAGTCTACTTCCTTCACATACATATCTTAAACATATATACCAAATTTCATGGAATTTGAACAATTATTTTGTTAGTTATGGTGTTTTTTTTTATGCAGCGTTACGAAAAAATCGTTTTTGAGAAAAATCAAAAAATAACTTTATATTTAGTTTTTAAAGTCCTTAAAAAACTATAAATATTTAAAAAGCTCTAGTTTCATAAAGCTTGCCCTCTCTTTTTTCTGAAACAGTTTGTTTTTTCTTTCTAAGTGCTTTCAATATTTTTCTACGTTTTTTTACAGCTTTAGTCGAAAGCAGCTTCGAAGCACGAACTCTTTCATCATCTAACTCCTTATACACTTTTAATGTACTAACACCTGGATCAATGTTAAGTTTCTCAAAAATTTTCAGGCAACCATGGTATCCTTCATTAAACTGTATTACAGCATCATATGCACCTAATTTTAACAATTTTAAGCACACAAATACATCTTTTGGTACACGTTGCCATATAATCCCATTGAAGCACTCATTTGCATTCTGTGTCAATCCGTGCAAACATTTTTGAAGCAAATTTTTATTGCACAATTCAAGGTAGACTGGTTTCACTTTTTTAAGTATTTCATTGCTTAACCCATGATATTTTTCTTCACTTTGTGTACCCATCGATAGTGAACGTTGATAATGACACCAACTATCTTTTCCAATGGGGCATTGGCCATGCATCGGCTGATTTTCGCTTGATGAACAGTGAAAAAGAACGGCTATGACATTTTGCTGCATGTTACGTAAGTTTCCGACATTGTTACGTATAGCAATGCCGTAATAATTTTGCAGTCTATCAATAAATGCGTCTGTCAACTTTCCTTTTCCTGACAGACCAGTGACTTTTGCCTTCAGTTTTCGTAACCGTGAGCCAACTCTTTTTTGAACATGGCCCACGCATTCCAATTTGCAAACACTACTTTGACCATAAGTGTCTTTTACATTTAAAAATGCTTTTGAGTCACCATCACCAAAGAATTCGGTATATTTAAGCCCCCGTGTGTTTATTGAGCGATTAAATATCCGCGATGCACCAACAGTTTCCATCTTCGACGCTGATCCAGCAAAATTACATTGACATACATGATCCGCTTTGAGTGATTCATACAAATCATCTTTAGACGACATACTGTTTAATCTTTTACATGTTCGACAATATGATGACATCACTTCAAAGTCAATAACTTTCCCAGTATCTACCGATATGGCAGCAACACACCCATTCATAGAAGTATGACCTCTCCGTTGCCACGTTCCGTCCAAGGAAATTCCACATTCAGTATTTTGTTTCTTTTCTACCACCTCATCAGCTGCCTTTCACATTGAATTTTCTGCTATTTCTGAGACAACTTTTAGAAGTCTTTCCTCGTGTCCTACATATGGTGACTTGGATAATACAGGTAGATTTAAAGTCCCACAGAATTTTTTCCCTGCAGAAAAGCCTTTTCCAATTTGCCGCATACCATAAACAAATCTTGTATTTATTTCTGGTAAGTTGACAGATTTCTTTGACGATACAAATGGTTTCACAAAATCACAGTTTGTACATACCAAACTAAAATGCGAACATAGTCCATAAATGGAATCTTCCTGTAAATTCAATTTATTTTGTAAACAATCAGGGCAAGACAGTTCTAAAAAGATATTCGATAGAATTTCCAGATCTAAAATTCTATTTCCAGACATTTTTATGTGACTTCTTTTTAATTCTGTACAACTGGAATCTTTTAGTTTAGAATAACTTGCGGACAAAATTTCGTTATTCTGAGAAAAAATTTTTTCAACATCTTTTGTAAAGCGATTGCCATAAAATTGACGTTTACGCCTTTTAGCAGAATATTTTGGCATTTTGTCTTGAAAAAGACAGTTTATTTTATAAAAATATAGCAATATATGATTAGAAACAATCCAAAACAAACAATCGAACTCTCATAAACAAACCAAAACAAACGATAAAATGTAAACATTCACTACCGCCAGATCAAACAAAAACTAAATGTTGCCACTCAAATAAAACAAATAAAATGGTTTTATTTTAAATAAATATATTTTATTAAAACAATATAATTCCTAGGATATTAATTTAGTGCAAAATTTTTTAACATTTGTTATTAAAAAGAGGGATTTTAGAGAACTTCCGGTTTGTAGAATAATACTTCCGGTTTCGAAATTTATGTGTGAGTAATAATAAAAGTGCTATAACTTTTTTCTAAATGAGATAGACGCAAAATTTCAACGACAAATTAAAGAAAAATATTGAAATGTTTTGAAAAATTGAAAATTAGAAATTCGAAAAATTGCTCGAAATTTGCGTTTTAAAGGCATACAGATACCTTGTCAGAAACCTCATTTTTTTAAAAATTGTGATAGTAATTGATAATATATAGGACTTCTTTTGAGTTCAGAAGATTGGTTGATAAGTATTCTTCTTTTAAGTCAGAAAATTTCTCCTGTTTTCGTGTCCCTCTTGAACAGACGTCTCAGCAATTGAAATGTGGGTTCAATTATTAACACAAATGTAGATAATTTAGTTTTCCTGAAAGTTCCGTTCGCGAAAAGACACCTATCAATTTCAGATATGCGAAAGGTGCATTTATTCGCGCTATAATAAATTGCAATTTTTTTAATTTTTTTTCAAATGTGTTTGGTTTTTGACCGGAAGTTAGGATATTTTTTCGATGCTGAATTCAAATTCGCAATCGTTTTCACTCTACAAGATACAGTTTTAATGCAATTTAATTACATATTTCTATCCAGAATTTTTTTAAATTTAATTTGTGTTCTTACTAAGAGTTCCCTCTTCTCCGCTTCGTAGAAAGTGGTAGGAAGAAAGAGATAATACATTTACGGTTAGCTAAATTATGTTAGTTTGTCATGGAAGAAGTAATAGATATTACTTTTTAAAAGAAGCTTTGTGTAAGAATATAGAATGTGTCACTTAAGAGAATTGATACTTGCCGAGCTTGACTTACTTCAAATAGAATGTAAAGAACAGTTTCTAATGTAAACAAATGTCACGTTTCAACAACCAATCACGATCGAGACACCGCTGCGTCACTTGCAGGTATCCTATTGCAGAACACGATTACAGTTTATTTGATAAAAATTTGTTTCAATTTGTAGGGAGAAAATGTGCTGCTGTTCAATCTTGAGTCGGCTTGTTTTGGTATTCAGCCAAGGATTTAAAAAGCGATCACATCACGGAAAACAAGATCCAAATACAAGCTGTAATGAGCAGAACACTTTACAATTAACCAGAACTGTCAACTTTTCATACTTTGTGGTAAAATTTCTTTTAAGGATAGGAAAATTTATGTTTCACTGCATGCTTCTTTCTTTAACAAAGTTGATTTTAAATTATATTTCACGCTACTATATGTGAATGATTTAAAAATCAAAAGTCATCTGTTTTAGTTATATCATGATAAGGCTTTTAAGAGGTAGGCAAAATGAAACAAACTCTGAAAGCTTTAACTTTTGACTGCGTACTAATCTATAGATTATTTTCCGAAAAGTATAATAATTGGTCGTCCTGGCACAGATAAAACAAGCCTTAATCCGGCTTAGCAATCTGGAAAAAATTGAATATAAGTATAAATAATATTAATTTTTGTTTATTGATTATTTTAGTATGACGGTCACTACTTTGCCACATTTACAACTTACCCATATTGTAGTGGTTTGTTACTCCCCTGAACACATTAAATTAAAAGAATTAAGTTTCGGTCGTTTGTTGGCAACAGATATTTTCGTTTCAGATAACGTCAATGACGTCATTCGTGCATATCATTATGGAATCTATATATTAGAAATGCATTGTTCAAAGCAGATATCACTTCCCTATGTTGTTGTTTCCGGCGATGATGTATCATATTTTGTTGAGCTGTTTTCATAGTAATTAGTTTCACTTGTTTGCTGTATCGAGATTGTACTGTATGTAATAAAGAAATATTTAAATCTACAAGTTTCTTCATATTTAACATATCTCTAATTACTGTGCATGCTCTGGTAACAAACGTTTGACTCCGCAATTTTTTTAAATTAGTTAATTTAAATAATTTTAAAATTAATTAATTAAAGATTAACACTGGGAAACTAATTTTTTCAATAAATTTCATATCTGAAATAAATTAAAAAAAAAAAAAAACTTCGTGATAGGTTTAGATTTTTTTTTCTTTTTCGAAACGACAAAGATTTTGGATAGTTTTAATTTTTTGTCTGAAAGTAGTGATTAAAAAAAATAAATAAATAAAAATATGACCACCCTAAATAACATTTAATCTAATGATAGGATCTTAATGTTCTAGGACTCAATCTTTATGATTTAAGAGACAGACTAACCTCAAATATTTTAATTAATTAGTGCCTACGATATTTTAATTTACGAAACCATCTACTTTATCTGAAAAAGTATACCAGTTTAGAAATGGACTCCCAAAATATAGGGGATAGCTGCTGTCTTGGAAATATGGTCCTAACAGTTTGGCAAAAAAAACGGTCCAAAGTTCGAACCCATTAATGTTAATTTTACTTTTAGCGTATTTCACCATATCTCGATAATTTTTTTAAAATAAATTTAAACATTTTTGCACAGAATTTTAAAATTTGTTTATCCAAAGATAATTCCGTGCAAAAATAACTTTATGTAAATTATTATAATTTTTTATTATTTTAATAAATAATAGTCGAAACAACTTTCAAATGTAAGGTGTAAAAAATTTAAAAATATTTTAAAGAATGCAATTTTAAATTCAAAATTTGAGCTAAATCAGTTAAGACGTTTCTGAGAAATCAAATTTTGAAACAGTCGTATCTTTAAATTTCAATTTCTGGGGAACTATTGGACCGATTTCGTCCACATTTTGTATTTTACCATTTAAAATTGCATTCTTTAAAATAATGTAAAAATTCTACTATTATTAAATAAAAAAAAAAATATATTTACAAAAAGTTTTAATTTGCACTGAGTAATCTTAAGATAAACGAGTATTATAATTGTTAAATTCGCACAAAACAGTTCAGGAAGTATGGCAAAATAGGCTAAGAATATTATTACAATCTTCCCGCGGTCCTTGGAAAAATTTTAGTACTGGTAGTAAATTTAGGTTAATGCTTGGAGATATTTCGTATTTTAACATACCACTTCGCCGTTAAGTAGTTTAGAAGTTAGAATTTTCATGCATATATACTTTCTTTGCAAAACCATTGATAGTGTTAGTTCACAGAAATTAAATTTTAGATTTTAGTTTAATTTTCGTTACCACTTTTTAAAATTTACAAGAACCACTGGAACCCTGTTTTTTCCACGTTTCTACATTTTTACAATTCTACCATTAATTGTACTTATATATAAACATATGTAAAGTGTTGCATAAAGGTCGATATAAATACCATAATGAATAGATCTAATAATTATTTAGACTTTTTTTTAATACGAAGTTTCTCTGCGATGAGATGCATTACTAAATGCTATACCAATGCTTACTAGTGCAATACTGCCTGAAATTTCAGTTTCAAAACAATTTTTATTTTGCAAACGAAGCAAAATGCATTATTGAAATAATCTAACACTAACTATAAAAAAATATTTTATTTTTTGGGCAAAACATTTCATAATTATGAAAAAAACACAAACAGTCAAAGTTATTAAATATATTCAATTCATTAAAATACACATAAAAATATTACTACATAGACATAAAGTTGAATTATAATACTATGAGATTTCACTAGATTACTACGGTATCATAAATTGTCATTATGATACCGTAGGTACACTCACATGAACCAAGTACCAAGGTACACATACATGAACCTGCATGTTCTTGACTGTATTATTTTTAAATAATAAATAATGACAAATATAAATACTTCCTACGGATCACAAAGTCAAAAGAAAAAATAATTTTCAGACAAACTGAATTATATAAATAAATTAGTTACATTTTCGAGCATGTGAATTAAGCGTCGTTTTTACAAAACCACTTCTGTTTATGTGGATTTCGATACATGTAACTTGCATGTTATGCATCTATTGGAATCCATAGATAGCTCAAGAGGACGCCATACTACGGGAGAAACTTTTCATCGCAAATTCTCTTTCATTTTTGTAACGAATTTAAAGTACAGAGAAAGTGAATTCAGACAAACCTAGAGTGAGCCATGAAGTTTAAAGTACTTAAAAAATCCATGTGATGTCCCTTACCTCCCTTTGAAGTTTGTAGCAATAATCATGAGAAACCCTGCATTTTCGAATAGAAATAGTTTGTTATTGAGTAATATTTGAAAACTGATATCGGAAAAGTAGCAAACATTTAACTCGTTAGCCGCTTTCAGTATTAGTCCCTATAAATACATCTGATGTTTACTCCATAACTATTACCTCAAAATCTTCAATTTTCAACAAGAACAGTTTGAAATGTAACTGATAGTGTTAGTAATAAATAAATAAAATTTCTACCACTTTTTACATTTTAGTTGCCTGCGACGTTGCTGCACATGTTTTGCGAGGAAGAGGAATTCAGCGTGATAAATAGTACCTATGAATTAATAATATTTGTTTGTTATGGAAAAAGTAATATCGATTATTTTTTCCATTACAAACTAACATAATTTATCGCATCGTAAACGTCTCTATCTATAAAATCTATTATCTCCTTCTTCCTACCACTTTCTGCGTAACAGAGAAGTGGGAACTCTTAGTAGGCACACAAATTGAATTCTATAAAATTATGCTTAGAAATATATAATTAAATTGCATAGAAACTGCATCTTGTCGAGTGAAATCGATTACGAATTTGAAATAAGCGACGAAAAAATATCCATATTTCCGGTCAAAAACCTGATGCAAAGGAAAATTTAAAAATAAAAATTTTTTTTTAATAGCGTGAATAAGTGCACCTTTTGTATATCTGAAAATGATGCGGGTTTTTTCGCGAACAGAAATTTCAGACAGACCTAATTATCTATATTTACGTTTATAATTAAACCTCATTTTAATTGTTGAGAAGCCTGTTCAAGAACGATACGAGAACATAAGAAATTTCAGAACTAAAAGAAGAATACTTATCATCCAATCTTCTGAACTAAAAAAAAGTCCTTTTTATTCTTACTTACTGTCACAGCTTTAAAAAATATATAAACTTCTTCCAAGTATTACAAAAAAATTGACGAAATTCAAAAATAATTTTTTTCTTTTTATTTTCGGTATCCACTAGCTCAATTTATCGCTGTCGGATACCTTTATTTAAAACGGGCTTCCTCAGAAAGTTACAGCAAAATTACAATTTATATAGATGTATTTTATTTTCTGAAACGGTAGTTTCTATTTGAACTACCTCATTTCTATCTTAACATTTATCACGTAAAAGAAAGCAGTATTTTTTTTATTTATTTAAAATTACATTTTTAAAATTTATTTAATAATTCATATACCTTAAAATTAAAATTTTTTTGAAAGGATTTCACAAAAATAATAATAATTTATAAATACTTATTTAAAGCTACTTTTTGCATAGAATAATCTTTGGGTAAACGAATTTAAAACTGTTTTTAAAATGTTTAAATTCATTGAGATATTGCGAGACGCACAAAATTAAATTAAGAGAACTAAACTTTTGATCGCTCTCACTGACTATATAGGAAATGGAAAGAATTCGAAGAAAAAGAAACTTAATAAAAAAAGTGCAGTTATATAACTGATTATGTTTCGTAAAATATTGTCTGCTGCACTAATTAGTGAGTGCAATTAATTTATGCAAATTTAAGTTTTGGGTCTTGAATGAAGAAGATCGGTTCTGAAGTATATTTCCGATCATTAGTTTATATGTTATTCGGAGTTCTTATTTTTTTCTACAAAATCAAAATACAAACGTGATAAAGTTAAAACTAAACACTTTATGCATTAAATACTAATCATGAGCCTGTTATATATCATTATTTATTAAAAAATTTGTTTTTTATTTAAACAGTTTGCATATCCAGGTTTGCCGCGGGTGACTAAAATTACAAAAAGTGGTGTCGATTAAAATTTAGAATTTTACTAAAAGAAGTTTGTTTTTAAACTTGATCAGTTTGCAAAGTGTTGCTATTGATAAAAGAATCACGAATCAAATTGTACTCACCACTAAAAATGATTGAAAATACATTAAGTAATAACTTTGTTTAATAAACTAATCAAAGACATGTGTCCAAAAAATATTTTAATAAAAAATACTTTATATATCAAAAGGGTAGGTAATGAAATAGGTTTTTTTTTATTTTTAAAAAGTTATATTTTCTGTTATTGACATCTCCTTCAAAATCCAATGATTAAAATTTCTGCAGTGAGCCTTTGATAACTCCGATTGAAGTTCTTTTGTTTCTCTCAAGGTGACTGCAAGGCTCAAAACATCATCCATATAAGAAGTCACCTTTCTAACACACGAGATGCTAAAGGATACTTTTCGTCTCTTGACAATTGAAGGTAAATCTTTGCTACTAGATATGGTGCACTAACTGTTCCGTAGGTTATTGTTTTGACCTCAAACGTCTTAACTGGATCATTCACTCCCTCCCTCCAAAGTATTCTCAAAAGTTTAGTTTGACTCAGATCAATTAAAATCATCCTATACATCTACCTAATGTCTGCAGCAAACTCATAAATATGTTTATTAAATCTCGTCCAAATTTTAAATAAATCTTCCTGTATGACACAAAATGTATAGCCAGTACTACACGCAACCAAATGAGTTTTCTTTCATTTTAAATTAAGGGCATTTTCAAAATCCGATATTGTAAAATTAATCATAGCTCCTTGAACTAAAATTGCTGAGGCAATGGGTATTTATTTCTTCTCTCGTCTTTTTTTATAAACAATTTACTGTGCTCAATAACTTTCTTGTACGTAACGTTTTTTTGAGGGGCGTTTTTTTTTCTCAATAACGTTTTTGACTAACTTATTCACCTCGAAGAATTAACATTGCTTTGACTACTAGCGGACTATAGGAATATAGTTTGGAAAATAGGCGGCGACAATGTATATTCCCTCGCCTCAAAGGGGGGATGAAATCCTCGGTCAATGGCACTTGCAATGAATCATTCTTTTTCGAATAATGCAAAGAAAAATAATGACACTAATTTCTTTACCTCTTATTAACGCAGAGAACAAGAAAATTTAGACTTACTGCTATTAACCAAACATTTATCCAGGCAATTAAAACAAAAATTATTTCTCTTTATTGCTTCTACTTATTCAGAAAATGATAATGACAATGAATTCTATAATAAAGAAAATAAGCAGTTTGTTCAGTGATTCTTTTATAATAGCAACATTTTGCGAACTGATTAAGTTTAAAAAATTTTAAAAACAAACTTCAGAACTTCTTTTATTAAAATTCTAAGTTTTATTCGACACCACTTTTTGCAATTTAAGTCACCTGTGGCAAACTTGGATATGCATACTTTTTAAATAAAATTCAAATTTTGTAATAAATATTGATTTATAACAGGCTCATATTTAGCATTTATTGTATAAACTGTTTAGTTTTAACTTTATCTCGTTTGTATTTTGTTATTGTAGCAAAAATATAAAAACTCTGAGTAACATATAATCTAATGATCGATATTAGACTTCAGAATCGATATAAATGATTCAAGGGTCAAATCTTACATCTTCATTAATTAATTGCACTTATTAATTAGTGCAGCAGACACTATTTTAAGAAACATAATAAGTCATATAACCGCACATTTTTTATTAAATTTCTTTTCCGTCAAATTCGAATTCTGTCCAATTCCCATTGTATGGTCAGGAGAGCGATCAAAAGTTTAGTTCTCTTAATTTTATTTTACTTTTCTCGTGTTTTGCAATATATCGACGAACTTTCAAGCTCATCGGAACATTTTATACGCAGTTATAAAACTCGTTTGCTCAAAGATTATTCTACGCAAAAGGAAGCTTCAAATAATTAATTGTAATTTAATATTATTGTGAAAAAGTTTCAAAAGATTTCGTATTTTAAGGTATATGAGTTATTAATTCATTTTAAGAAATATAATTTTAATTAGATTAAAAAAAAATACATCCTAACGTGACAGATGTTGAGATAGAAACGAGGTAGATCAAATTTTGAAAACTACCGTTTCAGAAACTAAAAAATATTTAATAAACATTTAAATTTTGTTTAAGGTTAGAGTGTTAATCAGTGTTTATCAAATATTTAGTAAAAATATCTGCCAGCAATAAATTTGGCTGGTCGATACTGAATGTAAGAAAAAAAAGGAAATATTTCTGAATATTGTTAATTTGATTGAAATGGTTACGATTCTATTTTTTAAATTGTGATAGTAATTACTAATAAGAAGGGCTTTTGCTGAGTTCAGAAGATAAATTTATAAGAATTTTTCTTTTAGATCTGACGATTTCTTCTGTTCTCCTATCACTCTTGAGCAGGCTTCTCAAAAATTTAAAAGTGGTTTAATTATAAACACAAATTAGGTCTGTCTGTAAGTTCTGTTTGCGAAAATACGCGTATCATTTTCAGTTTTGCAAAAGGTGCATTTATTCACGCTTTAATGAATTTAAATTTTTTTTTCTAATGCATTAGGTTTTTGACCGGAAAAGTATATATTTTTTCGTCGCGTAATTCCGATTCGCAATTGGTTTCACGCTACTAAGATACAGTTTTTATGCAATTTAATTATATGTTCTTATCCAGAATTTCTTAAAATTTGTGTGCCCTCATCTCTCAGAAAGTGGTAGAAAGAAGGAGGTAATAGATTTACGTTTACGAAGCGATAAATTAGGTTAATTTGCAATGGAAAAAATAATCTATGTTAATTTTTTTTCCATAACCAACAAATGTTATTAATTCATAGGTATCATTTATCACGCTGAAATCGTGTTCCTTACTAAAGATATACAGCGACGTCACAGGCAACTAAAATGCAAAATTGAAGAGTAAACCATGTTGAATTAGGAAAATTATGCTCACTCTTATGCTCATTTTTTATTAAGTTTCTTTTCCGTCAAATACGAATTCTGTCCTATTCTCATAGCATGGTCAGTAGAGCGATCAAAAGTTTAGTTCTCTTATTTTTGATTTTACTTTTTGCATGTTTCGCAATATCTCGATGAATTATCAAGCTCATCGAAATATTTTATGCACAGTTATAAAATTAGTTTATCCAAGGAATCATCTATGCAAAAATTATTTTTAAATAATTATTTATAGTTTATTATTATTTTTATGGAAACGTTTCAAAAAATTTTGAACTTTAAGGTATATGACTTATTAAATCATTTTAAGAAATGTAAATTTAAATAAATAAAAAAATACAGCTTCCTTTTAGATGATAAATGCTGAGATAGAAATGAGGTAGTTCAAATTCTTTCAGTTGTTTTATTTCATTAAGGTAAGCGAGATCGGAATTCTTTAATGCCACTTTCTGTAATAAATTCTTAGTCTGATGATATTTTTAATCTCTGGGGGTAGTCGGAAATGATGTGCAGTATGTTCTGTTTCTATTGAGGCATTTTTGTAGGCTTATGATTTCAGATTGTACCTGCTGAACATGGTTATCTATTGTAATTTCATCTTCTGGGGTTGGCAGGCTTCTATTGTTAATAATGAGCATATTTCTGTAAAGATTCCAGCCTGTGTTCAATTTTAATTTTTCAGCAAGTTCGGTTGTCAGCCCGACGAGCAGTTGGACAGGTCTAGGTACCACATTGCCACAACGAAGCGGTATTCTTTATTTACTGCAAATGCCCAAATATAGGTCCAATTATATGTTTTTATTCATTTTATCATTAAATCAATTTTTTTTTTTGAAAGTGGTAAAAGTATGCAAAAGAAGTAAAAGAGGAAAAACTGGTAACAAATAAATGTAATTTTTTTCCGGGATCAATAAAAATTTCCATGACTATCGAATTTTCTAAGGGACACGATTTATATCTTGAACTGCTTCTTCCCCGAGATAAGATTAATAGAAATGAATTGTTTATTGTTTAGAATGGATTTACTTCTCCCGAAAATGATCTTTTGTTGAAACAATTCTACTACAAGTTTTTATCTCTTTTCGGTCTCGCTTTCAGGATTGATCCACTGTTCGTTATTTTGACCTGAACCTTTTGACCTTATTTTAGCATGCCTTTATCGCAAAGGTATAGGCATTTTGGGTATATTTTCAGAAGTGATTGCACTCACTCGCAGGTTATATATTCAAAATTTATAAAGCTTAATGAAACCCATTACTTAATTCTAAGTTGGCCTTAACTGGTTTAGCAATCTGCGTTTTCTCTAAAAACTTCTGGCCAAAAAAAAACAAACAAAAAAGATAGACCAGTTAAGGAAATATTAAAGTTTCAGTTACCCTATTTCAAACAATTCCTGGTATAAAGAAAAAAAATGATACCGGCTTATGACACACCGGTTATAACGGATTCAGTATCACACCAGAACCGGCGTTTCGTAATTCTGAATCACATTGATTAACTAAGTCTGGTATCATACTGGAATCAACTTGATACCGGCTTATGAAACACTGGAATCAATTTGATTCAGAATTATGAAACGCCGGTTCTGGTATGATACTGAATCCGTTATAACCGGTGTTTCATAAGTCAGTATCTAGTTGATTCCAGTATGATACCGGACTTAGTATCATAACAGAAAAGGTAATTCAAAAGCCGATACCAAATTTGCCGATACCGGTGTTTCATCCACCGGTGTCATATTGGCTCTGGTATCATACAAAATTAGATATCATACCGGAACTGGTGTTTCACAAGCTAGCAGGACACTGGCTCCAGTATAATACGTAAACTGTTGTTTCATTAGCTGGTATCATACTAGAGCCAGCATACACTGGTACTAGTATATTGCGCCAAGTATACTGGGTACTATAATTTGATATAAGAACGTTAGTGAACAGCTCCGAATGGGAAAATAAAACATTGATTGATACAATTTAGTAAATAAGTAAAGTCACCCGGTTTATACAGAGATATTAAACACTGACATCAATTCACACTTTATCTAAAGATATAGTTTGCGTTAAGTTATAAAAACAAATTACCAGTTTCTTCTTTATAGTTAATTAATTTTCTTTAACAATAAATTAAGATATTATTAGATATAATTGTCAATAATATTTGAATCTACAAAACTAAACAAAAAATGTTTTGCAGCATTATTATAAAAGTGCAAATAGATTCTTCAGATTTTATGAAAATGGAATGGGAATTAGAAATATTATTTTATTGATAGCCAAAAACCTGATTAAAATAAACAAGTCAAAATCTTAATTTCTAATTTTTTTTCTCCATATCTTTTGAAACGACATACTAAATTTCGTTAAATAAGCCCCGGAAAGGTTTGGTAAATGCAAATTCACATGCAAACAAAGGAGACAATGTGAAGTGCATACATCTATCTATATATAACTTAAAAAAATCTTATAAAATTATGATTTGATTTGAATAAATAAACTTTGGTTTCTATTTAAAAAATTGATAAGAAAAAATGGACTGCAAATTACAAATATACCAAATGTTTGATATGCCTCCAGAAATAATGTTTGAAATCATTCGAATTTGACACTGTTTATTTACTCTGGAATCAGACTTAGTAAAATATAAAGCTTTCTATACATAATAATGGCTAGAGTAGTAAGTAATAATAGCTACAAATAAAAGCTCAAATGACTTTAGTTATTAACTAATATATACAAAAGTTTTGAATTATTCCACTCTGTCATTCTATTTACTTTTTTCTTAAGATTCTATTCCTCAAAAGGCTCCATTAATACTCACATTTTCTATTTGAAGTAATTTTATAATTTTCCATATCACATAATATCTGAAAAATAAATCAGGAAAAAAAGTTTACACCTGCAAAAACCAAATCTCAAGAACAAATGATTTATATAGCGACACAAGTTCGTAAAATATAAAATAGGCCTAAATCTAGAAAAAAAAAATCAGTCATATAACCGCAAATTTTTTTCTTAAGTTTCTTTTCCTTTAAATTCGAATTCTGTCTAATTCCTATAGCATAGTCAGGAGAGCGATCAAAAGTTTAGTTCTCTTAATTTTACGTTTTGCGTGTTTTGCAATATCGAACCATTTTATACACAGTTATAAAATTCATTTACCCAAAGATTATTCTAAGCAAAAAGTAGCCTTGAATAATTATTTATTATTACTTTTGTTAAAACGTTTCAAAAAATTTTGAATTTTAAAGGGTATGAATTATTAAATCATTTTAAGAAACCTAGTATTAAATAAATAAAAATATACTGCTTCCTGTTACGTGACAAATGCTCAGATAGAAATGGTGTGTTTCAAATATTATAATCTACCGTGTCAGAAAATAAAATATGTTTAATAAAAGTTTTAATTTTGTTGAAACATTTGTCGTTAGGGGGAAAAGTAGCGCATTTAATAAAGGTATCTGTCAGCAATACATTTTGCTGGTGGATACTGAAAATTAAAAAAGGAATATAATTCTATATCTTTAAATGGTCAGAACCCTCATTTTTTTTTAATTGTGATAGTAATTGATAATAAATAGGACTTCTTTTGAGTTCAGAAGATTGATTGATAAGTATTCTTCTTTTAAGTCAGAAAATATCTCCTGTTTTCGTATCCCTCTTGAACAGGCTTCTCAGCAATTGAAATGTGGGTTCAATTATTAACACAAATGTAGATAATTAAGTTTGCCTGAAAGTTCCGTTCGCGAAAAGACACCTATCATTTTCAGATATTCAAAAGGTGCATTTATTCTCGCTATAATGAATTAGAATTTTTTTTTTCCAAATGTATTTGGTTTTTGACCGGAAATTTGGATATTTTTTCGTCACTGAATTCAAATTCGCAATCGTTTTCACTCTACAAGATGCAGTTTTAATGTAATTTAATTACATATTTCTATCCAGAATTTTTTTTAATTTAATTTGTGTGCTTACTAAGAGTTCCCTCTTCCCCGCTTCGTAGAAAGTGGTCGGAAGAAGAAGACAATACAATTACGTTTACGGTGCGCTAAATTATGTTAGTTTGTCATGGAAGATGTAATCGATATTACTTTTTAAAAGAAGCTTTGTGAAAGAATATAGAATGTGTCACTTAAGAGAATTGATACTTGCCGAGCTTGACTTACTTCAAATAGAATGGAAAGAACAGTTTCTAATGTAAACAAATGTCTCGT
This sequence comes from Parasteatoda lunata, assembly GCA_949128135.1. NCBI lineage: Eukaryota > Metazoa > Arthropoda > Arachnida > Araneae > Theridiidae > Parasteatoda > Parasteatoda lunata. Next base: position 15,210,070 of record OX421977.1, read on the forward strand.
TTCAACAACCAATCACGATAGAGACACCGCTGCGTGCGTCACTTGCAGGTATCCTATTGCAGACCACGATTACGATTACAGAATACTATGATATTTCATTTGATTACTACAGTATCATAAATTGTCATTATGATACCGTAGGTACACATACATGAACCAAGTACCAAGGTACACATACATGAACCTGCATGTTCCTACAGATCACAGAAGTAAAAAAAAAAATAATTTTCAGACAATCTGAATTATATAAATAAATTTGTTACATTTTCGAGCATGTGAATTTAGCGACGTTTTTACAAAACCACTTCTGTTTATGTGGATTTCGATACATGTAACTTGCAAGTTATGCATCTATTGGAATCCATAGATAGCTTAAGAGGACGCCATACTACGGGAGAAACTTTTCATCGTAAATTCTCTTTCACTTTTGTAACGAATTTAAAGTACAGAGAAATTGAATTCAGACAAACCTAGAGTTGGCCATGAAGTCTAAAGTACTTAAAAGATCCATGTGATGTTCCTTACCTTCCTTTGAAGGTTTTAACAATAATTATGAGAAACGCTGCATTTTCGAATAGAAATAATTTGTTATTGAGTAATTTTTGAAAACTGATATCAGAAAAGTGTCAAACATTTAACTCATTACTCAAAAATCTCCACAGCCGCTTTCACCTTTAGTCCTTATAAATACATCTGATGTTTCCTCCATAACTATAACTTCAAAACCTTAGATTTTTTTAAATATTATATAGAAAAATAATTTTTCATACATTTTAGTTTTCATTTTCAAGTTAGTTGCGATTTCCTTTAGTTGCTGACCCAATTTGGAGTTTGCCACAACCAATGTTCAACTTCGTAGTCTTAAAATTTGGAATCGAATCGAATCCACTTTTCATCGTAAATTCTCTTTCACTTTTGTAACGAATTTAAAGTACAGAGAAATTGAATTCAGACAAACCTAGAGTTGGCCATGAAGTCTAAAGTACTTAAAAGATCCATGTGATGTCCCTTACCTTCCTTTGAAGGTTTTAACAATAATTATGAGAAACGCTGCATTTTCGAATAGAAATAATTTGTTATTGAGTAATTTTTGAAAACTGATATCAGAAAAGTGTCAAACATTTAACTCGTTACTCAAAAATCTCCACAGCCGCTTTCACCTTTAGTCCTTATAAATACATCTGATGTTTCCTCCATAACTATTACTTCAAAATCTTAGATTTTCTTAAATATTATATAGAAAAATAATTTTTCATATATTTTAGTTTTCATTTTCAAGTTAGTTGCGATTTCTTTTAGTTGCTGACCCAATTTGGAGTTTGCCACAACCAATGTTCAACTTCGTAGTCTTCCAATTTGGAATCGAATCCAGAAGACAGGGGAACTCCAGGATCACGAACTGGGAAGAAATTATCATCGTGGAGGTTTTTTTGATGGAATTATCCTGGATTTACGTTACATAGAGAGAAAAAACACGAAAACCTCCCAAAGTTAGCCTGATGGCACGGGGTTCGTAATCATTTATTTGTCTACCACTGAGGATATTTTACATCAGCACTGTGATTGGTGCGACCGAGCGTGTAATTCGTATCGACAAGCCACCACTGGGATTCGAATCCGTATCACATCTTTGGAGGGCGATCACTCTATCCCCTGAGCCCCCTCTACTCCAGTAATCCTTTTCTACCTTTGTATACAATAAATTGTAGAATGTCGCCAAATCCCTGCTTTTTTTATTTTTAATACTTCGCTTTTTTAACTTTTTGCATGTCCGAGCAATAGAGTGGTAACTCATTTAAACTAAACTTTAAATAACTTACCTAGAGCTGTGATTCAGTTTGCCTCTTAAAGTAGAATATAAAGCGTGAAAGAAAGTATTTTTTTCCAGATATTATTTTATTATATAGGTTCGAACACCAATAAAAAGTTTAATTAAAGAGATAATCTTTATGTTCTTTTCTCAAAATTATACTAAAAGTAATTCCAATCATACTAAAAGTATAGGCTAAAGATGTTACTATATTTGTTTGAATATATCTTACTACAGAAAACTATATTTATTTATGTAAACAAGTGGATTGAATCAACTATTATACAACATTGCCTGGATCAATTTTATGAAAATACAGTTTAGTGTTTCAATGTTCTGCCAAAAATTTATTTCTGCTTATACAATGTTATATGAAATTTTGATTTGCGCCAATTATTTGTTTATAGTTTGAAATAGTTACTAAAAGTTATATATAAATGATATTATAGTCAATTAAACTGATTGTATGTATTTAATATGTAGTATTTTTATGTTTTTTAGATTTAAGAAAAGAATGTTTAAGTTTAATTTGTGCTCTAACCTTGATGAACTCCTGTGAGCAGGGGTGAAAGCGAGACGAAAAATAGGAAAGGCTGTAGTGAAATCTTTTCAGTTATAGCTAGTTTTGGGGAGGAGCTTACCCATTTTTTTTTAAAAATTATTCAACGATATCTACTTTATCTTCGAAAAGAAGCAGTTTTATATATATGCTAAAATTTTAAAAGAAATCTTGATAGTTACAGATATTTTATTTTTTTCGAAAAAAATGCTGGAATGAAATGTCATACGTACCAGGTTCTTCTCTTTTCCGTCTTGCTATATAAGGGCTTTCACCCAAGCCTGTGAGTTCATCGGGGGGAGTGTGTTGTAATTTAATGATAAATAAGAAATATTCCGCTGGTGGCGCTGAAGAATGTTGCGATCAGACGCCTGAATTCTTGTTGTTACATATGCTTCCCTTTTTCTTTGTGTTTCGTACGGACTATGTTATTAATAAAAATATAATTCCAAAGAACCGGCTCAAGATAAGTCGAATTATTTCACTCTTAACTAAAATTTGTTCATTGTAAAAATGACTTTTAAAGTAATAATATATTTTACTCATAAACAAAGAAACAATAGCATTTTTAATGGTAGACACTCAAAAGCATTCGATAAACTCTAGCATACTTGCACAATATTTAAATTAATGCAGATTAACTTTCCCCCTGGTCTCATTAAATTACTTTCCTGCTATATTTCAAACAGAACCTTTCAAGTATCCATTCAAAACTGCAAATCATCAAAAATAAATATTACAGCTGGAGTAGCGCAGAGCAGCATACTTGGATGGATTCTATATGTTTTATACACTTATGATTTTCCAATTAATAGAACAGATTACAATAGTATTACAGCTTTGTAAGCAGACAACACAGGAATCTTAATCCAATCTAGAAATCCAAATATAGCATTACAGAAGCTACAGGATCAAATTTATGAAATAGAAGACTGGTGCGTTAAATGAAAACAGCCGTAAATGCAGAGAAATCCCAAATCCTAATCATACAGGAAATAAGAACAAAAATACTACCACAATGCGAACCAAAGCTGTTCAATATCCAAACACCAATAGTTAAAAAAGCAAACTATCTCGGCCTTATAATAAACAGCAAGTTCGCCTGGAATGACAATATCGAAAATATAATATACAAAGCAAATGCAGCAGCAACAATAATACAACCACTCATCTAAATCCAGAATGTCTCATTAAAACTAAAAAAATATACATCAATAATCAGACCAATTCTCACATATGCCTCACCTGCCTGGACAACCATGTCGGAACATCTCATGAAAAAACTCAACCAATGCCAAAACAAGATACTCAGAAAAGTCACCATTGGCAGATGGCTCATCCGAAATACAAATATCCACAAAGACCTCAAGATCCCGACCTTATCACAATATATTTACGAATTAAATGCAGATTTCTTTGACAAAGGCCCTAAAATGCAGTACAGTGTACTTCAACCAGATATTCAATTTTAAAAATTACAAAAAAGACATAAAATTAAGACAAATAGCTGCTCACTTTACATCCGACGCCTCATATCACAATCATCAAAATAAATAACAAATCACAGATCCACCCATAGCATCAGATTTCACAACGATATTGACAACTTGATCAAGCGTTTACCCACGCTGACCATCAATCTACATTCAAAGCCATACATAGTTTAAAGCAAGCCTGCTTCTTATAATTTCCATTATTATTATTTACTAAAGCAGGGTGCTTGAATCCCTTTAACCGCCACCACATAGACTGGTAACCTTAAAGTTCTAACACAAATATGAGAAACATGATGGATGGGATAGGGGCCGTTTGGGCGGCCCAGGTGGACAACTGAAATTTCAAGACAAGTCAAATAATTTGACATATTGAAAATTTAAAATTTCGTAAGAAATGCAACATTATAATTGTTGTCTCGTTGCGCAATAGTAAAGGATGGGCGTAATTTTCCTAATTATTCTTGGTTAACACTACAATTCGCTACCAAATTATTCGAATTTTGCAGAAAGCGGAGAAGTTTTCATTTCTACTTTACTATTGAAAGTGGATTCCGAGAATGATTTTCATTAAATTTTCAACAAGAACAGTTTGAAATGTAACTGATAGTGTTAGTAATAAAGTAATAAATAAATAAAATTTCTACCACTTTTTACATTTTAGTTGCCTGCGACGTCGCTGCACATCTTTTGCGAGGAAGAGGAATTCAGCGTGATAAATAGTACCTATGAATTAATAATATTTGTTTGTTATGGAAAAAGTAATATCGATTATTTTTTCCATTACAAACTAACATAATGTATCGCATCGTAAACGTCTCTATCTATAAAATCTATTATCTCCTTCTTCCTACCACTTTCTGCGTAACAGAGAAGTGGGAACTCTTAGTAGGCACACAAATTGAATTTTATAAAATTATGCTTAGAAATATATAATTAAATTGCATAGAATATGCATCTTGTCGAGTGAAATCGATTACGAATTTGAAATAAGCGACGAAATAATATCCATATTTCCGGTCAAAAACCTGATGCAAAGGAAAATTTAAAAAAATATATATAATTATAATAGCGTGAATAAATGCACCTTTTGTATATCTGAAAATGATGCGGGTTTTTTCGCGAACAGAAATTTCAGCCACGTAATTATCTGTATTTGTGTTTATAATTGAACCTCATTTTAATTGTTGAGAAGCCTGTTCAAGAACGAAACGAGAACATAAGAAATATTCAGAGCTAAAAGAAGAATACTTATCATCCAATCTTCTGAACTCAAAAAAAGTCCTCTTTCTTCTTACTTACTATCACAGCTTTAAAAAATATACGAACTTCTTCCAACCGTTACAAAAAAATTAACGAAATTCAAGTATAATTTTTTTCTTTTTGGTATCCACCAGCCTGATTTATCGCTGACAAATACCCTTATTTTGACTATTGTGTTGGAATCTCTGCAAGAAGTTACAGCAAAATCATAATTTATGTAAAATGTATTTTATTTTCTGAAACGGTAGTTTCTAAAATTTGAACTACCTCATTTCTATTTCAACATTTATCACGTAAAAGAAAGCAGTATTTTTTTTATTTATTTAAAATTACGTTTCTTAAATATATTTAATAATTCATATGCCACCACATTGTAGCAAAATTTCAAAATGTTTTTAAACCAATGTTTATTTCATGATGTATGGGATAGGGGCCGCTGCGCGGCCCAGGTGCCCAGTTCTTTTTAAATAAAGCAAAGCAAAATAATTCATATACCTTAAAATTCAATTTTTTTTGAAAAATTTTCACAGAAATAATAATAATTTATAAATACTTATTTAAAGCTACTTTTTGCATAGAATAATCTTTGGGTAAACGAATTTTATAACTGTTTTTAAAATGTTTAAATTCATTGAGATATTGCGAGACGCACAAAACTAAAATTAAGAGAACTAAACTTTTGATCGCTCTCACTGACCATGCTATAGGAAATGGACATTATTCGAATTTGACGGAAAAGAAACTTAATAAAAACAAGTGCGATTATATGACTTATTATGTTTCGTAAAATATTTTCTGCTGCTCTAATTAGTAAGTGCAATTAATTTATGCAAATTTAAGTTTTGGGTCTTGAATGAAGAAGATCTGTTCTGAAGTTTAATTCCGATCTTTAGTTTATATGTTATTCAGAGATCTTTTTTTTTTTTCTACAAAAACAAAATACAAACGAGATAAAGTTAAAACTAAACACTTAATGCATTAAATACTAATCATGAGCCTGTTATAAATCATTATTTATTACAAAATTTGAATTTTATTTAAATAGTATGCATATTCTGGTTTGCCACGGGTGACTGAAATTACAAAAAGTGGTGTCGATTAAAATTTAGAAGTTTAATAAAAGAAGTTTGTTTTTAAACTTGATCAGTTCGCAAAGTGTTGCTATTGATAAAAGAATCACGAATCAAATTGTACTCACCACTAAAAATGATAGAAAATACATTAAGTAATAACATTGTCAGGTGTGCCAACTGCTCCGGACATGCCAAAATAATTAAAAAAAACGGTAAATAACTTCAAAATAAATTTTGCAAATATTTTACTATTTTATTGCTTTTTAAAAGGTGTAGCATGACATAAGTACTAAAAAGTGGTGAATGATATAAGCCTTTGAATTATTTAGAAATAGTGGTGGATAAAAATCTACTAAATTGATTTTATTGTGCCAAGAATCAAAACTGATAAACTATCACTTTAATATTTAATATATAATTGCTGCCTGGAGCAAGTGTGCATTATTGTTTTTTAATTTAAATAATAAATATCATTATCCGAAAAAAATATACTTATAAAAAATATTTTATATATCAAAACGGTAGGTATTAAAATAGTTTTTTTTTAATAAAAAGTTATATTTTCTGTTATTGACATCTCCTTCAAAATCCAATGATTAAAATTTCTGCAGTGAGCCTTTGATAACTCCGATTGAAGTTCTTTTGTTTCTCTCAAGGTGACTGCAAGGCTCAAAACATCATCCATATAAGAAGTCACCTTTCTAACACACGAGATGCTAAAGGATACTTTTCGTCTCTTGACAATTGAAGGTAAATCTTTGCTACTAGATATGGTGCACTAACTGTTCCGTAGGTTATTGTTTTGACCTCAAACGTCTTAACTGGATCATTCACTCCCTCCCTCCAAAGTATTCTCAAAAGTTTAGTTTGACTCAGATCAATTAAAATCATCCTATACATCTACCTAATGTCTGCAGCAAACTCATAAATATGTTAATTAAATCTCGTCCAAATTTTAAATAAATCTTCCTGTATGACACACAATGTATAGCCAGTACTACACGCAACCAAATGGGTTTTCTTTCATTTTAAATTAAGGGCATTTTCAAAATCCGATATTGTAAAATTATTCATAGCTCCTTGAACTAAAATTGCTGAGGCAATGGGTATTTATTTCTTCTCTCGTCTTTTTTTATAAACAATTTACTGTGCTCAATAACTTTCTTGTACGTAACGTTTTTTTTTTTTTTTTTGTGCGTAACGTTTTTTGGTACGTTTTTTTTTCTCAATAACGTTTTTGACTAACTTATTCACCGCGAGGAATTAACATTGCTTTGACTACTAGCGGACAATAGGAATATAGTTTGGAAAATAGGCGGCGACAATGTATATTCCCTCGCCTCAAAGGGGGGATGAAATCCTCGGTCAATGGGACTTGCAATGAATCATTCTTTTTCGAATAATGCAGAGAAAAATAATGACGCTAATTTCTTTACCTCTCTTTAACGCAGAGATTAAGAAAATTTAGACTTACTGCTATTAACCAAACGTTTATCCAGGCAATTAAAACAAAAATTATTTCTCTTTATTGCTTCTACTCTTTCAGAAAATGATAATGACAATGAATTCAATAATAAAGAAAATAAGCAGTTTGTTCAGTGATTCTTTTATAATAGCTACATTTTGTGAACTGATTAAGTTTAAAAAATTTAAAAAACAAACTTCAGAACTTCTTTTATTAAAATTCTAAGTTTTATACGACACCACTTTTTGCAATTTATGTCACCCGTGGCAAACTTGGATATGCATACTATTTAAATTTAATTCAAATTTTGTAATAAATATTGATTTATAACAGGCTCATATTTAGCATTTATTGCATAAAGTGTTTAGTTTTAACTTTATATCGTTTGTGTTTTGTTACTGTAGCCAAAATATAAAAACTCTGAGTAACATATAATCTAATGATCGGTATTAGACTTCAGAACCGATATAAATGATTCAAGGGCCAAATCTTAAATTTGCATTAATTAATTGCACTTATTAATTAGTGCAGCAGACACTATTTTAAGAAATATAAGAAGTCATATAACCGCACATTTTTTATGAAGTTTCTTTTTCGTCAAATTCGAATTCTGTCCAATTCCCACTGTATGGTCAGGAGAGCGATCAAAAGTTTAGTTTTTTAATTTTATTTTACTTTTCGCGTGTTTTGCAATATATCGACGAACTTTCAAGCTCATCGGAACATTTTATACGCAGTTATAAAACTCGTTTACCCAAAGATTATTCTACGCAAAAGGAAGCTTCAAATAATTATTTATAATTTAATATTATTGTGAAAAAGCTTCAAAAGATTGCGTATTTTAAGGTATATGAATTATTAATTCATTTTAAGAAATGTAATTTTAAATAGATTTTTTAAAAAAATACATCCTAACGTGACAGATGTCGAGATAGAAACGAGGTAGATCAAATTTTGAAAACTACCGTTTCAGAAAAAAAAAAAATATTTAATAAACTTTTAAATTTTGTTTGTTGTTATAGTCTATACATTTTAGAAGTAATTTAATAAAAATATCTGCCAGCAATAAATTTAGCTGGTCGATACTGAAAGTGAGAAAAAAAGGAAATAATTCTGAATATTGTTAATTTGATTGAAATGGTTAGAAATTTTTTGTTTTAAATTGTGATAGTAATTACTAAGGCCCAGATTTTGATGGCATTTGCATTTTTGGACATTTTTTGTCCTTTAGAGCATTTTTTTAGATTTATAGGGCATTTTTCTTAAAATTTTGGGGCATATTTTGCATTTTAAAGCATTTTGTTAATTTTTTTCCAATTTTTATTATTTTTTATCATTTTTCATTATTACACTGGCTTCTAAACAATGAAGAAAATCTCTAGGATATTAACAGGTGAAGCAACATCTTTTTAAATTGAAAAAGAATTGTCAGTAAGTGAGACCGTCTTTTTCAAGTACGCACCAATGACATCAGTAGACGTTGAAAGAAGCTTCTTCAGGTATAAAAATTAATTTTCAGACAAGAAACGCTCTTTTACATTTCAAAATATTAAAAAAAATTAATAATCCAATGTAATTCTGATATTTAGTAATATTATGAGATGGAAGTTGTTATATTCATTAAAGTTTCTATACAAAATGAAAATGTTTTGGAGTCAATATATTTTCTTTTTTTTTGTTATTTTAGGATATAAAACATATTTTTCAAACTTTAATGAACGTAGAACAAATATTGCATTGATTTATATTTTTTGAAATGACTCATAATAATTTTAAAGAGTAAAAAATTGCTTTAGTTCAATATTTTTACTTTGTTTAAGTCATGTCATAAGGCGTTTTTAGCGCAATTTTCGGATTTTAAGGGCATTTTTTGCATTTTTTAAAGGCATTTTTTACACTTTTAAAGGGCATTTTTTGCACTTTTTAAGGGCATTAATTGAGAATTTTTAGGTCATCAAAATCCGGGCTCTAGTAATTACTAATAAAAAGGGCTTTTGTGAGTTCAGAAGATAGGTTTATAAGAATTTTTCTTTTAGATCTGACAATTTCTTCTGTTCTCCTATCCTCTTGAGCAGGCTTCTCAAAAATTTAAAACTGGTTTAGTTATAAACACAAATATAGATAATTAGGTCTGTTTGTAAGTTCTGTTTACGAAAATACGCGTATCATTTTCAGATTTTCAAAAGGTGCATTTATTCACGCTTTAATAAATGTCAATTTTTTTTCTAATGAATTAGGTTTTTGACCGGAAAAGTATATATTTTTTCGTCGCTGAATTCCAATTCGCAATTGGTTTCACGCTACTAAGATACACTTTTTATGAAATTTAATTATATGTTCTTATCCCGAATTTCTTAAAACTTGTGTGCCTAATAAGAGTTCCTTCATCTCTGCTACATAGAAAGTGGTAGAAAGAAGGAGGTAATAGATTTACGTTTACGAAGCTATAAATTATGTTAATTTGCAATGGAAAAAATAATCGATATTACTTTTTCTTTCCATAACCAACAAATGTTATTAATTCATAGGTATCATTTATCACGCTGAAATCGTGTTCCTTACAAAAGATATGCAGCGACGTCACAGGCAAATAAAATGCAAAATTGAAGAGTAAACCATGTTGAGTTAGGAAAATTATGCTCACTCTTATGCACATTTTTTTATTAAGTTTCTTTTCGTCAAATACGAATTCTGTCCAATTCTCATAGCATGGTCAGGAGAGCGATCAAAAGTTTAGTTCTCTTAATTTTAATTTTACTTTTTGCATGTTTCGCAATATCTCGATGAATTTTCGAGCTCATAGACACATTTTATACACAGTTATAAAATTAGTTTACCCAAGGAATCATCTATGCAAAAATTATCTTTAAATAATTATTTATAATTTATTATTATTTTCGTGGAAACGTTTCAAAAAATTTTGAACTTTAAGGTATATGACTTATTAAATCATTTTAAGAAATGTAATTTTAAATAAAAAAATTTAAAAAGTACAGCTTCCTTTTAGATGACAAATGCTGAAATAGAAATGAGGTAGTTCAAATTCATTGAGTTGTTTTATTTCATTAAGGTAAGCGAGATCGGAATTCTTTAATGCCACTTTCTGTAATAAATTCTTAGTCTGATGATATTTTTAATCTCTGGGGGTTGTCGGAAATGATGTGCAGTATGTTCTGTTTCTATTGATGCATTTCTGTAGGCTTATGATTTCAGATTGTAGCTGCTGAACATGGTTATCTATTGTAGTTTCATCTTCTGGAGTTAGCAGGCTTCTATTGTTAATAGTGAGCATATTTCTGTAAAGGTTCCAGCCTGTTTTCAATTTTAATTTTTCAGAAAGTACGGTTGTCAGCCCGACGAGCAGTTGGACAGGTCTAGGTACCACAATGCCACAACGAAGCGGTATTCTTTAATTACTGCAAATGCCCAAATATAGATCCAATTATATGTTTTTATTCATTTTATCATAAAATTAATTTTTTTTGAAAGTGGTAAAAGTATGCAAAAGAAGTAAAAGAGGAAAAACTGGTAATAAATAAATTTAAATTTTTTTCGGGAGTAATAAAAAGTTCCATGACTATCAAATTTTCTAAGGGATACTATTTATATATTGAACTGCTTCTTTCCCGAGATAAAATTAATAGAAATGAATTGTTTATTGTTTAGAATAGAATTACTTCTCCCGAAAATGATCTTTTTTTTAAAACAATTCTACTACAAGTTTTTTTTCTCTTTTCGGTCTCGCTTTCAGGATTGATGCACTGTTCGTAATTTTGACCTGAACCAGAAAATGGTCAATCTCCAATTCAGAACACAAAGAGTATCGATTCAAACTCTTGTTCTCAGGAACGTGAGTCCAGCGCCCTGCCTACCAGGCTATCCCGGCTTTCTCATATTGTTTTTTTCCATATATAATCCCATTTTTGCTACGGAGCTTTAATAATTTTAAATAGTGTTGCTTCGGGCGACAAAAAAATGCATGTATCGATGCTTTGTAAAATTTAAAATGTTATTAAATTCAGCAACTCCTTATAGCTATTTTTTACGTGTATTCTTGAAAAAGAATCAAAAAAAGTTTTTACTTAAAATATTCATAATTTGAAATGAAAATTATACTATTAATTATGTTTGAATAATCAAATATTGAATTTCTACCACTTCTTACATTTTTAGCCGTCATTGGCATCCGTTAAATCAAATGTTCTCTAAATGTTTCAGAAGCGGGGCATCTTTGAAATTCGAAATGCAACACAGATCATTAAATATTTATCTCGCATTTATAATTGTATTTTTTACTTTGAAATGTGGGAGATGAGACTTTACTTTTTAACTGAAGAACAAATGATTCTTTCTTTCTTTATTTATTCAAATTGGGCACCTGAGCCGCGCAGAAGGCCCCTATCCCATATATCATGAAGTAAAAAAAAGTTAAAATAAAAGACAGTTTATGGGGTGGCTGTAAGAACAAATGAAAATAAGAAGTTGTTCATTATTAAGAAACACTTATCTAAAAACAGTGGTTGTATATATTTCTTTATATCAAGCTTTCTGCCGTCTACCACTTAGTTTTAAAAATGCACTGTTCTTTTTACTTCAAATCCAAATAGAAATAGTTTTTATTATTAATAAATATATCGTGGTAAACATAATTTTCTTGTTTTTACTAAATGAAACGAAACAATTATACACTTTTGCAAACTCAAGACATAAATAAGTGAATTTTTTATTTTTTTTTAAATTAATTTTTCAACTAATTTCTCATCGCAGACAGTCTTATAAGTGCGTACCAAATTTCAATTCTTATTTTTATTATTACTTATCATTTACTTTGCTTTTTTATTTGATAATTTATTTACTTATTTATTTAATTTAGTTAAAAGTGTTGCAACACTTTATGTGCCATTTATGTGCCTTAAGTTGTGCAAACTTAATTTAAATTATTTTAGCATGCCTTTATCGCAAAGGTACTTTTTTTCAAACAAAAGAATTTAAAAATAATATCATGTTTTCTTCCATTGCTTTTTCCACTATTATGGCTACGATCATTTTGTCCCTGGTTATGACAAATACAGTATATTTCTATATTTAAGTGAAAAATAATTTTGATGAAAAAAACGCAGGTTAAAATTCCCAGTTTTTAAAATAATGAAATTTTTAAAGGTTTTTAAAATATACTGTAAAGAGAATTTCATGGAACAACACATTAGGAAATAGCGAGGGTGGATTTTTTTAATTTAAGTTTATCGGTTAATGAAGTTTACGATGACTAATAGCTGAATTTCCTCAATTCCAACGTTCAAAAAAAGGCCATCGCGGGTTAAAGCTTCAGACTTTAAAAAAAAAAAAAATCCCGCAGTGGACTGATCATAAAGACATTGTTCCCAGTAGAACACCGAAATCAAACATTGCTGGCTGAGGTCAGTAAGCGGTTGGATGACCACTTTGATCAGCCTGCGTAGGGACCGAGGGTGTGCGATATCGGTTCTCGTTAAACTGTTCTGCAGTAATGAGCTCGACATCGCGGGCAGGCCGTCGGATTTCCAAAGAAGGGGAGCCCTCCCATCTGCAGAGATTCAAAATTGTCATGGCATGTCTTCGGATCAATCTCATGGATGTTTCCCAAACCGTCGCCGATAGTCCATTCTGCTGCTCTAGTGTTACGTAAATAAAATACCTACCACCATACCCTCAAAACAATTTATTGCAATTTTTTTCCATCAAAACAGAAAATCATATAGCAATGCTCAAAAAATTGCTTAACTCACAATTTTAATAACCCAGAACTTTCAGCTGTCTCTCTCTCTCTCTCTCTCTTTCTCTCTCTCTCTTTTTTTTTTTAACCACTAATGACACGAAATTCATTTCATATTAATATCTTCAATTTCGGGACATCTTATAAAAGCCTAAAATAATAAACTTTTCTGGCTGAACTTACCAATATTTTTCTAAGGGTATCCATATCCATAAAGTGGAGAGTAGCTGTATCCTTGCTGCTTTTCTCCGTGACTGTATCCGTATTTATCAAAAAGAGATTTTTCTGTGAGTTTGGACTCCGTGAGAAAATTTTGCTGCACTACTATGTGCTCCTTGAATTTCTACTGATCGAGAGCCATAAGAACCAATATTATGGTGGTTTTGCTTCGCTTGGGTGGCTTGGCTGCTTGAATGGCCGGAATTGGTTGCTTCAATATCATGATAACCATTTGCTCTATCGAATGAGTAAGATTTCTCGAACCCACTACCTGTATCCTGAGAATAAGATCCAACGTTACTATAAGTACCTTGTTGGTTATGTTGAGTTCCATGAGTACCGCGACTGTTGTGTGCTCCTAAGTGGTGTTGTCCATTAGCTGAGGCAGCATTGTTAGAAAGGCTAAGTTTGTTTTCTTGATAACCTTGATTGTATTGTGTGTGACCAGCCGCTTGCTGACCATGTGCACCATGTTTGTATGCTTCCGATGAACTTTGGTGAGCAGGTTCTGATTCGACGTAAGTGACTGGTACGGGGCTGTATTGCTGCGGAGGGTGTTGTTGATGAACAGGGTATTACTGCTGCGGTTGTGGTTGATGAACAGGGTGTTGCTGATGTTATACTGGTTGGCACTCGTATTGGACGGCTTGATATTGTACTGGTTGTAGCTGGTATTGGACTTGTTGATATTGTTGTGGAGTTGCATGCTGTGGGGAGGCACCATACCTTACGCTGCATACTGTTAGCACCAAAGTGCTCAGAATACTTAAAGTTATCTAAATAAAATATTAAATCTTAGTTTAAGACGGCTGATATAGATTTAGTTACATCAATAACTCTTTATGAAATAATGTAAATAGTTTGTATATTGTGAATACTAGGACGTTTGTAAATTTTTGAACCATCGGTATATTTGTATATTTTGGGTATATTTTCAGAAGTGATTGCACTCACTCGCTGGTTATGTATTCAACATTTACGAAGCATAATTTATACCCATTACTTAATTCTAAGTTGTCCTTAACTGGTTTAGCAATCTGCATTTTCTGTAAAAATAGCAACAAAAAAAAAAAAAAAAAAAAAAAAAATAGACTAGTTAAGGAAATATTAAAGTTTCTGAAAATTTGATTAATTCGACAGTTTGATCAATATTATAGTTGACAACTTACATATTTTTTTGAAAATTTTCGTTATTTCATTAAAATATAAAATAATTAATTTTAATAAATGAAATATTGATTCAACTCTAGTGTAATAACTTCAATTTTTAACTATATATGCAAATTTTAAATGAGGGTAGACAAAAATAGACATGTACCTCAAACATTTCTTGTGTTTCATTATATATTTTTTAAAAGAAAATTCTATTTTCGAAGAGATGACTTATGTTTTCGATATCTTTACATGAATGTAATTTTTTTAACTGTTAAGTTAAAGCCTCTAATAACACATACTAACATATTGCTTTAAAGATTTAACTTTGCAGGAACATTTTAAAGGTAAGTCATACAAGAAAAAAATTAGATAAAATTTATGATATACTTGGCATTTATGTGATTGTAGCACAATCTGAATGAAGTTATTTCATCATATTTATCTTCTCTTAAATTTTATGAAAAATAAATTAGAAGAAATTTATTCTTTTATTGAAAAGTTTCATAAAAATACAATTCTAAAGATAAGTTATGAGTTTGATAGGTTTTAAGATTTAAAAAAAAACGCATCCTTAAAAGAGAATAATATGACAAGAATAGTTCTTCAAGTGTTCGAAAGGAAAAGGTTTACGTGACCTGGACTAAGAAATGAGACTTAGCCAAGGTTTTAAAAAAGTAAACCTTACCATGTGAATTATAAAAACAAATTTCAGAGGTAATAATTGCAACCTTATGAGCTTTATTTTAATAAAAAGTTTTGGGGTTATTTATTGGCGATTTACGTTTTTGAGAATTTTAAATAGAGCGTGCAAATTAGAGATGGGCAAAACTGCTACTTCTCAGTCACTGTTACTACTGCTACTGGGACCCAAAAGTAACAGTGACAAATAGCAGTGACTGTTAATATTTCGATATAGAATTAATCGATATCGTATATCGATTAATCGTTTTAATTTATCAGAATTTAATATAGATCAATCGATTAAATATTTTATAAATAATCGATATGATTAGATTTTTGTGAAATTAAACGATATAATTAGTTTTTCGTATCGATGTAATTAGTTTTTAGTAAAATTAATCGATAAAATCAATTTTAAATGTAGTTAATAAAAATAATTAATCGTTATACTGAGTAGTCATTTTTATTACAAGTGATGATTTTTATTAACCAATGTATATCATAGTACGCAATATAGTAAGTAGTATGATTTTTATTAACTAATGTATTTCGTAGTACAAACTAAAGTAGTATGAATTTTAATAACCAATATGGGACTTTATTTAATTCTTGTAAAATGTTAAAAATAACATAAAGAAAGCTTCTATCTCAGATAATATAATAATTTAAGACTCATAATTTTTCGCGTTACTAATATTTTCATAATGCTATTACAGTGAAAATCTAATCTTTAAATTTTCGTAGGTGAGTTATCGGCATTTATTTCCTACACCAGGTTTTGTTGTAATAATCAACAGATGGCGCCACTAAGCATATTTTTTAATTTTGAATGAAGTTTTATATAGTTTTATATGTAATATTATAAAAATTCATATCATACACGTAAATGGAACTTCTATCTGAAGGTAAGGCGATAGATAAAAAAGTATTTTAAAAATAAAATATTATAAGAAAATAATTTCAATTAATTTTTTCCTTCAAGCTTTGCAAAATATGAATACATTTTTAGGGCGTTACAAATCTGGACGTTTTATAATGTGAAAATTATTTTATTTAAAAAAAAAAATTTGCAAGGCGTCCAAATTTGAGAGTTAGCTTATATATACAAATATTAGCTTATACATATATATATATTCCATTTTTTTAAAAAATACTCTTCTGTATGCGAAGAATTCTTTAAAGAAATCTCGAGTTCATTTTCTCTACTACAAAGTAATAAATTTTACAAAAATAATATTTACGAAAATAAAGGAAAATAATATCAATTTCATGAATAGAGCTAAACAATTAATTTAAATTTCTATTATTTCTTTACATAATTTCATTTATTTTTTCAAGCATTTTTTCTTAAATTGTTTGCTTGTTTAAAACACAAACTTTCATGTAGGTCTTGAAACAGGCAAACCAAGTTTAAAAATATGTTTAAGCCATATTTAAAAAACAAACCATGTTTAAATATATAATTCTTCACAAAGAAAAAAATGCTATTGAAGAAATGTCTCAACGCCATCTATCGCCAAAGTTTACGTATACATAATGTGAATAATAATTTTAGTTAAGCAGTGTCGCCATCTATGGCCTATATTTACATTTATATTGGTTAAGCTTAAGTTTACTTAGTTGTATTCAAAGAGGTTAGTTTTGTTTTTTGATTTGACATTTATTGATAGCGGTCTTTATCCTCTTCACGATTTTTTACAGTTCTTAAATTAAACAAAAATTAAGATAAAAAGAAAATGTCATTAGTCTTTCCCTCCCAGTTGAATTACAATAATTTAAATGAAAAACAAAATATGTTATGATCAAAATTACGCAGAAATTAACTAACTACGCACAGCTATTGGCAAAATTTTGGAAATTATATATTTATTTTTATTTATTTATTTTTTTGTAATATTCAAGCAAACTTTTTTTTCCTAATAAAGTAGACATTTTAGAGTTTCTTGAACCTGACATTTTACAATTTATTTTTAAAAAATCATAAAATAATTTATAAAAAAAATATTGAAATTTAAATTTTATATATACAACTGATAACGACTTGTATTATGTAGCTTGAATAAATTTAATAGAAAATATTTGCCGCAAAATTTTGATAGTTATAAATCCACAAATAAATATTTAAACTTAGCACATTCTCGCGGCATCGAACCTGAGACCTCCTACATACTAGTGCGGTATTGTGCCCACTATACACGTTACTTTTCAGCGGGAAGATGCTTACAAAAATTTAAAAAGTTAATTTCTGCTCTTAAAAAATAATATATATTTTTTGAAATCTTTATTCATAAATCATCACTGATATGTAATAACTAACTTTTTACTAACTTTTCGATTTAAGGGGGGGGGAGATAAAATTTTTCATTCTTTTCACATCTTAAGATATAAATAAAAATGTTTGCAGTGTCTGAAAACCTGATGTAAAAAATCCAAGTCTTTAAACAATATCTGTTTCTTCGAACATATATCATATCAACATATATCGAACATACTTTGCATAATTTTACGTTTTTATATGCTGCATAATTGATATTTATGACAAAAAATTCAGTTCCATTTAAAGAAGAAAAATCAATACAAATTTTTTTTTGTTTTAAATTTCAAGTATGAATATAAACTAAGCTATATATAATATATTCGAATTATATCTTATTTAAATATATAATATTGCATTAAGATTATTTTGAAGATTCATCATTAAAAAAAATTTATCCTAATATTAAATTATAAAAATTATCAAATCAAAAACAGAGATCATGGTTTTTTTATCGTTCTTTTTTGAACTGACTGAAATAGAAATTGGTTGGACTCCATTATGAGATTTGATCAAAAATAACAGCAACATTTGTCACAGTGAAGCAGCTTGAACTTAGCAACGAAAATACTTTCATTTGCAAGTTACGATATGAAGATGGAGCATCGACAGGTATTATTCACAGGTATTTCAGTATGATTTTTGGAGCAACGACCATACCTGCGACATTTGGAACAGCTAGAGTAGCAGTGATAGTTGTCACAGTGAAAGTAGCAGTGAAATTTTTCACTGTGACAGTAGCAGTGAAATCTGTCACAGTGACAGTAGCAGTGATTTTTGTCACAGTGACAGTAGCAGTGATTTTTGTAACAGTGACAGTAGCAGTGATTTTTGTAACAGTGACAGTAGCAGTGATTTTTGTAACAGTGACAGTTGCAGTGATTTTGTCACTGTGACAACTTTTTGGTTGGAACAGGCTGTCACAGTGACTGCTCCAGTCACTGTGACAAGTCACTGTTCCGTTACTTTTGACCCATCTCTAGTTTAGAGAAAGT
Source organism: Parasteatoda lunata (assembly GCA_949128135.1). Lineage (NCBI taxonomy): Eukaryota > Metazoa > Arthropoda > Arachnida > Araneae > Theridiidae > Parasteatoda > Parasteatoda lunata. The sequence goes on from OX421977.1 coordinate 15,228,849, forward strand.
TTATTAATTTTTATAAAGTTGTGATAGTAATTAATAATAAAAAGGACTCTTTTGAGTTCAGATGATTGGTTGATAAGTATTTTTCTTCTAGATCTGAAAATTTCTTGTTTTTGTATCGCTCTTGAACAGGCATCTCAGCAATAAAAATGTAGTTATAAACACAAATGTCTATAATTAGGTCTATCTGAAAGTTCTGTTCTCTAAAAAAATATGTATCATTTTCAGATATGCAAAAGGTGCATTTTTTCACGCTATAATGAATTACAATGTTTTTTATTTTCAAATGCATTAGGATTTTGACCGGAATTTTGGATATTTGGTTGTCGCTGATTTCAAATTTGCGATCATTTTCACTCTACTAGATAGAGGTTTTATGTAATTTAATTATCTATTTCTCTCCAGCATTTTTTAAAATTTAATTTGTGTGCCTATTAAGAGTTTCCGCTGCGTAGAAAGTGGTAGGAAGAAGGAGATAATACATTTACGTTTACGATGCGATAAATTATGTTAGTTTGTAAGGGAAATAATAATCTATTTAACTTTTTTCAATAACATACACATATTATTAATCCATAGCTACCATTTATCAGGCTGAAATTGTTTTGCTTACAAAAGATATGCAGCGACGTCACGGGAAACTAAAATATAAAAAGTGGTAGAAATTTTGTTTTTTTATTATTGTTTTAATAACTCTATGAGATACATTTCAAATTACTCTTGTTCAAATTTTAAGAAAAATCATTCGCGGAAATCACATTCAATAGTAAACTGGAAATAAAAACTATTCCGCTTTCTGCAAAATTCTAATAAATCGTAGAGCTGCCTACTTGCTTGGGGCAGCAAATAAATATTTTAAAGTGGTAGTTTACCAATTGTGAAACTTGGTTCATTAAATTCAATTTAGTAAATTTTTATTCACCAATATTTCTAAATAATTCGTAGGCCTATATTATTAGAGATGATGATGAGATTAGAGGGATCAATCATGTGGATCTAGGTCTGATTGGGGGTTCTTGGTTGAGTATAGAAGGACAGTCGCTTAAGAGTCAGTTTTTTGAAGGATTACCAAAATTGATCATAGAAGCCTTGATTTGGATGTGAAGGGTCAAACTGTGAAAAAGTGGAATACCAAAGATTGATGCGTATTTTGCGATTACGAAGCCGAAAATCGTGAAGGAAGTTGGACCCAAATCGACGTGAAAGCATGCTGCTCTTATGTGTAAGTTGAATCGCCATTGATATTCAGTGATAATTTGTGTTGATGACGCTGTGATGAGTATTGATGACGTGTTTTTATGCCACGTATACAACAATTTAAATAGTAAACATATCTCCGTGAACTATTATTTAAACTGATTCATTTGTGCTACAACAGTGATACATAAACTGATTCCCGAAATACAGTTTCATAGTGCGAGCTGCACTATTTTATTATCTCACCAGCATAAAGTGTATGCTGAGCTACAATTTTACTTTCTATATTACTGGATATAAGTTTCGAGCAGCGGTAGCTGCATTATTTTCAAGTAAGTGCAAATAAACTTTATTTTATAACATTTATAATTCAATCTCTGTGCTTACAATAACATAATGTCCAATACTATCAAAATCAGTGAAAGTGAGGTTCCCAGCTGGGTAATGGACACCATGGATTTACTTAAACAACAACTCCAACAACAAACTGAACTCAATAAATCTTTATCTCAGCAATTAAATGACATCAAAACAATATTTGATACTAAGATGTCCGCATTGCAACATAGTATCGATAAACTTCAAGCTGAAAATGACGAACTAAAAAAAGAAAATCAACATATACAAAAAATCAACAAACAAAATGCAGAATCAACAATCACAATTCCTGATACACCTACAACTCCAGTAACAACATCACAAAAGAGAAGTAAAAACCGAAAGAAAACAACATCTAAAAGCAAAACAGAACAACAACAATCTACAAATAATAAGAATAACAACGAAGTGGACAATAGTAAACAACAAACAGTGACCAAAAGAAATAGATCTTCCAGCACAGATGAAGAGGAACCAGCCAGTAATAAAAAACTGTTAACTCAAAAACAAACTGCAAACCCAAATATGCCAGCAGATGGAGACACCATACACCAACCTTCAACAAGTACCACCCCACCGCAACGTCAACGTGAAGTAACGACTACACACTACGAACATGAAAAAAATACTATTAATCAGCAACAGGACACCAGCGATGAAGAAGAAATGGATGACAATGAGGATTATCAGTATCAAAGACCCAGCAAACCAAGAATACCACCAATAATAATAAAAGATAACAATGTAAAATGGATGCAACATAAACAAACTCTACGAGAACAGAAAATTACAGGATTCGAAGGTAAACACACTGGGGAATACCTTAAACTGCATTTCTTTGATATAAATATGAGGCGTCAAGCAATAAATATATTAGATAATTTACAAGTCAAATATCACACTTTTCAACTGAATGAAGAGAAGCCATTAAGAGTTGTTATTAAAAGTATTCCAACAGACATAACCTCAGATGATGTACACCGAAACTTAATCAATTATGGATATACACCAAGAAACGTCTCTCAAATGAAAAAATACTCCGATCAAGGCATTATAAATCTACCACTACACATCATAACTCTAGATAAAACCGAAAGTAACAAGGATATTTTTTATCTTACACGTTTTATGGATCTCGTTGTCACTGTATCAACCTACAGAGGGCGCCGTGGATTCACTCAGTGCCACAGGTGCCAACAGTTCAACCATGTGCAGGCATCCTGTCGGCACACACCAAAATGTCTCAAATGTGGCCAGGAGCACCTGACTCACCTTTGTAAAAAACCCAGAACAACACCAGCAACATGTGCCAACTGTGGAGGTGCTCATCCTGCAAACTATAGACAGTGCCCAAAATATCCAGCTTCCAAAACCATCATCAACAATAGACCTAGCTACTCAAATCACAGAAATGATCCTGGCTACAATAACTCCAATTCCAACTCTTATGCAGATATTTTAAAGTCATCAAACCAAAAAAGCACCAACACTCTACAACTTGACACAACAACAATAAAAGAAGCCAGATCATTACTTGCAGAATTAAAGCTCTTTGTAGGATTTATGCAGGACAACGAGAGTTTTAACATGTTCAAAAGAATTCAAAAAGCAGCCCAATCAAACCAACAAGAAGAAGAAGATGAATATTAAAGTAGCACAAAAACCTTTCATCAACATATATTTTTGGAATGCCAACGGAATACTAGCAAAACAGCACGAACTAAAAAATTTTATTTTAGATCACAACCCGGACATCCTAATAGTTACAGAAACTCATCTCAACCCAACCTTCAACTTTACAATAGCAAACTATAAAACATATAGATGTGATAGAAGGTACAGAGGAGGCGGCGTAGCACTACTAGCAAAAAACAGCCTGATCACAACAGAATATAACTCTACAGATGACAGTGGCTATGAGCAAATATCAATACTTCTAAAATATCAAAATCAGAACATCAAAATCACAGGTATCTACAACTCACCAAGAAATAAACTCACAGACGACGACCTAAGACTCCTATTTCCACCCAATCTGCCAACAATTGTAGCAGGCGACTTCAATGCTAAACATACAATATGGGGCTGCAATAATTCTAACCATACTGGAACTCTGCTTAGAAACCTCATCATAAAATATCAACTTACCGTTATAGCTCCTACTTCTCCCACATATATTCCGAATCTTCTCAACCACAGATCTGACATTCTAGACATTGCAATAACCAACATCCAAGTCCCCATGGTCGCCTGCACCCTAAACCACCTGTCATCTGACCATCTGCCTGTACAATTGCTCGTCGGGCTAACCATCAAACACTTTGAAAAACCTAAACTGAAAACAGACTGGAATCTCTACAAAAACATACTCACCATTAACAATAGCAGTTTACCAATCCTAGAAGACGAGCCTACAATAGAAACATATATTCAACAAGTACAATCTGAAATCCTAGAATCCTATAAAAGATCAACAGTTGAAACCAAACAAATTGCTCATCACTACAGACTCCCACTTGAAATTAAAAACATCATCAGACTTAGAAACTACTACAGAAAGCGGTATCAACGAACAGCAGATCCTTCATACCTCAGTGAAATCAGAAAACTTAATAAACAGATTAAAAAACAAAGTAAGAAATACAAAAATCAACTCTGGCAAAACAAAGTCGCGTCCCTCTGTACCAATGATAACTCAGTCTGGAAAATGGCAAAATTATTTAAAACAGCACCGCAAATAAACAGACCAATCAACGGACCAACTGGCACAACATACTCAATAGAAGAAAAAGTAGAAATATTTGCAGATTCCCTTCAAAACCAATTTTCGCCAAATTCAAACTCAGATCTAAATCACCATAATTCAATCACCGAAAAAGTAAACAACTTCCATGAAGATCATCCTATACCAGAAACAATAGAACCTACAAACAATGAAGAAATCTGTAATATCATCCGAAACCTAAAAAACAATAAAGCTCCAGGTGAAGACGGAATCAAAAATATCATGATAAAACTGCTACCACCAACCTATATTCAGAAGATCACACATATCATCAATAGCTGCCTTGCATTAAATCACTACCCTCAAATCTGGAAAAATGCATCAGTTATTCTATTTCTCAAGAAAAACAAAAATCCAAGTTGCCCTGAGAGTTACAGACCAATCAGCCTACTAAATATATTTGGAAAAATCTATGAAAAAATAATTTACAACAGAATCAAGCCACTTTTAACAGCCCTTCCCGATGAACAATATGGATTCCGACAAAAACTAAATACAACCAAACAGCTACTTCGAATAATAGACTACGCCGGAAGAGCAATAGTAAACAAAGAAACAATAGTTTTCCTAATGATCGACATCTCAAAAGCATTTGACAAAGTATGGCACACCGGTACAATATTCAAACTAATGCAACTAAATTTTCCTCCTGGACTCATCAAACTTCTATCCTGTTATCTCTCAAACCGAACATTTCAAGTGACTATCCAAAACTGCATCTCATCAAAAAGAAACATCTTAGCCGGAGTACCTCAGGGCAGCATACTTGGACCAATTTTATATATACTTTACACCTATGATTTCCCTATAAATAAAGCAGATTACAATAGCATTACAGCCTTCTACGCAGATGATACTGGTATAATAATCAAATCCAGAAATCCAAACTTAGCTCTAATAAAACTACAAGAACAAATAGATGAAATAGAAGACTGGTGTAGAAAATGGAAAATAGCCGTAAACGCCGACAAATCGCAAATCCTCATGATACAAAAAAGAAGAATTAAAATTTCACCTCAATGCAAACCGAAACTGTTCAACATTCAAATTCCAATAGTTAAGAGAGCAAAGTACCTTGGACTCATAATTAATAGCAAACTCACTTGGAGCGACCATATTAAAAATATAATAGACAAAGCAAATGCAGCAGTTAATATCATCCAACCTCTCATCTATAACCAAAATGCCTCACTAAAAATCAGAAAATTACTATACACCTCTATGATCCGACCTATACTTACATATGCTTCACCTGCCTGGACTACTATACCCGAACACCTAATGAAAAAGCTCAACCAATGTCAAAATAAAATACTCAGAAAAATCACTCGTGCCAGATGGTTCATACGTAATTCAACTATCCATAAAGATCTCAAAATTCCGTTTCTATCCGAATATATATATAAATTAAATGCAGACTTCTACGATAAAGCCATAAAATGCAGCACAGCCAACTTCAATCAGATTTTTAACTTCGAGAACTATAAAAAAGACGAAAAACTAAGACCAATAGCCGCTCATTTCACCTCCGACTCCTCATACAACAACTATCAGCATAAGTAATAGTCATCAATTCCAGCATCTATAGTCTACATCAATAATCCAAAGCATCAAACACTTTACCAATACTGAAATCCTGACTTATGTTACTTCACGTTGACAATCAAACCACAGCCATCCACAGTTTAACAGCAAGTTGCTCTTATTATTTTCATTTTCTTTCAGTTATACAAGCAAGGTGCTTGTTTAAATGCTTATTCTATTCAATGCTCATATGTCATTTGTGCTTGTTGTACATATCATAATGCAATTCATTTTCAATGCTTAAATATCAATTGTGCTATTTATATTTATGATAATTTTTGTTTATTTCAAAAATCATGATTCATATTAATTTTTCAAATTATGTTTAATTTATCAAGCAAATATGCATGGTCTCTTGTTTTTGCCACCTTAATGCTGCATAATTCAAAATGTTTTTAATTCAACCTGTAAATATTTCATGATGAATGGGTTGGGGGCCGCTGCGCGGCCCAGGCACCCAATTTTTGATAAATAAAGAAAGAAAGAGATTAGAGGGAGAAGAGATGAGGTTATCATTATTGATGGGAAAATTAGCAGTAAATAAAGAGTCTACGTATAATGAGGGCCTAAGAATATTACCTGGACGCAAGCTTTTTTAATGATTCTGTATGAAGAGAAAGTATTATTGATTTTGGTTCCAAATTATCGATTAGTGAGATACAAGGTTAAGATTAGAAGGACATCATTAGAAATGCCTATAAGATATAATTGATTATATTTATAAGTCCGTTTATACCACACTCCATCGAACGCCTTAGTTACGTCGAGCATGAGCATGAAGGGCAGTTTTGAATGTGTATTCGGCTTGCTGATATATTCCAGTATGATGATTGTTTGTATTATAAGCAAAGAGGCTCTTACAAAAGCCGTATTGTTGTTTGGGAATGTTTTGTAGATAATCCAGGTCGGTGTTAAATTATTATTTTTTAGACAATTTTTTTAAATCACTGGAAGAAGTCTAATGAGGCAATAGTTCTCAGAAGATGAAATATCTTTGCCAAGCTTAGAAAAAAGTATAATATCTGATTCCCCCCCCCCCCCACTCCTTGGGAACGTATTTATTTTTAACGCAAGAATAGAAGATGTTCGCGAGAAGGCTGAATTTTTTTATTTTTCTTTAAATTTTTATCATTAGATCTTAACCCCTTGGGGACGGGTGATTAAGAAAAGCATTCGTACAAAATCAGAATCAGGATGTAAATAAATAAAAAACGGTAACTTAAATGTAGGCGTTGCTAATTTGACAGACATACTTTGGTTTTACTTTAATTATTGTTAGTTTAATCATATGTCCAATCAATGTTAGTTACTTAATAATTTTATTTTAAACTACGTAATGGTGAAATAAATAAATTAAACAATTATAGCCCCACCCACAAATAAACTGCTAAAGAAATACTTTGATACGGTGATTGATATGGTTTTATGCTGGCACGTATTTGTGACAGCCGGCGTAAAAGGTTTAAAGGAGATGTCAAAAACAGAAAATATATCTTAGAAATGAACTATTTTATTATCTACCGTTTGATACATAAAATATCATTTTCGAAAATGTGAGATATTCATATTGATAAAAATTAGCATTTACCCGATGTATCTGCTATCATTTTTAGTGGTGAGTACAATGAATCAATTATTATAGTGAACAAGCAATTTGTTCTGTGATTCTATCATCAATAGCAAAATTTTACGAACTGATAAATTTTAAAAAAACAAACTTGAGAACCTCTTTTATTAAAATTCTAAATTTTAATCGTCGCCACTTTTTGCAATTTTAGTCACCCGTGGCAAACCTGGATATGCATACTATTTAAATAAAAATTTTCAAATTTTGTAATAAATAATGATTTATAATAAGGCTCATAATTAGCATTTATTGCATAAAGTGTTTAGTTTTAACCTTATCTCGTTTGTATTTTGTTTTTGTAGCACAAATATAAGAACTCTGAATAACATATAAACTAATGATCGGAATTAAACTTCAGGACCGATCTTGTTTATTCAAGGGACAAAACTTAAATTTGCAATAATTAATTGCACTAATTTATCAGTGCAGCAGACAATATTTTAAGAAACATAATAAGTCATGAAACTGCACATTTTTTATTCAGTTTCTTTTCCGACAAATTCGAATTCTGTCCAATTCTCATAGTATGGTCAGGAGAGCAATCAAAAGTTTAGTTCTCTTAATTTAAATTATACTTTTTGTGTGTTTCGCAATATATCGACAAATATTCAAGCTCATCGAAACATTTTATACGCAGTTATAAAATCATTTACCCAATCATTTCCATCCAAAAAGTAGCTTTAAATAATTATTTTTAATTTATTATTATTTTTGTGGAAACGTTTGAAAAAAGTTTGAATTTTAAGATGTATGAATTATTAAAACAATTTAAAAAATGTAATTTTAAATAAATAAAGAAATATTGCTTCCTTTTCCGCTATTATTTTTTACCATAACAAGCAAATATTATTTATTATTACCATTTATCAGGCTGAAGTCGTGTTCCTTACAAAATATATGCAGCGATGTCACAGGCAACTAAAATGTAAAAGTGGTAGAAATTTTATTTATTTATTATTTGTTTAATAACACTATGAGTTATATTTCAAATTGTTTTAGTTGAAAATTTAAGAAAAATCATTCTCGGAATTTACTTTTAATCGTGAACTAGAAATAAAAAGCTACTCCGCTTTCTGCAAAATTTTAATAAATTGGTAGCGAATTGAAGAGTAGACTAAGTAGAATTAGGAAAATTGCGCCCACTTTTTAAAGTGTCGCAACGAGACAACAGATCCATACCTGGCAACTTTTAAACCTTTCGAGGCTGGTTTTCCCCAGTGGTAGTGAATTCGAATTTAAATTACAATTTTAGGCAGAAACATATGCTGTTTTTGGAGCGACCGTATGTGTACAAACACTACAGTATTTTATATATATATATATACATATATATATATGCTTAAATCTATTAAAAATAGTGGTGGTCAAAAAGATTTTAAATTAAGTTTATAAATGGAAGGAATATATAGAAATCATACATTTTACTACCACTTTCAATATAGAAATAAAATTTTACGCAAAATGCGTAAAAGTTGGCAGGTATGCAGATCAACAGAAATTTATCATATATAGTTGAGAATTGAACCTGTAGTGGTTGACAAGTAAATAAGACAAACCAATCCTATTCATAAATTAAACAATTTTTTTGCTATCACTATATATTTGCTATTTGCTACTAGTCATATATTTGCTACCAGTCATATATTTGCTACCAGACATATATTTGCTACCACGTTTTATTTTTACTTGATTTTAAATGGCTCTATCGGTAAATAGGTTTACCTTCATAGTGGTCTAATCGGACTACCTATAAAAATACATGAGAAGGCTTTCCGTTATAGGACGTGTTGGTTTATGTGAGGCTCACAGTGAATAGATTGGTATCAGTGGAAACTTAGAATAAAAAAATGCGGACATAATAATGTATGCTTCATAAATTAATGAGTATTCAGTAAAGGAAAGATAACTTTTCTCGCAAAGTAATAGAGATATTTCCAAAATATTACGTTATAAGAACGATTACAAAAGGTACTCACCAAATACATATACTATACGGAGGGGAAAAAAACAATACACAGATGAAATGAGGAACATGAATCACATTTTTATTTCGCTCAAAAATCAAAGCTACATAGAAATTAAAATTGACATAAGAATCATCTTATTTGCAGAACATGCAAATTATCAAAATAAATAAAAATTAAAGAAGAAATTACGTCTTGAGAGTGATTTAAATATGAAATGGATAAAAGATAACTTATTAATTATCAGAAATGTGTCAATTTTGCGCAAAACAATGACTAAAAAAGCGATTATCCATTTTTTTTGAAGAGAAAAGATTAGAGGGTTATGTGTGGATATTTAAAATAAAAATAATAAAAGGTCGAGAAGAAGGGAAATTTTTAAAAAGAGAACAGCTATTCTAAAGCATATTCGAAAAATAGGTCTTAAAAATTGAAAAAAGATGCCTGACTCATAAATTCTAGGACAAGTCTTTAGACAAGTGATTACCCATTAAATTTTAAGAAGAAAAATGTTTGAAAAAGTGACGGTTTAGATTAGCTTTAATGCTACAAAGAGAAATGAAGAAAAAAAAAGTGAAGATATTTACGTCTACAGTCAGTAATTTTGTGAAAATCAGACCCATAAAACATGTATCAATGACACACTTTTCCAAAAGGCGGCAAAAAAGCAAAGGCGAGAATAGGCATCGCTTCCCAACGGTTTTTTATAAGTATTCGGGGCAGACTATTTAAAAAGTGAACCAGCTGCAGTCCAAATTCTTTTTTATAAATTCGTTCGTTGTAGTAGAAGTGGGCGTCTGAGACTTTACGGCTCTTTTCCAATTCATTCTGAAATTAGACTAAGAAACATACATGACAAAAATAAAGTTTAGGGAGCAAAATGGAGTTGTTGAGAGAAAAAAAATGACACTTTGCCATTCTTAGGCAATAACAAAATTACAAGTAATAAGAAAGTACATGAAAAAAGGTTAAAAGGTTAAATTAAAATTAATAATTAAGTACTTCGAGAAAATAAACACTAATGAATATTTACAGTTTAGGAATATTTACAAAGGGGGAACGAGTTAAAGGAATGTGAGGATGTAAAGTAGAGACTCGGCCGTCCTGGTAATTACAACTCGTGCCAGGTTGCTCTCTACAATTAAGTTACAGGGATTAGCTTACCCCTGATCAGAACCATTTGAGAATCGAATTTGCGGTGGTAGACAAGTAAATAAGACAAACCAATAATATTCATAAATTAAGTAAATTTTTAGAGTTACCACTTTCTTAATTTCACTAGATTCTCGTTTTGTAAACTGGTTTAACTTCGTTGCGGCTTGATCAGACTACTTATAAGAAACCGTGAGGAGGCTTTAAGTTATAAGAGGCATTACGATAGGAAGGCTTTTTCAACCGAAAGAAATTTAATATCAGGCATGGGTGCAATGACCGCTGAACGCAATGAAGAGCATACATAGTAATACGAAAATGCTTTCCGAATAAAAAAATAAATTTTGCAAGACACACACTAAAAAGAAATAATATTCATTAATCTGATGTTTAAGTAAAGAAAAATTCATTGTAAATAAAATGCAAAAAATAAATTAAAAATCTCATGAAATTAAGGGAAAAGAAAACAATTTAAAGTAATAGGTGAAGAGATTTTAATAAATGATTAATTGTAACATTAATTGCGTGTATAATTGGGACAATATTCAGTCAATGAGGAATAAAATATCGAGTTACCGCTTTAAATGTATATAAATCAGTTCTGATGAAACCGTTAGAGTTAGCATGCATTTTGTTAGATTTCAATATATGGTCAGTTGTTTGTCAATTGTCGTCACCTTGTACATCTAAAGCTTCCGTAAGGCTTTTCATAAATAGTCTGCTCAGACTATTGAAAAAGTGAACCAGCTCTGCTCATAAATTTAACTTCAATAATAAAAATTGCTCGAACAATTTATCTTACTTTAATAGTCACAATTTGATGATTTAGTACGAGATAGTTAATAAAGAAATAAAACAAATCAATCATATTCATTAAACTGATTTTAAGATTTCTCGTTTGTTACTAGATTTTCCTAAGTGATATCGTTTAAGCGAGTTTACTTGCATAGTAAGTAGTAAAATGGGACTACCCCCAGAAAACCTGGTAGAGGCTTTCAGTTTGATCTGACGATGTCAGTTTGATCTGTTTGTACCTCATAATCTAAATTCGAGTTTCTCATATCGATTTTAGTAAAATGTCTCGAAATTTTGCTTCAAATCACTAACAGTTATTCGTCCATTGAAAAAACGGTTTTCAGGCTAATGCTAGCGCTCGTACACTTAGGCCATCGCTTGAACGCAGGCTAAATACGGCGCTTGCATATCATGTGGATGCCGCACAAATATGGCGCTAGCACACACAGGTATCGCTTGAATGTCGGCTTGTTACGGTGCTTACCCATCGTGTGGATGCCGCCTTAAAACGGAGTTCATGCTGAAAGTGTAAATGATGAAATGTAGAGTAATGTGACTCTCTTATAGTATAGTGGGTAAAAGGACTGAAATGAAAGTTTTTTCACAACAAGATGAGTTAAATAGAAAAAGCAAGAAATGCTAAGATTATTCTATGCTAAAAGTAGCTTTAAATAATTATTTATAATTTATTATTATTTTTGTGAAAAAGTTTCAAAAAATTTTGTCTTTTAAGGTATATGAATTATTAAATCATTTTAAGAAATGTAATTTTAAGTAAATAAAAAAATACTGCTTCCTTTTACGTGACAAATGTTCAGAGAGAAATGAAGTTGTTAAAATTTAAGAAACTACCGTTTCAGAAAATAAAATATATTTAATATAAATTTTAAGATTTTAAACTTTGTGTCCTAGGCAGTATGTCCTAAAGTTTATTAAATGCATCTGCCAGCAAATACATTTGGTTGGTGGAAACTGAAAATTAAAAAAAGGAAAATATTTTTGTCTATTTCTTTGAAATGGTTAGAAAAAATTTATTATTCTAAAATTTTGTTTAAAGTTGTGATAGTAATTGATAATAAAAATGACTTTTTTTGAGTTGAGAAGATTTGTCGATAAGTATTCTTTTAGATCTAAAAATTTCTTCTGTTTTCGTATCACTCTTGAACAGGCTTCTCAGCAATTAAAAAGTAGTTTAATTATAAACACAAATATAGATAATTAGGTCTGTCTGAAAGTACTGTTCGCGAAAAAACACGTATCATTTTCAGATATGCAAAAAGTGGAATTATTCACGCTATAATGAATTACTATTTTTTTTTTTTTTTTTTCTATTGCATTAGATTTTTGACCGGAATTTCAGATATTTTTTCGTCGCTGAATCCAAATTCGCAATCGGTTTTCACTCTACAAGATACAGTTTTTATGCAATTAAATAATATATTTCTCTCCAGAATTTTTTAAAATTTAATTTGTGTGCCTATTGAGAGTTCCCACTACTCTGCTACGTTGAAAGTGGTAGGAAGAAGGAGATAATATAATTACGTTTATAATACGATAAATTATGTTAGTTTGTAATGGAAAAAAATAATCGATATTACTTTTTTCCATAAGAAACAAATATTATTATGTCATAGGTACTATTTATCAGGCTGAAGTAATGTTCCTTTTAAAAGTTATGCAGCGACGTCACAGGCAACTAAAATGTAAAAAGTGGTAGAAATTTGATTTATTTAGTACTTATTTAATAACACTAATGAGATACACGGACCAAACTATGAGATACATTCCTATCCCATTCATCATGTTTCTCATATTTGTGGTAGAACTTTAAGGTTAGCAGTCTATGTGGTTGCTGTTTTTGGGATTCAAGCACCTTGCTTGAGTAAATAAAATTATTGGAAATAATTGGCAGGCTTGCTTTAAACCAGTGTTTCCCAAACTTATGATTTTTGTGTACCCTTTTTAATTTTTTCGTAACACTGTGTACCATTAATAAAAAAATTAGTGTATTTTTTTAAAAAAAATTTAATTTTTCTTTTTTGGTACTACGTTTTGTTAATAAGTTTATTTGCATCAGTGAGAAGGATGATATTGTTTTTGCTGTAATAACAGCTGCTGTGATTAAAAAAATGGACAAAAGTTACAAATCACAACTGACTGTTGACACCTTTTATTATTAACTGTTAACTCTTTAAAAAACAGCTTATAGAAAAATACATAATCGTAAACTTCCATTGCTTGCTTTGTTTTTAAATAAGTTGCAAGATATTTTGCATAAGAACGCGTACCCCTGTGGGTGCGCGTACCACACTTTGGAAAGACTGCTTTAAACTATGTGCGGCTTTGAATGTAGATTGATGGTCAACGTGGGGAAACGCTTGATCAAGTCGTCAGTATTGTTGTTTAATCTGATGCTATGGGTGGATCTGTGATTATTTATTTATTTTAACGATTGTGATATGAGTCATAGGATATAAAGTGAGCAGCTATTGGGTTTAATTTTATGTCTTTTGAGTAATTTTCAAAATAGAATATCTGGTTGAAGATCGCTGCATATTAGGGTTTGTCATAGAAATCTGCATTTAATTTGAAAATAAGGTGGGGATCTTGAGCTCTTTGTGGATATTTGTATTTCTGATGAACCATCAGACACGCGTGATTTTTCTGAGTATCTTGATCTGTAATTTTTCGAGTTTTTTCATGAGATGTTCCGGTATGGTTATCCAGGCAGGTGAGGAATATGTCAGAATTGGTCAGATCATTGATGTATATAATAGTTTTCTTAGTTTTAATAAGAAATTCTGATTATAGATGAGTGGTTGTATTATTGTTGTTGCTGCATTTGCTTTGTCAATTATATTTTTGATATGGTTATTTCAGGAGAGCTTGCTGATTATTATAAGGTCGAGTTAATTTGTCTTTTTTAATTATTGGTGTTTCGATATTGAACAGTTTTGGTTTGCATCGTGGTAGTATTTTTATACTTCTTTTCTGTGTGATTAGGATTTCAGATTTGTCGGTATTTACGGCTGTTTTTGATTTTAATGACGATCCCTGTGTCGTCTGTATAAAAAGGTGTAATACTACTGTAATCTATTCTATTATTTGCAAAATCAAAAGTGTATAAAATATATAGAATCGGTCTAAGTATACTGCCCTGAGCTACTCCAGCTGTGATATTTCTTTTTGATGATTTGTAGTTTTGAATGGATATTTGGAAGGTTCTGTTTGAAAGATAGCAGGAAAGTAATTTTATGAGACCAAGTGGAATGTAAAGCTGCATTAATTTAAATATTGTGCCAGTATGCCAGACTTGATTTTGAGACGTCTATCATTAAAAATGCATTGTTTCATAGTTGATTAGAGCTCTGCCTGTATAGTCTATTATACGAAGTAGTTGCTTTATGATATCCAGGTTCTAGCGGAATCCGAACTGCTCGTCGGGAGGGCTGTAAGTAGTGGCTTGATTCTATTGTATATGGCCTTTTCGTATATTTTTCCTAGTATGTTTAAGAGGCTGATTGGTCTGTTACTCTCACGGCAGCTTGGATTTTTCGTTTTCTTTAGAAATAGATTGAATGAAGCGTTTTTCCAGATTTGAGGATAATAATTCAGAGCAAGGCAACTATTGATGATATGGATAATTTTCTGTATATAGTTGGGAGGTAGCAGTTATATTATTTTATTTTTTATACCATCTTCATCTCGCACTTTGTTATTTTTTAAATTACGGATGATGTTGCAGATTTCTTCATTATTAGTAGGCCCTATGGTTTCTGGGATGCGATGTTCTTGTTGGAAACTGTTTACTTCTTCTGTGATTAAATTATGATGGTTTTCATCTGATATTAAACTTGATGAAAACTGGTTTTGGAGAGAGTCTGCAAAAATTTCAGCTTTATCTTCTATTGCGTAACTTGTGCCGGATAGTCCATTAATTGGTCTGTTTATCTGTGGTACAGTCTTGAATATTATGGCGATTTTCAGTACCATCTACCACCTCTGTATGTTTTGTTGTTGGCTATTTTAAATGTTTGGATTGGATTCAGGTGAGATTATATAATTATTAAAATATCTGGGTTATGTTCTAAGAAGAAGTTTTTTAATTCGTGTTGTTTTTAGAGTACCCCCTTAGCATTCCAGAAATATATATTGAGTATTTGTTTTTGTATTGTTTTAATCATCTTCTTCTATTGGTTGTTGACTTGAGTATATGGCCTATTTAATTATTTTGAACATGTTGAAGCCCTAGTCTACAAAGAGCTTTAAATATGTGAGGAGAGACCTCGCTTCCTTAATTGTAGCTGTTTCCAGTTGTAGATTATTGTTGCTGTTTTGTTTGTCTGAGGATTTTTAGATATGTGCATATGCATTTGTGCTGCCAGGAGCATTTCTGTTGTTTAGGTTGTTGGTTCCATTGTTGTTGAAGATTCTGGTAGTTGGGTATCTGGAGGCATTGTTTGAAGTTGGCTGGATGTGGTCCATCATAATTTGCAGAGGTTGCTGATGTATCCTTTGTTTTTTTTTCATAGATGGGTCAGGTGCTCTTGGCCGCATTTTAGGCATTTTTGAGTATTTCGACAGGATGTTTGCACGTAGTTGAATTGTTGGCATCTATGGCACTGTGAAACCTCGGTGTCCACTGCAGCTTGAGACTGAGTCAATGAGGTACATGAATCTTGTAAATTAAAAAATATCTTTGTTGTTTTCAGTCTTATCCAGGGTGACTTTGAGCAGCGGAAGATTGATTCTGCCTTGCTCTGTATACTTTTGCATCTGAGTAGTATTGCTAAGGGTGAATCTGTTTTTTATTAGGTTTTGGTGATCTTCATCTGATCTTATATCTATTGGAATGTTTTTTTATTACTACTCAGAGTGGTGTATCTTCGTTAAATCAGAATGTGTGGCATTTATTTTCGAGTTCACCCAGTGTATCTATTGCGCCTTGCCTCATATCAACTTCTAAAAAGTGCAGTTTTAGATATTCACCATTTTCTTTCAGATCCTGTTCTTGCAGTGTTTGTTTTAAATTTATTTATTTTACATTAGTGTTTTTAATAATAATAGTGGAATGCTTGGCTTACTTGTTCTCTGGTATTGGAAATCTTTAGTATCGTCCATATCTTTTTCTTCAGCTGCGTCATTGATTTGTTTTGATGTGTTTCTTCCAGATCCAGTGTTTCTGGGCTTTTCCCCACGTTGACACTCCTTCGGGCCGGTGCTTGTAGATGATTGCTGAATGGTGGCTCCATCTCCCGGAGTGGCTGTGCTTGCATGAGGTTTTATTGTAGTATAGGTTTTTTGTAGCTTGTAATTCCTTTGTCTGTTGGCGCATCTTTTTCAGAGCTGGAAGATCTGTTTCTATTGTAGACAGTTTGCTGTTTATCAACATCAGATTCCTTTTTATTTTTGTTGCTTGCTGTTTATGGTCTATTTTATTTTTCGTTGCGGCTTTTATTTTTCTTTGGTGATATTTCTATAGGAGCTATAAGAATATTACGAGTTGAGATCGTCAGTTCGATATTTAATTATTTATTTTCAATAGATGTCTGTTTTCATTTCTTATGAATTTATTATCAGCTTGTAATTTGTTGACAGTGTGTTGCAGATTGTCCATCTTTGTTTCGAATATTGCTTTTTTATCTTCTAATTGCTGAGATAAAGTTTTATTTACATACATTTGTTGTTTTAATTGTTGTCCTAGAAGAACAACTGTAATTTTTACCCAGTTGGGTACAGTACTCTTATTGTTATATTTGTATATAGAGGATGATTCTAAAGAGATGGGCAAAATTTGAGGAAGTGATAGTACACACCCAAGCAAAAAATTTTTAGCAATGAATTCATGGTCGAAAACAAAACGCAAAACCGCTAGAGGGCGTCAAAGTTAATGTTCTTATATGAGGCAAAAACACACAAAGAACGATGAAGTAAAGTTATAAAAGCAAATTTAATGGCATGCGTTTACAATTAGTGTTCAAAACAGTGGCCGGCAGCGGCTATGCACGCAGTACAACGGCGAAGAAAAGATACGCGAACATTCTGAAACACATCAGCCGTATCACAAACTTTCCCTGCAGCGGCCGAAAGCTTGGCGACAAGTAACGCAGCGCAGTAACTCGCAACAGGAATGGAGCTTTCATGTTTGCATCAAACAACTTTCTATATGCGCCAGCACCTTTGCGTTTTGTTTTCGACCATGCATTCTTTGATAAAAATTGCTTACTTGGGTGTGTACTATCACTTCCTAAAATTTTGCCCATCTTTTTAGAATCAACCTGTATATTTTGCATGTACTCATTTGTACGCACGTATGTATATTTTTACACACACATACATTTTATGTGTATAGATACATTGAGCACATTCGTACACTGTATGTGCATCTGTGCACTCATACGCACGTTTGCTTACATACTTTGTGTGCATGCATGCATACTAACATACACTGTGTGTCTTACTTACGTATGCATGTACACTTGAACATATAATGTACGTAAGTACGGATATACTATGTACTATATACTACACACTATATACTATGTACAGATGTACAAAGTATGTAAGCATGAAATTTTTTTACTTATTCATGTAAGTATTAATATATAGTGCTCGTTCGTGTATATAGTTACGCATAAACATTTATATTTATCAGGATATAGGTTGGTCTTCCGCTTAGAGCTGCGATGTCTTTAATTTTTTCAGAACTAAATCAAATGTAAGGCTGCATTTGATTGATTCCGTGATAACTGAGATGTTACTGGCACACAGAGCAGTGTTGTTTGGGTTTTCATTAATTTTTTTTTAATTTCCAATGGCCAAGGTTACAAAAGACAACTCACCACAAAGGGAGGAACAACAGAATAAACAAACAAAAACAATCGTGGCAAGAAAAGTCTATGAACCCTATAAGTCTCTTGCACGCCAGTAACGGTCACACAAAGAGATGTTCCCCAGTGCCGGGCAAAGACGAAGATGGTCCACATCCATCTCCGCTTGAAGGTCACAGAGCGTACAGAAAGGAGCCTGATCAACATGAATTCGATGGAGATGTTTGAGGAGGCAGTCGTGTCCGGTAGTCAGTCGAAACTCAGCAACTGCCCTATGTCTTGGCCACATAGGAAGATCTTTGAGTCTACTCCACGAGATCTTACCAGAGTTTTTCTTTGTGTATTGGTTTAAAGTGAGATCCATCATCTCTTTTTTGATCAGGCACTTGGCATTAATGAGAGGGACAGCTTTCCTTGATGTCTGTAGGACAGAAGCTCCCTGTTTTGCAAGATGGTCTGCTAACTCGTCTGCTAACCAAATGGTCTGCTAACCAAATTATAGATAGATTATAGACAAGGTTAAGATTAGAAGGACATTATTAGAAATGCCTATAAGATGTAATTGATAATATTTATAAGTCCCCTTATACGACACTCCATCGAACGCCTCAGCGACGTCGATCATGAGCACAAGGACAGTTTTGTATGTGCATTTGGCTTGCTGATATATTCCTGTATGTTGATAGTTTGTATTATAAGCAGAGAGGCTCTTACAAAAGCCGTATTGTTGTTTGGGAATGTTTTGTAGATAATCACCAGGTCGGTGTTGAATTATTATTTTTTGGAAAATTTTTTTAAATCACTGGAAGAAGTCTAATGAGACGTTAGTTCTCAGAAGATGAAATATCTTTGCCAAGCTTACAAAGAAGTATAATATCTGATTCTCCCCCCCTCCTTGGGAACGTATTTATTTTTAACGCAAGAATAGAAGATGTTTGTGAGAAGGCTAATTTTTTATTTAAATTTTAATCATTAGATCTTAACCCCTTGGGAACGGGTGATTCACTAAAGCATTCGTACGAAATCAGAATCATGATGTAAATAAATAAAAAAAGGTAACCTAAAAGTAGGCGTTGCTAATTTGACAGATAATGAAGATGACTTTGGTTTTATTTTAGTTATTGTTAGTCTAATCATATGTCCAATCAATGTTAGTTACTTAATAATTTTATTTTGAACGAAGTAATGGTAAAATAAATAAATTAAACAATTATAGCTTCACCCTCAAATAAACTGCTATAGAAATACTTTGATACGGTGATTGATATGGTTTTATGCTGGCACGTATATGTGACAGCCGGCGCGAAAGGTTTAAAGGAGATGTCAATAATGTCAATAACAGAAAATATAACTTTAAAAATAAACTATTTTATTATCTTCCGATTGATATATAAAATATTTTTTTCGAAAAAGTGACATTGTCATATTGATAAAAATTAGCATTTACTCGATGTATCTGCTATCATTTTTAGTGGTGAGTACAATGAATTAATTACTATAGTGAACAAGCAATTTGTTCCGTGATTCTTTTAGCAATAGCAACATTTTACGAACTGATCAAGTTTAAAAAAACAAACTTGAGAACCTCTTTTATTAAAATTCTAAATTTTAATTGTCACCACTTTTTGCAATTTTAGTCACCCGTGGCAAACCTTGATATGCATACTATTAAAATAAAATTCAAATTTTGTAATAAATAATGATTTATAACAGGCTCATAATTAGCATTTATTGCATAAAGTGTTTAGTTTTAACTTTAACTCGTTTGCATTTTGTTTTTGTAGCAAAAGTATAAGAACTCCGAATAAAATATAACCTAATGAACGGGATTTAACTTCAGGACCGATCTAAATGATTCAAGAGCCAAAACTTAACTTTGCATTATTTAATTGCACTAATTGATTAGTGCAGTAGACAATATTTTAAGAAACATAATAAGTTATATAACCGCACATTTTTTATTAAGTTTCTTTTCCGTCACTGTTCAGTTCCCATAGTATAGTCAGGAGAGCGATCTAAAGTTAAGTTCTCTTAATTTTAATTTTTCTTTTTGCGTGTTTTGCAATATATCGACTAATTTTTAAGCTCATCGAAACATTTTATGCACAGTTATAAAACTCACTTACACAAAGATTATTCTATGCAAAAAGTAGCTTTAAATAATTATTTATAATTTATTATTATTTTTGTGAAACGTTTCAAAAAATTTTGAATTTTAAGGTATATGAATTAATAAATCATTTTAAGAAATGTAATTTTAAGTAAATAAAAAAATACTGCTTCCTTTTGCGTGACAAATGTTCAGATAGAAATGAGGTAGTTCAAATTTAAGAAACTACCGTTTCAGAAAATAAAATTTATTTTATATATATGTTAATTTTGTAAAACTTTGCGTGCCATTAAGTTTTTTCTTTAATTGTATATTAAATGCATCTGCCAGCAATAAATTTGGCTGGTGGATACTAAAAATAAAAAAAGGAAAATATTTCTGAATATTGACCTCAACACCTATGAATTCATGTTTTGAGATGAGGTTTTTTAAGTCGTGTTTCTGTATTGTTGGAGTTGTTGCAGCCCCATGTTGTATGTTTAGCATTGAAATCGCCTGCTACTATTTTAGGCAGATTGGCTGTTTTACGTCTTCTTCTGTCAGTTAGTTTTTTGGTGAATTATATAAGCCTGTAATTTTGATATTTTGATGATTTAGCAAAATAATGATCATACTCTCCGTCACCTTTGCTGTTGTAATCTGTAGTAGTTAAGCTGTTTTTAGATAGTAGTGCAACGCCGCCACCTCTGTACCGTCTATCACATCTGTATGTTCTGTTGTTGGCTATTTTAAATCTTTGGATTGGATTCAGGTGAGATTATGTAATTAATAAAATATCTGAGTTATGTTCTAAGATGAAGTTTTTTTAAGTCGTGTTGTTTTTCGAGTATTCCAGAAATATATATAGAGTATTGGTTTTTGTATTGTTTTAATCATCTTCTTCTATTGGTTGTTGACTTGAGTATATGGCCTATTGAATCTTTTTGAACATGTTGAAGCCCTCTTTGTCTTGTATAAAGTCTACAAAAAGCTTTAAATCTATGTGGAGAGACCTTATCATTCGACTATGTCTTTGGCAATATCAGGTCAAACGTATCTGTCCATGACGTGTCTTTTGGTGGCTTTTACACCAGGATGGGATAGGCTATGGAAAGCAAAGAAAATAGGTTTCCTGAACTGACATATGGTTTAACTTTCTGCTTGGTGGAGTCACATATTATATGCAATCCACTCGTCAGACTGGAAGTTTAGCAGCACTTTTTATCACTCAGAAGAGCTTGGTCACTTTTTGAGCTATAGCAAATTCATCAAAGTTTACAGGTCACTACCGATTTGCTGAATTCTGAATAACGTGTCGGCAACTACATTGTTCTCACCAGAGACATGTGTGATGTCTGTACTGAATTGAGATATGACGTCTAGATGCCTGAGTTTGCGCGGGGAACATGTGTCAGAATTTTTGTTAAAAGCATATGTTAAAGGACGATGATCAGTGTAAATAATGAAGCATTGCTTTTCAAGAAGATGTCTAAAATGTATTACGCCCGCGTGTATTGCAAGGAGCTTCCTATCATAAGTACTATATTTAGTTTCGGTTTAAGTTAACTTACGAGAAAAGAAAGCAAGAGGTTTAGGACCTTCAGAACAATGCGAATGAACAACAGCACCGATAGAAAAAGTGAAAGCATCAATCATAAGAGAAATTTTATTATCGGGTGTATGATGCGTTAAAGTTGTTGCATTAATCAACTCTTTTTTGCATTTTTCGTAGGCTAGTAAGGAGTTCTCATCCCAGGGAACGGGACATTTGTCGTTTTTTTAATCCCTTAGAAACTCATTTAAGGGTGTTTCAGCGGTTTTTGGTATAAATTGCCTACAGAAATTAATCATTACTAGAAAACGTCTCAGTTGTGAGATTGTCTCGGGTTTGGGAAATTTAGAAATTACCTCGACTTTGTCAGAAAATGGTTTAACGTCTTCGGAAGTTATCAAACAGCCTAAAAACTTTAACGGAGGATTTACTCAATACACATTTATCAGGGTTTAGCTTAAGGCCAAAGTCCCGTAAGCGTGAAAATATTTGGTGTAAGTGCTCTACGTGTTCTTCCTCTGAAGTAGAAGCTATGAATATGCCATAAAAATAAGGGTTTCAAAAGTCAAACGTAGCTAATACTTGATGAATGAATCGTTGAAACGTCTGACCTGCATTCCGGAGTCCGAACGGCATTGTTGTATATTCGAAGAGGCCAAAAGGTGTCGTTACAGCTGTTTTGGGTATATCTGGGGGATTTATTGCAATTTGATGGTAAGCTCGGGCAAGGTCCAGGGTTGAGAATACCTTTTTTTCATAAGAATTTGGGTGCAGTCCTGGATGTGAGGAACAGGGTAGCAATCAGCAATAGTGATCGAATTTAGACGACGTTAATCGCCGCTATAGTGACCGTTTGATTTCCTTACAACATGGAGAGGACTAGCCCAAGGACTTTTCGACGGCAGAAGAATACCTTGAGAAATCAGGTATTCAAAATCTTTCCGTACAGCGTTTAAAATGTTAGGTGCCAGACGACGAGGTTTCGAAAAAACTGGCGGGCCTTTAGTCTCAATGTGATGATATGTTTTGTTTGGGAGATCAACATTAATGTTTTGCTATGGGTGAATTAACTCTGAATACTGGCGCAAGATATCGTCGAATTTTGAATCTCCCAAAAGAATTGAAATATTTGTGGAAAGTGGAGAATCCGAAGGCAAATGTCCACGTCAAGATAAATTAACTTCCTGATGAATAGAAAGATTAATCTTGTCTGCCACAGTGGCTAACTGATCTAAATCTTCGCTGAGAGTGGCCAAAATTGTCTGTGTCTCATTAGGTAGCCGACAAAGCCACAATGATTTCAAAAGAGTATCGCCTACGTTGTCGCCTGCGAGTGAACGCATTCGCGTTAAAATCTGGGATGGTCGTTGGTCCCCTAACTCTAAACCTTGGAGTAAAGTTCTTATTTTTGATGCTTCACTTTCAGAGTGCAATTCTACTAAAAGTTTTTTAAGCGCTTGATATTTATCATAATCAGGGGGCTTTAACACCAAATCACTAAAGGAATTTAAAATTTCCGATTTAACAGCATAAAGCACATGGTTAAATTTGGTTATCTCAGTTGTTATTTTAGCCAAATCAAATTGCGCCTCCAAACGGACGAACCATAGCGCTGGATAATTTTTCCAAAAGGGTGGCGCCTTAACGGCCACATGAGTGACTGAATGATTTTCTACTTCAGGCATAGCGTTTTAAAACTCTAATCGCTTATTGAAAAAAAATAGAATGACAATTTAAAATGAATTTGAAGTTAAATGAATACAATGATTTACAATCACTCGATTAAGGAATTACGTTTGTAAAATGCATAATCGCGCATGCGCAAAGAAAAATT
The DNA here is from genome assembly GCA_949128135.1 of Parasteatoda lunata. Taxonomy (NCBI): domain Eukaryota; kingdom Metazoa; phylum Arthropoda; class Arachnida; order Araneae; family Theridiidae; genus Parasteatoda; species Parasteatoda lunata. Next base: position 15,252,633 of record OX421977.1, read on the forward strand.
CAACATTAAATTCATAATACATAAATATGGAAAAGAAATTTTGAATTACGCTTATGGATTGATAAAATAAATATGACACATCGCAAGATCAATAAGTAAAGCTAAAAATTAACATACCATGTTACCCCGTGACAACTCAGGTTTGACATTCTTTACGTGAAGAGTAAAAATAATATATATCATTTGTCAAGAAAAAAGGTTAATGTCTGTCTTTTTTTAGTCAAGCATTTTAAATTTTAAAACATTTAAGCTTACGGCATAAGAGGATTGCCGATGTATTAAGATTTAGAAGGCTACATTATTCTTTATCTTAAGGTCACCAATCTGTGGTGATCACGTTAATATAACAAATAAATTGACTCATTAAAAATTAACAGAGTTTAATAATAATAAAATAAAAAAGAAATTACGTTAAGTTTCATTGCATAAAAGAAAGACAGACAAGAAAAACATCAGCAATATTTCAAGAAACGTGAATGTTCACCACATTTTTGATGAGAGCAGTCAGCAGACCGGAATGAATGTTTATATCCTGCTCTGTTGCCAGATTCATAAAGTCATTTCCTCGTGGGAAAGGTTTTAAACTGCCACCTGGCGAACAGAGTTCATCGCCATCTGGTGAGAAGGTGGTCACCCCAAGTGGCGAAGGCACGGATGTCAGCGGTAACGAGGGTTAAAGCGAACCCGCCTTCCAGAACGTGTGATGGTCTGGGGTTTGTTCACAGGAGCCTTGTCTAGTCTAGTAGTAGGTACTTGTCTGTAGTAAGGTCTAGAGAATCACTGATGTCTACACTAGGGGTAGCTTTTTGTCCCGTCGACACTTCGTCTGATGCTGTCGAGAAACATGGCTTAAGGCGATCAAAGCTAATTTTGCTTCTTTTGCCTTGTATGAGCACAGTGAAGTGTCTTGGGGTGCGTTCAAGTACTTGGTAGTGTCCATCAAAGGGAGGTTGGAGAGACCTTTTAATTCCACCATGACGCACAAGAACCTGACAGCAATCAGATAATGAACGGTGCACAAATGCTTCTGGTTCACAGTGGGCAGAACCTGGAGTCGGTGTCAGAGTTTGCATAGCTTCTTTTAGCTGCTGTACAAATTCTTCTGGCAAGTCTTTTTTGGTAGTTGTTGATGGAGCGACAAAGTCTGCTGGAAGTCTTATGGTTGTATCATAGACTAATTCTGAAGATGTATACTTTAAGTCCTCTTTAAAAGCAGAGCGGAGACCCAAGAGTACTATCGGTAAGGTTTCAGTCCATCGCTTGTTGCTGTGGCACACCAGGGCTTGTTTTAGTGAGATCGACCATTCCATTGCTGGCTGGGTGGTACGGAGAAATGCGAATTTGTTGAGTGCCCAAAATTTAAGGTAATGATGTGAAAAGTGATGACTGAAATTGTCGTCCTTGGTCTGTGGTGATTCTGGAAGGCACTTCAAATCGAGCAATCCAATGCTCAACAAAAGCTCGAGCTATAGTTTCAGCTGTAATATCCGCCAGTGGTACCGCTTATACCCATCTGGTGTATCTGTCGATGCACGTAAACAAGTAACTGTTACCATTGGAGGGTGGCAGGGGTCCGACCAGATCAATGTGTATATGGTCGAACCTAGTTGAGGGTGGTATGAATGGCTGGATAGGAGTGTGTTGGGTGACTTGGGATCTCTGGCAGTCTGGGCAGCTTCTGGTTTATTCGACTATGTCTTTGGCAATATCAGGTCAAACGAGTTTGTAATCAGGTATTAATCAAGTGAAGTTTTATTATGTCTTTTAATTACATTAATTAAATAATGACATTAATTAATTACATTAATTAATTACATTAATTAATTACATTGCTAAACAAAAATAATTACATTAATCAATTACATTAATTAATAACATTAATCAATTGCATTAATTAATAACATTAATCAATTACATTAATTAATAACATTTTTTAATTGCATTAATCAAAATTTCTTATAAAATATCTTTATTTTAGCTTATTTTAAAGAGAGGATCCATCATTACTATCTTACAAAGGAGAAGGAATGTGATTTCTAATTTAGAATATATATGCAAAGTTGGACATTTTTTTTACGAAAATAGGACGATGTCCCATAGATTTTTCTTTTTCACGTATTAGTAGATACATTTATCTACAAGATAGCACTGTTAGTTTTTTTTTCGAGCAACGATGTTGTTTTGAGATAAACTAGATTTTAAAAAATGCAGATTTAGCATTTTCAGAAAGTTTAAATGGCTATATCTACTCAAATTATCAACAGCTCAGGAAAAGCGCTGGGTCACAGAGCTTGACGTAATAGTGAACTTAATCATTCAGCAAAGAAATTATTGGGATGCCTTTGCTTAATCAAGATTTTCAGGGCAGAAAAACGCCACGAACTGATTTTTTTACGATTTTTGGCAAAGTATAACTCTGAAAAGCAACAATGCCTCATGGAAGCGAGTATATATATATATATATATATATATATATATATATATATATATATATATATATATATATATATATATATATATATATATATATATATATATATATGTATATAGTTCAAAATGAAGATAAAACAAAGGGAAATTACAGACAAATGAAAAAAGGGGGGCGAATAATAATAATAATAAACAACTGGGAAAAGAAAAAAAAAGAATTATAAAAAAAAAAAAAAAAAAAAAAAAAAAGAGGAAAAAGAGGTAAAAGTTTTTTTTAAAAAACCGGAAAATAAAAGATATAATCTTTTCATCAGCCCCCACGATTATATCCGAAAAAGAGTGCTTTCTAATATTGTATCAATATAGCCAAAGCAAAATATATCATTACAATAGTGTGAGGAGCACCACGGGTGAAAGCCTTTATATAGCAAGACGGAAAAGAGAAAAACCTGGTACGTAAGACATTTCATTCCAGCATTTTTTTCGTAAAAAATAAAATATCTGTAACTATCAAGATTTCTTTTAAAATTTTAGCATATATATATAAAACTGCTTCTTTTCGAAGATAAAGTAGATATTGTTGAATAATTTAAAAAAAGAATAAGAAAACTCCTCCCCAAAACTAGCTATAACTGAAAAGGTTTCACTACCAGCCTTTCCTATTGTCCGTCTCGCTTTCACCCCTGAGGAGCACTCAAAAAAATTTTTTACAAAAATTACGACAAATAAAATAAAACACAATAAGTAAAAATAACACGTAAAAACAGAAAATAAAATAAAAAGGAAGAGCAGATCAAAACAAAATCTATAAAGCGAGTACCGAAAAATAATGAACTTACATGAACGGGAAATTTTTCAAGAATGATTTAAAGTGTTTACGTAACAAGATTGCCAGATTGCAAAATATGAAAACTTTGAAAACAAAAGCGCAAATTGAGAGTAACTAGAAGAGTTTAAATTGCGTTCTTGCTGCATTACTGAAGTGCGTTAGATTTGTTAGTTACCAAGGATGGGCCAGAAAACTGATGTACGCGAGGTAATATTAAACTGGATAATTTAAAGAATTTGACTACAAATAATATTAGAAAATAAATATTTATTTAAGAAAAAAATATAAAATAGAAAAGAGAAAGAAACATGAATTGCCAGTTTTGCACATAATTTTAGCCACGGATTTGCCCGAAATGGATTTGCACATGGAAAAATTGTATAAAGAAATTTATAAGTAAATAATTTTGCCCACGGATTTGCCCGAAATGGATTTGCACATGGAAAAGTTATATAAATTGCAAAGAAAAAAAAATATAGAAAACTTATTTTACCCACGGATTTGCCCGAAATGGATTTGCACATGGAAAAATTGTACAAATTAATAAAGAAAATTTTTTTAGTAAATAATTTTAGCCACGGATTTGCCCGAAATGGATTTGCACATGGAAAAATATTATAAATGAACAAAGGAATTTTTTTAGTAAAGAAATTTTTTAGTAAATAATTTTGACCAAGGATTTGCACAAGGAAAAATTATACAAATTAACGAAGAAATTTTTAGTAAAAAATGTTTGGCCACGGATTTACCCGAAATGGATTTGCACATGGGAAAATTGTATAAATAAATAAAGAAAGTTTTTTGTAAATATATTTACAAAAAATGCGATTAACTCAATGATTTTATATAGAATTTTATTACTTTAGCTGGGTAACTATTTTTTTTTTATCAAATTTTGAAAGAGTTTATCGATTTGTTTTTTGCATAAATAAATATTACTACATATTCTTTTAATTCTATTAATTTCATTAAAAGTAGTATTTAAATAGGTGCTCCAGGAAACATTAGAATTACAAGTAATTAGTTTATTTATATTAAAATTAAAATCATTTCTTTTATCGCATAAATCAACAAAGCAGATATTTTCTTCTTTTATAATACCCAAATCCAAAAAATTGAAATTAATATTATCATCATGATTACGAAGCAAGATTAATTCCTCGGGGTAAATATCATTTAATAAAATAGTATAGTCTTGAAAATTAAAGATAATTAAGTCATCAATATATCTAAAAACAAATTTAATACTGAGAGTGTAATTTTTTTCATAATAATGCAAAAATAAGTTAGCTAAGAGAGATGAATAATTAAAACCTTGTGGTAATCCATCAATTTGAAGAAAAATATCCCCTTCATTGTAAAGATAATTATTAAAAAGATAAAAATTAATCAGAATTTCCCAATAATCAAAATCGCAACAAAGGATATTTTTGAAATCATATAATTCAAATTCAACAATAATCACTCAAATTAATGGATTAGGATAATTTTATTGAAGCATCGTGGTTCAGTGGTAAATGTAAAACTGAAGAAAGTAAGTGTAGAAAAAAAAATAATAAATTTCTTGCGCTCAGCGCCATCTGGTGCTATAAATCTTAATTGATAGTATTCACAATTATTAACACTCCCCACTTGAACTCCTCCGAGTTCACCAACATTTTAAACATAAAAATAAGACAATTAAAAAAAAATAACATTTAAATGCAAATAGTTTTGAAATGCAATGCAAAAATTCACTTGAAAGAAAGAAAAAACAGAAACTAATAAAGTTTATCATTGTTCATTTCAGTCATTGAGTTCTAAAGGATAAATAAGCTGTACTGGGCGCTTATATTCGCCGTTGGATTTGCGAATAAGGCAAGATCTTACAAGTCCATCACGCCCTTGAAATACTTTTGTTATAATACCTATGTCCCATAGTAGTTTTGATTTTGTGGTGCCCTCCATCAAAACCACATCTCCCACTTTCAAACATTTTGTTAAGTTAGGAGAAGTAAAGTTGTGTGCAGATCTCAAATTAAACAAATAGCGCTCCTTCCAACGCTTCCATAAATTAGCCAATAATGTAGCTTGGTATTCTTTTCTTTTTATAAGAGCCTTTTTGGTGGATTCTTTATGGATGGTTTCAATGAAATGGGCTGGATATTCTGCCTTTTCTTTTCCAGGAGTTAAAAACTGAGATGGGGTAAGAATTTCCGGTTCTCCAATTTCGTTAGTGACGTAGGACAAGGGTCGAAGATTAACGATGGTTTCTATTTCAGTCAATAAAGTGGTCATCTCTTCAAAATTTAAAAGAGCTTTTCCAAGTATTTTCTTTAGAGGCTCTTTGACACTTTTTACCAATCTTTCATAAAATCCTCCCCACCAAGGGGCAAGTTGGACGATGAATTTCCAGGATATTCTTTTAGCAGCAAGAAAGTTTTTGAATTCGGAATTTTCCAAAATATCAAATAATCTCTGAAGCTCTTTATCGGTACATTTAAAAGTCTTGGCGTTGTCGGAGTAAATTGTATGACAACCACCTCTTCTGGAGAGAAATCTTCTGAATGCGAGCAGAAAAGTCGAAGTAGACATGTCTGTGACTAATTCAAGATGTATTGCTCTCGTGACTGCACATGTGAACAAGGCTATATATGATTTCTTTATTCCATTTTCACCCTTGATGTAGATTGGTCCGGCAAAATCAATTCCGCATACAGTAAAAGCAGGAGTTTCACTAATTCGATCTTTTGGAAGCTGTCCAGTCATTTGGGTAGAAGGTTTGGCTGTGTATCTGCGACAAATCAAACATTTCGAGACAACCTTTTTTACTAATTGTCTTCCTTTAGGTACCCAAAATCTTCTCCGAATTTGTACTAGAGTGCTCTCTACTCCAGAATGAAACACATTTTCATGTTCTCGCTTGATGAGCAACTCTGCAAATTTAGACTGTCTTGGTATGATTATAGGCTTTTTCTCATCATAAGAATAATCTCCTTCATCCAATCTTCCTGTGATTCTCAGGATACCTTTTTCATCAAGATAAGGAGCTAAATGGAAAATAGTAGAAGAAGATGGAATAGGCAAACTAGATTGTAGAGCTCGTATCTCACTTTCAAAGAATTTTGCTTGAGTAAGCTTTACTAATGTATCTTCAGCATTTCGGAGCTCTTCTGCAGTCAAAGTGTCCATATTCGGCTTAACTTTCTTTAAACAGTTCAAATATCGCTTTACCCACGCTATGATTCTAACAACTTTTTCGAGGTTGCTAAAGTTAGCGATATTTATCAACTCAAGTTCTTCACCATCTACACATTTCATAACGGTGACTTCTTTTTCACGATACTCAATTTGTTCATCATTTTCCTTGAAGAGTTTCAATTCTGGCCACATTTCGGTCGGAAGGGACAACCAAGATGGCCCCTTCCACCAAATGTCAGAATTCTTTAATATACTCATGGAAGCACCTCTACTAATAAGATCGGCAGGATTGTCAATTCCGGGGCAGTGGAACCAGTCCTTAGGTTGAGTAATCTCTTGAATTTCTTCCAATCGGTTACGCACAAATTGTTTAAAACGAATGGCAGGAGTTTTTATCCAACAACACACTATAGAGGAATCACACCAAAAGAAACTATCACACGGAATTTTTATGGCTCTAGTAATAGTTCGAAATAATCTAGCAGAGAGGAGGGCACCTAGTAGCTCAAGTCTTGGTAATGTAATCCTTTTGAGGGGCGCAACTCTACTTTTAGCTGAAACAAAACATGTAGAAATATGCCCATCACTAGTTTCTGATCTGATATATGCAACTGTACCATAACCCTTTAAGCTGGCGTCAGAGAAGATATGTAACTGTGAACTTACAATTTCTTTGTTACCTGTTTCGAAAAAATAATAACGCGGAATTTTCAAATCATTAAGTTCACCGAATTGTTTACATATATCGCGCCACTGATTTTCTATGTCTAAGGGTAGCTCTTGATCCCACTCCAATCCGCTTTTCCAAATGCTTTGAACTAGAGATTTTAGAAGCATTGTAAAGGGTCCCAAAAATCCTACTGGATCAAAAATACGCCCAATGATTTTCAAAATAAATCGTTTTGTTATTTGTCCTGTGTCTAACAACTTTAACAGATATTTGGACTCAAAGTAAAATACATCTCTTTTAGGATCCCAACAAACTCCTAAAACTTTAAATGGAAAGCCTGATTGACCTAAAGATTCCTTTTCATTCTGAACATCTATACCTGCATTCTTCCATAATTCACGTAATTTTTTATCATTTGTTTGAAATTTTCTCAATACCATGCCCGCATCCCGAAATATTTCAACACAATCCGAACTTATTTGAAATGCTGTATCTGTACTGTCACTCCCCCCTATGACATCATCGACATATACCCTTTCATTTAGTAATTCATAAGCAAGAGGCTTTGATTTTGCAAACTTTTTAATATGTTCTTTAATAGTTGCCGCTAAGAGAAAAGGGCTACAGTTGATACCAAATAATACGCGGCAAAATCTATAAATTACTGTAGACGAATCATCATCGGGGTCATCTGACCAAAGAAATCTTGTGACATCTCGATCTTCTTCATTAATTCCTATTTGTAAGAAAGCTTGCTGAACGTCCCCTATAAAAGCAATCTTGTTTTCCCGAAACGCTAGCATAAGTTCATAAATATCGGGGTATAAATTTGGCCCAATATACAAACAGTCGTTAAGAGACAATTCGTTTTTCTTATGTGCGGAACCGTCAAATACAATCCTTAATTTGCTAGTTAGTTTGTCGTTTCTTATAACCGCCCTATGAGGTAAATAACATTGTTTATAAGTTAGGGGATCAGTGTTTTTAACTTTCTCAATTATCCCTTCATTTTCGTAAGTTTTTATAACTTTCTTATATTCTTCAAACAATGATTTATCATTTTTAAATCTCCTTTTTAATTTGTCAAACCTCTCTGAAGCCAGCTCAAAGTTATCATTTAACAAATGTTTTGTATTAGGTCTCCAGAGAAGTCGTACACTATACCTATTATTTTCAAAATGCAAATCAGAATTAAAACCTTTTAACAATTCACTTTTATTTTCAACATTTTCTTCGTTCATAGTGTTTATTCCTAGTCCTTCAAGGTTCCAAAACAAAGAATAATCAACATCAGATATTATAGTATTATTTACAATCCTACTTAATTGGCAATTATTCATGAATTTCCCTTGAACCACAAAACCAAATAAACTATCGGTTGCAACGAGTCTTTTTCCCAACCTTAAAGACGTATCAAAGATTACGTCATGTAGGAAATCGGCGCCGATCAAAATGTCTACATCAGCTATTTCTCCGGTATCCGAAAGAAAAATATTATTTTTCCTTGCTAATTTTTTAATTCTCTCATGGGGTGCGGCTATTTTCCCACACGTTATTTTTTCTACTACGAATGCCTCAATGCAAACATTTAATTTTTTATCGTTTTTGTTCTGAAGATTCACTTTCACTAAATCGTAAGAACACCCCTTGGAAATTTTTTCTCCAAAACCGAAAACATGCAACCGTTCAGTTTTAATGGTCCTGAGGTTCAACTCATTACAAATATCACGTTTCAAAAAACTGCGATGGCTACCAGAGTCATATAAAATTCTAACCAACTTCTTTACATTACCATAAATCAAATACGCTAAAGAAGTCTGTAAATAGATCATTTCATTTTGTTTTCGCCTCGAAACACATGAAGCAGTAACGGATGCCAAAGTATCGTTTTTCTCTTTCGACTCATTATTTATTGCTGATTTATCACAAATTAATTCGCTATGCGGTTTCTTACATAATGTGCAAATACATTTATTCCAACATTTTTTTGATGTGTGGTATTTCTTTAAGCACCGGAAACAGCGAAATTGATCTTTAAGCATTTGTTTTTTTTCTTCGATGGTCAGAGAACAATCTTTCGATTCGTGATTTTTGGAATTACAAAACAAACAAAATATATTGTTAGATGCCGAAACTAATGCCGAGGAAGATGAGAATTTTCGATTATAATTATGTTTACTATGGCTCTCCGACCGTTGCTGTGTTTCGAAATGAACACTTAGTTTTTTAGAACTATTAGACAACACATGTGAGGCTTCTCTACATTCTACCTCTTTTCTAATAAATGAAATCAGTTCATCAATATCAAAATCTACACTCGATTTTCTATTTTTATTATAATCTAAATTTAAATCCTCTGGTAGCTTTTGTAAAATAACAGGACAGAGTAAATTACCATAACTACCTTTCGTTACATTCATTGATTGTAAACTGCGAATGTGAATTTCACATTCGTCATAGAACTTACGTAAAGCTTTAATATCATATGAATTTCTTACAGAATTAATTGATAAAAGTTTATTCATGTGACTACTAATAATTAAATCTTGCCTACCAAATCTTTCGGTTAGCAACTTAATAGAAGAATCATAATTACTTTCAGTTAATGAGAACCCAGCAATTGCACTCAAAGCAACTCCCCCTAAATACATCTTAAGATAATTAAATTTATCAATTTTTTTAAGACTCTCATTACTATGTATAGCTATGTTATAGCTATTCCAGAAACTGTGCCACTCACAGGCATCACCAAAAAATTTGTTTATCTCCAATTTAGGTAATTTAACGTTAGCATCGTGCGATATATTTCCATAAGTTATATTTTCTTGTAAATCATTGTTACCACTATTAACCGTTACTTCCTGTCTTGTAGTCTGGCTTTTCAATAAATATCTTTCGATTCTGCCTTTATAAGCCACTACTCGATCTTGATACTCTTGACTTTGTATAATTTCACTCTCAAATTCATCGCTCTTTTTAAAATGTTTTTCAATATCCAAATCAAGAGCCTTTAAATTTTCATTTTTTTCAACTAACTGATTTAGTGAATCATACAAAGTATCATAATCAGGAAGTGTTTCTAAGAACAATTTGTCTATCTTATTTATCAATTTCGTAATCAACTGTCTGATTACAGCTCGTTTCGATTTTAATTTCTCAAAATCATCCATTATAAAAAAATAAATAGCTCGCACGTTACTGCAATAATAAATCCAAATGCATATATATTTAATACAATGACATATCAAAACAAATTATTACCGACTTCACGGAGACCAAAACAAAACAAATGTTAACTTACTCGCTTTCATGCAGATGGCCTATTTTTCGGCCGTTCATGCACCATAATTCAAATTCAACAATAATCACTCAAATTAATGGATTAGGATAATTTTATTGAAGCATCGTGGTTCAGTGGTAAATGTAAAACTGAAGAAAGTAAGTGTAGAAAAAAAAATAATAAATTTCTTGCGCTCAGCGCCATCTGGTGCTATAAATCTTAATTGATAGTATTCACAATTATTAACATCATAGTAATAATTCAAAAGGCTTCTTTTAGTTTAGAAAGGGGAATGCTATTGAAAAGATCCTGGAAATCAAAAGTTGCAATAGAATTAATTTTATTATATTTAATGAAATCTAAAATCGGTTGATTATTAGTGATAATCCAAGAGAAACCTTCTTTAGAAATACTGTTAATAATTTTATTTAAGTAGTTAGAGAAAATGCTGCCAGGTTTAGTTAGATAAGTATTAGATCCACATGTGATAGTTCTAAATTTAACAGGAATTTTATGAAATTTCGGACTGATAATTAAGTAAGGAAATTGTATATTGCTAATTTTAATTTTTAATCTCTTATATAAAGCTAAAAATTTTTTAATGACAATATTATTATTCAAATTACTAAGTTTAAAATTTTTACTATTTTTTAATTCCGTATTTAAAAGTTCAACATAGAATTTTTTACAGAAGATTGCATAATTATTGTTAGTTTTGTCTATGGGAGTAATTACAAAATTTTTTTGAAGTTGCTTAATTGATTGAAGAATATTAGAAAAAATTGTTGGATTGTTACTGTTATTTAAATTATCATTATTATTGAGAATAAAGCTTTTAAAGTAATAATAAACACCCCATTTCCATTCTGTTAGCATACCTAAAGGTAAAGAGAATCTATTTGATATCTTTAAACAAAAACTATTGAGATCATTAAGAAAGTATTTTAGAATTTTATTGATTGATATATGGTAAATGGGTCTAAATTTTGTGCCTTTTATCATTAAATTCCTAAGTTCTAAGTTTTCTATAATATTTAAATTACCAGTAATAATATGTTTATGATGTTTATCAACAAAATCAAAATATTTCTCTTCCTCACAGTGACATTCAAAATCGGATATGTTAATGCTCCCTAAATTTTTGCTTAAATCATTATAATTAAATATAGTACTATCAAGAGATTTATTATATTTAAAGCTTTTAATAATGTTAAAATCTTTTAATGGAAATAAAGTTTTAAAATTTTCAAAAATATTATGAAATTTGATCTTATCGAAAACAGGACTTTGAAAGTTAATAACGAAATATAAATTATCTAAATTTTTCTTTTTATTTGGCAAAATTTTACTCATTTTAGCTTTTAAAAGATCGAAACAAAGAATTTTGAAATGTAAATTAATAAAAGAAAAGTTATTAAATCATGTTGATTTTTTTTTACTCACTTTACCATACATTGTTATTGTCAAAAGCTAGAAGTTAGTTTGCTGGCAAGAATATAAACTGCTATCTCAAAAGTTTGAAATCTACTCCATTTTATACGAACCATTAAAATATTAAAAAATAGAAACTAAAAAACGATTTTATTCTTAAAATTTATCTAAGTCATGACGCGAGACATTCAGCTAATATCTGATCATAAAATTGGATCCGACGTCAGATCAATATATAAGAAAACAAAACTGGTCATAACTTGTAATATAGATAGGAAACTGGTCACTTGTCCAGCACAGCAGCTGACCAACAATTTGTCAATAAAAAAAAATAAAAAAAAAGAAGAAAAAAAAATAACTAAAACTTCATATTTATCATATTTGTGTAGAAGGATTCTTTTTATTTAACAATTTTATTTGCTATTTGTAGAAAGGAAAATTTTAATTATTTACAGATATGGAAACATATATGGGAACGTTACTTTCTAAAAGTAAAGAGTAAAAGTACAAGTACTTTAAGCAAAAGAAATGAGTAAAAAGTGAAAAGTTTTGATTTTAAAAAGTAACGAGTAAAAATACAAGTACTTTAAGCAAAAGAAACGAGTTAAAAGTTTTGATTTTAAAAAGTAACGAGTAAAAGTATATGCAAATACTTTAAGCAAAAGTGATTAGAAAAAAGTTTGATTTTAAAAAGTAGCGAGTAAAAGTCAAGTGTTTTAAGACAAAGTGACGAGTAAATCGTTTTGATCTTAAAAGTGACGAATAAAAAGTAAAAAGTTTTGACTTAAATCCAGAAAAGGTCAAATCAAACTATTTAAATACTCTAAAACTAATTCAAAATTTAAACAAACTGAGAAGAATCATTCTTTTTCAGAAACTATAACAGTGTTTAGCTTCAAAGATCTTCAGATAATCGATACAAAATAGCAGGGAAATGTTAAAACGGTGGCCCTTTTTGCGAGATCATTTTTTTTAATGACGATCATAAAATCTTTAAACATTTAGACTAATATGTTTCAGTTCTTAAAAATTATTCAGTTCTTAAAAAAAGCGAAGTAGTTCTCGATATTTTCAAGGATCATAGTTGTTTTAATTATCTAAAGCAACTTAAGAATTAGGAGAATCTGAAAATTTAAAATTTCTTTCTTGGCCGTAACTTTGACTCCGACCATACATAAAAAAAAACAATCTTTAAAATTTTAAAAAATTTAAAAATTGTGTGATATTGTCCTAAATAAGTTTTTACAGAACTTCTTTATGCATAAAAGACTCACATAAATCCACTATTCAGATTTTATAGATAACACAATGCTAAATTATTAACATATACATGAGTTACATAATTATACAACTAAGGCAAGCATAAATTATTAATACATTTGACGTTTAAAAAAAAGCACATAAATTTTTTCTCAATTTAACAAAAAAGAGACTAGATGGCTCAATACATTACATTTACATTATTAATACATTTGACGTTTAAAAAAAAGCACATAAATTTTTTCTCAATTTAACAAAAAAGAGACTAGATGGCTCAATACATTACATTTACATTATTAATACATTTGACGTTTAAAAAAAAGCACATAAATTTTTTCTCAATTTAACAAAAAAGAGACTAGATGGCTCAATACATTACATTTACATTATTAATACATTTGACGTTTAAAAAAAAGCACATAAATTTTTTCTCAATTTAACAAAAAAGAGACTAGATGGCTCAATACATTACATTTACATTATTAATACATTTGACGTTTAAAAAAAAGCACATAAATTTTTTCTCAATTTAACAAAAAAGAGACTAGATGGCTCAATACATTACATTTACATTATTAATACATTTGACGTTTAAAAAAAAGTACATAAATTTTTTCTCAATTTAACAAAAAAGAGACTAGATGGCTCAATACATTACATTTACATTATTAATACATTTGACGTTTAAAAAAAAGCACATAAATTTTTTCTCAATTTAACAAAAAAGAGACTAGATGGCTCAATACATTACATTTACATTATTAATACATTTGACGTTTAAAAAAAAGCACATAAATTTTTTCTCAATTTAACAAAAAAGAGACTAGATGGCTCAATACATTACATTTACATTATTAATACATTTGACGTTTAAAAAAAAGCACATAAATTTTTTCTCAATTTAACAAAAAAGAGACTAGATGGCTCAATACATTACATTTACATTATTAATACATTTGACGTTTAAAAAAAAGCACATAAATTTTTTCTCAATTTAACAAAAAAGAGACTAGATGGCTCAATACATTACATTTACATTATTAATACATTTGACGTTTAAAAAAAAGTACATAAATGTTTTCTCAATTTAACAAAAAAGGGACTAGATGGCTCAAGGCATAGTATTTTTTAGAGATGAGCACAAGCAAAATTCTTACGTCAAGATGGCCAAGAAATTTGATCCTCCCGGGGAGTTCATTTGAAGGTTGTCCATCTCTGTGGTTTCTGATTAACAATTTTTAAGAAAAAGAACCTTTCCACAGGAAGAAATTTAGGTCCGAAATTCGGAAAAAGGACCCTGTTGACCCCCAAGCCAAGGGAGAGAAAATTAGAAGCTCAGAAAGTCCGGCAACACTTTTCCTGAAGCAGTAAAGATAAGATCGAATGACGTTTAAATTAAAGGTATTTTCCCTTTGGTCAGCAAAGGGACATATATCACCTCTGAGGGGAATGATTTTGTTGCAGTTTCCGCCTTGAAATAAAGATTTTTTTTTGCTTCCTTCTTTTTTCTTTTTAAACCGAGAACTGAAGGGTTCTATCAGAACCTTTTGTTTTTTATCGGAACAAAATTAATTAATCACGTGGGGTGGTTGTTATTTACTAGGAATTTGCCAGCGGTTATGCTGTGACCTTCAATCTCTTTGCAACCCCATTGTGGTCAGCTGTAAGAAAAGACTTAATTCAACTGTTTTCCTTAGAGAGAAAGAAAATATAATACTTTAAATTCATAACTTAAAAAGGAAATTATTTCAAACAATTCTAATTTTTTTTGTTTGTTTTTTTTTGTTTTTTGAGAAATATTGAAAAAAAAAATCAGAAAAAGACTTTTTCGACTTTTGACGATTTTTTTCGACATTTTCGTTACAAATATTTGTATTTTTATTAAGTACTAAATTTAAAAAGGAACGAAGTACAAGTAAAAGTACTTTTCACTTTTGTACTTTCGTTACAAAAAACGAAAGTTTAAAGAACTGCCATGTATGTCTGGTAATGAAATATTTTAGGATAGGAAATATTTGTCTGGTAATGAAATACCAATAGGAATTATTTTAAAATGGCATTAAGTCGATTTTGCTAAAAATTATTCGTTTTCTTATATATACGGAAACCTCAAATGTAATCTAGATAAGCAAAATAGTCAAATCATTCTTTAAAATTTTATCCTGAAATACAATGCAATTTAATTTTAAACAAAGGAAAACTTCAAGAATCTATTTTACATTAACATTTCTATTTTTATTTTATTCTTTTAAAGTGATAAATTTGCTGCGTTTGCAAGGCTAAACATTTTTTGTAAAATTGTAGAAAGTGGTTTTCACTGATGGTAAAATATAATGAGCAACAATTGACGTATACGACAATGATGACACATTTACATTTGACATCACTCTAGATTCTCTAAAGATATCCGTAAATTCTGACGATATTTATGGATATTGTGTAGCATCGTTATGCAATTCTCTTTTAAAGGTTTTATAAATAGTTTTACATTCTTCTAATTCTTTCTTTTCATTCTTGCATTCGTCACACGAAACTTCATTCTTCACATTCACTGACACGAAAGTGGTGAATGTTCTGTGAGTATTAATATTTTTTTTATCGAAGATTTATTTACAAATACATCGTAAATAGATTTTTTGGCTAAATGTTTAACTACCACGTTTAAAACAGTGCTCAAAATCTCCAACATTTGAGGTTTTACCGAAGTTATTTTTTCCTGTTTTGATATACTTAAGTAAATATTTCGAATAGGAATTGTATCTAATAAAGCGTATTTAAAACTTTAGTACATGGTACAATTAGTATTCAGTACAATCTAATAAAATGTATTTAAAACTTCAGTACATAGCTCTGAAAATTTGTGACCTTTAATATCTCTTCAGAGATGCTCCGGACAACAAATAAATATCTTCTAGTCTTTTAATGTATGATTCTTGGTTTAGTAAACTCACTTCATAGGCTTCTTACTTATCACTTCTTCTAAATAATTCAAAGGCATATAATAGTACTCAAGTTTTTTTTTTTTTTTTTTACACATTTAAGCCGTGTTGATCCTTTCAAAAAGTTGGTAAAATCAACCGAAAATTTACGAATTTCAGTTTGTAGTTCTCTACCGTTTTTAAAAATATTTTGTCAAATCTGGAATAGTTATCATCTCTGTGCCTTTTTTATTTATTTCTATGTAGTGGTGGACGAAATGTTTTCTATTCAATTTTATAGGACTTCCAACTTTCTACGCATGATAAGAAAACTTCTTTCAATGTGATAATTTAATACATTATAATTTATTATAAGTTTATAATTTAATACATTATTCTTTTTTAAGCAAATTTTCCCCATCACTACATATAAATGATTTCAAAGTTCATATAAAACGTTAAGTTCCAGCTGTCTCGTAGTGTCGCTTTAAACATATAGGCAACGTTATCGAAAATTCTAAAAACTTCAATGTTTTATTGTCTAAGAGAATCTTCTATAAAAGTTTTTATGAAAAGCGTAGAAGTTTGCAGTCCTGAATGACTTATTAAAATATAACACATATTTTATTATATACGTGGATAACCATTTACTAGGAAAAATATCTTTTAAACGTACTCAAATCCTATATTTATTTGAGGAATACGCAGTAGGGATTTGCCGTAACAGTTATTCTTTTTAATAATAGGTCACAGTTGTTACTGTGCAGAATCATACCTGTTAATAACAGGATTTTGTCAATTGTTTATTATCAGTTTTATAAATTGTTTTTTATTTGAGATATTTGAAAAATCCTTTTTATTCGTAACTAATACATATTCTTCTCTTATTTATTTATGTATTTTATCACCTTTTTGCGGGTTAAAAAATTAAGTGAAAATATTTTTCAAATTAATTTTGTCAATAATAGAAGGCAACTAAAATATATTCATTTCCCTATTATTTTTTTTTAGTTTTTTAGATAAAATTTTTTGATTATGTCTCAGGTAAGTAGAGAGTTTGAAAGATAAAATTCCCAAGTAATTTATTATGATCGAAAATTTTCGTAAAACGTTTTCGTTAGCTTGTAAATAAAAACAATACTTAAAAAAAAACATGACCAATTTTTTCAATACGTGAAATAAAGTATGTAAAAAATTTATTTTACCAAAATTTGAATCTTTTTACCAAACCTGAAATAATTTAGGAAGCTTACGGAATTTAAAACATTTATTTCTGAGCGTACTATACAATATTACGATTAATTATTTTTAAAGAAAAACAAATTAGAAGCTACACATTGCATTCTTTATTTTTTAAAGATGAATCAAGAAGTCGGGAAGACACGTGTTCCAGAATACAAAAAAAAAACAAAATTTGTAGTATACCTCAACATATATCGTTTTCGTCCCAGTAAAATTTTTTTTCAAATGAAATGAATTGAAATTTATTCAATTTTTATATCTTGCAAAATTTATTTTTTATTTTTATTTTCATTCTATTTGTTTGTTCAACTTTTAAGGAAACATCGTAAGAGTTACAAAAAAAAAAGTAAAAATAAGCACACATTTTCGTTATAGCAGTCCAAAAAGTGACAAAAGAATAAAAAACGTATTTTGTTTCAAAGTCAAACAATCAACAAAAATAAATTCTATAGGGGAGAGTGGGATCAATTGTAACAGGGTACGATTGTAGCAGAGCAAAAATTTCGAGTGTCGGGTTTTAGATTTGGTTCCTAGGTGGCGCACAAGGTGTATTTAATAAATCTACATGTATACCCCTGCTGGCAACCATTTTTATGTAGTTTTGAAAGAGTTGTATCACAAAAGATATTTTCACGCTACGTAAGTACTTTTTTTGGTATTAGAATATTATATTGCAACAAAGTAATTTTGTTTAAACAAATAAAAATTATTGATCGAATATGTAAGTGGACACCTTAATTAACATTTAAAAAAAAAGATTAGTTTTGTTAATTAACTAGCATTGTTTTTAACAAATGAAGCTGAAATGGCGACTTGGGGACGATTGTAACAATAAGTAAAGCGACGAATGTAACAGCTGAAAATAAATAATTTTATGTTTACAAACCATTACTTAACTCTTTAAGAACCACCAATAGTTTCCTATATCATTTACATTATGTTGCATGTGCATTATTTTGTTTGTCACCTTTCACAGCATAAATCAAAATTTTTAACCCATTAAAGTTAAATGTTTAGCCCTTTAGGTCTCTGCTCATTATTATTTTTACTCCTAAAATATCACTACTATTTTGATAAATAAAAAAATATATCACAACTCTGAGAATATGTATAATTAACTATGTTTTAGTTGAATTTATGAACTGTTACAATTGACCCCGTAAGTGGGGACAATTGTAACAAGTGCCACGACTGTCAAAAATTGTTAATAACTAATATAATAACATTTAAAATAAGGTATTTATTTTTTTTTTCTAGAAGAGGATAGTCTACTTTACTCGTCTGTCAATTAATACTAATAATATATTGGATTTTTTGTTATTTAAAAATAGTTAAGTAAAAATTTTACAATTGACCCCACTCTCCCCTACCTTTTGAACATTATGTTATATGTTCAAATATAAGCATTTCATTTATTACAAGGCTTTACAAGTATAGGTAGCGGTCCCTTGAATTTCCTAAATATTTTTTCTTAAATATATATTGTTCATAAATATTGTTTCTAGAATTCTAAATAAGGCCTGCCAACTTCCACGCTTTTTGCAAAATGTTCAATAGAGTGTTATATATTTAAAAACTAAAGCTGTCAGAATGTTTGGTAATTTTGCCAACATTTTAAAAGCCCCACAACGAATGATTTGCAATAAAAGGACGTTGCAGATGAACTTTTAAATCATTTGCTTGTAGTGTTGTGGTAAATAAGTTTAAAGGAATGAAAAATAGTACATCAAAACATAAACATACCTATCATTGGAATAAATTTCACAAAAAGCGTAAAAAGTTGACAGCTCTGTCTAAAACAACAAACAATGGACATAAGCTTAAATTATTTTATTGTATCTACTTTATTATGTTTTAAATTATTCAAAATCCATCGACAATATGTATGTTTGAATCAAAATTACGGTTTGAAGAACTCCAGAAAGGTATGTGTCTGAAAGCTCTATTCGGATGATAAAATTTGTTATAGTAAATATTAAATTTAAATTAAATTTCAAATTTTTTTTAAAACTGATTATCTAGTGAAAAAAAAGTTGTTATTTATTTAACTCCTAGGAAAAGGATTGAGCAGATCATTATTAGCAGAATAAATCAGGGAATCTCATTCATTACTTCGTATTCATTTTTGTTTCTCAGAGCGAAACAGATCGTTTTTATCCAATTGGAAAATGTTCACTTAAATATTACTTCTCTTTGCTAATGTCATCATTTGCCCTTCCCCAAAGATTTCTTTTCTGATTATTTATTACTGAAATACCTTTGTTAACTTCTAATGCCGCTTCTATTTTCCCACATTATACTAAACTTAGGAAAGTTTCCTGATATTGAGCAAAAATTTTGTTCATTATTATGATAAATAGACTCATTGCGTGAATTGCAATTTTAAGCATGACGGTGAATATTCTCTACTAGATGATATTATTAGCAACGAACGTGACACTTTTTAATTTGTTCTTTTATTTCCAAACGATACTTAAAGTTGCAAGCGTAAAGAATGTAATACGCGTGTAATGAAACATAAATTTCTTTCATTATTTCATTAATTTATATTTGAAACACCTGTAATTCATTTTGAAACAGTTCTAACAACATAAGTTTGCTGTTTTAAACTAAAAAAGTATGCTTATAAAAATGAAATTGATTGATTGAGCTCTATTAATTTACGCGAGATGAAACATTCAACGAATAAAGTACAACTAGAGCATGGTATTAATTTTGGGGCATTTAAATAAATAAGTAAATAAATAAAATAAAAATTAAAATTCGAGTTTAGTATAATTATAAAAATCAAAACAAATCTGTTTAGAAAAAATTAAAAAAGTTTTCATGCTTTATTTGAAGGTTAATTTTCTTTCTAAGTAATTAGCAGTGACAGTTAGAACTGAAAAAAATCGGTTAGTAGCTAGTGGCCATTAAATTCTAATAACTTTACTTTTTCCTTAAAACTAATGAGTCCGTTATTGATGTCGAGAGGTTCTTTTCATTTAATAGCTACGTTTCGGTAAACTTCTTTTGTTGCTTGGATTGAAATATATTTTTAAAACAAATTTCATATTAGTAACAATCTACGGTTCCAAAAAATTAATATAACAACATTGAAAACAACACTTTAAAGAACTTTGTTTAAAAATACTTAGTGAGGCAAAATACATTTAATGTATATGTTACTGTGCATGGATTTCCACCGGTGAATGTTGATAATCACATAGTCGCTTTGGTAAATGTCCAAAATATATACGTTCCACTGTCCGTTACTCCGAACACTGATGTTTCTCCTAATCAATCCTCAGCAGATATTAAAATATCAAATAAATATAATAATATCAACGTATCAATTGGTATCAAATCGGATATAAAAAATATTTCGGACATTCACCAAAGCGACTATATGATTGTTGACATTCACCGGTGAAAGTCGACAGTCGATTTTGGTCATGCGCGGAACATTACAACTTTGAAATATTTGAATTGTTAATGAACGTTCCTTCCTCCTGAATCTCCCCCCCCCACCCAATTGATGGATTTTGTAGGATCAAAATATTGAATGAAAATATTGGACATCTTAATAAAAATTATGTTTTCCAGAGGAAATTATGTTTTTCTTTCATCAATAAACTATAAAATAAAAAAAAACATGAACGATGTTCATTTATTTTTATCATTTAATTCAAGTCACTTTGCTTATTTAATATAAGTCGCCACTCCTTTTTGTTGACTGGCCATGTGGCGAGTGGTGGGTGCTTATTTTCATGTCTAACGATAGTCGTTAAACAAACATTTGTGCTATTTGTCTAAAATTTTATTCTAAAAGCTAGGTATCGACTACCATGAACGGTAGACGCCTTTTACAACGTAAAAAAAAAAAAAAAAAAAAAAATGAGCTTTCACAATGTGATTTGGTACTTGGCAGAAATTTATTCAGATTAAATTATTTTATTATTCATCGTTTTGTTATTTAATTATTCATTTGATTAATTATTTGATTATTCATTGTTACTCACTTCGGTTCCGTAAAGTCTTTCGAAACGAATTTAAATAGGATATTACAGCGTTTTTGAAGTATTTAAGAACACGTTAGTGTAGATAAATTAATCACTTTCGTCTGGAATAGATAACTTTACCATTATAAATTAAATATTGAGTTAAATTAAATACTAAGTTGAAGAAAAAAAAACTGAAAAAACTCATTGTCATGATGAGATGATAGGGGAGAAAATAAATTTCGCTTCTCACTTTGAAACAGGTCTGCAAGAATAAATAGATTTTTAAAATAACCTTAAGAAATTACGGTTGTTTCTTTTTGTTTTATTCATTTTATTTTAATTTATTATTATAAATGAAAAAAGAAAATTAAGATTAACAATTTTAGGGATTTTTCTAAAAAAGAACTTTAGTGATTTAAAGAAGAAATGACTTTACGAGTGAAAATCCTTTCTTAAAACTTTAAAGTAAGGAATCTTTTACCTAAAGAGTTTTAGCGTAAATGTAATTGTTGAAAATAACAATAACTAAATTATGTTAATCGCACTGCATAATATAAGTAGAAACGATATTAATTTTCTTATGAAAGAGAGTAAGTAAGTAATCGGAGGTTTTAATAAGTAATTAGAGTAAGTAAATGGATATTTAAATTTTTTTTTATGAAATTAACACTATTTTTTTTCCACCTATTTTATTTTAATTTATTATTATTATTTACTTTTATTATTATTATAAATAAAAAATTTTAAATTATAATAATATTATAGAATTTATTGTTATAAATAAAAAAAAATTATTTCACATTTCTGAAATTCAATTTTAATGACTTAAAGAAGAAAAAATTCAATGAATGATTTAAGAATCTTTCCTAAATTTTTTTTTTTAAGAATTAACAATTTTAGCTAGATTGTAAGTTTTAAAAATAGCAATAATTATACATTATATCGCATTGCATAATCTGTGCAAAAGCGAACTAATGTTTTTTACGAATTAGATTACCAGTACTGTGATGTATTGTTAATGGATAATAAAAATAAGTAATTGGATTTTTAAAATAATTTTATGAAATCAACATTATTTTATTTTATCCCTTTTATTTGATTTTTATTTATTATTATAAATGAAAACAATTATTTCATGCTTCTGCAACACAATTTCAGTAAATTAAAGATTGTTTTAAGTGTATTTTAAGATTGCATAGTTGACTGAAAATGTTTAGCGTGAATTTAAGCATCGAATATAGCGATTAGGAAATGTAGTCATTTTCATTATATGATATATAGGGTTGAGTAAAAAGTTTTGGGTTTTTTTTTTTTTTTGCTACAGGCAGTATGGCAGTTTTTAAAATATTTGAAGTATTTGAAATTGTAGTTTTAACGTCATTGACATCAGTCAGTTTAAGCTTCATTGTAAAGAACAAATTGAGATATTTCGTTGAGTTTTGGTGATTTGACAACACGTTGAACATGGAAGATCAATGTTTTCATTTTCGCTATATTTTACTATTTTATCAAAGTAAAGGGAAAAACGTGTATCAATGTTGTGAAAAACTGCGTAAAATTTACGGTGACGATGCCCTATTAGAACGTCAATGCCGAATCTGGTTTGAGAAATTCCGAGCTGATAATTTTGATCCTGTGTTCAGGAAAACATTTATTTAAGTTAAACAAAACATTCCACACGCCCAGCGTGCTCTCCTTCGATACAGCTAGCTGTTGAAGAAAAATACATAGAAAAGTAATTATCGAATTCGTGTCGTAACATTTATACTCTGAAGATCTGCACCACTGCAGTTCGCTTCACAAAAAGTGATCGCTACCGCAGCGACGCCAAAGATCGATCAGGAAGGCCTAGTTAGATTGATGAACCTACTTTACACGACGTGTGAGATTGCAGGGACAGTCAAAATCAACCAAAAAAGTATTCAAGTACATCTAAAGAAACTATGATGCAAGCTTAAAATTTGGGTTTCGCATGAACTCTTCTTGAAACGTGAAGAAAACGACCAGTTTTTTTAAACGAAAGATAAATGGTGGTGAGAAGTGATACGGCTTTTGTCGCGAGATGAGGATTCACCATCGACGACTTAAAAAACAAAACTTCATCACAGACAGGTTATGAGATTGGAAGTGTGTGATGGTTTTTGAGCTCCGACCAGGGAACGGAACAATCAATTTAGACGTGTACTGTAGGCAATTGGACAGTTTGAACGGAGCTGTCTTCCAGAAGCTCTCTAAGCTTATCAATCTTAAACAAAGTAGTGTTCCATTACGACAGTGCGAGACCACACATATATTTTGCATCCAGTCGAAAGTTGTTGGAGTTTGGAGGGGATGTATTGACCTACCCATCGTACTCTCCTGACCTTGAGACTGAGTTGTAAGACACCCACTTCTTTTACTCTCTTCTAAACTCCTTGCGATAATAAATTCTTACGTGGCTGTAAATCATTTCCTTGTTCAGTTTTCCGCAAATAAGGACTGGCCTTCCTACGAACGAGAATTATGAAACTCACCGAATTTTGACTAAAAGTCATAGAACAAAAGCAAAGATATATCATTGATTCACCTTTAACTTTTTGTGTAAACATTGTAAAATTTAGGGAAAAAAAAAAAAGCCTACGACTTTTTACTCAACCCAATAGTTATAAGTGCTATTGAAGTTTTTATAAATTAGGATAAGCAATGAAATTTTTAATTGCGACTATTAGCCTTCATTGAAAACTACGCAAAATCATCGCAATTTCATTACAGCTCGATTTAAATAGTGATTTAATAGTATTTTCTTGAGATATTTTTATTAATTCAAAGACCTTTAACGTAAAAGTGTTGAAATTATCAATTAATAAATTTAGTCAGCTGCATTACTTAATAAATTTAAAAGCAAAATCAATTTTTAACGGATCAGAGTAATTAATGACCTTTTTAATCAAGACTGTTCAAAGTCAATGAAAACAAGGAAAAATTACATGGCTATTATATTATAGATTGATTTGAAGAGCAATTGAACTATATTTAGTGATTTAAGTAATACTTGCAGAATATTATTTCAAGTTGTATATAAATTTACTTAAATTATTTACACTATCGTAATAAATCATCAAATTTGTAGAACCAGGATAAAAACTATCATATTATAGCTTGATTTAAAGAGTAATTGAACTATATTTTCTTCAGAGTTCTTAGGGATTTAAGTAATTTTTGAGAAATATTATTTAAAGTTAGATATATTTATACTTCAACTTTTCGTGCCTCAAGGTCTTGGACCTCCTGAAGCTGCATCTTTAGCCCTAAGTCACGTTACGGGCCTTAAAGTCTACCCACCCTGCCCTAAGTGCAATGTGAACCAGTCTGCTCCTGCCCACATCCTTTCGTGTATTGGCTGCCAGAAGAGCCACCAGGTCTCCAACCCTGCTGCAATAGTACATGGCTTTGGGAACTTTTTGGATGAGTTCATGGACATGATTTAATGCTTCTGTTAGTCAAGTGGGCATAAGCAACAACAACAACAGATATATTTATTTAAATTAATTTTCACAACCATAATCGATCATCAAGTTTGTAGAATTAGGATAAAACCTAGTACATTACAGCTTTATTTAAAGAGTAATTTATCTCTATTTTCTTCAGAGTTTTGAGTTTAGTTATTTAAGTAATTTTTGCAGAATATCATTTCAAGTTATGTATATATTTATTTAGATTGATTTACTCAATCATAATAAAGCATCAAATTTGTATATCCAGGATAAAAACGATTATATTATAGCTTGATTTAAAGAGTAATTTAATAATATTTTCTTCAGATATTTTAGTGATTTAAATAATTTTTGTATAATATTATTTCAAGTTGTGTATATATTTAAGTTAATTTACACAATCATAATAAATCATCAAATTTGTAGAACAGGATAGAAACATAACAGAATACTTTAACTTACAGAACAGAATACTTTAACAGAGTACCTTATTTTAAATCAGATATATAAAAAAAATTTCCCGACAAAATCATTTTATTCCATAGGTATGATATTGTTACAGATAATTTGCATGGTCTTTAAAAAACTTAAGTAGTAGAAAATTTTTTAAAATAGTGCATATTTTAATAAGTCTGCATATACCACATCACTTAACGTTTCCAAAATGAGATATACGAAAAAACAGGTTTCCATTTTTTAATTTTAAAGTGAAAGTTAATATACATAAATTTGTAACATTATTGTCGCCACTTGTATGAACCCTGCTATAGATAATTTTAATATTTATTCGTGCATTGAAAAAAAAATTTGATTATACTTTTTTTTTTTAAATACAATGGCTTTTAAATAAATTAAAAAGTAAAATCAATGCACTGATATTCATGGTGCAATGGTAATGGTTTGCAAATTTATAAGTAAATAAAACTCTGAAAAATCTTAAAATATCTGTTACATTTCCATGTCATTGAAAAAAATCTTCTACAAAAACATAAAAGTTACCAGTTATTAAATTATTGGGATTTTAAGATACATTGTCTAAAGTTAAGTAATAATTGGATAACAATAAATTGGGTAATAATAATTAGGTAACAATATAAATTTGGTAACACTATACTGGGTAACAATAAATTGGGTTATTGGGTAACAATAATTTGAGTAATAATTATAATTTGGTAACAATAAATTTGGTGATAATAAATTGAGTAACAATAAAATGGATAATTGGGTGACAATAAACTGTGTGATAATAGTAGTTGAGTAATAATAAATGAACCTACACAGGTTACGTTTTGTTTTATTTTTTTCTTCAAGCAGATCATCTATAGATAATAGCCAAATTATTTGTATTTCAGGAATAATGAAATGGTAAATAATTTCTTAGGAATAATGTATCTAGGTAAGTTGCCTTATATTTATTGTTCTGATAATATTCATAAAAATTTCGGCAAAATTAGACAAAATTTTGAAAGCTTTTGTTTTTTGTTTGTTTGTGTGTAGCTTTTGTTTTTGTTTGTTTTTGTTTCTCCATAAAACATTATGTAAAAAGCGTAATAGTTGGCAGCTCTGATATTACAACAAAAAGATTCTTTATCGCCCTTTATGAAACTAGGAAATGCTAACATTTCATATTAGAACATAACGGTAGACAATAAAACTTTACTAAATATGTACAAAGAAATGAAATAGTACAAAGCCATTATAAAATAAAACAAGCTTGACAATTTTCATCAAGTACCTGAACTGAGTACGTAGGAATCAGGATAATACCTTAGTTGTAGTTGTAGTTCATTTACGTCGCACTAGAGCTGCACAATGGGCTATTGGCGACGGTCTGGGAAACATCCCCCCACTTCGGTAGCCCGACAACCTGCACGAGAAGTCGAGCACTTTACGGTAGAATAGTTTAACGAGGACCAATACCGCACACCCTTGGTCCCTACTCAGACTAAACCAAGTGGTTGCCCACCCGCACACTGACCGCAGCCAGTGATGTTTGATTTCGGTGATCTGCTGGGAACTGTGTCTTAACGATCAGCCCACTGCGGGATATAATACCTTAGTGATATACACCGAAGACCCATTACATTATAACTGCCCTCCATCTATAACAATGTATGGTGTGGCAATGTATGGTAGTATGGTGTGGGCAATGTTTTCATGGGGCACATTAGGACCCATAATCCTCATAGAACAATCCCTGACGTCTGTAAGCTACTTGAACATAGTTGCAGACCAGGTTCACCCATTCATGGCAACAGTTTTTTCTGCGGGGGATGGTGTTTACCAACAGGATAATGCACCATGTCATAAGGGTCGAATCGCCATGGATTGGTTCGCGGAACATTCCAGTGACTTTCAAGTCATGTCTTGGCCCCCAAATTCACCTGACCTTAATCCAATAGAGCATTTGTGGTCCTACTTGGAAAACCAAATTCGTGCTGCCACGCTACCCCTTCGCAATGTGAGGGAATTGCAGGACCAGTTGGGTCTTGGTACCTCAGACCACCTATCGGCACCTTGTGGAATCAATGCCACAGCGGGTGCTAGCAGTTTTGAGGGCTAAAAGTGGTCCTACATGTTATTAGCAGGGTGGTCATAATGTAATGGCTCTTCAGTGTATATTAAGGATAATTCTTAAGTAGTACAAAGCAATTTCTTAATGATAATTTCTGAATAGCATGATATTTCTCAGTTTTAGTGAAATTAAATTTTAGTGAACATCGTGGATTTATGTTACGTGAAATTTGCAATTTATTATTTCAACTTTAGAGTTTATCATAAAGTACACGGTTAGAATAGTCATTCTAAAAACCGGCCAAAGTAACCGACAGCAGTCTCCCCATCTAATAAATTGCAAAATTAATGGTAAAGAAAATTTTTTAACTTTGCTGTTTTGAAATCATTTACTACTAGTATGGTAATAAAACTATAAATACAAAACTATACGTGTTTTAACAATTTTTTGATAGCATGGTTTCAAAACCGTAAAAAAAGAATTTAACTTGTAATTTGATCTAATCTTTTCGTTAGGTAATGGTTATTGGAGGAGAGTGCCGGACTCTGGAAATTGTTCATGTGTTAAAGGGAACGGAGGAACGTTATCAACGTTGGAACTCGAACCTACGTTCTGTCGGTCATGAGACTGCCAGATTAATCCTCTCGGCTACAATACGTACCCAGCTGCAAGGAACTAAGTGTCTTCATTAGGCGTGATAGAATTCTGGATGTTTAACCGTATTAGATGAAAGCTGTTAATAAACGGTTTTTCACACATTCATCAGTTTGAATACCATCTCCTTTACGGTTACTTGACTTTTTTGCTTGAATATGGTAAAATATCAATTAAAAAAACTGTTATTTAACCATATGTTTCGAGAAATTTCAACCAGTGTATTGATAAGTTGTTCTAATTTATTCTTAATTTAATGCTTGAATCATTCAATTTAAAATTTCAGAAAAAAATATTCTAATTATACCAATAAAAATACATTTCTAGATACGAAGACCATCTACATCCCCAGGAGACATGTAATTGTTCTTCTTGGATGTTTTGGCCTGCTTTCAGTCTATGCCATGAGAATCAACCTTAGTGTAGCAATAGTTGCCATGACAAACCACACAAAAACAATTCCTGAAAATAGCACCATCAACGAAGTTTTAGAATGCCCAAATCTTATTAAAAATCATTCCAAAAATGAAGTCCGTACCTATAAAGTAAGAATACATTCATAAATACATAAATGTCAACTTTTCTCGTTTTAAACAATATGTGCCTTTTAAAAAGACCGATTTTCGTTTTCAAAGAAAAATAAAAGTCTTTTTTAAAAAAATTTTATTTTGCTGAAATATAGCTCCATTTATCATTATAAAACATTAATATAGACATTTACAGGAGTTGTACAAAAAAAAACACTTCTAAACTAACTGTAGGTAAACAATAATTTTCACTTTGCAGCAAAAGTTTTGGAAGATTTTACATGGTATTCACGTTCAATATGTACATTATATTTTACATTTATTTAATAAATAATTCTTAAGAAACTGAAGAGGTGAGACATTACCTGAGTAAAAACTTTCCTCGCTTCGAAACTCTATAAATAGTAAATAACAGTCGACATGTTTCAAGTGCTTAAAAATAGGTGCCCATATTTGTTTCTTGAGTGAGAAGAGACAAAAGTGATTTGAAACATAAAACGCAAAGTGTTCAACGGAAAAAAGGAGAAACCACAGTAACCAAGAGAAAAGAAGATAAAAATTAAAAACAGAGTAAAAAAAAAAGCACATAGGCCGAGAGGTGGAAAATCAGTATAAAAGGTATTTTCTCGCGTTACGAAGAGGTGGTGAAGAACTAATGCTGTTAACATAGGAATCATCATTTATATAAACAAAACAAGATTACAGGGCATCGAATTAAGCTGGTGTGACTAGGTGGGAGGAATAATTTTGGCATTGTCGAATTCATGCACAAGATTCCAACATTGTGCGGCAATTGATGATTTATTGCATTCTTGATAACGGACGTACTTTCATATAGGACTTCTAAAATGTTGCATTTTAATTGTCCTAGAGTAATACAGAGTTCGAAAATTGGTGTAAAACAAGAAAACCTTTTCGAAAATTAAAATGTTGGTACTTTGTTTATGCCACACTAGAGCTGCACAAATCGTGTCAGTTAGGGAAACATCCTTAAGGATGATTCGAACACACGGTATCACAATGCTTTGTTGAGAGCCCGTCCAAAGAATATAGAGGAAGAAGGGTAGCTTCCATAGTCGTCATAATGTAATCCTCAAGGTTTTGCGCTGTCCCTGTGCGAAAGAGAAAAAACAACATTTAGGGACACAGCAGCACAGACTCTTGAAACGGGTTTGCATCCTCTTGTCCTCCAAACCACTGCTGGGATTCGGGAACTGTTGGGGAGGAGAAGTTTTTTTTTTTTTTCTATACCTTTTTTAAACAATACTCTACTTTTGAGATATTTTTTGAGAAAAATTTATTTTATCCATGTTTATTAAATATGCTAACATATTTTGAAGAAGAAAGAAGGAATGAAATTTCTGTTTTCGGTAAGCAACGACCGGTTCACAGATTACGTATCTGCGGACTGTCAATTAGCTTTTTCTGCACTAGATTTTAGTACATATGATGCTTCGCTAAATTTGAATATGTTTCTCACCCTATAAGTTGTTTTTCTGGTAAATCATACCTCACCGAGCAGTTTCCCACATTAGTTACGTATTTTAAGAGCTATACTCGCGAAGTCGAGTACTGTACGGTAAAACAGCTAGAGGAGATCCGATGCTGTGTACTTTCGGTCCCTACGCAGGTTGATCAAAATGGCCACCCAGCCACTTCCAGTAATGGTTGAGTTCTGTGTTATACTGGGATTCATGTCCTTACGATTAGTCCACTTCTGGAAAATTAAAATGTATTTATCACATGCTAATAGTTAGAACACAATTTATATTATCTTAGTAATAGATAAGTTTTGTGCTACAACCTAACTTATTAAAAAAAAAGAATATATTTTCTTTTTAGGGAGAGAAATACAACTGGAATTCTAGAATTCAAGGTATAATTCTTGGTGCATACTATCAAGGATACGTTGTTACTCAGTTACCAGGAGGTATTCTGGCTGAAAAGTTTGGTGCCAAATGGGTGTTTGGCAGTGGTGTGATGGCAACATCAATATTTTCCTTGTTAACTCCTCTGGCTGTCAGTTGGGGTACAACTGCCTTTATTTGTGTTCGAGTGCTTCAAGGGTTTGCTGACGTAAACATACTTATCATTAAATTTTTAATCCTAACCCATTTGCATTTTGCGCTAAGTTTTTTATTTATGTTTAAAGTGGTTGTAAAATATATTACTCAGATTCATAAATTTCATTTAAAACGACTTTGACCAACACTACAAATTAATAAGTTAAACAAACATATAAATGCATAAAAATTATTCTATGTTGTGATTAAGCTCCTACAAAAGCTCCTACAAAATAAAATGTATTTCTCTGCCGATACTTATAATTCAAATTTTATTTTAATCCACTCAACAAAATCATCCTCGGAAAGATTAAAAGCTGGCATGTTTGAAACTAACAGTCTTATTAAAAAGACTTGTCCTTTTTACGAAAAAGTGAGGGCATAATTATTTCATTATATAGATTCATATTACAGAAACAAGATCGTTTTAACAATCACCGTGTATTAATACCGTAAATGTTTCAAGTTAGATATAGAATTCTCTTAAAAAATTTTAAAATAAATTTTACTCTAATTAATTGAGATTATAAAAAAGGCCCTCCCTAGGGACAAAAATACTTCACTATTTTAACACTACGCGAGCTTGGCACTGCAATCGATTTAAACTGATATTTTAACAGGCTCTCCAGTAACGTATAGCGGCGCTGCTGTCGATTTGAATCATGACACTCTAATAGGTTTAGGCTTCGCAGTTATACGGTCGTCGCTGCTCTTAGACGCTACAATGGCATCACATTAATTAATTATATTCTAGCATCTATTGTATGATTTTGTTAGCCAATCATTTTCTTCTTAATTTTAATTTATGAGTAAAACTACTTCAGGATTAAGCATCACTTGATATAAAGAAAAAAGGCCCATACGAGGCCTAAAGGCCTCGTACAACCAAATGACTATGGTATAATGGTTTTTTAAAACTAAAGTATCTAGTAACAGAAATGAAACTCTACTTGGAACTAACAAATAAATTATTGCCATTTTTTCTTTCATCGTTTCGGTGTTTTTCACTTATAAACATTGTTAATAAAAAACCGTACCAACTATGGAGCTTTCAAAAGCCTGTCTTTTAATTGTATTCGTTATCTCATTAAATTGACATTTTGCTTATTGGTTTTTTATTGCTATCAACAAAAAAGCTATTTTGTGGTGAGTGACCAAGATTAAATATGTAAATTAAACTACACTAAAAGCTGAAATAATAAGAATAAACCTAGGTCGCTGCAGTCTCGAAAAGTTTAGATCGTGGCCGAAAACATTGGAGAAATTGCAATATTTTAACAAATTAATACATGCAAAAGAACATTTTCAATTTTAAAGGAAATATAATTAAATGTGAAGATGTTAAAACTTTCGAGCTAATGCCTATAGTAAAATGAACCGTTTGCAATCCAATGCCAATGCTGATAGCTGTTGCCAACGGATATTCTGAATGATTCGCATAAGCCCAAATTCTATTTAAAAAGTACTTGAGAGAAATTTGTCATTTATGTTTGAGAATTGAATCTGTAATAAATAAGACAAGTAAATAAGACAAACCAATCGTATTCATAAATTTAAAAAAAATTTTAAGCATATATTTGCTACCACTTTCTTATTTTTACAAGATTTTGTATTAAATGGCCCTTTCGTTAAACAGTTTGTCTGCATAGTGATCTAAACAAACTACTCACAAGAAACCGTGTGGAGGCTTTCAGTTATAGGAGGCGTTGTTCGTTCGCAGTGCTGATCCATCACCTCCTACATCAAAAAGCCTCCACAAGGTCTTTTATAAGTAGTCCGCGCGGACCATTTAAAAAGCGAACCAGTTGTGCGCATAAACCTAAGACATTTTAGAAAAGTAATTGAGAGAAATTTATCATATATATTTGAGAATTAAATCTGTAGTGGTTGACAAGTGAATAAGGCAAACCAATAACATTCATAAATGAAATAAATTTTTAGTCATATATTTGCTACCACTTTCTTATTTTAACTAGATTTTGTATTAAATGACTCGTTCAGAAAGTGGATATGCTTCACAGTGGTCTGATCAGACTACTTATAAAAAACCGTGTGGAGGCTTTCAGTTATAGGAGGCGTTGGCTGATCACTTTGCCACAATCATGCCGTAGTAATGAAATTGTGGAGCCTTAACCTCCATGAACCCCTGGTCCATAGCGGGCAACCTTAAACTGAACAAAAAACGTCAGAATGTTGCAAAAAAAATTTTAAACAAGAAATAAAAAAAAGATATTTAAAGTCTCTGAACAAACTTTCTGAATATTTATTTAACTGTTTGAGATTTCATCTAAGTTACCTCGTTTTTATAGGGTGTAACAGCACCTTCAATCCAAATCGCCATAAGCAAGTGGTCACCAAAGATGGAACGTAGCAGAGCTTCAACAATTATTTTTTCTGGAGTCATGGCTGGTGAAGTTATAGCGATGACACTCTCTGGAGTGTTATGCGGCTTAGATACATTTGGTGGATGGCCATCTGTTTTTTATCTGTTTGGTAAGCATATAGAAATATTGATTAAAGATAATAGAAGTTATCTCTTACGAAAACCGCTAAACTACATGCTTATCTTGTATTTCAGGGGGAATGGGTGTCCTGTGGTGTATGTGTTGGTTTCTTTTTATGTATGAAACACCAGATATACATCCAAGCATCTCAAAAGAAGAGCTGTTTTATATTGAAGAAAATCAAGACGTGCCATCAGAAAAGGTTTTAGTTTTCACAATTAAAATTTTCAAAACTAAATTTTCAAAAGTGCCTATGCTAAAAAGTAAAGATGAGACTATTATGGCCTTTAGGTATTTTGGTTGGTGCTTAAAGAGAAAAGAAAACTCAATTATCTAAGGAACTAATACATAAGTATAATTGTAAAGTCAGTGTTCGGTTTATTTAAATATTTTCGTTAATTAAATAGATGATATACCATAGAAGTTTGATGACAGAGTCTCTAATATATTTCTTACTTAGTTATCATATTTTAAGATTGTGGATGTTCTGAGAACGAATTTTTTTAAGTGGTAATGAGATGATAATTCAATTACAATTGGATATAGGAATATTTTCTTTATTTTGTAAGAACTAAATCTAAGAATATCATCGAATGGTAATTGTGTCTTTAATTCATATTTTTTAATTTATCATGATTGCCAGTTTCAATTTGAATCACATTTATAAACTAGAAATCACAGATTGAGGCGCAAATTCTGAAGAAAGGAACAATTTTCATAAATAAGTTTGAAAAACGAAATACAATTTTATGTCCATTTTCTTTAACACGCTTTCAATCTGTGTTCAGCTATCTGCAAGACTCATTCCGAGATATTTCCAGAATAAAAAGTTCGATGAAATTATTTTCTCTTTAATTCTTAACGTGTTATAAATTTCTGGAATATTTCTTAATAAAGTTACAAGTCGGCTGCTATGTAATTATTAAATTTTAATATAACAGAAAATCTCGATCCCATGGAAAGAAATGATGTTATCCGCACCTGTATGGGCTTTTACCTTTGCTGTGATAGGACATAGTTTTGGTTACATCATGTTGATGACAGAGTTGCCAACCTATCTACATACAATTCTTCATTACGATTTGACGGCGGTAAGTACTTTTATGTTCTTTATCTTCAAAATTTAGAAATTTTTTGACTCATTTAAATGTGCTTTAAGAAATAATCAAGTGCCGGGAGAGCCCAGTTGGAAGGGCATTTTGCCCATGTTTAAAAGGCCGTCAGTTCGAAGGCCACCGGCCGAAGACTCCCCGTGTACTAAATCGTGACTGATGCACGTTAAATCTGTCAGATCACAAAGTCCTCCATGTTCCGATAACAAATCATACCTTTGGAGGGACTGAATTGAAGATTGATTGTTCTCTGGTTCAGGTCAAAATTAGGATCTGTGGATGGATGAATGGAAATATGAATGGGTTCACCTTATGGGTAGTGACGTATGTGTGACTGAAGCCGTTATTTTGGCCATAGATGGCGCAACTGAAAAGCAAGAAACGCACCTTCTTCCTTAAATTCGACTGGTATTGAGCTTGACTTGCCGGTATTAGCAAATAACATTAGAAACAACACAAAAATAGCAGAAAAAATTATCATTTTTATCTGCTTTAACTATTATTTTGATTAAAACCTAATTTTTATTTATAATATTTTTGTTCTTCATTTTTATATTTCTATTTTATTATCGCAACTTTGCTCTCAGGTTCTCCTCGCAAGCGTGCTACAAATAAGAATAATTCAATAAGTGATACTTAAGGTGTAACGTTTACAATTGAACGTTGTTTTTCGAAGGCCTGTTGCCAAGGAAAATAAAAAAGTCATAGTTTATGTGCCTTACACTTGAAGTATTGCGATAATTTTAAACTATATATATAAATCTTGCCATGATGGATTATCTAGACTTGAGAACAGAGAAATAACTTGAATATTTCTTAAAAGTTTTTTAACTTTTTTAAAAATCGCCAATTCGGTGACATTTTCCTACCTACATGAAAATTATCAAAATTACAACCTTATTATCAGTTTTTGCAAGCTTTTATGAGCCCAAATAATGCAACTTTGGAGTAGGTTTTTAAATATTAAAATATTAAGCCACAAGCGCTTTTCATTTTCACAAAATTGTGGCTTTTCTTCATATTTACGTTTTGCTCCATTTTCAAAATAACCGTAAACAGCGGTAGGTTTAGATAGGCTGAAATTAACCTAACAATCATGAGTAACAGTTGCAAACTCACAGTAGTTATAAAACTAGCATATTATTTGCGAGAAAAGCATTAATTCATATTACGATGGAACCTGCGAAAAACAGTCTTAATGAAGCTACTGAAAAATTTTTATATTTATCAGAAATCTTTATATTTAGCTCTTAAGCATAACAAAAATATTCGTAACGTTAAGTTTTAATTTCTTTTTGTTTATTAACTTATTTTTTGTTTATTAACTTATTTTTGGCATCTATATTTTCTTTAAATTGAAATTTTGTCAGTAAATAGTGATAACTTAACACATTTATATTTTTCACAACTTTGCTAACACCTTAAAATCATTTCTAGAATTTAGAAATTCTCACAAAGTTTTAAAAATTAAGCTCACTAAGCAACTTTTGGTCCAGAACTTGCAGTTTAACATAATT
Organism: Parasteatoda lunata; assembly: GCA_949128135.1. Classification (NCBI taxonomy): domain Eukaryota; kingdom Metazoa; phylum Arthropoda; class Arachnida; order Araneae; family Theridiidae; genus Parasteatoda; species Parasteatoda lunata. The sequence continues at coordinate 15,288,221 of OX421977.1, forward strand.
TTAGGCCACTAAAAATATAGCAAATAACTGTCTATTAGAAGATCCATGTTTCCAGATACAAAATGAATGCTGAAATACATGAATAATCTTGAATAAATCTTGTAAACAATGCAATTTTTAAAGATAAAGTATGATGCTGAAAATACCATATTTAATAAACTTGGATTTATAAACCGTTTTTTCACGTACTAGAACTCAATCTTATAATAATTATATCATAATGACGAAACAATAGAGCCAAATTTTTTCAATTTTTAAAAAAATGAACCGTCCTTTGAAAAAGATACTAAGCACAAATAGGTTAATGGTTTAACCTTAAATACGCAAATTATTTTGTGAACTCGATATTTTACGTAATGACGTCAGAAATAAAAAAAGTATTTTTTGTGTATAGTATAAATTTTTTTCTGTATTTTGATTCTTAACCCTCAAATAAGGGTAGGGCGATTTGTAAAGTATGATCCCTATAGTTTAGACAGGAAAGCAGTACTTTAATGTTATTCGCAATGTTGTAAAAATTTACAGAGCTTATGATTTACAGCTTTTTCGACCACTAGTAAATGGAATAATAACAAAAATATTTCTTTATTAATTTATGTTTGGATAATTGAGATTTATAATTGTGGCAAAAAATTTTCAATTTGTTTTAAAAACTTCTAATGTATGTTGAAATACGTAGAAAGTGTAATCAACATCCAGACCTCCAAAGCTTCGACCACTCTCATACCTAAATTTTTGGAAATATATTTTCCAGAATACAACCACCTCACCCCATAAATTTTGAGGGTCAAGTATCCAAATCCATCGGAATAAAAGGTATGTTTATTCAGAGTAAGTTTATTTTTGTGCCTGATTCTGTAACTTACTTAATAGTTAGCACAAATTAGTTAACATGTTTGAGGTAAGGTTTTTGAATCATTAAGAGTGAGTTCTAATGGGTGAAAATCCGAATACAAGATCACAAGGTACATAGCATGTTATTAACTTTGCTCATTGTTGATCTATATTTACGAGTGTTTGTATTCGGTTGTTTAGAATGGAATCCTGTGTGCAATTCCCTTTATTCTACAATTGGTTGTTTCATGGATTGCATCATGGGCTGCTGATAAACTGAGGACGACAAACAAGTTTTCCATCACATTCATTCGAAAATTGTTCAATACTATAGGTGGGAATTTAGCTTTCTCTTTTATCTTATTTTGTAATCAGTAATATAGCATATAGTTTTAACATGGGGTAATAAGACTAACATTTACTCTTATTATCCCATATACAGTGGGAAAGAAATAAGCCCACCTTGAATAACATTTACTCTAATGATCGGATGATCACGTACTAGGTCTAAATTCTAAGGGTTCTAATGTGCTAATAAATTAGGGCAACAGTTTACGAAATCAGACACAAAATTGTACCTTCTCTGAATAAACATAGTTTTTCTATGATGGATACGGATTTCCAACCCCTAAGAATAGAGGATAGCAGCAATCTGGGATATACTTGTGCGGTCCCCATAGTTTGTTCCGGATAGCGATTCGAGGTTTCGATCTTTTAATGTTAATTTCAATTTTTGCGCAGTTTACCATTAGTCAAGAATTTTTTAAATGAATTGAAAGATTTTTTACACGCAATAATAAAATTCGTTTCTGATTTTGTAACTAAATTTTTGTTACACTAAAGAAAAATTCAAGCAAAAAAAAAAAAAACTTTTAGTAAGTATTTATTATTTGTCATTATTTTATTTATTAATAGTCAAATAAAATTAAATCGTACGTTTAAAGATTACAAGTTTACATTGCAAAGTACGAAGTTTGAGCGCATAGTTTCAGAGAAATCTAACTTTGAAAAAGTCATACATTTAAAACTTGATTTCGCTAGAACTATTCGACCAATTTTGCTCAAAATTTTAATTTTGCCATGTAAAATTGCATTCTTTAATGTATTTTGAAATTTTGTATAACTTATATTTTGAAATTGTTACGACAATTATTAAATAAGTTAATAAAAAATGATAAATATTTACTAAAAGTTATTTAGTTGCAAAAAATTTTTTGGGTGCAAAAATTTTTCCATTCGTTTAAAAAATTCTCGGGATATGGCGAAATACGCAAAAAATAAAATTAACTTTAAGGGGTTCATATTTTGGATCAGTATACTTACCAAATTATATAGACTATCTATATGTATCTAAAAGTATCTATCTTTCTATATTTTAGAAGTCAGAAATCTGAATCCATCATAAAAAACTATGTTTATTCAAAGAATACGTTTTTGTATCTGATTTCATAACAGAGCACTAATTAACTAGCATATTTGATATTACTCCTTCTTAGCATTGAGATAGAGTCCTAGAAAGTGAAAATCCAATCATTTCATCAAAAGTTATTCAGGGTGTTTCTTTTCTTTTTTTGCACACTGTACACCTGAGATGGAAAAAAATTAAGTTAATTCATCTTAAAAAATCACTATAAATTACCTTTTGCACTCGAGAGTGCTGATCTGGCACCGTATAAATTTCACCTCACACTAAATGTTAAAATGTATGTATTTCATTGTTTAGTAACATCTTAATTTACTGGTTTATGTGTGTTATATGGTAGTTATGCAAACTGTAAATTTTGCCTAGTAGTTTACATCCTTTTTTTTTTTTTTTTTAATTTGTAGAAAAGGATGCAAAGGATTGAGTGAGTACTAGAGTGCAGAGGGTTGAATGTTATAAGCGTAAGCGTATATCATTTAGGAGTCATTATTTTAAACTTCAAACAATGTGGGACAGTTGTATCTTTTGAGTGGCTGGATTTTTTAAATATGAAAGTAGGTTATAAAAAAAATATTGAGGTCCTAAATTCCCCCCTCCCTACTTTGTAGACAATTCCAATGTTCAAGGACGTTCAAGGCCATTTCGCTGAAAGTGAAATATAAGTATATCGAAAGTGGTATATCTAAAGAAAGCAACAACACCTAAAGCTTTGTTTTGCTATATTATTAGAATATTACTGCCCAGTTATAGACATGCACTCGTTTCTATGGGGCATCGTTTCTTTTACCAGTTAAAGTTGGTGAAAAATTCGGTTACTGCCGTTTGTCTGGCCCAGAAAAATTTTGGTTCAATAACAAGCCCCCCATGATTTCTTTACTGAATATTAAAGTTCACTATTAGGCAAGCTCTGTGATACAGAACTTTTCTGAATTACTGGTGCTTTTAGTAGATATGACCATTCAAACTTTCAAAAAAATGCAAAATCTGCATTTTTTTTATTTAATTTTTCTCAAAACGACATTGACGCAAAAAAAAAAACACCAACTGTACCATCTTGTAGAAAAATGTATCTACCAACAAGTGGGAAATAAAAATGAATAGGATCTCACCTCGTTTTCAAGAAAACAATTATCAAAGTTGCATATAAATACTATGTTAAAAATCTCAGCCGTTATTATAAATCGTTATTATAATGAGCTCACCAGCTCACATCTCTTCACTCCCCCCTTTTTGGGGGGTCATTGCGGTGATTTGAGGGGGAGAATTGAATTTCTTCTAGACTGGCAAGTGATTTATTTTTTCAGATGTAGTTTTTCACTATGAATTGAATGGTAGAATTCGGAGACGATCGGACTAATAGTTTAGAAGTTATATACTTTAAAAAAACAAACTATTTTCTTCAAGTATTTGTTTACGCACTGGACATAGCTAGCAAGAAATAATAAGCTTTGTTTTCTATGTATTTGTCTACGCTGAATTGAATAAGATGATACTGTTCCAAATTTGATAATAAGTGCATAGTTTTGTAAATATTCCCTGGTTATGAGGCTAAATCTCTGGCGGACAGTAAATAAGCAGTTTAATAAGAAAACGTGCAAGAAAGTCCAGGAATTGTAATGTAATTTAGAGAGAAAATAACGGCGATATTTTTAGCATCATTTCTGCCAACCAGGGGATCTTGTTGATTTAGGGGTACTTGGAGACTATTTTGGCGAGAAAGTGATAGTTTTGAAAAATTTTGAGTTTGTAAGTGATATGACTATTATTATTATTTACTGAGTTATACGAGAATTGTCCAGAAACATGCCGAAATTTCTTCGCCAATCTTGCATATACAGGAATGTACCTCGTTGGATAGTAGAGTGTACTAGACTGTTTGTAATAGTGTTCTGATTTGTGAGCTCATTGAAACCGTCTTAGAATGAAAAGTCTATGTACTACATTGCTATTTAATTTGTTATTGAATACTATAAATAACTGTATTTTCTGAAAGATTCTGCTAATACATTTTTGTAGACTTAAGAACTGTTTCATTCATCTTCAAATGAAATGAACCCCTGAGCTAATCCCAATACATAAGTCAATAGAAACAAATGGTTAAGAGTTCTTATACATAAAAAGTGCTTCTTTTGGCTCGTACATACTTTTTATTTACTTTTTGTTAATTTTTGTCTACCAAATTGTGAAGACATTATTAGTTAGTTAACTTATAAAGACAGAATTTTTTTTTTCATTTAGGAATGTTTAAATTATAATGAGATGATTTGTTATTATTATTTCTTAGGTATGTCGGGACCCCCTATTTGCCTACTAGCCGTGACGCAATCTGGATGTCGTCCTGAACTCATAGTTGCGTTATTGTCAATTGGATTGGGAATCGATGGATGCGTATTTTCAGGATATAACATAACCGCTGTCGATATGAGTCCTAACTTTTCTGGTAAGTTCAAATGAATGATTGAATGAATATGTAGATGGATATGTGTATGAATAGAGGAATTGCTGGATGAATGAATGAATATATGGATGAATGTGTGAATGAACAGATGAATGGTTGGATGAATGAATGAATATATGGATGGATGGATGAGTGAATGAATGAATAGTTGAGTGAATAAGTGAAAAGTTCAGTGAATGAATGAGTAGATGAATGAATAAATGAATGAGTAGATGAATGAATGAATGAATAGATGAATGAATAGATGAATGAATGATTGAATGAATGGATGAATGAAGCATTTTCAGGTTGAAATTTGCATAGAATGTTAAAAAAAATTAAAATTTATAAGTAGTTTTGTTGTTCGTACCATTTTAGACTTTAAAACCTAGCAGACCTTCATACTTTGTTTTAAATTAGCATTACTTTTAAAAAACTTTATCAAATATATCTGTAATTGTTTAATCTCTTTAGGAACTATTTATGGCATAGCAAATACAATTGGTAGCATATCTGGCGTTATAGCGCCGATGGTGGTAGCGTATTTCCTACATAGTGGAGTAAGTTAAATTTCTTTTTCTCTCTTATAGTTTCAATGTTAAGGATTTAAATGTTAATCCCACATCTTCCTCAAACAAAATGGGGGGTTAACAGGGATGTAAGATGAGCCAAAAAAGTAAAATGATATCTGGTCAGGAAATGTGCTCCAAAACCAAATTTATTTAAACAATTTATTTTTAAAAATCACAGACGGTCGCACCTTGTACTAAATATACGTGCAGAATCATTAAAAGTAATAAAAAGTTAGATCCTGTTGTTTGAAAGAGTAATAAAAAAAAATTTTGATCCCATGAAAATGATTTAGACAAATAATTATGCAAACAGAAATATTACCTCTCATGAATTTTAAAACATTTGTTTAAAAATTTACATATTACACAATTACATCTGAACAATATTGAACTTGTGTTTAACTGAACTGTTGGAAAAAAACACGCAATGAAAATAGTCGAAACTCTCTAAAACTCAAGATAAATAAAGGAATTATCGTTTGATTTATCCAAAATCAAATCTATTTAGATAAATTACTTGGTTAATTAAAAAATATTCGAATGAATTTAATTTAAAGCTTTTCTACTTCAGAAATAGTCACGAAACAGTTCATTGGTGACAAGATATTATGCGAGTTGGCGAGCGATATAGAGTTCTTTTCTCATAATGGTGTTACACAATTTAAATATTTAGAACTGACATGTTTTTTTAAAAATTAATTTCAATTGTTATGTTCCGTCATTGAAAAGATTTCTGTTGTTAGAATGTTAAACGAAAAGGTAAAGTGGTGCGCTTTCAAAAATTTATATGGAAGTTTCACTACCAGTTTTTTAATTAAGAAGGATGCTGGTCAGCAGTAACACAACTTAGCAGTGCACCGCGCAACAAATTGTGCCCAATAAATGTCGGTAAGCTGATATTCGGACTTTCTTGTTTTAAGGGATACTAAAAAATACGTATGGAGATTTCGCAAGCATTATAATTAAAAATGCCAACGACTTAGAAAACATATTAAGAACATACAAAATATGATTTTAGTGGTACAATTTCTATATTGGTTAATGGAAATGTTAGTCTGTGGCAGTTTGAAGTAAATTGGACCGGTTATAAAACAGTACTACGCTGTTGCTAGCTGAATGCGGCGCTTCTACACATAGGTCATCGCGTGAATGCCGGCTCAGTACGGCTCTCGTAAACATTGGTCATGTGTGGATGCCGGCTAAATACGGTTACGTACACACAAATTATCGTGTGAATTTAGGCTAAATATGTCGCTCCTAAGCTCAGAGTATCAAATAAATGGTGACTAAATAGAGCGCTTGTAACGAAAGGGTAGAAAATCGATATTTTTAGTAACGCATTGCAGTTAACAAAATCGCTCTAATTGGTTACAGGAACCATACGGACGGGATAACTCACTTGGCAGGGTACGGTACGCCCTGCCAAGCAGGATCGTGAGAACAGGAGTTCGAATTCAGCCGGCTAAGGACTCCCCGTGTAATAAAGGGTGATTGGGGTATGCTAATTCTCTCGGGTCGCAAAGTCCTCCATGTTTCCATAACAAATTATGCCTATGGAAGGATTGGAGATTGATCGTTCTCTGATTCACTTCAAAACTACGATCTATGGATGAATGAACGGGTCCTCCCTATAAAGGGGTGTGGTAGAAGTCGAAATCTTGGCCATAGGAAAACAAGTACAACTTGGCGTCACTGGAAAACAAGTACAATAGCACCCTTTGCCTTAATGGCCTACAACAACAACAACAGCAGCAACATAGGAAGTATTTATCGTGTTGGGGACAATTCGGAATAGCAATCGCCGACACATGTTCGCTTTAACTCTTAAAAACCAGATTTTCTACTTGATAATTCTTCTTATGTGTTTTAACCATTTCATTGCAAAAACGATTAACTTATTGACACTAATTTATTTTTCAGAACACAACAGAAAATTGGAGCAAAGTATTCTACACTACTGTGGCTATTTATTTCATATGTTCTGCCACATTTCTTGCTTTTGGATCTGCTGAATTGCAACAGTGGAATTCAGGAAAAATAAAAGAAAAGAAGGAAAAGGACAAAGAAACGTGTATCTCGAATCCTGTTATAAACCATAGAACATCAATTTCGGAAACATTTAAGTGCTGATGACGGTGTTGTGATACTTGGTTGAGCTACCTACATGTGGATCCCTACTTCATCAGCATAGTTGTCGACCCGGAAGTCCAAGATTCTCTGAATATTTTTAAACAATAGCCAAATAACAATAAAGTTAAAATTAAATAATTTTGCTCGTACTTACAAACTTTTTAAAATTAATTAGTTTTTTATATATATTTAAGTTTTTTGTATTTAGTGGAAAAAATCATTCTAATTTCAATTTAATAATTCAGTAATAAAGAGGTAAATCGGGCAATTAACTACCAATCTAAAATTCTTAAATAAAAACGTTTCCAGAAATTAAAACAAATAAGTAGCAGTCTACTTATGAAGAATGTAGATTCATTTTTTTTCATTCCTCATATGATGTTATTCTTATCTATACGATGGAAGTTATGTTGTCGTTTACATAAGATGTCACCTTCGACAGAGATGTTTAACTTGATCCACTTAGTAAAAAAATATTTTATAGTGGTAACGAAATTTAAGTTATCTCTAGTTGAGGATTTTTCAGTTCAATTAATTTTTTCATCACTACATAGCAAAAATTATCATATGAAATGTTATGAAAGTATCATTTGTTTATATTTTAACACAGTGGTTCACCGATTTCTTTCATCTATGGAACACTTAATGATCACACTTCTTATAACGGAAACCAGTCTTCATAAATAAAGTTTATTTGCAATTGTGAGGAGATTAACCAAACATGCTTCTAATTATATTTAATATATTTAATCTAAAGAACGAGATTTTGTTTTCATCGTTTAATCAATGATAGCTTTAAATTGCGACTTAAAATCAATTAAAGAGCTTAGTGAATGTACCAGAAAAGTGAAATTGTTAGAGTGCTATAATCAAGGAAAAAAGTGGTATCCGATTTTCAAATACATTTTATAATAGAATTATTTTATAATAGAATATTTTATAATAGAATATAATCAAATAAATTTTATAATAGAATATTTGAAGGAATTATTATTTGCCTTATTTTATTTACCACTCTCTAATTCGAATTAAAAATATTGTAAGCATGTTCAAAATTCGTGTCGATTGTTTGTGGCAACATAAAAGTAAAAGCAATGGCGTGACATTTCAAGTTATTTTTCCTGATTTTTAAATATCTCTGAAAATGTCTCTTACCTGCTTCTTCCACTAAGCTCTTCAGTTAAATTCGCAGGGCTGGTGCGGCCTAATGTAGTTCTGGTTTAGTTTTTTCGGTTATCCCTGGAATGGTTACCAGGAAATCATATTTCTTTATTGATGAACTAAGTCATTTTATTTTAAATTGAAAAAATTTGAGGGGAAATATGAATGCATTTTTTTAAAATTGGTATCCTTATCATTACTTAATGTGTATTTCAATAAATTAATTTCTAAAAATAATAGAAATATTAAGTAAATAACAGATAATTGATTAGATATAATTTTGATTACAGGTTCAAAAATCATAATTGGACATTATCCAAAGTAAATCTTAACACTCAAAGTCCTTGCAACCTTTCCACGATATTAAAAACCTTTTGGGAACCGTTGCTTTAACGTATAAATCTTCATTTTTAGAACTTAAATCTTAATTTGTTTTATTTAATCACAATTCATTCGATAACTCAAGCATATATATAATATATAAATTAAATAGATAGTAATGCATTAAAATGTACGAAGCTTAATTTTCAGAAAATACTTGATATCTTGTATACAACCACTTTGTACAATATTTCCCAACGACTAAACTTGTTGGCAGCTATGTGTTCACACATTTCATATTTATAACAAATTAAAATAAAGATATATGTAATTAAGTTTTATTTAACATGACTCTGAAATTTTATTTAGAAAATTCTCTATTGTATACACCTTAGGAAATCAAACTAATCACCGTAAGAATTACAATTTGTTGTATAAATGATATATTAACCCTTTGAGAGATAGTCTCAGCTTCTTGCGAATTTTCAGCTGTAGGTTTTTCTGTATCATAGAAGAAACTAAAAAGAGAAGAAGAAAAAAAAAAAAACATCGCAGAAAGGGACCAACTAGAAGGGTATAACTCGTAGACCCCCGGTAAACATCTACATGGTTTTTATTTATTTATTTTTCCAGTTTAAAATCATTTGGTGCTTTGGCGATTGTAGTTGGCGTGGCAGATCACGATACGGAAATATCCCCAATAAAAATTCAAAATAATGACTTTGACCAAACGTCATTGATTATTATTAATAATAGCAGGTTAATGTGATAAATTCACTTAAATTATTAACTTTAAATGGCTTGTTTGGCTTTTATTAATATTGACAGGTTAGTATTAATAATAACCGATTATTCTCATTGACTGTAACATATACATGCTAGAACTGATACTTACTAGATTCTAGGTTTCTGACGTGAGCCCTACCACCTCCAGAAATCGTTGGAGACTTCTGGGGGGGGGGGGTTACGATTTTCTGGAGAACTTGTACATTTTATAGAAGAAATTTATTTTAGACAGCATGTGCATATTAAAATTAACTATTTCGTTTGTTTTGTTGTTGAAAAGCGAATGCATATTTACTCTGAATACATTAAATGTTATAAACAATTATTAATTTATTGAGAAAAGGATTCCTAACCAATTATGGTGAAGACCGAAGTTTTTTTTTAAAAATTTACATTAGAATGTCCAATGATTTTTTTTTTTTTTTTGTGAATAGTTTAAATTTCGAAATTCAAACATTTCTTTCGAACTTTAACAAATATTTTGATATTTTTTTCATTTATTATGAACATTATAATTTATAATATTTACAATAGTTTGAAATTTTAAGAGAAATTGATGAAAAGTTATTTTATACTCTGCTTCAAAGTTCGAAGAAAATAATTATTCGCTTTAGTAAGGTATAGTAAGCTTTTCAAAATAAATAAAGATATAAATAATTAATAATTAAAAAAGATTAAAGATATAATAAATATAAATTTAAATCGGAATGATCATATCATCAAAAACATTGCTAAAACCTTTATGGTTTATTAATTAAACTAAAGCTAAAAGGCATACCCAAAAATGTCACTTAAAAGCAAACGTTACAAATATATAACGTACATAAAATCAATAATCACCTATACCTCCTATACTTGGTGCAACATAACTAAAGTTCAAAGCAAAAAACTCAACTCATTCAAGAAACAAAGCCATGTATACTGATTTTAAATTAAAAACTTGAATTGAAACACGTATGAATTTAAATACACAATTTCATAAAAAAGCTCAAAAATGTACAACTAGTTACAACAAATTCTGTTGAAATGTTCAAAGAGGATTTAAAAACAGACCCCTTGATCGCTTTCTCTTAAATGACGAAATTCTCTCAAATAAATTTTTAAATAATTTTTACTCAATTTGATTATTATTTAAAATTACTAGAAGTGTCTAATGTTGAGAAAATGAAGTAATGTATTGTATCAGATAAATTGTTTCAAACATTAGACAAAGAAACCGCATTTAGACAATCAGGAAGTTGGTTTGATCCTGTAACATAGAGAAAAGAAGCAGATTTATTTTTTGTGTCAAGGAATAAACCATTAACGGAGAGTTATAGTTAAAAATTCTAGAAATGTGTCTCAAGATATTTTGATCTGGTAATAAGTGTTCAAAGTATATTCTGTGTTTTAAAAACGCATAAATGAAAAAAATATCTAACATTGCCATTTTCTGAAAGAGTAGAAGTAATAAAAAGAAATAATTTTTGTTTTAATTGCCTGGATAAACGTTTGATTAATAGTAGTAAATCTAAATTTTCTTGTTCTTTGTGTAAAAGAGAGGTAAAAAAAAAAAAAGCGTCGATCATTATTTTTCTTTGCATCATTCTAGAAAAAATGATTCATTGCAAGTGTCATAGACCGAGGATTTCACCCCCCCCCCCCCGCCATTGAGGCAAGGGAATCTGCATTGTCGCCGCCTATATTCCAAACAACTGCCGCCGCTAGCAGTCAAAACAATGTAACTTCCTCGCGGTTAATAAATCAGTCAAAAACAGTTTTATTGAGGACAGTATATTGTTTATTAAAAGAAAAGAGAGGAAATAAATACCTATTGCCTGCAACGTCGGATTTTGCAAATACCCTTAATTTAAAAAGAAAGAAAAACCATTTGGTAGCCTGTAGTATTGGTAATACATTCAAAACAAATAAATCTTATGCTAATGCAACTAAATTGAAAGAATGTTCTGAAAAAGAATTAGATTTTTAATTTTTTCTAATATTACAGATTCAAAAAATATTAAACTAGCTGATGGGAATTGAAATATGCCAGATCGTAGAGATTTGTTTTTAAGCGCCGAAATCATTTGAGACGTTGTGGCATGGTTAAATTTGTCTCGCTAATAGTAATCTAACTTTCCAAAATACTATTTTTATTTTTTGATATGTAGTGAGTGGAATTGTTCCCATTGAAAATCAAAGTACATTGTGGCTTCATTTTATATTCTTATTGTATAACAGTCGTTGAACAGCAGACCCAATTTTTTTTTTTTTTTTTTAGGGGGGGGGGAGTTTACGACTACTAATGTTTAACTCCGTAGATTTGTAATTTTGAACACAATATGGAAAATAAGTGAACTCTTTGATCAATTATTGGCGAAAATTGCCTACGTGGAGGACTTCTTCATGGAATTAACCCGCAGTTGCGTGACATAGAGAGGAAAACCTCGAAAGCCACCCACGCTAAGCCTGATGGAAAGGGGACTCTAACCCATGATCCGCCTAAAACTGATGATATTTTACGTCAGCACTGTGGTCGATGCAAGCCGGATGCAGAATTTGTATCGACCAGCCATCGTTGGCATTCGAACCCGGTTCAAATAATTGGAAGGCTTACGCTCTATCCTCTGAGTCCACTCATTCGTTATAGATAATACTAGTATAAACTACACTGTCTGAAAATTTTGGGAAATAAAAGATGCGCATATTGAGGTACCCAGGAATAAAGAGGCCATAATTTGTGAAAAGTACTTGGAAGAAAAAATTAAAAGGGATAACACAGGGAGGTATGTATTAAAAATGCCGCTAAAAGATGACATAATGTGTTTAGGGAAATCCAAAGATATTGCCCTTAAAAAATTAAATTCTCTGTGCAAACGTTTTTTAAAGGAGCTTGAGTATTTAGCATTATGCAGGGAATTTTTTCGCGAATATGAAAATATGAGTCATATGACAGAAATATCAGAGTGTGAGGAAGAAGTAGGAATGTATTATATACCGCATTTAGAAATTTATAGCCCTGATAAAAATACTAAAAAGCTTTGTATCGTTTTCAATCAATGCCTCTTAGAAAAGAGAAGGCCTCAGCATGGATTACCATAAAATTCACTGCTCTGTTTATATTTGTTAATTCGGACTACTAAATTGATCCGAGTTAAGGCCTTTTTTCTTCTCGTAGATGTTGACTCAATGTGTCCGTTCAAACAAACGTGGGGAATTCTTTAAATTCATTAGAATATAACTGTGGAACTAGAGAAAAACTTTAAATTTGGACGAGATTTGATTAACATATTTATGAGTTTGCTGCAAACATTAGGTAGATGTATTGGATGATTTTAATTGATCTGAGTCAAACTAAACTTTTGAGAATACTTTGGAGGGAGGGAGTGAATGATCCAGTTAAGACGTTTGAGGTCAAAACAATAACCTACGAAACAGTTAGTGCACCATATCTAGTAGCAAAGACTTACCTTCAATTGTCAAGAGACGAAAAGTATCTTTTAGCATCTCGTGTGTTAGAAAGGTGACTTCTTATATGGATGATGTTTTGAGCACTGCAGTTGTCTTTGAGAGAAACAAAAGAACTTCAATCGGAGTTATCAAAGGCTCACAGCAGAAATTTTAATCATTGGATTTTGAAGGAGATGTCAATAACAGAAAATATAACTTTTTATTAAAAAAAAAACTATTTTATTACCTACCCTTTTGATATACATATAAAATATCTTTTATCAAAATATTTTTTTCGAACACATTACATTGATTACTTGAATGAGTAAGTTTTTGCTTAATGTATTTGCTATCATTTTCAGTGGTGAGTACAATTTGATTCGTGATTCTTTTATCATTAGCAACACTTTGCGAACTGATCAAGTTTAAAAACAAACTTCTTTTAGTAAAATTCTAAATTTTAATCGACACCACTTTATGTAATTTTAGTCACCCGTGGCAAACCTGAATATGCATACTATTTAAATAAAATTCAAATTTTGAATTAAATAATGATTTATAACAGGCTCATGATTAGTATTTAATGCATAAAGTGTTTAGTTTTGACTTTATCTGTTTTGTTTTTGTAGAAAAAAAAGAGATCTCTGAATAACATATAAACTAATGATCGGAATTAAACTTAAAAACCGATCTTCTTCATTCAAGATCCAAAACTTAAATTTGCATAAATTAATTGCACTCACTAATTAGTGCAGCAGACAATATTTTACGAAACATAATAAGTCATATAATCGCACTTTTTTTTATTAAGTTTCTTTTCCGTCAAATTCGAATAATGTCCATTTCCTATAGCATGGTCAGTGAGAGCGATCAAAAGTTTAGTTCTCTTAATTTTAGTTTTGTGCGTCTCGCAATATCTCGATAAATTTAAAGCTCATAGAAATATTTTAAAAACAGTTATAAAATTCGTTTACCCAAAGATTATTCTATGCAAAAAGTAGCTTTAAATAGGTATTTATAAATTATTATTATTTCTGTGAAAATCTTTCAAAAAAGTTTGATTTTTAAGGTATATGAATTATTAAATAAATTTAAGAAATGTAATTTTAAATAAATAAAAAAAATACTGCTTTCTTTTAAGTGATAAATGTTGAAATAGAAATGAGGTAGTTCAGATTTTAGAAACTACCGTTTCAGAAAATAAAATACATTTAATATAGTTTATAATTTTGCTGTAACCACCTGCAAAAATATTACTATAAAGTCGACAAAATAAATATATCTGTCAGCGATAAATTAGGCTGGTGGATACCGAAAATAAAAAGAAAAAAATTCTATTTGAATTTCGTCAATTTTTTTGTAACGGTTGGAAGAAGTTCGTATATTTTTTAAAGCTGTGATAGTAAGTAAGAAGAAAGAGGACTTTTTTTGAGTTCAGAAGATTGGATGATAAGTATTCTTCTTTTAGCTCTGAATATTTCTTATGTTCTCGTTTCGTTCTTGAACAGGTTTCTCAACAATTAAAATGAGGTTCAATTATAAACACAAATACCGATAATTACGTCTGTCTGAAATTTCTGTTCGCGAAAAAACCCGCATCATTTTCAGATATACAAAGGGTGCATTTATTTACGCTATTGTAAATATATATATATATTTAAATTTTCCTTTGCATCAGGTTTTTGACCGGAAATATGGATATTATTTCGTCGCTTATTTCAAATTCGTAATCGATTTCACTCGACAAGATGCAGTTTCTATGCAATTTAATTATATATTTCTAAGCAGAATTTTATAAAATTCAATTTGTGTGCCTACTAAGAGTTCCCACTTCTCTGTTACGCAGAAAGTGGTAGGAAGAAGGAGATAATAGATTTTATAGATAGAGACGTTTACGATGCGATAAATTGTGTTAGTTTGTAATGGAAAAAATAATCGATATTACTTTTTCCATAACAAACAAATATTATTAATTCATAGGTACTATTTATCACGCTGAATTCCTCTTCGTCGCAAAAGATGTGCAGCGACGTCGCAGGCAACTAAAATGTAAAAAGTGGTAGAAATTTTATTTATTTATTACTTTATTACTAACACTATCAGTTACATTTCAAACTGTTCTTGTTGAAAATTTAATGAAAATCATTCTCGGAATCCACTTTCAATAGTAAACTAGAAATGAAAACTTCTCCGCTTTCTGTAAAATTCGAATAATTTGGTAGCGAATTGTAGTGTTAACCAAGAATAATTAGGAATATTACGCCCATCCCTTACTGTTGTTTGTTGTTAAGGCGTCTGGTGACATGCAACATTCTTCAGCGCCACCAGCGGAATATTTCTTATTTATCATTAAATTACAACACACTCCCCCCCGATGAACTCACAGGAGTTCATCAAGGTTAGAGCACAAATTAAACTTAAACATTCTTTTCTTAAATCTGAAAAACATAAAAATACTACATATTAAATACATACAATCAGTTTAATTGACTATAATATCATTTATATGTAACTTTTAGTAACTATTTCAAACTATAAATAAATAATTAGCGCAAATCAAAATTTCATATAACATTGTATAAGCAGATATAAATTTTTGGCAGCACATTGAAACACTAAACTGTATGTTCATAAAATTGATCCAGGCAATGTTGTATAATAGTTGATTCAATCCACTTGTTTACATAAATAAATATAGTTTTCTGTAGTAAGATATATTCAAACAATTATAGTAACATCTTTAGCCTATACTTTTAGTATAATTGGAATTACTTTTAGTATAATTTTGAGAAAAGAACATAAAGATTATCTCTTTAAATAAAATTTTTATTGGTGCTCGAACCTATATAATAATATAATATCTGGAAAAAAATACTTTCTTTCACGCTTGACATTCTACTTTAAGAGGCAAACTGAATCACAGCTTTAGGTAAGTTATTTAAAGTTTAGTTTAAATGAGTTACCACTCTATTGCTAGGACATGCAAAAAGTTAAAAAAGCGAAGTATTAAAAATAAAAAAAAAGCAGGGATTTGGCTACATTCCTTAATTTATTGTATACAAAGGTAGAAAAGGATTACTAGAGTTGAGGGGGCTCAGGGGATAGAGTGATCGCCCTCCAATGATGTGATACGGATTCGAATCCCAGTGGTGGCTTGTCGATACGAATTACACGCTCGGTCGCACCAATCACAGTGCTGATGTAATATATCCTCAGTGGTAGACAAATAAATGATTAGGAACCCCGTGCCATCAGGCTAACTTTTGGAGGTTTTCGTGTTTATTCTCTCTATGTAACGTACATCCAGGTTAATTCCATCAAAAAAACCTCCACGATGATAATTTCTTCCCAGTTCTTGATCCTGGAGTTCCCTTGTCTTCTGGATTCGATTCCAAATTAGAAGACTACGAAGTTGAACATTGGTTGTGGCAAACTCCAAATTGGGTCAGCAACTAAAAGAAATCTCAACTAACTTGAAAATGAAAACTAATAGATATGAAAAATTATTTTTCTAGATAATAATTAAGAAAATCTAAGATTTTGAAGTAATAGTTATGGAGAAAACATCAGATGTATTGATAAGGACTAATAGTGAAAGCGGCTGGGGAGATTTATGAGTAACGAGTTAAATGTTTGACACTTTTCTGATATCGGTTTTCAAATATTACTCAATAACAAATTATTTCTATTCGAAAATGCAGTGTTTCTCATAATTATTGTTACAAACTTCAAAGGAACGTAAGGGACATCACATGGATTTTTTAAGTACTTTAAACTTTATGGCTCACTCTAGGTTTGTCTGAATTCTCTTTCTCTGTACTTTAAATTCGTTACAAAAGTGAAAGAGAATTTACGATGAAAAGTTTCTCCCGTAGTATGGCGTCCTCTTAAGCTATCTATGGATTCCATTAGATGCATAACTTGCAAGTTACTTGTATCGAAATCCACATAAACAAAAGTGGTTTTGTAAAAACGGCGCTTAATTCACATGCTCGAAAATGTAACTAATTTATTTATATAATTCAGTTTGCCTGAAAATTATTTTTTCTTTTGACTTCTGTGATCTGTAGGAAGTTTTCATATTTGTCATTATTTAATATTTAAAAATAATACAGTCAAGAACATGCAGGTTCATGTATGTGTACCTTGGTACTTGGTTCATGTATGTGTACCTACGGTATCATAATGACAATTTATGATACTGTAGTAATCAAATGAAATATCATAGTATTCTGTAATCGTAATCGTGTTCTGCAATAGGATACCTGCAAGTGACGCAGCGGTGTCTCGATCGTGATTGGTTGTTGAAACGAGACATTTGTTTACATTAGAAACTGTTCTTTCCATTCTATTGAAGTAAGTCAAGCTCGGCAAGTATCAATTCTCTTAAGTGACACATTCTATATTCTTTCACAAAGCTTCTTTTAAAAAGTAACATCGATTACTTCTTCCATGACAAACTAACATAATTTAGCGCACCGTAAACGTAATTGTATTATCTCCTTCTTCCTACCACTTTCTACAAAGCGGGGAAGATGGAACTCTTAGTAAGAACACAAATTAAATTTTTAAAAATTCTGGATAGAAATATGTAATTAAATTGCATTAAAACTGTATCTTGTAGAGTGAAAACGATTGCAAGATTTGAATTCAGCGACGAAAAAATATCCAAATTTCCGGTCAAAAACCAAATACATTTGGAAAAAAAAAAAAAGAAATTAATGCATTATAGCGCGAATAAATGCACCTTTTGGATATCTGAAAATGATAAGTGTCTTTTCGCGAACAGAACTTTCAGGCAAACTTAATTATCTACATTTGTGTTAATAATTGAACCCACATTTCAATTGCTGAGAAGCCTGTTCAAGAGGGATACGAAAACAGGAGATATTTTCTGACTTAAAAGAAGAATACTTATCAACCAATCTTCTGAACTCAAAAGAAGTCCTATTTATTATCAATTACTATCACAATTAAAAAAAAAATGAGGGTTCTGACCATTTAAAGATATAGAATTATCTTCCTTTTTTAATTTTCAGTATCCACCAGCAAAATGTATTGCTGGAGGTACCTTTATTAAATGCGCTACTTTTCACCCTAATGATAAATGTTTCAACAAAATTAAAAAATTTATTAAACATATTTTATTTTCTGACACGGTAGATTATAATATTTGAAATACCCCATTTCTCTCTGAGCATTTGTCACGTAACAGGAAGCAGTATATTTTTATTTATTTAATACTACGTTTCTTAAAATGATTTAATAATTCATACCCTTTAAAATTCAAAATTTTTTGAAACGTTTTAACAAAAATAATAATAAATAATTATTCAAGGCTACTTTTTGCGTAGAATAATCTTTGGGTAAATGAATTTTATAACTGTGTATAAAATGGTTCGATATTGCAAAACACGCAAAACGTAAAATTAAGAGAACTAAACTTTTGATCGCTCTCCTGACCATGCTATAGGAATTAGACAGAATTCGAATTTAAAGGAAAAGAAACTTAAGAAAAAAATTTGCGGTTATATGACTGATTTTTTTTCTAGATTTAGGCCTATTTTATATTTTACGAACTTGTGTCGCTATATAAATCATTTGTTCTTGAGATTTGGTTTTTGCAGGTGTAAACTTTTTTTCCTGATTTATTTTTCAGATATTATGTGATATGGAAAATTATAAAATTACTTCAAATAGAAAATGTGAGTATTAATGGAGCCTTTTGAGGAATAGAATCTTAAGAAAAAAGTAAATAGAATGACAGAGTGGAATAATTCAAAACTTTTGTATATATTAGTTAATAACTAAAGTCATTTGAGCTTTTATTTGTAGCTATTATTACTTACTACTCTAGCCATTATTATGTATAGAAAGCTTTATATTTTACTAAGTCTGATTCCAGAGTAAATGAACAGTGTCAAATTCGAATGATTTCAAACATTATTTTTGGAGGCATATCAAACATTTGGTATATGTGTAATTTGCATTCCATTTTTTCTTATCAATTTTTTAAATAGAAACCAAAGTTTATTTATTCAAATCAAATCATAATTTTATAAGATTTTTTAAAGTTATATATAGATAGATGTATGCACTTCACATTGTCTCCTTTGTTTGCATGTGAATTTGCATTTACCAAACCTTCCCGGGGCTTATTTAACGAAATTTAGTATGTCGTTTCAAAAGATATGGAGAAAAAAAATTAGAAATTAAGATTTTGACTTGTTTATTTTAATCAGGCCTTTGGTTATAAGTAAAATAATATTTCTAATTCCCATTCCATTTTCATAAAATCTGAAGAATCTATTTGCACTTTTCTTATGTTGCTGCAAAACATTTTTTGCTTAGTTTTGTAGATTCAAATATTATTGACAATTATATCTAATAATATTTTAATTTATTGTTAAAGAAAATTAATTAACTATAAAGAAGAAACTGGTAATTTGTTTTTATAACTTAACGCAAACTATATCTTTAGATAAAGTGTGAATTGATGTCAGTGTTTAATATCTCTGTATAAACCGGGTGACTTTACTTATTTACTAAATTGTATCAATCAATGTTTTATTTTCCCATTCGGAGCTGTTCACTAACGTTCTTATATCAAATTATAGTACCCAGTATACTTGGCGCAATATACTAGTACCAGTGTATGCTGGCTCTAGTACGATACCAGCTAATGAAACAACAGTTTACGTATTATACTGGAGCCAGTATTCTGCTAGCTTGTGAAACACCAGTTCCGGTATGATATCTAATTTTGTATGATACCAGAGCCAATATGACACCGGTGGATGAAACACCGGTATCCGCAAATTTGGTATCGGCTTTTGAATTACCTTTTCTGTTATGATACTAAGTCCGGTATCATACTGGAATCAACTTGATACCGGCTTATGAAACACTGGAATCAATTTGATTCTCAATTATGAAACGCCGGTTCTGGTATGATACTGAATCCTTTATTACCGGTGTTTCATAAGCCGGTATCATTTTATTTTTTAATACCAGGAATTTTTTGAAATAGGGGTACCCTCTTGAATTCACATTTTAAGTTTCCTTTTACAGTTTTTCTACTTCTATGAAACAATAAATTATAATTATAATATTAAAAATTTAAATATAAATTTGAGATATATAAAGGAAATTAAAAATTAAAGTTAACTTGAATTTAAAACTAGCATAGTGTATGTATAAAGAAGTGTAGCAAGTATGTTTTTTAGAATATAATTTGTTATTCCTTCCACTTAAGCAATATTTAACGTTAAATATTCAAAACATTTTAAGAGGCTTTAAATAAGTATTTTTTTTATATACTATCCTGTTATATTTTATTAATTTATAGTAAATTTTCCATCACTGACTGCAGCTAGTAGAAAATTTACTATACCATGCTGCGTACTAAGCAGATGACCAATTCAACTAAATCTTGCGTATGAAAAATGAAAAACAATGTTGTATTTTCGGGTTTAGACCTATCTAATATGCTTACATTAATATTGTTTTCCCTAACTTAGACCAGTCTATGCTACTGATACAGACCAGTTCATTCTTCTGATGTCAATGTCTCATTGCCTTGTACAGGCCAGTAAATTCTACTAACATCAGTGTTGCATTTTCCCGTACAGACCAGTAAATTCCACTGATACCAGTGTTGCATTTCCCCGTACAGACCAGCCCATTCTACTGATATCAGTGTTCCATTTCCCCGTACAGACCAGTCCATTCTACTGATATCAGTGTTCCATTTCCCCGTACAGACCAGTCCATTCTACTGATATCAGTGTTCCATTTTCCCATACAGATCAGTCCATTCTACTGATTTAGACCAATACAGTGTATTGACTTACTCCACTGATATCAATATATCGTGACCAGTCCATTGTACTGATCTACTCTACTGATATCAGTGTTCCATTTCCCCGTACAGATCAATACATTTTTTTATTGATTTCTATTGGTCATTTTTTGCAGGGGGTGTATCTCATAGTGTTGTTAAATAAGTAAAAATTAAAAATAAAATTTCTACCACTTTTTACATTTAAATTGCATGTGACGTCGCTGCCTAACTTTTGTAAGGAACATTACCTCAGCCTGATAAATAGTACCTATGAATTAATAATATTTGTTTGTTATGAAAAAAAGTACTATCGATTACTTTTTCCATTACAAACTGATGTAATTTATCGCACCATACGCGTAAATGTATTTATTATCTCCTTCTTCCTACCACTTTCTACGTAGCAGAGAAGTGGGAACTCTTAATAGGCACACAAATTTTAAAAACTTCTGGGGAGAAATATATTATTAAGATGCATAAAAACTGTATCTTGTAGAGCTAAACCGATTGTGAATTGGAATTCGGCGACGAAACAATATCCAAATTTCCGGTCAAAGACCTAATGCATTAGAAAATAATAAACGAAATTGTAATTCATTATGGCGTGAATAAATGCACCTTTTACATGTCTGAAAATGATACATGTCTTTTCGTGAACAGAACTTCCAAACAGACCTAATTATATATTTTTGTGTTAATAATTAAACCACTTTTTAATTGTTGATAAGCCTATTCGAGAGCGATGCGAAAACAGAAGAAATTTTCAGATCTGAAAGAAGAATGTTTCTCAACCAATCTTCTGAACTCCAAAGAAGTCCTTTTCATTACCAATTACTATCACAACTTTAAACAAAATTTTTAAAAAATTAATAAACTTTTTCTTATTTCAGTGAAATAGACAAAATTCAGAGGTATATTTCTTTTTTTATTTTCAGTATCCACCAGCCAAATGAATTGCTGTCGGATACCTTTATTAAGGGATACAATGCCAGTTAATTACACTCAATGTCCTATCAAAATTAAAATTAATGTTAAATATATTTTATTTTCTGAAACGGTAGTTTCTAAAATTTGAACTTCTTCATTTCTGTCTTAATATTTGTCACGTAAAAGGAAAAAGTATTTTTTTATTTATTTAAAATTACATTTCTGAAAATGATTAAATAATTCATATACCTTAAAATTCGAAATTGTTTGAAAAGTTTTCACAAAAATAATCATAAATTATAAATAATTATTTAAAGCTACTTTTTACATAAAATAATCTTTGAGTAAATGAATTTTATAACTGTGTATAAAATGCTTCGATGAGCTTGAAAATTCGTCGATATATTGCGAAACACGCAAAAAGTAAAATTAAGAGAACTAAACTTTTAATCGCTCTCCTGACCATACTATGGGAATTAGACAGAATTCGAATTTGATAGAAAAGAACCTTTATAAAAGATGTGCGGTTTTATTACGTTTCTTAAATTATTTTCTGCTGCACTAATCAATTAGTGCAATTAATTAATGCAAATTTAAGTTTTGGTCCTTGAATCAATAAGATCGGTCCTGAAGTTTAATTCCGAACATTATTTTATATGTTATTCAGAGTTCTTATATTTTTGCTGCAAAAACAAAATACAAACGGGATAAAGTTAACTTTTGACCAACACTTTTTAATAATTGCTAATTATAAGCTAATTATGAATTATCGAAAAAAATAATTCAATAAAAGATATTTTACATGTCAAAAAGGTAGATAATAAAATAGTTTTCTTTAAGAGTTTTATTTTCTGTTATTGACATCTCCGGTAAGATCTAATGATTAAATTTCAAAAAAAAAATAAAATAATAGTAATAATAATAATAATAATGAATCAGCCTTCTCACAAACATCTTCTATTCTTGCGTTAAAAATAAACACCTTCCCATGGAGTGCGGGGGGGGGGGATCAGATATTATACTTTTTTCTAAGCTTGGCAAAGATATTTCATCCTCTGAGAACTAACGCCTCATTAGCCTTCATAAAGTGATTTAAAAAAATTTTCTAAAAAATAATCATTCAACACCGACCTGATGATTATCTACAAAACATTTTCAAACTACAATACGGCTTTTGTTAGAGCCTCTCTGCTATAATACGAACTATTAACATATTGGAATATATCAGCAAGCCAAATACACATACGAAACTGCCCTAATGCTAAGGCTCGACGTCGCTAAGGCGTTCGATGGAGTGTGGTATAAGGGGACTTATAAATATAATCAATTACATCTTATAGACTTTTCTAATAATGTCCTTCTAATCTTAAACTTATATCTCACTAATCGATAATTTGGAACTAAAATCAAACATACTTTCTCTTCTTACAGAATCATTAAAAACGCG
The DNA here is from genome assembly GCA_949128135.1 of Parasteatoda lunata. Lineage (NCBI taxonomy): Eukaryota > Metazoa > Arthropoda > Arachnida > Araneae > Theridiidae > Parasteatoda > Parasteatoda lunata. Next base: position 15,311,531 of record OX421977.1, read on the forward strand.
AGGGTCAAGGTTATATTATTAGACCCTTATTACACTTAGACTCTTTTTTATTTACTGCTGATTTCCCCATCAATAATGAAAACCCAAACAACACTGCTCTGTGTGCCAATAACATCTCAGTTATCACGGAATCAATCAAACGCAACCTTGCAGTTGATTTACATCAGAAAAAATTAAGGACATCGCAGCACAGTGGGCCAGCATCCAAGGTTTCGTGGCCAAAATTAGTATTTCGATGAATTTGTTTCAAAATTTTTTTTTTTCGGGGGGGGGGGGGTTTATGTGCAGGCAAATTGAATTCATAGTTGAAATTTTGAAAAACACTAAAATTACCAACAAAAAAAAATAATATAGTACTTTTAAATAATTAAATATAGCAATGAAAATATAATAATTTTCGTAATTTTATATTAAAAATGAAAAGCAAATTATATTTCCGAAGTAATATTACAAAATAGCGCGAATTAATTACAAAATAACGCGAAAACTTGAAAGAAAAAACATAATTTTTGTTTTTCGGTATATATAGTCCACCTTTGCAATATGGGCAAAATGGGGCAGGTTTTTTCCAAAGAAGAAACGTCAAAGAAGACAACAAAAAAAAAAAAAAAAAAATAAATAAAAAAAAAAATACCTCGCTGAACTTTTTGGAGATAAGTTTCGAAAGTGATTCAAACATTGTAAAATTTCAAATGATAAGATGTAAACTATAAGTTTGTCAAGAGTATTAACTAATCCAACAAATTGAAAAATTGTCCTATAATTTCAGATAAAAATGATAAAAATGAAACAGTAAGGTGAAATTCCTATATATATTTCTGAAATATAAATTTAAAAGTTACATTAAAAAAAATTTAACATATTTTTCACTACATTGTACTCCCGTCGGTCCAAAAAGTAAATTATAATGTTTGGAATGATTATGAATACTTAATTTAGGCGATATTAAAACTGCCTACACATATTTTATTAGAAAATTTAATTTTGACTTTTGGGTAAAGATCACGGTCCTCTGGCTCACAGTGTCCAGCTCTAAGCGAAAGACCAACCTATATCCTGATAAATACCAACTCTTAGTTTTCAATAGAGGGGACAAAAGACGCACAAATGTACAAAGACGACATTGTAACGCCCACATCAACAATAATATTAAAAAAAGTCAAATGTGCCACCTGGATCTTAAACTCTATATTTAATGTCACATTGAAACTTGAACTTAGATGCAAAAGAACTGTCTTAAAAAAGCTATTTACCTAATATTAACTTATGCTTTACTTTACACTTACCACTCTTCCTATCTAAAAAACTTTCTTCCACAGACGATAGAATTCTGGGACACCTCTTCGCAGGCCCGTCGCTAACCGATTCGAGAGGGGGTGTGTTGAAGTTTATTTTGCCGACTGTCATATATATATATATATAAGTTCAAAATGAAGATAAAACAAAGGTAAATTACAGAAAAATGAAAAAAGGGGGGAAAAGAAAAATAATAATAATAAAAATAACAAACAACTGGGGAAAGAAAAAGAATTAATTAAACAAATTAATCAAAGAAAAAAAAAGGATAAAGTTTTTTTAAAAAATCCGAAAAATAAAAGATATAATCATTTCATCAGCCCACACAGTTATATCCGTAAAAAAGAGTACTTTCTAATGTTGTATCAATATAGCCGAAGCAAAATATATCAATACAATAGTGTGAGAAGCACTAAAAAATTTTTTTTTACAAAAATTACGACAAATAAAATTAAATACAATAAGTAAAAATAACACGTAAAAACAGAAAATAAAATATAAAGAAAGAGCAGAATAAAACAAAATCTATAAAGCGAGTAACGAAATAAAAATGAACTTACATGAACGGGAAATTTTTCAAGAATGATTTAAAATATTTTTGTAACAAGACTGCCAGATTGCAAAATATGAAAACAAAAGCGCAAATTGAGCGTAACTAGAGGAGTTTAAAGTGCGTTCTTGCTGCATTACTGAAGTGCGTTTGATTTGTTAGTTACCGAGGATGGGCCAGAAAATGGATGTGCGTGAGGTAATATTATATTGGATAATTTAAAGAAGTTGACTATAAATAATTTAAGAAAATAAATATTTATTTAAGAGAAAAATAGAAAAGAGAAAGAAACATGAATTGCCTGTTTTGCACATAATTTTAGCCACGGATTTGCCCGAAATGGATTTGCACAAGGAAAAATCATATAAATTGACAAAGAAATCTTCTTAGTAAATAATTTTACCCACGGATTTGCCCGAAATGGATTTGCACATGGAAAAATTATAAAAATTAACAAAGAAAAAAAAACTTATTTTAGTAAATAATTTTAGCCACGGATTTGCCCGAAATGGATTTGCATATGGAAAAATTTTATAAATTAATAAAGAAATTTTTTAGTAAATAATTTTTGCTACGGATTTGCCCGAAATGGATTTGCACGTGGAAAAGTTATATAAATTAACAAAGGAATTTTTTTAGTAAAGGAATTTTTTAGTAAATAATTCAAATACTTTTTACTCTATATTTAAATATTTTTTGAGAAATCACTCAGTAATAAAAATGTATCTTTCGTTTCATCTAAACGATGTTACCATAAGCTAATTAGAGCAACTGTTTGAAGATAAGAAAGTAAGTCATAATCAGCAAATACAGTCTTCTATAAGATATTGATTCAAAACAAAATTCATTCATAAAGTAAATTGTCCTTTCATTTTTAAAAAAATAAGAAAAAAAAATGTAGAAAAACATTGAAAATATTTGCCATTTAAATTATAAATGAAAAAATTCACATAAAAATTATAAAAAATTAAGATATTAGTAAAATTACGTTATATTATATTAGGTACATAAATTTACTTCGACGTTGTTTTAAAAGTGAAAAATAGTCTGCCAACTTATCAAGCTTAATAATGTCAACAATATATTTTTCTGCTTTGAGTAAAAGCTGTGAATTTAGGCGTTCAGTGGTCATTGTTGTTCGAAGATAGTTTTTAATCAATTTCATCTTGCTGAAAATTCTTTCATTTGTCGCAACTGTCATTGGTGCAGTTAACGCTAATAGATTTAACAATAAAAACTTATGAAAGCATTTATGCTAAAATGATTATTCTGCATTTTTAATACAAAACTGTGAATTGAATTTTTACATAATTACAAAATTATTATGTTTTTTTTTTACTAATAATTAACTTAAACAAATGAAAAACTGTTAACTTTAGTCAAAAATATAATATAAAAACATTAAATACATAAGAAATACAACAAAATAGCTAAAAAGAATTATTTATCAAAAAAACTGAAACTTTTCTATTTTTAAACACCTTACATTTTCAATAAAATAAGCATTAGTACATTTTTGTTCATAAAGGATTGCAGTTTTGACTTATAAAAACAAAGCCTACGAACAAACATATAATTTGAAATTTCAATTAAATAAGATCTATAAAAAATAATTTCAACTAAAAAAAAAAAATATAAAAAATAATAAAAATACTATTTCAAACACAAAATAAAAAGCTTAGTAAAAAGTAAAAAACGGAAAAAGAATTCCAATTTTCGGAATTCAAATGTGATTTATCTATTTCTATCCCTAGTTCCTACTAATGAATATAAATAACATTTTTAATTGCTCTTCCTTCTTTTAATCATTTTATTGCACAAAAGAGATTAAAAAAATAATTTTATCTGCTTCATGAAAATCAATTTTTATCCATTTATGTATATATTTAAAAAAAAAAATATTTCTTTTTTGAGATAGTCTCATACCTAAATTTTTAAGCAATAATTGAGATTATTAATTTATATTAATTTAATTGGATTATATTAATTTAATTGGAAAATAATAACACATTTAATGCAATTTAATTAAACTTAATATTTAAACAATAATAAGACTGCAAATAATAAATTTGTATTCATAAAAAAATTATACTTACATTCAAAACTTAAGCTTTCTATTTTATTCAATAATAATACGGATTTATAAAATACGTTTTGAGTAACTAAGTACCCGTACTAGACAGTTAAACACAGGTCAGTGAAGTAATTGGAACCACAGCTGCATGTGCATTGAGCCCTTATTCTTAGAAAGAGTATGAGAAAATATAGCTTAGGGCATTTCTAGCTAACCACTTTTAAAACACCTTCGATTTTTCAAGTTGACAGAAATATCCTGGTTTTTGTGTGCTGCTTCTCAAGATTGGAGTCGCCGCAGCATCCTTTTTTTCGCCTTTTCATAGTGCCGGTAACGGCTTGATCAAACAGAATTGCCACTTCTCCGTGAATACGCGGAATCGAAGAATTCCTTTATTTTCACCGTATTTTTATTGAAATAATGAATCCAAAATTACAACATTTAATACTTTAAACTCGACAACCATCCACAAATTGTGTGAAATGATTGAAGTGTCGATTCGATTGAGTGTAACTCAATTTAATGTTTCAGAATTCTTAGGATTCTTGAGAAAAAAATATTAAAAGCAAAATGTAATATTTTATTTTAAAAACAGAAATTTTTATAAAGGTGAATTGAGGATCACATATATGTTAACTATTTTCCATAGAGAATATAAAATTTTGTTGTGATGATAAATTGTTCTAAAGCAGTGGTTTCCAACTGGCGGCCCGGGGGCCGCATCCGACACGCTAAGCCTTTTTTTGTGGCCCGCGAACTAAAATATTTCAGATGTCATTTTTTTTGCGGACAATTTTCGTAAAAAATCTATATGGGTTTAAAATACTTTTCTCGTTAATAAAAACCTAATTTCTTCGTTTCTGTGAAATTTATCATACCAACGGTGCAAAAAAAAAATTTTTCTCGGGTTTTGCATCCAAGAAAATATTTATTCAAATGCAAGAATAATCTTGTATGTTGCTCTTTTTTATTTCTTTTTTTTTTTTTTTTTTTTTTTTTTTTTTGTATTTTGTGAATATAATTTAGCATGTGTGTATCAGAAATTTTCTCGAAGAAATTCTCCGATTTAACTTTTTGAAACCACTCATTTTGGACAAAAATATTTACACACACATTTGTAAAATTAAAATGTAAATATCTATTCTCTGGCAGACAAACCTCAATTTTGTCATTGAACATTTTGTGTGCTACTATGTAAGTTTTAAAACCAACCTTTTTAAAGTTTTATATCTTAACAATTAGATATCTGTTGCACATAAATTGTTTAATACGTGGGTGCACATTAAAGTTATTGTAGCCCGAATTCTTTAATATGCAATCAAATATTTTTAAAAATCTACTTCTTATTTTAATTTGTAATTCAATACTTATGTTTTGTACAACGTGGTAAAAATCTGGCAGTAATATTTAATGTCTCTTCAAACATAAAATAGTCCTACATAAAATTTTGATAAAGTTGCGGCCCGCTATTTGATTTGTGTTTTTAATTGTGGCCCCCGGCCTCATGTAAGTTGGAAACCCTTGTTCTAAAGATATGAATTAATTATTTTAGGTTACAATTTGTTTTAGGTTAAAAATTTTTTAACTCAAATAATTATCCAATCATCATAGAATTTTGAAAGTTATGAACTGAAAAGTAGTTAACAAATTAAATGTTTTTTTTTCTTTTTTTTTTAGTGTTTAAAGTCCTTTGGAGTTAGTAAAATTCTTCATAGTAGAAAAATAGCTTTTACTAATTGAAAATATAAATTATTTAATAATTTGTGTTATTTAAACAGAATTTAACAATTTAAATAAGATATTTTGAATAATAAAGGTAGTCTTATTTGTAATTTCCCCCCAATATTTTGAAAGTAAAAGAAGAAAAAATAGGTTGCATCACCGGCACGATTATTTCATTTAAAATTTATTAATTCTTTTAAAAAAGACTCATGTAAGTTCATCACTTCCTTTTAAAAAAAATTACTTATACCTCTAATAAAGAGTTAATATAATTCAGAACATTAATATCTGAATTTTATGATACATTATTAGCTAACTAAAAATTAAGGTCACTAAAATTTTTTTTAATTTAAGAATGTGTCGTTGAAATAATAATATAAGAGAAATGGTTTTCGAGATTTTGACTTGTAATATCGGTCATCTTGCTTCGAATTATCATACATGGTTACTCTTGGAGGAGAAAAAAAAAAAAAAAAACTAAATTTAAAAACACATTTCACAACAAGATTTACCGAGTCGGGTCTGGGATCCCGAAATAGACGAAACTCAAATAACATTGAAATCCGTTTAAATATCCCCGATGAAAATCCGATAATAAAATAATTTCGGCAAAGTCGGGATTTTGGCTTGTATTATCGGTCATCTTGCTTTGAATTATCATAAATGATCACTCCTGGAGGAGAAAAAAAAAAAGACTAAATTTAAAAACACATTTCGCAACAAGATTTGCCAAATCGGGTGTGGGATCCCGAAATGGACGAAACTCAGATAACATTGAAATCCGTTTAAATATCACCGATGAAATATCCGATAATAAAATAATTTCGGCAAAGTCGGGATTTTGGCTTGTATTATCGGTCATTTTGCCTTGAATTATCATAGATGATTACTCTTGGAGGAGAAAAGAAAAAACTAAATTTAAAAACACATTTCACAACAAGATTTGCCGAGTCTGTCTGGGATCCCGAAATGGACGAAACTCAGATAACATTGAAATCCGTTTAAATATCACCGATGAAATATCCGATAATAAAATAATTTCGGCAAAGTCGGGATTTTGGCTTGTATTATCGGTCATCTTGCTTTGAATTATCATAAATGGTCACTCCTGGAGGAAAAAAAAAAAGACTAAATTTAAAAACACATTTCACAACAAGATTTGCCAAATCGGGTGTGGGATCCCGAAAGGGACGAAACTCAGATAACATTGAAATCCGTTTAAATATCACCGATGAAATATCCGATAATAAAATAATTTCGGCAAAGTCGGGATTTTGGCTTGTATTATCGGTCATTTTGCCTTGAATTATCATAGATGATTACTCTTGGTGGAGAAAAGAAAAAACTAAATTTAAAAACATATTTCACAACAAGATTTGCCGAGTCTGTCTGGGATCCCGAAATGGACGAAACTCAGATAACATTGAAATCCGTTTAAATCTCATCACCAATGAAAAATCCGACAATGAAAGAATTTCGGCAAAGTCGGGATTTTGGATTGTAAAAAAAAAAAAAGCCGACTCAACCTGAATTTGCCGACTGGATGATATCGCTGGGGGGGGGGGGCTGATACACCCCTCTCACCCCCCCCCCCCCCCCGTTGACGACGGGCCTGCCTCTTCGATTCACCTTAATGTATTACTTATAACAGCATCAGATCTGACTTGAAAATATATCAGGCATTAACGCTTTTATGAACAAACTTAATGTTGAAGCAAAATAAAAGTTTGCTGTTCTAAATTAAAAATTCTTGATCACAATTTACTTTTTCCGGAGGAAGACACAGTTCTATATAGATGCTATAACTGTTGAATTTTAGTAGTCGTAGAAATTTTTCTTTCCCAAGCTCGAAGGAAATCATTTCCTTACCTGCATTTCTAGTTTTTTCTATTTAACTAGTCTTGTTGTGTATAAACTATCATTTCAGCCCTTTACCCACTATACACTCGAAAAACAGTACCTCTTATATAAAAGGTACAAGCTAAATGTACCCTTTATTTTCTCACGTAAGAGGCACATAACTAATGTGCCTTTAAAAATGACAGGCACCATAAGAAACTAAAGGCACCAACGCAAACGCGAGTCAATGCTGTGTACGAAAAGATTTTACCGCTTCCTTGTGCCTCTCAAACGCGCTTTCCTTCTTTTTCTTCGGTAAGATGTAGCGGAGAAGAAGCGCATGCGCACATCTGTCCGTTTCCTGTCCTCTCCCCTTCCATCCTCTCCCCTTCAATCCACTCCACCCGATTGAAGTGAAGCAGTTTGTTTACAATCTGGCCTAATGTGGTGCATCTGATGTTATAAATGCTTGAATTTGGTAAGTTTAAAACTTATACTTATATCTTATTTTCATATTTATTCCCAATTAACGATGGCATCTTTCTTATTAATAGTACATTTAAATTATTATTGATGAATTATTATTGCTACAAATCTTATAAAAATGTTTAAGCGAGGGAGCTAACCCTAGTTATGATGTTTACATTTCTGTTGTAGTTGTATCAGTTATGTTTTATCATTATAATATTAAGAAGAATGTTTTTAAAATGCCCTATATTTGTTCTGTAATGTTTGATCATAATTTTGTATGAGGTTTTCAATGTGGCGATTGGTGTGAATAAGAAATCATTTTTATTTGAATAAACCAATTTGCTTTTTTGCTTATCTTAGTTTATAATCTAGAGCTATCACAGAAATTCTCTCTGAGAATGAGTGAATAATTTAAAAAATAACGAAGAATGTCTTCGAATTTTTATTATAATTATGAAAAGTATACTTTCAATCACTAGCTATTTTAAAAAAACAATTGACATTTGGATATCTAATTATAATTATTTTAAACTGCTACTAAACTTACAGTTGATATAAACCTGAAGAAAAAAACAAGATTATGCTTTATTTATATGTTAAATATGGTGTGAGCGTGAAAGAAAAAAACAATCTTCTAATGATTTATAGTCTTTTAATTTTAAATTAGTTATTATTTATTTTGTAAAAGTAATGTCTAAAAATGTTTTATTCTAACATCACAGCTTTAAGTTTAAAATTTCAAATTTTGATTCTGAATTTATGATTCAAAATAGATAACATGGGATATATAATTGTTTACGACTGAAAAACCTTCCTTTTAAAAATTTTAAAATTTCAAATTGAAATTTAATTTATTTGATTTTTAAGAAGGGTTAATAGCTTGCTCCATAGTGCTCTTGTGGCACAGCTGGTTAAAAAATCTTTCACACTTCTTATTAGAGAACTAGGGTAATGAGTTTGATCCTGGCAATGTATAAAACAACTGACGTGTATATTCAGCAAGGTGCATATAAACTCTGCCACGGCTGAAAGTTCTCTCATTGGTTATCGTGCGAAAGATTGAAAAGAGCTAGCTCAAACGGAGTTCACTTTATCTGACCGGCATCAAAATTACATGGCATTTCAACCATGGCCGTTAAAAAGTAAAGCCCTAGAAATGGCATTTTTGGTCATGGTTGAGTGATGGTGGTGATGAGTACCTTGCTAAAATAAAATAATGAAAAGTACTTAGCAGCTTGAACTTTCTAAAAACATTAAAGTATTGTTAACTAGTGCGGTATAATTTACATAATATTGTTATCAATAACTATAAATAAAAAAAACTATTTGCATAACATTCATTGGATCACAAATGGATTAGATATGCAGACTCGCTGTTTTGCCACTGGCATTTTTTAAGATAAATTCTTAATACTTTATCGATATATACTGAATACTTCATACAAAAAATATTTCGTACTTCATATTCAATGTTCAACACTTTATACTCCATGTTTTCCTGCCACGAAAAGCTACCTAGTAAAACTTTCTAATTCAGAGTCAGTGATAATAATTTTTAAAAAACCTTTATTTATATTATTGTTATTGCTACCTTACCTGTGTTACTTAGAATAACATTATCAAAAAACTTTTTGTAATCTATAACTAATGCTTTTCCTGAACTGTAGTCAAGGAATATAAAGCAAAGCAATTTTGATAACAATATTTAGAAAGAAAATATATTGATTGTAAGGTAAAGATATGTGTATAAACTTGAAAAAAGTGAATTTTTTTTTTCTTTTTTTTAGCTCTCTGAAAGACAATTTAATGTTTGTGTAATCTAAATTTATATTATTAGCATAACTAAATGATTAATAGTTTTTTTTTGTTACTTTCTGTCTTGACTGTGTTCCAGTAAATGCAAAAAAATATTTTCAATTATTAGATATTTTTATAGGGGAGTGTCGGGTACCCCCGCCCACTGTCAATTTCATATGTATAGAATATTTTTTCTAGTCAATGGGCCATCGGACATTAATTGTTATGTTATAAAAAGATTATTTTCAAAGTTTCAAGTATTTATGCAACTGGTAACATGGTAAACAATAGTTTTGAAAATATGTTGAATACAGTAGTCATGAAATTAAGAAAAATCGGTTGAATTCTGTGATAAAAATGATAAATGAGGTTTATCTATTGTCAATACATCGGTCATTTTCATTTACACCTGAAAAAACAGTAAAAAAACATAGTTTTTGTAACTGGGCGCAGCTACCCGACACATTTTGAAAAGAGCTGAAAAACATTTTTTTTTTTTAATTTCTATTTTTTTAAGTTAAACTATTCTTTTTTTTTGGTTTATTCTTTTTGCATTATTTAATTAGATGATAAAACAATAGAAACATACAAAAATATTGATTATTACTCAATATTATACAGAAATATAAGCGATACTCCTTAAGTGGGCGGGGCTACCCGACCGATTATTTTTATAAGTAGTTATTTTTATAAATAATTACTTTTCTATTTACATTTGAATTTTCTTTGTTTACTCCAATTTTGTTATGTGTTAAAAACAATCCTTACACTTTCTTATGTATTTAAGCTTCGCTAGATTTAAAAAATATTTTTGTTTCTTTAACACGTCGAATGCCACGCTAATTTTACATGGTTTGCTCGTCTGACCAAAATGATTTTTACAGTATGTATTGCATTAATTTCTTCAAACCATTTTAGTAATAATAATAATATAAAAAAATTTAGAGCATTAAAAATTTATTTGAATTATTTGACTCAAATAATCTAGGCTTCGCCGTTCATTGGTGACCCCTGTGGCGCTACAAACAAACTCAGCACCAGTCACCGGTGACCCCTATGGCATTCAACGTGTTAAATTAGTTCAATAATATTAAATTTAAATATTACTTTGGTTAAACTTTTTCTTAATGTAATAAAATCTTCATGAATGTATTTGTGTACATTGTGATAAAAACTTTTAACAACTTATTCAAATAAAATACTATTATATTGATAAGTCCTGTTTTAAATGTTCTAGCCGAGCTGAATGCATGACAAGACTCGTTTGAGTTACATGGAGAGGAAAACCACTCAAACCTGCCACAGTTAGTCTGGCGTCCAGGGGACTCAAACCCATGATCCGTCTACCTCTGAGGGTATTTTACATCAGCACTCTGGTCAGTGCGAACAGAATGGAAATTGCATATTGACCAGCCGTTGTTAAGATTTGAACCCAATTCATCTCATTGAAAGGAGAACCCTCTATTCCCTGTGCCATTGTGACTCTCCTGAAAACAATAAAGCTGATCAATTCACGATTCTGCTGTTAACTTCCTCGACTCGCTTTTACTCTCCCCTATAGAGAAATCTTCTCCACTTGAGCATTTCTAAGTGTTTAACTTGAGCATTTGTTCTTCCAGATACAACCTTTAAATGTCCGTTGCTATTGCTCCGAATTATTGTGATTGTATGTTAACTAGTGAAAGCTAAAAAAAATTTGTGTCATTTGATTTTTTCAAAATTAGGAAAATGTTTTAATAAAAGTTCTCTGCGAAACGTGGACTTTTTTATAAGTGTCTGCATTAAACAAGTCTTGCCATCTCTTCAAGTAAAATGAACTTAAAGTCGCTTCACTCTGTATAGCAAATTTACCTGTATGTTATAACCTTTTATTATGATGTTTTATTTTCTCATAATAGTAATAATTTTATTTAATTTTGTTTTATTTTAAACGATTACCATTATAATTTTGCTTCTGGTGTTGTGTTTTCTTTGTTTACCTGCTCTATTTCTTTATTAACCTTTAATTATGATATTACTCCTATATATACATAGCCAATACTAAGGATTTCAAATTATTTGCCAAATTTTAAAATTCTTAGCCAAAGGAAAATTTTAGAAATTTTTTATGATTGATTTTTTTCTGTAGAAAACTTTCAAGCATACTACAAATTTATTATAAATTAATTATTTTATAAAAATGCAAATACAAATTTAGAGTCATTTTGCTGTTGGGGAAGAGTAAATGTGCAATGAATGGGGGAGAGATTGAAAACTGCAGATGTTTTATCGTGTTTTGAGGGGAGGAAATAGACATAGTTTGAGGTATATTTTTGGCAACGTATTAGATCAGTGCAGTAATATAAAGATAAACCTGAATCGACACTATATCACTATAATCGAATAATTCCTAAAAAAAACATTAAACATTTATTTTTATTTATTTGAAAATCTCCTTGCAATTTTGAAAGTATAAATCCGTTGTTGAGAAAGGCATAAAAATTAGAAGGTTAAAAGAACAAATTCGTAAAAAATGGAAAAGAATAACAAAATGCCTCAAAACATGAATAAATATTTCTTAATAATTCTTGTTTAAATAAACTAATCGCTTTTATTCAAAACCATTTTAAACATGGGTATAAATTAAATTGGCCCACAAATTTTGTCTTCTAAAAAGTAGGGACTACATTTCCGAAGTGGTTTATAGTCACTACATTTAAAAAAAAGAAAATTTAGCTGTAGTTAAATACACTATTAATAATGCAGTTGTAGTTAAGAACAAAGATAATGCAGCTTTCCTGACCACTGGCTGAGATTACTAAGTTACTGCTTTATCTGTTATGTACTACCACATTTCTTTAACCATCATTTTACTGTTAATTTTAATAATTTATTTTTTATTCTGATTTTGGCCTTAACTTATATGTTTTATTACTGACATTAAAATTGATATATTCTTTAATCTTCAATCATTGACGACAATATTCAAATTCCTAATATAATTTTCATTAAAATTATTCTAACCACCATCATATATGCGTAATTTAAACGTATGTATTAAAGCATAACTTAATTCATATTAAATGCTGTGACATTGATTCACAACTTTCAATTAAATGTCATGTTTTTAACATCCAAATTCCTAATTTTAGTTAATTTCTGATACAAATCCTTAGTTCTTCATCCGTTTCCTCTCTCCCCTTATTGCTTTAGGCAATTGTGACACTCTCCCCATAAAATTCCTTTTCCATTCTTTTGACCCCTCTCTTTCCCTGGAATTTTTTTCCAACACCTGCTTGTCGGCCCGTTTGATGTACACGCCGGTGCAAAGTGATCTGCATCTTGTTTCTTCACTTTCAATTGAGAACCTTTTTTTAAAACGTTGAGTGTAACTCCTCAACTCAGTAATTGTAGGAAATTCAACTTTAACTTGCAATTTTTAAGTAATTTCACTTCAACTCTTTCCAGAGAGTATAAATATCGGGCGCTAAAATAGATCGCTAGCGAACTTCATGGATATCCTCGTCATTGATGTCATGCTGGTCTGGGATGCCGATAGCTGATGCTGGTCATGCTCTACTGATGTCCTCTTCTCCCTTGCTATGCTAGTCATACTGAATTGATGATTATCCTGAACGTTACACTAGGTGAGTGATACTGATTTTGATCTCGTCAGGTTCCTGAGTCGGGAGAGACAATACTGCCAACTCACCATTTTGATGTCTAGATTTTGAGCCCGCCATTTTGTTTTTTCAAGTCATGCCGTATCATAAAACAGCTCGTGGTGGAAAGGTCTCACTCTCTGGTCGTAATTCACCGTCGCATTGCAAAGAATCCACGTCATTAGAAGAAATCATTGCTACTAGTGGGATTTCAAAAAATTATTTTCCATCAATTGAACTTGAACATATTGACGATCTTGTAGAGTTTTACACCCAGTTTGATACAGAGGAGCTGATTCATTTAGATAAATTATTTAGCAAACTGCTCATTCAAATAAGATCGAGTTACCCTGGAGACTATGAATACTCGTACTTCCTAAAATTGACAAATGCAGCTTATCACGTTAGATGGAAGAGGAAAAATTTTCAAACAGAAGTAAACAAGATGAATGAAAAATCCATTCAAGTCGAATCAATAATTACTGAAACTAATCCAAACACTGAAGACATAACAACGGAAAATAAAGATGAAAACCTGAATACAACACTGAATACAGAAACTGACACAGACATCAATATTAACAATAATTCAGAGCCACCAGCAAAGAAAAGAAAAAAGAAGAAGAAAAAGCAAAATGCAGTGAAAATAATCGAAGGTAATTCTACACTCATGTCTACAAACAGCTGTCCTTCTTCTAGCCAACATAACTCAACATATGACGCCACTATCTTGCCGACAACAAAACCTAAGGAAGATACCGACAAAGTACGGGATCTGCCCAGCAAACCTGAAATAACACCGCAAGCCAGATTTATTAAGGTTTTGGTCCGGGGCCTGCCTGTGGACTTTAACACAGATGTCATCAATACAGAATTTCAGAAAAACAATATTGAAACCTTTAAAATAGTGCAGTTTAAGAAGAGAATGGGAGAGGCCTATCGGCTCCTACCACTTTTTCTCATAATCCTAACATCAAAGACGAATCACAATAGAGTATTTGAAGTCAACAACATACAGCAGATCCCGATCAGAATCGAACGATATCGAGGAGGTCGTGGACCTATACAATGTTACAACTGCCAAAATTATGGACATACTCAAAGCCACTGCAATGCACCTGCAAGGTGTGTAAAATGCGCTGAAAACCACAGGTCTCATGAATGCGACAAAGACAGAACAACACCTCCAAAATGCTGTAATTGTACCAAAAACCACACAGCTAACTATACTGGGTGCGAGACCCGACCCAGCAGAAGGAGCCCTCGAACAACATCAAATTCGAAGCCTAAACTTGCTCACCGATTAGTGTCATTAATCAAAGAATTACAGGAATTGCTCAAAAATGAAGAAGTGCTCCACCTTCTAAGGACCGTCGGGGAAACATCTCAATCTTAGTGAGTTCTGTTTTTATTTTTAAGACTCTCAAGTTAAATTCACTGAACTTTTCAAAGCAGAGTTTTACTTAAGTTAAATTATATTCCAATTTATTTTCTGATATAGCCAATTTAAACATATATATTTATAAATTTATGCACGTTAAATTCTTTTGCAAATTCTATTGTAGTTAATGAGCAATATTTCTCTGATAAAATATATTTACTGCATTTTCTCCAAATATGATATTTTATCATGTATCAAGGTATGATTTATCTATTTTCATCAATTATGTCTTTCATTTTTCAAAAATCATTGTACAAATCAAATCATGTTTAATTTTATTTTTAATCTACAATCAATATATGTAAAAACGTCAATTTGTGATATTGAATTTTTTCATTGTTTTATTTCACAAGCAAACGGCTTGATTTTTTTATGGCTACCACAATGTCTGCCAAATCAATGTTTTTTATCTGACTGTTTGTAATTTTATGATGAATGGGATAGGGGCCGCTTCGCGGCCCAGGTGCCCAGTTTATTTAAATAAAGAAGAAGAAGATCGCTAGCATTCGAGTTCTATTCATCACCATTCAACTTTTCTCCGCCTAACGGAGATTTTATTTTTCTCCCTCCTCCCACAGAGGTCGGAATTTTTTTGTCATGACGTGGTCCTTTACGCCATTTTTGCTGATTGAATTTATTTCGCCAAGATGATTTTAGCTTCTACATTACTCCGGCTATTTTAAGTTTTTTTAAGCGTTGGTTTACTTCGAGAAAATCTCTACTACATCCTCAGCATTCCTTTTCAAAAACTCATCGGTGTATTCCGTCAAGGTTCTCTTCAATTTTTATGTTTTCTGCTAAAGAATAACTATCAGTTTTGTTTTTGATCATGAATGATGACGCACGTCATTTTGTACGTGGATCTAAGTCTGACCGAAACTTCAACACCCTTTCTTTTTGAATTGATAAAAAGTGCCATCCAATAGTTTTAATAGTCCTTTTTTTTTAAAAAAAAAAAAAAAGGAAAACAAACCACCAGGGGTTGACGACATGTTTTGCTGTATTCCAATCTGCCGATTTTCCAGTATTGATGAATCTCCTATGATGTTGTGCCCTCCTTTGTGTAACAGATTTTGCCAAAAAGATAAATCTTCAGAAAAACTTCCTAAATAAAAAATTTGTGCTCTCCAAATAAGTTTGATGTTGACTATACTTTCAGAAACTCTTTTTTTATGTTTTTTCTTAGGATTGTTGATTTACAGATTTTTTTGTCTAAGCCAAAGGTATGTTTTTTTAGTTTCTTTTATTGGGTTGCTCTTCAGCGCCTCAACATGTACTTCCACTAAAATGTTATCATGTGCCTTTTCCTTTTTTTTTTGGTATAATTGCCTTTAGTTAAGCTCTTTTTCTTAATTGTTTTTTCTTCCATACCCAACCTGGAATACTACATATGGTGCCGTCCTCGTTCCAGTGGGTGTATTTTATTTTGTAATTGTTTTTTTTTTTTGACCAGCGAACCTTCTTTTTAATTTCAATGATTAGAATAATAAGTTGATATTTAATTTTAAATACAAATAAATCTTAATATGTTGTTTTTTTAAGTTTGCAATAGGCAATGAACAAATTTTTTTCAGTAGTTTTGAATTTAATAATCATGTAAACAATAAAATTATGCAATGAAATCAGTTTTAATTTTTAATTGGTTAATTAATATTTTGTGTTGGTTATTTAATAATTTGTTTAATATATTAACCAAATTAGAAAATTTTTGTAAGTTGAGTAAATAATAATTGAGTTTTTTTTTTAATTTTTTTGCAATTGTTTAATACTGTTTTGTAATTTCGATTTTTCTTCAAGGTGGATATCTAATTTTTCTGCATATAATGATACAATAGTTTTTTTATTCTTGAAAGTTAATGGAGTTTAAATCTCATACTTTTGTTCTGAATTCAAGAGTTACTTGTGAATAAGTTCAATTTTCAATGGATATAGCATTTTTAAATTATAAATTTTTTTGGAATAATAGTTTTCTAGGTTATTAATTTTTAATGTGTATACTATTCTTCTATATTGCTAAATGTTATTGAGAAATACTGATTGATTTTTTATAATTGGTGGTGTTATTTACATATTTGAAATAATTAATAGCAATGTTTTAATTTTTTTCTAATAGTTAATGTTACTGGTTTTAAGCAAGTTATATTGTTATATGATTCATATTAATTATTAAATCATTGAACTCAGAGTAATAATTTCTTTAATTGTGTTTCTTGATATTATAAGTTTCTTAGGTTTCAATATTTACATTTTTCGTAATGTTAGTAAAATGTTGTAAATTAATAAGGTATTATTATTAATGGTTTAATTTGATACTATACTTTTATTTCAAATGTTGTACTGTCTAGGTAAATAGCAATGTTTTTAACAGTAATCATTGAGTTCAATATTCTATTTGTAAGCAATTTTGTTAGATGACCCCTATTCTCACCCGAAGTAGAACTAATAGTGTAATTACTAAAATGACTAATAATAGTAATGATATAGGTGCTTGTAAGCAAGCACCAAAATTTAATTTCTCTATACCTGAATTTTCAGATAACTCCCAAAACATAAGTTTGTTTCTCAACCAAATTAAAGATCTAATAAATTTAATTCAATTTGAAAATCATGCATCGTTATAATTTTTGGCAAAATTACTAATTATCGATCTTATTTGATTGATTTTGTGTGTTTTTTTTCAAAATTCACTTAATGGATTGTTGTACAAAATTTTGTTGTACAAATTTTTTTTTCTCATTCGTTAAACTCGGAGTATTCTCAGTCTACAACGGTAGCCTGATTTTTTTGTTTGTTTGCAATTTTCTAATTTTTTTCTCATTTTAAATGCCTTAATCATATTGCTTACCAGGAACGTCACGTGACGTCCTTCGATAACCGAATTATTTGGCGAGATATTATAGATTCAAACTGTGGTAATCGTTTATTTACCATTTGTTTATATAGCTTTTGTGATTCCAACGACTAATATATGCCAACTTTCACATATTTTGCATAAAATTTTCTGCCCACATTAAAAGTGATAGTAAAATTTACATTTCATAATTGATTTTTGGAGTTATAATTTTGACCATCACTACAAAATTGTTAGCTACAAGACTGGTTGCTAACGACATGCGTTAGTACTCGCAAAAAAAAATAATAATTTGTTAATTTTTAACAGTACACAATAGTTAATGTTGTAGTGGTAGTGAAATAATAATAAAGATAATAGTAATAATTCGCCACGTGAAGAAAAATTCTGGTGGTACTATCGTTTTTGTTTTAACGCATGGCTTTGGGTTAAGGAAATTTGATTTAAAATTATTTTATTTAAAATATTTATTTAAAGAAATATATAAAGAGTCATTTTTCTTTCTCCGAATTCGGTGTTAAACTTATAAAGTATTAACGGAAATTTATATAAGTTTACAAATAATGTAATATAATTTTACAAGTTTCAATTTTTATTCCTTTAACAGTCTTAATATTCTGCTAAAATATGGCATTCCTGTTCAATAGTAAAACAATTTCCATTTTTAAAAATTTTTTAAGGAAAGTTTATTATCGTCACTACCAAGACTTTTTAGCTGTTGTAACATATATGTTCACAGGTTAAATCTGTTAAAACCGTCATTTTTTTTATCGAATTGGAATAAAATCTACTGGAACTGGAAATGTACTAAATCTGTTTTACTGTCTTTAATGGCATAGTGTCCATCTTTATTTACATTTGTCTGTATCAGAAAGTGTTTTACCTACATGATAAAACTTTTAAGGAATCTTGGTAGACACTGATTGCTTACTTTTTCCGAAGTTTTACTCCCTTCTAACGCGAAGTTCAATTTATGTCCATTTTCTTAAACGTGTGATTTAAACTTCGTGTCAAAAAAAATTTATACCAATGATATATATCAAAAATTCTCAAATGGCATTCAGAGGAACGCTTGGGTTCCGTCGAAGAGTTAAAGGGGTTCCGACAGTTAGGAAGTTCGTTGAACATTTTTGAAACCTGCAATTATTTTTAAACACAATTTAAATTCTACTATTTACTTAATACTTTGGTCGTCTTAAAGAGATTATTTAAAACAAAGTATCAATAAGAAAATGGTGTTTTAAAGAAATTGGCCTAATTGTTTTAAATAAATTATAAAAGAAATACGCATTTATAATACATTGCGTCAGTATTTTACATCGCACTTTCCAAATAAATAAAAAGTTAGATTCGTTAATAAAGAAATATGTTTTCCTAATGACCATTTTCAATAATTTCAAGTTTTCTTTTTCACAAAAACCATAATTCGTCATATTTCTTACCATCAAAAAAAATTTCAGTTCTTCACTACATTATACTCCAGAAACTGCGAATCCAACTGTCTGGCATAAAACCTAATTGAAGATTATTAATGATAAAATTATGAAAACCTTTCATTCCTCTTTCTTTATAAATTCGTGGAACACCCGACAAAATTTTGATTTTACTTGATTACCAATGATTGAGGTGACCACCAATGTTCAACTCCAAAACCTTGTAATTTTGAACCCAATCCAGGAGATAAAGGAACTTCTGGATCAAGTATTAAGAGAAATTTACCTTCGTACAGGACTTTTTTGAGACTTAATTGCAGGCACGTTGAACGGAGAGGAAAACTACGAAAAGCTTCCAAGATTATCCTGAATGCAAGGGGACTCTAACCCATTATCCGTCTACCTCTGAGGATATTTTGCATCAGCACTGTGATTGGCCTGAGGTGGGTGCAGAATACGGATCAAGCAGCCTTCGTTGGGATTCAAACCCAGGTCACTTCAGAGGTGAGCACTCTATATCGTGTGAGCTACACGGCCAATTTCATTCTTCTTATTACATATTTTCAAAGTAAATCAGTCTTTTTATTAGTCAATACTACAGAGTTGTTTTTATTTAATTTATAAAATCGTAGTTACGCCGGAAGAGGGTTGATCATTTAAGGTCCCGAAGCCGAAAAAAATTGGGAACCGCTGATCTTTACATTATTTCTGAATACTCTGCTATTTCAGGAAAATAATTTTTGCCTTGAAGTTGTTGAACACAGCACATGCAAACAATAACTTCATTATTATCCCCGATCTACAAAATTAAACTATTCACTTAAATTACGTAAAAAGAAAAATAACAATGCCGGAACGGGCATATGATTAAATCATACGATGCTATAAAATTTATAAGGTTATTTATGAGAAGCATCACTTCACTTCAGCTACGTCACTTTTTACTTTCAAAAAAGAAAATCAATGTCAGCAATTGATAACAATAATTGATAACAATAAAATTGATAACAATAAACAATCAACGTCATCTCCAGCCCCCCCCCCCTCCCCCCAGCTGTCCGCGGTCGAATTATCAAATGTTGACGGGTCCGCGGTGATAAAAAGGTTGGGGAACACTGATTTAGGGTACCGTAGCCAAGAAAAATTGGGAACTGCTGATCTTTACATTAATTCGGAATAATCTGCTATTTTAGGAAAATAATTTTTGCCTTGATGTTATTGAACAGTACCAAACATTGCACATACAAACAATAACTTTATTACTATCCCCGATCTATAAAATTAAACTATTCGCTTAAATTACGTAAAAAGAAATATAACAATGCCAGATCTAGTATATTTGATTAAATCATACAATGCTATAAAATTTATGCATTCTCATAATTTTTTAAAATTATGAGAAACATCTGTATTTACTTCGGCTTCGTCATTTTTTATTTCGAAAAAGAAAATCTTGCTACTCTTTAGGAAAATTCCTGTTCCTTTTGAAGAATGATTTTGTTCACCAATACAAATTAATCATCAAAATATGATTATAGAATGTCTCTTAGCTCCAGGTATTTCGTAGTGAAGCTTTTAATGTGGTTGGAACACCAATCTATTTATAAATCATGGAAGATGGTTTATAATTTGAGAATGAAAGCTTTTTAACACGTTTCCGCACACTTTTAATTTGCAGATCGTGCTCATATAACATTTTTTTATCAATTGTTCATAACTACCATATGAAGTCATATGAAAATGAACGTCAAACACATGTTTGGAGATGAAAATTATGACAGCTTTTTCGTAGAAACTCTTGACGACTGCAACCGTCATTTACTCATCACGGCATTTTTTTTTCTCTTCCCCCCAAACAAGAAAACGAAAAACCTTTTATATGCTATTTGAAGTGCTACAACTCTTTCCTTCGATATATTACTGAATAATTAACTAATAAATGCATTAGTATACTTCATAGCAATGCATTAGTACATTTCGTGCACTAATTGTCATAAAACTCCAAAAATAGCGATAACACACCCAAGCATAAGCCCATCCAAAATAAAATTTGAATAGGTAGTCAAATCAGAGTAGCTAAGTAAAACTGCCATATAAAAATGGAGCTCCAATGGAGTGACGTCATCTGCAATGAGCAAGTTGCATATTTGATCACAAGCCTGCGAATTTCATTGTGTTAATGAAATCAGAAATTCGTGATAGCTAATTTGAAGCAATGACCTACAGATATCACTTGTCCGCAGAACTGCGATGGAGGTCTATTAGAAGCTAGGACAAAAACAGGCGGGACGAAGTCAGATAAAAGCTGCCAGATGGCTTATGTGTGTCCTCCTTGATGCTAATGTGCACTCCTATACTGTCATAATAAGTAATGATTTCTTTCTACTGGACGCGATGACGGAATGATGCACATGGCTTGCACCGTTGGTGGTTATTTTCAGCAGCTAACAATTCAGCGAATGAAGTGGCCAGCTCGATCATCGTAATTGATTCCTATCGAGCATGTTTGTGATGTGTTAGGAAGACGGGTAGCTAAAGGAACTTTTTGTATTCTAAACTGTCACATCTGAGTTTTTAATTTTATACATATGCTAATTTATGTAGCATAATAGTTGTTTGGTTAATACTTTTTATGTTATTTTATACAATATTATGTGCATGAATATTAGAATGGACTGGTCTGTACGGGGAAATGGAACATTGATATCAGTAGAATGGACTGGTCTGTACGGGGAAATGGAACACTGATATCAGTAGAATGGACTGGTCTGTACGGGGAAATGGAACATTGATATCAGTAGAATGGACTGGTCTGTACGGGGAAATGGAACACTGATATCAGTAGAATGGACTGGTCTGTACGGGGAAATGGAACACTGATATCAGTAGAATGGACTGGTCTGTACGGGGAAATGGAACACTGATATCAGTAGAATGGACTGGTCTGTACGGGGAAATGGAACATTGATATCAGTAGAATGGACTGGTCTGTACGGGGAAATGGAACATTGATATCAGTAGAATGGACTGGTCTCTACGGGGAAATGGAACATTGATATCAGTAGAATGGACTGGTCTGAACGGGTAAATGGAACATTGATATCAGTCAAATGTACTGGCCTGTACAAGGAAATGAGACAGTGACATCAGAAGAATGGACTGGTCTGTATCAGTAATATAGACTGGTCTAAGTTAGGGAAAACAATATTAATGTAAGCATATTACATAAGTTCAAACAGGAAAATGCAACATTGTTTATCATTTTTTATATGCAAGTTTTAGCTGAATTAGTCATCTTCTTTGTATATAACATGGCATAGTAAATCTCTTACAGGCTGCAACCAGTGGAAAATTTCCTATTAATTAATAAAATATAACAGGACAGTATATAAAAAAATACTTATTTAAAGCCATTAAAAATGCTTTGAATATTTAAAGTTAAACACTGCTTAAGTGAAAGGAATAACTAATTATATTCTAAATCACATACTTCTTTATACATGATACACTTCTTTATACATACACTATGCTAGTTTTAAATTAAAGTTAACTTTAATTTCCTTTTATATCTCTAATTTAATTTTAAAATAAAAATTCTTATTAAATTATAATTTATTGTTTCATAAAAAAGAAAAACTGTAAAAAGAAACTTAAACTGTGAATTCAAGAGGGTACCCTATTGGAAAAAATTCTTGGTATATATATATATATTTAAAAAAAAACGGCTTATGAAACACCGGTTATACTGGATTCAGTATCATAACGGAAACGGTGTTTCGTAATCTGGAATTAAATTGATTCCGGTGTTTCATAATCAGGTATCAAGTTGATTCCAGTATAATACTGGACTCAGAATCATAACAGGTAATTCAAAAGCCGATATCAAATTTGCCGATGCTGGTGTTTCATCAGCCGGTATCATATTGGCTCTATTATGATACAAAATTGGATATCATACCAGAACAGATTTTTCACAAGTTAGGAGGAGACTGGCTCTAGTATAATACCTAAACCAGTGATTCTCAACCACTGTGCCGCGGCACTTTTGTGTGCGCCAAATATTAGAAATGATACAATAAAAATTATAATGCTTTTTTTATTATGGGTAAAGTTTAAATTAAAGAAAAGTGTATTGATATATATAATATTATATATACATATATATACTTTTTATAATTATTTCACACTTTAACTGTGTGAACATCTTTGTCGGCGATTGTCTTGTCTCTGACAATCTTAAAATAACATGGAAGTGTTTAAAATTGTCTTTGACACACAATTTTAAAAAATGTTGAAATAAGTAGGAAATTTAATGACTATTAAAAGTATTAACCACAAAGGAAAGCAAGCTAAACATTAACTTTCAAACGAAAATAGAAGCTAATCATTAAAGTAAGCCATGCAATTAAAAAACAAATTAACAAAGGATAACTAAAAACACAAATATATAAAAAAAACAAATTAACAATGGATAAGTAACAAAAAAAAGCTAACAATTAATAATTAGCAAAAAAACTAGTTAACAATAAATCACAAAAATATAACAGTTAATAACTATAGAAAACAAGCTCACAATTAATAACTAGCAAAAAAAATTTAAAAAAACTGTTACTTACTAATAAAAAATTAATCGAAAGAAATAATTAATCCCTTAATAAACGTGCTTTTGTAGTACATATTATTTTATTTCACATTCAAAATTATTATCACAAACTATTTAACACAGTGTATTATAGGTAAGTAAACAACTTTTAAACTAATTTCTTTCATTGTGTGCCTTCAAATTTCAAAATCGTTGAAAGTGTGCCACAACAAACAAAAAAAAGGTTGAGAATCACTGACCTAAACTGTTGTTTCATTAGCTGGTATTATTCTAGAGTCAGTATACCTACTGGTACTAGTATACCGAGCCCAGTGTTGATACAGGAACATTAGTGAGTAGCTCTGATTGAGAAAATAAAACATTGATACAATTGGTAAAGTCACCCGTTTTATACAGAAATATTAAATACTGGCATCAATTCACACTTAATCAAATGCTATAGAGTTTGCATTAGGGTTATAAAAACAAATAACCTGCTTTTTTTCTTTATAATTAATTAATTTTTTTCAACTATAAATTAAAATATTATTAGAAATAACTGTCAATAATATTTGAATCTACGATACTACACAAAAAATGATTTGCAGCAACATTATAAAAGTGCAAATGAATCCTTCAGATTTTATGAAAATTGAATGGGAGTTAGAAATATTATTTAACAGATAACCAAAAACCTGACTAAAATAAACAAGTCAAATCTTAATTTCTAATTATTTTTTTTCATATCTTTTGAAACGACATAATAAATTTCGTTAAATAAACCCAAGAATGGTTTGGAAAATGCAAAGTCACATGTAAACTAAGGAGACAATGTGAAGTGCATACAATATAAATTTAAACAATCTTATAAAATTATGATTTGAATAAATTAACTTTGGTTTCTATTTAAATAATTGATAAGATAAAATGGAATTCAAATTACACATATACAAATTTTTGATATGCCTCCAAAAATAATGTTTGAAATCATTCATATTTGAGACTGTTAATTTACTTTGGAATCAGATTTAGTAAAATATTAAGGTTTTACTCCTTATAGTACTAAAGGAAAACAATGGTTATTTATTTCAAAAAATAAAAATATAAATAAACAGTTATATTACATCGTGGCCAATGTACCTTCTTGCTACTATTAATTTAAATATAAGCCATTTTAATTTTAGATATATTTGGCCTTTAAATTAGAGTTAACTTTAATTATTAAAACATAATTGTGTGTTGAGTAGTAATAATAGCAGCAAATAAAAGCTCAAATAACTCTAGTTATTAACTAATAGATACAAAAGTTTTGAATTATTCCACTCTGTCATTCTATTTACTTTTTTCTTAAGATTCTATTACTTAAAAAGCTCCATTTGTTATACTCACATTTTCTATATCACATAATATCTGAAAAATAATTCAGGAAAAAAAGTTATCGCCTTCAAAAATCAAATCTTAAGATCGAATTATTTATATAGTTCGTAAAGCACAAAAGTTCGTAAAGCATAAAATAGGCTTAAATCTTCAAAGTTTTTTTTCTCACAATTGGTGAGAACTTAGAAATAATTAATATATATACCAAATAAAAACACACAACAACAAAATATTTAAATTTTTTAATATTGGATATGACATAATTTAAACTTTGTCTTATAAGATAGAAGAATTACAATTACTAAATTTATATAAATATTACCATGGTAGCCTAAAAAATGTTCATCTATTTATAATCAAATGAAATATTAATTTTGTCATATTTTAGTAGTTCCTATAACGTGAAGTAACCGACAAGCATTTTTAGTATACTTGTGTGTGAATTCAAAAATATATTTTTCAAATGATTGATAGATTCATATTGTTTAACATTATATCATCCTTGATTTGATGCATTTTTATTTTTCACGAACACCACAGCTGCTTGCAGACCTTAATTGTGCCAACCACGCATTTTCCGACAGTCTATTTTAAAGTCTCTTCGATGTCATCCAACCATATAGTTGGTGGAATTGTAGTTGCTCCGGATCCCTCAGATTTCTCTTTAATGTAAACCTCTTTGTAGAATTATCTTCAAAGCTTCTTGAAATAACAGCCAGTAACAATGCCTCTATTTAGAGCTCCTAATATAAAAAAAATTTGAATAAGCAGAAAGTGTAGACTAAACAACAATTTCTAAAAATCTTATTTTTAACATTATATGCTTTTCTATTTTTTAATATTATGCTTTATCTTTTTATGCTAAATTTGAGGTTACAGTGTTAATTTAATTGAGTTAATATTTTAGTATGCAGTGTTAATTCCATTAGACACCTTTGGGATTTGTATACTTTTTCCTAACTATTAAATTGAAGCAAGAATTATTAAACAAATAAAAATAGTAAAGAATTTTTACAAGGATTAAACTTTTCTTACATTATATTAATAAATAAATAGACAATGAAAAACATGGTAAATGTCAGTTAATTAAAATAATATTAACTGAAAGCTTAATTATGTTAAATTTTTCATATGATTATGATAAATTTTACCCTTACACAAATAGCATGCATAGATTTTTCAGATTATATGACTTAATGAACATTGATAAAGCATTATGCTTATATTTTTTTAAATAATAATACTATTTAAATCAATAGAGTAATACATTTACTCCAAATTTTAATTAACTTTTATGCATTATAAAAACTCACAAACTAGCTGTTACAGATGTAAATAACTTAGACAAAGACCCAGAATGCACAAAGAACAGATTTCATACAATTCTAATTATATGCGATTCTTTCAAAAATCAAAATATGTATGTATACAAATAATATTACGAATATTCAGGGAACTGCTCAATCATACATTTAAAAAAAATCCATTGTCTACAGACAACACATACTGGAAATTAGACTCAATATTTAATCTTATTATTAAGATCTTGAAACATAATACCATAGAAATTTGTATTATTTTAATAAGATTAAATTAAAGCATATTTTCTTCCAAAATGAGAATAACATGCATAGTGATAAAAATTAAAAAGTATTAAGTTGTAGGATGATACTAAAGTGTTGCAGAAAATATTTAAAAATTATGGTATTACAGTTCAATATGATGATTGAACTGATTGATATTAAAAATTCCAAACAATAATGATATCTTACAGATTTGCTATTGAGACGCACAGACTGTAAATAAATGAAAGATTTTTAAAAATTATTTATAATTAAGAATAAACAATTATCCAAACTATATAGACTAATTTATACATTTAAAGAATTTTATTATTAAATATAAGAAATACAATTATGAATACTTAGTTTTCAACTACTGTACCAATCAATTACGAATTTGCCATTAACATTTCAAATATAATGCTAAGTTTAAAAATATTACAAACAACGAAATAAATAATTAATTTGTTAATAACGGTGATATTAATGGGAATTTATGTAAATAACACATGAACAAAGCATTTCTATTAAAGTCTCATTAAGAAATCCAGGAAAGAAACATTAAAAATACTTTCTTCTCGTGCAATGGAGTCTGAAACGTAACCCTATGCACATGCAGTAATAATTCAAGAATGATATACATATCTAGATTACTTAAAATATAAATATAACTCAATCATACGTTTTAATATTGCTGTAACTAACAAAGATGTAAATAAAAGTAAGAAATAAAGAGAAAAATACACTTACTAAAAAATCTCTCGCCCTAGTATGTGCCATTCTTTCCATGAGGCTCAAATGTAAACAACGTGAACGTAAGTCGAAGCAATGTGATTGGTTGCAACTTCAGACTGAGAAACGGAATCAACTGGGGAAACTGTTGAAAAGGAACATTCTCAAACTTCGGAGTGTATGCAGCTAGATATAGATTTAACGAACGGCTAAGAGGAATTTAACGAACGGCTAATTCACGTCTTTTGCGTGTCCCCTTCCGTTTCTGAATTAATTGCTGGTTTTTGCTTTTATAGATTCAATTGGATTGAATTAACTATATTGTTACAAAACAAATTTATTTATTTCATTCAAAAAAGTTTATTATGTTTTATGATCTGAATTTATTTAAAACAAATTTCAAAAACGGACTGAAATTTATAAATTTATGATGGAGAGGTTAATGTTTGAAGGTAAAAAGTTTGAGATATTATATTAATTTTTAATTTATGTAAACATATTTCTTTTGCTACGAAGTTGTTTGAAACCTAAACTAATTAATTTAATTAGAGAATTGATTAACTAGTTTCGGTTAGGAGTAAGATAGTTCTAGTTTAGTATAAATTCAATAATAATTATAATTAAATAAGAATTAAAAACAACTTATAATCAAATTTAAAGTGATACAAAATTAATAATATTTTTTTGTCATCATGACTTTGATTAAAATAAATTTTGTAAATTAAAAAATAAATAAGTAAATAAATAAAATACTAATAAAAATAAGTTTTATTATTAAATTACTTTTATTATAAAATTACTTTAATTTAAATGACTTAAAGCAGATTTTAAAGCTATTAAAATGTGTAAAACAAATTTCTCATACACTTCCTTTCTTCCATAATTATAAAATGATTTTAATAATTTAAAAAATGTATTTTTTAATTAATGCACGTAGATAGTGTACGTTTTCACCGCCCTTAATATATACGTTAAGAATCCTTATAAAAATCTAAAAAAATAATTATCGGAAATTAGTATATAATCAAGAAAAAAACACTAAAAATTTTTAAAATAATGAAGAATTATAAACAAAATTAGCTAATTTGATAAGGTCAAAGCCTGTTAGATTTCTGGAAAAATATTGATTGTAAACAAATGTATGTAAAATAATTCCATAGGCACCTGTTGATGTATTAATGAAAACAGGTATTGACTAATAAAATACCTATTGATCAATATTTATTGCTAAGTTTTACATGTGTCAATAAAAATATGTTGATATCAGTTCATATATTGATAAAACAAGTAGAAAACCTAACTGATCAACATCTATTGATACAAGTACCCTACTGATGACAGTAGACATCAGTTGAAGTGTGATATACAGACAAGTATAAACCAATAGAGTACCTACTGATCAATATCTAATGATACCAATACACTGCTGATATCAGTTGAAATATCAATAGAAACAAGTACAGCCCAATAGAATACCCTACTGTTCAACATCTATTGATACCTATACACTACTGATATCAGTTGACATCAGTTGAAATGTCAATAGAAACAAGTACAGTCCAATAGAATTCTATTGATATCAATAAATGTTTTTATTGATTTCTATTGGTCATTTTTTGTAGGGGAGGTGAATATCTAAAACTGCACATATTCGAAGTGAATATGAGGCAACGCGCAATAGATATACTGGATGAACTAGACGTAAAATACCACACATTCCAATTTAACGAAGAAAAACCACTCAGATTAGTAATAAAAAACATTCCAATCGATATAACATCAGATGAAGATCATCAAAACCTAATAAAATGCGGATTCACACCTACTTATGTAACTCAGATGCAGAAATATACAGAGCAAGGCAGAATCAATTTTCAGCTACACATAGTCACCTTGGATAAAACAGAAAACTACAAAGATATTTTTTACTTAACCAGATTCATGGAAATCGCTTTCTCAGCATCAAGCTACAGAGGGTGCCGTGGTCTTACACAGTGCCTTAGATGCCCACAATTCAACCACGTGAAAGCATCCTGTCGAAATACTAAAAAATGCCTAAAATTCGGCCAAGAGCACCCGACCCATCTATGCCAAAAAAGAACAAAGGATACATCAGCAACTTGTGCAAATTATGATGGATCAGACCCAGCAAATCTCAACAGTGCCCCCAGATACCCAACTACCAGAATCACCAACAACAATGGAACCAACAACCTAAATAACAGAAATGCTCCTGGCAACACAAATACATATGCACATATCTTAATACATTGCTGACCAGTCGTAAGTAAACTCGTGTTTTCGTGGTCAAGCGTTGGGGACCGGTCACGAGTTAACTCGTGTTTTCGTTAGCAGTGATCTCGTGGTGACTATTTTAAAAAGTGGGAGTAATTTTCCTTACTTTTCAAGTTTTTCTATTTAATTCTTTACCAATTTATTATAACTTTACGAAAGCAGATATATTTGCAAAACTTATGGTGTACTATTACACGTAAGTGATTCTAATACTTTTTATAATACGGCATTAAAAATTAAAAGTTTTTAAACTTTATATTGTTTTAGTTCCACATTCGCTTTCAAAACAATATCCGGGCACATGGGGTAATTTTCAGAAAAATTGCCGGTCAGCAATGTGTTAAAATCTACAAACAAACAAAACAACAACAATAGTCTACAACTGGATACTGCTATAATTAAAGAAACAAGGTCTCTCCTCACATATTTAAAGCTCTTTGTAGATTTTATACAAGACAAATGAAGGCTTCAAAATGTTCAAAAAGATTCAACAGGACAAATACTCAAGTCTACAACAAATAGAAGAAGATGATAAAAACAATACAAAAAATAATACTCAATATATATTTCTGGAATGCTAACGGGGTACTCTAAAATCAACACGAATTGAAAAACTTCAGATTCGAAAATAACCCAGATTTATTAGAATTTTGCAGAAAGCGGAAAAGTTTTTATTTCTAGATTATTATTGAAAGTGGATTCCGAAAATGATTTTCCTTAAATTTTCAACAAGAACAATTTGAAATGTAACTCATGGTGTTATTAAACTAATAATAAATAAATAAAACTGCTATCACTTTTTACATTTAAGTTGCCTGTGAGGTCGCTGCATATCTTTTGTAAGGTACACGACTTCAGCTTGATTAATGGTAGCTATGAATTAATAATATTTGTTTGTCATGGAAAAACGGAATATCGATTACTTTTTCCATTACAAACTAACATAATTTATCGCACCGTAAACGTAATTGTATTGTCTCCTTCTTCCTACCACTTTCTACGTAGTGGAGAAGTAGGAACTCTTAGTAGGCACAAAAATTAAACATTGAAAAATTCTGTATAGAAATATATAATTAACTTGCATAAAAACTGTACCTTGTAGAGTGAAATCGATTACGAATTTGAATTCCGCGGCGAGAAAGTATCATATTTTCCGGTCAAAAAACTAATGCATTAGAAAATTTTAAAAATGTAATTAAATATAGTGTGCACCTAATTCAATATAAATGCACCTTTTGCATATCTGAAAATGATACGTGTGTGCTTTCGCAAACAGAACTTTCAGACAGGCCTAATTATCTATATTTGAGTTATAATTGAACAAATTTCTAATTGCTGAGTTCAAGAGCAATGCGAAAACAGGAGAAATTTTCAGACTTAAAAGAAGAATACTTATCAAACAATCCACTGAACTCAAAAGTAGTCCTTTTTATTATCAATTACTGTCACAAATTTAAACAAAAAATTTTATGTAAATATAAACTTTCTCTAACCATTTCAAAGCGATAGCCAATATTCAGAAATATTTTCCTTTTCTTTATTTTCAGTATCTACCAGGCAAATGTATTGCTGTCAGATACCTTTACTAAATGCATATTGATCGGACATGAACAAATTGTATCAAACTTAAAATTTATATAAAATGTATTTTATTTTCTGAAACGGTAGTTACTAAAATTTGAACTACTTCATTTCTATCTCAACATTTGTCACGTAAAAAGAAGCAGTATTTAATTTAGAAGCAGTATTAATAAAATTACATATCTTAAAATGATTTAATAAATCATATACCTTAAAATTCAAAATTTTTTGAAACGTTTTCACAAAGATAAGCATAAATTCTAAATAAATATTTGAAGCTACATTTTGCATAGCTTGAATTAAACTGTGTATAAAAGTGCACTGTGTATAAAATGTTTCGATGAGCTTGAAAATTCGTCGATATATTGCGAAGCACGCAAAAAGTAAAATTAAAATAAAGAGAACTAAACTTTTGATCGCTCTCCTGACCCTACTATGGGAATTGAACAGAATTCAAATTTGACGGAAATTGATAAACAACTGTGCAGTTATATGACTTATTATGTTTCTTAAAATATTGTCTGCTGCGCTAATCAATTAGTGTTATTAATTAATGCAAAATTTAGTTTTGGCGTATGAATCAATAAGATCGGCCCTGAAGTTTAATTCCGAACATTAGTTTATATGTTATTCAGAGTTCTTACATTTTTGCTACAAAAACAAAATACAAACGATATAAAGTTAAAACTAAACACTTTATGCAATAAATGCTAATTATGAGACTGTTATAAATCATTATTTATTATAAAATTAGAATTTTATTTAAATAATGTGGATATGCAAGTTTGCCACGGTGGATTAATATTGCAAAAAGTGGTGACAATTGAAATTTAGAATTTTATTAAAAGAAGTTCTCAAGTTGTTTTCGCTAAACTTGATCAGTTCGCCAAATGTTGCTACTGATAAAAGAATCAAGGAACAAATTGCTTTTTCACTATAATAATTAATTCATTATACGCACCACTAAAAATGACAGCAAATGTATCGAGTAGAGATGGCAAATATTTTCTGGAACAGGTATTTTCACATGTTATTTAATCATACCTGTTATAAAAATAACAGGTTACTTCCAAAGGCCTGTTCCAAAATACTAGACAAAAATTGTCATTCAATTATCTTGCCAAAAATGTAATTTTCTGCTTTTTTTTATGTTTAAATTGATTTTAAGCCATCTTTGAACATTTTCGAAAAAGAAAAGATCAGGTTTTTATTTATGTAATTGATACAGGGCCGTCGCCAAACTTTGCGATAGGTCCTACAAGCTTTCTATTTCTGAAAAATCTCTAAGAAAGTAGATAACTCTGAAACTAGTTAGATTTTTATTTAAATAATTCAAATAGACATATTTTTTTTTTCCAATTTATTTCCTAAAAATAGACAAAATAAAATTTTTATTCCATTATTTTAATTTTTTAGAGCTGTTTTAAATTTAATAATTTAACGAGTTACTTCATCAAATTATTATCATGAACGAGTCACTAAAATCAAATCTTTTTTCATAGCTTGTTTTCTAGAAATGTTTTTATATAGCTTATTTTCTCTAGTTCCACAGCTTGTATTTCTATAGAAAGTTTTTTATTTATTTATTTTAATTTGCATGGTGCCACTGGAACTGCATTTAAGAACCATGCCTAAGCAATCTTGTATATGTTTGGAAGAAGAAAAAAAATTCTGCGATAATATTTATAACAAAAACCGCCTATGAAACGTGAGGCACTTCACGAATTTCCCCCTCATCGTGTCTTGAAAACTTTAAAACTCGCCTTTTTTTCGAAGGGGGAAACACAACATTTATTGTGGAAGATTGTTTATTTTAAGCAATATGTTACGCACTTTATGCTGCTATCCATATTATAGATTTTTTTTTTTCTAAATCAAATACGAAATAAAAGTCACGGTGTAGAAAGAAAACAAATTCTAAATATCGAAATTACTATTATAATTATATATCTATCTATATATATATTAATTAATCTATACACTGCTGTAAGAAATTAAGAGAATTTGCAGGCTTCGTCGATTATCTCTAGAACTACTGGACCGATTTTTATGAAATTCGATACGTACATACATTGATACAATACAAAACAAATATCCATTCAACAATTGTAATACACACGCATGATCGTGCTTAACACTCGCTGAAATCGGAAGGTATGAAACAGCGGTTGCAGAATAAACAGAAGGAAAAAAAAAAGGGTTAATAGGAGATATGGTCCCCTCTTACAGTTATGCAGGTCTTGCAGGTTGATTTCATACTTACAGGCAGTTTATCATTTCCTGTTTCAATTGGCTTGAATTGTTGTGTAGCAATATCATACCTTCCGACTCCAACGAAAGTTACGCACGATCATTCGTGCTTATAACAATTATTGAATGATTATTTGTTTTGTATTGTATCAATATACATCGAAGAGCCATTACATTATGACCACCCTCCATCTATAACAATGGGCTCGCCCAGGTTTTCATGATTTCTCGCCCAGGAACAATGTTTTCATGGGGCACATTAGGACCCATAATCCTCATAGAACAATCCCTGACGTCTGTAAGCTACTTGAACATAGTTGCAGACCAGGTTCACCCATTAATGGCAACAGTTTTTCAGGACAGGTAATAGGATAATGCACCATGCCATAAGGGTCGAATCGTTATGGATTGGTTCGAGGAACATTCCAGTGACTTTCAAGTCATGTCTTGGCCCCAAATTCACCTGACCTTAATCCAATAGAGCATTTGTGATCCTACTTGGAAAACCAAATTCGTGCTGCCACCCTACCCCCTCGCAATGCGAGGGATTTACAGGACCAGTTGGTGAGCGCTTGGTACCAGATACCTCAGACTACCTATCAGCACCTTGTGAAATCAATGCCATGGCGGGTGCTAGCAGTTTTGAGGGCTAAAGGTGGTCCTACATGTTATTAGCAGGGTGGTCATAATGCAATGGCTCCTCTGTGTATGTATATATCAAACTTCATTTCAATCGATCCTGTAGTTCTGGAGATAATCGATCAAGTCTGCAAATTCTTTTAATTTCTTATACCAGTGTTACATAAGTACATATATATACTAATAATTCCGAAGATTAACCTTATTTATGCTAATTAGCTAGTATTAACTATTAAATATTATACAGAATTAGACACGAAAACTGTTTTACATGAATAGCAAAATCTTTTATTCGACTAATTTCGATTTGGGAGGCTAAGCCACAATCTAGAAAGTATGGTCCCAACATTTTAGGCCAGAAAGCGATCGTTTAAATCCGAAGTTTAAGTATTTGTTAGTATTATTATTCTTTTTTTTATAGTTTTTTGCCATTTTTTAAAGAAATTTTAAAGCCAATCAGAAACATTATCCCACACAATTGTAAAATTTGTTTATCCAAAGAAAATTGAATGTAAAAATAAATTTTGAATAATTCTCTCTTATTGTTTGTTATTTATAATTAGGAGAAAACTAAAATGTAAAATATGTAAGTTTTACATCATTTTAAACTGTGTAATTTTAAAATCCAAAGTTAAACATTATTGATCAAACAATTTCAGTATTACAAATTTTTAAAAAGCCGTATTATTAAATTTGCATTTCTCAAGAACTCTTCAACCGATTTCATTCAAATTTTGCATGGTGTCATTGAAAATCACATAGTTTAAAATGATACATAAGTTTATTCGTCTAGGTATTTTTTTACCCATTATTAAACAAATTACTATAAATGAATAACAAATTATGAAAAAAAAAATTTCATTGCATTTCCTTTAGCTAAACAAATTTTATAACTATGAATGAAAACTTTTTCAATTCGCTTAAAATATTTTCGAGATTGCATGGAATAAGCAAAAAGTAAAATTATTTAGCCTAAATAAACTAAAAGAAAAAACAAATATTATCCAAGTTCTTCGAACAAACAATCGGTTTAGTCAAAGAATTCGATTTCTTAACGAAAGCACTTAAACCGTGAAAATCTGATGATTGGAACAAAATGTTTTACAAAAATGTTTTTTTCCTCCCTTTTGGTGAAAATATGATACTTTTAAACTTAAAAGCAATTCATGGATCTTGAAAAACTGTTTACTTGTATCTTCTTCGTCAGCACTACAGCTTAGTGCAGGCCAAGGCTTTCTCAATAAGCTGCCTCCAGGCAGGTCGACTTTGGGCTAGACTTTTCCACCTGTTTATTCCCAACAATTTTAGTTGACTTGTATTAGCAAGAATTAAAAATTCTCGCATGAGTGGGATATGATAAGTTTTGTAACGTATGTGTAATTATGGTAAGTCTCAATTTCTGGGTTTTCATAGTTTTAAAAATAAAAGAGCGGTAATAGAATTCATAAAATTTAATTCCAATGACAACAAATATTGTTCCAAAAACTACATCTTATAATACTAAAAAAGACCACTAAATATACTAAATATGACCACTAAATAGACTTAGAATACTAAATATGACCACTGAAGACGTCGGCTTCAGTGGTCATATTTTTAATTTTAATTTTATTTCCTTTATTGCTATTTTTACATTTAATAACTAATTCCAATTATAAATTAATAATAGTACTACTTAAATTTCCTTTCGTTAAAATGAGTGCGTTAGAATTAAATCATTAAATGGGTTTTTTTTTAAATTTCCGTTCTATGAAAATGATTATTATATAATTATATAGTTAAAATACACATAAGGTATCTTAAATTTCTTACTAAAAAATAGCCTCTTCAAGGTAAAAAAAATAACATTAAAATGTTTTAAATTTTTGAAAATTATATACGTGTTAGCCTCCTCCCCCCCCCCCCCCCCAGTGGCTCAACTTCTATGTCTTAACAATCTATTACTAATAAAACAACCACGTAATATTTAAAACCTGTTATGTCGAAGCAGCCTGTTATTTTATCACAGGCTAGTATTTTGGAACAGGCGATATTTTGTCACAGCCTAGTATTTCGAAACAGGCAGTATTTTGTCACAGGCTAGTATTTCGGAACAAGCGATATAGTATTTCGGAATGGGCAGTATTTTGTCACAGCCTAGTATTTTGGAACAGATGGTATTTTGTCACAGGCTGGTATTTTGGAACATGCAGTATTTTGTCACAGGCTAGTATTTTGAAACTGATGGTATTTTGTCACAGGCTAGTATTTTGAAACTGATGGTATTTTGTCACAGGCTAGTATTTTGGAACAAATTTGTATTCAGGAATAGGCAAGAATTTTGATATAGCTTTGCCTACTATTTTGCAGGTTAAGTTTATTTGTAGGAATGTCTGGTACCTGTCCCCCTGCCCTTTTGATTCTCGGGCATATGGCATAATATTTTTTTCTGTGATGCAAAAAGTATAAGCATTTAAATATTTTTCCTAATTTTGATATTGATGCATATTTCCTACATGTAAGATAGAAAAACATTTCCTGCAAAATAAGAGTCTCTCTCTCTCGCGCCTTTTTTTTTTTTCTTTCTTTTTTTAAGACAATAAATATTTTAACTTTTTATTTCCTTATAAGAAGGATGCGTCAAAATTGTTTAAACTATATTTAGTACGCGAATTCAAGCTATATTTGAACACTCTATTTTCTTTGAATGCAAACTATATTATCAAATACTATATTTTTTCTTCCAGTCTTTATCCTTTTTTACATCTTCTACTTTAAAATGCTGAACTTATGACGAAGCATGAAGGGTAGTAAAATAGTACTGAGAAGATGAAGGGTAGTAGAATAATATGTAATTTTTTTTTTTCTTCATGAGAAAAGGAGAAACAATTCCTAACTTTCAGCCAAAGGAAGCATACAGTTGTCGATTAAGGACTCTAAGACTAATTACATTGCTATTTTTTTTATTAGGAAACTATGTAATGGATGTTTGGCTTAAGTAAAATATTTTATGAATGTGATTTAATAGTGAAGCTTAGTAATAAAGTTTTAGGGGTCATTAAATTTATATATTTTATACATTTAATGAAAAATTCAGAATATTTTGTTTGAAATAGTGAATTGCTCACTATAGAGTAACTACGGCCTACATTTACATAAAAATGCTCCAATTTTTTTTATTGTCTCTTTTTTCCGCCTTCTGTATTTACTGCATTAATTACAATCGTCTTTTGGGGGACATCTAATCAAGTAGTTCACTTTGAGAATCCAGACACCTCCTTACGCCACTGGTCCCCTAACTTTCGGACCACCTCCCTAGCTTTCGTTGCTATCGGCGGCTTCCTTTTCGAGGTCGAGATCGACTGCGACCTTCGAGGTTACGAATTGACTCTCTCAATATCTTTACATGAAGGCGTTTCCCTTATTTCCCTCGTAGTTATTTATTGTAATAATTCAATCAATGTTCCATGTGAAGAGAGTAATTTGAAATTGCGTTGAATTTCGTCCACTCGCATAGAAATAGATATCTCTCTAGCATTGCCTATTATTTTGTTGCTTAAAAGATTTATTTATTTTGAATTTTTGAAGAAAATAAATAATATATTTTTAAATGATAATATTCTGAAGGAAAGGAAAAAATCTATTATAGTTAATTCGGTGAATTATTTTTTCTTTCCTGTTTTGAATTTTCTTTTGAGATTAAAATTACCATTAAGGCTACATAGTATGTGATATTTTGATATTAATGTGCTAATTATTTTGTAAGAAAAATATTATTTAAATAATCCGAGAAAAGTTAATAATTGTTAAAAAGACTTGTTTCTTTAAAAATTATGCTAAATTCGTATACTGATGTTTATTTTGAATATTTACTTTAAAAAATTTTTTAAAAGTCAGGGATTATGATCTATTTATATTTAATTTGCTGCATTTTTTATCTGGTGCAAATTGGTAAAGCACAATCAATTACATTTTAGTATAAATACTTTTTTAGCCTAAAACTATCAAATGATGTTATTCGAACTATTTAAAAAGTTGCGATGAGGTTGCAATGCATGCAGTTAGACTATTTTTAGGTATTAGCTTATATTTAATTTCATTTTTGTCAACTTAAAATTCTAGAAGACAGCTAAGCCATATTTCTTTTCTTTTTATAAAAGGAAAAAATGCTGGTTATTTTGTCACATATACAGAATATAATGTGCAATTCCTAAATTGTTTTTATTTAAAAATAATAATACACTATGTTGTATTTTAAATTCAGAGAAAAAAAATTTTTTTTAAATTTCTAATTTATCTCAATATTAAGGAAGTTCCATTTTTTTCCCTCTCGTAGAAATGAAGAGATTCTGGTTATATCGTCAAATAGAACGTAATAGGGAACTCCTAAATCCTTTTTATTTAGAAACAAGTAATAAATATGTTTCTAAATTATTTTAAGCTTGTTAAAAAGAGGAAAATTTAGTAAAAGGATTTTTTCTGCTTAACTCATTTCTCCTATAAAAGCATAAAAAAGAACTATATTTTGCAACAATAATTATTGTATCTAGTATTATTCATTATATTTGATAACATTAACGAAAATACTTTTGAAGTGTTTTCAACCAATTCAAACTACCTGGTCTAAAGTATAATCACAAAAAGAAAAAATATGTATACATATAAAAGGACGAAATATAATTTTTTCACCGAGCCTAAACAATTGAGAATAAAAGAGAAATTAATGTGTAACTACTTCCTTTTTGTTTAAAAAATTACTA
This sequence comes from Parasteatoda lunata, assembly GCA_949128135.1. Classification (NCBI taxonomy): domain Eukaryota; kingdom Metazoa; phylum Arthropoda; class Arachnida; order Araneae; family Theridiidae; genus Parasteatoda; species Parasteatoda lunata. The sequence continues at coordinate 15,350,403 of OX421977.1, forward strand.
GAAATAAACTTCGCGATATTTTCTTACTCTCAGAAAGAAAAATATGTATTTCCTAATTTTGTCAAATTAATAGAAAAATATGTATCTGCTACAAAAATACTTGCCGTTCTAAACTGTATTCCTGGCCGCGGTCAGTGTGCGGGTGGGTGACAACTTGGATCAGTGTGCGTAGGGGTCGAGGGAGTGCGGTATTGGTCCTCATTAAACTGTTCTACCGTATAGTGCTCGACTTTGCGTGCAGATCGTTGGGATACTGAAGCAGGGGTGCCATTCCCTCTGCAGAGGATCGAATTGTGATGGCTTGTATTCGGATCATTCTCAGGGATGTTTCTCAGGCCGTCGCTAATAGCCCATTGTGCAGCTCTAGTGCAACATAAATTAACTACAGCAACAACGTACCACCGCCCGATGAGACAATCCGGTGGCGCACTGGAGTAAAAATGGGCAAAGTAAGTTATTGTGCAAATTGGTGTTTATTCTGGACTGCAAACTTTTGAGAGGCATGTGAAATCGTTTTCTTTTCATGTACTTATGTTTAGTTAAAAAGAATTTCACAGTGATATCCGGAAAGTGGAGATCTTAAGCTACTTTTTGAAGCACAACTTTAGTCATGCACGTTTTTAGGTTACATGTGATAGTGGCCATCTTTCTTAGGTGGGGTTGGTGTAAATATGGGCCCCCATTTAAAGGGTTCTCATAATTACACCACCTTTTTCTTAAACAACAAAAAAAAATTCACTCATTTTTTACGGGAAAACAGCAAGAACCAGAACAAGCATGACCCAAGCTCTAATGAGAGGATGTCCTGATGGTGCAATTGGTAGAGTCCATCCTTCAGAATGGGTTCAAAACAATTTGTTCTCCGAATGGTTCACTCACTTCATTGAGAAAACATGTCCTACTGAACAAAGGCTTGTTCTACTCATGTTAGATGGTCATTAGAGCCACGTTCAATATCCAGATGTCATTGACTTGACCAGAGATAACCATGTGAAAATCATTCAGAAGAGAACCACTGCTCATGATCGTAAAGCAGCATGGTCCAGCCTCATCACCGGATCACCATACAAGGATCAGTTGACCAAGTCGCTTGGCTAAAGTGCTCTCAAGAAGACGTCCTTGAGTTTTCCCGGGGTAAGTGACCGGCCAGGGGGCAGGGGTGGGAAGAAGAAAGGCCTTCAAAAAAGGAAAATTCGATCCATGCAACGATACGATTCATCAGACTATGATGACCATATCCCCTTATGGACAGCTATGATGATACCAATGTAGATGTCAACGGTGGGGATAAACCAAACTCAAGAGATGCAACTAGCATTTTTCGTAATGGAAAGCTCTCTGAAGACACTCGGGGTGAGGTGTGGGTGAAATGTGTTATGTGCGAAATGTGGGCACACTTAGATTGTGCCGGGACAGAAAGAGCCAGTTATGTTTGCATTTTCTGAAAATAATTTTTTTTCCTGTAATAAATAAATTCTCTACCATTTTGTATTGTTTTATACTGTTTTTAAACTATTTTTGGTGACTTTTTTGAAGAGGGCCCATATTTACACCCCATTTTTTTGGTGCTTTCTTAAAAGATTTTTGAAAATCGTGCTTTTTGAAATGAAATAATTAATGTTAATCATTGTTTTGCTTTCTCGCATTTAGGAAACTTGTTATAGTTGTTAATGAAAGACAAAAATTTAGAATTTTTCAAATTGAAAGTAACTTTATCAAACAAACAAAAGAGGGTGTCCATATTTACACCTTTTCCTCTATTAAAAAAGTTTTTTGAACGCTTAGTTTTCATGACAAAAAATTTGAATTCGCAAAGTTGCTCCAAATTACTTATAGTCTTTCTGAAATTTTTCCCTTAAAGCATATTAAAGTTAATAAATATTCTTCTACATTTAGAAAAAAGGTTTGTAATTATAATTTTTTAAGTCGGAAATTAAATTGTATTTCAAAATTTGATTGTTATTGTAATGAAATGGATTTTTCTCAATATATATAAAGATTATGGTCATAATATTACAGGAAATTTAGAGATTGTTGGTAATCAAGATTTAATTAATATTTAAGTAAAGTTTCGAAATTTAGAACAAGATTTGAAATGAAAAATAAATATTTTATCTTATCCATTAAAGGAGAGCTTGATATTTTTATAGCAAAAATTTCCAGAAAATATCATTGGCCCGTTGAGGGTTTTTCAGAGTGGAAGACTAAAATTATTGAAAGGGTGAAAATTTAATTTATTTAATACCAGTTTTTGTTCATATCCTAGTGGTACTATTATTGATTATAATTTGTCTAAAAATATTAAAATTCTTAAAGATAAATTTATTGTTATAGTTGTTGATAAAGCATCAAATAATTTTTGTATTATACGTAAATATTTTTTTAAAAATTGGTTATTCGAGAATATAACGCTAATAATACTTATTTAAAATTAAAAGATAAGAAAGTTATTTAAAAAAGGATTATTGCATTTAGTAAATAATTAAAATTTAAGTTAAATAAGATTGCATTTCCATATTTATTTCCTATTGTCAAATTTCATAAATGTCCGGTCAAATTTAGTTTATTGCTTGTGGTACTAAATGTTACAATTCTGATATTAGTAAAAAGTATTTTAATTTTATTAAAATCATTTTATTTAAAATTAAAGAAGAGAAAAATATAGTTATAGAAAGTAACGTTGATGTTTTGGATTATATTAATAATATGTAATTTCTAGTATTAATACTTTTGATTTTGAAAATTTGTACATCAGTTTTCCACATGCACAGATTATTGAAATTTGTAGTGGCATTTTTTATATATACTTATTTAATGAGAAAATTGATAAATCTTATTAGTTGGATTTATGTAGGTTTAATCCTTTTGAGAATGTACTTTTTAATGGTCTGGATTTTTATAAACAAATTATTGGAATTCCACAAGGTAATTCTTTTTCTGGTGCTTTTGCTAATATTTTTTTCATATTTTTTTTGAAGCTAAATTTCTTGAGTTTAATGATTTTAATGCTTTTAGATATATTGATGATTCGATTTTGTTTAATTGTGATAATTATGGTTTTATTTTTGGTATTTATTTTGATCAAAATAAATACCAAAGATTTGGTTTTGAAAAAAACTAATGAGAATTATATAAATGTTGAACATTTAGATTTTGAAATTGATATTGTTGATAAAATATTTAAAATTGGTGTTTTTGATAAACGAAAAGCTTTTAAATTTAAAGTTTTTTTTCTGTGACATTAATACTAATTTGTGCAATAAAATTTTCAAACATTTAGTTTTTTCACAATTGTTTAGAATTAAACAAATTTGCAATAACGTTGAATGTTTTCAAGAGGCTATGAATGATTTTTTGAGAAGTTTGAGAAATAATGAGTTTCCTTATAATTATTGTAATGTTAAGTTTTTGATCAGGAAAATGATTAAGGAATATTAGTTTATTATTTCTTTAAACAGCGCGAAATTAAAGTCTTGATTGAAAAGTCCCAGTTAAGCATTATATTAATCTGTTACACAATCTTTATCTTTCCTATCCTTTTTTTCTTGCTACTGCGCATTTTAATGGAGGGCGTTGTTTTCTTTTATTTCAAATTTTTCTTTTACATTGAGTTAGTTTCATGAAATTACTGTTTGACCAGTTTACTGTGAGTTTTTGTATTATATTCTCAAGATTTTGCTTCAAATTTTCTTCTGATTTGATTTTATGTATTTCTTATATTTCTTCCTGGACTTCTGCAAAACCTTTGGGGTACTTAGATAGCAAATTTTGACATTTGTCCGGCTATCCCAATAAAAAAGGTTTTGTTTTATGGATTCCGGAGCTGGTAACCCCTGAAGACGTCGGCTTCAGTGGCCATATTTTTATTTCCATTAATTTCTTTTTCTTTATTGCTTCAATTATTCTCTCTTTTGAAAATTCTGCTGCTTTGCGCGTTTCTTTCAAAGAAAGTTATGTTTTTATACAATTAAATACGTTGTATTCTTTTACTTTGATATTCAACACTCTATCATACTTCAGCTCACTTATTCTGTTAAAAAGGGCGCAAAAGAATATGGAAATTTGTATATCAAATATTTTACTTCTAACAAACCACTGTTAATAATTATTAACTTTTTCAATGGAATTCTGCAATGAAGCCCTTTTTAATAAATTATTTAACGAAAGGATAAAATTTCATGTAATTTTTGAATAAAGTATAACTTTTTATAATTAACTTCTTTAAAAAAAACATCTGTATTTAAAAAAAAAATCTCTTCATAAGTTTTTAATTAAAAAAAGTAATCCCTTAATTTACGTCAAGGGAATAATTTACGTTAATTACTATTGAAAAATGTAATATGAAACTTCTAACTAACAATGCATAACTTTTTTTGTTGTGTAAGACTGGTAAAATTCGTTTATAGACTTCGTATCAGCATAACATAAAACTAAATTGTTGATTAGATGTACAACTCTTTTATAATTTATGTTTATATTGTAGACAAGTTAGTGCATGTAGCTGCGTTTATTGCATTGCTATATAAACCTGTTTTCGACCGTCTGATTCACACCATGCTATGCTCGTTATTAACATAAGTAGCAGGCGCCATGTGGAACTAATAAATGACAGGCGTGTGTCAGTGGATTTTCTTTTATTTTCGTTTGTAAATGATTATCTCAGTTTCTTTTATTGTTATTTCATTTTTACTTTGTTGCCATATTGTAGTTAGCGTGTAGATGGAAATTGAAATCTTAAATTTTTTGAAATAAATTGAATAATAACACTTTTAGTAATAACATCAAAACAAGTTATACCCTCCACTGTTACTGCAAGCGACAAATTCAAATGAAATAAGTTTTGCCATTGTTCATTCACAAGTATTACATAACTTTCAATACTTAAAAAACATACTGTATTTTAAGCATCCACCTGTATTTATATTTAACTCAGGTCGTAATAAACACTGTTATTTTATTTATTGTTGTTTATTTTAATTTTCATTATGGATCACAGTTTATTATTTTGTATTAAACCTTGCATGGACCCCCTGACGTTATTCGGGGACCCCTAAGTCAATTTTAATTTTCTACGGACCCCCTGAATGATATCGGGGACTTCTGGGGGCCCGTAGGAACCGCTTATCTAAATGCTATCATTTGGTTTGATCAAAACCTCCCAAACATTTTTTCTTCATTTTACAAAATGCAAATCCTTTTACTCTGTTTTTTAATACTTTCTATTTTTAATATATATAAAAATATTAAAATATTTCTTTCTTCATGTTTCATTTTTGACTAAGCAATTACTATTTCGATTTTCCTATTAATGCTTCAAAACGCTGATTTGTACCTTTTATTTTGGTTAAATATATATTCTGAGATGAAAAATGCTTAAATAAAAAAATAAAAAAAAAGAAATTTTGAGAAAACTTTGACTTTTAAACTAATATGATCAATAAACAAAAATCATGATTTTATTCTAATTTTTCTGATTTGCTACACGTGACTAAATATTTTTTCGAATGATAGGCAGTCAAAAACTATAGCTTTCAAAATTTTGACTAATCTTGCCAACATTTGAAAAAAGTTTATATTACCTTTTAAATCATTCAGATGTAATGGGTGAAAATTAACTAAGAAAGAACTTTTTTAAACAAAGAAACATTCAGTAAAACACGAAACTTTCTACCACAAAAAGAATTTTATCACATAACCAAAGCCTGAAAAGTTGAGAAATTTGGCGGTATGATAAGGTGTTCTGAATATTATTGTTCGAATTTGGATCTTGTTAGTTGAGATTTTGTTGATTTTTTGCCATCTATGGTTGCCCACAAAAACCAACCAACTCTTTGATCCGCTACATAGTTTATAATTTCTCTTTATATACTACAACAAAATTTTAGCAAATAAATTGTCTCAATGCAATGCTATTAATGCACATAAATAATTAAATTTAAAGATGGAAAATACAATGAATGAATCACTTAAATCATAAAGAAGTTTATTACGCTTTTTATGACAATTGAAATTTCAAACATTGTTCTAGTGATCCAATTCTCTATTCTCTCTTGCAATCTGGTTTTCCGTTTTGAGGCAAGGTTTGCAAGTTGCCTTCTTTGTTAACACACCAGCACACACTACCGTTGCATTGGACAGGAGCATAGTCACCGTTTTCCAAACAATCAGGCTTGAATCCGCCATCTAAATTTTTGTTTAAAGAAGAATCAGTAATCAAATAAACTCTCACATGCAATCAAATAAACTGTCACATACAACGTCAGGGCATGCGTTTTAATCAAAAATAGAGTGCTTCGTTTTCTAGTTTAGGTAGATGGGTATTTTATTTACGTCGCACTGGAGCTGCACAATGGGTTATAGTCAACAGTCTGGGAAATATCCCTGAGGACGATCCAATAACATGCCATGACAATCGGTGAGGTCACTTCCTCAATTTAGGCATAGATCGGAAGGCGAAGGAAAGTTTTTCCTAATCCCTGTATCCAAGGTACTGCACAGTGACCTACCACATGACTTTCGATTCCGTGGATTTTGTGAACACGTATATCGCTTGTACGTGGCGGGTATTAGCGGATTAGAGGATCGAACCAGGTTTACTTGCATGTCTGATAGGACTACCTATAAGAACCCGTGTGGAAGCTTTTAATTATGGGAGGCGATGCCAGATTTTAACTCTTCGATTATATACACTTGAAATTTCTTACAAAGTATTCTTAAGTTTTGATTAAATTTAAGAAAATGTATTTAAATTTTAAAAATTAAAAAAAAAAATATTAAATCTGTTAGAAAATTATAGTTAATTCTAAATAAAATAGTTTTCTTAAGACAAAAAAAATACTTATCTGTTAAAGATTTAAGTTTCATGACAAAATTATTTTAAGTTTTAATGTCGTTAGATCTCAAATGGTTGCCCACGGTGCCCACTTTTTTTTTTTTTTTTTTAAATACTTGGAGCCGTTATTCATTTCACCCTCATCTCTGAATGTTACTGATAAATTGTCCCTACTTCCTATCCGGTTAAAAGCGCTATTGTCGTATGCGTCGTCGTTGCATGCGTTGCTATGGCGACCGCTGCTGTTTGATAATTTTTTTTAGAATTCTTTTTTTCTTTCTATTTTCACCAGCAGTTGTTCTTAATGTATTTACATAATAATTTAAAATGTTTTTATATTCTTTTATTATTAACTTATAATTACTGTTTTGACGGTGATTTTATTATAAATATGAATACTGAAGATGGAAGGTGACGTCTTGAAACACGCATATAGCCCGGATTTGAAAACCAATCCGACTACAGACATCAATTGAGACAGTTTTGCAACTCATGATTTGAAATATTGAGGCGTTTATTGGTGTCAAACCAGAAAAGAAAAAAAGCATTTGACCAATTGGTAACCAGTGATCGTCATAAAGAGATCAAAATTTTTTTTTATTTTTTTAAATTTTTTATTGAAATATAAAAAATAAAGAAAACAAGAAAAAAATGAAGTAAAACGCAAAATGTTAACCAAAGTGCAAATAGTATAAAATTTGCCCTTTTTATTTTGATTTACGGGACAGTATTTTGATTTTTCTTATTTATTATATTTTGATTTGTAAATTTGGAAAGTGCTATAGCAAATACTAAGGCAATATTTTAAAAAGATCGAAATAAATTTTCTTTTTAAAAAAGTCATTTCTATTTCATTGGCATTTTACTTAAAATAAATTCATCAAGACAACCGAAAGATTAAATAAATAATGAAATATAGGTTAGAAAATTATTGGAGGTTTTGTCACTGGTTCTAAAAAGTACAAACTCACTGAACCTCTTTAACTCTTCCATGGAACAGTTGGGTTCCGCGGAACATTGTTTGGGAAATGCTGAATTTGAGGACTCACATTTCAGCTTTAAAAAGAGCATGCATTAGAGCGATGTATGTTTTAAGAAAAAAAAGTCCTTACTAGAATTTTCGGCCCTCTCTGTACAATTTTCTGCAGCGAAAGTAACTGCAATCAAGCTGAGAACAAGTAAAACGTAGAAAATCTTCATAATTGATTGGCTGAAAAAGATAAACAGAAGTTACTGAGCAAGCTTAAATAATTAAAAAAATATATTATTTCCATGCTTAAAATTCATTTTAATTTTTCAACATTGCTCGTTCTTAGATGATGGGAAATTTTATGCCTTTAAATTAAAAAAAAAAAAAAGTAAGTTAGCAAAATAATAGCCATGCCCGAACCATCAGCTTCTACATCAGAAAGCCTCCACACGGTCTTTTATAAGCAGTCTGCGCATACTATTTAAAAAGTGAACTAGTTGTGCACATGAACCCATTTTCGATTTTAAAAGCACTTGAGAAAAGTTTATCATATATAGTTGAGAATTGAATCTGTAATGGTTGACAAGTAAATAAGACAAACCAATCATATTCGTAAATTAAACCAATTTTTAGACATATATTTTCTACCACTTTCTTATTTTCACTAGATAATGTATTAAATGCAACGCCTCCTATAACTAAAAGCCTCCACACGGTTTTTTATAGGTAGTCTGATAAGACCACTGTGAAGGATATCCACTTTCCGAACGAGTCAGTTAATACAAAATCTTGTTGAAATAAGAAAGTGGTAGTAAATATATGACTAAAAACTTCTTTTATTTATGAATATTATTGGTTTGCCTTATTCACTTGTCAACCACTACAGATTCAATTCTCAAGTGAATATGATAAATTTCTGAAGTACTTTTATAAAAAGTTTTGGGTTCATGCGCACAACTGGTTCACTTTTTAAATAGTCTGCGCGGACTACTTATAAAAGACCGTGTGGAGGCTTTTTGATGTAGGAGGTGATGATTAAATGGCTCTTTCGTAAACTAGTTTGCCTTATAATGGTCTACCTATAAAAATCCGTGTGACTAGTTTGCCTTATAATGGTCTGGATGGTCTACCTATAAAAATCCATGTGGAGGCGTTGCGGAAGGGGACTTTTTTGATCCGTCTATACACCGATCAAACAGAGCTTTTCATTACACCAAGAAGACTGATTTGGCCGGCTTGATCACATTTTTTAGTTTCGCAGTGTTTCTAATAGATGTGTCTGGTAATCCATTATTTGTTTATAGAGGCAACATATATTTACCGGCTTGTGTGCTCAACTAGGACGAATAAACTTTTGTCAAGTAGAAGACCAGATAGCACATTACAGAGAAATACAGCACGAAATTATATCCTGTTCAAAAACGGGATTCGAACGCGCTACCTCCTCGCTTCGAAGAGAATTTGGCTGATGATTTTGCCCGACATAAGAGATTCTTAGTTATCCAGAAGGGATTCGATTGTAAAAACTAGTCTAGCTTCTCCGATACGTAACAGGGAGCCAGCAAGGTCCCTCTGTATGACAAGAAAAGCGCCAAAGGTTTTTGAGCCGACGCATGCGCACATCTTTCATCCATCATAGCGTCTCTAAACTTGTTTAACAACAAAATTTTCGCTATCTTTAAAGTCACTATTTAAAGTGACATCTTTAAGTGACCGATATCTATTTAAATTATACACCTATGTTAAAATAATAAATTATATATATTTTTTAATGAATTCGTCACAAGTAAATATTTTTCTTGTTTAATAAGTAAACCTTTTTCAAATCCATGTAAGTCTGTAAAGAGCAAAAGCAGAAGAGGTTTGAGTCACTTTTCATTAGCTGAGGGGAGAGACAAGGAGAAAAGTGTTTGTTGGGAGCGGTGAGGAATGGGGTTGCTTACGGGGTAAGACATTACCTTCTAGAGAAGAATCAAGCCTCACAACGGGTTACTATAAACCGTGATGACGTTGTGGAGGCAAAGAATATATAAGTGAGAAGAAGACCAGCTCTCATAGGCCCCCATGTAAACCTGTTCCGGAGGCAACGGTTTCCTCCATCGAGGTGTGGAAGTATTGCTAGGAAAACAAACTGCCCCCTAACAGAGGGTCCCTCCGTTTTTACCCCGTAAGCAACCCCATTCCCCTCCGCTCCCAACAAACAACTTTCTCACTCATGCAAACAGCTAATGAAAAGTGACTCAATACCCGTCTGCTTTTGTTCTTTGCAGACTATATGGCTTTGAAAAAGGTTTACTTATTAAACCAGTAAAATATTTACTTGTGACGAAATCATTAAAAAATATATATAATTCATTATTTTAACATAGGTATATAATTAATCGGTCACTTAAGATGTCACCTTAAACAGTCACTTTAAAGATGGCGAAAGATTTGTTCTTAAACAAGTTTAGAGATGATATGATGGATGAAAGATATGCGCATGCGTCGGATCAAAAACCTTTGGCGCTTTTCTTGTCATACAGAGGGACCTTGCTGGCCCCCCTGCTACGTATCGGAGAAGCTACACTTTTTGTGGAGGTAGGCCCTAGGAAAACCAGACAGGGTAGCTATTTTTGACGAAAAACGCCGAATCTGATCAAACGAGCTATTGGCGATATTCTGAAGTATTGTAACCTGTGTATTGTCATTCACAGCATTCAGCCATTTGGCAAACATTTTTGATTAGAATTTTTAAGCAACCGTTGGTGTTCTGGTGTCAACGTGCTTCGTAAAATATATATTTCTTCAACAAATGTTATGAATTTCAGCTTAAACTAATTCTTAGTGTTATGAATAATGGTACATAAGTGCTGTGTACTAAACTGCTGAGGAAGTTACAAAGTTGATGGTAGGAAAGTATTAGTTTTTGGATTTCCCAAAAATAAAGAACTACATAAGAAATGTCTTGTCGCTATACCAAGAGATTTTGAAGTTCAAAGGGAGTAATATTTGTTTTTATTTTTAGAAATCCCTTGCGCAATTTCGTATTTAAATTAGCTATGTTCTTCATTTTAGAATTTAGTTATGATTCTTTATTATATTTTTATGTAGAGTAAATTATTTTTAATTGTGGATTAATTTATTTTAATAAATAAGTTGTTCTTATCAATCATATGGCAAAATATTGTAATAAATTTTTTGTAGATTATACAACAATAATATATATATATATATATATTAAAATAAATAAAAACATAGAAAGATAATAAATATGATTTATGTATATTATGTATATATATATATAATAGTTAAGAGCAGCAATTTAATATTTTAAATAAAATATGACACAAATTTTGGTGCCGAAATTTAAAGGAAAAACATTCATATGTTGCTTTAAATTTGATTATTTAAGAAATAAAATTTTATTCATAAGCCAAAATTAAAAATGAACAGTGAAAATATTGAGAATCAAGGGACCAAAGAAGGTAATTGAAATATGAAAAGTGTTGAGTCATTTTCTTAATTTTATTATTATCTTACTAACACTCTAATTGGCTGCAATTGTAGACTGCTCTTAAATTGAAATAAGTAAGCTAATTATAATTAAGAGAGTAGTGTAAATAATTAAGAAAAGGGTTATTAATTACTTTTTGATTGAGTTTTATTTTATGAAAATATTAATAATTTTTGTATTTATTAAATTTTTGCTCAAACTTTAAACATTTATTTTTTATTGAATTTAATATATTCTAACTGCTTAAGCAATTTTTTTTATTTAATTATGAAATTTTCATAAAAATATATTAATTGTCATATTTATATATACACACATATCTTATTGAAAGAAATTTAAAAACGCATGTGAAAATTTATGTGTAAAGTTGATGTACATTTTAATCATTTTTTGAATTTGCTATTTAATTAAATACTTGTTATCTAAGGTTGCTTCCTTTATTTTAGTTTATCACTTCTAACAATTGCACTTCCACAGGGAAAAATTTCCAAGTTATAATCATGCTTTTGATATGTCTTTTTCGTTCTAAACCTTGTATGAAGAATGCATTTAATTTTCTAAATTTTCCTATGCTTATTTTATATCATTATTTAGATACAATTTCTATTTTATTTTGTATGCTATAATTTTAATAACCCGAAAAACTTGATCATTAAAATCCAAATGAATCTACCAAAAATGCAAGTATGGTATTATAAAAATTAGACCCTTTTCTTAGTTTTATAACTAGTTTAAAATTATAATAATAATAAAATATGAGTAGAAACCCTTTAAAAATATATTTCTTTGTTCTTAATCCATGCATTTTATAAAAAAAAGCTAAATACAATTTTCCAATTTATAAAATAGTTGATCGTTAATGAAAGAGTTCCTTATTCTCTAATAAAAAAATATTTAAACTGGTATTTAATGTTTAAAAAAAATTTCACTCACACAGCAGTTATTTTTGTTAAAATTGTTTTATTGTTAATCATTTCTAAAAACAAATAAATGTTAAGTATTTTTATCATAATTTAAGAATATTTAATTTGGACTACTTAAAAATAAACATAAAAAAATGTGTAACAATTAAAAAATTAGTAAAAGAGCAACGAAAAAGTGTCGAGAAACGGAAGAAAAAAAAACCCGTCATCGTCAAAAGTAATCAGCAAATCTGGGCCTAACTTCACGAGTCATCGTTTTGCGTCCTTCGGCTTTCTTCCCATCTAAGAGGTATTGGGTAAGGACGGAGGGACCCTCTGTAAGGAGGCAGGTTGTTTTCCTAGCAATACTTCCACACCTCGATGGAGGTAACCGTTGCCTCCGGAGCAGATTTACATGGGGGCCTATGAGAGCTGGTCTTCTCTTGGGTAAAAACTACTTCAAGGACAAGTTTTACTGCTTTTACTTTAGGCAGGGAATTTCGGAATTTGAGAAAGTTTGTTTTCACATGTTCATTGTACTACGAATTTCTCCATTGCAAATAATATTTTTTCGAAATTTCGCCGTGAAAAAAAAAAATAAAATAAAATAAAATAAATGAAGGAAGATTGATTGGCGACAATAAGTCGTTCATACTAGAATTTCATTCGGATATGTCCATATTTTAAAATATACCATACCATAATGGAATTTTAAAAAGAATTAAACATGTAAGTATTGAAAAAAAAAAATTTTTTTTATTCATTTTTCCCCTACAAATTATTTTTCCAGCTCTATACCATCTTTAAAAAGATCCAACACTAAGTAAAAATGCCTTGTTCAACTTCAAGTAAAAATGTCTACAATTAAAAGTTAAACAAAATTAATAAATGAAATGCTTATAACAGTTTTGATGAATAATTTAAATTCATATGATCGAATTGAATAAAATTACTTTTGAAAATTGGATTATTTTTTGTCCCAAAACAGCAAGAAAATGAGACAGTTAAGTGGTTAAGTAAGTCAACCATGAATCGTTAAACATTTTGTCAACAATTTTAATTGTAAAAAAATTAAAATTTGAATGTTTGAAGAAAATTAAAAGCTTTATAAATGTCATTTAAAAGACTTTTCGTCTGACCCCAAACACTTTTTTTTTTTTTTTTTTTTTTTTTTTTTTTTTTTTTTTTAAATAAGAACACTTTTTTTTTTTTTTTTTTTTTTTTTTTTTTTTTTTTTTTTTTTTAAATAAGAATAATTTTAAATGTAAGTTATAGTGGTAGTTACGATTGAATGATTAAAAACTTTTAGAAATGAAATTATCTTTTCTAGTGTTCGCAAAGATAAAGTATTAATGTTTTAATAAGTTAGAATTAAAAACTATAACAACCACTGCATATATATATAATTTAAACCTATATACTAAACATCAACTAGCAAATATTACTGCACAAGCCCCTAAAAACTGCTGAGTTTTAGTATATGTTAAAAATAATTTTCCTTGCAAGCAGTTTTACAATTGAAATTTGTATAAATATAATTTTATTAACTTATCTTAATTTTATTAATTTATTTTAATTTCATTAATTTATTTTGATCTTATTAATTTTTCTTTATCAAACTTTAATTTTGTTTTATTAAACTATAATTTTATTTTATTTTATTAAACTTCAATTTAATTTTCTAGATTAAAATTGTACAATTTAATTTAACAATTAAAATCTAAAGCTTCAAGAATTTTTGATAATTTTGCTAATTGATTGATAATTTTTTATTGATTGATATATTTTAAAAGCTTCACTACAGAACAGCTCGAAGAAAGAGATGTTTTATATTATTTTTTGAGTGACTTTCTTGTAGTGGTTTGAAAAACAATTTTTAATCAAATTTCATTAAATCATACATTAAATCAAAAACTTACTAAACTGGAAGAAATTTTTCCAAAAAGCATAGTAAGTTGGCAGCCCTTTAAATGAGAATAAAAGAAATTTCGCGAACCACACTACTTAGAACAAAATTTAAAGATATATTAAAAGTCTCGTTTTTCTTTAGCCGTGAACTGAAGTATTTTATACGTTTTATTAGAGCTCAAGAAAATTTCCTTCCCTTTAGAATCATATCTATGTCTGAATAGAGTAAATGGCCTCACGGATGAGCGGTGCTGCCATCTCTCGGAGGGATTCTATGCTAAACGTACTCTCTATTTTTATACTTAATTCGCTTACTTAACGCTTCCTGACTTAATTCACGAAAAGGTCACTGACTAGCGAGTTTGGCTTATTCAAGTGCCATTCGAAACAATAGAACTCAATTTACTTTTTGCTTAAGTGCATCAAAACCAGAAAACAAAAATTTTGGTAAAAGCTAAAATGTGGGAGGATATGAACACTGTTTTAAACATGACAACTAAAAATTTAGGAAAAAATACTTACGGTTGTGCTTATAAACAATTCTTCTATAAAAAATACTTTCCAATATTCACAAAATGTTTTTACTTCTTTCGTGTGAGTAGGAAAAACTCTCAATTCATTACATAAAAATGTGAATTTATATATGATACCTCGAACGCATTTTACATAACCGCGCAACTCATTATTCATAGATATCTACAGATATCATGCTTGCTCACTGTGATAATTGTCAACTCTAAGTCATAAATTTTTACTATCAGTGATAACTACTTTCTACAATTTTGCAAAAATGCCTAGTCGTGCAAACGCAGCAAATTTATCACTATAAAAATATAAAATAAAAAAAGAAGAAATGTTAATACAAAATATAATATAGTTAATATATGTAAATGCAAAATGAAATTGATGATATGCTGTTTTTCAGGACAAAATTTTAGAGAATGATTTGAATTTTTCGCTTATCGACAACACATTATTGATTGTCATATTTATAAGAAAACAAATAATACTTAACAAAATCGATAAAATATAAAAACGCGTTATATAAAGAAATATTTCCTAATTACTTCATTACCTGATCAAAAAATAATGAAAATGTGTACAATTTTCACGTTAATTAAAATTAATTTTCAAGTTATGCTTTTTAAACAATAACAACTCAAATTGTTGAGAAAAAAAGAATTCTTGCTCATAAATACTAAACATACTAAATGTTTGGATTAAAAAAAATATATAAGATTTTCTTCAGGTATATTTATAAAAAATGAAAACAAAATATTTTTTTAGAATCAAAAGTTCAATTGAAGATATCATATACGGGACAAAATAATGTTGAACCATTTGTGTACTAACTCTATAATAACGAACTTTCTTTTAATTGCAAATATTTTGTAAGATTAAACACGCCAAAAGTGTAGTCTCAATTTGTTAGATCATGTTTAAAGTAAAAGTACAAGTACTAAACAAAAAAAGTAACGATTTAAAAGTACATTTCTAGGAAATCGAAAATTCAAAGTTACCTAAAATTTTGTTGAATAATATTCTTACGTTCTTTAATGTTTTTGCAAAATTGTTGTTATTTATTTAACTATTTTTAATTTTGAAAGTTATGGACATTAATTTATGGTCTCAATGTGTATGATCACGTTTAAAGCTTTTAGAAATGATGTCATTTTTAACTATTAGAAATTCAGGTCCGCCAAACGGAAGAGAGGAAATTAATAACTTTTTTCCTTTTTTTAATAACTTCTTTCTTTTCTTGTTTAATAACTTCTTTCCTTTGATTATTATTTTAGCAACTACTTTCTATATTTTATCCATGAAAAGAACTGTTCAAGCCATTCATCTGGAATAGTGAAGTAGTTGTGTCATTTAAGACCGGTTTCGTGGAGTAGTTTTTTCTATGAAACTTACTTGGAGGCACGTTACATGGAGAGAAAAACCATGAAAACTACCACTGAGGATATTTAACGTCAGCTCTGTGATCGGAAAGAGTCGAGTGCAGAATTCGTATCAACCAGCCATCGCTGAGATTCGAGCCCGGTTCACCTCATTGGGAAGCTATCCCTCTATCCCTTGAGTCTCCACGACCTATTTCATTCCTCTTACTAAATATTTTCCAAAACAAAGCAGTCTTTTTATTAACTTATTTTAAAACTTCAGAGTTGTCTTTATTTATTTTAAGAAATCGGAGTAACGCCGGAAGAGGGCTCATTTAGGGCAGTGTTCCCCAAACCCCGGTCCGCGGACCTGTACCGGACCGTGGATCAAATGCTACCGGGGCACCCATTTCACTGAAACTGAATATAAATTCCTAGGTTTATACCCCCAAATTAAAAATAAATTCCGAATTAAAAGTAGTTCCATTAAAATTTTATTTATTTAAAAAAAGGGGCCCCGAAGGTAGTGACATAATTTTTTTTAAATGTTTAAAGAGTGAAAAAAAGAAAAAGAAAGAAAGAAAACCACTGCAACTATTTTCTCTTTCAATTAATTTTAATTAAAAAAAAAATCATTCATCATAACTGTAAATATCCTAAATAAAACATGAAAGCTCGGTGGAACTTTACATTGGAACTAATGAAGAACTTCGTCTTCTCTCTAACGAGACTAATTGATTTAAGTAAGTTAAAATGTTATTAAATTAAGAAGGTTAAATCACCGTCCGGCCTGTGTAGGGTTTAGGGAACTGCCCTTGTATCAGAAAGGTTCTGGGTTCGAAACCCGGGCAAGGCATGGATGTTCTTTCCATATCTGTGCTATCTATCCTTACAGTGGGAGAAACGTTGACCCACCTAATATGGTGCTCCTGAAAGAGTGGTCAACAAATCCGCTTATCAGATGCCTGCATGACCTAGGTCATTCTACAGGTACGCATTGGAAGAAAGTAAAGAAGGTTAAATCACTTTATTTTATGGTGTAACTGCATTTTATTTTGAAGGCATGTTTTAAAACGATTAAATTAAAATTAATAAATCAAAATAATATAAAATATAAACAATCAACGTCATCTCCAGCCCCCCCCCCCAGCGGTCCGCGGTCAAATTATCAAACGTTGACGGGTCCGCGGTGATAAAAAGGTTGGAGAACACTGATTTAGGGTAACGTAGCCGAGAAAAATTGGGAACTGCTGATCTTTACATTAATTCTGAATAATCTGCTATTTTAGGAAAACAATTTTTGCTTTGGATGTTATTGAACAATACTAAATATCGCACATACAAACAATAACTTTATTATTATCCCCGATCTATAAAATTAAACTATTCGCTTAAATTACGTAAAAAGAAATATAACAATGCCAGATCTAGTATATTTGATTAAATCATACAATGCTATAAAACTTATGCATTCTCATAATTTTTTTTTAAATTATGAGAAACATTCGTATTTACTTCGGCTTCGTCATTTTTTACTTTCGAAAAAGAAAATCTTGCTACTCTTTAGGAAAATTCTTGTTCCTTTTAAAGAATGATTTTGTTCACCAATACACATAAATAATCAAAATAAGTTTTTAGAATGTCTCTTAGCTCCAGGTATTTCGTAGTGAAGCTTTCAATGTGGTTGGAACACCAACCTATTTATAAATCATGGAAGATGGTTTATAATTTGAGAATGAAAGCTTTTTAACACGTTGCCGCACACTTTTAATTTGCAGATCGTGCTCATATAACATATTTTTATGAATTGTTCATAATCACCATATGAAGTCATTTGAAGTTGAACCTCAAATGCATGTTTCGTGGTGTTAAATTATCACATCACACACAACAAAGAAATAACAGCAATTTTAATGATAGACACCTCAAAAACATTCGAAAAAGTCTGGCATACTGGCACAATATTTAAATTAATGCAGCTTAACTTTCTACTTGGCCTCATTAAATTACTTTCCTGCTATTTTTCAAACAGAACCTTCTAAGTATCCATTCAAAACACTGCAAATCATCAAAAAGAAATATCACAGCTGGAGTAGCTCATTGCAGCATACTTGTACCGATTCTATATGTTTAATACACTTATGATTTTTCAATTAATAGAATAGATTTTTATGCAGACGACAAGGGAATCATCATCAAATCAAGAAATCCAAATATAGCATTACAGAAACTGAAGAATCAAATATATTAAATAGAAGAATGGCGAGTTAAATGGAAAACAGCCGTAAATGCAGACAAATTTTAAATCCTAATTATACAGAAAAGAGGAATAAAAATACTACCACAATGCAAACCAAAACTGTTCAATATCGAAATACCAATAGTTAATAAAGCAAACAACCTCGGCCTTATAATAAACAGCAAGCTCACCTGAAATAACCATATCAAAAATATAATAGACAAAGCAAATGCAGCAAAAACAATAATACAACCTCTCATCTATAACCAGAATGTCTCATTAAAACTAAGAAAACTACTATATACATCAATGATCAGACCAATTCTCACATATGCCTCAAATGCTTGGACAACCATACCGTAATATCTCATGAAAAATCTCAACCAATGCCAGAACAAGATACTCAGAAAAATCACCCGTGCCAAATGGAATCAGAAATACAAATATCCACAAAGACCTCAAGATCCCGACCTTATCACAATATATTTACAAATTAAATGCGTATTTTCGTGACAAGCCCATAAAATGCCATGCAGTGAACTTCAACCAGATATTCAATTTTGAAAATTATAAAAAAAACATAAAATTAAGACCAATAGCTGCTCACTTTACATCCGACGCCTCATATCACCATCATCAAAATAAATAACTAATCACAGATCCACCCATAGCATCAGATTCAACAACAATACTGAAAACTTGATCAAGCGTTGACCATCAATCTACATCCAAAGCCGCACATAGTTTAATCCTTTCATGGGTTATTTATTTCTAGTAAAAGTAAGATAAAGTATTTTTTGAATTGAAATTATTTGAAGAATAGTAAATGATATAAGAAAAAAAAAAACTCCTTCAGTTTATAAAAATGCAAATTTTTTTTTTTGTTGCTAAATATATTTAACACGAACTTTTAAGAATTTATTGACTTTTATTTTTTATTGTTTATAAAATAAATTTTATAAATGCTACTAACTTTAAAAGGAATTATATATTTTATAACTTTTATTTGTTTTTTTAAACTAACAAATGGTTACCAATTTTATTCAAACGCACTTCAAGGAAGCTGAAGTAATTAACGAATGGAAACCTAACTTAGAGTGGTAAAAAAGTGGTGGTAAGTATACTTCCCACGGCCTACAAAAGGGTTAAAAAAGCTACTAGCTTAATATAAACTTATGCTTTTCTTTTCACTTACCACCCTTCCTATCTAAAAAACTTTCTTCTACAGAGGGTAGAATTCTGGGACGCTTCGTCGGTGCACTTAAATGCATCAGTAATAACAGCATCAGATTCGAATTGAAAATATATCAGACATTAATGCTTTTTAAGAACAAACTCAATGTTGCAGCAAAATAAAATTTTGCTCTTCTTAATTAAGAATTATTCATCGCAATTTACTTTTTCCGGAGGAAGAAACAGTTCTATATAGATTGCTATAACTGATGAATTTTAGTAGTCGTAGAAACTTTTCTTTCCCAAGCTCGAAGGAAATTATTTCCTTACCTGCATTTCTACGTGATTTAATGTTTGTACTTGCGTGATATATGTTCGTCTTCCACATGATGTGCAAGCGCCGTATTTAGCCGGCGTTCAAGCGATAACCTGTTGGTAAGAGCGCTATCATTAGCCTGGACACCGTTTTTTCAATGGACGAATAACTGTCAGTAATTTGAAGTGAAATTTCGAGACATTTTACTAAAATCGATATGAGAAACTCGAATTTAGATTATGAGGTACAAACCATCGCCAGATCAGAGTGAAAGCCTCTACTCGGTTTTCTGGCGGTAGTCCCATTTCACTACTTACTATACAACTACATTGGCTTAAACGATATCACTTTAAAGGAAAATCAAGTAAAAAAGAGAAATCTTTGTTTAATGAATATGATTGATTTTTTCTATTTCTTTGTTCACTATCTCGTACTAATTCATCAAATTGTGACTATTAAAGTAAGATAAATTGTTTGAGGAATTTTTATAATAGAAGTTAAACTTATGCACAGAGCTGGTTCACTTTTTTAATAGTCTGAGAAGACTATTTATGAAAAGCATTATGGAAGCTTTTGAATGTATGAGGTGATGACAACTGACAATAGGCAAAAATCTAATAACATGCATGTTAACTCTAACGGTTTTATCAGAACTCATTTATATACATTTAAAGCGGTAACTCGATATTTCATTCCTCATTGACTGAATATTGTTCCAATTATACATGCAATTAATGTAACAATTATTCATTTATTAAAATATTTTCACCTATTATTTTAAATTTTTTTCTTTACCCTTAATTTCATAAGATTTTAATATTTCTTTTTTGGGGTTTTATTTCACCTTTGTGTTCATATTTACAATGGATTTTTCTTTACTTAAACATCACTTGAATGAATAAATTTCTTTTGTCTTTCGGAAAATATTTTCTATTAACTATGTATGCTCTTCATTACGTTCAGAGGTCATTGCACCGATGTCTGATATTAAATTTCTTTTGGTTGACCTATTGCAACGCAGTTTTTTTTAGGTAGTCTGACCAGGCCACTATGAAGGAAAACAAGTTAAAGAAAGAGCTATTTATACCAAAATCTTGTGAAATTAAGAAAGTGGTAGTAAATATATCTCTAAAAATTTATTTAATTTATGAATATGATTGGTTTCTCATATTTACTTGTCAAACACCACAAATTCAAATCTCAAATATATAAGAAAAATTTCTCCCAGTTAACTTATTAAAAAGAATTTGGAACTGTTGAACACAGTTGGTTCACTTTTTAAATAGTCAGCGCAGACTGCATATAAAAACCATGTGGAGTCATACTGATGTAGGAGGTGATGGTAAAGTACGGATTATCTTCGACCGGGCATACTGAACATGTCCCTGAACGTGACTGAAGGCACTTATTTGGAAGAGCTAATTTTTTTTTTTTTTTTTTTTTTTTGTAACGGCAGGTACTGAAAAAAAGTTAGATTCGTTAATAAAGAAATATGTTTCCCTAATAACCATTTTCAACGTAGTAGTTCTTTTCAATAATTTCAAGTTTTCACAAAAACCAATAATTCGTCGTATTTCCTTTCATCAAAAATAAATTCAGTACTTCAATACATTAAACTCCAGAAACTGCGATTCCAACTGTCTGACATAAAACCTTATTGAAGATTATTAATGATAAAACTATGAAAACCTTTCATTCCTCTTTTTTTTTATAAATTCGTGAAACAATCGATCCAATTTTGATTTTACGTGGCTACCATTGATTGAGATGACTACCAATGTTCAACTCCATAACCATGTGATTTTGAACCCAATCCAGAAGCTAAAGGAACTTTTCGGTTAAGTATAAAGAGAAATTTACCTTCGCACAGGACTATTTTTGTGGGACTTGCGTGGAGGTAAGTTACACGGAGAAGAAAACTCCGATAACCTTCCATGATTATCCTGAATGCAAGGGGACTCCAACCCATTATCCGTCTACGACAGAGGATGTTTTGCATCAGCACTGTGATCGACCTGAGCCTGGTGCAGAATTCGAATCAACCAGCCATCGTAGGGATTCAAAACCAAGTCACCTTATTAACTCGATCAAGCGTTTCCCCACGTAGACCATCAATCTACATTCAAAGCCACGCATAGTTACACCTGGTTCTTATTATTTTCATTATTATTATATACTCAAGCAAGGTGCTTGAATCCCAATAACAGCCACCACATAGACTGCTAACCTTTAAGTTCTATCAAATATGAGAAAAATGATGAATGGATTAGGGGCCACTCAGAGGACCAGCCAAAACCTCCTACAACTGAAAGCCTGCTCACGGGTTTTATAGGTAGTCCGATCAGACCGGTATGAACGTAAAACCGTTCTCGAAAAAACCCTTTAATAGAAAATCTAGTAAAAATAAGAAAGTGGTAGCAATATATGTCTAAAATTTTTTTAATTTATGAATATGATTGGTATGTCTCATTTACTTGTCAACCACTACAGATTCATTTCACAAATATATATGACAAATTTCTATCAGTCAGTTTTAAAATAGAATTTGGGTTAATGCGCACAACTGGTTCACTTTTTAAATAGTCTCTGCAGACTACGAATACAAAACCGTGTGAAGACTATCTGATGTAGGAGGTAATGGCCCAGCTCAAATTTCAAGAAAATACAAGTAATTTGACATATTGAAAACATAAAGTATCGTAAGAAATTCAACATTTTTACTGTTGTCTCTTGGTGACATTT
The DNA here is from genome assembly GCA_949128135.1 of Parasteatoda lunata. NCBI lineage: Eukaryota > Metazoa > Arthropoda > Arachnida > Araneae > Theridiidae > Parasteatoda > Parasteatoda lunata. The sequence goes on from OX421977.1 coordinate 15,372,861, forward strand.
TTAAAGAATAGACGTTATTATCCTAATTCTACATGGTTTACTCTTCAATTCGCTATCAATTTATTAGAATTTTGCAGAAAGCGGAGTAGTTTTTATTTCTAGTTTACTATTGAAAGTGGATTGCGAAAATGATTTTCCTTAAATTTTCAACGAGAAAAATTTGAAATGTAACTCATTGTGTTATTAAACAAGTAATAAATAAATAACATTTCTACCACTTTTTATATTTTAGTTGCCCGTGACGTCACCGAATATCCTTTGAAAGAACACGACTTCAGCTTGATAAATGGAAGCTATGAATTAATATTTGTTTGTTATGGAAAAAAGTAATATCGAGTAGTTTTTCCATGACAAACTTACATAATTTATCGCACCGTAAACGTAATTGTATTATCTCCTTCGTCTTACCACTTTCTAAATAGCGGAGAAGTGGGAACTCTTAGTGGGCACACAAATTAAATTTAAAAAAATTCTGGATAGAAATATATCACTGAATTGCATAAACACTGTATCTTGTAGAGTGAATCCGATTGCGAACTTGAATTCAGCAGCGAAAGAATATCCAAATTTACGGTCAAAAACCTACTGCATTAGAAAATAATAAACAAATATTAATTCATTATAGCATGAATAAATGCACCTTTTGCATATCTGAAAATCATACGTGTCTTTTTGCGAACAGAACTTTCAGACAAACTTAATTATTCATGTTTGAGTTTATAATTGAACTACATTTCAAATGCTAAGAAGCCTGTTCAAGAGCGATGCGAAAACAGAAGATATTTTCAGATTTAAAAGAAGAATATTTGTCAATCAATATTCTGAACTCAGAAGAAATACTTTTTATTATCAATAACTATCAAAACTTTAAACAAAATTTATTAAAAAATGAATATAGACTTTTTCTAACCATTTCACTGAAATAGAGAATATTCAGAAATATTTTCCTTTTTTTATTTTCAGTATTCATGTATTGCTGTCAGATACCTTTGTGAAACGTGCTTTATAAGTGGTGATAGAAGTAAAATTTTAATAAAATTAAAATTTATATTAAATGTATTTTATTTTCTGAAACGGTAGTTTCTAAAATTTGAACTACCGCATTTTTATCTCAACATTTGTCATGTAAAATGATGCAGTATTTTGTTTATTTATTTAAAATTACATTTATTAGAATGATTTCATAATTCATATACTTTAAAATTCGAAATTTTTTGCAACGTTTTCACAAAAATAATAATACATTTTAAATAATTATTTAAAGCTACTTTTTGCGTGGAATAATCTTTGGGTAAATGAATTTTATAACCGTGTGACAATGATATATATCAAAGATTCTCAAAAGGCGTTCAGTGGAACCCTAGGTTTCCGTCGAAGAGTTATAGGGGTTCCGATAGTTAGGAAGTTCTTTGAATATTTTTGAAATCTGCAATTATATTTAAATCCAATAAAAAATCTATTATTTACTTAATACTTTGGTTGTCTTACAGAAATTATTTAAAACAAAGTATCAATAACAAAATGGTATTTTAAAGAAAATTGCCTAATTGTTTTAAATAAATTATGAAAAGGATATGTATTTATAAAGAATTGCGCTAGTATTTCATATAGTACTTTCCAAATAAAAAAAGATTCGTTTCTCTAATAACCATTTTCAACTTAGTAGTCCTTTTCAATTATTTTAAATTTTTCCTTTTCACAAAAACCATAATTCGTCATATTTCCCTTTCAGGTCTGAGCCGGGTGAAGGATTCGAACCCTGGTCACCTCAGAGGTAAGCACTCTACTCTGGATCACTCCAGTCAATGCTACAGATTTGTTTTTATTTACTTTAGAAAATTGGATTTACGCCGGAAGAGGGCTAATCATTCGAAGCCGAAACAAAATGGGAACTGCTGATCATTACATTATTTCTCAATACTCTGCTATTTTAGGAAAATAGTTTTGGCCTTGAAGTTGCTGAACAATGCACATCTTGAACATGCAAAAGTTATCTTTCATTTACTGAATACTGTTGATCATAACTCATTTATTTAAAAGGCGGACATTATTGTGTCCACATTTTTTATTCTAAATTCCACTGATACCAATCTATTCACTGTGAGCCTGACATAAACCAACACCTCCCATGAGAGAAAGCCTCCTCACGGATTTTTATAGGTAGTCAGATCAGACCACTATGAACCAGTTTACAATAGAGCTATTTAATACAAAATCTAGTATAAAAAAAGGGGTAGCAAATATATATCTGATGGCAAAAATAAGACTGGTAACAAATAAATGACTAGTAGCAAATGGCAGTGGTATCAAATATATAGTGACAGCAAAAAATTTGTTTAATTTCTGAATATGACTGGTTTGTCTTATGTACTTGTCAACCACTACAGGTTCAATTCTCAACTGTATATGATAAATTTCTCTTAATTACTTTTAAAATAGAAATTGGGTTCATGCGCACAACTGGTACACTTTTCAAATACTCTGCTCAGACTACTTCTAAGAAACCGTGTGAACGCATTCTGATGTAGGAGGTGATGCATAAACTGAACTGCTGTACTTTTTTTGTAGTTAGTAGTGTAGTGAGTAGGGCGATATTAAAAGTGTAGTTTGTAGCAATTCCTAGCAACTACTTTTAACCTTAGTTAACCCTTTAACTTGTGCCCTCGAGTTAATTCGAGCACGCTTAACAGGCCAAACTGTGCACACTCGAGATAATTCGAGCGACGTTGTATTTTATGCTGCTATAATTTTTCACACTCGAATATAATCGATAATTGAAAATAACAATGTGAAAGCTAAAAAAAAATTCCTTTATTGATATTTATTACTTACGTAGGATTGTAAGCTATAACACATGTTTATTCAAGAATAAAATATAAAGAGATGCCAATTTGCTCCGGACAGCAAATATATATTTTAAAGTGTTAGTTTATCAGTTGTGATTCTGGTTTTAATAAATTCAATTTAGTAGATTTTTATCCATCTCTTTTTCTAAATATGTCGTAGGCTTATATAACTCACCACTTTATAGTACTTCTGACTTACTACACCTTTTAAAAAATTAGCAAAAATAGTCAAATATTTGCAATATTTACTTTGTAGTTATTGACCGTTTTTTTTTTTAATTATTTTGGCGTGTCCGGAGCAGTTGGCATCTCTGAATACCCTTTTTCCGTAGAATAAAAGCCCCGTAGCCCCGTATATCAAAATTGTCCTCCAAAAGAAAAGACAATGTTCTAAAGTGTGTTTTTTTACATAAAAAATAGATTTTTGTAATTACCGGTTTTTTTTAAAAAAATCTTAAGTGTTGAAATAAGTTTACTACGTAATTGAATTTTCAAAACTGATTCATCAGTCAATAAACACTCTTTGCGGTTTCCTCAACGGACACAATGAGAATGCCTATGTGACCAAGCGTTAATATGTATTACGTATTATTACATTTAAAATAACCATTAAATAGCCGAATTGTCACCACACTTTCTAAACCGAATGGGCCCTCATAGGACATTGATGGTATTTGCAATAGAAGAGAAAACATTTTCTTCTTAATTTTCGATAAACTTTATTTCTTAAAGTAATTTTTAAAAAAAGCATTAAATACATATTTTTATGTATTTGATAATCTCCTTGCAACTTTTAAAGTATAAATCCGTTGTTGACAAAGGCATAAAAATTTGAAGGTTAGAAGAACAAACTCGTAAAAAATGGTTACGAATAACAGAATGTCACAAAACATGAATATATATTTCTTAATAATTTCTCCTGTTTAAATAAGCAAATCACTTTTATTCAAAACCACTTTAAACATGGGTATAAATTAAATCCGCCAACAAAGTTTTTTCTCCTAAAAAGTAGTGACTACATTTCAGAAGTGGTTCATAATCGATACATTTAAAAACAAAAATGTAGCTGTAGTTAAATACATTTTTAATAAAGCAGTTGTAGATAAGTACAAAGATAATGTAGTTCTCCTGACCACTGACTGAGATTATTAAATTACTGCTTTATCTGTTATGCAATACCACATTTCTTTAACCATTTTACTATTAATTTTAATAACTTCATTTTTATTCTGTTTTTGGCCTTAACCTTTTTTTGTTACTGACATTAAAATTGATATATTCTTTAATCTTTAATCAATAATGACATTATTCCAATTCTAAATATAATTTTCATCAAAATTATTCTGACCACCATTATACATGCGTAATTTAAACGTATGTATTAATGCAGAACTTAATGCATATTACATGCCTTAACCATATTGCTGACATGGAACGTCACGTGACGTCCTTTGATAGCCGAATTATTTGGCGAGATATTATAGATTCAAACTGCGGTAATCGTTTATTTACCATTTGTTTACATAGCTTCTGTGATTCCAACGACTAATATATGACAACTTTTACACATTACGCATAAAATTGTATGCCCATATTTAAAGTGGAAGTAAAATTTACATTTCCTATTTGATTTTTGGAGTTATAATTTAAAATTAATTTGACAATCACTACAAGAGTTTTAGCTACAATACTGGTTGCTAGCGGCATGCGTTAGTACCTGCAAAAAAAAAAATAATAATTTGCTAATTTCTGACAGTACACAATAGTTAATGGGGCAGAGTTAGTGAAATAATAATATAGATAATAGTAATAATTCGCAACGTGAAAAAAAATTTCTGGTGGTACTATGGTTTCTGTTTTAACGCATGGTTTTGGGTTAAAGAAATTATATTCAAAATTATTTTTTTTAAATACAAATTTGAAGATATATATAGTAGTTTTGCTTCCTCCGAATTCGGGGTTAAACTTGTAAAGTGTTAACGGAAATTGATATAAGTTTACAAATTTCAATTTTTATTCCTTTAACACATGTCTTAATATTCTGCTAAAATATGGCATTCCTATTTAATAGTAAAATCTTTCCATTTTTAATTTCTTTTTTAAAGAAAGTTAAATATTCGTCACTACCAAGACTTATTAGCAGTTATAACAAATATGTTCGAATGTTAAATCTGTTAAAACCGTTATCGAATTGGAATAAAATCTTCGGGAATAATCTAGTTTTAATATTCATAGAGGCATAGTGTCCATCATTATTTACATTTGTCTGTATCAGAAGTGTTTTACCTACATGATAAAACTTAGTGTTAGACACGTGTTAGATAGCGTACTTCTTCCGAAATTTTACTCTTTTCTTACGCGCAGTTCAATTTATGTCCATTTTCTTAAACATGAGATTTAAACTTCATGTCAAAAAAAAAAAAAAAGATCAATGATATATATCGAACATTCTCAAATGGCATTCAGTGGAACATTAGGGTTCCGTCGAAGAGTTAATGGGTTCAGATAGTTAGGAAGTTCTTTAAACATTTGTGAAACCAGCAATTATATTTAAATCCTATCAAAAATCCATTATTTACTTAATACTTTGGTTATCTTAAAGAAATTATTTAAAACAAATTATCAATAAGAAAATGGTGTTTTAAAGAAAATGGCCTAATTGTTTTAGATAAATTATGAAAAGGATTAAAAATTTACGAAGAATTGCATAGTATTCACATACTATGCAATTCTTTATAGTAGCAATACTATGCAATGCATACTATGCAATTCATAGTAGAATAGTATTTCACATAGTACTTTCCAAATAAAAAAAAAGTTAGATACGTTAATAAAGAAATATGTTTCCCTAATTACTATTTTAAACTTAGTAGTTCTTTTCAATAATTTCAAGTTTTCCTTTTCACAACAGCCATAATTCATTATATTTCCTGCCATCAAAAATAAATTCAGTACTTCACTACATTAAACTCCAGAAACTGGGAAATCCAACTGCCTGACATAAAACCCAATTGAAGATTATTATTGACAAAACTGTGAAAACCTTTCATTCCTCTTTTTTTATAAATTCGTGGAACACCCGACACAATTTTGATTTTTCGTGAGTACCAATGATTGAGGTGTCTACCAATGTTCAACTCCATATCCCTGTAATTTTGAACCCAATCCAAACGATAAAGGAACTTCTGGTGCACGTATTAAGAGGGTTGATCATTTAGGGTTGCTTAGCCGGAAGAAAAAAAATTGGGAAACGCTGTTCTTTACATTATTTCTGAATACTCTGATATTTTAGGAAAATGATCTTTGCCTTGAAGTTGTTGAACATTACAAATACAAACAATAACTTTATTATTATCCCCGATCTATAAGACTAAACTATTCACTTAAATTACGTAAAAAAAATATAACAATGCCGTAACGAGTACATGATTAAATCATATGATTCTATAAAATTTATGAGGTTATTTATGAGAATATTTATGAGAAACGTCTGTAAATAATACTATTTAATTATTAAAGTCTGTTCAAGAGCGGTGCGAAAACAAAAGAAATTTTCCGATCTAAAAGAAGAATAAATATCAACATATCTTCTGAACTAAAAAAAACTCCTTTTTATTATATATCACTGTCAAAACTTTCTATCAAAATTTTTATAAAATAAATGAACTTTTCCTAGCCATTGCAATAAAATAAACAATATTCAGAAATATTTCCTTTTTTTTATTTTCAGTATCCACCAGCCAAATGTATTACTGAAAGATACCTTAATTAAATTTACTTTCCCCATAGAGATGGGTCAAAAGTAACGGAGCAGTGACTTGTCACAGTGACTGGAGCAGTCACTGTGACAGCCTGTTCCAACCAAAAAGTTGTCACAGTGACAAAATCACTGCTACTGTCACTGTTACAAAAATCACTGCTACTGTCACTGTTACAAAAATCACTGCTACTGTCACTGTGACAGATTTCACTGCTACTGTCACAGTGAAAAATTTCACTGTGACAACTATCACTGCTACTCTAGCTGTTCCAAATGTCACAGGTATGGTCGTTGCTCCAAAAATCATACTGAAATACCTGTGAATAATGCCTGTCGATGCTCCAGCTTCATATCGTAACCTGCAAATGAAAGTATTTTCGTTGCTAAGTTCAAGCTGTTTCACTGTGACAAATGTTGCTGTTATTTTTGATCAAATCTCATAATGGAGTCCAACCAATTTCTATTTCAGTTTGGAAAAAAAAAAGAACGAAAAAAAAACCATGATCTCTGTTTTTGATTTGATAATTTTTATAATTTAATATTAGGATAAATTGTTTTTAATGATGAATCTTCAAAATAATATTAATACAATATTATATATTTAAATAAGATATAATTCGAATATATTATATATAGCTTAGTTTATATTCATACTTGAAATTTAAAAGAAAATAAAATTTGTATTGATTTTTCTTCTTTAAATGGAACTGAATTTTTTGTCATAAATAACAATTATGCAGCATATAAAAACGTAAAATTATGCAAAGTATGTTCGATATATGTTGATATGATATATGTTCGAAGAAACAGATATTGTTTAAAGACTTGGATTTTTTGCATCAGGTTTTCAGACACTGCAAACATTTTTATTTATATCTTAAGATGTGAAAAGAATGAAAAATTTTATCTCCCCTCCCCCCTTAAATCGAAAAGTTAGTACAAGTTATTACATATCAGTGATGATTTATGAATAAAGATTTCAAAAAATATCTATTATTTTTTAAGAGCAGAAATTAACTTTTTAATTTTTTGTAAGCATCTTCCTGCTGAGAAGTAAAGTGTATAGTGGGTACAATTCCGCACTAGTATGTAGGAGGTCTCAGGTTCGATGCCGCGAGAATGTGCTAATTTTAAATATTTATTTGTGGATTTATAACTATCAAAATTTTACGGCAAATATTTTCTATTAAATTTATTCAAGCTACATAATACAAGTCGTTATCAGTTGTATATATAAAATTTAAATTTCAATATTTTTTTTATAAATTATTTTATTTATTTTTTAAAAATAAATTGTAAAATGTCAGGTTCAAGAAACTATAAAATGTCTACTTTATTGGGAAAAAAAAGTTTGCTTGAATATTACAAAATAAATAAATAAATAAAAATAAATATATAATTTCCAAAATTCTGCCAATAGCTGTGCGTAGTTAGTTAATTTCTGCGTAATTTTGATCATAACATATTTTGTTTTTCATTTAAATTATTGTAATTCAACTGGGAGGGAAAGACTAATGACATTTTCTTTTTATCTTAATTTTTGTTTAATTTAAGAACTGTAAAAAATCGTGAAGAGGATAAAGACCGCTATCAATAAATGTCAAATCAAAAAACAAAACTAACCTACTAAGTAAACTAATACAACTAAGTAAACTTAAGCTTAACCAATATAAATGTAAATATAGACCATAGATGGCGACACTGCTTAACTAAAATTATTATTCACATTATGTATATGTAAACTTTGGCGATAGATGGCGTTGAGACATTTCTTCAATAGCATTTTTTTCTTTGTGAAGAATTATATATTTAAACATGGTTTGTTTTTTAAGTATGGCTTAAACATATTTTTAAACTTGGTTTGCCTGTTTCAAGACCTACATGAAAGTTTGTGTTTTAAACAAGCAAACAATTTAAGAAAAAATGCTTGAAAAAATAAATGAAATTATGTAAATAAATAATAGAAATTTAAATTTATTGTTTAACTCTATTTATGAAATTGATATTATTTTCCTTTATTTTCGTAAATATTATTTTTGTAAAATTTATTACTTTGTAGTAGAGAAAATGAACTCGAGATTTCTTTAAAGAATTCTTCGCATACAGAAGAGTATTTTTTAAAAAAATGGAATATATATATATGTATAAGCTAATATATGTATATATAAGCTAACTCTCAAATTTGGACGCCTTGCAAATTTTTTTTTTAAATAAAATAATTTTCACATTATAAAACGTCCAGATTTGTGACGCCCTAAAAATGTATTCATATTTTGCAAAGCTTGAAGGAAAAAATTAATTGAAATTATTTTCTTATAATATTTTATTTTTAAAATCTTTTATCTTTTTTATCTATCGCCTTACCTTCAGATAGAAGCTCCATTTATGTGTATGATATGAATTTTTATGATATTACATATAAAACTATATAAAACTTCATTCAAAATTAAAAAATATGCTTAGTGGCGCCATCTGTTGATTATTACAACAAAAGCTGGTATAGGAAATAAATGCCGATAACTCAGCTACGAAAATTTAATGATTAGATTTTCACTGTAATAGCATTATGAAAATATTAGTAACGCGAAAAATTATGAGTCTTAAATTATTATATTATCTGAGATGGAAGCTTTCTTTATGTTATTTTTAACATTTTACAAGAATTAAATAAAGTCCCATATTGGTTATTAAAATTCATACTACTTTAGTTTGTACTACGAAATATATTAGTTAATAAAAATCATACTACTTACTATATTGCGTACTATGATATACATTGGTTAATAAAAATCATCACTTGTAATAAAAATGACTACTCAGTATAACGATTAATTATTTTTATTAACTACATTTAAAATTGATTTTACCGATTAATTTTACTAAAAACTAATTACATCGATACAAAAAACTAATTATATCGATTAATTTTACAAAAATCTAATCATATCGATTATTTATAAAATATTTAATCGATTGATCTATATAAAATTCTGATAAATTAAAACGATTAATCGATATACGATATCGATTAATTCTATATCGAAATATTAACAGTCACTGCTATTTGACACTGTTACTTTTGGGTCCCAGTAGCAGTTTTGCCCATCTCTATTTCCCCACTGATTGTGGTATAAGATCTTAACAAAAATAAAATTAATGTTAAATATATTTTATTTTCTGAAACGGTAGTTTCTAAAATTTGAACTACCTCATTTCTATCTCAATATTTGTCACGTTAAAGGAAGCAGTATTTCTTTTATTTAATATTACATTTGTGAAAATGATTAAATAATTTATAAACTTTGAAATTAAAAATTTTTTGAATCGTTGTCACAAAAATAATGCTATTTAATTATTAAAGTCTGTTCAAGAGCGGTGCGAAAACAAAAGAAATTTTCCGATCTAAAAGAAGAATAAATATCAACATATCTTCTGAACTCAAAAAATCTCCTTTTTATTATATATCACTGTCAAAACTTCTATCAAAATTTTTAAAAAATAAATGAACTTTTCCTAACCATTGCAATAAAATATACAATATTCAGAAATATTTTCTTTTTTTTATTTTCAGTATCCACCAGCCAAATGTATTGCTGAAAGATACCTTAATTAAATTTACTTTCCAAAGTGATGATAATATAAGATCTCAACAAAAATAAAATAAATGTTAAATATATTTTATTTTCTGAAACGGTAGTTTCTAAAATTTGAACTACCTCATTTCTATTTCAACTTATGTCTCGTAAAAGGAATCAGTATTTTTTCAATTATTTAAAATTACATTCATTGAAATGATTTAATAATTCATATACTTTAAAATTCCAAATTTTTTGAAACGTTTTCACAAAAATAATAATACATTTCAAAATAATTATTTAACGCAACTTTTTGCATCGAATAATCTTTGGGTAAATAAAATTTATAACTGTGTACCAATGATGCATATCAAAGATTCTCAAATCGCGTTGAGTGGAACCCTAGGATTCCGTCGAAGAGTTAAAGGGGTTCCGCTGGTTAGGAAGGTCCTTGAACAATTTTGAAACCTGCAATTATATTTAAACCCAATCAAACATTTATTATTTACTTAGTATTTTAGTTTTCTTAAAGAAATTATTTAAAACAAAGTATTAATAAGAAAATGGTGTTTTAAAGAAAATGCCCTAATTGTTTTAAATAATATATGAAAAGGATATGCATTTATAAAGAATTGCGTTATTATTTCATATAGTACTTTCCAAATAAAAAAAAGTTAGATTCATTTCCCTAATAACCATTTTCAACGTAGTAGTTCTTTTCAATAATTTTAAGTTTTCTTTTTCGAAAAAACCATAATTCGGCATATTTCCTTCCATCAAAAATAAATTCAGTTCTTCACTACTTTAAACTCCAGAAACTGGAAAATCCAACTGTCTGACATAAAACCTTATTGAAGATTATTAATGATAAAACTATGAAAACTTTTCAATCCTCTTTTTTTTTAAAAATCATGGAACAACCGATCCAATTTTGATTTTACGTGGCTACCAATGATTGAGGTGACTACCAATGTTCAACTCCATAACCATGTAATTTTGAACCCAATCCAGAAGATAAAGGAACTTCTGGATCAAGTATTGGAAGAAATTTGCCTTCGCACAGGACTTTTTATGGGACTTACGTGGAGGCACGTTACACGTAGAATAAAACCACGATAACATTCTACGATTATACTGAATGCAATGGGACCCATTATCCGTCTACCACTGAGGATATTTCACGTCAACACAGTGAGCGGTCTGAGCCGCATCAGTCGTTTTATTTCTAAAGAAAAAGAAAAATCCAATCTGCCCTGAGAGTTACAGACCAATCACCCTCTTAAACATAGTGGGAAAACTATAGTTCTTTTCAATAATTTTAAGTTTTTCTTTTTCACAAAAATAATAATTCGTCATATTTCCTTCCATCAAAAATAAATTCAGTACTTCACTACATTAAACTCCAGAAACTGGGAAATCCAACTGTCTGACATAAAACCTAATTGAAGATTAATAATGACAAAACTATGAAAACCTTTCATTCCTCTTTTTTTTATAAAATCGTGGAACACCCGACACAATTTTGATTTTTCGTGACTACCAATGATTGAGGTGACAAACAATGTTCAACTCCCTAACCTTGTAATTTATAGCCCAGTACTGAAGATAAAGGATCTTCTGGATTTAGCATTAAGAGGGTTGATCATTTAGGGTTGCTTAGCCGGGAAAAAAAAAATTGGGAAACGCTGTTCTTTACATTATTTCTGAATACTCTGATGTTTTAGGAAAATAGTCTTTGCCTTGAAGTTGTTGAACATTGCACATACAAACAATAACTTTATTATTATCCCCGATCTACAAAATTAAACTATTCACTTAAATTACTTTTAAAAAAATATAACAATGCCGGAACGAGTACATGATTAAATCATATGATGCTATAAAATTTATGAGGTTATTTATGAGAATATTTATGTGAAACTTCTGTGTTCACTTTAGCTACGTCATTTTTAACTATCGAAAAATGAAATCTTGCTCCTCTTTAGGAAAATTCCTGTTCCTTTTGAAGAATGATTTTGTTCACCAATACACATAAATAATTAAAACATGTTTATAGAATGTCTCTTAATTCCAGGTATTTCGTAGTGCAGATTTTAATGTGGTTGTAACACCTACCTATTTATAAATGAATGAAGACGGTTTATAATTTGAGAATGAAAGCTTTTTAACGCGTTGCCGCGCACCTTTAATTTGTAGATCGTTCTTAGAAAACTTTTTTTAATTGTTCATAATCACTATGTGAAAGCGTCAAATGCATGTTTGGATATGGAAATTATCACATTTTGTCACAGCTTTTTCGTGGAAACTCTTGGCTACAGCAACCATCATGTACTCATCACGACATTTTTTTTCTCTTCCCACCAAAACAAGAAATCGAAAAGCCTTTTATATTCTATTTGGAATGTTACAACTCTTTTATGTGATATATTACCGAACAATTAACTAATAAATGCATTAGTATACTTCATAGTAAAGCATAAGTACATTTAGTACACTGATTGCCATAAAACTCCAAAAATAGCGATAACACACCCAAAAATAAGGCAAACCAAATAAAATTTGAATAGTTAATCAAATAAGAGTTGCTAAGTAAAACTGTCATATAAAAATGGCGCTCCAATGGAGTGACGTCATCTGCAATGAGCAAGCTGTATGTTTGATCACAAGAATGCGAATTTCACTGTGTTTCTGAAATTAAAAATTTGAGATATCTAATTTATAAATATGACCTCCAGGTATCATTTGTAAGAAGAACAGAGATGGAGATCGACAAAAACAGGCAGAACGAAGACAGATAAAAGTGACTAGATGGCTCATGTGAGTCCTTCTGCGGGTCATATGTGGTCATGTGAGCAATAATTTCTAAAAACAGGTTCGGCATACAGAAGGTTCACTTACGAGCTGCGACGAATGCCGATATGCACAAAGGAATAAAACTGTGACTCTGAGGTTGAGCCAGCTTAAATACCTTCTTAATGCAGTCACCGGAAAATTTATGTCATCGTCTACTGTCCATTGGAATTTTCACAAACGTTAAGCCACAAAAAGGAACGTTAAAGGTAGGTTGAACAAGGTGTCCACTGAACGGCTGACCGATGAAGGGTTGTTCTCTTCCCAGATGAGCCCAGATTTAGTCACCAGAACCATAGTAGTCGTTGATTGATTTGGAGAGAAGCTAAAACCCAATATCATCCATCAAACTTCCGTGAAAGAGATGCAAACCAAAGAGACAGAGTCTGTGTGTGGGATGGTATCTCTGCAGATGACAGCATACTTGAACCGATTCTATATACTTTATACACTTATGATTTTCCAATTAATAGAAAAAAAATTTATGCAGACGACCCAGGAATCATCATCAAATCAAGAGATCCAAATTTAACACTACAGAAACTGAAGGATCAAATACATGAATTTGAAGACTGGTGCGTTAAATGGAAAACAGCCGCAAATACAGACGAATTTCAAATCCTAATCATACAGAAAACAGGAATAAAAATACTACCACAATGCAAACCAAAACTGTTCAATATCCAAATACCAATAGTTAAAAAAGCAAACTACCTCGGCCTTATAATATACAGCAAGCTTACCTGAAATGACCATATCAAAAATATAATAGGCAAAGCAAATGCAGCAACAACTATATTAACCACTCATCTATAACCAGAATGTCTCGTTAAAACTAAGAAAACTACTATATACGTCACTGATCAAACCAATTCTCAAATATTCCTCACCTGCCTGAACAACCATACCGGAACATCAATGAAAAAACTCAACCAATGCCAGAACAAGATACTCAGAAAAATCACCCGTGCCAGATGGATCATTAGAAATACAAATATCGACAAAGACCTCAAAAACCCGACCTTATAACAATATATTTACAAATTAAATGCAGATTTCTGTGATAAGCCCCTAAAACGCATTGCAGTGAACTTCAACCAGATGTTTAATTTTGAAAATTACAAAAAAGACATAAAATTAAGAGCAATAACTGCTCACTTTGCATCCGACGCCTCAAAACACAATCATCAAAATAAATAATTAATCACAGATCCCTCCCCCCCCTCAAAAGCATCAGATTCAACAGCAATACTGACAATTCGGTCAAGCATTTCCCCACGTTGACTATCAATCTACATTCCAAGCCGCACATAGTTTAAAGCAAGCCTGCTTCTTATAATTTCCATTATTATTATTTACTTACATTATTATTTAATACTATTATTTTAGTGTTATAAAACAAATAACAAATATATAAAATTTCTACCGTTTTTTACATATTAGTTGCCTGTGACGTCGCTGCATATCTTTTGTAAGGAACACGACTTCAGCTTGATAAATGGTTCCTATAAATTAATAATATTTGTTGGTTTATGAAAAAAAGTAATATCGATTACTTTTTCCATGACAAACTAAAATAATTTATCGCACCGTAAACGTATTTGTATTATCCCCTTCTTCCTACCACTTTCTACGTAGCGGAGAAGTGAAAACTCTTAGTAGGCACTCAAATTAAATTTTATAAAATTCTGGATTGAAATATAGAATTAAATTGCATAAAAACTGTATATTGTAGAGTGAAATCAATTGGGAATTTGAATCTAGTGATGAAAAAATATCCAAATTTCCGGTCAAAAACCTAATGCATTAGAAAATAAAAAAATAGTAATTCATTATAGCATGAATAAATGCACCTTTTGCATATTTGAAAATGATACGTGTCTTTTCGCGATCAAAACTTTCAGACAGATACCTTTTCAATTATCTATATTTGTGTTTATAATTGAACGACATTTCAATTGCTGAGAAGTCTTTTCAAGAGCGGTGCGTAAAACAGAAGAAATTTTCAGATCTAAGAGAAGAATACATATCAACCAATCTTCTGAATTCAAAGAAAGTCTTATTTATTATTATTCAATGTCGCAACTTCAAACAAAATTTTAAAAAAATTAATAAACTCTTCCCAACTATTGCATTAAAATAGACAATATTCAGATATATTTTCCATTTTTTTTATTTTCAGTATCCGCCAGCCGAATGTATTGCTGCCAGA
Organism: Parasteatoda lunata; assembly: GCA_949128135.1. NCBI lineage: Eukaryota > Metazoa > Arthropoda > Arachnida > Araneae > Theridiidae > Parasteatoda > Parasteatoda lunata. Next base: position 15,388,104 of record OX421977.1, read on the forward strand.
TACCTTAATTAAATTTAATAACTATACGCAGAAGCAGAATTAAGATAAAACAAAAGTAAAATATATCTTAAATATATTTTAATTTACGAAACGGTAGATTTTAAAATATGGACTACCTCATATCCGCCAGCCGAATGTATTGCTGACAGATACCTTAATTAAATTTAGTAACTATACGCAGAAGCAGAATGAAGATAAAACAAAAGTAAAATATATCTTAAATATATTTTAATTTACGAAACGGTAGATTTTAAAATATGGACTACCTCATTTCTATCTCAACTTTTGTCACAAGGAAGTCACGTAAAAGAAAGCAGTATTTTTTTTTTATTTAAAACTACATTTATTAAAATGATTTAATAATTCATATACTTTAAAATTCCAAATTTTTTGATACGTTTTCACAAAAATAATAATATATTTAAAATAATTATCGCTACTTTTTGCATAGAATAATCTTTGGGTAAATAAATTTTATAACTGTGTACCAATGATGTATATCAAAGATTCTCAAATGGTGTTCAGTGTAACCCTAGGATTCCGTCGAAAAGTTAAAGGGGTTCCGATAGTTAGGAAGTTCCTTGAATATTTTTGAAACCTGCAATTATATTTAAACCCAATCAAAAATCCACTATTTACTTAATACTTTGGATGTCTTAAATAAATTATTTAAAACAAAGTATTAATAAGAAAATGGTGTTTTAAAGAAATTGGCCTAATTGTTTTAAATGAATTATGAAATGATATGCATTTATAAAGAATTGCGTTAGTATTTCACATCGCAGTTTCCAAATCAAAAAAAAAGTTAGATTTGTTTCCCTAATAACCATTTTCAACGTAGTAGTTCTTTTCAATAATTTTAAGTTTTCTTTTTCGAAAAAACCATAATTCGACATATTTCCTTCCATCAAAAATAAATTCAGTTCTTCACTACTTTAAACTCCAGAAACTGGGAAATCCAACTCTCTGACATAAAACCTTATTGAAGATTATTAATGATAAAACTATGAAAACTTTTCATTCCTCTTTTTTTAAAAAAATCATGGAACAACCGATCCAATTTTGATTTTACGTGGCTACCAATGATTGAGGTGACTACCAATGATTGAGGTGACTACCAATGTTCAACTCCATAACCATGTAATTTTGAACCCAATCCAGAAGATAAAAGAACTTCTGGATCAAGTATTGGAAGAAATTTGCCTTCGCACAGGACTTTTTATGGGACTTACGTGGAGGCACGTTACACGGAGAATAAAACCACGATAACATTCTACGATTATACTGAATGCCATGGGACCCATTATCCGTCTACCACTGAGGATATTTCACGTCAACACAGTGAGCGGTCAGAGCCGCATCAGTCGTTTTATTTCTAAAGAAAAAGAAAAATCCAATCTGCCCTGAGAGTTACAGACCAATCACCCTCTTAAACATAGTGGGAAAAGTTTACGAAAAGGTCATATACAATAGAATCAAGCTACTACTTACAGCCCCCCTGACTAGCTCCACCACGGATTCCAACAAAAACTGGACACCACAAAGCAACTACTTCGCATAATAGACTATATAGGCAGAGGTCTAACTAATCAACAAAGAAACAATAGCATTTTTAATGATAGACATCTCAGAAACATTAGAAAAAGTCTGGCATATTGGTACAGTACTTAAATTAATGCAGCATAACTTCTCACCTGGTCTCATCAAATTACTTTCCTGCTATATTTCAAACAGAATCTTCCAAGTATCCATTTAAAACTTCAAATTATCAAATAGAAATATCATAGCTGCTTACTTTTAAAGATTCTCAATATTTTATAAGCTTATGATTTCCCAATTAATAGAAGAGATTACAATAGTATTATAACTTTTTATGTAGACGACACCGGAATCATCATCAAATCAAGAAATCCAAGTATAGTATTACAGAAACTACAAGATCAAATTCATGAAATAGAAGTCAGATGCGTTAAATGGAAAACAGCCTTAAATGCAGACAAGTCTCAAATCCTAATCATGCAGAAAAGAAGAATAAAAATGCTACCACCAAGCAAAATAAAACTGGTCAATATAAAAATATTAATCAAATTATAATCAAATTATTTCCCTGCTATCTTTCAAACAGAGCCTTCCAAATATCCATTCAAAACTGCAAATCATCAAAAAAAAATATCGCAGCTGAAGTAGCTATGGACAGCATACTTGGACCGATTCTATATTTTATACACTTATGATTTTCCAATTAATAAAACAGATTTTTATGCAGACGACACAGGAATCGTCATCAAATCAAGAAATCCAAACGTAGCATTACAGAAACTGAAGGATTAAATACATGAAATAGAAGACAGGTGCGTTAAATGGAAAACAGCCGCTAATACAGACGAATTTCAAATCCTAATCATACAGAAAACAGGAATAAAAATACTACCACAATGCAGACCAAAACTGTTCAATATCCAAATACCAATAGTTAAAAAAGCAAACTACCTCGGCATTATAATATACAGCAAGCTTACCTGAAATGACCATATCAAAAATATAATAGGCAAAGCAAATGTAGCAACAACTATATTACAACCACTCATCTATAACCAGAATGTCTCATTAAAACTAGAAAACTACTATATACGTCAATGATCAAACCAATTCTCAAATATTCCTCACCTGCCTGAACAACCATACCGGAACATCTCATGAAAAAACTCAACCAATGCCAGAACAAGATACTCAGAAAAATCACCCGTGCCAGATGGAACATTAGAAATACAAACATCCACAAAGATCTCAAAAACCCGACCTTATAACAATATATTTACAAATTAAATGCAGATTTCTGTGATAAGCCCCTAAAAAGCATTGCAGTGAACTTCAACCAGATGTTTAATTTTGAAAATTACAAAAAAGACATAAAATTAAGAGCAATAACTGCTCACTTTGCATCCGACGCTTCAAAACACAATCATCAAAATAAATAATTAATCACAGATCCCTCCCCCCCCCCCTCAAAAGCATCAGATTCAACAGCAATTCTGACAATTCGGTCAAGCATTTCCCCACGTTGACTATCAATCTACATTCCAAGCCGCACATAGTTTAAAGCAAGCCTGCTTCTTATAATTTCCATTATTATTATTTACTTACATTATTATTTATTACTATTATTTTAGTGTTATAAAACAAATAACAAATAAATAAAATTTCTTCCGTTTTTTACATATTAGTTGCCTGTGACGTCGCTGCATATCTTTTGTAAGGAACACGACTTCAGCTTGATAAATGGTTCCTATAAATTAATAATATTTGTTGGTTTATGAAAAAAAGTAATATCGATTACTTTTTCCATGACAAACTAAAATTATTTATCGCACTGTAAACGTATTTGTATTATCCCCTTCTTCCTACCACTTTCTACGTAGCGGAGAAGTGAGAACTCTTAGTAGGCACTCAAATTAAATTTTATAAAATTCTGGATTGAAATATAGAATTAAATAGCATAAAAACTGTATATTGTAGAGTGAAATCAATTGGGAATTTGAATCTAGTGATGAAAAAATATCCAAATTTCCGGTCAAAAACCTAATGCATTAGAAAATAAAAAAAATAGTAATTCATTATAGCATGAATAAATGCACCTTTTGCATATTTGAAAATGATACGTGTCTTTTCGCGATTAAAACTTTTAAAACCAGGTCGCCTCACAGGTGAGCATTCTATCCTCTGTGCCACCACAGCCTATATCATTCCTCTTATTGAATATTTTCAAAATAAAGCAGTCTTTTTATTAGTTAATACTTCAAAGTTGTTTTTATTTACTTTATAAAATCGGAGTTACGCCGGAAGAGGGTTGATCATTTAGGGTTCCGTAGCCGAAAAAAGTGGGAACCGCTGATCTTTACACTATATCTGAATACTCTGCTATTTTAGGAAAATAGTTTTTGCCTTGAAGTTAATGAACATTGCACATACAAACAATAACTTTATTATTATCCCCGATCTACAAAATTAAACTATTCATTTAAATTAAATAAAAAGAAATATAACAATACCGGAATGGGTACATGATTAAATCATACGATGCTAGAAAATTTATGAGGTTATTTATGAGGATATTTATGAGAAACATCTGTGTTCACTTCAGCTACGTCATTTTTTACTTTCGAAAAAGAAAATCTTGCTCCACTTTAGGAAAATTCTTGTTCCTTTTGAAGAATGATTTTGTTCACCAATACACAGAAATAATTAAAACATGATGACTCTTAACTCCAGGTATTTTGTAGTGAAGCTTCGAATGCGGTTGGAACACCAACCTATTTATAAATCGTGGAAGATAGTTTATATTTTGAGAATGAAAGCTTTTTAACACGTTGCCGCTCACTTTTAATTTGTAGATCGTGCTCATAAAGCATTTTTTTTATCAATTGTTGCGATGCGAAAACAGTAGTACAGCAGAAATTTGCAGACTTAAAAGAAGAATAGGGGAGAGTAGGGTCAATTGTAACATTATTTACTTAACTATTTTTAAATAACAAAAAATCCAATATATTATCAGTATTAATTGACAGACGAGTAAAGTAGACTATCCTCTACTTGAAAAAAAAACCTTATTTTAAATGTTATTATATTAGTTATTAACAATTCTTGACAGTCGTGCACTTGTTACAAATTGTCCCCACTTACGGGGTCAGTTGTATCAGTTAATAAATTCATCTAAAACATAGTTAATTATACATATTATCATAGTTGTGATATATTTTTATTGATTAAAATAGTAGTGATATTTTAAGAGTAAAAATAATAATGAGCAGAGACCTAAAGGGTTAAACTTTTAACTTTAAAGGGTCAAAAATTTCAATTTATGCTGTGAAAGGTGAAAAATAAAATAATGCACGTGCATTATAATATAAATGATATGGGAAACTATTGGTGGTTCTTAAAGAGTTAAGTAATGGTTTGTTAACATAAGATTATTTATTTTCAACTGTTACATTCGTCCCTTTACTTATTGTTACAATCGTCCCCAAGACGTCACTTTAAAGTGTCCACTTACATATTCGGTTAATAATTTTTATTTGTTTAAACAAAGTTACTTTGCTACAATATAATATTCTAATACCAAAAAAAGTACTTACGTAGCGTGAAAATGTCTTTTGTGATGTAACTCTTTCAAAAAAACATAAAAATGGTTGCCAGCAGGGGAGTACATGCAGATTTATTAAATACACCTTGTGCGCCACCTAGGAACCAAATCTAGAACCCGACACTCGAAATTTTTGCTCTGTTACAATCGTACCCTGTTACAATTGACCCCACTCTCCCCTACTTATCAACTAATCTTCTGAACTCAGAAAAAGTCTTTTTTATTATCAATTACTATCACAACTTTAAACAATATTTTTAATATATAAATAATTATTTTCTAACCATTTCAATAAAATCGATAATAATCAGAGATATTTGCATTTTTTTATTTTCAGTATCTACCAGCCAAATGTATGACTGTTAGATACCTTTATTAGATGTAGATCACGTAGAAACAATAGAATAATGTTTTAACAAAATTAAAATAAAATATTAGATGTATTTCATTTTCTGAAACGGTACTTTCTAAAATTTGAACTACATCATTTCTATCTCAACATTTGTCGATTGTTTTATTTCTTTGTTAAATATCTCTTACTAATTCATCAAATTGTGACTATTAAAGTAAGATAAATTGTTTGAGGAATTTTTATAATAGAAGTTAAATTTATGCACAGAGCTGGTTCACTTTTTTAATAGTCTGAGCAGACTATTCATGAAAAGCCTTATGGATGTGTCAGGAGACAACAATTAACAAACAACTGACAATATACATAAATCTAACAACATGCATGCTAACTGTAGCGGTTTCATCAGAACCCATTTATATACATTAAATGCGGTAACTCGATATTTCATTCCTCATTGACTGAATATTGTCCCAATTGTACATGCAATGAATGTTACAATTAATCTTTTATTAAAATATTTTCACCTATTATTTAAAAAAAAAAAAATTACCCTTAATTTCATGAGATTTTTAATTTATGTTTTGCATTTTTTTTCTCGTTTATGTTCATATTTACAATGAATTTTTCTTTACTTAAACATCAGTTTAATGAATATTATTTCTTTTGTCTTGCAAAATTTGTCTTTTCTTCCAGAAAACATTTTTTCTTAACTACGTATGCACTTCTTTGCGTTCAGCGGACATTGCACCCATGCCTGATATTAATTTTTTTTTGTTTGAAAAATCCCTCCTGTCGTTACGCCTCTTATAACTTAAAGCCTCCACACGGTTTCTTATAGGTAGTCTGATCATGCCACTATGAAGGTAAACCAGTTTACAAATGAGACATTTATATTAAAATCTAGTGATATTAAGAAAGTGGTAGCAAATACATCTCTAAAAATTTATTTGATTTATGAATATGATTGGTTTGTCTTATTTACTTGTCTACCACCACAAATTCAATTCTCAAATATATAAGATAAATTTCTCCCAATTACTTATAAAAAGGAATATGGGTTGACGCGCCCAACTGGTTCACTTTTTAAATAGTCTGCGCAGACTACAGTCGCCTTTTGGAAAAGTGTGTCATTGATACATGGTTTGTGGGTGAGATTTTAACAAAATTGCTGACTATAGACATAAATATCTTCGTTTTTTTTTCTTTGTAGCTTTTAAGCAAATCTAAACCGCCAATTTTTCAAACTTTTTTTTCTTCTTAATTGATAATCGCTTGTCTCAAGACTTGTCCTAAAATTTATGAGTCAGGCACCATTTTTCAAATTTTAAGACCTACATTTCGAATATGCTCACCTAAAACCTCTAACCTCTTCTTAGTCTCTCTTTTCTTTAAAAAAAAAAAAAAGGGGAGATAAATGCTTTTTTCTAGTATCCTTTGGAAACTAGACTACCTATAGACCTTTGCTTTTTTCTAGTATCCTTGGTTTCTAGTATCCTTTGGAAATTAAATTTCCAAAACACTTTTGGAGGGGTTGGATTAATAAATCCAACATTTGGAGAATCCAACACTTTTGGAGAGACACATTCATCAAACGAAAATTCTTAAAAAAGGAAATTGAAACTCTTTTTCCCAGGCGATCAGGGAGGTTTTAAAAAAAAACAACACTTAATAATTTGTAACTGTATTTAATTATGGGTTTGAAACTGGATACTAGAAACGTTTAGTAGAAATTAAGAAAACCACTAAGTTTTTTAGGAGATTGTCATGAGGGTCATAACTAAGAAGACGATGTAGGGAAAGTGGGAAAACTCCAATTGAGGCTCGCAGAGCCTGTCTCTGATGTTCAAACTTTTTGCATTCAAAGAGAAAATGAATAGCAGATTCTGGATATTGACAGTGATCGCACAAAGGGGAGTCAACTGGCCCTATTTTATTTCGAAATTATATTATATTAGAATATCCTATTATATATATTTATTATATTTCGTTAAGTTGGATTGCGTTGCTTCGGAGACGCGAGATTAAGATATCATATTTTCGGTTTGGGAGTTGCTTGAGGGAGGTTTTATTAACAGGGTGATCAAAAGGGAAACGCTTGTGGTATTTCGAGTTAGTCCGGAGGTTATTGAGTTCGCGGTTTGAGTCTAAAACTGCTGAATATGACAAGTCCTCAGGTGAGATAAAAGGGATGGCTAGAGGAGCATTGGTGGCATGTTTGGCCAGTTTATCCGCGGTTTCATTGGGTGGGATTCCAACGTGTGCTGGTGTCCAGGCTATCGTAATTGATTTAACTTTAGCAGTAGCTGAAACGATCTTATTTTGTAAGAGGAGGATGCTGTGGGGGGATTTGTGGGTAGCCGAGATGAGGGCAGTGATTGCGGACTTACTGTCCGATAAAATAACGTAATCCAGATACTCGGTGGTGATTTTAGTGATTGCTAACCAAATCGCTAAAACTTCTGTGAAAACTGAGTTAATAGGATGGATTTGTGAGATGTATGACATATTGTTCCTTGAGTTAATAGCCGCAATACCTGTGTTCGTGTTGGATTTTGAGGCATCGGTAGCCAGGATGGTATAGTCTTTCCAAAGGGTGTGGAGGGTTTCCTGATAGAGAGGGAGGATTTCATTGTGATTTTTCGTAGTTTGGAATGGAAGATCGTGTATACAAAGATGGAAAGTAAAATGTACAGAGATGCCAACTTGCTTGGGATTGCAAATATATATTTTAAAGTGATAGTTTATCAATTGTGTTTTTGTTTTTTTTTAATGAATTCAATTTAGTAGATTTTTATCTACCACTATTTCTAAATGATTCGTAGGCTTATATAATTCACCAATTTATTGTACTTATGACATGCTACAACTTTTAAAAAAAAAGCAAAAATAGTCAAATATTTGCATCATTTACTTTGTAGTTATTGACCGTTTTCCTAATTATTTTGGCGTGTCCGCAGCAGTTGACATCTCTGAATATACCCTTTTTGCATGGAATAAAAGTGCAGCATATCAAAATTGTCCTCTAAAAGAAAAGACAATGTTCTAAAAAGGATTGTTTTACATAAAAAATAGACTTTTGTTTTTGCCGGGTTTTTTTTTCAAAAATTCTTAAGTGAAGAAATAAGGTTAAGACGCAACTAATTTTTTGAATCTGATAGATCTGTCAATGGACACTCTTTGCGCTTTAATCAACGGACACAATGAGAATGCCCATGTGACCAAGCGTTAATATGTATTACGTATTATTAAATTTAAAATAACCATCAAATAGCGAATGGGCACTCATAGGACATTGATGGTATTTGCAATAGAAGAGAAAAACATTTCTTTCTAATTTTCGATAAACTTCTTAAAGTAATTTTTACAAAAAAAAGCATTCAATACATATTTTTATGTATTTGATAATCTCCTTGCAATTTTTAAAGTATAAATCCGTTGTTGACAAAGGCATAAAAATTTGAAGGTTAGAAGAAAAAACTCGTAAAAAATGGTTACGAATAACAGAATGTCTCAAAACATGAATATGTATTTCTTAACAATTCCTCTTGTTTAAATAAGTGAATCACTTTTATTCAAAACAACTTTAAACATGGGTATAAATTAAATCCGCCCACAAAGTTTTTTCTCCTAAAAAGTAGTGACAACATTTCAGAAGTGGTTTATAATCAATACATTTATAAACAAAAATGTATCTATAGTTAAATACATTATTGATAAAGCAGTTGTAGTTGTAGATAAGTACAAAGATAATGTAGTTCTCCTGACCACTGACTGAGATTATTAAATTACTGCTTTATCTGTTATGCAATACCACATTTCTTTAACCATTTTACCATTAATTTTAATAACTTCATTTTTATTCTGTTTTTGGCCTTAACCTTTTTTTGTTACTGACATTAAAATGGATATATTCTTTAATCTTTAATCAATAATGACAATATTCCAATTCCAAATATAATTTTCATCAAAACTATTCTGACCACCATTATACATGCGTAATTTAAACGTATGTATTAAATCAGAACTTAATGCATATTAAATGCCATATTGCTGACCAGGAACGTCACATGACGTCCTTCCATAACTGAATTATTTGGCGAGATATCATAAACTCAAACTAGGGTAATTGTTTTTTTACCATTTGTTTACATATTTTTTCTTTTTCCAACGACTAATATATGCCAACTTTTACACATTTTGCATAAAATTTTATACCCATATTTAAAGTGGTAGTAAAATTTACATTTCCTGTTTGAATTTTGGAGTTATTATATAAAATAATTTTGACCATTACACACTACAAGATTGTCAGCTACAAGACTGGTTGCTAGCGACATGAGTTAGTACTTGGAAAAAAAATAATAATTTGTGAATTTCCAGCAGTGCACAATAGTTAATGTGGTTTTGTTAGTGAAATAATTATAAAAATAATAGTAATAATCCGCTACGTGAAAAAATAAATTTCTGGGGGTGCTATCGCTTTTGTTTTAACGCAGTGTTTTGGGTTAAGGAAATTTGATTCAAAATTATTTTTTTTTTAAATATTAATTGAAGAAATATATAGTCATTTTTCTTTTTCCGAATTCGGGGTTAAACTTGCAAAGTGTTAACGGAAATTTATATAATTTTAGAAGTTATAATTTTTATTCTTTTAGCATTTGTCGTAATATTCTGCTAAAAACGGCATTTCTGCTTAGTAGTGAAATCTTTCAATTTTTAATATCTTTTTCAAGGAAAGTTAAATATCGTCAATAGCAAGACTTATTAGCAGTTATAGCATATATGTTCACATGTTAAATCTGTTATAACCGTCCTTTTTTATCGAATTGGAATAAAATCTACTGGAATAGTCTGATTTAACTATTCTTAATGACATAATGTCCATCATTATTTACATTTGACTGTATCAGCAAATGTTTTATTCACAAGATAAAACTTTTAAGGAATCTTGGTAGACACTGAGAGCTTACTTCTTCCTATGTTTTACTCCTTTCTAACGCGCAGTTCAATTTATGTCCATTTTCTTAAATGTGTGATTTAAACTTCATGTCAAAAAAAAATTATACCAAAGATAAATATTAAAGATTCTCAAATAGCGTTCAGTAGTACCCTAGGATTCTTTCGAAGAGTTAAAGGTGTTCCAATAGTTAGGAAGTTCTTTGAACATTTTTAAAACCCGCAAATATATTTAAACACAATAAAAAATCGATTACTTACTTAATACTTTGGTTGTCTTAAAGACATTATTTAAAACAAAGTATCAATGAGAAGAAAATTCTGTTTTAAGGAAATTGGCCGAATTGTTTTAAATGAATTATGAAAAGGATACGCATTTATAAGGCATTGCGTTAGTATTTCACATCGTACTTTCCAAATAAAAAAAATTAAAACATGGTAAGTTTTATTCGTTTTTCTAGTAACCATTTTCAGCGTAATAGTTCATTTCAATAATTTTAAGTTCTCCTTTTCAAAAAAACCATAATTCGTCATATTTCTTTCCATCAAAAATAAATTCAGAACTTCACTACATTAAATTCCAGAAACTGGGAAATTCAACTGTCTGACATAAAACCTGATAGAAGATTATTAATGATAAAACTATGAAAACCTTTCATTCCTCTTTTTTTTATATAAATTCGTGGAACACACGACCCAATTTTGATTTCACGTGACTAACAATGATTGAGGTGACTACCAATGTTCAACTCCATAACCTTGTACTTTTAAACCCAATCCAGAAGATAAAGGAACTTCTGAATCAAGAATTAAAAGAAATTTACCTTCGTACAGGACTTTTTTCGGGACTTACGCGGAGGCACGTTACAAGGAGAGGAAAACTATGAAAACCTTCCACGTTTATCCTGAATGCAAGTGGACTCTAACCCATAATCCGTCTATCACTGAGGATATTTTTCATCAGCACTGTGCTCCGTCTGAGCCGGGTGCAGGACTCGTATCCATAGTAGGGATAGTTTGATTTGCAGAGAACCTAGAACCCAATATCATCCATCAAACATCCGTGAAAAAGATGCATGCCAAGAAGACAGTGTCTGTGTGTGAGATGGTATCTCTGCAGATGACAGCATACTTGGACCGATTCTATATATTTAATACACTTATGATTTTTAAATTAATTGAACAGATTTTTATGCAGACAACACAGGAATCGTCATCAGATCAAGAAATAGAAATATAGCATTACAGAAACTGTAGCATCCAATACATGAAATAGAAGATTCTGGCGGTAAATGGAAAACAGCCGTAAATGCAGACAAATATCAAATCCTAATCATACAGAAAAGAGGAATCCGAATACTACCACAATGCAATACCAAATTATTTACAAAACTGTTCAATATCCAAACACCAATAGTTAAAAACGCAAACTACTTCCGCCTTATAATAAACAGCAAGCTCATATGAAAAGACCATATCAAAAATATAATAGACAAAGCATATGCAGCAACAACAATAATAGAACCTCTCATCTGTAACCAGAATGTCTTTTTAAAACTAAGAAAACCACTATATACATCAATAAGCAGACAAATTCTCACATATTCCTCACCTGTCTGGACAACCACACCGGAACATCTGAGGAAAAAACTCAACCAAACCCATAACAAGATACTCAGAAAAATCACCCGTGCCAGATGGTTCATCAGAAATACATATATCCACAAAGACCTCAAGTTCTCGATCTTATCACAATGTATTTACAAATTAAATGCAGATTTCTATGACAAGGCCATAAAATGCAGTGCAGTGAACTTCAACCTGATTTTCAATTTTCAAAATTACAAAAGTGACATAAAATTAAGACCAATAACTTCTCACTTTACATCTGACACCTCATATCACAATCATCAAAATAAATAACTAATCGCAGATCCATCCATTGCGTCAGATTAAACAACAATACTGTAAACTTGATCAAGAGTTTCCCCATGTTGAGCTTCACTCTACATTCTAAGCCACACATAGTTTAAAGCATTGTTTCCCAAAGTGCAATAAACCTCAGGGTACCCCCAGGGGTACGCGTGTTTTTGCGAAATATCTTGCAACTTATTTAAAAACAAAGCTTTCAATTAAAATTTACTATTACGTATTTTTTCTATAGGTTGTTTTTTAAAGAATAAACTGTTAATAATAAGTGGTGTCAACAGTCAGTTGTTATTTGCACTTTTTTTTGTCACAGCAGCTGTTATCACAACAAAAAATCCTTCAATATCATCCTTCTCGCTTATGCAAATAAGCTTATTAACAAAACGTAGTACCAAAGAAGACCTTTTTTTTTAGTTAGTGGTACACAGCGTTACGAAAAATTTAAAAAGGGTACACAAAAGTCATAAGTTTGGGAAACACTGGTTTAAAGCAAGCCTGTTTCTAATAATTCTCATTATTATTATTTACTCAAGGAAGGTGCTTGTATCCCAAAAACAGCAACCACATAGACTGCTAACCTTAAAGTTCTACCACAAATATGAGAAACATGATGAATGGGATAGGGGTGCATCTCATTAGTGTTATTAAATAAGTAATAAATAAATAAAATTTCTACCACCTTTTACATTTTAGTGGCCTGTGACGTCGCTGCATATCTTTTGTAAAGAACACGACTTCAGCTTGATAAATGGTTCCTATGAAATAATAATATTTGTTTTTTATGGAAAAAAGTAATATCGATTACTTTTTCCATGACTAACTAAAATAATTTATCGCACCGTAAATGTATTTGCATTATCTCCTTCCCCCTACCACTTTCTATGTAGCGGAGAAGTGGGATCTCTTAGTAGGCACTTAAATTAAATTTTAAAAAATTCTGGAAAGAAATATATAATAAAATTGCATTAAAATTGTATCTTTTAGAGTGAAATCGATTGCGAATTTGAATTTAGTTTCAATTGCTGAGAAGCCAGTTCCAGAGCGATGCGAAAACAAACAAAATTTCAGACTGAAAAGAAGAATACATATCAACTAATCTTCTAAACTCAAAAAAATTCCTTTTTATTATCAAATACTATCACAACTTTAAATAAAATTTTTTAAAAATAAATAAGCTTTTTCTAGCCATTTAAATGAAATAGACAATATTCAGAAACAGCCGACCGGCCTGTGCAGGGGTCAGGGAACTGGCCTTGCATCAGAAAGTTTCTGGGTTCGAATCCCGGGCAAGGCATGGATGTTCTTTCATTCTATGTATTATCTGTCCTTACTGTGGGAGCAAGGTTGGCCCACCTGATATGGTGCCCCTGAAAGAGTGGTCAACAAATCTGCCCTTCAGATGCCTGTATGACCTAGGTCATTCTCCAGGTGGGCTTTAGAAAAAAATAATAATAATAATATTCAAAAACATTTTCCTTTTTTTATGTTCAGTATCCACCAACCAAATGAATTGCTGTCAGATTAGGGCCGCCTCGAAAGGAGGAGGAGTTACAGTTCAGGGGCCCACGGCACTCGTTTTGTGACGTCACGCATTACGATCCAGGTACGTTTTTTCACTTTCTCTTCAGTAGTTTAAATGTTGTCAAAAAGAGATAGCTTTATTCATAAAATTTCAAGTTCTGCTAGAAAGGGAATCTTCGTTTTAACGAAAACATTGTTTTTCCTTAGGAATAATTTCAAAAGAATATTAATTTAGTTATTTTTATGTGAAGTAGTGCAGAGAAATAACTTTTTCATCTATCTGCATATTTATAAGTTATCAGTCAAGCTAAAAGCTTGACTTAAAACGAATTTCAAGTAATTTAAAAAAAATTCTTGTGCCTAAATTACGTGACTTTAATTAGAATTTAATTTGTTCTAATTAAACATAATTTATTTTTTGCATGTATTCCAGTTTCTTTTGCATCTTAAATTACCAAACCTTTAACCTCATAAAATTTAGTGCAAATGAAATTATCATCCATAAGGAAAGTTGAATCTGAATGTATAGAGAGATAACTAGTCAATTTAATAAATGTTATGAGTTCTGTTAAAATATTTTAATTTCAGATGGTAAATATTTCTTCTCCAAATTACCTTTCTTGAAATTCAAAAAAATAAAAATGTGATTTAGCTATGACGTTGCTTAACAATTATTTATTGCAAATTATATTTTAAATCCACATAAGTTGAACATAAAATTAATTGGTTTCCACATAAGTTGAACAAACAATTAATTTGTGAAATCCACATCAGTTGAACAAACAATTATGTTACTACACTTTTTATGATTCAACTAAATCTTTATTCAATCAATTGATATTTACTAATCAGAAGTTTTGAACCAAATAATTGGAATACTTTCAGGTAAGAGACTAGTCACTTAAAAAAACAAAATTAATAAGAATTAATTCTTATATTGTAAAAATATTCCGTGTTGAGCATTTAACAAAACAAGACTATTAAAATGGTGTTTAAAAGGCATAAGATTCATATTTTATAAGATACTAAAGAATAAATTTAAGAGGATAAAAAAATGTATATAACGACATAAAACTTTTAAAAAAAATTTTAAATTAATATAGGAAAAAAAGCAGACATATTTCGTCAAATGTGAATTTAAATGAGTTATATAAACTTTGCAGGTACAGAATACAATTAAAAAATTTTATTCATTCTTCATACAAACAATACTTTTTCATGAATAACAATAATATAATTATTTTTGCATTTACATTATGTATCAAGATATAAATACAAGAGATTGTCACATCAATCTAAATTATAGAAATGTAGAGGGGAAATGTTAACATTGTTACTAAAAGCTAAAATTGTTTTCTTTAATGCAATCATACAAAAAAATAAATAAATAAATAAAAATACAAACAAGATATGAAGAATTAAAATAACTGGCGGTAAATCATTTGTTCTTATAAATATTATCTCAATAATTTTTATTTAACTAGCAAAGCAAAAGAATCTATTCAAAAGAAAACTTAAACCAGTCATGGTTAAAAACAAATATATAGAACAACAAATGAAACGTATTAGAAACATATTTTAAGTATTGTACTATTAATAAAATGAGCAAAATTATTATGTACTAGTATTATGTAACCAATTTCATGGGTAACTGCAATATTTAAAAATATTTTTTTCTCCCCTAATTGTATAAAAAATACATTGAATTCTCCCACTAAAAGCTTAAAAACTATTTACCAATACCTAAATTAAATCAGTAAAATGACTTTTGAAGACGATATTATAAAATATCTATACCACGCTATAAAATCAACACAGCATACAACACAACCAGCTGAAACATGGATCGTGATGCGTGACGTCAGAGCTGAAGATCATTTTCAGTACCGAGTCCCCTCTTCAACTGTAACTCCACCTTCTTTCGAGGCGGCCCTGGTCAGATACCTTTATTAAATGCTTTTAATTTGTAGTTATAGCAAAGTCTAATCCAAATTAAAAATAATGTTAAATATATTTTATTTTCTGAAACGGTAGTTTCTAAAATTTGAACTACCTCATTTCTATCTCAACATTTGTCACGTAGGAGGAAGTATTTTTTTATTTATTTAAAATTTCATTTATGAAAATAATTTAATAATTCATCAACTCATGATTCAACAATTCATCAAATTCAAAATTTTTTTTAACGTTTTCACAAAAATAATAATAAATTTTAAGTAATTATTTAGCGCTACTTTTCGCATTGAATAATCTTTGGGTAAATGAATTTTATAACTGTGTACCAATGATATATATCAGAAAATCTCAAATGGCGTTTAGTGGAGCCCTAGGATTCCGTCGAAGAGTTAAAGGAGTTCCGATAGTTAGGAAATTCTTTGAACAATTTTGAAACCAGCAATTATATTTCAACCCAGTCAAAAATCTAATATTTATAGTTGTCTTAAAGAACGTATTTTAAACAGAGTATCAATAAGAAAATGGAGTTTTAAAGAAAATGGCCTAATTGTTTTAAATAAATTCTGAAAAGGATACGCATTTATAAAGAATTGCGTTAGTATTTCACTTCGTACTTTCCGAATAAAAAAAAGAAAAATAGATTCGTTAATAAAGAAATATGATTCCCTAATAATCATTTTCAACGTAGTAATTCTTTTCAATAATTCACAAAACCCATAATTCGGCATATTTTTTCCATCAAAAATTAATTCAGTACTTCACTACATTAAACTCAAGAAACAGGGAAATCCAACTGTCCGACATAAAACCTAATTGAAGACTATTAATGACAAAACTATGAAAACCTTTCGTTCCTCTTTTTTATAAATTCGTGGAACACCCGACCCAATTTTGATTTTACGTGACTACCAATGATTGAGGTCACTAACAATGTCCATCATGTAATTTCATTCATCATGTAATTTAGATATATTGTATAAAAAACATTTTAAATTTAGCAACATTATGGTAGCTATTTAAATAAGTCAAACACTTTGCTTGATAATAATATTGGTGAAATTATTACAGCAATGAGAATATTTAAAATAAATTAGTAAATAATATCTGAGCATTAATTCAAATATCACATGTTAACGTGAATGTGAACATTATTTGTAGGATTAATACCTGAGTTAACATAATTAGTAAATATGACATATGAGTAGTAGATAAACAAAGTAAACATCTGAGTATTCATGGGTGAAAGCCCTTATATAGCAAGACGGAAAAGAGAAAAAACTAGTACGTAAGACATTTCATTCCAGCATTTTTTTCGAAAAAAATAAAATATCTTTTAAAATTTTAGCATATATATAAAACTGCTACTTTTCTAAGATTAAGTTGATATTGTTGAATAATTTAAAAAAAGGATAAGTAAACTCCTCCCCAAAACTAGCTATAACTGAAATGGTTTCACTACCAGCCTTTCCTATTTTCCGTCTCGCTTTCTCCCCTGTGAGTATTGGATCTAATAATACATGTTGACGTAATTGTAAACATAATTTGCAGCGTAAACACATGTATAATTTTGCAATGTATTGAGAGTCTATGAATTAAAGAGTTTTTTAACTGGAATAGAACAGTCTTTGAAATGTGGAGGAACTTCAGAGTTCAGGGGTAATAGTGAGTTGAGTTGGGATCGATCTATGAATTAATGGGACATGAAGCGAGCATGCTGACCACTACACTACAGATGTCTTTCCCTGCATGATGGATTGAAGAAGTGCAACAACTTCTTCATTCTGCAATAGTTCTTGGAGTTCTTTCACGATGGAAACAAGACGATAAGCTCAGGATTGCATTGTAGGAGCCCTTGGAGGGCGAGTAGGCTTTCTACTGGGGAGAACTTCGCACCCAGAGAAATTTCCGGTATGTGTTTTGCCGCAATTGCAGCACTTTGGAGATGTTTCTCTGTTTTTTTAACATTTGAAGGAGCGATGACTTTCTGCACACTTCAGGCATCTGGGAAGAGCAGTACAAGACCTTTGTGAATGGCCGAAGCCCTGGCATCTATAGCACTGTAGCGGTCCCTGACCGCCGCGGAAACGTTCCACACGGACCGGGAATCGCTGAATCTTTCCAATGGTGAGAACTTGAAGGTGATTGGCCGTCTCTCTAATGACTGCAAGGAAAAGTGGGAGTAGCCGATAGGCCCCGCCCTCTCACTTCTTGAACTGAATTATTTTGACCAATTCTAAGTCCATTTTTGCTATTTCTAAGGAAATGTGATCTGGATTGAAGTCCACGAATACGAACTTTGTAGTTTCTAACAGATGTTGCCGGAGAAGCTGGACTGGGAGGATGGGTGGGTGGAACTATTTCGGAATCTGCTTTAGTTTCATTTAGTTGTAAGCTAGTGGCGGCATCTGGTGGTGAAGAAGTGCAGCTATTTGAAATCATGATTGTATTATCTTCCGTTGTTTTATCATCAGTTTGCTTTTTCTTCTTCTTCTTACGTTTTCTAGGAGGAGGTTCAGTATTATTTTTTGTGATGCTTTCGGTATCTGAGGTTGGAACTTCACTCGTGTGTTTCAAATGTTGATTTTTATCATTTACTTCCATGGCTGGACGGTCTGCTGTTTCAGTCGGCAAATCAAACTTAATTGGTTTAGGCGTGGATTGTTTCATTTCATTCTCAAAACGGTCAAACATGGCATTCATTTTTCTTCCCGTGGCTTCTAACATGTCTTTGGCTTTAGCCAGGTTGATGTCAAATTCTGTTGGTTCATCATCCGTCGTTGAGTCACTTAAGTTTTGCCGCCCGGAAGGCATGTTTGTCTTTCCACCACGTCCGCAGCGTCGATAACTCATTTTGCAGTAATTTGAAATTTGAATGGAGTAATTTGAAATTTAAACTTAATTTTTATACTTTACATTAAACTTCGAGCCTCAAACTTTGCCTCGTCCAGACATAATTGCAGGAGAATCAAATGGTCAAATGATCTTCCCATCAAGTTCGGGATCGATTACATCACGGCACGACATCCTTTGGGCAGCATCTTGAGATTCTCATCACACACCAGATCACCTATCCCTTTTCAAAAAAACGATCATAAAAGTGCCTATTGTTTTGCCTTTTGTAAATAGTATTTTCTAGTAGTAGCGAAATTTAAGTTACTTTTAGTTTAGTATTTTTCATTATAAGTAATTTTTTCACCACTAAATATCAAAAATTATAAGTATGACGTTAAAGCATCAAACTACTGGTTACTATATTAAAAAGTCAGCGTAACTATTTTTCTTTAACGAATTTTACTATTTAATTTGCTACCGCTTTATTAAAACTATTCCAGAAATTTGAACACTCCAGCTCGTCAATTTCACGGGAGCGAGAAGGATAATAAGTAATAAGTAAATAAAATTTCTACCACTTTAAACATTTTAGTTGCCTGTGACGTCGCTGCATATCTTTTGAAAGGAACACGACTTCAGCTTGATAAATGCTACCTATGAATTAATAATATTAGTTTGTAATGGAAAAAAGTAATATCGATTACTTTTTTAATGACAAACTAACATAATTTATGGCACCGTTAACGTAATTGTAATATTTCATTTCTCCTACCACTTTCTTCGAAGCGGCGAAGTGGGAACTTAGTAGGCACACAAATTAAATTTTAGAAAATTCTGGATCGAAATGTATAATTAAATTGCGTAAAAACTGTATCTTGCAGAGTGAAATCGATAGCGAACTTGAATTCAGCGACAAAAAAATAACCAAATTTCCGGTCAAAAACCTAATGCATTAGAAAATATTAAAAAAACTATAATTCATTATAGATTGAATAAATGCACCTTTTCTATATCTGAAAATGATAAGAGTCTTTTCCCGAACAGAAGTTTCAGACAGAACTAATTATCTATATTTGTATTTATAATTGATCACATTTTTAGTTGTTGAGAAACCTGTTCAAGAGCGATGCGAAAACAAAAGAAATTTTCATACTTAAAAGAAGATTACTTATCTACCAATCAACTGAACTCAAAAGAAGTCCTTTTTATCATAAATATCTATCACAACTTTAAACAAAATTTTTAAGATATAAATAAACTCTTTCCAACCATTACAATGAGATATAGTTTCCTTTTTCTATTTTCAGTATCTACCAGGCAGATGTATTGCTGTCAGATACCATTATTAAACGGAGAACTTCAATAGATAGATGGAATACAATTTTACCAAAATTAAAATTTATATTAAATGTATTTTATGTTCAGAAACGGTAGTTTCGAAAATTTGAACTATCTCATTTCTATCTCAACATTTGTCACGTAAAAGGTAGCAGTATTTTTTTTTAAATTAAAATTACATTTCTTAAAATGATTTAATAATTTATATACCTTACCTTAGAATTCAAAATTTTTTGAAACGTTTTCATATAAATAATTATTTAAAGCTACTTTTGGCGAAGAATAATCGTTGGGTAAATGAATTTTATAACTGTGTATAAAATGTTTCAATGAGCTTGAAAATTCGCCGTTACATTGCAAAACACGAAAAAATTAAAATGAAGAGAACTGAACTTTAGATCGCTCTTTTGACCATACCATTGGAATTGGACAGAATTCGAATTTGATGGAAAAGAAACGTAATAAAAACTGTGCAGTTACATGACTTATTATGTTTCTTAAAATATTGTCTGCCGTATAATCAATGCAAATTTAAATTTTGGCCCTTGAATCAATAAGATCGGTTCTGAAGTTTATTTCCGATCATTTGTTTATATGTTCAGAGAGTTCTTATATTTTTGCTACAAAAACCAAATGCAAACAAAATTTGAAATTTATTTAAATAGCATGCATAACCAGATTTTCCACGGGTGACTAAAATTGCAAAAAGTGCTTTTATTAAAATTTAGAATTTTAATAAAATGGGTTCTCAAGTTTGATTCTTAAGCCTGATCAGTTTGCAAAATTTTGCTATTGATTATAGAGTCATGGAATAAATTGCTTGTTCACTATAATAATTAATTCATTGTAATCATTACTAAAAATGATAGCAAATACATCGAGTAAATGCTATTCTTAATTAAGTTTAATAACTCCCACATCAACAATAATATTAAAAAAACGTCAAATGTGCTACCTGAGTCTTAAACTCAATATTTAATACCCAATTGCAACTTGAACTTAGATGCAAAAGAACTGTCTTAAAATAGCTATTTACTTAATTTTAACCTATGGTTTTCTTTTCACTTACCCCACCCTTCCTATATAAAAAAAACTTTCTTCCTTAGAGGATAGAATTCTGGGACGAATCGTCAGTGCACCTTAATGCATTAGTTATGACAGCGTCAGATCCGACTTGAAAATATATCAGACATTAACGCTTTTATGAATAAACTTAATGCTGCAAAATAATGTCTTAATTAAGAATTATTTATCACAATTAACTTTTTCCGGAGGAAGAAACAGCTCTATATAGGTGCTATAACAGATGAATTTTAGTGGTCGTAGAAATCTTTCTTTCCCAACCTCGAAGGAAATTATTTCCTTATCTACATTTCTAGTTTTTTCTATTTAAATAGTCTTGTTGTGTATAAACTTTCATTTCAACCCTTTTATCCACGATAGAAGAGAGTCCTATTACTCTACATTTTATCGTTCACACTTTCGGCATCAGCTCCGTCTTAAGGCCACACGATGGGTAAGCACCGTATTAAGCCGACATTGATGTGATGACCTGTGTGTGCTAGCGCAGTATTTATCCGGCATCCACATGTTCAAAAGCCGTATTTAGACGGCATCCACGTGATGCACTGTGTGTACTAGCGCAATATATGTTCAACTTCCACATCATGTGCTAGCGCCGTATTAAGCCGACTTGCAAAGGTCACATGGGCGCCGTATTTGCCCGACATCCACATGACGTGTAAGTGCCGTATTTAGGTGGCATCAATGTGATGCATTGTGTGTACTAGCACGATATATGTTCATCTTCCACATGATGTGCAAGCGCTGTATTTAGCCGGCATTCAAGCGATGGCCTGTGTGTAAGAGCGCTATCGTTAGCCTGAACACCGTTTTTTCAATGGAAAAATAACTGTTAGTAGTTTGAAGCGAAATTTCGAGACATTTTACTGAAATCGATATGAGAAACTCGAATTTAGATTATGAGGTACAAACCATCGCTAAATGAAACTGAAAGCCTCTATGCCGTTTTCTGAGGGTAGTCCCATTTCGCTACTTACTATGCAAGTACACTCGCTTAAACGATATCACTTTAAAGAAAAATCAAGCAAAAACGAGAAATCTTAAAATCTGCTTAATGAATATGATTGATTTGTTTTATTTCTTTGTTAACTATCTCGTACTAATTCATCAAATTGTGACAACTAAAGAAAGATAAATTTTTTTAAGCCTTTTTATAATAGAAGTTAAATTTATGCACAGAGCTGGTTCCCTTTTTTTAAGCCTTATGGAAGCTTTTGGATGCATGAGGTGACGACAACCGACAATTTATGGAACTCTAACAACGTACATGCTAACTCTAACGGTTTTATCAGAACTCATTTATATACATTAAAAGCGGTAACTCGATATTTCATTCCTCATTGTTTGAATATTGTTCCAATTATACATGTAATTAATGTTACAGTTATTCATTTACTAAAATTTTTTCATCTATTATTTTAAATTTTTTTACATTTTTAATGCGATTTTTAATTTACTTTTTGCATTTCTTTTCTCCTTATGTTCATATTTACAATGAATTTTTCTTTACTTAAACATGAGTTTAATGAATATTATTTATTGTCTTGCAAAATTTGTCTTTTCTTCCAGAAAACATTTTTTCTTAACTATGTATGCTCCTTGTGTTCAGCGGTTATTGCACCCATGCCTAGGTCGTCCAATTAAACCCCTATGAAGGTAAACCATTTTACAAAAGAGCCGTTTAAAATAAAATCTAGTGAAATTAAGAAAGTCGTAGCAAATATTCTCAAATATATAAGATAAATTTCTCCCAATTACTTATAAAAAAGAATTAAGAAGTAGAAGCTCTTGTGCGCAGCTGGTTCATTTTTTAAATAATCTGCGCAGACTATTTATAAAAACCGTGGGGAGGCTTTCTGATGTAGGAGGTGATCCTGTTGCTGTTTTGCCGCCCTTTGGAAAAGTGTGTCAGTGATACATGGTTTATGGGTCTGTTCCGGCTTATAGCTTACTCTGTAGCACTTAAGTCTGTTCTGTTTAGTGTTGTAGGTTCTGGCAACATTGGTTGCGATGACAACTAAAAATGGAATGCAGGAGTTGCAAAAAAGTAATAAATAAAAAATCTGTTGTAAAAATGTCTGGACGTAGAATATTATTACATTAAATCTGAACAACATAAACGATACAATTAATATTGGCCCGTCTTGCTCCCAATAGGTCTGATTTTCACAAAATTGCTAACTGTAAAAGTAAATATCTTTTTTTTTTTCATTTTTCTTTAAAGCTCTAAATCAAATTTAAAAAATCAGTTTTTCAAACACGTTTCCTTCTTACATTTTAATTGGTCATCTCTGTCTAAAGACTTCTCCAGAAATTTATGAGTCATCCACCTTTTTTTAAATTTTAAGACCTACTTTTCGAATATGCTTTAGAATAGCTGCTATCTCTCTCTTTCTTTTCTTTAAATTTTCCTTCTTCTCGACCTTTTATTATTTTTATTTTAAATATTCACACCTAACCCTCTAATCTCTTCCCTTAAAAAAAAGGATAATCGCTTTTTTAATCATTGTTTTACACAAAATTGACACATTTCTGATAATTAATAATTTACACTTTATCCATTTCAGATTTAAATAACTGTATTGACGTATTTTCCTCCTTAATTTTTATTTATTTTGATAATTTGGGTGTTGAGTTCTCTGCATGTTTTGCAAATAAGATGATCCTTATATCAATTTTAATTCCTATGTGGCTTTGATTTCTGAACGAAATAAAAATGTGATATTATTTCCTCATTTCTTCATTTATCTGCATTTCATCTGTGTATTGTTTTTTTCCTTTGTATAGTATGTATTTGGTGAGTACCTTTTGTAATCTGCCTTATACCGTAATATTTTGGAAATATCTCTATTACTTTGCGAGAAAAGTTATCTTTCATTTACTGAATACTGTTGATCATTACTCATTAATTTATGAAGCGTATATTATTGTGTCAACATTTTTTTATTCTAAATTCCACTGATAACAATCTATTCACGGTGAGCCTCAAATAAGTCAACGCCTCCTATAACAGAAAGCCTCCTCACGGATTTTTATAGGTAGTCCGATCAGACCGCTATGAAGGTAAACCTGTTCCTAATCCTAGTCCTGACGGTGGTCGGGGTGCCTGAGGCCGGAACGGCCCTTTGCCGCTTCATCGTGAGTTGCGGATCCTTGAAATGTTTCCTTGAGGTCCTTGTTTCTTAAAATTGAGAGTAAAGATTTAGTAATGAGCATATTGCTCGAGTAAGATCAAATAAAATGGTACATGTTATATTTAAAAAACAACAAAAACATAAAATATAATAAATAACTACATAAAATAAAATATATAAGTAATAAAAATTGAACTTCTAGTAAGAAGTTTGTCGAAATATTTGTATCTTGCTTATTTCATTCATTGTAACTCATAGAGCCCCTTTTCAAAGCTTAGTCAATAATTACAAACAAACAAATCAATTGATATTATCAACGCTTGTATTATATTTACATGTCAAGTCCGAATTAAGCCCTATAATACAATATGTAGCAAAAATAAAAAAGTGGTAGCAAATATATGACTGGTAGCAAAAAATTTGTTCAATTTATGAATATGATTGGTTTGTCTTATGTACTTGTCAACCACGTCAGGTTCAATTCTCAACTATATATGTTAAATTTCTCTTATTAAATTTCGAAATAGAATTTGGGCTCATGCACACAACTGGTTCACTTTTCAAATAGTCTGCGCAAACTACTTCTAAGAAACCGTATTGAGGCATTCTGATGAAGGAGGTGATGCAAAAACTGAACTGCTGAAGATCGGTGGTAGGACGTAACTTCGTACTGTAGCAGTGTAGAAACTACTTTAGTAGCTACTATTTTGTAGTTAGTAGTGTAGTGAGTAGGGCAATATAAAAACTGTAGTTTGTAGCAATTCTTGGCAACTACTTTTAACCTTAGTTAACCCCTTAATTTTTGTGCTCTTGAGTTAATTCGAGTGCCCTAAACAGGCTAAACTGTGCACACTCGAGGTAATTCGAGGCGTTGTATTTTATGCTGCTATATTTTTTCACACTCGAATATAATCGAGAATTGAAAATAACGATGTGACAGCTAGGAAAAAAATTTGTTTCTTGATACTTATTACTTAAATAGGATTGAAGGCTATAACACTTATTTATTCAAAAGTAAAATATACAGAGATGCCAACTTGCCTCGGACTGCAAATATATATTTTAAAATGGTAGTTTATCAATTGTGATTCTTGGTTTAATAAATTTAAATTAGTTTCGTATTCACCCCTTTTTCTAAATAATTCGTAGGCTTATATAACTCACCACTTTATAGTACTTGTAACACACTGTACCTTTTAAAACGCAAGCAAAAATAGTCAAGTATTTGAAACACTTACTTTGTAGTTATTTACAGCTTTTTTAAATATTTTGGCGTGCCCGGAGCAGTTGGCATCTCTGAATATAGCCTTTTTCCATGGAACAAAAGCGCTGTATATCAAAATTGTCCGCCAAAAGAAAAGACAATACTCTAAAATGTGTTTCTTTACATAAAAAATTGACTTTTTTTGGCCGTTTTTTTTCAAACATTCTATGTGTGTTGCGGGATTAAGTAAAGAAATAAGGTTAAGACGCAACTAATTTTTCGAATCTAATTGATCCGTCAATGGACACTCTTTGCGCTTTAATCAACGGACACAATGAGAATGCCCATGTGACCAAGCGTTAATAGGTATTACGTATTATTAAATTTAAAATAACCATTAACACGTTCACGCCGGGCGTTCAGGCCTGAAAGCGGAACGGAAAAGAGAAAATACTGGTAGAAGAACTATTTCAATATTAGATAATATTAGGGAGAAGTTAATCTATTCTCAACAATAACAATTCACTGTAAGGAAATTTATCACGGCGAAGAAGCAATTCAATATAAAAATTGCATCCGTTAAAAACAATTTGTAGTTATGGATTATTATTATTCCCGGAAAAAAAACTAAAAAAGGAAATTTATTTGTTACCAGTTTTTACTCTGGTGCACCGCCCGACGTGTTAAATAGCCCATTTGTCACCACACCTTCAAAAACGAATGGGCACTCAGAAGACATTGATGGTATTTCAATAGAAGAGAAAACATTTTCTTCGTAATTTTCGATAAACTTTATTTCTTTAAGTAATTTTTACAAAAAAAAGCATTAAACACTTATTTTTATGTATTAATTTTTAAAGTATAAATCCGTTGTTGAGAAATGCATAAAAATTTGAAGGTTAGAAGAACAAACTCGCAAAAAAATGGTTAAAAATAACGAAATTTTTGAAAACATGAATAAATATTTCTTAATAATTCTTGTTGCTCCGATAAGCGAATCACTTTTAATCAAAACAACTTTAAACATGGGTATAAATTAAATTCGCCCACAAAGTTTGTCTCCTAAAAAGTAGTGACTACATTTCAGAAGTGGTTTATAGTCACTACATTTAAAAAGAGAAAATGTATCTGTAGTTAAATACATTATTAATAAAGCAGTTGTAGTTGTAGTTAAGTACATAGATAATGTAGTTTTCCTGACCATTGGCTCAGATTATTAAGTTACTGCTTTATCTGTTATGTGCTACCACATTTCTTTAACCATCATTTTACCATTAATTTTAATAACTTCGTTTTTATTCTGTTTTCGACCTTAACCTTCTTTTGTTACTGACATTAAAATTTATATATTCTTTAATCTTTAATCAATAATGACAATATTCCAATTCTAAATATAATTTTCATCAAAATTATTCTGACCACCATTATACATGCGTAATTTAAAAGTATGTATTAAAGCAGAACTTAATGCATATTAAATGCCTTAACCATATTGCTGACCAGGAACGTTACGTGACGTCCTTCGATAACCGAATTATTTGGCGAGATATTATAGATTCAAATTGTGGTAATCGTTTATTTACCATTTGTTTAAATAGCTTTTGTGATTCGAACGACTAATATATGCCAACTTTTACACATTTCGCATACAATTTTATGCCCATATTTAAAGTGGAAGTAAAATTTAAATTTCCTATTTGATTTTTGGAGTTATAATTTAAAATAATTTTGACCATCACTACAAGAGTTTTAGCTACAAGACTGGTTGCTAACGACATGCGTTAGTACCTGCAAAAAAAAATAATAATAATTTTGTTAATCTCTGTCAGTACACAATAGTTAATGTGATGGTGTTAGTGAAATAATAATAAAGATAATAGTAATAATTCGCAACGTGAAAAAAAATTTTCTGCTGGTACTATGGTTTCTGTTTTAACGCATGGTTTTGGGTTAAAGAAATTATATTCAAAATTTTTTTTTTTTAAATACTTATTTGAAGATATATATAGTAGTTTTGCTTCCTCCGAATTCGGGGTTAAACTTGTAAAGTGTTAACGGAAATTGATATAATTCTACAAGTTTTAATTTTTATTCCTTTTACATGTCTTAATATTCTGCTAAAATATGGCCTTCCTGTTTAATAGTAAAACCTTTCCATTTTTAATTTCTTTTTCAAAGAAAGTTAAATATTCGTCACTACCAGGACTTATTAGCAGTTATAACATATATGTTCGAATGTTAAATCTGTTAAAACCGTTATCGAAATGGAATAAAATCTTCGAGAATAATCTGGTTTTAATATTCATAGAGACATAGTGTCCATCATTATTTATATTTGTCTGTATCAGAAAAGGTTTTACCTACATGATAAAACTTTTAAGAAATCTTGGTAGACACGGATAGCTTACTTCTTCCGATGTTTTACTCCTTTCAAACGCGCAGTTCATTTTATGTCCATTTTCTTAAACGTGAGACTCATGTCCAAAAAAAATGTATACCAATGATATATATCGAACATTTCTCAAATGGCATTCAGTGGAACATTAGTGTTCCGTCGAAGAGTTAAAGGGGTTCAGATAGTTAGGAAGTTCTTTGAACATTTGTGAAACCTGCAATTATATTTAAATCCAATCAAAAATCAATTATTTATTTAATACTTTGGCTATCTTAAAGAAATTATTTAAAACAAATTATAAATAAGAAAATGGCGTAATTGTTTTAGATGAATTATGAAAAGGATGAAAAATTTACGAAGAATTGCGTTAGTATTTCACATGGTACTTTCCAAATAAATAAAAAGTTAGGTACGTTAATAAAAAAATATGTTACCCTAATTACAATTTTAAACGTAGTAGTTTTTTTCAATAATTTTAAGTTTTCCTTTTCACAAAAACCATAATTCATCATATTTTCTGCCATCAAAAATAAATTCAGTACTTCACTTCATTAAACTCCATAAACTGGGAAATCCAACTGTCTGACATAAAACCTATTTGAAGATTATTAATGACAAAACTATGAAAACCTTTCATTCCTCTTTTTTTATAAATTCGTGGAACACCCGACACAATTTTGATTTTTCGGGACTACCAATGATTGAGGTGACAAACAATGTTCAACTCCATAACCTTGTAATTTTGAACCCAATACAGAAGATAAAGGAGATTCTGGATTTAGCATTAAGAGGGTTGATCATTTAGGGTTCCTTAGCCGGAAAAAAATTTGGGAATCGCTGTTTTTTACTTTATTTCTAAATACTCTGCCATTTTAGGAAAATAATTTTTGCCTTGAAGTTGTTGAAAATTGCGCATACAAACAATAACTTTATTATTATCCCCGATCTATAAGACTAAACTATTAACTCAAATTACTTAAAAAGAAATATGACAATGCCGGAACGAGTGCATGATTAAATCATGCGATGCTATAAAGTTTATGAGGTTATTTATGAGAATATTTATGAGAAACTTCTGTGTTCACTTTAGCTACGTCATTTTTTACTTTCGAAAAAGAAAATCTTGCCTCTCTTTAGGAAAATTCCTATTCCTTTTGAAGAATGATTTTGTTCACCAATACACATAAATAATTAAAACATGTTTATAGAATGTCTCTAAATTCCAGGTATTTCGTAGTGCAGCTTTTAATGTGGTTGGAACACCAACCAATTTATAAATCAAGGAAGACGGTTCATAACTTGAGAATAAAAGCTTTTTAACACGTTACAGCACACCTTTAATTTGTAGATCCTGCTCAGAAAACATTTTTTTATTAATTGTTCATAATCACCATATGAAATCGTCAAACGCATGTTTGGAGATGAAAATTATTACATTTTCTCACATTTTTTTCGTGGAAACTCATGGCTACAGCAACCGTCATGTACTCATCACGACATTTTTTTTTCTCTTCCCACCAAAACAAGAAATCAAGAAACCTTTTATATTCCATTTGGAATGTTACAACTGTTTTATGTGATATATTACCGAACAATTAACTAATAAATGCATTAGTATACTTCATACTAATGCATAAGTACATTTAGTACACTGTATTTACTTTAGTATTATTTTCATAAAACTCCAAAAATAGCGATAACACACCCAAAAATATGGCAATCCAAATAAAATTTGAATAGGTAATCAAATAAGATTTGCTAAGTAAAACTGTCATATAAAAATGACGATCCGCCGGAGTGACGTCATCTGCAATGAGCAAGCTGTATATTTGATAACAAGCCAGCGAATTTCAATGTGTTTCTGAAATTGGAAATTTGAGATAGCTAATTTGTAAATATGACCTCCAGGTATCATTTGTGCAAAGAACAGAGATAGAGATCTATTAGAAGATGGGACAAAAACAGGCAGGACGAAGACAGATAAAAGTGGCCAGATGGATCATTTGTCCGTCTGTGGTTCATAGACTTTGGCAACAATTTCTAAATACAGGTTCGGCATCCAGAAGTTTCACTTACAAGCTGCGAAGAACTCCGATATGCGCAAAGGAATAAAACTGTAACTCTGAAGCTGAGCCAGCTCAAATACCCTCTTAATGCAGCCACCGGAAAATTTATGTCAACTTTTACTGTGCGTAGAATGCTTCACGAACGTCACGTTATAGAAAAGCGCGTAAGAGGTAGGCGCTACAACATGTCCACTGTACTGCTGGCCGATGAAGGGATGTTCTCTACGCAGATAAGCTCAGGTTTAGCCACCAAAATCATAGTAAGCGTTGTTTGATTTGGTGAGAACCTAGAACCCAATAAACCAAATTAGTGGATCTCCCCCATTGTTACAAAAAAATATTATGCACTGAAACATAATATGAAATATACACTTATGTATAGTTTAATAGCAAAGTAAACTTATTATTCAAAAAAAATTTTAGAACATACAATTATAGTTCAAACATATATTTTCAACATTCAAATTATTAAATATCATATGTAAATGTTCTGAGCTATACATGAAAAAGTAGCTGAGTATATAAAATGCTACATTAGCTGAGCATTGTTCTCACCTGGCCAGGATATTTTTAATTTTTCTCGAATTAGAGAGAATAGCAAACTTACATTATTATTATTCATTTAATGAACAAGTCCTTTTCTTGAGAAAAATAATTTACTTCAACTTTGTTTACCTTCATTATTTCAAACTTATATATTTCAGCATGAAAAAAAATCTGAACACTATGTTCATCTAAAACTTTATACTCAGCAAAAAATTCTTATCTTTATTAAGAACAATTATTAAATAGTATAGAATAACTCAGTTTGAAAACATTGACACAAAAAGTAGCATTAGCTTTTCACAGTAAAAGTATTTAATTCAAAAAGTAATATTTTGGTGTGTATTAATTGTGTTAAATAACCCTATTCTTATGCATAGGAAAGTAATTATATTTTCGTATTTGAATTTACACTAAAAAAATTTGGACTAAGTAACATGTCCGATACTGTTCATGTTAAATTATTGTTATACGATTAGAACTTAAAATGCATGTTATCTTTAAAGCAATTGTAAAATAAAAAAAATATTAGATGAACTATTTATTACTATGTTCATTTTATTATAAAAATATCTCTATGTCACTTAATGAATATTTAATTACCTGGCGCCTAAGTAAAGAAAATCACCTTAAATTATTCCGCACGGATGCCTCCATGCAAAACAACAGCGACAATGAGACAGAGTTTAATTAATAGATGTGAAATAATGTGAATAAGTTTAATTAATAGCTCAAATGCATCAGCATTATTCGAGCTAGAATTTAGTTTAAATTAGGGTTAAAAGTGGTGGCATTAGGATTGGGATAGGTTTCCCGTCTATTATCATTATTATAAGTAGTATTATAGTTAGGATTATTATACGAGTGATCTCTATTACTTTGGTAACTTCTATTAGGGTAATATCTATTGCTTCTAAAGTTCCTTCGAGTTTGATAATTTCTATTATTATGATTAATTTGTACATCTGGTTGAGAAATATTTAAAAATTCTCTACAAAATTTCATAATGTGACCATGTTTGCCACGGAAAACACAAACATTTTGCTGATAAGTTTGTTTGTTATTATTATGATAAGGGGCTTTGCGACTATTACTACTATTCGAATAATAAGTTTTCTGTTTAAAATTCCTATTTTTGTTTTCAAAATGTCTTCTATTTCCATCAGATTTATTTTTAGTATCTTTATTATTCGAAACAATATTGATTATCTGCTCTTTTAAATTTAAAATTTCCGAATTCAGATTTAAGATTTCATCATTACCTTTAAATTGATTGTTAATAGCTGTGTCTATATTCCGTAGCTGCTATGCTCTTTCTACAGCATTCTCATAATTTTTAATGTTTTCTTCCAAAATTGTAACCTTTATATCATGAGGAAGTGCTCCCATCAGATGTGTATACTTTAAAGTATCAATTGCATCTGTATCATTTAAATTTGGATAAACTTTATTAAAAGTAATGTTGATCCTTAATTTAAAAAATTTACTGCAAAAAAAAAAAAGCACTGCAGTTTGTGTAAAAAAATTTCTATCTGATTTTGATTTTTCTGTAAGTGATATAGAGAGAAACAATTTTAAAACAGTACAGTGAACTTCAACCAGATATTCAATCTTGAAAATTACCAAAAGTGACATAAAATTAAGACCAATAGCTGCTCGCTTTACATCCAACTCCTCATATCACAATCATCAAAATAAATAACTAATCACAGATCCACCCGTGGCATCAGATTCAACAACAATACTTACAATATTCATCAAGCGTTTCCCCACGTTCACTATCAATCTACATTCAAAGTTTAAAGCAGTATTTCCCAAAGTGAAGCAGTATTTCCCACACATAGTTTAAAGCAGTATTTTCCAAAGTGAGGTACGCGTACCCCCAGGGGTACGCGTTCTTGCGCGAAATATTTTGCAACTTATTTAAAAACAAAGCTAGCAATGAAAATTTACGATTACGAATTTTTCTATTGGCTGTTTTTTAAAGAGTTAACAGTTAATAAGTAGTGTCGACAGTCAGTTGTGATTTGTAACTTTTATGTATTTTTTTTTTCTTTTATCACAAAAGCTGTTATCACAGCAAAAACATTATTATCCACTCACTGATGCAAATAAACTTATTAACAAAACGTAGTACCAAAAAAAGAAAAAGAAACATATTTTTAAAAAAAATACATTCATTTTTTATTCGTGGTACACAGCGCTACGAAAAATTTAGAAAGGGTACTCAAAAGTAGAGATGGGTCAAAAGTAACGGAACAGTGACTTGTCACAGTGACTGGAGCAGTCACTGTGACAGCCTGTTCCAACCAAAAAGTTGTCACAGTGACAAAATCACTGCTACTGTCACTGTGACAAAAATCACTGCTACTGTCACTGTGACAGATTTCACTGCTACTGTCACAGTGAAAAATTTCACTGCTACTTTCACTGTGACAACTATCACTGCTACTCTAGCTGTTCCAAATGTCACAGGTATGGTCGCTGCTCCAAAAATCATACTGAAATACCTGTGAATAATGCCTGTCGATGCTCCAGCTTCATATCGTAACCTGCAAATGAAAGTATTTTCGTTGCTAAGTTCAAGCTGCTTCACTGTGACAAATGTTGCTGTTATTTTTGATCAAATCTCATAATGGAGTTCAACCAATTTCTATTTCAGTTTGAAAAAAAAAAAAAAAAAAAAAACGAACGAAAAAAAAAACATGATCTCTGTTTTTGATTTGATAATTTTTATAATTTAATATTAGGATAAATTGTTTTTAATGATGAATTTTCAAAATAATCTTAATACAATATTATATATTTAAATAAGATATAATTCGAATATATTATATATAGCTTAGTTTATATTCATACTTGAAATTTAAAACAAAATAAAATTTTTATTGATTTTCTTCTTTAAATGGAACTGAATTTTTTGTCATAAATATCAGTTATGCAGCATATAAAAACTTAAAATTATGCAAAGTATGTTCGATATATGTTGATATGATATATGTTCGAAGAAACAGATATTGTTTAAGGACTTGGATTTTTTACATCAGGTTTTCAGACACTGCAAACATTTTTACTTATATCTTAAGATGTGAAAAGAATGAAAAATTTTATCTCCCCCCCCCCCCTTAAATCGAAAAGTTAGTACAAGTTATTAAATATCAGTGATGATTTATGAATAAAGATTTCAAAAAATATCTATTTTTTAAGAGCACAAATTGACTTTTTAATTTTTTGTAAGCAACTTCCCGCTGAGAAGTAAAGTGTATAGTGGGTACAATTCCGCACCAAAAAGTAGGAGGTCTCAGGTTCGATGCCGCGGGAATGTGCTAATTGTAAATATTTATTTGTAGATTTATAACTATCAAAATTTTGCGGCAAATATTTTCTACTAAATTTATTCAAGCTACATAATACAAGTCGTTATCAGTTGTATATATAAAATTTAAATTTCAATATTTTTTTTATAAATTATTTTATGATTTTTTAAAAATAAATGGTAAAATGTCAGGTTCAAGAAACTCTAAAATGTCTACTTTATTGGGAAAAAAAGTTTGCTCGAATATTACAAAATAAATAAATAAATAAAAATAAATATATAATTTCCAAAATTCTGCCAATAGCTGTGCGTAGTGAGTTGATTTCTGCGTAATTTTGATCATAACATATTTTGTTTTTCATTTAAATTATTGTAATTCAACTGGGAGGGAAAGACTAATGACATTTTCTTTTTATCTTAATTTTTGTTTAATTTAAGAACTGTAAAAAATCGTGAAGAGCATAAAGACCGCTATAAATGTCAAATCAAAAAACAAACTAACCTCTTTGAATACAACTAAGTAAATTTAAGCTTAACCAATATAAATGTAAATATAGACCATAGATGGCGACACTGCTTAACTAAAATTATTATTCACATTATGTATACGTAAACTTTGGCGATAGATGGCGTTGAGACATTTCTTCAATAGCATTTTTTTCTTTGTGAAGAATTATATATTTAAACATGGTTTGTTTTTTAAGTATGGCTTAAACATATTTTTAAACTTGGTTTGCCTGTTTCAAGACCTACATGAAAGTTTGTGTTTTAAACAAGCAAACAATTTAAGAAAAAATGCTTGAAAAAATAAATGAAACTATGTAAATATATAATAGAAATTTAAATTTATTGTTTAGCTCTATTTATGAAATTGATATTGTTTTCCTTTATTTTCGTAAATATTATTTTTGTAAAATTTATTACTTTGTAGTAGAGAAAATGAGCTCGAGATTTCTTTAAAGAATTCTTCGCATACAGAAGAGTATTTTTAAAAAAATGGAATATATATATATGTATAAGCTAATATTTGTATATATAAGCTAACTCTCAAATTTGGACGCCTTGCAAATTTTTTTTTAAATAAAATAATTTTCACATTATAAAACATCCAGATTTGTAACCCCCTAAAAATGTATTCATATTTTGCAAAACTTGAAGGAAAAAATTAATTGAAATTATTTTCTTATAATATTTTATTTTTAAAATACTTTTTTATCTATCGCCTTACCTTCAGATAGAAGCTCCATTTATGTGTATGATATGAATTTTTATAATATTACATATAAAACTATATAAAACTTCATTCAAAATTAAAAAATATGCTTAGTGGCGCCATCTGTTGATTATTACAACAAAACCTGGTGTATCAGCCCAAGATAAAATAAATGCAAAATTATGGAATGACGAAATTTCTCATCATAACAACAAAAAAAATTTTTATGTATTTTTGTTTTCACACTATGAATTCTTTTCTTTTATAAAGAAGAAAAACTTTCATAAAATGTTGAAAAGCTATGAAGAATTTCATGAATACGGTGAAATTTTTTGTCTGACAACATTTCTAAAATTTTACTTGTGATTAAGTTTGCACTTTACTGTACATTTAATAAAGAAAATCAGTGTCCTTTAAAACTAAATATCGAATAAATGTAAGCATTCATCGTTTTTAAATGCCGATAACTCAGCTACGAAAATTTAAAGATTAGATTTTCACTGTAATAGCATTATGAAAATATTAGTAACGCGAAAAATTATGAGTCTTAAATTAATATATTATCTGAGATAGAAGCTTTCTTTATGTTATTTTTAACATTTTACAAGAATTAAATAAAGTCCCATATTGGTTATTAAAATTCATACTACTTTAGTTTGTACTACGAAATACATTAGTTAATAAAAATCATACTACTTACTATATTGCGTACTATGATATACATTGGTTAATAAAAATCATCCCTTATAATAAAAATGACTACTCAGTATAACGATTAATTATTTTTATTAACTACATTTAAAATTGATTATATCGATTAATTTTACTAAAAACTAATTACATCGATACGAAAAACTAATTATATCGATTAATATTGCAAAAATCTAATCATATCGATTATTTAATAAAATATTTAATCGATTGATCTATATTAAATTCTGATAAATTATAACGATTAATCAATATACGATATCGATTAATTCTATATCGAAATAATAACAGTCACTGCTATTTGTCACTGTTACTTTTGGGTCCCAGTAGCAGTAGAAACAGTGACTGAGAAGTAGCAGTTTTGCCCATCTCTACTCAAAAGTCATAAATTTGGGAAGCACTGAAATAGACAATATTCAGACATATTATCCTTTTATTTTATTTTCAGTAACCACCAGCCAAATATATTACTGTCAGATACTTTTATTTAATGACCTAAGTAGTGTTACTGAAGTAAGGTACAAATGAAATTAAAATTAATGTTAAATATATTTTATTATCTGAAACGGTAGTTTTTAAACTTTAAAACTACTTTATTTCTATCTCAACATTTGTCACGTGAAGCACTATTTTTTTATTAATTTAAAATTACACATCTTAAAATGATTTAATAATTTATATAATTCAAAATTTTTTGAAACCTTTTCTCAAAAATAATAAATTATGAATAATTAAAGCTACTTTTAGCATAGAATAATCTTTGGGTAAATAAATTTTATAACTGTGTATAAAATGTTTCGATGAGCTTGAAAAGTAGTCGATATATTGCGAAGTTCGCAAAAATTAAAATTAAGAGAATTAAACTTTTAATGGCTCTCTTGACCATGCTATGGGAATTGGACAGAATTTGAATTTGATGGAAAAGAAACTTAATACAAAAATTTACGATTATATGGCTGATTTTGCTTCGAAAAATATTGTCTGCTGCACTAATTAATGAGTGCAATTAATTAACGCAAATTTAAGTTTTGGCCCTTGAATCATTAAGATCTGTTCTGAACTTTAATTCCGATAATTAGTTCATATGTTACTCAGAGTTTTTATTTTTGGACTCCAAAACAAAATTCAAACAGAATAAAGTTAAAACTAAACACTGTATGCATTAAATGCTAATCATGAACCTGTTATAAATCATTATTTATTACAAAATATGATTTCTTGAAATAGCATGCATTTCCAGGTTAGCTACGGGCGACTAAAATAGCAAAAAGTGTTGACGTTTAAAATTCAGAATTTTAAAAAAAGAGATAAAAATTTGCAAATTGTATAGCTTTTTTTTTTTAATTACCAGAAATGCCAACTTGCAAAAAAAATACATTCTAGTAAAATCAAAATTAAAGTTATTTCTAGTTAAGATTTTTTTTTTTAAATTTTTGTAATTTGACATATTGAAAATATAAAGTGTCATAAGAAATGCATTATTACCGTTGTCTCGCGGCGATACTTTTAAAAAAAGGCCGCAATTTTCCTAATTCAACATGGTTTACTCTTCAATTCGCTACCAATTTATTAGAATTTAGCAGAAAACGGAGTAGTTTTTATTTCTAGTTTACTATTGAAAGTATATTCGGACAATAATTTTCCGTAAATTTTCAAAAAGAAGAATTTGAAATGTATCTCTTAGTGTTATTACACAAATAATAAATAAATAAAAATTTTCTACCACCTTATACATTTTAGTTGCCTGTGACGTCCCTGCTTATCTTTTGTAAGGAACACAACTTCAGCCTGATAAATAGTACCGATGAATTAATAATATTTATTTGTTATGGAAAAAAGTAATATCGATTACTTTTTACATTACAAGCTAACATAATTTATCGTACCATAAGCGTAAATGTATTATCTCCTTCTTCCTACGACTTTCTACGTAGCAGAGAAGTGGGAACTCTTAATAGGCACGCAAATTGAATTTTAAAAAATTCTGGATAGAAATATATTATTAAATTACATTAAAATTGTATCTTTTAGAGTGAAATCGATTGCGAATTTGAATTTAGTTTCGAAAAAATATCCGTTCCGAATATAAGTTCCGGTCAAAAATAAGTTCCGGTCAAAAACCTAATGCATTAGAAAATAATAAAAAAAATTTTAATTCATTATAGCGCGAATAAATGCACCTTTTACATATCTGAAAATGATACGTGTCTTTTCACAAACAGAACTTTCAGACATACCTAATTTTCTATTTTTGTGTTAATAATTGAACCACTTTTTAATTGTTGATAAGCCTGGTCGAGAGCGATGCGAAAACAGAAGAAATTTTCAAACTTAAAAGAAGAATGTTTCTCATTCAATCTTCTGAACTCAAAAGAAGTCCTTTGCATTATCAATTACTATCACAACATTAAACAAAATTTTTAAAAAATAGGTTAACTTTTTCTAACCATTTCAGTGAAATAGAATTAAAATTTTGTCTGCTGAACTAATCAGGTAGTGCAATTAATTAATGCAAATTTAAGTTTTGGTCCATGAATCACCCACGATATAAGAGAGTCACATTACTCTACATTTTATCATTTACACTTCCAGCCTGAGTTCCATTTTAAGGCGACATCCACACGATGTGTAAGCACCGAATTAAGCCGGCATCCACGTGATGCACTGTGTGTACTAGCGCGATATATGTTCGGCATCCACATGATGTGCAAGCGACGAATTTAGTTGGCATTCAAGCGATGGCCTGTGTGTGCGAGCGCTATTGTTAGCCTTTACACCGTTTTTTCAATTGACGGACGAATAACTGTTAGTAATCTGGGGTGAAATTTCGAGACATTTTACTAAAATCGATATGAAAAACTCGAATTTAGATTTTGAGTACAAACCATCTCCAGATCAGATTGAACGCCTCTACGCCGTTTTTTAAGGTTAGTCCTATTTCACTACTTACTACCAGGCCTGAAAGCGGGACGGAAAAGAGAAAATACTGGAAGAATAACTATTTCAATATTAGATAATATTCGGGAGGAATAATCTATTCTCAGCAATAACAATTCACTGTAAGGAAATTTATCACGGCGAAGAAGCAATTCAATATAAAAATTGAATCCGTTAAAAACAATTGGTAGTTATGGATTTTTATTATTCCCGGAAAAAAACTAAAAAATAAAATTTATTTGTTACCAGTTTTTACTCTGGTGCGCCGCCCGATGAGTTCACTCCGGCATGAACGTGTTAATTCACCAAATTGTGACAACTAAAGAAAGATAAATTTTTTTAAGCCTTTTTATAATAGAAGTTAAATTTATGCACAGAGCTGGTTCACTTTTTTTAAGCCTTATGGAAGCTTTTGGATGCATGAGGTGACGACAACCGACAATTTATGGAACTCTAACAACGTACATGCTAACTCTAACGGTTTTATCAGAACTCATTTATATACATTAAAAGCGGTAACTCGATATTTCATTCCTCATTGTTTGAATATTGTTCCAATTATACATGTAATTAATGTTACAGTTATTCATTTACTAAAATTTTTTCATCTATTATTTTAAATTTTTTTACATTTTTAATGCGATTTTTAATTTACTTTTTGCATTTTTTTTCTCCTTATGTTCATATTTACAATGAATTTTTCTTTACTTAAACATGAGTTTAATGAATATTATTTATTGTCTTGCAAAATTTGTCTTTTCTTCCAGAAAACATTTTTTCTTAACTATGTATGCTCCTTGTGTTCAGCGGTTATTGCACCCATGCCTAGGTCGTCCAATTAAACCCCTATGAAGGTAAACCATTTTACAAAAGAGCCGTTTAAAATAAAATCTAGTGAAATTAAGAAAGTCGTAGCAAATATTCTCAAATATATAAGATAAATTTCTCCCAATTACTTATAAAAAAGAATTAAGAAGTAGAAGCTCTTGTGCGCAGCTGGTTCATTTTTTAAATAATCTGCGCAGACTATTTATAAAAACCGTGGGGAGGCTTTCTGATGTAGGAGGTGATCCTGTTGCTGTTTTGCCGCCCTTTGGAAAAGTGTGTCAGTGATACATGGTTTATGGGTCTGTTCCGGCTTATAGCTTACTCTGTAGCACTTAAGTCTGTTCTGTTTAGTGTTGTAGGTTCTGGCAACATTGGTTGCGATGACAACTAAAAATGGAATGCAGGAGTTGCAAAAAAGTAATAAATAAAAAATCTGTTGTAAAAATGTCTGGACGTAGAATATTATTACATTAAATCTGAACAACATAAACGATACAATTAATATTGGCCCGTCTTGCTCCCAATAGGTCTGATTTTCACAAAATTGCTAACTGTAAAAGTAAATATCTTTTTTTTTTTCATTTTTCTTTAAAGCTCTAAATCAAATTTAAAAAATCAGTTTTTCAAACACGTTTCCTTCTTACATTTTAATTGGTCATCTCTGTCTAAAGACTTCTCCAGAAATTTATGAGTCAGCCACCTTTTTTTAAATTTTAAGACCTACTTTTCGAATATGCTTTAGAATAGCTGCTATCTCTCTCTTTCTTTTCTTTAAATTTTCCTTCTTCTCGACCTTTTATTATTTTTATTTTAAATATTCACACCTAACCCTCTAATCTCTTCCCTTAAAAAAAAGGATAATCGCTTTTTTAATCATTGTTTTACACAAAATTGACACATTTCTGATAATTAATAATTTACACTTTATCCATTTCAGATTTAAATAACTGTATTGACGTATTTTCCTCCTTAATTTTTATTTATTTTGATAATTTGGGTGTTGAGTTCTCTGCATGTTTTGCAAATAAGATGATCCTTATATCAATTTTAATTCCTATGTGGCTTTGATTTCTGAACGAAATAAAAATGTGATATTTTTTCCTCATTTCTTCATTTATCTGCATTTCATCTGTGTATTGTTTTTTTCCTTTGTATAGTATGTATTTGGTGAGTACCTTTTGTAATCTGCCTTATACCGTAATATTTTGGAAATATCTCTATTACTTTGCGAGAAAAGTTATCTTTCATTTACTGAATACTGTTGATCATTACTCATTAATTTATGAAGCGTATATTATTGTGTCAACATTTTTTTATTCTAAATTCCACTGATAACAATCTATTCACGGTGAGCCTCAAATAAGTCAACGCCTCCTATAACAGAAAGCCTCCTCACGGATTTTTATAGGTAGTCCGATCAGACCGCTATGAAGGTAAACCTGTTCCTAATCCTAGTCCTGACGATGGTCGGGGTGCCTGAGGCCGGAACGGCCCTTTGCCGCTTCATCGTGAGTTGCGGATCCTTGAAATGTTTCCTTGAGGTCCTTGTTTCTTAAAATTGAGAGTAAAGATTTAGTAATGAGCATATTGCTCGAGTAAGATCAAATAAAATGGTACATGTTATATTTAAAAAACAACAAAAACATAAAATATAATAAATAACTACATAAAATAAAATATATAAGTAATAAAAATTGAACTTCTAGTAAGAAGTTTGTCGAAATATTTGTATCTTGCTTATTTCATTCATTGTAACTCATAGAGCCCCTTTTCAAAGCTTAGTCAATAATTACAAACAAACAAATCAATTGATATTATCAACGCTTGTATTATATTTACATGTCAAGTCCGAATTAAGCCCTATAATACAATATGTAGCAAAAATAAAAAAGTGGTAGCAAATATATGACTGGTAGCAAAAAATTTGTTCAATTTATGAATATGATTGGTTTGTCTTATGTACTTGTCAACCACGTCAGGTTCAATTCTCAACTATATATGTTAAATTTCTCTTATTAAATTTCGAAATAGAATTTGGGCTCATGCACACAACTGGTTCACTTTTCAAATAGTCTGCGCAAACTACTTCTAAGAAACCGTATTGAGGCATTCTGATGAAGGAGGTGATGCAAAAACTGAACTGCTGAAGATCGGTGGTAGGACGTAACTTCGTACTGTAGCAGTGTAGAAACTACTTTAGTAGCTACTATTTTGTAGTTAGTAGTGTAGTGAGTAGGGCAATATAAAAACTGTAGTTTGTAGCAATTCTTGGCAACTACTTTTAACCTTAGTTAACCCCTTAATTTTTGTGCTCTTGAGTTAATTCGAGTGCCCTAAACAGGCTAAACTGTGCACACTCGAGGTAATTCGAGGCGTTGTATTTTATGCTGCTATATTTTTTCACACTCGAATATAATCGAGAATTGAAAATAACGATGTGACAGCTAGGAAAAAAATTTGTTTCTTGATACTTATTACTTAAATAGGATTGAAGGCTATAACACTTATTTATTCAAAAGTAAAATATACAGAGATGCCAACTTGCCTCGGACTGCAAATATATATTTTAAAATGGTAGTTTATCAATTGTGATTCTTGGTTTAATAAATTTTAATTAGTTTCGTATTCACCCCTTTTTCTAAATAATTCGTAGGCTTATATAACTCACCACTTTATAGTACTTGTAACACACTGTACCTTTTAAAACGCAAGCAAAAATAGTCAAGTATTTGAAACACTTACTTTGTAGTTATTTGCAGCTTTTTTAAATATTTTGGCGTGCCCGGAGCAGTTGGCATCTCTGAATATAGCCTTTTTCCATGGAACAAAAGCGCTGTATATCAAAATTGTCCGCCAAAAGAAAAGACAATACTCTAAAATGTGTTTCTTTACATAAAAAATTGACTTTTTTTGGCCGTTTTTTTTCAATCATTCTATGTGTGTTGCGGGATTAAGTAAAGAAATAAGGTTAAGACGCAACTAATTTTTCGAATCTAATTGATCCGTCAATGGACACTCTTTGCGCTTTAATCAACGGACACAATGAGAATGCCCATGTGACCAAGCGTTAATAGGTATTACGTATTATTAAATTTAAAATAACCATTAACACGTTCACGCCGGGCGTTCAGGCCTGAAAGCGGAACGGAAAAGAGAAAATACTGGTAGAAGAACTATTTCAATATTAGATAATATTAGGGAGAAGTTAATCTATTCTCAACAATAACAATTCACTGTAAGGAAATTTATCACGGCGAAGAAGCAATTCAATATAAAAATTGCATCCGTTAAAAAAAATTTGTAGTTATGGATTATTATTATTCCCGGAAAAAAACTAAAAAAGGAAATTTATTTGTTACCAGTTTTTACTCCGGTGCACCGCCCGATGAGTTAAATAGCCCATTTGTCACCACACCTTCAAAAACGAATGGGCACTCAGAAGACATTGATGGTATTTCAATAGAAGAGAAAACATTTTCTTCGTAATTTTCGATAAACTTTATTTCTTTAAGTAATTTTTACAAAAAAAAGCATTAAACACTTATTTTTATGTATTAATTTTTAAAGTATAAATCCGTTGTTGAGAAAGGCATAAAAATTTGAAGGTTAGAAGAACAAACTCGTAAAAAAATGGTTAAAAATAACGAAATTTTTGAAAACATGAATAAATATTTCTTAATAATTCTTGTTGCTCCGATAAGCGAATCACTTTTAATCAAAACAACTTTAAACATGGGTATAAATTAAATTCGCCCACAAAGTTTGTCTCCTAAAAAGTAGTGACTACATTTCAGAAGTGGTTTATAGTCACTACATTTAAAAAGAGAAAATGTATCTGTAGTTAAATACATTATTAATAAAGCAGTTGTAGTTGTAGTTAAGTACATAGATAATGTAGTTTTCCTGACCATTGGCTCAGATTATTAAGTTACTGCTTTATCTGTTATGTGCTACCACATTTCTTTAACCATCATTTTACCATTAATTTTAATAACTTCGTTTTTATTCTGTTTTCGACCTTAACCTTCTTTTGTTACTGACATTAAAATTTATATATTCTTTAATCTTTAATCAATAATGACAATATTCCAATTCTAAATATAATTTTCATCAAAATTATTCTGACCACCATTATACATGCGTAATTTAAAAGTATGTATTAAAGCAGAACTTAATGCATATTAAATGCCTTAACCATATTGCTGACCAGGAACGTTACGTGACGTCCTTCGATAACCGAATTATTTGGCGAGATATTATAGATTCAAATTGTGGTAATCGTTTATTTACCATTTGTTTAAATAGCTTTTGTGATTCGAACGACT
The DNA here is from genome assembly GCA_949128135.1 of Parasteatoda lunata. Taxonomy (NCBI): domain Eukaryota; kingdom Metazoa; phylum Arthropoda; class Arachnida; order Araneae; family Theridiidae; genus Parasteatoda; species Parasteatoda lunata. The sequence goes on from OX421977.1 coordinate 15,431,883, forward strand.
AATATATGCCAACTTTTACACATTTCGCATACAATTTTATGCCCATATTTAAAGTGGAAGTAAAATTTAAATTTCCTATTTGATTTTTGGAGTTATAATTTAAAATAATTTTGACCATCACTACAAGAGTTTTAGCTACAAGACTGGTTGCTAACGACATGCGTTAGTACCTGCAAAAAAAAATAATAATAATTTTGTTAATCTCTGTCAGTACACAATAGTTAATGTGATGGTGTTAGTGAAATAATAATAAAGATAATAGTAATAATTCGCAACGTGAAAAAAAATTTTCTGCTGGTACTATGGTTTCTGTTTTAACGCATGGTTTTGGGTTAAAGAAATTATATTCAAAATTTTTTTTTTTTAAATACTTATTTGAAGATATATATAGTAGTTTTGCTTCCTCCGAATTCGGGGTTAAACTTGTAAAGTGTTAACGGAAATTGATATAATTCTACAAGTTTTAATTTTTATTCCTTTTACATGTCTTAATATTCTGCTAAAATATGGCCTTCCTGTTTAATAGTAAAACCTTTCCATTTTTAATTTCTTTTTCAAAGAAAGTTAAATATTCGTCACTACCAGGACTTATTAGCAGTTATAACATATATGTTCGAATGTTAAATCTGTTAAAACCGTTATCGAAATGGAATAAAATCTTCGAGAATAATCTGGTTTTAATATTCATAGAGACATAGTGTCCATCATTATTTATATTTGTCTGTATCAGAAAAGGTTTTACCTACATGATAAAACTTTTAAGAAATCTTGGTAGACACGGATAGCTTACTTCTTCCGATGTTTTACTCCTTTCAAACGCGCAGTTCATTTTATGTCCATTTTCTTAAACGTGAGACTCATGTCCAAAAAAAATGTATACCAATGATATATATCGAACATTTCTCAAATGGCATTCAGTGGAACATTAGTGTTCCGTCGAAGAGTTAAAGGGGTTCAGATAGTTAGGAAGTTCTTTGAACATTTGTGAAACCTGCAATTATATTTAAATCCAATCAAAAATCAATTATTTATTTAATACTTTGGCTATCTTAAAGAAATTATTTAAAACAAATTATAAATAAGAAAATGGCGTAATTGTTTTAGATGAATTATGAAAAGGATGAAAAATTTACGAAGAATTGCGTTAGTATTTCACATGGTACTTTCCAAATAAATAAAAAGTTAGGTACGTTAATAAAAAAATATGTTACCCTAATTACAATTTTAAACGTAGTAGTTTTTTTCAATAATTTTAAGTTTTCCTTTTCACAAAAACCATAATTCATCATATTTTCTGCCATCAAAAATAAATTCAGTACTTCACTTCATTAAACTCCATAAACTGGGAAATCCAACTGTCTGACATAAAACCTATTTGAAGATTATTAATGACAAAACTATGAAAACCTTTCATTCCTCTTTTTTTATAAATTCGTGGAACACCCGACACAATTTTGATTTTTCGGGACTACCAATGATTGAGGTGACAAACAATGTTCAACTCCATAACCTTGTAATTTTGAACCCAATACAGAAGATAAAGGAGATTCTGGATTTAGCATTAAGAGGGTTGATCATTTAGGGTTCCTTAGCCGGAAAAAAATTTGGGAATCGCTGTTTTTTACTTTATTTCTAAATACTCTGCCATTTTAGGAAAATAATTTTTGCCTTGAAGTTGTTGAAAATTGCGCATACAAACAATAACTTTATTATTATCCCCGATCTATAAGACTAAACTATTAACTCAAATTACTTAAAAAGAAATATGACAATGCCGGAACGAGTGCATGATTAAATCATGCGATGCTATAAAGTTTATGAGGTTATTTATGAGAATATTTATGAGAAACTTCTGTGTTCACTTTAGCTACGTCATTTTTTACTTTCGAAAAAGAAAATCTTGCCTCTCTTTAGGAAAATTCCTATTCCTTTTGAAGAATGATTTTGTTCACCAATACACATAAATAATTAAAACATGTTTATAGAATGTCTCTAAATTCCAGGTATTTCGTAGTGCAGCTTTTAATGTGGTTGGAACACCAACCAATTTATAAATCAAGGAAGACGGTTCATAACTTGAGAATAAAAGCTTTTTAACACGTTACAGCACACCTTTAATTTGTAGATCCTGCTCAGAAAACATTTTTTTATTAATTGTTCATAATCACCATATGAAATCGTCAAACGCATGTTTGGAGATGAAAATTATTACATTTTCTCACATTTTTTTCGTGGAAACTCATGGCTACAGCAACCGTCATGTACTCATCACGACATTTTTTTTTCTCTTCCCACCAAAACAAGAAATCAAGAAACCTTTTATATTCCATTTGGAATGTTACAACTGTTTTATGTGATATATTACCGAACAATTAACTAATAAATGCATTAGTATACTTCATACTAATGCATAAGTACATTTAGTACACTGTATTTACTTTAGTATTATTTTCATAAAACTCCAAAAATAGCGATAACACACCCAAAAATATGGCAATCCAAATAAAATTTGAATAGGTAATCAAATAAGATTTGCTAAGTAAAACTGTCATATAAAAATGACGATCCGCCGGAGTGACGTCATCTGCAATGAGCAAGCTGTATATTTGATAACAAGCCAGCGAATTTCAATGTGTTTCTGAAATTGGAAATTTGAGATAGCTAATTTGTAAATATGACCTCCAGGTATCATTTGTGCAAAGAACAGAGATAGAGATCTATTAGAAGATGGGACAAAAACAGGCAGGACGAAGACAGATAAAAGTGGCCAGATGGATCATTTGTCCGTCTGTGGTTCATAGACTTTGGCAACAATTTCTAAATACAGGTTCGGCATCCAGAAGTTTCACTTACAAGCTGCGAAGAACTCCGATATGCGCAAAGGAATAAAACTGTAACTCTGAAGCTGAGCCAGCTCAAATACCCTCTTAATGCAGCCACCGGAAAATTTATGTCAACTTTTACTGTGCGTAGAATGCTTCACGAACGTCACGTTATAGAAAAGCGCGTAAGAGGTAGGCGCTACAACATGTCCACTGTACTGCTGGCCGATGAAGGGATGTTCTCTACGCAGATAAGCTCAGGTTTAGCCACCAAAATCATAGTAAGCGTTGTTTGATTTGGTGAGAACCTAGAACCCAATAAACCAAATTAGTGGATCTCCCCCATTGTTACAAAAAAATATTATGCACTGAAACATAATATGAAATATACACTTATGTATAGTTTAATAGCAAAGTAAACTTATTATTCAAAAAAAATTTTAGAACATACAATTATAGTTCAAACATATATTTTCAACATTCAAATTATTAAATATCATATGTAAATGTTCTGAGCTATACATGAAAAAGTAGCTGAGTATATAAAATGCTACATTAGCTGAGCATTGTTCTCACCTGGCCAGGATATTTTTAATTTTTCTCGAATTAGAGAGAATAGCAAACTTACATTATTATTATTCATTTAATGAACAAGTCCTTTTCTTGAGAAAAATAATTTACTTCAACTTTGTTTACCTTCATTATTTCAAACTTATATATTTCAGCATGAAAAAAAATCTGAACACTATGTTCATCTAAAACTTTATACTCAGCAAAAAATTCTTATCTTTATTAAGAACAATTATTAAATAGTATAGAATAACTCAGTTTGAAAACATTGACACAAAAAGTAGCATTAGCTTTTCACAGTAAAAGTATTTAATTCAAAAAGTAATATTTTGGTGTGTATTAATTGTGTTAAATAACCCTATTCTTATGCATAGGAAAGTAATTATATTTTCGTATTTGAATTTACACTAAAAAAATTTGGACTAAGTAACATGTCCGATACTGTTCATGTTAAATTATTGTTATACGATTAGAACTTAAAATGCATGTTATCTTTAAAGCAATTGTAAAATAAAAAAAATATTAGATGAACTATTTATTACTATGTTCATTTTATTATAAAAATATCTCTATGTCACTTAATGAATATTTAATTACCTGGCGCCTAAGTAAAGAAAATCACCTTAAATTATTCCGCACGGATGCCTCCATGCAAAACAACAGCGACAATGAGACAGAGTTTAATTAATAGATGTGAAATAATGTGAATAAGTTTAATTAATAGCTCAAATGCATCAGCATTATTCGAGCTAGAATTTAGTTTAAATTAGGGTTAAAAGTGGTGGCATTAGGATTGGGATAGGTTTCCCGTCTATTATCATTATTATAAGTAGTATTATAGTTAGGATTATTATACGAGTGATCTCTATTACTTTGGTAACTTCTATTAGGGTAATATCTATTGCTTCTAAAGTTCCTTCGAGTTTGATAATTTCTATTATTATGATTAATTTGTACATCTGGTTGAGAAATATTTAAAAATTCTCTACAAAATTTCATAATGTGACCATGTTTGCCACGGAAAACACAAACATTTTGCTGATAAGTTTGTTTGTTATTATTATGATAAGGGGCTTTGCGACTATTACTACTATTCGAATAATAAGTTTTCTGTTTAAAATTCCTATTTTTGTTTTCAAAATGTCTTCTATTTCCATCAGATTTATTTTTAGTATCTTTATTATTCGAAACAATATTGATTATCTGCTCTTTTAAATTTAAAATTTCCGAATTCAGATTTAAGATTTCATCATTACCTTTAAATTGATTGTTAATAGCTGTGTCTATATTCCGTAGCTGCTATGCTCTTTCTACAGCATTCTCATAATTTTTAATGTTTTCTTCCAAAATTGTAACCTTTATATCATGAGGAAGTGCTCCCATCAGATGTGTATACTTTAAAGTATCAATTGCATCTGTATCATTTAAATTTGGATAAACTTTATTAAAAGTAATGTTGATCCTTAATTTAAAAAATTTACTGCAAAAAAAAAAAAAGCACTGCAGTTTGTGTAAAAAAATTTCTATCTGATTTTGATTTTTCTGTAAGTGATATAGAGAGAAACAATTTTAAAACAGTACAGTGAACTTCAACCAGATATTCAATCTTGAAAATTACCAAAAGTGACATAAAATTAAGACCAATAGCTGCTCGCTTTACATCCAACTCCTCATATCACAATCATCAAAATAAATAACTAATCACAGATCCACCCGTGGCATCAGATTCAACAACAATACTTACAATATTCATCAAGCGTTTCCCCACGTTCACTATCAATCTACATTCAAAGTTTAAAGCAGTATTTCCCAAAGTGAAGCAGTATTTCCCACACATAGTTTAAAGCAGTATTTTCCAAAGTGAGGTACGCGTACCCCCAGGGGTACGCGTTCTTGCGCGAAATATTTTGCAACTTATTTAAAAACAAAGCTAGCAATGAAAATTTACGATTACGAATTTTTCTATTGGCTGTTTTTTAAAGAGTTAACAGTTAATAAGTAGTGTCGACAGTCAGTTGTGATTTGTAACTTTTATGTATTTTTTTTTTCTTTTATCACAAAAGCTGTTATCACAGCAAAAACATTATTATCCACTCACTGATGCAAATAAACTTATTAACAAAACGTAGTACCAAAAAAAGAAAAAGAAACATATTTTTAAAAAAAATACATTCATTTTTTATTCGTGGTACACAGCGCTACGAAAAATTTAGAAAGGGTACTCAAAAGTAGAGATGGGTCAAAAGTAACGGAACAGTGACTTGTCACAGTGACTGGAGCAGTCACTGTGACAGCCTGTTCCAACCAAAAAGTTGTCACAGTGACAAAATCACTGCTACTGTCACTGTGACAAAAATCACTGCTACTGTCACTGTGACAGATTTCACTGCTACTGTCACAGTGAAAAATTTCACTGCTACTTTCACTGTGACAACTATCACTGCTACTCTAGCTGTTCCAAATGTCACAGGTATGGTCGCTGCTCCAAAAATCATACTGAAATACCTGTGAATAATGCCTGTCGATGCTCCAGCTTCATATCGTAACCTGCAAATGAAAGTATTTTCGTTGCTAAGTTCAAGCTGCTTCACTGTGACAAATGTTGCTGTTATTTTTGATCAAATCTCATAATGGAGTTCAACCAATTTCTATTTCAGTTTGAAAAAAAAAAAAAAAAAAAAAACGAACGAAAAAAAAAAACATGATCTCTGTTTTTGATTTGATAATTTTTATAATTTAATATTAGGATAAATTGTTTTTAATGATGAATTTTCAAAATAATCTTAATACAATATTATATATTTAAATAAGATATAATTCGAATATATTATATATAGCTTAGTTTATATTCATACTTGAAATTTAAAACAAAATAAAATTTTTATTGATTTTCTTCTTTAAATGGAACTGAATTTTTTGTCATAAATATCAGTTATGCAGCATATAAAAACTTAAAATTATGCAAAGTATGTTCGATATATGTTGATATGATATATGTTCGAAGAAACAGATATTGTTTAAGGACTTGGATTTTTTACATCAGGTTTTCAGACACTGCAAACATTTTTACTTATATCTTAAGATGTGAAAAGAATGAAAAATTTTATCTCCCCCCCCCCCCTTAAATCGAAAAGTTAGTACAAGTTATTAAATATCAGTGATGATTTATGAATAAAGATTTCAAAAAATATCTATTTTTTAAGAGCACAAATTGACTTTTTAATTTTTTGTAAGCAACTTCCCGCTGAGAAGTAAAGTGTATAGTGGGTACAATTCCGCACCAAAAAGTAGGAGGTCTCAGGTTCGATGCCGCGGGAATGTGCTAATTGTAAATATTTATTTGTAGATTTATAACTATCAAAATTTTGCGGCAAATATTTTCTACTAAATTTATTCAAGCTACATAATACAAGTCGTTATCAGTTGTATATATAAAATTTAAATTTCAATATTTTTTTTATAAATTATTTTATGATTTTTTAAAAATAAATGGTAAAATGTCAGGTTCAAGAAACTCTAAAATGTCTACTTTATTGGGAAAAAAAGTTTGCTCGAATATTACAAAATAAATAAATAAATAAAAATAAATATATAATTTCCAAAATTCTGCCAATAGCTGTGCGTAGTGAGTTGATTTCTGCGTAATTTTGATCATAACATATTTTGTTTTTCATTTAAATTATTGTAATTCAACTGGGAGGGAAAGACTAATGACATTTTCTTTTTATCTTAATTTTTGTTTAATTTAAGAACTGTAAAAAATCGTGAAGAGCATAAAGACCGCTATAAATGTCAAATCAAAAAACAAACTAACCTCTTTGAATACAACTAAGTAAATTTAAGCTTAACCAATATAAATGTAAATATAGACCATAGATGGCGACACTGCTTAACTAAAATTATTATTCACATTATGTATACGTAAACTTTGGCGATAGATGGCGTTGAGACATTTCTTCAATAGCATTTTTTTCTTTGTGAAGAATTATATATTTAAACATGGTTTGTTTTTTAAGTATGGCTTAAACATATTTTTAAACTTGGTTTGCCTGTTTCAAGACCTACATGAAAGTTTGTGTTTTAAACAAGCAAACAATTTAAGAAAAAATGCTTGAAAAAATAAATGAAACTATGTAAATATATAATAGAAATTTAAATTTATTGTTTAGCTCTATTTATGAAATTGATATTGTTTTCCTTTATTTTCGTAAATATTATTTTTGTAAAATTTATTACTTTGTAGTAGAGAAAATGAGCTCGAGATTTCTTTAAAGAATTCTTCGCATACAGAAGAGTATTTTTAAAAAAATGGAATATATATATATGTATAAGCTAATATTTGTATATATAAGCTAACTCTCAAATTTGGACGCCTTGCAAATTTTTTTTTAAATAAAATAATTTTCACATTATAAAACATCCAGATTTGTAACCCCCTAAAAATGTATTCATATTTTGCAAAACTTGAAGGAAAAAATTAATTGAAATTATTTTCTTATAATATTTTATTTTTAAAATACTTTTTTATCTATCGCCTTACCTTCAGATAGAAGCTCCATTTATGTGTATGATATGAATTTTTATAATATTACATATAAAACTATATAAAACTTCATTCAAAATTAAAAAATATGCTTAGTGGCGCCATCTGTTGATTATTACAACAAAACCTGGTGTATCAGCCCAAGATAAAATAAATGCAAAATTATGGAATGACGAAATTTCTCATCATAACAACAAAAAAAATTTTTATGTATTTTTGTTTTCACACTATGAATTCTTTTCTTTTATAAAGAAGAAAAACTTTCATAAAATGTTGAAAAGCTATGAAGAATTTCATGAATACGGTGAAATTTTTTGTCTGACAACATTTCTAAAATTTTACTTGTGATTAAGTTTGCACTTTACTGTACATTTAATAAAGAAAATCAGTGTCCTTTAAAACTAAATATCGAATAAATGTAAGCATTCATCGTTTTTAAATGCCGATAACTCAGCTACGAAAATTTAAAGATTAGATTTTCACTGTAATAGCATTATGAAAATATTAGTAACGCGAAAAATTATGAGTCTTAAATTAATATATTATCTGAGATAGAAGCTTTCTTTATGTTATTTTTAACATTTTACAAGAATTAAATAAAGTCCCATATTGGTTATTAAAATTCATACTACTTTAGTTTGTACTACGAAATACATTAGTTAATAAAAATCATACTACTTACTATATTGCGTACTATGATATACATTGGTTAATAAAAATCATCCCTTATAATAAAAATGACTACTCAGTATAACGATTAATTATTTTTATTAACTACATTTAAAATTGATTATATCGATTAATTTTACTAAAAACTAATTACATCGATACGAAAAACTAATTATATCGATTAATATTGCAAAAATCTAATCATATCGATTATTTAATAAAATATTTAATCGATTGATCTATATTAAATTCTGATAAATTATAACGATTAATCAATATACGATATCGATTAATTCTATATCGAAATAATAACAGTCACTGCTATTTGTCACTGTTACTTTTGGGTCCCAGTAGCAGTAGAAACAGTGACTGAGAAGTAGCAGTTTTGCCCATCTCTACTCAAAAGTCATAAATTTGGGAAGCACTGAAATAGACAATATTCAGACATATTATCCTTTTATTTTATTTTCAGTAACCACCAGCCAAATATATTACTGTCAGATACTTTTATTTAATGACCTAAGTAGTGTTACTGAAGTAAGGTACAAATGAAATTAAAATTAATGTTAAATATATTTTATTATCTGAAACGGTAGTTTTTAAACTTTAAAACTACTTTATTTCTATCTCAACATTTGTCACGTGAAGCACTATTTTTTTATTAATTTAAAATTACACATCTTAAAATGATTTAATAATTTATATAATTCAAAATTTTTTGAAACCTTTTCTCAAAAATAATAAATTATGAATAATTAAAGCTACTTTTAGCATAGAATAATCTTTGGGTAAATAAATTTTATAACTGTGTATAAAATGTTTCGATGAGCTTGAAAAGTAGTCGATATATTGCGAAGTTCGCAAAAATTAAAATTAAGAGAATTAAACTTTTAATGGCTCTCTTGACCATGCTATGGGAATTGGACAGAATTTGAATTTGATGGAAAAGAAACTTAATACAAAAATTTACGATTATATGGCTGATTTTGCTTCGAAAAATATTGTCTGCTGCACTAATTAATGAGTGCAATTAATTAACGCAAATTTAAGTTTTGGCCCTTGAATCATTAAGATCTGTTCTGAACTTTAATTCCGATAATTAGTTCATATGTTACTCAGAGTTTTTATTTTTGGACTCCAAAACAAAATTCAAACAGAATAAAGTTAAAACTAAACACTGTATGCATTAAATGCTAATCATGAACCTGTTATAAATCATTATTTATTACAAAATATGATTTCTTGAAATAGCATGCATTTCCAGGTTAGCTACGGGCGACTAAAATAGCAAAAAGTGTTGACGTTTAAAATTCAGAATTTTAAAAAAAGAGATAAAAATTTGCAAATTGTATAGCTTTTTTTTTTTAATTACCAGAAATGCCAACTTGCAAAAAAAATACATTCTAGTAAAATCAAAATTAAAGTTATTTCTAGTTAAGATTTTTTTTTTTAAATTTTTGTAATTTGACATATTGAAAATATAAAGTGTCATAAGAAATGCATTATTACCGTTGTCTCGCGGCGATACTTTTAAAAAAAGGCCGCAATTTTCCTAATTCAACATGGTTTACTCTTCAATTCGCTACCAATTTATTAGAATTTAGCAGAAAACGGAGTAGTTTTTATTTCTAGTTTACTATTGAAAGTATATTCGGACAATAATTTTCCGTAAATTTTCAAAAAGAAGAATTTGAAATGTATCTCTTAGTGTTATTACACAAATAATAAATAAATAAAAATTTTCTACCACCTTATACATTTTAGTTGCCTGTGACGTCCCTGCTTATCTTTTGTAAGGAACACAACTTCAGCCTGATAAATAGTACCGATGAATTAATAATATTTATTTGTTATGGAAAAAAGTAATATCGATTACTTTTTACATTACAAGCTAACATAATTTATCGTACCATAAGCGTAAATGTATTATCTCCTTCTTCCTACGACTTTCTACGTAGCAGAGAAGTGGGAACTCTTAATAGGCACGCAAATTGAATTTTAAAAAATTCTGGATAGAAATATATTATTAAATTACATTAAAATTGTATCTTTTAGAGTGAAATCGATTGCGAATTTGAATTTAGTTTCGAAAAAATATCCGTTCCGAATATAAGTTCCGGTCAAAAATAAGTTCCGGTCAAAAACCTAATGCATTAGAAAATAATAAAAAAAATTTTAATTCATTATAGCGCGAATAAATGCACCTTTTACATATCTGAAAATGATACGTGTCTTTTCACAAACAGAACTTTCAGACATACCTAATTTTCTATTTTTGTGTTAATAATTGAACCACTTTTTAATTGTTGATAAGCCTGGTCGAGAGCGATGCGAAAACAGAAGAAATTTTCAAACTTAAAAGAAGAATGTTTCTCATTCAATCTTCTGAACTCAAAAGAAGTCCTTTGCATTATCAATTACTATCACAACATTAAACAAAATTTTTAAAAAATAGGTTAACTTTTTCTAACCATTTCAGTGAAATAGAATTAAAATTTTGTCTGCTGAACTAATCAGGTAGTGCAATTAATTAATGCAAATTTAAGTTTTGGTCCATGAATCACCCACGATATAAGAGAGTCACATTACTCTACATTTTATCATTTACACTTCCAGCCTGAGTTCCATTTTAAGGCGACATCCACACGATGTGTAAGCACCGAATTAAGCCGGCATCCACGTGATGCACTGTGTGTACTAGCGCGATATATGTTCGGCATCCACATGATGTGCAAGCGACGAATTTAGTTGGCATTCAAGCGATGGCCTGTGTGTGCGAGCGCTATTGTTAGCCTTTACACCGTTTTTTCAATTGACGGACGAATAACTGTTAGTAATCTGGGGTGAAATTTCGAGACATTTTACTAAAATCGATATGAAAAACTCGAATTTAGATTTTGAGTACAAACCATCTCCAGATCAGATTGAACGCCTCTACGCCGTTTTTTAAGGTTAGTCCTATTTCACTACTTACTACCAGGCCTGAAAGCGGGACGGAAAAGAGAAAATACTGGAAGAATAACTATTTCAATATTAGATAATATTCGGGAGGAATAATCTATTCTCAGCAATAACAATTCACTGTAAGGAAATTTATCACGGCGAAGAAGCAATTCAATATAAAAATTGAATCCGTTAAAAACAATTGGTAGTTATGGATTTTTATTATTCCCGGAAAAAAACTAAAAAATAAAATTTATTTGTTACCAGTTTTTACTCTGGTGCGCCGCCCGATGAGTTCACTCCGGCATGAACGTGTTAATTCACCAAATTGTGACAACTAAAGAAAGATAAATTTTTTTAAGCCTTTTTATAATAGAAGTTAAATTTATGCACAGAGCTGGTTCACTTTTTTTAAGCCTTATGGAAGCTTTTGGATGCATGAGGTGACGACAACCGACAATTTATGGAACTCTAACAACGTACATGCTAACTCTAACGGTTTTATCAGAACTCATTTATATACATTAAAAGCGGTAACTCGATATTTCATTCCTCATTGTTTGAATATTGTTCCAATTATACATGTAATTAATGTTACAGTTATTCATTTACTAAAATTTTTTCATCTATTATTTTAAATTTTTTTACATTTAAACCTAATGCGATTTTTAATTTACTTTTTGCATTTTTTTTTCTCCTTTATGTTCATATTCACAATGAATTTTTCTTTACTTAAACATCAGTTTAATGAATATTATTTCTTTTCTTGCAAAATTTGTCTTTTCTTCCAGAAAACATTTTTTCTTAACTACGTATGCTCTTCTTTGCGTTCAGTGATTGCTTCTTTGCAGTTACCGCTTCTTTGCACCCATGCCTGATTTCTTTTGGGTGAAAAAGTCCTCCTATCGCAAAGCCTCTTATAACTTAAAGCCTCCTCACGGTTTCTTATAGGTATTTCAATTAAACCCCTATGAAGGTAAACCATTTTACAAAAGAGCCGTTTAAGAGAAAATCTAGTGAAATTAAGAAAGTCGTATCAAATAAATCTCTAAAAATTTCTTTAATTTATGAATATGATTGGTTTGTCTTATTTACTTGTCAACCACACAAATTCAGTTCTCAAATATATAAGAGAAATTTCTCCGAATTACTTATAAAAAAGAATTTGGGCTCTTGCGCACAGCTGGTTCAATTTTTAAATAATCTGCGCAGATTACTTATAAAAAACCGTGAGGAGGCTTTCTGGTGTAGGTGGCGATGTTGTTGCTGTTTTGCCGCCCTTTGGAAAAGTGTGTCATTGATACATGGTTTATGGGTCTGATTTTCACAAAATTGCTGATTGTAGAAGTAAATATCTTCTTTTTTTTTTTTTTTCATTTTTCTATGAAGCTCTAAATCAAATTTAAAAAAACAGTTTTTCAAACTTGTTTCCTTCTTACATTTTAATTGGTCATCTCTGTCTAAAGACTTGTCCTGAAATTTATGAGTCAGCCACCTTTTTTCAAATTTTAAGACTTACATTTCGAATATGCTTTAGAATAGCTGGTCTCTTTCTTTCTTTTTTTTTTTTTTTTTTAATTTTCCTTCTTCTCGACCTTTCATTATTTTTTTTAAATATCAACACCTAACCCTCTAATATCTTTTTAGCCTCTCTAATCTCTTCTCTCTAAAAAAAAAAAGGACAATCGCTTTTTTATTCATTGTTTTACGCAAAATTAACACATTTCTGATAATTAGTAATTTACCCTTTACACATTTCATATTTAACTCACTGTCATGACGTTTTTTTATTTTTTTATTTCTGTTTGTTTATATAATTTGGGTGTTGAGTTCTCTGCATGTTCTGCAAATAAGGATCCTTGCATCAATTTTAATTCCTATGTAGCTTTGATTTTTGAGCGAATTAAAAATGTGATTCATGCTCCTCATTTCTTCATTTCATCTGTGTATTGTTTTTTTCCCCCTGTATGATATGTATTTGGTGAGTACCTTTTGTAATCGTTCTTATACCATAATATTTTGGAAATATCTCTATTACTTTGCGAGAAAAGTTATCTTTCGTTTACTGAACACTGCTGATTATAACTCATTAATTTATGAAACATACATTATTATGTCCGCCTTTTCATATTCTAAGTTTCCACTGATACCAGTCTATTCACTGTGAGCCTCACATAAACCAGCGCGTCCTATAACGGAAAGCCTCCTCATGGATTTTTATAGGTAGTCCGATCAGACCACTACGAAGGTAAACCTGTTATACAAAATCTAGTAAAAATAAAAACGTGGTAGCAAATATATGTCTGGTAGCAAATATATGACTGGTAGCAAATATATGACTAGTAGCAAATAACAGTGGTAGCAAATATATAGTGATAGCAAAAAAAAATTTTAATTCATGAATATGATTGGTTTGTCTTATTTACTTGTCAATCACTACAGGTTCAATTCTCAACTATATATGATAAATTTCTCTTAATTACTTTTAAAATAGAAATTGGATTCATGCGCACAACTGAATCACTTTTTGAATAGTCTGCGCAGACTACTTCTAAGAAGCCGTGTGAAGGCATTCTGATGTAGGAGGTGATGCATAAACTGAACCGCTGAGATCGGTGGTCGGACGTAACTTCGTACTGCAGTAGTGTAGAAACTACTGTAGTAGCTACTTATTTTGTTGTTAGTAATGTAGTGAGTAAGGTGATATAAAAACTGTAGTTGTAGCAATTCCTGGCAACTACTTTTAACCTTAGTCAATCTCGTAACTTTTGTTCTCGAGTTAATTCGAGGGCGCTAAACAGGCCAAATTGTGCACACTCGTGATAAATTCGAGCGGCGTTGTATTTAATGCTGCTATAATTTTTCTCACTCGAATATAATCGAGAATGGAAAATAATAATGTGAAAGCTAAGAAAAAAAATCGTTTTATTGATACTTATCATTTACATAGGATTGTAAGCTATAGCACTTATTTATTCCAGAGTAAAATGTACAGAGATGCCAACTTGCTCCAAGCTGCAAATATATATTTTAAAGTAGTAGTTTCTCAACTGTGATTCTTGGGTGAGTAAAATTCATTTTATTAAATTTTTATCCTCCACTATTTCTAAATAATTCGTTGGCTTATATAATTCACCTCTTTTTAGTACTTATATTATTCTATACCTTTTAAAAAGCAAGCAGAAAGAGTCAAATATTTGCAACATTTACTTTTTTTTAATTATTATGGCGTGTCCGGAGCATTTGGCATCTCTGAATATAGCTTTTTTCCATGGAAGAAAAGCGCAGTATATCAAAATTGTGCACCAAAAGAGAAGACAATTATCAAAAATGAGTTTTTTTTGCATCAAAAAAAATTTTTTTGGCTGGTAATTTTTTTTTTTTTTTCAAAAAATCTGTGAGTGTTAAGGGGTAAAATTAAGAAATAAGGTTAAGGCGCAACTAATTTTTCGAATCTGATTGATCAGTCAATGGACAATCTTTGCGGTTCCCTCAACGGACACAATGAGGATGCCCATGTGTCGAAGCGTTAATATGTATTACGTATTATTAAATTTAAAATAACCATTCATTAGCCAATTTGACACCATGCCTTCAAGAACGAGTGGACGCTCATAAAATATTGATGGTATTGCAATAGAAAACATTTTCGATGAACTTTATTTCTTAAAGTAATTCCTAAAAAAAGCATTAAACACTTATTTTTATGTATTTGATAATCTCCTTGCAATTTTGAAAGTATAAATCCGTTGTTGAGAAAGGCATAAAAATTTGAAGGTTAAAAGAACAAATTCGTAAAAAATGGTTAAGAATAACAAAATGTCTCAAAACATGAATAAATATTTCTTAATAATTCTTCTTGTTTGGTTGGTTCGAATGCCACACGGGCAAGCCAGCTTGGTGAAACCGAGCAAATTTAAGGGAGAGTGTGCTTTCTTGTTTTTCGGTATCGCCATCTATGGCCAAGAATTCGACTTCTTCCACACCATACGTCACACCTGTTTTATAAGGCGGACCCATTCATACATCCATTCATTCATCCACAGATCGTAATTTTGACCTGAATCAGAGAATGATCGATCTCCAATCCAGTACCCCCAGAGGTTTTGATTTGTTATGGGAACATGGAGGACTTTGCGACACGCCAGAATTTTAATGTGCATAAGACACGAACTACACGGGGAGTCATCAGCCGGCGGAGTTCGAACTCTCGGACATGGTCCCAGCGCCCTTCCGACCAGGCTATCCCGGCCATTCTTTCTTGTTTAAATAAGCGAATCGCTTTTAATCAAAGCCATTTTAAACATGGGTAAAATTAAATCCGCCCACAACGTTTGTCTCCTAAAAAATAGTGACTACATTTCAGAGTCTATAGTCACTACATTTAGAAAAAGGAAAATGTAGCTGTAGTTAAATACATTATTAATAAAGCAGTCGTAGTTAAGTACAAAGATAATGTAGTTTTTCTGACCACTGGCTGAGATTAAGAAGTTACTACTTTATCTGTTATGTACTATCACATTTCTTTAATCATCATTTTACCGCGAATTTTAATAATTTCTTTTTTATTCTGCTTTTAGCCTAAACTTATATGCTTTGTTACTGACATTAAAATTGATATATTCTTTAATCTTCAATCAATGACGACAATATTCAAATTCCAAATATAATTTTCATTAAAATTATACTAACCACCATCATATATGCATAGTTTAAACGTATGAATTAAAGCAGAACTTAATGCATATTAAATGACAGCCGTATTGCCGACCAGGAACGTCACGTGACGTCCTTCGATAACCGAATTATTTGACGAGATATTATAGATCCAAGCTGTGGTAATCGATTATTTACCATTTGTTTACATAGCGTTTTTGATTCCAACGACTAATACATGCCAACTTTTACGTTTTTTACATAAAATGTTATGGCCATATTTAAAGTGGTAGTAAAATTTACATTTCCTATTTGATTTTTGGAGTTATAATTTAAAATGATTTTGACCATCACTACAAAATTGTTAGCTACAAGATTGGTTGCTAGCGACATGCGTTAGTATTTGCAAAAAAAATAATAATTTGTTAATTTCTGGCAGTACACAATAGTTAATGTGGTAGTGTTACTGAAATTATAATAAAGATAATAGTAATTATTCACTACATGAAAAAAACATGTCTGGTGGTTCTATCGTTTTTGTTTTAACGCATGTCTTAATATTCTGCTAAAATATGGCATTCCCGTTTAATAGTAAAACCCTTCCATTTTTAATATCCTTTTCAAGGAAAGTTAAATATAGTCACTACCAAGACTTATTAACAGTTCTATCATATATGTTCACATGTTAAATCTGTTAAAACCCTCATTTTTTATCAAATTGGAACTCTCTGAACTCGAACTGAAAGTCTACTAAATCTGTTTTACTATTCTTAATGGCATAGTGTCCATCTTTATTTACATTTGTCTGTATCAGAAAGTGTTTTACCTACATGATAAAACTTTTAAGGAATCTTGGTAGACACGAATTGCTTACTTCTTCCGAAGTTTTACTCCATTCTAACGCGAAGTTCAATTTATGTCCATTTTCTTAAACGTGTTATTTAAGCTTCATGTCCCTTAGGAAAATTTGTCATAGGTTTGCCATAAAAAAAATGCCATAGGATATTCCTATGGGGTTTTGCCATACATGTACGGCAAAAGTATATGGCAAAATTTTACCATAGGCAAAACCGCATAGGAATATCCTATGGCATTTTTTTATATGGCAAATTTTTGCCATAAAAATAAGATGTGCTACAGCTTATGAATAAATATTTTTCTATAGGCTATGGTATACCTTTGCCATACAGCTATGGCAACATTTCTCAATAGTATTTCACCAAATATAAAAAAATAATTACTACTTAATTATAAGAATCTTTTACAATGGATATTAAAAATGTAAAATTGTTTGAAGATTACAATATATATACTTCAATAAATTATTTATTCGAATAAATATACAGGGTGTCTCAGTTAAGCGTTTCAGAACTTCTAAGAGGGGTAGGGGGCATCCTGACGACTCGAAATCATATAGCAATGTGGGGTCGGAAATGCTTTCCTGAAGCGGTGTCGTACACAGAAGCACCATAAGGAAAAGAGACCGTCAGTGAAAAATCGCTATAATAATACTTTGAAAAAATTATATGGCCTCCTCGGTCACCCGACCTATCATGTCTTGATTTCTAGAGTCATATGAAAACACTGGTTTATGACACCTCTGTTGATAATGCTGGTTGCAAGAATCGCAGTAGCTGCCTGGAGTATTGCAGAATGTTCGAAGGGAGATGTGAGGTGTACATAGTAGCCGGTGGCAGAAACTTCGAACACTTACTTTGGCCCATGTACCATTTAATTTTTTCAATGTATTATTATAGCGATTTTTCACTTACGGTCTCTTTTCTTTATGGTGCTTCTGTGTATGTCACCGCTTCAGGAAAGCATTTCCGACCCCACATTGCTATATGATTTCGAGTCGTCAGGATGCCTCCTACCCCTCTTAGAAGTTCTGAACCGCTTAACTGAGACACCCTGTATATCCCGCCATATTGGCTTGAAAACTTCCGTCAAGCAAAGCTTTTTTTAATTCGCGATCGCAACGAACTATAGGGGGGGTTGTTGTATGTGCCGAATCCCTGCGATTTCCATATGAACAGTCATTCAGTTACACTAGAGACGTCTTTAATGTAGCATTGTAACGTTCCATCTTTATTGTGGCTGATTAAATTTAAAAAAGAAAAATGTTTGTTTTCTTTCTTATGCAAACGAAAACAAAATGGTATCTCTTTTTTTTTTTAGAGAAGGAACATCCAGAACACATCGGAAAAATATTTGTAAATAAAGAGAAAAAAATAGGTATATTCTTATAAGAGTTCAAACCTAATGCCTGAGAAATAGTTTTACTAAATTTAATGGTATAACATGAAAGGCCCATTTAAATTTTAACGTAAAATAAAGAATGCTTACGAAACAAAAAATAAAGAACCATTCTTTTTTTGTCGCCATTTTTTACGAAAATGCGTCTTTGGGACTTGCCAAAAACAAAACAAGATGCAATTTTATTTTTTTTAGGAGCGAAATATTTTATGGAGTGAAATATAACGAAAATGTACCAATGTCCATAACATGAAACTTTATCTTAGTAAACGTCCGTTTTGGAAATGTTATTTCATTTTGAATCTTATTTATTAGAGTTCAAAATTGGTAATAGAATCAGGTGAGAGAAAAGTTTGTTTTGAATCTATGCTAAACTCTATATCGGCCCATTTTCCACATTGATTGTTGACTACTTTGATTTTAAAGAAAGTGTTTCATTTTAAGATTTTTTCCAAAAATTTTAAGAGTAGATTGGCGGCACTTAAAAATCTGCCAAATCTGTAGCTGTGGTTAATACGTAAGTACCGAATTTTTCTTCCATACTTTTCTGAATCATATTACTTCAAATATTAGAATATGCAAGAAGTGTACAAAAACACATAATTTAATACCATTTAATTTTTCAAAAAAAGTATTTTGACAACAATTTTATCAAAAAATTATAAACTAAAAAACGTAAAATAAAGAATTCTTAGGATAAAAACGATTTTTAAAATTCCTCATTTTGCAATAAAAACTTTCGTATTGTTTCTTTTTTTTTAATTCTTTTAGTATTTAATCAGACGTAAAAAAAAAAACATTTTGTAGAGAATGATCATCAAGTAAGAAAAAAAATTATTTACAAGCAAATTTTTTATTATAAAAATCATAACACTTACCTGATTTATAAGTCCGGAGAATTCCAAAATGATATGTTCTTTGTTTGAAAACTTTATTCTCAAATAATATATACATAGTTTATCCCTTCATTACTTTTAGGTAACATACCACACATCAAAATTTTATAATTGTAAGATTTCGATATGAATTTTAATATGTAGCTTAAAAACAGAATAGCTGAATTCTAGTTGAAATTCTTTCAAAACTAAAAAAGCACTTACCAAGAAAACGATAAAAAATTTATTTATAATCAGCACAAAAGATACTTTTTCAAGTAATTCGGATTATTCTTTATTGTTGTTTTCTGAATTATGTAGATACAGAAATATATACTATTCTATGAAGAAGAAGAATATTCTATAACTATTACAGTTCTGTATGGAATTCATTGGAACACATTTATTCATTGGAATGACGAAAGCAATGTTGATTTCATTTTAACTTGTAATGAATTGAAGACAGAAAAATTATTTTACCGCAATACACACATCTGTAACAGCAAGTGATCATGAAATCATGTAATGTTGTTGGTAATAGAAAGGTAAAAATTATTGAGAAGTTGTTCTTCAAATGCTTGGCGTGTTCTGCTTCAATGTTTGGCATGTTCTGATTAGTTTTTTCAAGAAGTTTTACCTTTTCTTTAGGGAAATTTTGCTTCTTTTTTGATGCTAAGAAAATGGCGTCCGTCATTGCCAATGGTTATGTGGGAACTAATGCCCTATATTTACAGTCTCCCGCTAGATGGCGTACTCGCGTGTTGCGATTTCGAATTTCTTACTATTGATAAACTTCTCCTGTTTTGCTTGCAGAATCCTTTTTAAATGCTGTTCTTCAGATAAATTTTAAACAGTTGGTAGTTCGGCTTTAGACTGATCCGTTTCCCCAAACATACATTATTAAAAATATATTTTCCGATTGTCTGGTGAGGAAATTTCCATACATAAAATTCAAAATTATTTCCTTCTACTCAATAATAATCAATCCTGAAAAAAATTTGTAAAATGCTAAAGAAAATACATTGTTTAATTGTCGAGGGAATAAAAATAGCTTAAACAAAATTATAATAATTTAGGCTTAAATAAAAAGAAATTATAAAAAATGTTATTCAACAGTATCTAAAGATTTTGCTTTTTTTCATAGGATTTTCCATTCTTTTTCATCGACTCATACTTTAGTTTGTATGCTATGTACTTGATACTGTTTTCAGTTACATCGGAAAACTTGCTTTGGACCTAGTCTGAATAAATAGAACAAAATAAAAAATTGCTACTTAAAAATATAAACTTATAAAATAAGTATTCTTGAAACAATTTAATTGAAAAACTAGAAATTAAATTTTTAATATCAAAAGAATTGCACCAATTATTACATTATATGGTCTCCTAAAAATTTAAAAAAAAATGGAAATTACTCATTGGCGAGTCTTAACATAACAAAATTTTTCTGTTTTCGTTAACGTTATTAGAGTCAATAATTGGTGATTTTTAAAAAAGTTTAATAAAAAAATATTTCAGTTATTTGTCCACTTTAAAGACAAAATATTTCTTATATTTATTTTCCATGACAAGATGGTATGATGCAGTGTTTAATTGCATAGTTTCTCCCAAGTAATATAAGTCACTTTAATTGTGGCTTTTTTATTTTCCTTGGCGAAAAAGCTTACTCGTAACTCGTAGCCACTTCTTGGCAAACAACTACATACCTTTTTTTTTTTTTAATTGCAAGTTTAAAATCTATTTGGCACCTTGTAGATTGTAGTTGGCGTGACAGATCACACACACTCAATATGAAAATATCCCCAAAGATAATAACTAATAAAATCGATAAGCAAAGGGAAAAACTAATATTTTTATATACTAAATTAATATTATTATATTATTAATGTCTATACATTAGTATGCTTATTTAATTAACTATAAATTGATATTAAATCAGAGGGTGGGAATAAATTAAAAAAGAGGGTGTCGATCAATCAAAAATAGTTGGGGGAAAAACATATAAAAAAAATTAGACAAAAATATTAACGACAAAATATTAATTTAAGTGTACAAAGTCAGCGTTTACAAATGGCGAACTTTAACACAGCGATAGCCTATACCCAATCGCGACATATTTTAAAAATGAGAGTACCAGACCACCGGAAATTAAAAACTTAATAACTTCAGCTGATGCAATGGCGATTGCAATGATGTGTTTTGTGCCAGAAATGAAGACGATAAAATAATGAAATTTGATACCAAAGTTAGTGATAGATTACACTTGCAGTGTTGCAGTGGATGACACGTTAATATGGCGGTCTGATACTCAAAGCCTAGATCAATGGAACATCAGATTTCAAACACTCGAAAATGGAAAAATAGGCCTCCCGGAGGCCGGAAAAGATTCACCAGGAATGCCTTGTGGGAATACTTGTTGAAAATAATTAACTTCGGGGTGAAAAAATTGATGTTTATTTCTTTTATAAGATGTTTTTCAAGACTCCAAAGGAGATGATGTTGCGATGGTGGGGATCTAGATCAGCCTTAGTCGGCCTATGGTATACGGCCATACAAATCTCTATGATAACCATAGGCGAATGGCATATTGCCATACAAATTTCTATGGTAGTCATAGGCTTATGGGGTTGTGCCATACAAATCTCTATGTCAACCATAGGCGCATGGTATCTTGATATACAAATCTCTATGGTAGCCATAGATTACCATAGGTTTCTCTATGGCAAATTTTCCTAAGGGAAACTAACATAATTTATCACACAGTAAACGTAATTGTATTATCTCCTTTTTCCTACCACTTTCTACGTAGCGGAGAAGGAGGAACTCTTAGTAGGCACTCAAATTAAATTTTTAAAAATTCTGACTAGAAATATATAATTAAATTGCATAAAAACTGTATCTTGTAGAGAGAAATCGATTGCGAATTTGAATTCAGCGGCGAAAAATTTTCCAAATTTCCGGTCAAAACCCTAATGCATTAGAAAATAAATAAAAAAATTGTAATTCATTATAGCGTTAATAAATACACCTTCTACATATCTGACAGACCTAATTATCTACATTTGTGTTTATAATTGAACCATATTTCAATTGCTGAGAAGGCCGTTCAAGAGCGATGCAAAAACAGAAGAAATTTTCAGACTTAAAAGAAGAATACTTATCAACCAATCTTCTGAACTCAAAAGAAGTCCTTTTTATTATCAATTACTATCACAACTTTAAACAGAATTTAAAAAATAAATAAACTTTTCCTAACCATTTCAGTGAAATAGATAATATACATAAATATTTTCCTTTTTTTATTTTCAGTATCCAGCAGCCAAATGTATTGATTGCTGTCAAATACTTTTATTAAATTTTTTAGGCGCCGAAGAAATAGTGAATGTTAAATATTTTTTTTTTCTGAAACGGTAGTTTCTAAAATTTGAATTACCTCATTTCAATCTCAACATTTGTCACGTAAAAGAAGGCAGTATTTTTTTATTTATTTAAAATTACATTTATTAAAATGATTTAATAATCCATATACCTTGAAATTAAAAAAATTTTGATAGCACATTTTAAATAATTATTTAAAGTTACTTTTTGCATAGAATAATCTTTGGGTAAAAGAATTTTACAATTGTGTACCAATGCTATATATCAAAGATTCTCAATTAGCGTTCAGTGGAACCACAGGGTTCCATCGAATAGTTAAAGGGGCTCTGATAGTTAGGAAGTTTTTTGAACATTTTTGAAGCCTGCAATTATATTTAAACCCAATAAAAAATCTACTATTTACTTAATGCTTTGGTTGTCTTAAATAAATTATTTAAAACAAAGTATCAATAAGAAAATGGTGTTTTAAAGAAATTGGCCTAATTGTTTTAAATGAATTATGAAAGGATATGCATTTATAAAGAATTGCGTTAGCATTGCACAACGCACTTTCCAAATCAAAAAAAAAAGTTAGATTTGTTTCCCTAATAACCATTTTCAACGTAGTAGTTCTTTTCAATAATTTTAAGTTTTCATTTTCGCAAAAACCATAATTCGGCATATTTCCTTCCATCAAAAATAAATTCAGTTCTTCACAACTTTAAACTCCAGAAACTGGGAAATCCAAATGTCTGACTTAAAACCTAATTGAAGATTATTAATGATAAAACTATGAAAACCTTTCATTCCTCTTTTTTTTTAAAAATCATGGAACAACCGATCCAATTTTGATTTTACTTGGCTACCAATGAGTGGGGTGACTACCAATGTTCAACTCCATAACCATGTAATTTTGAACCCAATCCAGAAGATAAAGAAACTTCTCGGTCAAGTATTAAGAGAATTTTACCTTCGCACAGGACTTTTTATGGGACTTACGTGGAGGCACGTTACACGGAGAAGAAAACTACGATAGCCTTCCATAATTATCCTGAATGCTAGGGGACTCCAACCCATTATCCGTCTACCACAGAGGATATTTTACATCAGCACTGTGATCAGTCTTAGCCGGATGCAGAATTCGAATCAACCAGCCATCGTTGGGATTCGAACCCAGGGCACCTCAGAGGTGAGCACTCTATCTTCTGAGCCACCACGGCCTATTTCATTCCTCTTATTAAATATTTTCAAAATAAATCAGTCTTTTTATTAGTAAATACTTCAGAATTGTTTTTATTTACTTTATAAAATCGGAGTTATGCCGGAAGAGGGTTTGTCATTTAGGGTTCCATAGCCGAAAAAATTGGGAACCACTGATCTTTACATTAATTCTGAATACTCAGCTATTTTAGGAAAATAAATTTTGCCTTGAAGTTTTTGAACATTGTTTATACAAACAATAACTTTATTATCATCCCCGATTTATAAAACTAAACTATTCACTTGAACTATGTAAAAACAAATGATACGATGCTGTAAAATTAATGAGGATATTTGCAAGAAACATCTGTGTTCACTTCAGCTACGTCATTTTTTACTTTCGAAAAAGGAAATCTTGCTCCTCTTTAGGAAAATTCCTGTTCCTTTTGAAAAATGACATTGTTCACCAATACACATAAATAATTAAAACATGTTTATTGAATGTCTCTATAGAAACATCCGCAATGTTCATAGAAACATCCGCAAATGCAGACGAATTTCAAATCCTAATCATACAGAAAACAGGAATAAAAATACTACCACAATGCAAACCAAAACTGTTCAATATCCAAATACCAATAGTTAAAAAAGCAAACTACCTCGGCCTTATAATATACAGCAAGCTTACCTGAAATGACCATATCAAAAATATAATAGGCAAAGCAAATGTAGCAACAACTATATTACAACCACTCATCTATAACCAGAATGTCTCATTAAAACTAGAAAACTACTATATACGTCAATGATCAAACCAATTCTCAAATATTCCTCACCTGCCTGAACAACCATACCGGAACATCTCATGAAAAAACTCAACCAATGCCAGAACAAGATACTCAGAAAAATCACCCGTGCCAGATGGAACATTAGAAATACAAACATCCACAAAGATCTCAAAAACCCGACCTTATAACAATATATTTAGAAATTAAATGCAGATTTCTGTGACAAGCCCCTAAAAAGCACTGCAGTGAACTTCAACCAGATGTTTAATTTTGAAAATTACAAAAAAGACATAAAATTAAGACCAATAGCTGCTCACTTTGTATCCGACGCCTCAAAACACAATCATCAAAATAAATAATTAATCACAGATCCCCCCCCCCCGTAAAAGCATCAGATTCAGCAACAATACTGACAATTTGGTCAAGCGTTTCCCCACGTTGACTATCAATCTACATTCGAAGCCGCACATACTTTAAAGCAAGCCTGCTTCTTATAATTTCCATTATTATTATTTACTTACATTATTATTTATTACTATTATTTTAATGATATAATACAAATAACAAATAAATAAAATGTCTACTTTTTTTTACATATTAGTTGCCTATGACGTCGCTGCATATCTTTTTTAAGGAACACGACTTCAGCTTGATAAATGGTTCCTATGAATTAATAATATTTGTTGGTTTATGGAAAAAAAGTAATATCGATTACTTTTTCCATGACAAACTAAAATAATTTATCGCACCGTAAACGTATTTGTATTATTCCCTTCTTCCTACCACTTTCTACGTAGCGGAGAAGTGAGAACTCTTAGTAGGCACTCAAATTAAATTTTATAAAATTCTGGATTGAAATATAGAATTAAATTGCATAAAAACTGTATATTGTAGAGTGAAATCGATTGGGAATTTGAATCTAGTGATGAAAAAATATCCAAATTTCCGGTCAAAAACCTAATGCATTAGAAAATAAAAAAAATAGTAATTCATTATAGCATGAATAAATGCACCTTTTGCATATCTTAAAATGATACGTGTCTTTTCGCTATCAAAACTTTCAGAGAGACCTAATTATCTATATTTGTGTTTATAATTGAACGACATTTCAATTGCTGAGAAGTCTGTTCAAGAGCGGTGCGAAGTCAGAAGAAATTTCAGATCTAAGAGAAGTGAAACATATAAAACAAACTTCTGAATTCAAGAAAGTCCTTTTTATTATTATTCAATGTCACAACTTCAAACAAAATTTTTAAAAAATTAATAAACTTTTCCCAACCATTGCATTGAAATAGATAATATTCAGAAATATTTTCAATTTTTTTTATTTTCAGTATCCGTCAGCCGAATGTATTGCTGAAAGATACCTTAATTTAATTCTATTTCAAAGTAGAAAACACGAATTTTACGAAATTAAAATATATTATAAATATATTTTAATTTACGAAACGGTAGATTCTAAAATATTAACTCCCTCATTTCTATCTCAACTTTTGTCACAAGGAAGTCACGTAAAAGAAAGCAGTATTTTTTTATTTATTTAAATGATTTAATAATTCATATACTTTAAAATTCCAAATTTTTTGAAACGTTTTCACAAAAATAATAATATATTTAAAATAATTATTTAACGCTACTTTTTGCAATCTTTGGGTAAATGAGTTTTACAACTGTGTACCAATGATGTATATCAAAGATTCTCAAATGGCGTTCAGTGGCATCCTAGGATTCCGTCGAAGTGTTAAAGGGGTTCCGCTAGTTAGGAAGTTCTTTGAACATTTTTGAAATCTGCAATTTTATTTAAACCCAATAAAAAATCTATTATTTACTTAATATTTTGGTTGTCTTAAAATAATTATTTAAAACAAAGCATCAATAAGAAAATCGTGTTTTAAAGAAAATGCCCTAATTGTTTTAAATAATTTATGAAAAAGGATATGCGTTCATAAAGAATTGCGCTAGTATTTCACATAGTACTTACCAAATAAAAAAAAAAGTTAGATTCGTTTCCCTAATAACCATTTTCAACGTAGTAGTTCTTTTAATAAATTTAAGTTTTTCTTTTTCACAAATACTATAATTCGTCATATTTCGTGCCATCAAAAATAAATTCAGTACTTCACCAGATTAAACTCTAGAAACTGGGAAATCCAACTGTCTGACATGAAACCTAATTGAAGATTATTAATGACGAAACTATGAAAACCTTTCATTCCTCTTTTTTTATAAATTCGTGGAACACCCAACCCAATTTTGATTTTGCGTGACTACCAATGATCGAGGTGACTAACAGTGTTCAACTCCATAACCTTGTAATTTTGAACCCATTCTAGAAGATAAAGGAACTTCTGCATCAAGTATTAAGAGAAATGTACCTTCGTACAGGACTTTTTTATGGAAGTTAAGGGGAGGCACGTTACACGGAGAGGATAATTACGAAAACCTTCCACGATTATCCTGAATGCAAGGTGACTCTAACACATTATCCATCTTGCACTGATGATAGTTTGCATCAGCACTGTGATCGGTGCAGAATACGTATCAATCAGCCATCGTTGGGATTCGAACCCAGGAAACGTCATCGGGTGTCCCCCATGTCACCTCAGAGGTGAGCACTCTATCCTCTGAGCCACCCACGGTCTATTTTATTCCTCTTATTAATTATTTTCGAAATAAAGCAGTATTTTTATTAGTTAATACTTCAGAATTGTTTTTTTTTTTTACTTTATTAAATCGGAGTTACGCCGGAAGAGGGTCAATCATTTAAGGTTCAATAGCCGAAAAAATTGGGAACCGCTTATGTTTACATTTTTCTGAATACTCTGCTATTTTAAGAAGATAATTTTTGCCTTGAAGTTGTTGAGCATAGAACATACAAACAATAACTTTATTATAATCCCCGACCTATAAAACTAAACTATTCACTTAAATTACGTAAAAAGAAATATAACAATGCCAGAACGAGTATGTGATTAAATCATAGGATGCTATAAAATGTATCTATAATGCTATAAATGTAAGAAACATCTGTGTTCACTTTAGCTACGTCATTTTTTACTTTCAAAAAAGAAAGTCCTCTATAAGAAAATTCCTGTTCCTTATGAAGAATGACTTTGATCACCAATACACATAAATAATTAAAACGTGTTTATAGAATGTCACTTAACTCCAGGTAATTCGTAGTGAAGCTTCTAATGAGGTTGGAACACCAATCTATTTATAAATTATGGAAGCTGGTTTATAATTTGAGAATGAAAGCTTTTTAACACATTGCCGCACACTTTTAATTTGTCGATCGCGCTCAGAAAACTTTTTCGTATCAATTGTTCATAACCACTATATGAAATCGTAAAACGCATGTTTGGAAATGAAAATTATCACATTCTGTCACAGCTTTTCCATGGGAACTCTTGGCGATTGCAGCCGTCATGTACTCATCACGACATTTTTTTTTTCTCTTCCCACCAAAACAAGAAAACGGAATGTTACAACTCTTTTATTTGATATATTACTGAACAATTAACTAATAAATGCATTAGTATACTTCATACTAGTGCATTAGTACATTTTGTTCACTGATTGTCATAAAACTCCAAAAATAGCTATAACACACCCAAAAATAAGACAATCCAAATAAAATTTGAATAGGTAATCAAATAAAAGATGCTAAGTAAAACTGCGATATAAAAATGGAGCTCCAATGGAGTGACATCTTCTGCAATGAGCAAGTTGCATGTTCGATAACAAGCCTGCGAAATTCACCGTGTTTCTGAAATTGGAAGTTTGAGATAGCTAATTTGTAAATATGACCTCCAGGTATCATTTGTCTGAAGAACAGCGATAGAGATCCATTAGAAGATGGGACAAAAACAGACAGGGCGAAGACAGATAAAAGTAGCCAGATGGCTCATTTGAGTCCCTCTGTTGGTCATATGTGGTCATGTGGGCAATAATTTCTAACCACAGGTTCGGCATGCAGAAGGTTCATTTACGAGCTGCGACGAACGCCGATATGCACAAAGGAATAAAACTGTGAATCTGAGACTGAGCCAGCTCAAATGCCCTCTTAATGCAGTCACCGGAAAATTTATGTCAACGTCTACTGTGCGTGGGAAGCTTCACGATCGTCAAGCCATAAAAAGGAACGTTAGAGGTAGGTCCACTGAACGGCTGACCGATGAAGGGCTGTGATGATGCTCAGATGAGCCCAGGTTTAGCCACCAAAACCATAGTAGGCGTTGTTTGATTTGAAGAGAACCTAGAATCCAATATCATCCATCAAACATCCGTGAAAGAGATGAATACCAAGGAGACAGTGTCTGTGTGTGGGATGGTATCTCTTTAGGTGGACACATAGATGTCTTTCCTAGTCAAACCATCCTTATTATACAAGATTTACTATGAAATTCGTTGCCAATTTTTCAGAACTTTTGTAGATAGCGGAGCAGTTGGTACCCATGTATTGGTTTATTAAAAATGGATGTATTCCTCAGAGACTCAGTCTGTGCGATTGTGTGGGTAATTAAACATTTAATAAGTGCATAGTTATAATATATTCATTTTATATAAGAAGTTTAAATTGAGTAAATATTGTCTTCTCTATTAACTACTATATTAATATTAAGAATACCTATTAGAATTATAAAATTATATCTAAAATTTAAGAATGTGAAAACTATTACCGTGAAAATTTTCAAACTGTAAAACATCTACTCCATATAATTCTGTGAAACAACAGTGTAATGTGCTAGTTATTTCCAACCAGAGTGCTCAACGTTGTGATAGTGTATTAGTGTGCAATAGTGACAAAACCAGTTTTTTGTCGTTAAACAATTGGATTACATCATAGTTACAAAAAACATAGTGCAAGCTGCACTGGAACGATTTTGTAATGAAATAGTATCAGATAGTAAACACTAAAAATTATTATTATTGTACTTATTGCAAAAATATTAAGTTTATTTTGTCGTACAGTGGTCATTGCACGCTGTAAATTTTAAGAATAAATAAATTATGTAAATTTGTTGTAGTTTAATTTCGCAAAATTTTCTGCAAATATATACAATATGGCTAGTACTGAAAAAAACGATTAAAGTACTGTATCCCTCTGGGTAACAGTTATAGTCTAGTTATAGTCTACCTTCTAATACAACAATTAAAACAACAAATAAATGGTAATGAAACTTTATCCCAGCAATTAGAAGATATCAAAGCAATGTTCAAAACAAAGATGGACAATCTGCAACAAACTGTCAACAAATTACAAGCTGATAATAAAAAGTTAAGAAATGAAAACAGACATGTAGTGAAGAAACATAAACAAAATTCCGAACGGACGATCTCAACTCATAATACTCCTGTAGCTCCAATAGAAATACACCCAAAGAAAAATAAAAGCCGTAAGAAATCTACAACAAAAAATAAAATAGATCATCAACAACAAGCAACAAAAATAATAAAGAATCTGAGGCTGATAAACAACAAGCTGTCTACAAAAGAAACAGATCTTCCAGCTCTGAAAAAAATGAGCCAACAGTCAAAAAAATTACAAGCTGCAAAAAACCTGTACTGACAAGAAAACCGTATGCAAGCACAGCCACTCCGGGAGATGGAGCCACTACTCAGCAACCATCTACAAGCACCTGCCCTAAGGATTGTCAACGTGGGGAAACGCCCTGAACCACTGGACATGGGAAAAACACATCAAAACAACTCAATGACGCAGCCATGGAAAACTATATGGCCGATACTAAAGATTTCAAGAACAAGTGAGCCAAGAATTCAATCTATTATTATTAAAGAAAGTAATGTAAAATGGATATATTTAATAAAAATAACAGGATTTGAAAGAAAATATACAGGTGAATATCTAAAACTGCACTTTTTCGAAATTGATATGAGGCGTCTCGCAATAGATATAATGGATGAACTAGATGTAAAATACCAAACATTCCAATTTAACGAAGAAAAACCACTCAGAGTAGTTATAAAAAAACATTCCAATAGATATAAGGTCAGATGAAGATCACCCAAACCTAATAAAATACGGAATCACCCGTAGAAATGTAACTCAGATGCAAAAATATACCGAGCTAGGCAGAATCAATCTTTCGCTGCACTTAGTCACCCTGGAAAAAACTTAAAACAACAAAGATATTTCTTACTGCACCAGATTTATGGACCTCGTTGTCTCAGTGTCAAGGTACAGAGGGCTCCGTGGTTGCAAAGTGCCATAGATGCCAACAATTCAATCCCCTGTAAGCATCCTGTCGACACACTCCAAAATGCCTAAAATGCGGCCAGGAGCACCTGAAAAACAAAGGATACACCTGCAACCAGTGCAAACTATGATGGACTACGTCCAGCCAACTTCAAACAATGCCCCAGATACCCAACCACCAGAATCACCAACAACGATAGAACCAACAACCTAAACAACAGAAATGCTCATGGCTGCACAAATATATGTGCAGATAACTTAAAATCCACAAACAAACAAAACAGCAACAATAATCTACAACTGGATACAGCTACAATTAAAGAAGCAAGGTCTCTCCTCACAGATTTAAAGCTCTTTGTAGACTTTATACAAGACAACGAGGCCAAGACTCTTAGGAACTCTTAGTAGGCAGTCAAATTAAATTTTAAAAAATTCTGGATAGAAATATATATTGAAATAGAAAGAAAAATTGTATCTTGTAGAGTGAAATCGATTGCGAATTTGAATTTCGTGACAAAAAAATATCCAAATTTCCGGTCAAAAACCTAATGCATTAGAAAATAAAAAAGATTGTTAATAATTATAGAGTGAATTAATGCACCTTTTGCATATCTAAAAATTAAACGTATCTTTTCGCGAACAGAACTTTCAGACAAACCTAATTATCTATATTTGTGGTTATAATTGAACAACATTTCAATTGCTGAGAAGTCTGTTCAAGAACGATGCGAAAACAGAAGAAATTTTCAGATTTAAAAGGAGAATACTTTTCAACCAGTTTCTGAACTCAAAAGAAGTTTTGTTGCTTTATTATCAATCACTATCACAACTTTAAAGAAAATTTTTAAAAATTAATAAACTTTTTCTAACCATTTCAGAGAATTAGACAATATACAGAAATATTTTCCTTTTTTTATTTTCAGTATCCACCAGCCAAATGCATTGCTGTCAGGTACTTTTATTAAATTTGATAGGCGAAGAGCCAACAGTGAAGCAAACTTTGAACAAAAGTAAAATTAATGTTAAATGTTTTATATTTTCTGAAACGGTAGTTTCTAAAATTTGAATTACCTCATTTCACTCTCAATATTTGTCACGTAAAAGGAGGCAGTATTTTTTTTTTATTTATTTTAAATTACATTTATTAAAATGATTTAATAATTCATATACCTTAAAATTCAAAAATGTTTGATAATACATTTTAAATAAATATTTAAAGTTACTTTTTGCATAGAATAATCTTTGGGTAAATGAATTTTATA
This sequence comes from Parasteatoda lunata, assembly GCA_949128135.1. Lineage (NCBI taxonomy): Eukaryota > Metazoa > Arthropoda > Arachnida > Araneae > Theridiidae > Parasteatoda > Parasteatoda lunata. The sequence goes on from OX421977.1 coordinate 15,464,044, forward strand.
ACTGTGTACCAATGATATATATCAAAAATTCTCAAATGGCGTTCAGTGGAACCCTAGGATTCCGTCGAAGAGTTAAAGGGGTTCCGATAGTTAGGAAGTTCTTTGAACATTTTTGAAACCTGCAATTATATTTAAACCCAATAAAAACTCTGTTATTTATTTAATACTTTGGTTGTCTTAAACAAATTATTTAAAACAAAGTATCAATAAGAAAATGGTGTTTTAAAGAAATTGGCCTAATTGTTTTAAATTAATTATGAAAAGGATACGCATTTATAAAGATTTGCGTCAGTATTTCACATCGTACTTTCCAAATCAAAAAAAAAGCTAGATTCGTTTCCCTAATAACCATTTTCAACGTAGTAGTTCTTTTCAATAATTTTAAATTTTCCTTTTTTAAAAAAAACCATAATTCATCATATTTAATTCCATCAAAAATAAATTCAGTACTTCACTCTATTAAACTCCAGAAACTGGGAAATCCAACTGTCTGACATAAAACCTAATTGAAGATTATTAATGATAAAACTAGGAAAACATCTCATTCCTCTTTTTTTATAAATGCGTGGAACACCCGACCCAATTTTGATTTTACGTGACTACCAATGATTGAGGTGACTACCAATGTTCAACTCCATAACCATGTAATTTTGAACCTAATCCAAAAGATAAAGGAACTTCTGGATCAAGTATTGGAAGAAGTTTGCCTTCGTGGAGGACTTTTCATGGGACATACGCGGAAGCACGTTACACGGAGAATACAACCACGATAACATTCCACGATTATACTGAATGCAATGGGACCCATTATCCGTCTACCACTGAGGATATTTCACGTCAACACTGTGAGCGATCTGAGCCGCATCAGTCGTTTTATTTCTAAAGAAAAAGAAAAATCCAATCTGCCCTGAGAGTTACAGACCAATCAGCCTCTTAAACATAGTGGGAAAACTATGCGAAAAGGTCATATACAATAGAATCAAGCCATTACTTACAGCCCCCCTGCCTTCTCCACCACGGATTCCACCAAAAACTGGACACCACAAAACAACTACTTCGCATAATGGACTATACAGGCAGAGCTCTAATCAACAAAGAAACAATAGCATTTTTAATGATAGACATCTCAGAAACATTAGAAAAAGTCTAGCATACTGACACAGTACTTAAATTAATGCAGCTTAACTTCTCAACTGGTCTCATCAAATTATTTTCCTGCTATCTTTCAAACAGAGCCTTCCAAATATCTATTCAAAACAGCAAATCATCAAAAAGAAATATCGCAGCTGAAGTAGCTATGGATGGAACATTAGAAATACAAATATCCACAAAGACCTCAAAAACCCGACCTCATAGCAATATATTTACAAATTAAATGCAGATTTCTGTGACATGCCCCTAAAAAGCATTGCAGTGAACTTCAACCAGATATTCAATTTTGAAAATTACAAAAAAGACATAAAACTAAGACGAATAGCTGCTCACTTTACATCCGACGCCTCGTATCACAATCAACAAAATAAATAAATAATCCCAGATCCACCCATGGCATCAGATTCAACAATAGTACTAACAACTTGGTCAAGCGTTTCCCCACGTTGACCATCAATCTACATTCAAACCTGCACATAGTTTAAAGCAAGCCCGCTTCTTAAAATTTCGATTATTATTATTTACATCAGCAAGTTGCTTTAATCCCAATAACAGCCACCACATAGACTGCTAACCTTAAAGTTCTATCACAAATATGAGTAACATGATGGATGGGATTTGAGCAGCTGCACGCCAAAAGTGCCCAGCTTAAATTTCAAGACAAGTAATTCGACATATTGGAAATATTAAGTATCATAAGAAATGCAACATTATTACTGTTGTTTCGTGGCGACACTTTTAAAGAGTGGGCGTAATTTTCCTAATTCAACATAGTTTACTCTTCGCCATTCGCGGAGTAGTTTTTATTTTTAGTTTACTATTGAATTTGGATTCCGAGAATGGTTTTCCTTAAAATTTCAACTAGTGTTGTATTTTTCGCCCTAGATGGCTCCACTGAAAAACGCGAAAAACAACCTCTACCTCAAATTCGTTTGGTTTCACCAAGCAGGCTTGATAATGTTGGTAAGTAGTATTAGAAACAACAACGAAATTTCTCTTATAAGAAATTGGCTATCTCTTAACAAAAACATTGGAACCAGTTTTTTAAACAAGTCTGTACGAACCTTTTAAAGAGAGGGTCAAAAATGTGCAAGAATCATCTTTATTCGGTCTTTACAATTGTTTTGAGTAGTAGACTAATAATTTTTACTTGATTGTGTAAAGCACAAAGAGCTTAGATTTGCGGTTTCAAATAAAAACAAACGATAGGTATTTTTGAAATTAATAATTCAATACAATTCAGCTATACACACTTTTTTCCGCAGATTTAGGTGTAAAATCAAGAGAATCATTGTGATTGCTCAATTTCTCTTGTTGTTAGTGTCTGGCATATTTAACGAGGCAATCCAGCGCAGTTTGGTTTTCCTTTCTGGGATTTTGTAAGCATTTCACCAGCTTTGTTTGCACACCAGCACCAGCCTTGTCTGCACTGTATCTCAGCATAATCTCCGTCACGTGTACATCTCGGCATGAAAGCAGTTTTATCACCTGAAATTTTAGGACAAAATGAAACATGTGTAATAATGATGAATAAGAGCTTTTAAAACCAAAATTTCGATCCAGATTTTAGCTATTTGTCTAAAATTTAAAAAAAACTATGTCTTATATATATATATATATATATATATATATATATATATATATATATATATATATATATATATATATATATATATATATATATATGCGTCTTCATTAAAGACTACAGCTTATAAGCCCTCGTCTAGTTGAAAAACAATTAGTCCAAGTTAGAGGTGGCCATTACATAGATACATCTAAGGTAATAGCCGGTTTCGAACCAGTTACCTTCACGCTGTAAAGGTTATGGCTGAAAAGTGAAACCGAACTGCCTTGTTGGCCCTACAACATGCTAATAACCACAAAATGCACATAAGCAAGTTTTTCATACATATGTTGGAATAGTTTAACCCTTTCGAAGGCCATAGTAAGTATACTCACCACCACTTTCTTTAATAGCCATTTGTTAGTTTAAGAAACCCTTCCTAAGTTTAAGAAAGCGTATAAAAGCTATAAAATACATAATTCCTTTTGAAGTTTGTAGCAGTTATACAATTTATTTTATAAATAACGAATATAAAAGTCAAGAAGTTCCTAATAGGTCGTGGTAATTATACTTACCACCAACAAAAAAAAATGGCATTAAAATTTAGATTAATTTTTTATAAGTTAAATTAGTTTTTTTTCCTTATATCAATTAGGATTCTTATATCTATTTCAATTCCAAAAATACTTTAATTTACCTTTACTAGAAATAAATGGTCCATTAAAGGTTTAAATGTCTTAGCATCAAAGTTATTTCAAATGAAATGTTAAACTGCGAATTTTGCTACTACTCGCAAACAAATTCTTTGAGCTCTTGCTTAAGGAGACTCAAAGGGTGTTCAAGGAAAATTATTTTAAATAATACTCTGATTCAGACGAAATTCTATCCTATTTTTCTTCTTTGCTAGGCAACTAAAAACGTTTAAAAACATTCTTTGATTTTCCCATTTGGTACCGGAGTTTTTTCTGTGGTTACCGAAGGCAAACTCGAAACCACTTTCTTCAAAAAGGCACTTTTCACAATTCCAGAAGAGCCCCATGTTCACAATTTTCTTATATTATGTTACACTTTATGATAGACTTATATTATGTTATACTTTAAATGTATATGTTACGCTATTATATAATAAAGTATAACGTATATATAAGTATTTATTATTATATAAAAGTTTATATTAAAATATAATACGTAAGTGATGTAAATTTATTTAATGTTTACAGTCGTTCCGCTAGACACAGAAAATATTCTTATTAGTAATGGTTTATTGTATTATTCGTATTTAACTGTCCAGTTAGCAATCACTCTTAAAACTTATCTCACGTCAGCACGTGGATTTATTGGATGCTGTGAATTATTTAAATGTCATACAAAATAGTTTTATGTTCGATTATAAAATTCAGTGAATAGGAAATAAATATATTCTTTTAACTTGCTTTGTCTTGAGAGTTACATTATTAGTTTTTTGTAAAATTTCCTTCACTTTTACCAATATCAAGTAGAATAATATTTATTGTTAACCACTCTCCTTCAATTTTCTGTCAGGACAAACATCGTGGCCTGAATTGACCAGCCTTTCAAAAAAACTAAAGCACTGGTTGTAAAGTTTTTAAAAGGATATTTAAAGACTCCGAACTCTACATTTCCAATTAAATACTCTGATAACAGAAATCCCTGGTAGATATTCTCTGACAGAAATGATTCATTTTTTTAATAATTGAAGGATTAAATGTTGAAGTTTCAATTTTTTTCTTGGAACTCTGTTCATCTAACTTAATAGTGCCATAATCAGGAATCCAACGGGTCTTAAAAATTTAAATAATACTAATTAGACTAGTCCTTTTTAAAATACCACTTCATCAATAAGAGGACTAACAGACATTCACTTGAAAAATGGAGATGGTGTCTGAGATAAATGTAGCTTTTATCTTTGTTTAAATGGACACTATACTGCGGAAGAAACTATTTGTGACCAGTTTTCTTTTATCTACATAAGTAATTCAGAATTGAAAGTATAGATAAAATTTTTAGCTTTTGAAACTTCGTCGAATTTTTAAACGCCGACTTACCTGCATCTGTTACCATCTTGCGCTGAATTCTACAGGCTGACGGGGGAAAACTAGCCAAAGATACAGCAATCACGCTGAAAACAACAAGAACGCAGAAAAGCTTCATGGCCCTCACCTGAAACAAGAATCACCAACGTAAAGTAGTAAATAACATTGGTTAATAAAAAGTAACTGGGGTAACTTTGGCCACTCTAAAAAGAAAATTTATCAAAAAGCTATTACTTATTGGCCTTTGAGGGCTCTCTAAATATTCATAGCTTTCTGTTAGTTGTAGTGCCCGCAAGATGGAAGAAGGCAAAAGTATTTCCTTTCAATAATACTTTATCAGTGTGAAAATAATTTGTAGATCGGTGGTTGTACAAGTAGTACATAAACTGCTTTGATTTTTGAACCCAAAAGTGATAGTATGTAGATTTTACATATTACTTCTATTTGTGTTACATACTATAATAACCAATTGAAGGGAAGTTTTCATACTTAAGCCTTTTTCTTAGCAGCGCTGTATTTAGCCATCAACTCCTACATCAAAAAGCCTCCACACGGTCTTTTATAAGTAGTCCGCGCAGACGATTTAAAAAGTGAACCAGTTGTGCGCATGAACCCAAAACCTTTTATAAAAGTCATTGAGATAAATTTATCATATATATTTGAGAATTGAATCTATAGTGGTTGACAAGCGCATAAGGCAAACCAATAATATTCATAAATAAAACAAATTTTTAATCATATATTTGCTACCACTTTCTTATTTTAACTAGTTTTGTATTAAATGACTCGTTCGGAAAGTAGTTATCCTTCACAGTGGTCTGATCGGACTACCTTTAAAAAACCGTGTGAAGGCTTTCAATTATAGGAGGCGTTGTGTGTAGGAGCTCCGTAATCAGCCGGCGTCATCAGGATACTGTTTGATAACCGCCCCGATTTGCCTAAAGCTGCTAATATTTGGTTCACTTATTGGCAATATTCCGTAACAACCACCCCATAGACTGCTGAACCCAAACTGTCTTTTATTTTAACTGTTTATTTTACTTCATGATGTATGGGATAGGGGCCTTCTGCGCGGCCCAGGTGCCCAATTTTTTATAAATAAAGAAAGCAATATTCCATTTACCTGTATAGAATTTATACTACTAAAAGAATATTGGATTAATACTACTAAAAGTATATTGGATTAATACTAGTAAAAGTATATTGGATAAATACTACCAAAAGTATTGAACGCACTTAATATGCAACAAGCTTCTTCTGCGTGTTATATTTAGAAGTAAGGTTTTGCTATCCACAAAAATAAAATAAAGTAATAAGACATCTTAACATGAAAAGTGCGCATGTGTACCGTTAGGTGGCGTCCCTTCTGAAGCAGAGAGAACTGCCGTAACTTCTTAGTTAGCTAATGTTACCCTGTAATTCAGACAAATAATTGAGGTTAGTTAGGCACTCAAACTATAAGAGAATGTCCGAACGATTAGTATGCGTTTCAGATTCGAGCAATGTGAAATATACTAACATTTCTTCTCATAAGTTCATCATTTCAGGTGAAAATGAACAACGGAAATGAAACAAAACATTCAAATTGGTGAAATATCCCTGCTCCAGCAGGTAAATAATAGTGGTAGATTCTGATATTTCCACTCACGACTTCATCAATTCTCTGGAAAATGAACGACGGAAATGAAACAAAGCATTAAAATTGGTGAAATATCCCTGCTCCAGCAGGTAAATAATAGTGGTAGATTCTGATATTTCCACTCACGACTTCATCAATTCTCTGGAAAATGAACGACGGAAATGAAACAAAGCATTAAAATTGATGAAATATCCCTGCTCCAGCAGGTAAATAATAGTGGTAGATTCTGATATTTCCACTCACGACTTCATCAATTCTCTGGAAAATGAACAACGGAAATGAAACAAAACATTCAAATTGGTGAAATATCCCTGCTCCAGCAGGTAAATAATAGTGGTAGATTCTGATATTTCCACTCACGACTTCATCAATTCTCTGGAAAATGAACGACGGAAATGAAACAAAGCATTAAAATTGGTGAAATATCCCTGCTCCAGCAGGTAAATAATAGTGGTAGATTCTGATATTTCCACTCACGACTTCATCAATTCTCTGGAAAATGAACAACGGAAATGAAACAAAACATTCAAATTGGTGAAATATCCCTGCTCCAGCAGGTAAATAATAGTGGTAGATTCTGATATTTCCACTCACGACTTCATCAATTCTCTGGAAAATGAACAACGGAAATGAAACAAAACATTCAAATTGGTGAAATATCCCTGCTCCAGCAGGTAAATAATAGTGGTAGATTCTGATATTTCCACTCACGACTTCATCAATTCTCTGGAAAATGAACGACGGAAATGAAACAAAGCATTAAAATTGATGAAATATCCCTGAACTTGCAAGCAAGAGATTTGTGATTGGGGGAAATTCTCGGGAATAAAATTATTTACAGCATTGGCTGGCAAAAATTTTAAATGCTTGTATTCTAACTGAGAACCAATGACAAAAGGAAGTCATTTACTCCGCTTGGAGAAGTGAGTGAATCTAGCTTTCTTCTGACCAAAGATGTTTTCAAAACTCCATCTTCAAGGAAAACGACGTGGAGAAATTTATTTTTAAGGAAAACTTTTTAGGATGTTAACAAACAACGTGTGTCTTGTCTTGCTTTTGTATCTGGGAGCCTGGGCCACGAAGCGGTCCCTATCCCATTCATCTTGTAGTATTTGTCATTTTGTTTGGTTTCGTTGAAGTTAGCAGACAATGTGGTTGCTGTCAGAGGGATTCAAGCACTGTGCTTGAATAGATAATAATAATGAAAAATGAAACGGAGAAGGTTGCTCTAAACTATGTGTGACTTGAGTTTTGGATGCTGGTTTATGGTCAACGTGGGGAAACGCTTGATAGAGCTTTCAATGTTGTAGTTGTTGAAGCTGATGTTATAGGTGGATCTGTGATAAGAAATTTGTTAAAGCTATTATTTATTTTTATGTGTTTGAAGCTATTATTTATTTTGATGTTTATTTCCTTTTCTTATTTTCAGTATTCACCAGCAATGCATTTGGCTGGTGGATACTAAAAAATAAGAAAAGGAAAATATCTCAGTACCGATTTTATTGATTCAAGGCCGAACACTTAAATTTGCATTACTTAATTGCACTCATTAATTAGCGCGGCAGACAATATTTTAAGAAACAAAATCAGTCATACAACGGCTCATTTTTTATTAAGGTTCTTTTCCATCAGATTCGAATTCTGTTTAATTCCCATAGTATTGTCAGGAGAGCGATCAAAAGTTTAGTTATCTTTATTTTTATTTTACTTTTTGCGTGCTTCGCAATATATCGACGAATTTTCAAGCTCATCGAAGCATTTTATACACAGTTATAAAATTCATTTACCCAAAGACTATTCTATGCAAAATGTAACTTTAAATAATTATTTAGAATTTATGATTATCATTGTGAAAACGTTTCAAAAAATTTTAAATTTTAAGGTATATGAATTATTAAATCATTTTAAGATATGTAATTTTAAATACAAAAATAAATACTGCTTCTTTTTACGTGACAAATGTTGAGATAGAAATGAAGTAGTTCAAATTTTAGTAACTACCGTTTCAGAAAATAAAATACATTTTATATAAATTTTAAGTTTGTATGAACTTTGATAAGAAAGTACGAATAGTCGGCTACTCTGCTTCAAAATTTCGATGAACGAGTCGATAAAGAAAACGATGACCGATCCCAATTTCGGTTAAAGATTATTTGAAATTGAAATTTACATAACAAGTTTGAGCCGGTCATGGATCGGAATGGAATGTGAAATTTGACGAGTAAGATCTCGGATTGATTTTGTGAATGTGGATTTTGAAGCCGAAATCGTGAAGGAAGTTGAATTCAGATTGACGTGAAAGAGCGCTACTCATATGTGTAAGTTTGATTGCTATTGATATTCACTGATAATTTGTGTTGATGACGTTGTGACAAGTGTTGATGACGTGTGTTTATGCCACGTTTACATCAAACAATTGAAACTGTAAACATATCTTCGTGAACTATTGTTTAAACCGATTTATTTGTGCTACAGCAGTGATACAAAGGCATGCAGTTCTGCTAAACTAATTCCTTAAATACAGCTTCATAGTGCGAGTTGCACTAAGACTATTTTGTTTTCTCGTCAGCATAAAGTGTATGCTGAACCACAATTTTATTTTCCACATTATTGGATATAATTTTCGAGCAGCGGTAGCTGCATTTATTCCAAGTAAGTGCAGATAAACTGTATTTCATAAACTTAATAATTATTTCTGTACTTACAATAACATTATAATGTCTAATACAATCAAAATCAGTGAAAGTGCTGTTCCCAGCTGGGTAATGGACACCATGGATTTGCTAAAACAACAACTGCAACAACAAACTGAAATCAATAAATCTTTATCTCAGCAATTAAATGACATCAAAACAATATTTGAAACTAAGATGACAGCATTGCAACAAAGTATAGATAAGCTCCAAGCTGAAAATGATGAATTAAAGAAAGAAAATAGACATCTACAAAAAATCAACAAACAGAATTCAGATTCAGAAATAATAATCCCAAGCAATCCCACGATATCCATAGATACTCCAGTAAAGAGAAACAAAAATCGAAAGAAATCATCAACAAAAGCCAATACGAATAACAATCAACAAAAAACAAACAGTGACGAAGGAAAACAACAAACAGTTACAAAAAGAACCAGATCATCCAGTTCGGAGGAAGATGAACCCACCAACAAAAAATTTCCCTATGCAAAAAATTTTATTCCAATTCAAAAACAACAAGCCAACACTACAGCAGCTCAAGATGGAGCCACCATACGGCAGACATCAATAGCGACCACCTCTAAAGAATGCCAGCATGGGGAAACGCCCGCTACATCCGGACCTAGGAGAAACCAACTGAATCAGTCTAATGACGTCACAGAAGAAGCAATGGAAGAAACAACAGATTTTCAATACCAGAGAGCAAGCAAACCCAGGATTCCACCGATAATAATAAAAGATAACAGCGTACAATGGCTAAACCTAAAAAAGAAGCTTCAAGACCAGCAAATAACCAGTTTTGAAGGTAAACATACAGGAGAATATTTAAAATTACATTTTTTCGAAATTGATATGAGACGTCGTGCGATAGATATACTAGATGACTTACAGATAAAATACCATACTTTCCAATTAAATGAAGAAAAGCCAATCAGAGTTGTCATTAAAAGTATTCCGGTAGAAATTACAGAAGAACAAGTGGAACAAAACCTCATATTATATGGATTCACACCGAAAAAAGTTACACAGATGACAAAATTTACTGAGCAAGGCAGGACTAAATTACCTCTACATATTATCACATTAGACAAAACGGAACAAAATAAAGATATCTTCTACCTAACCCGATTCATGGACCTTGTTGTCTCAGTAACCAGTTACAAAGGGCGCCGAGGACTTACACAGTGTCATAGGTGTCAACAATATTACCACGTCCAGGCCAGCTGCAGACATACACCTAAATGCTTGAAGTGCGGTCAGGAGCACCTAACTCATCTCTGTCAGAAAACCAAAGATACTCCAGCTACATGTGCCAACTGTGGAGGACCACATCCGGCCAATTACAAACAGTGTCCAAAATATCCAACTCTTAAGATGAACAGCTACCACAATCAAAACAACAGAATTACTCCTGGCAGCACAAACAGTTATGCATCAATCGTAAAATCAGCATATCAACCAACTACCAGCAATAATCTACAAACAGACATAACCATCATCAAGGAAGCTAAATCACTACTATCAGAACTCAAGCTCTTTGTGAACTTTTTACAAAGCAGCGAAAACTTTAACATGTTCAAGAAAATCCAAAAGGCAGTTTACTCAGAAGAACAAGAAGCAATAGATTCAGAATACTAAGATTAACACTCAAACCAACCCTCAATATTTATTTCTGGAACGCTAATGGTATAATCGAAAAACAGCATGAATTAAAAAACTTTATAATAGAACACAATCCTGATATATTCATAATAACAGAAACCCATCTAAATGCAACTCAAAATCTTAAAATAGCTAACTATACAATCTACAGATGTGATAGAAGGTACAGAGGGGGCGGCGTAGCACTTCTAGCAAAAACCAACTTATTAACAACAGAATATAACTCAAAAGATGATAATGGATATGAGCAAATTTCTATTTTATTAAGCTACAGAAACAAGAACATCAAAATCACAGGTATTTACAATTCTCCAAAAAATAAATTAACAGATTATGATATGAACCTCCTATTTCCGGCCAACCTAGGTACAATAGTTGCAGGTGACTTTAATTCCAAGCATCCAATATGGGGCTGCAACAACCTCAATCACAGTGGCACAAAATTGAAAGATCTTATTAGCAAATATCAATTAACAGTAGCAGCACCATCAGCTCCAACTTACATTCCAAATTTGATTAACCATAGTCCGGACATACTAGACTTCGCAATAACAAACATGCAAGTTCCTATGGTCGCCTGCGCTCATAACCATTTGTCATCAAATCATCTGCCAGTTCAACTGCTCGTTGGGGAAACCATAGAACAATCTGAGAAACCAAATTATAAAACTGACTGGAACCATTATCAAAATATTCTTACAATCAATGGGACAGACCTACCATCCTTGGATAACGAAACTGTAATAGAAAACTATATACAGCAAATCCAGAATGAAATAACAGATGCTTTTAAAAATGCTTCCACAGAAACCAAGTATACTGCTCATCATTACAGATTACCTCCTGAAATAAAGAATATAATAAGATTAAGGAACTCGCACAGGAAATGGTACCAGAGAACTTTTGACCCAGAACACCTGGACGAAATAAAACAACTCAATAACCAAATTAAAAAACGCAGTAAAAAATATAAAAAACAACTGTGGCAAGCAAAAATCGCCTCCCTCTGCACTACCGACAACTCTATATGGAAAATGGCCAAGAAACTGAAAACAACTCCTCAGATAGACAGACCAATAAATGGACCATCAGGCACAGCGTACACAATATCAGAAAAGATCGAAATATTCGCAGATTCACTTCAAAATCAATTTTCGCCAAATATCAACTCTGACCAAAATCATCACAATATCATCACAGAAGAAGTTAATAAGTTTCAAACTGAACACCTCATCCCAGAAACAATAAATTCAACCAATAATCAAGAAGTTAGCAGCATCATACAAAAACTGAAAAACAATAAAGCTCCAGGTGAGGACGGGATAAAGAATAAAATGATTAAACTATTACCAAACAACTACATCTACAAAATCACGCATATTTTTAATATCTGCCTTGCTCATAATTACTACCCACAAATCTGGAAAAACGCATCAGTCATTTTATTTCTCAAGAAAAACAAGAACCCAAGCTGCCCTGAGAGTTATCGCCCAATCAGTCTACTTAACATACTTGGAAAAATATACGAAAAAATCATCTACAACAGAATAAAACCACTACTTACAGCCCTCCCCGACGAGCAGTATGGATTCCGACAAAAACTAGATACCACCAAACAGTTACTCCGAATAATAGACTATACTGGCAGAGCAATCATAAATAAGGAAACAATAGCCTTCCTGATGATCGACATATCCAAAGCATTTGATAAAGTATGGCATACTGGCACAATATATAAACTCATACAGCTAAATTTTCCAACCGGCATTATCAAACTCCTATCCTGCTATCTTTCTGATAGAACATTTCAAGTCACCATCAAAAACAAAAAATCGACAAAAAGAAACATCACAGCCGGAGTACCTCAGGGCAGCATTCTGGGACCGATTTTATACATATTATACACTTATGATTTTCCTATAAACAAAGCCGATTATAATAGCATAACAGCCTATTACGCGGATGACACCGGTATTATTATTAAATCCAGAAACCCAAATCATGCTCTTCAGAAACTACAAGACCATGTATACGAAATCGAAGACTGGTGCTTAAAATGGAAAACTGCAGTAAACGCTGGAAAATCACAAATATTAATTATACAAAAAAGAAGAATTAAAATATTTCCACAACTTCAACCAAAAATGTTCAATATACCAATACCAATAGTTAAAAAAGCAAATTATCTTGGCCTTATAATCAATAGCAAACTCACCTGGAATGATCATATCAAAAGCACAATAGATAAAGCAAATGCAGCAATAATAGCCATACAACCATTAATATATAATCAGAATATGTCACTTAAACTAAAGAAGCTACTATATACAGCAATGATCCGACCAATACTCACCTATGCCTCACCTGCCTGGACAACGATACCTCAACATCTACTGAAGAAATTAAACCAATGCCAAAACAAGATCCTTAGAAAAATAACCAGTGCAAGATGGTTCATACGAAATACCAATATACATGCAGACCTCAAAATACCAACTCTATCACAACATATATACAAGCTAAACGCAGATTTTTTCGATAAAGCCATAGAATGTAAAACAGCAAATTTTAATGAAGTCTTTAAATTTGAAAATTATATCAAAGATAAAAACTACAGACCAATAGCTGCACATTTCACCTCCGACGCCTCATATCATAACTATCAAAACAAATAATTTCATCAACCTTTCTGAAAATAACTTTTCCTCATGCTGATACAGTTCTGAACAACTCCAAAATCAAACAAACACAGTTTAGAGCAAGCTGCTTATTTTATTTTTGATTCCTTTTTAGTTATTCAAGCAAAGTGTTTGAAACATTTATAAAAGCAACTCCACTGCCTGCTTACCTCAATGCTCAACCAAAACTGTGTTAAAATTCCAGATGAATGGGATAGGGGCCGCTTCGCGGCCCAGGTGCCCAATAAAATCAAAACACTAGGACTAGAACTTTGATAAATTAAATTTTTGTTGCATTCAATAAAAATATTTGACAGCAATACATTTGCCTGGTAGATACTGAAAATAATAAAAGGAAAATATTTCTGAATATTGTCTATTTCACTGAAATGGATAGAAAAAGTTTATTAATTTTTTAAAATTTTGTTTAAAGTTGTGATAGTAATTGAGAATAAAAAGGACTTCTTTTGAGTTCAGTTGATTGTTTGATAAGTATTCTTCTTATAAGTCTGAAAATTTCTCTTGTTTTCGCATTGCTCTTGAACTCAGCAATTAAAAACTTGTTCAATTATAAGCTCAAATATAGATAATTAGGCCTGTCTGAAAGTTTTGTTTGCGAAAGCACACACGTATCATTTTCAGATATTCAAAAAGTGCATTTATTCACACTATTGGAAATTTACCCCGACCCGCCCTTATTTAGGGCATACGGGTAAATTTATTCACACTATATTGAATTACATTTTTTAAAATTTTCTAATGCATTAGTTTTTTGACCGGAAATTAGGATATTTTTTCGCCGCTGAATTCAAATTCGTAATCGATTTCACTCTACAAAATACAGTTTTTATGCAATTTAATTATATATTTCTATCCAGAATTTTTTAACCTTTAATTTGTGTACCTACTGAGAGTTCCCTCTTTTCCGCTACGTAGAAAGTGGTAGGAAGAAGGAGATAATACAATTACGTTTACGGTGCGATAAAGTATGTTGGTTTGTCATGAAAAAAGTAATCGATATTACTTTTTTCCGTAACAAACAAATATTATTAATTCATAGGTACCATTTATCAAGCTGATAATAATGCCCACTCTTTAAAAGGGTCACAACGAGACAACTTTAATAATGTTGCATTTCTAACGATACTTGATATTTTTTAATACACCAAATTACTTGTCTTGAAATTTGAGCTGGGCACCTGGTCCACTCGGCGGTCCCCAATCCCATCCATCATGTTTCGTATATTTGTAGTAGAACTTTAAGGTTAGCAGTGTATATGGTGGCTGTTATTGGAATTCAAGCACCTTGCTCGAGTAAATAATAATAATGGAAATTATCAAAAGCAGGCTTGCTTTAAACTATGGGCGGCTTTGAATGTAGATTGGTAGTCAACGTGGGGAAACGCTTGATCAAGTTGTCAGTATTGTTGGTGAAACTGGTGCTTTGGGGGTGGATCTCTGATTTGTTATTTATTTTGATGATTGTGATATGAGGTGTCGGATGTAAAGTGAGAAGCTATTGGTCTGTATTTTAGATCCTTTTTGTAGTTTTCAAAGTTAAATATCTGGTTAATGTTAGCTCCATTACATTTTTTGGCCATGTCGAAGAAAACTGCATTTAATTTATGAATATATTGTGATAGGATCGGAATCTTGAGGTCTTTGTGAATATTTGCATTTCTGAGGAACCATCTGGCACATATGATTTTTCTTAGTATTTTGTTTTGGCATTGGTTGAGCTTTTGCATGAGGTATTCCGGTATGGTTGTCCAGGCAGGTGAGGCATATGTGAGAATTGGTCTGATCATTGATGTATAGAGCAGTTTTCTTAGTTTTAATGACATATTCTGGTTGTAGATAAGTGGTTGTATTATTGTTGCTGCCGCATTTGCTTTCTCTTTTATATTTTTGATGTGGTGGTTCCAGGTGAGTTTGCTAATTATTATGAGGCCAAGGAAGTTTGCTTTTTTGAGTATGGGTATTTAAATATTGAATATTTTTGGTTTGCAATATGGTAATATTTTTATTCTTCTTTTTGTATAATTAGGATTTGAGATTTATCTGCGTTTACAGCAATTTTCCATTTAAAGCACCAGTCTTCTATTTCGTGTATTTGTTCCTGTAGTTTTATAAATGCTATATTTGGATTTCTTCCTTTGATGATGATTCCTGTGTCGTCTGCATAAACAGCGTGTGTTAGATTATATGCTAGCATTTTTGTTTCTTTTATTTTAAAAAATACAATTGTTATCTACTAAAATTTTGAAATGAGAATCTAACAATTTAACCCTTTGCACTCGCTTCTGAGGCGCCATCAACAGTCACCATTCTGAAATTAAAATGTTTCATACCTTAATAATTAGTGATGACATAATTTTAAAAATGATCTAAAAATACTGTATACTTTCATTAGTTTAAACAGCATTTAAAAGTACTCGGAGTGCAAAGGGTTAATGAGTGTCACGTATTTTTATTAAATAATGTCTTTCCTCTGATCACAAGTATACAGAGATGCCAACTTGCTCCAGACATCAGATAAATATTTCCAAGTGGTAGTCTTTTAATGTATATCATTCTTTATTTAATAAATTCGATTTATAAGGCTTTTACTCACCACTACTTTTATAAATTTAAGGGCTTTACGTGATATTCTACTTTGTTACAGTTAAGCCAATTAATCACAGATCCACCGATAACATCAGCTTCAACAACTGCAATATTGAAAGTTCTATCAAGCGTTTCCCCACGCTGACCATCAACCAGCATCGAAAACCCATGTCACACATAAAGCAAGCTGCTCCGTTTTATTTTCATTATTATTATTTATTTAAGCAAAGTGCTTAAATCCCCCTGACATCAGCCTGCTAACCGCAACAAACCCGAACAAAATGACAAATACTACACAATGAGTGGGATAGGAGACGCTTCGCGGACCAGGCGCCCAGTTCCAAAAGCAAGACAAGACAATACAGTTAAGCCGTGTTGAACCTCTTAAAAAGTTGGCATTATTTGCCGAAAGTCTGAAAATTTTAGTTTGTAGTTTTCAAAACCTGTTTGCAGTTCTCTGCCTGCAGAGAAATTAGTAATATAGTATTTTCGTCTACCGAACACTCTCATTTGTGTAAAGTAAATCTTTTCTTTCTTTATTTAAAATAAATTGGGTGCCTGGGCCGCGCAGCGGCCCTTAACCCATACATCGTGAAATAAAACATTGGATGAAAGACATTTTGAATTTTGCAACATTATGGTGGCAAGTAAAGTAAATCTTTAAAATGAAATACTCGTACCACTTAAAACATCTCTTAAAAAGAATGGTAGGCAGAAATCAGCATGGTTCTTTAGAGGATTTTTTTTTTCTTTTTCATATTAGTTCTATGATCCTGAGGCGAAATTTGAAAATTTCTATATCTGCCAACTTTTACGCTTCAAAGAAACTTTTATCAGGACTGCCAACTACTACACTGTTTGCAAAATATTTTATAGAGTAGTTGGCATTTAAAAACCAAGCTTTCAGAATTTTTTGGTAATTTAATCAAATATTTAAATAGCTTCACCACGAAGGAGTTTGAACAAAGTAGCGTTGCATATGAACTTTTAAATCATTTATATGTAGTGGAGCGGATAATAAGTGTACGTCAGTGTTTCCCAAAGCGTGGTACGCATATTCATAGGAGTACGCGTTCTTATGCGAAATATCTCGCAACCAACGAAAATTTCACAAATTTTCATTTAAAAACTAAGCTAGCCATGAAAATTTACGACCTCCCTGATCGCCTGGGAAAAAGAGTTTCAATTACATTTTTTTTAAAGAATTTTCGTTTTGATGAACGTGTCTCTCCAAAAGTGTTAGATTCACCAAATGTTGGATTTATTAATCCAACCACTCCAAAAGTGTTTTGAAATTTTTTTTTTTTTTAATTCCGATGTCCAGGAAAAATACTAAGTTCACTATGAACTTGTTTGGCTTCCTCAAGAACAGCGTTCTCTCTCACTTCTCATCGTCGTCATCATCATCATCAACAATACAACTCATCTAAAACTCCATTCTACAGCAGAGGGGATAAAAGCGTGAAGCAGAGATACCCTACCAACCAACCAAAATTTACGATTGCGTATTTTTCTATTTGTTATTTTTAACAGTTAATAATTAGTGGTGTCAACAGCCAGTTGTGATTTTTAATTGTATTATCCATTCTAAATAAGCATTTTTTAAAAAATACATTCATTTTTTTTTATTAGTGGTACACAGCGTTACGAAAAAATTAGAAATGGTACACAAATTTCATAAGTTTGGAAAACACTGGCGTACATGAATAAAAATTCATTAAAGCAGAATAATAGCTACCACTAGAATAAATTTTTTAAAAAGCGTGGAAAGTTGGATGCTTTACTTTTTACAAAAGTTTTAATAAATAGGAGGTAGAGTATTTAAATAGTGAAACTTGTAAGTTTAAGATAAGTACGCCCACTCTTTAACGGTGTGACCACGAGTTGCATTTCATATGATAACTTTCAATTTTTTATATTTAGTTGTGGAAAATTACTTATAATGAAAAAATACTAATCTAAAAATAACTTCAACTTAGTTTCCACTATAAACCATATTTTTACCAAGTTGGCATATCTGGTCAGGCACTAGATAATAGTGGAAGTAAAATGAAATATGAACTGATATTATCAGCAGACTTTTCATTTACGTTTAGCTCACTCATCACAACACATAACGATGAGTAGTAGATCTTCAATATGCTTTTTTTTAATTATTTAAACTTAAGCAGTTGTAAAAATCATTTTAAAACAAATTTATCAAAGCAAGAATCGTGTTAGAAGGCATAAAAGTGACTACCAGATTAATTGTAAAAATAAATCTTCCGCGAAATCTGGAAAAAAAATAAATTACAGGTTAGCATTTCGTCTACGATTTTCCTCAAACGAATTTCCTTAGTCGCTGCAATATATTATTTTACAGGCATACATCAAAGGTCAGATAAACCTGAAGCCACATTCTGTTTGAAGTTACATAAAAACTATATTTCTACTAAAAATGTTGCTTGACATCATTTACCGTCTTATAAAGGAATTTACATAAACGTCAGATGATGGAGTGTATATGTTATAGTTAAAGTAATAAATCCGGTTATTATTAATACTAACCGATCAATATTAATAATACCCGCTTCTTTTGGTCAAAGTAAAAATTTTGCAAATTATTCACTTTAACAGGTTATTATTAATAATTACCAATGAAGTTTGGTCAATGTGATTAAATGGTTGGGACATAAACTACCTCTTCGTATCTGTGTTACGGTTAAAGTGATAAGTCCAGTTATTATCAATATTAACATGTCTAAACTAATTATAACTGCTTCTTTTGGTCAAAGTGAAAAATATCGCAAATTATTCACTTTAACAGGTTATTATTAATAATAACCAATGAAGTTTGGTCAATGTGATTAAACGGTTGGGAAATAAACTACCTCTTCGTATCTGTGTTACGGTTAAAGTGATAAGTCCAGTCATTATCAATATTAACATGTCTAAATTAATTATAACCGCTTCTTTTGGTCAAAGTGAAAAATATCGCAAATTATTCACTTTAACAGGTCATTATTAATAATAACCAATGAAGTTTGGTCAATGTGATTAAACGGTTGGGACATAATTTACCTCTTCGTATCTGTGTTACGGTTAAAGTGATAAGTCCAGTTATTATCAATATTAACATGTCTAAATTAATTATAACCGCTTCTTTTGGTCAAAGTGAAAAATATCACAAATTATTCACTTTAACAGGTTATTATTAATAATAACCAATGAAGTTTGGTCAATGTGATTAAACGGTTGGGACATAAACTACCTCTTCGTATCTGTGTTACGGTTAAAGTGATAAGTCCAGTTATTATCAATATTAACATGTCTAAATTAATTATAACCGCTTCTTTTGGTCAAAGTGAAAAATATCGCAAATTATTCACTTTAACAGGTTATTATTAATAATAACCAATAAAGTTTGGTCAATGATTAAACAATTGGGACATATACTACCTCTTCGTATCTGTGTTATGGTTAAAGTGATAAGTCCAGTTATTATCAATATTAACATGTCTAAATTAATTATAACCGCTTCTTTTGGTCAAAGTGTAAAATATCGCAAACTATTCACTTTAACAGGTTATTATTAATAATAACCAATGAAGTTTGGTCAATGTGATTAAACAATTGGGACATAAACTACCTCTTCGTATCTGTGTTACGGTTAAAGTGAGAAGTCCAGTTATTATCAATATTACCATGTCTGAATTAATTATAACCGCTTCTTTTGGTCAAAGTGAGGAAATAGAAGGAGATTTCCGTATCGTGATCTGTAACAGAATAATCGCCAAGTACTGGCAACTTCCGGGCAGCGACCAGCGAGAAACTAATGAAAGGAAGAAGAAAAAAAAGAAGAAAAAAACTTCACAGAAAGGAACCAAAACGAAGAGTATAACCAACTAGAGATGGGTCAAAAGTAACGGAGCAGTGACTTGTCACAGTGACCAAAAAGTTGTCACAGTGACAAAATCACTGCTACTGTCACTGTTACAAAAATCACTGCTACTGTCACTGTTACAAAAATCACTGCTACTGTCACTGTGACAAAAATCACTGCTACTGTCACTGTGACAGATTTCACTGCTACTGTCACAGTGAAAAATTTCACTGCTACTTTCACTGTGACAACTATCACTGCTACTCTAGCTGTTCCAAATGTCACAGGTATGGTCGCTGCTCCAAAAATCATACTGAAATACCTGTGAATAATGCCTGTCGATGCTGCAGCTTCATATCGTAACCTGCAAATGAAAGTATTTTCGTTGCTAAGTTCAAGCTGCTTCACTGTGACAAATGTTGCTGTTATTTTTGATCAAATCTCATAATGGAGTCCAACCAATTTCTATTTCAGTTTGGAAAAAAAAAAGAACGAAAAAAAAACCATGATCTCTGTTTTTGATTTGATAATTTTTATAATTTAATAGTAGGATAAATTGTTTTTAATGATGAATCTTCAAAATAATATTAATACAATATTATATATTTAAATAAGATATAATTCGAATATATTATATATAGCTTAGTTTATATTCATACTTGAAATTTAAAACAAAATAAAATTTGTATTGATTTTTCTTCTTTAAATGGAACTGAATTTTTTGTCATAAATAACAATTATGCAGCATATAAAAACGTAAAATTATGCAAAGTATGTTCGATATATGTTGATATGATATATGTTCGAAGAAACAGATATTGTTTAAAGACTTGGATTTTTTACATCAGGTTTTCAGACACTGCAAACATTTTTATTTATATCTTAAGATGTGAAAAGAATGAAAAATTTTATCTCCCCTCCCCCCTTAAATCGAAAAGTTAGTACAAGTTATTACATATCAGTGATGATTTATGAATAAAGATTTCAAAAAATATCTATTATTTTTTAAGAGCAGAAATTAACTTTTTAATTTTTTGTAAGCATCTTCCTGCTGAGAAGTAAAGTGTATAGTGGGTACAATTCCGCACTAGTACGTAGGAGGTCTCAGGTTCGATGCCGCGAGAATGTGCTAATTTTAAATATTTATTTGTGGATTTATAACTATCAAAATTTTGCGGCAAATATTTTCTATTAAATTTATTCAAGCTACATAATACAAGTCGTTATCAGTTGTATATATAAAATTTAAATTTCAATATTTTTTTTATAAATTATTTTATGATTTTTTAAAAATAAATTGTAAAATGTCAGGTTCAAGAAACTATAAAATGTCTACTTTATTGGGAAAAAAAAGTTTGCTTGAATATTACAAAATAAATAAATAAATAAAAATAAATATATAATTTCCAAAATTCTGCCAATAGCTGTGCGTAGTTAGTTAATTTCTGCGTAATTTTGATCATAACATATTTTGTTTTTCATTTAAATTATTGTAATTCAACTGGGAGGGAAAGACTAATGACATTTTCTTTTTATCTTAATTTTTGTTTAATTTAAGAACTGTAAAAAATCGTGAAGAGGATAAAGACCGCTATCAATAAATGTCAAATCAAAAAAACAAAACTAACCTACTAAGTAAACTAATACAACTAAGTAAACTTA
This sequence comes from Parasteatoda lunata, assembly GCA_949128135.1. Taxonomy (NCBI): domain Eukaryota; kingdom Metazoa; phylum Arthropoda; class Arachnida; order Araneae; family Theridiidae; genus Parasteatoda; species Parasteatoda lunata. Next base: position 15,485,620 of record OX421977.1, read on the forward strand.
AGCTTAACCAATATAAATGTAAATATAGACCATAGATGGCGACACTGCTTAACTAAAATTATTATTCACATTATGTATATGTAAACTTTGGCGATAGATGGCGTTGAGACATTTCTTCAATAGCATTTTTTTCTTTGTGAAGAATTATATATTTAAACATGGTTTGTTTTTTAAGTATGGCTTAAACATATTTTTAAACTTGGTTTGCCTGTTTCAAGACCTACATGAAAGTTTGTGTTTTAAACAAGCAAACAATTTAAGAAAAAATGCTTGAAAAAATAAATGAAATTATGTAAATAAATAATAGAAATTTAAATTTATTGTTTAACTCTATTTATGAAATTGATATTATTTTCCTTTATTTTCGTAAATATTATTTTTGTAAAATTTATTACTTTGTAGTAGAGAAAATGAACTCGAGATTTCTTTAAAGAATTCTTCGCATACAGTATTTTTTAAAAAAAATGGAATATATATATATGTATAAGCTAATATATGTATATATACGCTAACTTTCAAATTTGGACGCCTTGCAAATTTTTTTTTTAAATAAAATAATTTTCACATTATAAAACGTCCAGATTTGTAACGCCCTAAAAATGTATTCATATTTTGCAAAGCTTGAAGGAAAAAATTAATTGAAATTATTTTCTTATAATATTTTATTTTTAAAATACTTTTTTATCTATCGCCTTACCTTCAGATAGAAGCTCCATTTATGTGTATGATATGAATTTTTATGATATTACATATAAAACTATATAAAACTTCATTCAAAATTAAAAAATATGCTTAGTGGCGCCATCTGTTGATTATTACAACAAAAGCTGGTGTAGGAAATAAATGCCGATAACTCAGCTACGAAAATTTAATGATTAGATTTTCACTGTAATAGCATTATGAAAATATTAGTAACGCGAAAAATTATGAGTCTTAAATTATTATATTATCTGAGATAGAAGCTTTCTTTATGTTATTTTTAACATTTTACAAGAATTAAATAAAGTCCCATATTGGTTATTAAAATTCATACTACTTTAGTTTGTACTACGAAATATATTAGTTAATAAAAATCATACTACTTACTATATTGCGTACTATGATATACATTGGTTAATAAAAATCATCACTTGTAATAAAAATGACTACTCAGTATAACGATTAATTATTTTTATTAACTACATTTAAAATTGATTTTATCGATTAATTTTACTAAAAACTAATTACATCGATACAAAAAACTAATTATATCGATTAATTTTACAAAAATCTAATCATATCGATTATTTATAAAATATTTAATCGATTGATCTATATAAAAGTCTGATAAATTAAAACGATTAATCGATATACGATATCGATTAATTCTATATCGAAATATTAACAGTCACTGCTATTTGTCACTGTTACTTCTGGGTCCCAGTAGCAGTAGTAACAGTGACTGAGAAGTAGCAGTTTTGCCCATCTCTATAACCAACGCCTCCTACAACTGAAAGCCTCCACACGGTTTCTTGTATGTAGTCTGATCAGACCACTATGAGGGTAAATCAATTAGTTAAAGAACCATTTAATATGAAATCTATTAAAAATTAGAAAGTGGTAGCAAATATATATCTAAAATTTTTTTTAATTTATGGATATAATTGGTTTGTTTTATTTACTTGTCAACCACTACAGATTCAATTTTTTAATATATATGATAAATTTCTCTCAAGTTCTTTTAAAATAGAATTTGGGATCATGCGCACAAGTGGTTTGCTTTTTAAATAATATGAGCAGACTACTTATAAGAAACCGTGTGGAGGCTTTCTGATGTAGGAGGTGATGGTATAACTCGTAGCAACGTACAGCAGGGCAAACATTGTTTTTTTCTTTTTTTTTAAATTTTATCAGTTTAAAATCAATTTGGCTCCTTGGCGATCATAGTTGGCGTTGCAGATCATGATACGGAAATATCTCCAATAAAAATGCGAAAGAATGACATTGACCAAACTTCATTGGTTATTATTAATAATAACCTATTATTGCTATAAATTCGCCTAAATTATTTAGTTTAACTGTCTTATTTCGTTATTATCAACACTGACTGGTTATTATTAATATTAACCGACATCAATAAAAAAAATTTACATACAAGGAATGAACAAAATTATGGAAACACTTTTTTACTAACTCTTTGCCATCATTCTCTCTTTTAGCAACTAATGTTTCGGAAGATTTTACACTGCAAAATTGTAGCTCAGTTTGAATGATCATGCTTAAAGCGTTTATGAATGATGTTCTTTCTAACCATGCAAAATTTGCATCGGCCGGTATAAGGAGAAGTGAAAAGCTTCTTTTCTTCTTCAAGCACTCTAATATGAATATCGTAATCTTATAGGATGTTTCAAAAATTGCTCGTGTTTAAGTTAGAAAGAAATTATTAACTTCATGTCCTCATTTTGGTCCTTCTGAGCTTTGTCTGATGAACACTATTTCTAAAAAACTTCATGCATGACGTCTCAAATTGAGCCTATAGTTGAAGCAAATATAGTTATATCAAATATATTCCGAACTTTGCAGGACTAAAAAGAACATCATCTCTAAAAAGCTTCATGCGTGATGTTTCAAGTTGAGCCTATAGTTGAATCAAATACTCTATCAAATATAGTTATATAAAATATATTTCGAATTTTGCAGGACTAAAAAGAACACCATGTCTAAAAAGCTTCGTGCATGATGTTTCAAATTGCGCCTATAGTTGAATCAAATATTCTATCAAATGCAGTTATATCAAATATAATTCGAACTTTGCACAACTCAAAAGATCACCATTTCTAAAAAGATTCATGATGTTTCTAATTGCGCCTATTGAATCAAATATTATATCAAATATATTCCAAACTTTTCGTAAGTTAAAAGAACACCATTTCTAAAAATCTGCAAGCTTGATGTTTCAAATTTCGCCTATAGTTTTTCCATGCAAAATCATCCAAAACATTTTCTGCTAAAGGAAGGATCATTTATATAGAGTTAGTTTAGACGTGTTCCTGTAATTTTGTACTACCCTGTATTTGTTTATTCCAACTGAATATGTCTTTGTGTTTTCTAACACTGTAGCTTTAAAAAGCAATACTCATATTAAAATTACTAATAAATTCTAGCAGTAGGGAGCCGCTATAGCCGAGCGTTATCAGTCGCCAAACGCTGTGCACACCGTGCAGATAACGGGTTCGAATCCCGCTGTTCCTCTGGATATATCTTCCTGCTATCCTCACTGTATTGTGCTATCTGTCCCTCTTTTTGACCAAAGTTTATAAGCCTAAATTAAGCACAAAAGCCTGCAAGTGTATGTAATTCCAATAAACAAATAAATTATGGCAGAGATGCCAGCTGCTCCGGATTCAACAAATTGTTGTAAAAAACGATAAAGGAAAATACAAACTAAAATTTCCAGATTTTCGGTTAATTATGTCATCTTTTTAAGAAACTCAACACGGCTTAACTGTAACAAAAGTGACGCATCATCTAAGCCTTTGAATTATTTCGAAGTAGTGATGAGTAAAAAATCTGTAAATCGAATTTTCTAAGCCAAGAATTAAACACTGTAAGATAATCCCTCGAAAATATTTATCCGTTGTTCCGAGCAAGTTGGCATCTATGTTATGGCAGTCAAAACTATCTTGTTTATGCGAAATAAATTCTAATAATGAAATACTTGTACTACCCTATTCTTTCTTCCATAACATAACGAACTATCCTTTCGCAAAAATGTTTGCCCCTAATGAGTTAAACATCCAAAATTCGACATGCTGCAGTTTTGTAGGTATTTAAAAAATAAAAAAAGAGAGAAAAAGAAAAGATAGAAAAGAAAACATTGAATCAAACATGATCGACAATTTTTTTTTCTTGAAATATACAATTTATGACATAATTCAGCTTAACGCAAAATTTTAAAATTAATAAATAAGACTGGGAAACAACTTTTTTTTGTACGATATTTTTAAACGGATCTTTGATATTTTCTCATCCGTGATATTAAATCTGCAATTGGTTACTCTCTGCAAGCTACAATTTTTAAGCAGTTCAATGATATATTCGTAACCAATATTTTTTTGATTCGCTCAAATGACTACTTAACTTCTCTGTTTTGTGACGAGTGATAGGAAGAAGGCAATTTCCATTTTATGATGCGATACGTTAAGATATCGTGCTTTTTGTTGTTTTCAAAGAAACAGACAAGTGTATATTTATGTATTTAAAACAGTACGCATTCTTTATATACTTGTATATTCTGACAAAGAATAAACTGAACTAAGAATATCATTTTGAATAAGTCTATAGCTTTCGAAACAAGACTAACTTCAAATCAGAAATCCCAGCATCCCAATCAAGTAAGCTCAAATACTTGCATATGTACAACAAAGACTTTGTTTCCCAACGCAATTAACGAATTACAAACATATTGACTTACTCTTTTGGTGCTCAAACAACTCAATGTGCTTTTGGAAGTAAAACGAAAATACAGTAAGCCATTTCTAATCTTCAATCTTATATGTAGAAATTTTTTCCGAGAAATAATAAAAAAACCCATGTTATTGATATTACGCAATAAAATTAGAAATGCAATATTTACTTATCGACTTTTGATTGGCTCGTTAATTTACGTACCCAGAGACAGCAATATACATGACTTTTGAGTATTTATTCAAGCCTCAAATATAACCTTAAAAGTACGACTTATGCAAGAAATTTATCTCCAATATATATTTTATTACTAGATTATGATTGAAATTTATTGAGTTCTTCTATGCATTACATTCTACATGATGGATAAAATGGCTTTTCTTTTAAAATTACGGTAATAAAAGCTGTTTGTCATCTCTATTCACGTGTGTAAAAATCGTGCTTTTTGCTTTAAACGGAAATAATGATTTCGTCTTATTAACTTTTAGTTTATAAAACTTATGTTCTAAGTACTAAAACTTTCATTCAAGCAAATGTATTAATTTCGTAATTGTAACTCTTTATTTAGTACTGGAGCGTTTATTTGTAAATCACTAAAAATTACTTATTTTTATCATCTTACATAATCACTTTTAACTTGTAGTTTTAGATTTTATAAGATTTTTTTTTTTTAAAGTTGCCGCACACTTGTAATTTGATAATCGTGCTCAGAAGCACTTACTTGCAACTTAAGAAGAAGGACACTGGAACATAAACACTTAGCCTATGTCTTCAGTGCCAGCTGGTTGCTTACTAACAAGATGGCGTACTGAAGTCGAGCTAAATTTCTCCAAATAAGCTATGACGTTAATTAATGTGAAGTTAATTAAGTACAAAGTCGTATCGCATATCGAATTTGTCAAAATATAATTTTTTCTTGTTTGCGTCTTTTATTTTACCTAATGTTTTCTATTGCAACTGACATAATGTTTGTTTTGTGAATCTGGCAACTGCGTTGCCTAATTAGTTTATGTTCTAAATGGCTTCGTGCCTGGCTTTGTGTTAAGTAAGAAATGAATAGCAAAATAATTTAAATCTTCTTGAAAATATATACAAGACGGGTTAGGCTTACTCAAAATTGAATGGAAAGAACAGTGGCTAACAAAAACAAATGCCACGCGTTAACAGCCAATCAGGATCGATATGCACACACTGAGTCACTTGTAGGTATTCAATTGAGTACTTGCACTTCAAGAAGAAGAAGGTCACAGATACCCACACATGCGAGTATGACGTCAGCACCAGCTGATCGTTTATAAGCAAAATATCGTATAAAGTTTAGCTAAGTTTCCCCAAATAAGTTAGAAAGTTGATTAACGGGAAGTTAATTAAATACAACGCCGAATCACCCTTCGAATTTACTGAAATATAATTCTTTCTTGTCTACGTCTTTAACTTAACTTATATTGTTTGTTTGTTCATATATTTTATTGTAAACGTGATATATCTTTGTTTTGTGTGCTTGGTAATTTCGATGCACGATCAGAGCCTGGCTAAGGCAGGGGCATACGGGGCAGCCGCCCCGGGCCCCCACATTTAAGGGGGCCCCCAAATCGAAGAGTTTATATTACATTTCCTTCTTTAATGAACTTTTTTTTAAACAAAATATCAGTACGAAGTAAAATCCGTCAGTTTTATGTTAGCTTCTTCATTAATCTATCGTATGAACACAAACTATCTTTCGTAAATCCATAGCTTTCTAGGGCGGAATTCAGCTTAAATTTCACAACTATGATGGACAAATTTGGCCCATCAAAAACCTGTATTTTTACATTTCGCAAAATGCGATATTCTTACAAAAATACATACTTCTGATAGGCTTAATTGAGCCATCGTAATTGTGAAATTTTTGCCGAATTCTGCCCTAATGTCAGCAAGGATATGAATTTTTCAAAGTTAGATGAGAAAGTTAACAATCAGAAAAATGCATTTGGCATGATGGACATAGAATTGTAAGAAAATCAATAACAAGGACAGAATGATATTTCTCCTGACCATTGGAGGGGGGGATGGACTTGATAGCTATTTTAGGTTCAAGTCATGTTTCTTGTTATTTTTAATGAAGTGAAAAATTTAAATACTTCCATAAAATAAGGTTCTTCATTACTGCAAAAGTGAAGCAGAGGGGGCCCCCAAAAGAGGTTTTTGCCCCGGGCAACAATTAGGCTAAGTCGGGCCCTGTGCACGATTAGTTTGTTTATGTTTCACACGGCTTCGTGTCTGACTATGCCGTTAGTCTATGCCGTAAGTAAGAAATACATAGTGAAAGAATTTAAATATTTGTGAAAGAATCATTGTGAACGAGCATAGAATATGATACTTAAGAGAACTGATACTTTATGGGCTTGGGTTACTCGAAATAGAATGGAAAGAACAGTTGCTATCTTAAACAAATGCCACTTTTCACGAACCAATCAGAATCGAGATCCCCACACTACGTCACTTTCCAGTATCCCATTGTTTATCATTGCCATATAAAATAGTGCGTCAATCGCTTGTTTGAAAGCGAAAATTATCCCATTTTTCCCAGAGTTTTTCCATGAATACTCTCGACTGCTATAGCCGTCATTTGCTCATCGCGTCATTTTCTTCACTTCGCAAACAAATAAATAAAAAAAATTTAATATCCTATCTGAAATGTAGCATCTTTTTCTTAGATATATTACTGATTAGTTAACAAATTAGTACACTTCACACTACTGATGTTCTACTAATTAATATTGCAGAACCAGGGATATCGGTAACGAAAATTTTCATGGTCTTTATTCCAAATTCGAAGCTTTTTATGGACTTTAGAGCAAACAAATTTTTAAGGTATAATTTCTCCTATGTTGGAAATCACACAGATCTCTATGCACTGCCATCGCCTCCTACATCAAAAGCCTCCACACGGTTTTTTATAAGTAGTCTGCGTAGCCTATTTAAAAAGTGAACCAGCTGTGCCCATGAATCCAAATTCTTTTTTTATAAGTAATTGGGAGGAATTTATCTAGTATATATTTGTGAATTGAATTTGTGGTGGTTGGCAGGAAAATAAGACAAATCAATCATATTCATAAATTCAACTAATTTTAAGAGATATGTGTACTACCACTTTTTTAATTTTACTAGATTTTGTATCAGACGGACAACCTGTAAGTTTACCGATCCGTCGGAAATTTACAAATGATAATGGGAAAATAGAGAAAATTTAATGAGAATAATTGTTCTAACTGGATGTTGGCCATTAACCGATTTGACCATTCTGTATTGCCCTATGCTTTCAGGTCATAAGGGAATAAACTTAACCTAGTTATTAGTAGGGGAAAGATCCCCAATAGTCAGAGTTAAAAACAACTAGATAAAGAAAATGCTATACAAATAATAATAAGACTATATACAATAATTATATACAGAGATGATAACCATAGTTCGAGAATGAATACGAAGAGATATTTACATTTATTAATCTTCTGCTAAAACAGCGACCTGATCGCTGTACTAATTTAATAATCCTAAGGATTTTCTGGACTAGGTTCATCTGGTAATTATCTTACAAAATTTGATATTTACAAATAGAAATTATTTTTTAAAAAAAGTGGTATATAATAGTTACACTAAAAGAGATTTTGTTTGAGACGGTAAACACTCTGGAGACTGTCATAACCATCATTTGTGGTAACATAATAATTGAAACTTTTCTTCTTTCATCTATTCTAACAATAGTCGTCTGCTTTGTCATTTTAGTAAGCCTTCTGACTGAGCCATTAAAAAGAATAACCTAATTAACTTGTTAACTCCAGAAACTACTTTCGATGCTCCATTTGTATACTTCCGCCATACGATCTCCCTCATTGGATACTAATCTTTTTTTTTTTTTTTTGTCTAGCTCAGGCATGAAAGCGAGATGGAAAAGAGAAAACAATAGCTGTAGAACTACTTCAATAATAGATAATTTTAGGAAGGTGCAAATCTATTCTTAGCAATAAACAATTCATTGCTTTTAATTCATGGTTCCCGCGGTCCTTGAAAATTGTTAGTAGTGGGTTAATTTAATTTAACACGTTCACACCGGCGCGGGCCACCGGTGGCCCGCGCCAGAATGTCTCATCGGGCGGGGCGTACCATCGGTGGCGCACCGGAGTAAAACCTGGTAACAAATAAATTTCATTTTTTAGTTTTTTTCCGGGAATAACAAAACTCCATAACTACCAATTGTTTTTAACGGATGCAATTTTTATATTGAATTGCTTTTTCGTCGTGAAAATTTTCCTTACAGTGAATTGTTATTTTATTTTATTTTATTTTATAACCGTCGTTGAACAGCCGACCCAATTTCATGGGTTTTCGACTACTAATGTTCAACTCCGTAGCCTTGTAATTTTGAACCAATCCAGAAGACAAGAAAACTCCTGGATCAGTACCCCCAGAGGTTTTGATTTGTTATGGGAACATGGAGGACTTTGAAACTCGACAGATTTAACGTGCATCAGTCACCATTTACTACTACACGGGGAGTCTTCGGGCGGCGAGGATCGAACCCACGACCTCTTAGACATGGGCCCAGCCAACGCCTCCTATAACTGAAAGCCTCCACACGGTTTTTTATAGGTAGTCCGATCAGACCACTTCGAAGAATTGCTTTGCTTTTGCTTTTATTAAGAATAAACTGGGTACCTGGGCCGCGCAGCGGCCCCTATCCCATTCATCATGAAGTATTACAATTTGAGGTAAACATTTTGAAATATGCAACAATGAGGTAGCAGAACAAGAGACCAAGCAAATTTGCTTGGTAAGAAGAATTGCTTCCGAACGAGTCACTTAATACAAAATCTAGTTAAAATAAGAAAGTGGTAGCAAATATTTGACTAAAAATTTGTTTTATCGACGAATATTATTGGCTTGCGTTATTCACTTGTCAACCACTACAGATTCAATTCTCAAATATATATGATACATTTCCCTCAAGAACTTTTATAAAAGGTTTTGGGTTCATGCGCACAACTGGTTCACTTTTTAAATAGTCTGCGCGGACTACTTATAAAAGACCGTGTAGAGGCTTTTTGATGTAGGAGGTGATGGCCCAGCGCCCTACCGACCAGGCTATCCCGACCCCCAGTTAATTGTTATTGTTGAGAATAGATTAACTCCTCCCGAATATTATTTAATATTGAAATAGTTCTGCCATTATTATCTCTTTTCCGTCCCGCTTTCAGGCCTAGGTGTGAACAGCCGGCGTGAACGTGTTAATGCTAGAAGTTATTTTTTTATTTTATTGTACCACTTTTTCGTTAAGTGGTTTAGATGATGGAATTTTCATGTATATATACTTTATTTGGAAAACACTTTTTAGTGGTGCTTACACAGAAATTAAACTATTGGAATTTGTTTAAATTTCGTTACCACTATTTAAAATTTACAAGACCCGCTGGAATCCTGTAATTGTTTCTCGGGGAAGAAGCAATTCCATATGTAAATTGTATCCGTTAAAAAAAATTTGGTCGTTATGGATATTTTATTATTCTAAAAAAGGAAATTTATTTGTGACCAGTTTTTACTCTCTTCCGTCTTGATATATTGCCTAATTGTAGAACACCATTCAAAATAAAGTTCCAAAATTATGTGACATATAATTCTGAATTTCAGTGCTTTGTGATATAACAGTTTAAGAGTGTTACATAAAATCTTAAAATCAATGATGATAAGTGCTACTAAAAATGAATAAAGTAGTGTCAAACAAAAAGCAGCAATCAATGAAAAAAAAAATTTTTTTTTTCTTACTTATTTCTATTAGTTTATTGTTATAAAAAAGCTTGAAAAGTTTTTGACTTATATAACTTTTATACAAATCTACATAAATATAGATTTTGTCTTATATAGTTAGTATATATTATTTTTTACCTATATACCTCGCAGATTTTGACTAATTGACCCACTTGTAAACTCCTTTGCTAGAAAATAATCTTAATATGATGGCAGTTAGAAGAAGAATAGTTAAATTGAGAAATTGAATATTAATAAAATTTAATTTAATTTCTTTTTCACTATTTTGGCGTAAGTATCACCACTATAAAATGCATTTAATTACAGAAAAAGTTGGAAAATAATAATAAAAGAAAGCAAGTAATAAACTTTATTAAAATGTAGATAATACTAAATGATTTTTACCTTTTAAAACCAGGCGCAATTTGAAAGTGCTTATTTTTCTTGCATAAATAGCTCAAAACGTAAAAAGTGCAAGGAAAGTTATTTCGTTATTAGCATTAATCTAAGAAATTAAAAATAATCCATGCGTACTACAATGCATTATTAAGTTTAAGATCCAATTTTATGTTTGTAATGAAGCAGTTAGGATGTTGTTGTTATTTTAATATTATTCAACAAAGCTGCCAACTTTCTAAATTTTTTTTTTTTTTTTTTTTTTTTAAATTCTGCTAATTGTTTTAATGTATAATTCTTCGATCCATAAATTTGATTTAAACCTACTTTCAACGCCACAACATGTAAATGATTCAAAAGTTCATATGGAAAAACCACTTTGTTGCAGTTCTCTCGTGTAAATAAGGCTTTTAAAATTTTAGCAAAATGTTAGCATTCTATAAAAATTTTTGCAAAAAGCGTAGTGGTTTGCAGCGCTGTTATTCAACATAGGTAGCATAAAAGCAGATTATCTTGAAAATTTAATTTTTTTTTTCTTTTTTAATAACGGCAGGCACTGAACTTTCGTTCTTCGCCATAGAAGATGATGCCGGAAGTGTTGCTCATTTATCGTTACCCAGTGGGCACCTGTGAACCAAAGTCACGGAGGCGAGCAACGTTACCCACGCCGCACTGCCACAAACCCGTTCATAGGGTGGGCCACATTCACACATCAGAAGACAACACACAGAGAGAAACATCCATGCCCAGGGTGGGATTCGAACCCGCGGCCATTGGCTTCGCAGTCAGACACGCTCGGTCACCTGGCCGGCTAAAATTTAATTACGAACACATTGTAAATTTGAAAGTTTGAAAATAAAGCAATGATAGGACTCTCCTACAAAAATTATTAAACATCATCAAACGTAAAATAAGCTCTAAATTATTATGTAAGCTGCGTAAGCATAATTAAAGCAATATTTCTTCCCATAATCATTTCGCTTTTAATTTGTCATATCTGCCAAATTTATTATCAGTATAACTCTTTCTTGCTAAAGAATTTACTTCTCTGCTAGTTCGGTTAACTACTCTCGGTATTCCCTGTATCGGGTATGCTGATGACGGTGTTATTGTTGTCAGAGGTAAACATGGAAAAACAGTCTCTGATATCATGAATAATGCACTTCTAGAAGTAGCTAGATGGTGCTCTGAATCAGGCTTATCTGTCAATCCATCCAAGATAAGCTATGTAGCCTTCACACGAAAAAGGCAACTTGGTCTAGGTAATGTATACTACCTGAACCATAAATTGGAACTCAAAGAGAAAGTCAAATTTCTCGGGGTTTACTTTGACTCCAAATTAAATTGGGGCCATCAACTTGATTACTGTACCAACAGGGCCAGAAAGATTTTCTGGTCCTGTAGAAATGCTATTGGTAGAACCTGGGGATTGTCCCCCAAAATAGTTTACTGGATCTACTCAATGATCATTAGTCCTATAGTCACTTATGGCGCAGTCGTCTGGTGGTCAAGGACTAGATTGAGTTCCGCAAGAACCAATCTAAACAAACTTCAAAGAATGGTCTGTGTAGCCCTGTCAGGATGTCTCAGGACCACTCCTACAGCTGCTCTTGAGAGCTTACTCGGGCTTCTACCTTTGAACTTACGCATTGAGGTTGAAGCTCAAACAGGCGTAAAGCGTCTTATGAACCTTGGCCTATGGAAAGAGTATTCCAAGCACTTGTCTTGGGGACATCTTGTTTCACAAGTGATGGGAATACCCACTTCTATTATGCCTAGTGACCTTATGTCACTAAGATACGCGTTTCATAAACCCTTCAAGATCCATTTTCCTACTAGAGATGAATGGTTCAACTCTCCTCGGTGGCTTAAAGGCAAATGCCTAATTTGGTACACTGATGGTTCTAAGATTGGCACCAAATCAGGAGCTGGAATCTACTGCTCCAATGACGGTACCAAACTTCACTTTCCCCTGGGAAATTATGCCACTGTCTTTCAGGCTGAGGTCTATGCCATTATCTTGTGCTGCAAGTTATGCATAGACATGAGATATCAAAATAAGACTATCCGCATCTGTTCTGACAGTCAGGCTGCTCTCCTATCACTGGCAAGGTGTAAATTCACCTCTTTGTTAGTATGGGAATGCTTCTCGGTCCTCTGCGACCTGTCCGCTCATAACAAGGTATCCCTGCATTGGGTACCTGGACATATGGGTATTGGTGGAAATGAGTTAGCTGATGAAGCAGCACGGGCTGGCTCTAATGCAATTTTCTGGGGCCCTGAACCTGCACTGGGAATTTCTCCCTCCTCATTCAGGGCAACCATATTCAAGCTCTACGGCAAGATTGCCCATGAGCAATGGCGCGCTGCTGACGGTCAAAGACAAGCTAAGGAGCTGAATCGAGACTGTCCTAGCATACGTCAAAAGGAGCTCTTAAAGCTTAATAGAAACAGTTTAAGGAAGATCATTGGTCTTCTTACTGGTCATTGTATCCTCAAGAGACACCTACACATTATGGGTATTGAATCCAATCCTATTTGTCGGGGTTGTCATTTAGAAGAAGAAACATCACGACACATACTTTGTGATTGTGATTACTATTCCGCTCAAAGATTTGAGCACTTAGGGCAGCACTGCGTCAAAGCCTGGGAACTGCAAGAGGTTCCTGTAAGGTGTCTGCTGAATTTTATTACAGCTATAGGGCTTTCTTGCTAATCATGATTAGGGTTTGGGTACAATAGACCTCTGGTCGATGTGCCCTGCTCGTCAGAGCTGCCCAACCTCTAAGTCTAAGTCTAAGTCTAACTTTACCCGTATATTTAAACACCAATCGCAACAATAGAACTTCATAGAATATAAACACTGCTAAGGGATACACCGGAAGTATTCTATATTTCCTTCGGTTTTGTCCAGCTTGTTATTATTTACATTCTGTCATCCATCCATTAAGGAAATGACTAAATTTTGATATTGTATGACAGGGGTGGCCAACCTGCGGCTCGCGAGCCACATGCGGCTCTTTGAAGGATTATTTGTGGCTCTCGATAAATGTACCCGTGTTCCCTTTTCATTTTTGTGCTATTATATTTTTAAAAAATATTATCGTTCCGCATGTGTTTCAAAATATCTTTTAAATCACTGAGAACAAATATGAAAGACTAAGTGCAACGTCGTTGAATTCAAGGTGAGTTTTCCCTTTCCAATATAATTATGACACAAAAAGCATCGGGAGAATTAGAATTAATAGAGATGCAAGAAGATCAAGTTCTACAATTAAAATAAAAGTCGACGTCGATTACGGAATTTTGGAAATTTGTACCAGAATCGAAGTATCAAGAATTAAAAATGGCTGCTTGCCGAATTATTTCAATATTCGAGATAACGTACTTATGTGAATCATTTTATTCCACTTTAAAATTCTTGAAATCCAAACACCGATCAGTATTAATTAACCAGCATCTCAAAGAATTACTGAGAAGTGCTGTGACCAATTATTCACTAAATTTTAAAGAATTATCAAGAGAAATAAAATAAATGTGTTTAATATTTAAATTCAACATATTTTGTCCTTTTGCTTATATGTTTTCAATAAATATAATTAATGTTAAAAAAAATTTAATACCTTTTTTGCATACCTTTTAAATACGTATTTAATTGTGGCTCGAGAAAAATTTCAAATTTTGAAAAATGGCTCGACTATCAAGGAGCTTGGCCACCCCTGTTCTATGCACATGCAGTTTTCCATTTTAAAAAAAGAGCATTTACCATTATTAAGTGATTTTCTCGGGTACATATCCCTTTCGATGGGGCCGTAAAACACTTGATTCCAAAGTATAGGTATAAAAACTGGTTAATGCAGTTTTAAAAATCACCAAATATATCAATATTTTATACCTATATAAGTATATTTGGTACTTATTACATAACCCTTCAACATTTGAGATCATACATATTTGTCAATGGTAGCCAACTAAAGCCGAATTTGAGAAGGAAGAAAAAAGATATATTTGAACTTCATAAGAATTTCGGAGCATGATCATTTCGCTATCTGACTTTTAATTTACTATTAAAATATTTATAAGTAGTGATGGAAAAAATTTCTGTCATTTGAGGGTTTTGCTGCATGCTCGCTTCGCCCACCAAACCCCATGATGACTTCTTAATTATTTCGTTTTGTTGATGTTAAACAGATTATTACATTGAAATTAAATATTAATCAAGTGAAACTCCCCAAAATTTCATATTATTGCATCAATTCAGATTTGGTTCCACAAATTTGTCTCCAATTCTTTTAGGATAAAATTTCAACCTTAAAATTTTTCTCAGTTTCATCTACAAATATGCTTTAAATTATAATCTTTGTACCACATCAAAGTCTGTATAGAAATATAGTAATGAATAAACACATGATTGATTAGAGCATGAAATTTTAGTTCTAAAGGTCCTGGCCAGAATCAAATTTTTGCCCACTACTACTTTGCATGAAAAATATGAAATTTTTTTAAAATGCCAGCAGATGTTGCATACAAAGAACTTTTTGCTGTCTTAAATCAGAAGAGAAGGTAAGAACTGAAATGTGAAAACACGTTTGTTGCAAAGTAATGATATGAACCAAAAATAAAGTTCCTGTAAATGGTGACAGGTGCATGTTAAATCTGTTGGGTAATAAAATCCTCCGTGTTTCCATAACAAATTGTACCTCTGGGGGTACTGAAATGGAGATTGGTTATTCTCTGGTTCAGGTTAAAATTATGATCTGTGGAGGAATGAATAGGTCCGCCCTATAAACGGGTGTGACGTAAAGGTGAGGCAGAAGTCAAATTCTTGGCCATAAATGGCGCCACTAGAAAACAAGAACAATCGCACCCTTTGCCGTAATGGCCGACTACGACAAGGTTCCTGCAGTGATTAATCAATGCTTCCTATAACTGAAAGCCTCCACACGGTTTTTTATAGGTAGTCCGATCAGACCACTGTGAAGGACATCCACTTTCCGAACGCGTCATATAATACAAAATCTAGTTGAAATAAGAAAGTGGTAGCAAATATATGACTAAAAATTTGTTTTATTTATGAATATTACTGGTTTGCTTTATTCAATTCTCAAATATATATGATAAATTTCTCTCAATCATTTTTATAAAAGGTTCATGCGCACAACTGGTTCACTTTTTATACAGTCTGCGCGGAATACTTATAAAAGACCGTGTGGAGGCTTTTTGATGTAGGAAGTGATGGTTTAGTGCACTTATTAATAGGTAAACTGAGCAAACAGTGTAATAGGGATATAAGGAATATTTTACCGAATATTCGGCCAACAAAATGGGCAGAATAGGGAATATTTTCTTAAAATAATGAATAAATATGTTTAGTCATTATTGAAATATAATCAAATCTTAACTATATTATTGGTATGAGGTAAAAGGGAAAAAAAAACTTTAATAGAAATGTTTAAGATAATAACAAAAAATGACTTACAGCTATTAAAAAAATTAAGTAATTATTCGAAAAGTAATATTTTCCAGAAAAACAATTATCCGTAAAACATTAAAAAAGATAATGCCCGTCAGAAACGCTTTTAAAAATGCAGTGCTAACATAAAAACACCACAATAAAGAAAATAAAGATTACCCATTGGGCCATGGCCTAGGGCCCCCAATGATTAGGGGCCCCCTTAAAAAAAAAATTTTGAAAATAAATTTACAAAAATTAGGAAAAACAATTATTTATTTTTTTTTAAATCTATTTCAAATATATATTAATAAAATACGTTAATTTTTTTACTTAATTTTTTACATATTTATTTATTACTTATTTTAGTTATTATTTATAAGTATTATTATAGTTTATGTATTATAATATTTATCAATGTTTTTTAAGTTCAAATTTGTCCTTTTGATTTGCGCACGAAAAAATCGAAAGCAGTACTATAGCGAGCTGAGACTTGTTTAAACAAGAAGCAAAGAATTAAATGTTGTTGACATTATTGAGACGTTTTAAATGAAAAAGAAGTTATTTAGTGCCTCATAATTCTTTTAGTATTTTATAATTATTTAGTGTCCGTAATTCTATTTGATCAATAATTAATTACAAAATATTTTACTAAAAGGTAAGTGTTTGTTTATTGTTCTATATACTCTAGAAAAAACCCATACAACTGGTCACTTTCAATCGAATTTTATATATTGAAATTGTCACTTTTTAAGAGGTCCAGGATATTATTTGTTTTAATTTTAAATATGCTTTCTTAAATATATAAGATATATAAATAATATTTGAATAAATAAAAAACATGCTTTCTTAAATGAAAAGATATATAAATACTTTTATATTTGAATGAATAAAAAATATAGGAGAAAAAAATGTAATCTAAGGGCCCCAGAAATTTTAATGGCCTAGGGCCCCGCGTACGCTTAATCCGCCCCTCATATAAAAGCAAAACAGAAAATTTAAAAATCGATCTTAGTTTTTGGAAGAACACTTTAAAGCTAAGAATTTCAGTTTTCCAATTACCTTATTTTCAAGAAAAAGAAAAGATTAATGTGGAACATAAATCCTCTTAACTGCCGAGTCTTAATAAAAACGTCGATAAAAGTGTTTTGTGAAAGAAAAGGCTAGATAGAAACCAAACAAAAACCGTTCTTAATTTTTAAACGAAAGATTTACACTAAAAATCTCAATTTAACTTTTTAACGTTAGTATATTATTAGAAAAAAAGGACCATAAAAGAAAAATGTTCATTAAAAAATGCAGTGATAATAAAAACGCTGATAAAAAGAAAACTTTAAAAAAAAAAGAAAACATAAAAATATTGTTCTTAGTTCTGAAATATAACTTACACATTGAGAAAAACTCTTTTGTATGTTACCAGTTATCTGTCTTAGCATACAAGAGAAAAGTGACAATAAGAGAATAAAACGATCCGTTATAATTAAAGCAGAAATCAAACTAAAATGAAACAAATAATAATAATAAAAAGATCACAATTTTTAAAACTAAGCGTTGAAAATACGATGAAATTGATTTGCCCGACTTAAAAAAAAGAACAGAAATCAGCATGGTTCAGTTTAAGTAATCTAACTTCAATTCTGCTTACTTCGCTTTTCTATGTGTCTTTCAGAACATAAATGAACAAGTTTCAGAGCTTAACAAATATGTGTTAAAACTATTTCGAATAATGCAGAGTAAAATTTAAAATTATTCTTCATTAAACCTATTTTATTTTACAAGTCTTTGAGCAGCCAACCGAACTACAAAGCCTTGTAATTTTGAACCTAATCCAGAAAACAAGGAAACTTCTGGATCAAGTATTGGGGGAAATTCATTCGTGGAAGACTTTTTGATCTGCATTTGCGTTACAAAGAGAAGAAAACCTCGTACGGTTAGCTTGATGTCAAGGGAACTCTAACCTATGATCCACCTACCACAAAGGATATTTTACGCCAGCACTAAGGTCGGTACGAGCCGGGAGTGGAATTCCTAGCAACCAGTCATTGCTGGGTTTCGACCCCGGTTCACCTTATTAAAAGGCGAAAGCTCTATCCTCTGAGTCACCAAGACACTTATTAACTCTATTAAAATTTCCCACAAAAAAAAAACTTGGTCGAAAAAAACTTTTCCAAATAATACTTTGCTGAATATCAAAAAAAATTTTCAACAAAATAGGAGTCAATGGCAATAAAATTCAAAATGAAATTGTTACTTTTGTGTTCAGGTTTGCACAAGGATAATATGTCAACAAAAGAACAGGATGACCAGTAAAAAACCAATTAAATTCATAATATAGCAGAATGGTAATAAAAAAAAATATATAAAAAAAAATTGACATTTTAGTTTTATTTTTAAAAAAATATATATAGATTTTTTATTAGCATTTCAGACTGCTCCTTTGACCTTAGCCATAGCTTCTACACCCGAAGCCTAAATAATTTAAAACTAATCATTTAAATGAATTCAAGGTAAAATGAAAATAGACCATTAAAGAAAATTTTATTACAATAACCAGTAATGTTTTCATGAAATATACAAATAAAAGAAGTTTATTTATCTGGAAGATTCAGTTTCGATTTTTCATCTTTTTAGATTTACTTTTCTTAATTTTAATAGTAGAATTTTTATTATTTTCTTCTTTTATTTCAACTTCATCGCTTTCTACATTGAATTTAGAATTAGGTTTTTGTTTCTTATTTTTCTTTTCAGGTCTCTTAACTACAGGATCTTCAGTAATTTCTTCTTTTACTTCATCTTCAGAACTTTCCTCGTTGGAGTCCGAATTAGTTTGACGTTTTTTACTTTTCTTTTCATATTTTTTAACCATTTTTGCATCATTATCGACTACTTCATCATCAGATGCAGGTTCCTTTTCATTCATCTCATCATTTGAACCAGCTGGAAATAAAAGCAAATAAAATAAATGCATTAACACAGCAAAAAAGAAAATGATAATGGAACATTTTGATAATTACTTGGCAAAATTTTTTACACAATTAACTCAAAGAAATGTCCTGATTCTGCTTATCTTAAAAAAAGTTATTTTTTTCTTCGTGGCATTAATAAACAGTGCATACCCTCAAATAAAAACATTAAATACCCCCCCCTTTTTTTTTCTTTTTTTCTAGCAGAGTTCTCCTTAGGAACAAAATTGGGCACTGCCTCTCATAAATGGGCACTTTGAATTTAGTTTGATCCTCAACAAAAAAATAGTAGCCAAATAACTAAAATTATATCTTAATTGTCAAATACTATGATTAGGACTGGGTGATGTCAGAAATTTTAAATCGTGATACATTGTCTGTTATGCATCGCGATATAGCGGTGTATCACGATTTAGCATATGTTCAAAAATTACCTATGGCAAATATTTAAATCAATCAAAAAAAAATTTTTTAAAATATTAAAAAAAATAAATACATAAAAAAAGAAGGAATAAACCTATTACAAAAGAAAATATTAATTCTAAACATATTCCACTATGACATCAATATCATTGCTTTATTTTTTCAATTAAAATAATAAAGAAGTCAAAGTAAAAGCAAATCCAAGCTTTATTTCATTTTTCTTAAATTAAAAATGATTTAAGATTTATTGGTTAAAAAATAATAATACTGTAACAAAATATTTTACATATATGCATTAAAAATTAAAAGAAAAAAAAACGCAAGTAGAAAACAATACAAAGAAATGTTCACTTCAGAAAAAAAAAAATTTTTTTTTAGTTATTGGTTGAAAAAAAAAACATGCTTTTGAAACATCATTAGACCCTCTTTTATTTCATTATTTAAAATAATAAAAAGTAGTATTAACTAATGGTCAAATTCTGAACTTAATAAATGTAAAAATATTCTTAATTATTTATTATTATTTTCTTTTTTGAAAATAAAATCGACTAAAGATTTATTCGTTTAAAAATGATACTGACTATCTAGCAAATCATAAAACAAAACAAAAATATTGAAAGAATTGTAATAAAAGTTAAAAATATATATATATTTTAAGTACTAATATTAAATTATTAAAAAGCGTCAAAACATAACTAAACCCTATATTTTTAAAAAATTATTTGTTTTAACTAATAGTTAAATTTTTTTAAAACTTCATTTTAAGTTTCTCAAAAGTAAAAGCAAATTAAATAAAGGTTAGCTTTGTTTTAATTTTTTTATAATTAAAAACCACTGAACATTTATTGGTTTAAAAATAATTAAATTATTATACTTATATACATTAAATAAATTTAAAAAAACTAACTTTTTATAACAAAGTTTAATACAAAATAAATTAAATTGTAAAGCTTAACAGAACAGCTTTGTTGGAAGGAAAAAAAGGTTTTTTAGTTTATTAAATCGTTTTTTTTTTTTTTTTTTTTTTTTTTTTTTTTCATTATTTTTAGAATTGCTTAAGGAATAGAAAGGAATGATTGCAGATAAGTTGAAAGAACAAAGCTAACAGAACACATATAGAAATTCCCAAAAACAATCATGTTTATTATTCAAACATAATTTTTTTAGTCTTAACTATAAACAGGGTATCTGCTAGATTTTAGATTTTCAAATTCATGATTTTCCATGACTAAATTCCAAGAATTTTTCATGACTTAACGAAGTTACTAATTTCTCGGAAAAAAACACAAAAATGAATTAAAAAAAGAATTATAATAACATTAATTGAAATGATAGGTATAAACAAAACTATTAATACTCTGCATCTTCATATTTATAGATTTTAAATTTAAAAAACAGAGTAAAGAAAGAGTTGAAGCGATAAAATAACTGAAAAAAATGCAAAAGCAAATAATTTTTTTTCCCCTTTTCTGCAGAATTATATTCTAAAGATATTTTTCTTATTCAAGGGAAAGGAAAGAAATACTCCTGATTTTTCTGTTCTCATTTTAGAATTTAAAAAAAATTCGCTAATGACTGGCTTGTTTCAGCTACAATTTAAAATTGATAAAATAAATAACAAAAATTCTTAAATCACGGAAGTTTAAAAGATAATTCGCTCTAGAAATGATGTTTTTTCTTTCATTTTTTGAAAGAACACCATAATTTTTAAAGAACACGATAAAAATATTTTATATTTTAATCAAATATGACTGTGAGTGGGGATTTTGTTACAAATTCAGATATTCGGAACACTATGAAATTGGGGGGAAGGGGTAAATTCCATTTTAAAAATCAGATTTTTCGGCTACCTAAATCCATGACTTTTCATGATTTCTTTAAAAAAAATAGTTAAACTCATGACAAATTTTGTATGATACCGAAATTCACGACTTTCCATGATTTTTCATGGCTTTCTAGGAGCGAGGATACCCGTATAAAGTTTTCAGAATAGTTTGCTGGAAGGGAGGAAGATGTTTTCTTTTTTTCTATCAAATCATTTTTTGCTTCTCATTTATTATTTTTAGAATTATTTAAAGAACAAAAAGAAATGATCACAGATAAGTTGCAAAGAACACAGATAAAGTAGCACGAATAAAAATTCGCAAAAACAAGAATTTTTATTATTTGACAGTAATTTTTTAATCTTGATTATAATAATAATTACGGATAGGGCTAATATGGCAATAACTGTAGCCAAATGTTCTACAGATGTTGTTAAAATCATACGCATGGACGACAAATTTGTTGCATTGAAATATGTTTTTTAATAAACAATATATGTAGTATTTTAAATCAAATTCCATGCTAATAAAAAAAAAATTTACTAATATTATTGCTCTATGCGTGGTACTCAAATGGAATAACAGAAAGTGTTTGGTACAAACATTATAAAATTCAAATTTGCATGTTATGCTATGCTTAGCATTCATATACTGACATGAATAAAAAAAAAAATTGCTATTTTAGACTTGACTTTATTTGACTTTTAGATAATTAATTTTTAAGATCACTTTCTCTGCCTCACTTATTTATTATTTGGTTTCAGCATTTTAGCCTATGTTCTATTTGCTAATATTATTTTACCATATTTACACTTAATTTTAATAAATACTAATCTTTAACCATTAAGAACTAATGAACTTAATTATTTTTAGGGTGCTATAGGTAGTTATTAATAATTTTTTATCTGTACCATAACATGAATTACGTTTATGTAATTGTAAAGTTAGATTTTTTTTCCCCTACCACATTAAGTTTTTGAACCACTACATGAATATCTATGTGATCCTATTGGACCACTAAACTTATACTTCTGGTGTGAAGGCTAATTACAGAAAAATAGCAACAGTTGGTACTGCTTGAAAGGTTAGATTTAAACCTGAAGGTTCTTAAAGGAAAAATTTTGAAAATGTTCAAGAAATGTGCATTTCTTTTTAATTTGTTTTCAATCATGAACCATTTAGTTTACAAACTCCAGAAGCATTTATCTAAGTTAAAGAAATTTTTTCAAAGCACAATCTCAAGACAATCATAATTTTTTTTAAGAAAAAAAAATCTTAATGTTTCTTTCAGCATGATATAATAAAATTTTTTTATATATTAATAACAGATTTTTTTGATTTACATTAACTATTATATGCTAAGTTTATTTTATATTTGTACATAAATTATTAAGTAAAAAACTATCATTCAGTTTCGCTATTTTGTTTTATGTAATTGCGAAGAAAATAATAAATCCATGGGTAGGTATTAAATGTGACACAGAAATTCATAATAATGAACTCAATATTAATCAATTTTTAAGTCATAGCAGATTTTTTGCATATGTTTAATTAACATAGAAAAAAAAACACTTATGAGAATTAAATTTCGGGGTTCAAGTCCCTCTTCATTAATTCAAAGTGTTTTTATATATATTGTGTGGTTACATCATAGGAAAAATTTAAATAACTCCTTTGAAACTCTTTCTAAATCAAATAACTAAATTTCTGACAACTATATTGGAATGAACAGTTCAGTATAGACATTCTAATGGACATTTGTTTGAATAATATTGCATCTCTGAAATAGCAAAAGGGGTCATTATCATGCATCAGTCATATTGGAATGAACAGTTAGGTATAGACATTCTAATGGACATTTGTTTGAATAATATTGCATCTCTGAAATAGCAAAAGGGGTCATTATCATGCATCAGTCATATTGGAATGAACAGTTAGGTATAGACATTCTTATGGACATTTGAATAATATTGCATCTCTGAAATAGCAAAAAGGGTCATTATCATGCATCAGTCATATTGGAATGTACAGTTCAGTATAGACATTCTAATGGACATTTGAATAATATTGCATCTCTGAAATAGCAAAAGGGGTCATTATCATGCATCAGTCATTATGATGGAAGTGCTGCTATAATGAAGGGTCAGCAAAAAAAGCATAATAAAAAGCATAGACAATAGTTAACAAAAATAAAAACTTTATTACACTGAAATTTGAATTGAACTGCAATATCTTCAATTTATGATTGTCATTAAATGAACTTACAAAATGTTTTAAATATGTTTATCATACTTTTGAATTAATAATTTTGAACAAAAAGATATTTAATTTTTTTCATACGGTTATAACATTTTTTAATTAAAAAGTAGACAGTTCAAAAAAAGAAACTATAAATATTTGAATAACTTTAAAAGAAAAGCATCAAATCAATTAGCTTTAAAAAGTATATAAATAAAGAAAATTTCAGTAATCAATACTTATTTCCTTTAATATGGATATAGTCATCCAATTTGATAGAAAGGACAAATGCATAACTACAACAACAAAATACTCACTTTCTTCTGATAAATCAGATAAAGCCTCAAGGTCTTCTTTATATTTATTGTTTTTCACAACAACCCTACCATCTCTGAATACCTTCACATCTGCGTCGTCTAAAGTACTTAATTCTCCAAAAACAGGTTCAGCTCGTGGCCTCTTCTTTGTAAAGTTGAACTCATTTGGGTCATCTACAAACATCATTCAATAATTTAAATATAGAATGCAAAATTAGTAATCAAATAAATGAGTACATACAGTGAAATCTGTGTAAGTTGACCACTTTCAGTTCACTTGCTTTTTAGTGAATAACTAATAGGCCATCAACTTAGAAAGGAAAAATTCAAATTTTTTCAACTTAGCAGTAAAATTTTATTTTCCTAATAAAATCCCATATATTTAAAGAAATGGTATTTATTTTCAGAATGACTTATATTTTGTTGAACAATTTGTTACATAAATTTGACATTAAACTGATTTCTGGATGATTTTTTTCCCTTCAGGAGAAGGTACTTATGAAGAGCTTAGTATTGCTTTTTAGTGATCAACTTAGACTGGTTGCCAACTTATGAAGAGAAATTTAAAGTTTTTTAACTTGACACTAAAAGTTTATTTTGCTAATAGTATCCCATATATCTTAAGAAATTGGATTTATTTTCAGAATGACTTATATTTTATTGTACGGCAATTTCTTACACAAATTAAACAATAAACTTTTTTTTATTTTCATTTTATTGTCAGAGTTCTCTTCCACGACATCGAAATTATTTATTTCTCGTCTGGAGAAAGTCTTTTTTATTTACTTAGGAAGGGTTTAGATTAGCAATGAATAGCACTCTGATATAATATAGTAGATTCAGGAAGAAAAAAGAATAAAAAGCTGAAATTTGCATAGCAAAAAGTTTTTTCAAAACAGGTTTCAAAATTTCAAAATAAACTATAATAAAGATTACAATTTAAAGGAATATTATATTAAATAAAATATCAATTAAATAAAAAGCAGTTTTTTTTAAACATTTCTAGTTAACTTTAAATTATTCTGTTAGTTGCTTCAAAACGCCATTGCTAATTGAAACCTCTCTCCTTAATTCAAAATTATTATTAAACTAAAATCATTGAATTCTTAATATCAAACGTACTTAAACTCGACACATAGTGGGCCGAAGAAATATCAAGACAACAGTTTTAAAGAAGAATCAGAAACGTACATAAACCATACTATTTTTACAAATTTGTAATGTAATTTTCATACTAAATCTGTAGTATAATTCTAAATCTTATGCAAATTTGCAAAGCAAATTTTCTAGCAAAAGAACAATAAGACATACCATTTTTAATTACAGAATTACTTTGTTTAGAACAGAAAGGTTTTACAATTTCCAATATAATTTTATGAATACTGAACAACAAAGGACAAAATTAACGGTTGCTATCGGCTAAGGCAACAAAATATAACAAATGGTGATTAAAAAATTTTCTATAAGTCGCCAATCAAAAGCCACTTTTCTTCATACAAAATTCACCTTACAGTATTAATATTTTAATTAAAATAGAATCAGTGTGAATATTTTACAGCATTCTGAAAATTACTTTATTCCAAGCTTGATTCTCAAAATTTTCTTTGTTTAAAAAATAAACCTTGTAATAACTATAATATTATAAGAAATGCCTTACTTAATTTTAAAATATAGTTTTTAAATGATCTAAAAATTCTCCATTTTTTTTAAAACTGGCAAATGTTTTAAAAACTGGCTATTGTTAAAAATGCTACATTTGACCACTGGCCAATAGCAAAATTGTCCTATACTGAGCAGAACAACTCATAATAATAGTGGCTACAAATCAATGCATGGAAAATATTTATAGTACTATTGCATTAAAAAAAATAAACAATATCAATTAATTTTTATTTCCATATACCAATAAAAAAAAATTTTTTAATTTACTCTGAGATTTTCTTAGTCAAATAATTTGAAAGTGGGATTTCAACACTTTAAAAATGAAAACTTAACATTTCATCAAAGTCACTTAACATTAATCATATAAAATTCTATGATATTGTTGATTTTTATGTTGTTAATTAAAATTGATAATTTTTAAAATCACATAAAAGAAGCTAATTAATAGTTCTGAAACTGCTACTACCTTATAAGATTTGGTACTATTTTTGCTTAGAATATGAAAAAAGTGTATGACACCTAAATTCATCACCATAAATATTCGATTATAAAAATTTTTTTAATTGAGTTTCTTTTTCATAGATTGCATGAATTTGCAAAAAGGTTTAAACAAAGAAAGAACTATGTGACTGAATCATGTATAGAATTAATAGACAATCCTTATATTGGAATTATTGAAATTTGTGATCGCTACTAGTATTATTTATTAAAATAAAAACATTTTGGATTAAATATATTAACAAATCAATTTCATATCACTTTTCAATTCAATCAATTTCATAAAGCCAAGTAAGAAAAGGTATATTATGTTTCAAAACTAAAACTACACAAAATAAAATTATTTTCCATTAACTTTTTCTTTTATTAATAAGTGACATACAAATATTAATTTATCTCTCCCCCCTTAAAAAATAATAAACAAAAATTAACAAAACAAATTTATTATGAGTTTTAATAATAAAGTTACTCCACCTATCCACATTGACTGCAACAAAAATGGTTAATGTAAATCTTATAAATAAGCAAACAATGTTAATGCCTTTAATTGATGGCATAGAAATTCTTAGCTCCTACAACTAATGCAAAAATGATGATAATTAATGCATTCATTATATCATTAAATCTAAATAATTTCTTATTAGTAATTAATGCCACAGTGCACAACAGATAACACTTCTTTAACAATCTCTTTCTTTGTCCTTTTGGATTTTTAGCTGTATTTGTGATTTTCCTTCTTTCTGGGTTTTTTTTTTTTTTTTTTTCTTCCTGTTATTATTATTTTATATTATTTTTATACTGGACTAAGTTTGATGATTTATTAGCATTTGACGTACTATTCTTTTCAAAAAGATAAAAATACTTTAAATTAGGAGAAAAAGTAATGTAAAAATGTGAATGTAAATCAATAAAATTATGTTGTTTGTGGTTATGAGTAAGTTACTATACTATAGTTCATTACTATACATGTCTGTTTTAATTGTTTAAACTAGTGGAAACAAATTCAGATGATGCTGAAAATTTCTTCCGATGTAAATTTCACAAGAACAAAGACATAAATGAAAAACTTGAGAACAGACAAAAGTATAATGCAAAACTATCCAGTAAAAAACGATATTTACAGAATTACATTAGTATTTAGTCAAAAAAATGAGTAGTGAATCTAGAGAAATGTATGCTATATTTCTCTCAGTCTGATTGGATGACGGCCTGGTATTTTATGTACTTTGAATCATACTGTGAAACAAAGCAGATATCAAACATCAGTTATGAAATTAAATTAAAAAGATTAAAAGACCAATTTAAAACTTCCCCTTTAGCATTGCTCCTTGATAATTGATTTTAGAGATCTCTTAAAAGCAGGTAACAATAATACTTATTGCATTAGAAATTAATGCCAATATAACATCTTATTCATTACTATGCTGTATCTAATATTATATAAGATAAAATTTTATGCTTACCATTAGACATAAAGAGAGGAATGGCTTTTGATTTTGGGGTTTTCACATAAATGCCTAAAACATTATCCCACTGACCAGGCAACTGTTCTTTCAGAGCTTCAATGGATGACATAATATTCAATAAAATGTCTTCTTCTTTCATTGAAAGATCGGCCACTTCAGAAGCACTTCAAAGAAAAAAAGTTAATTAAATTTAATGAAAGAGACAATGGGTGGAAAATTAACAGTTATCAAACAGTAAAAAACAAGTTACAATTTAGTGTCAATGTAAAAATATGAACCTAAAATTAAAAAGCATTTGAATCGATAGACTGAAATTTTAAATATTTGCTTTCTATGTGTCATTACATAAGTGTCATTACATAAAAACTAAGGAAATCATAAAATTCATATATAGTAATCAGGAATAATTTGTAAGAAAATTAATTAGAATTTCATTAATTTTACCACATTTTATCAAATGTAATTGACTAAAATGAGAACTAAGTACAAAATACTTATATCAAACAATGTATATATGAGATGTCTCTCTCCCTTTGGCAGAATTTTTTCTGTGAAATACCTCTCTAATACTGATATCTTTCTGTTACTTTAAATAAGTAACAACAAATATACATGTTACTTATTTCAAGTAACATAAGCGTCAACTTCAAAAAAAAAAAAAAAAAGATTTAGGATCAAATAAAATAATTTTTTTCATTGAATATGTAATATATTTTTTACTATTATGGGTGATATTCTCGCATTTTGCAAGAGGATAACACGCTTTTTCCTTTTTTATATTTAGTAATTCATCATCACATTAAAGAAAAATAATAAAAAAAATTGCGAAATACATAGCACTAGTAACTATTGAAGAAAAAGATCGACAACAATATCACGCAAATCGAACTCTTCAAAAAGGGGTTACTAAATTGCGTGTTTTCATTTCAGAATTCAGTTGTTGTGATAAATAATATCGTTTTAAAAATATCAGATTTTAAAAGATATGTGGAAATCAATAGTAATAACAGCATAAAAAATAGAACAAAAATTTCTATAGAAAAGGAAGAAAAAAAATTTTACTTCATCATTATTACAATCATTCAGACTTTAATTTTAAAAGTAATGCAGCAATATCAATTACAGAAAGAAAATTTTAAGTTTAAGAATCTGTACACAAAAATTAAAACAATCTCAAATGAAATATATGTGCATTGTAAACAAACAATAAACAATATTAATCAAATGAAATGCACTAAAAGACAAATATTAAACCATCATAAAATTTTGATTTAACAGAAAATTGTAATTAAGAGTTCAAAGTTCGTATGAGTTCAATGCTTGAAATCTATTATTGGTAGTGGGCACAGTCTAACAATAGGACGTTTTAACTCACCATTTGCAGTTTTTAACCTTACCACTCTGATGTTACCATCTGCTCCTGGAAAGTTCTCTAGTATGCGTACCAACTTCCACTTCAATGGTGGTAAAACATCTTCTTTGATTAGCACTAGTTCATTTACAGCAAGATTTCTCTTTACTTGGAACCAGTTGGGATGCCTTTGAAGAGAGGAAAGATAGTCAGTTGACCATCGTTTCCAGAATTCTTGGATCATTCTTTGCATTAACTTCCATCTTTGTAAAGGTGTAATCACTTCCTTTAAAAGATCAGAACTAGGTACTGATGTCAATGAAGTGCCAATGAGGAAATGACCAGGCGTCAATGCCTCACAATCAGCAGGATCATCAGACAAAGGAGTAAGTGGTCGGGAATTAAGGCAAGATTCTACTTCTGCAATCAGGGAAAGGAATTCTTCTTAGGTGAGGATTTGTTCACCGCCAGTTTTTTTTAAGGTGAAATTTCGTAGATTTGACAGTGAATTCCCACAATCCTCCATGATGAGGGGAAGCAGGAGGAATGAATTTCCAAATGATATTTTCCTTTGCAAGATAACCTTGAAATCTTTCATCTGAAGAGAGTGATGCAATCAAACGTTTCAACTCTCTATATGCACCAACATAATTTGTCCTACAGTCACTGTGTATCTGATCAGGTTTACCTCGTCGAGAAGTAAATCTTCTTAACATGGCAAGGAAGGCATCAGAAGTCAGATCACTTACAAGTTCTAAGTAAACGGCTTTTGTGGATAAACACACAAATAAACAAACATCGCATTTCATAGTCTTTACACCTCTTCCATTTCTGGACTTCACCTGGAAAGGTCCGGTATAATCAGTTCCAACAACAGAGAAAACTCGGGAAGGTGTGACTCTTACTGAAGGTAAATCAGACATAAATTGTGTCAAAAATCTACCATTTTGTCTATGACATTTTACACACCTGGAAATTATCTTTCTGACAAGATTCTTGACACCAATTATCCAATATTCTTGCGTTAATGCTGATAATGTCATTTGAATAGTTCCATGTAGATGAATTTCATGAAAATATCTCACAATTATCATTGATAGATGATGACCCTTTGGGAGAAGTATTGGATGTTTTCGACGTTCAGAAAGATTGGAATTCTTCAACCTTCCACCAACTCGGAGAAGTTCGAATGAGTCAAGGAAGGGTGCCAAAGGCAACAGATTGCTATATTTTGGAAGTGTCTTCTCCTTCTGCAGATATTCCATTTCAGTACCAAAAGCATATTTTTGAACCATCTTCACAAGGGAATTTCTAGTATTCTGAATCTCTGCAGTTGTTAAACAGCCACTAGCCTTTGCAGCTGGAAACTTGCAATTTAGAATAAATCTTCTACACCAGGCAAATACTCTTTGCAATTTAGACCATGATGAAATTTTATTTATGATATTCATACTATCAGACTAGCTTTCTTCCTTGCAAACATTCATGATGATGTTCATGGGCTTGTTTCGTTTCTCAATAAGAATTTCATCGTCCAAGTTTTCACTATTCAAAGACCTTTACCATTATTCCATTCTGATTCTGCAAGTCTCAACCAAAAAGGTCCATGCCACCATTTATCTCCGTCTTTCAATTCGCTTGTATTGCACCCACGTATCAGCAAATCAGCAGGATTAACGATACCTTTACAATGAAGCCAAGACTTTGGATTCGACTTCTCCTGCACTTCCCTGACCCTTTTACAAACAAATTGTTTCCAACAATCAGCGCTTTCCCTGATCCAACGCAATACAATGGAAGAGTCCGTCCAATATACATATTCAGAAACCATATCCCCAAAAATACCATTAGGATAATTTCCTACTCGAGCTCCTATAACTGTCGCCATCAATCTAAACGTGTCAAAGTTAACTTCTTTAAGGGGGTAACACGACTCTCAGGTATCAAGAACGACACTACGATTTCCCCCTCATCATTAACATATCGAACATAAGAAACCGTTCCATATGCAACGAGTGACGCATCACAGAATATATGTACCTCTACTCTTCGACTTCCTGGATTTCCGCATGACAAGAACCAATACCTTGGCAGAACTATGTCCTTCAAATACTTAACCTCTGAACACCATTCAGTCCATTTTATTTTCAAATCTACTTGCCAACTTTTCGTCCCAATCTAAACCTCTTTTCCATATCTCTTGCCACAGACACTTGATCTTAAGAACAAACGGACTAACAATACCAACTGGATCGAACACCATTGCAGCAGCGTGCAACACAAACCTTTTCGTATTTGCCGAATTATTCAAACTTTTCAATAACAGGAAAATTTCCAACGACAGATTATCTCCTATAGGGTTCCAATTCAAACCTAAAACTTTCAAACTACCACTAGAACTCTCACTAACATCACTAAAACCCTTTTCTATCCACAAAGACTTCAATTTTTCTGAATTAGAATTCAGCTTTCGTAAATTCATTCCTGCTTCTCCCAAAATATAAACAGCTTTAGTCGATAAATCAAACGCCCTCTCAACATCATCAGCACCAAAATAAAGATCATCCACATAAAGTGAAGTGTCCAACATTTCAACACATTCAGGTGCATTTTCAAGATACTGTTTAATGTGCTTTTTAATTGTTGCGCTAAGAATAAACGGAGATGATGTACAGCCGAAAGGAAGGCGAGTCATTTGCGAAACTTTAAAGCTATTACTTGAATTATCTAAAAGCCATAAAAACTTTAAAATTTCCTATCCTTTTCAGTGATGCCTATCATGAGAAAAGCCTTTTCGATATCTGCCCTGAATGCTACTTAGAATTTTAAGAATAATGTCTAACACATTAGGATTTAAATTTGGCCCAATTTCTAAATAATCATTAAATTTTGCTTAGTTTTTGAGCTACAGTTAAAAACGCACTTTAGTAGTATCCTTTCGCACAACTGCTCTGTGAGGCATAAAATATTCCTCATTATCTCTTCCTCGACTATTCCCTTGTTTTGTTGCTCTTGTATTGTAAGTTTATATTCCCAGTCATTTTTCTCAAAATTACTTTTTAAATTATCGAATCTCTTTTTTGCTATCCAAAATTTTTTCGCAAGATCTTTAGGTGACCTTTTCCATAATAATGAAGTTTCGTACCTGCCCTTAACAAACTTAAGACTATTTTTGAATTTGTTTATTAAATGCTTAATAGCAATCTCATTTTAATCTCGAATGCCTAACAATTCTAAATCCCATAGTACCTGAACATCCGTAACTGAACTTAAATTTGTCGAAGTAGCACTGTTCTCTTTATTTTCCTCTTGAACTCCCTGTACAGTATAACCCAATAGAGTGGGAATACAGTATAAAGATTTATTTATTTTCTCTTGTTTAGAATTATCAGCAGTCTCCCAAAACAAATCAGCCCCAATTAAAATATCCAAACCTTGATTGAAATTCAAACAAGCATCCGCTAAAACAAAACCTTTTGCTATTAAATCATTCTGTATTCATGTATCTGGTATCGAAAGAGGTGCGGCTGTAGTTGTATCTGTAATTAACGCCTCTATTTCAACAAGGATCATTTCTATTCTTTCATTTTACACGACCTACACCGTAGCTTTTTTGTTTCGCTATTACGGACCCAAAAGAATAAACAGATAAATTTTCTTTCCTTATTATTTTCACTCTCAGTTCTTCTGCTAAGCTTCGCGTTATCCAGGTTCTGTTGGAACCATTATCACAGAGAATTCTAACTAATTTATTCTTTTTTTCAAAACATGCGACTACGCTACAAGTTTGTAATAAGACACTATTTCTCTTTATGTAGGAGTGGCAATAAGCAACCGCATTTTCTGACGAATTGTTATTAAACATTTCATTCTCCTCTTTCTCGCATAATAAATAATTATGAGTTCGCCTGTTACATTCTATGCACGGCTCCAATTTCGTTTTGCAGAGTCTAGCAATATGATGTTTTGAAAAACAACGGAAACAACGATTTTCTTCTTTTAATTTATTTTTTCTATCTATTACGCTTTGATATTCGCAAACTTCATGTTCACTACTGTCGCAAAAAATGCACTTTTTTCTATCGACTGTTGGGTGATATACACTTTGCACATTTTAATTCAAATTACTCTTTTTAATAAAATCAGAGTTCTTACAAAAATTCTTATTTTCGTTACTAAAACTATTGTTATACTCATGTGAATCAGATTTATAAATTGAAAGTGTCCTCTCTAGAGGTCATTTCTTTTTCCAAAATATAAAACAAATCTTTAAATACCCAATTATTTTCAGGATAATTTCGATTGAATTCTAGAACAATTTCCCTCGGAATTCTTTCTATTAGAATAGGACTTAATAAATTACCATAAGTTTCGGTATCTATTCCTAACGACTCTAAATTTCTCTTTTGTGACTCAGCACAATCAAATAATTTTCTTAAGCCAATTAAATTATTTACATTTCCAATAAAAGATAATTTTAACAACTGATTGAGATGTGCTTGGATTAAAGAGTTTTTATTACCAAATCGATTCTTTAAAAGCTTTACAGCAATATCGTAGTTTTCATCCGTTAAAGCAAAACCGTTAATACAACTTGCTGCTACCACACCTACATAAGATTTTAAATAGTTAAATTTATATACTTTGCTTAAACTGTTATTGTTATGCATAGCACTTTCCAATTGATTAAAAAATTCTAACCAATGTGTGGGGTTTCCATAATATTTATTTATATACAACTTGGAAAGTTTAACAGTTTTTATTACCTGCGCATTACTACTTGAACGAGCCAAACAGGGTGTATTTTCTCTACTTTCTCTCATACTTAAATCAACTGAAATATTTCCTTTTCCTTTTGCGCTCAAATTATCAATTACATTTATAATTTTTTGTTTCCATAGAACAATTTTCTCATTATATTCATCTGAAATCGAAATCTCATTTTTGATTTCACTAATGTCGCACAAATCTTCAACCTTGCTATTTAAACTTATAAGCTCGCTTTCTTTGTGAATTGTTCTTGAAACTCTTTTAAAGCATTAGTTTTATCTATATTAGCCAAATCATCACACTCATTGAGATACGTTTCAATTTTAATAATTAATTTGGTGACCTTATTTCTTAAAACTTTACGCTTAGCCTTTAATTTTTCAATTTCTGACATTTTAATAAATTTACAATAAAAGCACAATAAATCAGATCAAGAAAATAACACCAACCTTGACACTGGAACTATCGTCATGAGTATCAAGAACATAGTATCAACCTCTTTCTGGAACTCGACATTGAAGCATCGATCCGACAACTCAAAATTTCATTGCTCGCTAATATATCCCGCTAACTGACACCAAAATATGGTTACTAAATAATTTATACTAACGACCCCTTTCGAACAACATATTTTAATGACGAACACAAAATACAAACATACACAATATGCTAACACGACAAATACACTACCTATTTGTACAACATTTTAAAGAGAACTAAACTACATAAAACATTTACTAATCACGTGACTTTTTAAAATGAAATATAGATGAAAGCACAAAATACTTTAAACAGAAACACTTACTGTTTTGCAAATCTGATTTTAAATAAAAGTAAATAAGATCTAATTTAGCCAACTAAATTATCAAGTAATAATGAGATCTAATTTATTAAAATTATAAGAGACTAAATTCATTTTTTATCAACGAAATTGTTATAATATTTACCAGGAATTTCCCTTGCATGTGATATGAAAAACAGTTGAAGAAAGTGCATTCTCAATTTGCTCCTTTAGGTTTGGTGTTTGCATGTTAATCTGAATAGGAAACCTGAAAGATAAAAGTCGATTTAAAAATCAAAGAATGAGATACCATTATACAAAAGTTAAAACAATAATATACAATATATAGAAATGAAAGAAAAAAATCCATGCAGCATCAATGAAATAGAAACATACTAATGCTTCAGGTTAATATATACAAACAATGATCATTTTAAATACATTACACCTGCCAACCTCAGGAATTTCAAAAGCCTGAGACTTAAATACTATGTCATAACGTAATAAGAATTATAATAAGAAATATTAAAAGACAATAAAATCACACATATTTTAAATAAAAATTACATAAGTAACTTTTTTACACCCAAAAATTACAAAATAAACAATTAATTAAATTTTTTAATACAAATTATGCGAATGATTAGGCATTTTTTAAAAACATCACATAAAAAATTTTCTGGTTCCTTTTGGTTTGTTTTCTCATCAACAAATTTTTCAAAGTTTGATATGCAGGGTATCTGCTACATTTTAGATTTTCAATTTCATGACTTTTCATGACTTTCCATGACTAATTCCAAGTATTCGCAGTCACTATTTTCTCCGACAAAAACACAACAATAAATTTAAAAAAACACTATAATAACATTAACTGAAATGATAGGTATAACCAAAACTGTTATACTCTACATCTTAATATTTATTTATTTTTTTTAATTTAAAAAACAAAGTAAAGAAAGAGTTGAAGCAATAAAATAGATCAAAGAAATACAAAAGCAAATAATTTTTTTTTCCCTTTTTTTCTGCAAAATTATATTCTAAAGATATTCTTCTTGTGTATCAGAGAGAAAAGAAATACTCCTGATATTTCTGCTCTCATTTCAGAATAAAAAATATTCACCAGTGACTGGCTTTCTTCAGCTAGAATTTTTAATTGACAAAATAAAAAAATAATAACAAAAATTCTGAAATCACAGAAGTTTTAAAGATAATTCGCTCTAAAATTGATGTTCTTTCTTTCTTTCATTTTATGAAAGAACACCATAATTTTTAGAGAACACCATTAAAAAATTTTATATTTTAATAAAATATGACTGTGAGTGGGGTTTTTGTTACAAATTAAGATATTCGGAACACTGTGAAATTAGGGGGGGGGGGGTAAATTCCATTTTAAAAATTAGATTTTCCCGTGGCCTAAATCCATAACTTTCCATGATTTTTTTTTAAAGAAATAGTTCAAATCATGACATTTCATGACAAATTTTGTTCAATACCAAAATCCATGACTTTCCATGATTTTTCATTACTTTCCAGGTGCGCAGATGCCCTGGATATGACAACAAAAAAAAACAAGTTTGGATTCTTGTTATGTCACTAAATATTCTCTCACAGGTCACATTTTTATGAAAAATAGTTAATACCGTCAATTATAAGTTTCTCTGTGACTTATTGATTTCATACCATTTTCTATCCCTATCAAACGAATGAAAAACAAATGTTTGAAATGTCTTAGCATTATAAAGCTCATAACAGGGGTAATTGTAATACAAAATTGAAAACCCTGAAAAATTTATCAGTAAAAACTCGATAAAGATAACAATTTAATTACCATACAGGTTTCATTTTTAACATAATTTTTTGATTAACATAATTTTTGAACACAATTTTCATATTTAACATTTATAACCAAATTATCTAATAACAAATATCACATCTTTATATAAACTTATTCAAGAAAAAATTTCTTTTTTACAAGAATCACAATATTGTATTTTACATTCGTGTGAATATGAATCAAGATTTTGGACTTCAAAAAAGCGAAAATGAATTGGGATATTGAATTTTTAGATATCACAAACACCAATTACGATGCACAATTTTCAGATTGCATGAATACAAATCGCAGTGCATGGTTTTTAAATCATGTACAAATATGAAAATGTATGTTTAATATTATAGACGCGTGAATAAGAATCACTATATCGAATTTTAAATACGCATAAATGAATACAAATCGCAACATTGGATTTTAAACTCATGTGAATGCGAATCACAATATTGGGTTTTAAAAACACAAAAATACAAATCGTGCTATTGGATTTTTGAATATCATGAAAAGTAATCGCAATGTACAATTCTTAAATTGAGTGAATACAGATCACAGCACTTTTTCTTTTTTTCATTAAGGAAATACAAAAATTTATGTTTAATATTAAAATTGCGTTAATAAGAATCCTGGTATTAGCAGATTAAGAAGCAGTTCCAAATATTCCAACGTTAAGCAACGTCCAAATATTCCAACAAAAGTTAGTTGATAATTGCTCAACAAAGATGCAAAATTTAATAAATAAAATGTTTGGGAATATTTTTCTTTTTTATTCATAAAAAAACAAGTCTTTATGTATTAGTCATTATAATGCAAAGGTCAGAGAAATGGATTGGAGAAGTTATTGATTTAAATCAATTTAGGAAATATAATTGGCTTTTGAATCAGTTGAATATAATTGCATCCATTCAGCTTCAAAAAATTATTTAATATCAGTGTATTTAATTAAATTTATGTTATATGTAAATTGAAAACATTTCAGGAAAATCTAGTAGCAAAAATTATCTTATAATTATCAAGAATTTAGAAAATCTGATCACTTCTTTCAAAGAAAAAATAACTGAGAAAACTGGGTATATGAAGAAAACAATAAAGAAAAAATTGGTAAATAGTTTTAATTTTAATGGTATTTTAAAAAAAATTCAAAATGTAACTGGCAGAACATATTTTTATATATTATTATACAAAAAAATAAATAAAAATGAAATAAAATAAAATTGTTTCCATACAAATTCTTTCTATAAAAATTTTTTTTATTTTTACAAATACAGTACACTCTCGATTATCCGTGCGCGGATTATCCGGTTTGCGGATTATCCGTGCTCATTCCGGAGTTGCACAAAAAATTTAAAGAGAAACATTTTGAAAATTAAAACAATTTGATTCATGAAGTTATAACACTTCCAAATTTTTGGAAAACAATATTCGTTATTGGATTGCAGTATAAGAAAAATCTGCAGCATGGTCAAAGCTAAAATCGTCTTTGTTATCACGATCGTGGAGAAAGATCATACCACTTGATGAATAATCTTCATCAGATATTCAAGAAGAATATGATAACAGTATTCTCGAACAAGCAAAAGAAATCGAAGGCTTCGAAATTCTTGATGAAGAAAAATTAGAAGATTGGTTTCAAAGTGATGCATGTGATCCTGGCTTCCAGTATTTGACACATGAAAACATCGTTCTGTTGTTAAATCAAACAGTGATGATAGTAACTAATGCAGAACATGTAATAAAAGAGGGAAATATAATTTCTGCTGCTCTACAATCTGCGGAAACTTTATTAAATTGTATAGGAGGATTTGATTACGGTGACATTACTACGGTTCGTAAAATATGTGTTAATATGTGGCGCATTACGCATTTTTTTAAAGGGAAAATTCCTAGTTTGATGTTATACAGGATACAAATGTCAGTAATTTTTATATTTTTTTTTTACTGATATGGATTTTTTCTTAATAAAAAGAAGTTTCCGGATTATCCATGTTTTTCGATTGTCCGTGCGACCTGTCCCGGTGATTAACCCGGATAATCGGGAGTGCACTGTATGTAATATAAGTAGTCATTTGATACTTTTTGTTTATTAAAAATAATACTAGTATCTGTATAATTTTTGGGAAAAAAATTAAAATAAATGAAAAAAAAAATTGATAAAAAATTTAATTAAAATCTAACAATTTGATTCCATTGCTCAATTTAATAAATTTAAGTATCTAATCATTAACAAAAGACAGACATGACTTAAATCAGCTATTAACAAATTTCAAAGAAAAAATGAATTAAAATTAAAAAGCTAGAAATAAAAAAAAAGATATAAAAATAACAATTTATATTTTAATAAAAAAAAAGAAAAAAATATTTTTAAAACTATTACAATTACAAAAATTTTATTATATCTAATATCTTACTTTCGTTTTTTGAAGAAAGATTTGCCAAGTGTTGAAGGTAGAACACCAGCGATTCTTTTGTCACATAAAAAGACATCATAAGCTCCACAAAGCTGACGTCTCGCTTCATAAGGTTTATACTCCTTCCTCAGTTGCCTTAATGTGATTACCTTAAATATGATAATTGAAATTTATTTCTATCTACTTGTGAGAAATAAATAATTAAAGAACCATCAATGAAAATCAAATATGATCTATGTATTTAATCACAGGGTTGCCACTCAAATCTGGAAAAAAAATTCCCTGTGTTTTCCCTGTATGTATACGCAGTATTAGAACAAACACGCGTACAACACTTAGATTAGAAAAAATTACTTCCCTAGTTTTATCACTAGAAGTGAGCAATAATTCAACATTATTTAAAATAATACAGAAGAAAAAAAACATTTTTTTTCTTACCCAAAATTCATCAAGACAGGAATATTATTAACCAATCATGCTCACCTCCAATTACCTAATGCTCTAAATAAAATTCACACAAAATGAAGGACTCAGGTGGAAAAAAAAATAACATTCTTGCTATTTTGAAACAATTTATTGATTAACTTAACAAAAACTATTTTCAAGTAAAATTAACAATCCTTTTTTTTGGTCAATTCATGTATTTGAGCTTCCACAGATTTTTCAGATATCAGTTTCATTTTTTTCTTCTGCAACAATTTGATTTGCATTACTGTTTTCCGTTTGTTGGACTCTTTCTTCTTCTCCTTTACCTCGATGTTTCTCTGCTTTTCCAAAGCTTGTTGATATCTCACTCGCGCTAATTTTGCATAATGAAGCAAATCTTTTGAGAGTGGAACATTTAGGACCCCCCCCCCATAAAAATTTATGGCATCATATACTGTCCTCAGTCCAACCAAGGAATCGTCCTTCAGATTTTCAACAAGCTATCCTTGTTGATACTGAATCCATTCTCTACGGCAGCATTGCCATGTGACAATATAAGAATTATTCTTACTACTTCAAAAAGTTCAGATAACTCACTGGACTTTTTTATAACATTTGAATAAAAATCATCTAAGCGCATATCTTCATTAAATGAATTAAGTTCTTCTTTGTAATCACTTTTCAGTTCTTCCAGGAAAGTTTCAAATTGGATTTTTGCACGTTCTAAACAGGCTGGGGAAATTTGTGCATTGGAAAAAAGAAGTTGAAGCAAACCAACCATTGGCTTTTCACATAATACTGGATTGCTTTTCAATAGACGTGGGTTTAAAAAAGATGCAGCTTTTAACACAGCAAAATTCTTGGACATGCGTTCAAATATTTTTTTTGTAGTACTCTTCACAAATAAAAAGAATTCTGCCAAAAAGTCTCTTTTTTCTGCTTCAGTAGCATCACTAAAATTTAAGTAACCTGTAGTTATTATTCCAATGTCAGTATTTTTTCTCAGTGGTAAATTCTTCGGATCATCAAGATCTATAAAAATTAAACTGTCTAATGATTTTGCTTCTTCTTCAATTATTCTACTTTTGACAATATTTTTCATCAACTGTCTAACAAGAATGAAGACATTTTCATACAAAAAAGGCACCATTGGTTCAGACGTCTGAATTTTTTTTAGAAATGGCTGAAGAATGTTGAAAATATAGGAAAAGAAGCTAATTTTAGCTAGAATCAATTTGTCACGACAAGCACCTTTGATATTGTCACACGTCATAGATCCAGGCAAATCTTTTTTACCGAACTCAATGTATTTTTTTACATTGTCAAAAACTTTAAGAGCACGTTCACAAACATTGACATTTTCTACCCAGCGGATAGAACAAAACTTTAAAGGAAATTCGGAACAACCTGTTACTTCTAGAAAATTAACACGTCTTGCTGGACTATCTTTAAATATTCCATACATTGCTCTTAGAGTAACATCTACTTTCCATCCAGTAGACTTGTGCCATACTGCAACGCTCCGTGGATTATGTGTAGTCCACAAGTACCCAGATTTAAAATTTTACAGTCATTTTCTGACAAAAGTTCTTCGTTGACATGTTTTAAAAATTTTAAATTGACTTTTGGTCCATCCATGCTGATTTGTAAAAGTAACTGTAAGTCTAAACTTGATATAACTTTTTTAAAATTCTGAGAGAGTTCTTGAGCTGTAGTACGCCTTAAAAATACAGAATTAAAATATCTTGTAGAGACTCTATTAGTTGAATCACACCAATATCTTACTATAAGGCCTATTTGACATTTTTGAGAAATGTGGTTCTAAGTTTCATCAAAGCATATGACAAATTATTTGTTCTTTAAAGATTTCTGAAGAGATTGTTGAAAAAACGGAGCTAATTCGAAACAGATAAGGTACGACATTTTTGTACGCCCCAACGTACACTTTTTGGCTATTTCACTAGCAGCGAACATTTGTGAAAATAATTCCACTACATCATTAAAAGCATTAAACGATGAATGCGATGCAACTGACTGGTAAGTGCTTGTCTTCCCATATTACTTAGGCTTATTTTCTTATTGCACAGCAAGCAGTAAACAGCAAATGGATTTTTCGGAACTTCGGTAACCCATGCTGCAAAGTCGGGATTGATATTTTTATCCATACAATCTGCATTGAAAACAGATTTAGAGCAGCTCATTTTTAAAAGAAATCACTAACCAACTTTTATCGATAAAAAAATACCAACAAAATATTCAACATGTAAACACACAGGCGAGCGACCAAACAACAGCTACACCATTACGCAACAGCAGATGGAATGTTGCCACTCCCGTGAACGCACATCCATATCGCACAATTGCGCAATCGAAAAGACTCAGAGAATCGTACTTGCGCATGCGCAATTTGGAAGTTTCTAGAGGAGAGAGAGCAACCTCCTCGAAATTGGACTGGTCTATGCAGAACATGAGGGGAGTGACGGTGGTAGAAATGGATGAGCTTCCGTGCACGGTTCAACGGATGTTACTTTGTTTTTGGAGCGAGCTATAGCTGTGATCGTTTCTTCTTATGATTGTTAAAGAGATCAGCATTTTTCAGCGAAAAAAACAAAGCAATTTAAAATTCCCTGCGCTTTCCCGGTTTGTAAGAAAAAACGCATCATTCCCTGCATTTTCCCTGTTTTTGCATTTGACTTTTAAATTCCCTTTATTTACCCGGTTTTCCAGGTTCTCCCGGTGCAGTGGCAACCCTGAATCAAAATATGCAGGGAGAAAGATCAAAAACTGTAACTTTGTCTGGTTAACAATAACATTTTAAAGAAACAAGATAGATCGATTATGTGTCAGGACAATACATTAAGTTTTCTTTATTTAGATAAAAAAAACAAAAACAAATAAAAAACATGTGGTCTATAAAATAAATGGTGTAACATACTTAACTGAATCATCTTGTATTTCTACAAGAATTCTAGCATTCTGTTATTGAATATCAAATCTGGTTAATTAATTTTCGTTTACCTTGGTGTATTTGAACTTGAATGAAATGAATCTAAAATGTAAAGCAGCATTACATTATTTTTTTTTTTTTTTTCTTTGCTACTGAATCCTAAATTATCAGCCTTTTTTTAGAAAATCCTGAAGTTCGTTATTAATATTGAATATATTAATTAAAGAAAGATAATCAATTATTTTGAGAAAATATTCAATGTGAAGAATAAAATTTACTCAGCAATATTTTTTAAAAGATTTGATGCTAAAAAGAAACAAAACAAAAAAAAACTTAACTTTTTGGTATTATATTAAATTTCATGTAGTTTAAATGTAAGCTTTTCCTTTAATATTTATAGCTAAACAATTGCATTTTATTTTATTACCGCCATTGAACAGCCAACCCAATTTTGGGTTAACGACTGCCAATGCTCAAATCCATAGCCTTAAAAATTTGAACTCAAACCAGAAGACATGGAAACTCCTGGATCAAGCATTGGGAGAAATTTACCTTCATTGAGGATTTCTTGATGGAACCAACCTGCATTTGAGTTACACAGAAAGGAAAACCACCCAAGGTTAGCCTGACCGCAAAGGGATTTTAACCCATGTTATACCCCGCCTATCACTTAGAATATATTTTACATTAGCACTGTGGTCGGTGGGAGCCAGGTGTGGAATTCGAATCGACCAGCCATTGCTGGGATTACCCAAAAACTCAATTCTTTATAAGAAATTCAACAATACCTCATTGATTTGAGATATATGTCCCTTTTTCAAAAGTTCTTTGAAGTGTAGCACATCAGGGTCTACTTCTGCCTTTGTGTTACGCTTATCAAGGTCACCGGTGATTAAACAAACCTCTTTTTTTTCATTTAGTGTGGATTTTGGCAAATGACTGAAACAAAAAGTTCTCAAATTAGATAAAACTTCAATGCACAAAAAAAAAATTAAGGAAACACATTTTGTAATTTTCAAAAATGAAATACAACATCTAACTGCACACAAATCTTCTTAAACGTAAAATCATGCAAAACTTGAATCAATTTCTATCAAAAACAATATTTTTCAGACAGTTTAAAAATCAAAAAAACATCATTAACAGAGATGTACAATTTAATTCATTATCTTAAAAACCAGGACTAATGTTTAAGAGCTAGCTTTTAGAGAGCTATGGATTAGAAAAGTTTTACAACTTTGTGCTTTTATGAAGCTACGCTAAAAACAATTATTGTTTTAAACTTAAAATTATCTAAACATAAAAAAGATAACGAAAAATAACCAGAGTACCATAAATTAAAACTAATCAATCCAAAGATAGAACTTAATGATGTCCTCAAATGATGATGTCACCTGAGTTATATGAACAGTCAGAGTGAGCGACTATAAAATGTAACCCTGATACTGTAAAAAATATCCTCTTTCCTCAAAGTTTATAATATTTCTCAATTATATGACAAATGTTTATGACAAAGATTAATCATCTTTTTCTAAAAAAAATTACTTTCAAATTATTTACAAAATAACAATCACAGTAATGAAATAAGTAATGAGCAAAACAAATTTATATATGTTTAAAAATTTTGAAAGCATATTTTAACATTATCCCTTCAACTTAACTTTAGCATGTATAGAGAGATTAAATTATTTTACTTAACAATAATTTTG
The DNA here is from genome assembly GCA_949128135.1 of Parasteatoda lunata. Taxonomy (NCBI): domain Eukaryota; kingdom Metazoa; phylum Arthropoda; class Arachnida; order Araneae; family Theridiidae; genus Parasteatoda; species Parasteatoda lunata. Next base: position 15,529,305 of record OX421977.1, read on the forward strand.
ACTACATACCTCAATATATATTTTACATACCTTTTAAATATATATCTCATGGATAAAACTTAGACCAAATATTCAGAACAATCTTTAAAAATATAAAATACTTACACTTTGATAAACTTTTGCATATATGGGGGTGGAATTTTTTTCATAGTGAGTTGGAGAATAATTGGATTTTCTGATTCATCATCCAGCAAAGATTTTTTCTCCTTATTTTCATAGAACTTTTGATTTAGTTGCTTTAAAATGGATATAGCTTGGAAAATCTAACAAAAGGAGTAATTTCAATTAAAAAGATATTAAAAGATAAAAATTTAAAAAAGAGAGAAATAAAAAGATAAAGCAACCAAAATCAGATAACCACATAATTTCTGACTGATTTCAGAAGAAAAAAAATTGGGGATCAGGCAGAGAAGAAATAAAATGATCTTATGTTCTAGCTCTAATTACTGTTAATGTTACTAAAAACATTAAGGTTATTTTATTTCCTTAATTTATCTAAAAGTATGAATAAAAGACAAATAATACTTGACTCGACTAGTTTTCAGCTTGCACAATGTACATTGGCAAAGCAATTTCAAAGTTTTTTTAACAATAAAATTTCCTATTAATTTAACCAAATAATAATAGTCTATTGAAAGATCGGTACTTTCTTGTTAGTCAGACTCAAGAAAATTAAACTATATTTTTCTAACACAAAACAAAAAGGAGGTTTCCAAAAAAAAATGATTAAAAGAAAAAAGAAATAGTTGAATTAATTTGTGACCAACTAACTAAAATGTATATACAAAAAAATTAAATAATTTTGTAGACAAGTTGGGCAACATATTTTTTCTATAATCACTTTACTAAATATTTAAGCCTCAGTTGTAGTATTTTCTATTCAATTAATGATTTTAATTAATTAGTAACAAATAATATCCTATATACTAATTTTTTTAATATATAGGATAACATACAGACAATAAAACATAAAGACAATACTTTTTCTTTCCTGAAACACTTTTCAATATTTAAAGGTAGTAGTTCAATCTTAACAGATTTTTAAAAAAACTTTAAGGTGGAAAAGTTACTTGCATCTCAAAACATAAAGTCTGCCCAAAATTAGCTTTATTTGTACTTTATGTGTGGGTATTTTTTTTTTTTTTTTTTTTTTACATGTAACCACTAGTACCATGCTAACATCTATGAAAGTTCATATGAGCAAAAAGAGTTAGATAGAAATAAATTTAAAAGGGGGTGGTCCATTGTGCTTCGTCTTCTCCTACACGGAATAAATGATTACACTTAGACAGATTATTCTAGAAAGCAGCAGGGAAAAAAAGATAATTCAATAGAAGAGCTGAAAATGAAAAATGTTTCAGTTAACTCTAGGAACTTAGAACAAACTTTTAACGTGACTTCGACAAACTTTTTAGAGGAAGCAATGATTTGACAAAGAATACATTTTTAAAATTACAAAAAAAACCGACGATTACAAAACACGTGAGCACACATTTATTTGAATGTTAAGTAAATAATCTTACCCTTTTGGAATCACAAGGGACAGGAGTTGAATTTTTTCCTTTATTTTCCTTGGGTTTCAACATTCTTAATTTGTTAAAATTATTTTCACAAATAAAACGTGTTATAAATAAACAAATATTTAATATAATGTGAGGATGTTAGTTCTTCGAAGATTGTGCTGCGCAGAAATGTATAAGTAACAATTTGTCGCTTTAAACTAACTTTCTTTTCGTATAATTTTTACGGAAGCATTTTCACTGATCAGATTACATTATTCCCTTTAAGAGTCATTCTCACTGCTGCTGAAGAAACTGAGTGCGAAAACAGGTTTTTGGTTTCGCGTAGTCCCGCAGTGGACTGATCGTTAAGACACGGTTCCCAGCAGATCACCGAAGTCAAGCATCACTGACTGCGGTCAGCGTGCGGGTGGGTGACCACTTGGATCAGTCTGCGTAGGAACCGGGGATGTGCGGTATTGGTCCTTGTTAAACTGTTCTACCGTAAAGTGCTCGACTTCGCACGCAGGTCGGCGGGCTACCGAAGCGGGGGTGCCATCCCTTCTGCAGAGGATCAAAATTGTGATGGCATGTCTTCGGATCATCCTGAGGGATGTTTCCTAGACCGTCGCCGATAGCCCATTGTGCAGCTCTAGTGCGACGTAAATGAACTACTACTACTGGTTTCGCGTATGTTATCACACGTAGCTACCTTCGTTCAATTTACGTCCACATCCAAGCAGATCACCGATGTCACGCATCACTGGCTTCGGTCAGTGTGCGGGTGGGTGACCACTTGGATCAGTCTGCGTAGGGACCCAGGGTGTGCGGTATTGGTCCTCGTTAAACTGTTCCTCCGTAAAGTACTCGACTTCGCGTGCAGGTCGTCGGGCTACCGAAGCGGGGGTGTCATGCCCTCCGCAGAGGATCAAAATTGTGATGGCATGTCTTCGGATCATCCTCAGGGATGTTTCCCAGACCAACGCCTATAGCCCATTGCACATTTTTTTGGCTGACTAATTTTGAGAAAATATAACTTCTTTTATGTCATTTTTGTTAATTTTTCCCAGATCAACGCCTATAGCCTAGTGTAGTGTGACGTAAATGACCTGCAACAACAATCGTTCAATTTTCAACGATAAATCCACATTATTTTGGCAAAAGTGACAATTGTTGGAAATTAAAATGAATGAATAAGCTCTTCCGTGTCTTTAATCTATATTATGAAACCTCATTCATAATCCAAAATAATATCCTATCTATAACTTTCTTTCACATTCATCGAAAGCTTCTGGCTCCAACATATCATACGTAATCTTTCAAGGTGGAAAATAATATCTTTTCAATAATATATATCACATAAAGGGAAATCACAATGTCTATATCCAATGTAATCATTTATGATGTAAAATCATATCATATTTACGATATATGTCCCATTCATATAGTGCACAAAAGATTCTTTGTTGCTGCGACAGCGTGATATTAAATGGTAGAAGGATTGACTTCGTACAGAAGCTATTTCAATTAATAGAAAATTATTAAATTGAAGATTAAAATGTGATAAGACATTAGAAAATTCAAATTTTTGAAGACAGGACACACAAAGCTATAACAAACGATAATCTTATCCATTGACGATCTGACCGCGACTTTCCACATTGTCGACTCACGGGCACCTCTTTGGCACCGTATTGGGAAATTCGCCATGTCGGGTTTCACATTTTCTCACAAAACTCTTCGAACGTTATTTCGTGCATGTTTCACTTGGAGCATACGTTTAAAAAACGCATGAATGAACATGAGGTGTGAATAAATTTAGCTGCTTCATAAGTTTTTGTGCATTATCAGTCTCTTTATATAATCGGACTTTCTGAAACACCTTTTTATTTCTTAGTTTTTTTTTTTTTGTTTCCTTTTTAGTTTTAATCTTGTTTTATAATTCTTATCTCATTTCCGAAAAGATTTAGTTTATTTTATATCTGCTCCTCTGTGGGTAGGCTTTATCTTTTTAATTATTTTCATAAATTTATTTCAAATAATTTATGGTGTCCTTACCAAGTATGTGGCCGCAATATTTAATAATGCAGCAGACTTTTATACCTTATTGCTTAGTTTTTATATCCTTTAATTTAAAGTAACTGCACAATTTATGAGTTTCAAGCATTTTCTTTTTGTATGTGTGCAATGATGTGGAGATCGTTGCTGTTAGCTTTATACCTTAATTTTTTTCTTCTTCCTTTTTTGAGACTGATATCTATGATTAAATTTGATATAATGATTCCCGTTTGCAGTTTTTGTGCCAATAATATTTACGTCCAAACAATCGTACTTAGCTTTGACACTTTTTTGTAAATGTTATGTCCCAAACAACAAATTCCTTTATGCGTTTTAGCCAATTCTACAGATCATCAAGAGTTAAAATTGTGTAGCAGTTGAAGTAAATTTATTAGGTGAACACAATTTTGATAGAAGAAAACTTTTTATGATTAGTAAAATAACAAATATAATGCTTGTATAATTTAAACAGTAAGCATCTACTTTGACATTCTCATATCGTAACTATATAACAATTTGAAGACCATCTGTTTATTTATTCCTAATTCAGGAAAGACTTCCGGTATGACAAGATATTGAGTCAAATAAGAGAATCTTAACACTTTTTAAATTTAAAAATCTACTTTAAATAAAGATAGTAGTTTTAAAATAATTGGGTTGAAAGGCTGAGAACTTACACTTTTCTCTAAAACAATTAATCAATGTTATGATAATGAAACAAAACTCTTACGAACAGTTATCATAGCAAAAGTAAGATTTTTATTACCAAATAAGAAACAATTATTACCATTCTGCAAGGGAAAGAAAAATAAATAGGTCATACAGTTTTCAGACACACAGAATGCATGACAATCTAAGAATAAATGTTTGAACTTTTAAACCAAATTACAAACAATAAAAGCTATTGTGTAAACAAAAATAAATTAATTAAAAAAAACAAGTTGTTACAAATGAGACTATTATAAGACTCGAGCAACTCAAAAATTCTTTTGAAATTTTAAGGACTAATGAATACTTCAAAAATAATAACAAAATGTTAAATATGTTATGTTTTTCTTATATAAAATTAAAGTGAGTTCACAAAAATGAATTTATAAACTGTCAAATTTAAACGCTTTTTGCAAAGGATCTATAATAGGAATCTAAATTTTTCACTTAACTCTTAGAAAAGAGTTTTCAATGTTAACCGAAAACCACACATTTTGTAATCTTAGAGCCGAACTAAAACAATTTTCACAATTCTGGTAATTTATTATTTTTTTTAAAAAATTCTGACCCCTCAAGTTTTTTTTTTTTTTTTTGCACTTTATTTCTATAAAATATAACATAATATTTTATTGAATCTTTCAGGGTGTTCCGTTAAGTTTTCTAATAAACTTTTCACAGTTTTGCTAGAAATGATGTAAAAAAAGAAATTATTTTTACTGTGAGCCTCAAAATTATATTAATGTAAAAAAAATTACAGAACTCTAAATAATTTTTATAGAGAACACAAAAACATACAAAAGCTCAATGCAATATAAAAACGGAATTAATAAAAACAACAAGCAACTCTTTTCACTTTATCTCTGGGAAACAGTGACAATTCTCCGTAAATTTATAAGTCTTCTCATTACCTACAACATTTAGTATTATTATGAACGGAATTAACTCACTTCCGTGTTTTTTGTAATGATGGTAACTTGCGATCGAAATTTTTACGATTTTCTGACTAGCTAGGGTTCTCAAGTCTCTAATGGAGAACAAGTCGTTTCCTGACCAGAACAGAGTTTATTATAAATATAAATAACACTAATAGATATTTTGATCACTTTCTAAGTACCCCCACACTTTGTTACTATCACTTTTATTTTAATTAAGCATGGTGCTTATTAAAAATAAAAGTGATGGTATAACAAATTGAAAATTGAATTGTTATTATAAACAAATATGTATTGCCATTTTTTTACGGCTGTATTTCATACATAGACTACTTTTCATGGCTAGGCCTTATTTGAGTAAATTTTGAGAATGCTTGGAAGTAGTTTAAGAAGGAACAACACAGTAGAAAGCTGTAAAAAAGAAGCATTTTTAACGAATTTTGCAAAGATTGTGATAAACTGAAAGAATTTTTATTTTTTAATCTTATTGCACAAATTTTATCTTCTTTTTCTCATGTAACAAATTTCAAAAATTAAAAAATTAGCGCTTATGTAATTCAATGTCTTAAACTTCTTTTTTTTTAATTATCCTTAACTTATTCATTAATTCAAAAGAATCATACAAATTTGATTCCGATTTTATTTTTCAAAACTACATGAATGTAGTTTTCGTTGCACGTAGGATATTCAAAAAAATTAATTTTATTTTGCAAAATGGCGGTGATTTGAAAGAAAAAATTAACAAAAATGACATAAAAGAAGTTATATTTTCTCAAAATTAGTCAGCCAAAAAAATGTGCAACGGAAACTATATTTATGGTTAATGTTGTGTCAAAATTTGAAGTAAATTGATTGAAAATTAAACTAGTTAGGAATATAGCTAGAAAGAGAAACATAGTTTCGAGCAACCTAAAATTTTACAACTAACTATAATATTTCTATAGTAGGTTCATAAGATGCTTCTTTACCACGATTTTCAGCAGTCTCAAATACTAGTCTAGCCTTTTTTCTTGTCGATCTACCTTCATGGGGAGGGGCGCATAACGTATTTAAAGAGTAGCTGCCGAAAGCTTCATTTTGAGCCCATGCTTTGGCTGCTGGGTCTACATTTATTTTTAATTGTTTGAAAATTGTCGATCAACCTTTGCAAGCTTCCTCAAAAATTATTACAGCTAAATAAGTTGAAAAATTTCAACTATTTATATTAAAAATACCATTAATTATTTTTTCTTACTACATAATTTCAACAATCTATTCCTATAAAATAGTTAAAATGATAGTAAACGTTTTTATAGGAGTAAGGAGTGAGCAAATCCATTCATCAAATGAGCACGCAAATTTACAGGCAAATTTACATGTCGCACGTCGACCTGGAAATATTATTCTGCAAGTCATACATTTTTACGAAAATCAATCCAATATTTTTGTTCAATAAACATAAAAGGATAAACTATCGAAAAATGAAAAAAAAAATTTTTTTTCGAGTTTAAAATTTTCATACCCTTTAAGCTACAACTTTTGTTTACGAATCATTCTTTTAATTTTTTTATTTTAAACATGTAATCAGCATAACGTAAGCATCAATTGTTTTTTATGCCAGTTCCTGTAATCATCAACTAAACAACGCTTTCCATGCAGATCAATAAAAGATCAAAGGTTAAATCGTGTCTTACTCAAAAGAAAATATTATGTATGTCCTTCACCTCAATAAAAACGACTTCGTCACTGACGAGGGAAGTTACAGGATCATTTTTCATTAAAAAAAAATAATCCAGCAGCCATTGTGGCTCTTTTTCTTTTAATGGGAAACATTGAATCTCGGTAACGTTTCTTGAATAATTTTTAAATTAATTTAATAAAAATGTAAGTCCCTGTGAACATCATTGATAAATTTTGTTTACATAATTTCCCATGCTTTCAAATCAAGTTGCATGTAAAAAATTGTAGCATAGAACAATCGCGATGAAAAGTTTACATGGAATTTTTAAAACTTTTTTAGAAAAAAATTTAATTTCGAAACCATTGGTAAAATTTTATAAATATTAAAATAATAACAATTTATCTAAGCTTGATCATATTATATTTAGCGCTGAATAGTCAATTAAAAAATGGAAATTAGTAGATAAACTCAGTTGCTTTGTAACTGTGAACCTAATGCAGAAGGCAAAAGAATATTTGCATCAAATATTCCTCTAAGGGAGACATTTTGAGATAGACTTAACTAGCCTAGATTTGCATAGGAACCACTGCGTCTCATTGTAAGACCGGATTATTAAGAACCTCAGAGGCCCTATAAGCACTGGCACTGACACTTTTGGATGCTCCTTAAATGCAATTAAGAAGATCAATAAAAATAAAAATTTATACATATTTTTCCTAAATAAAATTAAAGTATGTTTACAAAAATAGATAAATTTATATATAACTGCGAAATGTAACACTTTTTGCAGAGAATCTGGTGGAAATCAAAATTTTTCAATAAACTTTTTGAAAGTTTTTCAAGGCTAATCACGCATTCTTCGAGAGCAAAATTAAAATAATTTCGATATTCCCGGGATTTCATTTAAAAAAAAATTTCCTGAGCCACAAACTACTTTTTTTTCATTTTAATTCTATAAAACATAACCTAATTTTTTTTATTGATACCTTCAGGATGTTATGTAATGTTTTCGAATATGCTTCTTAAATTTTTGCTTAAAATATTTTCACTATGGGTGTCAAGTTAATATTCACGTAAAAATTATCGAACTTAAACCAATTTTTATGGAGAATACGAAAACATACAAAAGCTCAATTCAGTATATAAACGAAATTAATAATCAAAGAAAAAAAAAAACCGTTTTTTTATGTCTTCGAATGTTGAGAAATTTCTGACAGTTCTCCATGAATTTATAAAAGATTTCTTATTTTCTACGGTATTTATTATAACGGAATTATCTCGCTTTTTGTGACAAAATCGGTTTATTTCCCCTCGTTTGAAAGTGTTTAAAAGTTTATTTTACATTATTATTTTATTTATAACAATCAATCAAAAATATTCTATACATTTAATATCTTTAAGGTGAAACAATTTAAAATTCTGAATTAATTATAAATTTAATATATAATAACAACAGAATGTGAGTTTTGTATATAAGTGACAGTGTGATTATTTTATAACGTGCAATATGCTTTCATATTGAATTGTATTGAACACTAATTTTACGGTAATTTCACAAATAGTCTAAGAAACAGATTAACAAGAAAAATCTATCAGTTTTATTTATTTTTACTGTAGGTCTGGTCACAGCGCTGTGAAGGTTTAAATATAAATATTTTAAAATGATTGTAATATGTGATAGACCATATGCAAACGACAAGAAATTTAGTTGTACTTAATTAGAAAAGTTGTCTTTTCTCACTCTAATAGAAGACTTTAAATCAGTTAAATTTAAAGAAAAACTGAAACCAACCAATCGCACTGATATAGACCGAATAACTAATTAATTAACTAGTAATTTTTTTAGTCTTCAGTATCTTTGATATGCATAAATAATCTAATATTTTGAGAAGTTATATTTTTTTCAATTATGATTTTAAAGAGGATTAGAATTTTTTTAATACATAAGCTAATGCACTAACATGATATGGTTGTTTTATATATTTAACTAAAACCAGTTATTAATTTTCATTTTAACAGTGAACTTCACTAATCAGTATTACAGCTATTTTTTTAATCTGTTTCCTATGCTTTTTATTTAAACGAAACATAGGACTTCAGAAGACATTATTATTAAAATAATTTAGAAAGTTATAAACATATAAAGTTATTAAAATGAAAGTTATAAAAATATGGACAAATTATCAGCTTGTTAAACTAGCTGACTTTGAGCAACAATTCAGTTTATTTGAGTAAAATAAAAACTAAACTGGTTTTAATTATACTAAAAATATTGTCTTTATGCATGTTTTAAGTTTAAAAATAATATAGAATTTGAACTCTTTTTTTTAAAGGAATTTTAATTAAAAACTGTCATGTCTGCCAAAATCATGTCAAACTGTCAAAATCATGTAAATAAAGAAAAAATACAATATTTTTTTAATTATAAAATTTTATAAAATCATGCACTATTAACATGAAGGGAAAAAAATAAAAAGATTTTGAAAATTTATACAATCTTTTCTGAAAAAGGGTGTGCGCAAAATAAAAAAGCGAACAATCCCCCCCCTCCCCGAGTAACTTTTCAGTTAAATAATTAGATTTTCACGTACTAGGACTCAATCTTAATGGGTTCAAAAGTCAAATCTTAAATGTGCTAACTAATTAATGCAGGCGATGTTTTAATAATGTAATAAATTACAAAATCCGATACAAAAACGTACTTCATTTGAAAAAATCTATGTCCTTTCCACAGATTTGGAATTCTGATACTCAAAATATGGATGTCAGCTGGCCACAATCTGGAAAAAATGGTAGCAATAGTTTAGGCAGGAGGCAGTCGAGAGTTCTGAACTTTTAATGCTAATTTCAGTTTTTGCGCATTTTTCCAAATCACGAAACATTTTTAAGCGAATGAAAAGAGTTTTGTATTCAATTATAAAATTCGTTAATCTAAAGGGGCCGTTAAAAAAGTACATACACAAAAATGGAGAAATTTTAACCCCTTCCCCCCCTTTGTACATTACCGTACATAAGGTCTTACTCGCCTCCCCCTTAGAGTACGTACATTTTATTAGTCTACCCCCCTTTTTCATAAAAATTAAAATAATTATGTTTTAAATAAAATTAAATATTTATTTAAAATAATTTATTCATTTAAATTATTTAAAAAATAACACCCAACTTTATCTTTGAATCAATAAATAAAACAATCTTATCTGTACGTACTTTGTATAATACCTTCCCCCCCCCCTCCCCATCGTACAAAACCGTACAAAATAGCAAATCCCCCCTCCTTCGGGATGTACGTACTTTTTGAACGGCCCCAAAGATGATTTCATTTAAAAACAATTTTTTAAATATTAATTATTTTCTAAAGTAGTCGAAAACTTTTTCTGTTGTAGCGTACATAATTTTTTACACCATTTTAAAGCATGTAGTTTTAAATTACAAAATTTGAATGAAATAGATCCAAAAGTTCTTGAGTTAATAAATTTAAAAAAAATCCGCATATTTGAATTTTGATTTCGTTTAAATAATTCCAACTATTTCCTTTAAATTTTTGTACTTTGTTGTTTAAAATTACATACTTAACAATGAAATACCTTACAATTCAATTTCCCTTCATTAGATAAAATATATTATAATAATTATTTTACATAAGATTATATTCAGATAAAAGAATTTTACAATTGTGTGCAAAAACTTTTTGATTAGCAATTTCCAGAGATATGGCGAAATACGAAAAAAGGAAAATTAACATGAAGGGGTCCAAACTTTTGATCGCTCTCCTGTATTGTATGGTTATTGGGACCATATTTTCCAGATTATATATTTTCCAGATATTGGGAAATGTGTGGGGGATTACCCTCCCCCACACATTTCAAGGTTGAGAATACCAAAACTGTCGAAATTTTTTTTAATACTTTTATCGAAAAGTACTTTTTTGTGCCTGATATCATAACTTAAAATATCGTCCGCATAAATTAAACGATTTATATTTAAGGTTAAGTCTTTGAACTATTATGACTGAGTATGCGAAAATCCGATCATTAGATTAGATTAAAAGTTATTCTGAGATTTCCCTTTTTATTTTGAGCACAGTATGTCAAATTTTGCCATTTTAACATGATCTGGATTAGAACAGCCGACTCCCCTTATAAACAAATTATTCATTTGGTCTAAAATAAATTAAACTCATATTACATTATAAAATATGCCTACTTTTTACACATTAATTCTTAATCTAATTAAATTTTTCTATTGACAAGTATACCTAATTTTCATTTGAAATATTCTATTTAAAATCAATTCATTAAATTGACTTATCTCACGATAAATAAAAATCCCATTTTGTTGTTACAAAATTTTCAATAATCTATAAATGGAAAGGGGAAACACAAGTTAAAACGAAATTAATAAAGATAAATTGTTGCCTCTTACGTCAGTCGTGAAGTCTTCAAAGAAACTCTGGGGGATTCTTGTTTCTTTTTATAACCTCGCTAAATTATTAAATCTTAAAAAAGATTAATACTTTTAAAATTAAGTTTAGTCTCCTCGAACATGAAATAAAACAAAACACACACTTAGTCAAGATCGAGTCGCACTCTAAAATCTGTTTAAATTTTAAATGTTCAATTAATAAGTGTACGCTGAAAATGAGAAAATTTATGTAGCTCCTGTTAGCAAATATGTTTAATGACATATTTGTTAATAATGATTTTTGAAACCTGTAATTATATTTATATTCCATCACTTCTCTAATAATTTAGTTATTTTTATTAAATATTTAAATAAAATGTTAGCGCAAAGAAAAAGCAATATATTGAATAAATAAAAGGATATGCATTTATGAAAAATTGGATTGTTATTTCCAATCAAACATTTTCAATCCAAAATAAAACTAAAACTTGATACTTCACATTTTTAAAATTATTACTCATTTATCTCCAATTAATATGTTCGCAATTGCTAATGAACTTAATCGATTAAGTTAGGGGTTTCTCCAAACGAAGATTGATTATTTAGGGCTCCGCGGCTGAAGAAAAAAAAATTCGGAACATCTGCTTGAACGATTAATTCGTCGGCATTGTAACAAAAAACGAAGAATTGAAATCTGGTCGCATTTTTTATAATATACTGCTTATTTTTATTTTTTTTTTAATTTTATTTTACGTTTACTTTTTAAAAATTATATAAGACGTATATTTACTTTAATAAGTATTTTCTGTTACTTTTAATTATCTAATTATTTATTGATTTATCCGAATCTATTGATTTTAATTATCAATGTTTTTATTAGCCAAAGTTTTTCTATTTCTTTAACAATGGCCATCAGTTTTCATTTATGTCCCAGAATTTCAACGAGAATTTCAGAAATTTGAAAGGTTTGACAAATAGTAAAACAATAAAAAATTTAGCTTTTTTTTTTTTAAAAAAAATTTCAAATTTCGTTAAAACAGTTTCATTTCTGGATGTTTGTGCTTTTTTCATACCATCAAAATTACAGACTTTATTTTAAGATCATAGATAAATAGAATTTATCTATGTGCTGCATAAACTTTGTTTAAATTTTAAAGATAAATCATATTTCGATATAAAATAAATAAATCTCAGTTTAATTCGGCCAATAAACATATATTTTGAAACGATTGTAGCTTATTTTTAAAAAAAGTTATTTAAAGTGTAGTTAAACGTATCAGTCACTATATTGACAGAAAGGTCATTTAGCTAATTAAAAATACAGACTATAAATTAACTTATCGAGTAGTTGGGGAAAAAATCGCGCTTTCTTGCCACAGTCTTTCAAATTCATTATTTAACATTATGTATGATTCATGTAATTATAACGTACAGTCTCCATTATTACGTATTTATTATTAGTAAATATATATTTAAATTTTATTTATAAGTATTCAGATAACATTTAATTTCGAATTTTTTCTTCACAAAAACAAAATGTATTACGTCATTTAGTAAACCATCTCATAACTTAGGTTTGTATTTCATTTATTTAGCAACTAGTTATGACTGGTTTCTGAACAGCAACAAACGCAAATCGAAAATACAAAGTAGCTCATGTCCACTTCGTTTAGAAAGATTCTTAAACCACTGTTGCTCTGAGACACGCATTGAGAATTCAAGTGAAAATACCATGACAATAGAGGCAGAGTGGCTTAAAAACAACCAAAAGTATCTTTTTCTTAACCCATTTTGGTTCTGAATGCTAGTTATATTTCCTTATTTGACCCAGCCCATCGAACAACTCTACAGCCTTGAAGAATCTGTTGGCCATTAATTAAAAAAAATAAATAATTACTGTTTGAATAATTATAACGGTTCTTTTTACCGTTTCTTCCGCCCTCGTCTCTAGTGGCTTGTCTTCTAAATCGAAGGTCACGTTTCCGTATTCAGAAAAATAAAATGCCTATTTAATCGGGAAGTATTAGAGATTTAAGATTTCAAGATCATTCCATATTTCTGATCCCTTTCGTTTGATTGAATATACCAGTTTAATGGAAGCTGGGTGTCCTTGTCAAGAAGGGATATATAAACATGGCTTAAAACTGATACGATGTGTTCTGACCATTCAGTAAAACCATTTACTAATACATCATGATTGCTAAGGTAAGTTCATTTTTTCCCCATTTTTATATGTTACATAGATAAAAAAAAAAAAAAAAATGTTTATTTGAAATAATTATCAAAAGAAGCTACCAAAGAACGCAGGATCTTTAAATTGAAAATTTAAGAACTTTTTTTAAAGCTGTTCTAGATTTCTTAGTAAGTTTGCTTACTTAATTTTTGAAGTCTCAGATAATTTTAATAAAATTCTATAGTAATAATTTTATTAGTTTTATTAATTCTAAAGTAATAAAACCTACTAAATTGTACAAAAATATAGAACAAAAATTATTTCGCCAATTATTTAAAATGTCAACAGAAAACCTTCAAATTTTACCTACAGATACGTAATAGGAACCGACATTTGCAGTATATTTGTTTATTTTGGCATTTATATGAGAAAAAAAAGTACTTTTGATGCCTTTTTTTAACAAAGCGTTTCTTTGAACTTAAACGCTTTATAATTATTATTTTAACATAGCATTGTTATACAATTAAATCATTGTATAAAGTGAATCGCAAACGTTTTGGAAAATCAATGAAAACTCTCTATTCGAAGAGCAAAATAAATGAAGAAAATAGAAAAAAAATTCTATTTTAGAGCTAAAAATCTTACCTTTGTGCAGTTAACGTAAAATTTACAATAACATTTTTAACATCTTATTTTAGTGATAAATATGTCAGTACCAAAGTCAAACATAAAATTTCATTTCTTTTCAGTTAATTTATTGATTTATTTGTTTTTTCAAATCTAATTATAACCTACTCGAATTATTTTAGTCATTTTAAAATATGTAGAATTTAAAAGTGCACATTTCAATACAGTGAAACCCGTTTAAAGAGCAGTTCGCATTATCCTCACCATTTAATCAGTTATTTCTACATTACTAAACTGACGTTTATAATAAATTTTATTTTTAATTGTTTTCCTATATTTTTGTAATTATAAATCTATATGAACAGTAAGTTCTGAATAAAACGGGGAAAAAATCAAGCTTCATACTTACGCATAGTAAAAAAAAAAACTTCCTGTATTTATCTATTTATTTTTTATTTGTTAATTTTTTTATCGATATTTTTTATTTATTTATTTATTTGATTAGTTAGTTATCAGAATAACTATTATCGATTACTGTTTTTGTTATTGTGCCATTTCATCATTACAGAGACGCTACAGGCGACTAAAAAAGTAAAAAGTGGTAGAAACTCAATGTATTTTCACTCATACTTAATCTCTTTAATTAATCAATTGTAATTACCACTATACATTTCAAATTATTTGTATTTAAAACAAAAACATTTTTTATACTTTTTTTCGATGTTGAACTGAAAATAACATACTAGAAAAAGTTGCTGATTTATCTCTTAATATTTAGGCTTTATAATGAATATCTTTTAATAAAACTTTGAATTTTTTAAACACCACTTTTGTATTATTGGGCGTCCGTGTTACTCTGCCTCGTAGCTCAAGATTCTGATGAAATTTAGCTCATGAAATTTATCTGCAATAAAAAAGTTTTGTTCAATGCCATCATTGTATCATACAATGCATTAATGCCTGAAATAGTATTACCAAATATGAATGCATAAAAATAATTTCAATCATATTTGTGAAAAAGTATGTGAGTAAAATCTTTATTTCTGACTGTCCCTTCGTCGTCTACTTGCACAATTGTTTCTTTTGTTCCATTACTGCAAAATGTAAATCAGACAGGTAAATCATTAAGTTATCATAACTTCAATTAGCCTATTTCAATTAGTCATTAACATAATGTCATATTGAAATACTGGTCATCAATAGAGCAAATGGAATTGAACATTTTGTTCAAATCATGTACCTAGGGACACTTGATCAATTGTTCAAACTTTAGATCGTTTTTTTTTCTTTTCAAAATCGGTTAATAAAAAAAAAGGATCATATAAAAAAGTGAATGATCATTTGAAATTTTTTTCTCATCACATTCAGGTGAATAATTGCATTATATCAAATCTAAATAAACTTTTTCATCAAACATAATCCAACTTAAATTGTTTTGAATTCTATTGTACACTGAAATGTTCTTATCATTGAAACTAAACCAAAAAATGAAATATAAATAAAACTAATATGTCAAACAGAATGTTCTAATAAATTTTAACTAAAGTAATGTATTAGTATCTCGTCTCTTTTAATACGAAGCTACTTTTTTCGCTCTAAAATATCTTGCCAGCAAACTTTCAATAAGTTACGTACTTTTTAATAATAAGTAGTAGAAATTATGATAAAGAATTAACAATATTTGTTGTGTTACACAATTTTATTATTTTTTAAAAGTATAAAGTGCAATTACTAATCTAAATGTTACTCTCATTGGCTTAGAAATGAATTGCTGATAAAAATACGCATTCTATAATAACTTTATAACAGAGATTTTTTTTCCCCGAGTATATTTTAGATTTATCATTCTGATTTGGCCTTTGAAAGTCGAATTTAAATAAAACACGAAACTGTATTATCTTTCTGTTAATCAAAAATTTGCTACCACTTTTTTTTTCCCGAGACGTATCTTTGTTCTACAATACGATTTTAAAAAGCCAAAGATATGTACTAATTTTTTTTATCTCTGTTTATCCTTGTAATTCAACTGGAAAAGTATGATTCAACTATAAAGCAGAACAAAAATTTGTAAAGGAAACATCTAGTCTTGTCTAAACCTCGTAGGTGAAACTTTGAGTCTAACTAAAGATGCTACGTATGTGGGCAGCAAAGTTGTGTCACAAACTCCTTTTTTAACTCGCTATGTAAAATTTAAGATTGGTGGTACCCTCATAGGCGTTAAACTCGCTCCTAATCGGATTTAAATAACAATTACCCTTAAAAATAAAGTTTAAAAAAAAATTAAGTTTCTAGTGTATCATGTTTGGGCATGCATGTGTGATGTGTTCAATCTACTTTTAGAAATATTTTATCCCTATTTAATACGAGAACTGGATACGGACCCAGTATTTCCTACAGAAAACGAAGGTGTTCGTAGGAAAAACTTAGGCACTAGTCCGAGAGCTGCATTGGCTTACCTTTACATAACACATTAATTCTTTGTTTCACCCATGCTTCTGCATTTATATTTATTAGATTTATTACTTTCTATAGGTTGCATTCTTCCTCACTGCTCTGGCAGCTGCTCATGCCACTGCACTCCTTGCTCCAGCTGTGTATGGACATGGACTTGCCATCAAAGCACCAGCAGCTCCCATCATCACTGCTCCCCTTCTTAGCAAATCTGTGATTCATGCTCCAGCAGCTCCTCTTCTTCACGCCCCTGTAGCACCACTTCTCCATGCTCCTCTAGTCTCCAAAACCGTTCTATCTGCACCAACATACGCTGTTCAAAAATCAGTGGTCACAACTCATCATGCTGCTCCAGTAGCTTATGCTGCTCCTCTTCCATATGCCGTTGCAAAGACCGCTCCAATCGCCCCTGTTCTTACCCACACTGGACTTCTTGGAGCAGCCCCATTGGCCTACACTGGACTTTTGGGACATGGACTTGCCTATTCTGGACATCCTCTTGCATATGGACATGGTCTTTATGCCCCTAAGCTCGGCTATTCTAAATTACTTTTGTAAAAAGAATTTTAAAGTCATTGTAAAAAAAATTTAGATAATAAATAGTGTAAATAATATACAGCATTTTTATCGTTTCCATTTCTATAGACTGCAAGTCGTAAAGTCATTATTAAATCATTATTATTATAATATTAAAATTATCAGTTGCACTTGATAGATAAAACGGCAATAACGTTGATGTGAAAAAAAATATTTATTTCAAATTGATACTTAGAATTGTTAATATTTCTCAAATTTAAAAAAAGAAAAAATGTATGCCCAAAAATTGATTTTTAAAAACATCGAAAATGAAATGGAGAGAAAACTAAAAGCATATTAAAAACATATATATTTGTAAAGTACTGGAAAGGAGAGCTGTAAACATTTATTATGATTTTGTCCTTATAAACAAATATACTGGTCTATACTCTGACCAGGAAAAGTTTCAGCAATACACTACTTTTGTATGAGTAACTATGATAGCAAGTCTAACCATAGCCACCGAGAAATGACTCTCGGTGGCTATGATCTAAAGTACAAACAAATGTAATTTGTAATGTAATTCAAAACAAATGTAAAATTTTAATAGTTTTTTTTTACAGCTGATACTATATAACTGACAGTCACAGTTGTCCTAATAAATCAAGATTGTTGTTTTAAAATTACAAAATAATGAAAACAATTTAAATTATTTTCATTATTTTGTCTACTGAAGAGAGAAGTGGTTTGTTAGTTATTTTTAAATTTTATTACTACCATAAGTCATAATAAACCACGTGTGCAGAGGTAAAAAAAAATTATCATCTCTTAAAAGAAAGCAAGTAGCTATTGTGATAAAATGAAAACAAGTCTCTTCAAATTTTAGAGAACAATGTATATATTTTAAGCAATGTTCTGATTTATAATGACAGAATTACGACCCATACTGTTAAAATTTTCATTCTAAAATTATGGTAAAATAACTGGCAGCTGTCTGTCCATCCGATTAACCGTAAAGTTTACGGTGCGAACATTTTATTCCTTTATGGTTTTGAAACCATTTACAACTAGCATTTTTCAAAAACGTAAAATAAAAAATTATTTAACTAGACATAGGAGCTCGACTTTTCGTAAGGTAATGGGCATTGGAGAGTACCGGATACTGGAAATTCTTCATGCGTTGAAAGAGGAGTGGGGGAAATATTGTGGTGTCAACACTAGGACTCGAACTCGATCTCTGCCGGTCATGAGATTGACAGATAATCCCGCTCAGCTTCATTAGGTGGTTCCAGTTGGTGTGATAAAATTCTGGTTGTTCAACCTTATTATGTGAATGCAGTTAATAAACAGTTTTTCTCAGTAATGGTAACCAAACTAAACCGTTTGATTACCATTTTATTTATGGTTATTTGACTGTTTCGATTAAATATGGTAAAATAATCATTCAATAAATTGTTATGTAACCATTTTTTCCGAGAAATTTCTAACAGTGCATGAATAATGAGGAAGAAATGGGAAATGCTTAGAAGATGAAAAATGGCAATTAATTCATCCCTGAATGATATGAATATTTGGATATTTTCTTTCAAGTTTTTTTTTAATTTTTTTTTTTAACCAATATGATTTTTTTTCATCTAAATACATACTTTATAACTCTCAATTTCGTACGGTGAACACGAAGGACATTATTCTTGATTCAGTGTTGCACCTTCTTTTAGAAAATGAACTAAAAGTGTTCCCTCTTCCAAAAAAGATTATCGATACTTTTGAGCATCAGCTATTATTATTTTTCAACTATGATTCAATATATTCAGTTCGTAATGCTTTCGGTTTCGTGTACGAGTAGAGAAATCTCCCGTCGTTTGTTCTTCTAACACAAGATAATGCGGCCGGTAGTAATCTGTTCGTGACGGTTCAGTTAAATTAAGACTTTAAAAAATTAATATTTTTGCTCCTACTTCTTAAATTTTTTTACCTAACGTTTCATAATATGTTAGTAAGGTAAAGCAGTACCACAACAGTAAGTTGTTAGCTAAGGGTATCTTGATAGGTGTTAAGGCTCTATGAATTTCAGACTAATGGATTAGCGGTCGTATTTTCTTCACTGACAAGCTGGTACCCTTCGATTTGGTGCTGGTGAATTCAAGCAGCCATTTTGGTTTGAAATTATAGCATTGAATTTATTTATTTATTTTTTTTATTTATTTATTATTATTTTTTTTTTTTACGAAAGAAAATGGAAATGGTAGTCATTACTGGAAAATATATTGAATAAATTCGAGCATCATTATTTTTACTACACTTATTCCTACCACTTTAAAAAATAATAATAATAAAATTTCTTTTTACATTTCACTTTCGTAACATTAGCAGATAATATTTTAGGGAATTCCGGGGAGACACTCTCAGACTGTTAAACGTGATCCCCACAAATGACGCATACTTTCTTAAGAAAACTGGCAAAATATGTGTCCTCAGGAAAAAAAAAAAAAAAACAATAACGAGCATCTATTTCTATGTTGTCTAAGTATAATTCTTAAAAAATAAATCAGTGTGAGACTTTTCTCACATTTACTCTGACCAAAAGAGAAATAAAAATGTGTGATGCAAAAAATGTATAATGTTAAGAAAAACTTTTTTCCGTGAATAATTAAAGTTGGAAAAAAATTGAGGTAATAATAAAAAAGCAATTGTATAACGAACTAATTATAAATTTGAAAGCGCAGTTTTATAATCTTATTCAGCTAAATGTAAATTTTCTTAATGTGAACTCAAAGGGCACAAAACATTTGAACACATTAAAAGTATTTCGTATATTTAGTTCGATATTTTTTAAATCATAATACATAGACATTTTGCTATCCTGACATACTTTTTTTTTGTGTATAGCATAAAACGATTTTTCGTCGATATCAACGCATTCTAATTGCCAGAAAATTACGTGGTATGAATGATCCAGTTTTCTCACATGAAGGCCCAGATTTATTTGGTTGTTATCAGCACGAAATTTAAAATTTAAAATATTTTACCCTCGTTTGCATCTTTTTTAAGATGGGCTCCAATTCGCGATCGCAACGGTCGATACGCCCTCTAGCGAGAGCCTGTAACCATTAGTTGCCTCATAACCTTCGGTAATGACGGACGCCATTTTCTTAGAAGCAAAATTTCTCTAAGGAAAAGGTAGAAGAACTTGGAAAAAACTAACCAGAACATGCCAAGCATTTGAAGAACAACTTCTCAATAATTTTTACCTTCCTATTACCAACAACATAAAATGATTTCATGATCACTTGCTGTTACAGATGTGTGTATTGCGGTAAAATAATTTTTCTGTCTTCAATTCATTACAAGTTAAAATGAAGTCAACATTGCTTTCGTCATTCCAATGAATTCCATACAGAACTGTAATAGTTATAGAATATTCTTCTTCTTCATAGAATAGTATATATTTCTGTATCTACATAATTCAGAAAACAACAATAAAGAATAATCCGAATTACTTGATAAAGTATCTTTTGTGCTGATTATAAATAAATTTTGTATCGTTTTCTTGGTAAGTGTTTTTTAGTTTTGAAAGAATTTCAACTAGAATTCAGCTATTCTGTTTTTAAGCTAACATATTAAAATTCATATCGAGATCTTACAATTATAAAATTTTGATGTGTGGTATGGTATGTTACCTAAAAGTAATGAAGGGATAAACTATGTGTATATTATTTGAGAATAAAGCTTTCAAACAAAGAACATATCATTTTGGAATTCTCCGGACTTATAAATCAGGTAAGTGTTATGATTTTTATAATAAAAAATTTGCTTGTAAATAATTTTTTTTCTTACTTGATGATAGTTCTCTACAGAATGGTTTTTTTACGTCTGATTAAATACTATAAGAATTAAAAAAAAGAAACAATACGAAAGTTTTTATTGAAAAATGAGGAATTTTTAAAATCGTTTTTATCCTAAGAATTCTTTATTTTACGTTTTTTAGTTCATAATTTTTTGATAAAATTGTTGTCAAAATACCTTTTTTGAAAAATTAAATGGTATTAAATTATGTGTTTATGTATACTCCATGCATATTCTAATATTTGAAGTAATATGATTCAGAAAAGTATGGAAGAAAAATTCGGTACTTACGTATTAACCACATCTACAGATTTGGCAGATTTTTAAGTGCCGCCAATCTACACTTAAACTTTTTGGAAAAAATCTTAAAATGAAACACTTTGTTTAAAATCAAAGTAGTCAATCGGATTTCGGTGGAAAATGGGCCGATATAGAGTTTAGCATAGATTCAAAACAAACTTTTCTCTCACCTGATTCTATAGCCATTATGAACTCTAATAAATAAGATTCAAAATGAAATAACATTTCCAAAACGGACGTTTACTAAGATAAAGCTTCATGTTATGGACATTGGTACATTTTCGTTATATTTCACTCCATAAAATATTTCGCTTCTAAAAAAATAAAATTGCATCTTGTTTTGTTTTTGGCAAGTCCCAAAGACGCATTTTCGTAACACTAAAAAATTGCGACAAAAAAAAGAATGGTTCTTTTTTTTTTTTTTTTTGTTTCGTAAGCATTCTTTATTTTACGATAAAATTTAAATGGGCCTTTCATGTTATACCATTAAATTTAGTAAAACTATTTCTCAGGCATTAGGTTTGAACTCTTATAAGAATATACCTATTTTTTTCTCTTTATTTACAAATATTTTTCCGATGTGTTCTGGATGTTCCTTCTCTAAAAAAAAAAGGGTTACTATTTTGTTTTCGTTTGCATAAGAAAGAAAACAAACATTTTTCTTTTTTAAATTTAATCAGCCACAATAAAGATGGAACGTTACAATTCTACATGCTACATTAAAGACGTCTCCAGTGTAACTGAATGACTGTTCATATGGAAATCGCAGGGATTCGGCACATACAACAACGCCCCCTATAGTTCGTTGCGATCGCGAATTTAGTAACCGTTTAACAATTATTATAAAGTCGATTGTCCTAAGCACGCGTGCGAATATTTAAAAACTACTTGTAAGACGATCTACTCATCTCTAATTGCATTAACGTGCGATAGCATATGCGACTCACATGCAGTGAGAATGCTTTATGAGTAAGAAATGACCATCCTTATTGAAAGGGTGTAAAATGGTTTTGAAAAAACATGCTTCTTCGCATACTCTTCGGCCTACTCTTAAATATCTAAAAAACAAAGATCAGTTTTTTTCTTCTTTTTTTTTCTTTCTTTTACTTCTTCTTCTTTTTTTTTTTTTTTCTTTTAAATCTTTATCAAAAATGAAAATGAAACAGCATACCATTTGGGTCAATAATTAATATTTTGGTGAAGAAGGAAGGAAGGAAGATAAAGGAAGTCAGATGTAATAAACATAAAAAAAATAAATAATAATATTTATAATAATAATTGAAGGCTGAATCTTGGAAAGACCGATAATCGTTTTTCTACATCCCCCTGTTTCAACTTGCAATCAAATCCATCTTGTTATTTATTATATGCGCTTTCCCGTGGAAAAAAAAAAGTATATATTGCCATTTCATTGAATTAATGTTGATTTTTCAGACTTCAAAACTTTGTGTATTTCTTTATTTTTGTGACTTACTTACTTTTCCTTGATTATAATTTTCTAAATATTAAACTTAAAATTACGCCAAATTTGCATAAAATTAGAAATTAAAATATTGTTTGTTACCTCTCCTATAGATAAATTATAATCTAAAATATATAATAATTTTTTTTAAAAATAAAGTTCAACACATTCTTTATACTTTTTTATTTTTTTCCGTTTTAAAATTCAGTGATTACATTTATATTTTAGTCAGTATATTTTCGCTTTCTTACTGTTTTTCTTTAA
This sequence comes from Parasteatoda lunata, assembly GCA_949128135.1. NCBI lineage: Eukaryota > Metazoa > Arthropoda > Arachnida > Araneae > Theridiidae > Parasteatoda > Parasteatoda lunata. The sequence continues at coordinate 15,552,202 of OX421977.1, forward strand.
ATAATAATGTTTTTAAAATTTCTTAAATATTAACAAATTAAAAATTAAATCATTGTGTTTAGTATTTTCTCTAATATGGTATAATAATTTTGAAATTTTTTAAAAGAGCCAAATTTTGACTTTATTTTTAATACATTAAGACATCTAACACATTAATTTTTATATTTAATTTTTATTGATTCATTAAATTTTAGGATTTTTTTGAGTTTTAGCGATCAATCTTTTTTCGTAATATATTAGGTGTATCGGAAATTAACGTCGTTTTTGTTACATTAAATTGTTCAATATATTTTAACTAGTTTTATTATTTTAATCAAGTAATCATGCTATCAATCTGATTGATAAAAATTACATGTATTTTTGAGCAAAATATAAGGAACAGGTATTTTTGAAATGTTATAGCGATCAAAATGTACAGAAATGTAATTGTGTAAGACGGTCAATTATGATGAGTGATTGATGAAGTTCTACCTTTATTCATTAAATTTTACACGATTATTAAAGATGTTCTGTGCGAAACAATCCATTAAAAAAATTATGACCAGGGATAGATGAATGAAATAGGGAAATGTACTAATGTTTATAATAAATATTTAGCAGTTATTTAACTTAATCAAGTAAGAAATTTTTGAATGAAACTTCTGTATACATCTCAATAATCCAATGTGCATACAATTGAGCAATTTTGAATTTTTAGGAATATTTCGTTCATGTTTTGCATTTTGCCATGTTAAAATATGAAGCAAAACAAAATGTTATACCTTATTATGCATTTTTTTTTATCATTATCAAATAAAATAATTTCAATACATAAAAAGGTAAGATTTATAATTGTGTTCAAACAATAGTCTATTTTCGTTTGAGAATACCAGTCATAAATAATAAGTAGAAGAAAATGTAAATATAATATAGATATCTAATATTTTAATGGCGGCACTTCTTAAATTGCTTAGGGTATGACATTTTTTTTTTTTTTATTCTATCGGAATTTAAATTAAAGCACATTATAAAAGTAATTTGTACGGCATTTTTATTTTAAAAAATAAGTAAATAAATAAAACCTGTAGACAGACTTATTTTTAAAATTATAAATAAAATTATTATTATCAGTATATATTTATTATTATCCTTAATCTAGGGGTTGAGCATGAAAATTGGCATGCACCGACCTTGCTTTAAATAATATTAACTGGAGTAAATTTGTAAGACCCAGTATAATGTAGAATCAACAGTTTCCTTACCAACCAAACTGAATATAAATCTTAGCTTAATAGATCATAATATATTTAGCGTGTTCTCGTTGACAATGTTCGATTATAATTCTTTCCTCACTTTTTTTTCTTCGGGCTATTCTTTTACCATAAGGTATGTACTTCATACATTTGTGGTGATAGGAAAAAATTTAATTGTTGTTAACTTATTTAAAAATATTTTCTGAAAGAATGTGGATAATTTCGTTTTTTCTCAATCACCACACAATTTTAAAATTATACCTATATAGTAAATTTTTAATTTATTGTCTGATTAAAAAATTGAGATTTTTTCATTATCGTCATTTTTAAATTTGTCTAATACTTTTGCCCTGTTTGATTAATGGTGAAGAGAGAATTCTTCTACTCATGCATTAAAAAATTCAGAAAACTATGTTTACCAGAACAATTTATACCGTTTCTAACATAGAAGTTTAAAAACATTTAGGAATGTTGATGTGTTGTTTTCGAGTTAATTTGAAATTTTCAGACTACGGAGTTGTACATTTCAAAGTCAATATGGATCGGCTGTTCGACACCGGTTATAAAATTTAAAAAAAAATGTTTACATGGAAACACTATTCGAGTATCTTGTAGGGGAATAAAAATTAAAAAAAGCAGTCATCAAACTTTTTATTTTATTTTGTCCCAATCGGCCTAGTATATAGAATTGTCGGATTTTTTACCATTACTTATTAATCGGCCCATATTGAGATATTTGGCAGATTCAAGCTTGATAAGACGTATTTAAAATTAAAATCTAGATATTCCCATGTTTTGCGTATTACGCATAAGTGAATTTTTTTGAAAGATCTCGTTTGTCTTCATGCCATTTAGAATGCAACTTTTAAACAACAAAAATATTTTATGACAGTTAAAAAGTTTGTAACTGTAACATAATCGTGCTACAGCAAAACCATTTTCAATTGCCGGTTTCGTCTCGCAATCAGTTCTCGTCGGATTCAATTAAATATTAAATTTAAAACTTATGCAGTTTTAAATCGTAAATATATTTACTATGGCTGATCAACGTAAGTTATTATTTACCGTTTTCCGTATCATATTATGCTTATTGTGTCATTGATTTAAGTTCGTTTTAAAATTCAGCTTTTGTCAAAGTTAAGCGCCATTTTGTTAAGTATATATCTGACCTTATTGCCATAAATTGTTTAAATTTCAAAAACGTTTTTAAAATGATCTATTCTATCATTTTTAATTGTTAGCATATTTTAGCGTGTACAACACAGAAGTGAACTTAAAGTTATAATTTACTTAAGCATATGCACAATTTAGTCTTCGTACGAAGTTGATAGTTTTATGTGGTTTTCCTTCAATAATATTTTAATATTTGTAAATTTATTCTAATTTTCTCTATTAAAATGTTTATAGTAATAAGGTGATTTCTTTTTATTTTAGAATTTTTTTTGAGCTAGCATTGACGGGCAATCAATAGTACTCTAAGTATCTGCTCGTTTGTAAAATTACAATTTAGAATTTTAATTTAAGTGACATTTTCTCCTCATCTCTTAAATCATCCATTCTTTCTGTCTAAGATATCATAAGCTCATCTTATTTTCTTCCCTTTTTTTTTTTATGACGAATTCAATCTGTCTGCTAAATAAAGCTGAAAGTAGTTGTTAGTTTATTTACTATTGTAAATCTTAATATAAGTTGTAGAAAAGCCTTAGTAGAAACTGTTGAAAAATAAAAAATTAAGCAGATTTTTGTTTTAATCTTAAACTATCAGTTATTTAATTATTGAGTAATGAAATTTTATATTTACAGAATATTCCCAGTACCCAGCTGCTGGACAAACAGGGTAAGTTTTTGTTCAATTCATTATTGCTATTTGTTTTTCATTTATGTGAAATTTATAGAATATAAATTTATTTGTAGTCGGATATTTTCTTTCTGATAACTTAATAAGCCACAGTCTTTCATGTTTTTCAAAGCAATTGGGGAATGTTGTGATGAGCCTGAAATTCCTCTAGGGCCTGAAATTTTTATATATCATGATGTAATAAAAGCTCCTATTATAAAAGTGGTTACTTGTGTAAACCTAATGAATATTTTCTTCTGTCAGCCATTACTTTTATTTTTGAAAAAAAAAAAAAAAGCATTTGCGGAAAGTGAAAACAGTTCTCTCTCAGATCAGAAGAATTCACACTATTCAGGCAACAGTGTTTTCACTACAGCGTGAGAATCTCGCATATTTTTTTCCTTTTCTCGCATTAAAAAATGATTAATGTGAGAAGTTCGCACAGTTTATTAATCAATTTTTAAATGCACGAATCTCTCGAATTTTGGGAAAAAAATTCGTCTTACGCCATTTTGAAAAATACATGAAAACAGCTACGGCAAGTGTTGGTTGAAAAAAACGAGTCCTTTGTAATAAGTTGTTTAAAGTAAACTCTATTTTTAGCTGTTAATGAATTACCAAACTCCCTCATCCACAATTTACAGCAATTTGTAAAAGTTGAAGTCTGTGAAAACTATGCTGCAAGATCTAACAAGAAGTATGAACATGGAAATAACTTCAATGAACTTCACTATTTTATAACAGAAATAATTGAGAAGCCTATGCCGGCAGATGTAGAGGGTAGGCCAGCATTTGTTGCAAGGTCATTTAGCACCCAAAATCAAATTAAAACAAAATATTGTAACAGATTGACTGATGAGCATTTGAGCAACCTAATGAAAATAGCTGATGAAAAAGTAGATATCGAACATTTTCCTTATGATGATGCAGCAAAAATATTCAATGGTTTAAAAATTAGAAGATGCTAAAAATGTATTATAATTAAAGAAAAATTTTTTTTTCCAAGTCTATTCATGTTTTTTTAGTTTTTAGAAATCTCACTTAACTTTTTGAAATCTCACCCTGTTTTAGAGAAAGAGTGAGAAATTCTCTCCCATTTTTTTTTCTGTAATCAAAACACTGCAATGTATTGTGTAACGCTAGGTTAAAATGGGTTTGAGTTAGAAAGAGTTTGCCATTTTCATTCTTTGACGTTATATTTCTAATTTACCTATGCACGCATATATTTATTGAATACTGTGTATATTTATTGTTTATAGTATAACACGCACATGCAATTATTTAAAAAATAAATAAATAAATGGGGAAGATCTCTGTTGGGGTGTACTTAACTAATTTGTGTAGTCTGAAAGACACCCGGATAATTCCAGAGGAAAAGTGTTAGAAAAATGCAAAGTGGGAACTAACTCTTTGTAACCACTGTATATATACAGGGGTTTGTCTAGGCCAAATTTACTACCGTTTAGCGGGGTACCTTCACAAATTCAACTTTAAGAAAAACGGTAGTTTCAAAAATTAAACTTACGGAAAAACAAGTTTCACGAAATACTTTTTCTTAAAATTTTATTTTTGTTTCCCATAGGAAACAATAAATCCATATTTTTGTGTTGATTTTTTAATCTAATTTTCAATTTTCATAAATTATGTCAAAAATTTTCACAAAATAGGTACCTCTCAGAAAAACCTAGACAGATCCCTGATATATAACATTTTGCAAGTAAATATATATAAAATGTAAGAAGTTAAAAAAAAATTTAGTTAAGAAAGTTAGATTTTTATCCCTAAAATCTACATGTGAATTTTTTGTCATTAAATAAATTTAGGCAATATATTTAGTGGGAAGTAATGAGAAATATAAATGCCTTACTTTATTGTTTAAATGAAAATGGTTCGCAGCAGAATTCCTATCCACAAGAGTTATTAGTAATATAATTTAAGATGTTCCTACGATTAATAAAATGTTATGCCTAGATTTTTTTTTTCTCCTTTCACAGTTGCTGTTATTTGATAAATGGTTTTTGTCATGTATTTATAATATTTTGTAATTGATTTATGGGTTGGGGTTTTGGTCAGGACATTTGGGTTTTACTGTCCTAAACTGGCTATAACTATCTAAAGCATCAAAAGCCTGAACGTTTTTTAAAAGGTAAAAATTATATATGTGTAACCATTGTATACATAATTATATATTAATAAGTATTTGATACTTTTTATACAATTTGCTTTAACTTATTAGAATTAGAGGAAAATTATATAATATAATAAGAAAAGATTTTAACTTTTAAAGCTCCACAATTCATCGAACAACTAAAGTGAAAATCTTATCCTTTAAATATGAATAAATATGCATTTAATACTTATAGATGTTTTTATATTAAGGATAAATAATGCAATATTAAAAATAATAATAAACTCTTTTAATAAAACAAACTTGTCTTCATTCTGTTTCTTGTTCAAAAGTTAACCTTTTTTTCACAATATTTTTTTTAAAATTGTGACATAATTTGAATAAAAGGGTTTTGGACAAAACTGTGGATTAATCCATTCTGTCCTAAACCTTGCCAACTCTGATTGATTTGAACAAGCTGCACTTTCATTATGACAAAATTAATTTTAGATTTGAAGTAATATAAAAAAAATCAAAATAGTAAATAGATTCTGCTTAATTTATTGATAAATTTAACTTTTATTTTTCCTAATTTTTTTTATTTTAAGTTAATTTAAAATAAGATTAGATATAAACTGATTCTGAAAAGTCTTATAGTGACAACCAAATTAAAAGTTGTATTCTTAAATGGTTATGGCCTTTTTAACTACTAAATTAGGTTTAGTAGTAAAAAAAAAAATTTTTAGTGTTAAATGAAGAGTAAAAGAAGTTAAAAGCTGAATTTAATTTGTAACTTAACTCAAATAAAAATTTTTACAGATATTCTTATGGAAATTATGGTGGTGGTGACTCTTCATACTCCCAGAGTGGTTATGGTAGCTCTACCGCAAATGCATATAGTGTAAGTATCTTTTATTTTCCCTGTATTTCTTTCTCCCATCTTTCATTTAGTCAGAATTAATAAAAAGTGTAACAGAGCAAGAAACCATCTATATTATTTTTTTGCTGAATGTTTCAGTTTGAAATATTATAGAAAAGTCAAATTTTTTGTTGGATAGTTTTTTAATTATTTTTGGCAATGATGGTTATGTAATTAACAATTTAATGAAATTTTTAATGGTATGAGCAACGTTTTCAGTTATGACAAACCTTTATTTTTTCACGTGCAAACTTATTTGCTTTGAGATTTTTGGGGGGATTCGCTATTTCGGAGAGATACACCACATAGTTTAATTTAATTGATATAAATTATATTTAATTTTGTTCAGTTTTTCTGTCATTTTAAACTAAACTAAGGCAAAGGCAGAAATTCATCATCTTTGAAGTTGAGTAAGGGGAAAAGAGTAGGGGTCTTTTTATATGAGGGAGGATGTGTGTTCAACATGCATTTTAGTAAACAGGTTGTAGAAAATTAATTTTAAAAAAATGCATTGCTATACTTCGTTATGTAAAGATAAAAAATTAAAGGGGAAAATTCGAGTATTTGATTAGAATAAGAAAATGATTAAACTGAGGCTATTTTTTAATCAATAATTGAGTGGGAATATAGTTATTTGTACAGTATAACACCTTTTATCTGGTTTCTGGAAAAACTTCCCTCATTATATTGAACTAAAGTGACTTAGTCATCTTAAAGCTGGGTAGATAGAAATAAGGGAGTATTTTTTTTCTACCTGTTTAAACTTTAGAAGATTAGTGGGATTTATATATTAGAGAGTCATTTTATAAGTGAGATGCTAGACACTTTTGTAAGATAACAAAAATTGAAAATCTATCACAAGCATTAACAGGAAAATAGCCGTCCGTGTGGACGTCTGATTCAAGAAATTCGTTGTCCGCAGGGAATTTTTGACCGCAGAGGATAGGAGGTTTTTCGAGCCCTGTATTCTTTGTTATAAAATTTGTTTTTCAGAAATTATAAGTATTACTAATAATTCTTTATTAAAATTGTTTTTTTAGGGTACATCATCTACTGGCTGGAGTGGCTCTTCAGCACCAGCCAGCAGCACCAACTATGGCTCATATGGTGGAGCAGACCAATATGGATCAGGTCAGCAGCAATATAGTTATGGCCAACAACAACCATCTTCATATTCTGCTGGAAGTAAGTATCTCATCTTTAGTCTTTGTTATGCTTTACATTTTAGCTTGACAGTTTATGTAATATTTATTGTAATATTGTATGCAATTGTAAGTATTATACAATAGTGGACTCCCATCGTTTGTTCAATGATGCTCTTAACCCCTGAAGATTTTAAAGCAGTTTTATATGGTTTGCTTTGCAAACCATGGTCATTTTGTCCACCACTAAGTTAAAGCCATTTGAAATGTGTTTAAGATATTTAAATAAATGATATGCATTTAAAAAACTAGAATTCCTTAGAAACTAGAATTCCTTCCATACTGATCTTTCATTAATATATTCATCTCACTTGAATTGTTGTGTAATTGTGTTTTGATAAGTAAAATGTAAGATAATTTTCTATTAATTTAAATCTATGCTTACTTAATCTGTATAGTTCTTTTTTTTTTTTTTTTTAATTTAATATTTATCAATTTATTAAAATTAAAGGAAACATGAATACTTTAAAGGCTAATTCAATCTTCGCTTAACGTTAAAAGACTAGGAAATTAGTTACTTAAGAAGATTAGGAAATTAGTTACTTATGTTGTAATATTTTTAAAATCGTGATAAAAATTTCTTTACTTTTTTCCATTTGGCATAGATTTTCATATTTTTTACTTTATTTTAATCATAAATTATAAAAAGTATTAATAGACTAAAAAGAAAATTTTAATTAAGAAAGATAAGGTTTGCGTAATTATGGTTCAAGAACATTTTATCGTACTATACTTATTAAATTAGCACAAAACAGATTATTGATCATGATCTCAATTTAGGTTATTCTGCTTCAGCTCCTCAAAGTCAATCTGCATATTCATCATCTGGTTATGGGTCTTATGGTGGTTCAGCTCCTACTGGATATGGTAGTCAACCACCAAGTGGTAGTGTAGGTTCTTCTGCAGCTCCACCAGCTCCTGGGTATGGTGCTGGAGCTCCTCCTAGTGGTGTATCTTCAGTACCTCCGATTGGTGGGCCGCCCTCTCAGGCTCCTCCTGGACATATGCCGCCCCCTCCTAGTGGCTATGGTGGTCCCCCTCCCAGTGGGGATTATAATCGACCTCCTGGAGGCTATGGTGGCTCTGCACCTCCTGGTGGCCCTGGTTCAATGAGTACTAGTGGTGATGGATATGGTGGTCCTCCTATGGGTGGTTATGGTGGCCCTGGTGGTGGAGGTAGAGGTGGATTTCAAGGTGAGTTACAATTATTAATCTAATATTTTTTTCTTATTGAAAAAAAAAACAAGTGTTTTGTTCTTTATTGGATAACTAAGTACTATTGTTTCTAGGAGGCCCTGGTGGTTATGATAGAGGAGGCCGTGGCGGAGGTGGAGGATATGGGTATGTGTTACCCTTTGATTGTTTGAATAAGCTTATTTCATTTTATTTCAAGTAATAAAGTATGCACAACCAATTATAGTAACCTTTGAGAAATGCACCTTTTCACAACTTGTTCCAAATCTTTGTAATCTATGCATTATTTTTTGTAGTTTTTATTTCGTCCTTGTCTCTTTGAGTAGAATAAAATAATTCTTACCCTCTTTATTTAAACAGAAATATTGCAAATCAGCTTTAACTAAAATTATTTTCACTTTAAAAAGTGTATCATTTAACTACATGTAAAAAATTGTCAAATACCATTACTCTTGGCTAGATATTTATACCTTTATGTTGTATCACATATTTAAATCAGAAGTTCTTTTATAAATTTTAGTTATTAATTGCTAAGTGGTATACATTTGTTAATAATTTTTTAATATTCACGTAAATATCCTTAATTCTATGTAAATAAAGGTTGTGCATCCTTATTTTTATCTTTTTATCCTCTGTCTCTTAATCTTTACTAAGTGAATGTCAACTGTATTTAAAAAGTGCAAGTTCTTTCTAGGAAACTTTTTTGAAAAGTTATTACAAAGCTCAAAATTATGTGTTTTGTTTGCTCACCGTAATCTTGACAAGTGTTCTTGGGATTAGGTTTAAAAAGTCATGTGTGTACATGAAAAAATTAAAATTCACCAATTTTTTGACAAAATTTGTCTGTTGCTATGATCTGGTTTTAAAGCTGATTCTACTATAGGTTCTATATAGCTAATACTATATAGCTGATTACTATAGATTCAAAGTAAATAATTTTTAACATATGCACAGTTTCATGGTAGCATTAATTTGGTCTATTTGTTTAAATAACAAGAAGCTAGTAGAATAGCTTTTAAAAGTTTTGTTAGGTTTCAAAAGTCATGTGTGTAAAAAAAAAAATTTAGACTGTCTACCTCCCATTTTTTGACCAAGTTCGTCAGGTGCTAAAAATGGTTTTAAATCTGATTTTGGTATTATAGGTTAAGTAAATGTTTCTAAACATTTGTGTGTGCATGGTAATGGCTATCTGGTCCATTTGTTAAAATGTACTAAAATTGCTTTTAAAGCTTTTTATCTATTTTAATGGTTTTGACTGCATTAAATGGATTAAATATTGCGTTTACAAGTTTTTGCTTATTGTGTAGTGAATAAGCTTGGGAGATATTCAAAGAGTATTCAGTTCTTTCGAGTGGTGTTGATTATCATGCATTAAAATAAATCAATGGCTTTACTAAATGAAGGCTGTTGACAGTTAAGTTAATGAGGCGTTTTAAAAATTTCCATATTGTATTATGGGAAGGCTTAGCTTGGTAAATGTTCCAATCTTTGATCTGATAGTAAAGAGGTTCAAAAATTGCAAATAAAGTCTGAGAACAAAGAGTAAAAATTTCTTGGATAATTGAAGGTTGAAATATTGGTTTGTATTGGGTAAGTTTTTGTTTAAATAACTTTTGGTTCCTTTTTTTGATTAAAAGTTTTTATGAAATCTGGGGCTCATCTAATATATATGTTATTAATATAATAGTTTGTATTGAGTAAAAACATTGGAATTAGCTGGGAAAATTTTATAGGGTCCATTGAAAACTTATAATTTACTAAGATTAATAATTTTTATGTTTATCATTATTTCATTTGAACGTCCAAGATTTTCTCATAAGATAGTAGTACTTTGATTTTAGTTTAATAAGTAAAATTTCTCTGACGTAAGTTCTCTCACATAAGTAAGTTAAAGAGATAAAAATCTTTTTATTTAAAGGGGCACTGCTCGACAAGTTTAAAATAAATGAAATTTCTAACTTACATTGATAAAGCTTAATAAAACATGCATTTCATGCACCTAAATTGATTAATTTTGAAATTTTAAATTTTATCTTTAGTTGATAATTGCAATTTTAAAACTATTTTCAAATAGATTTTTATTTTTTTATAACTATAAAACCAATTCTTTAAATTATTTTTTAGCACAATATTATATATTTGTTGATTGTTCTTGTATGACTGGTATTTTTTTTATTAAATTCTGTAGCAAATTTTAAAAGTACATTTTTTAACAGGGGTCTATCCATTTTTCACATAGTCTGTTTATAGAAATCTTGCAAATAAATCTTTAAAAATATTAAAATCGTAAGAAGTTATTCGTGAATTTTTTCGTCATGGCATTTTTTATTTTTAAAAGCTTATCCTCAATTTTATAGAACCCATGGAAAAGTTCAAGAACCACATTTGGTTCAAAATAGACCCCTGGTTTATTGAATGCAAGTGTACTATAAAGTTTTGCAGATATTAGTTAAGCTTTTATGTACATGTTCATTATTTAATTTCAAATAATTCTTTTGCTCTTTTTACTCCTACCATGGGATTTGTTGTATTTATTCTGTAAGGTGTTTTTATGCATATATCCATTTAATTGAAGTGTAATTTACGTGAAGTCTTCTTGAAGTTGAAGTTATGAAGTTCACTTACTGAATCTACTTCGTTTTTAGTAACCAAGGTCCTGGAGGTCGCGGAGGTTTCAACAAAGGTAATGGTACCAAAGTGGTCCATTAAAAGTTTCTTATCTTATTTTTTTTAAACAGTTAAACTGTTAATGTCATTTTTTATATTAGTTAAAAATTGTTTTATTTAGTAAGATTTTTTTCTTTTGGTATCTGCAGTATTTTATTTTTTCTGGAAAGAAGCTGTTTTATAGTCATTTGGTTCCATGTGTTACTAAGTTCTCACATTCTTTGGAATAATTTAATTAAAATATTCTTCTCAAAAGTATTTGATATTCAAGCTTTTAATGTTCTAAACCTTATTGCCTTTAAGCCGTTTAAGTTAAGGTGGCCTTTATTTTTATAGTGATTTAGCAAGTATAGATCTATATAAAAAAACCAAATTTTATTCATATTACACAGTACATTGGTTCCATTTCTTTTTGTTCTGCCAAAGGGTTTTGTAGGGTTTGATAATAACAAGTTAAAACGTTTAATAAGATTTTAATCAAATGTTTTTTTTTTTTAAATTTATTTTAAAGTTATGTAAAAAATGTGTGTTTTACTCATTTTTGTGTCTTATTTAAAGACATTTCAATTCTTCATAAGGCCCAATAAAATTTGCATTTCACTCAAACCAAATAGTGTTTTCTGAAAGATAAGTGCCTTATAATTTGCATAATCTGGTACATTTCTGTTAGTGATGTTTCGGTACATTTTTCCTGACTAAATCTAAAATAAAAAGTTCTGTCAACAAACAGATTATAACTATTAAGTAATAAGTGCACAAGGTGTGTGGCAGACATACTAATACTTAAGCTCTTAATATGTCATTTTTTAAAAAATTTATTTATATGGTGTGTCATATTACCAAACTTGATCTATTTAAAATTATCAATAACAAATGTGTCCAATCTAACTGGGTTGTTAGATTTTTAACAACCCTGAAGAACAACCATGACTTAAAAAAGTTTGAACTGGATTAACTTGTGTTTTTCCTCATTGTTGGTCTTGATTAGCTTCAGTGTTTTTCCTCATTGTGTTAATAAGTAAAGTAAAATTCCAAACTTTGCTTATATATTTGCTTTATAGCATGAATCTAGTCCTAGTTTTAAGATTTTTGAAAAATTAATTACCCATTATTTAGGAACAGTTGTTTATCAATGCAGTTTTTTTATTTTATTAAGAGGGCAACTGTCCCATGTACGACAATACCATTTATATTTTGAGGTTGCTTAGTTAAAGTTTAGCAAACATAACAAAATTTATGATAACATGTTGCTTTATTATTCATTATTTTATTTAAAATTAACGTATTAAAAATTGTGTTGAGTTTTAAGGAAATAAAAATGCAGTTTTTAAAAAATAAAGAGAAATATACCATGGCATATTCAACAGGTTTAGCAGCTGTATCTTAGTAGATTTTTGATTTGACATTTCGCTAAGTTAAGGGTTTTCCTGATTATTCCTAGCTGGTCTGATTTTGTCATCGTTTAGTAATGCTAGTAAAATTGCAAAATTCCTTAGTGCAAGGGACCTTAGGCTAATTATATGTTTCAGGCATTAAGCTTTGCCGGCAGGTTTTGTTGTTTTGGAAACATTTATGAACTTTTAATCTCTAGCCATTTTATGACAAAATAACTAGATATTCACTGTCAAATTTTTATGGTAATGGTTTTAGGGGTCAATCACTTATTTAGATTTTTCAATAAATGTAATACTTGTTAGATGGATAACTATTGCAGAATACTTGTTAGATGTAATTTTACAATTATTATTAATAGTTTTTAAATGGGGAACTGATGGAGCATTCACTAAATTACTTAAGTACAAAAATGTCAAGCAACATACTTTGTCTTGCAAGTTATTTTATATTAAATATTGAAATGTGAGTCAAAAGGTCAGGGTATGGCCTAAAGTAGATGATCAAAACATCCCATCTTCTGCAATTACAAAGCGGATTGTAAAATAATTTGGTGATTTGAGAGGTTTGGATTTTCTAACCAACTTCTTTTTATTTTGATAGTGCAAGCATGAACCATAAGTTTAAATAAGTAATTGCCCAAATATTTATCAATATGGTTCTTGTTAAGTCTTGCTTGAAAGGTTCATCATTTCAGACTTTTTGGTAAGTCAGTCATTAAACTAAATTAACAGTTTAACATATAATGGAATTCTATGCAACCTTAAGACTTTCTACTGTAAATGTAAATTCTACTTTAAATTAATAAATTTTGCAATTTTCTAAAAGATTCTTCCCTTTTAATCAATAATTGATATATCAAAAAATTTATATGTAACTTATTATTTTTCTAAATTTTCTTTGTTAATCTATTTTTGTGTTAATTTTGATATAATATATATGGGGGGGATATAAATTGTCATCCTAAAAAACTAATCTTCATAGAATGAAATTGTAAAAAAATATATACATGTTTTAAGAAAAATTTATAGGGCTGAAACTAAAATTTAAAACAAAATCATTATAATACAAACGATGTTTGTTTAGTGTTATATTGTAGAAATTATTTCTATTTCTTAATTTGTTAGGAGTTTTATGAATTTTAAATAGCAGACTTTTTCATATTTCCCTGAAAAAAACAAAAAAAAACAACTGTGCTTCAAAGTATTTAAAACAAAATAAATTACAAACATTTTTCCCCAGTTTACAAATTTTTTAGGTTACAATAACAGGGTATTAAAATATCTGGGTTCTATATACCACATTCAAATGCATGGTGCTAAATGCCAAAAAAACAACAACTTATATTTGCTGTGAAATTTGCACAAATGAATGGTGTCAGAAAATAGTTGTTTAGATGTGCAATTAGAAACTCAAGTGTTGTAATAACATACTATTTAAAGTAACTGGTTATCAGCAAAATCACATGGAAGGGTATCAGAATGATTGAAAGTATATATATTGACATTTAGGATGAAATCAGCACATAAAAGTGTATCGGTAATTAAACGCATGATTAATAAATCATGAAATCAAATCGATCATCAAATTCGCATGTCACAATATTGGTCAGAATTTTCAAGTGAGGTCGAATCTTAAAAACTGTTTGAGAAATGACTAATGACTCGATGAAATGGGCAAAAGTAAAGCACACTAAAGAGGTATGCTTTTTTGCTACCTTTATTGAAGCAAGCTTGTGTTGGCATTACAGGTTCTTATAGGTTCTTTACCTAATTGGCTCAATTATTGGTTCTTTACCTAATTCAACTCAAATGCTTATTGAGTTGGATGGTAGTTTTAACACAAGCTCATAAATATGTGTATATGTAAGTTAAAACATATGTTCACTTTAAAACATTGTCAGCTCTTATGTTAAAGTTTTTCATCTTTTTCCGTTATAATTGGTTTGTCACAAAGATCCCATGTTTTTAATTTTATGCTTGTGACATGGGATGTTATAAATTAAGAGGAGTATTATTGATGGGCTTGCTTATGACAAATCAGTGCTGTGTAAACCAAGTTAATGAAATGTTAAATGCAATCAATTTTACTTATGCATCAGGCTTGTAGTGTTTGACTAACAGCTATACAAAGAGCACTTGTGTGCTAACCTTCATTTCTTAAAGTGTGCTAAATGGAGCAAGCCATGCTATTCGTTATTATTTTTTTAATCCAGTAATTTTTTTGTGTGAGAAGTATCTATCTCATAGTTGAAGAATTTAAATTAGATTTTAGTTTTATATTGACTTCCATTGTGTACCAAAAAGGAATCTTAATGAGTTGTAGAGTGACATAAGGTTTTTATTACTCATATGCATCTTATCATATAATCTTCTGCGATAAGTATTTCTTATTCATTGGTGTAGAGCAGTAATTCTCAACCACTGTGCCGCGGAGATTTTGTGTGCCGCCAAATATTAGAAATGATACAATAAAAATTATAATGCTTTTTTTTATTCCGAGTAAAGTTTAAATGAAAGAAAAGTGTACATATATATATTTATGTATACTTTTTATAATTTTTCCATGCTTTAATAGCGCGAACATCTTTGTCGGCTATTGTCTTGTCTCTGAGAATCTTAAAATACGAAGGGAGTGTTTAAATTGTCTTAGAGACACAATTTTAAAAAATTTTAAAATTAGTAGAAAATTTAGTGGCTATTAAAAATTTACAAAGGCTAAAACGAGCTAAATATTAACTTTCCAAAGGAAATAAAAGCTAATCATCAAAGTAAACTATGCAGTTAATAGTTATAAAAGCAAATTAACAAAGACTAACTAACAAAAAATAAGCTAGCAATTAATAATTAGCAAAAAACTAATTAAGAAGAAATCACAAAAGAAAATAATTAATGTAAAAAACTAACAGTTAATAACTATAGAAAACAAGCTAACAATTATAAATAGCAAAAGAAATAAGTAACAGTTCAGTTACTAACTAATGAAAAATAGTCTGGAGAAATAATCCCTTAATAAACGTGCTTTTGTAGTACATATTATTTTATTTCACATTTAAAATTATTATAACAGACTATTTAACACAGTGTATTATAGGTAAGTAAAAAACTTTTAAACTAATTTTTTTCATTGTGTGCCCTCAAATTTCAAAATCGTTAAAAGTGAGCAAAAAAGAAAAAGAAGGTTGAGAATCACTGGTGTAGAGTCTTGGTTTTTAAATAGACTATTGGGAGTTACCTTCAAGATATATTGTTTCATTAAAAGTTTTGTTAATTACTATATTGTGCAATGATTAAGCTTAAGATTTCCCTTTTGCCTGATCTACTCAATTTTATTAGTATACTCAGTGTACATATTTATATTGGTCAGGCATGTGATTGATGATTTAAAAAAAAAAAAACACGTCAAATTATCCCATTTTTTATCTAACTCTGCCCCTAAACTGATATTTCCCAAAATAGCTGCATAGAATTCGTTCCTATCTTGCTAAAAAGAAACAATTTTTGTTGGAATAATTGATATAGTAGTAAAATGGCCATTTATGATTTGTGTTGGGTTATAAGGACTTTGCAATTCTAGTATGCGTATTGTCACTTCATGACATCACCCACTGTTATAATTTGCCATTGAGTATTAATAATCATTCTAAAGTATTTGCATTTGTTAAGATATTTATCACTGTGAATGTTGTAGTTATGAATATTATATAAACTAATGCACCTAGTTTGTTATTGTAAGACCTTCTCTGTTGGACTGAAATATGTCACTCGCAAGATTTTAAATTTATTGCTGGTTACTAAGCGTATGTTCTAAGCCTGCGTACGAAACCAAGTAGTTCCATTACTTGGTGTGAATGTATAGCTTTTAAACCCAAGCAAAAGAAAGTCAAGCTAATGTTTTGTGTTCTTTTATTAGAATTATTAGCCTTTAAATATTGCGACAATTAATACAGATTTTCTATTATTTGACCAGTTGCTGATTTTCAGACTTTTATTTTATAATTGTATTCAGAAATCTACACCTTTGTAGTAGTTTAAAGTTTTTCTGCTATTAAATAAGTCTGAATATTGGCAATTGATCGAGTGGTGTTAAAATATTTGATTTAACTATATGTTGAAGTTACAGATGTTACTTTAGGATCTTAATTAAATTGTTTGTGTTTTAATTTAGGTGGTAGAGGTGGCTTTTCTTACAATGGTGGTGGTGGATCAAACTATGGAGGTGTGTTAATAGACAAACTCCTTTTTAGAAAAGGCTGTTATGTCTAAAACATTTTAATTTGATTACTAAAAACTTATATCTATAAAAATTATTTTTAACTTATTTTGAAAATTAAATTATCTATATTTAAGAATATATATCAGTAATACAGAAAGTATTTTATATTTTTGTCAGTTGTTGAGGCTAATGAAACAGCAGGGTGGCCACCCACCTGGAATTATCAGGGAATTTTTTTTATACTAGAAAAAACCTGGAAAAGTCAAGGAAATATGGATAAAAACCTGGAAAAATCGGGGGAATTTAAAGGAAAAGCTGGAAATTTTTTCTTAAATATTTTTTTAATTTCACTAATTTAAATTATTTACTACTTTTATTAATTTAAATTATTTACTACTTTTATTAATTTAAATTATTTACTCCATTATACTCACTTTTTTTAGACTGAAATGTATCTCCAAGCAGTTAAAATGTCATCAACTTGGCTATACTTTGCTTGCATCAAAATTTGCTCTATTATAAGACTGTTAAACTAGAATGCCACATAAAATTCTCCCATGGTTACTAAGCCAAAATGTTTTTGCATCTTTAACTTCGTAAAATTTTCCAAAAATTGGTTGGTTGTAATTTAATAATTATTTCATTTTAACCTTTCATAACAAATTTTAATTTTAAAAAAAGTTTTTTTTTTAGAACTACCTATGTATTAATATTTAATTTTACTGTTATGTTGGTAAATATTAGATTTTTGATTCAAAATTTGAATTGTATAGTTATCACAATATCGGAAGTTCGTAAATGTTGCTTGCTTGCATTTCTGTTATATTTCCAAAACTATCCCTCCTTTTACCTTAAAAAGCGGATAGTGACTAAGGAATATATAGGAAACATATTAAATGATGTATGTTATATACATAAAATATTAAAAAAAAATTATTCATATGTGTTTAGTCGGAGGAAGGAAAACAAAACTAAAGTGTTTTAGTTCTGCACTGTACAAGATCCTAGTTGTTAAAACAAAAACAATTAATTATGCTAAACTAAAAAAAACTGTGTCTAGATTGGAATTCTTTAAATGTTTTAATTTCAAAACAGAAAAAAAATCAAAGAAGTATTAAGAGATTTTATCTTTTTTTAAATTTTTTTTATAGAGTTTAAAACAAAAAATTAGACAATTTTGCATTTGGGACCTTTTTTTTTTCATATACTGAATCTTTCAAAGTAGAAATGCTATTTCAAAACAACATTATTTGACTTGATATATTGGTTTAAGGAAAATGTGATCAATGAATTTTATAAAAAGCACTAGTAAGATAAAATACAGTACAGCTTTATGTTGAAATGTCACAGTGATTTACAAAAGTGTTGGTACACTTATGATTTTCAATGAAATAAGACTATCCATTAATTAAAATGAATATTTCAGATTGGATATTTAATAATAAAAAATGTATTCTAAACTTAACAAAACTGTATGGAATATTTTAAAAACAAAGAAAACATTTATTTTTAAGGAATCACTCTTCAAAAAGTGACAAAAACTAAATCCCACAAAAGTCATCGTTATCACTTTAAAAGGCAAAACTCTGTCTATTAGTAAAAATTCTAATTTTTCTTTAAATTTACTTTTGCATCTACAATAGCTTTTATAAGTTTATAAATACATGTAACTAGTTTTTTTTTTTTTTTTTTTTTTGTCTGGTGAAATACATGCAGAATATTTTTTTAAAAAGTTTTACAGAAACTTTTACAACACTCAATTGCAAATTTATGGATTTTTCCACAAATTTTATGATTTTCATCTCTGATATGAAGTCCTTCTTTTAAGCATTTTATCACATATTTCACAGTGCAATAGGACACCATAAACTAATTAAACAAATTCATTACTGATTTACCTCTTATGATGACAAACAATCAAATTTGGTCTATTTTATTACGATCACGAGTCATTTTTAAATGATAAAATAAAATATGACGCAGTTAGCAAGCAGAAATTGAAATATAATTTTGCTATTATAAGTTTGATACTAAATTGCTAATAAATAAATGAAAAATAATTAAGTAAAAAATAAAAGCAATTGACGATAGTTTTGATTCTGAGATCCGAAAACATTTAACTGTACGATGACTTTCGTTTCTTAATTTTTTTTTTATTTTTTTTTTTTTTTTTTTTTTTCGCTCTTTGATTATTAATGTTTTAAAAATTTGCTTTTGCTTTGTTTTTAAAATATTCCATGCAGTTTTGCTAAGAGTAGATTATACATCTTATTATCAAACACCCATTGTGAAATATTCAAGTTATTAGTGAACGAACACTTTTGAGAGTCTCTGTAATTATAAAAATTTACTGATATATAATCACCTGAAACCGTTTTCCTTTGCTTAATGAAAATATATTAAACAATACTTATCCAAGGTTTTATTGATCATTCTGTTTTTGCCATTTTGTAGGTACACTTTGAGCGAATACTACTTAAAGTAACACATTAAAATTTTTTTATTCAATATGAACAATATATTATGCAAGCTAAACATATTTTCTCCGTATGTCTTAATTTTTAAATTAATGTTGTACCAAAACTTAAAAAAATAAAAAAAAATCTTGTCAAAAAAAATTTTTTTTTTTATGATATGTTAAAAAAAATGACATTTTGAAGAAGATATTTTGTAATATAGACACTTTTCTTGTGCACATCCCACACTTTATAGGGGAAAAAAACACTAATCCTGGAAATTTTGAGATTTTTACCTGGAAAAATCAGGGAAATTTGAAATCTGATTTGAGTGGCCATCCTGAACAGACTTAAGAATATGGTTTTCTTGGTGGTAAAGATAATGCATTGATATTTCTGATTTTTGAATATGTTCAGAATATCCAATTTTTGAAAAGTAAATTTTAAAACATAGATTTGTTGGATCAAAAATTCAAGTTCATCTTTTTATTTTAATTAATGCTAGTAGAAATAACATCTGATAATTCAATTTAAAAACTGTACTAATAAAAAACATGGTCTGTGCGTGCAGATTTCATTGCTTCAACTTTTTTTGGTATTCAGTTGTTCTATGAATGACTCGATTAAGAATTTTATGTTATCAAATTTTTATGCTGATGAAGTCAGGGTGTATACATTTATCATTTTAAAAAAAAAATGCAGTTACGAATCTCGGTTAGAATTTTGTTGTTTCACAATTACTGATTTACCTCTTGCATGTGATTTGAAAAATGAATGGTCCAAATCTACAATCGAATTTTTAAATGATGAATTGAGGGGTCATTCACTAAAATTACTTTTCTTAAAAAATATCTTCATTGTGTTTCTATTTTGTGAGTGTTAGCTGGGTTTTTATTTTTATTCAAACTCTACCCCTACTTAGAAAAGATTTGATTTAGAAAGTAAATTAATTTATTGGCATGAGGGAATATTAACCAATTGATACTGTTGTAATTTTTAAGTATTCTGTTTAATTTAAAATAATATAAAACTATACGAAAGTTGTTGAGAATTTATAAACATGCTCTTTAATGTTATAGGAGAGGAAATACAAGACACTGTTTTTGTTTCTGGACTGCCTGAAGCTGTCAATGAGGATGAGCTTTCAAATTATTTTGGAGCTATAGGTGTTATTAAAGTAAGTCTTGCAGTTTTTTTTTTTTTTCCATTTTAAAAAGCATAAGTTGTTTAAAAAAATTAAATCTATATTTCTTTTATATTGACAGTTAGATAAAAAGACTGGAAAACAAAGGATTTGGATCTATAAAGACAAAATGACAGGAAAAGGCAAAGGAGAGGCCACAATAACATATGATGATCCCCCAACAGCTAGTTCAGCTATTAATTGGTTTGGAGGTAACATATAAAGGCACTTGCAGTCCTTTTGTCCTTCATAGACAGCTTCTTTTCAAATTTTTAAATACTGCAGTTTTATTGTTTAATGATATAATGAAAAAAAATTAAGTATTGTTATTTAAAGCTCTCAATTTAAATGTTGAAATATTCTAGGTTTTTGTTTGTATAATTGAATGATTTTATGCATTTAATTTTTCTTAAATTTCGTTTAAATAATAATTTCTGTGTAATTCTAATGTCTCTATAGAGTAAGTGTACTTATGAAATGCATTTAAGTTTTTAAAATATTTTCGATATTAAAAAAGAAATACGTTACTTCAGTTTTTAAGGATCATAAATTGGGACGGAAAAAAAATTCTGTTAGCCTAAATACTTTTTATCTAGAAGGTATCTCTGTTAATATAATTTTCCCTTATCTCTCCTTTAGGAAAAGACTTCCAAGGTAAAAAAATAAATGTGCAACTAGCACAGCGTAAAACTCCATATGGTGGTGGGCCTGGCGGAGGTGGCCGTGGAGGAGGAGGAGGTCGCGGTGGTGGTGGTGGCGGCGGAGGACGAGGAGGTGGTGGTGGACGCGGTGGAGGAGGCCGTGGTGGTCGTGATGATGGTGGTCGAGGAGGAGATAGAGGTGGCTCTGGTGGTTCTGGCAGAGAAGGAGACTGGAAATGCATGAATCCGTAAGTACTTTTCTAGGCTTATGGATAGCACAATCCTATTTATAACATTGCTACCTCTCTTTATTGTTAAGACATCAATCTGTAGGCATTAACTAGATATTTTTGTAACTGTTCAACCATTTTTAAAACTTATAAAATTGTTTTTAAGGCTCTTAGATTTATTGTTTTTCTTGCATAGAAATCATTCTTAATGTCAAATTGACCTTTAACTTCAGCTGTTATTTATTTTTTATTAGTTCTAATTATTCTTTTCTAATATGAATTATTAGAGCCATTAAAATCAAGTAAATTTGGCATTTATAAAAGAAGGTTCTTATGATTCATCCTTTATTTGTGTACTAATTGACTTTTTAATGTAAATAGTTATTTTATATTATTTTTTAATATTATTTACACTTTCAATATATTAGCCATAGGAAAAAAGTTCACAAAAAATATATTTTTATTCAAAGTTAACACATTTGAAAGATTTTAAAATTGAAAGAAAGGGGTGGAAGCAATTTTTCTTCTTGGTCGCTATGCACCATCAAATTAATTGATCTATTAAGAATAACTTTAATTGTATATTGAATTCATAAAACAAAAGTGACTGCACAAGTTTATTCAATGGAGCAATGAAAGAAAAAGTTAAAAATTAATTGTAGAATATTTATCATCAAAAATTTTTTAGTTCAATATTATTTTCAAAACTTGAAATTACTAATAGTTGGAAGGAGTGAGTGAATGTTTAGAATGTCAAATATTAGTTAAAATATTAAAGCATTGATTAGAAAAAAGATATTTAAATATCACTTTTCACATGTAACTGTTGTTGATATTGCGGTATGAATTTTTCTCTATTGAGTGTGCTCTTTAAGTATTATACTCTTAGGCACAACTAGCCTTGGTTTCTCCTTTTTTACATTTATTGTTAAAATACTCAATGTTGGAATATTAATTGATATGTTTCTCTTTTTTAATTTAGTGATTGTGGTAACAACAATTTCTCTTGGAGAGTCGAGTGCAATCGTTGCCATGCTCCACGGCCTGAAGGTGTTGGAGGTGGTGCTCCACCTGATGGTGGATCAAGAGGGCCTGGAGGTGGACGTGGCGGCGGAATGCGTGGAGGCCGTGGTGGTGATCGAGGTGGGCGTGGAGGAAGAGGTGGACCTCCTGGTGGTAGAGGATTTGGTGGAGGACGAGGAGGACCTGGTCGTGGTGGCCCAATGAGAGGTGGTCCCGGGTAAGTTAAAATATTTTACTTTTTAAAGATGTTAATAAAAATTATTTTTAACTTGCTTTAATGCTTTATTTTTTTTTCTTTCAGTGGTGATCGAAGACAAAGACCATATTAACTGGTAGCCTAGTTTAAGCATTTTATATTTGTTTCAATCATCAAATTGGACTTATCATGTTGTATGCTCTACAACATTTTCATCAGTAACTTTCATTTATTGTACATTTTAATAAAAGTGTAAATTTTCTTTATCTTAGTTTTAATTAGTTTATTTTTGTAGTTTTTATGCACATATTGTCATTTTCATCAATGGTGATCCTCACATGGAAATAAATTTTGGTTTTAAAATTTTTGACTTGACAAAGGTAACATTGTTTTTACTGGTATATGCAGACTCTCTTATGTTGTGCAACAGCAGATCTTTTTAAAATTTAATGCATTAAATTAAAGCTGCGTCTCAATATAAACTTGCATTGATTACCCCCTCCTCTTCTAGAAAATCTAATGATTTCCATTCTATGCTTAATATACTGCATGGCAAAAAGCTGTTGTTTTTGTCATTCACAATAGTCGAATGTGATTGTATTTCCGGATGTGCCTCAGAAGACCGGGTTTTTCTTGTCAATCTTCCAGGTCTAATAACTGGAAGCAGGGCGTGTGATTTCTGTGAAATTTTGTGTATCTTGAGACAATTGGTTTGAGGATTTATGCAAACCACTAACTTTATAGCGTGACAAAAATTAAGTCCCATTTATGGGACGTTTGCAATTTATTTTTATTTGTCGAATTTTTAGCCATTTTGAATTTTTTTAAACTGCACCAGAATCTGCTAATATCACTAATCTTTAATAGTTAAGCATTACGGTTCGTATTCGGGCTATTTAAACATCGTACATTGCAATTCCTATTCA
Organism: Parasteatoda lunata; assembly: GCA_949128135.1. NCBI lineage: Eukaryota > Metazoa > Arthropoda > Arachnida > Araneae > Theridiidae > Parasteatoda > Parasteatoda lunata. Next base: position 15,575,622 of record OX421977.1, read on the forward strand.
AGCAGTTTAAAGATCCAATTCTACAATTTGTATTTACTCGTTTTGAAAACCTTATATCTCAATTCGTATTCATGTGGGTTTAAAATTCGATTTTGCTATTCATATTCACCTGTTTTTAAAATCCAATACTGTGATTCGTATTTACACGCTTGTAATATCAGAGATCGATCTTCGTATATATATGTGTGATTTAAAAAACTATGCATTGCAATTCGTATTCACACGATCTTGGCATTCTGCAGCCTGATTTATATTTACATGATTTAAAAATTTCATGTCTCTATTTGTATTTTAAAAATTTTCATATCTAATATAGCGATTCGTGTAAGAAAGTTTTTTCTTTAATTAGTTACTGAAAAGGTGTATTCTTCATTAGTAGATAATTTAATTATAAATGTTAGTTCTAAAAAAAAAATGTTCAGATTGAAACATGTATGGTATATAAAGTCACAATCACCTCTGAATAATGCCCCTTGCTTCTGAAAATTTAATAAAAAATATCTAACATGTTTAGTACAAAATAAAAATACCTTATTTAAAATGAAATGCAATAACTTGACTTATTAATTTTAAAGAACAAATGTCTTAAAAACGTATCGGTAAAAACTTTTCCCTACGTTTGATATACACTAAAAATTTCTGATTTTCAGTTACTAAATAGATTACTTAAAAAAAATTCTCTTTTGTTACTAATTATTCAATCAATGCATATTGCTAGTCCACACTTTTTCTTAGTCTTTAAAACACATTATTTTCATAATATCTGAAAACTGCCATACTGTAATGGCTGATTTAAAAGAAAATAGAATATCCTCTTTAAACATGTAGGGGGGGGGGGGGTATAATTTAATTGTATTTGGTCTGCACTAAATCGAAATCTAAGAAGAAAAAAAAAGTACTTTTATAGCATTTTTCAAAAGTATTATTTATTTGTACTTAATTTTTTCCGTTGACTCTAATTCAGTAAAGTTTGATTCTGTGTCAAAAAGTACACAAGAATCAGTTTTATTGTCTTGAATTTATATTTGTTAGATTCAGAGTTTTAAAAATAGTACATCAGCAATATTTTGCTTCTATTTAGTGAACAAAAAGGTAGAGAGATTTATAACATGCAAGTTGATAAGTATCGTTTAAATGTGTGTTACTTTATACTTCTACTTCATTTAAAAAATTCTTAATTTGGATAAAGATTTTTTTTAATCAATCCCAATTGAGAAGAAGACATTAAGGAAAGTTATGTAGAAAGTCAAAATAGCTATTAAAGGCTGTGTCTGCTTAGGAAAAATCAAAAAATAAGTATTACAAGGTAATCTGAAACCACATGCACATTTTTTGTTAAATAATAGTTATTATAATACTAGTTGCCTATTGGACATGTGAATTTGGCATTGTGAATGTCTCTACAGCAAATTAAGCTTCTATTACTCTTGTATTAATTTTGAACGAATTTTGTGATTATTTCAACAGAAATATCAAACCAAGTAAGTTATGTATGCTCTAAGTTAGCTCTTTGAGGGATGCAAGTTCAACTGTTTTTTTTTTCCTTTTTTTTATAAAATATCTTGCAAAAAAAATTTCTAAATCCATGGTTCTAAAAAATATAATGATGTGAGATTTATGCATGCATGAACAAAATTTGGAAAAACATAATTGTGACTTCTTTTTTGCTGATGCTTCCTGCGAAGCAAAATTTTAAGCTCTAGCACTTTTTTAAAATTTTAATTTGGTTTTTTTGTTAATCATTTGAGAGGGAGCATACAAAAAAACCCTTTAAAAAAAAGTGGAAAGTTTTGAGAAGCTAGCTCGTTTTATTCTTAACTAAGATGTCGAAAGTAAATTAATCATTTTCAGCTTCCTGGGAATTAGTTCGAAGCAAGTAGTAGTTCTTTTTCCATCTTAGTAATTAGTTCTTTTTCCATCTTATTTCACTGGGCAATATGCACAATAAACCACTGATGTTTAAAATTAAGCAAATTAGCTTATTTTGATAGCATTTACCACAGTTTCAGGAAATTGAACTGCTTCAAAACAAAAATTTAAATCTTGTGAGTCGAATACGTAGGTGTTAGGGTGCCATAATTCTAAGTGATATTTATTTTTGCTACAATTTTAACTGATTCTTTTAATCCAATAAAAGTATGAAAAATGGAATTAAACAACAATGAAGACCGAAATTTAAATGGATTAAGACTAAATGCAAAAACAGCATAATGATCATTTTTAATTTCAAACAGAAAAATGAGTTACCCCCAACGTTTGAGATGATGGGAGTATGTGGACGAGTTGTGAATGGGGGGGGGGGGAGACGCCTGAATTGTAGAAAATTTAGCAATGACGCCCAGCATTGTGTAATTAATGGAAAGAATTTTTGGATTCCGACTCTGTCGAGAGAAAGATTGGCGCACGTCGGTTGCATCGTGGGGATCTTACAAACTATCCTGTGCCCTCTGTACTGCCACAGGAAGTAAAGTTTCAAGGGTTACTCTTACCAGAAGGTAACATGTGAAAGAGCTGATAACTACCGCTATCGGAAAAGTCAATTGAGGGTGATGCCTTATTTATTGACTGAAGAATCCCGGTTCAGCCTAACAATTGACTCAGCGTACTTTTATATGGAGAGAACCATGGACCCGCAACTTGTTTTCTAATGTTCGAGAAATTGACCATTATGGCGACCGAGGTTTACTGGTCTTGGCTAGTAAAGTAATTTGTTTCCGCGCACCCCTTCATGTCTTTGAATGTGGCTACTTTAAGGTATACAGGAATGAGATCTTGGAACCCTACATTTGCCTTTTCTGGGATGAAGTGATTCCGATTTTTTTAATGAATGGCAATGTGAATCCTCACTTCTGGACGATAATTTTATGTAAAATAAAAACATTCGCTGGATGGAATGATTAACCAAAACTCCGGATCTCAATCTTTGGTCTGTGATGCTTTGGAGAGGACACTTGCAACACGTGTCTACCTCCTAGCACCATACTGTGTCTGATAACAGCGTTACTGAACAAATGGGAGAAACTGCCACAGGAACTGAAAAATTGCATTATTTCCAAATTAAAATCTCGCTGTGTGGCCTGTATATTTGTACGAGGGGGCCATAACCCTATCAAATTTTTTTTTTAAATACTGTAACCACTCTTTGATTCCATTCGATGCAGAAGAGTGCTGCGTACAATCATGCATATTTATATATATCGCAACTGTTGAATTGTTATTATTCTTGTATTGTTTAACGCTACATTCAAGCCAAATTTTACTAAATTTCGTCCAGTAGCTCTCGAGTTAATCTGTCAAATATAAAAATCTCTTATTTTTGAATACTAATGTACAAGATCATGGTTACGAACTATGCCAAGCGCCATCTACATGCTATATCAATAAGAATAACTGTTCTGGATCACAATTGAGCTTTTACGGTTACAATCAAAACAAACTTGCTGCGTTTTAAAATTATATAGTTCCTGAAGATGGCAACATTAGATGCTTACAGCTGTTTTTCAGACTGTTTTTATTTTCCTTTTGTAAGCGTCTAATAATACTCACTAATTTAATTTTAATCTTAAATTTTCTATGGTTCTAAAGTTTTAATGGCTGCGGAAACTACAAGACGTGGGCCTAAATCTACAGGATTGATAATCAGACCTCAAGGAGTTAGGTAAGAAAATTATTTAAAGCCTCTGTTTACAATTCTATTGTAAACAACTAGTTTGCGTCATTGTTATTGTACATTATACACAATTAGTTATTGCGCAACATAATTAGTAGCATTCTTTTAATTAGAACTAAATGTTAAACTAATTAATTCTTAATTTAATAAACTTATAATGCCATCATTATTTTGTTAACTATTATTTAATGCGTTTAAATAAAATTCTATTATTTGGCGCTTAAGACGCAGCACCCTTTATTATGTTTATTGGTAATAATTTTTTTAAAAGCAAAATTGTTAATTATAAATAATGCGTAAATAATTTTTCGCTATTATTTCAATACTATTTGAATTTTTTCTGTTCAAATTTTATTTGATTTTATTTATGTGTAAACGAAAAGTTATAAACTTTTTTTACTTTTATTTATTTATTTTAAGTATGTTTTCCTTTTACAGAATATAAATAGTTGATGTAATATTTTTTTAATTATAAATTTAATGTTTTTTATTTAACTGTAAATTAATTTCGCTTTTTAAGTATTATGTTAAAAAATGAACGTTTGATGTTGAGTAAATATGTAGTATTTTTTAAAACAAATTTCAAGTGAAATCTTAATTAAAAAATTTTCTTAATCATAGATTTAAATCAATTGTATGAATTAAATAGAGGCTGATTCAGATATTCTTTTCTAGCTTTAGTTTGCAATAAATTTTTTTAAGGTTTTATATTAGTTTTCATTATACTTTTGACTATTATAACTAAAAGATGCTGGGAACCATCATTAAGCTTAATTAGTAAATATGCAGGATTTTTTAGAATCTATTTAAAAATATTTGATTTATACAGGTATATTGTTAGCTGTATTGTGTAATTTATTGCTTGAAGCAGATAATGCTGTAAATAAATCTTTATAAAAAAAAAATTCTTTAAAAAATTATGTATAAATTATAGGTTACTAAAGGAAGAAATTGGAATTTTTAATTAACTCAAAAGTTAATTTTATTTTTCTAGAAACAAATTTTAACTAATACTGTCAAATTTTGTTGCACTTAAACTGATGTGATATTTTCCATTGGAATTTCAAAATTATAGCTTTGGTGTTTATCTGCCTCTTCAAAATTTTCTACCAATATTATTTGATCAAATTTGTAGACATTTTGTTAAGTATTAAACAGGTTATCATTAACAATGTATATCATAAATTGAATGCTGAACAGTATTCAGTCTATTTAGTTTTGAATACTAAGCACTGAACAGGTTATGAATACTGAACAGTCTGTCATAAACAAAAATACACCCATTGCTAAGCTAACCCTTAAAAATAGTTTTTAAGCTATGCTAACCTATTTTTATAATGTGAGATACTTTTTTGAAGCAAATAATAATTCTTATTAAATAAACTGATTTAAATCATAATAAGTTTAATAATTGGCAAATGTGAATGAATATTCACTTCTTTAATTTATTTAGATTCACTGGCAACTGCACTCAAATAAATAAGTATATTTAGAAGTAACCTGAGAAACAGCAATTCATTCTTAAAGTATTTTATATATTTTTTTCTTTCATATATATTTAAAGAAGTTATTAAAAGATTTTCTGGGAAACTAAAGTAAAAGACTTCTTTCCTCTACAAATATTTGCTAATAGCAGAATTAATAACTTCTTAGTTCATCTGATGTATCTAAACATTTTATTGTTGTAATTTACAATGCATGTAGGTTATTATTTATTAGTTTATTTTTATATATAGTTTTATAAATCTACATTTGTCTGGTTAGAGAATATCTAATATTTCCCAAAAATTACTTGATAACAATAATAGTTAAATGATTTTCTAATACTACGACAATGATCCATTCAATTGTATTTTATCCAAGGCCATTTTTAGTTTATTTTAAAGATATTTCATAAACTTTCTATTACAAGTGTATTAGTGAAAGGCATATTAACAACAAATTAGCAATAAACAGCAGTGAATTTGTTAATTGGGGAATCATTGAAAGGCATTTTAGTGAATGGTCAAATCAGAGAATGAGTTTTATAAATGCTTATACACCTATGAATTGCGTTACGACAGTCGACATTTTTTAAAAATTTTTATTATAATTTTTAACAAAATGCTGTATATTTAATAGAAAATACCTTTAATATATATTATTTAAACATGTACAATTATCGGAAAAATATAGTAAGATAATATGTCTCTAATTTATATTATTATGGTTATTCAAAGAAACAATTAATTAAACCAATTTTTCCAACTTGTGAATAAGTTTAAGAATTTTTGTAGCAGTTTCACTATCTGTTACATGTGGCGAACGTTTTTACAAATCAAAAACTATAAAAACCTATTTTAAGGTCTACAATGACACAGAAAAAATGAAATCTCTGGCAAAATTTCTGTCAAAAATGAAATTGCAAAAACAAAATGCAAATTGCATTTTGAAGAGTCTATAAAACCGTCAGTGTCTGCTAAAATACAAAAAAATAAATTTTATTTTTATGCTTATATATTTATATCTCACTGAAAATATTATATATAATAGTATTTATTCTTGTATACTTGAGGGGATATTCTCATTAATTATACTAACGGCTTTCTTTGTTTTACCCTAAAATTGTTCATTGTTATTTGTCTTCATTTGTTTCTTAAATAAATAATTAGCCTTGATATAGATTTTATAATTTTCTAGTAGATATATTATAGTTTAAATATTAAAAACAATTCTATACAGTGTTATGGCTACACCAGCAAGACAATTCCATGGGAGAAATAATTTATTTTAAAAATTTTCATTCCTTTTCCAAAATTCAGTTCAGTTTTCCAAAAGGTGTTAAGGACGTGAATATGTTTTTCGCCAGCACTGTTTTTAATTTAATGTTTCTCTGAATTTATGTCTTCCTTTATTATTTTGAATGTAAATTATTCTGAAGCATTACACTGTAGGTTGAGCAACACATCAGGTGGCATTACAAATATTGAAATTAAAACTGTTTATTTTAAGTTTTAAGCTCATAAAATTATTAATATATTTTATTTAAATTGGAAAACTGTATTTTAAATTTTTTAATTTTTGAGAGCTATTAAACAGTGTTTATATTTTTAGTTTAACTAAATGTTTTTTTGTTTGCAGTGATAAATCTTATGTTGAAAGTGTTGTTGGATTCATACATGAGGTTGTTCCCCAGGTAAGCAAAAAATAGTAATAAATAAATTATACATATATTCACAGTCAAAATTAATAATGTACTTTTTTTTTGTATTTGATTTCTGAAACACTTATTTTTTGTAACTGAATTTCTGTAGAATGTCAGTTTCTTAACTTTCTCTTGAAGAAAAAAAATAAAAAAAAAACAAAACAGAAGTAATAAGATAACATAATTAAGAGTTGACGAAACAAGTAAAGCAATAGTAAAATCAATGTACAGAATTGGGTAAAATTTTCTGCCAGCTTGTCAACTAAAACTTATAGACTCAGTAACAGAACTACTCAGTTGATTTTCACAATTTTTTTATTTTTGAAATCTTTTTACTTTGTATGCAACATCTCAACAATTGTTGATTTTGGTTTTATTTCTTTTTTAAATAAATATTTGTTTACAACTTTTGAAAGGCTGTACAAATTAATCAGGTACATTTGCTACAGATTTCTAAATTTTTTAGATTACCCCTTTGTGTGCATAGTTTGTATAGCACACACATATTTTATATATATATATATACATATACAGAGTATTCATTCCCTTAATATAAGAATCCTGGTAAATAGTGACTTAAAGATTCAGATTCATATTTACTTATACTTAAGAAAAAACAAAAACATTTTGCTGTACATCAAGATTTATTTTGTTAAATATATAGACTAGAATCTTTTATAATTTTTTTTTTTTTTTTAGAGGATTTAAACATTCCTTGTCAGTTTATTTCATAATTATGATAAAAATCTATTTACTTTGATGTAATTTTTCTTATGTATTTCATGTAATGTTTTTGTTTTTTTGTTGTTGTTTTGATCACAGGGTAAACAAGGAGAAAAAGAAGTTATTTTGTGGGTGAAATTTGACTACTGTGATATTAATGGTGAATATCTATTTTATGTTTGAGAAAATTATATCATATTAAATAAATAGGATATTATTTAGCTTACTGAAAGATAATATAAGAATAAAGTATCTGATTACATATTATGAAACAATTAATTATTCATAGTATGTGAATATAATAAAGAAAGGTTAAAGCTTTATTTTTCACCATATTATTGCCAGTATAAAGAAATCTTGTAATTTCATAAATAATGCCTCTTAATAGATTAACCTTATTTTTTTTTAATTAAGAAGTTAAGAAACTCTTAATAGAAGTTCTATTTCTATTTTGTTTCCAAATTTAAGAAACTTATAGCTTCTTTATTTTTCAATTTTATGTCTAAGAAACAAACTATTGTATCATAGAATAGAAATTAACTAATTTTTTATTTATGTTTGTCATTTTGTATGCCGCCTTAATTTTAATAAGATTTTATAATATGTTTGCAGCATTATATATATTATATATTTTTTCTCTTTTAAAATGTAAAGCAAAAGATTTACTTTTTAGAGTTTAAGCGAGAAAAATGACAGTGAAAAATCATCCGTTTGCACTATACACAAAAATTTGGACTTTCTAAAGCAATTGCTTTGGTTTGAATGGCACAGATAAAAATTAGGAGGCTTAACATTTGCGCCTCTGCATTGTTGCAAAAAGTGTCCCCTTTGAAAGCAATTAAATTTATTCATTAGTCTAGTCTTAGGAAAAAATACAGCATAGCAGATAAAAATTCTAAGAAAAGTGCCAGGAAAGACAAGGATTCTATGGATCCTTGTCTTTCTTGCAGATTGATTCTTGCAGATGAGGCATAGAAAACTTCCAAGAGAGGAGAAATAAGGGCAGTTCATCAAGCGATGAAACAGATTAGTCAAAATGCAAAAAAGCAGCAACTAAATGTGAAAGACAAACAGAGAAAATTCTTTAGTAATGAAAAAGGAATCAAAAATAGATGGCTAGAGCCACGGAGGTAGCTATAGCTTTTACATGGGGGAGGTCGAGAATTTCCATTATATATATATATATATATATGTAATATAAGCTACTAATATTTCAGTAATCATACAGGTGTTTAAAATATTTGTTTATTGTAAGGAAAACAATGATCAAAGAGTAGAGAAAAATGTTAATTGCTTAAAGTAATAAATTTAATCTTTTGTGCCTTGTTGATAACTTATTTACAATTCCGTCGGAATCCAATTGCACCGCCAAGTCACGATGCACACTCAGAAGAGCAAGTCCAGTCAGTCTCTCATCTCCCATCTTATTTCTGAGATAGGTTTTTAATCTCTTTAGAGTGGAGAAACTTCTTCCTGGTGTCGCGGTGGAAACCGGAAGTGTTGCCAAAATACCCAGCAACGTTCTTGTCAGAGGGAAAAACTGTTGATCGCACTGATCGAGAGTTTTGAGAACAGCGACCGGTTTTTCGGTTATTAATTCCCATATGTCATATTCACTAAGAAATGTGTTTCCTTCACTTTCGCCTAGAAAGGTTATTGCTACTTTTTTCAGACTTTCTTTTGTTTTGTCATCAGTTTTAGTTTTCTCGGGTAGAAGCAGTTGAATGCCTTCTATAGCGTCTTCATGTGGTTTGAAACGAGCATCTAGTTCGGTTACCACATGGTCTATAAACGGATAAAACAAATTTCGCCGGTGTAAATTTCGGCAGTTTCTCCAGGTGCATCGCTGCGTTGGGACGCTCTTGCGGCCATTCTTGGGACAACTATTTCGTTCGAGCTCATTCTCTTTGCTTCTTCGTAAAGTATGGGGAATTGTGTCTCGTTTCTAATGCTCTCTATGGTTGTTCTGACAGTTTTCGCATAACTGCAAGTGGCGATTAAATCAACATTCACCTTCTGCATCACCTTAATCAAATTTACAGTATACGAAAACACTTTTCTGAGTATGACCAAAGATACTATAAATTGGCTATTGTCCACAGCTGCCTGCAGCTGAAAAGCTTGTGTGGCCACGTCTGAACTACCAGTGCTTTGAAGTGTTTCAAGCGTTGCACGTGCAACGGGTAGCATTTCTGCGAACCTTTCGACAGCCACATATTTTTCAGTCCATCGTGTTTCACAAAGACCGATAAGGGTGGAATGTTCAAAGTTGGTTTCATCTGCAATTTTCTTTAATTGACCATTCCGTAGTGGAGATTTTCGGAAGAAGTTGATTACGGATTTTATAGTTCATAGACAGTTCCTTATCATAGGTACTTCACATGAATGAGTTAATACTAAGTTCAGTACATGAGCCACGCAATGTACGAATTGCGCTTTTGGATACTGCTCTGCGATTATTGTTCTCACACCTCGTAATCTACCACTCATCACTGCAGCGCCATCATATCCTTGCCCTATAAATTTATGCATATCTAAATTATAGGATACAAGATGTGTTATTATGGTCGTTGCTAATGCTTGAGCAGAAACATCTTCTACGGTTATAAATTCAACAAAATATTCCCGGATAACTGCTTTTCCAGATGAACAGTCTACGTATCGCACACACAAAACTATTTGTTCTCGTCGTGATATATCTTGTGTTTCATCAGCTAGTACACTGAAATAGCCTGCCTTTTTTACCCTTTCTAGAAGTTTATCTTGAATTGTCTTACCGGATAGTTCAATTATTTCATTTTGAATCTGTGATGAGGTATACATGGCTCGACTGTGTATTGATTGTGTTAGTAAATGCTTCTTAAGTACCTCATCGCCAGAGCCAGCACGAAAACGAAGCAGTGCTCTAAAGTTTCCATCATTATGAGCAAGGTCATTTATTCCAATTTCACCAGAGTCACAGCTTCCCCTTAAAGCGAGTTCTTGTCTTCCGCAAAAAAGAATCGTTTTTACAATGGCGTTTAATCTTTTCCTGCTTTCTTGAGCAATTTTGCTGTTTTCCACATTGATTGATTCGGCAACATCAAGCACTTTGCCTTCCGCTACCTTTACAAAATTTGCTGCCTGCACCTCGATAGCAAATTTATGATATTTTGTGTTTGCATGATGATCAAAGGCTTCTAAAGCGGACTTCCAGTTTATAAAGGGCTTACTAACAAAGGCTCCAAGTTCTTGACTGCCACGACCACCTTCCTTTTTTCCAAGAAGAACGCATACTTTGCAAAATGCTCCCTGCATGCATATTGAATATGCAAGCCATGAATGTCTAGCAGTCCAATGACGTTGAAAGGAGAGTCTTTTTTTTTTTGCCACTGACACTGACTGGAAACTTGAAAGTATCCGGAGGGATCCAACACTGTTTCAACGCTTTAAGCTTTTCTTCATCATCGTCCGGATGATTACTGAGATAATTACAAATATCCATGGAAGCAGGATATTTCTTAAAAAATTATTTTTCGATGCAAGACGTATATTATAAGAAGTTCTATGCGATATTTGGAAATATGGATATTAAAAAAAACTCAAGCTAAGGGGGATGTCCGGACCCCATGGACACCCCCCTTATATACGTCCGTGGAAAGAGCATTTTAAAGAGACTTTAAATGTAAAACATCAAAAACTGGAAATAAATCAGATAGCTGCTAGCATTCCATCAATCATTTCTGTTGACGCAGCTGAAATTTAGTTTATTGAAATCAAGAATGTCATGAAGACCGTAATATTTGGAAAAAACTAGTGGTGGCAATTACATCGCAGCAGAGATGCTGAAAATTGATACTAATGGAACAGCTAGAAGATAACAATCCTTTTTTAAATTTAATCTGGAAAAGAGAAAAAGTCTGAGACAATTGAGAAAATCATTTAATGTTAAAATTCCCAAAAAGGGAGATCTCTGCGTTTGCGACAACAGAGGAATCACCTTTATGTTGATTCATGCCAAACTGTTTGATAAAATTTTAATCAATAGACTGAAAAATGAAGTTGCAAATGCACTACAGGAAGAACAAGTTTGCTTTAAAAGTGGTGCAGAAACAATTTTACAAATATTTAAATTAATGAACAAAGTCATGAATTTAACACATCATTGTACATGAGTTTTTATTGACTTTCAGAAAGCCCTCTATTCCATTAATTGACAGATTCTATGAAAAATTCTAGAGTTATATGGTATTCCCAAGAAATTTATAAATATCATTAAAGAATATTTTTTATTTTTTTTTTCATAATGGCAGGCACTGAACTTTTTGTTCTTCGCCTAGGAAGATGCCGGAAGTGTTGCTCATTTATCGTTACCCAGTGGGCACCTGTGAACCGAAATCACAGAGGCGAGCAACATTACCCACGCCACAAACCCGTTTATAGGGTGGGCCACATTCACACCAGAAGACAACACAGAGAGAGAAGCATCCATGCCCAGAGCGGGATTCGAACCCACAGCCATTGGCTTCACAGTCAGGCACGCTAACCACTCGGCCACCTGGCCGGCTCATTAAAGAACTCTACAGAAGATCAAAAGTTGAGGTGAATGAAAGCCTGATAGAGCCCTTTACTATTGAGACTGGGGTTGACTGGGATGTGTGGTGTCAGGGTTAGAGTTCAGGGTTTGTAATTATAATTGATGGATAAAGAAAAGTGCAATCCAAAGGATTTTGATGGCACTTCACTACAACATTAGAAGACCTGGATTTTGCAGATGACATTGTTTTATTTGCTGCCAAATTTGATGATCCGCAATCTAAGACTATTTTTGAAAAATATGTAGAAAATGTTGGATTCAAAATAAATATAAATAAAACAGGATAGACAGCAAGACTAAGTTTCAGTTTGAAGTAAATGTGACGAAATAGAAGATGTTGGAAACTTTACTTACCTTGGTGCAACTGTTGATAGGAAGGGAGGATCAGATGCAGAAATAAGGACAAGGATTACAAAATTGTTGTATGTACTGGTGTATGGGTTGAAAACATGGAAACTAACAAAACTTCAGAGTACACAACTAACTGGTTGGCAAAACCGATGTTTGAGATATATTCTAGCCTTAGACTACATCAAATTCAGAACTGTACTGTAAAACCAGACGAGAACCATAACGAATAAAGCTACGTTACGGATACATTTTCTTTTTTATAAAAACACATTTATTTGACAACTACATATTACCTAAGTAAAAGTAAATAAAATTTTTATGGTTGATATTAAATTTTTTATTCAGGGGTCACAAGTTTATTTATTACTTTAAGCAAATGCATTAATATGACTTGTAAGGGGAATTTTTGTAGTTTCACAATTGTTGATTCAACTTTTTTATAAGATTCTAAAAATGATAGATTCCAATTAACAATAATAGAAGTTTTAATCATGAAATTTATAAGTTATGAATAGAGGAATCATCCATTAAAATTACTTTTGTAAAAAAATTTTACGTGGCATGTTCATTGTGTTTTCATTTTGAGAGTTTTAACTGAGCATATAAAACAACTGTGAAGCCAATCTTTCACAATTTTATATGATTTTGGCAAATTATTTATAATCATTATTAATAGATAATCAAATATTAAAGTTGAATCTTTTTCAAATTAATAAACACTAGATAGTTGTTTGATAATATTAGTTATATTTTAAATTTCCCATTAACATTTAGAACTCTGTTACATTACTTACATTAGGACTTTGTTAAATTTAAGTATTAGTACCTTTTTGATAAATTTCTATATTTAATTATAGATTTTTGATGAATTTGTTATATTTTAGATTATAATTTGATCCGTGAGGAAGGAGAACATAACGCAAATCATCCTCCGCTTTTACTTATTCTTGGATATACAAATGGAGTTCAAATATGGTGTATTCCAGTACGTACAAGTCTTTTATATTTAGTACCAATGTTGTAGTGATTTATTTTATATTTTTGTTTGCTGCACTGTTTATAAAACTCTACTCAATTACTACATTGCATCATTCTATCACACTCAATTATTCATTACTTAGCTTGTGTTGAAATATTAATGGGTTATTTTCTGAATCTGTTAACTTTTGAATCCTTAAGCCAACTCTACTCAATTACTACATTACATCATTCTATCATACTCAATTATTCATTATTTAGCTCGTGTTGAAATATTAATGGGTTATTTTCTGAATCTGTTAACTTTTGAATCCTTAAGCAATCTTTTTTATTAAAATATTTATTTTCATTATTTAATCGAATTTTTAGCTTAAAATACTCATATGGTTAAAAAATATGCACCAGACATATCTTCAAGGGCGCTGGCAGAATAATATAAAAGGGGTGCAACCCTCTAACAAACTAATCCCCCCCCCCTAAAAAAAGAAGAAAAAAATTAAAAATATTCTGTTATTACATTCTGTTTTGTTATTAGATGTACTTTCATCTGTTAATTTTTTTCGAGATTCATTAATTCATTATTAACAAGATATTAAAGGAAAAAAATACAAATTTCTTGTACGAGAAACTGTATTGATGGTGCTGGCAACACAAATAACTATAAACAGTAGTTTATAGTAGTTTGTGGCTGGCCAAGGAGGTGGCATTCCAAAATTGATTCAAGACAAATATTCTAAAGCTGTGTTTTTTCATTGTGCCAATCATGTATTGAATCTCGTGATCAACGACTTAAACCGAGTTAAGGGAGTACAGAATACTATAGGGACAACGAAGGAAATTATTAGCTTTTCAGAAGAAGTACCTTGCAACGAAAAGAAATTCCTAACATCCCTTTACTCTGTGAAACATGCGGTCAGAAAAGTACAAGAGTACCAGACGATTTTCTGAAAAGTTTGCCACAATTATAAAAGCTTTTGAGGGCCTTGTAGAAAAAGTGGCAAACAAAAACACCCAAAGTAAAAGCTAATATATTTTTATCAGCTGCTATAAAGCCAACATATCACTTTTTGTTAGTGCTACTTCTTCTGCTAAACTGTGTGCAATCAGTTGCAAAAAGTAAACACAGATCTAAAAGAAATAACCGATTATGTAGTTAAATTGATAGATGTGCAGCAAATTCATCAAAACAATGCTTCTAAAGAGTTTACTGCAATTTTCACAAAAGCAGAACAAATTTGCGAAGAATTAGGCATTTAAATGAATCAACGTCGAGTGGCATCTTGACAAGTTCATAGATCGAATGTGCCTTCTGAAAACGCAGAAGAATTTTTCAGGAGGTCAATCTTTATTTCTTATTTGGACTCCATTATATCTTCTTTGAAAGACCGTTTTTCTTCTACACAAAGAAAAGCAGTTTCATTTTTACAGCTTTACCTGAATGCAATGAACAAACTGGACAAAGTGTCATATCTTGAAGTTTTAGAAGATATATATACTATGTATAAAGATCTGCTCTCATCGAATTTCATCACTGAAGTTGCAACGTGGTACGAAATGTGGAGGAACAGAGAAAATTCTTACGAATCCCTCGAATACATCGATTTAGTTATTGAGGCCACATGGTTTTATCCAGTTGCAGTCAATCAAAAGCAGGCAATAGCGGAGGCAATCAAAATTGGCCTAACTCTTCCAGCTTCTATGTGCACTATTGAACACATTTTTAGTACAATGCGTAGCATCAAAACATGGAATCAGTCTACAATGTCACACGAGAGATTAAGTAGTTTGTGCATGCTCAGTGTGAATAAGAAATGAATCAAAGATGACTCAAAGATGATTTCATTGAAAACGTTATAAACAGATTTGGACAGCAAACAAGACGATTATAATTCTTGTTTGATTAAGCAATTGTTTATGTATCAATAATTACTTAATTATTTGTTTTTGAATAAAAATATTTTTAATAGCAATTTTTTTTTTCTGTATCTCTTTAATTGTTTTTAAAAAAAGCCAGGGGAGTGCAAGTGCACCTCCTTGCACCCCCTGCCGGCGCCCTTGCATATCTTGTATTTAAATTATTTTTTAATAATTAAGTGTATTTAAATAAATAAAATATAAGTAAAATGTCATTATTGTCCTACATCTCCAAAACACAATTTTGAATTTTCTAAGTAATTTACTATATTATGAATGTGTTACATAGACAAATGCATACATGTTCTGATATAGTTTGTCTCCTTGAATATATATAATTGATATTCTTTGAATAAATTTTTTTTTCTACACATCATTTTGTACGTTTCCCTTTTGTGTAATTACTGTTCCAAGTTCGAAAGGAATTTACTATAGAACAGTAAAGATTAATTGCAGAATCATTTCTTTAGTCATTAGTTTCTTCTTTAAAAAATCTGTGTGTGACTTTATTGCATATAATTACCATCCCCCTAATTTTTTCTAAGGAATTTCAAGCTACTAATTCAATTAAATATTATTTAAACTGTTTACCTTCATTTACTTATTATTTACTCATTCATAGAAGAAAATTGAATATTTTTTTCATGGATTTTTAAAGTGTTTAAAAAAGGAACAGTAATGACATTTTCATATTTTCTTCTCTCATATTCATATATAAATCTCTCATATCATATCTCATTTCGTATTTTCTTCTCTCATATCTGTTTTCTCTCATAGATGGGTTAGTCTTATGTCAAAATTGAAATTTACTTATTGTTAGTTTTGTGGCTTATGGCTAATTTAATTTGTTAAATGTAAAAATATTCTTGCCTCTTTGAAATTATTGTGAAACCAATTATATAATGGTAGAAAAAGAAATTTCATGTACAATGACATTTAACTATTTATTTTGAATATTACCTTTTTTTTTTTTAAAGCTTTCCGTTTTATTTTTTTAAATCTTCTAGGTTTTTTTTAAATCATTTTATTTTCTTTTGAGAAAAAGTAAGAAAAGCAATTTCAATTTTGGAATTGACATTTATAATTTTTATAATTTTATGAGTTCCAATGCACAGCATCTTAAGAAGTTTGCCTTCTCTATATAAAACATAAGTTCCTTAGAGATTACTCTTTTTTTTGTTCTTGTTTTTGTCAGTCTTAGTTTATAACATCATGTGAATTCACTTTTTAGGCTTGTTTATTATAGGACCCTTATAGTAAGAAAAAGCTATTTTGTCTCTATTTCATTATTTTTGCTCAAACTTTTATTTACCCATTTTTTCCCAGTAATATTATATTAAAATATTTTTTGGCAGATTTAATTGAGATTGATTTATAGAAAAAAATTCATTTAGCTTTTTACCTAAAGTTATAAGTTATTTGCATTTTGAGACAATTTTTTTATGGAAGAGTGGTTGAATAACAGTAAAGAATAGGTATAAACTATTACTATAGTACTTATAAATAACCAAACTTCTATGTTTATGGCTACAAATAGATTGGATGATAAATGGTCCAGTGAATGAACATATAAAACACTAGAGAAAATAGCTTCTCTTCAGATCCCCCGCTAACCTTTTCTATTGATCACATTTATATCAACAAAGCTCTCATTGGTGTATGTATTCTTTTCTTTTTATTTTATATTTTTGGAAGTTATCAGCAGAAGGCCCAACAAATCATTAAAATAGCTTCTAATAGACATTGAAATTTTAATAAAATTGGGGAAACGTATGCTTCCTGCGATCTTATAAAGGGTATGAGTATCAAATTGTCTCTTTTTTGCTTATGATAAATAAATGTGCCGTGATAGCCTGGTTGACAGGGCACTAGACTCATGTTCGTCAGAACTGGAGTTCAAATCCAGCGAGCTAAAACTTCTTCGTGTAAAAAACGGTGACTTCTGCACATTAAATCTGCCTGGTCACAACGTCTTCCATGTTACCAAAACAAATTATACCTCTAGGGGTACTGAATTGAAGATTGATTGCTTTCTGGTTCAGTTCTAAATTATGATCTGTGGATGTATGAATGGGTCCTCTCTAGAAATGGGTGTGGCAGAAGTTAAAATCTTGGTCATAGATGGTGTCACTGGAAAACAAGAACAATCACACCCCTTGTCTTAATGGCCTATGACAACAACAAATAAATAATTTGTAATTTTGAGTAATTTTCTTCGGTTAGATATAGTGGTACTTAGTATTTTGTATGATATAATATACTTAAGTGTTCATTGTGTTATATAAAGCAGTTTTTGTGGGTTAGTATGTCAGTCATTTATTGTTTTTATCAATTTTCTAGAAGAGTCCTTAAAGGTTATAACATTCCTGCTATTTAAGTTAAAGGTGACATTTCTGAGAAGTTGATCCAGTGAGCTAATGAGAAATTTGCAATAGGGTTATCATACGAAACAATATTCCATTGAGGCCAGTCTGGAAGTTCTACCTCTTTCGGATAAAGTGGTAGTAAAATATATATTATGCTTAATTACTTTACTTTTCCTCACACTTGATTATCTCACTGCAAGATGGTTGGACTATTTATATTTGCTTTAAATGTTTATATGTAGTGGTCAGGAAAATCAAAAATGGTAAAGTATAAAATTTACTGCCACTTTAAATTCTCCCGATCCTGGCAAAAGTGAAAATAGTTGGCAAGTAAGAATTGTAGTTATACTATTCACTGTGGTTGAAAATTTTGATATTATAAATTTTAGTACATAAAGTAAGCAAATTATCTATATTGAAATAAATACTGCTTATCGAGCAACATGTTAAGCAAAGTTCGTAGTATTGATTGTTTCACTGGTTAGTTCGCTCATAACTATCACTATATTTTTTACTTTAAGATATGTCTCTTAAAAATAGGTAATTACAAAAAAATGTCTGCCTACAGTGCTTTATTTTTGGATCTAAATCTAACTTTGAAAAAGTTTTCAATTAGTGCACTAAATAAAGGATCATAATTGATATATGGATGTGTGTTTTATACTACAATCTACAAAATTACTGTTTTATAGAAACATTTCTTTTTTTTTCTATATTTTGTTTATTACCATACATATTTCTGTCTTAACTTGTAATTGCTATTACATTTAGGTTAAATTTTAGTGTGCAGAAATTATGTTATATCTACCCTAATATTTTTTACTAGAACCAGCCATGACTAGTATAAATTGTCCCACTTAACTGTAAACAGTAAATTTATACTTAACTTCTAAAATAAAAAAAAAAGCATATAAATAATTTTTTAAAAAAAAGGGAAAAATTAGCATAAAAGAAAATAACGTTGACAGGATCAGACATTCTCACTTCTTGACACGGTAAATGTAAAACTTTGGAACACCTTGTATCTCCTAGCTTTTCCCTGTATTCCACATCAGGTTCTCAGTTCTAGTTTCTAGTTAGACAACTTCGAGCTGGACATGACAGCCAGGTAGAGCATCTCCACCACATTGAAATATTTTTGAACCCTTGCGGCCATCTTTGTTGTTCTACAGATCAAATTCATCAAGACCACCTCTGTGAATGTACATCACTTTTTGGCAACTCTGACTTATAGGGCAATGACTTCAGTCAATTTTGCAATTGTTCTTCCTTGTTACATTTGTACTTTAATGCTTTTGTATTTGTGTGTTTTTTTTATGAAAAGAAATAACATGTTCGTTAGATTGAACATATTTTTCATAAGTGGGTGAAATGACAAAAAACCCTGCTTTTTCATTATTTTCATTTAAATTGATAAAACAGTTGAAGTTAACTTAAAAAAAACCTATTCTAACAATTATAAAGTTACACTTGAAGGCTATTAATTAATTATAGTAGATGTTAAGTTTCTAATTTTTAAATATTTTTTATTCTGTTAATTAGGCCAGTGGAGAAGCACAGGAAGTTCTTTCTTGGCGTGAGGGACCAGTTAAATTTTTAAAACTCTTGTCTTCACCAGAATCTGGTTTGTAAATTTTAATTCTTAAAACAATTTCTTTTGATCTATATTTTGTTTTGGGTTTACTTAAGAAATATTCGATTTATGGTTATACTAATGAACTAATTTTTTTAAAAAACAATTCTGTAATGACTTTTCAGGAGGTTTTTTTTATATAATTTTTTTATTAAAGATATATTTTAGGTGAGTTTTCATAAACTTAGGTCTTTTAAAATTACTATAGATTTTTTAAGCATGGAAAAATCAGCATATATTTATTAGTATTTCATGTAAAAAATCCAAATAAATAATTGAGTTAAATTATTTTTCTGTAATACAAGAATTCTTTATCCCTTTTTTCTTTTAATATACTAAAAGTATTTTTTAAATTTTGATCTTCAGCAAATGTTTTATTTATATTTGTTTTTATAATTTAAAATAATTATTTAGATTTGGTTTGATTATATTATTCAATATTCTGTATGTTATTCAATAATCTTTTTCTAAATGCAATGAACATTGTTTTATGGTTTTAGTTGTGTTTCATATAATGAAAATTTAAAATGGACTGAAAATTCATTCTAGCTCCATCTTTAAAGGATCGTTTTGTTGCTAATCGTCCTTTGGTTGCCATATGTGATAGCACTAGGTAAAAATCCATTAATAATTTGTTTTTTATTGCTTTATTCACTTTTTCAGGGCTTTTTTTATTATATTTGTTCACCTTCACATTTCTGTTTATTAATAAAATGAAACATGTTAAATTGTAAAGTTGTTGAATGGATTTTTTAATGAAAATTTGAGTTATTTGTTATATATTAAAAATATTGTTGAGCAGCTTATAGTAGCATTATTTATTGAAATGTATATTTCTATTTTCTTTTTTCCAGTGCTGGAGAGCAATTTTGCTCTCTTAATTTCATCTCATTAAAATCTGGAGATAGAGTTGATTGTATTAAATTTTCAAGTCAAATAGCGGATGTAAAATGTTCTAAAAGGTAATTTTTTAAAGTTTCTTTTCTATCCTTTTTTAAGTAAAAAATCCTTTTCTTTGTTAAACTTTTATTTCGTAGTTTTCTTTGAATAAATTTAAAATTTTTTCACATAACAAAAATTCCAGCATTAGTTAAAGAAATAATTAAAAAAAAAAATAAAATAAACTTTTTGCCGCTAATAAAATTTGTAACTAATCAAATACAAAATCTGAAATCAAATAGAGCAGTTGCTCTAAAATATAATTGTCTGTTTTTCATTTTTTTGATAATTTTTGTGTTTTAATGTTCCTCATTACTGAAAATTATGCTGATTATTTTGTAATTTTTAAAAGCTTTTCTTCGTGTATGGATTAATGTTGCTTTAAAGTCTAAATTTTAAAGTGGAATGTTTTTATAACCTTGCACTGCTCTAATTAATTGTCTCTTTAAGTTTTTAATGTTTATAAAATAGTACATTCATTAGTTATTAAACCAGTTTATTTATGTTTATAAAATAGTGCTTTCTTGACATATTTGTAAGTGTAAATTACAAGTACTAATAAAAATTGCGTTTTCTATTTAATTGTTACAGTAAATCATATTTTAAGAGTTTTTTTCCCTAATTAGTTTTTATATTTTATGAAATTTTTAGAGTCATTGCTGTTGTTTTTCAAAACAAAGTAGTAGTTTTTGATGCATATACACTAAAGGAGACTATTCAAATAACTAGTAAGTTTTAATATTATAATCTTATAAGGGAATAAAAAAAAATGTATTTTGTGTATATTTATTAACATCATATATATTCAATTATTGTGTTCGTTTCAAAGTATTCTGGCTTCTAATTATCATCATTAATTTTAAGTCATGTCTCATGTTGTTTTATCTTCAGTTAGATACATTTCATCACCATCCAGCTCTTATGCTGTAAAGCAATAAATCCAATGTCAATTCATTTTTATTATGATTATTATTAATTTTTTTTTATGACCTTTGGTATATCCTGCTCTTTCTTTTAAATACTTTTATTGGGAGGGGGGCGCAGAGGGTCAGTAAGTATTCTAGTATGCAACTATTGGAACATTAATAACTATGCAAGCTGGATTTGTGATTTACTATAAATATTTTGACCAATCAAAATAACCTTTAATTTTAGAAATCTTATATAATTTTTTTCATGAATTTACGAGTTCTTATCTTTAGTACTTTTTTCTAGGAATAAATAGTTTAAATGAAAAATTATGATTTTTTCGGATGTTATTACATTGTCTAGAAGAATATCTTTGTTTTTGTGTAATTTATAAAGAATATTTTTGTATCATACACTCATTATATATTTTAAGCAATAGTTGAAAAAAATTTTTAAGTATTTAAAAACTATGTTGAATAATCTATCCAAAATTGTTAAACCTCATAACTTTATTGCTTTATATTATAAGGAAAAGTTCTGTAAAAGTTCTAAATGTTATCATACCTTTGCCAACCCAATAAAGAGGTACTTGAAAAAAAAAAAAAAAAAAAAACAAGGATTGTCTATAAATGATGTCACACTTGAAAAATGATGAGAAGTGTAATAGCACACATTTTAATGGAATAAAAATATTTAAAATCATTAGATTAAATATTTTTATGTTATTTATTTTAACAATTTTCATCTTTTTTATTAAAGTAAACACACTATCATCATTTGTTCTGTTACGCTCACAGGTGTAGTTTAAAAATAAAATGTTAAAGATAATTCACATAAGGTTGTGGTTTGTTTATTGTAAGTATATTTTTATGTAATATAATGTGCCATTTAAGGGACAGTGTGGCATTTAGTGGCTGAGAGTAGGAAAGGTATCAAAAATATTGAAAAAAGAGTGGGACATCAATTTTGGATGGCCCATTTAAGAAATAAAAATGACCACCCAAGGGAAGAACATGCTTAAGGGTAAAAGATTGGAAAGCACTTTTTTAAACTAAACAAGAATAGCAATTGTAGTTTTTAAGTTTTAAGATTTTAAAAAAATATTAAATACTATTGTTTTTAGTTATTAGTAATTTTTGTGTAGATCTAAAATTTATATTTAAACTTTTTTCTTTTTTTAAAATCAGTTATAGATGCATTCAAAATTTTATTTTTATTTATGAATTTTTTTAAATACATTTCAGGCTGTTATACAACTCCAGGATTTGCTGTTAATCCTGTTGCTTTAGGAACAAGATGGGTTGCTTTTGCAAACAAAAAGGCAAGATAATAATTAGCTTATGTATGTCATTTTAAACATTTAAAAGAAAAAATACTGGTAGACGAAATGCAATTTGAATAAAAATCTTTTTAGTATTTACTCTTTTAAAAATTAGTCTTTCCAACTCACAGGCTTATAATGTTAGTTATTTCTTACTTTAATCTGCAGTGAAGAAACTTATTGCATACATATTATCTGTTTATTCAAGTATGTAAGGTAATGTTGAGGAATTTTTTTTTCTTTTTATGCTCTTCTGCCTTTGTAAATGTTATTATTTTTTTAAACAAAAAGTTATAAAGCTTTGATTTTTGTCCCTTGTGTGCTTAATTTCTAAGTTCTCTTCTTTCATTTACTTTTGATCATAAAATCAAGCATCAAATATTTAATATATCTCTTTTTACTTATTTGAATATAATTTTTCCTCTTTTTTTTTAAAATTTGTATTGATACGATTGATTTGTATTGATCGAATAAATATTCAATGCCATAGTTACATATAAGAATTAAGTAAGCCATGAATATAATTATTTGGAGGAAATTAGCTATGAATTGGGTTGAAAATACCTTCAAAATTGTTTTACAATGTAATTTTATATGAGGATATATTATGTACAATGATGTGATATTAGTTAAGTATATATAATTAATTCTGTATTAAGTAATTCTGTAAAATATATTGTATATATTTTAAATTAAAAGTAATAATACTGTAAATATATAATACTAAAAATGTGTAATACTGAAAATATACTGTATTTTTAAAGTATATTTTATTTATTTTTAAGAAAATTGCCATTTTTTAAATTATTTCGTTCATCATAACACTCATATGTTATGTTATTTTCTTTTTTTTGTGATTTAAAATAAAAATTTTGATATTATTTTTAATTTCAATTGTTTATGTTTAGTGTGTTGCTTAAAAAAATGATTTTAAAATTATTTTGTATGTAGCTGGTGTCAGTTCATCAGAGTGGAGGTGGAATGGCTGGAGATGGTGTGCAATCCTATGCTGCAACAATTATCCATGCTGCCAAGGTAGTCATTCTATCTTTATCAAAAAGCTTTTATTATCAGTAAACTTTTATTTTTGTAAAAAAAAGCAAGTATAGTTGTAATGTGTGCTCAGAAATTATGTCAATCAGTTTTGCTTAAATTGTCATTTATATTATACTTAATGTTCTAGGGCTGTGTTTTTGTAACTATAAAGTTGAAGACAATTAAAAACTAAAGTTTTCAGAATTTTTGGTAATTCTGCCAACATTTTGGAAACCTCACCATGACAGACCTAGAACAAAGTGGCATTTTTTATGAATTTTTTAATCATTTACATGTAATAGGGTGGAAAATAATGTGAAATTTATATTTTGTGATATTTATTATTTGATAATTATATTAATGTGAAATTTATTAAACTACTAATCATACATTAAAATGTTTACTTAAAAATTTGGAAATTGGAAGACATTTTTTAAAAAGTGTTGGTAGTTCTGTATGATGGATAGTAATATTTTTATCATGTTTCTAATTTTAAAAATGTTTCTTAAAATTCATAGACTATAGAAATGTTTAGATTCTTTTTCAAATTTTTTATGCAATTATTATAACATTATTTTATTGTTTTCAAATATAAAGTGGCTGTAATCTACATGATTGCACGACTACTGTAGGAAAAGAATGGGTACCATTTTTAGTTTGAAAATAACTTATTTTTTTAATTTAATGATCTTAGATTTTTAATTATATTTTATTATCTCAAGTACTGCACTAATTCAAAGCTGTATTATGAGCTAACACTTAATGCATTAGCAAAAGCAAAACTTTACTTACATTTTGCTAAAATATTACACATAAAAACCAATAATTTAAAAGGTTATTAATTATTATATTTATAATGAAAAGCCTTTCATGTAAAGTTTATAAATCATTTTCTTAACATTTTCTCTTATCACTTATTGTTATGTTTAGAAAATACTTTTTTACTTGTATACTTATTTTTTAATGTATTTAGTGCCATTGGATTAATAAATTACATTGAATTCTTTTACATGCTAAAGTGGTTTGAAACTGTTCCATTTGTGCTGCTTTATTAATACATGATTAGATTAGTTAATACGTGAAATTAAATTCCATGATTTTTTTATTTGTATCTATTTTTTTCCCCATATGCTGAAAATGTTAGACAATAACCAAAGGTTTAACTATGTTTGGAGAAACAGTTGCAAGTAGCCTTGGTGGTCCAAAGCTTGGAAGTAAATCATCTACTATGAAAAATGATCCAAAAAATTCAGAAGATAGTCAACCTGGAATTGTTACTATTCTGGATACTCTTGCTGTTAATGGTGAAGTAAGCTGAAAAATAATTTTCTTTATGTTAAGTTAGCTTATTGTTAAAAAAAAAATATACCTTGTTTAGATTGTCAGTTAGCTACAGATAGCAATGTGTTATGTGAGTGGAACAAAAGATGTTTTGTTCCACTCACATCAGGGTAATTTCAGGTTTGTTGAAATATTTATTTTTAGGGGATATATGAATTTAAATATTTTCAATAACTTATGTATGACATCAATGTTTTAGCTCCATTTAATTTTGTTTCCTTGAGCAAATAATTACCATAATTTGTTTTACTGTGATATTAAAGAACATCAAAGTTTTAGCTCCATTTAATTTCATTTCCTTCAGAAAATTAGTTTTACTGTCAATTAAGAGAACATCAAAGTTTTAGTTCCATTTAATATCGTTTCCTTCCGCAAATAATTACCATAATTTGTTTAATTGTGGATTTAGAGAACATAATTTTTTTTAAAAAAATAAAGCTTTGGTTATGAGCTGTGAGAGAACTGCTTCCCTTATCAATTTTATTGGAAAAAAAATTCAAAAAAATCATACGTTTTTTTTTTATTTCATTAATAAATACAAGGAACTAAAACCAAACATAATACACAAGTTGAAGTTTAAAATTTTTCTATGTGTAAAAAACATAATTTATTTAGTTATCGAAGTTTGACTGTATATAAGACATGTTGACTCGATTTTACTGTGGGGTACCTTTTCATAGATGAAGGTTGACGTGGTCGATAGCTCAATCCCCACAAAATAAAGGATTGATTCACTTTCCTTTTTAACATTCAGAATTCAATTATTATAATAATTTCAATACATTTCTTAGAAATAATTTATTTTTAGGTTTAACCTGAAAAGGTATCTAACTTAGTTATTATTTTAGTATAGGCTTGTTACATTATTATTATAAAATTTATGCCACTTCAGATAGTAAATTTAGTTATATTTATTCAATTGACAGTTTGGAGTTAAGTAGGGAATAGTTTTCATGAATAGATTTAAATATCTGTTTACTATTATTAGTATTATTTCTTATAATACGAAATATGAATGTGATGGTAGTAGGGACAGTTTTAGTGCAAACTTTTTTTATAGAGCTATCCGTGTTATTATTTGTTTTTATATAATATGTTCATCAATGTAAATTTTTGAAAGATTAAATTGTTGTTTAATTATGAACAAAAATTCAATATTGTATTGACTTTTATCTTTTTAAGGTTAATATTGATGAAGACAGTGAGGGAGATGGCATCATCGCCCATTTTCCTGCCCATGCTAATGAACCAGTTGCTGCTTTAGAGTTTGATCCAAGCGGCATGCTTTTATTCACGTCTTGTCGATTAGGCCACAGCTTTCACGTTTTCAGAATATTTCCACATCCTGCTAGCTCAGCTATGGGTGCAGTACACCACCTCTATACTCTGCATCGTGGTGAAACAACATCTAAAGTAATTTTTATTCAACATTCTACTGAGTTTTAATTAATTTTAAAAGGACGTTATATAACAGGAGAAAATTTTCCAAGAAAATTATGCTTTTCTTCCATTGGTAATTTAAAATCTAAAGTTCTAACTTTTTAGATATTGGAAAATGGAATTCTTGTAAACTTAGAATAAATTTAAAAAGCTGAAATTTCAAGTTAAGAAAAAGCAAACAGATTAGGACAAGATTATTCAGGATTACGTAATGAGAAAGTAAACCTGCAATAGTTTTGCTTTACATATTGATATTTTGGAAACAACTTTATATACTTTAAAACTTCATGGTTTATTCTTGTTGCACCTCAACTCATTTTGCTATGCTTTACATTTTGAATGACTTATGCTGGTTAAAAAAATTTCCCATGAATTGTTTCTCCCATGGTATAGTGACCTCTTAATATTAAACTGTGTCAAAGGATTTCTAGGCTACCATGCTTTGATTAATACTTGATTGATTGCTAAAAAGTTTTTGAAAGCTTATTATTTAAGAAAAAATAAAAATTCCTCAGCTTAAGTTATTTAGATTTGAAGGAAAGCTTCAAACAATGCATACTCTCTTAAAAAAAAGGATAAAATTTTTAAAATATTTTTATGTACCTAAATAATGCAGTGTTAAATAATCTTGTCAAATATTATATTGAATCACAAATGCTTTCCTTTTCAAGAAACTAGCATTTCTTTACATTGGCATTTCACACCATTTTTATCGTTGGCATGGTGAGTGTTGGATACAAATCGAGAAAACTTCTGTTAAAAATCATTGTTACTAACTTAAAATAGTTACTAGTTAAAAAAAACATTATTTCATTTAAGGAAATAGCCTATGAAAAACCACACTTAAGAACTGTGTATTTAAAGCTGCAGTCGGACTTCTATTTAATGAACTTCCATTTTGTGAATTTCTCTGTTTTGTGATTTTTTTTCGTGGAGTCAAGAACATTTTGGAAATTTCTTTGAAAATAACTTCCAGATAACGAAGTGAATTTTCTATTTAACGAACTTTTCTTTATGATCCACTTTCCCTTTTTCGCAAAATATTTCAGAACATTTCAATTCGGATTCTTAGTCAGCGCAGAAAACGAGGATGACATTCCTTTAGAACAGTGTTTCCCAAAGTGTGATACGCGAACCCCCAGGGGTACGGAAACAATTTAGAAGGGGTACGCGTTCTTATGCGAAATATCTTGCTACAAAGGATAATTTCAAAAAATTATATTTAAAAAAAAAAGCTAGCCATGAAAATTTACGATTACGTATTTTTCTATTGGCTATTTCTTGCAGAGTTAACAGTTAATACTTAGTGGTGTCAACCATAGAGTTGAAATACTGGTGTCTTATCAACTCTATGGTGTCAACAGCCAGTTGTGATTTTTAACTTTATTCTCCATTCTAAATAAACATATTTTTAAAAAATACATTAATATTTTTATTAGGGGTACACAGCGTTACGAAAATTTTAGAAAGGGTACACAAAAGTCATAAGTTTGGGAAACACTGCTTTAGAAGAACTTAAAAATATTTGGATACATCTAGGAGAGAACCACGAAATTAATGACTATTAATGATTTTCTTTCTATTGATTCTGAAGCTGCAATCATTAACTGAATCGGATATTTTGACAGTGTGAAAAGTAATACAGCATTAAACTGTGAGGAAGACAAAGATGAAGACAGAAATGATGAAGAAATCACCAAATCTTCTTATGATATCTTAAACAATTCGATAGTCGATAATAATTTACGAGATAAAAGTGTATCAATTGCTATTGTAATTGTGTCTAGTGTTTCAAATGGTGATTTTCTATTAAATGAATTTTCCATATAATGAAGTTTTTATTAGGATTTAGCGACTTCGTGAAATAGAGGTCCGACTATATATATTAGCTCAGTTTCTTGCAATGCTGTAAAAAAAAGTAAAATCTAAATGTAATATTACTGTTATTGTACTCTTGACTTGTACCAAATTATTAAGTTTATATTTTTTAAATTTCTGCAATTCTCTATATTGGAAAGTAGATTTTTAGTCAATTTATTTCTGACAAAAGGAAGGGGAAAAAAAGAGTGGTTATATTAAAATAATGTTTGGTGCAAATGGCAACTAACTTAACAGTTTTTATTGATTACTTAACATATCTTTAGGTTGAAATTGATAATGTAAAATTCTGATCTTTAGATCAAAAGTTATATTGGAAATTTTTTTTTTTGCCTCACTGTACATTTAAATATCATAATTTTTGGATGAAAAACTTGCTAAACAAAATGTACTAAAACAATCAAGATTATTGCATAATGTTAAATTAGGGAAGATAGTATATGGGATTAAATTTTCCACAACAATTCAATTGCTTAAAATTGTTTTGTTTGTTCATTTATTTCTGTTGAACATCAAACTTATTGTTCAAATCTGGCAAAAATTGATATAAATAGCACTAAATTATTTTTCAGCAATGTACAAAACTACTGTGAGAGATCATATTATCATACATCACTAAGTTAGTTTTATGTAAAGTGTTTTATTTTGTTATATTTAAGCTATATATCATAAATAGATACTTAGTTATAATTCTTACTATATTTCCATAGGTCCAAGATGTTGCCTTTTCCTTAGATAGTCGCTGGATCTCTGTAAGCACTATGAGGGGCACTACTCACATTTTTCCAATTACTCCATATGGCGGTAAACTGTCTGACTAACCTTCAACTTTTTTTATCCAAGAATGTTCAACTTTTTTTTAAATTCAAATTATTTCCTAAACAGGACCAATTACTGTCAGAACACATACTTCCCCAAGAGTTGTAAATAGATTAAGTAGATTTCACCGAAGTGCCGGTTTAGAGGAAATACAACAATCTCCTTCAACTGGAAGAAACAGTCCTGTACTTTCTGGCAGTCCTAGCTCTTCCGGTATTATTAGTGTTTTTTTTATTAATTTAAAAACGTGGGATAAATAGTTTTAATTTTCAGAATTTGTTTTATTAATTATTTTGGTTTTTCTTAGTAACTCTATCAATGTTTTTTGTTAATTAGATAATGTTCTCATTATGATTGTTTATCCTATAATTGTTGAGTTCCTGGTTAAAATTAATCTGAAAATTTTCTGTGAGACACTACATTTTAATAATATATGGCGAAAACTTGCTTTTTGATGAGAAAAGCTTACATTTGAAATTTCAGAAAAAGCTTCGACCAACGGTCAGCGTGTTAAAGTTTATATAGATGTGTCTTTAGTTTATTTTCCCATGTGTATATATGATTAAATGCATAACAACTACATTGGCCTTAAACTCATATTTAATATACAAATTCTTCTCCGAGCTCGCAAAAACCCCAATTCTGACATAAATATATCCTCAGTGATAGACGACGGATCATGGGTTAGAATTTCCTTGCTTTCTTCTTCGTGTAACGCAAAGGTAGTTAGTTCCAACACAAGTTCCTCTGTGAAGTCTCAGTGCTTGATCCAGGACTTCCCTCGTCTTCCGGATTTTGTTCAAAATTACAAGGCTACGAGGTTGAACATTGTTAGTCATAAAATCAGCATTGGGTCGGCTGTTCAGTGCAAGTTATAAAATGTATGATAACAGGGTGCGTAGCGTTTGTAAAAAGTACTTAAAGGTGCTTTTTTGGGGGATTTCGTTTTTAAAAGCTTTTAAAGGTGCTTTTTTCAGCTGGCGTTTTTAAAAAGTGCTCTTTTTCACAAAATTTTTTTTTCCCTTCAGTGATATCTGGTGGATCCCATGCATTTCACGAAAAATGGGGTGTTGCTACGGAATCATTCACGCGGACTTCATGTCGTACCGACGTTGTGACTTGCGCATGCGCACACACTTAGACCGAAACCCGAGTGCGCCAATTCGGATAGAGAATATCAGATCCTTATGATATGTTTTTCTTTTTAATTTTATTCTTGTTTATTTTATTTTTACTTCTTACACTTTTTTGACGTAGGGGGTAAGGGTACTTTTCAGGGTCAAGTTGAATTCACTCGGATTGGACCAGTGATGTGGGAAAGAACTAATTGTTTCGATTCACGTCCGTTTCTTTTTGGTTTTTTTTAAACGCTAAAACTGTTTAAAAAAGTTTTTGTTTTTCAATAATATCATTGATTGAATATGAATTTTTTGAGTGCTTGAAAATTTTTAAAAAGTGCTTATTTTTGATTCGATGACTTGGCTTCGCACCCTGGATAAAGAGTCATATTCAAGTTGGACTTATGGGTACTAGTTGTCGAAAATATTTAAAAGTGTAAACAAGATATTAGTCATAGAGTTTTTAAAGAAGGATTTTTTTTGAATGAATACAAATTAAAAAATGTTTCATCAGTTATTATAGATCTTTTTTCTATTGAATCTATATGTTTGAGGAATGCTGAATTCCACATTTTCATTTATATTACATCATTCATAGAGAGAAATAGTTACAAATAATTTTCAATGCATATTTCCCAATATGGTTTATTTTTAGCATATTTATTTTATTGTTTATTATTCTTTGTATATAAATGACATTATCTTCTTATTAGATTATAGATTGCAGCTGTTTTTCAAAACTTGCATTTTTTGTTTTTCATTGAATTTCAATTACTTACTACATTTGACAAATATGCATTTTTATTGAAATTTGAAATTATTTATAGCAACAAAAAAGATGACCGTAACAGAAATGCCACTTAAGTTTAAAATTTGATTTATACTCTTCAGCAACTACAGATTTACTTTAGAATTAGACTACAAATAGACGACAACTGCAGATTTACTTAGATTTCAAATTATTTCATTAAAATAGTTAAAATGATAGTATTTTACTAAAATCTTTTGATAAGAGTGCACTAATCCATGAATTAGCTGAGTGCACAAGTTCAGCTGTTCATACTTGTCACAATGCATCCTATGGACTTCTGGGAAATACGGTTATAAAGATCTTCCTAAACATGGGCTTTAATAGATATTTTAATGTGATTTTTAATAGTACTGAAGGGCATAGGACGAGAAATTCTTTGCATAATTAAAGCACCCTATTTAGCCAAGAAGTCTGCTTTCTCGTTGCCTGGAACTCCACAGTGGGCAGGAACCCACTAACACCTAAAAGTATTATAGTTTTCTCAAGTGATGCCAAGTTTTTAAGATGATAACGACAATCCAATATGTACTGTTATGGGATTATTATCAGAAACGATAGCCAACAGAGTTGCTCTAGAATCGCTGAAGATAACAGCCCTTGTGATTTTTTCTAAGCTTATTAGAAAAAGTTTTAATAAGCTTATAATAAGTGGCATTATTATAAATTTTTAATGGCATTATTTGGTAAATGATCTTATATTTTTTAGCGAGTAATTTGGCTAGTTGCTCTAAAGTCGCTGAGGGTAACAGCCCTTGTGATTTTTTCTAAGCTTGTTATAAAAAGTTTTAATAAGCTTATAATAAGTGATATTATTATATATTTTTAATGGCATTCTTTGGTAAATTATCTTATGTTTTTTAGCAAGTAATTTGGCTAGAGCTTATGATACTCATCCAAGCATGGCTTATCAGACTGGCGTGATGAGCCGAATGGGTAACTCTAGATTGCCCCCTTATCCTCATCCTACAACTATTCAACCTTTGGCACAGTTGAAGCAAGTGATAACATTTCCTCTGGCCGGAGGAGCCGCACCTAAAAGTCCCGGGAAGGAAAAAACTTACAAAAGAAACTCTCTGTCTTCGGAAATTATGTGTGTGTCTTCTGCATTTGCACCACCACGTGCTTGGCTGGTCGGTAGTCCTAGTTTAACTCGTGATAAGAGAGGTAAGTGCAATATTCTGTCATTTTTGTGCTTTTGTTTATTAGTTAGTCTCTTGTACCTTACATGTAGCAGATAAAGCAACAATTTAGGATATATCATAGGTTTAATGCCCTAGATAGAATTTTATTACCTATCCTAGTCGATAATAGCCCAAAGTTAGTATGTTGACAAAGCAGTAACTTAAATAATGGAAATCAATAACATTTGCCTGATATAATACCTTTGACTTTCGTGCATAATAGGATTTACTACACATACTTTTTTAAGGTTAAGAGCTGTTGTTAAAGTAATAATTTCAAGCTAAGTGGGTAACAATCAGTTGTGTTCTGAACTTTTTCCAACAAATGTTAGTTTTTTTTTCATTTAACAATAAAATTGCTAACATATGTCATATATATTAATTTAATTCAACTAATTCAAAAATTAATATTTCATTATCGAACTCATAATTTGATTAAGCATTTTATAACCAGTAAATTTATTCATTATTTATATTTTTAAATTTAATCATTAATTTAAATTTTACAATTTTAATGGAGAGCACTTTTGCTAGAGATTAAACCTAAATGCATCTGAAAATACAGTATGTTTTAAGAAAATATTTTAAAGTAGCTAAACGATTTGTATGCATTCTAAATGAGATTGCATTATTGTTAAAAATATTTTTTATTCTGTTTGTGAAAGTTTCAGAGCAACCTTTCAAGATCTTGTAAGCTGAGGCACATATGTACAGCTTAGCAGGAACATTTATTGTAAATATTGACTTAAGACTTGGTTAAACCCTATTTTTACTGCTTATAGGTAGTAGTGATTGAGATACTTAGTGGTTCAACCAACTGGGACTGGTAATCCCTATTTTATCTTTTTAAATCTGTTAATCTTCCATTCTTGCTCTATCTGTAGCATAAGTGTACATCTTTGCCATTGTTTGCCATAAGAATTTTATGCTTTTATTTTTTGTCTGTGATTATTTAGTTGGTCTATCGCACCTTGAAGAAATGAGTATCAAGTAAAAGCGTTTTGTATAAGTTATTTTAATTCTGTACTTTAAAAACTGCCAAGAATTTTTTTTTTTTTTTTTTTTATTTTTTTTTTTTGCTTTCATGTGACAGTAAACACAATTTTAAAATGCTGGGAAAGCAAATAATATTAATCTTCTGCCTATTTGTATTGTACGTAAAGCACAATTTTTTCAATTGTGGAAAGTATCAGGAATAAAATCAATTTTCTCTGTTAGAAAGCAACCAGATTGTAACATCATTGACTATATCTGAAATGAATGCTACTCAATTTGATAGAAATGATAATTTTTGTCAACTGCAAACTACAAATATAATACACCAGTAAACACAAAATAAACTCGCCCTTTTTTCACTTTTTAAAACAAATTAGAGTAAAAAAATTTTATCTCTTTGTTTAATTCAACTTCTAATTGTGGTATCATACTATTTTTCATCAAGCAAAAATCTTAACTTCTGTTGTTGCAGTTTTAAAATCCTCAAGATGGCATTGAATTGAAATAAAGAAATGACGTGCTTCCTTGAATGACCAAAATTAAGAGAATACCAACTTATATTTTTAGGACTATTTTTTTTTTTTTTAACACTGAAGATGAAGTAAATATAATGATGAATAGTTTTTAATTAAAAATAGATGGTTTCAGACCACGATCTCCCATCTCCCCGAATATAGCAGTTCTATTAATAATATAAAGGAAACATACCACCCGATAATATTCTTATAGTATTCTATTGGAATTTCAAGGTTTGATAGCCATAGGTAATTTTTTGTTTTACACAACGTATATGCATGTCATGCGCTACAATAGAGATTTGGTCCAACCTGTATGGATGTCAAACACGCTTAACTGGTTAAAGGGTTACAAATCTGGTAATAATCTAGTGAAGAATATGCTGCTACTCACATACTTGACTCTTAGCATTTATAAGTTTTGAAGTTGTTTAGTAAACCTTTACTTATTATGAGAATGTTGAGTTTTAGTTAGATACTTGAGTTTTAAAAATTAATGCTACTAAGGAAAGCTGCATATGAAAAAGAAATATTGCTAACCATAACCGCTTAAAGTCTTTTAGCTTTTCTGAAGCTAAATATTTTCATTTAATTTTTTAGAAAGGATTTTGTGCATAATATTTTTTTTCTCTATTATTCAGATAAACCAGCTATGGATTCTCTCTTCATTATCAATTGGATGGGGATTTTAACAGAATATGTTATGGAACCAAGACCATCATCCACCTCACCAAAAACTGATGATTCCCCCATAGAATTAGAGGTCACAGCTCATGCTCAGTGGAATCTTTTGAGGTAAGCATTCTGAGAGCAAGCCAAGTTTTAATAGAGACTGATTGAAATTATCCAAACAGAAAATATATGTATTATTATCATTATAAATGATAATAATACACATATTGATTAATACATATATTATGATAATAATACATAATATACTTGCTTAAAAAAATCATCTTTTGTGATAATGTTTAAGATTACTAAATTTTGTTTCTTAAGGAAAGATATATATTTAAGCTTAGTTTGTTTTTATGACTTTATTGTGCTATGCAGCTTTCCTAATAATTTTAAAATTGCACATTATTTAGTCCACACTCATGTTTACATATTAAATTTCTAATTATATAGTATATTAAAAAAAATAAAAGTAATTACAAAACTTATTTAGATTTAAAAAAAAACTTAAATAAAAACTTAAATAAAATTGCATTGATGTGTTGTTGTGTGAATAAATAAAAATAATGTGTTTCATGTTGCAAGATCCATTATTTAATCATAAAAAGTGTAATAAATTGTTTATTCAAAAATAGAAAGCCTTTATAAAATCATTACGAGCATAGTTACGCTTTAGCAAGGAAATTTTCTTCACTTGAAGTTTACTTCATAGATGCTGTCAGAAAAAAAGTATTCTATTTTGTTCGGGGAGATTTCAATCATTTCAAAAAGACTTATAAACAACCTTTTAGATTAGTTTGTGCAAATATTGTATGATGATAAGCAGTAAAGTTTTTCACATGTTTTGCCATGAATCAAGTCATTACAATCACTAACAAAAGATTCTTCTATGGTGATATTTTTTTCATTAGTTAAATCTTAGTTACTGTCCAAGGTTAAGAGGTTGCTGAAGAATTTGCTTGCATTCTTTTTTGCATTCTTGTCATCACAGTGCTGTAGTTATACTAATACTTGTTTTATTAGTATGTCAAATTACTTTAAGATTGACAAACTTGTTTATGTTAGCCTGAAAAACTTAAAATATGGTTTCTGCAAGTGCTCGAGTGGCACAGTCAGTTACTGCCATTGGAGAAAGCTGGACAAGAAAAGTTCGATCACGGCAACCGAATGGCATGTGTAGGCATGATAAATTTATCAAAGTTCTCTTGGAACTTCTGTTGTGGAAGTTTCGAGAGAGAGGGGGAGGGAGTACCAGCTCAGTTGCCGTTCATGTCTCCTGACTGGGGTAAAAATTATGTGGTATTTCTATCATGGCTGTTGAAAGATAGTGCCCTAAAAAATTGAGCTAAGTGCTTGACCTTCCTTAGGTGTTGTGAGTTTCTAAGCAAGAAATCATATTTTGTGTGCGGTATTAAAGTTATTAGAAACACATAAGCTATTTAAAAGTGTGATTTTACAATTAAAAAAAAGTTTCGGTAGTGTGTTTGTGTACATAAATATTATTTACTATTAAAGTTAAAGTACTTTTCATTGTGATCTTTGAAGATTCACTTAAGGTTTTTTTAAGGAATATTTCCATTAATATTTTCGATTTGAATTTGAGTATAAGAAATTTTATATTTATTTATTTTGTCTATTTAGGCTACCCTCCTCTGTTGAAATCCAACCTCCACTTCCCAACACAAATCCTCTTATGTTTACTCCTGATATGTTTCTGTCCCAAGAAAACAGAAGAAAATCCAGTAAGGGTAAAATAAATTTTCTCCTGCAGTTAATGTATGTGTATTTGTATTTTTTTTCAATTGAAAAACTGTTTGTGTATGAAAAAAAAAAAAAGACTAACTGTTCATATATTTTAAAAGATTTATATAGATAACATTAATGATTGAAATTGTGTAGTATGATTTAATTTGAAAATACTTCAAGAAGGAATCAACTGTAGATAAATGAGCATGCTTTTGTTAGGAAAATAACTAATTCATGTCACAATTATAATTTAATTTTTAGTTTTGAATTTTATTTTTTAACCCTGTTGTATTGTTTTCTACAGTGTAAACTAAATTTCCATTCATTAAATTTGCTCTGCATGTAACATTAGATTTACTTGTTTATCTGGAAGATATTAGCTACTAAAGATTTGAAATTATGTTGAATACTGAATTTAAATGCTGGTTAAAAGTAAACTCTAAATTCTGGTTAAAAGTAAGAGTTAAAGAGAGATTTATAAATCAGTCAGCTAAAAAGAAAAAAAAAAGCTGATTGACTTATGAAGTTTGGTTTTAGTAGTTCACCAAATAACAAGCTTAGAAGTTAAAGACAATTTATTATTAAATTTGATCCTGTATTGAAAACATGTTACTTGCAATAGAGCAGTATTTTTGAACAATACTTTACTATATTTTAACTCTTTTTTATTTATTATTTATTTATTTTGCTATAGTATAAGTAAATTTAAAACTAAGCTAAAAGCTTAGGCTTTTCCCCCCAATTTATTAGAGAGATTTTGTGGTCTTCTCTGTTATATGTATGTCTTTTATTCCAAATTAATTGTTAAATAATACTATTTTTTTTTTAGATGATTCTGGTCTTAGTCCTAAGGATTTGAAATCTGCAGAGTTGGAAGAAAGCTGGCTTTCTGAAGTAATATATTTGTATTTACTATATTCTAAAACAAGGTTTTTTCATTGTTTAAGTATCAGAAGTTTAGAAAAAAAAATTTATAATATCCATTATGAATATTCCCCCCCTTTTTTTTGTGTGGTTCAAGTGTTTAAATCTCAATATTTACAAGCCAACTTTTTATGTCAAAAAAATTATGAATGTTTTTTTTAATTATTTTTTATTTTTATAACAGAATATTTATACAGTGAATTTAGTCACAGTAAGCTTAGTTGAGGTATCTGGCAAGTTAAAATTTTAACATTTAAAGAAAAGATACATTTTATAAATGATATAAAAGTTGACCAACAATGAAATAATAAGTGCTATCTGACAGTAATTTTTCTTGCTATCTGATACATTTTCTGATATTGTAAAGCATTTTTAATTATTGTTTCTTTTTTTTTAAATTTTAGAAACTATGTTTTTTCAGAAGCTTGTAAAAATTTATTTCCATAGAAATTTAATTCATCATTTTAAATTGCTAGTAAAAACTGGAAGAGTCTCAATTTTGATAACTGAAAAATATTGCATTTATTTGAGTAAAATTATTGTTTAAATATTAATGTTTTTAAATTTCTATTTAACTATGGTTTTATATTTTCTATTGTACTTTTGTTTTAATACTCATTTATTTGTATTTATGTATAGGTAGAAATTATAACTCATGCAGGACCTCATAGAAGATTGTGGATGGGACCTCAATTTTCCTTTCAGACTTTCCAGCATTCATCTAATACTACAGTTCTTTCATCCAATTCTTCAGCTTTGCTCTCTCAAAGCCCAGACAGCCAAACTCCCTTGACCCCTGATATTTTCACTGAAGAACTAGAAGTCCAGAGCTTGCGGTAAAAATTTCTTAGCGAGTTAAAGGAGCTACTTTTATTACTTGTGTTGTTTAAAAGAATTTATAATATCCTTTTAAAAAATTTTATTTATAAATTGTTATGAAACTTTTTTTTAAGATTTTCTTTTGGCTTGAAATATGGAAGAACAAATTTTTTTTTGAATTCATTAAATTTTTTAAAATTTTTCAAAAACATTTATTTAATTTCTAGTTTAAAAAAATACCTTTCTGGGAAAAAGATTTTTATTTGAAAATTAAGCACTGTAGAATTTGTTTTTTAGACATGAGAATTACTGTCTTAAACTATCCAGAAGTTTTTTAATTTTTATATTCTGAAAAAAGTTGACGAATTTTAAAAAGTTTTTCTTATTTTTCTTGCAATCTAGAATAGAGATTATTATATTGAAATGTAAATGTACAATTATTGTGCTTTCCACATGCTACTGCTGTAAAATGTGCAATGACAAATCTATTGTGAAGTGTACTATGCTGTTTCCTTTCCCCTTTTGGTGAAATTATGTTTATCGTTGACTTATTCCAGTTAACTTAATTAGGTGTGTTTAGATTGGTTATTATACCAAGGCATATCTGCTCACATTTATAATTTCTTTTGCCATTGAAACTCTTTAATAGAAATGAGAAAGAAAATTGTGCAAATGGGTTTAAGAATTAATCAGAAGTTTTAATTTAAAACAAAAAAGACAAGGATGGTGGTTTTCAACCTCTTTAAGCCAGGGATCACATGTATGTGATCGCACGATTCGACCATCACAACCCATGGCATCATATATGAAATGAGCCTTTCTGACTCAAATGGCTCAAGATCACTGTGTTCTTAATATGGTCCTCTTCTATTGCATCTAATATTAGTTTATATACCTACTGTCAAATACGTATAAATTCACAATGTGAGCTCGGGGAAATGGTTCTTTCTTCTTCCGCCAGTTCTAAAAAGGATAAAGGTGCATATTTTTATTTATTGAAATGAAATGTTTTGAGAAACCAGTAAATTGGAAATAAGAATGCTTAATTTTATATCTAATATAGAATGTTAAAAAAATTCCCTTTTTTATACATTTAAAATTTTGCAGGGAAAAAAAGTTTTTATCACTATGTCTTTTTCTTTTCAGCCCAGCTCGCTCTAATCCAGTTGCAATGCCTGGAAGTCACCAGTCTTCCTCTGGTTCACCCGGTTCACTTTTATTTATTGAAGCTAGCTCTGGTAAGTCGGTAAAAGAAACTTTTAAATGCCTGCATAAAAACTCTTTCAGCAAGCGTATTGAAATTTATTATTATTATTATTGTTCATTTTAACTTGAAACTATAGTTAACTTTTAAAAAAGAAATGTTTTACTTTGATAATTGCATTTTTAGAATCTTTTTCTCTGTTAGGTTATTTTTTGAGAATTGAGTTTTTTTTTTTTTTCCATTTTTAAGATTTTTTGGTATTTGGTTTTTTTCACATGGGATTTATCTTATATTTTCCCCTCTTAATCTTCTATTTATTATATATTTTTTCCTCTTAAATTATATCTCTCACTATCTCTTATAATCTTATTGTTCAGGTATGTTACTTTCTTTATGAATGAATTTTATTCCATTTTAAGGGCATTTTTTAAAGTTTTTAAGGATTTTTTAGATTAAGAAAATCTGGGCTTTAGCCATTATTAAATTTTAGCTGATATTTTTTTTAAGAGTTAAATTTAATGGAATATTTCATCACTAAATGAAGTGTTAGTTTTATATTCTCAGATATTGCATGATGAAGGTGTGCAATATCATTTAGACTTTTGACTTTCTATTGTCTCACTCTAAAGAGAACCTTCATAGAAGAATCTGTTGCCCGAAATAAAAGTTACTAATTATTTGCAAAATGTGAACATTTACAGTTTGTCTAACAATTTCTAATGCCACCCAATTTGAATATTTCATTTTTTTTTATTTGAAAAAATTATTAGTCTACCTGGGTAAATGTTTTCTAGAAATTGCGTTTAAAAGTAAATTTTTTTCAGGGAGTTTTGAACAACTACCTAGCATGTTGGAAGTGTGTGGTAGCTGGCCTGATAACTGTCCCAGCCTCACTCCTAGTAAAGGCAGGGAGGAACAGTTAAAAGAAAGCCTAGCTGATGCTATGATTGAAGACCCTTTTGATGCTCTACGAAGTGGAAGATGCTCAGATTCGAGAAGTAAGTGCAACCTTTATTTAATTTGAATGTTTATAATACTGGACGTAGTTAGATAATGTGGAGGTTGTCTTCAGGTATAGTTGAAATAACTACGCTTTGGTAATAAGCAAATTTAATAAAAAATTAGTGTTATTAATTAGAATTAATGACTTTCTGAACGTCTTTTACATAAGTGTACCATTTATTTGGATCTTCTATTGATAATTTGGAGATTACAGAAATTATGGTTGAATTTAAATTTTCTATTTGTCCATTTGCTCTTGGTAAACCAGTAGTTACAGGAAAGTGTTCAATTTGTTCAGCACTCCAATACTCAAGGAACTGATTGGAAGTAAATGCAGATCCACGATCAGAAATAATTCGTGATGGATTGCCAAAAACATATTTTTGAGACTCTAATTTAGAAATAACTTCAGTAGCATCTGTACTTTTTGTTGGGTATAACCAGCAAAACTTTGTGAAAGCATCTATAACTGCAAAAATGTATTTATAATTCTTGTTTGTGGTAGGCAATGGTCCTAAATGATCAATATGATAAGTGTGCAGAGGAATGGATTCTTTTTCGATCGGATGTAACAGTCCTTCTTGTTTTCCACACTTTCGATTTATTAAAATGCGAGGAACGCAGTTTTTAATAAAGCGGTCTATTTTTTCTTTCACTTTAGGGATATGGAATTGATGTTTCAGTGATTCTTCAGTACGCTTAGAGGCATAATGTCCGCGATCATGAGCATTTCGTATAATGTCATTTTGCATACTTTCAGGAACGACAAGAAGTTCTTCACCATCAACAAATTTATATAGTATGCCAGATTTAAGAAAAAAGTCATCATAGGGTTTAGTTTTCAAAAGTTCTTTAACCGTTTGGATTTCACTATCTTCTTCCTGAGCTTTTCTAATTTTCGCAATGAGACTATCCTGTACTATCATAATGGGATATCTACTTAGCGCGTCAACATGATACATTTTAGAACCGGAACGGTGTTCAATGATATAATCGAAATCCTGTAGCAATAATGCCCAGCGCGCTATGTGAGTACACAAATCCTTTTTATTTAATGTCATCGCAAACGCATTACAATCGGTCACAATTTTAAAATGTTTCCCCAGCAAGTAAACTCTAAATTTTTTTAAAGCCTGTACAATAGCTAAGACTTCAAGCTCATAACTGCTGTATTTCGCTTCGGCATCAGGCGTTTTTTTACTCATAAAATATACCAGGTGAAACGCAGTATCTTCTAACGATTTTTACATTAAAATACATTCATAACCATGAATACTAGCGTCGCAATGTATTTCAGTATCCGCGTTTTGATTGTAAATGCTAAGAACGGGTGGAGAAGACAAATTATGTTTTAAACTACTAAATGCTTGTATTTCATTCTCGGTAAATTTAAATTCGCGATTTTTCTTCAAAAGTTCAGTTAAAGGGTGCGCAATAATGGAGAAATTTAATATGAATTTTCGAAAACAGCTAGCTAATCCAAGAAATGATTGCAAATCCTTTCTATTTTTGGGTTCCGTAAAATTAAGTACAGCTTTAATTTTTTATGGTGAGGGGTACATTTTACCATTTTCAATTACATGTACGAGAAATTCTATTTTTCTAGTTAAAAATGTACATTTTGAAACATTTATCTCTAACCCATAAGCAGAAGCGAGTGA
This sequence comes from Parasteatoda lunata, assembly GCA_949128135.1. Lineage (NCBI taxonomy): Eukaryota > Metazoa > Arthropoda > Arachnida > Araneae > Theridiidae > Parasteatoda > Parasteatoda lunata. Next base: position 15,617,351 of record OX421977.1, read on the forward strand.
AAATACTGATGCAAGCCTCTCAAGACCTTCCTCTTCATCTTTCGATGGTATAGTAATATCATCCATAAAAATAATAATATGACCTTTAATTATCAAATCCTTAAAAATAGTGTTAATATAACACTGAAAAGCTGCGGGAGATTTGCAAAGGCCAAATGGTGCGCGTAAAAATTGAAATTGACCATTATGAGTGACAAAAGACGTGTATTTACGACTGTTCGGTTCTATTTCCAAATAAAAAAATGCATTACGCAAATCAATCTTACTAAACGTAGTTGCTCCTTGAAGATTTTCTAATATATCATCAATAAGTGGTAAAGGGTAATTATCCTTAACTACATTTTTATTTAACGCTCTATAATCAGTACAAACTCTTGGGGTTCCGTCTTTCTTTTTTACCACTACAACCTGACTGGAATATTCGGAAGAACATGGTTCCACTATACCGTCAGCCAACCATTTTGTCACTTGGTCATCAACAATTTTACGTTCTGTAAAAGGTAATCGACGTGGTCTATGAGTTATTAGCGTTTCATTTTTTAAATTTATAGACTTTTGAATTTCGCAAGTTTTAGTTTTGGTAGGTTTATAATTTGAAACCATATTTTGAAGAATTTCTTTTTGTGTTTGACTAACGCGAGATCCGATTTCTAATTCGAAATCATTTTTAATGGAAATATTTGAAATAGAGAATTGTTCAACGGGTTTCGTTTCACTATTTTCTATCTTTGTTAAAGTGATACCAGCGGTATTAATTTTTATTTCTGCCTGCGTTAAAATATCCATGCCAATTATAGCATCATATGACATAATATTATCTCTAACTATACAAAAATTAGTTTTAAATTCTTGATCATCTATTATAAATTCATGAGTACAACTACCTATTGGTTTAATATGCCCGTTACCAAACGCTGCTAATGTACCATAAAAAGAAGATAAAGGAGGTGAGCCTATTTTGTGATGAGTTTGTTCCCGCAAAATTGTTTTCATAGCTCCAGTATCAATAAGAGCATTAAATGAAGTATTATTAACATTAACAGTTTTATACATCAAAGAAGGTGAATGTGTAATTGCGCTTACAGTGTTATCAGTTTGGTTAATAGGTTTATTGTTACACTTAGAAGCAATGTGTCCAAATTTCTTACATAAATTACATTTCAAACCTCGTTGTTTATCAGGACACAAACGCGAAATATGTCCAGTCACACCACAATTATAACAAGTTTTCTGTTTATCAAACTTAATATCATTTTGAAAATCATATCCTCGTACATTGTCACGTACTAAATTACTACGCTCACGTTTGGAAAATTCAGGGGAAAAGCGAGGATTTGTACGGAAAAAATATTTTTTGTTTCTTTCTAGTATAATCAAATTAAGAAAAATCGTCTATTGGGTTTTTACAATTACACGCGAGTTCCCGTACGGCAAAAAAATATTCCATAAAAGATTCGTGTGGATTTTTTTTACGATTACTTAATTGACGATGAATTTCGGCGGCATTTAATTGGTGACTAAACTCATTTAATAAAGCATTTTTAAACAATAACCATGATGTTAAATTACGTTGCGTGAAAATAAAAGTTTTTGCTTGACCGTCAAGTAAAGTTTTACAAAATATTATTTTCTGCGTATCACTTAAATTAGGAATAAAATTAAACGCGTCCTCAACATCGTTAAAAAATAAATGTATCCCATAAGAATCAGAAGCATTGAATCGTCTCATAGAAGATATTTCTTTTAAAAGAAAGTAATTCGAAGAGTCAAACTCTTCATTCTTTGTTTTTTTACTACTCGATGAGCATTTGGGTGTGGTTTCAATGTCATTATGTACATGTAAAGTTTCACTTTCACTTCCGTCTTCATCTTTGCTAAATTGTGTATTAAAAGCTTGTAATTCTTTTAAGTTCATAAGCGATTGAAAAATTCTATCAATTAATTCTGGCTTTTTCCCTTCAACATCCACATTTAGCACGTTTAACACACATATTAATTCGTGTTCGGAACAAGTGTCAGATATCAACTTTTTCCTTTCCTCAATATTTATGTCAGGGGGAAAAGAAGAAAAGGATCGCAATTTTTTTCGAGAGCTGCGATCAAACACATCATTAAATATAATGCGATTGAGCAATTTCACAGTTTTTACATTTCCCAATTTTAGGAAATTTGCAATTGGTTTGATATTATTTAGAGATGTCATTATTACAGTTTAAGAGATACAGTTCAAATTGAAACTCACCCGTCTGGTAAGCCAAGTAAACAACAGTAAACACCGTCTGTGCTTAATTATCAATTATCTTTGGTTAATCAACACCGTCTGTGTTAATTATATTTTATCAAACCAAGTTCACGGCCAGAGCCCCCATGTGGAGGTTGGCTTCAGGTATAGTTGAAATAACTACGCTTTGGTAATAAGCAAATTTAATATAAAAAATAACAATAGATATATTTAACATCCGCTCTGTCTGAGCGTTTTGGCTGAATGCTACTAAATTAGGGTGGTGCTGCTGTAGTGGAGGTTGGATTCTCACAATAATATAGACAGAGATTCTCGAATTTTAAGGAAAATAAGCCATTACAGTTACAGTAGAAAATCTTTTAATGTTATTTCGCTTTTTAATAAAAAAAGAAACATATTTGCCCAAGTTTGACATAAAAAGTTAAATATGGATATCGCACAAAATTATTAATATTACTTAGTTCTTGATATGATAATTACTTAATATGAATGCAGTTCTCTAATTTCATTTTTATTTATAACTATTTATATTAATCTTCCTCTAATGTTCTTAATGTTAATGTGCACATGTATGTATATATTGGGAATAAATAAGTTAAGTAGGTAAATTTTTTTTGTCCTTTTCGTACTGTATGAAATCATTCTGTACTAAAAAATATTATTAGTATGCAGTTACTTTTGGATTGTGTGCACAGATACTTTATTTTTTTTTTATATCTTACTATGATACTGGCTATTAGTAAAATACTAAAGACAGGTTGAATCATAATTTTACACCACCCTTGGTGACTAAAAATTTTTTTTATCTATTTTGTTTAGTTAACTTTTGTTTCAAAGTTGACTTCCTTTTGGGGACACTTCATAAGATTCTGCCAAATTGACAACTTTCAAAATGGCATCAAGGCTTGGATTAAACTGCATTTTTACCCTAGGGACATAGAAAATAATAGAATTACCTGATCAAATTATGATCAGTCAGTTATTTTTGTGACCTGACTTAAAGTACTTATCTACAAGTTGTTATCTTGGACTTAGGCAATTAATGAAGTAAATTTTTGTTGAGCTATTAATCTTTGGTTGAATGATCTCTTTAGCTGAGAGGCATGATCTACTGTTCTACCAACTGGTAGGTTTAGGGTTCTGTCCTCTCCTGTTTCTTTATACCTATTTCAGTATTTTACCTGTACACAAGGAGGAATAACTACACACTTATATCCTTCTAACTTGCTAAACTGCAAACTTTAATGCCTACTATATCTGCTTCTCATGCTTGATAGTCCCATTAGATCAATTTTACCATTCCAAAATGCATCTTAGCCATAACTCAACTCTTTAATGTCACAGAGGCATGAGATTTTTTCTTCAGGTAGAAAATTTTTGGCTGTATTGAATTAAAATTTTGTAAAGTTTTATGCTGTGTCAATTAAACTGAAGTATTATGGTCAGTCAACTAAATGTTTCATTTTTATATTAATAGTTTTATTTTCATGCAGTTGTATAATCTTAATTAATTCATACCTTGTTACTAACATTCTCAGTTAATTTTGAGTAATTTTTGACTTATCTTTTCTATCTGTATTTTTACTTACTTTTGTATTTTATCTGTATTTTCTATCTGTGTTTTACTTACATGATATATAAATTATCTAACTAAAAGTTTACTAGATTTGCTGTAAATTATTGTTTTATAGCATTAAATTTGTTATCTTAACATCCCATTTAACAAATCTAAAAAATATTTAACAAATCTTTAAATTTTGAAATATAACTACTTTTTAAAGGTTTTTTTAAATGCATTTTAATTTATTTGTATTTCACATGTCTTTCTTATTGCAAGAAACCATGGAAATTACATACAGTTTTTGTTACTGACATATGATTGCTGAAACAGAACTGAACTAAAATACAATTTTATAAAGCAACCTAGCTATTCGAAGTTAAGTTAGGTTTTCACTCTTTTTTTTTGGGGGGGGGGGGGGGAGAGTCTGTACTTTTTTTTTTCCTGTTTAACATTTTATTGTTCCACACATTCAAAATACAAATTTGCGTTTATTTTAATAATTTATAGACACTAATCCATTTCCAAACCGATAATCTGGATGTTCTAAACTAATGTTTTCTATGTGTTCTTATCACATAGGTTCCACACATTCACTTTAAAAAATATATGCACACAGTTTAATTTCATTTTATAATTTATGAGAAATTAAGTTATAATATGAGTTAGTTGATGAGAATATTTATTTAAAAATAAATGTATATTGATTTATTCTTAAATAAGCATTCTCATTTCCAATAAATTAGTATTTAAAAAGAAAATTTTCTTTCAGATTTTCAGGGTAGCTGTGAAGAACTGAGCTCTAGTAGTTCTCATTCTGGTTCTGTCAGTCACTGTTATGATGCCAACGCATATCCTCAAAGTTTGGACCACACTCTGGTCTTTCCTTCTAGTCGTGGATCCCCGGATTCATCATAACTGTAAGTTTGACTTATTTAAGTTATTTGTTTATTAAGTTTCTTCTTGTCTGAAAAATGTTTCATTTTTAGCTAATTTCTTTGCTCTAAGCACTAACCAAAAGCACATGCAACATGTTACGCGGAACAGAAAATATATATTTATTTTCTCTCGTGCTTTCTTCATTTTTTCCCAAAATCAAAAATAGCTTTTTGGACACAGTTTAAATTTTTAGCTGTTTGGCTTTTCATTGAACATTATAGCATAAGAAAAATATTAAACACATCTGACTCCTTTCTTAGTTTTGAAAATTGCTGCAGTTTTTTCAAGTTTTTGACAGAGTCTTAATAATTTTTCAACTTTTCTTCTTCTAACATATTATTTTTATGCTCTTTTTTTCTACTTTCTGAGACATTGTCTATTAATTTGTCTTGTTCAGTTTACACATATTTCCCTATGTTGAAGTAGTACTGAAAGTTGGTAATGCTGAAAGCAGCTCCATTCATGTAATTCCATTCATTTTTATATTTTATAGTAGTAAAGTTACATATTTACACATGTTTTTGCATATACGTTGAAGTAGTACTGAAAATTAGCATTACCGAAAGCAGCTCTATTCATGTAATTCCATTCATTTTTAGATTTTATAGTAGTAAATTTACTTCTTTGAAATCCAGCATTTTAAAAAAATATTTTGTCTTATCTTCCAGCAACAGCTTCGCTTATCTATATATCCCTGCATAAATTCAAAATTGTTTTTGCAAGTTCTGTAGCTAAAGACGCAATATCCATATTTGCTAGGAAAGACTGTATTAAAATTTTATGACACTTTATTTCCTCTGATGTAAATCCACACAGAAAAAACATTTACTATTTCTTGAAAGAAACTTACTCTTGAAGAATATCCGCTAAGTTTTGACACATATCTTCTACAGAAGCTTTCTAACCATGCTTTGCCAGTCGTACATATTTTCATGATTTACTTAATGAGCAATTTTCTCACATAAATAATTCTTGCGATAATTTTTGTCTTCCTGTAATAAGACTGCTGTAAAAATCAAATGTAAAAAAAATTATGACTAACGTTTAGAGTATATTTCATTAAAGTCTATATCCAAATCATTAAAAAGTTTAACACAGGGATTGACGCTTAACATTAATCCTTTGCCTCAAATGCAAATTTAATGTTAAGTTGTCATGTTTACTTTCACTATCAGTTTTCTATTAAATCCAGTTAAGAAGGAAGTAAGAAAGAAAGAACATACACTGAGTTGACCACTCATGAAATGTAAGATACTAATCTCATAAATATTATGTTTCTATAGAATCCCTTTGAATTGAAATGTACACCTGCTCTTTGTGATGTGAGCTATACTGGAATGTTAAATCATGCAGGAGTAGACTGTTAACAACCTCCATTGCACCTTTCAAATAATTGCTTTCAACTTATTGTGACTTATTTAATCAATGAAACAGATGAGAGTGGTAATGTTCTTTTGAAAATGAAGTTATTAATTAATTTTTAAGAGGGAATTTTTTGTGTGAAAATCTGTTTTAACATCCATTTTCCATGTTTGACAGTTTCTGTTTAATTCGGTGGATTTCACATATCACTTACCTCTTAAATCAAAGGACAGGTGGATGTTTCAGCTAAAGTCTAGTGTCCTTTAAATCAAGGGTTTGTTTAGGTTGTATTTTATTGTACAATATTCATTTTTAACTTTCAAAATGTAACATTATAATTCATATTTATTTAAAAATTAAAAATTTTAACCGCAAATTTTAATATTTTCAATATTCTAATAAATCAGTATTGTCTATGCATCAATCAACATAGTGTCAGTTTATTAGGTTGTAGAATTTTTACCGTGAATGCCCGAAATCAAGAGGATGTAGACTTGTGGTGAATGTCCGAAATATTTGTTATATCCTATTTTATATTAATTTAATTGTTTATATTATTAGATTTATTCAATATTTTAATATCTGCTGAGGATAGATTAGGAAAAACATCAGTATTTGGAGTAGCAGTTAAATGTATACTGGGCAGTTTCATTTGATTTTAAAAAAAACATTTAGGCATACCAGGTAGTGGCACTGAACCTTAAAAAAACGTTTATGTAGGGCATACCTGGCAAATGTATATTGGGCAGTGGCACTTAACTAGGCCTAGTCTATATTTCGGACATTTACAAAAGCGACTATGTGATTGTCAACATTCACCGGCCAATTTTGATCATTCATAGTTACGGAATTATAACAGACTGCATGCTAATTTTCAATGATTCTATATAATTGTTATGTATTGAAAACTACTAAGTTGATGTGTGCATTAATATGTTTTTTGTTTACCATATGTTAACATATAATTTTATAAATTACTTTATTTTTCAGTCATATTCAAACTACTACCTACAGCCATTTTTGTGATTTAAAATTTTGAACAACGATGAACTCTTTTTTAATCTTCCACCAAGCATTTTTTAAAAGGAATTCTTTGGGTCCACAACTCCAATTCTTGCTCAAGCTGAAAGTTCTTTTAAAAATATTTTAAATTGTGATTTTAAGCAGATTCATTTTTCTCTTAAAATGATAAAAAAAGCGAAATGAATTTATACTTACAATGTAACATATACTTCTATTTATATTCTTATTATATGCATCACCAGTGTAAATACTGCTCATCATCATCACTTTTATTATAATTGGTATATAATTCAAATGGTTTAGATTTGAATTTTATATTTTTTGTTTAAACTAATGTCAACGTTTTTATTATTGTATTTCCGTGCTATTTAACTTTAAATCTCTTATCTTGAGTGATCTTTTTAAAGTGTTTTTTATGTGTATGTGTGCATTAAATGGCAAACTTTCTAATATTAGGTATTTCATTATCATAAAATATAAATTACATTTTTTAAATTTGTTTGAATGTAAATGTTAAGTCATTTCATTATTGCTTGTTGTGCAATTTAATTTCTTAGTTTCTATTCTTTGTGTCTGAATTATATGAACAATTCTTTTGTCCGATCTTCTATTATGTTATTTTGCTCGGTTGTACTATTTTTCTATGAATTCTTAATCATGGCAGAATTATATCACTTATTTATCTAAAATATAGTCTTAATTATAGTTACTTTTTATAATAACTACTTTCATAACTCTATTAGTAATTTTATGATTACTAATCTTATACTGACAAAAGACATTGAAATATTTGATAGTTTTTTGATAATAATTTCCTTATTCATTTATTAAAAATAATGTTTTATTGTATTTATTTTTTATAATAAATTTCTTATTTCCTAAACACGTGACATAAATTGGCTTTTTGAAATTAAAGTTTTAAAATTTCATGACAGATGAATTTAAATTAACTAGTCAAAATTATTATGAATTTATGCCTCAATTATCCAATAACTGCCGTGCAATTAAAAAGTTAAAGTAAACAAAAGCAACTAAAAATTAAGATTTTTCATGCGTTTTACATTTTTGTATGATAAGCTACATAATGCCAAAAACAAAAAAAAACTTAATAATTACTTTTTTATCCATTTTATGAGAGTCTGTTTTAGCGTAAACAGCATTAGAAAAGAAGGAAAATATTTGTTAAGCCTTTTTTCAAAAAGTCCATATTGAAGCATTTGTGTTATTTTTTAATTGCATGGTAGAATACTAGTGTGTGAAGAGTCTTAAAGAAGAAATTTGCATAATTTTTTTCTTTGAAGGGCAAATTTTTTAAAGATTATTGATTAAAGATTCTTTTTGCAAGTGAAGTGTAAATAATGAAATAGAATATTTAAAAACAAAAATTGTTTTGGATACATTTTAATTTCAAAAGAGTATTTCAGTATTAAAGGATTTGACTATTGGAGGCCAAAGCGAAAAATGTAAAAATTAATCTGTTGCCAAATTGATCTTCCTTTCATAACTAATTTTTAATTTCTTAATTCAAATTAGTAAGTTTTTTGCATTATTTTTAAAATTATAGTGCAAGTTTATATATATTTATTTATGATAATTTATTAAGCGATTTTTTATTACATTTAATTTCTATTGTGTTAAGTTGTCTGAACGACTATTTTAGTACTCGATTCTTTTAGATAAATCGGTTATAATTTTCAATTTAAAAAAAGAGTGTAAGCAAAAACCTTTACATTGAAGATTTTTAAGAGGCCCTTCCCTTTGCCATCTTGGATCTTAGGTTAAATTTTTTTGAGTTTTCTCGATTTTGTTGTTGTTGCATATCTCAGTTGTTTAGCAACGCTAAATTAGGTCTATGATTTAGGTCAGCTCACTCTAAAAAAGTCCAATACTAGAATTCTATTTATGAACAGATCTTGTCTAGAAAGCATCAGACAATCTAGTATATGGTCAGGGGTTACCTGATGGTCAGCATACTTCACACAGGTTGGGAAAACCCTTTTTTCCATTGGAATAAGACAGAGATCTCAAATGTCCGCTAATAAGTCGGATGATCTAAGTCTTGTCCCGTATACAAAACTTAAGTTATAAAGCACCCCCAGGTCACTTTCCCTGGTATCGTTGGGGAACAGATGGGATGGTTCAAGGAGCATTTTAAATTGATTTTGTTTTATATTCAACAAACTTTTGATGATCTAGTACAGTGGTTCCCAGCCGTTTGTTGCATCTCGCATCCTCTATAAGTTGGTTGACATTTATCGCCCCTCTTTTCTTTTTGATTGAAAAAAAGTGAAATGATTGTTGAAAGTGCAATTTTATTCAGTCACTTAAGAAAATTTAGAAGAAGAAAAATGTGTATCCCTTTAATGTTTTTTTTTAAAAAAGAGATATTAGAAGTGAAATAAATGAAACAAGGGTACATGTTTTTTAATTTTTTTTTTCAATGTAATCTGAAAAATTTGATAACGTTAACAACTAAAATGTGAGAAAAAAAATTTAAAAATTTGAAAACTAAATTGTTCATTTTTAACCTTTTTAATGACTGCCTTGTGCTTGGTGGCTTTCAATTAAACTTGGATAACAAGCTTTATGTTTCTCAGATTTAAACATAGGTTTCCTTTGAAGCAAATGTCCAACCTACTTTTTTGTTGTGTGAGAAGCTGGACCACCTAACTAAATCCTAACTAAATCTTATTTCTACTAAACAGATTGACGGGACCCAGATGAGCAATTCGCATTCTTTTGAATTATTATTAATTGCAATGCAATTTTTCTTCTATTTTGAACAATGATCGTCCACATAAGGATTATCACCCTCTTTAGGGCGATCGCCCCCATGTTGAGAACCACTACATCTTTCAGAAAAGATCGAAAATAAAGAGGTTGCTTAATTAGATTAGGAGAAATAGTGCTTGATAATTTTTAGAAATTTTTATCAAACATGTCATGCAATAAAATTATGCAATTTATGTTTTTGAGTAAGTTATTTATAACCTCAAATATATAATTCTAAACTGCAATTTGAAAAATGATGGTTTCAGAATTGTATTGGTTGCATTTTATCAGAAAAAAAATGAATAAATAATCTGAAAAACCAAAATTTTTTTTATCTCAAATTTTGATTGGTAAATACCTTTGTAATTTGATAGCTTTGTACTGAAAGATCTGTCTAATAGGTGAATCTACCATCATTTTATTTGTGAAATTAAATAAAAAGGAATAATAACGTGCTTAGAAATTCCCCTCCCCTCTCCACTCTTTCGACAATTGAGTTCAATTCGTAGGAGCGAGACCTCTTAAGGAGTATTATTCCTTTTCTAATTGTTCATTCAATTGAGTTTTATGTGCTATTTATATAGTGTCCATATTTTATTACATTTTGGTGTTTAGAAAATTATTGTGAATTTTTGATGTCTTTTTATGGTTTGATATCTTTTTTTATGCTTAATTTCAAATTGGTTTAGCTATTTAATCGGAGTTAAATTAGTTTGGTAATACTTAATAATATCTTTATGTTTTGATTTTAGATTTAAGTGTAATTACTAGCAGTTTTATGTTTTAATCCTTTAGCTTGAAACTTTTTTTTAGTTTATGTCATTTTTTCCTTGCTAATATATTATTTAAAATATTTATAACCTTTAACAATATGGACAAAACTGCAGAATTCCTTTCTTAAAATTTATTAATTTTTAAAAAATCATTTATCATTGTGTCTGCATTGTAATAATATATATTCTTGCATTATATTTATCTAACACATTTTGCATTAAATATATTTTACATCAATGCACAGAAGTTAAATTTTATGGGGAAACATCATAATAGTTGGCTACAATCTTGAAAACGTCATCTTTAGTTTCTATGTCAAAATATTTTTTAAAAATATAGAATTTTTGACACAAACATATTTTCAATGTATCGTATTTCATTTTTCAATTAATTGCTTTATGTTAAAAGGTATCTGTGATAGACGCATTGTATAGTTCTATGCTAATTGTGCTGGTAGTGTTTTCTTATGTTATAAAATAGATGAAGTATTTTAAACTTTAATTCTTTTTTTTCATGAATTTTGTTATTAATTTAGTAATTTTTTTTCTATTTTCAGCAACAAAAAAAAAAAAAGATCCATCTGTTATTTTAACCAATAAACATCTTAATTAATTATATACAGTATACTCTTGATATCTCAAAGTTGAAGGAACGCTAAATAATTTTCGAGATAGTGAGTTTCCGAGATAACAAGTTCAGAACTAAACATGTTCTAAAAATTAGAAAAATATATTCTAAAATATTACTCTAAAAAGTAGAGTCATAAAACATAAAAATAACTACTAATAACTACTAATATGTAATGATAGTTAACTATAAATCTAAATACAACAATGACAATTTTATTTTTAAAGTAAGACAAGAACAACTATCTAATAAATAGAAAATAACTGGTTTACAATGTACTTACATTGTGATTTTTCGGAAAAAAATTCATTTTTTATTTAAAAAAAAGAAATCGTTATAGCAAGGTTTTCAAGATATCAAGAATTTACTATTTATATATATATTATACTCATAATTTATATTGTAGCATTATTGTGCATCTACACTAATTAGCAAGTTGATACAAAATACGTAGCGCAAATTTTATTTCTATTATTTTATGAGACATTTTCCTTTTGAAATTACCTTAACAGTTGATGCTTTGAAATTCACTAACAGGACTCTTATGTCTTAGTAAAAATGTAATTGCTGTCTAGAAAGGGAAACGTGTATGCGTGTGCATATACATGCACACACACAAAATAACATGGTGGTGGTCATAAATGTATTGTGTATATATGCATACTCGGTAACAGAATTTACAGTACAGTATTTAATTAATCTGTGGCACTATCTTCAAAAATTCAACTTTGTCTTTGACTTCAACAGAGTGAGACACACAGAGATCACAACTTATCTAACATATACTTAGAACAATTTTCAAATGTCAAATGTAATTGTTCTATTAGCAAAACCTTTATGCTTTTTAAATTTAATTTCATATTTTCCTATCATATTTTAGCTTTATCCAAAAAGAGAAAAGGTACATGCTTAAACTAAACCCAATAACGAATTCAGAATGAAAGGATGAACCTGCAGGATGATAGTTGTATTAATATAAAATCGTTCCATTTTAATGGTTGAAATTAGCGTAATTGTAATTTACCGTGTTCCAATTTGTGGCTTTTTAAAGTTTCCAGAAATAAAATTCATTTCCATATCATCACAGGTACTTTGCCGACAAATTAAAGAAAAAAAAACTATACCTTATTTTTTATAAACGAAGACTTCTTCTTTTTTGTTCCGTCCTTAATTTCTTAATTTTTACTTCTTCTCAGTTTTTTTGCAAGCCATTCTTTTTTTTAAATAATAAATCTGTGGTGGAAAATTAGTTGCAGATGCTGTGATAATAATTAGTGCCAGTTACCGTGCTGGAGGCTTTCTGCTACCAGTTTCATGTGTGTGTATATATATAGTGAGAGAACTCTTTGATACCAGTTCCGTAAACATTTAAGTGGTATCCCAAAAATGATAATTCCTACTAACCTTGATGTGTTTTTATTATAACGTTTTTCTTAAATATCTTGAAAGTCTCGTAAATCCCTTGAATTGTCTTCTAATTGATGAGCGTTTGCGTCAACAATCTTAAATGCAAGGCTTTCGGTACATACTTTGCTTGAATAAGTTCATAAAATGAACATCTAAGTAATTCCAAAGCGTGGAATATTCACTTTTATAGATCTTTCTTATGCTTTTTAACAATTTTAATAAACTACTCATCTGTAAATACTAGCTTTGTATTGTATATAAAACACATATGTATTTGAATTTCAAACACTAAAATTTACAGATTTTTTTTTTTTAATATAAAATTTTGCATTTTGTAAAGTTCATTGTATATTGTTTCTACTTGCAAAATTTTTTACACAAAGTGGATTTAGGGAGTTTAATTTCTCATTTTAAATAAGAAATTATGATTAATTATGAGAAGTTTCGTTTAAAAAAAAAAAGAAGCAGAAATCAAAAATTTTTATGTGCGAAACATATTTGAAATAATTGAAAAAACCTGAAGTTAGAGCAAGAAAAAAAAATGCATGAATGAAGCATATATCCGTAGAATATTATCAATGTGTAAAGAAAAAAAATATAGTATCACGTTTTTTCTTTTAAAGTTAGTGAATTCAAATCTCTGAGTAAGTTTTAAATCTAGTGATTTTTAATCCATATGTGAGATTTTTAAACTGTGTGAATATGAATCGCAATTTCTATGTAAATCGCGTGAATACAGTGATTTTAAATAGCATGAATCTCTGAGTTATTTTGATTCATGTGAATCCTAATGTGTGGTTTTGAAATCATGTAAATTCAATCATGTGTGATTTTTAAATTTCGGGATTACAAATTGTGAATCATGTTTACAAAGATAGGAAGAATCTTTAAAAAAAAATATATATTTTTTCAATAGTTGGAAAAAGAGAAATTTTCTTTAAAAATTTGGAACTCTTATTTAATGGAAGAGAAGACATAATTCTGTCAAAAAGCAAAGGAAACTCACATCTGAATTAATTAAATTTGTTTTCTTTTACTTATATTTGTCATACATTTATTTATGTAATTTTGACAGTCTTGAATTGCTTGACTAAAACAATTATAAAAATTCAAATTTTCTCATGCTTTGAAAAGTCGCCTAAGAGTTACTAGGCAATATAAAGCATAATATTTATGAACTTTTTTAACTCTAATATTTGATTCCATACTGTTCATAATGGCTTCTGCTGGTCAGAATAGCTTCTGCTTCTATTAAATTATGCTAACAAATGTGAATGATAAATAAATAATTAGTTAATAAGCTTAAAATTTACAATTGGTGATATAATTTGCCCTCTTATTAATTCTCTGCAGTGGCGTGCAGAGGTGTGTGGATGTCAGGCAACTCCCTTGATATTAATGTAATTATGTAAGTATGCTGCATAAATGTGAGCATCAAAATTTCCATATTTTATATTATAGGTAAAATTTATTCTATTGTAAAATATTTCTTTCTTTTAAAATGTCAATGTTTAACTTCAATAGGTGGTCTTTTTCTTTATTTTAATGTCCTAAAACATTATGGAAAAATTATATTCATCTTAAAATAATTTCCTTAATCTAAATATTTATCCATTTTTAAAAATTTTATTTTATTTTTTAAGGATGGGATGCTCCTTTTGTTTTGATTCCTTGTCCTGTAATTACTAACGTTAGACACCACTTTTATGACTATTTTAGTGGACATTAGGTATATAAAGACTACTTATTTTTTTAATAAAAATTAAAGCGGAATAATAGTAGATTTTAAATTTACCCTTATTCTTTTTTTGAAAAAATTGGCAGAATGCTCTCTCTAATGGAGAATAATTGGGAAAATCCCAACTAATCCATTGGTTTTCTCTTTAGTGGAAAGAATTGAGAGAATGATTCTTCTCATTATACTGCTTCCCTATCTCAATATTTCTTAAGAGGAAAGCATGTGGAAATACTACTTTCAGATTCTCCTGAAGATTCAGATCCTCAGTATTTTTAATTACTCGAACTGATATTAAAATTTCTATTTGATAACTAGTAAATTCATCTAAAAAAGTCATTTTTTTAAAATTAATCTTTTATGATTTAAAGTCATTGTTAGAATTTATCAGCATTATTCTTCTCTGTAAAGTTTGTGTTATTTTTTGTGACAAATAACCTAATTTACGTATGTTTGTGAGGATTTCTTTTATCCCACTGTGTGTATTCAACTCTAGATAACTAAACTTAAATCAGTGCTACTCTTTAACTGAGAACTCAACTCATAGACTGAAAATTAAGAACTTGCTTATTTTTATCTTTCGCAAACAAAATAACTTTGTTTGAGATAAATACTCTTATATTTTTATTAAAGAATAGAGGAGTGCTGGCAATTTTTTTTGAAGTTAACATGGTATGATAACTTCTGAAATTCCTAAAACTGGTCCAAATTAGCAACTTCTTAAAGAAATGTTTAGTTATCTGAGGTTTTATATATATATATATAACACTCTGCATGACCAAAATCAAGAGAATGTAGACTTTCACCGGTGAATGTCAACAATCACATAGTCGCTTTGGTGAATGTCCGAAATATTTATTATATCCAATTTTATATTAGTTTATTCGTTCATATTATTATATTTATTCGATATTTTAATATCTGTTGAGGTTAGATTTGGAGAAAAATCAGTATTCAGAGTACCGGTTAAATGCATACTAAGCAATGGCCCTTGCCCTTAAAAAAACATTGATGTAAGGTTAGCGGCCAAATGTATACCGGGCAGTGGCACTTAACTAGACCTAGTATATATTTCAGACATTTACCAAAGCGATTATGTGATCATCACCGGTGCTAGTCAACCACAAATTTCAGTTATCCATAGTAATATATATATTCAATTTTATTTCAGAAATTTTAAAAGTGTTTTTTTATACTATGTTGGTCTGTAGTGCTATTATTGCTTCATATGTATGTGATCATGATATTTTATGACTTAATGCCTAACAAAAAAAAAAAAAACATGTAAATTTGTATAGTTGATTTATTTTGTATGAAAGTTAGTTGGTTTTTTTCTTTTTATAAAATGCTATTTCAAAGTATGATCTCTGAATTATTAAAAGCATCTGTAAAACTGTGTACTTTGTTAATCATTCCCAGTATTTCTTGAGTATATATTTATAATTTGCATAAAATTTATAATTAGTTTTATTCTAGTGGGCAATGTGTGCTAAAAAGGACAGTTTATAGTTTATTTTTTCATTATTTGAAGGTGAGAAAATTAATTCGTCATGTAGGAAATATTTTGTTTTATTTTTTATTTCAGATTTGTATTGATTTTTATCGATTTGTTTATTTTTTTCAGTCAAAAATGATTTTAGCTAAAATTTAGGTTGAAATTACATTATAAAATTTTGGTGTTATAGCTTAACCATGAACGCTCAATATTTAACTTTTTTTTTTTTTAATTAACTAAATGCGTTTAGTTATTGAATTTGTAATAAGCATTTTTATTGCTTGACTTTTAAATTAAGAATATAAAAAAAACCCATCTTTTTGGGGGGTTTATTAGTTGGTGTTTGGGAATTTATTAATTACTAGTTTTTAAAATAATTTAAGAGTTGGTGGTAGAACATGGTAAATGATATTTTGCCAGAATGATATAGGATTCTGATCAAAATAATGATTGAGACCCAAATGTTAAAAAACTAAACTCAGTGGCGTGACAGCCCATAGCGGGCCAAGGCCTACTGTGCCTATCCACCGGGCGTCGAGACCCAAATGTTACACAATATAATAAATTGAAGTGCTTAATGTGATATTCAAATGAGTTTAACATATGGTTAGGGCAAAGACTCTGACTGAAAAAATGATAACAATAAGTCACAACTTTCTAAAAATCAATGCAGTTAAACTTTTTTGACTGTTAGCCCCAAAAACATTTTTAAGCTCTCAACTTACCCATAAAATTCCGTTCATAATTGAAAAAATTTGCATCAATAAAATAAAAAATCAGGTATTTGAAATTCGATTTCTCAGGAACTATTGGATAGATTTCATTCAAGTTTTGTATTTTGCTATACAAAATTACATTCTTTTAAATGATGGGAAAATGTGTGCACCTTACATTTCAAAAATGTTTGAACTGTTATTAAATAAAATAGTAAAAATTAGCAAATGTTTATCTAAAATTATTTTTTGATAGAATTATCTTTGGATAAGCGATTTTTATGATTGTGTGCAAAAATGTTTTAATTCGCTTAAAAAGTTTTCGTGATATTGTGAAATAAGCAAAAAGTAAAATTAGCATTTAGGGGCCCAAACTATTGAAACCATATTTCAAAGATTGTGGCTATCCCCTATTTTTTGGGTTTGAGGAATCATAATCCGTTGGGGAAAAAAAATAGATTGATTCAGAGAAAGTTACCTTTTTGTGTCTGATTCCATAATTTCATCTGTGTTAACTAATAAGCATATTTTAGGTCACCCCTTCAATTGAGATTAGTTCTAGCACGTGAAAATCCGATCATTTGATCAAAAGTAATTAAAGGTGTTGTTTTTCCTTACTTTTATTTATTTATTTATTATTATTATTATTTTTTTTTTTTTGCACACTGCCCGGTGTCACTTCAGGCTTCATCGATTTTGGGCATTGTACACAATGTTAGTTTTTTCAACTTTGCTGGTAATATACAGATAATGAAACAAAACAAAAAATATTTTATACTATCCTATATTATTATAATTGTAAATTTCCAGTAGGTAATATAAGTTGCGTCCCAAAATCATTCATACATTTCTTGTGTGTTATTATTGTTTAAATCATATCAATCAAAAC
Source organism: Parasteatoda lunata (assembly GCA_949128135.1). Classification (NCBI taxonomy): domain Eukaryota; kingdom Metazoa; phylum Arthropoda; class Arachnida; order Araneae; family Theridiidae; genus Parasteatoda; species Parasteatoda lunata. Next base: position 15,634,887 of record OX421977.1, read on the forward strand.
CCTTGCACGTAGGACAATTAAGCTAATCTTGCTTAACTGCAAAATAATGTAAAGCATTTTTTATAAAACAGTAAAGAAAAAAGTAATTTCGATTAAAAAAAATTTTTATTTCTCTCTTTTAATATCAATTGCCTTACTTGACGTTCGACATCAACATAAGCACAACTTTAAACATATAAATATCTTTGATTATACAATTTTTACAAGCACTATGTACAGAGTTGTTTAGACATTTCTCTTTTAAAATTCGGTATTGCAGATGTTTTAAAAAGACTATATACAAATTCACCAATCAGTTTAAGGACGACAAAAAAACATTTTGTACTAGAATAATCTTTCAAAAGAGTAAAAAGCAGTGGAAAAGTTATTTTTTTTTAATAGATATGATTTTGGATAAAATGCAGTGCGGTGGCGTATCGGTAACAATGGACCACAAAGAATTCAAACATGAATTATCTCCATTCTGAAATAAAAAGTCTGATCTAGTGTGGTAGAAACAACTTCCATCACTTTTTACTTTTTTAAGGCTGTTGTGCACTCAGACAGTGCAGAGGCAGGCTTGCCAACTACTACGCTTTTTGTAAAATATTTTTTAGAGTGGTAGACATTTGAAAACAAAAACTTTCAGAATTTTTGCCAACATTTTAAAGGCCTCACCACGAAAGAAATGGAACAAAGTGGCGTTGCGTATGAACTTTTAAATCATTTATATGTAGTAGTGTGGAAAATGAGTTTAAATGAATAAAAAAAAAAACGTTAACTTAGCTACCACTAGAATATATTTTTACAAAATGCGTATAAAGTTGGCAGCCCTGCAGATTCATTGCCTCCTACAAATGAAACCCTCACGGTTTTTTTTGAAGATAGTCCGTTCAGACCACTATGCAAGTAAACCAGTTTACAATAGCCATTTATTAAAAACTATGGTAAGACCAAGAAAAATGGTTGCAAATATTTGTCTTAAAATCCATTTAATTAATGGATAGGACTGGTTTTATTTCTTTGTTAACTAAAACATAATAATTCATCAAATGTATGAATATTAAAAGAACATTTCTTCAGGTGTTTTTGTAATAGATGTTCGGCTCATGCGCAAAGCTGGTTTACTTTTTAAATAGTCTGCGCAGATTTTTTTTAAAAAGCCGTGTGAAGGGTTTCTGATGGCAGAGGCAATCTATATTTCGCTAACACATGTAAGGAAAGTATCTATGCTGTGCTAATAACGAAGACAAAAACGCCCGTCTATATTCGTCTGTCTGATAGATTGAATATGTATCGGGTGCTGTATTCATAACAGGGTAACTTGTGGGAGGCAAACCCACAACAGGACTAGGCTTTATTGGTAACCTGGATTCATGATTCAAGATTGTATGTGAATGCAGGTGATCTGCTGTACCTAGAATAGAAGCAACAGAAAAGGGTATATCTGGAGAAGTCCTTAATGTTTCGGGTGTTCTATAACCACCCGATGTTCGAATATAAGGCATTGTGGGGACATTATAAGGTTGCTGCAATGTCTGACTGGTCTCTTGGCTCTGTAGAGATCGTTCTGCCAAGCATTGTTCCAAATAGTTATTGCATTTTAAAGATGCCAGTCTGTCTACTTCTGCTGTTCCAGGTAGTTTAACCGCATCATTCTGCTTAGTCACATCCGGTTTGGATAATTCTTGGTCACGTGCTGATGTATTGGCTTTTTCTTCTTTGTCTGTGAGGTTTTTGCTTGGCGATGAATCGGACTCTGAGGTTGTCCATTTGCTTTCGTCAGCATTGTCATCCGGCTCTTTCTCGAAGAAGAAATCATCAGATGCTTTCCTGGAACATAAGATAATGTGCCAAATGAATATCTAATATTAATATTGTAACTAACAAAATTATAGCAAAACATTTGTGGGTAAGAAAGATCTAGGTACACTTGAGAGAAAATTTAAAAGGGAAAAAAAGATGTTTCATTATCAATACTAGTATTTTAAGTTTTATTCGTATGGAAAAGCCCGTAAATCAAATATTAAATTATATCGGGTTACTTTTTAGAGATGTTATTTGTTTGTTACACTTATTCCTGATTGTTAAACCGTTTATATGGCAGGCTCTTATTTTGCATTCAGGGGAAAATTGTGATAGAGGGTTTGCATATAAATTAATTAACTACCAATTTGGTCATATAATTTCATATTATTAATACATTCCGGTTAATCGGAATATTTAGCTTCTCCAATTGTAAGTGCCGAGAATGAACGATTCCAGTTACCAGCAGTCTTTAACATTTTGAAAAAGAAACATGTTCTAAAAATGATGAAACTCCGGTGCTTAAACGGTGAAGTTTTGTTTATTTATTGTCTACCCTCTGGGCTAAAAATGGCTGTTTTTTTAAGGTTTGAAAATATAGTTACACTAACACTGCATTGTTTGAATTGTGGGGGGGGGGGGAATAATCACTTATTTAAAATCTTCGAAACACGACTCACCTCCAAACAATAATTTTTCAAATTTCCACTTATTTGCAGTTATTAAAATTTAAGCGAAACAGTTATTCATCATTGAAATTTCTTTAATTTACAAAATCAATTACTGACACATTTTTGAATATGAATGGAAAAAAAATTTCTAACTATTTTTTGGGGGGTGATTTTATATTCTAGTACAAATATAATTCGGATAAGCTAATATATTTTTTTTTATACAATTAAAAAATACCAAAATACATTTTTGCTTGTAATTAGAGCGTCAGAAATATATAAAATGGGACACCGGTGTCCCATTTGCGTAAAACGGTTAAAACATTGAAGTTTCTGTAAATAGAAACACTGGGCAAGTGTGGTTAATCATTTTACCGCAAGAAAGTGCGTGTGGTTTGGCATTTCCTTAAAGTCGAACAAATATTGAAATAAGTATGATTTTATGAAAAGTTGGAATTTTGATTTTTGCCAGCACTCTTCAATTATGTTAATAAAGTTTTCTTGAAATAGAGGTAGCAAGAATCTATAAAAAATATCGAATTTTCAGAGATACTGACTAATGATTCGAAATTCCATCATTAAATCAGATGATAAAAAAAGAAAAGATCTTTTATATAATGTTTATGTTCCGAGAATGGATTTTCCAAGTGTTGGTAAAACAATTACCGAAAAACAATCTTACTCAAAAAAATGTTATATTTTGACTAAGAGGAAATTTGCGATAAGAAATTTGCTCACGCTTTTATATATTTGTTGTAATTATTTCTATGTAGTGGTGGTCATACTTATTTATAATTATTATTATACCATTTTAAACATGAAACTAAGATCCTCTGGAAGAGCTGGTAGCTGTGATAATGGATTTTTAATGCTTTTAAGCAAACATCAAGACATGATTCGGGTCCTGCGCTTAAATCGATATATATTTATTATTATAATATATTTTTTTTTTTTTTTTGAAGTGTACAGTTTATATAGTGCCTGTTCTTAAAATAAATGATTGTTTGCTGATTTTTAAAATTATCAGGTGCTTTATAAAAGTGTGCAATTCGTTTGTATTAAAATGCTCACCTTTTTAAACGCTTCGAGCCACCTGATTCTCTAAATCCTTTAGCAAAGGGATTATTGTCTATCTTCAGCTTGGTAATCTGTAAAAAAAATTGCACTCATTAATTGAATTATAACATTGCTCTACCGAAAAAAAAACAACATGAATTTTAGTAAGAATGTGAAATGGATATAATATCACATGTCTTTTGACTTAACAGAACATAACTTTCTCACACTAAATCGCATTAAGTCTTAAAAAGATTATTAAACGTCTGCAAAATTTTAAATATTATACAATTAATTGAGAAAATCCAAAATTTTATCGAAGTCGGTCATTTTAAATCTTTGGTCCTCTGATCATTATCTTAGTAATTAAAAATACAATCACTTTATCAAAAGTTACAGAGGTATTTTACATTTGAATTTTGCAACCAATACAACAATTATTAATTAACAAATGTTGTTCAACAATTTTTATTAAAGTGCTTTATTATTAAATTTTTTTTTACATTTAACCTACCTTTTTTGAAATTTACGGACATCAACAATATCAATTTTAAAACTCCACCCAGTAGATCACCGAAGTCAAGCTTCGCTGGCAGATGTTAGTTCTGGGTGGGAGACCGAGGATGGGCGGTCTTTGTTAAACTGCTCTATCTTATAAAGTGTTAGCTTCTTCGCGCAGGTCGTCGGGCTACCAAAAAAAAGAGAGCTATCTCCCCTGCATAGTATCAAAATTGTGATGGTATGTCATCAGATCATCCTCAGGGACATTTCCCAGGTCATAGGCAATAGCAATTTTAGGCAGCTCTAGAGCCTAAATAAAGTAATAAAGTACTGCTGCGTCTGTAAATAAAGTACTGCTGCGTCTATTTTCTCAAACACTCATTTTGAGCTGTGTCTATTTTTTAAACTCGGATTTTAAACTGCGTCTATTTTCTCAAATACGCATTTCGAGTTGTGTCTATTTTATAAGCACGTATTTTAAACTGCTTCTATTTTCTCAAACGCTTATTTTGAACTATGCTCAAAATAAAAAGGTCATCGATGATTTATTTTGTCAGTGAAAATCTGATTGTTAAATCAAAATTTCATTAGAGTGTGCCACTGTCTATTAGAATAATAGACATTTATTATAACTCTTTGTGATCAAACTAAAAATGACTGTTAAAAATACATAGATAGACGTATATGCTACAGATTAAAATAATTAGAAATTAGCAAATAAAGTAAGGCATTTATGACCTTAAATCAAACTCAGAGTCACACAATACAATCGATCTTTGATGAAATGGAACATACCTTTTGGTTTTGATAAGCAGTGACAGCTATGAAATCTGTTTCTTCAAAAGTGAAAGTACGGAATTTCTTGAAAGGAAGTTTCGAAATATCGTCAGCTCTGACTACGTGAAACCTTGGCTGATATTTGTGCATGGAATTCAATATAGTCTGTTAAAGAGCAAAAACAATACCTATTTATTAAATTACGAAAAAATGTTACATTACTTGAAAAAGAACAAAAAATCTGCAGTATTTACAAGGAAATCCTTAAGAAACTGAGATTTCATAAACTTTTCTAGCAAATACAATGTAATTAAATAAATTAAAGTACTTCTAAGAAAGTCTCTAGGAAATTAGAATTCCACAATCTTTTCTAGTTCCGGTACAGCCTCTTCTTGAAGCGCAGTCTACTTAACTTAAAAAGAAGCTGAACATCGGTATTAGAAAAGTTTAAAGAATCTGAGTTTCCTACAAATTTTCTAAAAAAGTACTATATATATATATATATATATATATATATATATATATATATATATTAGTGTACTGCGGTTTTTTTTTTCTCTCTGTGATTCGGCAGGTATATAATAAAGCTCTAGTAAGGGCCGGGATAGTCTGGTTGGTAGGGAGTTGGACTTGAGCATACCGAAGAATCCCGTGCATTAAATAGTGCCTGGTGCACTTTGAATCTGCCGGGTCTCGAAAGTTCCTATAACAAATCAATACCTTCGGGGGTACTGATCTAGGAGTTCTCTTGTTTTCTGGATTGGGTTCAAAATTACAAAGCTACGGAATCGAACATTTGCAGTCGTAAACTTACATTTGGTTGACTGTTCAACGACGGTCATATAAAATAAAATAAATACATTTAAATATTGCACATTTAAATACACAATAATCCTACACGGGTGTGTTTAAGCTCTGGCATAATAAAATTTTAAAAATTCTGCCTACAATTATAATTCCTTAGTCATATTAATATGACTTAAGAAAATCAAGCACGAAAAGAGTAAGTATTGGCGGAGATGTTATAAAGCAATATGTTTTCGGATTTAACCTTTCTAACACTATAATAATAAATTCATCCAATTTCAGATTATGTTAGAAAACAGTTTTCTAATTAAAAGGTCTAAATAAAAATCATATTTAATATGAATAATCCAAATATTTTGCAATGTTTTAAAAACTACGTTTGAATTCTTAATTCTTCAGAAACTATGCGATATATTTTTAAAATTGCTCGGATTGTAGTCAAAATAACTGTTTGTGGAATCTAATGTCCATTGCGAAACAATGCTATAAAAGTATGGTGCATTTAATATGCAAGGCAAAATGTTAAATAAATATGGTGCAAATAAGTATGCTAAATAATTCTCATGCTAAATGTATAATAATACTAAATAAATGTGGTGCATTTAACATTAGCAATAAAAAAAAGTGAAACAAATTAAATGTTTGCCGAGAATTAAACTTGTTGGACGAATCTTCAACAATTATACAATCAAATATGATAGAACTCCATTCGGAAGAATAAAATTCTTTTTAGTCAAGCATCACTAGCTGCTGTCAGTGTGCGGGTGGGTGACCACTTGGATCAGTCTTTGTAGGGACCGAGGGTGTGCTGTATTGGTCCTCGTTAAACTGTTCTACCGTAAAGTGCTCGACTTCGCGTGCAGGTCGTCCCCTCGGCAGAGGATCGAAATTATGATGGCATGTCTTCGGATCATCCTCAGGGATGTCGCCAATAGCCCAATGTGAAGCTCTAGTGCGACTTAAATGAACTACAATACAACTTTTTAGTGACAAAAAATTAGACTTTTAAATTTTTTTTTTTTTTTTTAAACCTCAGTCTTCAACTACTGATTAAAAATTCCAAGGTATTTATTTAAATGCAGATATTTAGACATTATTAATGAACGAAAAAAGAAAAAAAAAAAACTTACATGACTGTGTTTGTTTGATATGTTGTTTGTGATTTTCAATTTGTGGAATGAAACAATTTTCTGCATCCACTGTTCACCAGTGGATGGTGAGTCAGGATGGATATACATCCTCTTGGGCATCTCGGGGTCGGCCTTCCCTGCCACTACCCACCGGCTATTATGGAATTTATACCGGCAATCGTCTGCTGCTACTATGTCCATCAATAGAATGTATTTAGCTTTCTTGTCTAGGCCGCTCACTCGGACTTTAAAAGCGGGGAACATCCGTCTATGGAAGAGAAGTTTATGTTAATTCTTTTTACTGATTATATAGTTTAAAAATAAAAATTACATTATAGATAATTGACGAAGTTAAAAGCGATTTAATGTTAAATACAGACTGACAAAGAATTATCTGACCAATTTGGACACGCAATAGCGTTTGAAATAATAATAATAAAAGACAGCTGAGATATGTTGTGCAAATCACTTAGAAACATGAAGCAATGCATGTCAACTGTAAAGTAATACGCAATAGCTATCTAATTTCATTTAGATGCTATTGAGCGATAAAATAATTTTTATTCCTTCAGTATAATTTTAAAGATAAAAATGAAACTCAAAGCGTTATGCAAGCAACCTAGCTATCTTATTTTATTAAGACATTTTTGTAGCTAAAGTTGCATACATGTATAATAATTTTAGAGACTTTTTAAATTTTTTTTTTAATCTTAATCAACTAGGCTCTTGAATCTTTATACATGGCATAGAATGCAGCACGTAATTTCAAAAAAGAATATAGTTGTTTAGTGCAGAGGTTCCCAAATGGGTTCCGAAGAAGACTCACAAAGCGTAGGCTTCGGGAGAATTTTTTTAAAATAAGTAATGATTTTTGAAACCTATAATTATAGTTGTATCAAGACGAGAAAGGAAGAGTGTTTTCTCCATAAAATCCTGTTTCTCAATAAAATAACTATTATTTTATTTATTATTATTTTATTAATCATTATTTTTATTCATTTTTGAAATTAAATATATTGTTCGAAAATCTCAAAATTATACAAGAACTAAACAGTTACGCCCCTTCATAATTCAGAAACTGAATAAAATTGGCTAATTGGAGTTTTACCCTTTTCGGCGCTGTGTCATCACCTTCTACATCAAAAAGCTTCCACACGGTCTTTTATAAGTAGTCCGCGCAGACTATTTAAAAAGTGAACCAGTTGTGCGCATGAACCCAAAACATTTTATAAAAGTAATTGAGAGAAATTAATCATATATATATTTGAGAATTGAATCTGTAGTGGTTGACAAGTAAATAAGGCAAACCAATAATATTCATAAATAAAACAAATTTTTAGTCATATATTTGCTACCACTTTCTTCTTTTAACTAGATTTTGTATTAAGTGACTCTTTCGGAAAGTGGATATCCTTCACAGTGGTCTGATTGGACTACCTATAAAAAACCGTGTGGAGGCTTTCAGTTATAGGAGGCGTTGGCTGTGTGGACAGTGTGACAATAATAATTCCACAAAAGTTACAAATCACTAAAAATATAAAACTAATTGCTTTTAAACGTTCAGATGCAACCTTCATTATTTAAACAACAAAGAGCTAATGTACGCCATTTAACTTAGAATGAGCTGCCTAACTGAAATTTTCTATCAAAATTTGCTATTCCGGAAGGGTTAAATGCAGGGGTGCCATCTTTTCCGATTTCGACAAAATATATTTTAAAACACGGTAGATAACTACAAACTGAAATGTGCAGATTTTCGGTAAATTTTGCCTACATTTTAAAAGTCTCAACACGGCTAAATAGCAACAAATTGGCGTATCACATAAGCCTTAGAATTATATAGAAGTAATGGTGAGTAAAAATTCTATAAATCGAATTAACTAAACCAATAATCATACATTAACTTTTTCGAGACGGGCGAGTCATATATGCATTCTCAGGGTGTCGCATGGGTGAAAGCCCTTATATAGCAAGACGGAAAAGAGAAAAACCTGGTACGTAAGACATTTCATTCTAGCATTTTTTACGAAAAAAATAAAATATCTGTAACTATCAAGATTTCTTTTAAAATTTTAGCATATATATAAAACTGCTTCTTTTCGAAGATAAAGTAGATATTGCTGAATAATTTAAAAAAAGAATAAGTAAACTCCTCCCCAAAACTAGCTATAACTGAAAAGGTTTCACTACCAGCCTTTCCTATTTTCCGTCTCGCTTTCATCCCTGGGGTGTCGATCATCAGGGTAAAATTGGTAGCCAAACTATTTTCATAGGAGTTTATTTGTGGGAGGGGTGATAATACTTTGCTTTATTTAATTCATCACTACTTAGTTCAAATTAAAAATTATATAGTTACACTATTAACACACATGGTTTGGATGTGTTAGATTTTAAGTGAAAGCAAAAAAAAAAAAAAAAGTCTGCCAAATTAGCAATGCCCAAACTTAAGCTACCGCTTTTTATTTTTTACTTTCCTGATTCTGAGTCCGTACGAATACATTTATGACTCGTCCGTCACGAAAAGGTTAAAAGACAAAAATATTCGTCCGTTGTCCGGAGAAAGTTGGCATCTCTGTAAATGTAGTATACAAGCACACACAGATTAGTACATCTGGAGAGGTTTGGATAGTTCTGACATGGCCCGCAATTGGTCTATTATAAGCCAAATGGGTCTATTGTATTGCCAAAAAATCTTCAAATCTGACTTCTTATCCACTTTTTATTATTTTAAGAACCAAAGAAAAGTATAAATTTTCAGAAAATTTTGATGATACCCATACCTTCCGGACTTGGTGATGACCATTTCTGTTCCCAAAGCATGGAATCTTGTCCATAAATCTTTTGATTCCAAAGTAACTTCCGGGTCATCTTTCACTCCATCCTCTTCTTCAGGCTCAGGGGGGTAGCAGTAACCTCCCATGGGGAACTCTTTAGGCAAACATTGTGGGTAAAGGAAAGGGGTAAAAAAGGGGAAAGAGGTAGGGGGAGTCAAGAAAGAATTGGTTCTGTAGTCCATCATTGGCGCCTGGGGGGCATACGCACTAGGGGGTAGGTCACAGGGGTAGAGATGAGGGTGAAAAGCCATCCCTGTGGGTGGTAAGAACGGTGAATCCAGTGTCATGAGTTGCGATTCTTGTTAAACCTAGAACAAAAATAAGAATTTAGTTTGTACTTGGAATTGTACAAAAACAATATACACAGTTTCTTTCTTAGTATGAACGCGTACATTTTGAATTTATATTATTGCTACCAGAGAGTAAACATGCAGAAAATGGAGTCTAATAAAATTCAAAATTTTATTTAAATAAACTACTCTTTCTAGTATATTTTTTTGCAGTTAGATATTGAAAGTAAAACAAAGAACTGAAATGTATTAAATATCTGAGCACCCTGAGGCAGCTTGCGGCCCTTTTCCCATTTATCTTTAACTTTGTGGTGTGTCGATGAGGTTGTGGAATGCAAATGAAGTAAAGGAGTATTCATTATTGAGTTCGGATCGTGTAGTTTAATGCAGATAAAAGTATGTAAAAATATGAGGTATAACTTGGGCTATGGAGACAATGAGGTTGTGTATATGCTATTGATGTCGGGAATATAATGCTTCACTGCAGTAGTATGCTGCTATTGGTCTGTTGTCTTCAGTTAAATTTGCTGCAGAGCAAGAAATGGCTTTTTCTTAGACTTTGATTTTTAATTTACCTATATGTTTGTTTATTGCATCTATTTTGAGTTTGTAAATGCTAAGAACGTTTTTGATTTAAAAATTTAAAATGTAAATCATAGTGGTAGTTACAATTTAATAGTTAAGGAGATAATAAATTTAAGAATTTTAAATTTTTAAGCTTCAATTCATGGTTATTTTAATTTTAGACATTTTTCTCAACCTTTGAATGTTAACATTTTCATTTATAACTTAAGTTTTACTGCCGTAGCTGTATTTGAACTCTTTACTGCTTTAACTAAAATTGGCTTAACGTAAACTTTTACACTCGACGATACTTTAAAAAAAAAATCAATAGCATATGAAATTCAAGAGAATAAAATATTAAAATAACTTCCATGTTCCGTTTGTTTTAATATTAATGATCAGGAATTTTAATTATGAGGTATATTTTCCCTCTGCTGAGGTGAACTGCTAAGTACTTGACAACACACTAGATGGCAGCAGTGTATTTCTTAGAATTGATTTGGGCTGAGATCTCTAGTCGAATTTCAAGGTCTGGCTTCCTAACGGTTCTACTTTTTCTTAAAGTTTTATAAGAATTGTTTTATATGATCTTAAATTAATTAATATTTATTTTTACTTTCTGCGCCTGACTATATTTATTGCTTTTCACACATTTTTTCTTAAGATTAAAATGTAAAATTTGAAAACTACTTTTGTACCAATATTTATTTTACCAGTTTAACGATATCTTTCATTCTTAAAAATATATATTATCACAAAATTATCAGAAAAAAAGGAAAAACATTTTTACCAATATTTAACAATTTAAAAAAACAAAACAAATAGTCATATTTAACTTTCAGAACTTACATCAGTATCTTTTGTAGCCATATAATATGTAACCTACGTGAAAACATGGTTCAAAATTAGAATACTTGTAGAATAAGCGTCACCAAGAGATAAATGCAATAAAGTTGCATTTCAAGCGTCACCAAGAGATAAATGCAATAAAGTTGCATTTCAAGTGATAATCTGAATTTTTGATTTATAATGGCAAGCCCGCCATCGACTACGTTTTTTGTAAAATATTTTATAGAGTGGTAGACAATTAAAAACCAAAGCTATCAGAAATTTTAGTAATTTTGCCAGCATTTTAAAACGAGGCAGCTGGGGAAAAATAACAGTTGGATATGAATTTTTTAATCATTTATATGCAGTGGTACGGAAAATAAGTTTAAACGAGTAAAACAATAATACATTAAAACATAAACTTAGCTAAAAGTTAAAATTTTTTTTACAAAAATCATAAAAAATTGGTAGCCGTGCAGAATGGTAAAAAAATTACTTAAAATGAAAAATCCTAAACTAAAAATAACATAAATGTCGTTACCATTGGAAAATAATTTTTTTAATGAAAATATTTTTCTTCTTTTTTTTTTTTTACAAATCGGAGCAAGTTGACAAATCTGGTTTTAAGTACGTTTCATACGAACTCAATTTGCTTTCAAAATTAGAAATTTTACTTTAGTCTATTACTGCTAGAAAAAAATATTTTGTTGAAACCTCAAATGTTAGAGATTATGAATACTGTTGAAAACTAGTTGATTAGGCTTTGACGAAAATCTACTTTATGATCCTCTATTAATTATTTATTAGACTTTACTAATTATGGACGAATTCGTAAACAAATCTTCGATAAAAAAATGTTGTTATACTCACACATTTTTCCTACTATCGCGTGTACAAGAAACACTTAATGCAAGAAAATGAATTTATTTGTAAAACCAAACTACTTCAAACACGAATCACATTACGATGCAACACACTATCTGTAGATATCATCAGAATATACAGATATCATTAGAGATCGATATCAGATGAAAATGTGTCATCATTGTCTTATCCACAATCTCTAACTCATTATTCTTTATTATCAGTGATAACTGCTTTCAACACTTTTGCAAAAAAATGATTAGTTTTGCAAACACAGCAAATTTATCACTCTAAAAGTATAAAGTAAAAAACACGGAAATGTTTATGCAAAATATAGGTTTGAAGCTTCGTGGCGCGTAAACCCAAGACTGCGTTGTATTTCACGGTAAAAATTTTAAAGAATGATAAAGCTTTTTCCTCTGTTCACCTTAATGATCTTCGTATTTAAAAGAAAACAACTAATATTCAAAGAAATCAATAAACTTAATACTATTAAAAAACATGTTTTTCTGAAGAAGAAAAAAAAACATTTATTAATGATTTCATAAGAAAATCAGTAAATGCTGAAGTTTTACTTTAAAAAAAAAAAATAATAACCTACTTGAATTAACCTACTTAAAAAATAACCTATTATGAGAAATCTTCCTCACAAATATGTTAAAATTTTGAAACAAAAAATTTAATGCTAAAAGCAAACAATTCCAGCAACAGTCAATTATAGGCCAAGGGGGTCACGAAGGATAAGGCTCCACAATTTCGTGACCAACGGCATAATTGTAGAAATGTGATCAGGACAGCACACAGGCCGCTTTTACTTCGCAGACAAGCTGATGCCCACCTATCAGAAGATGGGTGGTTTTCAAGCCCCCACTCGGGATCGAACCCCATTTCGTCCCAATGACATCTCAGTGCCTTAACCACTAAGCCGTCGCCGCCCGAAATGTAAAACTATCACCTGATTAATGAAATACTTTCATTTTAAATTAAAACTATCAAAGGTATGTATATATATTAAAATCAGGAATGAAAGTGAAACAATTCTTAATAAAACCTTGCATAGCTGGTTTTCGAAAGGAGTCGAGTAGCTTCTACTGTTTTGAATTATAAACTATTTATCATTATCTATTTTTTCCGTCTCGCTTTCACCCCTGCCTACTAGCACCAGGAAATTTAGTAATAAATTCCTTTTTTATTAGATCAACATATTGTATGGCCGTTGAGGAAAAATTTTCATAGTGGTAGCAACAGAATAGCGTACTGAAGCATTAAATTTTCCATTTAACGTTTGATATGATGAAGATATGATCTATTTGTTAGCTTAATTAGCTCTAAAGTGATTAATTAGTTAAATTTTTTATAAAATATTTCCAACTTTTTTTTTTCTTTTTCTGGTACCCTTTTGTAAAATCTTTTCAGCGACCGTACAAGTCGGCAGGTATGCACCCAGCTTCAAAGAATATGCGAAATGAACAAAAGTATTCTCTCCTATATGAAACTTTTATTTTGTTTATGTAATTTATCAGCCTCACTGACTGTTATGGACGCGATGGATGAGGCCATGTTAGACTCAGGTATCCAGGCTCCATTTGATAAGTAAAGTGATATAGTGTGTTTAACGTGTGATTTACGAAGTATATTTGGCCTATACAGCAGAGTCTGGATACTTCGTGGAGGACAAGACCCAGGCTACCTCAAACTTTTGAAAACTCAAAATTTAATAAATATTTAAATAAATGGAAGCAAAACAATTTTTAAATTTCAGTATTGAATTGAAAAATAAATCATGTTTAAAGAAAATTTGCTGACATTAGAGAATCGGGGTACATTTAATACATTACAGCAAGTTACAATATTTCTTTTATTACAGCATCAGAATAACTGAAATGTTTTTTTTTTAAAAAAAATACACTGTACGCATGTTTTAGTGTTTAACACACAATATCATTTTTTAACATTCAGTCGTAGTTTTTTTTTTTTTTTTTTAATTCTTCAATGCCCACCTGGATAATGATCTAGATCATACAGGCACCTGAAGGACAGATTTGTTGGCCACTCTTTCAGGGGTACCATATTAGGAGGGCCAACGTTGCTCCCACATTAAGGACAGATAGTACTGAGAAGGAAGGAACATCTATGCCTTGCCCGGATTTCGAACCCAGAACCTTTCTGATGGAAGGGCAACATTCAGTCGTAGTAAAAGTTGGTATTCATCGTGTTGTGTATGCAATTATTTTTTCACAATCTCAGATTTATAGGGAACTCGAACAATCAAGACTCTACTGTAATTATATTTCAATTACCACTTGCAAAAAATAAAAGCATGTATTTAATTCTTCACTGGTTAGAAACAGTCTTATATATGCGTTTAAACTATTAAAAATTCTTGTTAGCTATATATATATACAGAGCTGCCGTCTTTTTCAATTTTCCCGGAAGATTTTATTTTCATATTTAAAGAGTAGCGAAACTCATGTTATACCATTAAACTTTTTGAATTGTAATGATAATTATAAATCAGTTCGATCACCACAACGCAGAAAAAATGACAACAGGTATATAAAAACACAATACTCTTAAAGAGATAGCGAATAGTTGAATCAATTTATTAAAACAACTACTAACAATGCTAATCACTCACTGCTTATTTGTTAATAAGCACTTAGCATAAATAAAAAAAATAATAAATAATATAAAATAAAATATTTTCTTAGACCAATGACTTCATTTGTTTGTTTATGTTATTTCCTGTCTGTGTTATTCATGTTTTTTGCTGTCCTTTCTATCTTCTTTTTCCACAATATTACTTCTTATTAACCCAAATAATTTAAACATCAATGGCCTTTGATTCAGTTTGAAATCATATTATTTACGGAGGTGGCCTTTTAGGCCAGGTACTCCGGTGCACCAACTACCAGTTTCCGCAGTTTAAAGAGATAGTGAATAGCAAAACAATAATTTTACATCCAATAACTGTTTGCTTTTAATGTACCGTCTTGTTTGGGATGACTCGGTTGGATTATAGATTTTTAACTTTACGAAAGCGAATTTCAACCTGGTCAAAAGATAAATCTATTCTTATTTAAATCTAGTTTTGAGTAAGATTGTTTCTCGATAATTGTTTTCTACCAGTTGGAAAATCCATTCTCGGAAAGTGTGAAAGTTGGCAGGCACGTATACACATATTATTATTATATTGTTATTACTAGAGTTCTAGACATAAATGTGGGATATCCTGTGTTTTAATTTAGAAGAAAAAAATTTATTCTCCAATTGAACTAATTTTCATTTCACTACGACTTAAGAAAATCATTACCAGAAAGAGTAGAAATTGTCAGTTAGGAAATACTATATTCCTATAATGAAAGTAGCGAAACGTGAGTATTGCAGGGTTCCAACGGTCTGGAAAATATATATATATATATATATATATATATATATAACATATTTACTTGTTTCAACCAATAGCGAAGAACTTTATTAATTTTAATTAATGTTTATCAATTTAAGTTTTTCATATTTACAATCTTGGCCTGTTTGCCAAGAAAGACAAAATTCATTAAAAAATATTCATTTAAAAACAGTAATCAACAAATGAGATTATGCAGAGGGAACTTTTCCTATTTCTTTCAGTTTGTAATCAAAAATAACAGCTGAGAAAATTTTCGATTTAAACTTATTTCTAACACCCATTTAAATGTATTTCTTTAACTTTTTGCATTTTTAGGTGCAAGTACTATTTCTGTATTTTACTAATTATAGTTTTGTAAGTTTATCTCGTTAAGAAAGTAAGGTGACGGAAAAATATCAGGGTTGCTACGATCGAATTTTTTTTTTAAATTTGCAGCAAAAATGAGAAAAATAGAGATGCTTTAAGTAATTCTTTACAATTAAAAAACATAGAAAACATATGCGGGTGTGAAAAGCCATTGATATGTTTCAGTAATGCTCGTTGTTCTTCCAGCAGTCCAAAAAAAAAAAAAAAAAAAAAAAAAAAAAAAATGCCAAACCCGCATTTTACAAAATAACGATATAGCACTTGGCGACCTTACATAAAGTGTTTACTACCAGTGTATCAAAAAAGCTTCGTTACAAGTGCAAATTATTAAGGGGAGTTAGTAGGGCATATACTAATAATGCTAAAATGTACCTTTTTCGGTGTAACTTTTCTCAGCCTCTTAGCAAAATATTGCTTGCAGTTTTTTTTTTTTTTTCCCACAGAATATTTACATATACATGTTTACACTGTGATAACTGTTAATCCATAACGTTGGCCGATTATTTTATTTTTTATTTCTTTTTTTTTTAAAAATTATGAACGGAAAACTTTTAAACTTTCAAAAAAGTTTCATAATTTTTGAGCAAAAATCTTTCTTAACAAGTATTCCTGTTCGCTATAACATAATTACAAAATACAACTGATGTAATATCTACCCAAAAAATTTCGTACCCGAGATCTCTAATATCTCCCAAAAATATCGAAGCGATATCATAGTTTGTTAGAAATGATGCAAAAGAAAAGAAAAGGTAAGTTATAGCATTATTGATATATGCACTACTGACTCTCCTTAAATAAGTACATTTCACATAGTCATGAAATCATTCTTCTACCACAATTTTATTTTTAAAGAAATATTTCTTAAAATTGATTATTATTATCTTATACATTTGAGATTGTATATCCCCATAGTAAAAAGTAATCGTGGCTATCAAGCCTTAATAAATCTCATTTTAAAGCTGAAGCGTAGTTAACCGAAGAAAGTCACTATTTGGTGTATACAGAGATGCCAACTGCTCCGGCAATATATTTTAAATAACGGTAGAGATCTACAAACAAAAATTTGCAGGGTTTAATTTTACCAGCTTTATAAAAACCTCAACATGGCGTAATTGCAACAAGGTGGCGTATCGCATGAGCCTTCGAATTGTTTGGTTGCAGTGGAGATTAAAAACCCTATAAATCGAATTTCTAAATAAAAAAAAAAACCCATATTAATAAACTACCACTCGAAAATATTTATCCGCTGTCCGGAGCAAGTTTGCATCTCTGGAGTATGCATACTTGCCAAATCTTCCAGTATTCTCTGAAGATTTTATTTTTACATTCAATGTGTGTATAATCTCCTTTTATTCTTCTTGAAATAACTACAGTTTAAAATGATCTAGACTACCATTACATTTGAATAATAAAAACATATACTTGAAAGTAGCTCCCTGAAAGTTCTCAAGGGGCCTCCCTGGCCGAGTGGTATCGCCGGTCAAAACGCTCTGTTAAGCGTGGAGGTAGCGGGTTCGAATCCCGCCGTAACCCTGGATGTATTCTTTGTGATGTCTTTCTCTGAATTGTTCTATCTGTATTTTCTACTTGACAATGACTTATAAGCCTATATTGAGCCCCACAAATCAGCAAATGTATGTAATTTCAATAAAGTTCTCAACATCAGATTATTTCTAAACATGACTTTAAAGTATATGTCTACACAGTGCAGTTGAGTCGGATGGTGGCGCTTCGCATCAAATACCGAGTTAACAACAATACCCAGCATCCTCTCTAAGAGTGTTTTTATTTGTTAGCTGTATTTCAACGCAAAATCAACATACTTTCTTAATTTAATAAATTTCAATCTACCACTAGGAAAACACTGGATTTGCTTAAAGCCAATTTATTAACTAAGTGTGAATGCTGCCAGCCAAAAATATTATTTATTCATAATCAATAAACACTTTTTACTTTTTGAAGGGAATATATATATATATATATATATATATATATATATATATATATATATATATATATATATATATATAGGTTTAAAATGAAGAAAAAACAAAGGTAAATTACAGACAAATGAAAAAAGGAGGGGGGGGGGGAAATAATAATAATAACAAACAACAGGGGAAAGAAAAAGAATTAAATAATTTAAAAAAAAAATAAAAAAAAAAAATGATAAAGTATTTTTAAAAAATCGGAAAATAAAAGATATAATCTTTTCATCAGCCTTCACGATTATATCCGAAAAAGAGTGCTATCTAATATTGTATCAATATAGCCAAAGCAAAATATATATCAATACAATAGTGTGAGGAGCACTCAAAAAATTTTTTTACAAAAATTACGACAAAAAAAAAACAAATAATAATTAATTTAATTTAATATGCTGTATATATATATATATATATATATATATATATATATATATATATATGAGCTATTTTATATTTTTTTCCTCACAATCTATGTTTACTAATTTCAGTCTAATGAAATTCATTAAATTCTTACAATAAAATGAACTGAATCTTGAATCTTTCCTAACTTATACTTGGAATATCAAGTTTGAAATGAGTAGAATAACACAGAAGGATATAAACAAAATTATTCGTTACTAATAAAACTCTTTTAAATAAAAAATTTAAATACGCTTTAGATATTTTTTATTCTTGCATACAGACTTCATAATATACAGACTTGGCATAAATAAAAAACTTTCAATTATTTTATTTATCGTCACTCAGTATAATATAGTACACATCTTATAAACTTTATTACGTATGTGTACTATAGTACGTCTATAGTATACATCTAACAAATAAAAAACTAAACTAACAAAAACTTGTTTTAACTTTTTTTTTTTTCACTTTCTGAATAGCTCATCTATAGTAAGCAGTTGTTATAAAAACAATAACTAATTATTATTTTTAATTTTAAAAAAAAAGCAAAAAAAATCTGAGGAAAATTAAGATAAATTAAGCATTAAATACAATCACAAAATGTGTCAATATAGTACTAAATCTGTGATATGAACTTTTTTCTATCTGTTAACGAACCGAGTCATCGTAAGCAAGACATAGGAGTTTTTTAATTATTTGTAAACAGTAATTCGATGTAAAATTGTTCAATTGCATTAATGAAAAAATATAGATTAAAAATATAATAATATATATTGATATACTGATTAATAATACTAATTAATAATATATACTGATCAATAATGATATTACTACTATATTTTTCATAATGTTGCATTTCACATCATCTGATATTACTAATAATAATTCGAAAAAGATCAATTAAATAAATAATTCAAAAATCATTTCTTTAAATTATAAGTAAAAGCAGTAACAAACATGTAATAAAATATTTAGCCTTTTTCTCAACACATAGGATTTTCATTTATTTACAAACAACCTTTGTATTTCATGTTCTTTTTAACAGTAAAGATATTTAAATAATTGCTTAATACAACTCACCTTTTAGAAACAACGAAATGATTGGAACACTTTCTCAGAAGTAATCTCCAGTAAGGATTCGGAAACAAACGCGCACTGTTTCTAAAAACATGAATTCAAAAATTGAAGGAGAAAAAAAATAATAGTTGAAAAGAAGCAGCAAGTAAGCACAACAACCTCCTTCAACCATATATTCCAAGCAGTGATTCCACTATAACCGCTAGGGTGGGCTCTGTAGAGGCGGTGGTGTTGCCCCCACTATTCCACCCTCGCTGTAGGCGCCTGAAGATGGGATGTCTGGCGCCGGGAGTCGTGTTCATCGCCAGGTCTTCCGCCAATAGAAAAGCTCGAAATAATGAGGTGGAGTTAACTGATAAACTTCTCGATAGCTAGTGACATCTAGCGGTGAGCGTTAGTTTTTTCAAGAAGGGTAATAGTAGCTGTTTTGTTCTGGTATTTTTGAGTTCATGGATTTAATGACGAGCTATCGGATTTTGAGAATCTGTTGTTAGCTTGATTTGAGAAAGGAAAAATGACTAATGTCCATTTCTATATTTGAAATAACCTTCTCCCTTGATCGTAATTTCGTAAAATAATAACTGAATTGGCATTAAAAGGCCGTATAACGAGACAATACTAAGCCTATCTTTAAACCATTGTTAGGGAGGGAATAAATGAAATACTTCATTGTTTAAAATAAGTTATAGAATAAATAATGTTAATAAACAAATTTGAGTTTTGGTTAGTAAATATTTTGTTGATAAATAAATTATGTATTTATTAAATTGTGTTTGTATTATTATTAAAAGTAAATACAAAAAAGCACTTAATTGTTTTATTAATTATTGTTTATCAAAAGTTATTGTGATTAGAAAATTTAAAAAAAAAGTAATTCTAAAAAGTAGCTTTATTTTTTCGAATATGCGAAAATGTACATTATTTTTATTTATCATTAGCCATAAGCAGCTTGTGTCAAACATGGACTGGATTAGCTCATCTTTTTTGTGCCTTGGATCTTTTTTTGCTCTTTTTTTTTATCAACGTCGTTGAACAGCTGACCCCATATTGAGTTTACGACTCAATTTTTAATTCCGTAGCCATGTAATTTTGAACTCAATCCAGAAGTCAAGGGAATTACTGGATCAAGTACAGGGAGAAATTTGCCTTCGTGGGGGACCTTTTGATGAAACCCCCATTTGTGTTACATGGAGAGGAAAACCAAAAAACCCTGCCACCGCTAGCTTGATGGCAAGGAGGCTTCAACCCATGATCCGTCTACCACTGAGAATATTTTACATCAGCACTGTGGTCTGCACGAGCCGGGTGCGGAATTCGTATCGACCAGCCATTGCTGGGATTCGAACGCGGATTACCTTATTGGGAGGCGAGAGCTCTATCCCCTAAGCCGCGACGGCTTTCTAAATGTAATATTGTGAATAAACAAAAAATCCTACATTAAACATAAGTTTAGCTACCACTAGAAGTAATTTTTTTTTTCTAAAACACTATAAATTTGACAATCACGTGTATGTATTTGCTAATCATTGTTTAAATGATAATGGTCTTCTGGTATGAGTAAAGTTATTCTGAAAATTTTTTTTATTTGTAATTTTTTTGGTCATTTTTTCATGTGTTAGATTATTCTTTTATAGACATATCTTATTATAGCAAAATATAAGTATAATTTTAATTAAGATATCTGGATTTTTTTTAATCAAATTTAAGCAACTATAAGGAGATCTTATAAGCGTAACTGCCGGTTCTATCTTTTAACGGCAATGGTAGAAATGCCACCTAATTTTGACCCTGGTCAGACGATGTGGACCTCGCCTGAGCTGGTACTTCTCACTCCAAACTTCCATATCAAAACTAATATATATCTCATACATATACATTTGGATTATTGATTTGTCTTGATAGGAGAAAGAATTTAACTTTTAAAATTAAGAATTTATCTTTATTATAAAGTTAGTTTAAACTATGAATGTTGACAAGAAAAAATGACTTTAGTAAGAAAAAATTATCTCAACAACTGTGCAAATAAATTGGCACCTCTGTCACCATTATTATATGTACCGTCATCTATGTATCCCTATTACCATATACGCACTGGCATTCTATAGAATATCTAATCATTGCATGGTTCACTCTCTGAATAGCAAATATCTGTATGTTTTTCATTATTCAGAATGCTTATGGACTGTTCAAATATTACGTAAGCATGCTTTTGGTTTTGGTAAGCATGTTTACACCTGGGTATTCTACACAATGTCTAAAAATTCTATTGAATGACAAGTATAATATCTGTAGCTTTTTCATTAGTCAGAATGCCTAAACAAAGAGTGAAATAACTGAAATCAAAACAGGCATTTCAGAATTTGCCGAACGATTTTAGGCATTCTTCACAATGATTAGGGATTCTATAGAATGACATATGTTCAATGGGTAAAGTAAAATCATCGAGTAGAATTTCTTTCGCTTTTTCATTAGTCAGAATGCCTGTATGAAATAACTCAAATCAAAACAAGCATTTCATACTTCGCCGAACGAATTCAGGCATTCTCTACACCGACATATGACGGCTTCAGGCGTATTGTTTAAACATATGGCGTTGTTGTCGCTAACCTTTATTTCTTTTAATTGAAGTGCTTATATAAATAACCATTTAAAATTTTTAGAAAAACTGCTTTTGATAAAAGATTAATCGAACTTCTGTTTAGGAAAAAAATAAAGGAAAAATAAATAAATCGACAAGTAGCAATGCCACAACTGTCACACTTTTCTTAACCTAAATTAAAGGAAAATCTACTATCATTTCAAAAGATAATTATATACTTAGAGACGTTTAATAACAGTTATTATTTATCATTTATCATGTCAAAAGTTATCTAAGTATATAATCATGCCAGAATGAAGTATTTTAATTTTTAAATAGTAGTTGATTTTACATTAGGTTTTGGCTATAAATTTATAATTGATTGTAAATTTGGATATCTACCTTAGACTCTGTTATTTTTAATCGAATTTGTAAATATATATTTTTCATAGAAAATAAAAGTTAAATTAATCCTAATTAGTGTTGCAACCACAAATAACGGTTATTTAAAATTCAAAACAAAACAAACGTTTTCTAAATTAATTAACGCAGTACATCATTATTTAAAAATAGTTAAAAGAAAGCCATTATATTTCAGATTAAGAATTATCACCAATTTTTGTAACAGATAAAAGAAAAATGTACAACTATATGTTGACCAGTCTCGAGAATAGTTTTTGATGGAAAAAATATATTAAAATAATTAAGTTTATAAACTGAGAAACTAATTGACCGATTTTGCTCAAATTTTGCATATGTACGCTAGCCTAGTTTAAAATGATGCAAAATTTTATACGATTAATAAATAAAATAGTAAATTAATAATTAATGGGAATAATTGTTTGCATGAATTTAGCTTTGGATTTCCAGAGTTTATAGCTGTGTTTAAAATGTTCTGAAATATTTTTAAAAGTTCAAGGGAGAGAGCGAAATTCGCAATAAAGGAAAATTAACATTAAGAGGTTAAAACTTTCAATTTCTCTCCTGACTAAACCATTGTAAAAGCCAGATTTCAGATTCCCCCTCCCAGATATCTTAAGGAACAAAAAACCAAATCCCTCATTAAAAAAAATCATGTTTATTCAGAGAAAATGAATTTTTGACACTGATTACATGTTTCACCCCTTTTCCCAACATGGAAAGTTAAAATTCTAAAACAAAAATTCTGTGTAATGCTTATTAAATAATTTAGTGCTTGCATCAGTTCAAACAGTAGTTTAAAGCACCTGGAGTGCAAAGGGTTAAAATATTGTTTGCATCAATTAATTGACAAATTTAAGGTTAGGCATTCGAATCGATAAGATGGAGTCCTAGTACGTGATAATCCAACCAGTTCAAACAGTAGTTTAAAACACTTGGAGTGCAAAGGGTTAAAATATTGTTTGCATCAATTAATTGACAAATTTAAGGTTAGGCATTCGAATCGATAAGATGGAGTCCTAGTACGTGATAATCCAATCAGTTCAAACAGTAGTTTAAAACACTTGGAGTGCAAAGGGTTAAAATATTGTTTGCATCAATTAATTGACAAATTTAAGATTAGGCATTCGAATCGATAAGATGGAGTCCTAGTACGTGATAATCCAATCAGTTCAAACAGTAGTTTAAAACACTTGGAGTGCAAAAGGGATAAAATATTGTTTGCATAAATTAATTGACAAATTTAAGGTTAAGCATTCGAATCGATAAGATGGAGTCCTAGTACGTGATAATCCTATCAGTTCAAACAGTAGTTTAAAACACTTGGAGTGCAAAGGGTTAAAATATTGTTTGCATCAATTAATTGACAAATTTAAGATTAGGCATTCGAATCGATAAGATGGAGTCCTAGTACGTGATAATCCAATCAGTTCAAACAGTAGTTTAAAACACTTGGAGTGCAAAAGGGCTAAAATATTGTTTGCATAAATTAATTGACAAATTTAAGGTTAAGCATTCGAATCGATAAGATGGAGTCCTAGTACGTGATAATCCTATCAGTTCAAACAGTAGTTTAAAACACTTGGAGTGCAAAGGGTTAAAATATTGTTTGCATCAATTAATTGACAAATTTAAGATTAGGCATTCGAATCGATAAGATGGAGTCCTAGTACGTGATAATCCAATCAGTTCAAACAGTAGTTTAAAACACTTGGAGTGCAAAAGGGCTAAAATAATGTTTGCATAAATTAATTGACAAATTTAAGGTTAAGCATTCGAATCGATAAGATGGATTCCTAGTACGTGATAATCCAATCAGTTCCAACAGTAGTTTAAAACACTTGGAGTGCAAAGGGTTAAAATATTGTTTGCATCAATTAATTGACAAATTTAAGGTTAGGCATTCGAATCGATAAGATGGAGTCCTAGTACGTGATATTCCAATCAGTTTAAACAGTAGTTTAAAACACTTGGAGTGCAAAGGGTTAAAATATTGTTTGCATCAATTAATTGACAAATTTAAGATTAGGCATTCGAATCGATAAGATGGAGTCCTAGTACGGGATAATCCAATCAGTTCAAACAGTAGTTTAAAACACTTGGAGTGCAAAAGGGCTAAAATATTGTTTGCATAAATTAATTGACAAATTTAAGGTTAAGCATTCGAATCGATAAGATGGAGTCCTAGTACGTGATAATCCTATCAGCTCAAACAGTAGTTTAAAACACTTGGAGTGCAAAGGGTTAAAATATTGTTTGCATCAATTAATTGACAAATTTAAGATTAGGCATTCGAATCGATAAGATGGAGTCCTAGTACGTGATAATCCTATCAGTTCAAACAGTAGTTTAAAACACTTGGAGTGCAAAGGGTTAAAATATTGTTTGCATAAATTAATTGACAAATTTAAGGTTAAGCATTCGAATCGATAAGATGGAGTCCTAGTACGTGATAATCCTATCAGTTCAAACAGTAGTTTAAAACACTTGGAGTGCAAAGGGTTAAAATATTGTTTGCATCAATTAATTGACAAATTTAAGATTAGGCATTCGAATCGATAAGATGGAGTCCTAGTACGTGATAATCCAATCAGTTCAAACAGTAGTTTAAAACACTTGGAGTGCAAAAGGGCTAAAATATTGTTTGCATAAATTAATTGACAAATTTAAGGTTAAGCATTCGAATCGATAAGATGGAGTCCTAGTACGTGATAATCCTATCAGTTCAAACAGTAGTTTAAAACACTTGGAGTGCAAAGGGTTAAAATATTGTTTGCATCAATTAATTGACAAATTTAAGGTTAGGCATTCGAATCGATAAGATGGAGTCCTAGTACGTGATATTCCAATCAGTTCAAACAGTAGTTTAAAACACTTGGAGTGCAAACGGGCTAAAATATTGTTTGCATAAATTAATTGACAAATTTAAGGTTAAGCATTCGAATCAATAAGATGGATTCCTAGTACGTGATAATCCAATCAGTTCAAACAGTAGTTTAAAACACTTGGAGTGCAAAGGGTTAAAATATTGTTTGCATCAATTAATTGACAAATTTAAGGTTAGGCATTCGAATCGATAAGATGGAGTCCTAGTACGTGATATTCCAATCAGTTTAAACAGTAGTTTAAAACACTTGGAGTGCAAAGGGTTAAAATATTGTTTGCATCAATTAATTGACAAATTTAAGATTAGGCATTCGAATCGATAAGATGGAGTCCTAGTACGTGATAATCCAATCAGTTCAAACAGTAGTTTAAAACACTTGGAGTGCAAAGGGTTAAAATATTGTTTGCATCAATTAATTGACAAATTTAAGGTTAGGCATTCGAATCGATAAGATGGAGTCCTAGTACGTGATAATCCAATCAGTTTAAACAGTAGTTTAAAACACTTGGAGTGCAAAGGGTTAAAATATTGTTTGCATCAATTAATTGACAAATTTAAGATTAGGCATTCGAATCGATAAGATGGAGTCCTAGTACGTGATAATCCAATCAGTTCAAACAGTAGTTTAAAACACTTGGAGTGCAAAAGGGCTAAAATATTGTTTGCATATATTAATTGACAAATTTAAGGTTAAGCATTCGAATCGATAAGATGGAGTCCTAGTACCTGATAATCCAATCAGTTCAAACAGTAGTTTAAAACACTTGGAGTGCAAAAGGGCTAAAATATTGTTTGCATAAATTAATTGACAAATTTAAGGTTAAGCATTCGAATCGATAAGATGGAGTCCTAGTACGTGATAATCCTATCAGTTCAAACATTAGTTTAAAACACTTGGAGTGCAAAGGGTTAAAATATTGTTTGCATCAATTAATTGACAAATTTAAGATTAGGCATTCGAATCGATAAGATGGAGTCCTAGTACGTGATAATCCAATCAGTTCAAACAGTAGTTTAAAACACTTGGAGTGCAAAAGGGCTAAAATATTGTTTGCATAAATTAATTGACAAATTTAAGGTTAAGCATTCGAATCGATAAGATGGAGTCCTAGTACGTGATAATCCTATCAGTTCAAACAGTAGTTTAAAACACTTGGAGTGCAAAGGGTTAAAATATTGTTTGCATCAATTAATTGACAAATTTAAGATTAGGCATTCGAATCGATAAGATGGAGTCCTAGTACGTGATAATCCAATCAGTTCAAACAGTAGTTTAAAACACTTGGAGTGCAAAAGGGCTAAAATATTGTTTGCATCAATTAATTGACAAATTTAAGATTAAGCATTCGAATCGATAAGATGGAGTCCTAGTACGTGATAATCCAATCAGTTCAAACAGTAGTTTAAAACACTTGGAGTGCAAAAGGGCTAAAATATTGTTTGCATCAATTAATTGACAAATTTAAGGTTAAGCATTCGAATCGATAAGATGGAGTCCTAGTACGTGATAATCCTATCAGTTCAAACAGTAGTTTAAAACACTTGGAGTGCAAAGGGTTAAAATATTGTTTGCATCAATTAATTGACAAATTTAAGATTAGGCATTCGAATCGATAAGATGGAGTCCTAGTACGTGATAATCCAATCAGTTCAAACAGTAGTTTAAAACACTTGGAGTGCAAAAGGGCTAAAATAATGTTTGCATAAATTAATTGACAAATTTAAGGTTAAGCATTCGAATCGATAAGATGGATTCCTAGTACGTGATAATCCAATCAGTTCAAACAGTAGTTTAAAACACTTGGAGTGCAAAGGGTTAAAATATTGTTTGCATAAATTAATTGACAAATTTAAGGTTAGGCATTCGAATCGATAAGATGGAGTCCTAGTACGTGATATTCCAATCAGTTTAAACAGTAGTTTAAAACACTTGGAGTGCAAAGGGTTAAAATATTGTTTGCATCAATTAATTGACAAATTTAAGATTAGGCATTCGAATCGATAAGATGGAGTCCTAGTACGTGATAATCCAATCAGTTCAAACAGTAGTTTAAAAAAATTGGAGTGCAAAGGGTTAAAATATTGTTTGCATCAATTAATTGACAAATTTAAGGTTAGGCATTCGAATCGATAAGATGGAGTCCTAGTACGTGATAATCCAATCAGTTTAAACAGTAGTTTAAAACACTTGGAGTGCAAAGGGTTAAAATATTGTTTGCATCAATTAATTGACAAATTTAAGATTAGGCATTCGAATCGATAAGATGGAGTCCTAGTACGTGATAATCCAATCAGTTCAAACAGTAGTTTAAAACACTTGGAGTGCAAAAGGGCTAAAATATTGTTTGCATAAATTAATTGACAAATTTAAGGTTAAGCATTCGAATCGATAAGATGGAGTCCTAGTACCTGATAATCCAATCAGTTCAAACAGTAGTTTAAAACACTTGGAGTGCAAAAGGGCTAAAATATTGTTTGCATAAATTAATTGACAAATTTAAGGTTAAGCATTCGAATCGATAAGATGGAGTCCTAGTACGTGATAATCCTATCAGTTCAAACATTAGTTTAAAACACTTGGAGTGCAAAGGGTTAAAATATTGTTTGCATCAATTAATTGACAAATTTAAGATTAGGCATTCGAATCGATAAGATGGAGTCCTAGTACGTGATAATCCAATCAGTTCAAACAGTAGTTTAAAACACTTGGAGTGCAAAAGGGCTAAAATATTGTTTGCATAAATTAATTGACAAATTTAAGGTTAAGCATTCGAATCGATAAGATGGAGTCCTAGTACGTGATAATCCTATCAGTTCAAACAGTAGCTTAAAACACTTGGAGTGCAAAGGGTTAAAATATTGTTTGCATCAATTAATTGACAAATTTAAGATTAGGCATTCGAATCGATAAGATGGAGTCCTAGTAAGTGATAATCCAATCAGTTCAAACAGTAGTTTAAAACACTTGGAGTGCAAAAGGGCTAAAATATTGTTTGCATAAATTAATTGACAAATTTAAGGTTAAGCATTCGAATCGATAAGATGGAGTCCTAGTACGTGATAATCCTATCAGTTCAAACAGTAGTTTAAAACACTTGGAGTGCAAAGGGTTAAAATATTGTTTGCATCAATTAATTGACAAATTTAAGATTAGGCATTCGAATCGATAAGATGGAGTCCTAGTACGTGATAATCCAATCAGTTCAAACAGTAGTTTAAAACACTTGGAGTGCAAAAGGGCTAAAATATTGTTTGCATCAAT
This sequence comes from Parasteatoda lunata, assembly GCA_949128135.1. NCBI lineage: Eukaryota > Metazoa > Arthropoda > Arachnida > Araneae > Theridiidae > Parasteatoda > Parasteatoda lunata. The sequence goes on from OX421977.1 coordinate 15,663,383, forward strand.
TAATTGACAAATTTAAGGTTAAGCATTCGAATCGATAAGATGGAGTCCTAGTACGTGATAATCCTATCAGTTCAAACAGTAGTTTAAAACACTTGGAGTGCAAAGGGTTAAAATATTGTTTGCATCAATTAATTGACAAATTTAAGATTAGGCATTCGAATCGATAAGATGGAGTCCTAGTACGTGATAATCCAATCAGTTCAAACAGTAGTTTAAAACACTTGGAGTGCAAAAGGGCTAAAATAATGTTTGCATAAATTAATTGACAAATTTAAGGTTAAGCATTCGAATCGATAAGATGGATTCCTAGTACGTGATAATCCAATCAGTTCAAACAGTAGTTTAAAACACTTGGAGTGCAAAGGGTTAAAATATTGTTTGCATCAATTAATTGACAAATTTAAGGTTAGGCATTCGAATCGATAAGATGGAGTCCTAGTACGTGATATTCCAATCAGTTTAAACAGTAGTTTAAAACACTTGGAGTGCAAAGGGTTAAAATATTGTTTGCATCAATTAATTGACAAATTTAAGATTAGGCATTCGAATCGATAAGATGGAGTCCTAGTACGTGATAATCCAATCAGTTCAAACAGTAGTTTAAAACACTTGGAGTGCAAAATGGCTAAAATATTGTTTGCATAAATTAATTGACAAATTTAAGGTTAAGCATTCGAATCGATAAGATGGAGTCCTAGTACGTGATAATCCTATCAGTTCAAACAGTAGTTTAAAACACTTGGAGTGCAAAAGGGCTAAAATATTGTTTGCATAAATTAATTGACAAATTTAAGGTTAAGCATTCGAATCGATAAGATGGAGTCCTAGTACGTGATAATCCTATCAGCTCAAACAGTAGTTTAAAACACTTGGAGTGCAAAGGGTTAAAATATTGTTTGCATCAATTAATTGACAAATTTAAGATTAGGCATTCGAATCGATAAGATGGAGTCCTAGTACGTGATAATCCTATCAGTTCAAACAGTAGTTTAAAACACTTGGAGTGCAAAGGGTTAAAATATTGTTTGCATAAATTAATTGACAAATTTAAGGTTAAGCATTCGAATCGATAAGATGGAGTCCTAGTACGTGATAATCCTATCAGTTCAAACAGTAGCTTAAAACACTTGGAGTGCAAAGGGTTAAAATATTGTTTGCATCAATTAATTGACAAATTTAAGATTAGGCATTCGAATCGATAAGATGGAGTCCTAGTACGTGATAATCCAATCAGTTCAAACAGTAGTTTAAAACACTTGGAGTGCAAAAGGGCTAAAATATTGTTTGCATAAATTAATTGACAAATTTAAGGTTAAGCATTCGAATCGATAAGATGGAGTCCTAGTACGTGATAATCCTATCAGTTCAAACAGTAGTTTAAAACACTTGGAGTGCAAAGGGTTAAAATATTGTTTGCATCAATTAATTGACAAATTTAAGGTTAGGCATTCGAATCGATAAGATGGAGTCCTAGTACGTGATATTCCAATCAGTTCAAACAGTAGTTTAAAACACTTGGAGTGCAAAAGGGCTAAAATATTGTTTGCATAAATTAATTGACAAATTTAAGGTTAAGCATTCGAATCAATAAGATGGATTCCTAGTACGTGATAATCCAATCAGTTCAAACAGTAGTTTAAAACACTTGGAGTGCAAAGGGTTAAAATATTGTTTGCATCAATTAATTGACAAATTTAAGGTTAGGCATTCGAATCGATAAGATGGAGTCCTAGTATGTGATATTCCAATCAGTTTAAACAGTAGTTTAAAACACTTGGAGTGCAAATGGTTAAAATATTGTTTGCATCAATTAATTGACAAATTTAAGATTAGGCATTCGAATCGATAAGATGGAGTCCTAGTACGTGATAATCCAATCAGTTCAAACAGTAGTTTAAAACACTTGGAGTGCAAAGGGTTAAAATATTGTTTGCATCAATTAATTGACAAATTTAAGGTTAGGCATTCGAATCGATAAGATGGAGTCCTAGTACGTGATAATCCAATCAGTTTAAACAGTAGTTTAAAACACTTGGAGTGCAAAGGGTTAAAATATTGTTTGCATCAATTAATTGACAAATTTAAGATTAGGCATTCGAATCGATAAGATGGAGTCCTAGTACGTGATAATCCAATCAGTTCAAACAGTAGTTTAAAACACTTGGAGTGCAAAAGGGCTAAAATATTGTTTGCATAAATTAATTGACAAATTTAAGGTTAAGCATTCGAATCGATAAGATGGAGTCCTAGTACCTGATAATCCAATCAGTTCAAACAGTAGTTTAAAACACTTGGAGTGCAAAAGGGCTAAAATATTGTTTGCATAAATTAATTGACAAATTTAAGGTTAAGCATTCGAATCGATAAGATGGAGTCCTAGTACGTGATAATCCTATCAGTTCAAACATTAGTTTAAAACACTTGGAGTGCAAAGGGTTAAAATATTGTTTGCATCAATTAATTGACAAATTTAAGATTAGGCATTCGAATCGATAAGATGGAGTCCTAGTACGTGATAATCCAATCAGTTCAAACAGTAGTTTAAAACACTTGGAGTGCAAAAGGGCTAAAATATTGTTTGCATAAATTAATTGACAAATTTAAGGTTAAGCATTCGAATCGATAAGATGGAGTCCTAGTACGTGATAATCCTATCAGTTCAAACAGTAGTTTAAAACACTTGGAGTGCAAAGGGTTAAAATATTGTTTGCATCAATTAATTGACAAATTTAAGATTAGGCATTCGAATCGATAAGATGGAGTCCTAGTACGTGATAATCCAATCAGTTCAAACAGTAGTTTAAAACACTTGGAGTGCAAAAGGGCTAAAATATTGTTTGCATAAATTAATTGACAAATTTAAGGTTAAGCATTCGAATCGATAAGATGGAGTCCTAGTACGTGATAATCCTATCAGTTCAAACAGTAGTTTAAAACACTTGGAGTGCAAAGGGTTAAAATATTGTTTGCATCAATTAATTGACAAATTTAAGGTTAGGCATTCGAATCGATAAGATGGAGTCCTAGTACGTGATAATCCAATCAGTTCAAACAGTAGTTTAAAACACTTGGAGTGCAAAAGGGCTAAAATATTGTTTGCATAAATTAATTGACAAATTTAAGGTTAAGCATTCGAATCGATAAGATGGAGTCCTAGTACCTGATAATCCAATCAGTTCAAACAGTAGTTTAAAACACTTGGAGTGCAAAAGGGCTAAAATATTGTTTGCATAAATTAATTGACAAATTTAAGGTTAAGCATTCGAATCGATAAGATGGAGTCCTAGTACGTGATAATCCTATCAGTTCAAACATTAGTTTAAAACACTTGGAGTGCAAAGGGTTAAAATATTGTTTGCATCAATTAATTGACAAATTTAAGATTAGGCATTCGAATCGATAAGATGGAGTCCTAGTACGTGATAATCCTATCAGTTCAAACAGTAGTTTAAAACACTTGGAGTGCAAAAGGGCTAAAATATTGTTTGCATAAATTAATTGACAAATTTAAGGTTAAGCATTCGAATCGATAAGATGGAGTCCTAGTACGTGATAATCCTATCAGTTCAAACAGTAGTTTAAAACACTTGGAGTGCAAAGGGTTAAAATATTGTTTGCATCAATTAATTGACAAATTTAAGATTAGGCATTCGAATCGATAAGATGGAGTACTAGTACGTGATAATCCAATCAGTTCAAACAGTAGTTTAAAACACTTGGAGTGCAAAAGGGATAAAATATTGTTTGCATAAATTAATTGACAAATTTAAGGTTAAGCATTCGAATCGATAAGATGGAGTCCTAGTACGTGATAATCCAATCAGTTCAAACAGTAGTTTAAAACACTTGGAGTGCAAAGGGTTAAAATATTGTTTGCATCAATTAATTGACAAATTTAAGGTTAGGCATTCGAATCGATAAGATGGAGTCCTAGTACGTGATAATCCAATCAGTTTAAACAGTAGTTTAAAACACTTGGAGTGCAAAGGGTTAAAATATTGTTTGCATCAATTAATTGACAAATATAAGATTAGGCATTCGAATCGATAAGATGGAGTCCTAGTACGTGATAATCCAATCAGTTCAAACAGTAGTTTAAAACACTTGGAGTGCAAAAGGGCTAAAATATTGTTTGCATAAATTAATTGACAAATTTAAGGTTAAGCATTCGAATCGATAAGATGGAGTCCTAGTACGTGATAATCCTATCAGTTCAAACAGTAGTTTAAAACACTTGGAGTGCAAAGGGTTAAAATATTGTTTGCATCAATTAATTGACAAATTTAAGATTAGGCATTCGAATCGATAAGATGGAGTCCTAGTACGTGATAATCCAATCAGTTCAAACAGTAGTTTAAAACACTTGGAGTGCAAAAGGGCTAAAATATTGTTTGCATAAATTAATTGAGAAATTTAAGGTTAAGCATTCGAATCGATAAGATGGAGTCCTAGTACGTGATAATCCTATCAGTTCAAACAGTAGTTTAAAACACTTGGAGTGCAAAGGGTTAAAATATTGTTTGCATCAATTAATTGACAAATTTAAGATTAGGCATTCGAATCGATAAGATGGAGTCCTAGTACGTGATAATCCAATCAGTTCAAACAGTAGTTTAAAACACTTGGAGTGCAAAAGGGCTGAAATATTGTTTGCATAAATTAATTGACAAATTTAAGGTTAAGCATTCGAATCGATAAGATGGAGTCCTAGTACCTGATAATCCAATCAGTTCAAACAGTAGTTTAAAACACTTGGAGTGCAAAAGGGCTAAAATATTGTTTGCATAAATTAATTGACAAATTTAAGGTTAAGCATTCGAATCGATAAGATGGAGTCCTAGTACGTGATAATCCTATCAGTTCAAACATTAGTTTAAAACACTTGGAGTGCAAAGGGTTAAAATATTGTTTGCATCAATTAATTGACAAATTTAAGATTAGGCATTCGAATCGATAAGATGGAGTCCTAGTACGTGATAATCCAATCAGTTCAAACAGTAGTTTAAAACACTTGGAGTGCAAAAGGGCTAAAATATTGTTTGCATAAATTAATTGACAAATTTAAGGTTAAGCATTCGAATCGATAAGATGGAGTCCTAGTACGTGATAATCCTATCAGTTCAAACAGTAGTTTAAAACACTTGGAGTGCAAAGGGTTAAAATATTGTTTGCATCAATTAATTGACAAATTTAAGATTAGGCATTCGAATCGATAAGATGGAGTCCTAGTACGTGATAATCCAATCAGTTCAAACAGTAGTTTAAAACACTTGGAGTGCAAAAGGGCTAAAATATTGTTTGCATAAATTAATTGACAAATTTAAGGTTAAGCATTCGAATCGATAAGATGGAGTCCTAGTACGTGATAATCCTATCAGTTCAAACAGTAGTTTAAAAATCTTGGAGTGCAAAGGGTTAAAATATTGTTTGCATAAATTAATTGACAAATTTAAGATTAGGCATTCGAATCGATAAGATGGAGTCCTAGTACGTGATAATCCAATCAGTTCAAACAGTAGTTTAAAACACTTGGAGTGCAAAAGGGCTAAAATATTGTTTGCATAAATTAATTGACAAATTTAAGGTTAAGCATTCGAATCGATAAGATGGAGTCCTAGTACGTGATAATCCTATCAGTTCAAACAGTAGTTTAAATCACTTGGAGTGCAAAGGGTTAAAATATTGTTTGCATAAATTAATTGACAAATTTAAGATTAGGCATTCGAATCGATAAGATGGAGTCCTAGTACGTGATAATCCAATCAGTTCAAACAGTAGTTTAAAACACTTGGAGTGCAAAAGGGCTAAAATATTGTTTGCATCAATTAATTGACAAATTTAAGATTAGGCATTCGAATCGATAAGATGGAGTCCTAGTACGTGATAATCCTATCAGTTCAAACAGTAGTTTAAAACACTTGGAGTGCAAAGGGTTAAAATATTGTTAGCATCAATTAATTGACAAATTTAAGGTTAGGCATTCGAATCGATAAGATGGATTCATAGTACGTGATAATCCAATCGTTAGAACAGTACTTATTCAGGGTATTAACCCTTTTTTTTATGCACTGTACAATGCGCAAAAAAATAAACGGACCCTCCTGTATAACTTTTGATCTAATTATATGATCTTTACGTTCTGGGACTCAATCTGAATGGTTAAAGAGGGTGAGATTAAATATGCTAATTAATTAGTGCAGACGATATTTTAATTTATGAAATCAATCACAAAAACGTACTTTACAGAAACGTTCAAAAAGTCGAATTTTAAAACTCTCAGGAACTATTCGACAAATTTCCCCCAAATTTCATATTTTGCCATATAAAATTATATTCTTTAAAAGGATGTAAAAAAAAAAATGTATACTTTGCAATTCAAAATTTGTTCGAAAAATATTAAGTAAAATAATGGAAAATGATACACAAGTAATAAAAGTTATTTTTTTTTTGCATAGGATTATATTTGAATAAAAGACTTTTATAAATGTCTGCAAAAATGTTTCAATTCGCTAACTAGAGACATGGCGAAACACGCAAAAAGTAAAATTTATATTAAGAGGTCCAAACTTCGGAGCGCTTTCCGGATGAAACTATTAGAACCATTTTTCCCACATTGCGGCTACCCGCTTCATTTTGGGGGACAGAAATTCGAATCCGTCAGAAAAAAAAGTTATGTTTAATCAGAAAGTACTTTTTTAGATCTGGTTGCGTAACTTAAAACATCGTCTGCACTAATTAATTAGCATATTTAATGTCCCGCTCTTGAACCATTAAGATTGACTCCCAGAACGTGAAGAACTGATAATTAAATCAAAAGTTATTCAGGGTGGTCTGTTTATTTTTGTTGAGCACTATACATCAAGGAGAAAAATGACAAAAACTACTAAAAAATAATTATAATAACTATTATTGCTTGTTTCCATAAAGACCAAAATGCTCTTTTTTTATCCGTGAGAAAGTAAATAATTTGTAATGAAAGGTAGAGAATAAACATTCCAACCATTTTTTTCTATAAGTTAACTTATCAGGTCCAATAATTGGAGCACAAATTGATGAATAAAAAATATTTTATTTGTAAGCTATGCAAAGACCAGTGTAATTTAATAACTATTCATTGCTAAATTTAAAATTCCTACAATTGAATGAGCTTGTACAAAATTATAGATGAAAGTTTAAAATAAATAAAATTTTTTATTTTTTTTAAAAAGTGGTAGTTTCAAGGTTTCCCTTCTGTATTTTCATTTCAATATCTTTTTCGTATACGACATTATAACTTCGACACAAACAAGATGAATCGCAGATAAAAAAATAAATTAAATAAGTGGCAGTATATTATAGATTAGGTTTAGAGCAATTCGTTTTAAATATACCTTTCAATTGAAAGTTCTACAAAAAAAGAAAAAAAAAAGTGTGAATCGCAAATTGGAAAAATAAAAAAAGGGGTATTTTATTGATTAGAGAACTCATTTTAACTGTAACTTTCAATTAAATAATTCAATTTTTAAAAATATTTAGCCTAAAAGTTAATTTTTAAATTTTTTTTTATATAAATACTGAAAATAATTAACAAATAAATAAATAAAACAAACCTTTTAGCATTAATCTTTTTATAGCTTTGCTAGAAACGTGAGACTAGTTTAAACTTACCGGTAATGCATGTCTCATACATATGCAGGTTTGTATTCTCATTAGAAAGCTCGGCTCAGAAGGAATTGTCAAATTAATGAACAGATATAACAATTTAGAAAAAAAAATTGACTTTACTGAGATGTAACTGAACATAGAACTATGTAAAGGATTATGTAAAGGATAATGGAAAGGATAAGGCCAAAATAATGCAAACACTTCTATACTAATACATTTTTTCATATTTCTCAAGAAATACTTAAAAAATAATTTTATAACTTCAGAACTGTTTAGATCATGCCTTTTCTCATACTTATCAATGAAGCTCTTAGAGGTTTGATGGACCGACAAACGGAGAATAGTATTTTTGAGCACCCTATGCCAAAAAATATTGTAATAAATTTGTAACCTGTAAATTTTCATTATTTAATCATTCATGCGTTAGCCTTATAGAAACAAATCGATATACCTAGTATGATGGGTGGGACCAAAGTTATCTCTTGGGTATTTTGGTAGGTTTCCCAAAACCAAAGGTAGTTTTGGATATAAGGTTCTCTTTATATATAAGAGGTATATATCAGGTACACCAGTTTCATTAACCTTTTCCTTTACCAATTATTATTATTTATTTTTTTGAGGAAAAAAATGCCAAAAAAAAAAAAAAAAAAAAAAAAAAAAAAAAAAAATTTTTTAAAATTTCATTAATAAATACAAGGAACTAAAGCAAAACATAATACACAACTTTTAAATTGAAATTTTAATTTTTATGTGTAAAAAAACATTTAATTTACCATCCGAGTTTACCGATACCAATTTAGCATTCTATGCCGAGTTATCTCGGGCAAATGAAAATAGTTAACTATTAGTCTTTGTATGATAGTTTTCAAAACAAGAGGCAACACAAAGTGATACTTTTCAAACGCCAGTGAAGTGACGCGCCATTTTTTTAAAACTCTTTTTTCGATTTAAACTCAGCAACCATCGTACGTACAATCGCACAAAACATGTGTGCAGTCCCACAATCAAACAAAAAAACCTTGGCAGATATTCAATCACAGTAGATAATTATTATTATTATCATTATTATTATTTTTCAATTCTGGCTGAGTAAAAACGTGATCGAACGTGATCAAAACGACCGAGCTTTCTCGGGATAATAAATATTTGCAATCTATACATACTTGAGTTAACTTGGGATAATCGGGCAGGCGGTTAAAACGAAACTAATCTAAGAAACTAATGTGTACGTATAGTTAAAAATAAGTTGTTCCGTTTAATCAAATATTTTTACTAACCAAAATCGGAAAAAACATCGAATTTTGATACTCTATAATAAGTCTTAATTAAATTAATTATGATTATATTTCAAGGTTTTGGATGACTTATTGATCTACACTTAAACAATCTGGGAAGGGGACATTTGTCCCCTTCAGTCTTTCTAGCTATACAGCAATGTTCATTTAATGTATTGCTTTTTTAGATATGAGAATATTATGCAAGCTAGAGAACAACAATGAATCACATAATAAATTTTTTTAATGAAATTATTACCTCAATCTATTTAAAAATTAATCTATCTTCAAATGATGATATAACAGATTCTTGAAAAAAATCACTGAAATGACAGCACAAGATTTATTGAAGAAATCAATAAAATGACAGTTAAAGAAATCTCTGAAATGACAGTTAATGACGGTACAGATTTATTAAAGAAATCAATGAAATGTCAGCTAATGACAGCACAGATTTATTAAAGAAATCAATGAAATGACAGCTAATCGCAGTACAGATTTGTTAAAGAAATCTCTGAAATGACGGTTAATGAGAGTACAGATTTATTAAAGATATCACTGAAATGACAGCTAATGGCAGTACAGATTTATTTTATTAAATAAATCTCTGAAATGACGGTTAATGAGAGTACAGATTTATTAAAGATATCACTGAAATGACAGCTAATGGCAGTACAGATTTATTTTATTAAATAAATCTCTGAAATGACGGTTAATGAGAGTACAGATTTATTAAAGATATCACTGAAATGACAGCTAATGGCAGTACAGATTTATAAAAGAAATCGCTGAGATGGCAGTACAGATTTATTAAAGAAATTATTGAAATGACAGTTAATAATAGTACAGATTTATTAAAGATATCACTGAAATGACGGTTAATGAGAGTACAGATTTATTAAAGATATCACTGAAATGGCGGATAATGAGAGTGCAGATCACTGAAATGACAGCTAATGACGGTACAGAGTTATTAAAGAAATCACGGAATTGATAGGACAGATTTATAAAAGAAATCATTAAAATTATAGCTAATGATGTTACTGAATTGTCAAAAAAATTAACTGAAATAATAGTACAGATCCATTAAAGAAATCTCTGAAACAGTTACAAATGTAAATATATAAAAAGAGAAAATAAGCGAGTTTATTGAACCATATGACTTTACTAAGAATTGAAACGTTATTGTGTTTTGCTTAGTTGACATAAAAAGTGAATTTCTTTCCTGCTCTAAAAACGTGATATCGTGTCTGACACGCGACTTCAGAAACAGTAGAATAAAATTTTGGAAGTATCTATATTTCTCTTACACGGCGACAAAAAAAAAAAAAAGCCTCATTACAACTCCCCGAATGACAACGCTAGAAAATCGACCAATGATTGCCGCTAAAAATGTCACATGCCAAATCTAGCTGAGGTGGCTCAACATATAGCGCTTTTAAAAACGGAAACTGAAATGACCAGAGAGAGCATTCTCACCAAATGTGATCTCTTCCGAAATTCACCCTATCAGGTTGTTCAATTCAGCTGCGGCAATCTAATACTATTAAGCTAGGCAGAAGTGAGTAGTCTTTGTCGATACATCTCTATTTCAGTATTTTGTTGAAAGCGCTTTTTTTTTTCACGAATTTATATATTACGAATTTATTTGACGATTTTTGATTAATATCACGAATTTATTTGTTTTATTATTGTTATTAGTTATTTTTGTTATATTCATTGAAAAATGAGTCTCAGTCGTGCTGTTACGCTTTTTAAGTATAATCAAAAGAAGCGTGCTCGAAGATTGGAAGAATTGTTATTAACAAAGCCCTTAATCTTCCTCAGTATTTGTTCGTATTTAGTATTTATTGCAAATTAATGTTTAGTTTCTGCAAGTTTTTCTTTTGTATGTCAAAGTTCTAAGACTTATACTTATGTTTTTAATAAAGTTGTGAATCGTTCATGGTTATTATTTTTTAAAAGCATAATGTTTTGTTTATGCTAGTTTTTCCATTGCAATTCACTTATTTCAATTTTTAATAGACTTAATTATAGCCAAATTTTTTAACCTTTTTAAAGAGATATCAGTTTTAGAAATTTGATCTTAAGATTTTATACTATAGCACATTTCTAATAGGTTTAACAAATTACATGTCATTTATTTGAATTCAAATTTATTTTAATGACCTAGTATTTACTAAAAAGATGCAATTTTTTTTTTAAAAAAAGTTGTGATATGGATTTGAATGATTGTTTTGAATTCTTAGAATTTTGTGCATTTGCAATGTACCTAAGTTAGTAGCGAGCGAAGCGAGCTTGGTTTGCAAAGCAAACCATATAAGATTGCGTAGCAATTTTCGGGGGTTAGCGAGCAGGGGGCGCAGTCCACTAGTAATTTATATTAGTTGAAGTTAGCTAGAAATTGTTTCGTTAACCTATCGCAATGTACAGTGCGCAAAATAAAAAACGAACCACAACTGAATAACTTTTGATCTAATAATCGGATCTTCACTTTCTAGGACTCAATCTTAATGGTTTGAGGTGGTTACCTCAAATATGCTAATTAATTAGTGCAGACTATAAAAGTTACGAAATCAGACTCAAAAACAAACCTTCTCTGAATAAAACATACCTTTTTTTCGACGGATTCGGATCTCTGACTTTCAAAATATAGGTGCAGTTTGGGAAATAGGGTCCCAATAGTTTGGTTAGAAAAGGATTCGGATTCTTAATTCCCAACATATAGGAGGTTGCTTTAATCTGGAAAATAGGGTCTCAATAGGAAGTGCTCCAAGGTTTAGGCCCCTTAATGTTAATTTTACTTTTTGCGTATTTCGCTATATTTCGGGAACTTTTTAAGCGAATTGAAATTTTTTTTATAAAATTCGATTGCTCAAAGGTAATTCCACGCAAAAAATAAATTTTTAGTTAATATTTATGATTTTTTTGTGATTTTATTTCGTAATATTCGAAAAATTTTGAATTGCAAAGTAGGCAATTTTTTGCATCACTTTAAAGAATACAATTTTACATGGCAACAATACAAAATTTCAGAAAAATCGGTTGAATAGTTTCTGAGATATTAAATTTAGAAAAGTCAAACATTTAAAATTCGATTTCTCAGTAACTATTCAACCGATTTTGCTCAAAATATATATTTTGTCATGTAAAATTACATACTTTAAAATTATGTAAAAAATTGTGTTTATTATAATTCAAATTTGCATGAAATCATCTTTGTATAAATGAATTTTATGTGGTCGTACAAAAAATTTTCAATTCACTTGAAAAGTTCTCGAGATCTAGCGAAATTACGCAAAAAGTAAAATTAACATTAACGGGTCCATACTTTGGAGCACTTTCTTGACCAAACTATGGGGACCCTATTTCCAGACTAAAGCTACCTCCTATATTTTGGGTGTCAGAAATCCGAATCCGTTGGAAAAAAAAATTTATGTTTACTCAAAGAAAGTACGTTTCTCTGTCTGATTTCTTATCTTGAAATATCGTCTGAGCTAATTAGTATATTTGAGATCACCCGCTCAAGCCATTAAGATTGAGTCCTAGAAAGTGAAGATCCGATCATTAGATCAAAAGTTATTCAGGGTGGTCATTTTTTTTTTTTTTTTTTTTGGCGCACTGCTTATGATAAAAGCTATGCTTTAAAAAAAGAAATGGTGGAATGACAGAATGGTGTCACTTTTATCCATGCAAAATTTACATCGATCAAAATGAGCTTAGAGATTTAAAAAAAAAAAAAAAAAAAAAAAAAAAAAAATTCACCTATTTGAATCCTTTATAATTAAAAAGGTATTCTAATATAAATACTGCATTTCTTTAGAATGGTATGCTGGTGGAATGAAGTTAATTTCCTCTTCTCATTTTGACCGATCCGAATTTTGCATGGGTAAAAAATGACATTATTTTTATAAGCTTTAAACAAGATCTTCAATAGTGTGTCAACAGTTTTGCCATGTAAAATTTTCCATGTATGTTCCCATATTTTGCGATGTAAAATTTAATAAGATAGAAGACAGTGTCAGAAAAATTATTTATTTAAAGCTAATATAGAAGTGTTTCCATAATTTGGTCCAATTCCTTCTATACATTTAAAAATAAACTATTTAAAGGAGAAAAAAAAATGTGTTGCTTCTCCCAAACTTTTTTATTTCATGCAGTGAAATGCGGATGCATTAACCTAGCAAGTAAAACATTTTAAAATTACTTATTGTCTCTGGTTATCTGTTTTTCAATATGACCTATCGAAAATAGGCAACGAACAGTCCAGGCGACTCAGTAATTAAAAAATAAATAAGTACTAGTAGCTACAATAGGTTATTAGAGGCCATAATATCATTTACAGTATGCGTCTTGCGGACAATAAAAAGAACAAAGTTTTCAAAGCAATCACGGCGAACAGAAAAATACCGATGGATTCCAATTTTGTACAAAAGAAAATGGTTGCATTTGTATATCCATTTTTAGAGTTTAAAAAAACCAACCTCTATTCGTTCGTAAATTTTGAACCCAGAACATCGGAACGCGACTCAAGGGCGAGATAATGGAAATGATGAAGTTTTCCAATTTCTGGTCTGCTCAATAGTATCAAAGTACCAATTTATTGCAATTTTGTTCGAAAGAAAGAAGCTATAATTCGTTACGCGTTTAAAAACCAACGTCTGTTTATTTGTTACGGCTAGTTCTCAAAAGAATTTGTGGTCAGCTTATAAGTACTCATTTGCATTGCAATTTTGTTCTATTGGAAATGACCAATTGGCTACGCGTTTAAAAATCAATTTCTATTTGTTCCGCATACAGCAATAGACTTAAAAAGTTTTCAGAGTATTTGTGGTCTATTCAAAAGCCCTATTCATTGCAATTTTGTCCTAAAGAAAGTAGCAACAATTGACTACACGTTTAAAAATCAACTTCTGTTTATCCGGTACAGTTTAATGCTACAGCATTATTTACGGCACGTGATTCAAGACATCCGCGTGAAGTTTCCAAAGAATTTGTGGTCAGTTTAAAAGTACTCATTTGCATTGCAATTTTGTTCTATTGAAAATGACCAATTGGCTACGCGTTTAAAAATCAATTTCTATTTGTTCCGCATACAGCACTAGACTTAAAAAGTTTTCAGAGTATTTGTGGTCTATTCAAAAGCCCTATTCATTGCAATTTTGTCCTAAAGAAAGTAGCAACAATTGACTACACGTTTAAAAATCAACTTCTGTTTATCCGGTACAGTTTGAGGCTACAGCATTATTTACGGCACTTGATTCAAGACATCCGCGTGAAGTTTCCAAAGAATTTGTGGTTAGTTTAAAAGTACTCATTTGCATTGCAATTTTGTTCTATTGAAAATGAACTATTGGAAATATATTTGTTTCGCACAAGGCGCGACACTTTCAAAGTGTTTGTGGTCAATTCAAAAGGCTACATCTTTTAAAAATCAACTTCTGTTTATCCACTATAGTTTGAGGCTAGAGCATTATTTACGGCACGCGACTCCAAAGTTTTCAAAGCATTTGTGGTCAACACAAAAGAAAATTTCCTTTTCAGAACAAATTGTTCTTGAAAGGAGGGAATTCAGATGGGGGATTCGAAATTGTAGGAGGTCAGGAGGCTCACAGGGGGTGGAGGAGGCGTCGCGACGACCCGGCGCTAGGAAGTGATTATTAGTTTGTCTTATGTTCTGTGTCAGTTCTTGTAATGCCGATGCTTTCACACCTTTCGTATCACTTTTCAAGATAGTATCTTCCGAGGGGGTCTTTCATTCCTTTCGGAGTTCTTAGAATTGACCACTTGTCGAGATTGATTCCCGTTTGTTCTGAGAAAAAATATATTACACAGGGTGGGTTGGGGTACTTTCTGTATTGGGGAACTAGTTAAAAGTGCATAGCTGGCCCCTTTATTTCTTCTTTTTTATCCGTAATGTTTTTCTTTGTGTTTACTTTTAAAATTCAAGTCAAAATTAAAAATATTCATGATTACTTACTTGTTTTGAATTGTATTGAAATAATCTATTATTACTTGTCTTTGTTATGCTTTAATCAGTTATTCGGAATTATTCACAGTTCATCATCCACAATTCTTATTTAAAATATTATATTTTTGTTTTCCCGTTGATGACAGACCATTAATATTGCAAAGATGTAGAAAGTGCCTATATGAAAAAAGTGAAATAAAGTAGTGCATGCAGGTTTGTACTAATTGAATGTTTCTTTCTGTCACCAATCATTAAAAAATAATTGTGCTTCAACTTCAGGGTAACTCTCTCCGGGGAGATGGTTTAAAAGCAGTTATTTTTGGCAATTCTAAGTTTTTCTTTCTGAACCCCTTTGAGACGAGTGATTCATAAAAGCATTCGTACAGAATGCAAATAAATAAAAAACGGTACCTTAAATGTAGGCGTTGCTAATTTGACAGACTTACTTTGCTTTTACTTTAATTACTGTTAGTTTAATCATATATATAATTAATGTTGGTTCAAAATAAAACTAAATAATATTATTTTGAACTAAAGTAATGGTGAATTAAATAAATCAAACAATTATAACTCCGCCCACAAATAAACTGCTAAAGAACTGCTTTGGTTACCAATTTTATCTTTTTACCCTGATTGATACAGTTTTATGCTGGCACGTGTTCGTGACAGTCGACGCGAAAGGGTTAAACGAAGCAGTTTTTTTATCAAACACTTTTTATTTTGAAAAATGTGATATAAAGCTAATTGCTTGATTGATACAATACTCTAATTCCCTTGGCTTTTCTTGTCTAATATTTTTGATTAAAATTTTCTGCCCAAGAAGAGAAAACTAGTGCTCCATTCTTTTCGCATAGAAAAAAAAAAAAAAAAAAAACTTATGTATTTCCACAGATGCCAACTGCTCCGGACACACGCCAAAATAATAATAATAATAAAAATAAAAAAAAATGGTAAATAACTACAAACTAAATTTTGAAAACATTTGACTATTTTTGCTTGCTTTTTAAAAGGTATAGTATGACATTAGCGCTATAAAGTGGTGAATCATATAAGTCTACAAATTATTTAGAAATTGTGGTGGATAAAAATCTACTAAATTGAATTTATTAAACCAAGAATCACAATTGATAAACTACCACTTTAAAATATTTGTATGCTGTCCGGAACAAGTTGGCATCTCCGTATTTTTAGAGGAATATTAACTTTTAACCGCTTTAACCAGGGTTCCTACTATCTGGAAAAAATAAAAGAGTGGTAGCTAAAATTTTCACCACATTAGAACCACCAGGTCGTGGGAACCCTGTTTAACCCATTCTGCCAAACAACGAAGTGGCATATATATAAGAAGCATTGATTCGAAAAAAAGTAGTAGTGTATTTATGTTTACACAGGCCTGTCAACTACTACGTTGCATATAATATTATATTATAATATTAATATATCAAAACAGAACTATCCTTACTCCGCTAAATAAATTCCAACAATGAATTTATTTGTCGGAATTAAGATAATTCTGCTACTTACTTTTACTTTTTTGTTACTTTTTTATTTACTTTTTTGAAAAATCGTCCCTTTATGTTGTGTTATATGTTGGGTTGGGTTCATTGCCGGGTTAAATATCCCAGCAATGCACCATGGGCATCTCAGATGTAAAATAAACTTTTTGGGAAATGTTTTAAATTAGAAGAAATCGAAAATATTTAAAATACTGCAAACTAAACGAACAAATAATAATTGAAGAAAAAAAAAGAATAAAAATAAGAGAGAATTGAAGAAAGAAAAACTCAAAACTGAAAAAACTGACCCTCCACAGAGTTTTGCAAACGATCGTAAATTACCTTTAATGTGGACTATCCAAGTGGCGCCACCTTTACGAGCAGACCATAATCTCTTTTTGAAAGACCACTTTCTTCTTCTTCAAAATCCTTTTAACCATTTGATTGAGCATGAAAAAGCAGACGAGAATGGGAGAAGAAGTGACGAGAGCTTATTTGGAATATTTTTCTCATCTTTTCGTTAACTGACTTGATATCTGCAGAACTTTCGGGGTGGTCTGAGTTCTTAGAACTATCAAAAGGTGGGGAGGATTCGTTTTCTTATTGTAATAAGCTGTCATTTGGTGACGAAGCAAAACAATCGATGACTGATAAGCTTCTTGGAATCTTTTGTTTAAGCTGCATTCGTGAGTTGAACATCGAATAAGAATAAACATGTTCCAAAGTGTTAATTATGAAAACGATTTCTGTATGAATTTTTATTTAATTTGCAGCTTTACTTGGGAAACAGGAAAGAGAACAAAAAATTATTAATTTAAAAGTTATGATTATCACTACTGGCAACACCCCAAATTTTTTTTTCTTCTTTTTTTATCATTTTTTCTCATATTTATGAATACTTTCAAGAATAATATTTGTAAGCATGCTATCTTCGATGTTTTATTTATTTGCTTATTTAATCCTTTAGAAAATTAAAAAAAAAGGAAAATATTATCCTCAACTTTTATTCCCTTTAACCCATTTCCTACAACGGTACGAACCGTGAATGACGAAATACCGATTCTTTCCCTGTTAAGGAAAATTTAAAAGAAATTATACAATGCAATATTGTGAGGGGGGCGGAAACCGAACACCCTGGATAATTTTTGATTTAATGGTCGGATCTTCCTACTCTAGGACGCTATATAATGGGCTTGAGGGGGTGGCCCCAAATTTGCTGATTAATTAGTGAAGAAGATATTTTAAGTTACTCAATCATACACAATAACCTACCTTCTCTGAATAAATGTACCTTTTTTTAAGATAGATTCAGATTCTAACCCCTCAAATATAGGCAGTAGCCGCAATGTGGTAAACATGGCTGAGATAGTTTAGTTAGGAGGAGCCAAAGTTTGGACCCTTTAATATTACTTTTACTTTTTGCATATTTATCGCCTTTTTAAGTGAATTGAAAACATTTTGTCCTCAATAATGAAATTCGCTTATCCAAAAACAATTCCATGTATAAAAAAAAAATTATTATTAGTAAATATTTATTATTTTATTTAATATTAGTCGAAAAAAGTTTGAATTGCAAGGATTGCGATTTCTTTCATCATCTTAAAGAACATAATTTTACAGAACAAAGTACAAAATTTGAGTGAAATCGGTCGAGTAGTTCCTGAGAAATCGAATTTTAAAAAAAAGTCCCCTTTCACTACGTTTTTGTGTCTAATTTCGTAATTTAAAATATCTTGGCACTAATTAATTAGCATATTTGCAGCCATTTTTTCGAACTATTAAGATTGAGTTTTAGAATGTGAAGATCCGATCATTAGACCAAAAGTTATTCAGAGTGTTCCGTTTTTCTTTTTTTTTGTTCCCTGCTCTTATTTTTGTTGCTAAGTGTTCTGGTTTTCAAAATTTTAAAAATGTATAG
This sequence comes from Parasteatoda lunata, assembly GCA_949128135.1. Lineage (NCBI taxonomy): Eukaryota > Metazoa > Arthropoda > Arachnida > Araneae > Theridiidae > Parasteatoda > Parasteatoda lunata. The sequence goes on from OX421977.1 coordinate 15,681,686, forward strand.
CATATTTCCCCCGAGTATTTTTTAAAAAAATATTTTAACAATTCGAGAGAAAAATGCTGACCATAGCTTACTCGTAACTACTGTCCTTTTCTATAAATATCGTAAATTTGATCATTAGAAGAACATTCTGCTTTTAAAATAAGAATAAGGCTCGTAGGACTTTTTTTTACATGCAGGTGAAATGTGTTAAATTCTGAGACTAAAAGTTAAGGAGTTTTTGCATCCAAATCAGCTTAAAGGTAAGAATATTTTTATTGTTATCACTGCTATACTCCCTTTCAATCATTTTTAAAGATAATTTTTTGTTTCATCATTAGTAATCCTCTTAAGAGATAATTTAAAGAAAGGTCATAACTAGGCATAATTATTATTACATATATGTAATTAGGCATAATAATAGCGATGTCTAACCTATAGGTTAGGCAAAATACTATTTTTCATGTCTTTTTTAACTTCAAAAAATGTTCTAAATATTTTTTCTTATTTTAACAAATATCATCAAATATATATAGTGTATTACCAAAAGTATGATTAATGATATTGTGCAGATATATTTTATTAATGCTACCAATTTAAAAAGAAAGCATTGCATGGATTATATTTAATAATCTTGAATATCACACCTTCTAACAACAACAATCATAACATGAAAAAAATTAAATTTTAGTTTTAGAATACTAACCAATTCGGGAATTTTTGTTTCTCACTTCATTATATTTAAAGTAAACTTAAAAATGACACTTCATGATTTAAGTAGTTGTTTAAGAAGTAAAGGTAGTCAAAATTATTGTATATCAAATTTATTATATCAAAAATAGGAAAGTGAAATATAATTTTCTCCACCAATTCATGTATTTTGGATAAATTTCCCCACTAAAATCAGAAGATAATAATGTTTCCTCAAGCTTGAGCAACGTAGAGATAAATTTTTCAATAAATTATTTTTTTGAACAATTGTCAGTATATGTAACAACCAAAGATTTCTTCTTCCGCTCCCAACCATTAGTAAAATTATTTATAACTGTTATTGAGTTAAAATATCTTAAAAATGTCGTATATTTAAAATTTGATTTCATAAGAACTATTAGATCTACCTCGTTAAAAAATTTTCCTTTGTCATATGAAATTCTTCTTTAAAATAATGTAAAAATTGTATACATAACAATTCAAAATTTTTCCAATTTTTATTTAACAAATTATTAAATAATTATTGAATATATTTTTACACGGAAATTATCTTGACATAAACTAATCTTATTATAGTGTGCAAAAATTTATCGATATGGCAAAATAAGCAAAGCTTAATATTGACATTAAAGGGTCCAAACTTTCGACCACTTTCTCGACCAATTATTGGATACTAAAAATTGATAAGCAAGGTATGAAATGAATAACATTTCATATAATGTCTAGAATTCTATAGAATGACAAATTAAAAGTCTGCAGTATTTCAGTTAAATGACTATGCTAAGTATAGAATACTTCTTAAATCTCACACTTTGCCTAAAGTGGTCATTTGTAGTTCTATAGAAAGCCTAGTCTTTCCATACTATCACAAGATAACTAGTCATTCTATAGAATGAATAGGCAAAGAATATACTAATTCTTAACTTTCGTTCTTTGTTAAAATAGCCCAAAATTAGACTTTTTATACAATGACTAGGCAAAGAATATATTAATTCTCAATACAATGACTAGACAAAGAATATATTAATTCTCGAATTTCATACTTTGCTTAAATAGCCTAAAGTTAGACATTCTATACAGTTACTTGGCGCAGTATAGATTGATTCACAAATTTAAATAGCCATGATAGGCCTTTTTTACAATAATAAGACAAAGAATATATTAATTCTCATGTTTCCTACTTTGCTTAAATATCCCAAAGTTAGACATTCTATACAATGACTAGACAACGAACATATTAATTCTCGAATTTCATACTTTGCTTAAATAGCCTAAAGTAAAGCATTCTGTACAATGACTAAACAAAGAATATATTAATTCTGAAATTTCTTACTTTATTTAAAAACAAAAAGCATTCAATTTATTGACCGGGCATTCTATATAATTATTAAGCATTATAGAGAATGCCAGAATTTCTTAATTTACGGTAACGAATACTTCTACAAAGTATTCTTTTTTATCTTATTTTAAGATATTTATTTTAACAATATAAGATCACAATTCAAACATAACTGAACCAAAATAATTCAGCGTCTAATGAGCGAGCGAAGCAACTGAAATCAGTTCTGGGGGGTTCCGAAATCAAGGGTGGGACCATCTACTTATATTTATTTTACTATATTTACATTATGATTTCTCTCTTATTAATAAATAAAACGGAAATTATAATCAAATAAAAATTATAGAAACATTTCCTTTTGTCATTTTTGCACCTTCTTTATAATATGAGACTGGTCGTTAATTTTATAAATATAATGCCAGGCAGTCTATTGAAATAGACATATTCATTTACTGTTACTTATGACGCGCAGATGCAACAAAGGATAGAATAGGAAACCATAGGACATGAAGTGAGCTTTCAAAAGAAGCATCCATCACATGGATGATTCTACATTCTTCTCATTCTTCCAACTGCTTCTTATTTCCTTTGTGATGCACTCATCACTTTCATTCTCTCATTCTTCATCCTGGGCATCCATTTACTCTATGACTCCTCCTCTTTAAAAGTAAAATGGTTTATGTCTCTTCACAGCTAATTGGCCAGAAAATACGATTTTTTTTTATAAGGGTCATATGAAAAAATGACTGATGAATGATGAAAAAATAAAAATATATATAATAGTTCAAATTAATATTAGGAGGTTTAAGCATCAGCCATCTTCTTCTTTTTCTTCAAGTGGAAAAGTCTTAACTATTTAATTAAAATTGCAAGAAGAAATATTTGAAAGATGTACAAGAGTAGTGTCTGATGAAAAAATAAATTTATAAATTACAGTAATTTGAATTAATAGCACGAGCAGGTCGGGATAGCCCGGTTGGCAAGGTGCTGGACTCATGTTCGTGAAAACGGGAGTTCGAATCCGCCATGCTGATGACTCCCCGTGCTGTAAATGGTGCATGTCCTGTCACAAAGTCCTCCATCTTCCCATAACAAATTGTACCTTTGGGGTTACCGAATCGAAATTGATCGTTCTCTGGTTCAGGTCGAAATTACGAACTGCGAATGAATGAATGGGTCCGCCCTTCTTGGGCATAGATGGCGCCACTGGAAAGCAAGAACAATCACACCCCTTGACTTTATGGCAAACGACAACAACAACAAAGTCTCTGCCAATATTCACTTCTTCTCCAAATGGTTCAGTAATAACTACTTAATTTAAATTAGCTATTGAAATTAAATTGCAAGCAGGAGAGTTTTAAAATTTTACATGAGTTTAAACTCACCAGTGTATTTATATATTTAATTCGTTCTAATTTAATTCTGTTCAAAATCAATTTAAGTTATAATTATGAATATGAGAATTTTAAATAGGAATGCTGATGAGATTCTGCTGATAATGAGTATTTTGCTAGTATAAAAGTTAAAGAAACATACTGACCATTTTAATAATAAATTGCTTTTGAAAATGGAAGAGAATTAGAAAATAAGCATAAAAGGGTTTGTTCTACCGGGTTTGTGCACAATCCCTTCCTATTCATCCTACAAAGTTGTGCGTTTTTCTGAAAATATATCTTTTAATGACAGAAAAAAAAGTCATCAATCTCAACTTAAAACAAATTAATAAATAAAAAAATATATTGTTTTTGGACTTCAATTAGTGAATATTCGGCTGAGACAATATACCACTCTCACTCTGAGAATAATCGTGGCCATTTTACAGTCTTAAACCGAAAAGTTTATCTTCTTTTGATGGGACTCTGAATTTTCATTTGGGGAGATTTCCTCCCTTTGTATTAGATGGATAATTAACGCACAATAAAGTTCCGTACAAGGAGCTGATGCAGCGAATGGCCTATTATTCTCCTAACATTTATATTGGTGCGATGGCAGCAGTGATAAACAGCATTCATTATCTGACACACAGTTCTAAAAGAATCTCCTTTTCTGTTCAAGTTAGCGTACATCTTTTCAACTTTTTTGACGCAATGAACATAAGCCGATGACTTCGTTTCATTGTTTGATATTTCGTACGAGATTGAGAAATGCAATTAGGTTTTTGTTCGTAAAGGCTTCTTCGCACATACTTCGTCGCCTTTGCCGGCTTTTTATTCAAAAAGCTAAAGCGACGCGCTTGAATAAATGAGTTTTTCTTTCTGCGATTCTGATGATGAATTGAAATTCCGATTTATTGAACCATGGAAATGGGAAATACGCTTAATGGACACTTTAGAATTGTTTGTTGATATTTTTTGAAGATTCATCCATCATAATCTCTGCCTTCCTAAATCTCTTCCTTTTACTTTAAATTAATGAGATTTTGTACAATTAAATTGTATATTTAATCAGATGGCGAATTTGTACGTGTGTCAAGATATCTCAGGGATAATTTATGCGGAATTAAGAATGATAAGTATTAATGATACTGTCAGATTCTCCACTCTATTTCCTCCCTAAATTAATGAATCATTTTGAGTTTAAAATAGGATTTGAATGAGAATTACAAAATGTTTCGCACAGCTTAATTTCCCTAAAGCAAAATAAAGAAATCTTTGGTAGCTGACTGTAGAAAACTATGATTGGTTTATGAAAAACTATGATAATAACCTACAGAAATCCTAAACTTATTTTCGCTAAATGCAAATGGTGTGTAAAAATTTTGTGAGTAATAGAATTTTCGTCAATGACACCTATGCCTAGACAATGATAACCATCAGAAATTGTGAATTTATTTTTGCTAAATGTAAATAGTGTGTAAAAATTGTGTGAGTAATGGAATTTTTGCAGATAACACCTATGCCGAGACAATGTTAACCTACAGAAATTGTGAATTTATTTTTGCTAAATGTAAACAGTGTGTAAAAATTGTGTGAGTAATGAAGTTTTTGCAGATAACACCTATGCCGAGACAATGTTAACCTACAGAAATTGTGAATTTATTTTTGCTAAATGTAAATAGTGTGTAAAAATTGTGTGAGTAATGGAATTTTTGCAGATAACACCTATGCCGAGACAATGCTAACCTACAGAAATTGTGAATTTATTTTTGCTAAATGTAAATAGTGTGTAAAAATTGTGTGAGTAATGGAATTTTTGCAGATAACACCTATGCCGAGACAATGTTAACCTACAGAAATTGTGAATTTATTTTTGCTAAATGTAAATAGTGTGTAAAAATTGTGTGAGTAATGGAATTTTTGCAGATAACACCTATGCCGAGACAATGTTAACCTACAGAAATTGTGAATTTATTTTTGCTAAATGTAAATAGTGTGTAAAAATTGTGTGAGTAATGGAATTTTTGCAGATAACACCTATGCCGAGACAATGTTAACCTACAGAAATTGTGAATTTATTTTTTCTAAATGTAAATAGTGTGTAAAAATTGTGTGAGTAATGGAATTTTTGCAGATAACACCTATGCCAAGACAATGTTAACCTACAGAAATTGTGAATTTATTTTTGTAAAATGCAAATAGTGTGTAAAACTTTTGTGAGTAATGAATTTTTTGCAGATAACTGTAAGATGGCATCTTCTTAAATGGTGACAAAATTAATTAATTAAAATAATAGAGAAAAAGAGACTTTGCTTTTTCTTTATTACAGTAAAATTTTTAGTTGTTACTTTTTTCACTCGGTAATGATGCACAACATTTGACAAACAAATCTACCATTATTTAAAGGATAAAGAATTTATCTGAAGGCAATGAATTATAATATTATTTGAGTATAAAGATTCATTAAAATAATTGCAAATTTTTTTTATGGTATGACATTTATCTAAATTTAAAAACTGGTGAAAGCTTAATGCTAAACTATCTTTCAAAAAAGTGTTGATTGCAGAATTATTTTAGAATCACAATTATTTTAGATCAGAAAAAAAAGTAATTTATAATATGAGAATAACGCTAGCTATACTTTCCTCATTCTAAGTGGGTAATGATGATCCTGTATTATACCTTGCTCGAAGGATTCTACCGATTACGGTGAATATCCAGCATGAATTTAATTGAGAAAAATAAGTATTAGTAGTACCTTATTTACACTTCACTAGAACTGACACAATCAGCTATCGGTGACGATATGAGAAACATACCTAAGAATGATCCAAAGAGCATTGTATAATCCAAAGATCCAAAAAGCATCCTCTGTAGAGAGGATGGATCCCCCCTTTTTTTCCCTGAGTGCGAAATCGAGCATTTTACAATACAACAGTTAAACGAAAATCTATACCGAGCACCTTTGGACCCTTTGCAGGATTATCAAAGAGGTCATCCCCCAGCTTGTTGACCACTACAGGTAATGCTTGACTTCGGCGATCTACGTTTATGGAAAGTAAATATAGATAATTAAGAGCATATTTAACTCTAACCCTCCTCCGTTCTCTTTTACCCTTCACTCTTATTGTTAAAGAGATCTTTTAACCTATCAAGTAAATGTCTAATTTTCTTGTATTCGTCTTGAAATCCAAATTCAAAAGCCCTATTCACATAATAATAATAATAATCATTCCTTTTTAAATAAATAAACAAAACATGCTTCGATATTTTTTTAATGCAGTCCACATCCGCTTCCACAAAAATTAAGCGTAAGTCTGGAAGTCAACAAACCATCAGCCACGCCTCCATGCGTCGAACAAACAAACTATTACCAAGCACTCATTGACAAAAATCACAGCCCATTCAAAAGTGAAAAAGCTACTAAAACGAAAACTACCTTTCTTACCACTCGTGGTGAGGAGCACAAACCATAAAAGACAAGCAAACAAACAAAACAACATCGACAAGCCTACCTTTACTACAAACCAGTCTTTTACAAATTCTGAAAATGGTGCTTAGAATACTAATAAGCCATTCAAACCGAACATGAATGAAGGACCAGGTCTCAACCACCGTTCATCATAGGAGATAAAAAACAAATAAAAACCAGACCTGACATTTCTGGAATGCATATTTAAGTTTTCTACTGCAACCTCCCCCCTAATTTTTGTGATAGAACATTAGAACTGGGAGGGATAGTTACGTATCTTTATAAGCCTTTATCAACAAAGAAAAGAAAAAAAGCACCTAGTTATTAAGAAGGCCATAACTGTGCAATCGTCCATTCCATATAGCGTTGGCTTCTTAAATATACTGGCCAGACAGCTTTTTCAAACTGTTTTAAAGATTAGCCTATGGCTACAAGGCTGGACGTAATTGATGAGTACCATGTTCCATTCGCTTCCAGTGACGCTTTTCGTTTTCGAATGTTCCTTCATCTATAATCATTCTCGAGTATGGTGTTTCTGGGGTTGGAATGTTGATCAATTGGTTTTGTTACAATAATGAGATGTGTTTTATTTTATATTGAGAAGGTGCGTGTGGTGATGAATTTTAAAATTACGAAGGCGAAACGACCGTTGAGTTGTGATTGATTTCTTGACAGATATTGACGAAGCTGGAGGGAAAGTATAGAGTTGAATTTCAAATACCCATAGATGTTCAGGACGCTCAAAAAAATCTAAATAAAAAGCGAACAACCTGAAAAACTTTTGATTTAATAATCGAATTTTCATGTGCTAGGGGTTTATTTTTAATGGCACGAAGGCATTATTCTTTAATATACTTATTCCTGCGCACGATATTTGTTACAGAATCAAGTACAAAAACGTACTTTCTCAGAATAAACATGCTTCCCCCCCCCTTTTTTTTTTTAAATAAATATATTCTGCAACGATCTGACTACACGGACCAATGATCTTCTTTCTGGTATAACGACTGTTAACTACGGGCACTATTATCCTATGTTTATGTATATTAACTAAATTATCTAATTTACAAAGTATTCCTTTTAACCCTAAAATTATAATTAAATTATCCGAATTCGATGTGATATTCGGTATTATATCTTAAACGACTACGATGTGAAAAATAAACACGCTGAACTGCATGAATTTAAACTTATAATTCAAATTTATATTTTAAAATTTTAATATTATTATTTTGCTTATAATATTTATCGGTTTTTCTTTTGTTTTATGAAAAATGCTTACAATTTAACATAATCCTTCAAATTTTGCTGAATTTCACATTATGTACTTCTCCAGAGTTATTTTTCAAAAAACTAAAACCGAATGAAAAGATTTCAACTGCGGTTATAAAATGGGGCCTGTTCATAACAAACTTAAAAGAGACAAATCTGTTACTTGCTTTTTTTTTTTTTTTTTAAATTTTAATTATTTTTTTTTCGTATTAATTTTTTTTTCTTATTAAATTTTTTTTTCTTTTTAATACTTTTTTTTCGATAAGTAGGAGAAGAGATCCGAGCAATGCTTACGCAAGACACTTTTATTTTTTCAAATACGAAAAACATAAACATTTAAAAAGAGAAATTATACTTTAGAAAAATCTTTGAAATAGAAGGTTAAATTTGAGGTAAAAAAAGCTGAAAAAAAAAACATTTCTTCAAGATGTTTTTAAATTAAATAAAATAAATTAGAAGATTTTTTTTTCTTCTAAAAAGCTATGTCTTTTATATGATTTGAATCTCAAAATTTTTAAAACTAGTTAACAACAGCAAAAGTCTTAGCTTTTGCTATATATATATATATATATATATATGTATATATAGGTAGTGCTTTGCGCTCCCATGCCACAGGTCCCGGGTTCGATCCTCGGGCCGGGCAAGGTTGACTCAGTCTTTCATCCCTACAGCGGGTCGATAAATGAGTACCAAGCATGCTTGAGAGCTAAACACTGGGGGTTCCGCGTACGGCTGACCCCCTGACCGGAACATCTGCTCCTGCACCCCAGAGCCCAAGGTCACGAAAACTGAGAGGGACACAGTAGGCCTTGGCCCTCTATGGGCAGTCGCACCACTGAGTTTAGAGTTTTTTATACAAACACACACACACACACACACACACACATATATATATATATATATATATATATATATATATATATATATATATATATATATATATATATATATATATATATATATATATATATATATATATATATATATATATATATATGTGTGTGTGTGTGTGTATATATATATGGGTTCCTTAGAATTTTACTGTTTAGTTCAATAATTTCATATCCATGTTATTTTTTATCCATTAAACCATTAAGCAATATAGTTTTATTTAATTTCTCATTTAAAACATGACATTTAAGTACGAAATAAGTTTAAAGAAATTTTAGCTTTTAAAAAGTCGAACAAATATCCACAACGTAAGCTAAACGCAAAATTTTTTGAAAAAATAATTGTTCTTGTTATAGATGAAATATAATATTGATGACGTTTACATGTAGATTACACACAATTTTTGCGACAGAAATGAGAGAAGTTTTCCCAAACATGCTATGGAAAAAAAAAAAAAAAAAAGAAAAAAAAAAAGATGGATTGAGCTTTTTATTTATAATTAGTAGTTTAAAAGAAACTTTTTATCTGTACAATAAATAGAATAATGATGACGTAAAAAACAAAAAAAAAATTTAATTATTTGTTTCAATATTTTAAAGTCATTAAATACCCAGTTACCTTTTGCATTGAATTTTCCAAAAATGTCCCGTAAAAGCTTAAACACAAAGCGGGAATAAATAGTTCGTAACCACTTCCCAATTTAAATAAAGCGCAAAGAAAAAAAAAAAAAAAAAAAAAGAAAAAAAGGAAAGAAAACATCATTCATTTTCTTCTGAAAAAGTTTTTTAAAAAAAATTATAATAAATATAAAAAACATCTAGTCAAAACACCTAAGGTAAAAGAAAGAAAAAAAGAAAAGCGAATCTTGCTAACGAGGAACCAACTAGGCAGTTGTCGACAGATTTTCAAGAAACCATCTTTTCCACTCCCTCAAAATCACCCACTGCCCTCCCCCCCAAGGTAATTACCACTGCTCCGGTGGCCGATGTTTGCTCAACATTTGACCCCGACTTTGATCCTGCACAGCCCCCCCCCCCCTAAAGTCTATGGTTTGAAATTTTTGTTGATTTTGTTGAAGCCTATAACCTGTGATTCACGTTGATTTAGGAATCGAGAGAAGCATATTGCATAGGCATGGTTACCTTAAATCTTGGCGAGAGAGTTGGCGTTTTTTTTTTTCGTTATACCTATTGCCGACTTCCTGTTTGCTGTAATTTACATGGTTATGCGGATTATAACACAAGATTGTTTAGCTTCCATCAGAGCCAGGCTAACGATTTTTACAATTTGAATATCCTACGTATACGTAATATTGGATACTATTGCTTATGTTTATCACTAAAACTAATTGTAAAAAAAAACATTAAAAAAAAACGTGACAGACTTTTTTGAAGCCTATAATAAGCAGATTTAGAACAAATGAATACTACTTTTCATTACAGCACCATTTTTATTTAGGATTTACAATAAACAAACACTAACCCTTAACGAAAATTTAACAAAGATCAAAAAATTTAATTAAGAAAATTGGGGTAATCCTATGCATATCTACAATGGGGAGTGACCTTTGCATTTTTTAAAACAAAAAGTGGTTGATTAAAAACGAAAATTCCAACTTGTTCCACTTTTTTTTTTAAGCCTATACAACTTTAGTGCAGTAGTAATCTTGTGGACGCTCTTTTAAAGAGTAAGCGTTTTTATCCTTATCCTGCAAGATTTACTATTTAATTCGCTACCAATAAAAATTAGCAACTTTTTATAACATATGTTTTCAGTTTATTATTGTCTAGCGAGCGAATACTAAAATGTTTTCGCTTTAAACATAAAGAATTTGAATAGTAAGTTTTAATGATAGTTAGGATTGACTATTTAAAGAAATAATAAATAAAAATAAATGGACAATCTATTAGTTTTGAAATTTTTGGTTGAGAGTGGTATCCTTTCTACGAGATGACTACAACAAATTCATGCTTGTTAACCAACACACTTTTTGCAAAACATTTTACATTAATCCCTTGCACGCCCCCTCGGAATCAACAGTCACCACTTTAAAATTAAGAAATTTTATACCTTAATAATTAGTAACCACATTGTTTTTAAGAATTTTAAAATCGTATAATAGTACTATATTGTGCATTCCAAATGCTATAGTGCTTATATTAGATCAACCAGCGTTTAAAAGTACTCGGGGTGTAGAGGGTTAAAAACCAAACTTTCAGAATATTCTGGTAATTTTGCCAACATTTTAAAAGCCACACAGGGGTGAAAGCGAGTCGGAAAATAGGAAAGGCTGGTAGTGAAACCTTTTCAGTTTTAGCTAGTTTTGGGGAGGAGTTTACTTATTCTTTTTTTAAATTATTCAGCAATATCTACTTTATCTTCGAAAAGAAGTAGTTTTATATATATGCTAAAATTTTAAAAGAAATCTTGATAGTTACAGATATTTTATTTTTTTCGTAAAAAATGCTGGAATGAAATGTCTTACGTACCAGGTTTTTCTCTTTTCCGTCTTGCTATATAAGGGCTTTCACCCATGAAGCCACACCACTTAAGAGCTGGAACAAAGGGGCGTTGCTTATGAAATTTTAAATAATTTGTTTGTAGTGGTGTAGAAAATAAGTTTAAATGAATGAAAAAAATAATACCTTAACACGTTGAATGACAAGGGGGTCACTGGTGAACGGCACTGAGTTTGTTCGTAGTGCTACGGAGATCACCAGTGACCGGCGAAGCCAAGATTATTAGAAACACATAATTCGAATAAATCTAAAATTTTTTTAATATTATTATCGTTACTAAAATGGTTTAAAGAAATAAATGTAATATAGAACACAAAAAATAGTTTTATTTATATACACAGAGATGCCAACTTGCTCCGGACAGCGAATAAATATTTTCAAGCGGTAGTTTATTAATTGTGATTCTTAGTTTAATAAATTAAATTTAGTAGATTTTTATTCACCACTATTTCTAAACAATTCGTAGGCTTATATAATTCACCACTTTTTTCAGACATGTCATGCTATACCTTAAAAAAAAAAAAAAAAAAAAAACTAGCAAAATCTGTCTATTATTTGCAAATTTAGTTTGTAGTTATTTACCGTTTGGCCAGACGGGCAAGCTATGTAAAATTAGCTTGGCATTCAACGTGTTACTTGGTTGGTTCTAATGTCACTTGCCACACGGGGAAGCCTGCTTGGTGAAACCGAGCAAATTTAAGGCAGAGTGTGGTGTGCTACTCTTGTTTTTCAGTGGCGCCATCTATGGTCAAGAATTTGACTTCTGCCACCCCATACGTTACACCTGTTTCATAAGGCGGACCCATTCATACATCCATTCATCACATATCGTAACTTTGACCTGAATCAGAGAATGATCGATCTCCAATTCAGTATTGATTACCCCCAGAGGTTTAGATTTGTTATGGGAACATGGAGGACTTTGCGACTCGACAGAATTTTAACGTGCATCAGTCTAGGGGAGATTGTGGGCCCAACTCAAAAATCCTGATAATTTTTTGAGTAAAATCATTCAAAAAATTTAAATCTCAATAAATTTAAATCATTGAAATTTTCAAAACATGATATTCTAAATAAATTATAAGCAGCATAATTTAAATGAAAAATTATGAGTAAGTTTACTTTTATCTCTAATCACATTTATTATTCTACCAGAAAAAATATTTACAAATGAAAGAGATGCCAAGTATAAATTCTAGTTCTAATATTTTTAAATAAAATATACAAGAATTTTTATATATAAATGTGATCGATGTCCAGAGAGCCTGCTTGGTACAAAGCGTGTTTAAGGCAAATGATGCATTTTTTTTGTTTTTCAGAGGCGCCCGCCATTTATGGCCAAAAAATTTGATTTTTGCTTCATACAAACGTCTCAGTCTGTTTATATAGCTGACTCTTTCACACATTCATCCACAAATTGTAATCTTGATCTGAACCAGAGAACGATATACCTCCGATTCAGTACCCCCAAAGGTATGATTTGTCATTGTAACATGGAGGATTTTGTGACCCAACAGATTTAATATGAACCAATCACCATTTACTACACGGGGAGTCTTCGGGCGGTGGGGATCGAACTCCCGACATTTTGGACATGGGCTCAACGCCCTAACAACCAGGCTATCCTTGACTCAAAGTAAAACCTAAATATTTTGTTACCTTTAAATAAATTCAAACTTTTGATTACCAGTTTAAAGTAAATTCATTACCACTTTTTAATATTTTATAGGACGCTGAGACCACTGGGTGTTTCAGTTGTGATTAACACGTTGAATGCTACTCAATAACTCAATTATTTCATTTTTAAAAAGAATAAGACATTCGCATTTGCCAAATTATTACAATTTTGATACGGAAGTAAAGCGGAAAAGGGAGAAACTGTAAAAAAAATTTTCATTTTTTTCATGTTTTTTCATCTGTTCCTTTGCTTCCATGTTCATTTTTTATTATAAACTGTAAAAAAATAAAATAGTGCGTGTATATATTTAACAGTGTATATTTACATTAACACGTTGAATGCCACGCTACTTTTACATGGCTTACCCGTCTGGCTACAATGGTAAATAACTACAAACTAAATTTGCAAATATTAGACAGATTTTGCTATTTCTTTTAAAGGTTTAGCATGACATACCTGGTCTGGTCTGTTTGGTCTAACTGGGCTCCTGAGGTCAATAATGGCACTTAACTCATTCATCCTGTAATGAGAACTTAAGCAAAAACAATTGACAGATTACATAAAATGCAACAAATAATGGCACATGTTAAGGTAGAGAAAAAAGAATGGCACTTTGCCATGGTAATAAGAATAAGTAACAATTAAATGAATGTATAGAAAAAGTACAAGACATATTTACAAGAAGAATAAATTTACAAGATGAGAAAAGAATTAGCAAATATTCAAGTTCATAAACGACAAGATCATAAAAAATATCATTAATAAAATAGTGTACCTCTGTTAAAGTAGAGACCCGACAGTCCTGGTTTTTACCATTCGTGTCGATTTTGAAAAAAGTAGCATGTCTGAATAATGACATGTCTGAAAAAAGTGGTGAATTTTATAAGCCTACGAATTTTTTAGAAATAGTGGTGGATAGAAATCTACTAAATTGAATTTATTAAACCAAGAATCTCAATTAATACACTACCTCTTGAAAATATTTATTCACTGTCCGGAGCAAGTTGGTATCTCTATGTACTTAAATAAAACTATTTTTGTGTGTTCTATATTGCATTAATTTCTTCAAACCATTTTAGTAACGATAACAATATAAAAAAATTAAAAATTTGCTCGAATTATGTGTTTCTAATTCGCCGACCACCGGTGACCCCCTTTTTTTGTATGTTCTATATGGCATATCTATGTTGGTGCTACGAACAAACTCAGTGCCGGTCATCGGTGACCCCATGACATTCAACGTGTTAAATAACTAGAACTTCAATTTAGATAGATAAAACTTCGATCTTATACAAACTTTATATCAATCCATGTTTGAAATACCATTGTATAAAAGTCTAATAAAGTTACACATTTTGAGAATCCATCGTTTTTTTTTTTTTTTAACCCTTTTTACTTCTATGTCGTCTATGAGGCGCCATCAACAGTTACAACTCTAAAATTACAATATTTTACATCTTAATAATTAGTAACCACATAATTTTTCTCTTCTCACTCCCTCTTCCTTTAATGTTATTGAATTTCGGTGTGGGAGAACTTCCACGGCTACGTACTTCCACGGCTGACAACTTTCTACGCTTTTTTGTGGAGCTTTACTCTAGTGGCAGCTAAGTTTATGTTTTAATGTATTATTTTTTATTCATTTAAACTTATTTTCCACACCACATCATATACATGATTTCAAAGTTCATATGCAATGACATTTTTTTCCAACTCTGGTGATGGGGCATCTAAAATGTTGGCATAATTACCAAAAATTATGAATTCTTAGATTTCTAAATGTCTACCACTTTATAAAATATTTTGCAAAAAGAGTAGTATTTGGCAGGCCTGGGTACACGGCATCATAAATTTCATTATTCAAATCTGTTATTATTTTAAGAATTTCAAAAATTATATAAAAATACTGTTTTATGTACAGAGATGCCAATTTGCTCCGCTTTGTAAAATAGTATTTTCTTGTGGTAGCGAAGTTTAAGTTACTTTTAGTTTAGTATTTTTCATTTTATGTAATTTTTTTCACCACTAAATATCAAAAATTATAAGTATGATATAAAAAGCAACGTAAAATTATCAATCATCTGGTTACTATAATAAAAAGTAAGCGTAACTATCTTTCGAATTTTACTAACTAATTTGTTACCAATTTATTAAAACTACTCCAAAAAGCGGAGCAGTTGGCATCCCTGTATGTATTTTGATACTGTTAATATACTGTTTTACGTGTTTTGTTACTGTTTATATGTACTTCTATACTGTTTTGTGTATCTTACATTAGTTCAAGCAGAATTTTAAAGTACCAGGGATGCCAACTGCTCCGCTTTCTGGAATTGTTTTAATAAAGTGGTAGAAAAATTCATAGTAAAATTCATTAAAGAAAGATAGTTACGTTTACTTTAGTAACCAGTAGTATGATGCATCAACGTTGAATTTTATATCATACTTATAATTTTTGATATTTAGTGGTGAAAAAATTACTTATAATGAAAAATGCTGAACTAAAAGTAATTTAAATTTCGCCACCACTAGAAACTATTTTACAAAGCGGAGCAAGTTGGCATCTCTGAAGTACTCGGAGTGCAAAGAGCTAATCTATTCGGGACGGTCAATTCATAAAAGCATTCGTACAAAATCAGGGTGGAAAAAAAAAATAATAAAAAACAGAGCTTAAATGTGGGCATGGCTAACTTGACAGTCTTAATTTTGTTTACACTTTAATCAATGTTAGTCCAGGAATGTTCCGCTTTCTGCAAAAGTTTTAATAAACTGGTAGCGAATTAAATAGTAAAACTTGCAGAATAAGGAAAATTACGTCTACTTTTTAAGAATGTCTTCATTAGATAACTGATTAAAGTTGCATTTGCTATGATACCGTGAATTTTTGATTTGTAGTAGTGGTAAAATTACTTAAAGTGAAAATTAGTAAACAAAAAATAACTTAAATTTCCTTACCACGGGAAAATAATTTTTTATAAAGTAGAGCCAGTTTGTATCTAATCAATGTTAGCTCAGAGTGTAACTGTATAATTTTTATTTTGAACTAAGTATAGGTGAATTGAATAAATCAAACTATTATAACTCTACCTACAAATAAACTGCTAAAGAATTTGTTTGTGTACCAGTTTTATCTTTTCACCCTGACTGATAACATTTCCTCTTGAAAACTTTTTTGCTACTGCCGGAGAGAAAGGAGTAAAAAACTGTTTCATTTTGAAACACGCTATTAATTAAATATTTCATATTCTCATCAAGATACGATATAAACTCAATAAACAAGCCAAGCAAAGAATATGCATTACCAAATTTTGAACTTCGATCTCTCAACAATAATTATTCTATTTCTACAATTTTAGCATCGCCAAAAAGAAACTTCGCCAAATGCGGCACACCATTTCGCAGACAGCTACTTTAAAAATCAGAGTCAAAAGCGTGAAAATCCGAGATTGAAATAAATAGTTTAGCCTTTAAAAAAGTCAAAAGTGCTCACGTATTTTCTACATTTCATTCTGTAACCGTCACTGTGTTTTTATTCTAATGGTTTTACTTGATCACACAAAAGCTCAGAACTTGATTCTACCCTCACGATTTATGGGGATAAGCTCCCCAGCAGGGAACTTTTGTTTATTTATTTATCAGGTTTCCATTCGAATTCTCTTTTCTCTTATTTTTTCTTTAAAAGAGTTTTTATTGTTTTATTTTTTATGACTTTTCTAAGCAAAACTTTTATAAAGAGTGTGTTTATTTGAGTGTAAAGGATTGAATCACTTTTATGGATAGTATCTTTTGCTCGTTTTTTTTTCGTTTTCGCTCGTACTAGTTTTAAAGATATGTTTTTCCTGATTAAACTATTTGGACCATATTGTGACTACTCTCCTGACTAAACTTGTCGGACCATACTTTCAAATTGGCGACCACTTTCCTGACTAAACTAGTCCGACTATATTTTCAAATTGGCGACCGCAGAGCCGGTATAGCCTGGTTGGTGTGGCACTGGGCCCATGTCGAAGAGGTCGTGCATTCGATCCCCGCCGGCCGAAGACTCCCCGTGTAGTAAATGGTGTCTGATGCATGTTAAATCTATTGAGTCACAAAGTCCTCCTTATTCCCATAACAAATCAATACCTCAGGGGTTATGATCCAGGAGTTTCTTTGTCTTCTGGATTGGGTTCAAAATTACAAGGCTGCGGAGTTGAACATTAGTAGTCGTAAACCCAAAAATTAGGTCGGCTGTTCAACGATGGTTATAAAATATAAAAGAATTGGTGACCGCTCGACTCACTAGACTAGTCCGATTATATTTTCAAATTGGCGAAAGTTCTCCTGACTAAATTAGTCCAACTAAATTTTCAAATTGGTGACCGCTTTCCTGACAAAACTAGTCAGACCATATTTTCAAATTGGCGACCGCCCTCCTGACTAAACTAGTTCGATTATATTTTTAAACTGACACCCGTTCTCCTGACTAAGTTAGTCCGATTATATTTTCAAATTGGCGACTGCTCTTTTGACTAAACTAGACGGACTATATTTTTATTATCTTTTTACTACACTTTTTTATTACGTATTTTTACGCCTTCATTTTTTGTTGTTGTTATTTTTATTATTTTAGCGTCCTAATTATTTGATAAATTTAGTGAGTTTATTTTGTAAATTGATTTTAATTATGATGGAGCCAAACGATGCGCGTTGACAGGTCGGCGGGATAATTCCAAAGTGCCGAAAGTATAGTTCAAAAGGCTTGAACACATGACTCATGGCTTGAAATACGTGTCAGATGTTTGCCATGCGATGAGCATTTGCAAGCTATGTCAGCGAGCAATTCGAGTTAAGTCCTAAATAAGAAGGTCACCGACTTGTATTAATTATTATAACATATTATTATAACATATTATTATAATATAACATATTGTTATAAATATAACCTAACTTATTATTTCATATTTTAATACTCTGGTTATCGACTGAATTCGGAACAATTTTAAAAAAAAGACTTAATTAAAAATTTTATTCTGTGTTTGGTAATCAGGTGTCATAAAACTATCAATCCAAAAGTATAAAAATTTATACAATGTTTCTTAAAATAAGTGTTAACGTAAGGAGCTACAACAAATTGTAGTACATTATTTTCATAATAATTTTTTTTTTCTGTGATCAATCATGTGATTATTTGTATTTTGAAATAAAATTTAAAAAATAATATTAATAATAAATTAAAAAGCACATTGAAATGGACGTAAATATATCGTTTAATACTGAATTTTTAAAAGAAAAATTCCAAATACTCTTATTCAAAGCTTAATAAAAATAACAAATTCCCACTTTGATCATAGCTTTTTGATCAAAATATAGCTCACATCATACAAAATTTAAAAGCAAAATTTCAAATAATTCTATAATGAACTTTTCCTGGAACGTGTGTTAGCGTAAAGAGATTTTCTCAGAATCAACTTTCTTCGGAAAAAGTGTTTCAAATGCGAGGAAATTCGAGGAAAATGCGAGGAATGTAAGAAAATTCTGACAACAACAAAAAATTAAAAATTCGAAAATTAATTTCTGAAAATGAATGTTATTTTTTAGAAATATATAATTTGTTCTAAAGAGATTTATTCGGAGATCAAAAATTTAAAGGGTTATGGAAGGCTAATAAATTAAAATTCAACTATAGATAATAATAATAATAATAATAATAATAACCGATTTTCACCCAGTCGGATACCTGAACTCTTAAAATTTTATATTTGACTATAAATCGTAATCGGCTCAATATTTTTCTACTCCATTTATTACAATTGAAATTCAATTCAATGCTCTGCCTGGATTATCTAAGCATGAATATGATAATATGCTCCCCTCGTTTCTCTTTAATGTAACGAAGAATAATCAAATAAATTACGGAATTTATATTTTTCTGGCACTTTTTTTGCCAGCCTCCTGTAAGGAGTGATTATTTTCATTATTCATTATCTAAAAAAGGGCATAGGGTATTCATCGTGTGAAAAAATATAGGTTTAATAGAGATGGTAACGATTTTATAGGCGCCGAACTATGAATAACACGGTATATTTATGCTTTCGGCTATTGTTTCAGAATCACCTTTCTCTTGATTGGTCCTCCGATATCGTCTGCTTTTTTTTTCTCCCACCTCTTTTGCAAGTATGATTTAATGTAATGGAATCGGAAATGTTAGAAATCAAGCGTAGTTTTTTCATATTTTTTTTTTTTGTACCACAATTTTATTTCATTTATATTACTTTATTTTATTTTTATAACCGGCGTTGAACAGCAAACCCAATTTTGGGTTTACAACTACTAATGTTCAACTCCGTAGCCTTGTAATTTTGAACCCAATCCAGACGACATGGGAATTTCTAGAGCAAGTAGTGGGAGAAATTTGCCTATTTGGTGGACTTATCGATAAAAATTACCCGCACTAATCAGTTACATAGAGAGGAAAACCACTCACGGTTAGCATGAAGGCAAGAGCACTCTAACTTTCTTTTTTTTTATTGTGTTTTTATGTTTTATTTTATCTTAATAATTTTCTTCTTCTCTTTTCATTATTGTATAATTATATATATATATATATATATATATATATATATATATATATATATATATATATATATATATATATATATATATATATATATATATATATATATATATATATATATATATATATATATATATATATATATATATATATATATATATATATATATATATAAATATATATATATATGTCTCTAATTAAATTATAAGCAAAAATATATTTCAATATTTTTTAAATTTAAAAATGTTATTAATATATACTAAAAAAATTAGTTAGATTATCGGAATTATGTTTGTACTAAAAAATGAAATCCAAAAAATGTAGTTCGAATTTTTTTTTTTCCCTTCATATTCAAAAATTTGACAATAATTGATTTTGTAAATTTAAGAGATTTCAATCACGAATAACTGTTTTTCTTAGACTTAAATAACTGCAAATTTGAAAAATGATTGTTTGGAAGTGAGCCGTGTTTTAAAGATTTTGCCTTTAACGCAGAAAAAGACATCGGTGTTTTATGCCTTATTTCACAACCATAAATTATTAAAATGGTAAATATCATATTTTTCACTTATTTTGAACTAAATTAATACAAAATAATGAAAAAGTATGAAAAATATGTTTAATACGAACTCTGCGTCTAAGTATTAGGATGCTTATGTAGAGTGCAGTGTATTTAACAATTCATTATTGAAGGAATTGCGATAGAAAACCAAAACAGAACACAATATCAGAGATGCCAACTGCACCGGATACGCCAAAATCATTAAAAAAAAAACGGTAAATAACTACAATGTAAATTTTGAACTACAATGTAAATTTTGACTATTTTTTTAAAAGGTACAGCACAACATACATTAATAATAGAAAGGGGTGAATTATAAAAGCCTACGAATTGTTTAGAAATAGTGGTGGATAAAAATCTACTATATTGAAGTTACTAAACCAAGAATCACAATTAATAAACTACCACCGTAAAATATATATTTGCTGTCCAGAGCAAATTGGCATCTCTGCAATATATATTCGTTAACCCTTTCTGATTTAAGGCTGAAAGAGCTTATATATCAAGACTGAAAAGAGTAAAAACTGGTAGCAAATAAGTTTTAGTTTTTATTAGGGAATAATAAAATATCCATAACTACCCAATTTTTTTAACAGATGCAATTTATATATAGAATTTGCTTCTTTCCTGAGAAAAAATTAATAGCAGTGAATTGTTTATTGTTAAGAATAGATTTACTCCAACCGAAAATTATCTATTATTGAAATAGTTCTACTACCAGTTTTTTCTCTTTTCCGTCTCGCTTTCAGGCCAGTTTCGATCTTGTGCCCAGATCTAGGATCACTTATTTTAAAAGCAGAGATGCCAACTTGCTCCGCTTTGTAAAATAGTATTTTCTAGTGGTAGCGAAATTCAAGTTACTTTTAGTTTAGTATTTTTTCTTTTAAGTAATTTTTCCACCACTAAATATCAAAAATTATAAGTATCGTATAAAATGCGACATTAGCTCATCAATCTACTGGTTGCTCTATAAAAAAGTAGGCGTACTTGTCCGTCTCTAACGAATTTTACTATATAATTTACTACCACTTTATTAAAACTATTCCAGAAAGTGGAGCAGTTGGCCTCCCTGTAAAAGTATATAAAAACCAATGGAAATAATAAAAATATTGACTTTAAATTGTCCCTGTATTTTTTTTCTTTTTTTTTTATTAGCAATTAAAAGAGTTTGAGACTTGCTACGCTTTTGGTAAAATTTCATTCTAGTGGTAGCTATGTTTATTTTTTAGTGTATTATTTTTATTCATATATACTTATTCTTCACACAACTACACGTATATGATTCATAAGTTCATATAAAACGCCATTTTGTTCTAGCTATCTAATGGCATACCTGCCAACTCTTCCGCATTTGGCGGAAGATTTTATTTCTACATTTTAAGTGGTAGTAAAATGTATGCTTTCTATGCATTCTTTGCATTTATAAACTTAATTTATAATCTTTTTGACCACCACTATTTTTAAAAAAAATTAAGCATATATATTAATATGCAATACTATTGTTGTAGTCCACATTATCTTCTCCAAAATACAGCGTATGTTTCTGCCTAAAATTGTAATTTAAATTACATTTTACTACCACAGGGGAAAATCATCCTTGAAAGGATTAAAAGTTGGCAGGCATGTAATGGTGAGGCTTTTAAAATTTTGGCAAATTTACCAAGCTTAGTTTAGTATAGTATTGTTTAGTATATTCGATTTAAAATAATTTTTCCTACGTTTACATATGAGAGATTCTAATTTTACGTAAAAAGTTTTTTATTTTTTGTTCAGCTCTCTTGTGGTAAAGCAAACCACAAGAATATCTCGCGAAGATTCTTCAAGAGAGTTTTTAGAGCTCCAGAGGTGGTTGAGATAGTAAGATTTCTTCTGGCTCAGTTCTGAATCAGCAAAAACACGACGGATACAATGTTTTTTTTCTTTTTCTTCATCGTTAGCTGGATTTCTTCGAAACCCCATCATCTGATAATTTAACATCATCAGTTCTTCTACTTCAGTGCAAGCAACATCTTTATGAGCAGTACACTTCTTCAATACAGGGGTGTGCCTTCTTGGCCAGATACCCTTTCGTACTCGTCCTTTGTTTTCACTGTTCTCTCGTGTTAAAGCCATTAAAATATTGGCAAAGTTAATCTAAGTACTGTAAGTTTTTGATTGTCAGCCACTTAATAAAATATTTTGTAAAAAAATGTTGTAGTAAATGGTGCTCTGCCTGCCTAATATTTCAAATGAAACTTTGCTGTTCCGGAAAGGGATAAACGAAATTAGGTGGAATTATACACCTTTAGATAGAATCTACGGTATAGCAGTATGCTAATGCTATGCTTGACTTAAATTTGAAATATTTGCGAAACTTTGAAATTCAACTGAAATCTGTTACTCGTTTTTCGTACTGCCAGCAAATGTCAAAATTCTCAAGCAAATGCAGAACATTTTTTGAATATTTGCAGAACATTTTCTGAACGTTTGCGGAACATTTGCAGAATTTTTTTTTTTTTTTCACTAAGTAAAAACGCTATAAAACAAAACATATTGACAATTTTTCCTAAGCCTGAGTCTCTGACAATTTTTTCCTACATCTCCGCTTCATTTTAAATGTATCGAAATGTAATTCTAAGCGTCACATTCAAACCTACCTTGTTGCAACAAGTAGGTTAAATTTAATTTCTCATTTTTTCAAAATGAAAATTTTGTTTCCCTTAATAAGAAAGATATAAAATTTATTATGTACAACTTTCATTCTTCTTTACGTATTTTGAATTAATTTTTTTGATGACACTCTCATTATTTTTTTAGAAAAACATTTTTAATGTTGAGAAATGTGCTACATTTTTATAATAGCTTTAGAAGAACCTTTTTTTTTCCTTCCAAACTTTGCCTAAATAGCATTTGTCACTTTGTAGAATGCCTATGAAAAGTTTGCCTAAAAACGTCCGGAATTATATGCAATTCCTAGGCATTCTATAGAATGCCGACATTTCATACTTTTCCGGTAACATATGCAGTTCTCCGCTCCTAAGAAAACACAAGAAAAGATTATCTGGCCTTAAGTATCGCATCATCAACTGATGTTAATATTTAGATCAAAGCATAGTGCTTTATTAAAGCTAAAGTGATAAGTAACAGAATGGAATATCCATTTGGTGTAAAATATACACTACCACTTTTTCATATTGGTGCTTTTTATATATACATGATATTATGTGTTGATAATTGCTGAAATCTTAGGTACCCAGTTGTTTAAATAAAGCAAGCGGAAATGTCATGCCAAACCTTTCAAAAAACTAGCAAAAACTGACTAATACTTGCAAATTTAGTTAGTAGTTGTTTACCGTTTGGCCAGACGAGAGAGCCATGTAAAATTAGCGTGGCATTCAACGTGTTAAACAAGTTACAATATTTTAAAAAATATACTAAAGGTTATTTTATACTAAAGGTAAAGTAATGCCAAAAATTAACTTTTAAAATTGATTCTTATCGAGCAGTAAAAATGATAACTTGATAGATTCTCTACTGATTATTCTTATCACGATATTTTATTTCGAAACCGGAGCTGATTTTTCTTACGGCATTATATGTTCCGTGTTTGAATGCTGGTATTAGATTCTTAACTATTTAAATTTCTTTGTAAGTTTGGGTTCGAATAAGTAATTGGTAAATAAAACGATTTTTAGTTTTTTTTTTTTAACGAACGATCACTGAGAATGTGAGTTATCTTCTTCATATTTTTAGCGCCAAACCATTACGAGTCTACGCATCGGTTAACCTTTTCATCGAATGGGTTCTCTCACGGCCAGTTACAGTTGTTAATGATTTTCTAGAACGAGACTAGAAATTCTAAAAAACTTCGCCAAGTTTTGGAAAAATGGAAATATCCGGAATAACTCTCACGCCAGTCTAAAATGGAGAAAGTAAATCAGATGGGGGTGGCGAAAAAGCAAAAATGGTTTTTGTTTTCCATCCTGCAGAAGTTTATTCATCTGTCTTGAGGTATGGAATTATTTCCGCCAAGAATCATTAGTATTCCACGGTAGCCGATAATGCCGAATCTGTCCATCCCACTTTGTGTGTGGCATATTTGTTCGAATAGGAGATAAGAGGCGCTTTCTTATCATTAATTATAATAATTTATGACTTGTGTGACTAATTATTTCTGCAGATGGTAAATCCACTTGTGAACTGGTTAAGAAACATGTTCAACTATTATGTGATGATTAAAATTTTAATGCTTTGGAGTTAATTGTGAGATTTATATGTTTGCATGATTTCTTTTATATTGGTATTTTGAGCACGGTGATATGTTATATGTTTGTTAATATAAAATGTGCTAAGAAAAAATATTTTCTCAGGCATACATATAATAGCGAAACTTAAGTTGACTGTTTACGGTCTACCGTGGTCAACTCATAGAGGGATAATTTATTTTATTTAACTATAATAATAAGATAAATATATATATAAATATTTTTTACTATGAATTTTAATTTTTTGATATTGTTAAAAAGAGAGTATTGATTTAGGACTAATCCATGGTTGATATTTAACTTCTTATCTGGTTGATACTAGTCTCAAACTGGTTGATAACTATTTAATTCATAACGGATAATCAAATATCCCGCTTATACGAATAAAATTTAATGGAACCAAATCATTTTATATTAAACTAATGTTAAACTTCCCCGTTCAAACGGTTATTTGTTGCTTTTTAACCCCGCTTAATTGCATAAAGAAGTAGTACTGAAATGAAAAAAATTTGTTTATATTTGTTGAGAAATGTTTCACCAGCTAAAATGGAATTTCTCTTTTTCAGTAAAGATAAGGATACAAGGTGGTCATTTCAATATTCATTAGTAGATGTTTGGGATGACGTAGAAAAATTAATCAAATCTTGCTGCCAGTTATATATTGAAGTAAACGAAGGGGGTATTACCCCTCTTTGACTTACTTCACTCACACATCATTGAGTATGTAAAAAAGGGAAAGAGTGATTTGTTTTTAGGTCAAGACTTGTGGTCCCCTCTTGATGCACTGTTAGCTTTAATAAGAAAAAGTTTTAAAAACCGAATACACTGGTGTAAAGAGTGTCTTTCTCTTTGAATAATTTTGAGTTGGTTGAAAGTTGAGCGCGAAAAAAAATTATTTAAATTAATTACAGAAAAAAAAAAATGAATCTTAGAAACAATAAATTTTTAAAAAAATCCCCAACTAAAATAGCCATTAATTAGGAATTTCCCAAGTTTCGAAGATAAAAAAAAAGAATTCTGAATGTGTTATACGGACAAGTCATGAAAATTTTAGTAGAAACTAAAAGGTAATATCTAATTTTGATAAATTGACGAATTAACGGGTGTAGTGTAAAAAACAGTCTTCAATTATAGAATATTTCGGATGGGATCAAATAATATTTTAGTTCCTATATGATACTTTTCACTAACATTGATTTACTTTTATGTAACTTTAAATGACATTTTTTTATGAAACTAAGGCAGAAAGTTTTAATTTTAATTATTTATTGATCATAAAACTGAATTTATTTAATCAAAACGCTATACTATGCATTAAATACCATTAAAAAGTAAAATTTAGCAAATATTCAGAATTTAAGATTGAATATTGCACTCCCCTTTTAATCGAATGACCCGCTTAATAGCATAGATTTGGCTGGAACCGATGGTATTCCCTTAAGCGGGGGTGACCGGGGTATCCCTGTGGTATGATACCTATTGGTGTTAAATCTAAAAGTTGTGTGATTGATTATTTTATTTCAGAACAATACCTAATCGTTGAATAAATCCAAAAGTTGTGCGACTGGTTACTTTATTTCAGATTAATAGCGAATCAAGTATTCTTGTTCACTTTAAAGGGTGCTGTTAAATCTTAACACCATTAATAAAACTTACCAATCTGATTTTTTTAAATTTGTATCGAATATGGATTTTAAAGCTTTAGCAAAATTATCAACAATAAATAGACAGTAGAAGAAACTGTTTGGATTCTTGTTGCTAAAATTGCTGAACGTATCATAAACATAATTATATAAACATAACATGTTTCGATAGCTAAGTATATGATATATTAGAGTAAAAATGTGATTGTTATTATAGATTTAAAGCAAAAAGTTATTGTTAATAGAAACCAGAAAGGGTCTTATAAATCTAAAAAAATATATTTCTTAATTTGCTCAATAATTTTTTATAAAAAATATAAAACATATTGCAGATAAATTTTTCTGCACTCCGTAAATTTGATGAATAATCATCATATATTTAAGCTAAGTTTTTGTGTGAAATGATGATAGGTTAAACGTACTTTTTACGATTATTAGAAGTTTAATGGTGAAAAATTTTGAAATTTCAAGATAGTGACAAAATGGGGTAAAGATAGTTGTTTGTTTACATACTGCGTATAGGTGAAATGTGAGTTCTTCCTGCCGGATTGAATTGACAAACTGATCATAATCTCTTTAATACTAAGTGAAGTTGAATGAATCATTTTGTCTGATTGATCAAGAATATTGATTGTGGTCGATTATTTGCCAAGTAATTTCAAACTTCTCGTAGGATTGATTTGACAAACTATTCATGCAAACTGTTATATATATTTTTTTTCTTATTTTTTTTTCTTTCTTTTTTTTAATGGCGGGCACTTGGAACTATTGTCCATTGGCCACAGAAAGTGCAGAACTGCTAATTCTCTTTTCGTTACCCAGTGGGCACCTGTGGCGAAGCGGTGGAGCAGCGTCGCCCACGTCACACTACCACAACCCTTTTATAGAGCGGGTCACATTCACACACAAAGGAGAAAGGACATGGAACACAGATAGAGAATAAGAAACATCCATGCCTTGCCCGGGATTCGAGCTCAGAACCTTTCTGATGCAAGGACAGTTCCCTGCCCCCCACACAGGCCGGTCGGCACTGTTATAAAATGCATGTATGCTTTTAACACGTTGAATGCCTTTGGGGTCACCGGTGACCGGCAGTGAGTTTGTTCATAGCACCACGGGTGGCCGACGAAGCCAAGATTATTAGAAATACATAATTCGAGTAAATTTTTAATTTTTTTATATTATTATCGCTACTAAAACGGTTTGAAGAAATTAATGCAATATAGAACACACGAAAATAGTTTTATTTATATACGCAGAGATACTAACTTGCTCCGGACAGCGAATAAATATTTTCAAGTGGTATTTTATTAATTGTGATTCTTGGTTTAAAAAATTCAATTTAGTAGATTTTTATTCACACTATTTCTAAACAATTTGTAGGCTTAAATAATTCACCACTTTTTTCATGTATGTCATGCTAAACCTTTTAAAAACTAGCAAAATCTGTCTGATATTTGCAATTTGGTTTTGTGTTATTTACCGTTTGGCCAGACGGGCAAGCCATGTAATATTAGCTTGGCATTCAACGTGTTAATCATATGATATGATTTACATGAATCTGTCAACAATATTAAATAATTTTATAATATTTAACTTCTATTCACTGCTTAGGCTCGTTTGAATGCATATTAATAATTGCGCTGTTCTGTGTGTATGTATAAAAAACAAATTTTATTTCAAGAAAATACAGCAACCTAAGTTAATTATTAGTATTTTATTGTGTCGTAAAAAGAACTTTACTGACTCTTAAGTGAATCAAAATTTACAGTAGTTATAAATTTCAGAGTATTTATAACTACTGTAAGTTTTCAGTAATAAATTTAATAACAAAAATAGCAGCGACTACTTTTCTCCAAGTAGTGTAGATGTTACCTTGAATGACTGAAGACAAGAGAATGTCGACTTTCACCAGTGAATGTCAACAATCACATGGTAGCTTTGTTGAATATCCGAAATATTTGTTTTATCTGATTTGATATTAATTTATTCGTATATATTTTATTACATTTATTCGATATTTTAATATTTGCTGAAGATATGTAAGGAGAAACAGTGTTCGGAGGACCGGTTAAATGCATACTGGACAGTGGCAGTTTTTTATTTTATAACCATCGCTGAACAGCCGACCCAATTTTTGGGTTTACGACTACTAATGTTCAACTCCGTATCCTTGTAATTTTAAACCCAATCCAGAAGACAAGGGAACTCCTGGATCAAGTATTGGCAGAATTTGCCTTGGTTCAGGACTTTTTGATGGAACTAACGCGCATTTTCGTTACATGGTGAGGAAGACCGACAGAGCCACCCATGGATGGCTTGGGGGCAAAGGGACTCTAACACATGATCCGTCTACCACTGAGGATATTTCACGTCAGCACTGTGGTCGGTGCAAGCCGGATGCCGATTCGTATCGACCAGCCATCGGTGGAATTCAAATCCGGTTCACCTCATTGGAAGGCAAACGCTCTATCCCCTGAGCCATCACGGCTCGGACAGTGGTACCTGACCTTAAAAAAAAACACTGATGTAGTCCATACCGGGCAACTGTATACCGGTCAATGGCACTGAACCTTAAAAAGCATTGATGTAGGGCATACCGGGCAAATGTATACTGGGCAGTGGCACTTAACTAGACCTAGTATATATTTCGGACATTCACCAAAACGATTGACAACATTCACCGGCGGAAGTCAGCAACCACTAATTTCGGTCATACATACAGTAACATAGATAGTTTTTGGTGCTTCACTACATCAGGAACTATCCCTGGTGTAGGGAAGCACCACTTTGGTTGTAAAGTAATCGCCACCATTTTTGCGGCGAAATACTCGAGACTACAAGTTCTGCAGGCTTTGGTCTTTAATTCTTTATGAAATATTTTTCAGAAATTGGAACATTCGGCGTCCAGGTCATGAGAAAATGTTTCCATTCGAAAATGATTCGTGGCCTCGAAAAATATTATTCCTCTGCAAATATCATTGCAAACTTAAAATTCGAAAAGAAAGAAAAAAATCGAATTGTTATAATAATTTGGCGAGCACTGTAATTCTTTTCTACAATCGAATGTTAAAATTGCTTGAATCTAAATCAAAAGCTTTCGGTTATTTTCCTTCGCCATTCCATCTAAAATTGATTGCTGAGTAGACATCGAAAAGGAAAGGAGTTTTTCAAAAAAGGAAGAAAAAAAAAATCACTTGGGAATACAAACCAAAGCGAAATCCGTTAGTGCTAAGTGGCAACAGCTAACAGCAGACGAGAAAAATGGAAGCAGATGAAAAAAAGGAGTGGGAGATTCGTTACCATAGCAACAACTGAGCTTTGGATGAAATTGAGTGAAAATTGTGGCTGATACAAAATAACGAACATTTTTTTAAAACTTTTTTTTTTTAACTGTAGATAATATTCTTTTTCATAAAGCGTCGGTTCTCTTTTTTTTCTTCTTTTGTTCGACAGAGACGCATAACTTGGGAATATGTGGTTTTCTTAACCCATTAACGGGGATGCTGACTTCCTCCGATTCGTGGCAAATTTTTTCTAGTTGCAGTAAAATTCTGTGTGATCATCGACTGTGAGTTTTATTTAATATAAATGCGTTTAGCATAACTAAATAAATAATTAAAACGTATATAAAAATTCTAGTTATCGGGAGATGAGGTTTTTAAGGAGTTAGCAAAACCAGATTGTTAAAAGTTTTTGTTCCCCCCCCCCCGAAAAAAATTTTATACAAAAAAGCAAACATTAATTTTTATTTATTCGTATCTATTTTTCTTATTGAGTTTTGAATTGTGGAGTATATGTTTACATCCTATTAAAAAATTTAGTCTTAAAGACAAAATTCAAAAAAAGAAAGAAAAAAAAAAAAAAAGAGTTAATTTGAAAGAGAAAAATATATAGAATGGAAATTTGTTAAAGGAAAAATAAGTTTTTAAAAATAGCTATTACAAAAATATATTATTTTGAAAAATAAATTTATTGAAAAATTTATTTTAATCAATCTGTGAAACCATATTTGCAAACTTCATTGTCTACCAGTAGAATTTATAGATACATTTTATAATAATATTTCAAGATCAAATTTTTAAATACTCTTTAAAAGTCACACATCTCACTTATCAAGAGAACATTTTCCAGATCGAACAAAATTGTTCTGGTCAATGCAAATTAAGTATGTTCTAATCTAATACCGAATTTTCAAAATCCATTTTTCATAGTATTGAATCTTCGCCTAAATTACGTGTGGTATTCAGCGTGCCTAACATATGAATTAGTTAAAGGTTGTAGGAAAAGTTTTTGGTCCAAAAAAAAAAAAAAATCAAAATTTTGGATTTCAGAGAGTATTTTCGATTCCAATTTCTCTGCAATATTACATGATAAATGCAAACATTATACTGTAAGCGTTTATCTTTAACATTGGAAGTAACAAAAATGTAATAAAGCTAAGAATAAAGTAATAATCTTTTTTTAATGTCTTATAACCGTTGTTGAACAGCTGATTCAATTTTGGGTTTACGACTACCGATGCTCAACTCCGTAGCCTTGTAATTTTGAACCCAATCCAGACGACAAAGGAACTCCTGTATCAAGTATTGGAGGAAACTTGCCTTCGTGGAGGATTTTTTTCAGGGAACTAAACCGTATTTGCATTACATGAAGACTAAAACCACGAAAATCTCACACTGTTAGTCTGACGGTAAGGAGACCCTAACCCATGATCCATCCACCACTGAGGATATTTTATGTCAGCACTGTGGCTGGTGCAAACCGGTTGCGGAATTCGTATCGAACAGCCATCGCTGGGATTCGAACCTGGGTCACTCCATTGAGAGGCGAGCGATCTATCCCTTGAGTCCCCACGGCCCAAGAAATAATCTTAATATAACTAACTAAAATAATAAATAAATAAATAAAAATTAATAAATGAAAATTTCTACCAGAGGCCATCATTTTTTCTTCATTCTCTGATTTTAATCAGATGATATTTTTTACTATGGTTTTCTGCCAAAAAATTATGTCCTCTTATGAGTGAATTCGGTCACTCAAAAGAACTTTATAAAATGAGCACATTTACAGGAGATAAAATGCTCAAAAAAAAAATCAATCCAATATAGAAGCTAGTAAAAGCAGATTAGAGTAAAAAATAATGTTTTTTCCCCTCTCCGCTTTGACAGCATATTAACTAGAATCATGAGTGATCATGCTTGATTATTAAGAAAAAAAAAAAGAAAAAAAAAAAAAAAACTGGTGTTCTTAAGATTTCCTTGAATCAGTTTGCTCTCTTGCTTTCAACGCAACAACATCGAACTTAGTAAAAGTTGTCCTGGATACTACTGTTTGAAAAATGTAACTAATTTGGGAGACGAAGAATAAAGTTTTCAACCATAAAAAATTGCTCGTGCCCACGGTAATTACATCATGAAAGCCCTCAAAAGTCAACATTTTTGAAGGTTATCCGTTGATGGACCTACGTAATCTTGATGGTAATCAACATAGGTAATCATCACCCCAAGGTAGGATTTTGGACTGATTTATGATGGTCCAACATAAGAATAGCATACTGTTTTGTTCATGTTAAACCATCAGAAATTTCCATCGTATTTTTTTAGAAATCATATGTTGGAACGATCATGAACAACCATCATCCTAATGTAGGAATTCGGGCTGATTTATGATGGGCCAAAAAAAAAATAAATAAAAATAATAATAATAATAAGTAAGTAAAACGAATCGTTTTGATAGTGTATTCCTGAGAACCACAAAAATTCCCATTAATCCATCATGAACCATTCCGAATCATCATGGATTGTTGGTCCTCGAGAATCAAACTTCGCTCGATGGTTAACCATCATAGTATTTAAGTAGCATTTTTTATGATGAAATGATGGATGTTTGCTGCCATATCAAAAACCATGAATGCATAACGAAAAATGTTGGATGATGGTAACCATCATGAATCCCACTGAAGCAACGCCTCCTACAACTGAAAGCCTCCACACGGTTTCTTTTAGGTAGTCCGATTAGACCAATATGAAAAAAACTAGTTTAAGAAAGAGCCATTTAATAGAAAATCTAGTAAAAATAAGAAAGTGGTAGCAAATATATGTCTTAAATGTTTTTTAATTTATGAATATAATTGGTCTGTATTATTTACTTGTCTACCACCACAGATTCAATTCTCAAATATGATAATTTAACGATCACTTTGGTCATGTCAGAATTTTCTTGAGGGTGCGGCCAGAGCTCTGATCATGATGGATGCTGAATATACTAAAATATCGATTTTGACCATTTGATGTCTTGATTTTGCTGACTGCATTTGACCATTTTTCTTTTGAGTGAGTCTTACCTATTTCATTCTCTTGCAATTATGTCTGATTTTACTAATTCTGAATTATTTTGAGAGTTTGAGTGGTTACAAGTTATGTAAAAGTTTCTGCCTGCAATTTGTAGTCTTCAATTTACGCTTCCCCATGGAACAAGTTGAAAATTCAACTTCGCTACAATGGCTACATATCACCATCATGCACGTGGCGGAAAGCGACTGACCAATAGGCCTGTACGTGATTCAACGTCGGATTTTGAAATCAAGATTGCTGAAGCCGAAAAATTGTTTGCAGACATGAAAAGGAAAATGGAAGAAGACGAAAGGATAAGAAATGACTTGTTTAAGAAAGTAGGTATGCTGCCTCTCACGCCTGTGCCAGATAAGCCAGAAATCCCGACTACATCATTTGCTGACACCGATATGGTAACCAATAATGATGGCCAACATTTGGAGCAGACTGGGGAGTCGTCGACCTCTAATTCGGAAAGCAATACCAAAAATATCTCAGAACCTCCTGCCAAAAAAATGAAAAAGAAGAAGAAAAAGCAAACTAAAGCCAAATCAACTGATGATAATCGAATCCCGACTACAAATAACTGTTCTTCTTCGCCACTAGATACCGCCACTTCCTTAGAACTATCTAAAACCAATGCAGATCCTGACTCAGCTCCACCCATGGAAGTTTCAAACGAAGTAATAGACCCACCCACAACTCCAGTGAAAATACACCCAATCAAGCATATTAAAGTTTTAATCCGTGGATTGACAGTTGATTTCAGCACAACAGATATCTCCCAAGAACTGGGGAAAGCAGGTTTCCCAACAAAAAAAGTTGTCCAGTTTAAGAGAAAAGTGGGCGAGGCCTATAGGCTCCTCCCACTGTTTCTCACAATTCTAATCGAAACAGATCAAAACCGTCAAATATTCTCCGTTATCAACATATGTGATGTCCCGGTCAAAATTGAAAGATTCCGTGGCGGGAGAGGCGCAATTCAGTGCTACAACTGCCAAAATTTTGGCCACACTCAACGTATATGCAACTCACAACCAAGATGTGTTAAATGTGCCGCTGAACATCGATCGTTTGACTGCCACAAGGACATCAACACTCCACCTAAATGCTGCAACTGTGGTGAAAATCACACAGCCAACTTCACTGGATGCAAAGTCCGTCCCCTAAGGAAGGGCCCTCGTGCCACTACATCTACAACTCCATCCACAACTACAGGTCAGGCTCACAGACTGGTATCGATTCTCAAAGAACTCCAAGAACTGTTAAAAAATAGAGAAATATTTCAACTACTACAAACAATCATGAGAGAGCCCACTCCGGAATAATGACATTTTCTGCCTAAACTTGAACTCATTTATAACATTGAACTCTAATTCTAATTTTCATACTGTTTTATTTTACAAATTTCGAATATTTTCCGTTCAATCATTTTCAAGTTGTTTACATCAGACGGCGCCACTAAATCTTGGCAAAATCTAAGATTTATACAGCTCGACTTATGTTTATGTTTCAACTTGTTCAATAACTTTCAATTGCTTAATATTCATTTCACCATTCGTAATTCGATGCATAATTTTCAAATCTAGCTGTATATTAGTACTATTGCACATTTCACTAATTACGTTTTATTAAAATGTTGCTTTTTTCATTGTTCACGATTGCAAATAATGATTTATGTATCCTTCTCCAATCATGTCTGTAAATTTGTACCAATGCATATTCTATCTCTGATCAAGTCTGTATATATTTCTCCAATCATGGTTGTATTTTGATAATTTTGTAAAGCTACCATATTGACGCTTAAATTCAAAATGTACCTTTTCATTGTAAATTTTTATTTTCATGATGAATGGGATAGGGGCCGCTGCGCGGCCCAGGTGCCCAGCTTTTTTAAATAAAGAAGAAGAAGAATTCTCAAATATATATGATAAACTTCACTCAAGCACTATTAAAAATAGAATTTGGGTTCATGCGCACAACTGGTTCACTTTTAAAACAGTCTGCGCAGGCAGATTATAAAACACCGTGTGGAGGCTTTCTAATGAAGGAGGTGATGACTGAAGCCAACTTAAACCATCATGATGGCACCGTCAAAAATTTTGACTTGGGCTATTACTAAGCAAAGATATTGAAGTTGTGGCTTATTTACGTGCACGTAATATATTTCTATGTTAAGAACTATAAAGAGAACACTGGTAAACAATTTTTTTTCTGCCGCATGAGAATTTTTGAGCCGATCTAAAGTACTTTCGCATCGCTGATTTCAAATCTGCAATCGGATTCTCGCTGTCAGCTACAGCGCTTTTTAAAAAATATATTTCTAGTCAGCATTTTTTAAAAGTCACTAGAGTGAATACTAAGCGTCCCCATTTTTCTGCTACGTAAGGAGTGGTAGGAGGAAGGAGATAAAATATCTCAGGAGATAATACATTCAGGTTGAACACGGCATATCTATAATCCGGGTTGCAACGGGTGACTAAGAACTAAAAAAATTGCTGACTTATAAAATTTAAAATTCTAGTACATTTTCTAGTGCATTTTTTTTTTTTTTTTTTTTTTGAATATGAATAATTTGAAATGTAAGTCATAGTGGTAGATATGAATGAATAATTAAAGATATTATTAAGAAATAAAAATGAATAGGGGATTCTACTCCCTTTTTACATTTTTAGTCGTCCGGGGCCTCATTTTGTAACAAAGCGCAGGGTTGACAATTGCAAACACTGACAAATGAAATTGCAAACAGTGGTGAGTAATAAAATATATTAAAATAAGCAATTTTTTGTAATAATTATTTTTTTTTTTTCAGTTTACCTATTGACGGATTTGAATATGAATAATTTGAAATGAAAGTTACAGTAGTGGTACGATTTTAGTGGCCCGTGGCATCCCTTTAAGTGGCATCAATAATTGTTTTCAATATCTATTCTGAAATTGAAAAAAAAAAATAATAAATAAATAAAGCCGTTAATCTAGTTCCTAAAAGGAAATTGAAAAATATCGTTTGCAGAAGTTGAATCTCGACAACGATTAGAAACAAAGATACTATAGTTTCGTTTGTGTCCCGTCCCTTTTAACAAATTGTGCAAGGAAATAATGAATGATAGTGATGTTCCCCCACCCGCCGATGGTGGCGCCACTGGACTCGTTACTCACAGTCGGAGGTGACAACTCGCCATTCCCACCACGGTTCCGGCTACGTCTCCAGTTAAGCTTATAAACTGAAGCCGACGCCGCCATAAAACATCGCATTATGTACGCCGAAATGCGATCGAGAGGCATCAGTTCCATCATTCGTAGGATCCCCCCTCCCTAAATGTGTGTTTCATCATGAAGCATTCGATATAGAGACAGCAGACGATATAGAACGAAACTGTAGATTATCTGCTACAAGTCATGGTTACACTTTGTTATCTGATTACCACGGTTGATGCCTCTCTACATGTCATTTGGAACATTTTTGGAATGCGTTTAAGAGGTGGTAATAAGTGCTAGACTTATTACTTATCTTTAGAAAGAGTTGGGCGTCGAATCAGGAGGAATTTTTAAAAAGAGCATTGTAGAATAATAATTGATCATCCAGTGTCTGCAGCCAACTGCAGGGATATTTTTGTTTACTCAATTTCGAAGATAAGTGAATAGAGTCTAAATAACATTCTTAGAACTTTCGTTAAACTATGTAACATTCTAGGAACTTTCGTTAAACTATGCATATTGTAAAATATATTCTTGCAATCCCTACTCTTTCTATGAATTTTAATGAAATTTATGGGTGTCTGACAGTTTTCTTAAACAAAAATGTTGTCTTAACAGCTTTAGTAGGACTGGACATACTACCAAAACTATCCATGCAATTCTAAACTAAATTCACACTAAAAAATTATTCGTGTACAAAAACTATCCCTGTGTACCTTTCAGTGAATTTAAATAGAATTTTTCAGTGTATGATTGAGGTTGAGTATTTTTCTTTACTCGATTAAGAAGATAAATGATTATGATCTAAACAACATTCGTTGAACTAGGCATAGTGTAAAAAATATACGCGTAATCTTAAACTCCTTCCATGAATTTTAAAGATACTTTTGGGTGTCCGACTGAACATTTTTGTTTGTTTAAATACAAAGATAAATAAAGAGGGTTTAAACAGCATTATTAGGGCTGGCATACTACATACACTATCCGTGTAATTTCTAAATTCACACTAAAAATCTATTCGTGTACAAAAACTATCCCTGTGTACCTTTCCGTTGATTTTATTGGAATTTTTCCGTGCATAATTGAGCATGAGCATTTTTGTTTGCTCAATTACGAAGATAAGTGTTATCAACATTGATTAAACTAAGCATTCTGTAAAAAGAAAGAAAAAAATAAATAAATCGTGAAATCAATACTTTTTTTTATGAATCTTATTGGCATTTCTCGGTGTCTGAATGAATATTTTTTTGCGTAATTACAAAGAAGATAAGAACAAAAGGTCTAAACATTAGTAGAGCTAGACTCAAAAAAGTTTTGTTTACCTTTCCGTGAATTTTTATGATGATTGGGTATTTATGTTTCACCAATTTCGAAGATAAGTAAAGAATGCGATAACTGTAATAGTAAAGATAGCCATACTATAAGAATTATTCGTGTTATTACAAACTTTTTCTGTGAATTGTAATTAAAGTTTTGAGTGTCTGACAGAGCATTTTTGTTTGCTCAATTACGAAGATAAGTAAAAATAATCTAAACAAGTAGAGCAAGACATAATGTTAAAACTATTCGTATTATTACATAATCTTTTCGGGAATTTTACTGAATGTTTTGAGAGTCTGAATGAGCTTTTTTCTTTGCTTAATTACGAAGATAAGAAAAGAGGGTCTAAACAGGCCTAGAGTCAGGCATACTTACAGACATATCCATCCTTTCCGGGAATTATAATAGAATTTTTAAGTGGCTAACTGAGCATTTTTGTTAGCTTAATTATGAAGAAAATAAATAGTAACAATGTTAGAGTTATGCATACAATAAAAATTATTCGAGTAATTGCATACCTTTTTATGAATGGAATTTTTGAGTGTCTGACTGAGCATTTTTGTTTGCTTAACTACGAAGATAAGTAAAGAGAGTCAACACAATATTAGAGTGAGATATATACAGCAAAACTTATCGATTATTGATCAGTTAAGAAATTTAACTACTTATAAAAATTCTAAATCAATTAAAGATTTAATAATGTATTCAAATTTAAAAATAAATATCAAATTGAATAGAAGCGTTGTTTCGAAAAAAAAAAGAACTATATATATATATATATATATATATATATATATATATATATATATATATATATATATATATATATATATATATATATATATATATATATATATATATATATATATATATATATATATATATATATATATATATTTGACTTTTTAAAGAAATGCAATCAATTTATTTAAATACTTTTATCCTAGCGAACTGAATAGAATGGTAATTTATTTTCTTCCCCCTAATATTTTGAAAGTGTTGGCAACTGCGTCGATTTTAACATTAACTGCAGACGATTTTTATCATCTACGTATTTTGAATTTGCATTAGCGCGAAAGTTTTCGTGCTGTGTTGTTTCTGAGTTCTTGTCATGTATTTCCTATTCTTTTTTTTTTCTCTGAAAATTTCCCCTCTTTTTTGAAGCGTGTTTTATTTTATCGCGTTTTCACTTGATGAATATGCATTTGTTTTGTATTCTGGTCCTGTGTGGTCTAACAAAAATACCAGAAAAGTCAAACGATTTCGAGATGAAAGGAAAATGGCTGATAAAGAATATCGCTTTTTATATTCGAATACTTTTGGAAAGTTCGTATCAATTTCGGCAAAGAATCATTGTGAAATAATATTTAAATTTGTCATCTTAGAATATTTAATTAGATACAGATTTATTCCATAAAAATTTGAATTTTAGATTTGAATCCAAAAGACTTTGTAGTGTCAATCCAAGATTTTATTGGCTTAGATTAAATGTTTTTCCACTGATTTATTTGAATTCTTTCAGGCATACTTTTTTTATTGCTTTTCTTAAAATATTTCAGATAATATTTAGGTTGCACATATCAATTTTCAAAATTAACCCAGGCTACAATACTCTAATCAATTACTAAAATTATAATTCTTTTTTTTAGCTAAAATTTAAATTAGTAAATTATAAAATTGATGCTTATTTATTTAAATTATGATTATCTTGTTCTGTGGACTATATCATCTGTGGAGATAACTCCAACAGATACAATGAACAATCAATTTTTCCACACGGTACCTCCATTTATTCAAAGGTCAATGTTTCTGTGCACAGACTGTTGAAAAGAGAATGTTCTCATAAACGTAGCGTCAGAGGGGCACACATTTTGTTTTTAGAAAACTGCTTGTTCATCTATTTTAAGTTTTATACAAGAAGTACTGGCCGATAAAACGAATGGGATAAAAATCATTATTGTGTTCTTTTTTCTGAAACATTCTATTATTACTACCAATTTCAAACATTTCATAAATAAAGGTTTGGTATCCGCAATGGCTCAGGGAATAGAGAGTGCACCTCCCAATGAGGTGAACCGGATTCGAATCCCGGCGACAGGTGGTTGATTCGAATTCCGCACCCGGCTCGCACAGACTACAGTGCTGACGTGAAATACCCTTCGTGATAGACGGATCATGGATTAGAGTTCCCTTGCCGACAGGCTAACCATGGGAGGTTTTCGTGGTTTTCCTCTCCATGTAACGCAAATGCAAGTTAGTTCCATCAAAAAGTCCACCACGAAGGCAAATTTCTAATACTTGAATCCAGGAGTTCCCTTGTCATCAGGATTGGGTTCAAAATTACAAGGCTACGGAATTGTCGTAAAATCGAAAATTGGGTCAGCTCTTCAACGACAGTTTATAATAAAATGTTTTATCTAGCCTTTGCTTAATCTTTGAAAGAGTCTTGAACATTATTAATAGTCATATCGAATAAATCAAATCATAATTTTTTTTTCTTTTAAAAAGGATTAATAAAGAAAAATCCAGCATAAAATTTAAAAAAAAAAAAAATATCCTATTTAGTATATGGTTCAAAATTTGGTTTTCACTTCTCGTGGTAATGAACACAATCGTTTCATGTTTTATTTATGCTTGAAGTAAATAAAAATAACGGAAAATATTTTACTTTGATGTTGTTTTATATAGAATTTTCAAACTAAATTGTATAATAATGCAATAAAAAACAATGTTTTGTGCAATTTATGTTATATGAATCAGTCAAATTAATTTTCATCAGCTTAAACTGTAATAAAGTTAAATTTTTAAAAAAATCTAAAAACTGACAAATGAATAGTTTCAAATTAATGATAAAATATCACAATTTACAGATTTGCTTTGAGGAAAAATTCATACAAGTTCTAAAAATTTATCATACGCTATTTCTCTTAATTCAACAAAGCAACCCCTTTTTTTCTTTCCTTTTTTGAAAGATATTGTGCAGTTAAATAATACTATTTCATCAAAGAGAAAAAAAAAAAAAAAAAAAAAAAAAACATTGTAGTACAGAAAAAAAAATTTTAGAAAACGAAAATCAAAAATTTAATCTTAAACCCCGGATAGTGTCCTCTCAAAGTTTTTTTCCTTCTTTGACATTCTAATTTAAATATTTCAATCTCATGGAATGATTTCAAAATGGCTGTTGTTATAGCTATAAAGAAGTTATTAACTACCTCTCCTCATATTGGCCCATCCGCACTTCACGCGGGTAGGCCCAACGCCTCCTATAACTGAAAGCCTCCTCACGGTATTTTATAAGTAGGTAGTCCGATCCGACCACTATGAAGGTAAACTTGTTTACGAAAGAGCCATTTAACACAAATCTAATAAAATTAAGACAGTGGTAGCAAATATACGTCTAAAAAAATTTTAATTTATGAATATAATTGGTTTGTCTTATTCACTTGTCTACCACCAAAGATTCTATACTCAAATATATATGACAACTTTCTCTCACTAACTTATGAAATAGAATTCGGTTTCTTGCGCACCGCTGGTTCACTTTTTAAATGGACTGCGCAGACTACTTATAAAAATCCCGTGTGGTGGCTTTCTGATGTAGGAGGTGATGGTAGGGCAGAACTATCTTATTTCTTCAAAATGATTTCTGATAGTAAAACACATGGGTAACCACTGTTTTCCTTTTTGACTTAAAAAAAAAAAAAAAAAATTATTATTATTATTATTTTTTTTTTTGAGTGCTGGACACAAATAAGTGAAGTGAATTGTAAAACATCCGCCTATATTTACATTTTCAGTTAAAATTTATTCACGTGCGTTTATTACAAGTTTGTCACAGAAAATTAAAAACGTAAAATGTGGTGACTTAGAAAATTCAAATTTTTCTTAAAAAAGACTAAAATCAGCAACTTTTCTAATATATTTTTATTAGTTTACGATTATGTGAGAGAATTGTGAAATTAATTTTCGTTATAAATATAAATTATTTGAAATGTACGTCATAGTGATAGTAACGATTCAATAATTATAAAGATTTTAAATAAATAAAAGCAATTTGAGTTGCTACCACTTTTTACATGCCTGGATATGTGATAATGCAAACATGAATTAAAGTGAAAGAAAAATAAGTCTGTCTAATTAGCCATGCCTTATTTTAATCTACGGATTTTAATTTTTTTCCATTATTACTCTGAATTTATTCGAATGCTTTTAAAAATCGACCTCCCTGAAGGCATTCAT
Source organism: Parasteatoda lunata (assembly GCA_949128135.1). Lineage (NCBI taxonomy): Eukaryota > Metazoa > Arthropoda > Arachnida > Araneae > Theridiidae > Parasteatoda > Parasteatoda lunata. Next base: position 15,723,014 of record OX421977.1, read on the forward strand.
CATGAATTATGTTCAGCATAAAAAGTTTGAGAGATGCAGGGTTGCCACGAGCGACTATAAAAATTCAAAATTTTATAAAAAGGCCAAAACGAAAACGTTTTAGCATATTTTTTTTCAGTTTACTATTAAGACAAAATGTTTTTGGTTCAAACATGAAGAATTTAAAATAAAAATCATAGGGGTAGTTGCTGTTAAATAACAAAGGGTAAATTAAATAAATAAAAAATTAACTGTTTACTACTTTTTGCATTTATAGTCGCCTGTGGCATCTCTGGATCTGCTCCCCTTTGTAAAAGACATATTTCCTGGTGGTAACGAAATGTGAGTTATTTTAAGTTAAGTATTTTTTAATATAAGTAATTTTCCACCGCTAGATTTAAAAATTCAAAATACCGAAAGAAATGCAACTTTACTCAGTTATCTCGTGTTGGAACACGTTGAATGCCACGCTAATTTTACATAGCTACAAACTAAATTTGCGAATATTAGACAGATTTTGCTTATTATTTGAAAAGACATAATCGGAAAATAAGTGGTGAATTATATAAGCCTAAGAATTGTTTAAAAATAGTGGTGGATAAAAATCTACTGAATTGATTTTATTCAACCAAGAATAACAATTATTAAACTTCCACTTGAAAATATTTATTCGCTTTTCGGAGCAAGTCGACATCTCTGTGAATATTAATAAAACTATTTTTGTGTGTTCTATATTGCCTTAATTTCTTCAAACCATTTTAGTAACGATAATAATATAAAGGAAATTAAAAATTTACTCGAATTATGTGTTTCTAATAATCTTGGCTTTGCCGATCACCGGTGACCCCCGTGGCGCTAAGAACAGACTCAGTGCCGGTGACCCCCATGGCATTCAACGTGCTAAAAAAAAGATACAATTATCCCTATTCTATAAGTTTAAATATTTAATTCGCTACCAATATATTAAAACTTTTGCAGAAAGTTGAGCAGTTGGCATTCCTCGATGTTCCGTAAACTACTATTCAGATAACCGAGCATTTTAATAAACAAATGCATAGAACTGCTCAGCGTGCATAAAGATACAAGAAACAACAGATTAATTGGAATAGTTTAATGTATTTATATATACAGTTACACATAAATTACACTATTTACAAAGAATTGCCATAGTTTTATTTTAACCATCCATAAATACTTTTAATAGTTTTTATTTTGAAAGAAATACGCACCACACACTATAGAATCCTTTTAGAAAGCACACATCACAACATTGCAAGAAGACTAAAAATTATTCTTTTTTTTTTTTTTTTTTTTAACATTTACACATAAACAAATATACAGCCACATTGTGATGAGGAACATTATAATGTTGTAAAAGTGATAGATTTCATTTCGATGCTTTTTGTAAAAAATATTTTTTTTTAGAGCACAAATATAAATAGACTAAAAAGAAAAAAATATTCATGATTTAGTAATAGATACAGACTTTTACACTTTTTGCGGAAATTTTTTCTAAATTATGGCAATACAAAATTTTTTTTATTACGATTGCAAAAATTATTTAATTAATTTTAATAATTTTTACAGAAATTCGACACATTCTTACAATACTTCAGAATATTCGTGGTCGCAGCGTTCGTTTGAAATATGCCAGCTAATTTATTTTGAACTAACAAAAGTTTTAATTTAAAAATAACAAAATATTCGATTTTATTTTATCATTTTTCGAACTAAATTACTCATGCCGTGGTAGTGAAAATAATTTGTTTAATCTAAAAATAGCCATTTTAACTTTATTTGGTAACTAACCTGTAAAAATCACTTTACAGTGTCAGAATTTTTAAATGTTTTATATATACGTTTGAAAGTCTAGAAGGTGCCTGAAAATGTTTTCGAAACAATTTTAAATATTTAATGTAATAATGAAGTTTATACAGGGGAGTATCGGGTACCCCCGCCCACTGTCAATTTCATATGTATAGAATATTTTTTCAAGTCAATAGGTCATTGGTCATTATTTGTCATATTAAAAAAAGATTATTTTGAAAGTTTCAAGTATTTATACAGCTGGTAACATGGTAAACAATTGTTTTGAAAATATGTTGAATACAATAGTCAAATTTTTTAAATTTCTATTTTTTTAAGTTAAACTATTCTTTTTTTGGTTTATTCTTTTTGCATTGTTTAATTAGATGATAAAACAATAGAAACATACAAAAATATTGATTATTACTCAATATTATACAGAAATATAAGCAATACTCCTTAAGTGGGCGGGGCTACCCGACTCTCCCCTATTCACTTTTTATTTATGTTTAAATAAATGCGATTTAAAATGATTTTGACTACTACTACATATTTTAAATTCTAACTTATAATAATTTAAATTTAGCACATGAGTTAAATCTAGCTAATATTACATTAAAATTATACATTAACACGTTCACACCCAGGCCTGAAAAGCGGGATGGGAAAAGAGAAAATACTGGTAGAAGAACTATTTCAATATTAGATAATAATCGGAAGGAGTTAATCTATTCTCAACAATAACAATACACTGTAAGGAAATTTTTCACGACGAAAAAGCAATTCAATATAAAAATTGCATCCGTTAAAAACAATTGGTAGTTATGAATTTTTATTATTCCCGGAAAAAAACTAAAAAATGAAATTTATTTGTTACCAGTTTTTACTCCGGTGCGCCACCGGTAATACGCGCCGCCCGATGAGACAATCTAGCGCGGGCCACCGGTGGCCGGCGTGAACGTGTTAAATTTAAATTATTATAAGTTAAAATTATTCTAACTTAAATTGTTTCTGTACAAATGAATTTCTTCTTAAAAGGTTCTTAACTTCCGGTGAAAAGTGAATTTTATATCAGTTGTACCTTTCTAACGGGAAACCATACATACTTATTTATGCATTAAAAATGTAACTTTTGAAAACTATCTTTTCAAAGAAAGGGAGAGGGTGAAGCTTCCGAAGAGGTTATTTTCGCTGAACATCGTGGATACTTCCATACAAATTTGTTAATGATGCAAAATTGAAGATACATTATCGATTTTAATATACATGTTGGCTCTAGGATTTCTAAAGAGGTAGATGGAATAGTAAAATTAAATTTTGAAAAATAAAGGAAGCGAATCTATTTTTTTTATTTTGTTGAGTTTATAAATATAATTTTTTTTGTTTCATGTATTTAAAAAACTTTATAATTATGTGGAGACGTTTAATAAATTTCTGCGATACTTCATAAATTTGACTACCCATTCAATACTGCTTCGAAAAATCTTTCGCAAAAAGCTTAAAAGTCAGTAATATGTATTTGATTGAAAAGGATTTTATATTCATAATCACTTTAATTATAAAACTCGTAAAGAGAATGTAATGAAAAATACGTAAAATGAATTTAAAGAATATTAATATTATAGATATAATGAAATTATTAAATCTATAAAGACATATTTACAACAGTGTGGAGTAATTTTTTTTTTCTTTTTCTGTTGCATAACATTTTTAAAAGGATCTTAAATATTTTTGCGTCACTGGTTTCAAACCTACAGTTGTTTTCTCTCTAAAAGCTACAGATTTAATGCAACTTAATAATATATTCCTAACTGGGATTTTTACTGGGAATAAATATAAAGTGTCCTCACTTCTCTGCTACGTAAGGTGTGGTAGGAACTAGGTAATAATGCATTTCAGTTCATAATGCGATTCGTTATATGTTTTTTTACTTAAGTGATGGAGCATATGTATATAGAAGAGGTTGGACAATAATATGGAAACACTTCTATACTAATTCCATGTAAACACTTTTTCTTACAGCAGCAAATGTTTTGGAATATTTTACATGATACTGACGTATTCTGAAAGATTATGCTCGAAGCTTTTAGAAATGAAGTTCTTATTACCCATACAAAATATGTATTGACCAAAATGAACTTTATAAGTCTTTTTTTTCTTCAATACTCTAAAGGTTTTCTAATATAAATATTGTAATCCTATGGAATGCTATCAAAATTGCCAGTAAATCTAGAAAGAAGATATTAAATTTGGTTGATCCGAATCATGTATTGGTAAATTAAACAGCCTCTGTAAAAAATTTCAAACGTGATCTTTCGAATTGCGTCAAGAGTTTTGCCATGTAAAATATTTTTAAACATTTGCTGCTAAAAGAAAGATATAGTTCGTCTATAGAAAAAACTCCCCTCGCCACATAGTCTAAGACCATCTCCTACTATGGAAACAAGAAATAGAGCTTTTCAAAGAGGGGAGTTTCGTACTCGCTTGTTTTCTTCTCTCTTGCCGATTCAAGCCAAAATCTGTCTTAAATAATGACCCAACACCTCTACTTGAAATAGTTCACCGCCACTGAATGACTAGGGGAGTTTTTCACATAGACAAACTATAGTTTATATATAGTTAGTATAAAAGTGTTTCCACATTTGTGATTAACCCCTATACATATATTAACCTTTATGTTTTATAAAAACTTGCACACTCAGACAAAATATTAATTAAATAAAAAATATCATTTTGAAAAAAAAAAAAAAAATCTGCAGCTTTTGGAACAAAACTAATTTCAGATTTGAAATCCACACATCCGAAATAGGTAAGATGAAGTATTTAATGCAGTAAATGCAATAAAAAATTTTGCTGTTCAGTTTGAAATAGACTATTTTTTCTATCAAGATTTACCATCTAAGCGGTAATGTAAAATTCATTTGTAAAAACAAAGTATTTAATAATTTTGACATTTTTTCAATTGTGAAGTATTAAAAATGCGGAAAAATGATAGAATGAAACTTTGACTAAAAATTCTAATGATTTGACCAGAGTTCTAAACATGAAATGTTACCCGATTCCCAAATTTGGCTCCCAAATATAAACACATGTTCTTTTTCACACTAATAAAAGCATTTCTCTTTACCAGAAAACAAAAATTAAAAATGCTTATTTGAAGAAAAAAAGAAGTTTTAACTATTACCATATATTCTAAACAGTCATTCAACACAGGCTGTGACATGATTAGACATGCTTTTATCTCACATGAGAAAATAATTACAAAAAAAGATTTAAAAAAAAAAAAAAAAAAAAGATTGCACTACAGGAAACACGTAACTCCCAGTGGTAAAGTTACACAATTGGCTTACGCTTAAATTCCACTCATAAAAAAACAACAACTTGAGTTTCTAATCCTCATTCAAACAAACGAAAATCCAAAATTAAACAAACTACCGAATTATTGACGATTAGAAACTCGTCACGTGGTTTTGGAAACATAATGATGCCAATAATAATTTTGAATATTTTAAATGGTGTTAATACTGTGACTTCTTTGTTTAATTTTGGTATCTCGTTTCTTTAAATGGTAAATTGGTTGAGAACACTCGATAAGGTTATAGGAACGAAATTTCGAATTTTTTTTTTATCACTGGCACCGGTCAGTCAACATGTCATCATGTGTATGCCAGTATGCACAACCCCGTAATTTCTATCACAGTCAACATACACATCATGATTATAGTAACGGAAATGCAATGGGACGTGAGGTAACTGAAAGTCCAGTTTCACGGAATGTTAGGTAACACTTTGGCCAACTGTAACCTACAACAACGGTCCACTTATTATCTCATTTGTTTTTTGTTTTTTTTCCAGAAAACTCATTTTTTTTTGATGAAAATTTTCAGAATTTTATGAAAAATTGCCAAAAAAAATTATTATGTAACTTTCATGCATTCACCAAGAAAATGTGTTGGTGGATAATGTATTAAGCATCATTCCATTTGAGTTCACGAATTTGAAGTCCCGCCAGTTTTTCTTTGGCTTATTAAAACTGCTTTACATGTGAGTCAAAGCTTATTTAAATCAGTCTTTCGGAGGCGAAGGGTCTTTTGGCGACGGTGAATTTTCCGTGTCACTTCTTATTGTTGTTGGGGGCAACTGACCACTAGTGGCCAGTCGGTGAAATGCAGACGCTTCTGCGCTGGACACTGCTGGTAGACTATAAGGAGCAAATCGATGTGCCTTTGGGCTTTTTATTAGAGTTCCGCCATTGCTTGGTACATCCTGGTTGTTAGCAAGTCCATCATACAACCCATCCATCAAAAGTCTTTGGTTGTGGCCCAATTGAGCATGGAGCTGACGCATGGCTGCTAGTTGGGCACCATCACTAGGAGAAAAAAGGGAGCCCATCTGTTGCTGAGCACCGGGCATCAAGAAGGGTAGATGTCCAAGTAGACCAGTATAGAAGGACGGAGGGTAGGGCAGCGGCAGGTACTTTTGCAAATTGTCCAAGCCACCTGCTAGATCTGTACATCCACCAAAAAGCTTTTCCTGCATAAGTCTCTGTTCTGCAGTTGGAATTGATGATCCTGGAGAAATGGAACCAACAGGAGATGTTGGTGACCCTCTGGTTAAGTTGTTCGATTCGAACATTCTGATGGAATTGCTGCCAGGAGATAAATGTGTTTGATGGTGGCCATTGATGAGAGTCTGTGGCTCCAAATCATCTGTAAAAATATAAATTAATGATGTTAAAAACATAGAATTTTTTTTATCACTAATGTCTGTTTTTTGGCGAATTATAATAATTTTTAGAAATAAACAACTCTTGGATTGAGATAGAAAGTCGGATTAGATTATCGGAATATCTAAATCGGAAGTAGATTCTCTAATTCCGATGGTGTGATGTCCTTGTGCCGGGCATCAGAAGATAATGCCGACTGCGTAGATGCCAATTTGCTTCGGACGGCGGATAAATACTTTCGAGTGGCATTCTTTTATTATATGATTCTTGATTTTGTAAATTCGATTTATAGGGTTTATACTCTCCACTACTTCTAAATAATTCAAAGGTTTATGTGATACTTCAGTTTGGTATACTTAAGCTATTAAAAACAACCCCAGTGCCTGCTTACTTCAATGCTCAACCAAAATAGTGCTAAAATTCCAGATGAGTGGGATAGCGGGCGCTTCGCGGCTCATGTGCCCGATAAAATCAAAACACTAGGACTAGGACAATTAAGCTGTGTTGAGCCTTTTAAAATATTAACCAAAAATCTGGAAATTTTAGTTTGTAGTTCACTAACGTTATTTTGAAATATTTTGTTGAATCCGGAGCAGTTGGCTTCTTTGTGATTAGAGAAATGATCTTATACGAGTTTATTTGTCAAAATTAAATAAAGGAGTATTAAAAGAACAATTAGAATTTCATACCCACCATCTCCTCCGATAACTGAAAGACTCCATACGGGTTTTTACAGGTAGTCTAATTAGTCCACTATGACGGTAAATCAGTTTACAAATTAGCCATTTCTTATAAAATCTAGTAAAATTAAGAAAGTGGTAGCAAATATATCTCTTAAAATTTGTTTAATTTATGAATATGATTGGTATGTCTTACTTACATAAATAACTAATTCAATTCTCAAATATATTAGATAAATTTCTCCCAATTACTTATAAAGAAGAATATGGGTTCATGAGGACAGCTGGTTCACTTTTTTAATAGTCTGCGCTGACTACTTATAAAAAACACAATGTGGAGGCTTTCTGACGTAGGAGGTGATTGTTGAATTTGATAGATTAGAGGAGGTGCTACATTATTTTGACTTTCGCTGTTGTGTCGTTCGTGATTTTGACATTCGTGTTTGTTTTTTTTTTTAAGTAATATGACTGTATAAATAATAAACATGATTTTTTTGAATACAATAATTTTAAGAATTTGCATCAGGTATAAACAACTTAGGTTGCAATGTTATTATTATAAAATAAAACGAATCATTATGCAAAAAATTATGATATAAATATTCAGTTGCTTTTGAAAACAAAAGTAGCGTGCTTTCTGTATATTAGCGCAATAAAATCAGAGCTATTTTCTAATATTCGAAAGAACTAATTCCCAAAAATTCGAAAAGAAAACGATCACAAAAAGCGTTATATCACAGTCATTTTATAGGTATTATTTTTCTCATAAATTATCGATGCGTTTCCACTTCTACGTATAAAATTGGATGCTTAATATTCCCGGTTTGTAGCAAACTAGAAAACGGAATTCATTTCACGCCATTAGAAGGAAAGGAAAAGAAAAGCGCCAAGGCGTTACAATAATGCCCGAGTATGCAAATCCTTTAGCCAGCTACTGTCGACTAACTGCCTCTTTCACACGCAAAGTACACGTAATAAATAGCATTCTAATGCGAGGAAAAGAGGCAATCCAAGTACCTGCAATCGACTTGGCGAAAGATCTCATCAATTATTTCGCACTTCTCTCCATTAGATGTTTCATTGTTGGCTTCAGAAAACGTGTTATGTGGTTGTGCGTGTCGAAATGTCGGAAAGGTTTATCGCCACAATCCACGTCAATATAAGAAAGGATTTAATGACTTTCGGCACTTTTTTTTCCGATCAATGATGTTAATATTGATGTACGCCAATAAGAATTGAATATGCATTCTATGGGCATTAATGCATATCCCATAAAAATTGAATATATGTTTTATGGGTAACGAAGACAATAACAAATCTTTGATTTAATGAATGTACCTTTTAATAACACAGTTAATTGTGTAATAATTAATTTGCCTTAAAGTTTTAGAGCAGGGTCATATTACTATCTATATATAGATATATGTATTCATTATACAAACGCAGTTAAATTAAGTAGAATTATTTAAAATTAAGTTATTTAAGCACACGAGAATTTTTAACAGTTACTACTTTGTACCCATTTGGAACAGGGTTCCCATAGTCTAGACATTTTTTTAAGTGGAAACAAAAGTGAGATAGATCTGTTTTAAGCTACCACAATAAATGCTTAATTTAAAGGAAATATATATAGGTTCAAAAAATGAATCGGGAATAATTTCAAACTTCTCAAATGAAAGCATTTTTCAGTAGTCTTGAAACTCAAATATTTTTTCCAAGTCGTGGGGACCCTGTTTGAAGATTATAACTCATAATTATTAAAAATCATGGTATAGAGAGGCTAACTGCTTCGGCTGCAAGAAAATATTTTTTAAAAAAAATGGTATAATACAGCAAATTAAAAATCTGCAGAATTTCGGTTAACTTTGTCCACTTTTCAAGAGGCTCAACGTGGCTTAACAATTTTAAATTGTAAAGTATAAAATTTTTGACATCATTTTAAAATATGTAATTTTATGTGAAGAATAAAAAATTGACGAAATTCGTTTCCACGAAGAGGGGGCGATAATTATTTCGTTACTTAGGAGAAAAATTTGCTCGGGAGCATAAGCCATTTATTCTATTTTTCGAAGCTCTGTCCCGACTGAAAAAAAAAAAAAGAGCCGAAATTGAAGTGTCTTACACTTGAAGCAATACGATGATTTTAAACTATAGACATAATCTTGTTGTGAATCTCGGCTTTAGAACAGACAAATAGATATTTTAAAAGTTATTAAACTTTTTTATAAATCGCCAATTTGGCGACATCTTTCCATCTAGGTGAAAACTATCAAAATCACTGCCTTATTCTCAGTTTTTTTTTTTAAATTTTAAGAGCCCAGGTAATACTGCATTGGAGAAAGTTTTTAAATATTAAAATATTAAGCCACAAATGTTTTTTATTTACACAAAACTGTGCTTTACACCATACCGACGTTTTGTGACTTTTACAAAATGAGCGTGTGCAGCGATGACTTTAGATAGGCTAAACTTGACCTAACAGTCATGAATAACAGTTGCGAACTCACAACTGTTAAAAAAAAGAAGCATATTATTCGTAAAAAAGTATCATTTCATATTATGACGGAGCCTTCGAAAAACAGCCTTTTAAATGGTTTCGTCAAAAACGAAGAAAGTTTCAATTAAGTATACATTTCACTTCGAGTGTCCCTTTTTTACAGTAAGCGCTGAGAGAATTATTTTTTGCACTTGTTTTAATTTATTCGAAATAAATGATTTTTCACTCGTGGAAACACGATATTGTAGTAGCCAGAGGTTTTTACTACCTTTTCGAAGACAAAACAAGTTTTTATTTTATTATTATTTTTTTAATATAAAAGTAATATGGTGGCGTAAGGTGATAAGGCAAAAAGTTAATAAGGGGTTACGAATAAACCACTAGTTATGATCGCTCTTTTCGACACCCTTGAGTTCGCGTTTCCCACTACAAAAAAAAAGTGGCAATTGTGGGCGTGGCTCTTCTATTTAGCGCCACTTGGAGCTCGGAACGGATGCTGTTTGAGACCTGTAATTTTGCAGTGTTCCAAAACTAGTGGAAGGTACGAAAATTTCTTTTTTTCTGAAGAAATTGTCGTTTGGGTAAATTTATGGAATCAGTCATGATTGTATTAAAGGAAAGGGGAAAAAGGTAAAGGAACATTAGATCTATTGCTGGAACGGGGGGGGGGGGCTTAGTTGGAAAATTTATAAAATCGTGTGATAAGAAATGTAAAGAAACACGGAAAGTGAGGTGAGATAATATGATACCAATGCACGCAACTTATTTTACGTGTAAAATTAGGTGCTAGTGATGTACTAAGGGGTACTTATTGTAGTATAACAATAATCAAACGATATTTTGACAACTGTTAAAATGGTATATTGAAACTTGGATTAATAACTGTATTTTAAAAAGAAGCGTTTCCTCAGAATTAAAAAATATGGATAAAAAAGGATAGCCTTATTTCTGAATTTCTATAATTATTTTTTAAAAAAAATGGCTAAAAGTTTTGTATTTAAATATTTCTTTGGGGAAAATACGAAGTTTAAATACTGTATTTTAAAACGAAACACTTCTCCTGAAATAAAAACATGAATGAAAAAAAGACAGCCTTATTTTCGAATTTTTATAATTATTAAAAAAAGTGGGTAAAACTTTTTTATTTCGATAATTTTCTGAAAAAATGCGAAGCAAGTCAGAGTCATGATTTTTTTTTTTTTTTTTTTTTAATTATCACGGAAACTGTTTATTGAAAGTTATTGCTGCACTGACCACAGTGCTGACGTGAAATATCCTCAGTGGTAGACGGATCATGGGTTAGAGTCCCCTTGCCGTCAGGCTAACCGTGGGAGGTTCTCGTGGTCTTCCTCTCCATGTAACGCAAATGCGGGTTAGCTCCATCAAAAAGTCCTCCACGAAGGCAAATTTCTCCCAATACTCGATCCAGGAGTTCCCTTGTCTTCTGGATTGGGTTCAAAATTACAAGGCTACGGAGTTGAACATTAGTAGCCGTAAACCCATTAAGTTGGGTCGGCTGTTCAACGACGGTTATAAAATATAAAATAAAATAACCTTCATTGTTGCCTTAATTGCCTTATTGCTTTTTTTTTTAATTAACAAATTAAAAATAAAATGTTAATATTTATTTTTATAAACATTAATATAATATAAGTACAGGGATGAATGGTGTTAATCTTGATAAATTAATTTGATTGTTTTCAAAAATTTATAACAGCAAAACAATTATTATTATTTATTTATTTAGTTATATTTTTGCAGCAAAATGATCATTTTTTCGAAAATAATTCCTCATTTTGGCTCAAATGTTTTCCTACAGATGATGCTGTAGATAGTTAACATATTAATCGAAATAGTAGTAGTACAGTTCCATGAGGACCGATATCGCGTTACCTTGGTCTCTTCACAGGCTGGTCGAAGTGTTCGTCCACCCACTCAGTGACCGCTTGCTAGTGATGCTTGACTTCAGTGATCTACTGAAAACAGTGCCTTACGAAAAGTCTAATGTGAGACGCATAAAACCAACACATCCTAGAAATAGGAAGGCCTCAGCACGGATCAATTTAGTAGTCCGATGTGACGAAGTTAACTGAGTAATTGATGAAAAATAAGGAAGATGTCATTACGTTCGGAGTACTAAGCTTCGCAGTGGTTGAAAATACGAAATATGTCATTACGTTTGGACTACTAAAGGATATTTATGGTAACCCGTGCTGAGGCCTACTACTAGGAGGTGTTGATAAAACAGAGAAAACGTGTTTTTAAAACGCAAATTTGAGGATTTCGAAATCTTTAAGTAACTTAAAAATAACGTTACAAAATTTTCGAAATATCCACTATTATCCGTACATGAAACAACCCCGCAAAAGAATATCAACAAACAAATACTCGAACTTGTTATCGTACGGTCAATACTCGACTCTGGCATCAATACACAACAAAAAGAACAGTTATCGAGATTTGCAACGCTATCTTTTGACAAATTTTAAAACTAAAAATTTGAATTATGGGAGGCAAAATATATAGCCTGTTACATAAATTAGAGCTAATATTTTTTTTTGTAAATTTTATTAATTAATTATTGTTTTTTTTTTTTTTTTTTAGTATTCTTCATTGTTGTCGAATTATACAGTTTTGAAAACTATAAGTTTTATTGAGGACATCCTGTACGTATAGAATAATAAAATAAACATTTATTTTTAATTGTCTTTTTTTTCTTACCGTTATCAGGCGTATCAACATCAACATTTTCATTATCACTACTGTCTTCACCGTCGTCTCCTCTTCCGTCTTCAGGTGGTGACGCAGTTAGCGATTCTTCTTGGTAGGAATGAGAACCGAATAAAGAATTCTGTCTTCTAAAAAGAAAAGAAAAAAAAATTCTGTCTTCTAAAAGAGTAATCAAGCGATTTCAACTATATCGCTGCTTAAATATAATACATAGTCGATGCAGTAATAGCAAAATATTAAAGGTTCATCTATAGATACGTCACTGTAACAAGGTGTAATTAGAATATATAATTGTGATTGCTATTTTTATAATAAAATGCATTATGAATAAATAATTACAGATTAAAAACGCGAGTGAATTTTTAGTTTAAATAATTACTGCGTTATAAATAAATTATGTCGATGTCTGATATATTTAACCGTTCACACATGTAATAGACTAATAAATTAGTAACTGATATATAGTGTAGGTAATAGGTTCATAAATTTTATACTGGTTTATATGAAATATGCTTTTAATTTGGTTTGTGATAGCAAGTTTAACAATTATACTTGTTGGTATGCATATGCAACAAGTTTTACAATTACTTGCTAGTATGCATATGTAACAGGTTTTTGCAATTACTTGTTGGTGTGCATATGTAACAGATTCTGCAATTACTTGTTGGTATGCATATGCAACAGATTTTACAATTACTTGTTGCTATGCATATGTAATAGGTTTTACAACTACTTGTTGATATGCATATGTAACAGAGTCATAAATTAGTTATTACTAGTATACATAACAGAATAATGAAACAGTTACTGGTTTACATATGCAACAAGTTATAAATAAGTTTCTGTCGATGAAAAAACTTCATTAGCTTTTCCAGTGAATTTTTCGAAGCTAATAAAGTTTAGCCTCTGACATTCTTTTTAATTCAATTTAATTCAATATATGTATGCATTAATTTTATAAATTAGTTATCTGAGTGCTGGTTTATTAGATAGATAATTATTATGTATATGTAACCAGTTTGTAAATTAGTAACTGATATGCAAGTATATTATACTGAATTTAATAATTTCGGCAAAACAATAGTCATGAAGTTAAAACACTTATCGGTGCTTTGTAATGGCTCATAATGCAGGGACATTTTTTTTAAATTATATATAACATTTTTAATATTATTTCGCAAGTTTCACACTAAACTACACTGTATTTATTAATTTATGTAAATGTGTTTTTATTTATTTATTTATTTTAATCGTACGTTCTGACGCATAACAATTTACCTTTTATCTTTTCTTGCAGCTCCTGAATCACGAAATCCTTTGGCAAATGGATTGTTGTCAATTTTCAGCCTTGTTATCTATAAATAGATAAAATTACTTTTATATACTTCAATAAAATTGTATCAACTCAAACACTATTCTTCAGTATGAAATATTTAATAGTTTACACATGTTATAATGTAACAGATTCATAAATTTGTATCACTTCAAGCATTATTTCTGAATGGGATATCTGCAAGTGACGTAGTGTGGGTATCTTGATCCTGATTGGTTGTTGAAACATGACATTTGTTTACGTTAGCAATTGTTCTTTCCATTCTATTTCGAGTAAGCCAAGCCCGTCAAGTATCAATTCCATTAAATGACACATTCTATTAAATGACACATTATTCTTTCACAAAGATTTCAATTCTTTAAATATCTATTTCTTGCGTAACACAAAGGCAGGTACGAAGCCATGGAACAAAAACAAACTAATCATGCATCGATGTTACTATGTACACAAAACAAAAATATATCACGATTTCAACAAATTTGATCCGCGATACGATACTGTATTTAATTATCTTTACGTTAATTAACATTCAAACTCGTTTGGAGAAACTTAGATCAATTTTAACACGCCATTTTGCCTCAACTGGCGCTGACGTCATAGGTCACATGTGTGGGTATAAAGTGATCATCTTTTTGAAGTGCAAGTACACAATTGTATAATTTCAAACATTATTCTGATGTATGAAATATTAAACAGTTCTCATACACAGTAATGTAGCAAATTCATAAATTTGTATAATTTTGAAAATTATTTATAAATTTTATCATTTCAAACATTATTCTCATTCATGAAATATTTAACCGTTTACATTTTTAATAATGTAACAGATTCATAAATCTATATCATTTCAAACATTATTCTGATATATGAAATATTTCATATAAGTATCAAGTTCATAAATTATATATACTGGTGTTTTAACCTATTCGATTAATTCATAATTTCACTAGCTGCTTAGTATACTAATACGAAATTTTGCCTTTATTACATCTTAATGCATACATATTGCAATAATGTAAGGTGCGCATTTTTTTTTTTTGCAAAAAGTAGTAATACAAATATAAAACTAAGTTGAAACTTCTATCTGTTTCTTACTACATTAGCTTTCAATCGGCATTGTGCTCTGACATCAGAAACGGGAATTATATCTCAGCCATTAATAATATATTAAGGTAGACAATTCTATCCTAATATATTATTAATGAATCTTATTTATTCAAAATAAATAATGAATAATACATCCATTCTTCCGCATAAAGCGTAAAAATTGGCAGCTATTAAGGCATTCTTTTTAATGACATAAACTTAATCTAATAAAGTGAAAAATAAAATAATGAAAAAAAAGTAATATCACGTTTCCTTTGAAACTGATAAATTTAAAAGAACATTTTCGCTCGCAATTAGCAATTAATTATTTAATTTTAACACTGAACAAAAATTTTAATTTCAAACTAAATTAAAGCCAATTTCCCAACTGAAGCATATTTATAATTTTCTCGCTTCTAAAATACGAATTAAAATTCCCCTTATTGAAATTAGGCTCGTTTACTGCAATTAATCTAATTTGATTTCGCCAGATTAAGTCGTCAAAGAACACAGACGAAGTAGAATATTTTTCATTTTTAATTACAATTACATATGGTAATCATCGCAGATTCTAATAATTGATGTGAGAATTCTAATTTCCTAATGAATATTTTTATAATATTTATTACGTATGATGTTTATTGTTTTCGACAGAAAAAAGTTAGATGCAAATCGTCTGCGAACTTTTCCCTCGGGCATTAATAATTATACGTTGACAATAATTAGCAAATAAATTCATTAGAAACTAAGAAAATTCTTGTTTTGATTTCATTAAAGTATATTAGAATATTTTCTAATTAGATTTCATTAAGTTTTTTTTAAAACAACCCTCGGGGTGTTTTTATGATTGAGAAAAAGGTATAAGAAACTAATTAATTATTAAGAAAGTTTTTTTTTTTTTTTTTACACTTAAGACTGTTTATCTAATAAATTTTTTCATAGCGAAAACTTTTTATTTTCATTAAAAAAAAAAAATAAAAAAAAATCCGAAATAACCAAAGCGAAAAAAAAAAAAAAAAAAGTTAAAGCAAAATTGTTTTTCTTCCAAGCTTTAACAAAATTTTATTCATTTAGTTCAATTGATTCATAGTATTTAAAATCAAAATGTAGAATACTGATTACAAGTAATGACTTCATTGGCAACAAAAATTGCATATTTCTAATTTTTAGTGATGGATTGTGTAAAAATAATAAAAATTATAACTGAGTTACTATTTTTTAAAAAACAAATATTTTACGTTATATACGGTCATAGTTCATAGATTTATTTACTTTAACACTACATCTTTTGTATATGGAGTTGATAAGTCATTAAAAGAAAGTAAATAAGTTATTAAAAAGAAATTGTCAAAATTAATATTCGAGAAAAAAATGGTGCTAATTATGTACCGTTATATTGCCATAGCAACGCATGCAATGACGACGCATGCGCACTTTTACTATTACTCTTGAACACAGTTGAAAAGTATGATGACTTCCAAATAAGGTGCGCACGCCATCAAACCCGAAACAACAGCCATTTTTCTGATGGGTAATAAATAAACCGCACCAAGTAATAATTAATTTCATTTCTTAAAAGGAAGAGAAATTTTCAAGAGGGCTAGATAATATATATGTTTAAATTACTGAGCCCGGAATTTTGTTACATAGCATTACATAGTAACAAAAGTAAAAAAAACAACAAAAGTTTTAAAAAAAGTCAGTTTGATTTGGCGATTAGCGAGAGAGAACATATAATTATAATACAAAAATATTACCTTTTCATTTTGGTAGGCAGTAACGGCAATGAATTCAGTTTCTTTAAAAACATACGTCCTAAAAGTGGAGTAGGGTAGTTTCAGAATATCGTTTGCTCTCACCAGATGGAACCTCGGTTGATACTTATGCATCGAGTTCAAGATCGTCTGAAATAAAACCTTTTAGTATTCTATTGGGCAACTTTATATGAATCACGCCTGATGTTACAAGTACAAATCATGAAATGTAAATATTAATAATGATAATGAAAAATATTACGTCATATCTAAATGATAATTTAAAATGTTATATAATTTTTTTGGCGAAAGAGCTTTGTTTTTCGATTTCTCCGATTTTGTTTCTCGATTTCTCTTTGAAAAATACTGTTAATGATTTTTATCGAAATGGAAAAATTTGCCGATTTATTCTTACTGAAATATTTTACAAATTTTAATTTTTTTTCTTTTTTAAAAAAAAAAAAATGAAAGTTATTTGTCCATTTTAAATTTTAGAGAATTCGTCTCCGCAATTACTTTAAGTTTAGAGCATTTAATTAAACTAAGGTTCTTATTTTTTCAATTTTCTTTCGATAAATAGCTTTCAACTTAAAAAGCTTCTCTTGAAACCGTCGTATATTTTTAATTGTTATGAAAAAATTCAAATAATTCATTTATGGCAATTTACGTAAAGTTTATAAAAACAAAAACAAAAATTATTTTATACCTTAGCCTATAAAAATGTTATTGATTTCTTAGGTGGAAATAACTTGCCAAATTAGTGATTTTTTTTTTTTTTTTTTTTTTTTTTGAAAAGTTGCTTTTTTTTCAATATTTAATGTATTAGCGCGTTTTAAAAACTAGACTACTCTTTTCTGCAAAATAGTATATATTTTTTAAAATTAAAGCTTTGCTTTTAGTTTAATTTAAATCACTTAATTAAGCTGTAGTTCTTTTTATTATTATTTTTCTTTGGGGATAGTAAAAAAGAAGAATCTTGCCAAATTGGCGACTTTTTTGAAAAGTTTAGCGCTTTTTTTTTTCAATACTTAATGTATTTGTGAATTTTTAAAACTAGGCAATTCTTTTTCATAACAGACTACATAATTGTCAAAAGTAAAGCTTTGCTTTATGTTTTATTTAAAACACTTGATTAAACAGTGGCTGTTTTTTTTTTCTTTTTTTTTTTTTTTACACTTGGGGAAAGAACTAAGCTGAAGAACATGCCTTAAAACAGTCATATATTTTTAATGGTTACAAAAAGTGCGAATTATAATTTTATGAGAATTCACGTCAATTTCAGACAAAGCAATAACAAGTCATTACGTTAAATTTATTTAATACCTTAGCCAATTAAATAAAAATATATTATCACACCACACACACACAAAGGAGATATAATATTGATATCATTTCCTGTCAAAAATCATCAATCTTTCTATACGACAACTGCGTTGCCAACGAATTTTATACTCTGGAACGAATATTCAAGAACAAAATAAAAATATCACGATTTTTCCAGCTATACAATGGCAACAAATAAGATTATTATCGTTATTTGATTATTATGAAATTTATGAAAGGGGGGAGGGGGCGATAGAAAGCATATCCTTGGTCCTCCCCAGCCATTTTTTCACGAATAAATCAGGGAAGAAATTAACAAAACAAACATGAAATATTGCGGTGTGTAATGGCGTGCGCTCAATTTTGTGATAAGATTGTCTAAGGAGTGAAAATGATAAATTGGATCAATTACAATTCGTAACGCCCAATTGGCAGCTTTTGATTTTAACAAAGTAACTAGATATAACATGTGAGGTTAACACACTTTTTTTTTTTTTTTTTTCTAAACTGACAAAAAAAAAAATTTTTTTTAAAAACAAATTACTGTTTAGAGTAGATTTTCATATTGTTTCAGTTACAGAGAAACTTTGAAATTGGAAAATTCAATGTGGTGCTATATATTTTGGAGCTGTTAATTTTGGATTATTCCTTCCCTGTTGTTAGCAGAAATAATTGGATCACAACATCCGCACATGCCTCAGTAAAAAAGACGCTTGTTTTTCGCATTAGATTATCACTATATAGTAATTTAATTTTAGAATTAAAATCAAATAAAAAATGTAAATTTACGTAAATCAAAATTTATATTAGATCATTTTATAACATTTTGAGTAGTTGAAAAATTCATTACTTCTAAAACTCTTCAAAGGAATTTTATTCCAACTTTTTCTTTCTTCAAGTTCGATTTTTATAAATAAATAAATAAATAAATATATATATATATATATATATATATATATATATATATATATATATATATATATATATATATATATATATATATATCCGTTATAGTTTAATCAGCAATTAGAAGTTAACCGGTACATCTACGTTTTTAACTATTTTCATTAATCGAACTCCAAAATCAGCGTGTTTGAGTTTTTATCGTAGGGAAAGTAAGACAAGTTTGACCCTATGATATGTTACGTCTCAAAGAAAAATGGAAACATTAATATTTACAATTAGTTCATTAAATAGGTAGAGGGAATAATATGGTTCTCACGATTAGTAAAGGGAAAAACTTAGAAAGTTATTTCTTGCATACTAGCATACATAAAATGTAAATGTAGAACCAAAAGGGCGGATGTGAATAATAGTGTGAGTAAGCGTCTAGTTTTGAATCATAAATTAAAAAAGGAGAATTTAGATTTTTTTAAAAAAATATTTAGTTGAAGCTTTTTATTTTATATACGTTGTTTTTTAAAAAAAGATTGCTTTTTAATATGCTACGTAAGCATTGCTTATACTGCTCTTTCCCCCTTCAGCAAAAATAAATAAATAAAAGTCCTCTCTCAGCTTGTTAGATGCTTGCGTAATATTGGGATGGTCCCTATATCTAGCAGCTATTTAGTAAATTGAATGATTAAGTAATATTGATGGTGAAAGCCCGTTTCATCATTTAAGCTTAAAGGGCATTAGATTACACAGAAAGATTAAAAAAAAATTCTGTTTAGTATTGACAATCGAAAATATTTGTTTCCATGAGGAAAAAAATCAGTTTTATAAAGAAAAGCAACTAATCCTGGTGCCCAAAAAGTGACACCGACGATCGGGTCTAAAAGCAGATATATAAAGACGGAAAAGTGCAAAAACTGGTAAAAAAATCATTTCATTATAGCTTTTTTTTTCTTGAGAAGATTAAAAGATCTATGACTACTAAGAACTTTTTAACTGCTATGTCATGCTATAACATATATATTCGACTTTTTTTTTAAAACCTGAAAAAGAATAATTTAAAATTAAGAATAATAACAACTTAATTTATTCCTCACAATAACCAGCCAGTTTCCTTATTTCCGTCCTACTTTCAGCCCTGCGGACGTTTTGAAAAGTAGATAGATAAAATTAAAACAGAAGGACTTAGAAATGTATGGTTTGTAGCCCTCAACTTAGGAAACCACACATTTATTCACACTAAGTTGAAAAATTAATAACCAAGTTCGTCAAAAGATGGAGTTACTGACTAAAATACCTATAAAGTTAAAAGCTAAGTACTCATCTGCGTGCTACTAGACCTTTCCAACTGAAATACTTCCGAGAGCGTCTGCTAATTAATTCCTTGGCGTTAGCCTTGCTGTTTATTAAAATGACTCCCAAAAAATGAAAGGTAAATAAAAAAGTAAATAATTATCCTTCTACTATCATTATTATTATTTTTTTCATTATCAATCATTCTTAGATCGCTAAAAATACGTAAAAGAAATGCCGTTCATTATACTTTCATTAATGTGGAAGAAAAAAATATTAAACTGTGTAAAATGTTTGAGTCATTTTTGTCCTGAATGATGAATCCTTGTTAAAAAGAATGGAAATAATAATAATAATGAAAACAATTCAATATATACTTGCTCACATTCGAATACTGCTGGCATGTTTGTAAATGAAATGCAAATGATAATAACAATACCAAAAAGCTATCGAAAAAAAAAAAAAAAAAAAAAATGGAAATAGACAATCTTAATACAAATTTTATTTTAAAGGTGATTTCATTATAAACAAATCATTTTAGCGTTACTGCTTAAATTATTTTTAACCAGAATTATCTATATCTTTGATTATCTACTTTACATTATAGTAAATTTGCCTCTGGAAAAAGAGGGAGAAGTGAGATCCAAACAATGAGAGGATTAACAATCAGCAGTTAATGCTTTATTTATCGTCGGTCATTCTTAAATATCTAAAAGTAAAATAAATATCATTCATTACGCTTTAATTAATAAGAAAGAATATAAAATAAATTTCCTAAAATTTATTGAGAAATTTTTGTCTTGAATGAATAATCTGTGTTAAAAAGAATGAAAAAAAAAAAAAAAAAACATTTTAATATATATTCACACATTCAAATACTGCTGCCAGGTTTGTAAAAAGAAAATATAAAAATAATATTAAATGACTATAGAAAAGAGCAGACGATTTAAAATAAAATATTATTTAAACGTTGATTTCATTGAAAACTAGTAATTTAAATGTTACAGTTTATTTTTAACAGAGATACTTATTTCTTTTATCAACTACTGTGCTATAATTAAAAGAAATTTCAGCTGAAAAAAGAGGGAGAAAACTGACAAAACTCCCAAAAAATGAGAGGATTAAAAATCACCATTCTTCAGTCGTTAATATTTTATTTATCATCAATCATTCTTAGATCGCTAAAAGTAAAATAAATATCATTCATTACACTTTCATTAATGTGGAAGAAAAAAAAATCGACTGCCTAAAATTTATTGAGCCACTTTTGTTTTGAATGAAGAATCTTTGTTAAAAAGAATGAAAATAAAAAAACAATATAATATATAGATCCACATATTCGAATACTGCTGCCAGGTTTGTAAAAGGAAAAAATATTAAAAAAAATTACCAGAAGAAAAAAGCAGACGATTTTTTGGCTCATTGCTGGCTGCGAGAATCGCATCCGTCTTCTAGGCCCCCCTTTTCATCACGTGACTAGGCGGCAGGTGGTAGGCACCCCCTTCATATAGCTGCAACCCCTCCCCTGGGGAAACTAAAAAACTACTAGCTTCAATGATTTTAGGTTATAATTAGGGATGATACAGCCCGGGGCTTCTTTGTTTTAGAGAAGAAAAATGGGTTCTAAATGTGATTAGGTCTTCCAGAGTGCTTATCGCTGATAACTGCATCAGGGGGTAAAATTTTTATCTTCCTTCATTTCATTTATTTATTTTTTGGTGGTAAATTTTTTATGACATTATCTCTCTCGGTCCCTCCTTCAAACGTTTTGTCATTGCGTACAGGGAAATAAATGCGCAGACGATTTCTTTTTTTTTCCTTCTCCCTTTCCTTCTTCCCCCTTTATTTCGCTCCCGATGGAAAATTCGCTAATCGTTTTTCATGGAAAATTTTATATAAGTGCTTTATTAACGATCGATGTTTGATACAACAACAGTTTTGACCATAACATTTTATTTTATGTATTTTACAATAAATTTAAATAAAAAATGTATTTTTTTATTTTATTCTTGCGACGATTGTGGAAATATCGATTGCAATTGAACAATTCTCTATTTCGCGCCTGTTTTTTACCAGTAATTGATATCAAGCAGAAAATTGCAAAAAAAAGATAGTATACATTTTTGAAAAATGTGTATACTTTCTTAAATATTTTGATACTTCGAATGATGAGCATAATAGACTATTCAATAATTATCTACTTTAATTTGAGAAATAATTTTGTCGAAAAATTTAAATTTTAGAATTTTTGATACGGAGAATTGATTAATAACATTAAACATACGGAAAGAAATTCTTTGTTCTGATTATTTATTTCAATTACACCCACTGGCGATTACACATTACCTCTTGTAGTCTTCTCAGCTTTGCTAAAATTGTCACATATAGTTAAGAAATAATTTGTATCACCATTGTAATTATTAGTAGTTAAGAAATAATTTGCAATGGGAGGAAAAAGTACACTTTTAAAAATTGCTGTCATACTTGGAATATATTAATAATACTAATTATGAAAGACTAATAATATTTTTAATATAATTAACACTTTTACTTTAAAAGACAATATAATAATCTGAAAATGTGGAATATTTTTATATTTTCTGATGTTTAAAAAAGAATAAGTATAATTATGACAAGAAACATTTTTCTAATCATTAATTATTTAAAAAAAAATTTTGTTAGATATCGCGGTTTAAGTTTTACAAATCCCGAATTCTAACATGCTTTGAGATCGTCGTAGACTTTCTATGATCGCACTTTAAAAGAAAATAAATATATATTTATTATTTTACATATTCTTTAGTGCACAGACTCAACTTTAACAGAAAAGTGTAAACTCATCTTACAGTACAGGACTGAATCGACATCGTCAGTTAAATGCTAATTTAACGAAAAATTTTAAAGATAGTTTTCAAAAATGTCAGTGATAAAAATGTGTGAAATAAGATCAAATTTATAACTCTGATAATTTTATTTGTTTATTTTCAACAAACTAAATTTTTAACAAAACATTGCAGAAAGTTTGGCTGATGGAAAAAAAAAAAAAATTTCCTGCTAAAATATATTTTAATTGTCAAGTTAATGACATTTCTGTGGATTAAGACTTTCGTAAAATTTCAATTTTTCTTGCCAACTACACGTTTTATTTATTTATTTATTTTTAAATGTTAAGACAAAAATTTTAACAAAAAAGAAAAAGTTTAAATTTTTAAATTAGTTATAATTTTTTTTAAAGTCATCCTTGCCTCTCTTGCTCGAACCAAAATTTCATTATTTTTTAAATTCATTTATCAGTACACTAAGAAAATCAAAATCAGAAAAAAACACGAATAAAGAACAAATGAAAGTGCATAAATGTAAAACAGTAATATCCATTTATGTACTTTCATTTGTGCTTTATTCACGAAGTTCTTTGCTTTAATCTACATAGCACAAAGTACACCACCCTATCCTTTGTTGTACTACGAAAATCATTCGGAAATTTTAATGAGGGTTTCATTTCCTACACATTGTATCTTTTTTAAAAACACAAAGACAAGAAAAAATTATAAATATATGGAGTTAAGCACTAAAGTTATCGACACAACGATAAGGGATCGTCACGCCAAGCGGGATATCAATGTTCCCCCCATATATGATAAATGATAGAAAGGAGATTCGGATATTATAGAACAACATTTGTTTTGGGTAATAAATATAATTCTAATAAGAGATTGTCACGCCAAGCAGGGTATTAACATTACAATGGTAAACAATAGTTTCGTGTTATGGAATATTAATTTGCCATTGGCGTTGAAACTTCCCGCTTATTTAATAAAAGTAATATTCATTAATCAAAATAAGCTCACCTTATCATGAATTAGCATAAGTATACCAGAAAAACGTATAAATGTTGTATACTAATATTGGCACTTTAAAATAGGCAAATCCCTCTGCTATCTCAAAAAGGTATAAAATGTTCTATGCATTTCTGTTCAAGTGGATTCAAAATTTAGTTTTATCAAAATTAAGTGAATATCTGCCTTTGGCATGTTCCCCCCCCCCTCTCAAGAATTTTTTAATAATTTTATAACAGTCGTTGAACATCGGACCCAAATTTTGGGTTTTTTATGTTCAACTCCGTAGCTTTGTAATTTTAAACCCAATCCAAAAGCCAAGGAAACTCCTGGATCAAGTATAGGGAGAAATTTACCTTCGTGGAGAACTTTTTGATGGAACTAACCCACATTTGTGTTACATGAAGAGGAAAACCACGAAAACGTCCCACGCTTAGCCTGACGGCAACGGGACGATCCGTCTACCATTGAGGATATTTTACGTTAGCACTGTAGTCGATATAAGCCGGATGCGGAATTCGTATCGACCACGCATCGCTGGGATTCGAACCCGGTTCACCTCATTGGAAGGCGAATGCTCTTTCCTCTGAGCAATCTCCCTCTCAAGAATTTGAAATTTATAAATTCCCCTCTATGGTTTGAAAAAAAGTTTTATTAATCTCCATGGAAGCCATAGTGACTCAGAGGATAGAGCGCTCGCCTCCCAATGAGTTAATCCGGGTTCGAATCCCAGCGATAGATGGTCGATACGAATGCTGCATCCCACAGTGCTGACGTAAAATATAGTCAGTGGTTGACGGACTATGGGTTAAAGTCAACTTGCCATCAGGCTAAGCGTGGAAGGATTTTGTGCTTTTCCTCCCCTTGTAACACAAATGCGGGTTAGTTCCATCAAAAATTCCTTCATGAAGGAAAATTTCTCCCGATAACTGATCCAGGAGGTTACCTTGTCTTCTGGATTGTGTTCAAAATTACAAGGCTACGGAGTTAAACATTAGTAGTCCTAAACTCAAAAAGTTTATCGACTGTTCAACGACGGTTATTAAATATGAAATAAAACAAATATCTATGCCACGCAAGTCCGGATGTGTTCCGTCATTAAATTCAAAGCTTGACCCAAGAGTCTCCTAGTTTTCTGTGTTAGGTTCAAAATTAAAAAGATAACTTCAGGCCTAAAAATAGGTCGGCTGTTCAGTTCAAAGCGGAAATAAAATAAAACTAATCAGAGTGCAATAAACAGAAGGTTTATTTTTATGAAACTAAAATTTTAACTCCTTTCTTTTAAATTAAATATTATTTATTACAAATTCTATTATGGATAAAATTTTCCATGGCGCACATTTTATCAAATGGAGGTATTTATCAATTATTATTTTTATAAGTGTTTTTGTTTGGTTTCAAAAGAAATTGCAAGTGACAAAAAAAAAAATAATAATAATAATAAATAAATAAATAAATAAATAATAATAATAATAATAATAAAACTCTTGAGTGTTCAAATGATTGCTTTTGCTTTTAAAAAAGCATTCTATTCCAGCTAGAGAAACAAAAATAAAAATCAATTTAGCAGGCGAAATAGTACGTTTAAACTAGTTTAAACTATAACACAATCGGTCAAACAAACACGATTATTTTCTAAAAACAGTGGGGGGGGGGGGAAATAATAAATAAACACTCTTGCGCTTTTTCAAACACTTATCACTGTGAAATTGAGGGAAATAAAAATAACTATAACAATCAACTGACACTAGAAGCTCTTTTGAATTATAAAAACAAAAATAACGGGGAAAAAAAAGAGACGAAAACAGAAGGGGGGAGTGAGTATCATTCGGCGCCATTTTAAATCTCATTTTAAAAGAAAACCAAAACATAAACTTCGCATTGAGTAAACATTTTGGCACAAAATAAATAAACAGATACGGGTAAAGGTAAATAACTACTTCATGTGGTACGTTTAAAAAGGTGCACACGTCTGATTCAGGTAAAAAAAATAAAGAAAATGAAAAATTGTTGTAATGATACGGTAAGCGAGTCACTCAGCAATTTCCATTTTAATGCTACCATTCTTAACCAGTAAGTATCAATTTTCCTCCATGAAGATTTGAAGTGATGATGGGATCGGAGGACAAGGGATTCGTCAATCTTTTATTTTATTTATTTATTTTTATAAATAATGATTTTTATTCGTCATCTTTAGCGTGATGTAGTTTTTTTTTTTTTTTTCTTCTCTTGTTATGAAATCATTCTATATAGGGCTTCGTCGCAAACTTAAATTGATTGACGATTTTTTTTTTCTCGTAATATTCTTACGATGATTATGAAATCGTCCTATATCGAGTTTCTCCATTAACTTAAAATGATTGGCGATTTTTTTTTTTTTTTTTTTCCATCTAGATAACTTTCCACTTGGTATGAAGTCGTTCTATATCGTGTTTCGACGTGAACTTAAATTGGTTAACGTATTTTTTTAAACTTTTTTTTGTTATATTCATACTTTTGTTAAGAATTCGCTCTGTTTACAATTTCGTTGTAAGCTTAAATTGACAGACAAATTTTGTTATCGTTATTTTCTTACATTTCTTATGAAATCGTTCTATATAGAGTTTAGCATAGATCTCAATTGCTCCGGACACGCCAAAATAATTTTTAAAAAAATGCTAAATAACTGCAAAGGAAATTTCACAAATATTTGACTATTTTTGCTTGCTATTTAAACATTTAGCATGACATAAAAATTATAAGTGGTGAATTATATAACCCTACGAATTATTTAAAAATAGTGGTGGATAAAAATCTACTAAATTGAATTTATTAAACGAAGAATCACAATTGAGAAACTACAACTTTAAAATATAGATTTGCTGTCCGGAGCAAGTTGGCATCTCTGGTTTTGTCTCAAACTTAAATTGCTTGTCGAAGTTAAATTTACAAAGAGCTGGATTGAAATTTGAATTATACTTTTACCAACTTTGATAAAATTTAATTACTTATTTAATTTTACTACGTACCATGTCTATACGACAGACCAATAATATTCATAAATTAAACAAATTTTGAGATATATATTTGCTATCACTTTCTTATTTTTACTAGATTTTTCTATTGAGTGACTCTTTCATAAACTAGTTTTCCTTCATAGTGTTACTAGTTACTAGTTATTAGTATATACTAGTTTTCTTTCATCGGACTACCGAGACACACACACACACACACATATATATATATATATATATATATATATATATATATATATATATATATATATATATATATATATATATATATATATATATATATATATATATATATGGGTGATTCTCACGAAACATGACAATTCGGACCGAAAAATTTCTTCAAATTAATGTAAATTTTTTTTTGTATACTTCTTTAGTTACACTTATTAATACCTTAGAGACAGCAGTGTAGTTTATTGACATTTGCTCGAGAAAAAAAAATAAAATAGAAATTCACCAAATCTTGAATGCCAGGAAAATGACATATTAACTTATAAATTTGAAAAAAAAAAACAGTCATTTTAAGCTATTAGTAAGTAACAAAACCTATGCCTTTATGTTAGGTGGACCATGAATTGCCAAAAGTAATTATTTTATCCACTGTAGAAAGAACAAAAATGTTTTTGTTGCTGATATGTACAGAATAAAATTGTGCGTAGTAATCTATCATTAAATTAAAAAAAACTTTGATTGCATTCAGTCATATAACAATCTTACATAAACTTGATAGTAGGTAAATATTTGCTTTACATTCAACTGTTTAAAAAAATTTCTGGTAACTGTTTAAATGTCATGTCATTCATAAACCAGGATAATGACAAATTCGCCAATTTATAGCATATAACTTTAATTTAATATTTTGGCCTAAGACGGTTATATTCTGTAAAAAACAACAGGATTTCTTAAAATAACTCAGATAAATCTATGTAGTTTATGTTATTTATGATTTCAAGAAGCCAGGAAAATGACAACATGAAAACCTACTCATCTTGAAAAAATTTTTGAAATAGAACCAGAAAATTGGTTCTTTATTCATGTAACAAGACATGTTCATATGGGAGGGTATCTAATCAATCTATTAACATAAGATATTGATTGCTGGCTCTAACTATTTTGGTTATAAATCACTAAATAATAGTAGCC